>JAJJWX010001826.1:0-2677252 GCA_023529315.1 Papaver bracteatum | reverse complement strand
CCGCGAACTCAGTTCGCGAACGAGCGTAGTTCTCGAACCCGAGAATTTCTGCTGGAGTTGAAGTTTGGTTTAAGTCCGCGAACTTATGGAAGTTCTCGAACCCGAGAATTTCTGCTGGAGTTTGTGAACTCCAACCGGTTATTTAAGTCCGCGAACTTGAGTGGTTATGTCGAAAAACGATTTTCGTGAACTTATTTAAATTATCTAAGGAATGTTATTACAAACTGTGGCTTTATATTTCATGAATCAATTCGAGTGAATCACATCGTTTTTGCTTCAATTGTGTCTTGTGTAGTACATAAGATCTCATAGCAATTGAACAACTCTCTAACTAGTTCATTGAGTCATTTGGACTAGTTATGGTGAAGAAAAATATGGTTGATATGAAAGTTATCATTTGGCTGACCATTTGGTTGACTAATCTTGAACCAACTATTGTACACGTTTGGGTACGGTTACACAAACCCAAAATCATCAAGTACATGTGTGTATGGCAAGCTAAGTTTTCGATATAACGGTTGAGAGATATTAGCTTGTATCTAATCAGGTTTTTATCTAACGGTGAATATTGAATGCTTTGTTACTAAGATAACATTGATTGCAAACCCTGATTTGAAAGACTATATAAGGGAGAACTCTAGTAACTGGGAAACCTAATCCCCACACATTCTGTGTGATTCTAGTTTGCTAAGATAGAGTCGATTCTCCTTTAACCTTTGGTTTTCTTCTTCTAAAACCAGGTTAATGACTTAAAGACTTCATTGGGATTGTGAAGCCAGATCGATACTACTTTTCTTGTAGTTGTGTGATTTGATCTTGCTATTTCTATCGTACGAGTACAATTGTAATAATTGGCTTGAGATTTCTATCTCCGATAGGTAAGATATAAAAGTAGTCACAAATACTTTGTCTCATCTTTTGTGATTCCTCAATAATATTCTTTGCTTCGTCGATTAAGTTTATTGTGAAGTGATTGATAAAACTGAGCTGTTCTTCGGGAATATAAGTATGGTTTTATTGATTGGTTCCTGTTCACCTTGATTTATCAAAAGACGGAACAAAACTCATAGGTTTATTCGTGGGAGACGAATTTATCTATCTTGTAGGCTTTTCTATGTGAGACTGATTTGTTTGCTAAAGTATTCGACTTTAGGTCGTAGTAACTCTTGGTTGTGGGTGAGATCAGCTAAGGGAATGAAGTGCACAGTATCCTGCTGGGATCAGAGGCGTAGGAGCATAATTGTACCTTGGATCAGTGTGAGATTGATTGGGGTTCAACTACAGTCTAGACCGAAGTTAATTTGGAGTAGGCTAGTGTCTGTAGCGGCTTTATACAGTGTATGTTTAACCTGGACTAGGTCCCGGGGTTTTTCTGCATTTGCGGTTTCCTCGTTAACAAAATTCTGGTATCTGTGTTATTTTTTTACGCATTATATTTTGTTATATAATTGAAATAATACAGGTTGTGCATTGTTCAATCGATTAGAATATCCGACCTATTGGTTGTTGATTTAAATCGATTGACACTTGGATATTGGTCCTTGGTACCATCCAAGTTATCTCTCTTTGATTAGACTCGCAAATCATATTTTCTTGAGTAAATCAAATCTAGAGATTGAGATAATAACTCCTTGATTATTTTCTATTGATTGAGTCTAGTGGATTCTTTAGAAAATAACTCGGAGTTGTCCATACAGATTGCTAATCGAAATATTGGGTGAGGTTGTTAGACCCCCGTTTTTTCAAATATAATGGAGATGAAATTAGCCTCGAATCAGCATAAGCAATGATTTTTTCTACAATGGGTATGATCTATAAATGGTGTTGAATGTTTTCAATAATTGAAATAGAAACCTACAACGATGATTTACCTAATCCTAGCTTGAATTGATGGTGTCAAGTATGAAGATTTCAGTTGTGAATAGAAACTGGAGTTGGGGGTTGGATGTGATCGAAATTGTATTCATTTTGGGCTCATTGGTATTATTGAATTTTCTGTGGGTGGTCCTGATGCTGAGAAATGGATGGGTTGTTGGTTCGAGTAAAATTGTTAATTCAAGAACTCGTTACTCAAACTAGAAAAAATTGGTAGCCTTATCAATTAGGAAAGTATGTTAACTGAACTAAGGGTATTGTGGCCGAAGCTTTGGTGGTCAAGGTCAACTCAAGGAATAATGATTTGCTTAGATACTGCAACCGGTGAAGGAGGGGTCGGAATTCGGAAAGTGGTGTGGTCGAATTTTGAGAGAATTGAATTTGGGTCATGTCCATTGGACTGGGCTTTAGTAGTTTGCTAGGTTTCAATTACATTATTTGCAAGGAACTGTTATATACCAACGGAGACAAAGAGAAGAGGAGAGTACGCGACTCAAGAGCCGAAACAGTGAAAATAAGGGTTTGTGGTTCTTATGTTTTCGATTCCGTTTTGGTTAGTGAGTGATTTTTTGTAATATGTTTATGGTTTTTGAGAAAGCCATGTCTTGCTAGATTTTTGTAACTAGGTTTTTATGGTGGAAACTACTTGGAGTATTAGGCTACTTTGAATTGATTAATTGAGCAAAAGACTATTATGATGTGAATTGATTAATTCTTAATATTGTTTATCGATTAATCGAAATATGAGTTGTTGCTTCAACGGTTTTATACGATATAATAACCTTTATGCATTATTGTTAGGATCACAAATATATTTGTATCATTGTTTGATATTTCATTCTTGGGTTGATTCCTCTGATGGGGTATGCTTAGAATAGACAAGTACTATTTGTGAACCTATATTTAGTTTCATATAATTTTCTCGTTGATGCAATTTTGATGGTGAATGCTTGGATTTATTCTTCTGCGTGATTTATTGCAGCAGCAAGTGAATCTATTTCGATTCCTTGGGTGATTATTGGTGATCTAAATATTACTTTATTTCCTGAAGATAAGACGTCTGGTTCAAAAATTACTTCTTCTTCCAACAAGTTTGTTCAAGATTTACTTTTCCAAACTGATCTAAAATATGTTAATTTCTATGGACACCCTTACACATGAGATTCCTGAAAGAGCAAGAATCTCATTCAAGTCAGATAGACAACTAATATTATTCCTTTTGGTTCAGACCACTCACCAATACTTATTAAAAAAAAACCCAGGAGATGGAACATATAAAATGCCTATTAGAGTGTTTGAAACCTGGCTCAAAGAAAAATCATGCGGAGATCTAATTGATGAAGTCTGGAAACAAGAAAAAGAAGGTTCAGTTGCTTTTCAACTAGTATCAAAACTTAAAAGTGCTAAACTTTCTTTGAAGGACTGGAATTATAATGTTTTTGGTAATGTAAATCAACACATAAAAGATATAAAAATACAGATTCCGAAAGTTCAATCAAGAAAATGACAACTCTTTGCAAGTTCTTCATAATAAGTTGAGGTATTGGTACAAAGTTGATGCTAACATGAAGTTTCAAAATTCCAGGGAAGACCTTATCAAAAAGAAAGACAAAAATTTCAAGTACTTCCATGCCAAAACAAATTTTAGAAGAAGAATGAACCAAAAGGATTCTATCAAGGATGAACATGGGTATTTGGCATTCTGAAAGACCCGAGTTAGAAAATATCCTCAATAAATATTTTATTTCTATCACAGCAACAAGTAATCCTCAACAGAACAAGGAAATTATGGAGTTAATCACACCATGTATCATTGAACAAGACAGTTATGAGCTTACAAGAATTCCATAAGAAGAGAATATAAGACAAGTAGTCTTCAACATTAATCTTGGGGTACCTCCAGGACTGGATGGTTTTCAAGACAGATTTTATCAAAAATGCTGGAACACTGTGAGTAAATATGTTATCTCTACGGTCCAATTTTTTTTATAGACTTGGTTTTCTTTCAAAAGAAATGAATTACACTTTTCATTCCTTAATTCCCAAAACAGAATGTCCTCAAACCCCATCAGATTTTAGACCCATAAGTTTTTGCAACATCAATTATGAAAATGCGGGGGTACAACAACCACATCCAATAATTCGTTTGGCAATCTGAGAGGACTTACTCTAATATACTTTCTAGAGAATCAACTAGATAGTCAGACTCAATCTAGAGAAAAGTATATACGAGAGTTTATATCTCTGTTTCACAATGTAATCAGCAAATCAAACAGATAGAAATCTGCGAGCCTGATTATTATGTGAAACAACTTGAATGGTACCAAAGACCAATGTTCAAGTGTCAATCAATTTAAATATAATGCGGAACAGAAATAACACAGACATGTGAATATTGGATTATCTAATTGATTGATCAAGTATCAATATAATAATGTCAATCTGCGAGCCTTATTATTATGTGAAACAACTTGAACGGTACCAAAGACCAATGTTCAAGTATTAATCAATTTAAATATAATACGGAAAAGAAATAACACAGACCTGTGAATATTGGATTATCAAGTGTCAATCAATTTAAATATAATGCGGAAAAGAAATAACACAGACAAATATTGGATTATCTAATTCATTGATCCTAACGCACAACCTGTGATATTTCAATTATATAACAAAATATAATGTGGAAAAGAAATAACACAGAACCAGAATTTTGTTAACAAGGAAACCGCAAATACAGAAAAACCCCAGGACTTATTCCATCTTTGAACACCATATTGTATTAAGCCGCTATAGACACTAGCCTACTACCAATGAACTTCATACTGGACTGTAGTTGAACCCTAATCAATCTCACACTGATTCAAGGTACAGTTGCGTTCCTTACATCTCTGATCCCAGCAGGATACTACGCTCTTGATTCCCTTAGCTGATCTCACCTACAACTAAGAGTTGCTACGACCCAAATTCGAAGACTTGATATACAAATCTGCCTCACACAAAAAAGTCTATAGAATGAATAAATCTGTCTCCCACGGAAATACCCAAGAATGAAAAGTCTATAGAATGATAACTTTTCACATCATAACGGTTTTCCTCCAAAGATCAGGAAAAAGAGGTTTAACCGGAAACAATGTTTATTTGATGAGCTCAAGGCTCATACTTGTGCTAATTAATCACAAGGTTGAATTCTCACTCACAAAAATCATAGTTGAGTGAGATATGATCAGGTATACTTGTTGGAAAATGTGTTTTCTGATTATCTGGCTACCTTCTTATCGTTCTTAGACGGTTTATCACTTACAAACATTTTCATCACGAGTATTTGTTTATTCTGTTTTGTTGTTAAATTCTCAAAAATGTCAAAAATTATTATGCTCTAAATTTTTCTCTTATGAGAACAAATTTATCTGAGAGCCGAGTTTTTGTGGATTTACTCACCAAGAAAATATTTGCTAAACTTGTTTTTTTTTCTCTCTTCTTCTTTATGTTTTTGGTATTTTCTCCAATGAGGGTAAGTCTTTGTATGTCCGTGTACCTAGCTACTTTATATGGCACGGATCAAACTTGGAAACCCTAAATTATGTTTCTTGTGAAACCTTATAAATACCAAATCTTTTATGAGAATACGCATCCTCTAGTTTTTCTCTTAAAGGATGGGGTCTCCTCCAATCTCTTGGGATTTACCAGCTGATTCAATTGATGATTCATTTTATTTGGAGTTTGTTCTAAAGAAGAAAAGAACCCTTATTGAGTCTGACGAACTAGAATCATGTGCCTCATGCTATTATGCATTTTCTCATCAAGACCGAGAGAATGCTGAGATGGTCTCTGCTGAAGTGATTCATGGTTTTCTCTATGACCTTGGGAAGACTCAATTGAAGCTTGAGAACTCGGTATAGGATCTTAACATGCTACGAAATGAGTTTAAAAAGGTTATACTCTGACCTTGTTCTCATGAAGCCACATGTTAAGGATATTCTCAATGAGGATATCCTCTCCGAAGATGCAGTTGATTCAGTTAGTCACACGCTTGAAGGTCTTGGAACCAGTAAAGTCTTCGTACCGGAACTTTGATTGTCGCTTGTGATTTCTCCTTGTTTTAGAGTTGTTTTTGATTTATTTTGTCTAAGAAACTTCTTATGAAAATTTATTTATTGTGTTTTAGAAGGATTACTAGGGTTTGGAATAGCCATTATTGTGAATACACATATCTATTTCCAATGTTTTCATCTTCAATGTTTTTAGATTTATTTATTTATTTAAATTCTAAGTTATTTGGAAGATGATTTTTGCAGTATTAATCTTTATGATTTTATATATTGCAAATTGTTATGGGATATGTTGTTTATGTCCGTGAACCTGTGACTGTCCCATACTTGTTCAAAAGTTATCTCTATTATATGTCAGTATAAAAGTATTGATAAAAAATAGAATGAACTTTTGAAAAACAAAAGTTAAGATTTTTATGTCATTATGCAAATATTGATGGAAGAAAGGATGCACTTTTGTTTACAAGGATTATGTCTATTATATGTCATTGTGCAAATAGTAATGAAAAATAGAATGAATCCTTGTTTATTCCGCAGTATTGGTCTTTCCCTGATCCACAACTTTTGTGCATATATTGTGTTGCTCCGTAAGTTCTCTTATGTTGATCATGGCCAATTGCATTCCTTATAATTGAAGCAAAATCGGTTTGATTCACTCGAATCAATTCATGAACATTATAGCCACGGTTTGCAAAGATTGCATTCCTTATTTTATAAATGTTTAAGTTCTTGTACAACCGATTTTAGAAAGTAACCAACTCAAGTATGCAAACGGGTATGCATACTTAAGCAGCCGGACTGAGTTTGGTTACGCCAGTACGCGTACGGGCGCGCATACCAATTCACACTTCCAATCTCCAGCATAAATTCATGAACGTGAGACTTTCCCAGTATGCGTATGGGTACGCATACTTTCCCAGACATCCAACAATCGCCAGTACTTCAGGTTCCCGGATTTGGACTTACACACAAATGCGAGAACACACTATGTTTATATCTAAACATGGTTACTTGATTGTAAACTATTTATTTCAATCATTAAAACTTTCTAATAGGATGACAATAGCCGTTTTCACTAACTATTAGCATCAAAGCAATTTTCAAGATATTGAAATAATCATAACAAAACATTCCAATTCTACACCGTATCACACAAACCATGTAAGATGTTACTCGAAAATTTTCACATGGTCATATTCTGACATTCCTCAAGAATATAAGATGAACTTGGTCGAAGAGAAAGCTTGCCAACACATATTTCGAGAAATATATAAGCGAGATAAACTCAGATCGAAATCTTAAATGTGTATAATAGAAAACTATATCGTAATACAACTTATGTATCATTATAGGATATAGAGTAGAAATAAACTTTCCAAGTGATAGATGAGTTTCGGTCTCCACATACCTTTTATTGATGAAGTTCCACAAGCTCCCCTTAGAAGTTCATCGTCTTCAAATGATGAACGTCGTGAAGTCTAAAGCTCTACACAATCTATGTCCTAGTCCGAGACATCTATAAATAAGCTAGAAATCAAGACTTATAGTTTTGATCACTAACATTGACAAACATGCTTGAGATAGCAACGCACGCGAGTTCGGCCGAGCAGTGCTCTAAAAAATTACAAAATCATATAAAGGATTTTTGCAAACAGACTCAAACCCATTCTTCAAAAAGTCTCTTATCCTTTTCAATCAGCTTACATACCTAAAAGAAATATCAGTGACAATACAATTATACCTCATGAACTGGTGGATTTCATGAAGAAAAAAAATGATACCAAGTTTGGAAAAATTGGAATTAAGTTGGATATGCATGTCTAAGGCATTTGACATGATTGAGTGGAGTTATTTAATGGATACTATGAAAAGTTTTGGCTTCAATGATACATGGTGCAACTTAATATTTCAGTGTGTGAGTATTCATATTGTTTCTTTCCTTCTAAATGGTTCTTCTTGTTCTCCTTTCAAACCAATAAGAGGTTTAAGGCAAGGAGATCTTATATCTCCTTACCTATTTATATTAAGTGTGGAAGGTTTTTCTAGAATACTATGCAAAGCTGAAGCCACGAAAAATATTTAAGGAGTAAAGCCCAACAGATATGGTCCTTCAATAAATCATTTGTTGTTTCAGATATGGTCCTTCAATAAATCAAGGCTAAAGATTTTTCACTTAGGTTGATCCTAGCTATTAGACTCTTAGCGCAAGGTCCACTTACTAGTGTTGTCTCTACACACGATTTCTCCATGGAATCTCTCTTCAAGGTACCATGTTATTTATTTTTGTAAGAGATGCACGACAATTACGGTTCGCTACAAATCTCTACTAGCAATAGACTAATCTAGAAGGCCCCCCAAATCAAATTAACGAAGGTCTCACATTTTTTATTTGTGTAAGAGATGCACGACAATTACGGATCGCTCCAAATCTCTTTTAGAAGTAAAATAATCTAGAAATCAAACTAGAAATCTCTCATAAACATTAGATATAGTGAAGACAAACGAAAAGATGATAAAAAATCCAAAAAACTTATATAACTAACAAAGATTTACATATAGAACATTGAATTCATCCTTAATCAAAGATGGTTTAGCTATATATAATATAATACAAAGAAGAGTGGTTTTCCCCTAAAGGGGTAAACCCTAGGTTTTGATGTAGAAGATGGTAAAAATGTTTGAGATTTATTTTTAATGTCTTGGGGGGTCTTCTTATGTAGTTCTCACATAGTCTAGGGTTTAGAATTCTTTCGGGACCGTGTTTCCTTGATTTAGAAGCTTCAACACGTGTCAAACACCATCGTTACGAAAACGATAACCCGACACTTCATCTCACTCGATAACTATTTGAGTTTTACCTGCTTAGGATAACTAAGCCTCATATGCATATGATGATTAAACCTCTCATGCGTATGCTTGGAGCAGAACAATTGAGACTTTTTACTTTGGTGCAGGTGCTGGAGGCTCTTCGCCTCCAAACGGAGAAACGAAGACTCTTCACCTCCAAACGGAGAAACGAAGACTCTTCACCTCGGGTGATAGTATCTTCTTTAGGATAATGATTGATTTTCTCCTCTTGGGCTAAACGTATCTTACCCGCATAGGATAGCTGATTCGTATTCACGAGAATTAGGTGCATTTTTACCAAATAAACAAGATCGATATGACAAAGTTGTGCTTCTACTTTCGTTAGCAAACTTGATGGGAACCTATTTGTTTTTTTATAAAGTATTTGTCGAGGTCGGTCTATCTTATATGAGGTGATCTGTCGAGCTCGAGAATAGTAGATGAGCTCTGATGGTATTACAACAACGGATGTGCTTTAGGGATAGGAGAGCTTCGGAGGTGCTTCGGGAGGGAAGAACATTTGGTTTTTGCCAAATACGCTTATCATATAGTTCCATGTAAATCTTCTAGATATGTCTTCATGCAAGGAAGTGGTGTCTTCACCTAGGGGAGGATGCAAGTTACCGTGTTGCAACCCGTCTTACGGATTTTGCCATGGCATTTGAAGTAACCTATGTGTTAGTTATCCTGAGAGGAGAGGCGTTAACATGCATGAGTAGCATACGACCTGTCAAGAGCTACGATCTTGAATCTCTTGCTTTATTTTGTTATGGTAGTTGATTACTAAGTAGTGAAGCATGTTAGAGTACTTTCCTTTACTCTATGAAAGATTTCTTCTCCCGCAAGGTTTGTTATATCAAACAAAGCAGGCGTTGAGACATCAAATCACTTAGCACCTTCGCGAAGTTTCGGAAATATTTTGAGACAAAGAATTCTCCAATATATTTGTACATAGGGAGTATGTCATTGATGAGGATCTCCACTACGTGTCTTTGGGTTTGGATCTTGCCTTGGGAAAAGTGTCAGTACCCAGCCTTGATCTGACAAGTTCAGTTAAGGGCCACCTCGTTATGGGGTGCTAGTAGTCTATTTAGTTTAATTAGTAATTAATTAATCATTATTATTATTAGTTTCTAGGTAAGATTAGTAATGTGTATGTGAGAGGCACACGTGCACACCAAACCCCTCATTTATATTCCCTTCTTGTTTGTAGAACTTTTTATGAAAGAATTAATCTAAGAAACTTTTCTTTTGTTTTTCAATCCTTAAGGATTTTCCCCAATTCTGTGCTAATTTGTAAGGCAAGTCCTTACAATTGGTATCAAAGTACTCTTTCCTGAGTGACCTAACCATGAAGAGTAGAGAAGAAATTGTAGAATTAACCTCTAGGTTTGATATCTGTGAGCAAGCTCAATATGAATCTAGAAAGGCAGTATACTACGAATTATTCAATCTGAGAATGAAGTTTGTGAATCTATTCTTGAATAGGGACTCTCCAAATCGAGATTTCAATCTTCTGCAAACGAATCTTCTCATTTCCATCGCCGAGAAGAAGTTGGAGTCACTACCAGAAATTGGGGATCTGGAAGCTATGAAGAGGGAGGAAGAGATTGTCATATATGAAGTAATAACTGATTTTAGCCAAACCCCTTAAAATTCATCAGTAGAAGCAGGAGATGAAATTCTCAATTTGGAGTTAATTAATTCGTCGTTTGTATTCGAGGAAGAAGAAGACGATTCAACCACCAAGGCAGTCAGATTAATTCCTCATATGATCGATGAAGCTGGTGATGTAGTTCCAATTCAGAAACATAAGAGAGATTCAAGGCTTCTAGCATATCAGGAAGGTAAACCATACACTTTTGAAAGTAAATCTCCTAGTGCAGAGTTGGGTTTCATACTGAGAAGTGTTGCAAAATTTGAGGTAAAAGACTTCAACCGGCTAAATCAGAATCTCGATGATAAATTTGTTCAGTTGGAATGTCAGAAGTATATCACTGTTAATTACCTTAACATGACTACTTCTTATATACTTATAATTCCTAAGATGTCTTCCATCTTATTCATATCTGGAATTATTTCTTCGTTTATCGTTTTACAAAATCCTGATTACAGACGTATGCTTTTCGATCGTGGTAAAAAGTTAGTAGTCAGTGAGCAGTGTTCTTATTATGCTAGAAGAAATTTTAAATCTTGTCTTGAGATGCTTGTTTTTGTTGGGTCATTCCAATGGATAAATATGATGAGAAATCTTTTTATGAGCTTATTCTTCAACATGGGTACCAATTGAATTCAAGAGTTATGAATTCAGTTGTGTTTATATTGGTAAAAAATGGGGACAATTGTATTGGTGAGAACCTATTTGCGAGAATGTCACACAGAAACAATATCACTTGTTATGCTTGTGAGTGTGCCTTATTTGACCCAAGAAAGATTGAATTGGGGTTTATTCATATGTTTGCAAGTGGTGGAGACAAGTGTGATGTCAGGAAGGCTCGACTACTTGTGTTGAAGGAAGTACTCATGGAGTTCAATTATCTGATTTTCTTAGCAGACCCTTCTTTCACTTGGTTTATCGCTGGCTCGATGAGTGGTATGAGTAAATTTTGGGTTCTCAAAGAGCCATCTGGAGTACCTAGCGGTATGGGTGGTGATGATGGATGGAATGTTGGCTGGAGGGAGTTCTGTGAATGAAGAGTTGGAATCCAGTACCGCTTCAGGGCTAATGGATTTGTTTGTACTGATATACTAGGTACAAGCTTGGTAAAAAATAAGGTTGAATTAACTGGGATTGTATACAATATTGTGAGTGCTACAGGATCAATCTTCTTATCCTCAAGTAACTTGTTCAGTGGGGAAATGGAAAGTGGATATTGGGTTAGTCAGAAATACTTCAGGTTGGAGGTATGCAGTCCATGGCTTAAATGTGTGCAACAACATCTATTCATATTGTTTTTAACAATTGAGTATGTGAAGAAAATATATGATAACATGGTATGGACTTTTAACAGGGCTACCCCCTTCCCTACAGAGCAACCTAATAGTTTTCTTCATTGTGTAATGTTATTCAAGACAATTTATGTATCAGCTGGTAAATTGTTATCACAAAAGTGGCTTGGGGTGTTAACTTCATAAGATGTCCTTATTAGACTCCATGTATATTCTCTTCTGAAGGTTTCCTTAGTTGTTGAGAGTTATGATAAGCGCTTGAAGCTCAAGAAAGGGGTGGAACGCTGAAAAAGAAAAGTAGAAACCAGGGAGATGCTTTTAGTGTTTAAGGATGGTGAGAGCATAACACAACTGTTTTTGGAAGAAGTATTTAAAGTTATGTTCTTACTCAGCTAGAATTTGCATATTTGAAGTTAACTCAAATACGTACCCTTATTAAAGCTTTAGGAGATATCTATGAAGAAGATGAAGTTGTGTGTTTGCATCTTAAGGATGCTATACTTACCAATAAAGAAGTCATATGTATGGTTTCAGGAAAGTGGGATGCCAAAGATGATGCGAATGAGCCTGGCTATTTATTAAGGATTCAATTAGAGGTAATCTTGTCATCTCTAGACTCAAGGATTGATAGTCAATTGTGGCAGGGGGTGTGCTTTACCTTTCTGAAATGCTCGTCATATATGGTAATTTCACCTTGTAATTTAATGAAATATCGCATCAACAAGATCAACATTCTCAAGTTTGAAGAGCTATTCTTGACTGTCAGAAGGAGTCTGGGCAAACACGTTGTGCTGGCAGTTAAGTACCATCCTGAAAATCGCCATTAATTTCCTGAGAAGCTGAAGCTATCCACATCCGATGTCGCAGCACCACGGGGAAAAAAAGAGATTGATAACTCCATGTTAACAAATCCACTTCAGGAATGCTCTTCTCTCATTGTAACTACAACTCCTAACTCAGTTATAAGACGTGTCATCATAATTATTATGCACAGGTTTAGAGTAACTTGTAGAGCTGCAAATCATTGCATTCTGGATATATTACTGATGAAACTCAAGCTTGATGGTTTAGCTGGAGTACAGAGGGAGGAGGAGTTCTTAGTGTTAGAAGAGAAGATCTATTTGCAACTAGTACTCTATAGGCAAGATAAGGCTCATTCCTCAGTGGGTATGAGACAAAAATTGATGTTCACAAGGGTGCTTATACAGTTAATTGAAGTTGCGGTTCAGGGCTGCGATAGAAGCATATCCCAGACTGTTATCGCTTCAAGTTATGCTCTTGCTAACCTACGAAGCCAAGAATTCCGAAGTTATTTTCTTTGGAGAACTAAGCACAGTAGGCTTAAGACCATTAATCAAGGTTGAAGGTGGAGCATCGATAACTTTTGAAGGCATACAACAAAGCTTCAAGCTTGCAGTTCAGACGAATGGTTTAGAATTTTATACCTGGGTGTTGAAGTTTGTGAATCCCACATTCGAGAAGGAGCTGCCAGTTCGCCGTACGTGTGTTCTCCTAAGGTCGAGCTCATTTCATATACTTGTGGACAAGGATAATTTGAAGGAGTGGGATTTGTCAGGACCCATCCTTGATCTGACAAGTTCAGTTAAGGGCCACCTGGTTATGGGGTGCTAGTAGTCTATTTAGTTTAATTAGTAATTAATTAATCATTATTATTATTAGTTGCTAGGTAGGATTAGTAGTGTGTGTGTGAGAGGCACATGTGCACACCAATCCCCTCATTTATATTCCCTTCTTGTTTGTAGAACTTTTTATGAAAAAATTAATCTAAGAAACTTTTCTTTTGTTCGTCAATCCTTAAGGATTTTCCCCAATTCTGTGCTAATTTGTAAGGCAAGTCCTTACAATGATGTTGGGACCTTAGTCCCACATTGGTAGATGGGGCTTAAGTGGGTAGTTTATAAGTCAATGGGACCCCTCATCTAGTCAACCGGTTTTCGAGTTGAGTTTTACCTATGGGCTTATGACGAGTTTAGGGTCGGTACCCTAACATTTGGTATCAGAGCCAACCACCACGACCCATGCCCGCTCCACGGAAGGGGTGACCTATAGGCTGGATTAAGGTGTAGGGGCACCTATGTATGGGCGTAGTTGTCACCGCATTGAATACTGATAGTCGAGTGGAGCTTCCATAAGGTAAAAGGCTACCGCCGGGTCAGTGTCGATAGAGTGGGCCAATGAGGACGTTGGGTTTGGAAGCATGGTGGGATGTTGGGACCTTAGTCCCACATTGGTAGATGGGTCTTAAGTGGGTAGTTTATAAGTCAATGAGATCCCTCATCTAGTCAACCGGTTTTCGAGTTGAGTTCTACCCATGGGCTTATGACGAGTTTAGGGTCGGTACCCTAACAAAAAGGCTGAGATATGTATATAATGAAGCTGAGCTACATCCGTTTAGTTGATGAACTCCTTTTGGTCAGCTGTTGAGCTTCTCCGGGTTAGGCCGTTTGGGCCTTGTATTCTTAGACTGGATGAGCCTCTTCAGCTTAGGCTGGATGAGCCTCTTTTGCTCATGCTGGCTGAGTATATTCTCTAACTTAAGACGTATTCTCATCTTAGGCTCAAGTCTCATCATAGACCTTGTCGTATTTTGGTCGTAATCATCTAGGGATTTAGTTCCTCAAGGAAGATAAGATGTGCCTCTATTGGATAAGGTGATTCACAACCATAGAGCAGGTCTGCAATGCTTTCCTTGTCACATATTTATAGTTTCTTTACCAAAATGTCTTTTAATTTTATCCTTTAGGAGATTAATATACGAATCTGATGCAAAAATAATGAGTTCAATCGGATAAAGAACGAAATAGTTACAAGCGAAGCAGTATAGTAAACTCCTAGAGTTTCTCATGGTCAGGTCGAGGGCCATTCAACCTATACGAATTTGGGTGAATGTTTTTGATAAAAACTTTGAGTTTCTCATTTTATCTAATCTCCATGACGAATTCGTTCAAGTTCTTGCTCATTTGCTTTTTGCATCCGTCGTGAGCATCATTTTCTTTAGCGAGGCTGCCGCGTCTTACATTTGCGCTATTATCAAGAGGTCCAGCATAATAATAAGGCTCATGAGGCTGAACATGGTAAAGAGGCTAAGCATGGTCCCCAGATGAGTCAGGATGCTGATTTGAGATCTCGTAAAATCATGTTAAGTGTCTCGGATCCTGTCCTGGTTCTTGACTAACGTTTCGAGATTTGATAATGGATTTTCAAGGTACGGGTACCACTAGGACATTTTCACATGGGAGTCAAGGTTAAGGTGAGCCTAAACATCAAACTAGCGGGTTGGATATGGCTGAGTGCTCTTCTGATGCGAGATACACACTAATATGGTTTCTCCTCCTTGGAAATTCCCTGCATCTGAGGTAGCACCTACTTGACTTTGTCTTTATATGCCGGAAGCGTTCTGTAAGTCGACGAAAAAAATCCTTTCTTTAGAAGTAAAGTTCAGGGTGTGGATTTCTGAGTATGTTTGTGTTATAGTTGGTGGTTTAAGAATCAACTTACTCTATGATGTCAACCATGATTGTAACCTGTAACTACGACTGAGTGATCAACTATCCTACCATGATCTCTAAAATGTATATATCAAAAAATATACGAGGGTTAGTCGGGTAATCTGATTTGTTCGACTGTGAGGATGCGAGGTTGATGACGAACAACCCTTGCCTAAAACAAGATGATGGACATTCAAAGACTGCTTCAGCCGCAGATGAAAGGTTGGGTAGGTCTAGGGAAGGAAGCCTAAAGAGATGATATTAGAGCTTCTCAGTCGCAGAGAGTTGGAGAGGAAGAGACTCTACGAGAGAGAGAGAGTTGCAGAGAACTTGTTATTTTGTGACGTTGTATTCAGATTGACCAATCTTAGGTCTAGTTATAGCTCTTCAAAACCCTAATTTCTAGTCGGTGGGATAATGATAAGGAGAGAGGATCATCACCTTCTCATAAATACTAGGATTAGATAAGGATAGACAACATGTCTAGTCTATCCTACCTGACTCTTTACGGCCACTATTTGTCAGAGCATTGCTCGGGTGAACTCACAAGTGTTTCTATCTCAAGATTGTTGTCAAATTTAGTTGATTAAAACTATATCCTAATTTATACTCTACATTTAGTCAAGTATTGGATTAGGATAGAAGTGTGTAGTTGCGTACCATACATCACTGCGTTCTACCGTTTGAAGACGAAGATCAACTGAAGCTTTTGGAGAACTTCTTCAACAAAAGGTAAGTGAAGACTGAACCACCTTTTCATCAAGTTTTTACCTTCCATCTAGGAGACACTGTCGCATGACTAAATTAGCAATTACATGCATAATAGAAATTTCGACTCAAGTTTACCTTGATAATCGTTCTCAAAATATGCTAATTAAGCTTAAGAATATTTGTTCATACTTGGTGAATTTGGTTAAGAACAATTTATTATTTATGACCTAAATTATGAAACAAGATTTAATCATTTGAAAATAGCATGAAACAGTGATATGTGTCATTGATGTTATTCGGGAATATTCCGAATTGATTATTAGAGAGATATCAAACTACTGTAAATATGGATACATGACAGTATGCATGCCAGTTCACATACTGAGACAACTGTTATAAGTTCGAAGCCGCAGTACCTGTACCTAGTAAACGTATCAGTGTAACTATAGCTCGGTGGCGACTTTTTGGTACAGATACCTGGTATCCATACCATAAAAAGTCTGTTAACTCGTGAACTAGGAAGGTACGTCTACCTAGTATACAAACATGAAAAGATTTGTTGGTTTCTAAACCAGAAAGGCATGCATGCCCAGTATGCAAACCGGAAAAGATCTATGGATTCATGAACCTGTTTTTGTCTTAAGGGTATACAAAACCAGTATACATACCATGACAAAAATAGTCACGAATAAGTATATAGTATACATACCAATTATACGTACTTACCCTGTCGAATAATTTCAGATTCATCAGAATTATTTCTATGAGATAATCGGCATTTGGACAACTCTCTAAAAACAATATCTAGACATGTTTGATCACATGTGTGACTCAAGGTTAAAGTCTTAAAGTGTAATATGAAAATGGTTAAGCTTATTGTTCGATTGGCTAGTTTCGGCCAACCTTTCATGAACAAGTCATTGTACATGGTTCGGTTATGGTTCATCCTAACCATAGTATATATTATGTTATGTTAATCTCAAGTCAAGTTTTTCATCTAGCGGTGATTATTGATTGCTTGATTCCAAACCTACCTTAGCTTAAATCCAAAGCTACCCTGGCCTTGAAAGTCTATATAAGGAAAACCTCGAACAACTGGGATTTGTGAATCCCTGACACTATTATTGTGTGTCTATTGATGGTGGATTTTCGGCAAGGGCTAAGATTATAAAATCATGATACTGCATATTTCTGGCCCACCTTCAGGAATGTATGTGACAATTCATATTTTATGATCCGTGAACCATTTCACGATTTCTGACTGAGCGAACGTTTCTCTCAGAGCTATGATGAATATGTTTCTCGAAAGACCTCTCAGCTGAGCTTTCGATACTTCACACATTTCATCATCACCTCTATATAGAATCAAAATGATTGGGCGACTCCTAGACATATTGCATGCAAGTATAGAGCCTAACGCATTCAGGACGTCACACTGCTCATTATTCTCTGACTACGTAAAGAGACCGTGTATAAAATATCTTAATGATTGGGCGGCTCCTATACATATTGCATGCTAGTATAGAGCCTAATGCCTTCAGGACGTCACGTTATTCGTTGTTTCATGAATATACACTCCCCTCAGAACGAGTATGATGCTTCAATTATCTCATATCTCAATTCTGCAAATAGGTTAATTCTTGCGTGTCATTCATCAACTGAATTCCTAGAAAGTATTCTATTCTATCTCATTACTCTGTTTTATTGTTGATCCTCAGCAGGATTCCATGGATTAGTAATAGTTACTCAACTCATTTTATTACTTCGTTTCATGAATTGGTAATGAATACTCAAATAATTTTTATTACTCCGTTTCATGAATTATTCACAGCTGAATTTCATGAATTAGTGATAAATATTCACCGATCGGGAATCTGTTCCACCACTAAGTAAGCCTCGAGAAAATGGTGCAAGTGTATTTAGCAATAATTCACAAACGAGCACCCAAATACACGAACGAGTATTCGAAAATATGGACAAACGAGGAAACATGTGCAAAATAGGGAGGAAATAATACAAATAAAATAATAAAGAGGCGCCGGTCCCGCACCTTTTTCTGTTATTTTATATTTTTTTTGTTATTTTTCCTCATCTCATGAAGACTCCTTCATTTGAGCAAACTCCCTCATTTGACCAAAACTCTTAGTTTCTCCATATTTTCCTTCAAACAATGAAAAAATAGTAAAAATTAGGGAAAGATGTCAGGGGACCGGGCCACCTATCCAGTCGGCCATTCCCTAGCCATGACCCGTCGCACACCTTACAATTCCTTATTTTCTCATACTATTATTTCCTTCATCTTATGAAACTCCATCGTTTGAGCAAAAACCCTAGTTTTTCAATATTTTCTCAAATATTGCTCAAACCATGAAAAAAACAAAAAGTCAAATGGTCACATGACCGACTAGGCTACTAACGATGAATATTAAAATATTATTATTTTAATATTCTCAAAATATTGGTCGCACAAGGAAAGTTCTACTTGCTCATTCGAGCAAAATTGAGAGTTTCAGTCAAGATCAAACTCTTCTGAAAATCCAAAAAATTGCTCAAAAGCGCACCAGAAAATACCAAAACTCTCACGAATGAGACACAGGTAGTATGATGACACGGGCATGCCACCTTGACTGACCAAGGTCGGCCCTTAGGCTTGCAAGGAGCCGGTCCCACACTCTTTCATAATTTTGACCTAATTATCTCTCAACAGTTCATATTGGGTCCAAACTCTTTCCAACCAACTTGGAAATTGCTCAATCGACCATCAGCTGGTCCCACGACCACCAGGGGCTGGTCCCATGGCCCCTTGGTCGGTCCTTATCTCTCCATAATTAGGTTTTATTATCTAACGCTCAGACGAGCACTATTTTAATAAATGATTATATCAGCAATTGACCATCCTTTCACCAACTGGTCAACAAAGGAATTTGGTGCATGCTCACTCAAGCACCTGGGAACTACATGGTCAGACATCATCCCATGCAGCCAGTCCCTCCTTCACTCAGTGACTTATTTTCAGTAAATCATCAACTAATCGACAATCGATCAAAATTAGGGTTTTGAACTGAATGCTCTGCTAATCATAATTCTGAGCAAGTTCAAACACTAATAATTTTATGTTGATCCAGCAATCAACATCTTGATTAATTATATGTTATTCGGTCAAAATACCAATATTTTAATTAATATTTTATTTGGTCATATTACCAATAATTCATCAAATGAGCAATATTTGGTCGGACGAGGAATATTGATTCAACTATCAATATTCAGTAATTCATCAAATGAGCAATATTTTCTCAGACTAGAAATATTCATTCAACTATCAATATTCAGTAATTCATCAAATGAGCAATATTTGCTTAGACGAGGAATATTGATTCAACTATCAATATTCAGTAATTCAACAATTCATCAGACGAGCAATATTTTCTCAGACTATCAATATTCATCACGTTGATCCAATTATCAACATTCATTCGAGAACTATACGTCCCAACATACATGTTCAATCCATAAATCCTAGAGCATTCGACAATCATGCTCGACTGAACAATACTTAGACTCATCGTCTAATCAAGTCAACGACTGATTAATCAAATACACGTCTGCCTTGCAGACTCCACGTTCGTGAGACATCAATCGCGTCACATGGGGGATATTAATTATGGTTTTGGTCTGGCGGCCTACATCACGTGTGTTCATCCACGATGAGTAATGTGAGTGGGTGGACGATCAACCCAGTCTCCGCATGACATGGAACTGTTTAAACCACGATCTTCCACTTTCCCACTCTTTCACTCAAACAACCGTCACACTTACTGGAGATCAATGTGTTCTAGTAATATAAATAAGTTCTATGAATTCATGATTAACAGAAAAAATATACGGGAATTACCACAACAATTCTCATCTGAACAATCACTCTCAACGGAGCATAATTAAAACTTATTCGAACCCAACAGTTCATTTGCAGAAACCCACTACACATTCACAATCCTTGATCACCGTTGATCTCACATACTTCTCAGCTTCCCTCGTACAGATCAACCCTCTTCCCTCTTTGTGACCGAATTGACTCTGGAACGACCATTTCTTGGTTTAGGCCAGAATCCTACAGATTGATATCTCAAACTCAAAGCACTCCCGTGCAGTGCATCTGTTTGAGGTTAAGCAGTTTGTTCGGTTGAGGAGTCTCCGTCCGCACGATCATCTCTCCACTTCTTGAAAAACCAGCAAATTGTTTTCCCCCCATCAACAGTGTCCTAGTTGTAAACTAAAGTCGTACTCTTCTTTAAAACTTTTTAAGTTTAGCAACTAAAAGGACTTCACCTAGGGGTTTGTGAAGCCAGGTCCAACTATCTTTATCTTGATAGTTGGTGTATCCTTATCTTGCTTTGATTGTTGAGCCTTGCTCCAACAGGCAAGATAGATAGAAATCACAAAGATTATTCATCTCAAACTTTGTGATTTCACAAGTATCTACTTGTGAGGTGAATAATAATCTAGGTTGCTCTTCGGGAGTCATAAGATCGGATTTTGAGGTTTGCTTGACTTTTTATATTGCAATCGATTTTCTATCTCACTTTGATCTTTGATCAGAACGAAAATCACATATAGGATTATCTGTGGGAGGCGGATTGGTTTAAAGTATTCAATTAAGTTAAAGCAACCCTTAGGATGTAAAGGATGTCAGCTAAGGGAATCAATTATGCAAAGTCCTGGTGGGATTCAAGAGGCGTAAGGAGCGCGACAGTAACTAAATCGCTGTGACGGTAGATTTGGTATTAACTACATTCTAGTTTGAAGTTTTGATAGTGGGCTAGTGTTTGTAGCGTCTTAATATAGTTTGATGTTCAAATCTGGACAAGGTTTCGGGGTTTTTCTGCATTTGCGGTCTCCTCGTTAGCAAAATTTCTGGTGTCTGTGATATTTCTTTTTCTGCATTATATTGTTTATCTTTGTAAATCAATCAAAGTATATATATCCATCCTTGTTTGTTGGATACTACTTGATTCATCTTGGATATTGATATTTGGAATCATCCAAGTACTCTCATAGAATAATCAGGTTCACGGACTTGTCTTGAAAATGCGGGGGTACAACAACCACACCCAATAATTCTTTGGCAATCTGAGAGCAAGGTAGTTAATATCGTGTATCGGTATCATATCGGTCAGGTCCTATACACCTATACAAATGATAATATCTGTTTTTATAGGCGATACATCATTAGGATTTTTTAAATATTTATTATTTATCAAACAAAAAAATATATGGATATATCCATAATAGAAAATAATAATTGTAGTAAACATACTTCAACCTTACAAAATAAAAGGTGGTTAATTAGAGGCTTATATTATCAACAACGAAACCAAACATTGAATTTTGTTAGCCCATCAACATCACATTTACAGTAATTACATCCACCATAATCATATATGAAGTTACCAAAATTAGTGGGGTTACTTTCTTGAACTAAAAGTTCAAGAAATCATAATCAAAATACAAAATACATTAGTGATATATCATTATACAAGTGAAACCGATATTATCAGTATACAAGTGAAACCGATATATCGGTCCGTACAGGGAGATACACGCGTTTTTATCGTTTCTCCTTCGTATCGCCGATATTTTCAATATCGTATAGATTTTTTCCTATATCCTATAAAAACCTTTAATATCGGCCTATACAACCGATATTGACTACCTTGTCTGAGAGGACTTACTCCGATACAATTTTTAGATAATCAACTAGACAGTCAGACTCAATCTAGAGTAAAGTATATCAAAGAGTTTAATATCTCTGTTTCACAATATAATCAGCAAATAAAACAAATAGAAATTTGCGATCCTGATTATCATGTGAAACAACTTAAACGGTACCAAAGACCAATGTTCAAGTGTCAATCAATGTAAATCAACAACCAGAGGTTGGATATTCTAATTGATTGATCTTAACGCACAACCTGTGATATTCCAATTATATAACAAAATATAATGCGGAAGAGAAATAACACAAACACCAGAATTTTTTTAACGAGGAAACCGCAAATGCAGAAAACCCCCGGAACCTAGTCCAGTTTGAACACCACACTGTATTAAGCCGCTACAGACACTAGCCTACTATAAATTAACTTTGGACTGGACTGTAGTTGAACCCTAATCAATCTCACACTGATTCAAGGTACAGTTTTGCTCTTTACATCTCTGATACCAGCAGGATACTACACACTTGATTGATCCCTTAGCTAATCTCACCCATAACTATGAGTTTCTACGACCCAAAGTCGAAGACTTGATAAACAAATCTGTCTCACACAGAAAAGTCTATTGAATTGAACAAATCTGTGTCCCACAGAAATACCCAAGAGTTTTTGTTCCGTCTTTTGATAAGTCAAGGTGAACATGAACCAATTGATAACCCAGGCTTATATTCCCGAAGAATAGCCTAGAATTATCAATCACCTCACAATAATCTTAATCGACTAGCGAAATAAGATATTGTGGAATCACAAACGATGAGACGAAGAAGTTTGTGACTACTTTTCTATCTTGCCTATCGGAAAAATTAATCTCGAGCCAATTTTACATTTGTACTCAATACGATAGAAACATCAAGATCAAATCACGCAACTACAAAGAAAGTAGTTGGGTCCGGCTTCACAATCCCAATGAAGTCTTCAAGTCGTTAACCTACAGGGTCTCAAGAAGAAACCTAAGGTTAAAGGTCTCTAGTTATGCAAATAGTAACACACAAGAGGTGTGGGGATTAAGTTTCCCAGTTGCTAGAGTTCTCCTTTATATAGTTTTCAAATTAGGATTTGCAATACAAGTTACCTTGGTAACAAAGCATTCAATATTCACTGTTAGATGAAAAACCTGATTTAGCCAAGCTAATATCTTTCAACCGTTAGATCTAACCTAGATTGTTACACACAAATGAAATGTACCCTCATTTAGGTTTATATAACCGTACCTAAACGTGTACACCATGTTGGTTCACAAATAGTTAATCGAGGTTAGCCATATGATTACTCTCATATCAACCTTATTCATCTTAACCATAACTAGTTCAAATGACTCAAATGAAACTAGTTAAAGAGTTGTTCAATTGCTATATTCTCATAGAATTATACAAGAACACAATTGAAGAAAAATCGGTTTGATCACTCGAATCAATACATGAACATTATAGCCACGGTTTGCAAAGATTGCATTCTTTATTTTATAAATATTCATATTCATGTACAAAACCTATTTTAGAACTTTAACCTTCAAGTATGCAAACGGGTACGCATCCTTGAAATACCCGGACCGAGATTGGTTTCCGGTAGTATGCAAACGGGTACACGTACTTCCAATCCCAGCATAAATTCTCGGATGTGAACCTGTACGCCAGTACGCAAATGGGTACACATACTTAGGTACCCAGATTTCTAAAACCAACCGGTACGCAAATGGGTGCGCATACTATGGTTCTCGGATATGGATTACATATGTGCAAGAGTACACAACCTGATATCCAATAATGGTTAAGTGTTCTAAACTCTTATTTCAATCATTGAAACATTCTTAGAGGATGACAATATCCATTTTCATACACTATTAGCATCAAAGCAATTTTCAAGAGATTGACATAATCATTATCGAAACATTCCAAGTCTACACCAAATGATTGTATCACACAAACCATGTAAGATGTTACTCGGAAATTTTCTCATGATATAAGATGAACTTGGTTGAAGCGAAAGCTTACTAACACATATTTTGAGAAATATGTAAGTGAGATATACTCAGCTCGAAATCTCAAATGTGTATGCAAAAAAATATATCGTAACACGACTTATGTCTCAATATAGGAAATAATAGAAATAGACTTTCCAAGTGATAGATGAGTTTAAAGTCTCCATATACCTTTTGTTGATGAAGTTCCAAAAGCTCCCCTTAGTAGTTCTTCATCTTCAAATGATGAACGCTGTGAAGTCTAAGCTCAACTACACAATCTATGTCCTAGTCTGAGACATCTATAAATAGGCTAGAAATCAAGACTTATAGTTTTGATCACTAACATTGACAAACATGCTTGAGATAGAAACGCATGCGAGTTCAACCGAGTAGTGCTCTAACATGTATTTTTTTACATTTTGATTGTGAGAGAAAGAGATATAAGATCTTCTTATAATTCCTGATTGAGATTCATTAAGTTGTAACTCCTGGAATTATAATTGAGTTTAGTCCATACATGTTTCCTAAAATAAGTTGGTGGTGTATTTTGGTACCCCGCGTTTTCACTATTATCTTTCTGTGTGGTAGCCTGATACCCACTCGTTGCTGTAGATCGCCAGACCAAGATCCTAAGTTTATTCCTATTTGTGATGTGACCAGCATTGTATGTGATGTATCGTGTGACGTGTTTAATATTCTTCCGAGTTGTTGATAGACACATTTTTGTGTCTAATTTGTCTCGGATCTATATATTGTTAGGGATCATTTTTGTACTTATTATGGTGTTTTATGTGTATGTAGGTATTTTTTGCCAATAAACATTTTTGGAAAATTCGGATCGAAAAGTTATTAAAGGCACCCATATGAATTGTTATTGGCACCCATGATTTGGATAAGGGGCACCCCCAAAGACACATGCTATCGACACCCCTACTCTGGATAGGGGGATACCCTTTCTCTTCTCCGGAATTTTGGAGAGAAAGACTGAATTTGAAATTCAGTTGCAGCGTGAATCACATGCGACAATAGTCAGAGATTTAATTGGATTTGTTGCTCGAGTTGGACTGGGATTACCCTATTTTGATCAAACAGGGATCATATGTGGCCCAGATTCGCAAAACAAGGGATAAATCACAGATTTTCAACGAAACAGAGGAAAAGAAATATTGTCGGAGTTTTGGAGAATTTGTGAAGATTAAGAGAGGATATAACGCTGGATATAGATATATCTGGTCTTGTTTGAGTCTTGAGAGGAGTTTGAGAGTTTGGGTAACTCAGGAGATGCGTTAGAAGAAAAACAGGGAAATAAAGTTATTATCAGACATTTTGGTTATATGTATGGGAGTTTGCGTGATTCTGAGGAGTTTACTATTTTTGGGATGTTGGTTTACCTTATTTGGAGTGTTGAAAACTCAATTGGACGCGTAGAGAGGAATCAGGAGGGTGAAAAATACCGTAACTTTTAGTGGAGGTAACCGGGAATATTTCTTGGATTTAATCGGATTTTTGGGACATGGTGGTGTATATAAAGGTTGATGGGAGTAAAAAAAAAAGGTTACGTAATCCTTGGGGTAGTTGCAGAGAAGTTTATGAGGTTGCAGAGACGATTTCACAATTAACAGGCAAGAGAAGAAGAAGAACACAGAACAATAGAAGGAGACAGTCGTTTATTCCATGGCCTTTGCTTTCAAACTCGATACAATTTGTCACAACTTCTGTAACAATTATTTAGAGTTCTTAATAGTTCTGTCAGGGTTCTCTGAAACAACGAGTAGTGTAACAATTATATCTGTTACAAACTCACATCTTTGTACCTTTTCATTCTTTTAATCAACTTCTTGGCTATGAACGTGTATTTTGAGAAAGTGATTAATTGAGGAGCTGAACCCCTTTGCTGAGGCGACGGAGGTAACTGTTTTTTTCAACAAAAAGTGGTATATTCTTATTTATTTATTAATTACAATTATTTTATAATTATTTGCCTTGATTGATAATTGTTTGAATGATATTTGTTAAGCAATTGTTATTTCTTTTGATAGAGCATGCTTGACCATAGGGTTTGATGTTCTATACTTTGGATTTACACTTGTTATTTTGAAAATCTACATGTTTCAATAGTTTAGAATCAAATTGAACGCAAAAATTGCATAAATATAAATATTGGATTTAATCACTTTGAACTTGGAAAATAGTGGAATCTTGGCCTTAGTGTTCTTTTAATATTGATATCATCTTTTTCGGAGATTGTTATAATTTTTCGTGAGTTTTCTAGTTTAGTTTTAAAATTTAAGTCTAGAAAAATCCTTCACAAGTATGAGAATCGAATCCTTTTTACCACTACCTACAATCACATCCGTTGTCATAAATTTATATGTGATTACACGTGGAGGCCTTCTGGAGTCAGGTGAAGTGCGCTAGAAGCCTTGTTATAGACGTATGTGTCATGTGGAGAGCACAAGATTGGTTGACACCTATCGTAATCGTTAAAGCGAGTCGTTTGACCTCAGTTGAGCCGGTCAGACGTAGACCAATGTGAGCCATTTAACCTTGGTTGGGGCAATCAGCCGTAGACCTATCCATTCAACTCGGCTGGGGTGGTCAACCATAGACTTACAACATCCATTTGACCATGGCCGGGGCGATCAGCAGTAGTAGACCTAGACAATCAACAGTGCTGGATCGGTCAACTATAAACTTACAATAGACATTTGACCCTGGCTTGGGCATTCAACCGCAGACCTATCATTCAACCCTACTGGGGATGTAAACCATTGACATACAAGAGATATTTGACCCTGGATGAGGCGGTCAGCCGTAGACCTAGCCATTCAACCCTGCTGAGGCGGTCAACCATAGACCTACAAAAGTCGTCCAGGCGTGGTGGAGGCAAGGTGCCGATCCTGACGGAAAACTGTTCCAACCCGTTTGACCTCGGTCGAGGCGGTTAAACATAGAACTGTGGGATCCATTTGAACCTGACTAGGGCGTTCAACCGCAGACTTACAAGAGGAGTCCATGTGAGGTAGAGGAAGGCATCGGGCCTGACAGAGCACTGTGGCTAGCCGTTTGACCTCAGCTGATGCAGTTAAACATATACTTACGGGAGCCATTCAACCCTGGCTGGGGCGGTCAACCGTAGATCTATGGGATATTTTACCTTTTGCATGGCGAATCCCTTTCACTTTAGAGTGTTCGGTCTCTTTTTTCTTTGAGCGATGAAGGCTCTCCTCTTCGTAGTGATGAGGGCTCTCTGCTTCTGAGTAATGAAGGATGTTTTCCTGAGGGTATTGGAGGCTATCCGCTTTTGAGCGATGAAGGCTTTCCACTTTGGAGTGATGAAATCTTTCCAGGCCTACCCCATAATTATTCAACATTGATTTAGCTTCCGATGCGTGTCGTAGGTGCACTCAAATTAAATTACTTATTTCCACACAATTAACTGGTAATATAATGGAAGTAAGGATCGTTCCCACGAAGAGCAGAGAGATTTAGTTGTCAAAAGTGTCACAATGGGGGGTTTGGTTTTAGATTGTAAACAAAGTAAATAAAGCTATTGAAATTAATAAATTTTGCAAGCAAT
This sequence comes from Papaver bracteatum, assembly GCA_023529315.1. NCBI lineage: Eukaryota > Viridiplantae > Streptophyta > Magnoliopsida > Ranunculales > Papaveraceae > Papaver > Papaver bracteatum. Next base: position 2,649,998 of record JAJJWX010001826.1, on the reverse strand, counting down.
GGAGAGAAATATGATCAGGGAATCCTTCTTCGTTACTAAACCGTCATCAAGTTATTATATTTATCCATTAATACTATTAATCACAAATTATTACCAACCGTGGAATAACAGCTAGCTCAGTGCTATCCCCTAAATTCCTTATATCACTGAGTATGGAAGCTCTCCAATACCAGATTCTTTTCGTCTAAACCACCTAGTAGTAGCTCACTCAAGGTGTAATTTCTCCGAATGCTTTATCTTTTGTTAATTATAGATTGATCCTAGTAGTTAGACTCTTAGCTCAAGGTCCACTTTCTAGTGTTGTTTATACACACAATCGCTGCACAGAATCCCTCTGCAAGGTCTTATGTTCTCTACTTTTGTATGAATTATTCGACTATTACTTATCTCCTAACTCAATACTAGCATTTGATTGAATCAACAAATTAGTTCAGTTGTCCACCTAAACAATCTATCAATTAATCATAAATATCCAATTAGTAAAAACAATCAATAATTATGTGAAAAACTTCAAAATAGATTTATATAATAACTAAAATCATGTATAGAACTTAGAATTCATCCCCAATCACTAAGAAGTTTAGCTACTCATGGTACTAATAAAACCCATGAGTTTCATATAATAAAATGATAAAGAAATAGTTACGGTGATGAATCGCTCCAAAACCCTAGATTTTCTCCCTTGTGTTCTTCTCTCCAAAACTTGATTAAAGATTATTTAATTTTTTTTAGAAAAATCTCTTTTATAGGTGTCCCAAAGATAGAAGCGCCAGTGCATTAAATCCCGGTCGAAATCATATGGCCACTTGCCAAAACTAAGCAAGATTTCCAAAACAAGCTCACGGCCAAAGCCTAGGTCGTGAGAAATCTGCATAATGGGCTCGCATCAATGCTAGTTAAGCCCAGCCCAACGTATTTTCCCATCAGAACTCGGATAGACATCCCTCCGTGAAGACAGTTTTCCCTGGATTTTTAGTTTCCTCCCGGCCGTAAGAATCACGGACAGATGAGTCCCCGTGAGCGAAAATATCTGCTGGAATTTCATTCTCTCCGTCAGACTCTCGGATAGTTAAGCCACCGTGAGCGAAAATAACTGCTGGAATTTTACTCCGGCCAGAAACTCACGTACACTCTGGTTGTCGTGATTTTTCTTTCTCTTAGCCATAACTCACGTATACCAGGCTCTCCGTGAAAACTTGAAAGTTTCATTACTTCTCCGGTCATCTCTGCCTTCTCGTCAACAGTCGAGCTTTTCTCGACTTCTCAAGTTACAGCAGCCAACTAACCCCAGCCAACTCATATCGATCTCCTTCCATCTTTCTTTCATGCTCATTATTGCTAGCGTCAAACTCATCCTCTTTCCATCTCGAGTTCACAGTCTCGAGCTCCACCAAGTTTCTCTCCATCAGTTAACGTCACTGCCATCTGTTAATGGAAGCACCACTCGTTATCTATCATCACTGATGCCCTGTTAACGTCACTTCATCGCCAGCAGTCACCAATAACGTCAACTCCATCATTCAGCTCATGTTCTTCTCCATCAGTAGCCATCGATCACGACCGATACTATGAATAACATCATTTTAAACACCAGCAACGTTATTCCATGTGGTCGGCATCTGTCGGAATGATCACTGCCAAGCTCTTCTCTGTTAACCAACACCTTTTCCATTTAATCATGACAGCAACCAAAACCCTGTTATTGCCAAGCTACAACTTCAATGGCAGCAGCCAACAATCAACCATCAACACTGTTACATACTGCCGATACTGCTCCGATGAAGACGATGAAGTGCCCGTTCAGCTTCCAAAATTCACCCATCATTACCAATCATTGGGATGTCTTTTATCTCATCATTGCCAATCATTGGGTTGTATCCTCAATCATTAGCTTGCTGCATGTTACATGTTACGTACTTTGGTAAAGAGGAAGAAGGTGGAAGCCCCTTAACAGATTGGCTACCCCTTATAAATTCTGTGCGCGCACTTTGCTTGCTCCAAATGCCCATAAAATCTTCATACGACGCTGGAACGAATCCATTCTCCCGCCGTTGGCTTCGTATTTTCGTCTTCTTCGAAATGATATCATGGACTCCTGGGTTCGAACGAGTTCCACTTGGTCTTTGACCCTTCTACGCTTTCGGCTAACTTCTTTTATTGCACAATTAAGTACCAATTCGCTTCTTTTGGATGATTCACCTAGCAAAACACAAATAAGAGAAAACAAACGTAATATACAATAATTTGCAAGAAAATATAGCAACTACTAGCATGGATTCGACACTAAATATGTGCAAAATATGCACTTAACAAATTCCCCCACACTTGTCTTTTGCTCGTCCTCGATCAAACTATCTAAAATACAACAACTCCATGTCGCCGAGGATACGGTTACTCTTAGCATGAATAACAGGCCTTTAAACCTCTAGGTGTCCCTAGTGGACGAGTTATAGTCTCGTGAGGGCTTACGAGAGATATACCCACAAAACCTACTCCAACTTCAAAGCGTTCCAGCTTCCCAAGCATCCAAAGAGCTATGAGGACATATAATTTCTACATGCTAGTAATAAGAAGTTAGAAATACCAAAGAACATATTCATTCTTTAATCTTGAGTGAGAAATAACCACACCATAATGAAAGAAATGCGTGTTTGAGAACGATCAATAAGCATTTCGCCTCGACTTCTGCCTCACTTAAAAGGATTTTATGATAATTGCACTCAATAAGACGGCTTTTTTATGGGTCTCACATGTGTGCAGGTAGGAATGAAGGGAGAATCCTACACACGTTGAATGGTGGGAAGGAAACCTTCCGAAATAATTTCTGGAGACTCCACAAAATCGTGGAAAACAAAAATATTTTTCTGATGATCTCTAAGAAAGGAAATCAACCACTATAGCAAGGGTGAGAGTACTTACCACCTTCACATCTGATTGGAATGATGAAAGCACCACTCTCACAATATCCAATAGAAACGTCTTCCTTCCTTCGGATCGTCTTCTTCATCTTGGTCTTCGGTCTTCAACTGTTGATGATAAACTCTTGAACTTGTAGAACTTCGACAATTTGTACTCTTTTCCTCAATTCCTTGTTGCTTGAAACTTCTTTATATATTTTTCTTCCCTATGGCCTTATTGAACAATTAACAACCTAAGGGCAAATCTCTTTTTATATATTTTTTTCTTTTTCTTTTTCTATTATTATTATTTTTTTTTTTTTTGTATTTTTTTTTTTTTTTGTAAAGAGATTGCAACTAAAACAATAAAAATAAAATAAAATAAACATGGCCATGAAAGAAGTACTTTACCACTTTAATCTTCACAACTTGTATTGTCTTCGTATCATAAACTTCAATATCTCTCATCTTTTGATTTTCTTCGCTCTTGTAAATAAGTCTTCATACTTTGATATAAAATTCCGCTCCTTATATGTAAGTCTTCAACATGTATATAAAAATCTGCTCATTGTATGTTGCTTTTCTTGGATATGAAATTTCGCTCTTCCTTGTGTTGTTGCTTGTAATCCTCAAACGTCTTCAACTTCCTTGTAGATTTTGATGTCGCTCCATTGTTGATGATGATGTGTTTCTATGGACCTGTTGTTGGAGAGAGAGAATGGTGCCTGCAAATCAAACTACAATAAGGTGGTTTTCGGCTATAGACGTCACCCTTATGATTGACAAAATTAGCACTCAAGAGATCAAAAATAGTGCTTCTATTGGTGGGAGGTTGGGTATCTCACCATTCAACCCGGAATTAACGTACGGTGACACACACTCAAAAGAAGCTCTTTAGTCAGCTACAAAGAAAATTTGGTCTGGTGCCTTGGTTGATATGAAAATGGGTAGTCTCCACTAATGATTGATCAGTAACTCTAATAATGCATTTCTCCCTGCTCCTAATTTGCATCACCGACATGATTAAATCCATTATTTAACACTCCAATTCGTAAGAATATTCGAATGTAGTTCTCTAACACTTCCAAGTTCAGTTATGTCGGTCAGAATCTCTATGTAATCATACCTAGAAGTTTGCTAGTGACTCTAAAATCTCTACAAGTTGGAGGTTTTATGCAAATATTTACAAAAAAGCGAAAAATCTATATGTAAAATACTCCCCCACACTTAAACTTCACATTGTCCTCAATGTGTAAAACCGAAAGTTCTGAATTCTAACGTAACAGCAGATAAAACGCAAAAACTGTGCAAATTGGTAAGGAATTTGGAAAACCTCCATTTCACAAAAGTTGTTCATCTACGTGTTTTCTACAAATTTTAAGAAGGGAACAGTGTTTCGATAAACGGTCTGACAGTTCTGGTCTCTGAACTGAACTACGCGCAGTCTGAATTTTTCTGACGAAAAAGTTTCGGATTCAATGAAATTAAACATGGGGATGCAAATATGATATGGAAACAATAAAAACAATAAATAAATAAATATATAGAAGAGTTTAAGATACAAAACCTATGGGTTGCCTCCCATTTAGCGCTTGATTTAAAGTCGTCAGCCCGACTTGGCATTGTCATTATTACTCCTCCAGAGGGAGTAAATATTTACGCTCTATCTCATCCACATTCACATAAGCGATGTTTTCATAATATGGCTTCAATCTATGGACGTTGACCTTAGAAGTAGTCCCATCTCTAAGACTAGTGATATCAACTGCATCATGAGAATAAACATTAGTAACAACATATGGTCCAATCCATCTGGACCTTAGCTTACCAGGAAATAACTTAAGACGAGAATGAAATAAAAGAACTTTCTGTCCCACAACAAAATTCTTCCGAGAAATCATCTTGTCATGGAAAATCTTAGTCTTTTCCTTATATATACGAGAACTCTCATAAGCATCATTACGTATCTCCTCTAGCTCATTGATTTGTAGTTGCCTATGTTTCCCCGCTTTATCATACTCCATGTTGCACATCTTTACCGCCCAATAAGCCTTATGCTCAAGTTCAACTGGGAGATGACAAGCTTTTCCATAAACCAACCGATATGGAGACATACCAATCGGTGTCTTATATGTTGTTATGTATGCCCAAAGTGCATCGTTGAGTCTATAACTCCAATCCTTACGTGTAGTGTTAACGGTTTTCTCAAGGATGGACTTAATCTCACGATTTGAAATTTCAGCTTGCCCACTAGTTTGTGGGTGATACGGCGTACCAATCTTGTGTGTAATGTTATACTTATTGAGAAGAGCATGGAAGGATTTCTTGAAGTGCGAGCCTCCATCACTGATAACCACTCTTGGTGTACCATGTATAGAGAAAATATATTCCTTCACAAACTCACAAACAACTTGAGAATCATTATTAGGGGTGGATTTAGCTTCCACCCATTTTGAAACATAATCCACAGCAAGAAGTATATAAAATTTCCCATTCGAATTGACAAAAGGACCCATAAAATCAATTCCCCACACATCAAATATCTCAACAGTGAGAATTGGTGTGAGTGGCATTTGATTTCGAGCACCTAGATTGCCCGTTCGTTGACATCTATCACAAGATTTGCAAAAATTATATGCATCCTCAAACAAGGTAGGCCAATAAAAGCCACTCTCAAGAACTTTGAGAGAGGTACGTTTAGCACCAAAGTGACCACCACAAGCATAAGAATGACAAAAAGATAGAATTGACTAAAATTCAGATTTTGGTACGCACCTGCGGATAATTTGATCAACACCATATTTTCACAAGTAGGGCTCATCCCACACATACTGCTTGGATATCTTCTTAAGCTTAAGCTTTTGAAAATTAGACATTGTACTAGGTCCTTGCCTTGTAACCAAGTAGTTCACTATATCAACATACCAAGGTGTTGAATCTTCAATTGAGAAGAGTTGTTCGTTTGGAAAACGATCATGTAATGAGAGTTCTTCTTCGAAAATAACAAGTCTACTAAGATGATCAGCAACAGTATTTTCAACACCTCTCTTATCTTTGATTTCATAATCAAATTCTTGCAACAACAATATACACCGTATAAGTCTTGGCTTAGCTTCTTTCTTCTTAAGTAGGTACCTAAGTGCTGCATGATCGGAATACACAACCACTTTTGCACCCACCAAATATGATCTAAATTTTTCAAGTGCAAACACTATAGCCAAAAACTCCTTTTCAGTGGTAGAATAGTTAATTTGAGCATCATTTAGGGTCCTAGATGCATAATAAATCACATGTGACCTCTTGTCTACTTTTTGACCCAAAACAGCTCCGACTGCATATTCACTTGCATCACACATTAACTCGAACGGAAAATTCCAGTCAGGTGACTTAATAATTGGTGCAGTATTCAACAATTCCTTCAATTTATTAAAGGCATCCTTGCACTCCTGGTCGAAGTTAAAGGCAACCTCCTTTTGCAACAATTTGCACATCGGCATTGAGATTTTGGAGAAATCTTTGATAAACCTCCTATAAAAACCTGCATGACCAAGAAACGAGCGAATTTCCCTCACCGAAGTGGGGTATTGTAAGTTCCTAATCAAGTCTATCTTTGACTTGTCCACTTCAAGCCCTTTAGAGGAAACGATGTGGCCAAGTACAATTCCATGGTATACCATAAAGTGACATTTCTTCCAGTTTAAAACCAAATTAGTGTCTATGCATCTTTTAAGCACAAGTTCAAGATTATTTAAGCAAATATCAAATGAATCGCCATAAACACTAAAGTCGTCCATAAATACCTCAATGATGTTCTCCACGTAATCAGAAAATATACTAACCATACATCTCTAAAAAGTGGCAGGCGCATTGCAAAGACCAAATGGCATTCTTCTATATGCAAATGTACCGAAAGGACAAGTAAAAGTTTTATTCTCTTGATCCTCTGGTGCAATAATAATTTGATTGTAGCCCGAATAACCATCCAAAAATCAATAATATAAATGTCCCGCTAACCTCTCTAACATATGATCAATGAAAGGAAAAGGAAAGTGATCCTTGCGGGTAGCCGAATTGAGCTTTCTGTAGTCTATGCACACTCGCCATCCTGTTTGAACTCTTGTAGGAACGAGTTCATCATCTTGATTTCTAACAACAGTGACACCTGATTTCTTAGGCACCACTTGCACCGGACTAACCCATTTGCTGTCAGAAATTGGGTAAATCACCCCCACACTCAGTAATTTGAGGATCTCTTTCTACACGACCTCCATAATTGGGGGGTTAAGCCTACGCTGAGCATCACATACTGGATTTACATCATCTTCCATAAGGATTCTATGCATGCATGTGGATGGACTAATGCCTTTGATATCAGCAATTGTCCAACCAATAGACGTTTTGTGCTCTTTCAGAACCCGAAGAAGGCGTTCTTCTTGTATTTATGTGAGATTCTTTGCAATAATGACTGGAAGCTCTTCCCCATCACCCAAGTAAGCATACTTTAAGTGATTGGGTAGAGGTTTCAGCTCTAATTTAGGTGCCTGCACAACAGAAGGTAAAGGAACTTCATCAGTAATAGGTAAAGAGATATATGAAATATTATCTGTTTTAAATTCTTGTGATGACGTTAAAGCACCACATGTCTCAACAAATTCTTTGGGAATATAAATGTCCAAGTTAGGCATGCCATGGACGTCCAAATCAATGCTATTTTGTAGCACAGATTCTAGTTCATCTTCTTTGTTCAAATCAAACATCTGTTGTGCTAACGAACCAATAACATCAACAGAGAAAGCGGAGTTCACATCACTAGGATAACGCATAGCTTCAAAAATATTGAAGCGTATAACCTCCTTATCAAATTCCATAGTGAGTGTACCATTATCCACATCAATCTTCGTCTTTGCTGTTTTCATAAACGGTCTCCCAAGAAGTAACGAAGTAGATGAACAATTATATCCATTATGCATATCCACAATATAAAAATCAACCAGAAAGATTAACTGATTCACTTGAACTAACACGTCCTCCACGACTCCTTTAGGATATATATTGGACTTGTTTTCCAATTGAATAGTAATCTTCACCTCTTTTAAAGGTCCAAGATTCAAAGAATCATAAACATCGGCTGACATAACACTTATGGATGCTCCCAAATCAAGTAAAGCACGCTCGAATCGTCGTTTACCAATAGTAATTGGCACTGTGAAGCCACCAGGATCTTCACACTTTGCAGGCATCTTCTTCAATAGCATAGTTGTTGCACTTTCGCCCACCTGAGTAATTTCATTAGCAATCAACCTATCCTTCCTTGTACATAAATCCTTCAAAACCTTAGCATACCTGGGTACGGTTTTGATGGCTTCAATAAATGGGATGTTGATTTGTATCTTGCTGAAAATATCCATGATCTCTTTATCTTGAGCTTGCTTCTTTGATTTGGCAAAACGACTAGGGAAAGGAGGTGGTGTGGTAAAGATGGGAACCGTGTCCTTAGGTTGGCCGGTTGATGTTGCCTTTTCCTTTGGGACGGTTTCCTCCTCTACTTCCTTTTCAATGTCGTTATTAACCACTTCTTGTTGCTTTGGCTCTTCCGTTTGTTTCCCACTTCTTAGAGTTACTGCATTAACGTGCTCTCTTGGGTTCACAAAAGATTGTGATGGCAGCTTTGTCGAAGCTTGTGCTTTCATTTGATTCATATCTGTCGCCAATTGCCCAATCTGTACTTGCAAGTCTTTAACGTCAGCATCATTCTTTTGTTGATATAGTAGGTTTTGTTGAAATATTGCCTTTTACTCTTTGGACGTTTCATATTGCTTTAGCATCATAGATTTCATCATCTCTTCTAAACTAGATCTTTGATTCTGTTGCTGAGGTTGTGGCTGAAATTGTTGTTGAAAACCACCTTGCCTCGCATAAGGATTAGGAGCTGCATCTTGCTTATTAGCATAACTGAAATTAGGATGATCTTTCCAACCTGGATTATAAGTATTAGAATATGGATCATACCTTGGCCTAGGATTAGGGAATAAATCATTAACTCGGCCTCTTCTTCATATGATGGAGCTACTACAGAAGCTATGCGATGAATCGCCTTCTCAATTGTACTCAAACGATGTTCTGTATTCGGATAATCCCCCATATCGCTAACTCTTCTAACATTTGAGTCATGTCTTGTATAAAACTATTGAGAATTTGAGGCCATACTCTCAATCAGACTAGTTGCTTGCGAGATTTTCTTCTCAGTGAGTGAACCACCGGCTGCTGCATCAATCAGATTCCTCTGTTCTAGAAGTAATCCTTCGTAGAAGTATTGAATTATAAGTGTTGAAGATATATTATGGTGTGGGCAGCTTGCCAACAACTTCTTATACCTCTCCAAATATTCATATAAAGACTCCCCAGACATCTGTAGAATGCCACTAATCTCCTTACGAACAGATGCCGCTTTGGAAGCAGGAAAATATTTCTCCAGAAATAGCTTTTTCATCTCATTACATGTTGTAACACTCCATGGAGGAATATAATACAACCATTCTTCTTCTAAGTCTGTCAATGAGAATGGAAAGGCTTGTAGCATAGCCATATCTCTGTCTGCGGTTGCATGCCTCAGACTTGTCATCTTGTGTTGAAATACTTGAAGATGACGGTTCGGATCTTCACCAGGATGTCCCTTGAACTTCGAGAGATGATGAAGTAGATTCGACTTCAGCTCCACTGGTTCAGTGATTGTAATGCACGGTGGTTGTGAATCGAAGCATGGAGATGTCAACTCTCCTAACTTTCTCTCCGGAGGTGGAGGTGGTGGTGAATTATTGTTACCGCCTACCATTTTTGATGTGGAAGGTTCTTCTGGTAACTTTGGACGTGCTTGTAGTACCGTTCCCTTGCGAGTTTGAATTCCACACCTCTGGTAATTCCAATCCTTCGATTCCAGAGATTAAGTACCTGAAATAAAATTCTTAAAAGCTAAATCAAAAACTAAAAATAAGACTAAAAACAAAAAGAAATAACAACTAAAGCTACCGACTGCTCCCCGGCAGCGGCGCCAAAATTTGATGCGTGTCGTAGGTGCACTCAAATTAAATTACTTATTTCCACACAATTAAATGGTAATATAATGGAAGTAAGGATCGTTCCCACGAAGAGCAGGGAGATTTAGTTGTCAAAAGTGTCACAATGGGGGGTTTGGTTTTAGATTGTAAACAAAGTAAATAAAGCTATTGAAATTAATAAAGTTTGCAATCAATGGAGAGGAATATGATCAGGGAATCCTTCTTAGTTACTAAACCGTCATCAAATTATTATATTCATCCATTAATACTATTAATCACAAATTATTACCAACCGTGGAATAACAGCTAGCTCAGTGCTATCCCCTAAATTCCTTATATCACTGAGTACGGAAGCTCTCCAATATCAGATTCTATTCGTCTAAACCACCTAGTAGTAGCTCACTCAAGGTGTAATTTATCCGAATGGTTTATCTTTTGTGAATTATATATTGATCCTAGTAGTTAGACTCTTAGCTCAAGGACCACTTTCTAGTGTTGTTTATACACACAATCGCTGCACAGAATCCCTCTGCAAGGTCTTATGTTCTCTACTTTTGTATGAATTATTCGACTATTACTTATCTCCTAACTCAATACTAGCATTTGATTGAATCAACAAATTAGTTCAGTTGGCCACCTAAACAATCTATCAATTAATCATAAATATCCAAGTAGTAAAAACAATCAATAATTATGTGAAAAACTTCAAAATAGATTTATATAATAACTCAAATCATGTCTAGAACTTAGAATTCATCCCCAATCACTAAGAAGTTTAGCTACTCATGGTACTAACAAAACCCATGAGTTTCATATAATAAAATGATAAAGAAATAGTTACGGTGATGAATCGCTCCAAAACCCTAGCTTTTCTCCCTTGTGTTCTTCTCTCCAAAACTTGATTAAAGATTATTTAATATTTTTTTAGAAAAATCTCTTTTATAGGTGTCCCAAAGATAGAAGCGCCCGTGCATTAAATCCCGGTCGAAATCATATGGCCACTTGCCAAAACTAAGCAAGATTTCCAAAACAAGCTCACGCCCAAAGCCTAGGTCGTGAGAAATCTTCATAATAGGATCGCATCAATGCTAGTTAAGCCCAGCCCAACGTCTTTTCCCATCAGAACTCGGATAGACATCCCTCCGTGAAGACAGTTTTCCCTGGATTTTTAGTTTCCTCCCGGCCATAAGAATCACGGACAGATGAGTCCCCGTGAGCGAAAATATCTGCTGGAATTTCATTCTCTTCGTCAGACTCTCGGATAGTTAAGCCACCGTGAGTGAAAATATCTGCTGGAATTTTACTCCGGCCAGAAACTCACGTACACTCTGGTTGTCGTGAGTTTTCTTTCTCTTATCCATAACTCACGTATACCAGGCTCTCCGTGAAAACTTGAAAGTTTCATTACTTCTCCGGTCATCTCTGCCTTCTCGTCAACAGTCGAGCTTTTCTCGACTTCTCAAGTTACAGCAGCCAACTAACCCCAGCCAACTCATATCGATCTCCTTCCATCTTTCTTTCATGCTCATTATTGCTAGCGTCAAACTCATCCTATTTCCATCTCGAGTTCACAGTCTCGAGCTCCACCAAGTTTCTCTCCATCAGTTAACGTCACTGCCATCTGTTAATGGCAGCACCACTCGTTATCGATCATCACTGATGCCCTGTTAACGCCACTTCATCGCCAGCAGTCACCAATAACGTAAACTCCATCATTCAGCTCATGTTCTTCTCCATCAGTAGCCATCGATCACGACCGATACTATGAACAACAGCATTTTAAACACCAGCAACGTTATTCCCTGTGGTCGGCATCTGCCGGAATGATCACTGCCAAGATCTTCTCTCTTAACCAACACCTTTGCCATTTAATCATGACAGCAACCAAAACCCTGTTATTGCCAAGCTACAACTTCAATGGTAGCAGCCAACAATCAACCATCAACACTGTTACATACTGCCGATACTTCTCCGATGAAGTGCCCGTTCAGCTTCCAAAAGTCACCCATCATTACCAATCATTGGGTTGTATCTTCTCTCATCATTTCCAATCATTGGGTTGTCTCCTCAATCATTATCCCTCTGCATGTTACATGTTACGTACTTTGGTAAATAGGAAGAAGGTGGCAGCCCCTTAACAGATTGGCTACCCCTTATAAATTCTGTGCGCGCACTTTGCTTGCTCCAAATGCCCATAAAATCTTCATACGACGCTGGAACGACTCCATTCTTCCGCCGTTGGCATCGTATTTTCGTCCTCTTCGAAATGATATCATGGACTCCTGGGTTCGAACGAGTTCCACTTGGTCTTTGACCCTTCTACGCTTTCGGCTAACTTCTTTTATTGAATAATTAAGTACCAATTCGCTTCTTTTGGATGATTCACTTAGCAAAACACAAATAAGAGAAAACAAACGTAATATACAATAATTTGCAAGAAAATATAGCAAATACTAGCATGAATTCAACACTAAATATGTGCAAAATATGCACTTAACAGCTTCTCCTTCGAGTTGAACCTTGGGTTTCGTATTATTTAAGTTCATATGCTTTACTGTATGGTCTATCGACTGACTGCACTCATGGGCCTGAGTACCGACTAGGTTGGCCATTTTGGTATAGACACTATTATAGTATTGCTAGGTCGAACTCGCATGCATTGCTATCTCAAGCATGTTTTTCAATATTAGTGATCAAAACTATAAAGTATTTGATTTCTAGTATACTATAGCTAAGGTCTCGGACTAGGATAGAAAGTGTAGTTGAGCTCAAGAACTCCGTGGAGATCATCATACAAGACGAATGACTACTCAAGGAACCAGTGGATCTTCATCGACTAAAATGTATGTGGAGACTTGAACTTATCTATCACTCAAAAGTATATCTATTCTATCTCTTATCTTGAGATAAAAAGTCGTATTACTATATTGAAAATGCGAGGGTACCCCAAATATATCTAAAGCTATTACTTTTACTTCCTATAAGTCCTTTCCCCGAAAGTGATTGTCTATGGACTGAGTCGAGACAATACAACAAATAGGTTCACACTTTGTGTGATTGTCTATGGATACGAGATCGAGACAATACAACAACAAAGTATGCTTACTTGATACAAAGGTTTGGACTTAACCAAACTCGATAGGATTCACGTATCAAGTAAATAGGAATTAATGTTTGTGCAATTTACTTTAATTATAATAACATAATTATAATGAGAAAAAATAAAGTAAATTACACAACAAGATTTTGTTGACGAGGAAACTGCAAATGCAGAAAAACCTCGGGACCTAGTCCAGAATTTAATACTCTCAGGATTAAGCCGCTATACAAAATAAACCAACTTCGTATAGTTGAGACCAAGCAACTAAACATATAGTTCACCTAGTTCCATCAATATTCCCATGCCTCCAACATGTAAACAAGTCACGTACTTGGACAAATTCCTTTGGATCGTATTCCAAACAGTAAAGGAACAACAAATATGTTTGGTATCAACTCTCTTCAACCAAGTGATATGAGTTGCGCAAAGGTTCCCTTGTTTATCTTAACATAAACTCATTTTCCAGGTTCCAAGATCTATCTTATATTCAATAACCCGAAGGAAATCGTTAATATTAAGCTAATCAATACCTTTAATCACAAGGAATCATATTGATGCCGATCTTCCTCAACTATTATATCAAAATACCCAAAAGGATAAATCAATTATAGTCGGATCCTCTTTTACCCAAACAAGTATTGTGCACACCAAAGATTGTAAAAACCAAGTCAGAAATATTTTATATCTTCTTTTTCTTCAAATCTTCTTAGATCTTCAATAAACACCTGCACACAACTACTTGAATCTCTTGTGATCAATCACACACAGAACGGAGTCTGTTAACAATGGATTGTCACAAGATCGTCTTTAGATCTAACAACAGTCTAAAGATCCCTGTCGAAACCTTGAACTAGTTTGAGTAAATCTTATCTCATAAGAGAAGATTCTCAAGCATAAACAAACTAGGTGCAATCAAAGTTCAACCACCATTAGTCAATCAAATCAATACGAAAACTAAATATAAACCGCAATATCTAGTTTCCCACCAACGGGTCGCGCTAGAGCTTCTCAATCCAAAAGAATACTTTAAATTGAGCGGCCGTAAGAGATTTCACTTAATTATATTACTCTCCTCTCTGATAGGAGGCTTCACCAGTAACAAAGACAAAAGAGTAAGTCTAATGTTACGCAGGATTAGTTTGCTTGAAATGCAAACTCAAAGTATTTATAAACAAGGAAGTTTGGACACCAAGGAATTTCCAAAACCGAAAATATACTCAAGATATTTTTCCATATTAATCCAAATTCGGTTTTCATAATTACTGTGAATGCACTGTCCAAAAATATGATCGAAATCTCCTTGGAAAATCTTTAACTAGTAAATGCACATTACTAATTCTTATTTTCCATATATAATTAAAAACCCTTAATTAAAAAGATTCTTAACTTATTTAAATTTGATCTTGGGATTTACTTCCTTCTTAGCCGTTAAGGAATATCTTTGAATAATATAGAATAAGCATTAATGCACCGTGTTCAAAGTGTGTCGACATCTTACTCTTGCAAGCCTTTTCCATGCTTGATCACTTGAAACCGTTTTACCACACTTCCAAACAAGTTTAGAATTGGTTCATATGACTTTCAAGAACTATGTGATTTATCAAGTACCACTCAATCACAACTCATGGGTTTACAGTTCTACCAAAATAGGTTTCGGTTCTACCTCCATGTGTGTACTGTGCATAGTTACACTAGCTTACCAAAGATACGGCTGACTAGGTACTAGGATCGGTTCCCCACATATATTTGGTATCTAACTTGTATGCACTGCACATGTCCATATGATCGGTTCCCCATGTGATGCACTGCACCTCTTACTAGGATCGGTTCCCCTTATCCCAGTAATAAGTCCAAACACTCACAACCCGATCATACCCCAGGTGATTACTTAAGATCGGTTTCACTAATAAAAGTCATACCAATACATAAGTTACGCCTCATGTGAATAGTTTTACCAAGAACATAAACAAGTCATGAGTGGTTATACTAATCACACATATTGGTCGTTCATAAGATATGCAATGAAGAACATCCCCAATAACGCCTGGCGATTTCCTTTTTGGTTTACGACACATATCATGAACTTAGTTCCTTGAAACACATGTAAAAACATTGTTTCCTATGATGAAATCCTCTCCTCATATCCATACATAATCACAATAGCATTCATACGATTATGTTGATATCTTATATACAAAGTTTAATGGTTAAGCAAGAAACTTCATATTGTATTCCTTAATACTAGGTCTATCTAGAGTGTTCATGATTCGCAGTTTTATGTTTTCAATATGCACAACTTGAAAGATACGTTAGGGAATGAAACAGATCAAGTCAAATATCACTAACCTCAAGTGGAAGGATGATGTTGTCGTTGTATCTCAGTACTTCTTCAAGTCTTCACAATACTTGTAATGTCTCACCCTAATACTTTCAAGCTAACCTATACGAAGTTGACTCTAGTACATTTAAATCAAGTGACTCTTAAATGAGTTTTGGTTCACTAAAATATGACAACCAAACTTGACATACCAACGCTTGGTGGGTTCAACCGAGCAATGCTCAAACAATCTCCCCCTTTGTCAATTTTAGTGACAAAACTCTTACAATCATATGGATAAACAAATTACAAGAATTCATTACACATACGCTTGATTCCCGAATCCAACAGCACATAACCTGCATTAATTCAATCCTTAAAATGCCGATGTTGACATTATAATAACAAAGCTTATACTCCCCCTAAAGGTGAGATAGTTAGATTTTCAATCTGCACGTCTTTGTTATCCCAATCATATGATATGTTACTCCCCCTTAGTCTATGCTTTTCCTCATTCGTTAGATAAACGTTCAAGCACCATTGTCCTCTTCCCTAGTGACACCAATCAACCATAAATTGATACCAGCATCACTTGTTTACTCCATATATTTCTCCCCCTTTTTTTTCACAAAAATGACAAAGAAGTGAACAAACAAAGGACAACACGAAAAGGATCTTACAAATCTCAAAATAGACTTGCAACTTGTTGAGTCAAGCACGAGGGTTCCACATACCATTTTTGATAACCAATATCAAAACAAAAACTACTAGGTAATCACGTTTTGATATGTTATCATGGAAATAATTTTCCGAAGCAATTTTACCAACTAGTTTAGCAAACCAAAAATCAACTAAGGAACTTAGTTCCTTTGCTAAACCGATTGTATGAATACAACCGCTTCATTCGATAAGACCAAAACAAAGATAAACTTCATTTTTCTCATCAGGTTCTAATTATCCATATAACTTAGACCTTTAGATTTCAAACAAGCCAAATACTAGGTTAGTTAACTAGAATTTCCTTGTTTAGGGTTTCGGCTAGACTTGAATAACCGAAACCTCCACTTTGATAAGTCTAACTAAGATCAGAATTAACTTAGTTTATCTTATCCGGAATTGAATTGGACTAAACAACTCGTCCCGTCAACATATTCATTCGTTAAGCCGTAAATAATTCATACAAACCAATAAATCAACTTGCATAATTATTCACCTCAATCGGATGCAATTGAAACAACATATATAATCAAAGTATTACTATTGCACCGAAATTTTGTAAGCTTAAACAATTGATACTACACAATAAAGCAAAATAACAATTGTTTTACTTAACTGGAAGCAATTGAATTAACATAGACATTAAAGCACCGCAATTGCACCAAATTTTGTAAGCCTAAACTAATGATATCACACAACAAAGTAAGATAACAAAAGTTTTACTTAACCGGAAACAATTGAATCACATACATACATAATGGAATAAACACATCAATTGTACCAACAATTTTGCTTAAGCAAAAGAAATATATATATATATATATATCAAATAAAAATAGGCTTTTCTTAAAACAGAAAAACAATTAACTAACAAGATTGTTACCTCAATTTCGCATCCAACTTCTCCAAATATGGTTCCATCGCTTTCTTCTTCCGGGAGAATTGATATCGAAATACCATTATGTTGTCATTCTCATGACAAAAACAAAAGAATAACAACAACCAACCTTTAACAGAGAAAGGTTGAAAATCGGTTTTAACAATTGCAAGCAAAAGTTGAAAACCGTCGAAACACATATGCTTTTATGCTAAACCAAAACCAATTCAACATATTGTGACTTTTTCACATATTATTTCTACAGGAATCCCTCATGATCCTTTGATAAAGCCTACCAACTTGGGCTAGAACTTAATCCTGCTAAATCAAAAAGTCACCCAAACCATAAGGGTTCACAAGATATTATGAGATCGAATATAAAGGTAATAAAACCGAAATCAAACATCCCATAAACCTCTTTGCAATACACCATAAATGTTTAACATAAAATCAAGTATTGCAATTACCTCAATCTTGTAGGAAATTGAATTATCAAAACAACGCAAAAATAATGAGGTTATTCCGAGTTCGGACGAAGAAGTTATGGGAAAAACAGTTTTACACTTCTTCGTATGGGGACCTCTCCAGAGGATCGGTTCCCCCCATTGCACCTCTCCATAGGATCGGCTCCCCCCAAGTGTTACTTGTGACGAATCACAACACTAAACTATTTTTGACATAACTTTTGCATACGATGTCTGAATTCAGTGATTTTTAGCTCGTTTTAACCGTAAAAACAAGAGCTTCACATATATGAACAATATATATCAACATCATAAACTCACAATTACCTTTTCTTTCAAAACACAAATATAGATAGAGAAAGCATGAGTATAGAAGAAAATAAATCTCCTAAAGATGTTAATTAGTCATATAATAATCGATAAATCATGTGCTTCCCCACCTTTCAAAATTGAGCACTAAGGTGAGCATGCATATTCTATAACACAACTAGGTTGTGTTAAGTTCAGTCTTGTCTTGTTCATCACGAGTGACTAAGACAGAATCATTCTTGACCTCTTGCTTCGTTTGTTTTCTCTTGTTTTTCTTCTTTGACTTGTGATGAAGAGTGTCATTATCACAACTTTTACTAGTACAAGAGATTTCAGACATATTGTATTTCTTTAGCCTTTCAAGAAGACTCTTGTAATTATTGTCACCAATAATTAATAGCTGAGAGTCATTCTTGTGACTAACTTTTGGTCCCTTCTTGGCTATGGAGGACTTAGGGACCCATTTAGAGTTGGGTTTCGCAGGAGAAGCTTTCTCCTTCATACCACTAAGATCAATGTGCTTTTGAATATTTTGCAAAACACCCTTTCTCCAATGTGGAATATTAGATCTTGTTTTTGCATTTACAAAGTCATCTCTCTTTGTATAATTGGGTCTTTTGTGAAATAACTTTGAAGAGTAATATGCAAAATTTGAACTATCATTATAATAATTCTTTTGCCTAAACTTAGGACAATACCGATCTGAGTTCTTATGAGGAGAAAACTTAGCCAATTCATTTGATACAATAGAAAGTGAATCTTGCATCTTACGAACTTTGCATCCCCATTGCAAGTGTCCTTTATTACCACAATAATAACAATGATTAGTATAAATATATGAAGTATGAGTTTTAGTGTTACCTTTTTGTGGATCCTCTTGCATTGGAGCTTGACGAGTTTTCTTCTTCCTCTTATCCTTATTCAACGTTGTTGCTTTCTTGACATTAGCATAAGTGCTCTCTTTGATTGCTACTGGTTGAACACAATTCTCAGGCTTGACTGGATTTACTTCTTTACAAGAAATAGTATCATTTTTGAAAACAGTGGAAACCTCTGGTTGAGAAGAATTAATAGCTTTAACAAATTTTACCTCTTTGTTAATATTTGAAGCATCTATTCCCTTATAGCACAATCCTCGTGTATCACGATGATTTCTACTTGCTTCTAACATTGAGGTTAAATTGTTTGAGCTGACATTGAACTTTTTAAGGTCCAAAATTTCTTCTTCTAATGTCTTCATTTTATCAAGAGCACCAGCTGGATCATCCTTAAGATGTTTTTCTCATGAGAGATATACACCTTCTTTCTCTTCAAAACTCTTTGGTTGAGAATTAACCATTGCTTCAAATCCAGCAAGTTTCTTTTTCGACAAAAAGAGATCTCTTTGAATAATTTCACATTCTAATTTCTTAGAATTTAACTCGTCTGTACGATCTTTAAGAAGAGAATCACAAATGCGGCAACCAGTATAATATCCTTGAAAGACCTTCTTCAGTTTCTTGTTCTCACGACAAAGAGAAGTCATAAAACCAATAAAATGCGAAGTTCTCAGTTTTTTATTTTTTCAAAGGTTCAAGCAGTTTAGAGTATTCTAAGATATCCTCTTCTACTTCTTGTTCAAATCTGAGTCATCATCATCGAAAATTTCATCTAACCTTTCTTGTAGACATATTTTCTAGTTGTCATCGATTTCTGTATTATTAACAAGATTAACTTGTCTCGTAGAATCTATATAGATGATTTCTCCAGACATTGAATCGTAGATCCCATCAACAAGTGTTAATTCAAAACTCTTGATGTCTTTCTTTACGTTAACTGAATCATTCATTAGATTCAATTCTTATAGGATGGATTGCACCAAACACAGATTGTTAGATCTTTTCGTGTTTGCCTGCTCTGATACCAATTGAAAAGGCGAGGGTACCCAAAATATACCTCAAGCTATTACTTTTCCTTCCTATAAGTCCTTTCCCCGAAAGTGATTGTATATGGACTGAGTCGAGATAATACAACAAATCAGTTCACACTTTGTGTGATCGTCTATGGATACGAGATCGAGACAATAAAACAACAAAGTGTGTTTACTTGATACAAAGGTTCGTACTTAACCAAACTCAATAGGATTCACGTGTCAAGTAAATAGGAATTAACGTTTGTGTAATTTACTTTAATTATAATAAAACAGTTATAATGCGGAAAAATAAAGTAAATGACACAGGAAGATTTTGTTAACGAGGAAACCGCAAATGCAAAAAAACCCCGGGACCTAGTCCAGAATTGAATACTCTCGGGATTAAGTCGCTATACAAAATAAACCAACTTTGTATAGTTGAGACCAAGCAACTAAACATATAGTTCACCTAGTTTCGTATATATTCCCACGCCTCCAACCTGTAAACAAGTCACGTACTTGGACCAATTCCTTTGGATCGTATTCCAAACAGTAAAGGAACAACAAATATGTTTGGTATCAACTCTCTTCAACCAAGTGATATGAGTTGCACAAAGGTTCCCTTGTTTATCTTAACATAAACTCCTTTTCTAGGTTCCAAGATCTATCTTATATTCAATCACCCAAAGGCAATCGTTAAGATTAAGCCAATCAATACCTTTAATCACAAGGAATCGTATTGATGCCGATCTTCCTCAACTATTCTATCAAAATACCCAAAAGGATAAATCAATTATAGTCGGATCCTCGTTTTCCCAAACAAGTATTGTGCACACCAAAGATTGTAAAAATCAAGTCAGAAATCTTCAATATCTTATTTGTCTTCAAATCTTCTTAGATCTTCAATAAACACCTGCACACAACTACTTGAATCTCTTGTGATCAATCACACACATAACGGAGTCTGTTAACAATGGATTATCACAAAATTGTCTTTAGATCTAACAACAGTCTAAAGATCCATGTAGAAACCTTGAACTAGTTTGAGTGAATCTTATATCAGAAGAGAAGATTCTCAAGCATAAACAAACTAGGTGCAATCAAAGTTCAACCACCGTTAGTCAATCAAATCAATACGAAAACTAAAGATAAACCGCAATATCTAGTTTCCTACTAACGGGTCGCGCTAGAGCTTCTCAATCCCAAAGAAGACTTTAAATTGAGCGGCCGTAAGAGATTTCACCTAATTAGATTACTCTCCTCTCCGATAGGTGGCTTCACCAGTAACAAAGACAAAAGAGTAAGTCTAATGTTACGCATGATTAGTTTGCTTGAAATGCAAACTCAAAATATTTATAGACAAGGAAGTTTGGACACCAAGGAATTTTCAAAACCGAAAATATACTCAAGATATTTTTCCATATTACCCAAATTCGGTTTTCATAATTCCTGTGAATGCACTGTCCAAAAATATGATCGAAATCTCCTTGGAAAATCTTTAACTAGTAAATGCACATTACTAATTCTTATTTTCCATATCTAATTAAAAACCCTTAATTAAAAAGATTCTTAACTTATTTAAATTCGATCTTGGGATTTACTTCCTTCTTAGACGTTAAGGAATATCTTTGAACAATATAGAATAAGCATTAATGCACCGTGTTTAAAGTGTGTCGACATCTTACTCTTGCAAGTCTTTTCCATGCTTTCTCACTTGAAACCGATTTACCACACTTCCAAACAAGTTTAGAATTGGTTCATCTGACTTTCAAGAACTATGTGATTGATCAAGTACCACTCAATCACATGGGTTTATGGTTCTACCAAAATAAGTTTCGGTTCTACCTCCATGTGAGTACTGTGCATAGTTACACTAGCTTACCAAAGATATAGCTGACTAGGTGCTAGGATCAGTTCCCCACATATATTTGGTATCTAACTTGTATGCACTGCACATGTCCATAGGATCGGTTCCCCCTTCCCAAAAACGTGTTGCACATGTTCATAGGATCGGTTCCCCTTTCTTTCATAAACCTTGTTGCACCTCATACAAGGATCGGTTCCCCTTGTGATGCACTGTACCTCTTACTAAGATCGGTTCCCCTTCTCCCAGTAATAATTTCATACACTCACAACCCGATTATACCCCAGGTGATTACTTAAGATCGGTTTCACTAATAAAAGTCATACCAACACATAAGTCAGACCTCATGTGAATAGTTTTACCAAGAACACAAATAAGTCATGAGCGGTTATACTAATCACACATATTGGTCATTCATAAGATATGCAATGAAGAACAACCCCAATAACGCCTGGCGATTTCCATTTTGGTTCACAACACATATCATGAACTTACTTCCTTAAAACACATGTAAAAATATTGTTTCCTATGATGAAATCCTCACCTCATACCCATACATAATCACAATAGCATTCATACGATTATGTCGATGTCTTATATACAAAGTTTAATGGTTAAGCAAGAAACTTCATATTGTATTCCTTAATACCATGTCTATCTAGAGTGTTCATGCCTCACAGTTTTATGTTTTCAATATGCACGACTTGAAATATACGTTAGGGAATGAAACAGTTCAAGTCAAATATCACTAACCTCAAGTGGAAGGATGATGTTGTCGTTGTAGCTCCGTACTTCTTCACTTCTTTAAGTCTTCACAATACTTGTAATGTCTCACCCTAATATTTTTAAGCTAACATATACAAAGTTGACTCTAGTACATTTAAATCAAGCGACTCTTAAATGAGTTTTGGTTCGCTAAAATATGACAACCAAACTTGACATACCAACGCTTGGTGGGTTCAACCGAGCAATGCTCTAACATATATTGACTAAGAATATACACATATGTTATTTCGAGCTGAGTATATCTCGCATATCTATTTCTCTAAATATGTGTTGGTAAAGCTTTGGCTTTAGCCAAGTTCATCTTTACCTATTGACGAAAGTCATGCTATGTAGCAATCATTTTGAAAATTGCTCTGACGAAAAATAGTTTGTGAATAACAACTATATAACGCCCTATGAGAATGTTTCAATGATTGAAATGAGAGTTTAGACAATATAACCATTGGAGGATATAAGCATTGTTGTGGCAACACATATATGTATAAGTCCTTATTGCTTGAATCGAAGTTTGCGAACTTTATTGATCAAGTGAAACCGGAGCAGCACGTGAACTTCAGTCCGCGAACCCAGTCCACGAACTTGAGTAGGTTATGTCTAAAAACGATGTTTGTGAACTTATTTTAATAAACTAATGAATGCTATTGCAAACCGTGCTTTATAGTTCATGAATCGATTCGAGTGAATCACATCGTTTTTTCCTCAATTGTGTCTTGTGTAGTACATAAAGATCTAAGCAATTGAACAACTCTCTAACTAGTTCATTTTAGTCATTTGGACTAGTTATGGTGAAGAAGAATATAGTTGATATGAAAGTTATCATTTGGCTAACCATTTGGTTAACTAGTGTTGAACCAACTAATGTACAAGTTTGGGTACGGTTTTCACGAGCCTACAAATGTGCAGTACATGTGTGTATAACAAGCTTTGTTTTCGATCTAACGGTTGATAAATATTAGCTTGTATCTAATCAGGTTTTCATTTAACGGTGAATATTGAATGCTTTGTTACTAAGCTAACATTGATTGCAAGCCCTGATTTGAAAGACTATATAAGGGAGAAATCTAGAAACTGGGAAACCTAATCCCCACACATTTTGTATGATACTAGTTTGCTAAGCTAGAGTCGATTCTCCTTTAACCTTTGGTTTTCTTCTTCTAAAACCAGGTTAACGACTTAAAGACTTCATTGGGATAGTGAAGTGATGCGTGTCGTAACCACAACAAATTAATTAATATATTTCCCACTAATTAACTGGTAATATAGCGGTAGTAAGAGATCGTTCCCACATAGAGCGTGTAATTGATATGTTATTTAAATAGCAAAATAAGATAAAACAAAGGGGGTTGGTTTAAAGTAAAATAAAAAGAATAACAAATAAAAGAAAGAGATGATCAAGGAATCCTTCTCCGTTACCAAGCGATAACTGGATTATTATACTTATCAATCTTCGTTAGAACCATTCATCACCAACCGTAGAATAGCAGCTAGCTCAGTGCTATCCCCAAAACTCCTTTTACCACGGATACGAAAGCTCTCCAATATCAGATTCTATCCAACCGAACCACCATGTAGTAGCTCACTCAAGGTGTAATCCAACTGAATGCTTTAGGATTTGTGAATTAGGTTGATCCCAGTAGTTAAACTCTTAGCTCAAGGTCCACTTGCTGGTGTTATCTTCACTCGCAATTGCTCCACAGAATCCCTCTGCAAGGTCTCGCGATTTCTACTTGTGTATGAATTATTCGACGATTACTTATCTCCTAACCCAATACTAGCAATTGGAAAATTAATAGATCAATCTAGTGTGCACTCCAAATCAATCCAATAATCACTCATAAAGATCAAATATGGTAAAGACAAACGATAAGATGATTAAAACTCCGAACAACTTGTATAATAATAGAGCTTCACGCTGGAACATTAGATTCATCCTCAATCAATGAAATTAGTTACACATAGATTTACTAATATCCATGAAAATTATGTGTGAAAAGAAGAAGAAAATAATTTGGTTACCCCTAAAAAGGTAAACCTTGAAATATAAAATAAAGACCTTTCTTCTCTACTTTTTTTTCTTATTTCTCTCTCTCGTAAAGTCATTTCTTCTTTAGGTTTGGCTGCTTTATATGGGAATCACATGGGACTCGATCCAATAAATCCGTAATGGAAAAGTATGCAAGATGATTCACCGACTTGGACAATCTTTATCTCTTCACGCGGTAGAGTATAGGTGCACTGATCCAGTGTTTTGCGAAGTACTCATACAAAGTGACGACGGTTTATGATTAGCTAAGATCCTAGTGGAATCTAATTGGACCAGTGTGTCTTCTTTTAAGTCTCGGTATACATCAAACTAAGTACTCCCTGCTGTAGCAAACGTTCTCCATATCTTTTTATTGCTCTATATTCATCGCACTTCAGCTAGTTTATCGGTCAAGTTTTGAGTTTCCAAAAATTATCTAACCTCCCCAGAATCGAACCAAATGATACATTGTTTGTCCAAGCTTCAAAATCACCGCAAACACCTAACAACAGCACATGCTTGGATACTTTCTCGGCTTAGAACCAACCCAAGCCTCGGACTCAAGCTCCACCATTCCGTGTATTGGTTTCTAGTTTGAGCACTACTTGTCGTTATAAGCCAGCATGCTTATTAGAGACTCAAGCCAATGTTCCCAACAACCCACTGTTAACTACCATCGTCTTCAGAACTCCATCATCATCTTCTGATCATCTCTTCGATTAATAACCGATCGATGGCATAAACAATGGCAGCAAACAAAACCCTATAGTCTTCATCAGTCAACAGCTAACGCGTCGCCATCTTGATCACCATCTCGACTTCACCACTGCCAAGCTCTCCTTCGTTCACTGCCAATCACGTTCACAGCAAACCACCTATCTCTGAGATTGACAGCAACCATCTCCACTACCTCCGTCAACTTCCAATGGCAGCAACGTACTTCCTTAAACAATGATGAAAACCACGACGACAGCACCTGCCAGCATCCATTCTTCATTCTCAACGTAGTCACGGCATCAACTCCGTCGTACCCATCTTCATCATCACGATCACCATCGACTGCCAAGGCTCATTCCATCACCGTAAAAACTCCATTCTTCCCTGTTATAATCATCACGATCAATTCCAACCAACCAACTCTATCCGCTGTAACTCATCGAGTCCCCTTGGTTATCAACGACAAACACAAAACTGAACTTCATTGAACTGCATCGTGACCGGAAAGAAGATAATGGTGCGGTGCCCTTAGCTGAAGGTGCTAGTGCCTTTAACAATATTTGAATCAGTAGCAGCCCCTTAGTAATTGACTTGACTGCCTTTAGCAATTCCTTTGAAACAGGACACCCCTTAACAGGATGACTGCCCCTTAACGTACAGTGGGGTGCCAATAGCATGTGGCCTAGATAATGACCATTTTGCCCTAATCTTCTAAGTTCTTGTTTTGCTCATAATTTCTTCATACGGACTCAGAATGTCTCTGTTCTTTCGTCATTGACTTCATCTTCCTTTCCTCTACAAAATGATGACTAGAAATCCTCCATTTGAACGAGTTACACTGTGTCTTTGGCCCTTCTCCACATATAAGCTTCACTTTTGTAGCAATTTCCACTTCTTTTGGATGACTCATCTAATAAAACACAAATAAAAGAAAACAAGCATAATATACAATAATTTGCAAGAAGATCAACAATTACTAGCATGGAATTGGCACCAAATATATGTGAAATATGCACTTATCATGAAGCCAGACCGATACTACTTTTATCGTAGTTGTGTGATCTGATCTTGCATCTTCTATCGTACGAGTACAATTGTAATAACTGGCTTGAGATTTCTATCTCCGATAGGCAAGATATAAAAGTAGTCACAAACACTTCGTCTCATCGTTTGTGATTCCTCAATAATCTTCTTCGCTGCGTCGATTAAGTTTATTATGAGGTGATTGATAAAACTGAGATGTTCTTCGGGAATATAAGTCTGGTTTTATTGATTGGTTCCTGTTCACCTTGATTTATCAAAAGACGAAACAAAATTCATAGATTTATTCATGGGAGACGAATTTATCTATCCTTGTAGACTTTTCTGTGTGAGACAGATTTGTTTATTAAAGTCTTCGACTTTGGGTCGTAGCAACTCTTGGTTGTGAGTGAGATTAACTAAGGGAATCAAGTGCGCAGAATCCTACTGGGATCAGAGGCGTAGGAGCATAACTGTACCTTGGATCAGTGTGAGATTGGTTGGGGTTCAACTACATTCTAGACCGAAGTTAGCTTGGAGTAGGCTATGTAGTAGCAGGAAATCCCACACTACACCCCTCACAAGAATTCATACAATCAAATCATTTTTAGATCAACAATCGTAAATTTTATTGATTAATCTCACAAATTTTACAAGATAAAAAGGAAATGAAGCTAAAGAATTAACAACCGCTCTGGACTTTCTCTCTCCTAATGACTTGCTCAACACTCGAAAAATATCTCTCTCCCCTTACGCCTGTTCAACTCTTTATATAGAGAATTACATAGTGGATGACAACTAATCTGTCCTTTATTTTAGGATCTGACTTGCGATATTCTCGCAAGAGTTCTATTGTTAATCTTCGCAAACACTTTAAATATCGCAGAATCATCACACTTCCCCCATGTTTCTTCCATCGTCATTTGTTACGTCATTCTCCAAATCATTTTGCGACGTTCGCAAAGTGTTGTTGATCAAGCTTCACAAATGTGTCCTTCTTGCGATATTCTGATCCTACATCTTGCCTCTTTTCATGTCTTCTCTGCGAAGGAGAGAATGTCATGAGAAACTGTTCTTAAAAAGGCCGCAACTGTTCATCTTTTCTTTCAACTTCTTTTTCTACCGACAAGGCTCCTTGAATTAAGCATAACCGTCAACACGTGTTGAATATTCCTTTAATTACTGGCACGTTTACCATTAACCGGTCATATCCTTCTTTTGATTAAAGGAATGTGGGAAAGACAAGATGGGGGAAAGACAATTTTCTTCTTTTACTTCGTCTTTATCTTCCTCATCTTCATATTCTCTGTAAATATTCATCGTCTGCAACTTTCTTTTTTACCGAATTC
The DNA here is from genome assembly GCA_023529315.1 of Papaver bracteatum. Classification (NCBI taxonomy): domain Eukaryota; kingdom Viridiplantae; phylum Streptophyta; class Magnoliopsida; order Ranunculales; family Papaveraceae; genus Papaver; species Papaver bracteatum. The sequence goes on along the minus strand of JAJJWX010001826.1, from coordinate 2,622,612 downwards.
ATCTTCCTGCTATTGTTCTCTTCTACTTCCATGGAGTCACCAAGGTTAGTTCTTCTTCTTTTTCTTCTTTTGATTTTGCTGAAATTGATTTTATTTTGCTGAGATCATCTTGTTGGTTCTTTATGTAATTCCCATATTGTTTCTGTTTCAGCAAAAATACCTCCAATACTAAATTTACAGTTCAAAACCCTAATTCTCCCAAAAGTTCGCAACTCAAAGTTCCTGCGAGAAAAAGAAAGTCTGCGAATGACAAGGTAGTAAGAAACACCATTATTTTTTAATAACAATATTGTTTCCTCTGTTTCTTATCTAAGTTGTGATTCGCAGGGTGACGGAGATGCCACTAACCCTCTTAAAAGATCTCTCTAACCCAAAATTGTTGAAATTTATGTTTCCTTCCCCAAACTTGGTCTTTCAACTTCTTATTCAACACTTTCACAAACTGAACCTCTACTTCCTGTCTGCGAAACTATCGCAACAGATGTTAATATTTCAACCAATCCTGTTATGGATGAAATTCCCTCTGTCGAGTTTGTTGCGAATGAAACTTTTTCTTCTCCTGCGACCGATACTTCTCAAATTAATTCTATTATAACCTCAACCATTGATCTTCATCAGACTTCTCCATCAAATGACATCTCTTTAACAAAGAATGATGATCATCATCTTTCTATTATTACTGCTACTCCATCTGAGTCTCTCCCTTTTTCTAAAGAAACTGCGGACGGAATGGATATTTCCTTCAAAGCCTTATCTGATATTTTGGATGATGTCAAGAAATCATCTGTGGACCCTATCAAGTCTGGTGTCTGCGAAATTTTGGGTAAATATTTTGGTTCTGATAGGATAGTTTCGCAAACATCCTTGGAGAAAGAAATTGAAATTTTGAAGAAAAGTCTTCAAACCAAGACCCTTGAATGTGACACTCTTCGTCTTGAAAATCAGAAACTTCAAAATATTTCTTTAGACTGCGAGCTTCTTCGCAAGAAGAATGATGAACTAAAAGGTACAAACTTCTTATCTTAAACTTTAACTTGCCTTTTCACAAATTTGTTCTTTCCATGTTGTTTATTCTTAAAATACTTTTTCGCTTGTTAAGCTTTAAACCAAAAACTAATAATGGAAAGATTTTAGTTTGAATCTGTCGCTGAAGAAATTCGCGTTGATAGAGATATTTGGATGGATCAGTATAACCAATTAGATAATATTCATACATATTCGGTTGATCAAATAGATAATCTTACTAAAGAGAACACTCAACTAGTTCAAGAGAAAAACTCATTAAGTAACGAAATATCTCGCCTCTCTTATTTTTTGACTAAAGCTAACTTAGAGATGGAAACTTTATCAGATGAAAATAAAACTCTATCTCAGGAAAAGCGAGCTCTATCAAATATGGTGGCGATCTCTTCACATAAACTAATTGTTCTCCAAAAAGTGTGTGATAGTTAAGAACAATCTCTTCGCTTGCTGAAAAATGAACTTAAAGAAGTAACTGAATCATCTATTGCTGAGAAAAATTCACTTATGCAGGGTAGGATAATTTTAAGTGTAAAAGCAAATGAACTCCAAGAACAGTACTCCAAATTAGAAGAATCTTATTCTTCTCTTGCGAAGGAAAACACTTTTCTCATCTCTAAAGAAAAGAATTTAAAATCCCGACTGAAGGGTTTAGTTGGAGATAAATTTGATGACGCAATGAATCATTGGGAGAATACTTGCTTGGCACTAATTCAAAATATAATTTCGCAAAAGGAAGGTAGTCATTTTGACTGCCTCAACCATTTTTTCTTTGTTAAATTTCCTTGCAATATTCTCTTGCGAAGTACTCGCCCAAATAATGTTTGTTCTTGTTTTTCGCAGAATCTGAAAGAAAACTTCATTCCTCCATTTCTACTTTGGATTCTAAGCTTGCCAAGCTTCGCAGAGAAAATGGTATACTTGTTGCTCACCTTGCCCGTTCTCGTGATCAAGCAGAAAGAAATTATGACTACCTTGTTTTTTCAAAGACATGGAGATTAGAAACCGTGATAGATCTTTCCTTCGCCAGGTTCATCTTAGTGCTGAAGTTCTTTTGAACGAGATATTACTATCCAAATCTCTTTCTCCTGTATCAATCAAACCTCTGAAAATAGATGAGGATGAAACTCCTTGTGTTGCTGATAGTGATCTTGATTATGGAAGTTGTAGTGAAGATAGTACTTCTCAAGAACATTTAGAATAAGAAAATATTCCTCTTAAAGAATGAATTCCTGGCAATGAAATGACTACTGGTGATAAGCCAAATGAGGAGGAAGTCGGAGTCTACCAGAATAAGGAAAACACTGGCAAAGATGATAAAGCTAATGGAGATGATAAGGCTGGCGAAGAAGATAAAGCTGGCGAAGAAGATAATGAAGTTTAAGTTTTGATTTTGTTTTCTTGAGTTATTTTTTCTCTTTCTTTTCTTGCGAACGATGTATTTTGGACCACCTTTGGATTCTATTATACTTTTGATATTTTAGGTATTTGCTAGAAAGATAATGTCATCTTGTTTATTAATTCCCATAATTGCCTCTCATTATATTTCTAGCGATGAATGATCTGCATAAAGAATAGTTAGTATTTATAAATCTTTTGTGGTCTTATTTTGCCTTCCTAGTTAAAGGTCTTATTTTGCCATCTTTTTTCTTTGCGACAAAATTGTAGGACATTTCTACACTTTCATGCAGAAACCCATTGACATTGCCTTAACTTTATGTTCTGTTATATTTTTGCTGCGATAATATGACATGCCTAAATCTTCTTGCGAAATTAAGCCCCATGACATTGTCGTCTTGCGACAAATTCGCAAGACGTTTCTACACTTTCATGTAGAAACCCATTGATCTCGTCTTAACTTCTCTTTTGTATTATTGCCTCTTCAGGACTGTTGCACAAATATGACAAGTATTAATACTCCCGTGAGTAAAAAGCCTCACGACATTTGCGTCTTAAGACACTTATCATCTCCCTAATGGAGGGTGCCGCCCTTATCTTCCCCTGGTTGCCCTTTAAAGGAGATGTACTTATGCCATACAAGACTAGATCCTCCCATACAGTCTTAACAACAACCAATTGTGTTTGCAACCACTTATCCCTTTTTCCTATATGGCTTATGGTTACGAGACTTCACCCTAAGTGGGGTTTTCTTCGGGCCGAGTGCATCATAGCCAAGACTTGCCAAGAATGGCCAGGGTAGTTTCATACGCCCCGGGAACTCTTGGATCAACCGTGTACCTCTGCGCCTTGGTCATACTCTGCACCCCTTAGGAGAGCTCTTATTACCTATTGATGGTGGTTTTTTGAAAAAAAGGTAAAATTGTAAAACCCCAAATAACCCAATGTCACCAGTGACGCATTTATTAGAAAATTTAATGCATGTAATCAGTAATTAATAGGGGGTATTTTTTCAAATTAGGGTTACAACGAACAAAACCCTAATTCCCATATGTGCCAATGGCAAATCATGTCAGCCACACCTAGCCCAAGCTAGTCGCGCCATGCCAAACGCACTCTTCCTTGGCCCTAGCTATGCTAGTCACACCAAATGCGCCAAAGCATGCCAACCATGCTAGCCGCACCTCCGTGCCAATGGCAAATCATTCCAGCCACACCAAACGCGCCAAAGCATGCGAACCATGCTAGACGCACCTCCGTGTCAATGGAAAATCCTGCCAGCCACACCTAGCTCAAGCTAGCCGCGCCCTGCCAAACACACTCTGCCTTGGCCCTATCTACGCTAGTCACACCAAACGCGCCAAAGTATGCCAACCATGCTATCCGCACCTCCATGCCAATGGAAAATCATGCCATCCACACCTAGATCAAGCTAGCCGCGCCATGCCAAATACACTCTGCCTTGGCCCTAGCTACGCTGGTCACGCCAAGCCAAACACCCTTACCTTGGCCCTAGCCACGCCATTCCAAAATAACGCCCGCACCTAGGCTTGCAAACCATGCAACCCATGCCAAATTGGTCACGCATTCCATTGGCACATGCCAACATGCTTGCTGGTAGCTTTTCTTACCAAACTGTGGCCCTAATGGCCGAGCATCCCATTGGCACATGCCAACATGCTCGCTAGTAGCTTTTCTTACCAAACTGTGGCCCTAATGGCCGAGAGGGCCATTGGCACATGCCAACACGCTCGCTAGTAGATTTTCTTACCAAACCGTGGCCCTAATGGCCGAGCGTGCCATTGGCACATGCCAACACGCTCGCTAGTAGCTTTTATTACCAAACGGTGGCCCTAATGGCCGAGCGTGCCATTGGCACATGCCAACACGCTCGTTGGTAGCTTTTCTTTCCAATCCGTGGCCCTAATGGCCAAGCATGCCATTGGCACATGCCAACACGCATCTCTGATAGCTTTTCTTACCAGGCCGTGGCCCTAATGTCCGAGCATGCCATTGGCACATGTCAACACGCTCGCTGCTAGCTTTTCTTACCAAGTCGTGGTCCTAATGGCCACGCATGCCATTGGCACATGCCAAAACCGACGCCGGTAGCCTAACTTGTAAACCGTGCAACCTACCACCAAGGAATTCCACACATGCCATTGGTACATGCCACACACGCCACTAGAAGCTCTGGAAGTGCCACTTGCACTCAACGTGCAACCTACCACCAAGGCATTCCACACATGCCATTGGCACATGCCACACACGCCACTAGCAGCTCTGGCACTGCCACTTGCACTCAACGTACAACCTACCACCAAGGCATTCCACACATGCCATTGGCACATGACACACACGCCACTAGCAGCTCTGGCACTGCCACTTGCGCTCGAGGTGCAACCCGCAACAAAGGAATTCCGCACATGCCACACGCGTCCCTAGCAGCGCCATTTGCACTCAAGGTGCAACCAATACTCGAGACATCAACACAAACTGGGTATGCTTTCCAGGGTCTTGGTTTGGCGGTCACAGCTTGCAGCGTATACTACGCTCACATTAAGAAAGCGTGAATAGGAATAAAGCGGTCAAATAAATGAGGAAATAATGGTGAAAACGTTTTCACCCATAAAAACCTTGCGGTTACCACCTCCTCCCATTATTTCACCCTTTACTATCTTCTTTCATGAGGCCAGGGTACGTTTCAATCTCGACTTGTATAAATAGGTCTTACCTATTTCCACCAGACGACAAGTCTCGGTCAGGATAAAAATACAACACTCTCAGAAAATGCAACTTTGCAAGCTCTCCAAAAGATTTCATCTCTTGCAAGCTTCCTAAGATTTCACTTTCTGATACAAGTCGAGACACTACTCTCCCAGAATTATTCTGGTCTCAACACCTTTCTTTGCTTCCCTCCCCAAATCAACCCTTCTCCTCCACTTTGTGACCGAAGCGAGTATGGAACGGCCATTCTTTGGTTTAGGCTGAACTTGTACAAATTGATCTCTCGAATCTATAAAGTGCTCACGTGCAACACATTTGTTTAGGGTTTAAACCAGTTTCTCACTCACCTACCGAATTTACCAAAATCGGCGGAAACGATTTTTACCCATAAACAATTGGCGACCACAGCGGGAGGATTGATCTATCGGCTATAATGTCAGACTGTCGATCTCGTTCTTTGACCCAGATGTCAAGATGGTAGGGGAAGGAAACTCAATCCGAATCAACTGCCGGACGACCCGGTTACCAGTTATAAAAACTACACCAGAAAATTGGGGACTCGCTGGCGATTCCACCAGCAAAGCCGCCTTTTACATGGAGGGGGGCGTGTTCGCAAAAACCTATGAAGTGAGTAAATTTATACTGGGCAAGATATGCGATCTGTTTTTAGGTTCTTAATAAAACCTGTCATACTAATGCGTCTTGTGCCTATTGCTAGCACACACCTTCATAAAAGCAATATTCCTTTCACAAAACATAATCAGGGTTATATTATCAAAACCATTCATCCCAGAAATAATCCAATATCCTCAAAAGCTACTAGCTGTCTATCAAAACCGATCTAACTTTGAACCAGACATCCGGTATGTTTTCAAAAAAAAAAAAAAACCTAAATGAAAGTTTAACAGAGAAACATTCAAGGAAAATCATCCAACAGAGGTCTGCTCTTCTTGGAGAAAGTCAACTTTGCATCTTCAAGAGCCGCTCTTTTCATAATCAACATCTCGGAAAGCTTTTTGAGTTCTACCGCCTGTCGTGCAATCTCCTCTGCAGAAATGTTTTCGATTGCTGCATCTTTCGACTTCTGGATCTCAGCAAGGCCTTCGACAAACCACGAAGCGTTGAACTCTTTTTCTACACACACATCACGATGGTGCTCCCAGTTAGCAATAACGTCTTCAGAAACGGTGTGGCCAGTCACCTCACGCATGTCCTCGATGAAAGATAAATCCTCTTCCACACGCTTAATCAGCGTGAATCGACTAGTGATCTTCTTGGTTGTGGACATATGTCTATGCTTCTCCCAGATTCTGGTGTACAACGCCTCATACTTAGACAGCACGCTGAAATCGCCAACCAGCACATGACATGGATAAGGAACCAAGTACGGGGGATCGAAAATGGCGCCTGCAACTGGCCTCACGACTCGCAAAGGGTCTTTTTCCATATCTACGGCAGCAACCGTCATGGAATCATCCACCGTTTGAACCACATCGGTGCCCGGCAATTTGATAACTCACATCTCCAAGTCACCGGCGGTGGTCACCAAGGGCAAGTTTTCGTGTGGATCCACCCCAGAATCGTCCTACGAACCGGATTCCCCCTGCGAACTTGAGTTAGACATTTTTCAAAAGAAGAAATGGAAGAAGAAAGAAAATAGGCGCGAAACTCATCGAACTACTTCCCGAAAAAAAACCAGTGCTGCCAGAGAAATCACTCTCACTTGTCGAACTTTCTCCTTTCTCTGACTCATCACCGCTATGAGAAGGGTCAGTGCCGCCGGAATTCTTCGAAGAAATTGTCGTCTCCTGGCAACATGCAAGGGCAACGAAAGCATTAACACTACCGAAGCCCTAGAAGAAACAAGACACATGTTTTCAGCAGAAATTCACGTGTTTGAGACAAACCAACAAGGAGGCGACACATACTTGGTTATTGAAAGAACTGAAAGACACGAGAGCTGCGGGAGGATCTTTTGAAATTGCCCGGAACCCGCCAGCACGATTCTTCGTTCTCTGTTCCTTTGCCTGGGGACTTTCCGAGTTTCCAGGCAACTTTCTCTTGGGATCTCTCAACATTGGATACTTCTTCAAAACTTAAGGGGAAGGTTTACAACGAACATTCTCCACCACGTTATTTACAAAATCTTGGATCATAATGAACTCATTGTACCAGAACTCTTTATAGCAAAAGGTCGTCGAATTTACTATTCCCGTTTCAAAGAATGGAAGGCGGATACCCGGCTCAAAGGCGCTGGCATTGAGGGCGGAATGAAATGAATCCTTAGGAACCACCAGCTAGTAAGCAAGAGGCACCCCTTGATCGAAACCCATGTGATGAGCAGCACGATCAATATTGTAAGCAGCTATTCGGAAAGACCCCATGAAGAAAGACGGCATATAGCCGGGCATGAAGCTTTGAATAAACAAGTTTTCACCAACACTCAAGTTGCCGTCAGAAGACAAAGACATGATCGGAGCAGAAGCAAAGGTGTCAATTTGAGTCACCGACCTATGGACCGGCTCCCATGGGAGAAAACTGATTTCATGCGACTTATCAAGAAAACTAACCAAGCTCATGCAAACTCTTGGACGCCTGTTCACCCATCGAAGAATTCGGGAGACGCCCCAACTCGTGGGAATCGAAGGCAACGGTTTTGAAGCATACTTCTCAAAGTGCTCCCATAACTAGGCTTGCATAAAAACAATGTGCACATATGAATCCACTTTCATGAAACCATTCGAAACTCGCATGTTCGCAACTAGGTGATCCAGATGCACATACAGGGAACCAAGGAATAACTTGCCAATGGGAAGAACTTCACCTTTTGCTAACTTCACATCAATCACTAGTAACTCTGGTCTTATTTCCTTCTTGCCATAACCATCATCAAAAATGTTTCTAGATAACCAGAGAGCAAAAAATGCCGCAACATGAAGATCACTGCTTTTCTGTTTAGGTTCCAGCTCGTCCGAAAACCATTGAGATATCCACCAGCTTTAAAAGCACCTTCCATCCTCTTTCCGGACAGAATCCTTCGACTTCGCAGTGGAGTATTTTTGAGCGAAATCTCCCAACTTAGCGGCAAGGTCATCCCGCATCTTCTCCTCACCTTCAGACAATCGGATATTGAGATTCCCGGTTACCGGAATATTCAGCAAGACAGCCACACTCTCCAAGGAAAAAGTTATTTCACCCCATCTATATATGATCGTATGGGTTTCCGAACACCATCTGGAGATGAAAGCAACCAAGCCAGGGATATCCTTCCTAATCTGGATATTGGTGCATTTTTACAAGTGGTAAGTATAGGGAATCGATTCTCGGACTTTTTTAAAGATTCTGTTTTAGACAAAAAGATGGTGATTTTTATAAAACTTATAAAATAATAGAAATGCTAAAAATGATTTTTGTGTTCAATTAAAGAAGACTAGTATGTCAAGATTCCATCACTACTACACATACTAAATGATTATAACTATTCCCTATAATACTCTCTCAAAATTACTCAAGACGATTTAGGACAAATAATACGTCTCGGAAAATAAATCTTTTCAAGCAATTATTTTTCTCAAGAATTAACAATCTTCTTCAGTATGAAATGCTAGTCTCTAACATAGAATATATAAATCAATTATCAAGCATCATAGGACACATGAAGAAAATCATTATCGTTACGAATCAAGAATAAGGACCAAGAGAATTATTATAGAAAATAATCAAAACATTTTAGCACACATAGTAGGATTTCCTCTCTAATCCTAGATAGAAATTTATCTACTCATAATTAAAAGTACTAACAAATAAATAAAGAGAATGAATTTAAACACAACTAAAAATAGAAGCCTAGAGTGAAAGCCAGGAGCTTTCACCGTTTCTCGCAACAGATGAAAGAAGAATTAAAAGCAGAAGAAGAAATGAAAGAAGGATATGCAGAAGAGGTGTGTGATGTTTTTGGTCTCCCTTGGGATCAGCATTTCGAGCCTATTTATAGGACAAAATATCTGACAATCTGCATCTGCATCTGCTTTCCTTTTTTTTTTTTTTTTTTTTTACTCTCGGTGCATGTTGGGTTTGGTGGACGGTGGGTGCATGTGATTCTTTCGGCGCCACTTATGATCTTCTTTTATTTATTTTCTATTTCTTTTTTTCTTTCTTTTGAGCAGCAACCCATGCTTGCTCGAGTGCTTCTCTGCTGGCAGCAACTGTTATTCTCGAGCTCAGCCTCATTCATCATGTTCTCGTTCTTTTGTCTGCCACTTCACTCCAACGAAACAACCAGCCATTACCTTCTCCATTTCGAGCTTCATCATTGCCATCTCATCTCCGACCATGCATGCAACACCTTCCAGTTCATCATTACTATCACTTCAATGTTACAACAAACTTTTCCGTCAACAGTTCCATGTTGTTCTTCGATCTCTCCACGTGCATGCGTATGTCATCAGGTTCTTTTCATCTTTGCCAACATCAGCCACCTTTATTGCCATCTTTTTTCTCGTTGTCAACAGCATTACCAACTCACAAACCAGTAAACTCCTCCATTGCTTCTCGTCATCGTGACTGCCACAGCAACAGTTCGTAAACAAGACAACAATGGCAGCAACCGAGTTCTTCTTTCTATGTTTCTTTAATGGCAGCAACCCGAGCTCCATCACCATTCCATCTCTGAGCTTCATTGTTGCATGAACCATCCAACTTACCATCCATGTTTTAGCGTAACAGGGTAAACCCAACCGTTTTCCGACGCAAAATTCCCAAAGATCACGTCCAAATTCTCTGCCAGAAGATATGTTGAAATAGAAATTCGAACTAACAAATTCCCGCCACTTTTCTGTTCTTGTGAAGAAAAAGGGTGCCCCGGATGAATTAGACAGGTGCCTTTAACAATATTCAAAATAATGGCAGCCCCTTAGTAAATGACTCGACTTCCTTTAGCACTCCTAAGAAACAGTCTTCTCCTTAACAATAAGACTGAGTGCCTTTAGCACTCCCTTTGAACTTGACTACCCCTTAACCTACGGTTAGGGTGCCAATAGTACTTCCCTTGTCAAATGACAATTTTGCCCTTATACTTGTTTTGCCCGTAACTTCTTCATACGAACTCCGAATGACTCCGTTCTTTCGCTGTTGGCTTCGCCGTCTCGTCTTCTACACAATGAAAAGTAGAAATCTTGTATTTGAACGAGTTACATTTGGTCTTTGACCCTTCTTCACTCTTAGCTAGCTTCTTTCATTGCACAACTAAGCTCAAATTCACTTCTTTTTGGATTATTCACCTAATAGCACACAAATAAGAGAAAACAAGCGTAACAAACAATAATCTGCAAGAAAACCAACAAATACTAGCATGGAATTAACACAAAATATATGTGCAATATGCACTTATCATATATTACTGAAGCTCTGAAAGTATCAATAATATACGCCCGCGTCAAGTTGGTATTTATGTGCTCCTTACTCACCATGAACTCAACCCATCTATCAAAAGAACTCAATGGGCTTTGACACATCCTGAAATCAATGTTGGAAGAAGAATATACCCCTTTATGAAGACAGAACCGTATGGTGTTCTCTGGGCGAACCAAACGTGTCTTCTTTTCATCTTCACCACCTGTTAACAAAATTGGCACGAAACCTGGGTGATTCTTCCGAACAGGGGCGAGGGGTTTGGCAAAGAATTCATCATCCATGTTTGGTTTGGAACTATGAACATCCTTCGATGAGGCGAAATTTTGTTCAGGTAACATCTTGTCGGATTTCTTCATAACAGCTTAGTAACAAGATATATGCACACGGAGAAAGACGAAATTATCTCCCTGACACATAACCGCACCCAACAAAAGGAAAACCTGGGAAAAAAAAGGGTGTATTCTCTAACGGTTTCAAAACTGCGCACGCAATATTTCCTTCAGGGTTCAAAATTATATACGCAGTATTTTCTACGGGCTCGAATGCGTCTATGGTATCCTTCTTCGGGTTCAAATTATATATGGAGCATTTTTCTACGGGTTCGAATCATATATGCAGTATTTCCCTTGGGTGCATATATACAATATTTTCTACAAAAAGCACGCCAGGAAATCATATGCGCAATGTCATTGCAAGGATTACAAAAGAAAACGCCTAATTTTAGGGTTTGCACCTACATGAAAAGGGAAACAAGAGAAGTACTGGAAGACATACCTCGAAGCCGGTTTTCTTTGTGACTCTGCCGCTAGTATGAAAAGATGAAAGAACAAAGATGAGAAAAGGGATTTTATATATATGGGCGTGGAGATTCTGAAATAGGGAAGGATTTCCTTTTACCAAAAATCGTGCATATAAGGAACGGGCCCACAAGGGCGCACAACTTCCCAACGTCGTCCAAGTTGCACCGGTCCCACCAATTGTGCCCAACTTCCCAACGTCGCCCAAGTAGCGCCGGCTAGCACGATCAACTTCCCACTTTGCGCCGGTCCCGCCAGCTAGCACGCTCAGCTTCCCCACCTTGCGCCGGTCCTGCCAGCTAGCACGCACAGTTTCCAAACTTGCGTCAACTTCTCAATGTCACCCAGCTTCTTGTCTCTCAATGACGCTGACTTCCCAATTGTGTCAGCCTCCCGATTTATGCAAAAATACCTGAGGCAAGGATTCCAAATCCTATTTATAAAAAAGGTCAGACAATCCTCCTCAATTCTCTTTACGATTTTTTGTTGATAGTTTGTCACCATCTTATGCTTACCTCGCAACAAAGCTCATGCTCCGAGCTAAGAAGGGGACTTAATGTTGATGGTAGTTTTTTAAACAAAGGGTAAAATTGTAAAACCCCAAATAACCTAATGTCACCGGTGACACATTTATTAGAACATTTAATGCATGTAATCAGTAATTAATAGGGGGTATTTTTTCAAATTAGGGTTACAACGAACAAAACCCTAATTCCCCTCCGTGCCAATGGCAAATCATGCCAACCACACCTAGCCCAAGCTAGCCGCGCCATGCCAAACGCACTCTGCCTTGGCCCTAGCTATGCTAGTCACACCAAACGCGCCAAAGCATGCCAACCATGCTAGCCGCACCTCCACACCAATGGAAAATCATGTCAGCCACACCTAACCCAAGCTAGACACACCTCCGTGCCAATGGAAAATCATGCCAGCCACACCAAACGCGCCAAAGTATGCGAACCATGCTAGCCGCACCTCCGTGTCAATGGAAAATCCTGCCAGCCACACCTAGCTCAAGCTAGACGCGCCCTGCCAAACACACTCTTCCTTGGCCCTATCTACGCTAGTCACACCAAATTCTCCAAAGCATGACAACCATGCTAGCCGCACCTCCGTGCCAATGGCAAATCATGCCATCCACACCTAGCTCAAGCTAGCCGCGCCATGCCAAATACACTCTGCCTTGGCCCTAGCTACGCTGGTCACGCCAAGCCAAACACCCTTACCTTGGCCCTAGCCACGCAATGCCAAAATAGCGCCTGCACCTAGGCTTGCAAACCATGCAACCTAGGCCAAATTGGTCACGCATGCCATTGGCACATGCCAACACGCTCGCTGGTAGCTTTTCTTACCAAACTGTGGACCTAATGGCTGAGCATGCCATTGGCACATCCCAACACGCTCGCTAGTAGATTTTATTACCAAACTGTGGCCCTAATGGCCAAGCGTGCCATTGGCACATGCCAACATGCTCGCTAGTAGATTTTATTACCATATCGTGGCCCTAATGGCCGAGCGTGCCATTGGCACATGCCAACACGCTCGCTAGTAGCTTTTCTTACCAAATTGTGGTCCTAATGGCCGAGCGTGCCATTGGCACATGCCAACACGCTCGCTAGTAGCTTTCCTTACCAAACCGTGTCCCTAATGGCCGAGCGTGCCACTGGCACATGCCAACACGCTCGCTGGTAGCTTTTCTTACCAAGTCGTGGCCCTAATGGCCAAGCATTCCATTGGCACATGCCAACACGCATCGCTGATAGCTTTTCTTACTAGGCCGTGGCCCTAATGGCCGAGCATGCCATTGGCACATGCCTAGATGCTCGCTGGTAGCTTTTCTTACCAAGCCGTGGTCCTAATGGCCACGCATGCCATTGGTACATGCCAAAACCCACGCTGGTAGCCTAACTTGAAAACCGTGCAACCTACCACCAAGGCATTCCATACATTCCATTGGCACATGCCACACACGCCACTAGCAGCTCTAGCACTGCCACTTGCACTCAACGTGCAACCTACCACCAAGGCATTCCACACATGCCATTGGCACATGCCACACACGCCACTAGCAGCTCTGGAACTGCCACTTGCACTCAACGTACAACCTACCACCAAGGCATTCCACACATGCCATTGGCACATGCCACACACACCACTAGCATCTCTGGCACTGCCACTTGCGCTCGAGGTGCAACCCGCAACAAAGGCATTCTACACATGCCATTGGCACATGCCACACGCGCCCCTAGCAGCGCCACTTGCACTCAAGGTGCAACCAACACTCGAGACATCAACACAAACTGGGGGATGCTTTCAAGGGTCTTGGTTTGGAGGTCACAGCTTGCAGCGTATACTACGCTCACATTAAGAAAGCGTGAATAGGAATAAAGCGGTCAAATAAATGAGGAAATAATGGTGAAAACGTTTTCACCCATAAACACCTTGCGGTTACCACCTCCTCCCATTATTTCACCCTTTACTATCTTCTTTCATGAGGCTAGGGTACGTTTCAATCTCGACTTGTATAAATAGGTCTTACCTATTTCCACCAGACGACAAGTCTCGGTCAGGAGAAAAATACAACACTCTCAGAAAATGCAACTTTGCAAGCTATCCAAAAGATTTCATCTCTTGCAAGCTTCCTAAGCTTTCACTTTATGATACAAGTCGAGACACTACTCTCCCAGAATTATTCTGGTCTCAACACCTTTCTTTGCTTCCCTCCCCAAATCAACCCTTCTCCTCCACTTTGTGACCGAAGCAAGTCTGGAACGACCATTTCTTGGTTTAGGACGGACTTGTACAGATTGGTCTCTCGAATCTATAAAGTGCTCACGTGCATCACATTTGTTTAGGGTTTAAACCCGTTTCTCACTCACCTATCGAATTTACCAAAATCGGCGGAAACGATTTTTACCCATAAACATTACCTTAGTCGCCCAACTCAAGTCATATGATCAAGTTAAGAATCCAAGGTGTCTCTCCTGAATGGGCTTTCATTAAACCAAAATCTCCATGACTCAGGTTCCAGCAGCGGTGTAATCTTATCGCTGAGCCATGTAACAGATACCCCCTTCTATGATGTACTTTAGGTCTTACTTTTGCCTCTTGCGAAATTTTATTCGCGAACTAGGGTGTACGCCATAAAGGTTTGTCCCATTCTATTTTGACTTTCTCTTGCGAAATTTTCGCATATTCTTTTTTTATTTTGATCTTGAATAATCTCACAGTAATTTTTTCATATTTTTTTTTGTTAATACTTACTTTGTTGCATCATACATTATTTCATCAACTAGGGATTCTCAAAGTTCCTCACGGGTAATATCTCTTTAAATATAGTATATGCTATGGTCTACCAAGTCTTTGACCAACATCTTTACCCTCTGGATCCATCAATTTGTATGCCCATGTTCCAATTATCTCCTTTATAATGTAAGGTCCATCCCATTTTTTCGCTAATTTTCCACTACCTTCTCGCTGATAATTTGGCGTCTCGCGAAGAACCAAATCACCTCGCTGAAATTCACGTGGCTTGACACGCTTATTGTATTCTCGTGCTAATTTCCGTTTATAATTCTCTATATGATGTAAATCTTTTTCTCTCTTATCTTTTAATTCATCCAGTTTGATTGCGATCATTCCATCACTAAGATTCTTCTCCCATGCCTCTCTTTTTTTCGTGGGTATAGCAACTTCTGTTGGTAACACTGCCTCAACCCCATATGTTAGACAGAAAGGTGACATTCCAGTTTCTTCTCGCCTGGTTATGTTGTAAGCCCATACTGCATTATGTACTTGTTCGCACCATGCTCTATTATGTCCCTCCAACTTCTTCTTTAATATATCTGCGATTGTCTTATTTGTTTCCTATGCTTGCCCATTAGCCTGTGGGTATAAAGGTGTAGATTTTCCAAATTTTATCTTAAATGCATTAAGAAATATTTCTATATTCTGCCCTTCAAATTGCTTCCCATTATCAGATACCAATTGTGCTGGAATTCCAAATATGCAAATGATATTTTCAAATATGAATGTAAATATGTCTTTGTTGCGAATGTGCTGTACTGCTTTTACTTCTGCCCATTTTGTGAAATAATCTGTTGCGATAATTAAGTATCTTTTTTGTCCAGACCCTGGTACAAATGGTCCCACAATATCTAACCCCCACTTTCCAAAAGGCCATACACTGGTTGAGGATGATAAGGGTGCTCCATGTGCATGTATTCTCCTTCCATGTCGCTGGAAATCTTCGCAGCACCTTGATACTTGTTTTGCATCTTCATGCATATATGGCAAATAATAACCTTGTGTTTTTGCTCTATATTCCAAAGATCTTCCTCCTCTATGGTTGCCAGCATCCCCACTATGCAGCCTTTTTAAAACTTTATCTCCTTCTTCTCGTGTCAAACATCTAAGTGATGGTCCATTAAATGATTTTCTATAAAATATCCCATCTCTTAATTCATAATTTGTTGAAAGACTCTTTAATTTGTGTGCCTCCAATATGTTTCTTGGTATTTCCCCTCTTGCTAAATATGCATGAAGTTCTGTTCTCCAATCTGCGATATTGTCTTTTGGCCCTTCTTCACCACCTTCTACTATCATTACATCTACCTCTTATTCCTCTTCTTTATTGATTGATGGCGATAAAAGTGTCTGTATCTTTATGCATCTTGCAGTTGGATCTGTCATTATGCTTGAAATGAAACCATAAGCATCTGCGAGCCTATTATCCTTCCTTGATATATGCCTCCATTTTATTTTTGGGATTTGCGCTAACAATTCTTCAACAAGTTTCTTGTATTTCTTTAAGGATGGTTCATTTGTTGTGTATTCTCCTTTTATCTGGAGAATGACTAGCTGCAAATCACTGGTAATTCTAGCATTTTCTAATTTCATTTCTATTGCGAATTTTAGGGCATGTACCACAGCTTCATATTTTGTTTCATTATTAGTGGATGCGAACTCCAACCTAAATGAAAAATCCATCTTTGTTCCCCCTGGTGAAATCAAGATAATTCCAACTCCATTACCTTCCACATTTGAGGATCCATCCACCAATATCTCCCACCTATTTGGTTCTGTTAACAAGTCTTTCGGATCTCCTTGTTCTTCTTCTTCTATATCCATTATCTCCTCTACAACTTCATCATCTTCTAAAGGAAATTATGCGACAACCTGCGACTTTGGTGAAGATAACACTTCATATTTAATTTTGAAATGTCCTACTTGCGCATTCCATCTCTCTACTCTGCCTGACCTTTTTAAGTTCTTCATCGCTGATTCAATTGGTACCTTTGTTAACACTTTAACTTTATGTGCCTGGAAATATATGCGGAGTTTAAAGGTCGCATAAACCAATGCTAGAATCAGTTTTTCAATCTTAGAATAATTTCTCTATGCGGCATTGAACGTCTTGCTGATGTAGTAAATTGGTTTTTTAACTCATGCATCTACTCGCAATAACACAACACTTAGTGCATGCGAAGTTGTTGCAAGATAGATTAACAACTCCTCTCCCGGTTCTGCTTTTTGTAAAATAGATGTATTCACCAGGTATTTTTTTATTCCTTGAAAAGCTTTCTCACATTCATCTGTCCACCTGAATTTTGTTCCTTTTTTAAGGATGTTGAAAAAATATTTGCATTTGTCTGATGATCGCGAGATAAATCTTCCTAGCGAAGCCAAGAGACCATTTAGTTTTTGCACATCTTTTACTGTTGCTGGTGTTGGCATATCGCGAACTGCTTGAACTTTTTCTGGATCAACTTGTATTCCTTCCTTGGATACAATGTATCCTAAATTTTTTCCTGATGCAACTCCAAAAATGCATTTTTCTGGATTCACCTTGATGTTAAAATGCCGCATCTATTCAAAAATCTCCTTCAGATCTTGTACATGGTTTTTAGATTCTTTACTTTTTATCAACATGTCATCTACGTACACCTCTAATGTTTTGTGTATCCACTTTGCGAATACCTTCTCTACCATTCTTTGATATGTTGCTCCTGCATTTCGCAAACCAAATGGCATTTTTGTATAACAATATAAGCCTCTCGGAGCGAAAAAAAAGTAATATGTTCTTGATCTTCTTCAGCGAGGGGAATCTGGTTGTATCCTTTATACCCATCTAAGGAAGATATTCTATCATTTCCTGCTGCTGACTCGACCATTTGAGGTATATCTGGTAATGGAAAACTGTATTTTAAACAAGCTTTGTTTAGATCAGTAAAATCTATGCAAATTCTTATTCCATTATTTTTATTTGGAACCACAACCATGTTTGCTATCCATTCCGGGTATTTTGCTTGTCTTATAATTCCTGCATCAAGCATTTTCTGTAGTTCCTATTCTATTTTGGGATGGTAAGTTGTTGCGATTTTTCTTATCCTCTTCTTAAATGGTCTTGCGTTTTTGTTGATCTCCAATTTATGACACGCAACTGATGGATCTATTCCATGCATTTCATCCATGTTCCATGCGAAAATATCTTTATATTCTCGCAAGAGATTGACGGTTCTTTCTTCCTCATCTGTATCCATCTTAGTTCCATTTTTCAACATTTTAGGTTCTTCTTCAGTTCCAATATTTACTTCTTTTGTTGGTTCTGCTGCAGTGTAACTTGCTTCAGGTTCTCCCATTGGTGTTGGTTCTTTTATAATTTTCGTTGGTTTATCTCCTTCCTACGAAATTTCGCTGGGCACTCCTTTTCCTTCTTCTGCTCTTATCATGTAGATTTTAAACTCCTATTATTTCTTTGCCTCTTTCTCCATCTTCCTGCGAGCTTTTCGCTTCTTCACTCGTCCTTCATAATTTTTTACTTCAATTTGATAACATAGTTTCGCACCTTCAATATCTCCCCTAATTTCACCAATCCCGCTTGGCATAGGAAACTTGATGCACTGATGTAATGTTGATGCTACAGCTTTGATTGCGTGTATCCATGATCTTCCCAACATCATTTTATATGGTGACTCCATATCCACCATAGCGTTATTTGTGTTTCAATTTCTCCCAGCGAAATTCTAACTGTAATTTCTCCTTTTGGTTTAGTTGTGGACTTGCCGAAACCATGAATATGATATGTTGGATGAGACATTTTTTCATCTTTGTATCCCATTCCTCTGTATGCATGATAAAATATTACATCCACTGAGCTTCCCGTATCTACCAAAGTTCTATTCACCGCCCATTCTTCCATAGACTTTGCTGATTTCTCCTTCTTCTTTTTTTCGTATAGCCGTTACTGTGATTACCAAAGGAGATGTGTGGCACAAATTTTATTTTGGTATCTCTGCCGCTGTGAACGTAATTTTCTGCTTTTCCCAATCCTTCAACGGAGATATTTTTCTACCGTCATAATCTTTTTTCCTTCAAAATCTCGTTTATGTATCCTCCCTCTAATATTTTCATGGAATTCATTAACCATCGTTTTTGTGATTACGTTACACTCCAATCTTCTTTTATTCTCATTGATATTAATCATCTTTTCTCCAACTGATTTGTTGTTTTCTTTTATCATTTTCTTGATTTAAACAGTTTTCACAATAATCTCCACAATCTTCAATCAAATTTTCTTGATTTGATAATCTTCAGTCCCTGTTTCTAGCGCCAATATGTAGTATCAGGAAATCCCACACTACACCCCTCACAAGAATTCATACAATCAAATCATTTTTAGATCAACAATCATAAATTTTATTGATTAATCTCACAACTTTTACAAGATAAAAAGGAAATGAATCTAAAGAATTAACAACCGCTCTAGACTTTCTCTCTCTCCTAATGACTTTCTCAACACTCGAAAAATATCTCTCTCTCCTTACGCATGTTCAACTCTTTATATAGGGAATTACATAGTGGATGACAGCTAATCTGTCCTTTATTTTAGGATCTGACTTGCGATAGTCTCGCAAGAGTTTTATTGTTAATCTTCGCAAACACTCTAAATATCACAGAATCATCACATTTCCCCCATGTTTCTTCCATCGTCATTTGTTACGTCATTCTCCAAATCATTCTGCGATGCTCGCAAAGTGTTGTTGATCAAGCTTCGCAAATGTGTCCTTCTTGCGATATTCTGATCCTACAGGCTAGTATCTGTAGCGGCTTAATACAATGTATGTTTAATCTGGACTAAGTCCCGGGTTTTTCTACATTTGCGGTTTCCTCGTTAACAAAATTATGGTGTCTGTTTTATTTCTTTTCCGTATTATATTTTGTTATATAATTGAAATAATACAGGTTATGCGTTGTTCCATCAATTTGAATATCCGATCTTATTGGTTGTTGATTTAAATTGATTGACACTTAGATATTGGACTTTGGTGCCATCCAAGTTATCTCTCTTTGATTAAGACTCGCAGATTGTATTTGCTTGAGTAAATCAAATTGATAGATTGAGATAATAACTCCTTGAGATATTTTTATCTAGATTGAGTCTGACTGTCTAGTTAATTTTCTAGTAAAGTAACTCGGAGTTTGTCCATACAGATTGCTAATCGAAATATTGGGTATGGTTGTTAGACCCCTACTTTTTCAGACACGATTTTGCCTTGGACTATAAAAATTAACATATTACCATTGGGTTGTAAAATGATTATTTTTCCCTTGGTCCAAAAATTAACACCGACACTAAGTCCCCTCCTCAGCACGGAACCATAAGTGTTGCATGTTGAGTATATAGATGGTGTGTATCTTTCAAGCGAGATCCCGACTACTCTTGCTAAAAGAGCTTTATCATTTTGTTGAATCTTCTCTGTTTGTTCTGTCAACTATTTTTAGCGCGATCTGGATATGATGAGAATTGTACTTAGGCATAGCATTCATTCTGAGATTTTTATTCGTAAGCTAGGGAATAATTTGTGACAACTACACGCGAGTGCCCGGTACTAACACATCTTTATTCGTAAAATTTCTTTGACTTAGGCTCGATGCTGAACACTTCCACTTATGCATTTTTATGTCATTTCGAGTGAAAACATAGTTGAGGCATGCCTGGCACGATAATGTTCTACCACGAGCTTGTGACAATCATAATTCCACTCGATACTAGGAAAACCCTAATTTCTAGGTTTTTATGATGAAAACCCTAATTTTGAATTTCATTCACCTCAAAATAATGGTTGAGTGTGCAGAGGCTCATCATGAGAGCATGTTAGGCATCGCCTATGGTAGGTGACATGAAAAATTAGGGTTTAATACCCGTAATTAAACCTCTTGTTAAGACCTTCTGACTAGGTTTCCTTATTTGAGTCAACTCCTTTCTTGCTTGTATTTTCTCCTGGTTTTCTTTTCTGAATTTGTTTCCTCATCAAGCACCCAATTGGCTTGAGATTATATCTCCGATAGGGCAAGACAAAAACAAATCACAAACATCTTCGTCTCATCGTTTGTGATTCCGCAATATCTAGTTTCGCTACGATACAATTTAGATTATTGTGAGGTGATTGATAATTCTAGGTTGTTTTTCGGGAATATAAGTCTGAGTTACCGATTGGTTCATGTTCACCTTGATTTTATCAAAAGACAAAACAAAACTCATAGGTTTATCTGTGGGAGACATATTTATCTATTATCGTAGACTTTTCTGTGTGATACATATTTGTTTATTAAAGTCTTCGACTTTGGGTCATAGCAACTCTTGGTTGTGGGTGAGATCAGCTAAGGGAATCAAGTGCTTGGTATACTGCTAGGATCAGAGATGTAAGGAGCGCAAATATACCTTGAATTAGTGTGATATTGATTAGGGTTCAACTACAGTCCAGACCGAAGTTAGTTTGTAGTAGTATAGTGTCTGTAGCGGCTTAATACAGTGTGGTGTTCAATCTGGACTAGGTCCCGGGGTTTTTCTGCATTTGCGGTTTCCTCGTTAACAAAATTTCTGGTGTTTGTGTTATTTTTATTCCGCATTATAATTTGTCATATAATTGAAATATCACCGGTTGTGCGTTGTATCGATCAATTGTGAAATCCAACCTTTGATTGGAAATTAATTGATCCTTGGATATTGGTCTTTGGTACCATACAAGTTCATATCTCTTGTATTTGATAAAGACTCGCAGATTAATATTTGCTTGAGTATAGATCAAATCGAGAGATAGAGATATTAACTCCTTGATATACTTTTTATTAAGATTTAGTCTGACTGTCTAGTTGTTCTGTGTGAAAAAACACCTATTATAGTTGAAGTTCCTATAAACAAAGATTGTCATTCTTCAAAGACAGGGCATAGGAGAGCCGTTAAAAACACTTCCTTCAACTACTACTATTGTGGAAACAAGAGTCACGTTGAACGAAAATGTCGTTTTCGGATAAGAAATGAAAAACTTCATAACATTCTTGTATGGATGTCAAAGGAAGTAATAAATCCCGTCTCTCTCCGTACTGAAAACATCACATCATCAAATCTGGAAGTATACTGTGATGAGACCTCTCTTAGTTTTATGAACAATCTTAACTCCTTCTACAATCGTAGAGGAAAAAATGTCATATGGAAAGCTAAGGCATTTGATGTTCCAGTAAATAGAAAGAGACGTCAAAGGAAGAAGGATGGTTCAACTAAGGAAGGGATATCATCTGTTGGCAAAGATCATACTGTATCTAAAGTATCGGGTTTCGATCACATTTACATCAACAATCATGCTTCTGATTTTAGAACCAGTATAAATAATCTCAAGCGGAAAATAAAAAAATTAAGGAAGAAAACAACTTCAAGTATGTCTTGTTCTCCTTGTAATAGTTCTTTTGAAATTAATTCTGCTAATCCTTCTTGTGATTTAGAAAAGGGAAATGATGATGAGCTAAATGCTCTCTCTAAAACTTGACCAGTTTTTTACTGTGCATTCTCATTCAAATCTCATGAGGATGCACACAGAGCTCAATATGCATTAGTCTTGACAAAAATGGTTGTTGTAGTTTCCGTTCGGTTCTTTAATTTTATGCCCTCTAAGTATATTTCTACTCTAGCCTTCTGTGAAGCATAGTTGATCTATAAAAACTCTTGAGTAAACCATGCTTTGTTGAAACACTAAATACTTCAGTGCTCCTTCCTTGATTTAAAGTCCCTTGACAAAGCCTTTTATAAGGCTCCCTTGCTGTGACAGTTTGGAACTTGGTTCGTAACTGTAAGTGTTTGCATACCTGGCCCATTACCAACTTAAAAAAAAAAGGTAACCCTAGGGTTTTCCTATATGTATTTCATACACACATATATATATATATACCATGAAGAAATTCTTGGTATATACAAGTTCGGGAACAGGAATAGTCTCTGTGAGATAACGATGCAAACTATGGACGGGTGCAAAAAGGAAGTTGAGAATGAAAGAATCAACATTGCTGAATTTTTTGAGAACCCTATCCTTATTAATTGCTATCATGTAATTGATCATGTAGACAAGAAACCAGTTCAATTATCACAACAACTGGTTGGAAATCTTCTTTAAGATTTTAAGGTCCTAAAAGAACAGTTCGTAATCGCTAAAAGGAATCTTGAGTTCGTGAGGATCAAGCTAAAGGAAGATAATGAGGAACTTGTTTGTGTTCGAAAACTTATAGCATAACTTGGATAGATTCTATTTCTTTTTGTCTAGAAAATTTCTTAAATGAATTTTTATTCTTGTTTTTGTTTAAGAATGATATCTAGAGTTTGGAATAGCCATTATTGTGAGTACACATAGCTATGTCCAACGTTTTCATCTTGCAATGTTTTTAGATTTATTTATTTAAATTCTAAAGTTGATTTGGAAGATGATGATTGCAGTATTAATCTTTATGGTTTTATATATTGCAATATGTTATGGGATATGTGTGTTTGTGTCCGTGAGCTATTATTGTCCCATACAATGTCAAAAGTTATCTCTTTTATATGTCGATATGCAAGTATTGATACAAGATCGATGAACTTTTAACAAACAAAAGTTAAGCCTATTATGTCAATTCATTGATGGAAGATATGTTAAATTCTTTTGTTTACAAAGATTATGTCTATTATATGTCGTTATGCAAATAGTGATGAAGATATAATGAATCTTTCTATATTTAACAATATTGATCTTCCCTGATCCATATTTTTTGGATATACTATGTGGCTCCATAAGTTTTCTTGTGTGAGAATTTCCAACTAAACTAATCATAGATTCGTTTGTGGTTATTTTGGTTGTGTATTCCGATTAAATTAATCACGGGTTCTCTTGTGGTTAGTTTGATTGAGAATTTTGGATACAAAATCATTTTTTGTGGTTTTAAGTGTCCAAAGAAATCCTTCTTTTCTTGTAAAAGTAAGGTCGCTCTTGTTGTTCTTTCGGGAATGACATCAAATAGGGGAAAGTTCTTTTTAACTTGCGCTTAATTTCCATATCTTTGTGGGGAGTGCGTCTGTGGAATTTTTAGGGGTTATCTTGTATATTTATAAGCTCCTTGATGAATGAATTTAGCTTCGACTTTATGATTGCATCTAAACAAAGTTGATATGTATTTTTCCTTGGTCTTGAAGCGTCTCCGTGGAAATTTCATTAGGATCCCGTTTTCGTACCTTTGCCAATTTTATTAACAAAAAGGGGGGGAATTAATATGTAGTTCACACTATAAATACATATGGTTTTCGGATCATTATGTAAGGGGGAGTGGTTTTCTTGTTGAGTCGAAACTATTGACTAAGGGGGAGTGATACATATACATATCACCATAGTATTGTTGTCAAAGCTGTGATATAAGAACTTTGATGTTGTGTAATAATACTATGACACTGTATAACAATGATCGAGAACTTTTTTTTTCTCATTGTTATGGATACAAATCTTCAACAACTATGATTCTGAACTTAACACCTATGGAATCATGGGAATACTTGGAAAAGACGAAGTTTTCAAGTAATGTTGAAGCACCAAGGAGATCAAGCATGTGGACGAGCAGCTACAAAGTTTTATCTATTTTGTAATACATATGTATTGATAGTTTTGTCACTAAAATTGATAAAGGGGGAGATTGTTAGAGCATTGCTCGGTTGAACTCGCATGCGTTGCTATCTCAAGCATGTTTGTCAATATTAGTGATCAAAACTATATGCCTTGATTTCTAGTTTACTTATGACTAAGTCTCGGTCTAGGATAGTTACGTATAGTTGAGCTCCAGACTACATGGCAATTATCTTACAAAGATGAAGAAATACTCAAGGAACCAGTGGAACTTCATCCGACCAAAAGGTATGTGGAGACTTGAACTCATCTATCACTCAAAAGTCTACTCTATCTCCTACTCTTGAGACAAAAGTCGTATAAGTATGATAGTTTTCATATATACACATTCGTTATTTCGAGCCGAGTTTACTCACCTATATTTTTCTCGAAATATGTGTTGGTAATCTTTTGCTTTAACCATTTTCATCTTTACCCATGACGAAAGTCATGATGACGTTTCAATCTTAAAAATAGCTTTGATGACGATAGGCGTGAATAACGATTGTTATAACATTATAGAAGAATGTTTCAATGATTGAAATGTAGAGTTGAGAATATTTAACCAACTATGGATATAAGCATATATAGTGTGTTCACACATTAGTATATAAATCCATGTGCCGAAAACCAAGTGCGTGCATATGTGTGCATGCGATATTGGTGAAGGAGACAGGTTGTTCGAAAACTTCCGCTGAGTTTGTAAGTTTGCAAACTGTTAAACCAGTCACCTTAGGTACGCATACCCGTACGTGTACCCATGGAAGTTTTCGAACCGAAAATTTCTGCTAAGTTTATAAACTCAAATCTGGTAGCTATGGTACGCGTACCCAAGCTGGTTATATCTCTCAAATCGGAAGTTCATGAACTTAAACAATAAATCAATAATGAATGCAATCTTTGCAAACCGTGGATATATTTTTCATGAATTGATTCGAGTGAGTCAAAACGATTTTGTTTCAATTGTGTCTATGTATAAAGATCTAAGCAATTGAGTAACTCTTCAACTAGTTCTTATGAGTCATTTGAACTAGTTATGAGAAAGATGAATACGGTTAATATGAAAGTGCTCATATGGCTAACCATTGGTTAACTATTTGTGAACCAACCAAATGTACACGTTTAGGTACGGTTACTCAAACCTAAATGAAATACATTCCATTTGTGTGTGTGACAAGCTAAGTTTCAATCTAACGGTTGAAAGATATTAGCTTGGATAAATCAGGTTTTTCATCTAACGGTGAATATTGAATATTTTGTTACCAAGGTAACTTAGATTGCAAACCCTGATTTGAAAACTATATAAAGGAGACATCTAGAAACTGGAAAGACTAATCCCCACACCTCCTATGTGATACTAGTTGGTTTGCTAGAGTCGATTTTCCTTTAACCGTAGGTTTCTTCTCGAGACCCTGCCAGTTAACGACTAAAAGACTTCATTGGGATTGTGAAGCTAGGAAAAAATACTTCTCTTGTAGTTGAGCGATCTGATCTTGCCATTTTCTATCGTATGAGTTCAATTAAATAATTGGCTTGAGATTATATATCTGATAGGGCAAGACAAAAAGAAATCACAAACATATTCGCCTCATCATTTGTGATTCTGCAATATCTAGTTTCACTACCATACGATTTAGATTATTGTGAGGTGATTGATAATTCTAGGCTGTTCTTCGGGAATATAAGTCCAGGTTATCGATTGGTTCCTGTTCACCTTGATTTTATCAAAAGACGGAACAAAACTCATAGGTTTATCTGTGGGAGACAAATTTATCTATTATCATAGACTTTTCTATGTGATACAGATTTGTTTATTAAAGTCTCCGACTTTGGGTCATAGGAACTCTTGGTTGTGGGTGAGATCAGCTAAGCAAATCAAGTGCGTAGTATCCTGTTGGGATCAGAGACGTAAGGAGCGCAACTGTACCTTGAATCAGTGTGATATTGATTAGGTTTCAACTACTGTCCAGACCGAAGTTAGTTTGTAGTAGGCTGGTGTCTGTAGCGGCTTAATGCAGTGTGGTGTTCAATATGGACTAGGTCCTGGAGTCTTTATGCATTTGCGGTTTCCTCATTAACAAAATTTCTGGTGTATGTGTTATTTATTTTCTGCATTATATTTTGTTATATAATTGAAATATCACAGGTTGTGTGTTGTAACGATTAATTGTGAAATACAACCTTTGGTTGTTGATTGGAAATTGATTGATCCTTGGATATTAGTCTTTGGTACCATCCAAGTTTATATCTCTTGTATTTTATAAAGACTTGCAGATTACTATTTGCTTGAGTATAGATCAAATCGAGAGATAAAGATATTAACTCCTTGATATACTTTTTATTAAGATTGAGTCTGATTGTCTAGTTGATTCTCTTAAAAGTATATTAGAGCTAGTCCATACATATTGCTAATCGAAATATTGGGTGAGGTTGTTAGACCCCCGCTTTTTTAATATCAACTAAAGATAATCAAATCAACAAATTACATGTTTAAAGTATATCAAAATCTCCATTAAATCTATTGGAATCGATCAGTTTCTTCTTAAATAATAATAAAAAAAAGTTCTTTGCTGATTTTAAATTTTTGATTGAACTGAAGATTTTGTGCTTTGACCCATTGATCTGTAGTATAACGAATGATCAAACTAAATCAATTGCAATAGCATTTTTTTTTTGAGCATGTTCCAGTAACAGAGAAGATGAAGAAGATGATGGGTATCCGGGTGAGGAAGATGAGGGGTATCCAGGTCGACTGAATCTTTGCCTTTTTCTGCTATTTTCTTCACTTCATCACCTCCAGGGTTGATGTCTAAATCAGAAACTTTGAATCATCTTCTCTAATTTTTCCTCAAGCCAAGAATAAAAATCTAAAACCCATAATCAAAGAGTGGGAAATGGTATTGCTATCAAGAGATGAGAGATGGTGGTGGTGATTCTGCTAAGAAATAAATCTGTTTTGAAATGACAAAAATAATTCGTTCCTCTTGCAGAATGTTTAAACGTGGTTGTTGATGGTGGTTTTTAGCTTAGGGTTAAAATCGTAAAACCTTGCATCCAATGTGACGTCACTCTACAAGGAAACAAAGCTAGTTGTGCTAACCTATCCACTGGCAAATTTATTGAGCCGCTCAATATACTTACATGAAATTTATACAGACTGGCGAATCCCAGATGTTGTGTAAATTTCGGCACCTCGCGCATATTCACTTAATATAACTTCCTATGAATACCTTCTATGCTATGTTCTCCGACTGAACTCTTAATGTTGATATGGCATGACGATTCGTGTTCACTCGCAGCAAAGTAGCACGAATATCCAAGTATCAAGAATAAGATCTTTGCATAAGGTATTCAATCAGAAAAGCATGTTGCTCTCTGGAAATGAACTTAAAATAGTTTTGTGTAGATACATAGAATTCAATCAACCTTACTAACTTTCAGAAGTTAGGGTTTCACGCCTCGCGCAGTATACCAGACCTTATTAACTTGCAAAAGTCAAGGGTTTCGCGCCTCGCGCAACATACTAGACCTTTCTTGTCAAAATTAAGCCTAGGAAAACTAGGTAATTAATCCTCCATGGATTAGCAGGTGCAAAACCTCGCCCAGAATCAGAAAAAATAGGGAGTCGCAGCAGTAAAGGGAGGTGTGTCCATACCTTAGGCCAGATGGCGCCACTTTACATTGGCCACGCCCCATCCTAAACCGGCCCTATTTCCCTCGACCAATCAGGTCGCTTTAAATCCACCGCAGTGCACCGGAAGTGTAGCCATGCCCTAGCTTTCCGGCACCACTTCCTATCGACCAATCAGGTCATCCTAAATGCGTCAAACACATTATGAATGAGGCCGTCCCCATGCTTGTCGTCCCCCTTTCCATCGACCAATCAAGTCGCTTTAAATCCGCCACAGCGCACTGGAAGTGTGGCCACGCCCTAGCTCGCCGGCCCTACTTCCCATCGACCAATCAGGTCCCCCTAAATGTGCCACACGCATTTCGAACAAAGCCGTCCCTATTTTGCTTACCGGCCCCCAATTATTCCAAGGATAATTATTCCACGGCACCTTGGCCACGGCAATCCCTAATTCTTCCAGGGAGAATTCTTCCATGGCGCCTTGGCCACGCCAAGCCCTAAATCTTCCAAGGAGAATTCTTCCAACGACACCAAAACTTGTCCACGCCAAATCTTTCCAAGGCGCCAAGATATGGCCACGCCAAATCTTTCCAACCACGCCAAATCCTTCTAAGGCGCCAAGATTTAGCCACGCCAAACCTTTCCAACCACGCAAAATTTTTCCAACGGCGTCAAACCCTAACTTTAGATGCGGTGCCAATTTTTAACTTTGGCCATGCTGCAACATCTCCGGCATACCACTATGCTACGACTACTTGCATGCCTCCTTTCCATGGCTACGCCATGGTAGGCTCAGAAAGATACCTACTTCTATGTATAAACTGCAAGTGCACAGTGTCGACAAGCAACACAGGGCAAGCACAGGTCGAACCACAGAGACTTGGAGAGTGTAGAAGTTGATTCTAAATCCTGATTCAGAGAGTAACCAAAAGGGGTTTGTTTTTGTCGATACGACGATATGATTTTCAAGTGACTGAAATAATAAAAGTAAAAGATGCAAATAACAAGATATGTAAACAATGATAATATGGATACTAGGGTATTCAAATCCACCAATAACCTATGATATGCATTCAACTTGTAATATTATTCTTGTCCTTATAGTAGATTCAAGTCTACCGTATAACTAAGGTGTTTCTCCAATGGATAATTTAATCACAACTAAAGTATTTCTCCAAAGCATTAATTGTCTAATTAAGCACAACTAATCTAAAGATCAATATTTGGTTAAGCATGAGTTGTAGCATAATCAACATAGAGATATTCTAACTACAATGGATACATGGCATACATTGTGAGAGCAAGATGTTGACAAACTTGGATTAAATTATATCTTTAAACAATTCTAAACTTTCAAGAACAAGATACAAGATATGAATACATACCAATGAGATTAGGGCTTCATCTAAACCCTAGTAAATGAAACTAGAACATGAAGAACATTACAACAAAACTTAAATTTGATAAACTAACATGAACAAGCTATTCTTGGATGGTTTTTCAACACAACAACCCTCTCTATTTATACACAAAATTCCCTCAAGCACTTGGATCCGAATTTTGGCACTCATCCACTCAACAAAACATGTTTTCTTAATTGATGGAATATATTTGGTTGTGGGAAACAAATTGGGAGTGATTGAGTGAGAGAATGGGGGTGAGGTGGATGTTTTGGAAAGAATCCAATGGGGGTGAGGTGGATGTTTTGGAAATAATCCAATGGGGGTGAGGTGGATGTTTTGGAAATAATCCAATGGGGGTGAGGTGGAAATGGATTTGGGTCTTGGGTTTTGGATCATGGGTTTTGGATCATGGGTTGTTTAATCCCATGAATTTGTAAACAGGTTGCCACTTATGCGCAAGCGGGTTGCAACGCTTCCAACTTTCTTCTCTTTTGTCTTCTCAATTCTTCCAAGCTTTATTTAGTACTTAAAAACACAAAATTAATTAATACAAATATTTATTCTTGAAAATGGTAAAAATGCAGAATTTGGGATAATATATGACTTTGAAGCGCGAAAGATGAGTTAAGTGCCAATGAAAAGGTGTATGAATATGCAATATTTGGCACTCATCAAATACCCCCAAACCTGAATTTTACTTGTCCTCAAGTGAAACAGAAATCAAGAAATCCTAACTATATCACTGTCGCTGGTCTCTCGAATGCATTTAGCGTATGCACTAAGCCTTTAAACCCCTAGGTGTCCCTAGTGGACGAGTTGTAGTCTCGTGAGGGCCTACCAAAGATGTACCCACAAAACCTTCTCCAATTTCAGAGCATCCATAGAAATGTCTTCGTCTTCGGTCTTCAACTGTAGATGATGAACTTCGGAATTTCGTAGAACCATGAAAATTTGTAACCAATTTTTTTTTTTTTTTTTTTAAGACCCGCTATACAGCTGGTCATCATTTTTTTTTTATTTTTTTTTAGTGACCCGCTACACAGCTGGTCATCAGATACCAACCACAATATCCGATTTTTTTTTTTTTTTGAGACCCGCTACACAGCTGGTCTTAGAAGACTACAGAAGACCCGCTACACAGCTGGTCATAGAAACAAAAGACTGCAAGACCCGCTACACAAACTGGTCATAGAAAACACACTACAAAAAATGCAAAAGACTACAAAAGATCCTACAAAAGACCCGCTCCACAACTGGTCATAAAAAAATGCAAAAGACTACAAAGGATCCTACAAAAGACCCGCTCCACAGCTGGTCATAAAAGATGCAAAAGACTACAAAACGCCATATGCAAATACTCCCCCAAACCTAAATCTAACATTGTCCTCAATGTTTCAAAAGATAACAGAAACCACAACAAACTATGAGAACAAAACAGATTCAAAGGAAAGAGATTACCAGATGCCAAACCAGAGACAATAGAGTATGTCCAAAGCAACCAGCAGGGAAGATATCTGTGGTATGTACAGGGGTGAACTTTTTAGTCCACATAGATTGGATCAGCAAGATGAGTTGTTTCAATCTCAGGTGGGATTGGTTCAAGGAACGGATTCAGTCTCTTCCCATTGACCTTGAAGACATTCTTGGTTGTTACATCTTCTAGTTCTACAGCCCCATGGGGGAAAATTGTTCGCACCACGAACGGGCCTGTCCATTTAGAACGTAATTTTCCCCGGAAAAAGGTGCAGTCGTGAGTTATACAATAGAACTTTCTGGCCTGGAGTGAATGACTTGCGCAAAATGCGTTTGTCATGGAACACCTTCATTCTTTGTTTGTACATTTTTGCATTATCATATGCATCATTTCTTAACTCTTCCAACTCATTGAGTTGAAGCTTCCTTTGGGTGCCAGCTTTATCTAGATCAAAGTTCAGTTTCTTTACAGCCCAATATGCACGATGTTCTAACTCTACAGGGAGATGACAAGCTTTACCGTACACAAGTCTGTAAGGGGACATACCAATGGGGGTCTTGTATGCAGTTCTATAGGCCCATAAAGCATCATTCAATCTTAAAGACCAATCTTTTCTAGACGGGTTAACCGTCTTTTCTAGAATGTGCTTAATCTCCCTATTTGAAACCTCTACCTGGCCACTGGTCTGTGGATGATATGGGGTTGCAACTTTATGAGTTATGCCATACTTACGGACTAAGGACTCAAAAGGCCTATTGCAGAAATGTGAACCACCGTCACTGATTATAGCTCTAGGGGTGCCAAATCGAGAAAATATGTTTTCCTTTAAGAACGAAAGTACCACCTTGTGGTCATTAGTTTTGGTTGCAATTGCTTCTACCCACTTAGAAACATAGTCAACAGCAACAAGAATGTACAACTTTCCTTCAGAGCTAGGAAATGGACCCATGAAATCAATGCCCCATACATCAAATAGCTAAACAATCAAAATGGGTTGTAAGGGCATCATGTTTCGTTTTGATATACTTCCCAATTTCTGGCACCGGTCACAAGAAATACATAATTCATGGCTATCCTTAAACAATGTTGGCCAGTAAAAACCACTCTGCAAGATCTTTGCAACAGTTTTCTTTGCACTAAAGTGGCCTCCACATGCTTGATCATGACAAAAAGAGATGACATCCCTTTGTTCAGAGTTGGGGACACATTTCCTAATGATTTGGTCAGGGAAGTATTTGAACAGATATGGGTCATCCCATAGGAAATGTTTCACTTCGACCAAGAACTTAGACCGGTCTTGTTTAGACCAATGAAGTGGCATCCTACCTGTAGCAAGGTAGTTCACGATGTCGGCAAACCATGGCATTTCAGAAACTAGCATCAGTTGTTCATCTGGGAAAGATTCTCTAATAATCTCTGATTCATCAGTAGACTCGACATTCAATCTAGATAAGTGATCAGCAACAACATTCTCTGACCCTTTTTTATCTCGAATTTCGAGGTGGAACTCTTGTAACAAGAGTATCCATCGAATTAGACGAGCCTTGGCATCTTTTTTAGATAAAAGATATCTTAATGCGGCATGGTCAGTATAAATGATGATTTTAGATCCTATCAAATAAGATCTAAACTTATCTAATGCGAACACAACAGCTAGCAGCTCTTTTTTCGGTTGTTGAATAGTTCATTTGAGCCTCATTCAGTGTCTTACTAGCATAGTAGATCACATAGGGGTGTTTGTCGACTCGCTGACCTAAGACAGCTCCAACAGCAAAATCAGATGCGTCACACATGATTTCAAATGGCAATTTCCAATCTGGAGGTCGGACTATAGGGGCTAAAGTTAGAAGAGTTTTGAGCTCCTCCCAAGCATGCACACAAGTATCATCAAACACAAATGCAACATCTTTACTGAGTAGATTACACAGTGGTCTTGAGATCTTACTGAAATCTTTAATGAATCTACGGTAAAAACCAAAGATGGCCTAAAAATGATCTAACCTCCCTCACAGAGCGAGGTTGCGGCAAGTTTTGAATGAGGTCGACTTTGGCTTTGTCTACTTCAATGCCTTTTCCAGAGATGATGTGTCCTAGAACTATGCCCGAGTTCACCATAAAATGACATTTCTCCCAATTCAACACCAAATCTTTTTCCTTACATCTAATCAGCACGCGAGTGAGATGGTTCAAACATTCATCAAAAGATGATCCAAACACAGAGAAATCATCCATAAAGATCTCAAGGAAGTTATCTATCATATCAGAAAAAATGCTCATCATACAACGCTGAAATGTAGCTGGTGCGTTGCACAACCCAAAGGGCATACGGCGATAAGCAAATGTTCCAAATGGACATGTAAATGTAGTCTTTTCCTGATCTTCGGGTGAAATATGAATCTGGTTGTAACCAGAAAACCATCCAAGAAACAATAGAATCTACGCCCAGACAATCGTTCAAGCATTTGATCTATGAATGGAAGAGGGAAGTGATCTTTCTTTGTAACTGCATTCAACTTCCTATAATCAATGCAAACTCGCCACCCTGTGGTTACTCGAGTAGTGATTAACTCATCTTTATCGTTTTGAACTACAAGAACTCCCGACTTTTTCGGACAACCTGAATGGGGCTAACCCATTTGCTATCTGAGATTGGGTAGATGATACCCGCATCAAGAAGCTTTATAATCTCACTCTTAACAACCTCTTTCATGTTAGGATTGAGACGCCTTTTCATCTCCCTAGATGGTTTAGCATTGTCCTCAAGGTTTATATGATGCATGCAATCAGTGGGACTTATGCCTTTAAGGTCCGAGATGGTCCATCCTAAGGCTTCTTTATGCTCCTTAAGTACTTCTAAAAGTTTACTTTCCTGTTCTGTATCTAAGGCAGATGAAATGATTACAGGCAAAGTATTAGAAGGTCCCAAAAATGCATATTTAAGAGTATCAGGCAATGGTTTCAGTTCGAGCTTTGGTGGCTCAACAAGAGAGGGAACAGACTTGGATTCCAAGAGTGGAAGTGGTTCCACTCTAGCTTTCCACTTAGTCATGTCCATAAGTGGTGTGGATTCAAGCAAAGTATTCACTTCACTTATGTATTCATCATCAAACAAATCCAAGTCAAAATTATTCAAACAAGCATCCAAAGGGTCAACAGACATGCTACTAGACAACGAATCCCGAATCAAACTTTCAATCATGTTGATTTCATGCACATCATTATCATCATCAAGATCTAAATGTTGTTGGCTAGTATTGAAAACATTCAACTCCACAGTCATATTACCAAATGACAACTTCAACACTCCATTACGGCAGTTAATGATTGCATTGGACGTTGCTAAGAAGGGACGTCCCAAAATGACAGGAATGTGACTGTCAGGGTTTTGCACAGGTTGAGTATCTAAGACGATGAAGTCCACAGAAAAATAAAACTTATCAACCTTAATCAAAACATCTTCTACCACACCACGTGGTACTTTGACGGATCTGTCCGCCAATTGCAGAGTTATAGGTGTTGCCTTCAACTCTCCAAGACCTAACTGCACATATACTGAATATGGTAGTAAATTCACACTTGCCCCTAAGTCTAGCAACGCCTTCTTAACCGTTTGGTCACCTATTTTGCATGTGATAGTTGGACTACCTGGGTCTTTAAACTTAGGAGGTGTGTTGCTTTGAATGATTGCACTCACTTGCTCAGTGAGAAAAGCACGCTTATGCACATGAAGCTTTCGCTTTTGTGTGCACAGATCCTTAAGGAATTTAGCATAAGCAGGGACTTGCTTGATTGCATCAAGAAATGGGATGTTGATGTTAACTCGTTTGAACATTTCCAAAATCTCGTTGTACTGTATACTCTCTTTTTGCTGCACCAATCTTTGTGGGAATGGAGCAACAGGTACATGAGATGGTGCAGAGACATTAGAATTATGGGAATTCTTATGTTGCTCAGATTTGTCTTCAACAATAGGTGTTTTATGTGGGATTTTATGCACTGGTGAGTCTGATGTAGACTCACTCGACTGTGGTACACCTACATTGTTTTCAAAAACTTTACCACTACGAAGAGTGGTGACAAAGATTTACTTGATTATGTGAGGCCTCATTTCGAGTTGAATTTTCTGCATGATATACATTTTTTGGATTTTGTTGGGGCTGACTAGGGAGTTTTCCTTTGTCTCTTTCATTCAATGCTTCACAAATTTGACCCATTTTAAGTTCTAGACTTGTAAAACGTTGGTCTGTGGTCTTTTGGAGTTGTACCAAATTTTGGGTCAACAAACCGAAACTTTCTTCGAAGCTAGGTTAGCAGGGTACTGCACATGTGGTTGCACTTGGGGGTTTCTAGGATAAGGGTATCCTTGGTTATTATTTGATGTTCCCCTTGGACGGGCCCTTTAGACCATGAAAGGTTAGGGTGATTTCTCCACCATGGGTTGTAGGTCTGAGAATATGGGTTGTTCTCTTGCCTTTGGTACAAAACATTGGCTTGCTCGGTTTTAGACTCTTGAAATGCATGGAGGTCTGGACAAGTGTCCACTAGATGGTCTGAACTATGGCATGCGACACAAGTGGCCATTTCAATTTGACTACGGAGAGTAGGGATATTAGTTTTTCCATTCTTTTCTAGTTCTAGCTTTTCTATTCTCCCCGGCCAAGGATGCCATCTTTGCACTTCCTTCGAAGTCGAGTCAATTCTATGAACATTGGATGCAAGGGTAATCCTATTTGGTTCACGGGGGATTCCCACTGCTGAGTCTTTTCAGCGACTTCGATTAAGAAATCCCAAGACTCATCAGACTTTTTTTCAATAAATTGACCATTGCACATGGTCTCAACCGTAGTTCGGTTCTTGACATCTAAGCCTTCATACAAAATTTGCACAAGTCTCCATTTTTCAAAACCATGGTGAGGACATTGGAGCAATAATTCATTAAATCTCTCCAAATATTTTGCCAAAGTTTCCTCCTCTAATTGCACAAAACTATTCAGATTTTGACGAATTGTCGTAGTCTTATGGTTTGGGAAGAACTTTTTGAAGAACTCTTTCGTAAGAGCATCCCATGTATGAAATGACTGTGGCTGTTGAGCACACAGCCAAGTCTTGGCTTTGTCTATCAAAGAAAAAGGAAAAAGTTTCATTTTGAGGTGCTCATCCGTCATTTGGTTGATCCGAAGAGTCCCACAAATTTCCTCGAACTCTCTCACATGGTGGTAGGGATTTTCAGCTTCAACCCCTTTAAATTTAGGCAACATATTGAGGATACTTGCCTTTAGCTCAAATTGTCCATCAATAGCTGGTAAGACAATGCACGAGGACTGGGTTGTCCTCGTTGGGTACATGTAGTCCTTTAGACTACGGACCGGGTTTACTTGGTTCTCCCATTGTTTCGGATGGGTTTGGACTGTCTGCCTCGAAACTATGTATTTCAATTAACTCTTCTTGACTGATTCTAACTAGTCGGCGTGTATGGTCTCTAAAAGACACAATCATAGCCTAGATAGCACATCAAGCATGTTAACCATTCACCTAGAAGGCAAGTTCTATGCAATCACAAACAAGGATGACTCCACCACAAGAAACCTACGATTTCTAGCAAACAAAAAGCATGATGGATCCACTTAGATTGTTTTCTAGACCAGCTTCTAATCCTTCGAAAGGGAATTCGTTACAATCTGAGCAAACCCTCTGGAATCAATCCGAGTTTAAGTAAATTGAATAGAGGCGAGGGAAGCTGCTAGAGCTTTGATACCCAAGGCCTCACCGTATTACAAGGCGGCTTAGCCACGCATTCAATTTACGAAACCGTCATGAACTTCGAAGTATGCTTAAAGAGTAACCAATATTTTTCAAATGACTTTCCTACTAAGCTCGTTACCTTATAGGTCTTGTTCTATTCAAAATTTTAAAGCTTAGGTTCGCGTATGTATCGTTTTCCTAAGGCGGGCAAGAAGAGAACGGTGATGAAATCCGAACCCTTATCTTGTATGGCCAGTCCTTGCCCTTTACTAGGAAAATAAAGCAGCCGTATTCAATTCCTCAACATATATGCAAACGAAGGAATACAGTAACTCGCTAACAAAGGATTCGCGAGTGTTTCGACAAACTTACCTCCCGTTCCAGGATGGATGAACCGTTGTTGTCGACTCGGCCACGACTCCTATGTCATGAACGAACCCGAGGGGCCGAGGTGATATTGTAATCACCGTCCTTCTCTCGCAAACAGTTGATATTTAATAATACCCTTCCGTAGGGTTTAAAAATAAAAATAAAAATAGAATGTCCAAGTCCAAAGTCCAAAATAAAGTGCTAAAGAAAAAGAAAATTACAAGAGTAGAGGAATCCTAATACAATAAAATAAACTCTTTTTTTTTTTTAATTTAAAATAAAAACTTCTTTCGCTTCCTTTCGCTTCCTTTCCTTCGCCTTTACAACAGCTACTCCGGCACCCTGTTGAGCTCAAAAGAGGTAGTTAGGGTTTCGAAGTTTTAAAGCAAAAGCAAAAATTTTAAAAAAAATAACAAAAATAAGTGTAAAATTGAATGTGAATAGTAATATGTGAATAGTAATATGTGAACAGATCCAGGAGATGAAAAATGAATAGTGACAGGAGATGAAAAATGAACTACACCACTACCGAGTCCCCGGCAACGGCGCCAAAAACTTGGTAGGCTCGGAAAGATACCTACTTCTATGTATAAACTGCAAGTGCACAGTGTCGACAAGCAACACATGGCAAGCACAGTCGAACCACGAGACTTGGAGAGTGTAGAAGTTGATTCTAAATCCCGATTCGTAGAGTAACCAAAAGGGGTTTGTTTTTGTCGATACGACGATATGATTTTCAAGTGACTGAAATAATAAAAGTAAAAGATGCAAATAACAAGATATGTAAACAATGATAATATGGATACTAGGGTATTCAAATCCACCAATAACCTATGATATGCATTCAACTTGTAATATTATTCTTGTCCTTATAGTAGATTCAAGTCTACCGTATAACTAAGGTGTTTCTCCAATGGATAATTTAATCACAACTAAAGTATTTCTCCAAAGCATTAATTGTCTAATTAAGCACAACTAATCTAAAGATCAATATTTGGTTAAGCATGAGTTGTAGCATAATCAACATAGAGATATTCTAACTACAATGGATACATGGCATACATTGTGAGAGCAAGATGTTGACAAACTTGGATTAAATTATATCTTTAAACAATTCTAAACTTTCAAGAACAAGATACAAGATATGAATACATACCAATGAGATTAGGGCTTCATCTAAACCCTAGTAAATGAAACTAGAACATGAAGAACATTACAACAAAACTTAAATTTGATAAACTAACATGAACAAGCTATTCTTGGATGGTTTTTCAACACAACAACCCTCTCTATTTATACACAAAATTCCCTCAAGCACTTGGATCCGAATTTTGGCACTCATCCACTCAACAAAACATGTTTTCTTAATTGATGGAATATATTTGGTTGTGGGAAACAAATTGGGAGTGATTGAGTGAGAGAATGGGGGTGAGGTGGATGTTTTGAAAAGAATCCAATGGGGGTGAGGTGGAAATGGATTTGGGTCTTGGGTTTTGGATCATGGGTTGTTTAATCCCATGAATTTGTAAACAAAGTTGCCACCGATGCGCAGCGCTGGTTGCAACGCTTCCAACTTTCTTCTTTTTGTCTTCTCAATTCTTCCAAGCTTTATTTAGTACTTAAAAACACAAAATTAATTAATACAAATATTTATTCTTGAAAATGGTAAAAATGCAGAATTTGGGATAATATATGACTTTGAAGCGCGAAAGATGAGTTAAGTGCCAATGAAAAGGTGTATGAATATGCAATATTTGGCACTCATCACGCCACCGGCATGCCATTAGCATGTGGCCGACGCCACTTCACTATATAACAAGATGTGGCCAAAATCAATGGCCATCCTTATTCATGAGATGAAATATCAGCCATCCAAGTTCGCCACCGAACCGATAAGCTCGCGACAAGTTTTAGGCGACTAGCCAAGACAAGCCTAGAATTACATGCTACTTAGCTGTGGCAAGCCTCTCAATTTTAACTTGCCACACTTAGAAAAGTGCTACATGTTTTCCACAGAAACACTCGAGACATCAAAATATATCACAAACTGGGGGATGCTCATTAGGGTATTGGTATGGCGGTTTATAGCGTACGGCGTGCAATGCTCCTGTTACAAGAAAGTGTCATGAAGTATGATAATTAGTGGTGGTGAAAAGTAACAGTGTAAACAATTTATTTCCTTCATCATGGAAGAGTAATGACCGGCGGTTACACAAATTCACTTCCTTCATCATGGAAGCATAACGGCTGGCAGTTACACGTTACTCTTTTCTTCCACCACTCAATCGTTTC
This sequence comes from Papaver bracteatum, assembly GCA_023529315.1. Classification (NCBI taxonomy): domain Eukaryota; kingdom Viridiplantae; phylum Streptophyta; class Magnoliopsida; order Ranunculales; family Papaveraceae; genus Papaver; species Papaver bracteatum. The sequence goes on along the minus strand of JAJJWX010001826.1, from coordinate 2,583,391 downwards.
CGCTTCCTACGAGACCAGGGTACGTTTCACTATGACTTGTATAAATAGGTTTCGCCTATTTCTACCAAAAAAAACAAGTTTTTGGTCGGCAACACACAATATCTAGAAATCACCTGGTAGCTTTCCATCCGGCTTACCAGTTCTACTTTCTGATACAAGTCATAACACGCCCACACTTCCAGAATCAACTATTCTGGTCTCAACACTTTCTTCGCTTCCTTCCCTAAGACCAACCCTTCTCCTTCACTTTGTGACCGAAGCAAGCCTGGAATGGCCATTTCTTGGTTTAGGCCAGGATTGTACATATTGATCTCTCGAATGAAAAGTACTCCCATGCAGTACATTATTTAGGGTTTAGATTTGTTTCTCACCCACACACCCAAAATTACCAAAATCAGCAGAAAAGGTTTTTGCCCTCAAATAATTGGCGACCACAGTGGGAGATTAAACTCTCAATTCTGGCCTAAACCAATTCTATCATCCTACCAGTGAATGCGATGCTTTGAAGTGCATCGTCCAAGAAAAGAGGGATTTTATGAGAATTGCGTCTGGGGACTAGAGATTCCCCATCTTAATACGGATCAACATAAATATGTTCTATCGACAATAAATAATAACCGGGGACTTCTCATGGCAAGAAGGGCGTTACGTAAAGACTCGGATTTACTACCTGAAAACTCATTTCTGGTGAAATACTCTAAAGCGAGTAAGTTTGCCAGATGATGTTTACACGACCTATTATTTGGATTTTCACATTTATAATGGAAGCTGATGACCCAATCATCCCAAGATTTCACATCTCTTCCTTTTTCATGCAATGTTCACGGTCGTGAATGATTTTGCTACTTACATTTGTGATTCAAATTTTTGGCATATCAATTGATCAAAAAGCCATTACTCCAAAAATAATCCAAAAACTCTTATAAAAGCAATCATCTATCAATCCAAAAACCAGAAAACCGTACCATAAACTAGGCGTTTCTTCTGCCTTTAAAAAAAAACAAAAAAAAAACCTAAGAAAAGAGGTTCAAAAAACAAAAGTATTCAAGGAAAGTTTCCTACCAACGGCTCGTTCTTCTTGGGGAAAATGTCCTTCATACTTTGAAGAGCCTTCTGCTTAAGCTTCAATTCCTGGGACAACTTCTCGACTTCTAACTCATGTTGATTAATTAAATCCACAGAAGTACCATCAACCGCTTCAGCTTGCAGCCTTTGGATCTCGGAAAATCCCTCACAGAACCAAGAAGCGTTAAACTCAAAGTTTACACACATATCCCGGTGGAACTCCCAGTTTGAGATCATATCTCCAGATACGGTGTTACCAGTCACCTTGCGCATATCACGAATTGAAGATAATATTTCTTTCACTCGCTTAACCAACACGAACCGGCTAGTGATCTTCTTGGATGTTGCGATGTGTCCATATCTCTCCCATATTCTGGTATACAACTCCTCATGTTTAGAAGGTACACTGAAGCCTCCGACCAACATATGATATTCGTGAGGAATCAAGAATGGAGTATCGAAAGTGGCGCCTGCAATCGATTCCGCGACAAACAAGGATTTTTTGTCTACAATCGCGCCCGCAACTGTAGGGGTATTTTCCATCATCTGAATCACAATAGTGTCTTCACAACGATCAGTTTCCATTTTCGGGTTGCTAACATATACGGTTTCCATGACTAGAGACACTGTTACATCTTCATTGCCGTGGATCTCCATCTCAGAGTTATTTTCGGAAGCAGCCTCTTCCTGTAAATATCACCAATTAATCATTTATTCGGTATAAATAAATGACCTAAAAAGAGGAGGGATGTGGAAAACTCACCGACTCATTTGTTGGCCCACTGGAATAAGACTCGTTTTTGTAATGAGAAGTACTCCTCTCATCATCGGATTTCGAGCTTTCTTCGTCCTCAGATTCTTCTTCGAGGGATTCAGTCTAGTCGCCTCATTTCTCAAGAGACACCGTCCTTTGGTCACGGGGGAGTCTAGAAAAAGTATCCGAGTCACCAAGACCCTAAGTCAAAAGGAAGAGTTAGTGACGAAGTGGAAAACTTATGCAATTCAGCCAAGTCGGAGAATCATACACACCTGCGTGTTGAAAGAACTGAAGGTCACAAGAGCAACCGAATCTGGTCGAAAACCACCTGCATGATTTTTCGACCTTCGCTCCTTCTTCTGGAGACTCTCTGCACCCGAGCTAGAGGATTTTCGTTTACCCGAAGGAAGCTCTTTCAACAACTTATGCTTCACTAGAACCGCAGAGGAAGGTTTACCACGCCGATTTGTCATAACATCCTGCACGAACTGATGAATGGCGAGGAACTCACCTTGCCAGAAGGTATTATATTTGGGAGTCATCACAGGTGTTCATTTCGAAAGCAAGAAAGTAAGGGCTTTACCTGTCGCAAGAACACTGGCATCAAGAGAAGCTAGTAACAATTCTTCTGGAGCGGCCGGCTGACGAATAAATGGAACCCCTTGGTCAAATCCCATATGCCGGGCCGCCCTGTCAATATTATAAAGGATCTCCTTGAAATATCCCTGGAAGAAGGATGACATGTGCCCAGAGGTATAGCTTTGCACGAATACAATCTCTCCAACACTCATATACTCTCCAGCAGAAAGCAAAGTCAAGTTCGGAACAACGACAAAAGTATTCGGCTGAACTATGGAGGCATGGGCCAGGGTCCAAGGACGAAAATTAACTGCATGCGAATTTTCAAGGAAATCAATGAGCTTTATGCCAGCTCTTGGACGCCTCTACAACCAACGGAGTATCCTAGAACCTCCATACGCATCAAGAAACAAAACTCTCGGGGTTAGGAGCGTAACTTTTGAAATGCTCCCACAACCATGCCTGGAGAAAAGCGACGTGAATGTATGAGTCCACTTTCATATAACCATTTGAAGCATATATATCCGCGACCAGATGATTCAAATGGGTGTACAAAGAACCAAGAAACAAGCCGCCAATGGGAAGAACAACGCCTTTCTCCAATTTGATGGAAAATTTGATAAGCTCCTATCTTATCTCCTTCTTACCAGAGCCATCGTCGAAAATATCTCTGGACAGCCACAGAGCTAAAAATGCAGCAACATGGAGGGTATCATCTAGCACTAGATCCGACCCTGGCTCATCAGGGAAACACTCAGACACCCACAAGTTATAGAAGCACTTCTCCTCATAATTATTTCGAACATATCCCGCTGCTTTTGTGACCAAAGTGGCACGTATTTTTTTTTCTTCCTCAGACAAGATAAAATCAAGATTCCTGATTATCGGGAGACTCAACAGAACGGCTACAATTTCCAAAGAAATAGTCATTTCACTCCACCTACATATAGATGTGTGAGTTTTCGGGCACCACCTGCTGAGATGAAAGTAATCAACCCTGCAATATATTTTCTAATTTGAAGTATCGCAGGCACCATGACAGCATGCATGATTTGTGCCTTAGTTAAGTTGGCCTTTACGTGATCACAATTCATCATGAACTTCATCCATTTATCATAAGAGCGCAAACTAAGGCAGATTTTGAAGTCTATATGAGAAGCCTGATATTCTTTCTTCTGAAGGCAAAACCTCGTTATACGCCCTAGGCAGACTGATTGGACTTCTCCATCATTCTCCGAATCAGTTAGAAGAGTTGCCACGAATTTGGGATGGGTCCTTGTAATCGTAGCAGACTTCATAAAGAACTAATCATCTGTGTTCGGTTTGGAGTTGTTGACACTCCTCAACGCGGCGGCGAAAATACTTTCAGGTGACATATTAACAAAATTCCTTATGCTTTTGAAGTAACTACAACGAAGAAAAAGCAAAGAATTACTACTTTGAAGAAAAGCATACATGGAGATTTTATCAAAAATTTGGTTACCACAATCGAGAGTCAACAACACATTTGCTACGGAAATCTCTCTTTGACCACGTGTCATGGCATTCACGACTAAAGGAATGGGGACTTCTCAACGAGATGCACGTGACGTCGCAGGAAGTGCACTATTGGCCGAAACTAGGCAATGCCGCAGGGAACATACGAAGCCATGGAAAGCATGACCTCGGCCAGGTTACGTTTGGTCATGGAAAATATGCTCACGGACAAAAGAAAAATGTTTCCATCACGGAAACTGTGCACACGTCTACAAGAGGAAAAGGAAACCCTAAATCTAGGTTTTCACGGGATAAAAACTAACATCAGCCACCCATTCATGCGCGCCTATTTTGCATTATAATTGGCCTCCTTACTATTGTGACGGCTAATATTACTACGATACTGCTAGCAGGGAAAAATTATTCATACAAAACTATTTCTATGGGTTTATGGAGATTATGTTTATGGATAAGGTTTACACCAACAATAAAAAAAGAAAAGAAAGAGAGAAGAAACGTTGGAACACATACTTGGAGTGCGCTCGCCTACTTCTCCGCTTTGCTTCTAACGCGGAAAGGTGAAAACAAAGCCAATCTTTTTCTTTTTTTAAAAAAGAAGATGTGGGACCCCTTTTATACACATATTACTTTGGAGTTTGGGTGGAAGAAGGTTTCCTTTTATAATCACAACACTTTTGGAATTAGAATGGAGGAAGGTTTCTCGTTTAAGCTACGCATGAAAGAAGGCATCTAGGCCCACGATGTTGGCGTTCCATGGATCTAATCTCCACGGCCAGGCAAACACTACGTCAATGCCCCGTGGCCTCATATTTACTTAGCCAGCTACACCACGCCCGTGCCAGAAGTCTGCTTCCAAGCTATCAGCGCCATTCCAAGTTGGTCGCGTCATAAACCACTCCAATCCAAAGCTGTGCCATCCACCATGATACAGATATAGCCATCGGCCCTTCCGAGCTAGCCATGTCGTTGGCCTTTCCAAGCCAACGCTCTATTGGCCTTCCCAAGCCAGCGCTCCATTGACCCTTCCGAGCCATCCACTCCATTGGTTTTCCAAGCTAGATGCGCCATCGGCCTTCCAAGCAAGCTAACGCTCCATCGGCCTTCCAAGAAATCCAACGCTCCATCCGCCACTCCAATCTAGTTATGTCCATCCACCACTCCAAGCTAGCTCCGCCATCCTCTATGCCAATCTAGCTGCGCCATCCGCTTCTCCAAGTCAGCCGCACCAGGCATGTGCCAGAAGTCTGCGCCCAAGTTAATAGTGTTATTCTGAGCTAGCCGCACCATCGGATTTTCCAAGATAGTCACGCTATTCGCCATTCCGCAGCATCATCTCCGCTCAGCCAAGGTTGAAGCACCATCTTTTCCGTTCAAGACAATGCAATCTCCATCGTTCAAAGCCGCGCGTCCGCCATTCCCAGACCGGAAGCAACATCTTCACCACCCCATGGCCCGAATTGGCACCAATGTTACGGGAAGTCCGGGAAGCAAGACTCTATGTCGATACCCCCTGGTAGAGCCGGAAATGCGCCAAGTCATCAATACAAAGATAACGAATTCCTCATGCCTTCCACTAAAGGTTAGTTGAATTTCCCTGGAAAACTCTTCACGTCTTGCCCCCTTCGATTTGCTCTTGACCGTCATCATCTCATGCTTACCCCGCAACAACGCCACTGTTACGTGCTAAGTAGGGGACTTAATGTTGATGGTGGTTTTTAGATTAGGGTTAAAATCATAAACCTTGCATCCGATGTGACGTCACTATGCAAGGAAACATAGCCACGTGTGCTAACCTCTCCACTGGAAAATTTATTGAGCCGCTCAATATACTTACATGAAATTTATCCATACTGGCGAATCCCAAATGTTCTGTAAATTTCGGCACCTCGCGCATATTCCCTTAATATAACTTCCTCTGAATGCCTTTTATGTTATGTTCTCCGGCTGAACTCTTAATGTTGATATGGCATGACGATTCATGTTCACTCGCAGCAGAGTACCACGAATCTCCAAGTATCAAGAATAAGATCTTTGCATAAGGTATTCAATCAGAAAATCATGTTGCTCTCTCGCAATGAACTTAAAAGAGTTCTGTATCGACACATAGAATTCAATCAACCTTACTAACTTGCAGAAGTTAGGGTTTCGCGCCTCGCGCAGTATACCAGACCTTACTAACATGCAGAAGTCAGGGGTTTCGCGCCTCTGATAGGTGTCTAAAACACCTTATTATTTTATCTATTGTTTATGCTTTCTCTGCTAGTTTTCTTGTAAATTATGTATCTTATGCTTTGTTTTTGAGTATTTAGGTACTTTGGAGTCATTTGGATCAAAAGAAGAGGAAACATGGCAAAATCATTGGATGCGGATTTTGTCTTATTATTTGCTTTTATTTCTTCATCTCTGTCTGAAATGTATGCCAGCTTTAGTGATGCAATTTCTGTCTGAAAAGCATGTCAACTTTAGTGATGAAGAGACATTGAAGGGAAGAAGTGAATCTGAGAAGTAAGAGGCGACTGCGGCTGGTGGAAAAGCATTCATTTGGAGCAAAAAGGGAAAAATTTTCATCTCAGGGGAGAACACTATCTGGAACCCAGTCAATGTTAATGGGCAACTCTTTTGTAGGAGTGCTAAAGACAGACCAGTTAAGGATAAGCGGCTGGAAATTTGGTTAACCCTTATCAAGAAGTAACCACCCATTATAAGCACCCCATTCTGGGGTGGTTTCTATTACTGGGGTGTACTCATCCACCCCAATCATTTCTAACCTAAAATCAGTTCTCAAATCATTTTCTTATAGCTGAAATAGAGGCGCATCCATGGAAATTGAGATCGAGAAATTGAAGCAGTAAAGATGGGAGATAAAATCAGCAGAGAGTTGTAGAGATTGGAGAATTGAAAGGGGATTTGAAGACAGAGAGAAGATACGATGAATCGAAGTTCAGTTTGGATGATCTATTAAAAGAAGAATGATAAATTAACAAGAAACATACTGAAATCGATGAAGTATCGATTTGTGAAGGAATTGATGGGGATTAGGAATGGGTTTTGGTTGAATTAGGTATTGATATTAAATATGGGATAGTTCGATTCATGGTGTTACAGAGAATGAATCTGAGAATGAAGAACAAGAGTGGTTATTGGGGTTGTCAATGAAGATGGAAATTATGTTGGTTGCGAAAGATATGGAAGATAGGATTGAAATAGAGAATGGGTTTGAGTTAAATTTCATAGATGGGGTGTGAGTCCGTTACTACAAGAGGTTGTGGTTTGGAAGATGAATTTGAGCTGTGTTGGTAGGGTAGAGAAGGAATTAGTGGATTGAGAGTACTCTGATGCTGCTGTTCATTCCAAGTGAAGAGTTCGTGATGCAGATGATTCACACTAGATGTATGTTAGGTATTCTGCAGGAATTGAAGAGAATAGGCCTGAAGTTGGCCTGGAAACGATGGAGAAATAAACAGAACTCGGCCGGATTTCTCAACCGGCGAGTTATTTAACTTAGTGTCGTGATGACCGATCCAACTCAACTGAGTAAGACCAGTTATCCGAGTAAGATGCTGACTCGGTGTCTGACTTCCTCTTCCTTGACCTAGTTGACTAACCGAAGACCGTTAGTTTGACAATTAAGTATAACGGAATATTCCGTCGACGGAGAAGAATTTTCAGGCTACCGGCGCCAACTTTCCGGTGCCGGATTCCGGCCAAAAACACAGTTTTCCAGCGAAAGTTTTTGGGACATATTTTCTACACGAGTTTCTATCACTTGTGGGCTTGGTGGACTTCTATCTAATGGACTTTGAAGACTTGGACCTAATTTTGGAGAAAAAGCTACAAAAAGAAAAGTTCTACTAACTTTTGGAGATCACGTTTTATTCTATTCTTGGAGCTTTTGCAGAGAACTACTTCTAGGGTTTGCTTTCTTTTATGTTTCATCTTCTTTCTTTGAATATTATGATGATGAACTCCATTAATATGTGTAGCTAAATACAATTATTGGTTATGGGATAAAGTTGATTTCTTCAAGCATGTTATTTGATTCTATGAATTAGTTTTGTCTCAATTCTATCGTTTATGATTCATTATTTATATTATCATATGATTTGAATGCTAGTTTGGTTGAGTCCGGAATCAATTGAATTTGTTTTCATCTCTATAGCTATATTAGGGTTTTCAATACGTAAAAGTTGTAATCTCTGATTTCTAGTAGCATCTTGTGGTTAATACTTGTAGTGATACATCTTTTTAATCGCATATGAATCATAACCTTTGTTAAAACGAATTAGTGCTTTTACACATTTGTTTGCATTGATTAGTCTTATTTCATAGAATTTATTGCTCTTAGGGAGTTAAATCTAATTGTGCTTTTACACTTTAGGTTGCTTTTTAAGAAGATGTCACAATAGCATCTTTTAATGTTGTTTGTGATAAAATCATGAAATAAACGAGATACTCTTGCGATCAAGATATCTTAGGACTTTTGATAATTGCGAGATTAAATTACCAATTCTAATCATTGATGAAAAATACATGCTTGTGAATGATACTATCCCTTAACCAATATCTTCTCCTTATTGATTATTCCTATTATTTACTTTGCTTTATTTAGTTTTATTACTTTGATAAAAACAAAACACACTCTTGGGTTATCTTGGTTACTTAAGAATATGAAAATTACATAACAACAATCGTCTCTCTATGGATACGAACTCTTTCTTATCACATACTTCATTCATATTTAATAGAGTGAGAAAGTGAATTTATTTTTGACGCATACGACACGCATCAAATTTTGGCGCCGTTGCCGGGGAGGCATTCGACTTGTTATATAGCTTTGGTTTCTTATTTTTACGTTGTTTTTAATTTCGTTTTGAGAATTTTGTTTCAGGTACCTTACTGAAATACAAACTGGGAGAAGCAATGGGTGATGCAAATCGCACACTCAAGGAGTTGGCTTCTCACAAGCTAGATACACAACAGGGGTGTATTCAAACAAATTCTACTTTAGAGATCAAGCCGGGGCTGCTTAGAGAATTACCAAAGTTCCATGGCATGGTGAATGAAGACCCAAACAAGCATATTATGGACTTCCACACCATTTTCATGGCCGTGCTTCCAGTGGATACTGATGCGGATGGTGCAATGTTGAAAATTTTTCTATTCTCTTTGGTGGATAGTGCTAAGGATTGGTTATATTATTTGCCTCCCGAAAGTGTCACAACATGGAATGGGTTGAGGAAACTCTTTTTAAAGAGATATTTTCCTGCGTCAAAGGCTACTCAAATTCTCAAGGAGATTTGTGGGATGAAGCAAAATGTTGGAGAATCTTTATATGAATGTTGGGAATGATATAAGATATTGGTGGCAAGCTGCCCTCATCACCAATTTAGTGATGCAATGATTATCCAATACTTCTATGAAGGTCTCCAAGCAAGTGATAGGAATCTTATTGACGCTGCAAGTGGTGGTGCACTTATGAACAAGACGGTGACACAAGCTAGGGAGTTGATTGAGAGTATGGCAGCAAATTCTCAGCAATTTTCAAGTCGTGTATCAGAACCACCTACCAAGGAAGTTAATCAAGTTGATGATATTATTAAATTACGTCAACAAATGAGCAATATGATGGCAATGATGCAACAAATTGCAGCAGTAGTTGTAAAACCATCATGCCCAGCTTATGAGAACGTAGCGCATGTCAATTCTATATTCTCAACTCAGCCGTATGGTATTTACTCCAACACTTACGAGCAAGTTCCAAGTGCTCTGTTTACAGCCATCCACATGAGTTCCAACAACAAGTGCAACAACCACAACAATGGCATTATCCAGAATTGGAGAAGATGGTTACTTTTGTGGAGGCTCTTAAGTCCGTGGTACAGCAAAATCAACAACTAGCGATCTTAAATTAGCAGAAAATGGATAATGCAATTAAGGAGTTGCAATCACAAGTTGGTCAACCGCAACAACAACAACCACCTGAAAATCAAGGGTCCAATATGGAAGATTTGCTGAAATATTTTATGCAAAGAACGAAGGGTGTGGTCCATGACTTTCAAACACAAGTAGGTTCAATGGCCGAGGAGATTCATCAGTTGCATGCACAAAATGGTGAGAAACTCCCTTCCCAACCTCTTAACTCAAGAGAGGGTGTCAATGCTATTAAGTTGGGAAGTGGTACACAATTTGTGCAACCCGAAGTTACAGATTCGGGTGAAGAAGAAGCGCCAAAGGAACCAATTTTGGAGAAAAAGAACGCAGATTTTCCCCCAACTCCCGAGGTAACTGAATCAAACTCTAAACCTCTTGTTTCTACTTATGTTCCTCCTCTACCTTTTCCTGGCAGGTTCGCTAAAGCTAATGAGAAGGTGGAACAAGATAAGGATATTTGGGATGTTTTTAAGAAGGTCCAAGTGAATATTCCACTCATTGAAGTAATTAGGCAATCTCCTCACTATGCAAAGTGTGTAAAGGAATTGTGCACTAACAAGCACAAGCTAACAGGCAATGAGGTAATGAGTGTGGGGGAAAACGCTTCGGCGTATCTTACAAAGAAAATCCCACCTAAATTGAAAGATCCCGGTAGTTTCACTATTCCATGCACTATTGGTAAAACAAGGTTTGCAAAAGCTATGTTAGATTTAGGAGCGTCTATTAATGTTATGCCTACTTCGATTTATGATGCTTTAAATCTTGGTCCTCTCAAGAAAACCGGCATAGTTATTCAACTTTCCGATAGATCTAATGTTTACCCTAAAGGGATTGTTGAGGATGTTTTGGTGCAGGTAAAATGACTAATATTTCTAGTGGATTTCTACGTTTTAGACATGAGTGATATGAATTCATCCTTGTCTACACCGTTACTGTTGGTAGACCATTTATGAGTACCGCTAGAATGAAGATTGATGTCCACAATGGCACCTTGACTATGGAGTTCGATGAAGAAGTCATACACTTCAACATCTTTGAGGCGAGGAAACATCCAAGTACCATTCAATCAGATTTCCATAATGTGTTGGAAGCCGGCTAAGGCGTAACAAGCAAGGAGCACGTCGGGCTGACGACTTTAAACCAAGCGCTAAGTGGGAGGAAACCCACCGGTTTTGTATCCTTAACTTTATCTTTTTATTTTTAAGCATTTTCTTTTATCTTTATTTTCTTGTTTTTGCATATCATTTGCGGAATTTCCCACCTTGAACTTTCTTTGGATGATTCAATTTTACATTGACGACAATGTAAAGTTTAAGTGTGGGGGAGCATTTATATGTTTGTATAGTGTGTTTTAGTGTGTTTTATGCCTTTAGTAAAAAAAAAAAAATCAGAAAAATAGAAAAACCAAGAAAAAAAATTGTGCTTTTTGAACTCCGAAATCTAGAAACTTGTGCCTTTAGGATGACACCATTAGTGGATGGAACCATTTTGAATGCAGGAGTTGAGGAACCAATTAACTAAAAGGGACGAACATAGCTCAGAAATCACAAATAACATGATAGTTGTCACCATATCTCGGAATATCACCATATCACATTCTATTTATTTATTTTTCCATATTTTATCTATTGTTCTCTAAGTGCTTTGGTGGGTCACTAAACATCGACTTGTTATTACTGCTAGGATGAAATAGACTGATTGAGTTACTAGAAAAAAAAAAAAAAAAAAGACCGACCAATTAGACCAAACGGAATAAAAAGACACTTGGATAGCAGTATGTGTGAAACGTTGTCCCTGTCTATATCCGTCGCCTAAACAAGCGTGGAATGCAGGATCCAAGGCAACTATCACATTCTTGCTGAAAATAAGCATGCGCTTGGATCCAAAAGATCTAATCATGATGTCTACAAAAAAAAAAGTGAAAAAGAAAAGAAAAAGAAAAGAAAGCATTATATTGGTTGAATAAAGTCACTCCTGGTTCCCTTGTATATGCCAGTGAGTTGATGTAGAATTCAAACCAGTAGCTCAATAAAATAGGATGCATAGGTTCATCTTGGCAGTGACCTTCAGACAGATATAGGAAACATCGATCACTTGTGAACATTCGCCAACATCTACATCTATATTCATCTTCTTGATCTTTTCATTGTGATTGTGGTTTGTTAGTTTTTGAGTATTGTGGCTTGTTCGACTATATAATTAAAGATTTATTTACTAATATATGAATTGAATTTGTACAAGGTACCTCCTCCTGTAGTCATTTTGGATTCGTTCACTGATTTGTCACAAATAGACGGAGTTGGAAATATAGGTTTCGTAGGCAGACCTCTTGTAAACCTTCACGAGACTAAAACTCGTCCACTAGGGACACCTAGGGGTTCAAAGGCTTGTTATTTATGCTTAGAATAACCGTATCCTCGATGAGACAGAGTTGTATGTATCTTTTATAATTGTTTTGTTTGATTTGCTCGAGGACTAGCAAAGTCTAAGTGTGGGGGAATCTGATAGGTGTCTAAAACACCTTATTATTTTATCTATTGTTTATGCTTTCTCTGCTAGTTTTCTTGTAAATTATGTATCTTATGCTTTGTGAGTATTTAGGTACTTTGGAGTCATTTGGATCAAAAGAAGAGGAAACATGGCAAAAGCATTGGAGGCAGATTGTGTCTCATTATTTTCTTTTACTTCTTCATCTCTGTCTGAAATGTATGCCAGCTTTAGTGATGCAATTTCTGTCTGAAAAGCATGTCAACTTTAGTGATGAAGAGACACTGAAGGGAAGAAGTGAATCTGAGAAGTAAGAGGCGGCTGCGGCTGGTGGAAAAGCATTCATTTGGAGTAAAAAGGGAAAAATTGTCATTTCAGGGGAGAACACTATCTGGAACCCAGTCAATGTTAAGGGGCAACTATTTTGGAGGAGTGCTAAAGATAGACCAGTTAAGGATAAGGGGCTGTAAATTTGGTTAACCCTTATCAAGAAGTAACCACCCATTATAAGCACCCCATTCTGGGGTGGTTTCTATTACTGGGGTGTACTCATCCACCCCAATCATTTCTAACCTAAAATCAGTTCTCAAATCATTTTCTTAGAGCTGAAATAGAGGCGCAGCCATGGAAACTGAGATCGAGAAATTGAAGCAGTAAAGATGGGAGATAAAATCAGCAGAGAGTTGTAGAGATTGGAGAATTGAAAGGGGATTTGAAGACAGAGAGAAGAGACGATGAATCGAAGTTCAGTTTGGATGATCTATCAAAATAAGAATGAGAAATTAACAAGAAACATACTGAAATCGTTGAAGTATCGATCTGTGAAGGAATTGATGGGGATTAGGAATGGGTTTTGGTTGAATTAGGTATTGATATTAATGATGGGGTCATTCGATTCATGGTGTTACAGAGAATGAATCTGAGAATGAAGAACATGAGTGGTTATTAGGGTTGTCAATGAAGGTGGAAATTCTGTTGGTTGCGAAAGATATGTAAGAGAGGATTGAAATAGAGAATGGGTTTGCGTTAAAATTCAGAGATGGGGTGTGAGTCCGTTACTACCAGAGGTTGTGGTTTGGAAGATGAATTTAAGCTATGTTGGTAGGGTAGAGAAGGAATTGGTTGATTGAGAGTACTCTGATGCTGCTGTTCATTCCAGGTGAAGAGTTCGTGCTACAGATGATTCACACTAGATGTATGTTAGGTATTCTGCAGGAATTGAAGAGAATAGGCCTGAAGTTGGCCTGGAAACGATGGAGAAATAAACAGAACTCGGCCGGATTTCTCAACCGGCGAGTTATTTAACTTCAAGATCAAGTGATGACCGATCCAACTCAATCGAGTAAGACCGATTAGCCGAGTAAGATGCTGACTCGGTGTCTGACTTCCTCTTCCTTGACCTAGTTGACTAACCGAAAACCGTTAGTTTGATGATTAAGTATAACGGAATATTGATTAATATTCACGACGGAGAAGAATTTTCAGACATATGGCTTCCTTTCCGGATCGGATTCGGCAAAAAATACGTTTTCAAACGAACGTTTTGGGACATATTTTATACACGAGTTTCTCTCACTTGGGGGCTTGGTGGACTTCTATCCAATGGACTTTGAATACTTGGACCTAATTTTGGAGAAAAAGCTACGAAAAGAAAAGTTCTACTAACTTTTGGAGATCACGTTTTATTCTATTCTTGGAGCTTTTGCAGAGAACTACTTCTAGGGTTTGCTTTCTTTTATGTTTCATCTTCTTTCTTTGAATATTATGATGATGAACTCCATTAATATGTGTATCTAAATACAATTATTGGTTATGGGATAAAGTTGATTTCTTCAAGCATGTTATTTGATTCTATGAATTAGTTTTGTCTCAATTCTATCGTTTATGATTCATTATTTATATTATCATATGATTTGAATGCTAGTTTGGTTGAGTCCGGAATCAATTGAATTTGTTTTCATCTTTATAGCTATATTAGGGTTTTCAATACGTAAAAGTTGTAATCTCTGATTTTTAGTAGCATCTTGTGGTTAATACTTGTAGTGATACATCTTTTTAATCGCATATGAATCATAACCTTTGTTAAAAAGAATTAGTGCTTTTACACGTTAGTTTGCATTGATTAGTCTTATTTCATAGAACTTATTGCTCTTAGGGAGTTAAATCTAATTGTGCTTTTAAACTTTAGGTTGCTTTTTAAGAAGATGTCACAATAGTATCTTTTAATGTTGTTTGTGATAAAATCAGGAAATAAACGAGATACTCTTGCGATCAAGATATCTTAGGACTTTTGATAATTGCGAGATTAAATTACCAATTCTAATCATTGATGAAAAATACATGCTTGTGAATGATACTATCCCTTAACCAATATCTTCTCCTTATTGATTATTCCTATTATTTACTTTCCTTTATTTAGTTTTATTACTTTGATAAAAAAAAAACACACTCTTGGGTTATCTTGGTTACTTAAGAATCTGAAAATTACATAACAACAATCGCCTCTCTGTGGATACGAACTCTTTCTTATCACATACTTCATTCATATTTAGTAGAGTGAGAAAGTGAATTTATTTTTGACGCATACGATACGCATCAGCCTCGCGCAACATACTAGACCTTGCATGTCAAAATTAAGCCTAGGCAAACTAGGTAATTAATTCTCCATGAATTAGCATGTGCAAAACCTCGCCCAGAATCAGAAAAAACAGGGAGCCGCAGCAGCAAAGGGAGGTGTGGACGTGCCTTAGGCCAGATGGCGCCACTTGCCATTGGCCACTCCCCACCCTAAATCGACCATATTTCCCTTGACCAATCAGGTCGCTTTAAATCCTCCGCAGCGCACAGGAAGTGTGGCCACGCCCTAGCTTGCCATCCCTACTTCCCATCGACCAATCAGGTCGTCCTAAATGCGCCACACGCATTCCGAATGAGGCCGTCCCCATGCTTGTCGGCCCCCTTTCCATCGACCAATCATGTCTTTTTAAATCCGCCGCAGAGCATTGGAAGTGTGGCCACGCCCTAGCTCGCCGGCCCCACTTCCCATCGACCAATCAGGTCCCCCTAAATGCGCCACACGCATTCCGAACAAAGTCAGCCCCATTTTGCTTACAGGCCCCCAATTCTTCCATGAAGAATTCTTCCAACGGCGCCAAATCCTTCTAAGGCGCCAAGATTTCAGCCACGCCAAACCTTTCCAACCAGGCCAAATCTTTCCAACGGTGCCAAACCCTAACTTTGTCCACGGAGCCAATTTTTAGCTTTGGCCATGCCGCAACGTCTCCGGCATACCACTATGCCGCGGATACTCGCATGCCGCCATGCCATCGCTACGCTACAGGAATGCCATTAGCATGTGGCGATGCCACTTCACTATACAACAAGATGTGGCCATAATCAATGTCCATCCTTCTTCATGAGATGCAATCTCAGCCATCCAAGTTCGCCACCGAACCGATAAGCTCGCGACAAGTTTTAGGCGACTAGCCAAGACGAGCCTAGCATTACATGATACTTACTTGCGGCAAGCCTCTCAATTTTAACTTGCCACACGTAGAAAAGTGCTACATGTTTTTCACGGAAACACTCGAGACATCAAAATATGTCACAAACTAGGGGGTGCTCATCAGGGTATTGGTCTGGCGGTTTACAGCGTGCGGCGTGCAATGCGCTCGTTACAAGAATGTGTCATGAAGTAGGATAATTAGTGGTGGTGAAAAGTAACGGTGTAAACAATTCATTTCCTTCATCATGGAAGAGTAATGACCGGCGCTTACAGGAATTCACTTCCTTCATCATGGAAGCATAACGTCTGGCAGTTACACGTTATTCTTTTCTTCCACCACTCAATCGTTTCCACTTCCTACGACACCAGGGTACGTTTCACTATGACTTGTATAAATAGGTTTCGCCTATTTCCACACAAAAAAAAACAAGATTTTGGTCGGTAGCACATAATATCTAGAAATCACCTGGTAGCTTTCCATCCGGCTTACCAGTTTTACTTTCTGATACAAGTCATAAAACGCACACACTTCCAGAATCAACTATTCTGTTCTGAACACTTTCTTCGCTTCCCTCCCTAAGACCAACCCTTCTCCTTCACTTTGTGACCGAAGCAAGGCTGGAACGGCCATTTCTTGGTTTAGGCCAGGATTGTATAGATTGATCTCTCGAATCAAAAGTACTCCAGTGCAGTACATAGTTTATGGTTTAGATTTGTTTCTCACCCACACACCCAAAATTACCAAAATTAGCAGAAACGGTTTTCACCCTCAAACAGTGGTTTTCATGCTTATCGCTTTAATTTTGTGACTTGAGTAAGTGGATTAAATGGTTAGGATGTCAACCTCACTGTTCCCACGGCTAGAGTTAAACCTACTATCGGTTGCTCGCTTTTTTAAGATTTCTTAGCTTAAGGAAGTAAAGTTAAACTTGCTTCCGGTTGCTCGCTTTTGTTAAGATTCCTTCGCTTAAGGAACTAATACGTGAATTGAATCGTAATCTAATCCTTTGTGAGGGACTTGTCGGCCTTCCATCGCGCGCGGTCATCTAGTATTATATGGAAAGGTAAAATAGGTATGAATAAAATGCTAGGTAAGGGATGCATCTAAGGATTATGACAACATTCCCTTTTTTATCGTGTAATGAATTTGCACCACATGAAATTTTGTAGCGTCACTCATGAAGCCCACCCATCTACAAGCCCAAGATCCTCTTTCATTTGAAAGCTGTTTTTGGGCATACCAAAAAATTACCGGTCATATATTTTGTCTTAGTTCGGCTTAAAACTTGTGAGCCGAACCTTGCGAACCTAGGAAGAAAAAAATTGTGAGCCGAACCTTGAATATGCCCGGTAATTTTTTGGTATGCACAAAAACATGTTTCTTTCATTTTGCAATTGCATAATCTGAATCAAAATTGCTCTATATTGGAACTACATTGAACCTAAGGCTAGTAAAGGCTACCTACAAAATCTGTAATGTACAGTGTACTGATGTTGAACTTCCGTAGATTTGGTCACCACTGTAGGCCCATTTCAATTTTTATATGTTTACAAGGCATGTCAGTCTCTCGATAGAACTGTCAATAACCATTATTTTCACTAGTAATACCCCATGTGCGATGCACATGCTTGAATTAGATTCTTTTAATAACACCAAATATGATAATAATGAAGAAAAAAAATCTTAATTTCTTTTTAATATTCTTGTTTGTACTCATTATGTAAATAATTCAAAGGGCTTTCCAAATATACTAATTTTACAAAAATCCGATATGTATTTTTAAAGATATCTAAGTTTTAATTTTTTTTTTTTATCTATTTTTAAAACAATAGCATTTCTGTGAATATACAAATATTGATTAAAGGCTTATTTAATGGGGGTTTTGTATGCATGTGAAAAGGCTTCACCAAAATAAGGTTTCACCGAACAATTACCTATTTTCTTTATATTAGTATAAGATAGAGAAATGCACAAACCTCCTCAAAACTTTGATACAGCCTGTGTCATCCTCGACAGAGTCCCCATCGGACATCAGCATATTCTCACGAATCTCTCCTACGACCATACACAATTAATCTCCCATAGGCATTCTTTATTGGTTGTCAAACTAAATTAATATTAATACACTTCTTAATGAATTGTTTAAGTATGTATACGTAAGAATTACATGAAACTAGTTGGAAGCCTAACAAGCTAAGCTCCAACGACATACTACTACATTAATTACAGATTGCCGTGCTAACCTGTCAGCGAGCCTCATGGGTAACCTAGCCAAGGGAGCCGAAACGGCGGGAGGGGGGCTGAGATTGTGTCACAAGGGGGGCAAACTAACACTACCTTCCATGTTAATTCCTGCAATATTACGCCATTGGGGACTCGAACCTGGGACCTCCTGGAGCGCATTAAACTTTGGGGAACGGGGATGACCAGCTGAGCGCATGACACTTCTTAATTATTTTTATTATTAGCCAATCACTAAGGGGTCTGGTGGGAGATATGCTCCTTCCCACTGCGGAGGTAGGGGTTTGAACCCTGTAATTGATGAAATCCACTCCAATTTAAAGAATTTGAATATAGTCTAGGGACCACTACGTTAGGGCATTGATTTTTTTATTTTTTTTAATTACTACATGTAAACACAAAATTTGTGACGCCCGCTTCTGAGCCTAGTTAGCAATTCGGGGTACGGGAAACGTTCGGAACGGAATACGTACGGGTATTATTCGGATTTATAAAAGTCGAATTCGGTCAAGAATCCGGTCAACGGTTCGTGATACGGCAGTAATACGAAACGGCATACGTACGTGTATAATTCGTTTTAGAGATATGAGTTCGGTACGCAAAATTCGGCGTGTACTAATAGGAAGAAAAGTTCAAATATGTTGGGAAAAATGTGATGTGTGTATATAAATTCCAATATATACAAAATATATGTGAAGTTAGCACAACAGGATCATTAGCTCAGTGGTCGGCAGCCTACTATGGGAGTTATATGTCATTGGATCGAATCTCCCTTCGCGAAGAGTTTTTGGAAAACGTGAACTTCGCGTATAGTTCGTGAACTTGATGAAGTCGGCCGTATAGGAGTCGGAGTTGCAATTAAACGGGCGAATTGTTCGGTGCCGACCGATACGGAATAATTCGCGAATCATTCGCCGAATTACTAACTAGGATTCTGAGTGGCCGTCTCTAAAGATAGCGTTTGAAAACATATTCATAAAACAATGATTTCGGGAACAGCAACAGGCATAGCCGCATATAAGAAACTAAACAAAAGACGTAATTGACGAAATATGCCAGTTGCTTGCAAGCAATACTATGCATTTTCGGTTTTAAAACAGGATGAGTGACAGAAGTTCCGGACAACTCAATGTAACAGAAGTTCCGGACAACTCAATGTAATCAATGTTGCGAGGCTTTGATTTAGATGCTGTAAGATTGTGCATAATTAACCATCAACACTAATGACGCAATATAAAATTGACCGCGTACACAAAAGAAGGATCTGTTTAATGAATGTGGCCGAGCTATTTCCAAGGACTAGCAAATCGACATAGCAACATTTCTGGAACTTATGTCATCTATTTACCCGCTCCTCTCATGCATAATACGTGTGAACTGACTTTCATTTATTAAACTAGTTAATTCCAATACATACAAAAAGTATGCACATTTATTTGTTAATACAAGAAATATGAACCCATTCTCAATTATAAAATCACTCTAATGCTTCAAAAAAATAAGTTTATGAAATCACTGAGACAAAGTCTACGCATTAGAAAAAGAAAGCAAAACCATATTAGCGAAAAATACATCCAAGAAAAACCGCATCCTAACAAAATTCAACCCCGATGTCATGAAAAAATACAACTATTATACATAGGTTCAGATTTTTTTTTGTGGTAATTAAATATTTTTCCCTATTTTTTATGGACTATACAAATATCCTTATCACGCAATAAATATGTCCCTCCTTATCTATAAGTCTATTAGGGGTCCACTAACGTTTTTTCTTCTTTCCATATTTATCCCTCCCTCTTTTAGATCGGATCATAGTTTTATTTCTTCTTCTTTCTCTTCTTCCCTTCAATGTCTGAAACTACCATCACCACCAACTCCTCCGTCGTCGCACCAACATGTCCTCCACTATAATCAATTGATCTATTAATATGTTTATGTTCGAATTTCAACCTGTTAATTATTGTTCTTCATCTTCTTAGGTTAAAAATTGATTTTCCAGATTTAGGGATCGACAGATTTGTTTTTGGTTTTCGATTTCATAATTTCGAGTTGCAGATTCATGGAGATCTTTGCATGTTCGAATTATTGAAAGAAGATACTGACTTGGTATGTATGATTTTCAATTTTGTTGCCGAGATTTAAGATTTGAGAGATAGAGAGTTCTGTGATTGAATTAGAGATCGAGAAGATGTTGAGAGACAAAGCAACAAAGCTGAGATGGGATTTCTGTGAAGATTAAGCCACATGAAAAGAGAACAGATCGAGAAATATAAATGTTGATGTCGATCTCAGAGATTATGGGACCTGGTGCTGTTTGAATCGTGTGGATTATGGTGAATGATGATTTTCATGGGTTGTAGATGAAATCGAAGGTTGGGTTTTTCTATTGGAAGATTCAAAAACAATATTGCGCTGAAATTGAAGTTATATGATATGAGTTGTCCTTAAGCTGCGGTGATTGATTTCGAGTGATTAAGAAGGGAGGTGGATCTGCTGCTGTGCAAGAAATGGATGAACTGGGAATTGATAAATTGGTATGGATGAACAGGTGATGATCAATTGTTGTTGTTTATATGTTTTTATGTGATCAACAATGGTTGTTGATCCATCTATATGGATCAACTCCTTTTGTTGACCCAATTTTTTATTGGATCAACAATGGTTTTTGATCCATCTATATGGATCAACTCCTGTTGGTTTTGGTTGGAATGATGAAATTGTTGTTGAATTTTGGTTTTGGTTGTTTTGGTGGTGGTGGTGGTGGTGCTGGAGATGTGTGATTTTGTTGGTGGCGGTAATGGTGGAGAGGTACGAATGAGAAATTAGTCATTGAAATAGTAGTAGAATGGTGGTTCTGGTTGTTGTAGTTGTCGAGATTGGTTTTGAAGCTGATCTTGAAACTGTTGGTGTTTACGAAGCTATAGGTAATGATCAATTTTTTGTTGTTTATATGTTTTTATGGGATCAACTATGGTTGTTGATCCATCTATATGGATCAACTCCTGTTGTTGATCCAATTTTTTATGAGATCAACTACTGTTGTTGATCCTTTGAACTCCTATTGTTGACGATATTTCGTTGGATAAGTATAATCATGCTTTGTAGTTTAAATCATGTAAATTTCTTCCAATGTTGAACTTGTGGTGCAATGGTAGCATGGATGACTCCATGTCAGATGATGCGTGTTCGACTCACGCCAAGTTCACTCCATTTTACATGGATCAACTTCTACTATTGATCCTTTTTTTTGTGGATCAAATATTGTTGGTTCTATTTTTATTTGGATCAATTACTGTTGTTGATACAAAATATATCTGAACCAGTGGTGGCGGCAGCGGCGAAGACGAACTAGTGGTGGTGGCGGCGACGACGGACTAGTGGTGGTGGAGGACTGTTGGTGGTGTAATGGTGGTGCTTAAGGAGTGGTGGTGAAATATTAGTGATGGTGGCGGTTGTTGAACGATGGTGGTGGAATGGTAGTTGAATATTGGTGGTGGTGGTGGTGCTAGTGGTGGTGGTGAAGTGGTAGAGGAAAAAATTTGTTGCATTTTGAAATAAAGAAAAATATTATATGGGTGAGGGTATTAAGGTAATTTAATATTAAATGGATAAGGGTATTAAGGTAAATTAATATTAAATGGATAAGGTTATAAAAAAGTAGGAACATATTTATTGTGGAATAAGAATATATATATGTGGAAATTTCTGAGAAATCCAGGTTTGAATTCTCTCTCTTCTAGAAACCCATCATTAATATTGTTTATATTTGTAGCCCAGACCGAGTAAAAAAAAAATTATATTTGTAGCCCAAAATAGAAGATCTACGGTTAAGATTGATGGATTTAGATTGAATTTAGATTTTCACTATTTGTGCTTGACTAAATTAACCTTTATAAATTAGAAATTATTAACAATTAATATCATTTATAATCAGTCAACATATTAATCTTTTGTGTTTTCTGATGTATAAAAGAGAATCTAATTAATTCAAGCCTCATTATTAGCGGTAATCATTCTTATTAGGTTAATTAATTCCACATTTATTTGCATAAGAACCGGTCGGGTTATTTTTTTCTCAAGTTTCCTTTTCGAATCACGTTCTTTTCTTTTTAACTAGGTTAATCACCGACCATTACAGGTGCTTTGTTGTTTCCTTTCTGAAACTAGGTTCTTTTTTCTAACTAGGTTAATCTCCAACCATTACAGGTGCTTTGAAAAATTGAGTCCCTTTTAAAACTTCATAAATTCATATTGGTTTTGTTGATGTTAGACAACATTGTGATCACTGTTCTTTAGAAAGGTAAGTAATCGGTCATTGGCTTTCTTAAATTTATTTTATGTCGAATCAAATCTTCGTATTAAATTTCTTCTCGTGAGTTTTTTTTCCAAATGTTTTCTTTAAGGCTTTTTCTTTTTTCCTCATCTGATTTGTATTACTTCGTGTGCATGGATTTTTGTTCTTTTCTAATTTTCTTTTTTAGAGGCTCACCTAGTGTGAATTGGTAATAATTGCAACCTTCACGTATGGTTTTACAAGTGATAATTTCATTTTTTTACTAAGTTTAAATGTGAAATTTTTGATTATCACGAATTCACGATAGATGTATAGTTGAAAACTAAAATTTTCAGCTATTTATGAAAGCTTAAATTTTCACAATTAATTTCTGTAGTGATAATTTAACTTTTTTTAGTGGTTAAGTCATATGAGTTTTTTAAGGGAATAATTTTGGCGAAAAGTTATGTCGGGGAGTATTTTTAGGGAGTTATAATTGAGCTAATTTATAAAAATTTTGATTGAAAAATTATGTTTTCCCTTATTATACCAAAAACCCTGATTCACTTTTTTTTAATAAGAAAGAACCAGCTTTATTACTTTAACTTGAAATTTGATTACAAAGTTTTTCATTGACAATATCTCTGAGCCATATAGGTATGTCAGATTCCCAGACAGTATTAATTCCGGTTATCCTTCCATCTTTGGCTAGTTTATCTGCCACAGAGTTGGTATTCCTTGGCACATGAGTGCACTCCCAACTTGAAAAATACTTAAGCAAATCTAAACAATCTGAAATGATGGCATTGTTAATCCATCCCACAGTGCCTATTACACCTTTTATTGCATTGATTACATTAAGTGAATCACCCTCTAGCTGCAAATGATGAATGTTTGCCAATCTTGCACATTTTATAGCTTCATATGTCGCCAAAGCTTCAGCCTACTCCTCATCTACAGCTACTCCATTCTTGCTCCATGCTCCTTTGACAATCCCTGCATCATTAACCATAATTAGTCCTATACCCATAGATTTATCCTCTTTTAAGTAGGATGCATCAAAGTTGACTTTAAAAAATCCAGATTTTGGGATTTCCCATCTGATTTCTGTTCTAGAAACTATCAGACTATTATTTGTCACTGCTTGTTTTAATAAAAGTTCACTCCATTCAGCTTGCTCCTTTGGTATCTGTCTCACTATTATTGTAACATGCAGATCAGTGTTTTCAAAAACCTTTGAACATCTTGCTTTCTAAATGTTCCATAGTGTAAAACCTGCAGAGATGATTAGTTGATTCAAGTTAACATTACCATAGAACCAACTGGCTATCCAAGTTTTCAGGTCTTTATCTCCAATCATACTTGAAAAATTGTTTTCAACTGCTGTCCATACCACTCTGGACACAGGGCATTGTAATAGTAAATGATCTACAGTTTCAGACACCGAGTTACATAAAGGACATATATCATTAATATTATGAGCATGTTTGGCTAATCTTTCATTCACAGGTAGACAGTTATGCACACACTTCCACAGAAAATGTAAAATCTTTGGTGGTAAATTATCTTTCCAAAATCTTATCCAATGGAACTGTAATTGCTCAGCACAGTACACCATATCATTACCAGCATCATTAATGACTATATAAGCAGATTTGACAGTAAACAAACCATTTTTAGTATGGGTCCATCTTAACTTATCAGTCCCTGATCTGGGTATTCTAATTTGTTTGATCTTTTCAACAGTTTCAGCATCAAACAAAATGTTTAACACATCTATGTTCCAAATTTTTTGGTCTTGCACCATAAGTTGATCAACTGTTTTCATGTTATGGGACCTAAATTGGTCACTAACCTTTTGATTCAAACCAGGGACCCAAATTTCATCCCAAATAGAAACTTTAGTCCCATCACCTATTTCCCAACAACAGTTCTCTCTAATAATCTGGAGACCCATACAGATGCCTTTCCAAATAAAAGAGACATTAACATAAGTACAGTGTAAAGGACTAGAGTTATAAAAATACTTATGTTCTAAAATCTTGACCCAGGGATCATCAGTTTCATGAAGTAACCTCCAAGAAAGTCTAACAAGTAAAGCAACATTCATATCAGCAGTTTTTTTCAAGCCTAACCCTCCTAGGACTCTAGCTTTAGTTACATTGTCAAACTTTTTAAGGTAAATTCCTTTTTTCTCCTTACTTTTATTCCACCAAAAATTCATTTGTATACTATCTAGCCTATCAGTCAATTTTTTAGGCATGGGAAAGACAGATAGGTGGTGAGAGGCTAGAGAACCTAAGACAGATTGAGTCATAACAGTCCTATCTGGTTGATTAACATGCTTTCCTTTCCAAGTAGCTAATCTACTATGAAAATTATCTTCCAAATGTCTAAAAGTTTCAGTTTTGTTTTTTTGGATGAGTAAGGGAACTCCTAGATATTTGTCACTGAGAGCAAGATTTTTAATATTCAACAAATTAGAGATGCTAACCTTAATTGAATTATCAAGTTTAGGGTTGAAAGCAATACATGACTTGCCAAAATTTATAGCCTGACCTGAGTAAGTACTAAAATCTTTAATAATACTTTCTAATTGTCTTGCATTAGCATTGTTTGCTTTAGTGAAAATGAGACAGTCATCAGCAAAAAACAAATGAATGATTGCTGGACTGTCTCTGGTCACTTTGACACCCTGTAACAAATTCTTACCCTCGGCATCAATTAGTAATCTAGAGAAAGTCTCCATACAGATAATGAACAAATAGGGAGACAAGGGGTCTCCCTGTCTAAGACCCCTTGTGGGATAAAATAACTCACCTGGGGCACCATTCAGTAAAACCAAAGCAGAAACAGTAGAAACACATTCATTTATCATTTTACACCAATCATCATGAAAGCCTAATTTTTTAAGAACAACATCCAGAAAATTCCATTCAATCCTGTCGAAAGCTTTCGACATATCAAGCTTTATAGACATTAACCCTTTCTTTTTTGCCCTGCACTTCCTCATACTATTAACCAATTCATGAGCAAGCACTAGAGGATAAAAAATCAGCCTGGTAAGGGCTTATAAATTTATCCATTACTTTCTTAAGCCTAGTAGTTAAAAGCTTAGAAATAATCTTATAAGACACATTACTTAGACTAATTGGTCTAAAATCAGAGGCAAGTTTTGGACAATTGGTTTTGGGAATGAGGGAAATAAAACTATGATTCATCTGTTTCAATAAGTGTTTTGAGTGGAAAAAAGATTGAACCATTTTAACCGTGTCTTCACCAACAACATCCCACATTTGTTGATAAAAACCCGGGGGTACCCATCTGTACCAGGAGAAGTCCAAGGTTGCATCTGAAAAACAATCTCCTTGATTTCCTCATAAGAAGGGGTTCTTATAAGTGCCTCATTTTCCTCATTGGAGATACATGGAGTAATTCTTTGCAGGAAAGAATCAGGTCTAGGTGGATTAGAGGTGCTACTAATATGAGAAAAATGGCTTCTCAATTCATCAGCTATACAGTTTCTATCTGTCATCCAGATTCCCATTCTATTTTGGAGATTATCAATTTGAGTCCTTTTTTTCCTAAAATTAACCTTATCATGGAAATACCTAGTATTCCTATCATCAAATTTAAGAACATTTTCTTTAGCTCTTTGCATATAATAATCTTGTTGGACATCATACCAATGATTCAAATTAGCCTCAGTTTCTTTTATCTCATTTTGATTCCCATGGGTTACAATATTGCTATTCAGGTAATCAAGTTGATTTTGATAATAAGATATCTTAGATTGTATATTCCCAAAGGTATTAATATTCCACTCTCTAAGGACATACTTAACATTTCTTAAAGACCTAGTGTGTCTATAAGCATGAGAACCTCTTTCAGAGGTGTTCCAATTAGATTTTATAATGTCCTTACAATTATCATGCATAAGCCAGCATTTGTTAAACCTAAGAGGTTTTTTAGTAGGATTTTCCTCCTTAGAACTGACAAGTAAAATGGGGAAATGATCACTCCCTATGGATAGCAGATGATAAACAATGCAATTAGGAAAAAAATTAAACCACTCATGATTTCCTAGACCTCTATCAAGCCTTTCTAATATCAAATTAGAATTAAACCTCCTATTAGACCGAGTATAAGGGTTTCCAATAAACCCAATACTATTTAAATTTAGAAAATCCAGATGATCATTCACCATATTCAACTGATTTTGAGTGACAGGGTTACCACCTAGTTTTCCTCATTACTAGTGACAAAGTTTAGATCGCCTATGACAACCCAAGGGCAATTAAATCTGCCAGATAAACTAGTTAAGTAATCCCATTGTCTAGCAACTCAACTATCCTCTATGGCACCATACATACAAACTAACAGAGATTTACCACTTCTATTATCAAACTGCATAGAGCAAACAATGAAATTTTGGTTGAACTCAATATTATCTAGCATGATTCCATCTTTCCATAACAAAAAAAGACCCCAAGACAACCCAATTGGATTAACATAACAGTAATAGGGGTAATTGAGTTGTTTTGTATATCTCTGCATTTTTATGTCAGTGTTTTTGGTCTCAGCTAGAAAAATGATGTCTGGATCATTGGCTCTAACTAAATCTCTTAGATGGTACCTAGTATGCTTGTTTCCAAACCCTTGAACATTCCAAGACAAAATCTTCATATTTCCTTCAGAAGAAAGTCTACTCTCAAAATTTACCAAAATTCTAACCCCAAGGATCTCAGGCGAAAAAAGACAAACCAAATGGCAATCAAGACAAAACCAAGAAGAACTATCAATTTTCCTAAGAAACTTTTTAAAAAAATCAGTAATCCTAAAATTGAAAATTTTATCTAAAATAAATTTAACCTCTAGATAAAAATTGGAAAGAATTTTGTACTCACGGTTTGTCAAAATTAAATGGGTATAGAAAATAACCTGATTTGTAGTACTCGAAATTGATTCAATAGTAGGGAGTTGATGCGTTATCAATCTTGGTTCACCCGCTCCATTATCTACATCTTCCATGTTCCAATCATAACCTCCATGGATGTTATTCTCAGATCCGGGATGACCACCTCCACTATTAACTAGTAATTGAGCGATGTCAGCATTACTTCCATTTAAATTTTGGGAGTTCATTTCAAGAAGAACATAGTTATCTTCTAGCCCCGAGTCCCTACTTCTTTTAGTTTTTCTCGGATCCGAATTATCCTCTACTGCTCCATCTGGATCATTTTGATCCATATTATCCGAACCATTTACTTCTTCAGCGGCCTTCAAGTTATGCTGCATCTCTTCCACCATATGTGCATGTTTTGCATAATATTCTGCAAAAGCTGCATCAGTTAATCCAAAAATGAAAATGTTCCAGGCTCTTTCTTCACACATATCATCATTGTGATCTATGGTGAAATATTCAGTACAAATTTTTCTTGGTTGCTTTTCAAAGTGATATCGAATCCAAACTTTCTGCTTTGCTGCATTAAGTAGCCAATTTCCTCTCTTCAAAGGATTTCTGATATCTACTTCAACTTTTGCAGACACAACTCTTCCCCTTATCGTAAACCCGCTAGATCCTTCCTCCACTACTTTCTTCCCAATATCAGCACACAATCTATCCAGAATACCATCATGAATATGTTCCAGAGCCAGATTTTTAAACATGAAGGAGAAAACCTGTTGAGTAAAATCATAGTTCTCCAGTGGGATTGCATTATCATATTTTTTCAGAATAACCAGATGTTCATGGATAATCCATGGTGACTTTTTTAAAACATCTGTTACATCTTCAGCAGCCCTGAACTTAAAGACATATAGGTTTCTGCCCATAATATGGATATTAACCTTTTTATGTCTTCTCCAGATAATGTTCACATCACGTTGCACCTTCTCATAATCAATATCATCTTTTGAGATAATCTTCCCAATTAAACTGTTACGCCATTCTGTAGCTGCATCATCTATTTCTGCTTCAGTGATTAAACCTCCTCTAGCACGACTGATTTGAACATTACCCAAACTTTGGAATCTTGTTGTAAGAGCTTCCATTTGAACCCTTGAGATTTGCGCCATTTTAGATAAAAAACACACAGGATTTTTTCTTTTCTGGAAGGGTTTCTTAATTATGATGCTAAACCTATCTTTTTGACGAGGTTTATAAATGAGTTTAGAATTAGGGTTTAGCTGACTGTTCCTCAGAATAGAAAAGATTTTCCAGAGATAACCATAATTCGTTATTATTCTCCTATACATCTGTTGACTAATTTTTGCATTACTCTTAGGCTTTATTTTAGGGAAGTGATATTCAAATTTTTGAAATTCCCAGAATTGCGCCCCTGAATTTTTCTTCATTCCAAAGATACCCTTATCACCATGAAAATTCTTAGACTGTGGATCTGTATCTTGCAACCTGATTAAAACTGAAGATTGATTACCAGTTCCGAATGTAGTGAAACATATTGTTTCATGGATCATTCGAAGAAGGATCAAAATTGAAAATACCACTACAAAGAGCGAATTTGAGCCTTTAATGGAGTTGAACATGTTCATATCTATCGATATTAAGAACACTAATGTTCTTAATGAGTAAACATAAACCAAGATAAACGCACCACTGCTCCCTTAAAAAACCACAACTGGTACACTACTGAGATCAAAACAAGTACTGCAAAACAACCAAATTAGCTTTCCATCAAGGATGAAAAAAACTTCATTAGAATGGTAAATTTAAAACTAATGATTTGAACAAAGAAACATAAAGAAAACTAATAAAACCCTGAAAACAAATTAAAAACTAGAATTAAAAACCTTTGCAGTTAACCATTAGAAGCACAAAGATTTAGAGAAAGAAAGAATTTTTTCACCGATTTTGAAAACTGATTCGACTCATTTTTTCGCCCAATCCTCAGAGCCTCTTTTCGCACCCGCACATTCCAAAAGATAACTAAAACCTCCCTGATATAAGAGAACACAAACCATCAATTCTTAGGAAATTTTCGTTTTTCACTTGAGTGATCACTCTGTTATCACATCACATAACATTTTTGGAAAGTTTTAGTTTTCACTCAAAAACTTGCTTCGGAATATTTCATTTTTCACATCTAATTGACTAATTAAGCAAGTTATCTTAACTACGTGCATAACTTATTTAAACCCAAATCCTATTTACCCGTAAATGGTTGGAGTATTAGTTGCAACATGGATTTTAAGGAATTAGAGCATCTTCAAGAGAAGGTGGAAGATTTATTTGTTAGTGACACATAGGATTTTAGACCTTCATTTTAACTAAATCCATCTCCAACAATAGGTCCTATAAAACAGGAGGGATGAAATACTAATTTTGAAGGTTTTAAAGAAAGTCTTATCTTGACCTCCGGAATGACCACCATGTCATATTTTTTATTTTTAATAATTAATTAAAAAATAATTAAACGGTTAAGATTTCATCACACGAGGTTTTCTAAGGATCAAACCTCTATACTGCTGGAGATGATTTTCTAGTCATGGGGTCATATATTTACTATATGTACAAATTCTTTTAAATAAAGGTCTTAAAAAAATCCACGTAGGATTTTTAACACCCACTATTGGAGATGCTCTTAATTAAGAGAGATATTCTAGGAAGAGGAAACAGAGAATATTGATTGAAG
The DNA here is from genome assembly GCA_023529315.1 of Papaver bracteatum. Lineage (NCBI taxonomy): Eukaryota > Viridiplantae > Streptophyta > Magnoliopsida > Ranunculales > Papaveraceae > Papaver > Papaver bracteatum. The sequence goes on along the minus strand of JAJJWX010001826.1, from coordinate 2,553,400 downwards.
GGAGTAATTTTAGGAATTGAGAAAACGTGATAAGAGGGAGTAATTTTAGGAATTGATTTTTAGATAAAATTAGGTGGAGTTGTTTTAGGAAATTGTTTATAAAATCGTGTTTTTAGGTATAATTATTTGTTTAAATTGCATTATTATAATTTAAATGAAAGGTTAGTTTTGTAATCAAAGTATTGTTACAACTAATTATGGGTTGTTCATATATGGAATCTTATCGATGGGTTTTTGGTATAAAATTTTACTAAAATGGGCTACATATAATTTTCCCCATATATATATATATATATATTTTATTTTTATAATAAGAACAAAAGTAGGGACTTATAAATAATATATCCTTTTTTTCTTTCAAATTAAAAACTAAATTTATGACGTGAATGCTCATTTCCTCTAATGATCAGTATAATCTTGCTTTAGTTATCAACTAAACAAAAAAATTGGCATTTAAATAGGATTATCCAAAAGCGGATAATATAGACTTTCAATCCCGACACCAACATATTATGTACAGCTGCGGAGAAGAAAAATTTGTGATGTTGTTGGAAATTCCGGAGGCGATTTTAAAAGGGGAGAATCATACGTGCATAGAAAGCCAAGTCAAACCATGAGTCACCACCATCGCCAAGTGGAATCGACGTGGCTGGGTCCCATCTTACTGTAGACAGGCCAACGACCTTCTAAGCTGCTGGCTGCACTAGTCTCCCACTCTCCCCTTAAAACCAAACCCTTTCACATGGGTTTCATGTATGACATAATACATATAGATATACATGCATGCATGTGTGTATATATGGTCATCCATGTTTTATTCCATTCATTCATTTTCGTTAAAGATATCAGCAGCACTGCAGAAGAATTTCGTGGTAACTGAGTCAGCCGCGTCAATCGGTCCTTTACGTTGAAGGTGGCTTTGGTCGACGCCAATGGACTGAATCTGACTTTTGACATCGTAATTTTATCCATATGGACATAAAAAACGCCGAAATGCTAGATATCCAGGATCTGTGTCCCAAAATTTCTCCCGTTAACGAGAGCGAGGTGAGGCCTTTTTTTTTTTGATCGGTCAAAAAGAAATTTCATTGAAAGAAGACACTTAAGGGGTACCTTAACCCAATGATTATAACCTAACAAAAAAGGGGAACCGAAAGGGGATTTGGCTACCCAAGAAAACAAACACAAAAATTACTGAGGCCGGTATAATATATCCCATAAAGAGATCACCATATTTTCCGTAAGCCCTAACATTCTTGTATTCGATTCGGCCCAAAAGAATGCTTGTAATTTGATATCTCTAATGAGGCTTGCCAAAGCTTTCTTTTTGTTATCGAAGGTTCTTGCATTTCGCTCTTTCCATATACACCACCATATAGCTACCGGTATGTTATTCCATATTCGACTAAGTCTTTCATCTCCCCAATTAAACTTCCAAGTCTTCATAAATGTAATGACATTCGGGTCGTATGACCATCCAAAGTGGCACCCTTCAACAAAGTAATCCCAAATTCTCTGGATTCTCCAACAACCATAAAACAAGTGTGAACTCGATTCATCATCTTCATCACAAAAACGACATACAATAGAGACATCCATACCTCTTCTTAAAAGTTTATCCGCCGTCATTACCCGATCACGAGAGAGAAGCCAAATAAATAAATTGATTTTGTGAGGGTACTCATTACTCCAAACAATATTGATTGGATAATCCGGCTCACCTTGATCGTCCTTGTCTTTAATTCCATCCTTAACCGTATATTTACCATGATCACTACCAACTCAAATTCGGGTATCCATAACCCCTTCTTGAATAGAGATAGAAGAAAGAAGATTTGATATGGATAACACTTCACTTGTAATGGTTTGAGAGTATCTTTGCCTAGACATAAACGCCCACCATACACTACCTTCCCTAACTTCATACATACAAGCCACCGCGACCTCCTTGGTCCTTGAAGCTTCATAAGCTAAAGGAAACATATCACATAACCTTCCTTCACCAAGCCAAGAGTCTTCCCAAAATCTAGTTTCCTTACCCGCTCCAACCTTAAATCTAATACTTTTATTGAAATTTTCAAGTTCTTTATATATATTAAACCATAAGCTACCACCTTTCGATCCTTTAGGTTGGAGAGTTTCCCAACCGGTAAATGTTTCGCCAAATTTTTCAACTATGATCTTCCTCCATAAAGCATCTTTCTCTACGCCAAAACGCCACCACCATTGTTTTAGCAAAGCCGAGTTCACTTGCATAGCTCTTCTTATACCAAGACCACCTTTTTGTTTTGGTTTTGAAGACAATTCCCAACCAATATTGTGAATTCTTTTCTTATTTTCATCATCCCATAAAAAATTTCTCACAACTCTATCAATTTTCTTAGTTATGGAGCAAGGAGCAAGAAAAATAGAGAGATAATAAATGGGTAGACTAGCTAAAACGCTTTTGATGGGAGTTAACTTACCTCCTCTTGCTATTGTTTTTCCATTCCAAGTCTTTTCCCACAAATTTCAAGTGTTTTTTTTCCCATTTTTGAGTGCCTCCTACTTTGTCTCCCAAAGGTAAGCCAAGATATATGCTAGGAAAACTCGCATATTTGCACTCTAGCATGTTAGCATAATTTTCAACATCATCCTCGACCGCGACTCCAAATAAGCTACTTTTAGAGAAATTTATCTTCAAACCCGAAGTTAACTCGAAACATAGAAGAAGGTAACGAAGGTTATCAACTTGTTCTCTCTTAACATCAAGAAAAATGATGGTGTCATCGGCAAATTGCAAGTGATTTATTTTTGTTCCCCCCTCCTTGACGGAAAAACCCGAGATTTGATCATGTTCTTGTGCTTTACTTAACATACAACTTAAGACTTCACCAACAATAGTAAAAAGAAAAGGAGAAAGAGGGTCTCCTTGACGAAGTCCCTTTTCACTACCGAAATAACCGAAAGACGATCCATTAACAAGAACCGAGAACTTTGAGAATGTTAAACAATTTCTAATCCAAGCCCTCCAAACACCGCCAAACCCCATTTTAAACAAAACTTCATTTAGAAAATTCCAATTCACGCCTTTTCGAAATCAAGCTTGCAAACCAACCCCGGTAATTTTTGACGAAGTCTAGAGTCCACATATTCATTTGCTATCAAAACTCCATCAAGAATTTATCTTCCTTTAATAAACCTAGATTGAGTTGTTGAGATTAGAGTAGGAAGGTATACGTTTAAACGCTCCGCCAAAACTTTTGAAATGATTTTATACACACTCCCAATAAGATTAATAGGCCGAAAATCTTTTACTTCTTCTAGACCCGCGTTTTGCCACACACCCATCCAATACTAGAACAGCTAAATAACTGTCGTTGGGTCTGTTATCGGGAGGAATCCCGGGAGATTTTGATGTGTGTCTAGCGTCACTCTACAAAGCGATGGAAACTACTCAACTGGTATATGTAAAAGATATCAAAACTTTGGTTCAGAATACGTTTTCCACTGACACCGCAAAATAGACAAAAACGAATCTTTCTTGCTGATCGAGCTTGTCATGAGAACATCATCCAATAAAATAAAAAAATAACCATGACGAATGACGATATAAATAAGTGGATTAGTGTATTGTCAATCATTTGGATTCTTGGAAGTATACCAAGTGGATCATAATTCATTTATTTAATTTCTTTATTTTGCCGGGATATGATATTTTGTCGGGGTAACCGACTCTCCATTGAGGTGAATTCCCCCATCCAGTTAAATTATTTTTCTTCTTTTAGGGGTGTAATATTCTAAATTAGAAGAATCTTTATCTCCATTCATGACTCATGAGTATTGTATGTTATTCTAAATTGGAAAAATCTTTATTTCAAGGCTTCATTCCATTTTTTCTTTTTCTCCATTACTACGGTAAGGGTCTTTTTTTGCCTTACTACGATAAGGGTTTGTTTGACATGCCAATATTAGCAATGCAAGACATCGCCAATTATAAATAGTTCTAATGGCATGCATAGAAATACATGTAGTCCGATGTTTAGTGTTTGGCATACAAATCAAATGGATGTAATTAGGGATGTACATGGTCGGTTTCGGATCGGTTTCCAGCAAAACCAGAACCGAAACCATTATTCTCGGTTTCCAAAAATTCTGCCAACACCGATCCATTAACCCATCGGCTCGATTTCTAGCTGGTTTCTTCTTGAGGATTTCGGTGAACCGAATGTTGTGTTATTTTCCTGAAACTGATAGTTCAAAAAAAAGGAAACACACGCACAAAAATAGCGCAAGTGTAAAACATTAACTTAAACATTCCAAAGAAACTACAATGTTGAAGGTGTCCGGATGATAAATACATAAACATTTGAAACTAAATTAGATCCAGTATATAATGTGACGCCGACCATACCTCTTTACATGCGCGTACAAGGAAGATGTATCGTTTTTCATTACATCGGCCTTAAATTTAATATGACATTGTTTACACTCTACCATTGTTGAAGGTGGTTTCTGTTTTACGAAGTGATTTCAAAGAAAAGAAACAGTTTTGTGCTTCTTAACAATTTTAGTGACATTTAAAGAAATAAAAACCTGCATATAAACAAAAATCATATTTGTGTATTAACATCAGATAACATGTATGTTGCATTCACCCATTCAAGTTACTAAAATCTTGATTTCAAACATTAAGCATATACAAAAACAAGTTACTAAAATATTTTCACTTTCATCCTGTTAGAGCACTGCTCGGTCGAACTCGGAAGCGTTGCTATCTCAAGCTTGTTTGTCAAGTTTAATTGTCAAAACTATAAGTCTTGATTTCTATTCTACTTATAGCTATGTCTCGGATTATTATAAAATGTGTAGTTGAGCTTTAGACTTCACGACGTTCATCGATTGAAGATGAAGAACTACTAAGGGGAGCTTGTGGAACTTCATCAACAAAAGGTATGTGGAGACTTGAACTCATCTATCACTCATAAGTCTATTCTTTTCTATCTCATATTGAGACAAAAGTCGTATAGCTATATAGACTTTACTTTATACACATTTGACATTTCGAGATGAGTTTAACTCGCTTATATCTTTCTTGAAATATGTGTTGGAAAGCTTTTTGCTTTAACCACATTCATCATTATTCTTGACGAAAGTCAAAAGATGATCATGTGAATATCACCTGGTAACATCTTACATAATTTGTGTGAGACAGTCATTTGATGTAGGCTCGGAATGTTTCGTATTGATCATTCGATCACTTGAAAAAAATTTATAAGCTAATAGTTTGTGTGAGACAACTATTGTTGTCTTCTAAGAATGTTTCAATGATTGAAATGGGAGTTAAGAGCTAAAACCCATGTCTGGATACATTATGGTTTGTGTACTTATTGTATGAACTGTTTTGATGGAATTCAGGATCGCAAGTTTGCATACCCGTTCGCAAACTTATTCAACTGTTTAATTCAGGTACTTAGGTTTGCATACCCATTCGCAAACTGATTTAACTGTTGAAGTCCGGGAACCAAGTTTGCTTACCCGTTCGCAAACGGTTTGAACTGAGTTCGGTCCAGAGCTAAAGTTTGCGTACCCATTTGCAAATTGTCGGCTTGTGACCAAGGTATGAAACTTAAGTTTGCGTACCCGTTTGCAAACTTAAGTGGTTCAGGTTCTTAAATCGGTTAAGTATGATTTCATACTCAAGAACAAATATATTAAGGAATGCAATCTTTGCAAACCATAGATAAAATATTCATGAACAGATTCTTTTGAATTAATCCATTTTGTTTCAATTATATCTTATATACTTCTATAAGAATATAAAAAATTGAACTACTCTATGAGTAACACAATTAGACTCATTTGATTATCAATTAATTTAGAAGTGTTAAGATGGACAAGGTTAAGCCAAAAGTGTTCATATGGCTAACTTCGGTTAACTGTTATTGAGTCAACCCAATGTACACGTTTAGGTACGGTTACCCATATCTAAATGAAGGTATATTTCATTTGTGTGTAACAAGCTAAAGACCATCTAATGGTGGAAAGATATTAGCTTGAATCTTGAATCATGTTTCATCTAACGGTGAATATTGATTTCTTTGTTCCAAAGCTATCAAACCTGATTTGAAGACTATATAAGGGATAACTCTAGCAACTGAGAAACCTAATCCGCACACCTCTTGTATGATACTATTTGCGAGTAAAGTCGATTCTCCTTTAACCTAGGTTTTTCCTAAAACCATTATAGGTTAACGACTTAAAGACTTCATTGAGATTCTAAAGTCAAACCCAAATATTTTCTCAGTAGTCGCGTGTTTTGATCTTAATTTGTTCTCTCTTATTGAGTACTATCTTCTCTAAGATTTGCTCTAGATTTATCTCTGATAGGTAAGATATAAAAAGTAATCACAAAGCTCTTCGTATCATTTTTTGTGATTCCGTAATAACTTGTTCTACTACCATATAGTTAAGTTATTGTGAGGTGATTGATATTACTAGGTTGTTCTTTGGGATTATTAGGCCAGTGTATTATTGGTTCATGTTCACCTTGATTTATCAGAAGACAGAACAAAAACTCGTAGGCATTTCTGTGGGAGACATATTTATTTATTCAAAAAACTTTTCTGTGTGAGACAGATTTGTTTATCAAGTCTTCGATTTTGGGTCGTATCAACTCTTAGTTGTGGGTGAGATCAGCTAAGAGAATCAAGTGCGTAGAGTCATGCTGGGATTCAGAGGCATAAGGAACGCCACTGTACCTTAATCAGTGTGAGATTGGTTAGGGCTCAACTACATTCCATTTCGAAGTTAACTTGTACTAGACTAGAGTCTGTAACGGCTTAATACAGTGTGGTGTTTCAAATTTGGACTAGGTCTCCTCGTTAACAAAACTTCCGGTGTCTGTGTTATTTCTTTTCCGCATTATATTTTCTATATAATTGAAATATCACAGGTTGTGCAGTTCAATAAATTGGTAAATCCAACCTTTGGTTGTTGATTGAAATTGATTGACACTTGAACATGGTCTTTGGTATCGTTCAAGTTGTTTCTAGTAATAATCAGGCTCACGGATTTCTATCTGTTTGATTTGGTGATTACATTGAGAAACATGGATATAACTCTTGGATATATTTTCCTTGATTGAGTATGACTGTCTAGTTGGTTCTCTTGGAATTATATTGGAGTTAGTCCATACAGATTGCCTAAACGAAATATTGGGTGTGGTTGTTAGACCCCGCTTTTTCAATTGGTATCAGAGCAGGCAAGGACGTTTAAGACCTCATAAGTCTGTATTTGTAGCAATCTGACTCTATGGACAATAGTGTTATCTTTGACAAACGCATCACCAGAGACAAAAGTATTATTTTCATGAAATCTATTTAAGAGAAAGACATTTCGATCTCGCATATAGATGAACATTCCATTCCTACGAAACAGCCAAGTTTTGATATGTGTTACCATGATTATCTTACTGACGAGTCTGACTTTGAAGTAGAAAGGGAAGCAGCCCAATAGAGTGCAGCGATTCTAAAATCTGTTAGAATCCAGGAAGTTGAAATCAATAGGCTGAAACACAAGGTAAATACGATGATTGGAATGATAAAATATGTGACTCCCAATTAAGGGTTTTTTGAGAGGAAAATGATGTATTTTGTTCATATCGAACCTTAACGAGGCTAAACTCAAGGAAGAGGCCATGAAAATAGAACGTTTATTGAGTAATCTCTCTATTCAATGTAAAGGATGCTCTATGGAGTCCACTATACTAATCAGTTTTGATTCAGCAACGATGATGAAAAATATGACTACTTGTAATCATGTTTCTCTATTGAAACCTGTTTCAGAAGCTAAACTGCGAACCCTTCTGCTTTCTTAAGATGTGGTTACTTCTTCCCTTAATCAAGGAATCACCACATCTCACGGAAGGAAGAAATCTTCTAACGATGTTAATAATCCTACACACTCTAATCACTCAGGCGATCAGAAAGTATGTCTCTTTTGTGATTCAAAAGGACATGTTCAACGGAATAGCAAACCGAGGTTGAATGACAAGTATTTTGATTGACTTCAACACACCTTAGATTTAATACTCAAAGGTGTAACTGACATTCGGATGTCTAAACTTATTGGTTTTAGTACTCACCTTGTGAATTCTTCCAGGAAAGTAAGTTCAAAATGCTCATCAAACGTTCGAACTAATTGCAGCATTAATGCAAATCAGTCAAAAATATTTCAGAAAATTCCTTCTCAACTTAAGGTGAAGAATGATGTTCAAGATGGGAAAAAGGTATCAGGAAGTGAAAACAACAATGGAGACATGAAGGGAAACCTCAATCTGATAATTGAAGGATATAAGGTCAAAATCTTCCAAACAAACTTCTTTTGGTAAGAATTCAAACTTAGTCTCATACTTTGATGATAGTAAGTTTTATGATACTTTTTCACATCAAAAAGGGTTTCCTCCAAAAATTAGAAGGAAAAAAAGGAGTAACCATGAACAATATTCATTTGATGATCATAAAGCTCATACTTGTGTTAATTAATCACAAGGATTGAATTCTTACTCATAAATATCATGTTGAGTAAGATTTGCTAATAATGGGGTACAATAAAACTTCGATAAATTAATAGCCTTGGGACCGGAGAAAATTATTATTTTAGCGAAGTTATTAATTTATCGAGTTAAAATTTAGATAGTACAAGGCTAGTTGGGACTGGAGAATTTTATTATTTTAGCGAAGCAATTAATTTATCGAAGTTTTACTGTATACTCTTGGTAAAATGCTTTCTGTTTAGTTGAGCTAATTTCTTATCGTTCATAACTAAACTATTATCTACAAATAGTTTTTGCAAAGTATTGTTTTGTTTCAAGTATCATTTCGATTGCTACGTTTTTTTTTTCCTTAAATGGGTCATGAGCTAGTTTTGTGCTCTAAGTTTTTCCTCTTATGAGAATATAAAATATATTGAGCCGAAATTTGTAAAAAAAAAAAAAAAATCACGTAGAAAAAAGCCGTGATGTATTCTTTTTACCTTTAAAGAGGTACTTTGCAGCATGGTTTTAAAAATCGTTCGATTCATTTTGAAGAAAATCGATTCAAATCGTATGGTGGAATCGTTCTTCCAATGAATCGTGTAGTCAACCATCATTGACTATGATTCTTGACTAAATCCTAAAGTCAAAAATTAATTTCAAAAATGAAGGTAAAAAGAGGGGATGAAGAGTCGAACTCATGACCACCAAAGTCATAACTGCAACATCTAACCAATGTTCCACTTCGAATTTTTTGATTTTTAACGAAGTTTATTGGTATATATTAGATAAAACACCAAAGCTTTGTAATTTTATTAGATACTCAACATAATTCAATATTATTTATAAGAAAATATATGATTTAATAATCGACCATGAATCTGAATTCACGCTCTAATATGCGATTCGATTCATAAAAATAAAAAACGATTCACTCCACAATTTACAATTTCACAACCTTGCTTTGCAGTCTTTAAGTTTGCGTTTTTGGGTTCGAATTGTGTTCGTACGGGTATCCAAATATTGCTTGCCACGAAAAATCTTTTGGAAACCCTAAAGTTATTCCCTAAAAAACCTGTTAAAATACCAATCTTACTGAGACACGTACGCGTACTCTAGGTTATTCTTCTTGTCAAGAATGTCATCTCCTTCTCGTTCTTGTGATTTTGCAAGGGGTTTTATTGACAAAGGTATTGGTTTCGAGTCCAAAGGGAAGAACAAAAGAACCCTAGCAGAAGTTGATGATATCCAATATCGAAATCCTGAGGATTTTTCTGATGTCTCATGCTACCATGCTTATACTCATCAAGATGTTGAGAACGATGAGATGGTTTCGGCTGAAGTGGTTCATGATCTTCTTAAATACTTTGAGGAAGCAAAACTGCAACTCGTTGATACTATGAAGGGTCTTGATGTTTTAAGAACTGAGTTTAAAAAGGTTAACTATGACCTTGTTCTCATGAAGACACATGTTAAAGATCTTCTCAATGAGGATATTTTCTCTGAAGAAGCATTGGATGATGTCAATCACAAGCTCAAAGGTCTCAAGACTTGTGAGGATTCCGAAAGAGCTCTTTGATTTCAGTTCATGATCGTTTTTGTTGGTATACGATTCTTCTGTTTTTAGCTTGTTGATTTTATTATTGTCTAGGAAACTTCTTATGAGAATTTATTCTTGTATTTTAAGAAGGATAAACAGGGTTTGGAATAAAATATATTATGAATACAAATAGCTATTGCTAACGATTTTCATCTTGCAATGTTTTTAGATTTATTTATTTAAATTCTAAGTTATTTGGAAGATGATTTTTGCAGTATTAATCTTTATTGGTTTCATATATTGCAAATAATGTTATGGGATATGTGTGTTTACGTCCGTGAACTATGATTATCCCGTATATGTCAAAAGTTAAGTATATTATGTCATTATGCAAATTTTGATGGAAAATAGAATGAACTTTTGATTTGTAAGTCAAAGATCAAGTCTATGATATCATTATGCAAATTTTGATGAAAAATAGAATGAATCTTTGAATATTCCACAATACTGAACTTTCCCTGATCCACTTCTATTTGAAAGTATTGTATGGCTTCGTAAGTTTTCTTATGTTTAACATTTCCAATTAAATTAATCATTGAGGTTTCTTTGTGGTTAATTTAATTGAGTTTACTGGATACAAATTCATGTTTTATGTGATTTGTTAATGTCCAAAGAAACCCTTATTTTCTTGTAAAAGTAAGGCCGCTCTTGTTGTTCTTTCAGGAATGATATTTTATGGTGGTGGTGGTAGGAGGGGGGGGGAGTTCTTAATTGAACATGTGCTTAATTTCCAAATCTTTGTGGGGAGTGCGGCTATGGAATATTTTAGGAGTTATCTTGTATCTTTATAAACTCCTTGATGAATACACTAAGTTTCGACTATGTGAAAATCATCGAAACAAAGTTGATATGTTCTCTTTAGTCATGAAGTATCTCTTTGAGAATTTCATTATGATCCCGCTAGCTTTCATACCTTTTCCAATTTTAATTGACAAAAATGGGGAAAATTATTTGTAGTTCACACTACATACACATATGGTTTACGGATCATTATGTAAGGGGGAGTGATTTTCATTGTGAGATGAAGTATTGACTAAGGGGGAGTGATACATATCACCGTAGTATTATTTTCAAAGTTGTGATACAATTGAACTTTGATGTTGTATAATAATACTATGACACTGTACAACAATAATTGAGAACATCTGTTTTCTTTTTATTATGGCTACGGATCTTCAAAAACTATGATGCAGAGTTGAACACGTTCAGAATCACTGGAGTACTTGGAGTGAAGAAGAATTTAAGGAATGTTGAAGAACCAAGGAAATCAAGCATTGGATTAGAAGCTACAAAGTTATTTATTTTGTAATCCATATGTATTGATAGTTTTGTCACTAAAATTGACAAAGTGGGAGATTTTTTGAGCAATGCTCGGTCGAACTCACAAGCATTGCTATCTCAAGCTTATTTGTCAAGTTTAGTTGTCAAAACTATAAGTTTTGATTTCTAGTCTACTTATAGCTATGTCTTGGATTAGGATAAAATGTGTAGTTGAGCTTTATACTTCACGTCGTTTATCGATTAAAGACGAAGAACTACTAAGGGGAGCTTGTGGAACTTCATCAACAACAGGTATGTGGAGACTTGAACTCATCTATCACTTAGAAGTCTATTATTTTCTATATCATATTGAGACAAAAGTCGTATAGCTATATAAACATTACTTTATACACATTTGACATTTTGAACTGAGTTTAACTCGCTTATATCTTTCTCGAAATATGTGTTGGAAAGATTTTTGCTTTAACCACATTCATCATTATTCTTGATGAAAGTCAAAAGATGATCATGTGAAAATCACCTGGTAACATCTTACATGATTTGTGTGAGGCAGTCATTTGATGTAGGCTTGGAATGTTTTGTATTGATCATTCGGTCACTTGAAAATTGCTTATAAGCTAATAGCTTGTGTGAAACATCTATTGTCGTCTTCTAAGAATGTTTCAATGATTAAAATGGGAGTTAAGAGCTAAGACCCATGTCTGGATACATTACGGTTTGTGTACTTAGTGAACGAAATATTTTGACGGGATTCAGGTTCGGAAGTTTGCATACCCGTTCGCAAACTCATTAAACCGTTTAAGTGAGGGCACTTAAGTTTGCATACCTGTTCGCAAACTGATTTAACTGTTGAAGTCCAGGAACCAAGTTTGCGTACCCGTTCACAAACGGTTTCAACTGAGTTCGTTCTGTAACTAAAGTTTGTGTACCCGTTTAAAAACTGCCGACATGTGACCAAGGTTTGAAACTTAAGTTTGCGTACCCGTTTGCAAACTTAAGTGGTTCAGGTTCTTAAATTGGTTAAGTATGATTTCATACTCATGAACAAATACATTTATATATTAAGGAATGCAATCTTTGCAAACCATGGCTAAAATGTTCATGAACTGATTATTTTGAATCAATCCGATTTTGCTTCAATTGTGTCTTGTATACTTCTATGAGAATATAAACAATTGAACAACTCTATGAGTAACACAATTAGATTCATTTGATTATCAATTGATCTAGAAGTGTTAAGATGAACAAGGTTAAGTCAAAAGTGTTCATATGTCTAACTTCGGTAACTATTATTGATCCAACCAAATGTACACGTTTAGGTACGGTTACCCATATCTAAATGAAGGTATATTTCATTTGTGTGTAACAAGCTAAAAACCATCTAACGGTGGAAAAATATTAGCTTGAATCTTGAATCAAGTTTTATCTAACGGTGAATATTGATTGCTTTGTTCCAAAGCTATCAAAGCCTGATTTGAAGACTTTATAAGGGAGAACTCTAGCAACTGGGAAACCTAATCCCCACACATCATGTATGATACTAGTTGCGACTATAGTCGATTCTACTTTAACATAGGTTTTTCCTAAAACCATTCTAGGTTAACGACTTAAAGATTTTATTGGGATTCTGAAGCCAGACCCAACTATTTTCTCTGTAGTTGCGTGTTCTGATCTTACTTTGTTCTATCGTATTAAGTACTATAAATATGTGCTCGAGATTTAACTCATATAAAAAGTAATCACAAAGCTCTTCGTCTCATTCTTTGTGATTCCACAATAACTTGTTCTACTACCATATAGTTAATTTATTATGAGGTGATTGATATTACTAGGATGTTCTTCGGGAATATAAGACAAGTGTATCAATTGGATCCTGTTCACCTTGATTTACCAGAAGACCGAACAAAAACTCATAGGTATTTCTGTGGGAGACAGATTTATCTATTCAATTGACTTTTCTGTGTGAGACAGATTTTTTTATTAAGTCTTCGACTTTGGGTCGTTGCACTCTTAGTTGTGGGTGAGATCATCTAAGGGAATCAAGTGCGTAGAGTCCTATTGGGATTCAGAGGTGTAAGGAACGCGACTGTATGTTAATCAGTGTGAGATTTGTAAGGTCTCAACTACATTCCGGTTCGAAGTTAACTTGTAGTAGGCTAGAGTCTGTAGCGTCTTAATACCGTATGGTGTTCACATCTGGACTAGGTCCCGAGGTTTTTCTGCATTTGCGGTTTCCTCGTTAACAAAATTTATGGTGTATTTGTTCTTTCTTTTCCGCATTATATTTTACATATAATTGAAATATCACAGGTTGTGCAGTTCAATCAATTGGTAAATCCAACCTTTGGTTGTTGATTGAATTTGATTGACACTTGAACATTGTTTTTTGGTACAATTCAAGTTGTTTCTCATATTAATTAGGCTCGCGGATTTCTATCTGTTTGATTTACTGATTACATTGAGAAACAAAGATATAACTCTTGGATATATTTTCCTTGATTGAATATGATTGTCTATTTGATTCTCTTGGAATTATATTAGAGTTAGTCCATACAGATTTTCTAAACGAAATATTAGGTGTGGTTGTTAGACCCCCTCTTTTTCACACCCATTCAAGGAATTATTCATCTAAACATACTCAGCTAAAAGGACTTACAACTTCAAAACCAAATAGAAAAGTACCCATTCAACAATTCAAGCACTAAGATTCTTATATTTACATTCACTCAATAAGAAAACACTAGCAAGTAGCAATTATGTCTAACATTGCAAAACCTAAAAGAAGATATAAGAAAGTTGCACATGTAAATCGCTAATACATTAAAAGACAATGTGGTCAACAACCTTCACATTTTTAGCTGCAAATACATCAGGTTTGTGCAGGCTTTCGATTCTCCTTAATATCAATAGTAGATTTTTCAACATGGATCTCATCCTCATCGGAATCTAAAGGAAAGCACAACCAATTTTAAGCTTGTACCAATAACTATATCAAACCGAATGACAAGTAAACAAAATCTCAAATTTTCACTGAAAATTAACACCTAAATCGAATAACCTTCACAATCAAATCAAGCAACCTTTATAACTAAAACCCATATTTTCTTACTAAATCAGTGTTTACAACAACATTTACCATCAGACCAATTAACACACAAGGCATCCAAATCCACAAAATTCTCAGCATTATACACAGAAAAAGATCCTCATAGATATGATTCTAACCAATAAAAAAAAAACTAAAAATCAATAAAATTGAGAAAAAGAAATGTTACCAACATGAATGAAAGTTTTGTTGGATTGCACCCTCCTATGACTCTGCCTCAAGGATTCTTCTTCTTATCTTATTTTTCCTCCAACTTTTTAAGCACGAGCAAAAAATTCACAAAAAACATAAATTCAAGATCTGTTTTGAAATGATACTATTGATGAAATTCACGTCATATACCAAATCGATAGTTAAATGGAGGTTGTATATTAGATCTGGGATATTACATCTACGACCTATGATAATCGGTTCGATTCAACCCGGTTTTAGCGGATAACCGTTGCCATGTTCAGCTCTAGATGTAATACTAACTTTAAAATCTAAACTACAAGAAAAATAAAAATTATAAATAACTAAAGAAGAAGATTCAAAAAATAAAATTATTTTTTTATTCCTTAAAAAAAAAAAAACTAAAGAAGAAGAAGAATATATTAAAAAAAAATTAATAATATTTTTTTATTTTTTTAAGAAGAAAAAGTTTAATTGTCAAGAACATCATCAGACGACAAGAAACTAGTTGGAATCCTAGCTACAATCTGGGCTCCAACACCTTTCTGGATCACAATCCCTAATCTGTGAAAAAAGAAATTACATTTTTGGCACCAACATCAAACCTAGACAAATGATTATGCAGCCTCTTAAGTAAACACGCTGGTTCCTCACCAAGCTCGCCAAACGTCGTGAAATCTAGGGTACCAAAACCATAACCTAGAGCCAAACACTTATCCAAGTATTTTTTATTTTTACGAGTGATGGCATTACTCAAAGCTAAGCCAAGCCGAAAAGTACGAACCCCTCCACCTGTAAAAGGCGAGACTCCAGTCACGTCTAAGCACGTGTCTCGACCACTTTCCCAGTTGTAAACAAAAATATCCGCAGGACGTAAGGTGCTACCATCATCTGCCGTCAACCCAAAGGAGAATTCCTTCATAGCAGGAACCCAGACTTGACAAAACATGTCCACAATGATGTCACGCACAAAATCATGCCTAAATTTGCTACCCACCTCATGCGAACAATGTAAAGCATGATCCCCATAGCAATCCAAATCTCGATCACAGAAAACACATTGACTGTCATAAAAAAATAATGGGATACCCAAACGATAACACAAGACAACACTAAATTTTCGTGCACCCACTCGCTGATTGAGACTCTCGATTGGTAAATCTTTGAGGAAATCCTGAGCATGTTCGGATTTGTTGCACTGCCAAAGAGCACAGTCCCATGCGGACATAGAAAATTTTTCCGACATCTCCTTCATGACAACATCAAAATATTTAACTTCCAAAGACTTCATGGGATGGGGGGCATAGAAATCAATGTTGGCATCAGGGAAAACACTGGAAAATAAATCCATAGCACGCTGAAAGCCCAAATCTGGGCCAAGCATGGGAGTATTGCGCAAAATAATGGCCTGGAGGGGTTGAGTTTGAATACTGGATGTAAGGTAACAATAATGAACCGCATCCGCCATAAATTATAAACCCAAACCACCATGCCGAAGGGGTAAAGAAGCTAAACGGATTTGTATCAAGCCCATACCTGGCCCATCATTAGTAATTGAATGGCGGAGATATCGAGCTAAATGTGAATCGAAAACCGATTCCCCCTCACCAAGGTACTCCGGCATGGTAGTCCTCATTGAGAAGTATAGTTTCGATACCCCAGCACAACTTCTCAACAAAATCAACTCACATTATGGATCGTCAAGCATCTTAATCGCATCCATAAGATCAACTGTTTTAAGAACCCTGGACTTAACTAGGTTACTGCAAAAACCATGGTCAAGACTCACTGGCCCTCCTAACAATTTAACTCCTTTCGTTGGACGACCAATCTGGGAAGGAAAAACATCACTACACCTTGCATCTATTGTGGGCCAAAAAATCTCAGTCTTTGTGATGTTGAGGTGAAGACCAAGCTTACTACCCTCAGATTGGATGATGTTGAGAGCTTTAGAGACCATTAGTGTGTCGCCAATGATGATACCATCGTCCAAATACCAAGCCTGCATGTCTAATTGGCATTGCTCCGCAATCAACTTCACTAAGGGGTGCAAGGTCAAAGCGAATAACAGAGGACCAAGAGGATCTCCTTGCTGGACCCATTGAGCAGACGACATGACAGATTCATTATAGTATAGCCTTGGAGGGTTAGAGTAACAAAACTCCACCCATTTGGATATAGAAGGACAATGATTCCTTACCTATTGAAGCATAGAAGTCTTACTAACCAAATTGAAGGCATTCTGAAAATACACCAGCAGCATAGTCGTGGTTTGGGAGTCGCCTTTGTCTTAGATAATCCTATTGACATCATGCAGGATAGCCTCACTACCACCCGGTACCCCCACACCAAACTGGAAGTCTTCAAGATATGAACACATGTCCTTGCCAACGGAATGAGCAGCTACCTTAGAAACGAGTCGCCTCCACATCGTACCCACTGCAATTGGTCGAATCCCCCCATCCGGATTGAGAATGGGTGTGAGAGTAGCACTCGCCACAAACTCTCCCAATAACGCAGGGCATAAACCATTGAGCCACAAATTGACAACACCATTAATGGACGACAGCAAGTCTCCAGCAACAGCAGCAGCCGGCCCATTGAGCGCATCAAGAAGGTGTTAGACTCTCAAACCATCCCTTCCACAAGACGTCCCTTTCGGAAAACTCTTGATTCGCCCTAAGATAGACTTCGTAGTAGAAACCACACTCCCTGTAAGGCAAGGGATGCCGGGAATAATTGGTGGAGGGGCATAAGGATGCTTCTCCACCAAACAGTTGAGAGTATCATCACTAGCTGGTGCCAGTCCACTAGAAGTAAGGAAAAAAAAAATATTATTGAATCGTTTTGCTTCTTTTAATAAAAGCCCCATGTGCCATATTTTCAAACAAAATAATAATAATAAAATAAATAAATATTTAATAAGAAAATAATAACCAAAAACTGAAAAATTCAAATAATAATAATAATAATAATAAAAAAAACAAACCAAGCATTAATAAGCTAAAAATAATGTTTAGAAAAAATAAAATGAAAATATCGGATTATGCAAACAAAATAAGCGCTCAATATTGAAAAACAATGGAGTTGAATGGCGTAATACAGGGTCGCATTCAGTGCATACCTCAGGAGGTGAGTATTCAATTTAGCCCTTTGAAGGTTGTAGGAACGACATGTAGTTGCTATGTCGTGTAATTGAATCCATGCCAAACATTTAATATTTTAATGCATCCCTTGATTACTCTTTTTGATTGCACTACACCCTTCAATTACCTCCACTTTAAGCGTGCCAGAGAAAGTGATACATTGGAACTCAAAATATGTTGTCTTCCTCTAACGAGGATCAAAGCGAGAGATGAAAGTACGAAACTTCCATAAAGCTATAATTTGCATAATGTGCTTCTTTAGCTAGCAAATCAGTCAAATTACTATATTTCTTGGAACATGAGAACATTTTTGGCTTTCAATTCCAGAAAAAAACTTATTACAATCAACTATAAAAAAAAACTTGTAGTCCATTTATGGTCATTACTACTTATTGTTATCTCCCTCCAGGTGCAGGTGTCGAATACTCCTTTATTTTGAGCATAAATAGCCTACAATGTCCCCATATATTCAGTTTGTTCTTCGTCAAAAGCTACCATTGGGAAGCATCTCTCTCTTTAGCAATTTCCTGTAAAATCTCACTATCAGTCCAATTTCATATTTATTTCAACCTAAAAGGTTCAACAAGCGAACTCTATCTTTTGTTTCTGTTGTCCATCCTAATGTTTGGTTGATTAGTGTTGACTGGATGGAGTATAATAATTTTCCCATTCTATTATGAACTGGTTGCTTACCAGATTATGGACTGAGTGTGTATATGGCCAAAAACTAGAGTACATATACTCTTCCAAACAAACCAAATAGTAACACCTGGAAATTGTTTATTTCTTTGGATATTAGCTCCCCTACAACCTTAAACAATTTCATAAACCAATCTTCAAATACTTTAATCCAAATAACATTAGTAAAGACCAGAGTACATTTACTCTTCCAAATAAACCACATAGTAACCCATGCAAATTTGATGTATTTATTTCTATGGAAATTAGATCCCCTACAACCTTAAACAATTTCTCAAACCAATCTGCAATGACTTTATTCTAAATAACATTTAAAAAGACAGGCTCAAGCAGAAGCCAAATATCCTTAGCATAAGTGTATTTAGTAAAAAAGCATTGTAATGATTTGGGAGTTGTTGCAAAATGGACAGTTGGCGTTGACAATATGAAAATCTAGGTAACTTCTATATAACAGGTAAAATCCCTAAATACATGTCCATAGGAAGATAAGAATCTTTGGAGGAAGCTTAACTTTCCAGAAAAGGTTCCAAGAGAATTGGTGATTGAGAATAACATTTAGATCATATCTACTTTCTAATATGGCTTTACATGCAGATTTGGCCATAAAAAGGCCATTATAGGCATGAGTCCATCTAATTTTATCAGTCCCGTGTAAGGGGGTTCTGATTTCAAGATATTATTAACTGTTTGATCATCAAACAAATCCTCTAGAATATATACTTTCCAAGCTTTAAAATATGCATCAATCAGGTGACTGGAAGTTGTCATATCCCTGGAAAACATTGTAAAATCAATTGTGATATTAAGATTAGAAATCCAACATTGTTTTCATATGTTTATTCTTGTGTCATCACTCCCTTCATAACATTAGTTTTGCTTAATACTACAAATTCCATCTCTAAAATACCTCCATCTCCGGAATCCATGTTCAGGGAGTTCACTAGTCAAGCAGTCAAGTTTCTCAAAATACTTCTTCTTAAAGACAATAACCAATATAACTACGAGTTAATTTAGCATTGTCCAGGCTAACAAGGCAAGGTTGAAGATCCCTTATTTCTTATAAATTAAACCATCATACTCATTAGGTAAAGCAATATAATCCAATTTTCTAAGATATGGACCCTTACTCTCTTGTTCATTATTCCACCAAAACTTCATCTAGATAGGATCCATTTTGTTTTTGAGTTTTTTAGGCATAGAAAAGACTCCCAGATGATACGAAGAATGAAAACCAAGAACATTTTAGGTTATGACAGACATACTCGCGAGTTGAGATATACCAAACTTATCTTGAAATTTCTTAAGGATTAAATCAAATGATTCCATTTTATTTGCATCCCCACTATAACCCCAAAATAGTTATCTTGTATACCTAAATTTTATAATGCATAATATATTCATAATATCATTGCTTATTATAGTATTAATCTTAGTACTGAATGCGGTTCTAAACTTCTCAAAGTTTATGGATTTACTTGAGAAAGCGATAAATTTATAAATAATGTCATGATATGATTTAACTTCACTAGAGTAGTTAAGGAAGATCAAGCAATCGTAGAGAAAAATATATGACTAATAGAGAGACACTCTTAGTCACTTTAATATCATGCAACTTACCTTGTTGTTCGGCAGCAAGTAAACTCTTGGAAAAGAATTACATACATAGAATGAACAAATAGAGACTCAAAGTGTCTCCTTGTCTGAACCCCCTTTCGGAAGAAGTTTTACCTGGTACACCATTTAAGAGAATTGAAGTTGACACAGTAGAAAAGAATTTCTCAATTAACCTGCAAAAATTCACGTGGAACCCAAGTTTTTAAGCGAACGAAAATCAAAAAACCATTATACCCTATCAAACGCCTTAGGAATATCAATTTTAATAGCCATACGACCATTTTTCGACTTATGATTTTCATGGTATCCATAAGTTCATGAGCTAAAAAATACTATCAGGCATCATATATTTTGCACAAAGGTTGCTTGGTAACCAGAGATATTTCTATTAAGCATTGGAGTAAGTATTTTATCAATAATATTATAAAGGTATTACACAAACTTATAGGACCGAATTCTGTGGAATTCTTTGGACAAGATACTTTCGTTTGAAAAAAATCTTGAACCATGTTAGTTGTATCATTCCCTACAACTTACCATATCCTTTAATAAAAACCAGGAGAAAAACCGTCCGGACCAGGAGTGTTACATGGTTTCATTTTGAAAGCCACATCTTTTATCTCTTTAGGAGAAGGTATACTCAAGATCATATCATTTTCAGCCTCACTAATGAAAGCATGAATATAATCCATGAAGTCAGGGTGGATACATATATTTACTTATGCTTGCAAAATGATGTTTTAAATTACTTGCAATCTTAGTTTTCTCCGTAAGCCAAATTCCTAAATTGTTTTGCAGAGTCCCAATATTTGTCTTTCTTCTTCTATAATTTGCTATCTCATGGAAACATCTTGTGTTCCTATCATCTAAGGTACATCCATCTAGCCCTTTTGGCTCAAATAGTCATGTTCAACCTCATATCAATGTTTAAGTATTAGCATTCGAATTATTTAGTTTGTTAAGATTAGCCTGTGAGGCAGGGAGACTTCTAACATAGTCAATTTTAGCTTTAATATCTTTTATATCAATGTTGAAATTACCAAATTTTACATTACCCCAATCTCTTACACTGTTTTAACTAATCTAAGCGAACTAGAATTCCTGGAAGCATGGGAACTATAAATAACATGTACCCATTGTTTAAGATAACTTCTTTGCAAGACGCATCCATAAACATGCATTTATTAACCTAAAAGGCTTCCGATTATGATTCAAATCTTTAGCATTAGTAAGCATAAATAGAACATGATCAATGCCAAAAGAATACGATGATACATAATAGAGTTAGGATATAGATATTTATAATCTATTAAAGTCAGTCTCATACCATGATTAGAGCATGGTAGCTGTAATTAGAAATCACCGAACACCTTAAAAAATTAAATACTAAAGAACAACAAAGATAACTGCGAGAAATTCATCAACAAAAGTATGTGAAGACTGACTATCATATTTACTCAATATTTCTACTAATCTATCGACTTAGACAATGTCATATGGATTTAGTACAATTGATGAATTGCAAATAAGAAGTTTTGAGTTCAAGATTGTAGTTGACTAATCTTGAAACATAAATTCAAGTATTGGAGGTTCATAGGACTTATCTCTCTTAAGGTTGGGGATAATTTATTGCTCAAAAAACTATGACTGCAAAAGAAGACCTTAAAAACATCAAGTTGTACTAAAGTTCGCAAACTGATTTTTCCATATCGCAACCTGTATATAAAACTTGTATTAATGTTCGCAAATTGATTTTTTCAATTCACAAATTGTGTATAAAACTTGACGTTCCCGAGCTCCGGATTTTCACATTGTTCACAAACTTATTTTTTCAGTTCACTAACGGTGCACCTTTTGTTATGTTCCCAAACTCCAAAATTTTTATTGGTCACAAACTTATTTTTTTAGTTCACGAACTATGCACTTTTGGATATATTCCCGGGGACTTTGAATTTATTCACGTATACAAACTGATTTATGCAGTTTGCGAACTATACACTTCAAGCATTTCATGTATACAAATTGATTAATTAGTTCGCAAAATGATATGTTATTGGGGTGTTAGTGAACTCCAACATTACTTGATGGTGCACGCCCTTACTTGGTCTTGTTCATGGTTTTTTAATTGGAAAATACATAGGGTGCATTTCTTCTTTATAACTCAAGGAAAACTTCTCACATGCTTACATAGTTTCCATTCTTCAAAATCAATTTATATTGAGAAGTGAAGTTTGCTTGGGATAAAAGTAATTCGTAAACATGAAACTAGTCACGAACTTGTTTTGTCCATAAGAAATAATTGCTAAAACTTTAAGCAATCTAGTCTAATTCATCATTGTAAATAGAGGAGTCTCTGCAACCTAGAATCTCAATCCTGGAAAGTTATGTCCTAGTTGTGGGTAGAGTCATCCTCTAAATACATAGGTTTATTCGTGAAATATAATTAGGTTACGCACTTCAAAGTTTTTACTAAGGTATTCGTGAAGCCTCATTAAACTAACTTTTTCCTGATAAAACTTTGATATCCGGAATCTTATCTTGACCATCATAGTTTTTGCCTATTCTAAGGTCTATATCTCCTGTTATATGGTCATTCAAAAACTACTGATGAGGGAATTCGATTGATAGAAATTACAAAGTGATCTTTGTCTCAGAATTTGTGATTCCACAAGATTGACACCTAAACTTATTTTAGATTGATCTTTTGAGGTAAAATCGATTATGTATCTCTATAAACTTTTGAAGAAAAGTGAGATATCCTAATTGTTGAGGTTTCTTGATATCTTATTTTCTTATTGAAGATCCCTCAAAGTGAAGAAATTTCCATTATCTTGATTGGACATTTATGAAGGTTATCAGTATGATTCTTGTGATAGGAAAGCAAATAAAAATCTACACTTTGGAGGAAGCAACTCCTAGGCATGTAAATAAAGTCAATTAGGGGAATCAAGTGAGTAGATTCTTGTGATATTCAAGAGATGTATGGAGAACAATTGAAGCTGAATTGCTATATAGGGTTGACTCGATTGAAACTATGTTCCACTATGGTAGAAAGATGGCATTTATAGTAGCTTAATACAGTTCAGTGTTCAAACTAGACAAGTTCCCTAGGTTTGACTTTTAAATTGCAGGTTTCCTCATTAAAAGAATCTCCGGTCTTATGTTATTTCTTTTTGGAATTATATTGTTTATATGTATAAAGGAAATATCACAAGTAGTACGATGATCAACCAAGATAGTTTTTTGCTCGATAGTTAAGATCCTACCAAAAATTTTCTTATTGAACTCATATCTTAAAATATAGATTACAAGATTTTTTCTTGTTGAATTCATATCTTGAAATATAGATTACAAACTAGGTTGACTTTGATATACAACCAGGAACAATGATCTTAATTTTAGAGATCTAGTTATGTTTAAATGACAACTCATGTTTATCATATCCCGAAACTAGCATCAAGTAAATATTCTCTCATGTTTTTTTGAACGTATAGGTTCGCAAACCTATTCAAGATTTTTTTCTTGAAAAATTCAATGTTTTACTTATTGAGTTTGTGAACCTACACAAGAGAGAATAGTTCCTGAACTCCAGTTTTTGCTTAAGTTGTGAACCTAATAAGGGTGTATTGAATTATATAGATAAAAGTCCTAAAAATATCTAGGTATTCAATTAGGATTTTTACGGAATCACTAAATATCCATAGTATTTAAATTGGATTTTGTAGATTTCAAAAATATCATAGGCATTAAATTAACTTAAGATTCCTTAGGATAGTAGAGGACCCAAGATATAAAAGGATTTTTATGAGTAATTATAATCTAAATATGTATATTATTACCTTTTATCAATCTCAACCCAAACCATGAGAGTTTATGTGCAGATAAATGTTATTAGTCTCTCCAAAAATGGATTCTAAATTGTGAACCAAGTTTTGGATTTTGATTCAGGAAATTGCCACAAAGTACGCACGTTGTCTATGTTTGGTAGTTTGAAGTTATCTTTAGAAGTAACTTACTGTAGATGTTGAAATTTAGATGAGGTGCAAAAGTGACATTTCAATACCAAAGGAAAAATGGCAATTCGGTAACTAGGGGTGAGTCATCATTCTGAGCCAATAATTGTCTTCAAGGTTCAATAAAGCTACGTACAACATAAAAGGAAACTCTGAAGACAAGTTCAATCATCATCGCCAAACAGCAATCTCATCCCCATAGCATAAAACTCAACATTCATGGGAAAGACTCACCCTTGGTCTTCAAGGAACCCATACCTACAAAAACTAGTATACGTTCTCGTAAGACACTGCTGTCGTGATATTGTGACTCCTAGGGTACATCCTCAACGAGATACTGCTGGTCACGTAGGTTTTGTAGAGCGTAAAAACATTCACGGCTGACTTATGAACCAGAAAATCCATGACTTCAGTATGACACAGCTGGCTGTGATGCCATGATTACTAGTATACATGCTTGATGAGATACCGCGGGTCATGTAGTCTCTTTAGATGCGTAAAAATGTCCCCGACATATATATGACCTAGAGCGGAGATATTCATTCTCCCGTAAGCATGACCCGTCCCTATTTAAGATCAATGACTATTCTTAGTACATCATCGTGAGATACACTGGTCACGTCCACTCTAGGCCCGAATCGACTTTCCGAGGCTTCCAAATAATTCCTAGAATATCCGCGCGAGATACACTAGTTATCTGCTTTCGGGCCTTTTCGAAAGATTCTATACTTTCAAGATACATTGGTCATGTTATCCCCACTATATAGATATAATTGGCTCCTAACACATCTCCGCAAGATAATCTGGTCAAAGTCAAGTGATCCAAGGTGTCGCAGAGATGTTATTAGGCATGCAAGCCTCCCTTTTCTCTCAAATATGCCCCAACTGACTAGGAGAGACTCAATCGCATGAACCAAGCCTCATCCTTCCTTATGCTAATCCGAGCTGAAATAGCTCATCCGAATAGTATTATAAAAGCACAAAACTTAGGTACAAGCCTTACATAGGGCCCAAGCCTCTCCTCAACATCTCATACATACTCACATCTATTAATTTGGGATTGAAATGCACGTTTATATCCTTAAACATGGATAAACTCCCTTGACCTCCTCATGCTTAAAAAGGGTACACAAAGGAAAGAACTCGTCTCCATATAACATGTGTAACCAACCATAAAGAGATAGAGTCTAATCTCATCTCCAATCACACTCTACACACGATTTCTGGGGAATCCTATGCTTTTTCACGTGACCCATCATAGTTATGCTCACAAATCAAGAGAATATTTCTCTATCTTTGCCAACTTGGATATAGAGAATATTTCTATTTTTCAACACATCATCACGAAGGTTGGCTCAGACATATAGAAATAGGGGTTTGGTCTGGCGGCCTATGTCACGTGTGAGAGATACCCGGCCTATTTCTCACCGCAGAAAAGAGTAAAGGCGGCGGAATAAGGATATTAACTCAACATAGTTTATCTCTATCTATTCATGAAGAGACGATAAAGTTGCTTCGTATGGAAAGTAATCTTTATCTTCACCAACCTGAGATTAGAGAATTAAACTATAAATAGGTCATTTATTTCTCCAAGCTAACACACAACTTTTTCATAAACTCTTTGAGCAATTCTTCTTCAAACCCTAGAATTCTATAATCTTTCTTCATTTCTTCCCTCCCTAAGACCGACCTTAAGACTCCTTCCCGATGACTGAAGAAGCTTTGAATAACCACTGTGCATAGTTTAGGTGAAGACTGTTCACACTCAACCTCCCGTAACTCACTTTAAAAACCCTAGAATCACACTTTTATCCTCTCATCGATTTTACGTAAATACACTTACGAATTATAATTACTTGACATTATATTT
Organism: Papaver bracteatum; assembly: GCA_023529315.1. Taxonomy (NCBI): domain Eukaryota; kingdom Viridiplantae; phylum Streptophyta; class Magnoliopsida; order Ranunculales; family Papaveraceae; genus Papaver; species Papaver bracteatum. The sequence continues at coordinate 2,527,385 of JAJJWX010001826.1, read as the reverse complement.
TTCTAACACTTTACACTATGAAAAGACCCTCAATGCAAGTCAAGTTTCAACTAAAAAACAGTTCCTCTGTATCTAAGAAAAGAACCTAGACTTAGCATTTTGATAATTACTTAGATTACGAGGAATCATTATTGCTCGCATCTAAAGTAACTAGCCTTGATCGACTATTATTTACTTGGGAGATCTTACAGTGAAGAAAATAAATCTTATACACATTATGTTCGTCCTCCAACACCGAAGGTTCTTTGAGAACTAAAGTGAGACTTTGAAATATTTCACTTGGGGATTCTTGAAACACAATTACATCTATCTTTTCTTTGATATCTTTGAATCATATATTGATATATAATTTGTTCAAAGGTCTTTATCTTCTGTTATAAGGTTGTTCAAGAATTATTGATCAAATCCATATTCGTTAAATATCTATCTCGATTGTGTATCACTCCTATCTTTTGACATATGTATTTAAAGATTCCACAAACTTTATCAATAAGGATTGTGAAGCAACACCTAGGCTTGTAAGCTAATAGAATCAAGTGAGTATGTTTATGCAGGAATCATGAGGCATAAAGGCATAACTGAAGTAGAATTGCTTAGAAGGTTTATTTTGTCTTAACTTCATTCCATACCTAAGTTGTTATAATATTCTAGTGTTTGTAGCAGCCAATGCAGTGTGTGTTCAAACTAGACAACGTCCCAGGGTTTTTCTTCTTTGTAGTTTTGCTCGTTGACAAAATTTCTGGTGTCTTGATTTTAGTTCTTTTCTACATTGTATTGATTTTATCTTTATGATTGAAGTAAAAGAAAGTTGTACGTTAATTATCATTGTGATTCTATAATCATGAAAAGATATTATTCAAGGATATTCCTTGTCTTCATTTTATCATTGATTAAAGTTCAAACAAGGAATCGTGTATAAGTTTCGAAACATAAAAGTTGGTGGTGTACTTGATACCCTCCCTTTTCAGTAGTTGATGAGAAAGTGATTTGACGGTTGACTGTGGGTATAACCAAGACCAAATCCAAAAATTGATAAACTAGTTTGTTGAGTAAAATAAAAAATAGTTGGGAACAAAGCAGACTACTCTTTTATAGAAATATGGCAATGTAACAACATATGAGAGCTTAATTCGTCGGTCAGAAGACACCAAAGATATGACACGGAAGCATATCGCAAAATGTTGCAAATTTTATGTCTGGTGTTATGAACATCTTGCAAACACTTCCAAGGAAAAATACACAATTTTATGTGGGAATTTAAGATGTTAGAGTTTAAGCCAAAAACTCTGCATCTTCTTTAGAAACTAAATGTGAAGCGGAAGTATTCATGGTTGACATATATATAGAAGATACCGAAAGCAACCTACTTCGAGTAAGTGACCATTGTAGACATAAGTCTTCCTTGTCTTTCTTTTAGAGTCGGTAAGGTCACTTAGAAGATGTTGATGTTGAAAAAACTAAAAGGTTGTGCGATTTGGGCAGAGAGGGTATCCAATTAAATTTCAAGATTTGAATGTTGTTATATGTACAGATATTCCATGCATGATGAATCTTAGCTATTGGAATCCTTGAAGAAGAGTACTTTTCCAAACCCAAGAACCTTTGAGAGGTAATATAGAAGAAGATTACATACTCTTTCACAATATATCTCAGATATCCATAAACTAATTTTAGTTCTTTCCAACCAAAACTTTAACGTGTATGTTATTTATATTTCGAATCGTAATTAGACCACACTATCATGAAAACATACTTTATTAAATGTTATTTATGTTACAGAGAACCATCAAGTGGTCCCATAGTTCTCTCATACTTCCTCCCACTTCGGAGATATGAGTTCAAACTTCGCAATTGCTAAATAAACTCATATTCGATTTATAGGAGTTTAGATGTAGTTTAGAGATCAAAATTTAACCCATCAAAAAAATAGAATGTTATTTCTATTACTCTCTCCGTTCCGATTTACTTGATGTTATAGAGTTTTTCACGCATATTAAGAAACAACATAGAGAGTAATTTTTTTTCCAAATTTACCCATATTAATAGCTTCCTAGAATTTTAAACCATCTAGTTTTTAGTTTCTATATTTAATATAAATTACGTATCCCATTGTAATTTACTTGGGATAAACCAAATATTCCTTCCAAATCCTTGGAATAATCATTTATCTACTAATTACAATAAGAATTAATGGTATGATGTGATTCCAATGCAAGGGTAACTTAGTGAGAATTTAGGAAAAATACTTAAACCCTCATCTATTTTGGAACACAAAAAAAACCCTAAAACATCAATTAAATTGAAACGGAGGGTGTATATGTTAGACAAAAGGATGTTTTTGAGACTTTTTACTAAAATATTTTCGCTACACAAATTAAAAGTTAAAAATACGAGGCCCTGTTAAATTAGGACACTTAGAGATGAAAACAAATCGTTTTTCTATTATATGATGATAAAATGGTATTTATGTGCGACATGTTCAATTAAAAATTTACATGCAACACATACATCCTCTGCAAATCTTCGAATACCAAATGTGATGAAATGATTGAAGAGCACTGTGGATTGGGGTGCAATTTGGAAGTTGGAAGTAGCTACAGCTATCAAGATCTTCCTCTGGAAATGTGCCCATGAAATCCTCTCAACCAATGCTAAAACTGCTAGTATTCTCCACTATATTGACCCCATATGCAAAATCTGCAACTGTGGGGAGGAAACAATGACACATATATTTCTCAATTGCCTTGCTGCAACAGCTGTCTGGCAGCAAATGCTAGGGGTAAATCACGGGCTCTTTGATCACCAAACCCTTTTAATGGGGTGGTTCAATGAGTGGTTCCATAATGATAGCAATACTGACAATACCTATATCTATGCTACCACTTGCTGGTATATTTGGAAATCTAGATGTGATCTAGTATTCCAGAATATTATTCCTAATGCTAAGACTACTACTCTCAGCATTCAACACCATCTCTGTGATTACAACAGAGTTCACAATATGCCTCACCATGCCCTGAACTTTCAAGATCAATTAAATGCTACTGAGTCCCAGCAACCATCTGCAGGAATAAATGTTGGGGTCCAACAACACCAGCAGAACTATGGTTTTGTAATCAAAATCTGTACTATCAAGGACTCCAACACTTTCCAATATTTTTCTGCTCTAACTAATTCTGATTTTGCAGGAAACTTGGTTGATAGCAGAGGACACTCAGCTCAAAGGGGACCAAAAGGAGCCACAGGAGGAGCAGACCTACCTTTTCGATGGGCAGAAGAAAAGCAGCACACAAACATTGTCGTACAAGCTGAAACTACTGATATTCTGGAGCACTTCAACAATCTCTACCTCAAAGCTATTAAAGGTAGATTTAGCAGGAATTACCACAGGGAGAAACAAATCTTGAATGAAGAAAATACTATCCACATCAAGCCTGTAACTTTTGTTTTAATAGGTCTTAAGATTTTAGAAAAAACACAAAACATTCAAGCCTTAAACTTGGCTATTCACTGTAAGAACTTGAGCAGTGAGTCTGAGGTTTGCCTAAACCAGGACACCACTAGCATTTCGATTAATCCAATCCCTTAGGCCTTGCCTAAGTTTTTCTTTAAAAAAAATTTGAAGAGCACTGATATTTATTTATTTTTCCTTAACCGCTTACAACCAATAATTTGATCACGTTTATACATCTTACATACATCTTACCAACAAAAAAAAAAAAAAAAAACCACGTTTGCCAATGGGATGACATTCATTACAAGGAGATCGATATGGGCTTCTGCCCAGGACGGACCAATTGCAGAAATGATTGGAAATAGGTAGATCTAGTTACCAGGAGATCCACTAAATTTTGTCCTACGAGAAATTGCAATGAAAAATCTTTTTGAAAAGCGAAATTGAAATGGAAATGAACACACCATCAGCAGAGCACATCTGTGCATTCAATAGTCGAAGTCTCGGTCTCCTAAGTACATTATGAGAATGATAAGGTCAAAATGTATCAACCACGTAGGGGGAAATCTAATGGAAAATTCGTCAATGGAGGTAGGACCGAACTGTTTCACCCATGGGGTATAGAAATCAATCATACATATCTTAGTTACGCGTCAAAAGGTACAAAATCCAGGGTGAATTTGTCTGCAAAGGCTTTGTTAATTAATTTAGTTGAATGCCAGGTGAATGTTTGACTGTCCATTGATCAATTAGGACTTAGAAATGGCTGCCGCTGACTTGATCACACTTGCGTTGCTTTTAGGGCACTACAGTTGTTGTAGAGACGTCTACCACCTATCTTAGCTAGTTTATAAAACACATGGTGGTCATGTATATTGTCCCCGAAGTCTAAAATGAGAAAATCTTGGCACTCTGTGGTCCAAGACTCCAGGACATGAGCAAGAGTAGGACCTTAAATAATAGACTAGAAAGAAAACATAAAACGCTACACCGTCACCACCTTCCTGCGAGAGAAGAAATGCAGGAGGCCTGGAGGGAAGGTTTGGAGGAGTCCATACATAGTGGAGATTTTTTTAGCAGCGCGTGCTGGGCGATATCATGGGTCATAATCATATCATTGGCACCTCGTTGAATGAAAGAGTACGACACAACTACAAACTTGCAAGTTCAGAAGAGGAAGGAATAGAGGAACATTTCCGTTTGCTGATTGGGGAGAGAAACAGACAAAACAATGGTAACTGAATCTCCAAAAAGTGAAGCTGTGTTGATCAATGAGGTCATGGCCACAGTTTTTTTTCGGGGCTCTACGGGCAAATGGTTTAGGACAACACCTCTTTAGAGATTTCATTGATTCGAAGGTTTTATGATCAATACAATATAATACTGTCAATACAATACATCCTCTTTGTAAATCTTTTGTGCAATCAATACGATCTTTGCCTTTCGCATAAAAAAAACAACAACAAGAATGCTGCTTTTATTTGCTTTAGCAAATGTCTTTTTTCATGCCACAAATTTCACAAATTAACTACTCACTTATAGTGATCTTAATTTTTTTTTTTTCTTGGAAAAGGATACATTAAAAAACAACCGACTAGCCTCCCAGATTTGAAAGCTGGGGAGCTATGAGAGTCATAGGGGCATTATAAATTATAGATAGTTTGTTACCATCACCAGAGGATGGAACATAGTTTTGAGCAATAGAGATAAGTTTTGGCCGCCAATCAGGCCTTAGGGAATTACAATTAAACATTCTAAAATAGAAAAAAAGGTCTACATGTGCATCAATGATCATATTGTTGGCGGTTCTTTGTGGGAATTTCCATTTGATCTTCAGTTTCTTCCTTATCTTGTTGTTGTCTATTTCAATGTTGCAGGTCCTCCTTTTGTTTTGTTGGTGCCATTGCATCGCTTTGATTACCCCCAGTGTTGTGCTTTGGTCAAGAGAGCTCACTTCGCAATGGAAGGCCCGTTGTCCTTTGTTGTTGCCTTGTTCATCTATTAAAACAATAACCACAATAGCAATGGATAAGTAGGTATGCCAGCAGCTGTAGCAAATCATGGTTTGGTTTGGTGTAGGGATCATTATTTGGTTGTTGGCTAGTTGGTTTGGATAAGGATTTCTGTTTGGGATCATAACTTTGGTATTGAAATTTGTTTGTTTCAGATGAACTTTTATGAGACCAATAGTGCTTGACGGGGATTGGTGTATGTTTTGGAAACATTTAAGACACCTAGCTTTCCAAATGAACCAAGATGTGGTAGCATAAAGCTCATTCCATCTGACTCCTTCGATAGGGCTAATTTCTCTATTAGAAATCCACGACTCAATCCATAGTTGAACACTAGTATTAAGATTTGGTATCCTACCATTTACCCCAAACCAAACAGATCTCTACTGAAAGGACAGTGGAAGAGAGTGTGTTCATCTGTCTCTAGGGGGGTATTACACATTGTGCACGATGTGTCTATTGTAGTAACCCACCTTCCCAACTTAGTACTAACCGGAAGGATGCCATTATAACATTTCCACACAAAAACCTGCATACGCGGTAGAATTTTTAGGGACCAGATTTTCCCCCAAATTGGGTTTAGAGGATGGGGAATGATCCCAATCTCAGAAGGGTCCCTGATCAGAAACTCATAGACAGATTTGACAGTGAGATCGCCTTTTCGAGTTAGCGGCCAAATTAGAGTATCCCGGGTGTTTGTAGTCTGAGATAGATCAATTCCGATGATGTTTTGGACAATGTTTGCCGGGAAGACTTGTTGGAGGAAATCAATATTCCATTCCCTAGAGTCATCCATTAGAACCTCACTCACTTTACACAACGTGTTTGCTATTGTTGGTTTAATGTCTCTTCTTTGGATAGAGTTTGGTGTATTTAAAGGGATCCAATTATGAGTCCAGAGGTGGATATCCTCTCCATCTCCTATTTTCCAGATTGCCTTTTCCTGAAGGATTTGGATACCCTTCCAAAGGCCTTTCCAGAACCAGGAGCTATTTTGTTTTAGTTTGGTTATGTTCAGGGGGGTCGAATCTTTGAAATATTTAGTTTGTAGCACTATTGAGGTGAGGGAGTCCGGGTTCTTTATCATTCTCCAAGATGTTTTTGTAATCATTGCTAGATTGAATTCCTCAAATTGTTTAAAACCTAATCCTCCCTCCTCTTGTGGTTTACAGATTGATAGCCAGGATTTGGGGCACCATCCTCTATTTTTATCTTTGGCTCTCCCCCACCAGAAAGCTCTGTTTAGGGTATCCATTTTCTTTGTTATATCTTTCGGTATTATGAAACATGACATTTGGTAAGTTGCCAATGTGTCAGCCACATGTCTAATCATCACTCTTCTTCCAGCCGGGGATAGGAGTTTGCGACTCCAGCCTTTTAGTCTCACTTTTAGCTTTTCTAAAATTGGTTCAAAACATTTAATATTGGATTGGTGAGTGAAAAACTGGACTCCTAGGTATTTATCATCCAACATTATTCTACCCACTTTAAGAATTTCAAGGATTTCCCTTATTTCTCTATTTGAGACAGAGTTGTTGAAGAATGCCCCAGATTTGTCATAGTTTATCTGTTGTCCCGATCCTATGCTAAAGAGGTCCAGTATTTTGACCAAATTTTTACACTCCTTTTTCCCTGCCTTTGTAAATATCAAGCAATCATCGGAAAACAAAAGATGAGAGATTGAAGGGGAAACTTTTCCAAATTTAACTCCAGTAATGAGTTTTCGCTCCTCGGCGTTCTGTAAAACCCTAGAAAGAGCTTCCATACAGATTATGAAAAGGTATGGGGACAACGGGTCTCCTTGTCTAAGTCCCCTGGTTGGCTTTAAGAATCTAGATGGGGACCCATTGACAAGGACAGCACTGGAAGGGGTCACTATACACTGAAGTATCAAATCTATCCAATCTTTGCAGAATCCCATCTGTTCCATAATTTTGACTAGGAAAGACCATTCGACCCTGTCGAAAGCCTTGGACATATCTATTTTAAGACCCATGTATCTTTTTTTTTCTTTCCGATCTTATCGTATGGATAATTTCGTGAGCAATGATTATATTGTCAGTTATTTGTCTTCCTGGGACAAAAGCGGATTGGTAGGGAGAAATGAGCTTATCTAGGAAAGGCTTGATTCTTCCTGCCAGGAGCTTGAAGATTATTTTGTAGATGGTATTGCATAACGAAATGGGCCTAAAATCCTTTGGGTGTGGTGGGCGACTCAATTTTTGGTATCAAGGTGATGAAGGTGAAGTTGAATTCTTTGAGAATATGTTTGGACTCGAAAAAATCTTGTATCATTTTCATCACCTCATCTTTTAGGAGGAACCAGTTTTTTTGAAAGAAAATTGCTGGGAAACCATCTGGCCCAGGCGATTTATTAGGATGCATATCAAAGACGATGAGTTTAATTTCGAGTTCAGATGGAATAGCCATGAGTTTAGCATTTTCTTGATCATTAAGGCATTTGGGGATCAGTTGAAGGATTTGGTTATCCACCATAGGATGGGATGAAGATGCCATAGAGGCAAAATGATTGTGGAAGGATTCCACTATGCTTTGCCTATCAGAACACCAAGTGTCATTATTTTTTTGAATTGCCTTTATTCTAAGTTTTATTGCCCTAAAAGTAGCCGTGGAATGGAAATACCCGGTATTTTTATCCCTTAGATGAAGGTTGTTATCTGTTGCTTTGGTTTTCCAAAAAGCTTCTTCATAGTTGTACCATTTTTCCAACTCTCTTTTGAGGTTTTCTACTCTAGGATTATTATCACTTAGTTTAAGATTGTTTTTGGCATGTGAGATGTTTTGGTTGATCTTTTTAATGTTTTGTTGTATGTTCCCAAAGTACTCACGGTTCCAAATTTTTATATTATGTTTCACATTTTTTATCCTAGACGAAATTCCAAAAGCAGTTGACCCCCCCGGATCAATATCCCAAGAGTCCTCTATAACTTGAAAACAAGATGGTTCCTCCATGTAAATCCCAAAAAACTTGAATGGCTTAGCTCCATCCTTCCAGCATGGGGTGGTTCTAATTAGGATAGGATTGTGGTCAGACCCTATAGAGGGCAAATGATAGACCATGGCTCTAGGGTAGAGATTAACCCATTTTGGGTTAGCTAGAGCTCTGTCGAGTCTAGCTTCTATGAATTTCTTCCCACATCTCTTATTTGACCAGGTAAATTGGTATCCAACATAGCCCAGGTCCATTAACTCAGTTGAGTTAATCAAATTTATGAAAAAGAGACTTTCTGTTTGGTCGATCGGTGTGCCCCCACGCTTTTCATTTCCCGAAAGGGTAAAATTTATATATCCTAAGACTAACCACGGTATGTCCACATTCCTTGCCAAATTAATGAAATACTCCCATCTAACATGTTTCTTAATCCTATAAGGACACCCATACCTTCCTGACAGCATCCAAACAAAACTGTTTGACTTACAGGTGACAATAACATCTATTTGGCTATCCGTGTTATTTACGACACTGATAGATACTTTATCAGACCAAGCTAGGGATAGGCCACCATCAGTTCCTATAACTCCCGTTGGATTTACAATTTTCATATTTTGGTATTTTAGCTTTTGAAGGATGGGTTTGATGAAATCTTCTTTGTTTTTGGTTTCTTGAAGAAATAGGATGTCAGGTGTATGTTCCGAGATAAGCTTTTGTAGATGAGTTTGAGTGGTGGGTTTTCCTAGGCCCTGGCAGTTCCAGGCTAAAAGATTCAGAGATATTAAGAGGGTTTGATGGTATGTTTCTCGATGAGAAAAGTGAGAGGATCGGTTCTTTTCAAACTGAGATGAAATGGGGCTTAGAATTTTGAGGGTGGTGGGGACAATAGCTTGGTGAGATTTTTCTCCTGATTTGAAGGAGAAAGGGGAGTTCTTTTGTGTATATGCAGCTTCCTGAGTAATATTGGTGCACTTAGAGGTGAGAAACTTTTTTGGAGGAAGGGTTCTCCAGATCACGGTAGACCAGATAATAGATTCGTTATTCAAATTTTTATGATTGCAGTCCGTTGTAAAAAACTCAAAATCATGACATTTAAAAATACTAGCAATAATCTCATTATTTAAATTCTCATCAGCGATAGAAATCAAAAAATGAAATTTAGAAATATTTACCCAAAAAGTGATAGGATTGAGGGTTGTTACCTGGCCGGCTTGACTAGATTTATCTTGCTGTCTGCTATTGTCATGGCCTTTGTCTTCTTTTTTCAGATTATGAATCGCATTTGCGACAGCTAATCTCTTCCTCCGCCAGCGTACACCTTCCTTATTGACTCTTTGATTTTCTCTGGCTGAAGTGGGGTGGAATTTTTGAGGCACGACATGAGTAATGAACATCTGGTGTGGCATACGAAAAGGGCATGGTGTTTATATTGGTTGATTGATGGGTGAGGCCTGGAGAGGTGCGAAAATGAGACTATTTAGAGTTTGCAATGCTTTTCCAGTGAGAACCGTAGGCTTGAAGCTAGACTGCATGATAAGAGATGTTTTGGGTAGCGGTGAAGATGTTTTTTTTTTTGCTTGTATTTTTGAAGAGGATCGTCTAGAGATATCCTTGGAATCGGGGTATGGTTTAAAAATCTATTTTGTGGTGTTGGTGGGCTTTGTTTGATTGCATTGCTAGACTCAGGAAAATCTTCTATAATGAAATCATCAGAGAAAGAGAACCCCTCCGTAGGAAACTTTGGTTTTGGTGGGGTATAATGTGTATTGAAGATGAAGGATGATATTCTACTGATGGGTGGTTGAATCCAGATATCACCAGAATTATTGTGGTGTTTTGAAACCGGTCCATGAGAGCTTGTTGGACTAACTGCTCGTTTTAAGTGATTATAGAGAATAATATTGGTCTCTATATCATGTGCCTGAGGGGAATTTGAAGAGGAGACATGCAACATTTTTGGAGGAGGTTTTGAAGTGGGTTCACTACCGTCAACACTGTCCCTGGGAGTGATAACAGTTTCAGAAGGTATTGGGGTTGAAGAGAGAGGGGTAGCTGTGGTTGTACATTTGTTTGACCCCGAAGCAGTAGAAGAAGAGACGGATGAAGTTTAAGCGCTTTTCAGTTCGTCAAGGTAGCAGGGGGATTCAGGGTGATTTATTATTCTACATACTTCACATATTTTGGGTAAGCCGACGTAGAAGAAATTAACCGTAAGCATGCCATATTCTTGAAGGTCTAGCGGAAGTTCCGCAATGAAAGGCTGGTTAACACTAAGAACAATCTTTACTCTCGGGTTCTTCTGCACAAAATTGGTGTCTTTGGGTAGTTGAATGTCGAGAACAACTCCCTTCAGTCGACTGGCTATCTGACGTAGAATTTTATCATACCATTTATCAGGAGGAAGATTTAGGATACACACCCACCATGCCTCAGTTGTGATGTCTATCAAAGCAGGCTCAATATTTGAATGATACAGCTTGAGAAGAAGAAGAAATTTTCTGAACTTTGATGGGGATGATTCCTTTGCTCTTTGAGCATCATTCTGAGACTTGAAAGTCAGTATGACCCTGTTTTGTTCCGATGTTCTGCCTATTAGAAGAGTATCCGGTTCATAGTTTAGTTGCCAGTAAACTTTGAGTTCTCTTTTAATAGCTTCAGCTGTAAATAAATTCTTAGAGTAGATCTTTCCAATGATCATGTACTTGCAGTTCTCTTTGATTTTTTTACGATCTTCAGCATTTAATACTAGCGGGGTTTGTAAGGAGAGTTTATTAGCCATTTTTGTGGCCAAAGCTTGATCAACTGAGAGCGCATGAGTATCCATAAGATTATGAAAGAGACTGAAAGAACACAGTTGATGCATAAAAGATTTGATAGAAGCTTGTATATTTTTTGTAGAGCATACAATGACTATCATTAGGTGGAAACCTTTTCTCCAAAAGAACTCAACAAATTTTCCCACCAAACACGACAAACATAGAAAAGTGACCAAAAGTAGGAAGATTCTCTGGTAATTCTTCTTTTCTAACGGTAACACTGGCAGATAGTAGTGGAATGAAAAGATGGGGGAGATCGAGGTGCAGATGTGATCATTAACTCTTGTAAATGGGTCGATATGAGGCCATGATGGCATACAACGACCAAAAAAGGATGAGTGGGAATTAGTGGATAAAGTGGATGAAATAGTAAGATTCATGACAGGATGGGTGGAAAGGGGGGAAGGGGATCGTGGGAGAGTCAAAGAGGAAGCTGTACCTGCAGAGAAAAAGCTCACAAGAAATTAATTAAACTGAAAAGACCAAAAATGACCGAACAAAGCAGATGCAAGTAATCAAGCCAGCCAGGAAAAAAGGGGGGGGGGGGGGTTACTGAGAAGACATTAGGAGACGAAGACTAAAACACAAGGAGCCGTTACAAAGACTACGGGGAAAATTCTAAACGACCGGAGACGGAACCGAAAATAAAAAAAGAAAGAAGAAAAGAAAACGACAACGGAAGTAGCAGGAGTAAAAAACCAGCCAAGGGAGAAGGCCTGGAATCAAACCCAAAGGGACAACCGAACAAACGAGGGAATACAAAAGAGAAAAATAAAATCAACGAGAAAAACCAAGAACTGGCAGAGAGAAAAAAAGAGAAAAATTCCTGAAGAGAATTGACGAGTAAAAAAAAGAGATAAAGCGAAGAAAAAAGATGAAAACAGAGATGAGGGCTACCGAGCTTGCAAAAAAAAGATAGAAAACAGACGATGAGGGCTACAAAACAAGCCAAATCTCAAAGAAGTATAAATAGGACTAAAAAGGAAAGATTTAAAAGCTCAATTTTTAACAGACTACACAGTTTGTAAAAAAGATCAATGATTAAGAGAGCTTAGAGAGCTCATGCAGAACTAAGTAATGGAGTTTATGATATTTTTAACGATGACCGAGTCATTCTCCCGATTCGCAGAGACATGAGGAGAGAGAGTTAGTCGCGGATATAACATCTTGGCTTGTAATAGGGGTGATGTGATCTTAATTATTTAATGGGATTTTTGTGATATACACCCATTTGATAATGTGTTTTTTTAAAATACACCCGCTTTTTACTATATTTCTAAAATACACCCGATACGATAATTCCGTCCGTTTTTAAAATAAACGGCTAACGACCGTTAAGTGTACATCTATCGTACAGTTGTCAGCTCATGAAAAGTCTGAAGAACCCTTATGGGGTTTGAATCGAATGGGAATTTAGGCTTTGAATTAAATGGGAACTTGAAGCAGAGAAAACAACTGAAGATGGGTTTGTGAGATTGTGAAAGAGGATTTGCTGGGAAATTAGAGAGGAGATGTAGCTCTTTGGTGATTAAGAAGAAGTTGTATGCATCGATGGGTGTTTGCGGAGGGTTAAAGACATGTATAGAAGCTAAAAAGAACCGGAAGAAATTGAGGAATAATTGGTTGATATCAAAGGTTTTGTAAGTATGGGGATACACAATTCCTTATTTCCAACTATTCCTATTGATCTTCATCCGAAGAGTTTGCTTCTGTGTGAACTCAAAAAACGATACTCTTCTCCCATTAGTCACATGACTCATATCACTATTGTAGTTGTTGTCTTCGGGAGCAAAAGAATTAATCATATCCCCGGTTGCTCCTGAATAATCACGCACATGAAGGGACATTGAATGCGGAGGAGCGAGAAGTGGTTGCTGAACACCCTTAATTTCACCTCCTCCTCCACCACCTACAGCGCCATCCTTATCAACAACATCAATCTTTTTTCTTTTCCAATCTAGTATAATTATTACTAACATGAGAATTATTCACATGATAAAAATGAGGATTCAAAATAGAACTAGATGACCGCTGCCACAGTGGGATGGCCGACCGAAAAATTAACGCAAAACTAAATTTTGTACTCACAATTTAGTTCTGCCATATTGGCATAAAATTTGACTTGTAAATTTGCAAAATGAAATCGTAAAGCAAAGATATGTTCAAATAAAGATAGAAGTCTATTATTGGGGCGTCACATTTCAATAGAGGGGCTTCACTTGGATTTTTAGTGACTAAAAAACTGGTTATGGGGTGTCTTGAATGCAATAGTAAATGGCTAAAATGCCCTCCATCTAAAATCAAAACCTAAAAACTAGAATCAAAGCCTCATTTTAATAAAAAATCTACTCTTCTTCTAATCTTCCTCTCCTTCATCAATCATAAATCAATTGAAATCATTTTGTCGTCTTGGATTAATCCATGATTCGAAAAAACTTATAATCGTCAATTAAATTCTCTATAACCACAACCAACTAACAAGATATTAGGATTATGGGGATATTAGGGTTATGCTGATCGAAATCGGGAATAAGAAATTAGGGTTACAAATTGTTCAATGGAGTTATTACGGTTAGGAAACTAAGAACTCCTAACCGTAAATTAAAAGAAAATATATATCCTGTTGTTGTTACGGTTAGGTTTGCAACCGTAAATTGTTCAATGGAGTTATTTACGGTTGGGTTCGACTCCCCTAAAACTTAACCGTAGAAAATCCTAAGCTAAAAAAATGGAGATTTTAGGGTGAGATTTAGTTTTGAATAAATCTTTTGATATGTTTGGGTTCAATTAACTTTAATTGGAAACCCAACAGTAAGCTTTTGGTATTACTCAATCTCCTTTCATGTCGTAACTTCTTTGAATATTCCTTAATAAACTGACCAAATCTTCTTTAATTACCTAGCAAAACACGTTTTAGTTAAGACAAAATATTTTGTTTACCTTATATTTATCTAACTGCCTTTAATTCCGCTTAATGCTTAACTGTAACAATTATACGGTTGGTTTCTTTTATTATCAACCAAACAAACCTGACCGTAACGCATCTACGGTTGGGACTTTCATTTTTTAACAACTAAATTAATAAACCACCCAACGGTAACTGGATTTTTTCAACTTGAAAATTTTCCCAATTTTCCCCAATTACGGTTGGGAATTCATTGCATATAATCGTAAATCTATTTTACGGTTAGTTACAAAGCGAAAATCCAACCATAGACCGGTCTGGAAAGAAAGAAAAAAATCAGTCTTTTGTATACTTTAAATAATTTGGTGTCTCTTTATCATATAAGGATTCATCTATATGTAATTTTTCACTCAAATCACTCATTTTATTTGATTAAATCAACATCTAGGATTTTTTTAGAAGAAAATTATTTTTTCTTTTCTTTTTTTCTTCCCTCCAAAAACCTAGAACACTAACGCTAATTTTCATCTCTAACTACAAATCCAAATTTTTTTGAAGGTTGGCTAATCTAATTGAACAAGGGTTCTTTAGTCATTATGAAATTATTTTGGATAAGGGGTTTTTGAAATTACTTATTGATGACCCGTTTTGTCTTATTAGATGAAGCCCCTCTATTAGAATGTGATGCCCCAATAATAAGCTTCTAAAGATATCATTTTTTTTGTAAAAATATGTAAAGCAACTTCTGAATAATCGTATCTTGTACACTCACGGTATCTAGCATTTTTCTGAACTTGTTAGTGGCATTTACTTACGTTTAAAATAGTAAAAATCAAGGATAAAAAAGAATTTACACTCTAATTAGTAGGGGTGAATGTTTAATGAAAAGGGTGTAATGAAATCAACTTAAAACCAAGGCCTATGTTTGTAAACATCAAATTCGATGACCCTAATTAGATGTTCCACCTGTTTATGATACACACGGACCACACTACATGATTAACAAATGTATGCAAAATTCAAAAGAAAAACAAGGGTAATATGGTGATTTCGACTTCAAAAAAAAACTAAAACAGAAACCTAAACCTAATGTTTGTGTATGTTGCCCATCTCCGCCTCCTTTTTTCCTTTCCACTTATTTTCTCTCCCATTTTCACCTACTGAAGTATTGTTTTTGCTCTTCAAGTTTTGAATGGTTTTGTCAAAACTGCAACATCTACTCGATTATTCAGTGCCAAGGAAAGTTGGGTTATGTATATTTGTTATTGTCATCAATCGAGTTCCATGAATTGCTATTGTCTTTTTTTCTTGTTTAATCTTCTCCTTTCGGACGTTTTGTGAACAATATTTGTGACATGAGTTGGAATTGTAACTAGCCAACTAGGGTCTGTGTTTTATTTTGTTCGAAGCAAGTGATAAAAGATTCATTCCAAAACCATGGTTAATGCCAATGGTTATTGTCATAAATCGAATTCCATGAATTGCTATTGCTATTGTCTTTTTTTCTTGTTTAATCTTCTCCTTTCGGACGTTTTGTGAACAATATTTGTAACATGAGTTGGAATTGTAACTGGCCAACTAGGGTCTGTTTTTTATTTTGTTCGAAGCAAGTGATAAAAGATTCATTCCAAAACCACGGTTAATGCCAATGGAGTCTCCATAAATCAAATAAAGGCATGCAAGAATGAGTTTTTTTAAGCAGATAAATGAAATGTGACTCAGTCAACTCACTGAGTCGATAACAGATGTCAGTGGAATGGTTGAAACACATGGGCGTGTAACAGTTGGGTGGAAATAACTTACTTCCCTCTTTTGATTATGTGGCTCATCGTCGTCTTCACCTCCTCAGTATTTCTCTCCATCAGTAGGGGTGGGACTTGGGTTGGTTGGGCGGGTTGGAAGGCTTGGCCGAGGCAGAGCCGAGTTAGGAATTCTTTGCCCAGATTGCCCATCGAACCCGTGGAACCCATTGAGATGTTGTCCAAGTCCGCCCAAGTTGTGTTCCTCGGGTTGGCCCAAGTTCCACTAGACATACAAGTTTATTAATGTGATAATAATAAATTTAGTAATAATAAGATTTAATTGCTTCATTTATTTTAAATTTCCAAATAACTGAAGATTATTTACAATAATATAAACTCTTTTCATATAATTTATATTTTCATTAATAGATTTGAAGATAATATCTAAAATTTCTCTAAATAGATGATAATACTAATTATAAAAAATGTCTTATATATAGTTCTTCGGGTTGGGCGGGTTGTTTGAGTTAGAAATATTTGTGCCCATGCTTGCCCAAATTTAACTCGGGTTCATAAAATTTATGCCCAAGCTTGCCCAAAGTTTTGAAATACGTTGCCCATGTCCGCCCAACGTTCGGGTTGGGCATGGGTTGGGTGGGTTGACCCACCCCTATCCATCAGTCTGTAAATTTAGATTATTTTTTTTATTTTTATTTTGAACAAGAAAATTTAGATTTCTTTTGGTTTTGCAGATATATGGATTCAATCAGTGACATGAGGAACCTTTTAAGGTTTTAGTTGTATCAGATCGAAGTAAAAACATCAATTTGATCAGTACCATAGAACTGTCGATTTTTTTTAATATTTGTTTGTATTTTGGACGAACATGATCATGAAATTCATCGATTCTGATCTATTGAATTGGTTATTTGATTAATTTTGAACTATAGTTTTGTTTTTTTAATGTTGTTTGATCGCAATTGGTGATCAATTTGTTTGATTGTTTCAACTATGACGTATTAAGGTTAGTGGTGGTAGTTACAGTGGATGGTGGTTATGGTTGAGGTGATGATGTTGCTGTGGTGGTGTTAGTGGTGAAGAAAAACATAAAGGTAGTGATGGATACGCCGGAGATGGTGGTGAAGGAAGAGAGAGTATTTTGATTTTGGGTGACGGCGGAGGTGGTGGCTGTGGCGGCGCTGGTAATGGTGGCGGCGTCACTACTATAGGTGTGTGGGCGTTGTTGTTGTCGGGAAATGTGGTGATGTCGGTGACCATGATGCAATCGGTGGTGGTGAAAAGAAATAGAGGTGAGAAGTGAGGACTATGGAGGAAATGGTTTTTAAGTATTAGGGCATGGTTGTCTTTTCAGGTACCCAACCAAGGTCCAATTTTTTTTGTCAAATTGGAGAAAAAAAAAGACATGTCCCATTTAACACAAAATCACCATATATAGAGTCCTTCCTCGCTTGCTCGGTCAGCCTAATAAAAATCTAGTGAAGAATTAGCTTTACTCTCCATCCTATAGAAGTATAAATTACAAATCCATCGGTATCACCACCTCCAATTCTAAAACTAGTACGATCTGTATAGCAACTAGAAAGGTTTTTGATTTATGGGTACATCCGTAATTTTCCAAGTTAGATAAATCTATATCGCCCGTTTCATTTGATAGATGTACGGCTAGATCTTTGTATACCGTGTACTAACGTTTTCATGGATGGTGGGTGTATTTTAGAAATATCCAAAAAAGACGGATGTAGTTTTGTAAACATGTTATCAAATGGGTGTATACTAGAAAAAAAAAATTCTTATTTAATTAGCTAATTAATCAATTAAAGAGTGGGTTTTCTAGATTTTTTTTTTTTTTTTCGAAGCATTGGGTTTTCTAGATAGAGCTAGAACTAGGGCTGCACAAGACCCGGCTCGGAACCGGTGTCCCGGCTTGGAACCGGAATTTCCAGATTGGAACCGTACCGGAACCGATGTATAAGGTATAGGGAATGGGAATGGAAATCAGAACCAGTATAGGAGTGGGTATAGGGAACGGTTCTGAACCTATTCCCGTCAGTACCTGTACCCAAAAACCCGGTTAATCTAAGCCATTGATGATTTGATTAGATGTTAATCTAAGGCATTGATCCCAGGTATTGATATCCTTTTATCTATCGAGTATTTCATCATTCTTCTTATTTTTTCTTCTGTTTCTTCACTTGTTCTTCGCCTGTGTTTGGTTTGAGAACCAAAACTGAGAATTAATTGAGGGAAACCAACAGGTAGTACTGATATATGATGGAGAAGATGGCGTGGTCGTAAATTTTGAAGCAGAGCAACTAGGGTTTGAATCACAAATAATCAGATTTAGGGTTTGTAGATTTGACTATTGTTCTGAAGATTTAGAAGATGAAATTGAAGGTCTAGAAGGATGATTAAAGGTGGGTTTGGCATGAATTTGGATATAAGATGGAAGATTAGTTTAGAATTTATGAATTGAAGTTGTTAACAAAACTAGAATTTGATTCTTAATTTAAAAATAAGATGGGGGTTACTTCACTGAATCAATTAGGGTAATTGTTGATGTTTGAATTGGAATTAGATTCATGTTTTCCTTCATCAAAGTCTGTTTTGTTTAGTAAAGTTTTGAGGCTGTTGATATCTGTGAGACTCTGATGTTGTTATAGTATATTTGACTTGAGTTTTTATGAATCAAGAGAAGTAAAGATTAGGGAATGAGTTGAAGGATTTGTAGTTAACTGAGATAGAGAATGGTGGTTGTACAAATTGAATGAACAAAAAAAAAAATATTGAAATCCAATTTTGAGATTGATGAATGGGTTTGTTCTAAATGTGAAATAAAATACATGGAAGGAGATTGAAACAGTGGTGATGATATAGCAGGTAAAAAACCCGGTATCGACTTGTACCGGACCGGTATCACCGGGACAGGTACAGTCCGGGAACAAATACAGGTACAGATAGTCAGAATGGGAACCGGCCATTATCAGGTACAGGTACCGGGTTCATAAAAAACCCGTACCGCACCGGCCCATGTGCAGGCCTAGCTAGAACAAACCAAATTTAGTGAATTGTGACACAAGCAATGACATGGAAACAGATTAAGACGTTTTCAAGTTGTCACCACATTCTTTCAAATCATTAATCTTTTGGAGCACCACAGAGTTAATGATTAGTCGCTCTCTCCAAATTAGTAGACTACTTCAAAACCATACGGAATTCTACCTAGCTAAATCCAAAAGGCACAAAACCAACCCAAAATAGTTAAATTTCAAGTTTTTAGGTAGAAATTGACGCATAAAATCCAGGTTAACCGTTAACCAGAAATATACAAGCATATTATTTTGATCGATATAAACATCCATGTATTATTAAACACAGTTAAGGACAAAAACTTTGATGATCAAGATCGTAAGGTGATTAAGATTGCCTACTTAAGTTCATAGCTGGTACAAAGATGGGTTTCTTCTTGATAGATTCCCTTTCGATCAAATGAAGAAGAAAAAGTCAAGTAAAGAGGTGATTATATTTTTGCCACCATCGTAGTAAAGCTTTCCCTTATTCACCGTTTGGCATGGAAGGAGTTTGCAAACTACTTTGAAAATGAATTCCATCCTTCCAAATTGATGTGTTTGCCATGGCCCATCACTATGTAAGAAATTGATAATTATATTATTTTAATATTTTTAACATTTATTTATTTCGAAAAATTACTTGAATATTATATATTTAATATTAAGTAAGAGTATTTCATTTTTAAAAATTGTAAAAATTATTTATTAAAAATATTATATCTATTCATGCAACCAAATTAGGCATGCTCAAGATTATCTTTTGGCCATCCCCATCAGTGGTTTAGATCAATCTCTTGGCCCTAGACAGTTCAGAGAAGTGGTTTGCTATCGTCTTGGTATTCCTTTGTTTGTCGAAGACGGGATTTGTTCTTGTTGTGACAGACCTATGGACATTTTCGGCGATTATGCGCTTCACTGTGCTAAGGACGTTGGGATTAAGTTTCGTCATGATGTGGTTCGGGATGTAACTGCGGATATTTGTTACAAGGCTAGTGTTCTTGCTCGCAAAGAAGTGGCCTTGGGATTGGTGTCGGAAGATAACAAGGATCTTCGTCCTGCAGATATCCTGGTGCTTGAATGGGAAAACGGCAGAGATGTTTGTATGGGTATCACAGGCGTTTCACCTTTTACTGGTGACGGGGTTCAGACCTTTGTCCCAGGCCATGCTATCTCGAAAGTTATTTCGCGTAAGCGTAATAAATACTTGAAGGAGTGTGATTCTCATGGTCTGGGATCGGGGGTGTTGGCTTTTACTACTTTAGTGATGATTTTGTTTGTTTTTTCAAGCGTCTTAAAAATTGTATGCTTAGTAATGACGCTGGTAGCGGGTTAGGTAGATTTATTTTCCACAAATTGGGTTTTGCTATTCAAAAGGGAGTTGGTGCCCAGCTTGTTGCTCGGTTACCGACTAAAACTTCATGTTAGAGATTACACTTATTCTATTATAATATAAATATAATACTATTAAATTAATATTTATAACATAATAATTAATAATTATAATATAATAATTATATTTTAATAATAAATAAATATATATATATATATATATATATTATTTTAATAAATAAATAAATTATTCTTTTGAAATCAATTTATGAAATTCCATAAAAATAATATTTTAAAATGAAAATTAATCATTTATCAATAATACAAATGAATTTTAATAATAAATTATTATTTTTAAATGTGAGAAAAACTAATTTTTATATAATATTAAAATTTACATTAAAAAAATTTATTCAAAATAATTATATACATATATGAGGATAATACTAATAAATATAATATTAATATAATTAATAAATAAATAAATATTAAATAATTTTATTTTAATATTTTTATTTAAAAACTAATTGAATATATATACATATATATATATATATATATATATTTAGAAAATATATTTATAATACAATATAAAAAGAAGAATTAATTGGGGGATATGGGAATTAATTGGGGGATATAGCTACGGGACAAAAATAGGTGTCCCAATAGCAATTCTGGGTGACCCCCTATGTAATTATTTTTTTAATTCCTAATCTAGCCCCCACTAATTAGGATTAGTGATTAAGTATAATTAGTAAATGTTAAGTATTTGGGGGATAAATTAGTGTGTATTTTTATTTGTGTTTGGGTGAGAGTAGAAGGAGGGAAAAAAATATTTGAGAGGAATTTCTTTTTTTGAAAATGGGAAGATGATTGTGATGAGATAATTACTGATAATAAGAGGTTGAAAAATTGATTTTTTTTCTTTGAATCCACCATTGTTGCAGCTGAAAAAGCTTGGTGCCGGCATGGTATTCAACCAAAAACTCATGCCGGCAATTGTTGGAAATGTTCATAAATTGTTTGCCACTATCCTAGGGTTCGGGGCGTAGCTCTCTCGTTACGATTTTTTCCTGGTTTTGATCTTCCAAATGTTGATTTTTTCTGGTTTTGAGCAGTGCCGGCATGGTAATAGTTTTTTCGAGCGTGCGGTGACTGTTCCTAAGATAGTATTTTGCTTAAATACCTATGCCGAACCAAAGAATGAAAAGTATCCCGAATGTTGATTTTTTTTTTCACTTGACTACCACCGGCATTGATAGGAAATTATCGGGCATGCCGATCTGGTGTTCCGGCATATGGTCTTCATCAATTCCGGCATGGTATTCCTCACTTCCATTTTGAATTTTCCTGGCTTTAAAAAAAGCTTGGTGCCGGCATGGTCGGTTGATATGAAGACCATGCGGTATTGTTTTCCCGGCATAGGAAATAAATATGAAAACTATGCTTGAAAAAAAATACCGGCATGGTCTTCATATCAACCCACCATCCGGTATCAGCTTTTAAAGACAGGAAAAATTCAAAATGGAAGTGACGAAGACATGCCGGAATTGATAAAGACCATATCTTGGAACACTATGCATCTTCGGCATGGTCTTCATCAATTCCGGCATGGTCATCATCACTTTCAAAGATGATCTTCATCACTTCCGAATAAAAACAAAATTTCGTTTCCAAAGTGAGATGAAGAGAATTTGATATAGAGTGGGGAGAGTTTAGAATTTGAAAGGGAATGGAGAATATTTGGGTTTCAAAACACTACCCCTAAATAAGATTAATAAGAAGTGGAGATGGAAATGAGGGATATGATTTAGATTTTTGTTTTTTAAGTTTTTAATTTTTATTTTGAGGGAAGAAGTGGAGATGGAAATGGGGGATATGATTTTGTTTTTTGATTTTAAGTTTTTTTTTTTATTTTGAGGGAAGGGTATTTTAGTATATTCATAACCAAAAGTCACCCCTTAGCACACACCATGGGTTGGGGGAAGTAATTCATATCCCCCAATTAATTCCCATATCCCCCAATTAATTCTTCTATAAAAAGTCACTATTAAAAACATTTAAAATAATATTATTAAATTCATTTTAGAAATAAATAATTAAAAAATACAAAAGAAAAATCAATATAAAATTATATATTAATTACCAGAGTAAATTTGTAATTATAAAAACTCAGATATTGTTTAAATTAGAAAATAAAGTTGAAATGTCAATATGGTCAACCTGTGGAGGTGAAAGGATAGAGTTTCAAATTCCATGGGGGGGAGGTGTCATTTGATTTTCCACTGAAGGATGAAGTTTCAACTCCCCGGGGTTCCAATTCCACCCATGCCAAACACCCTTGGAATTCAACTCCTCCATTGACTCCTCCTGTTGACTGAACTCCACCCTCAACTACCTCTGTGCCAAACGCACCCTTAGAGAAGTCTAACGGGACTGGGAAAAAAAAAATCCCATTATACATTCACAGTGGGACTGGCAAACAAGTAAAATGGATGGACAAACCATCAAATAAAAGGGATGGTCGGTTCAGCTTCAGATGATCAGATTACATTAAAAGAAAGAAAGCTAAACCGTCAATTAAAAAAAAAACTAGTTCCTGTGAGAGTTGCTTCTTCAAAATCAACCCACAAGTCTGCAGTGAGAAAATTAAATGTAAATCTCTCTTTTGAATTCTCTCTTCTACCATTCTATACTCTTTTACGGGCACACCCCAGGCGGGTTAAACATATTTCCTCAATTCTTAATCTGAATGAACTCAACTTTTACCCGTCGAGTTTCCTCGATCATCATATTGTGCAAAATGATGCAGGTGAGCATAATCCTATTTGTTTCTATTGGTTTAAACGAACGATAAGGTCCACAAACTATATGAAACTTTCTCTTCAAAATTCCAAATGCTCGTTTCACATCCTTCCTACACACCATCTTTTTTTATTTTTATTAAACAACCTTTGAGCACAGACAAATTCCCCGTTTATAGGTATCCCATCGATAAGCTTGAACTGAAGTTAATCATGTTGGATAAATTCCGTCCGCCAGAAAATACCCCATGATATATTTATTGTAGTTGATTGTGGTCGTCATATTTTTCTTCACCAACTTCTTTATTACCACTTTGTTATTCACTAGGTGTACCAAAATCAGATTCTTCACGTGTTGGTAGCTTTCCTTGAGTTGATTCATTGATGGTGAGTGATTTATCTTTAGCCACCGAGCCCCTACGGGGTCTAGCTCTCAAGTTTTTACCACCCTTTAGGCGATATTCCAACTCGTATGAGAAGTAAGATCGTGCTTTTTCTTCACTTTCTCTTCGGTTTGCTTTCGGTTCTTGTCCCTAGAGAATATGCCAATACACGATAAAAAAAACAATCACATTAAAGTAAATTTGGAAATTCCAAGACTAAAATCGGTCGACACTACACATCTACATAAACCGATTCCTAACAGTTCCACAAAGGAATCAGTTTATAAAGGAGTCAATATAAACCGTCTATTAGCTAAAAAACATTAAAAAAAAAAATCTTCACTTATAATCGTTTTAATAATCCGATTCGAGTAAAACGGTTGAGAAGTCATGTACTCTAAAATAGGACTATATGGACATTCACATAAACCGACTATATAAAAAATAACCAACGAAATACGGTTATTTCTTCCATACCAGAAACGGTCGATGTTGGCATGTATATCGAACGATTTTGGTTAGATTTCCTTCAACCAGAAACACATACAAAATAATTGGTTTATGTGGGGATGGAAAATAGTCGTTTTACGAAGGCATCGGTCTATGAGTACATTAACACATAACGATTCTGGTAAAACCCAAAAAACTTTGAGTTTTAATATTTCAGTTTTTGGCTGAATGCATGTTGTGAAAACCTAATTTAGAGAATTAGGTTGATAGAAAAGTATCTGATTCGAGTCATTTTTTCTGCTTGTATTGCGTTCGGAGATTGTTCGTCTTCCGTAATTGTTTTCTTATTCAATGGTTTATTTTTAATCGCTTGAGCAATTTCTGGATCACTCTCACTAGAATAAGTAACTCTACTAGATTTTATAAATCTTGGTTACTTAAAAATCATATAGAAGAAAAAAACGATTAATCGTTTTTGGAATCCTCGATAATCAACTATCTTTTAGTTTGGAAATGAAAAAAAAATTGGAGAAAAAGAGAATAGTAATTGGTTGGTAGAGATTGAAATGGACCAGATTAGAGTTTTAGAGTTTTAGGTTTTATTATTAGTATTTCAAGGATGTACACCGCCTATCCTCTATCTAGTTGGGAACAATATTTGGGTGTGACTCAAACTAGTTAGGATTGTAAAAATAAACGATTTCTCGAAGAAAATGGTCTAACATTTGTTTCCTGTAAAGTTGTGCCTTGAATATATTAGTTTAATGTAACTTTCGGTTACATTAATGGAACTAACTTTCGGCTCCCTTAGCAGCGTGTGGAGCAGCACTTTCGGCAGTGGAGATAGTAGCTAGGCAGTCGGTGGTGCAATGAATGGTGGACAGTGGGCCTCTTGTTTGATGGTGGTTTATGTCAACATTATGTCCACATTCTATCCTTCAAGAATCCTATATAAGACCATGTAAACTCTCATTGTTAGATCATCCCAAAAATTAGAGTTCATTAGAGAGAGTGTTTAAGAGAAACACTAAGTGTTCTAGAGAGAGTGTAAGGCAGACAGTGTTGGCTTGTTCTTCAGAGAGGGTTTTAGATCATACTCTTGTAACCTTGTTCATATTATAGTGTAACGTTATCGTAAATCTTCCAAAGTGGATGTAGATCATCTTGATCGAACCACTATAAATCCTTGTGTTGTGTGTGTGCCTATTTTACATTTGTTTTCATTTCTATTTCAATTCTCTATTGATTGTGCTTAGAAGAGCCATCGGTCATAACAAATTGGTATCAGAGCTCCGGTTAAAAACGATCTACGATGGCGGCAAAGTATGAGATTGAGAAATTTGATGGAAGAAATGATTTCAATTTATGGAGGCTAAAGATGAGGGCTGTTTTGGTGCAACAAGGTTTGGTGAAAACTTTGAAGGGAAAACGGCTCTAGCAACGAAACATTGAAGGAAGAAGAAAAAGAAGAACTCATGGAGAAAGCACATGGATTAATTCTATTGTGTTTGAGCAACGAGGTCTTGAGAGAAGTGGCAACGGAAACGACACCGGACGGGCTATGGAACAAGTTGGAGAAAAGGTATATGACTAAATCCGTAACTAATCGTTTATATCTTAAGAAGAAATTACATACTCTTAAAATGCATGAAGGAACGTCTATTATAAATCATATTGATGATTATAATAAAATTCTCTTGGATTTGGCAAATATTGATGTCAAAATTGAAGATGAAGACCAAGCTTTGGGTTTGCTTTGTTCCTTACCACCATCTTATGAAAATTTTGTTGATACCGTAATGTATGGAAAAAATACAATTTCCATGGAAGACGTTAAAGCGGCTTTGAACTCTAAGGAGTTAAAGAAGACGGGTATCGACGGTAAAGATAATTCGGGAGATGGGTTGTTCGTTAGAGGAAGAGGAAACCAAAAGGGCGGATTTGATAGGAGTAGATCAAAGTCAAGGTCTAAATCAAAATCCGGTAAATTCTATTGCTTTCATTGTAAGGAAAAGGGGCATTTCAAGAAGGATTGTCCAAAATTGAAGACTGTCGAGAAGAATACCAACCAAGGCACCGCAGCAAATGTTGAAGCAGTGATGATGGAGCGGTTCTCACGGTTCATACCGAAAGCTCGGAGAACGGGTGGATTCTTGATTCGGGGTGTACCTTTCACATGTGTCCTCATAAAGAGTGGTTTACTACTTATCAAGCTAGAGAAGGTGGTAAAGTTCTTATGGGAAACAATGTCACTTGTAAAGTGGTGGGTGTAGGTACAATTCAAATTAAGATGTATGACGGTATGGTGAGGACTTTAACTAAGGTTAGGCATGTTCCGGACCTGAGAAGAAATCTTATTTCTTTGGGTACGCTTGATTCAAATGGTTGCAAGTATCAAGGTGAAGGTGGAGTTATTCGTGTCTCAAGAGGAAGTCTTACAATTATGAAGGGAGAGAATTAATGGTCTTTATACGGCTGCAAGGTACTACCGTGACGGGTGATGCGGTTGTATGTTCTTCAAGTTCGATGATGATACTACCAAGTTGTGGCATATGCGGCTAGGGCATATGAGCGAGAGGGGTTGGCTGTTTTGAGCAAGCAGGGATTGCTTTGTGGTCATAAAACAGGCAAGCTTGATTTCTGTGAACATTGTGTCTTTGGAAAGCAGTGTAGAGTCAAGTTTAGTACAGCTATTCATAACACCAAGGGTATTCTGGATTATATTCATTCTGATCTTTGGGGTCCTTCTCGGGTTGAATCACATGGTGGTGGTAGATATATGTTGACGTTCATTGATGATTTCTCAAGGAAAGTATGGGTATTCATACTTAAACACAAAGATGAAACTTTTGTCAAGTTCAAGCAATGGAAGACTATGGTTGAGAAGCAAACCGGAAGACAAGTCAAGTGCTTGAGGACAGACAATGGTTTGGAATTTTGTGGGGTGAGTTCAACGAGTTCTGCAAGGAGCAAGGGATTGTGAGACACCGCACATCAGAAAAACACCACAACAAAATGGTGTTGCGAAAGGATGAAACAGAACCATAATGGAGAAGGCACGGTGCATGCTCTCCAATGCCGAGTTACCAAAGCAGTTTTGGGCGAAAGCGACAAACACATCAGCTTATTTAGTGAACAGATCTCCATCGACTGCCATTGAGTGCAAGACTCCAAATGAAGTTTGGACAGGTTCGCATGCTAACTATGAAGACTTGAAGATATTAGGATGTCCAGCCTATGCTCATGTGAATGAGGGGAAGCTAGAGCCTAGAGCAAAGAAGTGTATATTTCTTGGGTATGCAAAGGGCGTGAAAGGCTATAGGTTATGGTGTCCAGCAGAAAGATCAAACAAGTTTCTTATCAGCAGAGATGTGAAGTTTGATGAGCAATCAATGTTGAAGCCAAAGAATGAAGAACTAGATGAAAGAGCTGAAGAGGGTGTTAGCGATAAGGTGGAGCTTGGTGACAAGGTGGAACTTGAGGTCCAAGTTCAAGGAAGCAATAAGACTATTGTTTCTGATGATGATGATGATCAAGATGTTGTGCAAGAACCTGCCCAGGAAGAAGAAGCACAAGGTCATCAGTACAATCTTGCAAGAGATAGAGAGAGGAGGGAAGTTAGAGCACCTCAAAGATACGGCCATGCTGATTTGGTTGCATATGCATTTGCGGTAGGTGAGAGCATAGATAGGGATGATCCAACAACCTATGAAGAAGCAATCGGTGGTGAAGAATCAATGAGAATGGGGAGCATCCGCAATTGAAGAAATTGAGTCTCTTGACAAGAATGGGACTTGGGAGATAGTAGCAAGACCAAAAGGTCAGAAGATTGTTGGAAGCAAATGGGTCTTCAAGAAGAAACAAGGCACTTCAGATGGTGAAGGAACAAGGTACAAGGCAAGGCTTGTGGCAAAGGGGTTTACGCAAAGAGAAGGCATTGACTACAATGAGGTATTCTCTCCTGTTGTTAAACATAGTTCTATTAGAACATTGCTTGCTATAGTTGCTTTGAAAGATCTAGAATTAGAACAACTAGATGTTAAGACAGCTTTCCTTCACGGTGATTTGGAAGAGCGTATTTATATGCAACAACCAAAGGGGTTTGAAGTTCCTGGAAAAGAAGACCATGTATGTTTGTTGAAGAAATCTTTGTATGGTTTGAAGCAATCTCCAAGGCGAAGGTATAAACGTTTTGACACGTTTATGGTGGCAAATGGCTATGACAGGAGTAAGTATGATAGTTGTGTATATCACAGAAACTCCAAGATGGTTTATTTGTGTATTTACTCTTGTATGTTGATGATATGTTGATTGCTTGCAAAGACATGTCGAGAGATCTGCTGAAACAGCAGTTGAGTAGTGAGTTTGAGATGAAGGATTTGGGTGCAGCAAAGAAGATATTGGGCATGGAGATTCATAGAAACCGAGCTGAAGGCAAGTTGCATTTGTCCCAGAAGGCTTACATCGAGAAGGTGTTGGAGCGGTTTGGTATGAAAGATGCAAAACCAGTAAGTACTCCTTTGGCAACTCATTTTAAACTTTCTAGAAAGCAATCACCTCAAACTGCAGATGAGGCAGAGTATATGTCTCGAGTTCCATATGCAAGCGCAGTTGGTAGCATCATGTATGCTATGGTTTGTACAAGGCCGGATATCGCACAAGTCATGAGTGTGGTAAGTAGATACATGGGAAGTCCGGGAAGGCTCATTGGCAAGTCAGAAAGTGGATTACAAGTATCTAAGGGGAAGTACAGATGTTGGTTTAGTGTTTGATAAACACTATGGTGATTCGACAAATGTTGTGGGTTATGTTGATTCGATTATGCGGTGATCTTGATAGAAGAAGGTCATTGACAGGTTATACTTTTACATTGTGTGGTAGTACTATCATTTGGAGGTCTGTTTTGCAAAGCACGGTTGCATTGTCTACAACGAGGCAGAGTACATGGCAGCCATGAAGCGATGAAGGAAGGTATATGGTTGATGGGTTTGGTTGGTGATTTGGGTTTCAAGCAAGAGAATGCAACTTTGTTCGCGTGATAGTCAAAGTGCCATTCACTTGACCAAGAACCAGATGTATCATGAGAGAACGAAGCACATCGATGTCAGGTATCATTTTATCAAGGATGCAGTTGAGGAAGGTAGGATAGCGATGCTAAAGGTTCCTACAGCGGATAACCCTGCAGACATGCTGACGAAGCCAGTTCCAAGTATAAAGTTCAAGCACTGCTTGGACTTGGTTGGTGTCAACAGGCGTTGAGAGCCCTTGTGGGGCTGAGCGAAGACGATTAGTGGTGATGTTATTCAAGTCAAGGTGGAGATTTGTAAAGTTGTGCCTTGAATATATTAGTTTAATGTAACTTTCGGTTACATTAATGGAACTAACTTTCGGCTCCCTTAGCAGCGTGTGGAGCAGCACTTTCGGCAGTGGAGATAGTAGCTAGGCAGTCGGTGGTGCAATGAATGGTGGACAGTGGGCCTCTTGTTTGATGGTGGTTTATGTCAACATTATGTCCACATTCTATCCTTCAAGAATCCTATATAAGACCATGTAAACTCTCATTGTTAGATCATCCCAAAAATTAGAGTTCATTAGAGAGAGTGTTTAAGAGAAACACTAAGTGTTCTAGAGAGAGTGTAAGGCAGACAGTGTTGGCTTGTTCTTCAGAGAGGGTTTTAGATCATACTCTTGTAACCTTGTTCATATTATAGTGTAACGTTATCGTCGTCTTCCAAAGTGGATGTAGATCATCTTGATCGAACCACTATAAATCCTTGTGTTGTGTGTGTGCCTATTTTACATTTGTTTTCATTTCTATTTCAATTCTCTATTGATTGTGCTTAGAAGAGCCGTCGGTCATAACATTTCCCCATATTCATCTTACAAATTAACTCTGAGTTTTGAAGTATAACTTTCTTATATTATTCGTTAAGTACACAATTCTTATTTTATTTCCAAATAAGCGTATACCGAGATATGAAACCTCACCATCTATAAAATTTAATTTCAACGTTAATCTTCAACGGTTAATTTTTGAAGTGGTAAGTGGTGATTTTATACATCTTGTATAGTTTTAGTAGGAAAGTAGAAATATAAGAGGAACACGTCTCCAAAAATTTAGCTTCAAATTCATTGTCGTTTAGGTTTTATAAGAAAAATGGTGCCAGAAAATCAAGATAATGTCATATAACCACGTCATCTAATCCTTCCCCTTACTTATATTTAATCAAACGAAAAACACTATATAACTCGTGCATAATAAATACATTTTTCGGGTTCCTTGTATGAAAGTGTGACCGTGTGATTGTGAGTCCTATTAGAGTGTCCGCAGCTTTATGTACCTTACTCTAAGAGGTATAACCCAACAAAAAATAATATTATCCTTGGATTTACCTTATTATCGATGTTGAGTTTTGGACGAAGGGTAAAATGGACATTTTATGACACGAGCGTAAAACAATCATTTTGCAGTCAAAGGAAAAAATTGTCATTTTGGAAAAACATCCACCTAGTCGAGGTACTCAAGCCATGAGTACAGTCAGCTATCAGGCTATTGTAGAGAATTGAGTGATCTCAAACATGGCGTAGTCAAGATAAATCCCAAAATTTCAAAAAGTAAAAATTCAAGATGAATTTCGACTTATAAACGAAGAGAAGCTATCTCAAAACTGAAGAAACCCAGTTATACACGAAGAGCCTCCGTCACTCTTAAGTGAAAGACCACCGCCGGTCGAAGGCGAAGATCCCATGTTGCTCCGCTTGGAGGTGAAGATCCCTCGTTGCTCTGCTCGAAGGAGAAGTGTCTCCGGCACTCCGCTTCGAGTAAGAACCTATGTTAAACTAAAATAAAAAAACTGCTCAACGACATCACAGGTCTTTCGACAGACCCGAGACCCTGGATCTCGAGTGATTTTAATAATATGCCTTTGTCATCGTGCCTCTTCAGAACCGGTTACATTTCTCAGTGCTGAGAACCTCGCCAACCACACTCTACGACGTTCCTGAGTATGGCGATTTTCTTATTGCACTACACCTTCCATATCACCTATTCAGGCCTGGCTATGTTCTCTCAGTATTGTGCATTGCATTAGCCGCACTCTACGACGTCCCTGAGTATCATGGATTTATTATTGCTGAGCACTACACATGGCCATAGCATTTTTAGGCCCATTTACGATCTCTCAGTGTTGTTGAGCACTACGCAAGCCTCACTCTATGATATCCCTGAGTTTCGTAGATTTCTTAGTGTTGTGCACTACACCTGTCATAGCGCCTCTTGAGGCCCGACTACTTTCTTTCAGTGTTGAGCACTGCGCCAACCACAGCCTATGATGTCCCTGAGTGCGATGGATTTTTTAGTGCTGAGTATTATATATTTGTGCTGAGTAACACACCTTTCGTCGTACTATGTACGACTCGCATACACTGAGCACGGACGACCACATTAGTTTGATAATCAATCTCATTCGTACTGAGTACGACTCGTCTGCGGTGAGTACGAACGGCCACCGTAGATCAAGTACCACTTTTGTCAACAGTCATAACGCCTCATCAGGCCCGACCTTTCCTCAAGCCTCTTCACAGAGCCGACCATACATTCTTTCACCTAAAGGAAAACTTCCATAATTGTAGGTCATGATAGGCCTCGGCCAAGCTTATTCTCTCCACATGACAAATACAGTTGCAACAAGTCTTCTGGATCTCTTTACATGAATCTAAATGTCTTCTAGTGTGAACACATGCACTCCTCCATCTAAAGTTGCGACAACTCGGAGAATGCTAACACGTCATAAGACACATCACATACAAAGGCTAGTCACGTCATAAATGAGGATAAACTTAAGGTTTTGATATGATGCTCTAAGTAAATGTGTGAGTATCGGCCTACCTATATAGAAAGAGAATAATCAGTCGCAAGGATTCAATTGTAGAGGATAGACTCAACTGTTGACTTATCCTTATCTATTCATGAGATTTAGGTGAAGGTATTTATCCTCTTTCCTTATCGTTATCTCACTGACTACCGATTAGGGCTTTTCAAAACTATAAATATAACGATGATCGGTCATTCTAGACACAACAATATAGCTAGAACATAACAATAACAAGTTCTCTACAACTCTCTCTCTCATTGTCTCTCTCTTAGAGTCTCTTCGTCTGCAACTCTCTGCAACTGAGAAACTATAATCTCATATCTTTCGTCTTCCCTCCCTAGACCAACCCCGCCTATCCATATGCCATTGAATAAGCCTTCGATAGTTTCATCACCTTGGTTTAGGCAAGGACTGATCGTCATCATCCTCATATCCTCAAAGTCGAACAAGTCATAATACTCGATTAAACCTCGTATATTTTTTGACATATACACTTACATACAAAAATAAATTAACTATGTGATCAATATTTTCTTTTCTTAGTATTTGCGAAAAAACGTATATCGATTCCAAGTGGTGTTCTTCATATATTAATAACTTCAAGAACAATCGGCAAAAAAAATGAAGAGAATGTTGATAGGTGTCTAAAACACCTTATTATTTATCTATTGTTTATGCTTTCTCTGCTAGTTTTCTTGTAAATTATGTATCTTATGTTTTGTTTTTGAGTATTTAGGTACTTTGGAGTCATTTGGATCAAAAGAAGAGGAAACATGGCAAAAGTGTTGGAGGCGGATTGTGTCTCATTATTTGCTTTTATTTCTCCATCTCTGTCTGAAAAGTATGTCAGCTTTAGTGATGCAAATTCTGTCTGAAAAGCACGAAAACTTTAGTGATGACTCTCATTGAAGAGTATAAGTGAATATGACAAATAAGGGACGGCTGCGGCAGGTGGAAAAGCATTCATTTGGAGCATGAAGGGGCAAATCTATCATTTCATGGATGAACACTATCTGGAACTAAGCCAAGGTTAAAGGGTAATCCTATTTAAAAGAGTACTAAATTTAGATCAGCTGAGGATAAGGGGTTGGAGACTTTAGGCTAGCCCTTATCAGAAGTGACCACCCATTATAAGCACCCAGTCTGGGGGTGGTCCTATCCCTGGGGTGTACCATTAACCCCAAACCGTATAACCCTATAACCTAAAATCGAGAAGATTATCTTCTCTTCAATCATTATCACCAGAAATAGAGAGAAATAAGAGAGGCGCAGCCATGAATCGAGATCGAGAAATTCAGAGAACTGGGTCGGTAAATTAAAGAACCTAAAGCCACATATGGAGGAATTTATGGGGTTCTGGGATGAATTCAAAATGGGTTTGATATTGCAGCTGAAGGAATTGATTGTAGGAACATGGTTTTGGGATTTAGGTCATGAATCAGAGATGGGTATGATGTTGTTCTATGAGTATGAGAAGGTTGAAATGGAACTGATGGTGAAATTGGTTGTTTTACTGTGGAAGTTCATTGATGTCCATGGATAGAAGGGACTGTAGTTGGGTACTGTGATTCACTGGTGAGCTAGCAAGAAAAGAAGGAGGTTAGGGTTTGATTTGGGAGTTGAATTCTCTGAAATGATGAAATTCTGGGTTTGAATGAATGTCCTGTAGGGATGTAAGAATGGCTATGTTCAAATTTAGTTTTTGGCTTGAGTTGTTGATGTACTTGGAATATGAGTTTGGTGGTGAAAGAAAGATGTTGTTGGAACTGATAGGTTGGTGAGGAGTAGGTGGAGTTTGCTGTGTGAAGATGGGTCTGAGTATTGGAAGTGGTATTACAATTGGTGGTGATTGTGGTTTGTGTAAAACTGCAGTGAAGGTGGTGGATGCTGGCAAGGGCTATTGTGAGAAGCTACAGAGGAAGACACAGCTGCAAGTGGATATGGTGAAGTGAAGTGTTGTTTGGACTCAGTCAAAGAACAGATTATGAAGCATTGAAGGATGGTTGGCAAGAACTGGTGGAGTTGCTGAGATGGGCAGTAATGCAAGAGCTAGGTTCATGTTGGTGATGCTGTGTTGGAGGTTTAGGCAGCTGGTACTGGGAGAAGAAGCTTTAATGGAATGTTTGAGGTGCTCAGATAATGGAGCAGCTGTTGCAGAAGATGGTGGAGCTTAAGCTGTGAGGGTGTGCGGCTGAGACGATGATGTTGGTGGTGGTTTTAAGCTTGGTGCAGTACATGGGAATTGCAGGTGGTGGTAAGCAATGAGCTGAGAGATTGCAGGGAATGTTGCAACAAGTTGTTGTTGGAATGAGGTATAGAATGAATGAATGTAAACTGTACAGGTGAAGAATGAAGGTGATGAACTTGTGATGTTGGTTCAGAGAAGGTTGCAGTTACTTCGATTGGAGGTTTTGGTGGTGGATTTGGTTGAGCTTTGTGCTGATGATGCTGAGTTGGTTTTGCAAGAAATTGCAGGTGGTATTTGTTGCTGCAGTAGCTAGAGTTAAAGCTACATGATCCACTAAAATTCAAGCAGAGGTTATGCTGTTGCTCTTGGGGTTGATTGTGGAAATGAGCTGGATTTGCAAAACAAGATGGCAAGAATGAAGTTGTGAAGTGATATTTGAGTCGGGTCTAAACTGTTGAGATAGTGCAACTGGAGATTGTGGTGGATATATGCAGAAGAAAGAGTGGAGGATGCATTACAGGTGATGTGAACTGAAGTTGCAGGGAAGACTCAACCATCATGGCTGAGTGCACTGATTCCGCTGCATTTACTCAGGCCTGGAAAGTCAACATACTCATTGAGTCAGAGATGACTCTGATTCTGACTCGGTACTCACTCAGAACTTGACCCGGTTGACTAACGATGACCTTTAGGTCAACGGTTAACTTTAACGGAATCAGACGGAATATTCCTTCGACGACAGTGATTTTCAGGTTGACGGAGGCGACTTTCCGGCGCCGGATTCCGGTCAAAAACCCAGTTTTACGACGACCACTTTTGGGACAGATTTTCTACATGGGTTTCTCTTACTCGTGGGCCGGGTGAATTTCCGACTAATGGACTTTGAAGACTTGGACCTAATTTTACTAGGAGAAAAAGCTACAAAAAGAAAAGTTCTACTAACTTTTGGAGATCACGTTTTATTCTATTCTTGGAGCTTTTGCAGAGAACTACTTCAAGGGTTTGTTTTCTTTTATGTTTCATCTTCTTTCTTTGAATATTATGATGATAAACTCCATTAATATGTGTAGCTAAATACTATTATTGGTTATGGGATAAAGTTGATTTCTTCAAGCATGTTATTTGATTCTATGATTTAGTTTTGTCTCAATTTTATCGTTTATGATTCATTATTCATATGATGAGTCCGGAATAAATTGGATTTGTTTTCATCTCTATAGCTATATTAGGTTTTTCAATACGTAAAAGTTGTTATCTCTGATTTCTAGTAGCATCTTGTGGTTAATACTTGTAGTGATACATCTTTTTAATCGCATATGAATCATAACCTTTGTTAAAACGAATTAGTGCTTTTACACGTTTGTTTGCATTGATTAGTCTTATTTCATATAACTTATTGCTCTTAGGGAGTTAAATCTAATTGTGCTTTTACACTTTAGGTTGCTTTTTAAGAAGATGTCACAATAGCATCTTTTAATGTTGTTTGTGATAAAATCAGGAAATAAACGAGATACTCTTGCGATCAAGATATCTTAGGACTTTTGATAATTGCGAGATTAAATTACCAATTCTAATCATAGATGAAAAATACATGCTTGTGAATGATACTATCCCTTGAACAATATCCTCTCTTTATTGATTATTCCAACTATTTGCTTTGCTTTATTTAGTATTATTATTTTGATAAAAACAAAAACACACCCTGAGTTACTTCGTTACTTAAGAATCTGAAAATTGCATAACAACAATCGCCTCTCTGTGGATACGAACTCTTTCTAATCGAATACTATATTTATATTTAGTTGAGTGAGGAAGTGAATTTATTTTTGACGCATACGACACGCATCAAATTTTGGCGCCGCTGCCGGGGAGGCATTCGGCTTGTTATAAAGTTTTTAGTTTCTTTTTATTATTTCTTCTTGCATACTTGTGTTTCGTTTCTTGTATTGGTTCTCACTTGTTTGTGAGAATTGTTTTTCAGGTACCTAATCCCTGGCTTCTAAAGATTGGAATTATCCAAGGTGTGGGATAGCCACTCGAAAAGGCACAATACTCCAACCAAGGAAAGGCACAACGGAAGAACACAACTTGGAAGTAGAACACGAAGCTCTTCAGCAAGAAGGAGAGGAAGTAGAACACGGGATTCCTTTTGAAGAAGAAGGAGAAGGAGAAGAAGCAATGGGTGACGCTGCAAATTGTACACTCAAGGACTTGGATTTGCACAAGCTGGATACACAGCGAGGTTGTATTCAAACTGACTCTACTTTTGAGATAAAGCCGGGATTGCTTAGAGAATTACCAAAGTTCCATGGCATGGTGAATGAATATCCAAAAAAACATCTTATGGACTTCCACACCATTGTCACGGCTATGCTTCCAGCGAATATGGAGGCCGATGGTGCTATGTTGAAAGTTTTCCGATTCTCTTTGGCGGATAGTGCTAAGGATTGGTTATATTATTTGCCTCCCGGAAGTGTCATAACTTGGAATGGGTTGAAGAAACTCTTCTTAAAGAGATATTTTCCTGCATCTAAGGCTACTCAAATTCGTAAGGAGATTTGCGGGATGAAGAAAAATATCGGAGAATCGTTATATGATTGTTGGGAACGATACAAGAGGTTGGTGGCAAGATGTCCTCATCACCAATTTAGTGACGCTATGATCATCCAATACTTCTATGAAGGACTCCAATCAAGTGATAGGAATTTTATTGACGTAGCGGGTGGTGGTGCACTAGTGAGAAAGACGGTGGCACAAGCTAGAGAGTTGATTGAAAACATGGCAGCAAACTCCCAACAATTCTTGAGTCGTGGTTCGGATGTGCTTCTTAGGCGAGTGAATGAAGTAAGCGAGGTCGAGGAACTTCGTCAACAAATGGGTAACATCACAGCAATGCTACAACAAGTTTCATCTGCAGTGATACCAAGTTCTCATCAAGGGTATGAAGAAGCCAATGAACAAGATAATGCAGTCTTTCCAAATCAGCAAAGACGGTATGATCCTTATTCCAACACTTACAATCCGGGATGGAGAGATCACCCCAATTTTAGCTATGATAACAAGCAAGGAGCGGTTCAACAACCCAATTTCAAAAATTCGGGTGGATTTCAACCTCAACAACAACAATTCCAGCCGCGTCAACAATTTCAGCAACCACAACAATCAATGCAAAATCAAGGTTCCGATATTGGTGCAAAGCTTCAAACAATGATGCAAGGCATTTCTTCTATGTTTAAGGATAGCCAACAAGAAACCAAGAGTGTGATCAAGGAATTGCAGACACAAATGGGTTCCATGGATACTGAGTTGAACCAATTGAAGGCACAAAATAGTGGGAAACTCCCTTCTCAACCTATTAACCCAAAATATGGTGTCAATGCAATTACGTTGAGAAGTGGTACCCAACTTGTGCCACCCGAAGTTGCTGATTCGGGAAAGGTGGAAACACCAAAGGAACCTTTTTTGGAAGAGAATAATGAGGATTCTCCCCAAACTTCTGAGGTACCTATTCCTAACTCTAAAACTCCTATTCCTACTTATGTTCCTCCTTTACCTTTTCCTCGCAGATTTGCAAATTCTAAGAAGGAGACACTAGAAAAGGAGATTTTATACGTTCTTAAGAAGATTCATGTGAACATACCACTCATTGATGCTATAAAGCAAGTTCCAAAATATGCAAAAGTGTTGAAGGAATTGTGTACCAATAAGCAAAGGCTCTAAGGTAATGAAGTGCTTAGTGTGGGGTAGAATGCTTCGGAAATCTTACAACACAAACTCCCACTGAAATGCAAAGACCCGGGTAGCTTTGACATTCCCGTAAAAATTGGTAACACTACATTTAACAAAGCAATGTTAGACTTAGGTGCATCCTTTAATGTTATGCCTGCATCTATGTATAATTCACTTGATTTAGGTCCTCTCAAAAAGGCTGAAATTATGTTGCAATTAGCCGAACGCTCTAATGTCTACCCAATGGGTATTGTTGAGGATGTTCTTGTGCAGGTTAATCAACTAGCTAGTATTTCCACCAGATTTTTGTGTCTTAGAGATGGATGAAGGTTCACCGGACTCGTCTCTTCCATTGCTACTTGGGCGTCCCTTCATGAAAATGGCGAAAACCATTATTGATGTGGACAAGGGAACGCTAACTATGGAGTTTGATGGAGAAGTAATACGTTTCAACATTTTCGAGACGATGAGATATCCTAGTGATGTCCACTCTTGCTTCTCCGTTGATGTGATGGATACATTGGCACAACAAATGTTTGAATTGAATGGTGATGATGCTTTGGAAACCGTTTTAACTACATCCATTGATAATGGTGTAGATTGTAGTAATGAAGTCAAAGAAGCCCTTGGTGATCTCAACTCACTACAAGGATGCCCGGAAAATCATAATATCTCTTTTATTTCTTTACCATGAAGTGATGAAAAACTTTTACCTTCTATTGTTAAATCTCCAAAGTTAGAATTGAAACCTATTCCTAGTCACTTAAAGTACTTGTACTTGGGTGACAATGAAGAGTTACCTGTGATTGTTTCTAACGATCTTAGTGAATTACATGAGCAAAAACTTCTAAGGGTGATAAGGAAGCACAAGACGGCCATATGATGGATAATTGACGATATCAAGGGTATAAGCCCTGCCATTTGTATGCACAAGATTCGTTTGAAGGACGATGCAAAGCCTACACGGGAAGCGCAACGTCGTTTGAACCCCCCAATGATGGAAGTTGTGAAAAAGGAGATACTTAAGCTTTTGGAAGTGGGTGTTATCTACCCCATATCCGATAGCAAGTGGGTGAGCCCGGTACAAGTTGTACCAAAGAAATCAGGGGTGACTGTGGTGGAGAATGATGAGAATGAACTTGTCCCAACTAGTGTGCAAACCGGTTGGATGGTTTGTATTGATTACAGTAAATTGAATGCCACTACTAGAAAAGATCACTTTACATTTCCTTTATTGATCAAATGCTTGAACGTTTAGCTGAACACTCTTATTATTGCTTTCTTGATGGCTATTCAGGTTATAATCAGATTGTGATAGCGCCGGAGGATCAAGAGAAAACCACTTTCACTTGTACTTTTGGTACTTTTGCTTATAGAAGGATGCCTTTTGGCTTGTGCAATGCTCCAGCTACTTTTCAAAGGTGTATGGTAAGTATATTTTCAGAATATGTTGAAAACATAATCGA
Organism: Papaver bracteatum; assembly: GCA_023529315.1. Lineage (NCBI taxonomy): Eukaryota > Viridiplantae > Streptophyta > Magnoliopsida > Ranunculales > Papaveraceae > Papaver > Papaver bracteatum. Next base: position 2,488,191 of record JAJJWX010001826.1, on the reverse strand, counting down.
AGTGTTCATGGACGACTTTAGTGTCTTTGGTGATTCATTTGACCTTTGTTTGAACAATTTATCACTAATCCTTGAACGATGTGTTGAAACAAATCTTGTGCTAAATTGGGAGAAGTGCCATTTCATGGTAACTCATGGCATAGTTTTAGGCCATATAATATCTTCTAAAGGCTTGGAAGTTGATAAATCTAAGATAGACTTTATTCGTGCTCTAACCCCTCCCACTACGGTGAGGGAGATACGCTCTTTTCTTGGTCATGCAAGTTTCTACCATAGATTCATCAAGGATTTTTCCAAGATAGCATCACCACTTTGTACTTTATTGCAAAAAGATGTGGTTTTTAACTTTGATGAAAAGTATGTGGCAGCATTCAATCGTTTGAAAGAACTTTTGATTTCAGCCCCTATCATTAAACTACCGGATTGGAGCAAGCCTTTTGAGCTCATGTGTGATGCAAGTGACTATACGGTTGGTGCAGTGCTTGGGAAGCGTGTGGGGAAGATACCTCATGCTATTTATTATGCTTCTAGAACGTTAAATGAAGCCCAACAAAACTACACTACGACTGAAAAAGAGTTATTATCTATTGTTTTTGCTTTGGAAAAGTTTCGCTCTTATCTAATTGGTACAAAATTTGTTGTCTTTTCAGATCATGCAGCACTTAGGTACTTGCTTACAAAGAAAGAGGCGAAACCGAGGCTCATACGATGGATTCTACTCTTACAAGAGTTTGATATTGAAATGAAAGACAAGAAAGAAATTGAGAACACCATTGCGGATCATTTGAGCCGTCTTTCTATGGACAAGGAAGCTATCCCGTTGCGTGAAAGTTTCCCGGATGAGCAACTATTCTCAATTGCATTTGCGGAACCATGGTATGCGGATATTGTGAATTACTTGGTAACTAAACAAATCCCAAAGAACTTGTCTCGTGCTGAGAGGGACAAACTTAAGAGGTTAGGGAACCAATATATATGGGATGATCCATACTTATGGAAACATGGCAGCGACCAAGTCATACGAAGGTGCATTCCCGAATCTGAATTTAACTCTATCTTGTCTTTTTGTTATTCCTATGCTTGCGGAGGACATTTTGGGAGTAAAAGAACTGCTCACAAGGTACTTGAAAGCGATTTTTATTAGCCAACCTTGTTTAAGGATGCACATATATTTTGCACAGCTTGTGATAGGTGCCAAAGAACATGCAATCTAGGTGCTCGAAATCAAATGCCACAAACTTTTATTCAATTTATTGAAGTTTTTGATGTATGGGGTATCGATTTTATGGATCCTTTTGTCAACTCCCATGGGAATTTTTATATCTTACTTGCTGTTGATTATGTCTCGAAATGGGTGGAAGCTAAGGCCACCCTAACTAATGATTCTAAAGTGGTTTCAGATTTTGTGCAAGCTAACATTTTTGCTAGAATTCCAATAGCCATAATTAGTGATGGGGGTTCTCACTTCAAAAACAAGTTCTTACAAGGATTGTTGAAGAAGTACAACGTGTCGCACAAGATTGCAACACCTTATCATCCCCAAACCAATGGACAAGCCGAGGTGTCAAACCGAGAGGTGAAATCCATTTTAGAGAAGACGGTGAATCCAATAAGGAAGGATTGGATCATGCGACTTAATGATGCTTTGTGGGCTTATAGAACCGCATACAAAACACCTATTGGGATGTCTCCCTTTAGGATTGTGTACGGTAAACCTTGTCACCTACCCGTTGAGATTGAACATAAGGCATTTTGGGATATTAATCAATGCAATATGGAGCTAGATGGTGCTGGAAATCAAAGGAAGTTGCAACTCCAAGAGCTAGAAGAGTTACGCAATGATGCATTTGAAAACTCGCGCATTTACAAGGAGAAAACTAAGGCATTTCATGATTCTATGAATCCAGAAAACAATTTTGTGTTGGGAAGAAAGTGCTTTTGTTTAATTCTCGCTTGCAATTATTTCCGGGTAAATTAAGGTCACGTTGGATCAGACCTTTTATTGTTACTAATGTGTTTTCTCATGGTGCAATAGAAATTCGTAGTATTGCTACATGGAAGAAGTTTAAAGTGAATGGACACCGGCTGAAACCATATTATGAGAACTTTAATTCCAAAGTTGTGGAAGGTGTGAACTTTGTGGAGGCATTATCGCTGGAGGAGTCTTAGCAAACAAGGAGCAAGTCGGGCTGACGACTTTAAACCAAGCGCTAAGTGGGAGGCAACCCACCGGTTTTGTATCTTTATCTTTATCTTTTTATTTTTAAGCATTTGCTTTTATCTTTATTTTCTTTGTTTTTGCATATCATTTGCGGAATTTCCCACCTTGAACTTTCTTTGGACGATTCAATTTTACATTGAGGACAATGTAAAGTTTAAGTGTGGGGGAGCATTTATATGTTTGTATAGTGTGTTTTATGCCTTTAGTAAAAAAAAAAATCAGAAAAATAGAAAAACCAAGAAAAAATATTTGTGCTTTTTGAACTCCGAAATCTAGAAACTTGTGCTTTTAGGATGACACCATTAGTGGATGGAACCATTTTGATTGCAGGAGTTGAGGAACCAATTAACTAAAAGGGACGAACATAGCTTAGAAATCACATATAACATGATAGTTGTTACCATATCTCGGAATATCACCATATCGCATTCTATTTTTATTTTTCCATATTTATCTATTGTTCTCTAAGTGCTTTGGTGGATCACTAAACATCGACGTGTTATTAATGCTAGGATGAAATAGAGTGATTGAGTTGCTAGAAAAAAAAAAAAAAAAAAAACCGACCAATTAGACCAAAACGGAATAAAAATGACACTTGGATAGCAGTATGTGTGAAACGTAGTCCATGTCTTCATCGCCTAAACAAGCGTGGAATGCAGGATCCAAGGCAACTATCATGTACTTGCTGACAAGAAGCATGTGCTTGGATCCAAAAGATCTAATCATGCTGTCTAAAAAAGAAAAGGAAAAAAAAAAAGTGAAAAAAAAAAGTATTATATTGGTTGAATAAAGTCACTTCTGGTTCCCTTGTATATGCCAGTGAGTTGATGTAGAATTCAAACCAGTGGATCAATCCAATAGGATGTATAGGTTCATCTTGGCAGTGACCTTCAGACAGATATGGGAAACATCGATCACTTGTGAACATTCGCCAACATCTACATCTATATCCATCTTCTTAATCTTTTCATTGTGATTGTGGTTTGTTAGTTTCTGAGTATTGTGGCTTGTTCGACTATCTAATTAGAGTTTATTTACTAATATATGAATTGAATTTGCACAAGGTACCTCCTCCTGTAGTCAATTTTGGATTCATTCATTGATTTGTCACAAATAGACGGAGTTGGAAATATAGGTTTTGTAGGCAGACCTCTTGTAAACCTTCACAAGACTAAAACTCGTCCACTAGGGACACCTAGGGGTTTAAAGGCTTGTTATTTATGCTAAAATTAACCGTAGCCTCGACGAGATGGAGTTGTATGTATTTTTTATAATTTTTTTGTTTGATTTGCTCGGGGACTAGCAAAGTCTAAGTGTGGCCGAATCTGATAGGTGTCTAAAACATCTTATTATTTATCTATTGTTTATGCTTTCTCTGCTAGTTTTCTTGTAAATTATGTATCTTATGTTTTGTTTTTGAGTATTTAGGTACTTTGGAGTCATTTGGATCAAAAGAAGAGGAAACATGGCAAAAGAGTTGGAGGCGGATTGTGTCTCATTATTTGCTTTTATTTCTTCATCTCTGTCTGAAAAGTATGTCAGCTTTAGTGATGTGAATTCTGTCTGAAAAGCACGACAACTTTAGTGATGACTCTCATTGAAGAGTATAAGTGAATATGACAAATAAGGGACGGCTGCGGCAGGTGGAAAAGCATTCATTGGGAGCATGAAAGGTCAAAGATATTATTTCATGGATGAACACTATATGGAACTAAGCCAAGGTTAAGGGGCAATCCTATTTGAAAGAGTACTAAATTTAGATCAGCTGAGGATAAGGGGTTAGAGACTTTAGGCTAGCCCTTATCAGAAGTGACTACCCATTATAAGCACCCATTCTGGGGTGGTCCTATCCCTGGGGTGTACTATTAACCCCAAACCGTATAACCATATAACCTAAAATCGAGAAGATTATCTTCTCTTCAATCATTATCACCAGAAATAGAGAGAAAGAAGAGAGGCGCATCCATGAATCGAGATCGAGAAATTCAGAGAACTGGGTCGGTAAATTGAAGAACCTGAAGCCACATATGGAGGAATTTATGGGGTTCTGGGATGAATTCAAAATGGATTTGATATTGCAGCTGAAGGAATTGATTGTAGGAACATGGTTTTGGGATTTAGGTCATGAATCAGAGATGGGTATGTTGTTGTTCTATGAGTATGAGAAGGTTGAAATGGAACTGATGGTGGAATTGGTTGTTTTACTGTGGAAGTTCATTGATGGCCATGGCTAGAAGGGACTGTAGTTGGGTACTGTGATTCACTGGTGAGCTAGAAAGAAAAGAAGGAGGTTAGGGTTTTATTTGGGAGTTGAATTCTCTGAAATGATGAAATTCTGGGTTTGAATAAATGTCATGTAGGGATGTAAGAATGGGTATGCTCAGATTTAGTTTTTGGCTTGAGTTGTTGCTATACTGGGAATATGAGTTTGGTGGTGAAAGAAAGTTATTGTTGGAACTGATAGGTTGGTGAGGAGTATGTGGAGTTTGCTGTGTGAATATGGGTCTGAGTATTGGAAGTGGTATTACAATTGGTGGTGATTGTGGTTTGTGTAAAACTGCAGTGAAGGTGGTGGATGCTGGCTAGGGCTATTGTGAGAAGCTACGAGGAAGACACACCGCAAGTGGATATGGTGAAGTGAAGTGTTGTTTGGACTCGGTCAAAGAACAGATTATGAAGCATTGAAGGATGGTTAGCAAGAACTGGTGGAGTTGCTTTGAGATGGGCGTAATGCAAGAGCTAGGTTCATGTTGGTGATGTTGTGTTGGAGGTTTAGGCAATGTGCATCGGAGAAGAAGCTTTAATGGAATGTTTGAGGTGCTCGGATAATGGAGCAAATTGTTGCAGAAGATGGTGGAGCTTAAGCTGTGAGGGTGTGCGGATGAGACGATGATGTTGGTGGCGGTTTTAAGCTTGGTGCAGTACATGGGAATTGCAAGTGGTGGTAAGCAATGAGCTGAGAGATTGCAGGGAATGTTGCAACCAGTTGCAGTTGGAATGAGGTATAGAATGAATGAATGTAAACTGTACAAGTGAAGAATGAAGGTGATGAACTTGTGCTGTTGGTTCAGAAAAGGTTGCAGTTACTTTGATTGGAGGTTTTGGTGGTGGATTTGGTTGAGCTTTGTGCTGCTGATGCTGAGTTGGTTTTGCAAGAAATTTCAGGTGGTATTTGTTGCTGTAGTAGCTAGAATTAAAGATACAGGATCCACTAAAATTCAAGCAGAGGTTATGTTGTTTCTCTTGGGGTTGATTGTGGCAATGAGCTGGATTTGCAAAAGAAAAATGGCAAGAATGGAGTTGTGAAGTGATATTTGAGTCGGGACTGAACTGCTGAGATAGTGCAAATGGAGATTGTGGTGGATATATGCAGAAGAAAGAGTGGAGGAGGCATTACAGGTGATGTGAACTGAAGTTGCAGGGAAGACTCATCCATCATGGCTGAGTGCACTGATTTCGCTGCATTTACTCAGGCCTGGCAAGTCATCCTACTCATTGAGTCAGAGTTGACTCTGATTCTGACTCGGTACTCACTCAGAACTTGAACTGGTTGACTAACGATGACCGTTAGGTCAACGGTTAACGTTAACGGAATTGGACAGAATATTCCTTCGACGGCAGTGATTTTCAGGTGGACGGCGTCGACTTTCCGGCCCAATTCCGGCCAAAAACCCAGTTTTCTGGCGACCGCTTTTGGGACAGATTTTCTACATGGGTTTCTCTTACTCGTGGGACGGGTGAATTTCCAACTAATGGACTTTGAAGACTTGGACCTAATTTTACTAGGATAAGAAGCTACAAAAAGAAAAGTTCTACTAACTTTTGGAGATCACGTTTTATTCTATTCTTGGAGCTTTTGCAAAGAACTACTTCTAAGGTTTGCTTTCTTTTATGTTTCATCTTCTTTCTTTGAATATTATGATGATAAACTTCATTAATATGTGTATCTAAATACTATTATTGGTTATGGGATAAAGTTGATTTCTTCAAGCATGTTATTTGATTCTATGATTTAGTTTTGTCTCAATTTTATCGTTTATGATTCATTATTCATATTATCATATGATTTGAATGCTAGTTTGGTTGAGTCCGGAATCAATTGGATTTGTTTTCATCTCTATAGCTATATTAGGGTTTTCAATACGTAAAAGTTGTTATCTCTGATTTCTAGTAGCATCTTTTGGTTAATAGTTGTGGTGATACATCTTTTTAATCGCATATGAATCATAACCTTTGTTAAAACGAATTAGTGCTTTTACATGTTTGTTTGCATTGATTAGTCTTATTTCATAGAACTTATTGCTCTTAGTGAGTTAAATCTAATTGTGCTTTTACACTTTAGGTTGCTTTTTAAGAAGATGTCACAATAGCATTTTTTAATGTTGTTTGTGATAAAATCAGGAAATAAACGAGATACTCTTGCGATCAAGATATCTTAGGACTTTTGATAATTGCGAGATTAAATTACAAATTCTAATCATAGATGAAAAATACATGCTTGTTAATGATACTATCCCTTGACCAATATCCTCTCTTTATTGATTATTCCAACTATTTGATTTTCTTTATTTAGTATTATTATTTTGATAAAAACAAAAACACACCCTGGGTTACTTGGTTACTTAAGAATCTGAAAATTGCATAACAACAATCGCCTCTTTGTGGATACGAACTCTTTCTTATCGAATACTATATTTATATTTAGTTGACTGAGGAAGTGAATTTATTTTTGACGCATACGACACGCATCACATGTGACGATTTTTTGTTGATGTTCTTCATGGATCAGGACATAAAAAACAATCGGCCATCGTGTAAATACTTTATCTGCTAATTTTCTTTGAACCCAAAAATTTACCAAAATTTGCAAGCTAAAAAAAAACATTGATTTGAAAAATAAAAAATTTACAATTTCTATTAGGTTTCGGGAGAATTGGAACTAGATTGGAATTTTCAGGGATAAAGATAGAAATTTAATAGTATCACCTTTTTAAAACATCATTTATTCACTCAATCAGGTGGGAAAAAAATTTGATATTCCACAAATAATCAGAGCAGTCCTCCAACTAGTTGGGGCCCGGGATTTATTCGGAGCTAATAAAGTATTATATCTAATTAAGACCGCCTGTAGTAGTTTAGTTTGCATTTACATGAATTCTCACATTCCATTGATTTGAAAAATAAAAAATTTACAATTTCTATTAGGTTTCGGGAGAATTGGAACTAGATTGGAATTTTCAGGGATAAAGATAGAAATTTAATAGTATCACCTTTTTAAAACATCATTTATTCACTCAATCAGGTGGGAACAAAATTTGATATTCCACAAATAATCAGAGCAGTCCTCCAACTAGTTGGGGCCCGGGATTTATTCGGAGCTAATAAAGTATTATATCTAATTAAGACCGCCTGTAGTAGTTTAGTTTGCATTTACATGAATTCTCACATTCCCCCCTCTCCAAAATAGGATCTCTTATTTAAAAAGAAGACCTCTTAGGCAATAGTTGGTTAGATGAACAAAGGGAAAATTGATTAAAATGACAGCAATCACACAAATGTGATAGCTATCAAAAGACAACATACAAAACATTACAAAAAACTAGCTCATGCCAATTAGTGCATCCTAATTATATATTCCCTCCATCCCTAAGGCATATTCCTATGCATATGGCAAACATCAGATTTTTCCATATATGCACCCACTATGGGTATGCCAAACTTATATGCCTATATGTCAATAATAACATATAGGCATACAAGATGGAGTTTCCAGCGAGCGATAAAGTGTTCATCGCTCGATGGTCATAATCACGCTCGCTGGTCATTAAAGCGCCAACGCTAGTCAAGCAGTCGCTCTCCGGTCTGATCATCACTTTTCAGATCTTCATCAAACGACTACCAATTTACCCCCTATAAATACCTAATTTCAACTCATACCAACCCAACTTCAAATTCATTTCAACATGCCTAGTGCTCTCATAACCGAAGTGGATTTCACTCCAGAGGAAGATTTTTCTCTAATTCGATGTTGGATTTCAGTTGCAAGCGATAGAGATTTCAATTTAGATACTTTTAACTTATGGTACAATGTGTTTCAAAGGTTTACGATGTTAAGTCATGTAAATTCAAGAAGAACAAATGAGTGTTTTCAAAATCATTATTGTTTCATCAATAACAATGTTAGAAAGTATCAGCAAATTATGTGGTTGATAAAAGGGGATAATCCTGGGTTGTCAAATGAAGAACTAAAAATTAAAACTCGTACCAAATTCGCCGAAGACAATGGAAGATGGTTTAGTCACGACGATGTTATGAACTCTACAATGTTCATGTGCAGGGATCCAAATTTTAAGTATTGTGTTATGCAATCAAGTTTAATTTTTAATGAAATGTAAAACTAGTTTCTATTTGAATATTAATCTAAAAGATAGTTTCCGTTAATTTAAAAAAAAAACATTACATTTAAACTGAATTGCTTCCATAATTAAATTACTTACATTTAAACTACTCATTACCTTGGCCATTTCCTCCCTGACCAAAGATCCAATTACCCGCGTTTTCTGTATTAAGAATGTTGTTCAACATATTAGTTAGCGAGCCGGTTTGAGACTCACTTGGTGTTTGAGTCTCATCAGAATCACCATAACCTTGATAATTAATGGTTCATGCCGCATGGGAACACGATACAAATCTTGAAACACGTGTTGTTGATATTCTTGAGGAATTTGCTGGAATGGTTGAAATGCTGAAGAACTTGAGCCAACTGGAGGGGTGGAGGAAATTGGGGTATACAGAGTTGATTTCTTAATTACTTCCATGTTCACACCACCACCTAGATTCATTATGTCAGTTGTAAAATTACTAAACATACGTACAAGAGTTGTATCCAAGCCAATGTTTTCATCACCACCACGTACTACTTGAGTATCTAACACTTGGTTTAGGGTCGAAATTTCTGGTACCTCCTGCATAGAACGACGTCTTAAACTTCTTTCACTTCCATGACTTCACTGACTTCAAGTGGGACTCATGCCTCCTCCACCACTGGGACTCAAATGAGTCATTCCTCTACCACTGAGACTTATTCCTCTACCACTGGGAATTATTCCTTTAACACTGGGGCTCATGCCTCTACTACTACTTGAACCACCGTTACCGTCAGATCCTTGACTCATGTCAAACATCATGTTTTCCTTCACTTTTTGCAACTCTTCCAAGTGGAATTTCCAAAATCCATGTAATAGAGCATGATAATCGTTCAACTGGGTTTGATACTTCTCCGGTGTAGCATTGATCCCCCCAGTCTGGATAAGTTCGATCAAGTGCACTTGAAGTAATTGGATAGGTAATAATATCTACAGATGTGGTGGATATAGTCTGTACATCCCAAGAAAATGGTGGCATAGTTGACGATGAACTTTGAGAAGGATATGCAAATGCGTCGCCCGTCTCTTGTAGAGGTTGGGAAGGAAGAAATTCATCGGCAAGTGCCATCCTATGAAAAAGCGGGGGTACAACAACCACACCCAATAAATCGCTTAGCAATATGCATGGACAACTCCAATATAATTCCAAGAGAATCAACTAGACAGTCAGACTCAATCAATGGAAATATATCCAAGATTTATATCTCTGTTTCACAATGTAATCATCAAATCAAACAGATAGAAATCTGTGAGCCTGATTATTATGTGAAATAACTTGAACGGTACCAAAGACCAATGTTCAAGTGTCAATCAATTTATATCAACAACCAAAGGTTGGATTATCTAATTGATTGAACTACGCACAACCTGTGATATTTCAATTATATAAATAAAAATAATGCGGAAAAGAAATAACACAGACACCAGAAATTTTGTTAACGAGGAAACCGCAAATGCAGAAAAACCCATGGACCTAGTCCATATTTGAACACCACATTGTATTAAGATGATACAGACACTAGCCTACTCCAAGTTAACTTCAGACTGGAATGTAGTTGAGTCCTAACCAATCTCACACCAATCAAGGTACAGTTGCGCTCCTTACGTCTCTGAATCCTATCAGGACTCTACACACTTGATTCCCTTAGATGATCTCAACCACAACTAATAGTTTATACGACCCAAAGTCGAAGACTTGATAAAAAAATCTGTCTCACACAGAAAAGTCTATTGTATATAGAAATCTGTCTCCCACGGATAAGCCTGAGAGTTTTGTTCCGTCTTTTGATAAATCAAGGTGAACATGAACCAATTGATATACCAGACTTATATTCTTATAGAATAGCCTAATAATATCAATCACCTCATAATAATCTTAATCGTATGGTAGCGAAACAAGATATTGTGGAATCACAAACGATGAGAGAAGATGTTTGTGACTACTTTTTATCTTGTCTATCGGAAATTAAATCTCGAGCAAATCTTAGAGAAGATAGTACTCAATCACGATAGAAAACAGCAAGATCAGAACATGCAACTACAGAGAAAATAGTTTGGTCTAGCTTCACAATCCCAATGAAGTCTTCAAGTCATTACCCCACAGGGTTTCGTGAAAAACCTAAGGTTAAAGGAGAATCGACTCTAGTCGCAACTAGTATCACACAGGAGGTATGGGTATTATGTTTCCCAATTGCTAGAAATCTCCTTTATATAGTCTTCAAATCAGGGTTTGCAATCAATGTTACCTTGGTAACAAAGCATTCAATATTCACCGTTCAATGAAAACCTGATTAGACTCGAGCTAATATCTTTCAACCGTTAGATTAGATTGTTACACACAAATGAAAAGTGACTTCATTTATATATGGGTAACCGTGCATCTTGTTGTCTCAACAATAGTTAAACAAAGTTATCCATATGAACACTTTCATACCAACCATATTCATCTTAACCATAACTAGTTCAAATGACTCAAATGAAACTATCTAGTTCTAGAGTTTTTCAATTTTTTATATTCTCATAGAAGTATACAAGACACAATTGAAACAAAAACGATTTTGATTCACACGAATCAAGTCATGAACATTATATCCATGGTTTGCAAAAGTTTGCATTCCTTATTATATAAAAATATTAGTTCATGAACAAACCGATTTTAGAACATTATCCACTAGGTATGCAAACGGATACGCATACCATAGTGGCCGGATTGAGTTTTGGTTTCCGCAGTACGCGAACTGATAAACATATCTTCCAACATCGGCAGAAAATCCCGGACCTGAACCTTACGTCAGTACGCATACCGGTTTGCGCACAAGGTTCCCGGACTTCACTAAACCAACTAGTACGCATACTATGCTTATATCCAATTGTTCTAAATTCCCATTTCAACCACTGAAACATTCTTGGAAGACGACAATAGATGTCTCACAAAAACTATTAGGTTCAAAGCAATTTTCAAGTGATCGAATTATCAATACGAAACATTCCGAGTCTACATCAAATGAGACCGTCTCACACAAATCATGTAAGATGTTACCCGACGATTTTCACATGATCATATTTTGACTTCCATCAAGAATATAAGATGAACTTGGTTAAAGCGAAAGCTTACCAACACATATTTTGAGAAATATGTAAGCGAGTTAAACTCAACTCGAAATATCAAATGTGTATAATTAAAGTCTATATAGATATACGACTTTTGTCTCAAATAGGAGATAGAGTAGATAGACTTTTGAGTGATAGATAAGTTCAAGTCTCCACATAGCTTTTGTTGATGAAGTTCCACAATCTCTCCTTAGTAGTTCTTCGTTTTCAATCGATGAACACCGTGAAGTCTAATGCTCAACTACACTTTCTAGCCTAATCTGAGACTTAGCTATAAGTAGACTAGAAATCAAGAATTATAGTTTTGGCAACTAAACTTGACAACAAGCTTGAGATATCAACGCTTGCGGGTTCGACCGAGCAGTGTTCTAACATCCTACCTAAAGCTGGGAAATCCATCCGACCTAAACTTTGCGGTTGCATAGCAACATTGGGCTTGAAAATAGTGTTAAAATAAAATATGTAGTCACTTCTGTCCATTAGCTCTTGGATCAATTCATCAGCTTTTTTCCAATGATGACCTTCCCTTATCAATTTCAAGTAGTCATCTTCGGAAACCTCTGAACTTAGATAGGGGTTGACGGTTATCACTGATCTTCTTTGCAACTGACGAAGTTGTCTTTCACCAATACCAAACACCCTTTTCAGAAATAGGGATGTATAAGACGATCCTTGTAAGGCTTAGCTGTACCATTCTCTGAGCTTGTTCTTCTTCGAACTCAGGGATTGCTTCATACGGCTGAGAGACAAGGTTAAGGCTTGTTCTACACAACTGTTGAATCTTATGAACAATAGCAGTATGTTGACCATCTTAAATCTTTTCTGGTTGCCAATTATCGGAATTGTACTTCAATATGACTGGAAAAACATTGATATGGTTCTTAAGAGAAGGTTCCGAAACACAGAACCATGTATACCACCAATACTGAAAATAATAAAATTATTGTTTACCAAATTTTTCATGTGAAAATAAAAAACAAATAGTGTGAAAAATATTGATTCTTACCTCCAGAACTCCCCAGAAAACATTAAAACTATCTCCGACACACGTCGAGCAATCACCGAGGGATATGTAAATCTCTGATAAAATCGGAGACCCCCAATCATATGTTGGTGCTTGCTCTAAATCTTATAATGCTTCGAGAAAACCAATCAACACCACTGAGATAACATTTGGAAATAGACATTGGCCTAGTGTTCACAATACAAACAGACGTTCGAGCTCCTCATAATGGTCATGGAACAAATATTGATTACCAGCTACCATGTTCTCATCAATTTTCTTAGCATAATGTTTCAAAAAACTTTTCAACCCAGCCACTTTTAACCCATGCGCTTTTATTTGTCTATATGAATTATTTCCTTCTAGTTCATTTGAGTATAAAGGAAGTCTTTGTTTCCATTTATCTTCTGATAACCAATTTATTTTTTTAAATGGAAGTAAGTTTCCAACACATGGAATTCCCGTTAACATGTACAAATTTATCGGTGTAACTCTTATTAACAACAATTATTCATAATTAGAGTTTGTTGATTTTTATAAAACAAAGTAGATAATCTAAAAATTTAATTACTAGAAAAAACTTACTGCATTCAAAGTCCTTGAAAAAAAACGTGTTTGTAGTCTTCCACCATCGTTCTAATATAACTTGAACTCCTTGAGTCCTGTGGTTTGTCGGTTGTATATGATATAAATGTCGCCAAGGATATCTTCGGACTCTCTCTTGAACAACAGGGGGAAGTAACTGAAACATCGTACGGAACTCAGACCATCCACCTCTTAGATATACCGAATTAATTTGCTCTGGATGGTCAGATATGTGATTAGAGAACACACCTTTATCGGCTACTTGTCTAACATTTTCAAACTCATAATCTTTATCCACAATAAAACTTAATCCACTGGCTGGGGTACTAGTAGATCCTTTGACTTTTCTGTTTCTTTTTCTTTTCTCCATATTTGTTTAAGAAGTAAAACGAAAGATAATTTCTTTAACGAAGAGAACAGAAGAGCAGAGAAAAGTTGAGAAGGGAAGTGTGAAGAATAGATGAACAAGGTGCGGTATGTATAGGCGTTAGAAATTCGAACGTTGGCGATATTGATTATAACGCCAGCGTTGGAGTGAATATCGAGCGTTATTGACAATATCGCTAGCGATAGATAACGCTTGCTAGAAACTCGATCGCTCTGTGGTTTTCCCATAATGGCAAAATTGGTTTGCCATGCCAACTGGTATGCCAAACAGTTTTTTTTTTTTTGGCTTGTGCATAGGAATAGACCTAAATAATAACGTAGTTCAACATAATTCTTAAGGCAAGGAGGAGAAATGAATATTTTTAAGTATTTTTTACAATTATATCCTTATGGATAATAACTAGTAAAATTTAGAAATGATTTATCTCTCCCGCAGATATTCGTAAACTTTATACCATTGAAAAACATTTAAAAACATCAACGTAACGAATATATATAAACATGCCCATAAAATTATACATATTTTTTATATTAACAATAACAATACTCAATTAAAATGCTAGTTTAAAAACATATATTTGTTTAGTGACATAGGTAATCTATTTAGGGACGGATCGAGGGAGCATTGTTATACTCAAAGGAGTCCCTTAATGGCGATTTAATGGTGATTACCATTTGATTCCAATTTCTTTTCCTGCCACCAAAAAGACGATCATTTCTTTCCCTCTTAGTCAATAGTTATCTGTTCAAACAGGGGCGGAGCTAGTGTAGTGCAAGGGTGTGCAATCCAAACTAGCTTTCAAGCCTAAATTTTCTAACATTTTGAGCTTCCAAGCCTATTTTTGTTATTTTGCACCCCTATAATTACTTTGCTTCCCCTGAATGAAGCTTCTAGCTCCGCCCTTGTGTCCAAATGGTAACCAGTTGTTCGCATGTTACGTCCAAACAATAAACAGAATAAATTTGATATATGTTCAGATCTCAATTTCCCTCTAAACTAAATGGTTTAACAAGTCGTTGTCAAAATAAAGTGGTTTAATCAGTGACATCATACCTTTTATATCCTAATTAAAAAAAAAATGGGTTCGATTTTAAGAACATCGACACATCCAACCAAACAAACAAAAACCGTATTAGATAGCGATTATAAAGTAATCTACTCACAAATCACAATTGTATTTTAGTGTATTCGTAATCGAAGTTTCCATTTTACGCATCTTGACTTGTTATTAATTAATTATGTGGGTTTATCTCATTTCAATATTTTTACTTCAGATTTGAAAGGGTTTATACTTTTTTCAGAACTTTATTTAGTCGCTGTTGCTGATTTAGATATCGTGTAATTTTTTCGTGTATTTCTTTTTGAATTTTATAATTGTTATTTAGATATCCACCACAATCAGTATCCACTTGTTTTTGTCTCCAAACCGGACGCTCGTTTTCTTTCAAATTGGTTCCTTGGTTTTGAAAACTACTGAATTGGCTGTTTTTAGTGTGAACCCACTTAGAACATTTCAGGCCAAGTTTTCTTGTTAAAGTCCCGCTATTGAAAGCTATCTAAGTTTTTAGCCTCAAATGTTCAATGCATTTAGTCAATTACCAGCTTTTGGGTGTGGTTAGGGGACGCAGTTGACACAACTATGTAACTTGCACCAAACCAACTACGAATAGCCGATATATGGTTAGATGAATGATTTACCTCTCATGCGTGCCTCCATAGCCATAGGTGTTATCACATTTTCATTTCACTTTCATACTTTGTGCAGCGGTCCTATGGATTTGATTAAGAAGAAAGGGGGAAAAAACCACTCCAAAATAAAAGGATTAGGAACAATTTGGTGTCTAATGCCAAGGCTGGATTAATGTGGAGGCCAAATATGAAAATTATAATCTACTGTCATTTTGGTCCATACTCCATAGAGGTTAACTTAAAGATAAAGTCGCAACACAAATAATGTCATTTTGACGATTTGATGCATACCACACGTTCCACACCCATCTTGATCCCTTGACCATCAAAGAATGTGCGTAGGTTGTAAACGAGTTGAATGATCAATAGTGGTCCTTTGAAACAAGTCCACAACATGGAAGACTAAATATGAAATGCTTATTTACGCGATTTGTACCCGTTGATATCAATTTGTCTGGCCAAGACAGATTCAGGGCAGATTCATTGATTCATTGTAAAAGAAGATTGAATTGAATTAAACGTGGAAAATCATGCGCCAAAGATTAAATTTGACTTTCAAAAATGGACATACAGTAGTCGAACTCAAGCAAACCAGTCAAGAAATTAGTGAAGAACAACAAAATAACCATTACTATCACCACATAATCAAATTAAGCCATTACTAACACCAGTTAAAACAAATTAAGGAATCCCATGATCTCTAAAACCTTTACCTAATTACTAAGACTGACTCATAATCCTGATTTCCTACTATATCTCCCAAAATATCTACTTCTCCCTCTTGACCCCTTTATTTACATTCTTCTTCTGAATATTATCTTAATTCCCCATGATCACATAATTGCACAACCATTTGGGTTTTCATCACTAAACATCTGTGGTGGGTGAAGATGATCAACCACATATCCATTCCCAAACCCATTTCCAGCTCCACTTCCATTTGCAGATCCATTAGCATACACATTTCCAAATCCATTACCATAACCATTTCCAAATGCATATCCCTCTGCAATGCGACTTGGCCCAGCAGCAGCAGCACCAGGGTAAGCATAGGCATACCCGAATGGGTAGTGATCCATCTTGCTTATGTCAAAAGTAACCTTCTTCTGTTCACCACCATTCTTGGCAGCTCCTCCCTCTCCTTTCTTCTCACCTCCATCATCACCACCCTTCTCTTTCTTGTCACCACCGTCTTTCCCTTTTCCATCGTTTTTCTTGGGTGGAACAACATCTACAGGCCTCTTGAATTTCTCTTTCAAATAAGCTGTCAAAACTTTAGCATCCATTGTTCCTTTCACAGTCACCAAATCCTTCTGTGCATCGATAGTAGATGAATCAACACCTGCAGTTTCATCAATCAAACCCAAAGTCAATCGCAAAATCATTATACAAACGTTCCCATAATGAGAACATATAAGGACTAAAACAGATTATATCCAAGACTAAAATATCACTTAAATTTTAATTAGCTACCTTTATACTTCTTAAGCATCTTCTTAAGCTTCTTGACATATCCATCACAATGCAAAGAAGTCTTGAGAACAACAGTAATCACTTGAGGCTGCATAAATCCAATTTTCAGAAACTTTAGTTTAGAACAAGAAAATAGGCCTTATACATGTGTGGTAAAATAAGTGAACGAAACACTCATTTCTAAAGTAAGTATACAAAACTATCCACTAGCTAAGTAAGTTTTTATCACGCATCAGAAGAGCTGTAAAACAAAACTAAGGCGGTGATTCCAAAATAACTAATTATGATTAAGATTAACGATAATTCAAAAAGGAGTTACACGGTGGAGAAAGAGATTAGGGGGGGATGACCCCATTTAATCTCTCCACACACACCCTGTACTTCTGAAAAACTGAAAAATTCTGAAAAACTGAGAAATCTGAAAACTGAAAACTGAATTAAAACCACCACCAACACAAAACACTAAAACAACCAACAACCACGTCGTTCCTAAGAGCTAAAAGTTAAAAAACTGATGAAGAAACCCCGAAAAAAAAGCTGTTACAGGTAGTAAAGACGTACGAAATACACAGAGAGAGCAGGCAGGCGTAGGTTAAGTTTATTAGCAGTGTTGGTACCTCTTTCGGTTTCTTCTCGTCTGGTTTTTTTGCTTCTTCTGGTTTCTTCTTATCCCCACCATTTTTGTCTTCTTTCTTGGGAATTGGAGAAAGGAGTTCAACTTTCTTCTTTGTTTTGGATTCAACATTTTCTCTGAGTTTAACTGGATCAACTTTTCCAATTACTGTTATCTTGTTTGATGTGCTATCTGCTGAACACTTCTCAACACCTTGAAATTACAACAATAAGGACACCGTTAATGAACTATCATAATAAGAACAGAGTATTCATTGAAGAAATCGAGAAAAATCAAATCGAATGTAACAGCAAAAAGAGTAGCATAAAACCATGAAAAACCCCAAATAATCAAAGGAAACTCTAATCAAGAGTACTAATGAACTATCTGGACACTGAAAAACAGAGTAAACAGAAGATGATGACATTCCTCTGTAATGGTAAAACAGAGAGGGAAAAGAAGAATACAATAGGTTGAGATAAAAGGTTTTATAAGCCATTTTTTAGAGAATCAAAAGCTTTAAAACCAAACAAATCTAAACCATGAAAAGTAAACATTCATATATACAGAAGAGTTTCCTTGAGAATAAGCCTGCGAAATTACCTTCAAATCGCTTAATGGACCTAATGACTTTCTTTGCACAACCATCACAATGCATATCAATCTTCAAAACAATAGGAACAACTCCATTTTCACCCTTCTTCTTCTCTTCCTCCCCTTTCTTCTCTCCTTCATTCTGATACTTCTCTGGTTTCTGAAAAAAAAATCGCAACAATGTCAATAAAAAGTCGCAGTTTAATAAACAATTAGACAAACCCATACAGAGAAAACAAAAATGGCGATTTAATTAATAATTACCTCGCCCATTTTCTTCTTCTTCGTCTTCTTAATACTTCTTAGAGTTTCTTCTGATAGTGTTGGAAATTTCTGGAATGAATAGAGAAGATGAAATGGAGGCAAAACGACGGATTAAATAGAGAATGTGTAGGGAGGGGTTGTTAGGGGGGACTACTTGGATGTAATGGTGGATGATGATGTTATGGTATTTCCGTGTGGTGTATGTGTGAATGGTATACTCTGTAATTTGATATGGGTATGTATGGCATCTTATGTGTATGGTGATGTGATGATTACATTTTGTCATACATCGTTATCATGATTACTAGGGGTGGTTTTCTAGGGTAGAGTAGAACTGTTTAGCCGCCTGAGTGGACAAAAACGGCCTCTGAGTCTGACTCACCACGAACGCTATGCCTGATTGGATGAACGAATGTTCGTGGAAAAAAACGAAACAACGAATCGTACGAATTCTCTGACCATGTTTCTTTTTGTGTCCCTTAATTGACGTATTTACCCTCTTCTGTTCCCTTTTGTCTCAAGTTGATTTGGCAGTTACTGTAGTGGTTGCCGCTACATGATCAGAAAAGGAAATTTGAACGGAAGAGATATACATGATTCATCACAAATGGGATTTCCCTTTAGTATCAAACACTGGTCTCGTTTTATATGGTAATCGAATTTATTGCTTTTTGTTTTCGGAAAAAGGATAAACTTGCCGTAGTAAAAAGAAAAGAACCGTAACTTTCATTACCGTGTTAAACGATACACTGGTATATCTTTATTTATTTTATTTTATAAGAAGAGGTAAACGATACAAGGTACATTTTTATTTCTTTTATTTTATAAGAAAACAGAGTAGATGTCCAAAAATGACAGCTAACTCAAAGTTAGAGACCTGCCTTCAGCTGGGCTATGATTAGCACCATGTTGAACGACCATATTGTAATACATAGTAGTTTGATTTTGATTAGTGTCCAAAATATCAAAAGAGTGAATAATATTGAGTAATTCCCAGAGGTTAGATCCCTTCCGGTTGAAATTTCCAAGCTGGTCAGGCTGGATAGAAAGTTTAGTTAATCTAATTGTCGATAAGTTTTGGTGATGTTCAACTTTGGTTAAGTTGTCTAGGACAAAATCAATTGCATCAAAATTTCCTCCCTCCATCTGGTGGAATCCTAGGTGAAATCTTCCTTGCACCTCCTTCTGATAGGCCTTCTGGATAGCTTTAAGGGTAGAATCGGCTTGATCTTCAAAGTTAATGTTGGCTTTGTGAAGCTCCTTTCCCCACCCCAGAGCTAGAATGACTCCTTTAGAGACCCTGTTGATTCCGGATGTATTGTGTTTGTAATTTCTTGCTCCCACGCAGTTCCATCAAGAAGACATGGCAATTAGAGCAAAGTGAGTGTATAGGAAGATATATATCACCAAATAGCATCATGCAAGAAGACATCCATGGTACAAATGCTAATAGTGACTCCAAACTTTTCTTTATAGGTTCTTATAGGCATGTCACCCCTAGCATCAGGATTCCTGTGATAGTAAAGATTATTTATAATGTGCCTTGGACTATACATCACTCTGTTAAAGGAATGGAGGTGATGAGTTATCCTGTTTGCAATAGTAGTAGCATCAGGAGTAATGTTTCTGAAAACAAAGTCACATCTGGATTTCCAGATGAACCTGCATATAGTGGCAAAGTTGGCATTCCAACTACTAAGATGAGTGTTTGGCTTGAACCATTTATTAATCCAGTCATGAAAGTAGGAGGAGTTTCCAAACATGTGGTGGTATAGGCCAAAGAGATGTATCCAGACTGCAAAAGCAGCTGGACAAAACATTAAAACATGAGTAATATCCTCCTAAGCACACTTGCAGACTTTGCAAATAGGATCAATATAGTGAAGAATGCTGGCAGTCTTGACATTAGTTGGTAAAATGCCATGAGCACACTTCCAAATAAAGATATGAATAGTTGGGGTTCATATCTCCCCCCGAGGGATATTGGAATTCTCATTAGCATACTTGTCAGAGATCTACTTGTCATATAAGGACTTGATAGTGAAATCCCATTTGCTCGACAAATTCCAGATAATCTTATCCTCTTCATCACTATTATGGTAAGTTGGCATAATCACATTTTGTATATCCTGAGGGAACCAAGTATCTAACAGGTTTAAGTTCCACTCTCCAGTATCATTGAGAAGTTGATTGACGGTTGGGATGAGAAGGTTTTGTTAGGATAGACCCCTGACCAAAGAACCATCTATCTTCCCAGATATAGATATGAGTACCATTGCCAACTCTTTAATAGTAATATTTTTGAATATTTTCTATTCCTTCCAAGATACCTTTCCAAATCCAAGAGTCAGTATGTTTATGTTTAATCTCTATTCTTATGGCTTCTTGGTTAGGAAAATGGGTTGATTTCATAGAACAGGAGCACAATGAGTGTGGCTCTGTTATAAAGCCTCCATGTTATTTTAGTGATTATAGCATTATTGAAGTATTCCATATTATTGAAGCTCGGACCACCTAGCTCCTTAGGTTTTTTGACTGCATCCTAGGCAAAGTAATATAATTTTTTTGGTTTGTCTTGCTCCTTTGTCCAGAAGAAATCCCTTTGGATATAGTTTATCTCCTTGTAGGTGTCCTTTGGGAGTTTGAAGCAATTCATTTGGTAAATACTAGAGGTTGGAGTAACAATATGGATCATTGTTACTTTCCCAACAATAGACATAGTGGATTTCCAGTCACCTAATTTGAATTTTAACTTCTTGATGCAAGGTTTAAATGCTTGCACTTTACCTTTTTTTGTGGAAAAGGGAGAGCCCAAGTAGTTATCCTTCACATCAGTTTTTTAAACCTTCATGTAAGTGCTGATTTTTTCAGCAATATCAGGGGCAGTATTCTTGCTGAAGAAAATGCCAGATTTAGAGAAGTTAATCATCTGGCCAGAGGTATGACTGAAGTCCTGAAAAACTTGAACTAAGTTTTTGCAATCCTCCATATTGGCCTGACAGAAGATCATGCAATCATCATCAAATAGAAGGTAGCTAATGGAAGGAGCATTGGCACAAAGTTTAGTTCCATAAGTAAGATTTTGATTATCAGCATGGAGAAGGCTTCTGGAGAGAGCTTCCATGCAAAAGAGGAATAAGTAAGGAGATATGGGGTCTCCTTGACTGACACCTCTAAAAGGTTTGAAGAATTTTCCAGGTATAGTATTAACCAGAACAGCCAAGTTAGTAGTGGAGATATATTGGTGTATAAGGTTACACCATTTGGGGCTAAATCCCATTTGGGTCATAATGCTTATCAGAAAATCCCAGTTAACTCTGTCAAAGGCTTTGTCCATGTCAATTTTTATACCTATAATGCCCTTAGAGCCTTTCTTGTCATTCATAGTATTTTAATGATGGATGAGCTCATGATCAATAGCAATGTTGTCAGATATTTTCTACCAAGAATTAAAGCAGATTGGAAGAGAGAAATGAGTTTGGGTAATAGAGGCTTGAGTCTTTGAGCAAGGAGTTTAGAGATGATCTCGTAGGTAGTGTTGCATAGAGATAAGGGTCTAAAATGGGAAGGAGAGGTGGGGTTATCAATTTTTGGTATAAGGGATATAAAAGTGGAGTTCATTTCTTTTAGGATGAATCCAAACTTGAAGAAGTATTGCACCATGTCAATAATATCCTTACCAACCACCTCTCAGTTGGCTTGAAATAAATTAAGTGGGAAGCCATTAGGCCCAGGAATTTTGTCACCAGCCTGCTGAAAATAGTATTTTTGACCCCTGACCAAAGAACCATCCATCTTCCCAGATATAGATACGAGTACCATTGCCAACTCTCTAATAGTAATATTTTTGGATATTTTTTATGCCTTCCAAGATACCTTTCCAAATCCAAGAGTCAGTGTGTTTAGGTTTAATCTCTATTCTTATGGCTTCCTGGTTAGGAAAATGGGTTGATTTCATAGAACAGTACCACAAGGAGTGTGGCTCTGTTATAAAGCCTCCATGTTATTTTAGTGATTATAGCATTATTGAAGTATTCCATATTCTTGAAGCCCGGACCACCTAGCTCCTTAGGTTTTTTGACTGCATCCTAGGCAAAGTAATATAATTTTTTTGGTTTGTCTTGCTCCTTTGTCCAGAAGAAATCCCTTTGGATATAGTTTATCTCCTTGTAGGTGTCCTTTGGGAGTTTGAAGCAATTCATTTGGTAAATACTAGAGGTTGGAGTAACAGTATGGATCATTGTTACTTTCCCAACAATAGACATAGTGGATTTCCAGTCACCTAATCTGAATTTTAACTTCTCAATGCAAGGTTTAAATGCTTGCACTTTACCTTTTTTGTGGAAAAGGGAGAGCCCAAGTAGTTATCCTGCACATCAGTTTTTTAAACCTTCATGTAAGTGCTGATTTTGTCAGCAATATCAGGGGCAGTATTCTTGCTGAAGAAAATGCCAGATTTAGAGAAGTTAATCATCTGGCCAGAGGTATGACTGAAGTCCTGAAAAACTTGAACTAAGTTTTTACAATCCTCCATATTGGCCTGACAGAAGATCATGCAATCATCATCAAATAGAAGGTAGCTAATGGAAGGAGCATTGGCACAAAGTTTAGTTCCATAAGTAAGATTTTGATTATCAGCATGGAGAAGGCTTCTAGAGAGAGCTTCCATGCAAAAGAGGAATAAGTAAGGAGATATGGGGTCTCCTTGACTGACACCTCTAAAAGGTTTGAAGAATTTTCCAGGTATAGTATTAACCAGAACAGCCAAGTTAGTAGTGGAGATATATTGGTGTATAAGGTTACACCATTTGGGGCTAAATCCCATTTGGGTCATAATGCTTATCAGAAAATCCCAGTTAACTCTGTCAAAGGCTTTGTCCATGTCAATTTTTATACCTATAATGCCCTTAGAGCCTTTCTTGTCATTCATAGTATTTTAATGATGGATGAGCTCATGATCAATAGCAATGTTGTCAGATATTTTCTACCAAGAATTAAAGCAGATTGGAAGAGAGAAATGAGTTTGGGTAATAGAGGCTTGAGTCTTTGAGCAAGGAGTTTAGAGATGATCTCGTAGGTAGTGTTGCATAGAGATAAGGGTCTAAAATGGGAAGGAGAGGTGGGGTTATCAATTTTTGGTATAAGGGATATAAAAGTGGAGTTCATTTCTTTTAGGATGAATCCAAACTTGAAGAAGTATTGCACCATGTCAATAATATCCTTACCAACCACCTCTCAGTTGGCTTGAAATAAATTAAGTGGGAAGCCATTAGGCCCAGGAATTTTGTCACCAGCCTGCTGAAAATAGTATTTTTGACCCCTGACCAAAGAACCATCCATCTTCCCAGATATAGATACGAGTACCATTGCCAACTCTCTAATAGTAATATTTTTGGATATTTTTTATGCCTTCCAAGATACCTTTCCAAATCCAAGAGTCAGTGTGTTTAGGTTTAATCTCTATTCTTATGGCTTCCTGGTTAGGAAAATGGGTTGATTTCATAGAACAGTACCACAAGGAGTGTGGCTCTGTTATAAAGCCTCCATGTTATTTTAGTGATTATAGCATTATTGAAGTATTCCATATTCTTGAAGCCCGGACCACCTAGCTCCTTAGGTTTTTTGACTGCATCCTAGGCAAAGTAATATAATTTTTTTGGTTTGTCTTGCTCCTTTGTCCAGAAGAAATCCCTTTGGATATAGTTTATCTCCTTGTAGGTGTCCTTTGGGAGTTTTAAGCAATTCATTTGGTAAATACTAGAGGTTGGAGTAACAGTATGGATCATTGTTACTTTCCCAACAATAGACATAGTGGATTTCCAGCCACCTAATCTGAATTTTAACTTCTCAATGCAAGGTTTAAATGCTTGCACTTTACCTTTTTTTGTGGAAAAGGGAGATCCCAAGTAGTTATCCTGCACATCAGTTTTTTAAACCTTCATGTAAGTGCTGATTTTGTCAGCAATATCAGGGGAAGTATTCTTGCTGAAGAAAATGCCAGATTTAGAGAAGTTAATCATCTGGCCAGAGGTATGACTGAAGTCCTGAAAAACTTGAACTAAGTTTTTACAATCCTCCATATTGGCCTGACAGAAGATCATGCAATCATCATCAAATAGAAGGTAGCTAATGGAAGGAGCATTGGCACAAAGTTTAGTTCCATGAATAATATTTTGATTGTTAGCATGGAGAAGGATTCTAGAGAGAGCTTCCATGCAAAAGAGGAATAAGTAAGGAGATATGGGGTCTCCTTGACTGACACCTCTAAAAGGTTTGAAGAATTTTCCAGGTATAGTATTAACCAGAACAGCCAAGTTAGTAGTGGAGATATATTGGTGTATAAGGTTACACCATTTGGGGCTAAATCCCATTTGGGTCATAATGCTTATCAGAAAATCCCAGTTAACTCTGTCAAAGGCTTTCTCCATGTTAATTTTTATACCCATAATGCCCTTAGAGCCTTTCTTGTCATTCATAGTATTTTAATGATGGATGAGCTCATGAGAAATAACAATGTTGTCAGATATTTTTCTACCAAGGATGAAAGCAGATTGGAAGAGAGAAATGAGTTTGGGTAATAAAGGCTTGAGTCTTTGAGCAAGGAGTTTAGAGATGATCTCGTAGGTAGTGTTGCATAGAGATAAGGGTCTAAAATGGGAAGGAGAGGTGGGGTTATCAATTTTTGGTATAAGGGATATAAAAGTGGAGTTCATTTCTTTTAGGATGAATCCAAACTTGAAAAAATATTGCACCATGTCAATAATATCCTTACCAACCACCTCTCAGTTGTCTTGAAATAAATTAGGTGGGAAGCCATTAGGCCCGGGACTTTTGTCACCAGCCTGATGAAAAGAATATTTTTGATTTTTAATGCATATCGGACCAGAAGTATTTTTTCTTTTTCAGAATTGAGAACGGTGTTGAGTATAAGGTTAAGGATGTTTTGGTTAAGGGACATATCTTCAGCGCAGTAGCCATGTTTTCAAAGTGGTTAGTGATGTAGTATGAAATGTCCTTGAAGTTGTGTAACCATATGATATCCTTCTTTTTGATTGAATCAATTTTGTTTCTTATAGCTCTTTTCTTTGCTGAATCATGGAAGAATCTGGTATTTCTATCCCCCAACTTAATTAATTAATCTTTATTTTAAGTTTTCTAGAAACTTTCTTAGATATCTTGCCACTGCTCTACTTTTCTCTTAGCTTCTTTGCTAGCTTTTCCTCTATTCATGTCAAACTGGATCTTAATGATCCAATCTAGAAGTTATAGACTCTCCTTAAGGTTGGTTTTAATGTTACCATAAACTTATTTGTTCCAAAGCTTAACTTTAACTTTGACATCTTTTAGTTTTCTTGTTATAGTAAAGGCAGAAGATCCAGAGTATCTCTTTTTCTAACATTCGGCAATAATATATTTACATTCTTGGTGATCCATCCATTGGCCAAATATCTTGAAGGGGATTTGGCCAGATTTCCAGTTGGTGTTGAGAATGATAGGATTGTGATCAGATCTGAGGCTGGGAGATTTGATATTGTAGTGTTGAGAAGATATCTAGCCAAGAGTTAAATATTACGCCCCTATCAAGTCTTTTCTCAGTAAGTTGAGTACCCATTCTTTTTTTAGTCCAAGTGAAAGGGGATTCAGTATAACCCATATCAGTTCGGTTAGTTTCCTCAATTTTCTGTAAAAAAATATCAACTTCAGATGAGTCTGTGGGGTATTGAGTGTATTTTTCATGTTTATGAAGAACAAGGTTAAAATCTCCCATTAAGAGCCGAGGTAAATAGTTATCCTTCTCAGTGTTTTCTATCATTTTCCATGAATCCAGCTTGTCCTTAGTAGTGCAAGGGCTGCCATAATAGACTATAAAGAGCCAAGAGTTGCCAATGCTAGGAGTAATTATGATACTAATATGATTGTTTGAGAAATCCAAGATAGAAATGTTGATATTGATTTTCCAGGCTAGAGCAAGCCCTCCAACTGTTCCAACCTTCCCTTTTGGTTCTACAAACCAATAGTTGGTGACACCAATGTTATTCAGAATAGGTTTAAGGTTTTTGGAATGTTGCTTAGTTTATGTAAAGAAAATGACAGGATTCTGCTTGTTTAAAATGTTATTGAGGTTTCTACTAGTGTTGTGTTTTCCTATCCCTTGAAAGTTCCATGTCATAACTGTAAAGAATGACCAATAGTAGGATATTCTAGGGTAGGAAAAAATAAAAATGTGATAACGAATACTATCCTACGTGCATATGCCGATAGATGTGTGTGAGTCTTGTGCACATGATATAATAGTCTAAGCTAGAGTATATTGGGAAAGTATAACACATGAGAGGCATCAGAGTGTTAGTTTGTATAATGAAAGTAGTAAAATATAAGACTATGGGGTTGGTGATGGAGTTTACCTCAGAATTCAAGAAAGCATTGGCTCCCACGAGGCTATTAGTAGTCATATCTGTTAAGTGTTCCATCTTCAGATCTTTGGCTCTAGTACTGCTCTTCTTGTTAGGTAGCATTGGATCCAAGGTTTCCAGAGTTGGTCAGAGGCACAAGAGATAACGAGGTTTTTCCTTTTTGGGTCCAAAATTCCAGTAGTGTTGATGTTGGTGGTTGGTTTATTTTTTAGCTCAGTCTTCCTTTTTTCCCATAATAGTTTTTTTTTTTTTACATTGAATTCCTCATTGATTTGGTTTTGGATTTCAGAAAGGGAAGGGATGGTAATGCAAGGATTGGGATTTTGAAGAGGTATCTTAGGAAAAATAGATTCGGGATTTATGACAGCTTCAGGAGTGTTGCTTTTGTTGATTTTTTTCATCCTAGCAGCACTTTTGATGTTGATGCCTCTTCTTTTTTGGTTTTGATCCTTGACTTTGTGACATTCAATAATTTTCCTATGATTTTTCTGGAAGGCTAAGGCTTCAGGATTAATATTTGTGATATCGCATATGATAGGTCCTTGTAAGCCAGCTTTAAAGATTATGAACTCCTCAAGGTCATCCAATTCTTCTGTATTATTCTTTAGGTCTATCTGTCTTTGATCCAATCTCATTTTGATTGCAAACTCTACATCAACATAATTGTATGAATATGGCCTTCTCTTGGTGATAGGAATGGAATATTTATGTGAGGTATTGGATATGTTTGGTTTGGGGGAATGGTTTTTCAGGTTTGAATACAGATTGCTCTTTTTTTTTTCTTCACATAGTGAGCCAGGATGATCCAGAATCCTACACATTTTGCAGAAGTTTATACCAGTGAGAGCATATGTGAATTCTAGCTAGTGAGAGATGGTGGGAGTTTTATAAGCATTAATGCCATGCTTCAGAGCTCTAGTAATATCAATGTTTAATAAAACTTCCATGTTTTCTCATCTTCATCTCTTACATAAGGATTCTTTGCATCTTAAAAATTTCCTGTTGGCTTGAAAATGTTTTTGATATCTAGAATAATGTGTTTAGGAATCCTCTTCACTACATAAAAGTTTGCTTCATCTATAAAGTTATCCCCCTGAGGGGAAACTTCAGTGAAAACAATGAGTTTGTTGAAAATACTTCTTGTCCCCCTTGTCTATAGATTCTATAGTCCTTCATGTTTCTAGTCTTATATAGAATAATAGTTTATTTTCTTTTTCCAAAGACATACTTCAGCATCTCTTTTAAGTTCCCAAATGTTGTTGATAAACCTTGAAATGACTCTGGTTTCATTTTCAGAGTTAATAAAAACTTTAAGGAAAAGATATTCTGGGATATTTAAAGAGGAGTTCATTTGATCAACTAGAGTGTTAGAGCATTTTTCGGTTGAACCCACCAAGCGCTGGTATGTCATATTTTAGTGAATCAAAACTCATTTAAAGAGTCGCTTGATTATTTACTAGAGTCAACTTCGTATAGGTTAGATAGAAAGTTACTAGGATATGAGACTTGCAATTATTACGTGAAGACTTTGAAGAATATGAAGAAATAAATAACTACAACGATGACGACATCATCCTTTCCCTTGAGGTTAGTAATATTTGATTAAACTATTTCATTCCTAACGTATCTTTCAAGTCGTGCATATTGAAAACATAACTGCGAAGCTGTGAATAATTATACTCTATTTAGACATAGTGTTAAGGAATTACAATACGAAGTATAACGGTTATCTTTTGAACTTCGTATATAAGACATCGACATAATCGTATGAATGCTATTGTGATTATGTATGGGTATGGGTGAAGATTTCGTTATAGGAAACAATGTTATACATTCGTTTAAAGGAAGTACAATTCATAAACTTGTTTTATGAATCGAAAGGGAAATCGCTAGGCTTATTGGTATTTTTATTCGTTGCAAATCTTTGAATTACCAATATGTGTGTTTAGTATAACCGCTCATAACTTGTTTATGTATCTTGGTAAAACTATTCACAATGCCTGATTTTTGTATTGGTGTTTTGGGGTAAAAACTAATTATGCTGTATTTTGGTAAATTTGGGTGTGTTGATGAGAAACGAATTCAAACCTTAAATAAATATACTGCACAAAAGTACTTTTAGATTCGAGAGATCAATTTGTAAGACTCTGTCCTAAACCAAGAAATGGTCGTTCTGGATTCAATTCGGTCACAAAGTGAAAGAGAGGGGGTTGATCTTAGGGAGGGAAGCGAAGAAGGTGTTTGAGATCAGAATGTTGAATTATGAATGTGTGGTTGTTTTATGACTTGTATCAGAATGTAGAACTGGCTTGCATAACGTAAGCTATCAGTTCTTGGTGTTTTCTAAATACTTGTGTTGATAACCCTTGTATTTTAAAATAGGTTGAAAAACCTATTTATACAAGTCATTGAGTGCACCCCTAATATCGTAGGAAGTGGAGAGGTGGGGTTGTGTAAAAAGTGGTGATCACCACATTTCCTTTAGTGGAAAAATTGTTCACACTTTCACCCACTACTCTCATTGTTGTTAATCGACCGTTCTTTCCTGACACTTTCTCGTAATGTGCGTGTTGCACGCCACACGTTGTAAACCGCCAAACCAATACTCCAGTGATCATCCCCCAGTTTTTGACATGTTTGATGTCTCGAGTGAATGGGTCAAGTTGTGAAACTTGCCGCTTAAAGTAGCACATAGTGCTTTTAGGTCAAATGATAAAATTATTTGTGAGATCAATATTTATAAAGCATCGCTTATAATTGATGCACATGAAGCATCACTTTTAAACAAACTACTGAAAACAATCGATATGCAGGAAGCATCGTTGTTTTAGAGTTCGTCCAAATTAGTTGCGAGTTGAATGTCTTAGAAAAGTAGCATGACCGGCCACCTTTGGGCGATCGTTTGAGAACCCTATGGGTGAGCTACCACTTGGTCGATCGCTCCCTATGGAAGATAGGGGGCGGTGATCACAATGTCACCCTGTTGGCTATCTAGAATCAGATCTAAACCTTCCGACCAGGTTAGCGAAGTTGGACGGACGAGATGATTTGCGACAGTTGTATGTTGTCGTTAATTGTATTTTAGGGTTTCAAGCTGTACGGCAACCCTACCATTGGGCCAAATAATTTGTGGCGTTTGCCACTGATTTGGACAGGACGATTAGGTATATGCACATATGGGTTTCCGGTGAGTGTGCAAGCATCTCGTTGGCTTCCTGAAATTAGATCTAGGCCGTCCGACTAGGCTAGAAAAGATGGACGGCCGTGATTGATTTGCGGCAGTTGATTAACGCCGCTTATTCAATTTAGGGTTTTATAAGCGCGCGATCGCCCTACTTTGGGCAAGCGGTTCAACATGCTTCTGAATCTTCGCATGTAATTCGATCAACTGGGGATGGAGATGAGCCGTCGACGATCATGTTGGCGCCTCTTTGATCGTCTAAAATTGGATCTAAGCCACTCAATGTGGCTAGCGAAGATGGATGGTTGTGATCGATTTGCGACAGTAATGTGTCGTCGCAACACAAACTAGGGTTTTCAAACAGCGCGTTCACCCTACTTTGGGCAAACAATTCAATGCGCCCCTGGTTTGTTATGGACAAGTTGATTGACCAAGGATGTAGTTGGGTTGTTGGTGAACATGCCAGTACCCTTTTGATCATTCGAGGGAAGATCTAGACCGTCCAACTAGGATAGCTAAGTTGGACGGATGTGATGAATTTGAGACCGTTATGGTCGGTCTTGGCTCGTTTGAGATTTTTTTTCAATAGTGTGATCACATATGTTTTGGTGAGCGTTCAAGGGTGTAGCGGATGAGCTAAAGGGATTTTGACCGGTCGGGATGTTAGTGGGCCCGTTGGTATTTGTCATGACGATCACCTAGTTCCTCTAGGAGTAGGCTAGGCTTGTTGAATTGTGTGGCCAAATCGTGTGGCCATGATCGTTTCTTAAGACTGATATGGACAGTCTAGATTTTTCTTAAGGAATTGAAACACGTTCGATCACGCTAACTTTTAATTAAAAAGTGTATAAACACGTTGATATCTTTATCAGATAGTGGTGTAGCCTACGTGAGTGTTTTTCATGCAGGTCTCAATACTGACACTTCGGGATATTCATGCTACTCCGCTGCGAGTAAACATTAATCGTCATGTCATGCCAATATTGAGAGTTCGGCTTGGAACATAACATAGGAAAATACTAGGCAGGTCAATGCATTAGTGAATAATACTGGTGGAAGATAATATTCATAGAATATTTGGGATCGTTGCTACATGCATCATTCTGAGTGAATTTTATATATGGAAATATATTGAATTTCTCAATACATATGTGAGATAAAGGCTTAAGCACTCATTACTTTCGAATGGCTTTTGTTATTTGGCAGGATGACAGCGTATTAAATACAGGTGTTTTACAATTTTAGCCCTAAACCGAAAACCACCATCAACATTAAGTCCCCTGCTTAGCACGTAATAGTGACGCTATTACGGGGCAAACATTAGATGGTGGCAGATGAAGAAATTCACAAGAGAAGTTCAGCGTACATTACCAGGATAGAGGATGGCTCGTTCTTGAGCAAGATACATTTCTTTTCAGCATACGTCAGTTATCTTCAGTTAGATTAGTATTTATTTGATTGTCATCCCGTATCTGAAGTCTTTATTCACGGCAGGTAGAAACTCATTTTCTTCCCTGGATCCTGCTGGTTTGTGGAATATAAAGATAAACGTTTGAGCCTTTCTCCCCACACCGTTCATTACATAATTGCATTCTTCTTCATTCTAAGTATTGCTCCATATGTCTCATGTAATTTGATTTTTGATTTTTTTTCTTCGATTGTTGATATAATCATGATGCCTATTTGTAGTATATGATGGGAACTTCCGGTGATGATTATTCTTTAACTTCTCCATAGAAGAGTTTTGAATTCGACAAACCCAGGGATAACGCATTCGAGGAGGTAATGTCCAAAACATATTCTCCGTTTCGCGAAGCTGGTCGTGATATACAGGGTATGTCTCTTGTGCACTTATGCGTCGTTCGAGAGCATGTTCAAGCTTTTCTGGCTTCAGTTGGTATGGAGGAGAAGTGGATACATGATGAAGCATCTCAGCGTGATGAATCATCTCATCCCCCGAGTGCCAGGGCTGAAAGATTCGCGGCTCGATTGAAACGGTGGAGGGTTGAGCATAAGCAATCTCTAGGCGGGAATAAGTATGATTACCCTATTCATAATGGGATCATAATTCTCGACTCTGATGTGGACGAACTGGAGCATCCTCAAAAGACCGTTGGGGAAGTTTCTAAAAAGGATATCAGCGCAGCTTATGAGGAAGAGGTTGAAGTATATTATATAGAGGATATCGAAGCGACTACTAGGGGGAACATAGGAGAGTCATTTGGAGAATATGTTGAAGCATCTCTCGAGGAAGATGTTGAAGCGTCTTCTGGACGGAACATTGAAGCAGCTGATAGAGGTATTGAAGCGGCGTCCGATGGGGAAGTCGATGCGACTTCTGGAGAGGATGTGAGGCCGTCTTATGAAAAAGATGTTAAAGCAGCCTCTAATAAAGACTCTGGTGAAGGCGGTGTTGATCCCGTTGATCATTAGATTTCCCACTTGTTACTTTATTTCGTAGAAGAATATCTTTTTGTAGCTTAGCTTGCATATGTTTTTGATATTTTAGTGGTTTTTTGTTTATGTGACTGGAGCCAGGGCTTCATCGGATAATAATCTTTCACTCATGTTGATTTAACAACCTTATGTTTCTAATTAGGTGAATAAATAAAATCTCTTGCCTGAGAAATCCAAATCTTCGGAAAAAATCTCATAACGTCTTGGAATTTTAGTCGCCACATCCTTTGTTAGAATTACAGTAGAGCCTCTTCCTCGAATGCCATAACTAGTGCCTTGATTGCGTAAATGAGTTCTTCCCATTGATGGGGCCGATGGGGAGGCGACACACATAAGTGATGATGTATTTTCCTTTCATGTGACTAGATACTGCTTCCATGATGATATTTATTATGTGTAACCTTAATAACAATAGCTTAAAGTAGGGGATGTTATGGTGAAAAAGGATTCGCCCACGAACCTGTAACTCCCATTTGGTATTACCCTTGTATATCACATGTGTTGTGCTTTCATGAAAAAGAAATCCAAGAGTCCTATTTGTTAGGTGTGGAGGCTCTTCCTCCAATTAATAGCTTGGGTGACGTGATTTAACGCGTCTGAATAAGTGGTTGCAATCCAGGAGCACCACGCGCTAGCTTACTGCTTCCTGGTTCCGTGAAGGGATTTTTCAAAATCCTAAGAATTACTAGTGGTGAAACTTCTTTCCTAGATCTAAGCACACAGTGATTGAGAGACCGTTTCTTTGTTGAAGCAGGATGCACTTCAGGATGCTTTCCCAAAACAGTGTACTGGTTGCTTGACGATTTCCTTTGGTCTCCTTACCCTTCTTTTTCTTCATGTATTCCCTTCTTTGGTGTTTTTGAAAGATACGAGGTGCCTCTTTCGTGTGTTTTTTTTTTTTTGGTTTGAATCAATGGGTAATGATTTTATGAGGGTTTAGGTTTACTTGAGACTTTACCTTGAGATGACTCAGGAGTAAGAATTTTAAAAGAAGTGATGCTTTGATAACTGATAAATTGAAACCATAATCATGAATGCAAGCAGTGCAATCATTTTGGAGGAATTACAAATATTGCATGAAAGGGAAATTGCTAAAGGAAATACTAAAAGAAATCTTAGAGGATAGGGCGGCGTGACATCTTAGGTATTGAAGGGTTTGATCCAGCGGGCGTGTATTACTACGCATTCTAGCTTGTCAGTATTGATAATCTTGCAGTAACCTCCCAAAATGATTTCTTCCACTAGGTACGGCTTGTCTTTTCCTTCTGTGGAATCGGATGAAGCAGGCTGAGCCGCAACTCTTACCACCATATCTCCAACTTAGAATGGATTTGGGCGTTGTGCCATTATTTTCCCAGATTCCTCATTTCTAACTGTGACATCTTCTAAATTATATTGATAAAATACTTGAAAGGACCAGCATCCCATTCACATCTCCTAGTAATGGATGGGTTGATAATCGGATCAAGTCCCCAAGTTTTAATGGGAGGATAAGTGACTGGTTGCAAAAAAGGTTGTTCAATAAGACTTACTTGTGCTCGGAATCTGTGGAGGAATGTCGTCGGGCTCTTTCCAGGAAGTTGTGTCATGTTGTCGAGCTGTCGATACGGCAATAGATAATCTTCAGGGTTGGACGGCTTGTTGGAAATACTTTCAGGTATAGACACTGGCAAAGGACATATTCCTAGCTTTGCTTTATTGGCGTGCACCCATGAACGGACCAGAATCATATCTAACAATGTGAAACTTGCCGCGAATTAGAGAATCTCCTTCCTTGATTTCGAGATTAATATACCCGTAAGCATCCTTTGACTATCCTTCTGCGCTTTGAATCACAGTTGGGCAGTGAACAGCTTCATGCTTTGAAATCTTTGTAGCACTCAGAGTCTTGACAGTAACAATATTGAAATCTGATGCTGCATCAATCAGTGTGCTGTCAAACTCGACATCCTTTAAGTGAGCAGTAATTAAGAGTCCCCAGTTGCATCTATCAGTCGCGCTTTCCAATAAAGATTAGGGTTTGGAAGTGAGTTCCCTGACCGGAAACAAATGCTTGCGTGATACAATACGGTTGAGGGCTGCAAATATGTCTTGACGCTGCGTCTTGGAGAAATACATGATTTCACATAAATGCTCCATCATAGACTGTACGGTTTTGTATACGAAGTCCCCAGAAATCATTCAGCTCCTGATAGGAAGTGGATCTCTGTGAACACCTTAATTTCCTAATTGGAGTTCTCATGTATCCACATTTTCTTTAAAAATGCGCTTTAACTTGTTGCAGTCACTGGCTGGGTGATTGATGAACCTATGGTAACGGCAATATTTGGGATTTGCCATTTCTTCCTTGGTTGGTGGACGTTTGAGAGGAGGTAGCTTGATGGCGTCATCTTGAATCCATGCTTCTAGGAGTTCAATGACTTCATCTATTGGAAATGGGAAGTCTGGAGCAGCAGCTTCAGTTTCTTGTTGTTGCACAGGGGTCTTGGCCACGACTTTCCGGGATAGAGTTGTCTGTGCTGGTGCTATATGCTTAGGTTGTTGTTTCGCTGCTGGATCTTTCATTTTCCCTCCTTTACCTAATACGCTTATAAAAGGACCAGTGTTATATTGCTTGTTGATGAGGCACATATTTCCTCGAGTCTCGCGTGCGTCTTCACCCTTGGCCGGTCTGGTTCTTTATCACAACGATGGTGGGGTCGTATCAGACCGCTTAGCAGCTTCATGGAGCTCATAGAACATCTCTAAATGTAGGTTTTCCAGCAAAGCATGATATATGGGAACCATACCCTTAATGCATGATTCCACCAACTATTGTTCGGTCACATTTTGGTCGTGACAATCCAATGCTTGAATTCTGAATCTCTTGACATAATCATTTGGATGTTCATTATTTCGTTGAAATATTCTCCCTAAGTCTAAGAAAGTGATTTTCTCAGACACGAAGAAATAATTCTTGTAGAAAGCGGTAACCATCTCGCACCAATTAAATATGCTATTTGGTGCGATGTTGTTGTACCAGGTATACGCTCTTCCGGTAAGTGACTTTGAAAATTCTTTCAGGCGGAGGACATGATTGTATTCTTGTTCTCCCAAGGACTCCAGAAAATAAGAGTTGTGTTCGCGAGCGTTACTAGTGCCATCATAAAGGGAAAACAGAGGAGAGGAGTATCCTCTCGGGAGAGGAAATCTTTACACATCAAGAGGATACGGAGGTTAGTGCTGGTGCATGTACACCGGGTTTTCTTTGCCTCGATTTTGGAGGAGACGCTCCAGATCCTCACGTGTGATAAAGTTGGACGGATGATTCCTTTCCCGTAAGTGTTTAGGAGCAACACGAACTTCCTCATCTATGAAGGCACGCCATGTTGAAGCATTTGCATCAGGAGTGTTAAAAGTATTCCTTATTGGCTCCATGGGTTGGCGCGACTCTTATGGTAGTTGCTCCGTTAGTGTCTTGAGGAAAGTGATTACTTCTTTATGAGTTGTATCCATGTCCGTATGAGCCTTATAGAGAACTTCTTGTCTTTCCATTAAATCGACAATGGTGATAGGGGGTTGGCTTCCTCTGACTCCTCCAGTCTATCATCCCGATGAAGAAATGGTGGCAGCCCTAGTGACGATTGGAGATGTCATGCTCGAAGAAATATTAGGAGTATCAACGGCTCTGGCTTTGGTAATATGAGGTGTCACGCCAGAGGGGATGCTTCCAGAATTACTGGTGTTGGTGATATAGGGTGTATCCCCGTGCGATGTGTTGATTGTGCTGGCAGGCGATATATTGGTATTAACCTCAGGGATATTAGCAGTAGGAGTGTTATCAACGCCCGCAGCATCAGGGTTGGTAACTGAACCAGACCTAAGATCTACCATCTTGAATTTGAGAAAATTGAAATGAGATTGAAAATTGATTTTGTATCCGAGAGATTAATCTCCCACTGTGGTCGCCAGTTGTTTTGGGGTAAAAACTAAGTTTGTTGCTTTTTGGTAAATTTGGGTGTGTTGATGAGAAACGAATTCAAACACTAAATAAATGTATTGTACATGAGTACTTTTAGATTCGAGAGATCAGTCTGTAAGACTCTGGCCTAAACCAAGAAATGGTCGTTCTAGATTCAATTCGGTCACAAAGTGAAGGAGAATGGGTTGATCTTAGGGAGGGAATCGAAGAAGGTGTTTGAGATCAGATGTTGAATTATGAAGGTGTGGCTTTTTTATGCGGGTACAAGCAGGCCGAGTATTTTCGGGTATTATTTACACCCCTACTTTGTACATTGACAAACTATGTTGATCATGATTCAATTGCGATTAAATTATTTCCATGAAGTAATTTGCATTTGATATTTTCTCTAATTAACACTAGACTTAATTGATCACATGATTGTGACTCAATCTTAATATCTTAGTGAAGATGAAAATGAGTGTAAATCTTTTAAGTCTAAAACGGCTAGTTTCGGCTAACCATGTTGAACATAGTCTTTATACACGGTTCGGTTACGGTTTAACTAACCATAGTTTATATCTTGTATATGTTATTAAGATTCAAAGCTTTCATCTAACGGTGGATATTGTTTGCTTGGTTCCAAATCTATCTTAGCTTAAACCTAAAGCAACCTAGGATTTAAAGTCTATATAAGGGGAACTCTTGACAACTTATATCTTTGAATCCCGACATTACTTTTTGGTGTGTCCTAGTTGTATATATATTTGTCCTCTCCGGAAACTCCTTTAGGGTTTAGAGACTATAAAGACTTCACAGGGATTCGTGAATCCAGGTTCAATTATCTTTTATCTTGGTAACTTGAGTATCCCGATCTTGATTGTTTCTAGAGATTTCTCCAACGATCAAGATAGATAGTAATCACCAGAGTCTCTTCGTCTCATACTTTGTTGATTTCGCAAGTTTTATACTTGTGAGGTGAATAATAATATATGTTGCACTTCGGGTTGCATAAGTCCGGATTTTGAGGATAGCCAGACTTTTGTCTAAGTTGCTATCGATTTCCATCACCTGGATCTATCGTTTAATCTGATCACCCGTTTAGATCGTAAATGAGGAAATTAATTATAGGCCTAATCTACGGGAGGCAAATTTTGTTTAAAGTCTTCAATTGAGGTTGAAGCAACTCTTAGTTGGGGGTGACATCAACTAAAGGAATCAATTGCGCAGAGTCTTACGAGATTCAAGAGGCGTAAGGTGCGCGAATGTACCTTAATCGGTGGATTTTCTTTTAGGGCTCAAGTACATTCTAGACAGAAGTTAATTGGCAGTATGATAGTGTTTGTAGTTGTTTAATATAGTGTGGTGTTCAACCTGGACTAGGTCCCAGGGTTTTTCTGCATTGGCGGTTTCCTCGTTATCAAAACTTCTGGTGTCTTTGTTAATTCTTTTTTCATATTATATTGTTTATCTTAATAATTGAAATATCACAGGTTATGCGTTGATCAATCACAGTAACCATGTCCAACCTTGTTAATTGGAAAAGACATGATTGATCCATGGACATTGGTCTTTGGTATCGCCCAAGAACTCTATTTGTAGTTAGGTTCACGGATTCAATTCTGTAAATGTTATATATATATATATAGGCACTTTCTTTGATTGAGTTTTTACTCTCGGAGTTGTGCTGAGTTTGTCCATACATATTTCCTAAGAAAAATTTGGTGGTGTATCTTGGTACCCCCTGTGTTTTCAGTTGGTATCAAAGTAGGAAAACACATTAAGACCTGATAAGTCTATGTTTGAAGCAGTCTGAGAATTATGGACAGAAACGAAATCTTAAAAAATGTATCACCAGTAAAAATCATACCAAATCCCGAGTGTGTTCTAGAAACTATCGATGTTGATTTCGGTACTGATCTAAAGAATATGATCGATAAGCTCTATCGTGAGAAACACGGATTAAAAAGAATTATCGATGGACTTTGTTGTGAGATCTGCATCAAAGATTCCGATCTTCGAGAAGCTTCTGAAAGGGAAAATACTTTCTAGGATAAGTTGGATGATCATATTCAAATTAATAAAGAGAAAGTTGTGGGTGCTGGACATTTTATATCCGCTATCAACAAAACTCTTGGGATTTTGAATCATGTTGGAAAAACTTTCGATCTATCTATGGATTCGAGAAATTCTCTTAATTCATGTGTCATGAATTGTCGTCATTATGGAGATAAAAGGAGGATTAGGATTTAATAAAACCATTCAGACTCAGAGTGGTGTGAAGGAATCTCTTTGTGTTGCTACACAAACTGTAGGATCCTATATGTTTTGTAATGCTTTCGATCATTACCAACATACTTGTAAACTCTTTAGGAAAAAATTAAAGGTTGCTAGTGATCTTAATAAGAAAGCTGGAAAACTTTTCTCTAACCTTATGAGTTCTAAAATACTAACAAATTCCTTCCATGGGAACAATGATGTTAGTATGGAAGCTTTCGCTTTAAAGTCATCCTCACCTTTTCAATGGTTTCTTGACAGTGTGTATAGCCGACATATGATAGGATATATTTCGTGGTTCATGAACTCGAGCAACTTTGATGGAGGTCCTGTGACGTTCGGAGATGAGAGTTGATACTACATTAGCAAAAAGGGAACGATCAAGCTACCGATGTGTCTGAAATCCATTCTGTTATTTACATTAAAGGTATGACTGCAAATCTTCTCTCTGTTAGTCAAATTTGCGAAAAAAGACCATAAACTTATTTTCAGTGATGAAGGATGTGACATTTAATATAAATCCGGAAAAATAATTTTTCGTGGAATACGTGGCAAGAATAACTGTTATCTGTTAGATATTCAGTCTAATCTTTGTTGCAATCTGACAAAGGTGGAATCTACACACCTTTGGCATGAACGTTTTAGTCACATCAATTTTCACCTTTTTGCCAAGATCGTTAAAAAAGAACTTGTCAGAGGCGTACCCAAAATCAATGCCAAAGTTTATGGTGTTTGTGGAGCTTATGAAAAAGGCAAACAAGTACGGGTTTCACATAAATCATCTCGAGACATTGCCACAAAAGCTCCACTTGATTTAATTCATATGGATCTCTTTAGACCCATTCAACAACCCATTGTTGGGGGGAATAAATATGCTTTGGTAATGGTTGATGATTACACCATATTTACTTAGGTGGCGTTCTTGGCTCATAAGAATGAGACCCTAAGTGAATTCAAGATTATTGTTAATAGAATCCAGAACAAACAAGGTCACATGCTAAAGAAAATTAGAAGCGATCTGGGAACTGAATTCAAAGATACCTAAGTGTTTGAATTCCGTGACCAATTGAGTATTATTCAACAATATTCTCCACCTATCACTCCGCAAGCTAACAGAGTTGCAGAAAGGAATAATAGAAGTATACAGGAAATGGTCAGGGCAATGCTCCATAACAAAAATTTACCGTTGAAGTTTTGGGGAGATGCAGTCTTTATAGCATGTTACTTGATCAATCATGTGTATATACGCTCACAAACCCTGAATACTCCTTATGAGTTATGGTATGGTAAGAAACCTAACTTACAATATCTTTGTGTATTTAAAAGTAAGTGCTACATTCTTAAAGATCGTGAACAAAAAGGTAAATTTGATTCGAAAAATGATGAAGGTATTTTCCTTGGCTATGCATCTGACAGTCGTGGTTTTAGAGTATATAATCACAAAACTCGTGTCATGATGGAATCGTAAAACGTTATCATGGATGATTTTAAAGACTATTGTTAGAGCATAGCTCGGTTGAACCCACCAAGCGTTGGTATGTCAAGTTTGGTTGTCATATTTTGGTGAGCCAAAACTCATTTAAGAGTCGCTTGATTTAAATGTACTAGAGTCAACTTCGTATAGGTTAGCTTGAAAATATTAGGATGAGACATTACAAGCATTGCGAAGACTTTAAAAAGTGAAGAAGTACGGAGCTACAACCACAACATCATCCTTCCACTTGAGGTTAGTGATATTTGACCTGAATTGTTTCATTCCCT
The DNA here is from genome assembly GCA_023529315.1 of Papaver bracteatum. Classification (NCBI taxonomy): domain Eukaryota; kingdom Viridiplantae; phylum Streptophyta; class Magnoliopsida; order Ranunculales; family Papaveraceae; genus Papaver; species Papaver bracteatum. Next base: position 2,447,795 of record JAJJWX010001826.1, on the reverse strand, counting down.
AACGTATCTTTCAAGTCGTGCATATTGAAAACATAAAACTGTGAAGTATGAACACTCTAGATAGACATAGTATTAAGGAATACAATATGAAGTTTCTTGCTTAACCATTAAACTTTGTATATGAGACATCGACATAATCGTATGAATGCTATTGTGATTATGTATGGGTATGAGGTGAGGATTTCATCCTAGGAAATAATGTTTTTACATGTGTTTTAAGGAAGTAAGTTCATGATATGTGTTGTGAACCGAAAAGGAAATCGTCAGGCGTTATTTAGGCTGTTCTTCATTGAAAATCTTATGAACGACCAATATGTGTGATTAGTATAACCGCTCATGACTTGTTTGTGTTCTTGGTAAAACTATTCACATGAGGCCTGACTTAGGTATTTGTATGACTTTTATTAGTGAAACCGATCTTAAGTAATCACCTGGGGTATGATCGGGTTTGTGAGTGTCTGACCAAATTTTGGGAAAGGGGAACCGATCCTAGTAAGAGGTGCAGTACATCACAAGGGGGAACCGATCCTTGTATGAGGTGCATCAAGGTTTATAGAAGAAAGGGGAACCGATCTGTAATTGCAGGAAATCCCACAACACACCCCATATCATATCTTGATAACAATTTCTAGATCTACATATAAAAATGGTAATAAAAATACTAAAATTATAAATGGACACTAAGATTTTTACATGGTTCGATCAATTTGATCTACATCCATGATTCTTCACTATGATTGTTTAAATTTACATTTGATTTACATGGATAATCTCCATTAATGGGTAAAATTATAGATCTAGTTTTTTGGGAAGAAGATGATAAAGAAAATACATTCTCTCTCTAAAAATAATCTCTATCTGAAAAAATATCTCTCACCCTTCTCTCTCCTGCTTTTAACTTTATATAGGTATTTACATAGTGGATGACAGCTCATATACCACTCATATTCCCCTATTTTAGGATTCCTTTCTATACTCTCGCAAGCTCTCTCCATAATATCGCAGGTTCTCTCTCTCTTGCTACATTCTCTCGAGCTCCTGCCTTGTTCTCTCGAGCTCCCTCCTTGTTCTCTATAACAACCATAAAATCTTCACATCTTTCTTGTGTTTTATGTTGTCGTTATCTATTACGTCATTTCTGTAATTAATTTGCGATATTTACCATGTATGGTAGAAGTTTTCGCAAGAACGTTGTTGTTGCGAGATTCTGCTCCTACATTTCGCCTCTTTTTTCTTGAATATTGCTTGAAAAGCAATTTTTAAGAAGAAAAAAAAATCTGTTGTTGTAGTAGTCTTTGATGTTTGTTGATGAAGGAACGGGCGAAAGAATATTGGACTTGAAAAGTACGTACTTGCCTCTATTCTTTTGTGAAGTTCTAGATCTTTGCGAAGTAAATAAGAAGTATCAACTCTTGAAGTATGAGAAGTATGAAGTATCCTTGAAGAAATATAAGAAGTACTCAATCCTCAAAATATAAGAAGTATCCATCCTTGAATGAAAGTCATAAGTATTGCCTCTATTCATGCGAAATTATTACTTTATTTTTGGTGAAAATTCTTGTCCATTTTGGAAATGATTCTTGCCGAGAAGATAAAGAACATAAAATTTATTCTTGGTAATCCATAGTTGCCCTTGTTCTTTATCTATGAAGGTAGAATCCTTGAGAAAATGTTAAATGAACGAATTGTTTCTTTATTTTTATCTTGCCTCTGCCTCATGCGATAATCTCTTTAAGAAAATAATCACATTTTGCGAAATAATCACATCTCCTGCGAGATTCTGAATGTGTCTGCGAGATTCTGAATAATCTGCGAATTTATGAATAACCCTGCGAAATTATGAATAGTGCTGCGAAAATACAAATAATCCTTCTGAGAGAATCTAAATAATACTTCTGAGAAATTATGAATAATACTTCTGAGAGATTCTGAATAGTATTTCTGAGAGATTCTAAATAGTACTTGATATCTCTCTTGCGATGAACAAATCTTTCCTGCATTCATAAAAGATAATAGTTAATGTTTGAGATTATTCTATTGGTCTTATTTTGCCTTCCTAGTTAAAGGTCTTATTTTGCCAATTTTTTTATTTGCGACAAAATCGCAGGACGTCCTTACATTCGCATGTAAAGACCCATTGATCTTTCCTTATCATTTTTTTGTCATTTTGTTGCGACAATATGACAGGCCTAAGTTTTCTTGCGAGAACAAAGCCCCATGACATTGTCGTCTTGCGATGAAATCGCATGACGTCTTTACACTTTCATGTAACAACCAATTGATCTCATCTTATCTTTTTCTCATGGCTTTTTGCCTCTGTATAATATTTGTCACGCGACAATATGACAGGCCTAAATATTCTTGCGAACGTAAAGCCCCATGACATTGCCATCTTTAGACACTTATCAGCTCCCTAATGGAGGGTGCCGCTCTTATCTTCCCCCTGGTTGCCACTTCAAGGAGGGCACATCGTCCATATAAGACTAGCTCCTCATATCCGGTTTTACCAACAACCAACTGTTTTCGCAGCCTCTTATCCTTTATGCCTATATGGATTATAGTTATGAGACTGCACCCTAAGTGGGGTTTTCTTCGGGCCGAGTGCATCATATCCAAGACTTGCCAAGAATGTCCAGGGTATTTTCGTACGCCCCGGGCACCCTTGGCTCAAACGTGTACCTCGGCGCCTTGGTCATACTCTGCACTCCTTAGGAGAGACCCTCGGTCGTCCAACCAAGGTATAACCTTATATAGTTGGAAATCCAAGGTATCTCTCCTGGATAGGTATCTCAAAGAGATGGACCCCTTTCTCTCCATGACTCAGGTTCCAGCAGCGGTATAACCTTATCCCTGAGCCATGCAAACAGATACCCCCTTATATGACGCACTTTAGGTCTTACATTTGCCTCTTGCGAAATTTTATTCGCGAACTAGGGTGTACGCCATAAAGGTTTGTCCCATTCTATTAATCTCTGCGATATTTTATTCGCGTTTCTTGCGATATTTTCGCGATTCTTTATTCTTTCATTTCTTTGCGAGATATCTCTGCGAAATAATCACCAACTCTCTTCTTCGTGAAATAAACATATCTATGAAGTAAATGAACATTTGTGAATTGTTTGTTCATGCTGCGAGCATTTGCAAGTCAAGTGTTTGCGAAAGAAATGCTTATGATATAAACCTTTGCGAAGCAAAAAAATCTTTGCGAGGAGGGAGATTCGAACCCAAGTCCTCTAGTTTGCACACTCCTTCTCTGACCATATGGGCTACTTGTTGCTTGCGAAATAAAGGCATAGTTCTGATATATTACTCCATTTCTTCGCCCATTGAAGTTCAAAAATGAGTGGAAAAAAATATGATTGGCGAGGGATTCGAACCTGTGATACTGAACTTCTTATCTTCGCTACTAACCATCTGTACTAGCTTTTATTTGTGATTGAGAGATATAATTCTAATTACTTAACCCTTTTTAATCGCTCTTTGCATAAAATTTATTTCTTTTGCCCTGTAGTCCGCGTCTTTTTAGTTTAGTTCTTTTCTAGCTCTTCTCATCTGTTCATCATTTCTTCATCTTTTGTGAACTGTTGTTGTTGTCGATTTAAAACTGAGTAAGCTGCTTTGTTAAGTTGTAAACGGTGAGTTGGATCGCTGGTTAAGTTGGACTGACTCGTTGGACCTCAATCTGTTTATCTTCGCAGAAATAAGTAAGTTGGAACTACTTCCTCTTGGTAGAATCACTATAACCTTCAGAACTATAACCTTCCTTGTTTCTTCGCAGAAATTTGTCTTCGTTCTTTATGTTCTTTACCTTCCTCATTATGTAGTTGACTAAGTACACTTCACAATTTAGGTGTTGTTTATGTTAAGAATCGCCGGTCCTTGCTCGTAATGTATTGATGATTGTTGTGATCTGGTGACGGTGAGAATTCTTCTCTATGAAGTATCTTCTCGCATGATAAGTTTCCTGTTATTCTTCGTTGTATCAATAATCAACCAATGGAGAAATTAAGTCTATGACGAAGCGCAATCATCCTTTTCTTCGCAATAGATGGTTTCGTATGTTTTCCTTTTTCTCGCTGAGAACAATAGCTGAACTTGATATTAACTTGACAGTAGTTGATGAACATGCAAGTAACCACATGTGCTTGAAGTTATATTGACGGATCATCATAAGAGTTGGCTTTCGCTGGAACTGTTGACGGAGTATCATCACTGTGCTTGAAATGGTAATGATCTCTAATAGCAGCGTTTGAAATTCATATTGGTTCGTTGCTTGTCCATGGTAGAAATTCATATTGCTCCTGGAATTTAATTTATCGGTTAATAACTGCTCAGTTTTCTTAAAATCTCATCATGAAATCCGAGTACAAACTTATAATATTATTTTCCGTTCATCTATGATTACGAACTATATGTGTTATTGTACTCAGTGGTATGAATATTTATTTAAATAAATTCCTTTAATCAAACCCTTTTAAGAGTTCTACTGACAGTTATTACTCCATGTAATAATTTGAAAATTAAAGATGAAAAGAAAAGAGTACTCCCTTTGAATCGTTATGTTCGTTTAATTTCGTGAGAGAATTTCTTTTCCTCAAATGTGAATATCTCATGTATCCTCTCCTCTCCGTCCTTTTATGTTCACTTTTGCGTGATGGCGGTGCTTCCCCCTATTGTCTCGGTTTACTAGCTAGTATTGCTTATCTTTGATTCTTTGACAAAGTCATATATCTATCCTTTCATCGCTATCTCTGTGAACCTGTTGGTGTAATCACGGGATTGTACATTCTCTTTGCTTCCAGATGCTACTCCATTTAATCCTTTCCGGTTGTACTTCACATTGCCCTTAAGTTAGTTAATCGACCAGGTAAGCTGCTGAAGTTAGCCAAGGATGCCTCAGCCGATATGCTCGTCTTTCAAAACCGCATATGTTCCCTTGTCCATCAAATCCAGCTTAGTCAACACATCGAACATTCTATCCCCTTGTGGATCAACTTCTTTAGCGAGTTTGATAGCATCAGATGTTGATATATCCTAATTTGCTGGAGATACTTCTAGTATGATGTTGTTTGGCTTCTCTATATAAGATTAAACCATGTTTTAAATATATATTTTCTTTCACCTGCGAGAGAGATGGCGAGTTTCATATTACTGATAAAATTTTCCACTAACAAAGCCGTTGATTCTTTCTTTTCTCTTTTACATCTCACGCACAAAAATTATCCAATGCATGATGAGGATATATTACGATATTCTCTTTTGGCAGCAATATTAATGAAACTCTTTATCTTCTCTTCGCAATTAGTTGAGCAATCGGATGTATTCATTTTCCCTTATTACCTGTGCGTCTCTATTTTTCTTTGTCTTTGCTTGAATCTTCACTTGTCAACTTCTTTGTCCTGCGACATTATCGCATTGATCTACCCTCTTGCTTGCGTCTTATGGAGGATTTGTTGGTGTATATTTGTACGGGCTTCATGTTGACTACGATTTTTTCACCTCCCTTTATTTTCTGAAACTTAATGTCCTTCCGTTATCGACGATATTAAAATTTTCTGAAACTTCCATTTTCCCCTTGAAGTTTAGAGATCCAGTGAGATCCAATTCCAACAGCAGCTAATTTTTCTAAACTTTCTTGAACCAACAAGATTAGGAAGTGTTTCTAGCGCCAAAATGTAATTGCAGGAAATCCCACAACACACCCCATATCATATCTTGATAACAATTTCTAGATCTACATATAAAAATGGTAACAAAAATACTAAAATTATAAATGGACACCAAGATTTTTACATGGTTCGATCAATTTGATCTACATCCATGATTCTTCACTATGATTGTTTAAATTTACATTTGATTTTCATTGATAATCTCCATTAATGGGTAAAATTCTAGATCTAGTTTTGGGGGAAGAAGATGATAAAGAAAATACATTCTCTCTCTTAAAATAATCTCTTTCTTAAAAAATATCTCTCCCCCTTCTCTCTCCTGCTTTTCCCTTTATATAGGTATTTACATAGTGGATGACAGCTCATATACCACTCATATTCCCCTATTTTAGGATTCCTTTCTATACTCTCGCAAGCTCTCTCCATAATATCGCAGGTTCTCTCTCTTGCTACATTCTGTTATGCTCCTGCCTTGTTCTCTCAAGCTACCTTCTTGTTCTCTATAACAACCATAAAATCTTCACATCTTTCTTGTGTTTTATGCTGTCGTTGTCTATTACGTAATTTCGGTAATTAATTTGCGATATTTGCCATGTATGGTAGAAGTTTTCGCAAGAACGTTGTTGTTGCGAGATTCTGCTCCTACATGATCCTATGAACATGTGCAACACGTTTTTAGGCAAGGGGAAACCGATCCTATGGATATGTGAAGTGCATATAAGTTAGATACAAAATATATGTGGGGAACTGATCCTAGTACCTAGTCAGCTGAATTTTGGTAAGCTAGTGTGACTATGCACAGTACTCATATGGAGGTAGAACCGAAACTTGTTTTGGTAGAACCGTTACACCCATGGTTTGTGATTGAGTGTTACATGATCAATCACATAGTTCTTGAAAGTCATATGAACCAATTATAAACTTGTTTATAAGTGTGGTAAATCGAAGTGAGTAAGTATGAAAAAGGACTTGCAAGAGTAAGATGTCGACACACTTTGAACACGCGCATTAATGTGTATTCTTTTATTATTCAAAGATATTCCTTAACAGCTAAGAAGGAAGTAAATCCAAAGATCGAATTTAAATAAGTTAAAAATATTTTAATTAAGGTTTCTAATTATATATGGAAAATAAGAATTAGTAATGTGCATTTGCTAGTTAAAGATTTTCCAAGGAGATTTCGATCATTATTTTGGGACAGTACATTCATAGGAATTATGAAAACCGAATTTGGGTCAATGTGGAAAAATATCTTGAGAATGTTTTCGGTTTTGGAAATTCCTTGGTGTCTAAAGTTCCTTGTCTATAAATACTTTGAGTTTGCTTTTCTAGCAAACTAATCCTTCGTGACAGTTAACTTCCTATGTTATATTGTTACTGGCGAAGCCGCCTATCGGAGAGGAGAGTAATCTAATTAGGTGAAATCTCTTACGACCGCTCAGTTTAAAGTCTTCTTTGGGATTGAGAAGCTCTAGTGCGTACCGTTGGTGGGAAACTAGATAATTGCGGTTTATCTTTAATTTTTATATTTATTTGATTAACTAACGGTGGTTGAACTTTGATTGCACCTAGTTTGTTTATGCTTGAGAATCTTCTCTTCTGATATAAGATTCACTTAAAATAGTTCAAGGTTTCGACAGGGATCTTTAGACTGTTGTTAGATCTAAACACGATCTTGTGATAATACATTGTTAACAGACTCCGTTTTGTGTGTGATTGATTACAAGATCTTCAAGTAGTTGTGTGTAGGTGTTTATTGAATATCTAAGATGATTTGAAGATAAAGAATAGATAGAAGATTTCAGACTTGGTTTTATAATCTTTGGTGTGCACAATACTTGTTTTGGTAAAAGAGGATCCAATTAATAATCAGTTTATCCTTGTAGTAGATTGGATTGATTAATTGAGAAGATAGGCATCAACACAGTTCTTTGGATTAAGAGTGTTATTGGCTTAATATTAACAATAACCTTTTGGTGATTGAACATAAGATAGATCCTAGAACCTTACAAAGGAGTTTATGTTAAGATAAACAGAAAAGCCTTTGTGCAACTCATATAACTTGGTTGAAGAGAGTTGATACCAAACAGATTTGTTGTTCCTTTACTGTTTGGAATACGAACCAAAGGAATTGGTCCAAGTACGTGACTTGTTTACAGGTTGGAGGCATGAGAATACAGACGGAACTAGGTGAACTATAGGTTTAGTTGCTTGGTCTCAACTATACGAAGTTGGTTTATTTTGTATAACGGCTTAATCCTGAGAGTATTCAATTTTGGACTAAGTCCCAAGGTTTTTATGCATTTGAGGTTTCCCCGTTAACAAAATATTGCCGTGTCATTTACTTTATATTTCCGCATTATAATTATTTTATTATAATTAAATTAAATTGCACAAACGTTAATTCATATTTACTTGATACATGAATCCTATTGAGTTTGGTTAATTTCGAACCTTTGTATCAAGTAAACACACTTCGTTATTGTATTGTCTCGATCTCGTATACGTAGACGATCACACGAAGTGTGAACCGATTAGTTGCATTGTCTTGACTCAGTCCATAGACAATCACTTTCGGAGAAAGAACTTATAGGAAGGAAAAGTTTTAGCTTGAGGTATATTTGGGTACCCTTGCCTTTTTAATTGGTATCAAAGTAGACAAATACGAAAAGATCTAACAATCTGTGTTTGGTGCGATCCATCCTATGCATGTCTGATTCAATTAACGTTAAGCAAGTGTATGACTACTCAAAGGTTGAAGATGTTACTACTTCGTTGACTTATGATCCAGGAGTTGCGAAAATATATGTGTCTTTTTCTGATGAAAAAGATGTTGATGAAGAGTTGGTAAAACTCCTAAAGCCTATAAAATCTTTGTCTTCTAAAATTGTTATTTTAAAGACATAGTCAAATCTTCTTAAACAGGAGATCAGAAATAAAGACAGTCAACTAAATAGTTTGGCTGAAGAGAATATGAATCTCACTGTCATATTAGAAGCTCTTGTTAATTCTCTTAATAAAGAGACATGTCCAATGACTCTGACAAATGATGTTGTTGTTTTAGTCACATCTGAAACAGATCAAGATGATGGTAGTTTGCCGAACTACATCAAGTCAGAAGAGGATGAGAAACAAGCTTCTATATCTACTGATGATCAAATAAAATCTTGTCCAAAGGAAACTTTGAACCGATTACATGAAAATGATCTTAAGGAATACGCTTTTCAGTCACTTGACAGGAAACTTATAGTTTTTCAACATACAGTGGTTAAAATATTGAAGGAAGTTTTTTGTCTTAAAAAAAATGAAAGATCATTCCTCAGTAGAAAGACAGATTGTACCACAACCCTATAAGATCAACTCAAAATCAGAGGAAAGAGTTGACAATAGCTTCTGGAATAAGATTCCTCCTCATCCATGTCGAAACAATTCTTCTTTTGATGAACAATGATTCCAAAAGGAATGGAAAGAGAGAATCTCTACCAAAAGGAACAATGAGGAATGTCCAATAATGGTTTCAGATAATCACACTGATGTGAATCATAAGGAATTCCATAGAATGATAAAATCGTATGAAAATCTCATTGAAATAATTAAGAGAGATCTATTAATCTCTGAAAATTCTCACATCGGTATAGTTTCTCCACATGATCATATCTCTAGCGTTAGAAAAAATCATCGTCTTGGAGAAAATACATTGGGCAGAAATTCCCTAAAAGAAACATGAACTATGGTTCTGATATTCAATTTAAGCTTGAAAAAGCTTATTCCGATGCAACCTAGTTATATCAAAATTGTGCATTTTTATCCTCACATGTGCTCGTATTTATGGATGTGAATGGCACAATAAATCTGGTGCACATGTGTTTGTGTAATTGATTACCAGAAAAGCTGTAAATTTTATGGATAGTTATAAATCCAAAAATTGTTCATGTTTATCATGATTTTCTAGATGAGTTTTAATTGAAATTTTTGAATAAAACTAAGAAGTTCGGACAAAAGGAAACGAAATATATTCTTTAATATTTTTGGGTTCTACTGATAACTTTCGGTCTGAAAGTTGTCCCCTTTTATAGGGAAACTATCTCTTTCAGTATATTGATACCCCGATCAATCATCTTATATATAACCAAGCATGCCTTTAATAACTCGCAGTGTCTCAAAGACTAATAAAGAGGAGGCTCAAAGGGTGAAAGATTGTCAAGGAATCAATACTGAGAATAAGAAAAGAAGCAGATCAAAAATCATGTCTGATTATGATTCTGAGAGTTCGGTTGGATCACAAGATGAGTCATGTCTGTTGGACTACAATCTACAAGATCCAACCAAAACCAAGTGGGTTCGTTCTGATAGTATGATTGACTACATCTATGGTTTTGAAGAACTGAGAACCAATCTAAAACAACGATTCAAAATCAAGATTGGCTCAAGGATAAGATTGAGGAAACAAAAGCTGAAATTGCTGATATGAGAATTCAAGTTGAGAAACTTGAGAAACGGGAAGTGGTTGCAGACAAGTCTCTTGAGACATGCTTTAACAGTTTGAACACTGAAGAAACATCGGTGAACAACAAGAGCACCACTAGAGATTAAGTTATATGATGTAATACTTAATCTAGAAAAATAGACATCAATTTTTGATTTCTTTCATTGATTGTATAAGTCTATTATGAATAAAGTTATTTGATTTATAATTTTTCTTGTGATAGTTTTTGATTTACATAGCCGGTGCTTTAATGCTTTATTTATTTGCTATGTATGTTTATGGGATGTTTGATTTCGGTTTTATTACCTTGATATTCGATCTCGTAATATGTTGTGAACCCTTATGGTTTGGGTGACTTTTTGATTTAGAAGGATTAAGTTCTAGCCCATGTTGGTAGGCTTTATCAAAGGATCATGAGGGGTTCATGTAGAAATAATATGTGAAAAAGTCACAATATGTTGAATCTGTTTTGGTTTAGCATAAAAGCATATGTGTTTCGACGGTTTTGAACTTTTGCTTGCAATTGTTAAAACCGATTTTCAACCTTTCTCTGGTAAAGGTTAGTTGTTGTTATTCTTTTGTTTTTGCATAAGGATGACAACATAGTGGTATTTCGATATCAATTCTCCCTGGAAAAAGAAGATGACATTTGAGAAGTTGGATGTAAAATTGAGGTAACAATCTTGTTAGTTAATTGTTTTCCTGTTTTAAGAAAAGCCTATTTTTATTTGATATATATATAGATATATTGCTTTTGCTTAAACGAAATTGTTTGTACAATTGATGTGTTTATTCCATTATGTATGTGTGGATGTTTGTGTGATTCAATTGGTTTCGGTTAAGTAAAACTATTGTTATCTTGCTTTGTTTTGTGATATCAATCGTTTAGGCTTACGAAAGTTTAGTGCAATTGCGGTGCTTTAATGTTTATGATATTTCAATTGCTTCCTGTTAAGTAAAATAATTGTTATTTTGCTTTATTGTATGGTATCAATTGTTTAGGCTTACAAAATTTCGGTGCAATAGTGGAACTTTAATGATATATGTTGTTTCAATTGCTTCCAGTTGAGGTGAATAATTATGCAAGTTGATTTATTGGTTTGTATGAATTATTTATGGCTTAACGAATGAATATATTGATGGGATGAGTTGTTTAGTCCAATTCGATTCTGGATAAGCTAAAATAAGTTGATTCTGATCTTAGTTAGACTTATCAAAGTGGAGGTTTCGGTTATTCAAGTCTAACTGAATGCCTAAACAAGGAAATGCTAGTTAATTAACCTAGTATTTATCTTGTTTAAAATCTAAAGGTCTAAGTTATATGGATAATTAGAACCTGATGAGAAAAATTAAGTTTATCTTTGTTTTGGTCTTATCGAATAAAGCGGTTGTATTTGTACAATCGGTTTAGCAAAGGAACTAAGTTGCTTAGTTGATTTTTGGTTTGCTAAACTAGTTGGGAAAATTGCTTCGGGCAATTATTTCCATGATAACATATCAAAACATAATTACTTTGTAGTTTCGGTTTTGATATAGGTTATCAAAAATGGTATGTGGAACCCTAGTGCTTGACTCAACAGGTTGCAAGTCTATTTTGAGATTTGTAAGATCCTTTTCGTGTTGTCCTTTATTTTTTCGTTTCTTTGTCGTTTTTGTGATAAAAAGTGGGAGAAATATATGGAGTAAACAAGTGATGTTGGTATCAATTTTATGTTGATTGGTGTCAATAGGGAAGAGGACAATGGTGCTTGAAACGTTTATCTAACGAATGCGGAAAAGCATAGACTAAGAGGGAGTAACATATCATATGATTGGGATAACAAAAACGCGCGGATTGAAAATCTACCTATCTCACCTTTAGGGGGAGTATGAGCTTTGTTATTATAATGTCAACAGAGGCATTTTAAGGATTGAATTAATGCAGGTTATGTGCTTTTGAATTCGGGAATCAAGCGTATGTGTAATGAATTATTGTAATTTGTTTATCCATATGATTGTAAGAGTTTTGTCACTAAAATTGACAAAGGGGGAGATTGTTAGAGCATAGCTCGGTTGAACCCACCAAGCGTTGGTATGTCAAGTTTGGTTGTCATATTTTGGTGAGCGAAAACTCATTTAAGAGTCGCTTGATTTAAATGTACTAGAGTCAACTTCGTATATGTTAGCTTGAAAGTATTAGGATGAGACATTACAAGTATTGCGAAGACTTTAAAAAGTGAAGAAGTACAGAGCTACAACCACAACATCATCCTTCCACTTGAGGTTAGTGATATTTGACTTGAACTGTTTCATTCCCTAATGTATCTTTCAATTCGTGCATATTGAAAACATAAAACTGCGAAGCATGAACACTCTAGATAGACATAGTATTAAGGAATACAATATGAAGTTTCTTGCTTAACCATTAAACTTTGTATATGAGACATCGACATAATCGTATGAATGCTATTGTGATTATGTATGGGTAGGAGGTGAGGATTTCATCCTAGGAAACAATGTTTTTACATGTGTTTTAAGGAAGTAAGTTCATGATATGTGTTGTGAACCGAAAAGGAAATCGCCGGGCGTTATTTGGGATGTTCTTCATTGTAAATATTATGAATGACCAATATCTGTGATTAGTATAACCGCTCATGACTTGTTTGTGTTCTTGGTACAACTATTCACATGAGGCCTGACTTATGTATTGTTATGACTTTTATTAGTGAAACCGATCTTAAGTAATCACATGGGGTATGATCGGGTTTGTGAGTGTCTAACCAAATTTTGGGAAAGGGGAACCGATCCTAGTAAGAGGTGCAGTACATCACAAGAGGGAACCGATCCTTGTATGAGGTGCATCAAGGTTTATAGAAGAAAGGGGAACCGATCCTATGAACATGTGCAACAAGTTTTTAGGCAAGGGCGAACCGATCATATGGACAAGTGCAGTGCATACAAGTTAGATACAAAATATATGCGGGGAACCGATCCTAGTACCTAGTCAGCTGAATTTTGGTAAGCTAGTGTGACTATGCACAATACTCACATGGAGGTAGAACCAAAACTTGTTTTGGTATAACCGTTACACCCAAGGTTTGTGATTGAGTGTTACTTGATCAATCACATAGTTCTTGAAAGTCAGGTGAATCAATTCTAAACTTGTTTGGAAGTGTGTTAAATCGGTTTCAAGTGAGTAAGTATGAAAAAGGACTTGCAAGAGTAAGATGTCGACACACTTTGAACACGCGCATTAATGTGTATTATTTTATTGTTCAAAGATATTCCTTAACAACTAAAAAGGAAGTAAATCCCAAGATCGAATTTAAATAAGTTAAGAATCTTTTAATTAAGGTTTCTAATTATATATGGAAAATAAGAATTAGTAATGTGCATTTTCTAGTTAAAGATTTTCCAAGGAGATTTCGATCATTATTTTTGGACAGTGCATTCACAGAAATTATGAAAACCGAATTTGGTGGAGTAATGAAAAATATCTTGAGAATATTTTCGGTTTTGGAAATTCCTTGGTGTCTAAACTTCCTTGTCTATAAATACTTTGAGTTTGAATTTCTAGCAAACTAATCCTTCGTGACAGTAAACTTCCTTTGTTGTACTGTTACTGGTGAAGCCGCCTATCGGAGAGGAGAGTAATCTAATTAGGTGAAATCTCTTACGTCCGCTCAGTTTAAAATCTTCTTTGGGATTGAGAAGCTCTAGTGCGTACCGTTGGTGGGAAACTAGATAATTGCGGTTTATCTTTAGTTTTCGTATTGATTTGATTGACTAACGGTGGTTGAACTTTGATTGCACCTAGTTTTTTTATGCTTGAGAATCTTCTCTTCTGATATAAGATTCACTCAAACTAGTTCAAGGTTTTGACAGGGATATTTATATTGTTGTTAGATCTAAATACGATCTTGTGACAATCTAGTGTTAACAGACTCCGTTCTGTGTATGATTGATCACAAGAGATTCAAGTAGTTGTGTGATGAGTGCCAAATATTGTATATTTCTACACCTTTTTATTGGCATTTAACTCATCTTTTGCGCTTTAAAATCATATATTATCCCAAATTCTGTATTTTCATTGTTTTCAAGAATAAATTATTGTACTAATTAACTTTGTGTTTTTAGGTACTAAATAAAGCTTGGATGAATTGATAAGCCAAAAGAGCAGAAGAATGGTGACTAGCGACTATGCAAGGTAAGTCGCAACCCGCTTGCGCATCAATTGCAATCTGTTTGCAAATACATGGGCTTAAGCTATCCAAGACCCGAACCTATACCCAAACCCGTATCCATCCTGAGCCGTTGGATTTGATTTAGCAGCTGCATCCAAAGCGTCTCCATATGGTACATCAGAGTTTGTTGCTCCCGCATCACACCCTAGCTCCTACTTTTCTTCCCAAATCGAACAGAAATAGCCAAACATCACCTCGCCTTCATTTTCGTCTCCCCGACATCTCTGCAGAAGAAACATCTTCTTCATATCCTCGACAATCCCTGCTCGCAGCCACCCTGTTACTGATCATCAATCAAACTCCTAATTACTATCTCTCTCAATCTTATCTTCCTTCCTATAACCCTAGAAGCTCGGATTCAGAGGGATAAAATTAGGGTTTTCATCTACAGTAGAGGAAACATGAAATTAATGGCTTGTAGAGAAGAATTGAAGAGGGGACAACGAATTCAGACTCGTTTTGGGTGAGTGGGTTTGAATTTAATTCCCTAATTGAAGGTAAATGGAGGGGATTTTTGTATAAATAGGGATGTCTTCTCTGTAACAAATTATCTGAGTTTAGTTGGATCAATTGCTAGTTTAATACAATTTGTTTTAATCATTTTCATCATGTTCTAAATTACTTTGCTAGGGTTTAAATGAAACCTTAACTCTCTGCTATGTTATTCATACTTTGTTTGTGTTACTCTTGAATGTTTAAATTATTCTAAGATAGGTTCAATCTTAGTACTTCAATGCTTTGCTCTCACAGTGTATGCCATGTATCCATTGTAGTGAGGATAAAACTGTGTTGATTGTGCTTCAGCTCATGTCTTATATATTGTTGTTAATCCCTTGACTAGTTGTGCTTAGTTAGACAGTTAGTGCTCCGGATTAATACTTTAGCTGCGATTGAACTACCTATTGGTGAATCCCCTTAGGTGAGTGATAGACTTGACACTTCTTCCTTATCTGTTACAAGTACAAGAGTAATAAAACTAGTTGAATACATAGCAGGAGTTAGTGGTGGATTTGACAATCCTAGTGCCTTTATTATCAGTGTTAATCTCTTTGTTATTGCTTCTTTATTTTACTGTCATAATCTTCATCAACATCTTGTCGTATCGACACAACAAAACCCCATTTTTTTACTTCTCATTGAATCAGTTAGTAAGAACATAGCTTCAACATTACACCCTCCAAGTCTCTGTGGGATCGACCTATATTTTCACCATACACAATTGTCACTATGCACTTGCAGTTAATATTGTAGGTATCTTTCTAGTCCTACCAAGTTTTTGGCGCCGCTGCCGGGGACTCGGTAGCGGTGTAGTCAAATCTTTAGCTTCACTTTTCTGATTTTCAGTTTAGTGCTGCTGTATATATGTGTTTAGTTTTCTATTTTATTGCTGTTACAACTTAGTGGTTCAATCCATCTGTCCATAATTTTCATCTCATATGTGTAACTTTGTTCTGTAGTTTAATAGCTACAAGAGCAGCTGTAGTTTTTATTTTAACTTCTGTCATTTTGTTTATCTGCATCTCATACCATTCCATTCATAAAAAATTTTAAAAAAAAATTCAACTGGTTTTCTTTCACTTAGCATAACTCATATTTTTTAATTTTCTTTCATATTATGTAGGTCAAACATCTGTGGAAATCATCTGGTTTGCTAGTGAACCACCAGTTAAAACTTTCATCAATCTGTATTCTATCCAGCATCCCTGCATCTCATATTTTCACTTTTTCATTTCTCTTTTGAAGCCTATTTATAATTGCAGTCTGTGTCAGCTTCATTGTTTCTCATCCCAAAAGTATTGTCATTGTAAATTCTTCCCAGTTGTTTATATTCAGTTTGATATCCCCTGTCATTGTATTTCCTACAAGATTCTGAGTACTGGCACATTCAGTTGAGCCTCTAGGTACCTGATATTATGCTATGCAAGTCAAGGAGGAAAGGAAAAAGAGTGGCACAAATTGTGGAATTGTAGCAGTATAGTGATCTAAATTTTCTCTTTACTGAGTTTCAATTTAGTCTTGTAAATATTTGTTCGAATTCCACTTGTTTTCCAGTCACTGTTAGTATAACTAAGTTGTTAGTTTTGTTTTTATAGCTGTAGCTTTGTAGATTTTATTACTGTAACCCTCTCATATCATGTTAGTGTAACCCATATGTTATATACCTTGCATCTTGTTATGTAGTTGTTTTTCACATAGTTTCTTTGTAGCTTTAACTTCAGTCATAATCATTTGCATCTTAATCCTGTACGGTTTCATTAGTATATTTGTCAGTTTTCCTTTTATTTCTGTCTTAGCTCTTTGTTCCTGCATCTTGTTTCAGTTAGGTTAGTTGCATCATTATCATATCTAGTTTTAGTTGTCTGCATCTCTAGCTAACCTCATTCTGTATCTCAAATTTTAAATCTATTAGTTTGTTTGTTGTTAGACCATAAGGTGTAATTGTTCATCATTGTGCATTTGTTACAACATCTATCTTTGTAGTATATCTGGTTTCATTTCAAGCTTTCTGATATTATCATATGTAACTGTAGATGTAATTTTACATTTTCAATCACTCTCATAAACTGCATCTTAGCATACTAGTCAGTAACGATACACTTCATTCTGTAGTAGTTATAAATTGTCCTCTCATAAGAGCATCATCTAGTTGTACCTTACATTCAGTTACCTTTTACATAATCTTTAGCTGTATAAAGTAGCTCATAGTCACTATAGCCCTGTATAATATCCATTCCAGCATTCTGCATTTCATCTTAGATATTTTTACATATGCAGCTTGTCTATACTTGCATCAGTCTTTCCTTCCCAGTGCACCAAGTTCCTGTTATTTTTGTTCGTGTTTTCATACACATCTCTGGTTACTGAAATCACTCTTTGAGCTCAACAGGTACCTAATACTATTGCGCGAGTCAAAGGAAATGAGAAAAGGGGAGCAGCGCAATTTGTGGAAGTGCCTAAACCCGGTTTATACTGGCAGTATCATTCTCGAACCTCCCTAAACTTTAATTCTGTATGAATGATAAACTATGATAGCCGGATACACTTGCTGCTTCACTGAACATCATCCCACACCTGCAATTTGTGGTATCCATGAGCATAATTCTGGGATATCTGAGTGATGTGTTTGTTTGTTATCCATTAGTCGATCTCTGATCCTTTTATGCTCTGAGTGTTTATGCCATGCTCACCTGAGAAACTCATTGCTTATTATAGTCACTCAGCCCTTGCAGCATCTTGAGTTCGCATATGAGTCTGTGAAGTTTGAATAACATATCTACTTGTGGAGTTATTGTGCATCTCTTAGTCTCAATAAAATCTGAATCTGTGTGCACAATTCTGAAAGGAAGCCTTTGGTTTACCTGAAGACTACTTCCATGTTTTGAAGATTGTTCGATTGTTTGTTAAACTAGTTTCCCTGGTACCTTTGTGCATGAATCTGTGATACTTGAGTAGCATGTTTACCTGTTGTTTCCGTTGAGCCCTGTATGCTCCCTAATTTCTGAGACACACTGACTCTGCGTACACAAGCCCAACAAGTTGTTATCTCTCTGAATTGTGCATTAATGCTTGTCTGACTTGTACGCGCATATCAGTTCTGTGTGCATAGTTTGGTTCCTAGAGATAGCTTTTGACTCTCGTATGCTTTGTATTTCCCTGTATTGCAATTTACTTATTTTTTTGGGTGTTATAACATGATTAGTATGAATGCTAGGCTATGATTATGTCTTATAGAGACCAAACTAATCGTCTAGTTAGAATCAGTCAAGAGGATATTGTTAATATTCCCAGCTCTGAAGTAAATAGCCCTGACCAATCTGAGAAAATGGGTGATGAAATGAACCAACCCCGTAGTCTCAAGGACTACATGTACCCAATAAGGGAAAGCCAGCCCTCATGCATTATTCTACCAGCTGATGCTGGTCAGTTTGAATTAAAAGCAAGCACGATTCATATGTTACCTGTGTTTAGAGGAGCTGATGCTGAAAACCCTTACCACCATGTAAGAGAATTTGAGGAAATTTGTGGGACTCTGCGTTTCAACCAAATGCCGGAAGAGTCCCTCAAATTGAGACTATTTTTTTCTCTTTGAAATAAAAGGCCAAGTCTTGGTTGTATGCACTACAACCACAGTCCATTGCAACCTGGGATGCTCTTACGAAAAAGAGCTTCCCAAACCATAAGACTGCGACAATTCGTCAAAGTTTGAATAGTTTTGTGCAATTAGAGGGTGAAACTTTAGCCAAATACCTGGAGAGATTCAATGAATTATTGCTCCAATGTCCTCACCACGGTTTTGAAAAATGGATACTTGTGCAAATTTTGTATGAAGGTTTAGATGTCAGAACCCGAACCACAGTTGAGTCAATGTGCAAAGGTGCATTTATTGACAAAAGCGCTGATGAGTCTTGGACCTTCTTAGTCGAAGTTGTTGAAAAACATCAGTAGTGGGAGTCCATCCGTGAACCTAAAAAGACTGCCCCTATAGCAAATGTCCATATAATTGAGTCCGACTTTGAGGGAAATGCAAAGATTGCATCTTTGGCTAGGAGAGTAGAAGTGCTAGAGCTGCAGAAGAATATGAAAACTACTGCCCCTACTCTCCGTGACCAAATTGAAATGGACATTTGTGCGGCATGTCATAGTTCAGACCACCTAGTGGATAGTTATCCAGACCTACAGGCATTTCAAGAGTCTAAAACCGAGCAAGCCAATGCTTTGTACCATAGGCAAGAGAACAACCCTTATTCTCAGACCTACAACCAGGGTGGAGAAACCACCCTAACTTCTCATGGTCTAAATGGCATGTACAAGGGGGTACAACTAGTAATAATCAAGGATACTCATATCCCAGAAACCCTCAAGTGCAATCACACACACAATACCCTGTAGAGAAGGGGCCTAGCTTTGAAGACAGTGTCGGTCTGTTGACCCAAAACCTGTTGCACCTTCAAAAGACCACAGACCAACGTTTATCAAGTTTAGAACTTAAAATGGGTCAAATTTATGATGCATTGAATGAGAGAGAAAAAGGTAAACTCCCTAGTCAGCCCCAACAAAATCCAAAGAGTGCATTTCAGACAAGTACCTCAACTTGCAATGAGTCCTCACATAATCAAGTGAATGTTGTCACCACTCTTCGTAGTGTTAAGGTTCTTGATAACAATGTAGGTATACCACAACCGAGTGAATCTAAATCAGACTCACCAGTACACACAACACCACATAAAACATCTACTGTAGAAAATGGATATGAGCATGTTGATAAATCTAAAAGTTCTACTGATATGAATATTTCTTTGCCATGTCATGTGCCTGTTGCTCCATTCCCACAAAGGTTGGTACAGCAAAAAGGGGGTAAACAGTACAATGAGATATTGGAGATGTTTAAACGAGTTAACATAAACACTCCATTTCTCGAAGCAATCAGGCAAATGCCCACCTATACTAAATTTTTGAAAGATCTGTGCACACAAAAGTGAAAGCTACATGTGCATAAGCGTGCTTTTATCACTGAGCAGGTGAGTTCAATTATTCAAAACAAGACCCCACCTAAGTTTAAAGACCCAGGTAGTCCATCTATCTCTTGCATTATAGGTGATCATACAATCGAAAAGGCTTTATTGGACTTAGGTTCTAGTGTGAATCTACTGGAATATTCTGTGTATGTGCAGTTAGGTCTTGGGGAGTTGCAACCCACCCTTGTTACGCTATAATTAGCGGACAGATCTGTGAAAATCCCTCGTGATTTTGTTGAAGATGTGTTAATCAAGGTTGATAAATTTTATTTCCCTGTGGACTTCATTGTGTTAGATACTCAACCTATGAAAAGTCCTCAAAATCATATTCCTATTATATTAGGACGTCTCTTCTTGGCAATGTCAAATGCTATCATAAATTGTCGTAGTGGAATATTGAATTTGTCTTTTGGAAACATGACTGTAGAACTGAATGTCTTTCGTGTAAGCCAACAACCTATGGATACTGGTGATAATAAATTGCATGAGATTAACATGATTGAGAGTCTAATCCAAGACTCATTGCTTGACATTTTGTCTGTGGATCCTTTGTAAGCATGCTTAGATAACTTTGACCTAGATCTATTTGATTCTAAGTACATTAGTGAAGTTCACTCTTTGCTTGAATCCGTGCCACCCATGGATATTGCTAAATGGCATACTGCAGTGGAACCACTTCCACTCTCTAATTCCAAATCTTCCTCATCTCTTGATGAACCACCTAAGCTTGATTTGAAACCATTGCCCGATACTTTGAAGTATGCTTTCTTAGGTTCTTTTGATACTTTGCATGTGATTATTGCATCATGTTTAGACACAGAACAGGAAAGCAAACTTTTAGAAGTTCTTAAAGAACATAAAGAGGCCTTAGGTTGGACCATCTCAGACCTTAAAGGTATAAGTCCCACAATTTGCATGCATCACATAAATCTTGAAGATAATCCTAAAATATCTAGGGAAATGCAAAGGAGACTTAATCCTAATATGAGAGATGTTGTTAAAGGTGAGATTTTGAAATTGCTTGATGCGGGTATCATATACCCAGTGGGTCAGTCCCATTCAAGTTGTACCCAAAAAGTCTGGCATTACTGTAGTTCAAAATGAAATGAATGAGTTTGTCCCCACCCATGTGACCACAGGGTGGCGAGTTTGTATTGACTATAGGAAATTGAATACAGTAACAAAGAAAGACCACTTTCCCCTTCCTTTCATTGACCAAATGCTGGAAAGGTTGTCGAGACATAGTCACTATTGCTTCTTAGATGGCTATTCGGGTTATAACCAAATTCACATAGCACCCGAAGACCAACAAAAGACCACATTTACCTGTCCTTATGGAACATTTTCTTATCGTCGTATGCCTTTTGGGTTGTGTAATGCACCCGCTACTTTTCAACGTTGCATGATGAGCATATTTTCTGACATGGTAGATAAGTTTCTTGAAATTTTCATGGATGATTTTTCTATATTTGGGTCTTATTTTGATGAATGTTTGCATCGTATTACTCTTGCGCTGATTCGATGTAAAGAAAATAATTTGGTTTTGAATTGGGAGAAATGTCATTTCATGGTTAACTCAGGCATTGTTCTAGGGCATATCATTTCTGAAAAAGGCATAGAAGTAGATAAAGCTAAAGTTTATCTCATTCAACACTTGCCTCAACCTCATTCTATGAGGGAGATAAGTATGTGACTTGTTTACAGGTTGGAGGCGTGGGAATACAGACGGAACTAGGTGAACTATAGGTTTAGTTGCTTGGTCTCAACTATACGAAGTTGGTTTATTTTGTATAGCGGCTTAATCCTTAGAGTATTCAATTATGGACTAGGTCCCGTGGTTTTTCTGCATTTGTGGTTCCCTCATTAACAAAATCTTGTTGTGTCATTTACTTTATATTTCCGCATTATAATTGTTTTATTATAATTAAAGTAAATTGCACAAACGTTAATTCCTATTTACTTGATATGTGAATCCTATTGAGTTTGGTTAAGTCCGAACCTTTATATCAAATAAACACACTTCGTTGTTATATTGTCTCGATCTCGTATCCATAGACGATCATACGAAGTGTGAACCGATTAGTTGCATTGTCTCGACTCAGTCCATTGACAATCACTTTCGGAAAAAGGACTTATAGGAAGGAAAAGTTTTAGCTTGAGGTATATTTGGGTACCCTCGCCTTTTCAACTTTAATCGTGACGACTCTCTTGCTAAGAAAGTCAAAGAAGTTCCGGAATCAATAGAAGTTGTACAAATGGTTTCTGATCCCGACGTTTCAGATGATGAGGAGAAAAACCCTACAAAGGGTGTTCCTGTTGAACGTGCCACTCCACGACATTTGTGGGTTCATAGGAATCAAGATATTGACAATATTATTGGAGGAACAGAGTCCACTGCTATGACGAGAAACCAACTCCGAAACATGTGCAATTTCGTTTGTTATCTTTCGCAAGTAGAGCCTAAGAATATTGATGAAGCTCTAAATGATCCCTTCTGGGTGAATACTATGCATGAAGAGATAAATCAATTTAAAAGGCAAGAGGTACTGGAACTCGTTCCTTGTCCTCAGAATATTAATATTGTTGGTACAAAATAGATATATAAGAATGAGTCAGATGAATTCGGTACAGTGGTCCGAAATAAAGCTAGACTTGTCGCTCAAAGATACTCACAGATTAAAGGAATCGACTTTGATGAAACCTTTGCTCATGTTTCTCACCTTAAGTCCATAAGATTGTTATTAGCTTATGTTTGTTTTCTCAAGATTAACCTATTTCAAATGGATGTAAAATCTGTATTCTTGAATGGGTGTTTGAAGGAAGAGGTATATGTAGCTCAACCTAAAGGTTTTGAAAGTCCAGAGTATCCCAATTATGTCTATAATCTTAATAAGGCATTGTATGGACTAAAACAAGCACCTCGAGCATGGTATGAGAATCTTACTGCTTATATTCTTCGTAAAGGGTTCTCAAGAGGAGGAGCAGATAAGACCATGTTTACCAAATGGAGTGGGAAAGACGTTCTTATTGCTTAAATCTATGTGGATGATATAAATTATAGGTTTACTTCTGAGAAACTTGTTAAAGAGTTTCAAACTTCTCTCGGCAAGGAATTCGAGATGAGCAATATTGGTGAATTAAGATTCTTTTTAGGTCTACAAATTCAACAACACAAGGATGGAATTTATTTTTCTCACGAAAAATATACAAAAGATCTTGTTAAGAGATTTGGTCTTGAGAAAAGTACTCTCAAATTAACTCATATGCCCACTACAGGGAAGTTGCATAAGGATGACAATGAAGTTTATGTTGATCAAAAAACTTATAAATCCATCATTAGAAGCCTTTTATATCTAAGATCAACAAGACCAGATATATCCTTTAGTGTTGGTTGTTGTGCTATATTTCAAGATAAGCCAAAAGAATATCATCTTGCAGATGCAAAACGGATCATAATATATGTACATCATACTGTCGGTTATGGTCTATCTTATATATTTGATACTAACATTGATCTTACAGCGTATCTGATGCAGATTGGGTAGGTTGTGTAGAAGATAGGAAAAGCATATCTAGAGGATTCTACTATGTAGGACTCAATCTTGTTGCCTGGCATAGCAAGAAGCAAAACTCTCAATCACTATCAACGTGCGAAGCAGGATACATTGATGCAAGTTCATGTTGTACTCAACTTTTATGGATGAAACAAATGCTTACCGATTATGGAATCGATACTGGAACTATGAAGATCTTTTATGATAACTAAAGTGCAATTAAAATTACTGAGAATCCCATCGAGCACTCAAGAACTAAGAACGTTGACATAAGGTACCAGAAAAAGCGTGGGTCTAACAACCACACCCAATATATCGCTTAGCAATCTGTATGGACAACTCCAATATAATTCCAAGATAATAAATTAGACAGTCATACTCAATCAATGGAAATATATCCTAGAGTTGTATCTCTATTTCACAATGTAATCAACAAATCAAACAGATAGAAATCCGTGAGCCTGATTATTATGTGAAACAACTTGAACGGTACCAAAGACCAATGTTCAAGTGGCAATCAATTAATATCAACAACCAAAGGTTGGATTATCTAATTGATTGAACTATGCACAACCTGTGATATTTCAATTATATAAACAAATATAACGCGGAAAACAAATAACACAGACACCAGAAATTTTGTTTACGAGGAAACCGCAAATACAGAAAAACCCCGGGACCTAGTCCAGATTTGAACACCACACTGTATTAATCTGCTACAGACACTATCCTACTCCAAGTTAACTTTAGACTGGAATGTAGTTGAGACCTAACCAATCTTATGCTGATCAAGGTACAGTTGCACTCCTTACGTCTCTAAATCCAAGTAGGACTCTACGCACTTGATTCCCTTAGCTGATCTTACCCACAACAAAGAGTTTCTATGACCCAAAGTCGAAGACTTGATAAACCAATCTGTCTCACATAGAAAATTCTATTAAATAGATAACTTTGTCTCCCACAAATAAACCTATGATTTTTGTTCCGTATTTTGATAAATCAAGGTGAACATGAACCAATTGATATACCAGACTTATATTCCCGAAGAACATCCTATAAATATCAATCACCTTACAATAATCTTAATCGTATGGTAGCGAAACAAGATATTATGGAGTCATAAACGATGAGACGAAGATATATGTGACTACTTATTATCTTGCCTATCAGAGATTAAATCTCGAGCAAATCTTAGAGAAGATAGTACTCAATCACGATAAAAAACAGCAAGATCAAAACACGCAACTACATAGAAAATAGTTGGGTCTGGATTCATAATCCTAATGAAGTCTTCAAGTCGTTAACCTACAGGGTTTCGTAAAAAACCTAAGGTTAAAGGAGAATCAACTCTAGTCGTAACTAGTATCACACAAAAGGTGTGGGGATTAGGTTTCCCAGTTACTAGAGTTCTCCTTTATATAGTCTCCAAATTAGGGTTTGCAATCAATGTTACCTTCGTAACAAAGCATTCAATATTCACCGTTAGATGAAAACCTGGTTAGATTCAAGCTAATATCTTTCAACCGTTAGATCGAACTTAGCTTGTTACACACAAATAAAAAGTGACTTCATTTAGATATGAAACCGTACCTAAACATGTGCACCTTTGTTGGCTCAATAATAGTTAACTTAGGTTAGCCATATGAACACTTTCATATCAACCTTATTCATCTTAATCATAACTAGTTCAAATGACTCAAATGAAACTAGTTCTAGAGTTGTTCAATTGTTTATATTCTCATAAAAGTATACAAGACAGAATTGAAGCAAAATCAATTTTGATTCACTCGAATCAAGGCATGAACATTATATCCACGGTTTGAAAAAGATTGCATTCCTTATTATATAAATGTATTAGTTCATGAACAAACCAAACTTAGAACATTATCCATTCAGGTATGCAAACGGGTACGCATACCTAAATGACAGAACTAAGTTTGGGTACGCGAACTGGTACGCATACCTTCCAAACTCAGCAAAAATTCCCAGACCTGAACCTCATGCCAGTATGCGTACCGGTATGTGTACTTGGTACCCGGATTTCACCAAACCAAATAGTACGCATACGGGTGTGCATACCATGGTTCCTGGACTTGGATTACATATATGAAAGTATGCATACTATGCTTATATCCAATTTTTCTAAACTCTTATTTCAATCATTGAAACATCCTCGGAAGATGACAATAGCTATCTCACACAAACTATTAGCTTCAAAATAATTTTCAAGTGATCGAAAGATCAATACGAAACATTTCAAGTCTACATCAAATGCAAATCATGTAAGATGTTACCAGGCGATTTTCACATGATCATATTTTGATTGTCATCAAGAATATAAGATGAAATTGGATAAAGCAAAAGCTTATGAACACTTATTTCTCGAAATATGTAAGCGAGTTAAACTCAGCTCGAAATATCAAATGTGTATAATTGAAGTCTATATAGCTATACGACTTTTGTCTCAAATAGGATATAGAGTAGATAGACTTTTGAGTGATAAATGAGTTCAAGTCTCCACATACCTTTTGTTGATGAAGTTCCACAAGCTCCCATTGCTAGTTTTTTGTCTTCATTCGATGAACGCCGTGAAATCTAATGCCCAACTACACTTTCTATCCTAATACGAGACTTAGCTATAAGTAGACTAGAAATCAAGACTTATAGTTTTGAAAACTAAACTTGACAACAAGCTTGAGATTGCAACACTTGCGAGTTTGACCGAGCAGTGCTCTAACAATCTTTCCATTTGTCAATTTTAGAGACAAAACTATCAACA
Source organism: Papaver bracteatum (assembly GCA_023529315.1). Taxonomy (NCBI): domain Eukaryota; kingdom Viridiplantae; phylum Streptophyta; class Magnoliopsida; order Ranunculales; family Papaveraceae; genus Papaver; species Papaver bracteatum. Next base: position 2,421,568 of record JAJJWX010001826.1, on the reverse strand, counting down.
CATATGGAATATAAAATAAATAAACTTTGCAGCTCTCAGTCCAACTGCTTGATTTCCTTGGTTCCTCAACATTACTCGAAATATTCGTCACTTCCAAGTACTCCAGTGATTCTGAATGTGTTCAACTCAGCATCATAGTTGTTGAATATTCGTAGCTATAGCAATGAGAAAACAGTTGCTTTCAATCATTGTTATACAGTGTCATAGTATTATTACACGGCATCAAAGCCTAATTTATCACAAGTTTGACAACAATACTATGGTGATATGTATCACTCCCCCTTAGTCAATACTTCATCTCACATGAAAACCACTCCCCCTTACATAATGATACGTAAACCATATGTATTTGTAGTGTGAACTACACATTAATTCTATCCCTTTTTGTCAATAAAAATTGGCAAAGGTACGAAAACTAGTGGGATCCTAATGAAATTTCCATAGAGATACTTCATGACCAAAAGAGAACAACGTATCAACTTTATTTAGATGCAATTAGCCGAAACTAAATGTATTCATCAAGGAGTTTATAAAGATACAAGATAACTCCTATAATATTCCACAGCCGCACTCCCCACAAAGATTTGGTAATTAAGCACAAGTTCAATTAAGAACTCTCCCCCATAAAATGTCATTCCCGAAAGAACAACAAGAGCGACCTTACTTTCACAAGAAAATAAGGATTTTTTTGGAAATTAACAAATAATCATGAAACATGAATTTGTATCCAAAAAACTCAATTAAATTAACCACAAGAGAACCCATGATTAATTTAATCGGAAATGCTCAAATGAGAACTCAACATAAGATGTGGATCGGGAAAAGACCAATTACTGGCAAACAAGCCAAAACCCATGGGTTTGCCCGGCCCGACCCGTGAAAAACCCGCAGTTTAGAAATGCCACAAAACGGGTTAGAAACCACGGTTGGATCTATTCAATTATGACGCGTGTCCCCCAAAACCCTAGTTATAAAATTAAAAAACCCTAAAAGATGAATGTGTTCGCCTTCTTCTTTTTTCTTCACTTCATTCACATCGAATCCGGATTCAAAGATTCATTTTCTTCTTCTAATCTTCTTATTCATCAAAAGAGACGATTTCTCTTGGACTTCCTAAATTGTTTAGATTAGAAAGAACAAAAATCAATTAATAGAAGAAATTAATTGAATTTGAGACCAAGAAATTAGAAGATTGCATGGGTGGTGGGTCGATGGAGAAATCTTTGTTTGTGGTGGATTTAGGGTTTGATGATAATGGATGAGACTTGAAGTTCCCGAGTTCAGTTGGCCGATGACATTGATTGACATTGGAAAGGATGGGTCATCTCATATTTTGAGTTTGTAGTAGTATTGATAAGGATTTGAAGCCTTGTTTCTGTTGTTTGCAAAATTTCATGGAGATCAAGATGGTGAAAGCCTTTGTTAATCAATATTTGTTTAGGATCTTTGAATGATGTTGAATAATGACATATGAAAGACTTAACTTTTGACAAATATGGGACAATCATAGTTCCCGTTACGGAAAGAAATGACAAACAACCCGCGAGTTTTGATATCCCATAATAAATTGCTTGAATATTCAAAGATTCATTCTATTTTTCATCAATATTTGCATAGAGACATTTAATAGACTTAATCTTTGTAACCAAAAGTTCATCATATCTTTCATCAGTAATTGCATAATGACATAATAGGCTTTAAAAAGTCATCTTCAATATTTGCAAATAAACTTAACTTTTGACAAATATGGGACAATTTTCAATGCAAACATAATCCCATAAAAATCTAAAAACCATAAGAATAATACTGCAAAATCATCTTCCAAATAAACTTTAGAATTTAAATAAATAAATCTAAAAAACTTGCAAGAAGAAAAAAGTTGGAAATAGCTATGTGTACTCACAATAATGGCTATTCCAAACCCTAGTTATCCTACTTAAAACACAAGAATAAATTCTCATAAGAAGTTTCCTAGTCATAAAAGGAACAACAAGCAAAAATCGAAAGACTCCTAAACCAATAAACTCGATCATGAAAAAAAAATCAAAGATCACTTCCGGAAACCCCACGAGTCTTTAGACCTTCGATCTTGTGATTGACAACATCCACTGCTTATCTAGAGAATATATCCTCATTGAGAAGATCTTTAACATGTGTGTTCATGAGAACAAGGTCAGAATTAAATTTTTTCAACTCAGTTCTTAACACACCAAGACCCTTCATAGTATCAACAAGTTGCAATTTTGCTTCCTCAAAGTATTTAAGAAAATCATGAACCACTTCAGCAGAAACCGTATCCTCATTCTCAACATCCTGATGAGTATAGGCATAGAAGCATGAGGCATTAGGGTTTTGATCATCTTCTACTAGGGTTCTTTTATTCCTCCCTTTGGACTCGAAACCAATACCTTTATCAAGAAAACCTCTTGCAAAACTTCCAGTACGGGAAGGTGGAGACATTCTTGATAAAACAACAATAACCTAGAGTGCACGTACGTGACTCATTAGGTTTGGTATTTAAATGGTTTTATAAGGAAGGTAACTTTTAGGGTTTCAAAAGAAAGTTCGTGAAAAGTAACTGGGTACCCGTACGAAAACAATCTTAACCCAAGACAAACCGAATGTACTAAAAAAAGTATATCTTTTTTTTTTTTGCTACGGGAAGAATTTTATTTAACAAGATTTTGGCTCAATAAATTTTATGCCTCCATAGGGAAACAATTTAGAGCATAAGAGTAGCAAGCAACACAGTTGTAATAGGAGAAAAAAAAATATTTCCAACAAATAATCGATAATATTCTTGAGACACAACCAACACTTAGGCAAAGTTGTCCGTGAAAAATAGTTTAGCTATGGACGATAAGAAAATAGCTCAACTAAACAGAAAGAAATTTTTGCCGAAAGTATACCTGAGTATTAGTAAATATTACTCAACAGTATTTTTATGAGTAAGCATTCAACCCTTGTGATTAATTAGCACAAGTATGAGCCCTAAGCTCATTAAATGAATGGTGTTCATGGTTGAGTCTCTTTTTCCTTCCAACTCTAAGAAAGTTTTTGATGTGAAAAATTATCATGACACATGTTGTCATCAAAATATGAGACAGAGTTTGAGTTCTTACCAGAACAAGTTCTTTCGGAGGATTTTGACAACTTATTGATAAGGTCCTTGTATCATTAAATTATCATATTAAGGTTGTACTTCATATCTCCACCGTTACTTCCATCTATGGAAACCTTTTTCACATCTAGAACATCATTCGTCACATTAGGTTGAGAGGGACCTTTATGAATTATCCTTAAACGATTTGTATTAATGCTACAATTGGTTCGAACGTTCAATGAGCAATTTGAATTGACATTCCTAGGATAATTCCCATGGAGAGTACTAAAACCAATAGGTTTAGACATCCGAATCTCAGTATCACCTTTGAGAATTAAATCCAAGGTATGCTGAAGTCGACCAAAGTAATTGTCATTTGGCTTCAGTTTGCTATTTCGTTTAACATGTCATTTTGAATTACAAAAAATACATACTTTATGATCACCGGAGTGATTAGAGTGTGTAGCATTAGAAAAATCGTTAGAAGAATTCCTCCTTCCATGAGACGAGGTAAATCCATGATAGGTGGAAGAACCAGACACTTTTTTATCACTAGGAAGGGATTTCAACCTTGCTTCTGGAACTAAATTTCCAATTGTAGAGTCAGAAGCATTTTGTGTAGTGGACTCTTTAGAACATCCTTGAATAGAGAGTTTACTCAAAAGATGTTCGATTTACAAGGCATCCTTTTTGAGTTTCGCCTCAAGTAAGGTTCGTGAAGAGAAAACTTTGGCGTTCTCCTTGCTAGGATTTTTTAATTTAGAATCACAAATTTTCACTATACCGATAATAATATTGACGTTGTTTCTCAACCGATTAATTCTATCATCCTGGATTCCAACGAGATTTAGAATCAGTTCACTCTCTTTGGCTGCATTACTTTCTTCAACAGAGCCTGACTCGTTCGAAAGGTAATCGGGGTAACACTTACCAATACTAGTCTGTTTCGGAGGAAAAGAATGTTCATCTATATGTGAGATTGACAAGTCTTTCTCTTTAATATATATTTTATCGAAACAGAACTTTTGTCTCTGGTGAAGCGTTGTCACATATAACACTTTTGTCCATAGAGTCGGATCGCTACAAACACAGACTTGTAAGGTCTTAAAGATTTCCCTGCTCTGATACCGATTGAAAAATCGGGAGTCTGACAACCACACCCAATATTTCGCTTAACAATCTGTATGGACAACTCCAGTATAATTCCAATAGAATCAACTAGACAGTCAGACTCAATCAATGGAATTATATCCAAGAGTTGTATCTCTGTTTCACAATGTAATCATTAAATCAAACAGATAGAAATCCGTGAGCCTGATTATTATATGAAACAACTTGAACGGTACTAAAAACCAATGTTCGGGTGTCAATCAATTTATATCAACCACCAAAGGTTGAATTATATAATTGATTGAACTACGCACAAACTGTGATTTTTCAACTATACAAACAAATACAATGCGGAAAAGAAATAATACAGACACCAGAAATTTTATTAACGAGGAAACCGCAAATGTAGAAAACCCTTGGACCTAGTCCAAATTTGAACACCACACTGTATTAAGCCGCTACAGACACTAGCCTACTCCAAGTTAACTTCAGACTGGAATGTAGTTGAGCCCTAACCAATCTCATACTGATCAAGGTACAGTTGCACTATTTACGTCTCTGAATCCCAGTAGGAATCTACGCACTTGATTCCCTTAGCTGATCTCACCCACAACTAAGAATTGCTAAGACCCAAATTCGAAGACTTGATAAACCAATATGTCTTACATAGAAAAGTCTATTGAATAGATAAATCTGTCTCCCACGGATAAACCTATGAGTTTTGTTCCGTATTTTGATAAATCAAGGTGAACATGAACCAATTGATATGTCATACTTATATTCCCAAAGAACATCCTAGAAATATCGATCACCTCACAATAATCTTAATCGTATGGTAGAGAAACAAGATATTGTAGAATCACAAACGATGAGATGAAGATGTTTGTGAGTACTTTTTATCTTGCCTATCGGAGATTAAATCTCGAGAAAATCTTAAAGAAGTTAGTACTTAATCACGATAGAAAATAGCAAGATCAGAACACACAACTATAGATAAAATAGTTGGGTCTGGCTTCACAATCCAAATGAAGTCTTCAAGTCATTAACCTACAGGGTTTCGTGAAAAACCTAAGGTTAAAGGAGAATCGACTCTAGTTGTAACTAGTATCACACAAAAGGTGTGGGGATTAGGTTTCCCAGTTGCTAGAATTCTCCTTTATATAATCTTCAAATCAGGGTTTACAATCAATGTTACCTTGGTAACAAAGCATTCAATATTCACCGTTAGATGAAAACTTGCTTAGATTCAAGCTAATATCTTTCAACCGTTAGATCGAACTTAGCTTGTTACACACAAATAAAAAGTGACTTCATTTAGATATGAAGCTATACCTAAATGTTTGCACCTTTGTTGGCTCAACAATAGTAACCGAGGTTAGCCATATGAACACTTTCATATTAACCTTATTCATCTTAACCATAACTAGTTCAAATGACTCAAATGAAACTAGTTATAGAGTTGTTCAATTGTTTATATTCTCATAGAAGTATACAAGACACAATTGGAGCAAAATCGATTTTGATTCACTCGAATCAAGTCATGAACATTATATCCATGGTTTGAAAAAGATTGCATTTCTTATTATATATAATAAATGTATTAGTTCATGAACAAACCGATTTTAGAACATTATCCATTGAGGTATGCGAACGGGTATGCATACCTAAATGGCCGGACTAAGTTTGGGTTTCGCCGGTACGCGAACTGGTAGGCATACCTTCCAATCTCAGCAGAAATTCCTGGACCTAAACCTCATGCCAGTATGTGTACCGGTATGTGTACTTGGTACCCGGACTTCACCAAACCAAGCAGTACCCATATGGGTATGCATACCATGGTTCACGGACTTGGATTACATATATGCAAGTACGCATACTATGCTTATATCCAATTGTTCTAAACTCTCATTTCAATCATTGAAACATTCTCGGAAGACGACAATAGTTGTCTCACACAAACTATTAGCTTCAAAGCAATTTTCAAGTGATTGAATGATCAATACAAAATATTCCGAGTTTACATCAAATGAATGTCTCACACAAATCATGTAAGATGTTACCAGGCGGTTTTCACATGATCATCTTTTGACTTTCATAAAGAATATAATATGAACTTAGTTAAAGCGAAAGCTTACCAACACATATTTCGAGAAATATGTAAGCGAGTTAAACTCAGCTCGAAATATCAAATGTGTATAATTGAAGTCTATATACCTATATGACTTTTGTCTCAAATAGGAGATAGAGTAGATAGACTTTTGAGTGATAGATGAGTTCAAGTCTCCACATACCTTTTGTTTATGAAGTTCTACAAGTTCTCCTAAGTAGTTATTCTTCTTCATTCAATGAACGTCGTGAAGTCGAATGCTCAACTATACTTTCTACCTTAATCTGAGACTTAGATATAAGTAGACTAGAAATCAAGACTTATAGTTTTGACAACTAAACTTGACAACAAGCTTGAGATAGCAACGCTTGGGAGTTTGACCGAGTTGTGCTCTAATAGTACCACTTTATGAGAGATCTCTATGAAAACAGTATCTTACCAAACCTTTAGATACTGCAACGTTTCAATACTTAAGAAAGTCTATTGGTGTTGTTTTGTTTTATTAAATCAAGTTTTCCAATTGCCACCGAACTTATCTATATCATGTGGGCAGTGTAAACTTGAGTTCCAGGTAATCAATTATTGTCATTCGTTCAATTCCTTCTTTTTCACGAAAGTAAGGTCACTCATGTTGGGAATGAAATTTTATGGGGGAGAGTTCTTAAATGAACTTGTGCTTAATTGTTATATCTTTGTGGGGAATGTGGCTGTGGAATTATAAAGGGGATGCTTGTATCTTTTTAATCTCCTAGGATGAGCTTTAAGTATTTATTACTATGTGATATCATCTAAAACAAGTTGATATGAGGAGTTTCATTTCAACTATGTTATTATGTAGTATATCCATCTTCCTTAAGCTTGAGATATCTTTTGGTTGTATTCATTAAGATCCCGCGATTTTTGTACCTTTGTTAATTTTATTGACAAAAAGGGGGAGAATTATTTAGTAGTTTCATACTACATACATATGGTTTACGGATCATTATGTAAGGGACAATGGATCATTTAAGCAATAGGTTTTCCTGTATTAAATAAATAAAAGATGTAAGTATTGACTAAGGGGGAGAAACATATCACCATAGTTATACTTTAGAGTTGAGATACAAATGAACTTTGGAGAGAAGATAATAATACTATGCCTGCATAACAATGATTAAGAATATTTTATTTTTTAAAAGTTGTTATCGCTATGGAATCAGTTATTCAATAACAACGATGTTGAGTTGAACACGTTCAAAATCATTATAACTTGAAATTACGAAGTGTTCAAGGAGAGTTGGAGAAACCAAGGAAATCAAGAATACATGGTGGATCGAGGAGTCTTTTCAAAACTTTATTTTTGTTATCCATATGTATTAAATAGTTTTGTCACTAAAATTGACAAAGGGGGAGGTTGTTAGAGCATTGCTCGGTCGAACTCACAAGCCTTGCTATATCAAGCTTGTTGTCAAATTTAGTTGTCAAACTATATCTTGATTTCTAGTCTACAATTAGTTAAGTCTCGGTCTAGGATAGTGAAGTTGAGAAATGAGTAAGTCATCATTTGCGTTCTACCATTTAAAGGCAAAAATCAAACAAAGCTTTTGGATAACTTCATCAACAAAAAGTAGGTGAAGACTGAACTACCTATTTTTCAAGTTATATTCACTTTTATCTTGAGACGATTGTCGCATAACTAATTAGACTATCTTTCATAGACAAGAATTTCGAGTCAAGAACTAATTATTTAGTTTACAAATTTATCGAAATATAATGACTAGGCTAAATGAACATTTGTTCATACTTGATCAAATTCGGTGGAGAACGATTTATTGTTCGGAACCAAATCATGATTCAAGTTCATCATTCGAAAATATCCTGGAACAGTGATAAGTGTCATTGTTGTTACTCAAGAATATTTCAAATTAATTTAGAGAAATATAGAACTATTATATTCGGAATATAAGATAGTGTTATCAGTCTTACAAACTGAGATAACAGTTATATGTCTGAATCTGTATTACATGTATTTGTACACGTAGCGGATTAACTATATATCAAATTTCAGATTTGTGTGATATGCATATTTGTATGTACATCATGGGAAAATTTATTTGTTTCATGATCCAGATAGGTTTGTATATTCGTATACAAACAATTATGGACATGTGGAAAGGGAACCGGGTTAAACTAATCAAACCGGTATGCGAACCAAAACAGTTCTATGTTCTAGAACCAGTTTAGTACCCAAACCACGCAAGCTGAGTGTTCAGTGAATTCCGAAACTGGCAAAGGTCTAAGAGTTTGCAAATTGTAGATGAACTAAAAAAAATTGTAGACTCTAAAACATTGAGTTGGGTCAAAGTTTTCAAACCGGTACGTGAACTGAAACATTATGTGAGAGCCGAAACTTGGTAATTACATAAGTGTGCAAACCGGTTTATGAACTGAAAAGTTTTACTAACTCTGGAACTCGATAATTGCATATGATTTTGCAAACCGGTCTGCGTACGGTGACTCATCCGATTCACAAATGGTTTAAGTAATTGTACTTTGTACATTTACAAACTATATCGATCACGATGCAATTGCGATTAAATTATTTCCATGAAGTAATTTGAATTTGATATTTTCTCTAATTAACTCTAGAATCAATTGATCACATGATTGTGACTCAATCTTAATGTCTTAGTGAAGATGAAAATGAGTATTAAGCTTTTAAGTTCAAATTGGCTAGTTTCGGCTAACCATGTTGAACATAGTCTTTATACGCGGTTCGGTTACAATTTACCTAACCATAGTGTATATCTCGTATATGTTAAAAAAGCGGGGGTCTAACAACCACACCCAATATTTCGTTAGGTAATCTGTATGGACAAACTCCAATATAATTCCAAGAGAATAAACTAGACAGTCAGACTCAATCAAGGAAAATATATCTAATAGTTATATCTCGGTTTCTCAATGTAATCAGAAAATCAAACATATAGGAATCCGTGAGCCTGATTAATGTGATAAACAACTTGAACGGTACCAGAGACCAGTGTTCAAGTGTCAATCAACAACCAAAGGTTGGATTTACCAATTCATTGAACTACGCACAACCTGAGATATTTCAACTATATAAACAAATATAATGCGGAAAATAAATAACGCAGACACCAGAAGTTTTGTTAACGAGGAAACCGCAAATGCAGAAAACTCCGGGATTTAGTCCAGATTTGAACACCATATTTATTAAGCCGCTACAGACTCTAGCCTACTACAAGTTAAAGCTCAACTATACATTATATCCCCTTAGTAGATCTTCGTCTTCAATCGATGAACGCTGTGAAGTCTAAAGCTCAACTACACATTCTATCATAATCCGAGACATAACTATAAGTAGACTAGAAATCAAGACTTATAGTTTTGACAACTAAACTTGACAAACAAGCTTGAGATAGCAAATCTTGCGAGTTCGACCGAGCAGTGCTCTAACAATCTCCCCCTTTGTCAATTTTAGTGACAAAACTATCAATACATATGGATTACAAAATAAATAAACTTTGAAGCTTCTCATCCAACATTCTTGATTTCCTTGGTTCTTCAACATTCCTTGAATTTTTCGTCACTCCAAGTACTCTAGTGATTCTGAACATGTTCAACTCAGCATCATAGTTGTTGAAGATCCGTATCCACAACAATAAGAAAAAATATGTTCTCAATTATTGTTATACAATGTCATAGTATTATTACACAATATCAAAGTTCAATTGTATCACAACTTTGACAATAATACTACGGTGATATGAATCACTCCCCTTTAGTTAATACTTCATCTTACAATGAAAACCACTCCCCCTTACATAATGATCCGTAAACCATATGTATGTAGTGTGAAATACACAATATTTCTCCTCTTTTTTGTCAATATAAATTGGCAAAGGTACGAAAACTAGTGAGATCATAATGAAATTCTCAAAGAGATTATTCATGACTAAAAGAGAACATATCAACTTTGTTTCGATGATTTCACATAGTCGAAACTTAGTGTATTCATCAAGGAGTTTATAAAGATACAAGATAACTCCTACAATATTCCACAGCCGCACTCCCCACAAAGATTTGACAATTAAGCACAAGTTCAATTAAGAACTCTCCCCCATAAATGTCATTCCCAAAAGAACAACAAGAGCGACCTTACTTTTACAAGTAAAGAAGGATTTCTTTGGACATTAACAAATTCCATGAAACATGAATTTGTATCCAGAAAACTCGAATAAATTAACCACAAGAGAACCTTAATGATTAATTTAATTGGAAACGCTCAATATAAGAAAACTTACGGAGCCATACAGTAATTTCACATAAAAGTGGGTCAGGGAAAGATCAATACTGCAGAATATTCAAAAGTGCATTCTATCTTTTATCAATATTTGCATAAGGACATAATAGACTTAACTTTTGACAAATATGAGATAATCATAGTTGAAGGATGTAAATACACGTATCCCATAATATTTTTGCAATATATAAAACCATAAAGATTAATACTACAAAATCATCTTCCAAATAACTTAAATATTTAAAAAATAAATCTAAAACATTGCAAGATGAAAATTGTTGGCAATAGCTATGTGTAATCACAATATTTGTTATTCGAAACCTAGTTATCATTCTTAAACACACAAAAATAAATTCTCATAAGAAGTTTCCTAGATAACAAAACGAAGAGACAAACAAACTTGTAAAGAACATACAAGATGATTTTCCCTTAGAAGGTAGAATCAATCTTTTTCGCACGGACTTATACCAAGAATGGCTACCAAAGGCGTATAAAATGATTTTCTTAACAAAGAGGAAAATACAAAGTCATTAACAACCATGCACCGTAGTTCACATAAGAGAATTGTGAACATTCAAGAACCTTAAACACAAATAAATTTAGGTATACTTGAACGATACACAAGGTGCATGGATAATGATAATCACTTTAAGAAAATAATAAAAACATAAATCTTTCTCAAGTTTATAGACATACATTTTAGAAAAATCCAATCGTGAATCCTACGGCTTTACCAAAAATTCAATATCTTACCTAACACAATATATGCGCCCCAATTCTCGCGCTTCCCTCATCGTATACATAACAGGGCATTCCTTGGTGAGGATGCGCTTATAACAAAATCAAGTTGTGTTGAGGTGAACAATGTCTTGCTCACCAAAAGTGACTAAAATAGACTTTTTTGCAACTATGGATCTTTCACCATCTATAGTTTTTGGCTTATTCCGTTTCACTTTTGGATTATCATGAAAGAGATCGCTTTTAGAACCTTTCACATCCAAATCCATCTTTCCAAAGAACTTTTTAAGTTCCAACATCATGGATACTGCCTTCTCCATAGTCATGGAATTTTCCGGGAGATCATTCCTTTTCGCTCTCAAAGCATCATTGAATTTCTTTGATATCTACTTCTTAGTGTGTTTAGGAACAACCAGAACCTTCTTCATATTACTTTCTTCTAGAATTCTCAGAAGAGAATTGGATTGACTATTCTTTTGCAAGTTAGTTTTTCTCCAATTGGGAGCATCAGATCTTGTCTTCGTCTTTACAAAGTTATCCTTTTGATAACCATTACGATTGTGAAAAGGATTCGTATGACGTTTATAGGAAAATCTAGGTTTATCACATCACTGATTCCTTTGCTTAAAGGTTGGATAGTTACAACTTGTAATGTTAAGGGGATTAACCTTAACATAAGATCTTGGTTTCACAACTTCTTGTGATTCCCAAACAAGAACATCATGAAGTTTTTCATTACTTGTACGAAAAGGACATATACTTTCCAGGTGACCTTTATTTCCATAATAATGACAAATATAAGGAATGTTCTTACCAGGATTCGTATGTGCTATTTTTGGAGGTTGATATACTTTGCTCTTTCGAAGTTTAACTGCCGGTGAAGGTATTTCACTTTTTTCATTAGTGGAAATATTTTTTTGAGAGGAATCACTAGCCTTGAAATTTTTTACCTTTTTGTTAATACTTAGAGCATCTATTCCCTTATACAATCCTCGTGTATCACGAAGATTTTTACTTGCTCCTAGCATTGTGGTTAATTTGCATGAACTAGTATTATACTTTTTCAAGTCATCTTCCAACATCTTGATTTTATCGAGAGCAGTAGTTAAATAAGCCTCGGGACATTTTTCTCGAATGACATAACCGCTTTCTCTGTCATCAAAACTTGCTTGTTGGGTGTTAATCCTTGATTCAGTTTCTGCAAGTTTCTCTTTCAACGAGAAATATTTTTTATAAATATTATCACATTCAAGTGACTTTCTACTCGGGTTTTCCTCATAATCTTTGAGGATTGATTCGCAAGAGCGAATCGAAACATAAAGACCTCCATAAATCCTTTTCAATTTCTTGTTTTGTCGACAAAGAGGAGTCAGAAGAGGTGTGACAAGAGAAGTTGTCATCTTCTTCTTTTCCAATGAATTCAAAAGCTTAACATATTCTGATACTTCCTTATCAACATATCTATCAATATCTGAATCACCTTTATCAGAAAGTTCATCCAACTGTTCTTTTAGGCGTGTTTCCCAATCAACAATATCCATATCAAGAGAATGTTCAGATATTGACTTAGATGTGACAGTTCTCTTAGGTTAATCTAAGCTTTAAAAAACATCTGGTAATTTCTGACATGGTACATTGTTGGAGACAGACTCGTCCATAATAACCAGGTTGCTTCAAACACGGACTTATGAGGTCTTAGAGTGTTTGCCTGCTCTGATACCAATTGAAAAAGTGGGGGTCTAACAACCACACCCAATATTTCGTTAGGAAATATGTATGGACTAACTCTAAGAGAATCAACTAGACAGTCAGACTCAATCAAGGAAAATATATCCAAGAGTTATGTCTCGGTTTCTCAATGTAATCAACAAATCAAACAGATAGGAATCCGTGAACCTGATTATTATGATAAATAACTTGAACGGTACCAAAGACCAATGTTCAAGTGTCAATCAATTTCAATCAACAACCAAAGGTTAGATTTACCAATTGATTGAACTACGCTTTAATTATATAAACAAATATAATGCGGAAAAGAAATAACACAGAAAACTGAAGTTTTGTTAACGAGGAAACCGCAAATGCAGAAAAACCCTGGGACCTAGTCCATATTTGAACACCACACTGTATTAAACCGCTACAGACTCTAGCTTACTACAAGTTAACTTCAGACTGGAATGTAGTTGGTCCTTAACCAATTTCACACTAATTAAGTTACAGTCACATTCCTTACGTCTCTGAATCCCAGCAAGACTCTACGCACTTGATTCCCTTAGCTGACCTCACCCACAACTAAGAGTTACTATGACCCAAAGTCGAAAACTTGATAAACAAATCTGCCCCCCACAGAAAAGTCTATTCTGAAGATAAATATGTCTCCCACTGAAATACCTACAATTTTTTTGTTATGTCTTTTGATAATTATATTCCCGAAGAACAGCCTAGAAATATCAATCACCTCACAATAACTTAACTACATGGTAGTAGAACAACCTATTGTGGAATCACAAAGATTGAGACGAAGAGCTTTGTGATTGCTTTTTATATCTTACATATCGGAGATAAATCTCGAGCAAATCTTAGAGAAGATAGTACTCAATACGATTGAACAAGTAAGATCAAAACACGCAAATACAAAGAAAATAGTTGGGTTTGGATTCAGAATCCCAATGAAGTCTTTAAGTCGTTAACCTATAATGGTTTTAGGAAAAACCTAGGTTAAAGGAGAATCGACATTAGTCGCAACTAGTATCACACATGAGGTGTGGGGATTAGGTTTCCCAGTTACTAGAATTCTCCCTTATATAATCTTCAAATCAGGGTTTGATAACTTTGAGACAAAGCAATCAATATTCACTATTAGATGAAAAACCTGATTTAAGATTCAAACTAAGTTTGCACCGTTAGATGGTCTTCGCTTGTTACACACAAATGAAATATATCTTCATTTAGATATGGGTAACCGTACCTAAACGTGTATATTGAGTTGGCTCAATAATAGTTAATCGAAGTTAGCCATATGAACACTTTTGTATTAACCATGTTCATCTTAACACTTCTAGATCAAATAATAATCAAATGAATCTAATTTTGTTACTTATAGAGTTGTTAAATTGTTTATATTCATATAGAAGTATACAAGATATAGTTGAAGCAAAATCAGATTGATTCAAACGAATCAGTTCATGAAAATTTTAGCCACAATTTGCAAAGATTGCATTCCTTAATATATAAATGTATTTGTTCAAGAGTATGAAATCATACCTAACCAATTTTAAAACTTAACCACATAAGTTTTCAAACGGGTACGCAAACTTAAGTTCTGGACTTGATCCTTTCCGACAGTTCGCAAACGGGTACGCATACCGTCATTCTAGACCGAATTCAGGTGAAACAATTTGCGAACAGGTATGCAAAATTAGTTCCCGAACTTTGACAGTTAAAGCCGATCGTATACGGGTAAGCACACTTGGTTCCCGAACCTGAATCATTCTTACAACAATTTGCATACGGATATGCATATTGTGCTATATCCAAACAATGATTAATTGTTCAAAACCTCTCATTTGAATCGCTAAAACATTCTTAGAAGACGACAATAGCTGTCTCACACAAACTATTAGCTTATAAGCAATTTTTAAGTGATCGAATGATCAATACGAAATATTCCGAGTCTACATCAAATGACTGTCTCACACAAATCATGTAAGATGTTTTAAGGAACTTTTCACATGATCATCTTTTGACTCATTATTTAGTTTCCAACTAAACTCGTCAAGAATAATGATGAACGTAGCTAAAGCAAAAATCTTTCCAACACATATTTCGAGAAAGATATAAGCGAGTTAAACTCAGCTCAAAATATCATATGTGTATAATGCAAAAGTCTATATATATATACAACTTAGTCTCAATATGAGATAGAATAGAATAGACTTCTGAGTTATATATGAGTTCAAGTCTCCGTATACCTTTTGTTGATAAAGTTCTTCCAAGCTCCCCTTAGTAGATCTTCGTCTTCAATCGATGAACGTCGTGAAGTCTAAAGCTCAACTTCATATTCTATCCTAATCTGAGAAATAGCTATAAGTAGACTAGAAATCAAGACTTATAATTTTGACAACTAAACTTGACAAACAAGCTTGAGATAGCAATGCTTGCGAGTTCGACCGAGAAATGCTCTAACATATGTGATAAAGATTCAAAGCTTTCATCCAATGGTGGATATTGATAGGTGTAGAATACACCTAGTTTAATATCTAGTATTTATGCTTTCTTTGCTATTTTTCTTGTAAATTATGTATCTTATGTGTGAATTTGAGTTATTAGGTGCTAAGGAGTCATATGGAGCAAAAGAAGGAGAAATCATCCATTTGGAGCGAAAAGAACAAGGATCGTCCAATTTTCCAAAAGATAGACGGAATTATCATTGCATGAAATCTACTACGGGCAGTCGCGTAGGCGTATCGAATGCTAGAATCAACAATTATGAAGTTATTGGGATAAATGAAGTTATGTGAGCTGCTTAGCCCATAAGATGCATTGGGCATAAAGAAGAAGGATTAACTTTGTTACTATATGGTCTTGAATTCAAGAAAAGCTGGGCTTGTACTATCTGAGCACCCCAGCAATCATGCAAGAAAGCAATGCAATAGTTCCATTTGGTCGATTACAAGGATTCAACTCTAAGGAAATAATTACGTTTGAACCTCCTAAGAAGCGAAAGCCGCGTGCAAAAGTGGACCTGGATCCAGAGACTGACAGAGTGTGGAATCTGTTGCTGGCATTGTGAGTAGCAGATGGTGGAGTTTATAACCAAGGGCTGTTGCTGTGGATATATATTGAAATGCATGGAAATATGCACAGCTGCTATCGAGAATAAGCAATGAGGCGATGACGACGAGTTGATCTGTAGCTGATGACAATGTATTCGTCAGTGGTTATGAAGATTGGATGCGGCTGATGGGTTGAGTTCTACAGCAAGGTTAAGAGATGGAGTTGGATTGGTGGATGATATAAGCTCGAGTTTTCATAACTGAGGAGATGGCTTGCTGCCATTTCCGGTGAAGATGAAGAAGTAGTTATGGAGTCGTGACTGGTGGAAGTACGTAGGTCTGAGCATGGTGGTTGATCAGGAAATGGAGTTTGAAGCTTGCAGTGAGAAGTGGTCGTTGTCATTGATGAAAATGAACAAGGAGACGTGGAGCTGAGATGAAGAGAAGCTGTTCCGGGATTGTGGAGAGAACATATGACGAGTACGGTCTGAGTCGAGAATGGGGAGAAATGGGATTCTCCCATACGCAAGCCAGTAATACATGGGCTGGGATTCTACAGACGCAAGCAGCCTTAACTTCTTTGCTTGGGTTCATGCGATATTTTTCCTGCCAAGCCTTGGCCGTGGGAATTACAAGAGTTTTGGCAACCTATTTTGGTCCGGGGTTTGATGCACGGGAAATAATTCTTAAGGAGGTGCACTTTCCTATCTTACGAGGTTTCCTAATTTTTTCAAGAGGAGGTTACAAAACTCCATATATAGGGAAGCCTAGGGAAAAAAAAAATTCTCTATTCTACTACTTTTGTTTCGAGGGTTTGCAACATGCTAGGGTTTTTCTTTCTTCTTGTGATGAACTCCATGAATATGAGTAGCTAAATACAATAATTGGTTATGGGATAAAAGTTGATTTCTTCAAGCATGTTATTTGATTCTATGAATTAGTTTTGTCTCAATTTTATCGTTTATGATTCATCGTTTATATTATCATATGATTTGAATGCTAGTTTGGTTGAGTCCGGAATCAATTGGATTTGTTTTCATCTCTATAGATATATTAGGGTTTTCAATACGTAAAAGTTGTTTATTTCTGATTTTTAGTAGCACCTTGTGGTTAATACTTGTAGTGATACATCTTTTTAATCGCATATGAATCATAACCTTTGTTAAAACGAATTAGTGCTTTTACACGTTTGTTTGCATCGATTAGTCTTATTTCATAGAACTTATTGCTCTTAGGGAGTTAAATCTAACTGTGCTTTTACGCTTTAGGTTGCTTTTTAAGAAGATTTCACGATAGCATCTTTTAATGTTGTTTGTGATAAAATCAGGAAATAAACGGGATACTCTTGCGATCAAGATATCCTAGGACTTTTGATAACTGAGAGATTAAATACCAATTCTAATCATAGATGAAAAATACATGTTTATGAATGATACTATCCCTTAACCAATATCTTCTCCTTATTGATTATTCCAACTATTTATTTTGCTTTATTTAGTATTATTACTTTGATAAAAACAAAAACACACCTTGGGTTAATTGGTTACATAAGAATCTGAAAATTGCATAACAACAATCGCCTCTCTGTGGATACGAACTCTTTCTTATCGAATACTATATTTATATTTAGTTGAGTAAGGAAGTGAAATTATTTTTGACGCATACGACACGCATCAGATATTGTTTGCTTGGTTCCAAAGTTATCTTAGTTGAAACCTAGAGAAACTTATACGTTGAAGTCTATATAAGGGGAACCCTTGAAAACTTGGATCTTTGAAACTCGATACTACTTTTTGGTGCATCCTAGTTGTATCTAGAATCGTCCTTTGCAGAAACCATTTTAGGGTTTAGCGACTATAAAAACTTCACAAGGATTCATGAAGCCAGGTATAGTTATATTTTATCATTATAACTTTAGTATCTTGATCTTGATTGTTTCTAGAGCTTGCTCCAACGATCAAGATAGATAGTAATCAACAGAGTCTCTTCATCTCATACATTGTTGATTCCACAAGTTGTATACTTGTGAGGTGAATAATAATCTAAGCTACACTTCGGGTTGCATAAGTACGGATTTTGAGGATAGACAGACTTTTGTCCAAGTTGCTATCGATTTGCATCACCTGGCTCTATCGTTTAATATGATCATCCATTTATATCGTAATCAGGAAAACAATTATAGGCTTAATTTGTGGGAGGCAGATTTAGTTTAAAATCTCCAACTGAGGTTGAAGCAACTCTTAGTTGTGGGTGACATCAGCTAAGGGAATCAATTACGCAGAGTCTTGCGAGATTCAAGAGGCATAAGGAGCGCGACTGTACCTTAATCAGTGGATTTCCTCTTAAGGCTCAACTACATTCCAGACCGAAGTTAATTGGTAGTATTCTAGTATCTGTAGTTGTTTAATATAGTGTGGTGTTAAATCTGGACTATGTCGTGGGGGATTTCTGCATTTGCGGTTTCCTCATTCACAAAAATTATGGTATTTGTGTTATTTATTTTTTCGCATTATATTGTTTATCTTTATAATTGAAATATCACAGTGAAAAAGCGGGGGTATAACAACCACACCCAATAATTCGTTCGAAAATCTGTATGGACTAACTCAAATATAATTCCGAGAGCACCAGCTTATAAAGCGAGCTCAACCAAGAAATATGTCTAAGAGTTATATCTCAATTTATCAATACAATCTACAATCGAACAGATAGAAATCCGTGAGCCCGATTGATATGAGAAATAACTTTGGCGGTACCAAAGACCAATGCCCAAGTGCCAATCAATTCATATCCAACAATCAAGGTCGGATTTACCAATTGATAACTACGCACAACCTGTGATATTTCATTATTTAAAAATATAATGCGGAAAAGAAATAACACAGACACCAGAAATTTTGTTAACGAGGAAACCGCAAATACAGAAAAGCCCTGGGACCTAGTCCAGATTTGAACACCATATTGTATTAAGCTACTAGAGACACCAGGCTACTACAAATTAACTTCGGACTAGAATGTAGTTGAGCCCTAACCAAGTCTCACACTGATTAAGGTATAGTCGCGTTACTTACTTATCTAGAACCACACCGGATTCTGCGCACTTGATTTCCTTAGCTGATCTCACCCATAACTAAGAGTTTCTACGACCCAAAGTTGGAGACTTATAAACAAATTTGTCTCCCACAGATAAGTCTATTCTGATAGTTAAATCTGTCTCCTACATAAATACCTATGAATCTTTTGTTCTGTCTTTTGATAAATTAAGGTGAACAAGAACCAATTGATAATACAGTCTTATACTCCCGAAGAGCAGCCTAGAAATATCAATCACCTCACGACAACTTAACTATATGGTAGTAGAACAAGTAATTATGGAATCACAAATAATGAGACGAAGAGCTTTGTGATTACTTTTATATCTTACCTATCGGAGATAAATCTCGAGCAAATCTTAGAGAAGATAGTACTCAATACGATAAAACAAGTAAGATCAGAAAACGCAACTACAGAGAAAATAGTTTGATCTGGCTTCACGAATCCCAAATGAAGTCTTCAAGTCGTTAACCTATAATGGTTTTGGAAAAAACTAGGTTAAAGGAGAATCGACTCTAGTCGCAAATAGGACACATGAAAGTGTCTGGATTAGGTTTTACAGTTGCTGGAGTTCTCCCTTATATAGTCTTTCAAATCAGTGTTTGCTTACAATCAAAGCTAAGATAGCTTAGTAACAAAGCATTCAATTTTCACCATTAGATGAAAACCTGATTTAAGATTAAAGCTAAGTTTACTTAAAATCAAAGCAATATCTCTCCACCATTAGGTGGTCTTACCTTGTTACCCACAAATGAAATATACCTTCATTTAGATTTGGGTAGCCGTACCTAAACGTTTACATTGAGTTGGATCAATAACAGTTAACCAAAGTTAGCCATATGAACATTATTATCTTAACCACATTCATCTAACACTTCTAGATCAAATTCCTGTAAGTGTACAACTAATCACAATGCATGACTTATGATTTGGCATGACTAGTTTTCATTAATCAGTGTAACCAATCCTAAGTAATTACCTGAAATGGTATGATCGATCCTTGTAATTGGTGTAACCGGTCCTAGTAATTGGTGTAACCGATCCTGGTAATTGGTATAACCGGTCCTAGTGACTGGTGTGACCGATCACAAGCAATACCATGAGTATATGGTAACCGGTCCTAGTAATTGATGTAACCGATCCTGGTAACTGATGTAACCGGTCCTGGTAACTTGTGTGACCGATCACAAGTATTTCCATAATTATGGTATAACCGATCCTAGTGATTGGTAGAACCGATTGAACCCATGGATATGATTTGATATTTGATCAATCACATAGTAGTCTTGGAATACATGTGAATCAATTCTAAATTTGTTTAGAAGTGTGGTATAACCGATTCCAATAATATAAATATGAAATATGATTTACAGAGAAAAGATGTTGACATACTTTGAACACGGACAACAAGCATTTACTAGAATTATGAAAACCGAATTTCGCCATTCATTGCATATCTTGAGAATATTTTCAATTTTGGATCAAGAAGCTCTACGAGTACCGTTGGTTGGAATCTAGATAATTGCAGTGTTATTAGTTTTCGACTGATTTGATTGATAACGGTTGTTTAAACTTTGATTGCACCTAGTTTGCTTATTCTTGAGAATCTTCTCTTCTGATATAATATTCACTCAAACTAGATCGAAGTATCAATGGGATATTTAGAACTATTTATAGATCTACAGGAATCTTGTGATAATCCATTGTTAACAGACTCTATTATGTGCACAAGAGATTTAAGTGATGTTGTGCAGGTTTAATTGAAGATTAAAGAAGATTTGAAGATAAAGAGGATTTCTTATTGGTTCATATATCTTTGTGTTGCACAAACCTTGATCAGCTGGGATCCAACTAGAATCATATTTATTCAATCAATAGTTACGTGAGATCGGTAACGCCTAATAGTTCTTTTGAGATCTATTTTGATTGTTACAAATATGAATCTTATTACTTCGATAATAGATATTGGATTGATCTAACCAGGCAAAGGAGTTTATTTGCTTAAACAGAAGAGCCTTTGCATATGACTTGAGATATCATATCTTAAAGAATCAATAGAGTTGTTACCAACAGATTTGTTGTTCCTTTACTGTTTGGAATACGATCCAAAGGAATTGTTACGGTGCATGCACTCATCGAAGTCAGAAGTGCATGGATACTGAGGAAACTAAGTGAACTAGGGGTAGTTTCTTGGTCTCAAATATACGAAGTTGGTTTAGATTTTGTATAGCGTCTTAATTCCGAGAGTATTCAATTCTGGACTTGGTCCCGGTTTTCTTTTTTTGCATTTGCAGTTTTCCTCATTAACAAAATCTTGTTGTGTGATTTACTTTTCTTTTTCTGCAATTATATTTGTTTATATGGTTTGAAGTAATTTACACAGATGTTAACTCCGCTTTATTTGATAGTGATCCTATAGAGTTTGGATAAGTCTGAACCTATTATCAAGTAATCACACTTTGGTTGTCGTATTGTCTCGATCTCGTATACATAGACAATCACACAAAGTGTGAATACCGATTTGTAGCATTAATATTCTCAATCTACGTCAAGTCCTCCTCAGGACTATTGAAACTCATCATAGACATGCATCATTACTAAGAACTGTTATCTGTAACCAAAGAAAGCTGATTAAACTTGGAATCGGTAATAGGAAGTATGATCGGAATGTTAATCGAAAGGTTAATGCTTTAGACTGTGAACATAATCAAGGTACTATGTGTAGAATCCTGGAAATTAGTCGTGATGTTGTTGATGAAGATCCCGAGAAATTTGAGGATATTGAAAATGATCTTTGAGAAAAATTATTCAAATATCTTTTTAAGGAAATAAACATCAGCTATTGATTTATTTCGATTATTGTATAAGGTTTATTTTTGAATAAAACTATCAATTATTTATGAATAATATTATTATTTTATAAATTTTCTTGTAATAGTTTCCGATTACATAGCCTGTGCATGAATGTCTATAATTTTTCTATGTGTTTTCGGTTTATGAGATATCTGATTTCGGTTTTCATTAACCCAAATATTCGATCTCATATGATGTAACCCTTATGGTTTGTGTGGCTTTTTTATTTAGCGGGATTAAGTTCTAGCCCATGTTGGTAGGCTTTATAAAAGGATCATAAGGTGTTCCGATTGAAACTCATATGTGAAAAGTTATAATATGTTGAATCAATTTGTGTTTTCATGAGTTATGTTTAGCACAACATATGTGTTTCGGGGATTTGAACTTTTCCTATTGGCACGCATTAGTTAAAACCGATTCAACCTTTCTCTGGTAAAGGTTTCCTTTGTTGTTGTTCTTTTGTTCTTGCGAGAGGATGACAACATATTGGGGGGGATTTCTTACTTAAACTTGCGCATAATGATATATATTTCTAGGAAGAAGAGGATGCGGAATCTGAGGTAACGAATTTGTTAGTTAATCATTTTCTTGTTTAAGAAAAGCCTATTTATATTGCATATATTTTGCTTTTGCTTAACAAAATTTCGGTACAATTGATATATTCCATTATGATGTGTGTGTGTGTGATTCAATTGTTTCCGGTTAAGAAAAACTGTGTCAATTTATTTGGCTTATAATTTGGTATCTTATTTATTTTGGCTTGTATGTATTGTTTATGGCTTAACGAAATATGGGATCATTTGTTTATTCCAATTTGATTCCGGATAAGAGAAACTAATTAATTATGATCTTAGTTAGACTTATCAAATTGTAGGATTCGGTTATTCAAGTCTAATTGAATGCCTTGACAAGAAAAACTAGTTAACTAACCTAGTTCTTATCTTGTCTAAAGGGAAAGGTCTAAGTTATTGTCTGAATAATTAAAACCTGATGAGAGAAATAAATCTAATTCTGATCTTTATTTTGGTCTTATCGAAATAACTAACCTAGTTCTTATCTTGTCTAAAGGGAATTAAGTTTCTTAGTCGAATTGTTTCCTTGATAACATATGAAAACTAAATTACTTGTAGTTTCAATTTAAATATTGGTTATCTAAAGTGGTATGTGAAACCTTCGTGCTTAACTCTTATAGGTTGTTTACAAGTCTTTTAGATTTGTAAGATCCTTTCGGTTTTACCTTTATTTGCTCGGACCTTTATCATTTTGTGACAAAAGGGGTCATAAATATATGGAGTAAACAAGTGATTTGCAATCACTAAGGAAAGGACAATTGTGCTTAAACGTTATATCTAACAAAAGAGTGAAGTATTGACTAATGGGGAGAAACATATCATATTGTTGTTGTAGTTGTAGTTGTAGTTATCTTGACTACAAAAAGGTGAATAACAAAGATGCTCTGATTGAATATCTACCTATCTTACCTTTAGAGGGAGTATACGCTTTGTTATTCAAATATCAATAACGACATTTATTGATTGAATATATGCAGGTTACTGTGCTGTTGAAACTTGGAATCAAGCGTATGAAAAATGAATTCTTGTAATTTGTTTATCTCTATGTATTAAGAGTTTTGTCACTAAAATTGACAAAGGGGGAGATTGTTAGGGCATAGATCGGTTGAACCCACCAAGCATGGCTATGTCAAATTTGGTTGTCATATTTTAGTGTGTCAAAACTCGTCTAAGAGCCGCTTGATTATGTACTAGAGACAACTTCGTTTAGGTTAGATATAAATTCTAGCAATTTTGAGACATACAAGTATTACTCGAATACCTGAAGAAGGTAAATAAGTAACGATCTACAACAACGACATCATCCTTTCTCTTGAGGTTAGTAATATTGACTTGAACTGTTTCATTCCTAACGTATCTTTCAAGTCGTCCTATATTGAAAACATAACTGCGAAGCTATGTATTGGATATATTACTCTAGTAGTGAGGCATGATCACATGATCATAGTATTAGGGAATTAGACTACGAAGTATAACACTTATCTTTTGAACTTCGTAGATATGACATCGATATAATCTTATAAATGTTGTTATGATTATCTGAATGGGTAATGGTGAAGATTTCATCTTAGGAAACAATGTTTTATATTTGTTTAAAGGAAGTACATTCATGAACTTTGAAAAAGCGGGGGTACAACAACTACACCCAATATTTCGTTCGGCAATATGAATAGACAAAATCCAATATACTTGCAAGAGAATCAACTAGACAGTCATACTCAATCTAGAGAAAAGTATATTAAAGAGTTTTATATCTCTATTTCTTAATTCAATCTGCAGTCAGCAAATAGGAATTTACGAGCCCGATTGAATATAAGAGAAATAACTTGAGCGGTACCAAAGACCAATGTTCAAGGATCAATCAATTTCAATCAACAACCGAAGGTTAGATTTACCAATTGATCTATACAACGCATAATCTGTGATATTTCAATTATATAACAAAAGATAATGCGAAAAAGAAATAACACAGACACCAGAAATTTGTTAATGAGGAAAACCACAAATGCAGAAAAACCCTGAGACCTAGTCCATCTTTGAACACCACAATGTATTCAGCTGCTACAGACACTAGCCTACTACCAATTAACTTCGGAATGGAATATGGTTGAGCCCTAATCAATCTCACTCTGATCAACGTACAATTGATCTCCTTACATCTCTGATTACGTACTTGATTACCTTAGTTGATCTCACCCACAACTAAGAGTTGTTATGACCCAAAGTCGAAGACTTGATAAACAAATCCGTCTGACACAGAAAAGTCTATTGGAATAGATAAATTTGTCTCCCGCAGAAATACCTACGAGTTTTGTTCTGTATTTTGATAAATCAAGGTGCACATGAACTAATTGATAAACTGGACTTATATTCCCGAAGAACAACATAGTATTATCAATCACCTCCCAATAAACTTAATCGTATGGCGAAACAAGATATTGTGGAATCACAAACGATGAGATGAAGATATTTGTGACTACTTTTAAATCTCGAGCAAATCTTAGAGAACATAATACTCAATATGATAGAACAAACCAAGATCAGAACACGCAACTACAGAGAAAATAGTTGGGTCTGGCTTCACAATCCCAATGAAGTCTTTAAGTCGTTAACCTACAGGGTTTCGAGAAAAACCTAAGGTTAAAGGGAATCAACTCTAGTCGCAACTAGTATCACACATGAGGTGTGGGGTTTAGGTTTTCCAGTTGCTAGAGTTCCCCTTTATATAGTTTTCAAATTAGGTTTTGCAATCTAAGTTACCTTGGTAACCAAGCATTCAATATTCACCGTTAGATGAAAACATGATTAGATACAAGCTAATATCTTTCAGCCGTTAGATCAAACTTAGCTTGTTATACACAAATGAAGTGTACCCTTATTTAGGTTTATGTAACCGTACCTAAACGTGTATACCATGTTGGATTAATAGTAGTTAACCGAGGTTAGATATATGAACACTCTGATATCAACCTTATTCATCTTAACCATACTAGTTCAAATGACTCAAATTAAACTAGTTAAAGAGTTGTTCAATTGCTATATTCTCATAGAAGTATATAAGAACACAAATGAAGCAAAATTGGTTTGATTCACTCGAATCAATTCATGAATATTATAGCCACGGTTCGCAAAGAATGCATTCCTTATTATATATAAATGTATTTGTTCATGTTACAAACGCTTTTAGAACTTTAACCATTCAACTATGCAAACGGGTACGCATACTTGAAATAGCCGGACCAAGTTTGGTTTTCGCCAGTATGCGAACGTGTACGCATACCTCCAAACCCAGCAAAAATTTCCGATCACAAACCTTACCCTAGTATGCGTACGGGTACGCGCACTTAGGTTCCCGAACTTCTCAAACCAACAGGTACGCATATAGGTATGCATACTATGTTTCCCGGACATGGATCACACATATGCAAGAGTGCACAACATGTTTATAATCCAATGTTGGTTAAGTGTTCTAAACTCTTATTATAATCATTGAAACATTCTTAGAGGATGACAATAGCCGTTTTCACACACTATTAGCATCAAAGCAATTTTCAAGTTATTGAAATAATCATAACGAAACATTCCAAGTCTACACCAAATGATTGTATCACACAAACCATGTAAGGTGTTACTCGGCGATTTTCACATGATCATCCTTTGACTTTCGTAAAGAATATAAGATGAACTTGGTTGAAGCAAAAGCTTACCAACACATATTTTGAGAAATATGTAAGCGAGTTAAACTCAGCTCGGAATCTCAAATGTGTATAATCGAAAACTATAGTAATATGACTTTTGTCTCAATAGAGTATAAATAGACTTTCCAAGTGATATACGAGTTTTAGTCTCCACATACCTTTTGTTGATGAAGTTCCAAAAGCTCTCCTTAGTAGTTATTCATATTCAATTGATAAACGCCGTGAAGTCTACTGCTCAACTACACAATCTATCATAGTCCGAGACATTATAAGTAGACTAGAAATCAAGACGTATAATTTTGATCACTAACATTGACAAACAAGCTTGATAGCAACGCTTGCGAGTTCGACCGAGTAGTGCTCTAACAATCTCCCCCTTTGTAAATTCTAGTGACAAAAATATCAATATATATGGATTACAAAATTAATAAACTTTGCATCTTCTCATCCAAATGCTTGATCTCCTTGGTTCTTCAACGTTACTCGAAATCTTCGTCACTTCCAAATACTCCAATGATTCCAAATGTGTTCAAATCAGCATCATCGTTGTTGAAGATCCATAGC
This sequence comes from Papaver bracteatum, assembly GCA_023529315.1. Lineage (NCBI taxonomy): Eukaryota > Viridiplantae > Streptophyta > Magnoliopsida > Ranunculales > Papaveraceae > Papaver > Papaver bracteatum. Next base: position 2,394,649 of record JAJJWX010001826.1, on the reverse strand, counting down.
TATAACAATGAGAAAACAATTGCACTCAATCATTGTTATGCAGTGTCATAGTATCATTACACATCATCAAAGTTCAATTGTATCACAACTTCGACAATAATACTATGGCGATATGTATCACTCCCTCTTAGTCAATACTTCATCTCACATGAAAACTACTCCCCCTTACATAATTATCCGAAAAACATATGTATTTTTAGCATCAACTACACATTAATTCTCCCCATTTTTGTCAATAAAATTGGCAAAGGTACGAAAACTAGTGGGATCCTAATGAAATTTCCATAGAGACGCTTCATGACCAAAAGAAAGCACATATCAACTTTTTTAGATGCAATCATATAGCTGAAACTGAACGCATTCATCAAGGAGTTTATAAAGATACAAGATAACTCCTATAATATTCCACAACCGCACTCCCCATAATGATTTGGAAATTAAGCACAAGTTCAATTAAGAACTCTCCCCCATAAAATGTCATTCCCGAAAGAACAACAAGAGCTACCTTATTTTTACAAGAAAAGAAGGATTTCTTTGGACATTAACAAATCACATGAAACATGAATTTGTATCCGAAAATCACAATTGAATTATCCACAAGGAAAAATACTAATTCAATTGGCCATGCTCAACATAAGAGAACTTACGGAGCAACACATTACATACACAAAGATGTGGATTAGGGAAAGACGAATACTGCAGAATAATCAAAGATTCATTCTATTTTTCATTACTATTTGCACAATGACATATAATAGACTTAATCTTTGAAAACAAAATCTCATCCTTTCTTCCATTAATATTTGCATAATGACATAAAAGGCTTAACTTTTGTAGTTAAAAGTTCATTCTATGTTTTATCAATACTTTCATACCGACATATAATAGAGTTAACTTTTGAACAAATATGGGACAGTCAAGGTTCACGGACGTAAACAACATATCCCATAACAATTTGAAATTTATAAAACCATAAAGATTAATACTGCAAAAATCATCTTCGAAATAAAATTTAGAATTTAAACAAATAAATCTAAAAACATTGCAAGATGAAAACGTTGGCAATATCTATGTGATCGGTGCCTAAGAACGCATATTTTTAGATCATTTTGTTGTCTTTTATCACTTCTCTATTGCTTTAATATCCCATTTTAAGTCAAATTATGTATTTTGCATCTCGAGGCATCAATAATTTTTTTTGCTGTAAATATTGATATTTTGTGTTCGTTTTGTAGGATTGATGAATATGGGGAGGTCCATTATAAAGTGAGCAGGTGATAAAGACTAGAGTAGCTAAAGATGGCTAAGAAGTGGAAGGAAGATGAGGTGCAAGTTCTGATATATGATTGATGGGCCAAATCACAAGCTGATTTTACAGTCACGGTTAAGAAAATGCAAGCCCAATCTCTAATACCAAACAGGTGGCCTTAGGCTAGTAAGCATCCAAACATGCCCCCCCCCCCTTCCCCACTGTTTACCAAACCATCACTGACCAACAACCTATCTTCTTCTCCATTCGGCATTCAAGTACACAGTATAGCCTTATATTTGTTCTCAATTTGCATGTTATTCTTAACTACTCTGGAGCTACAACTAGCTTTACTGTCTATGAAATATGAGTTGGATATGAAATGTCAAAATCAATCTCAGAAGATGTTGAGGTACCAAAGATTTAACTGCAACAAGTAATTGGAGAAATGGGTTGTCAAATTTTCTTGTAAGTGGTGATTTGTGTTTAAACCATAATTTTCTGATTGTACTTTATTAAAAACAGGGAGTGATAATTGGGAAAGTTTGGTATAAATAGAAACGACAACTAAACTGATTGTTTGCATCAAATTTGTTCAGACTGTCTACTTGAAATACCAATTCCAGTTGTTTACACACCTTTCCAAGTTGAGACAATGGGTGATGTTATGAATAGACCCCGTACTCTCCAGGATTACATGTATCATGCAAGAATAAGCATGTCCTCATGTATTGTCTTACCCCAGACTGATATCCCATTTGAATTGAATGCAAGCATGATACAAATACTTCTGATATTTATATGGGTTGATTCTGAAACCCTATCATCACACAAAAGAGTTTGAACAATTTTTTCGGATTATGCAATTTGAAAATATGTCCGAGGCCTTTTCAGCACAACTGGCTCCAGAGTTGGCAGAATACTCTACAGTTAAGCGTGCTCGGGCGGGAGTAATCCAGGGATGAGTGACCATCCGGGAAGTTTCTGCTAGATTATCGTAGCGGTGCCCGATGAAAACCCCACACTGCTGGATAACCGTAGTGGCTAAGTATGGACAGTATCGGTGGAGGGATGGGTCATTACAAATGGTATCCGAGCCGACGATTGGTCACCTGCCGATGGTGGGAAGGTACGCTGGACGTAGTTGGTTCAGGTGCTTCTCATGAGGGTCAGGGAACCTCGGAGATCTGGGATTGTATATATTCTGGATCCTAGGACGACTCCAATTTAAGGTGGTGGTATTGTAATACCCCGATATTCGGCAGTGGTTGGCCGAATGGAATATAAGTAATGGTTTGTCTTTTCCTAACACCGAGGCCTTTTCAGTACAATTGGCTCCAGAGTTGGCAGAAAACTCCGCAGTTAAGCGTGCTCGGGCGGGAGTAATCCAGGGATGGGTGACCTCCCGGGAATTTGCTGCAGGATTATCGCAGCGGTGCCCATTGAAAACCCTACACTTCCGGATAACCGCAGTGGCTAAGTAGGGACAGTTTCGGTGGAGGGACGGGTCATTACAGTTTTATCAGTTAAGTAGACTGCCAATCACTTTAGAATACTGAATGAGACTTGACTAGCTTGTTCTTTGGTTGGCTGGTATAGAAGTTGGAGGATAGATTAAGAAAAGCAACCATTGAATTTGACTGGGTACATCGAAAAGGTCTACCTCTTGCTAAGTGTCATGTAATTTATTTATTTTTTCAAAGTCATCAGTGTCACGTATTGTTCTTGAAGTATTTCATCATAGAGGTGATTTGGCATTTTAGGGTTTCTTTGCCGTAGGAATTTGGATTTCTTGATCAATCATTTTCTACACAATCCCTCCATTGCAGTCGATTGTTTTCATCTTTCTCCCTTTTTTCTCAGCTGTCAAATAACACCCTAGACTTTCCATTCGTATCTCCCAGCATTAGGGTTTTCTTATTGCTTGGGTTTCTTACTAGCATGGTATGGACTCGTGGTTCTTTCGCTCAAGCCCCCCCAGCAATCTTCCTCTTCAGCAGATGAAGTGGTTTGCTTTCGATGTCCTTTTAATGGATTCGATGGCTTTAAGAATAGGACTAAGAAGAAAGGATACAAGAAGGGATCTTTGCTCACTCACCTCAGAGACCGCCATTACCCTGATGAGGAAAGACAAGCTTTATGTCGTAGCAGGTTCAAAGATTACAAGGTTTACAAAGTATTGGAGGAGGTTCTGCAACAGATGAAGATGTGGGTCTGTGTTGAGTGTTTGCACTTACACAAGTGGAGAATCTCATCTAGGTCTCATAAATGGGAAGAAGCTCAAGGGCCTTTTAATGGAGTGGGAGCTAGTTTCTTAATTCATGGCATTCCATGCCCGCCAGTACCGTATGTATCTAGAAGTTCATCCGATGATGCAACTGTTGATGACGTAATTTCCGGTGATCCTACTCCTTGATTGAGCTTGGACCTGTTGGATAAAGTATTACAATGCAATATCACTACTGTCTCCAGTGTCCCATCCAATTGCAAGCTTGCTTTATTAAGAACTTTTAATGATGCTATTCAGAATGTTATTACATCGCCCAAGGAGATTACTATATGGATCCAGCTTTTACTTCATCCCATCTGTGTGATGCGCGTTTTCACTCCCAAAAAAAATGAGGAGGAAAGGTCAGGTATAAGGAAGAAGCTACAGATCCCTGCTATCAACTCCGCATTGGTTATATGGGCTGAATCAAATGGATATAGCATATTGGTTCAACATGCGTTAGAGGAGCAGGAGGCATTGCATGAGCTGCGTAAAAACAAGAATAAGAAGCATGAATTACGCAATCAGGAATCGACCAACTTGCGGTTATGTCGTAAGAAACTTAGCTATGGCATGTACACCGCAGCCATTCGAACTCTTATATCTAGTGGAGTTGTACCAGCTAACGTTGATACCTTGGCTGAATTGAAAAGCAAACACCCATATGCCAGACCACCGAAAACCCCAGTCGTACCCCCTGCCTAATCTTCTCTTATTGCTACTGATGATTTAGTTATGTGAAGGATTATGAGTTTCCTAAAGGGTACTTCTTGTGGAAGAGACATGCTGCGTGCTCAACATCTGATTGACGCACTTAGTGGTGATGCAGCGGCTGTGGCAGATAAATTGGTCTCCTCTCTTACAGGTATCGTGAATATTTGGCTGGCTGGAAACTACCCACCTGAGTTGTGAGTGCTTTTTGCTTCAACTCTGCTCACACCATTGCTAATACCGGGTGGAGGTCTACGTCCAATAGCCGTAGGTACTGTTTGGAGGCCTTTTGTATCTAAGGTTGCAGCCACTCATGTGGGTAATAAAATGGAAGCCTACTTAAATGATTATCAGTTTGGTGTTGATGTACAGTGTGGTGGTGAAGCTATTCTTCACTCGGCTAACCATCTGTTGGAAGAGTATGGTGAGTCTAATTCGCGTACAATGCTTATGGTACACTTTTCTAATTCTTTTAACTTGGTCGACAGGTCTGCTATGCTTAAGGAAGTTAGATTACGATCCCCCTTTATTGCTTATTGGGTGGATTTTTGTTACTCCAATCCTGCACACCTATATTATTTGGATCATACCTTATTATATGCGCAGGGTGTACAACAGGGTAACCCTCTCGGTCCCCTCCTTTTTTCTCTAACTCTCCACCCTCTAGTCTATAAAATTGCAAAGCAACTCATTTTAGACCTGCAAGCCTAGTACCTTGATGACGTAACGCTGATTGGTGATACTATGATGGTCTCGAAAGCCTTACAAATTGTTCAACAAGATGGGACTTCTATGGGTTTACATCTCAATATATCTAAACAAAGATTTATTGGCCAGTGGTTGACACTAGAGGGTTAGATTTGAGAGTTTTTCCTGACGGGATTCGCAGGCCCAAGAAAGGCGTGAAGTTACTTGGTGGCCTGGTGATAGACGCATTTATGTGTCTAATTTGTCCTCAATGTTTCGTATTGTTAGTACTCGTTTTTATCCTTATTATGGTGTTTTGTGTGTTTGTAGGTATTTTTTGGAAATAAAGATTGTAGGAAAATTCGGCTCGAAAAGTTGCTCGGAACACCTCGGAGGACATTTGCTAAAGGCACCCTCATTGTGGATAAGGGGCATCTCATTTAGGCACCTTCTATTCGCACCCCAGTTCTGGTTAGGGGGACACCATCTTCAACATTTGAAAAACGATTTTTGGCGGGAAAACCATGCATGCAACTGGCAGAATTTTCGATTGATTTTCGAACGTGTTATAGGGCGATTAAATGGCTAATTCTTGGTAGGAAGTTGTGTTATGTCCTAGAAAACATGTTTTGGGCTTTTGGTTCGATCAAATTTGGCTATAATTGGCTATCCAATTCACGAGCTCAAAACAGATAAACACGTGTGTTCTGGAAGAATTTGTGTGTGTTCTGATCGTGTTTGATGCATCGAGCAACCTTGTGGAGCATGTGTGATAGAAATTGGAGCGTGCTGGACTAAAAAAAAACGCGTGAGAAGCTAAAACAGGGAAGAAAATATCCCGAGATTATTTTCTTTCACTGCCGAGAAATGGGAAGATTTTTGGGAGTAATGAGCGAAGATTCTTGGTCCAAAGGTGTATAAATAGGCTACTGGGGTCGAGTAGAAGAGGATGGAGAGAGTTGGGGAGGAAGAATAGAGCATTAGAAAGTCGAGAAATCAAGCCGCGAAAAATTCCAGTTCTGCTGCTGCTGCCTCCTGAAAACGTGAAGAACAGACTCTTCACAGCAGTCGTTTTTTCTGCAGCAGTTCTACGACACAGGAACGTGGGTCGCACAGTTACAGCAACAGCAACAACAACAGTTTTCGGTCTTTGTAACGGTTTTTTCAACATTTATAAGCGTTGCAAACGCTCGATTTTCATCATTTTCTTCTTTGTAAGCACATTTTGAGCAATGAAAAATCATTTTGAGCGTGTCTACAACATGAGAAGCTAGAACCCAACACTGGGACGACGGAGGAAGCCAAATTTCATACATGGGTAATTTTAATTAATTCTTTATATGACTTTTGCATTATTTTTAATTGATTTATGATTCGATAAAATTGGTTGTGATTCAATTAGATAGGTTATGCTTTGTATTAAGATAATCTATGCTTAGGGGATACAATTAATGTTTTGAGGATCTACTTTGGCAAAAATAAGAGTCTAAATTTTTATTTGTTGAGCGATAATTGTTAAAAGAATTAATATTTGAATTTCTTGTTATGAGTTTGGTCAATCTCGAGTCCCAAAGATATATCTCCATCCTGTGACAAATTTGTATATATTTTCCTTTTATTTTTCCTAAAATCAATTCAACAAGTCCGAGTGAACGACAACCTTTTCTTACCACTTTCTACAACATTATTGATTCATATCAATTTTTGGCGCCGTTGCCGGGGACTTGTGTATAAATTTGTTTTTAGGTTTTATTTTTATTTTTATTATTTTTGTTCTTTTTTACGCGTTTTGGTATTTTTGTTTTCTTTCAGATTTGGAGCTAAGCTAAAGAAAAAGAGAAAGTGCTGAAAAGAAAGGCAAAGCCCAAAAAGGAAAGAAAAGAGAAATCCAAAAGGAGTGAAGAAGAAGATTTTGTAAATTATTTTTTTTAATTATTTTTAGAGACTGTAATTAGGGTTATATTTTTGTAATATTTTTATTTTTGGACTTTTTTTTTTTTTATTATTTTTGGACATTGGACATTAATTTTTTTTAAAAACCCTACAGAAGGGTAGTTTCAAATATAAACTGCACAGGGAAGGACGGTGATTACGATATCACCTCGGCCCCTCGGGTTCGTACATGACATAGGAGTCGTGGCCCGAGTCGACTTCAACGGTTCATCCCCGTCTGGAACGGGAGGTAAGAATTCTAAACACCCGCGAATCCCCGTCGCGGGTTTACTTGGATGATTTCGTTTGCATATATGTTGAGGTTTTGAAAACGAGCTGTTTTTAAATTCCTAGTAAAGGGCAAGGACTGGCCATACAAGATAAGGGTTCGGATTTCATCACCGTTCTCTTCTTGCCCGCCTTAGGAAAACGATACCAAACGCGAACCTAAGCTTAAAATTTGGAATAGAACGAGACCGATAGGGTAACGAGCTTAATAGGAAACTCGTTCGAAAAATATTGGTTACTCTTTTGAGCATTCTTCGAAGTTCATGAAAGTTTCTGTGAGTTGAATGCGTGACTGCGCCGCCTTGTAATGCGGTGAGGCCTTGGGTATCAAAGCTCCAACAGCTTCCCTCGCCTCTATTCAACTTACTTAAACACGGATTGATTCCAGAGGGGTTTTCTCAAACTGTAACGAATTCCTTTTCGAAGGATTAGAAGCTTGTCTAGTAACAATCTAAGTGGAGCCATCATGCTTTTTGTTTGCTAGAAATCAGTAGGTTTGTTGTGGTCGAGTCAGCATTGTTTGTGTTTGTGTAGAATTCCCTTGCAGATAGGATGTCGAACTGGTACAATAGCCAATACAATGATTATCCGACTAATTTTCAAAATGGACATTTCAACTTTGACCAGAGTATGAATAGTGGTTGGGAGCATCCACCTTTTCAAGGTTATGGTTCGTACCATGATGAGCCCAATTACTATTCGCATACTCACCAGTCATATGAGCAAAACAATCCTTCTATTTCTCTAGAAGATGCTTTAAAGAGTCATTCCTTATTTGTGAAGGAAACCTTAAATATTCCAGATGAGTCCCCAAAGCAGTCAACTAGAATGTCTTTAGAAGAGACTCTTAAGCAATTTACTGAATGTACAGATAGGATTGTTGAAAAACTTGCTCGAAATAATCTTAATTTCCAATACAGTGTCTCCAATAATACCCTTGAAAATGAAGATAGTTATTTGCATAATCAAGATGACGAGGTTAGAATTGGTAACACTACTTTAGATGAGGTTCAACCATTTTCATATTTTTATAATGATGATTATGATAATGTTGATGAAGAATTTGAAATGAGTAGGCATAGTGATCAGGAATTTGTTACTCCAATTGAGCTTAATAATGATAATGTTTCTAGTTCAAATCCAAATAATTTTAATAATTATTCACCTATTCAAAAGGACGAGGATTTGACTAGAGATACCACTGTTTTAGATGATGTAATATTTCCTTACGATTACGAAGCCAATGATGGTTTAGAGGAACGAGTATATTTTGAGTCTAGCGATTTAGAAACAACAGACTTAGAAAAACAAGATGAACTCGTAGAGATGAGTGAGGATGTACCTGACTTAGAAGAATCAATTGACCATTTTCAGGAATCAGATAGCCTTGAAATTAGGGAAGTTGTGACTAGTCTTTCTAGAGACACTAAAAACTCTAAGTTTGGGGGTGATTATCATTCTCCATGTGCCTTAACTCTTAGAAAGGTCCCTAACTTGGGACTTGACATTTGTGCCTCAACCATTTAAAAGATTATCTTCATACACTTTTTCCTGAACCTAGTTGTGTCCATAAAAAAGTTCAGTTGTTAGAAACCCATCCTCTGGTTGATGTGGTTAACCTAGGCTATGATACCACGATTGACTTTGTTTTCCCACCAAAAACCTTCCTTCCAATTGTGGGAACTTATGAATTTCAGATGTGTCGAATATTAAGTTGTGAGACTAAACCTAAATGCTTTAGGAAATTAGAATCAACATATTTTCTTAAGAATGACCATTACTCTCATTGTGGTCAATTTTGTAAGTCAAATCTTATTGACTTAGAGGATCCTCAGTTATTTAGGTTATTATTGTGCGCTTCTAAGATCATATTTGAGTTCTTCCAGACTCTAGGACCTAATGATTCGGATCCCACCTATGAAGAAACGCAGCCAATGAAAATTTTCTATTTAGACCCTTTCACAGAACCTGAACCTGAACCTGAACCACAATTAGATATAAATTTCTTAATCAAGAAACTAAGTAAGGGCTTGCTAATCTTGTTCATTTTCTTGGTTCATTGCAGTTTCCTTTGGTCAGCTCTATTTAGTTTTGAAGACCCGCAGTTATTTCGACTGTTACTTTATGGTTCGAGTTGACTAATCTTTCCTAAGTCTGGCTGAAGACTCTAAACTTAGCACTTCTTGGGAGGCAACCCAATCTCATGCAACACGGTAATATCTTTCCTCAACTCTTTTGCTTCAAATGGTAACAGTTTCTCCTTGTTCATGTTTTTAATTTCATCTTTAGAACATTGAGGACAATGTTAGATTTAAGTTTGGGGGTATGGGAGAAACTTTTTAGTTGCAATAAATAAACTCCAGAGCCTAGAAATTTATGTTTATTAAGGATGTCACTAACCAATCTAAGTGGATGGAAGCATTTTGGTTGTAGGAGTTGAGGAACCAATCTGATTAGATGGAAACATCTAAAGCATCTATTCATAAAAGCACAGAGCTCAGGTGTTAGAAAACATGGTAGTTTCGCCATATCCTCGTGATGGAAACATCGAAAGAATCCTGATCACTTATTTTATTTTTCTTTTTACCATTGCTAGGGTGGAATAGAGTGGCTGAGATACCAAAAAAAAAAAAAAAAAAAAAAAATTGAGACCAGACCACTAGACCAAACGGAATAAATACAATAAAGTCGACCACTGGTACCCTTGTATATGCCAAATGAGTTGACCTAGAGTTAGGATTATCGACCACTGGTCCCCTTGTATATGCCAGTGTGTTGATATTAGTCCAAGACCAGTATCTCAGTCCGTTAGGATAGGTTCACCCTAGCCAACATCATCCACGTTTTTCTCTTCTTAATCTATGTGATTGGTTGACTCCGGTTTATGATGTCCATAAACTATCTCGAGTGAAGCTCACACTTTATATGAATTTTAGTATGCTTGAGTGCAAACTCGTGTACATCAATTGGAATTTCGCATCAGGGTACTTCCTCCTGTAGTCAATAAGTATGCCAACCAAGGAGATTCTTTAGTGCCTTCCAAGGTTCTGCATAGATAGCTAGGGTCTGGAGTAAAAGGTTTTGTGGGTACACCTCTGGTAAACCCTCCGGAGACGACACTCCGCCACTAGGGCCACCTAGCGGTTTAACGGCTTGCTTCACGTGCTAAGTGTAGTCATTTTATTTCCTAGATTAGATTTGCTCGGGACTAGCAAATAATAAGTTTGGGGGTATTTGATAGACGCATTTATGTGTCTAATTTGTCCTTAATGTTTCGTATTGTTAGTACTCGTTTTTATCCTTATTATGGTGTTTTGTGTGTTTGTAGGTATTTTTTGGAAATAAAGATTGTAGGAAAATTCGGCTCGAAAAGTTGCTCGGAACACCTCGGAGGACATTTGCTAAAGGCACCCTCATTGTGGATAAGGGGCACCTCATTTAGGCACCTTCTATTCGCACCCCAGTTCTGGTTAGGGGGACACCATCTTCAACATTTGAAAAACGATTTTTGGCGGGAAAACCATGCATGCAACTGGCAGAATTTTCGATTGATTTTCGAACGTGTTATAGGGCGATTAAATGGCTAATTCTTGGTAGGAAGTTGTGTTATGTCCTAGAAAACATGTTTTGGGCTTTTGGTTCGATCAAATTTGGCTATAATTGGCTATCAATTCACGAGCTCAAAACAGATAAACACGTGTGTTCTGGAAGAATTTGTGTGTGTTCTGATCGTGTTTGATGCATCGAGCAACCTTGTGGAGCATGTGTGATAGAAATTGGAGCGTGCTGGACTAAAAAAAAACGCGTGAGAAGCTAAAACAGGGAAGAAAATATCCCGAGATTATTTTCTTTCACTGCCGAGAAATGGGAAGATTTTTGGGAGTAATGAGCGAAGATTCTTGGTCCAAAGGTGTATAAATAGGCTACTTTGGTCGAGTAGAAGAGGATGGAGAGAGTTGGGGAGGAATAATAGAGCATTAGAAAGTCGAGAAATCAAGCCGCGAAAAATTCCAGTTCTGCTGCTGCTGCCTCCTGAAAACGTGAAGAACAGACTCTTCACAGCAGTCGTTTTTTCTGCAGCAGTTCTACGACACAGGAGCGTGGGTCGCACAGTTACAGCAACAACAACAGTTTTCGGTCTTTGTAACGGTTTTTTCAACATTTATAAGCGTTGCAAACGCTCGATTTTCATCATTTTCTTCTTTGTAAGCACATTTTGAGCAATGAAAAATCATTTTGAGCGTGTCTACAACATGAGAAGCTAGAACCCAACACTGGGACGACGGAGGAAGCCAAATTTCATACATGGGTAATTTTAATTAATTCTTTATATGACTTTTGCATTATTTTTAATTGATTTATGATTCGATAAAATTGGTTGTGATTCAATTAGATAGGTTATGCTTTGTATTAAGATAATCTATGCTTAGGGGATACAATTAATGTTTTGAGGATCTACTTTGGCAAAAATAAGAGTCTAAATTTTTATTTGTTGAGCGATAATTGTTAAAAGAATTAATATTTGAATTTCTTGTTATGAGTTTGGTCGAATCCACGAGTCCCAAAGATATATCTCCATCCTGTGACAAATTTGTATATATTTTCCTTTTATTTTTCCTAAAATCAATTCAACGAGTCCGAGTGAACGACAACCTTTTCTTACCACTTTCTACAACATTATTGATTCATATCACCTGGTTAGTTCAGATCAACAATTTTGTAAGGACTTGGTTGTTAGTAGGGTGCATAAGACTTTGGAGTTGATGGAATCTATTAAGAATCTTAAGGATCCACAATGTGAGTTGTTACTCCTACGGAACTGCAGTGGAGTCTCCAGACTCTACTTTTCTATGCACACGGTCACACTTGAATACCTGTCTAATGCTCAGCCGTTGTATGATGAGAACTTGTTTGAATACCTACGACAACTTCTCATAGGTGATGGACCTGGTTTTGGGATGCTTCAATAGAGATTAGTCACTCTTCCTAACAAGCACGATGGGATGGGAGTTTATACTATGGAAGACGCGATGCAATATTGTTATATGGCTTCATATACACAGATAATTTCTCAGCAGCGCAATATCTTACGACACTCCTATGTGGATGGTTCGAACCCTAGTATCAGTCTAGCGTTTAGTGCATATAATTAGGTATGTGGTATTGTATACTCACCACTCAGCATTGATGGAATCTCCCCCCTTTCTATGTGCTTTCTGGCGGTTAAATACTTTGATGTTGTGGTGAAAAAAATCGATACCACTAGCTTTGATATGTCTGTACGTGATATGGTTTTGTGGCAATGCAACAAGATTAAACATGCTCAATATTATTTGTTGGCTATTCCAATTGATGGACTAAACCAAAAGATTGGACCTAGATAGTTTCAAACAGTTATGCGTTATAGATTGAGCATCCCCCTTTCTGAGGTGGGTGATGTATGTTCTGCATGTAGTCGGGAGATGAATATTTTTGGAGATCATGTTGTACACTGTACTAAAGGAATCGGTCTCAAATTTCGACATGACCTTATTCGAGACATGTTTGCTGGTATATGTTATCGTGCAGGAGTCCCAACCAGGAAGGAAGTATTATTAGGGCTCATATCTGATGATGGTTCGGCTTTGAGACCCACTGACATTGTGGTTTATAATTGGTTTAACGGGCATAACGTGTATTTAGATGTTACGGGTGTTTCTCCTCTAACAAGCAAAGATGTACATGCCTTTTCTCCTGGACAAGCGATTGCTAACGCGGTGGCCAAGAAGAATGTTAAATATCTCGAAAAGTGTTCATCTCAAGGGTTTGGCTTTGGTGTCCATGCTTTCACCACTTTGGGGGAGTTGGGCAGTGACACAGTGGATTTTTTGAAGAGATTACGTAACTACATGGACATTCATGATGCGAATGTCAAGGTATGAGATTTTCTTTTCCATATGTTAGGTGTTGTCATTCAAAAAGGGATTGGATCTCAGCTTGTTGCAAGACTTTGAAAGCTATACATAGTGTATCGCAACTTTGAAAGCTATATTGACAGATCCATTTTGTTGTGAGCTTAAACTGAAATGCAGGTATTGCACATCATACAAGGTGAGCTCTTTTTTGACCTAGAACTTTGTGGGTATGTTCTAAGCAAACCCTCACGAGACTTAAACTCATCCACTAGGGACAATTAGTGGTTTAAAAGTCTTATTGCATTCACTAAATGCAATCGAGAGACCAACGACAGTGGTTTAGGTAGGATTTTCTTAGTTTTGTTTTACTCGAGGACGAGTAAAATGCAGGTTTGGGGGTGTGATCGGTGCCTAATAACGCATATTTTTAGATCATTTTGTTGTCTTTTATCACTTCTCTAGTACTTTTAATGTCCAATTTTAAGTCAAATTATGTATTTTGCATCTAGAGGCGTAAATAATCTTTTTTGCTGTAAATATTGATATTTTGTGTTCGTTTTGTAGGATTGATGAATATGGGGAGGTCCATTACAAAGTGAGTTGGTGATAAAGACGAGAGTAACGAAAGCTGGCTAAGAAGTGGAAGGAATATGAGGTGCAAGTTGTGATATATGATTGATGGGCCAAATCACAAGCTGATTTTACAGTCACGGTTAAGAAAATGCAAGCCTAATATCTAATACCAAACAGGTGGCCTTAGGCTAGTAAGCATCCAAACATGCCTTTACCTATTCTCATTTCTAAGGTCATAAGAAAATCTCTTTTCCTTTCCCTTACACATCCGACAATCTTGTTTTCCCATTTCACTCTTCTGCAAAACCCATACCTCCCTCCACTGTCTACCAAACCATCACCGACCAACAACCTATCTTCTTCTCAATTCGGCATTCAAGTACACGGTATAGCCTTGTATCTGTTCTCAATTTACATGTTCTTATTAACTACTCTGGAGCTACAACCTAGCTTTACTATCTATGAATGATGAGTTGGATATGAAATGTCAAAATCAATCTCAGAAGATGTTGAGGTATCAGGGATTTAACTGCAACAAGTAATTGGAGAAATGGGTTGTCAACTTTTCTTGTAAGTGGTGATTTGTGTTCAAACCCTAATTTTCTAATTGTAATTTATTGAAAACAGGGAGTGAAAATTGGGAAAGTTTGGTATAAATAGACAGGAGGGTTGTAGATGGAAACCATTCCTGGAGTAGCCGGTACTGCAAGTTGTATTAGTAATTTAGGTTTTATATTTTCACTTTCTCCATGTTTTAATTTCTTCCTTTGGTGGAGATGAAACCACTTTTATAATTAGAATCCCTTGATTTGATTTTATCTGTTCTCCATGAGTTTAATTTGAAAAGCATGATTTAATCTCTGAAATCATACTTTCACCTTTTATGTGATGCATCCATGGTAGTTTGAATAATCCTTTGTTATGTATTCAAGCCTATGTAATCTGATTAGTTCGATTTGTGATTATCTATGCCTTAAACAGTTAGATAATGCTAGGGATTAACATATTTAGCTAAGGTTAAATCATCCATTTGTGCAAGTGATTTATCACTTCTTCAAGGTAGTTTGAGGCTAGAACTTCTATAGCTCCTTGATTAAAAGAGAACTAGTATATCAAATTAGGGATTTCTAAGCATTTAGGTGGTGGATTCGAAACCATAGACATCTTTATCTTTGCTTTTGTTTTGTATCTTATACTCAATTCATATTCTCGTCGCATTGAAAAACCCCTGTTTGATCTAAATTAGTAAGAGTATAACTTAGGGCCGTCAATGGGTACCCATTACTCGGAACCGGAGCCGCTAGATTCGGGTCCGGTTATGGGTCCTAAAGTTGGACCCATTAGCAACTTAGGACCCGACGGGTAATTACCCGATTGGACCCGAATGTTAACGGGTCCAAACGGATAATACCCGTCGGGTACCCGCGGGTAATGGGTACCCAATTATTTATCCTTTTATTCATCTTTTTAGCAAAATTATAGGTATTTTGCTAGTTTCGGCTTTGATTTTTTTTCCATTTTTCAATTTTTTGTTACATTTAATCTTTATTTAGTACATTAAAAAAGAAATAATAATAAATTTTCATAAAAATAACTAGGTATCACCGGGGCCTTACGGCCCCTGCTCAACCTCTCATTATAATTTTAAGTGTATATACATTAAAATAGACTACAACTTAGTTAATGTATCCAAATACTTTTAAAAAACTACAACGTAGTCAATGTAATTATTTGGACCCTTATGATCTTCACATGTATTTCATGAAATATATGTCAATATGAAAAAATAATGTAATATTATCTCATTAAACACCTAAACTACGTCTACATTAAAGGAATAAAAAGTATTTCATGAAATACATGCCGATAGGAAAAAATAATATACTATTTTTGCTTATAAAAAAAGATTGGATTAAAGATTATTAGAATTAGATTGCAGACGAAAAATTAACGCTTGCAAAAGATTAAATCAATAATTCCTAACAAAAAAAGAATTAAAAACCCTACATAAGTACATATTCATACCTATTATAGTCGTCATTGGTACATATATCACGTTCAACCAAAATAAGAAAGCAATAATATATGTTGATTAAAAAACGACATAAAACAATCATAAAGTTTCACGTAAAACGTAACATGACATTATCTTTTAATCTTATTTGATTTCTGATAGTCATTTAATCCAAAACCAAACCTATGTCATTAAATTGCACTCGGCTTCCCACATTCTTTCTTCAATTATCCATGTTAACATTGTATCTTTGTTGCAGATGTTCTTTGAAAGTTAACATCATACGTTTTTTTTAACTTTTCGTTCATCTTCGTTATAATATGTCCCAAATTTTTCTATTTGCTCTTCAGATCCATGATCCTGGAAAAGACTCTTATTATCACGCCCTCTATATATTTATTCAATTACTTGCTCTCCTGGAAATGAAATCACTTCTCCGTCTACTTCTTTTACTATATTCCCAGTAAATAAGCCTCTAAATCCCCTCTGAAAGATTTTTTGTAGTTCTTTTGCATCCGACCCTCCGTTAGAATCTAAATCTTCTCTGAAAGTTTTCCCAGTAAATAAGCCTCAAGCATTTTACTCTCACGCAAAAATAGATGGGTTGTAGAAAAATTTTCCCGCATTGTTGATTTCGTCATGTCATCCAGTTCTAAAAATTGGCTAAACGTGAAGCTATTCAGTCTTTTTCTAAGTTTTGATATTGTCCAAATTTGTCAACTCATGTTTTTGTCTTCTGTTTTCATTGTACATATATATGATCCTATTGTAAAGATCTTTAATCTGATCTTTTCTAGCTTTAGAAAACTCAATCGGATAATACTACGAAAACATGGTCTCTTACCAATACTGTTCTCCATTTATATACTGTGTGAATTCATATTTGTCATCGTAATCCATTAGTTTTATATTAAGGAAAAAAGGGCGTCGTGTGTATGGTTTCTTATATGGTGTCGTACCTAACATTGGTCGTTTGATAATGATTTGCTCCCCATCTATTGAACTATGTATTTTGATATGAAGTTTTAACTATATCTAGTTAAGGAGATATATTTTTCTCTTTCTATTGTTCAATAATCCATATCTTTTATTGCTCTCAAACTTCAACTGTTGTAATACGAAAACTTTGTTATTTTCTGAGTTTATATAGCAGCAAACCCTGTTATTCTGTTGATAACTGCTTGTGATTTGTATGCTTGATTACATTACTCTTTTATATATCTGCAAATAATATCGCGACAGAGATGTAATAAGTAAACATTTATACAATATGTTAAATATTATAATTATAATGCAAAAGAATGATCTCAAACGTTGGTTGTTGTTGTCCTATTTATAGGTTTTATAGAAGCATGGTTAAGGAAATCAGTATTTCCATATGATTCACATTGTAGTAGTTTCCCCATAGAGGAAATCAATTTCCTAAGATAACTTAGACTTCTGAATCTAATTTGTTGTTCTTTATCACAACTAAGTTAAAATTGGATTTATGTTGTAACTAACTTTGGAAATTGTCTAGTTTCAGGAAACTGTGTAGATTGTTTCTCAAATTTTTGTAACTTTGCAGGTATTTTGGAATTAATAGGACCTGTAGATCAGATTTATCCATTAAATTTCAAAACTACTGTTGTAAAATCTTAAAATTGAGCATTACAAAGGTATCACAAAACATGGGTTATCAAAATTGAATATTATCGCTATATTATGTATGTTATTGAAATTTATATTTTCTTGAACTGAATCACCATATTATTAAAGGCACATTATTTAATAGCTAGAAAAGTGCACTCTTGTACGAATTGTAGTCATTCTTATTTTGTATCGTTCGTAGGGTTTGAAATGCTATCAGGTGCGCTTTTATTTTAAGGTTGTTAGTGCATATATCATCTAGATGAGTCACCTTATCCTTTCCACCACTAATAACCATGTCATCCCTAATTTTTTGGTTGGGGTTAGCAGAAGTTGCCAGGGTAAGACATGTCA
Organism: Papaver bracteatum; assembly: GCA_023529315.1. NCBI lineage: Eukaryota > Viridiplantae > Streptophyta > Magnoliopsida > Ranunculales > Papaveraceae > Papaver > Papaver bracteatum. The sequence goes on along the minus strand of JAJJWX010001826.1, from coordinate 2,377,049 downwards.
ATGAACATCACCTATATAGAACTATGTGGCGATGCGACAGAGATGTGCTTACTGGGATCCTTGGTTCCAGACCTTATTATGGTACAAACGATGCTACTTTGCTCAGTGAAATCCTTTGTGATAGACATCATATTTTTGCATGGTAAAACATTGGAAATCTATAATGCTCTAATGTAATGTCTGAATACTCAAACAAAGGAACTAAAGAATGCATATACCTAACACACTTCGGGGTTCATGAAGGTACAAAATATGGTACGTCCTCTGAAATTCTTCAACATTCTATAGTCCATGTTACTTCAACCCAAGTACCACCCCTCTTATAAACCTTAACAGTAAATATACAACTTATGTGGCATGTATATTGATATACTATGATTTTCAAAATGTTTTATACAACACCATGGATATAAGTAAAATCCAATGATTGTAGTTGATATGAACGAAATAAATCGGACATATTTAAGAACTTAATTCTTGAAATACAGTTACTCCTCATGTACTGCAATTACATTATGAAAAGTATATGCCTTTCTCATCACACCGTTGAATAGTGTCAATCTCTCTTCTATTTTGTTTACCTGGACTTTATCATGCAAATTTGTCATTACAATAAGTGTTAATATTTGAGGCAATAAGTATGGATTTGTTTTTCTTGGGGTTCAAAAAAACTATAGATTGATCTAGTTGTGTTGGCTGTGAATTAGCTCCTTATCTTTAGTCTATTATTCAAGAGATAACTGTATACCATAGGTTCATTTAAGTCGTGAGAATTTTTTTCTTTAATGACAATAATTGCAGAGAATTGGTGCTTTTACCCTTGTTCATTCAACCTTCCATGTGTATAAGAAGATAATGAAATCAAGGGTAGTTGTTGGTCGGTTGTGTGCAGGTACATGGGTATTAGTACCACATGCCTACTACCATCAGGAGTCTCACTACCACCTGCATTACTACAATTAGTAACAGTGTTACATTCCGGTGATACGATGAAAACTGAACATCACATGACCTGTAGGATTACCAAATAACTAATCATGAACATCCCAAAAAACTTGTACTCCTGACTTGTTAACAATGAAAGTTTTATTTCCCTTGAATTTCCATTAAATTTGTAGGATGGATTACAATTATTCCATCAACGTTAATCCATATCTCTGATTCTCTTAGACATGTTTTTGAATTTTCAACAACAATTTCATGTTCTTTCTGCTTTTTGGATCAAAATTTTCTCTTGTTGAAAAATATTCCTTTAGGATTTTTTTTCTTATTAATAATTGTAACATCTATTAATGAAGGTCAAGATTTGGTTCTTTTGTATGTTTTTTCTTTATATATCCCAACAAAAGAACAACCTCATTTTCTGATACCAATACAACATAATAATATGCTGAAGGCTCAGGAACTACCTGCGAATTTGGTAGAAAAAAGATCTAAAATGCATTTACTCGTTTCTGTTTTCCATATTGGTGACACTATTCACCATAAACTCCGGATGTCTTTCTCAGCTGCATTTCCAGTCTCTTCACGTAATCCCACTGGGTTGTCCAGATAATTTATTTAGCCAAAAGGGGATGAACTGTTATAGTTATATCATGCTTACTTGCCAAAAGGGACAAAAACTTAGGAGCCAAAATGATTCTTGAGCTTCCATTAAATAAATAAAAAAAGAACAGATCATACCCGAAAAACATAAAAGTGACCAATTACGAAAAGACTCAAAACTAACCTAATATTATAATTGTGGCACCTGCTTTTATACACAATTTTTTTGAAATGACTCAAAGATTAGGAACTAATTAGTTCTAACGACAAATTTAAGTCTCAATTCCACATACAAAAAAAAAAAAACCTCAAGGGCAACCTAACTTACTTAGCTCGTTATAGCTGTCATATGATAGAAGAGGTAACTAAATGAGGAATCTATGATGATCTGTAATTGTTTCTCTTCATTATGTTCTCACCTAGTCTTAGTAGTATATTGTGTGGAGGAGATCTATAGCGGGTTTCAACGCTATGACATTTAAAAAAAAGATGTAGTTATGTTTTTTATGATCATATATAGTCTTATTATTGTTCCTCGGGAGTGTGGAAATTTTAAAAGAAAATAAATATATTGTGATAGATACTGGAACTGCAACTATCTATTTTCTATTGTATTGTCGATTCTCCACATGTTCATGCTTGAGTTAAAGTTAATTTAACCACATATCCTCTATTGCATTTCTAAATTAAATATCCAAGCATTTTGAGAAACTATACCCGATTATTGTGAATATTATTTTTCCAACTCAGTAAGTATGATTTGTCGTCGGAAGTACTGACCCTATAACTTGATAAGCATTTTCTTAGAGATGAATACCTTGTCATATCCCCAGTTCACTAACACCTGGAGATATTCACTTGACTATCCTACCTTGTATTAAATGTTGTAAGTGCTTGTTGCAGCGAGCAGTTGGAGCTTGACTGAACTGTGAAGACTGGTGCTTCAAGCTATTGGGATAACACCTAAACCTATGTTAAGAAAAAAACTTTATCACAGTATGGTTAAATCTGCCAACGAACTCCGGAAACTACGATATATAAATAATAAAATATTATCCTAAGCTAAATTGTCAATAAACTGATTGGTCCAGTATCTAATAAGCACCACCCGAAAAACCAAAAAAAAAAAAGTTACTTGATTTTCCATAAACATTATTATTATAAATACTGCACATCAGGATTCCAGAGAAGAGCATCAATAATCCATAAGCATTATTATTATATATAAATATGCCAAATAAATTCATAGAATAATAACCCAAAACATTCTATAAAAAAATCTAAAACCGTGTAACTGAACCTTAAAGTACGAAGAAGCTAGTAACGAAAAGCAAATCTTCTAAGAATCTTATTTTTAAGAAATTGTTATAGCGAAACCAATCCATTATTTATGAAGATTAGTTTTCAAAAAATCATTGACCTCGTTCTCTTCATCAACGGAGTCCACTTACTTTTCTAGTCTGTAGCGAGTGGTTTTGGCTACTTTGCTTCCTTGTAGTTATTTAATGTACATATTCTACCCGTCTAATTAGATGTATCCTTGTCCTTATCTTTGCTAGCATGTGTAACACTGCTTCTGCAACCTGATACATGTAAAGAAAGAGAGCTTTATATGTAAACAATGATTTTCTGGAAGTAAAAAAAGCAATTTAATACCAATTGCCGCAAAGTACTTGGTATTCAGTATCAGCATCAGAATCCTCTAGTTCGCCTTTTTGCTTGAAGACATTTTGGACTGTAAATCTTTCAGATTGATTGGTATTGTACTTCTAGATTACCAATTTGAAAACAAAGGCGTGGTCTTTGATTCGGTTGAACCACCCTGTGACTTTTCTCCTTAATTAATCTGCAATTGGAAATAAATAATATGTGATCATGGGTTCACAATACGTCTATCTATAACGAAATTAAATTCCCATACTAATATATCATTACCTGATTGCATTGTTCCAGGTAGTCTATATATTCCTTGGTAGTGAATTTCATCAAATTTTATGTTGTCATTCTCATTACAGTGAATAATGCAGTATCTTTGTCATCTTTTTAAAGCCAAATTCAATTTGTATTCATGCATACACTAAGGCATTAGTGAGTCTCATTGGATTGTACATCCGTTTATTTTAGAATGTCGTTCATTCTCACCATGGTACATCAAGGTTCCTCGTATTCTTCGTACTCAACCTTTTTACTACAGCTGCTGCATGCCATGTAGTGTCACTCTCTGTACTCAACCAAGCCTAGTATCGCCGCCTCGCTAGTGAATGTTTTATCTTGCCATTTATTCGAAGCATCAAACATTTAGTTATGTTTATGTTTTATTATAAAAGGTAAATAAAATCAATTGTTATCCAGGTAACCATATTCTTACTGTAATATAGTTATGTTTATGTTTTATAAGCTAACCATATTCTGACTGTAATATATCACGTCAGTTTCTTCCTGTATATATATTTTATTTTCATTGGGTCATCTCATTTTGGTTGTTGCAGTTGGTTATCATGGGTTGAACGATGGTATATAACACTTCTTACCGCTTTGCGATTAAGATGACTCCATTTAAAGATTTATACAACATACCACCATCAACCGTTTCTGCTTATTTTCCTGGGACAACTGATGTTAATGTAATCTATACAATCGTTTTTAATTTAGTATGTTACATGAAAACACTTTAAAATATCATTAACATGCTTATGTTATCCAGGTATATTATCCCATCGATATCGTCCAATTTTTTTTTTTGCTTGCCGAGATATCATAAGATAATGATCACTCTTCGTGTATGATAGTTTTTATTGTTCTGGGCTTTTAGGCTCCTGCCCTTCTTTTGATATTTTCTTGTATTAGGTGTTGACTTTTTCTTTTCTCTGGATATGCTCATGTGCTTCTTCTTGTATTATTATTATTATTATTATTTATTTATTTGCAGTTTAATGAAGTTTAACATTCCCCCCACCCCCACCCGACGCACACACACCAGAAAAAGAAAATGAACTCTTCGTGCCTTTTTTATTCGTCGATTCTAGGATAACTGAATGGTGACCATTGATTAAATGTGAACATCACCATCCCATTAGGTGAGAGTCAAAGTACAATGTAACTTATGTGGATCGTGATGGGCATTTTTTTATCTAATAAATTAAAACATGTAATGGACCTAGTAAAAGTGCAAGCTTGCAATGCCCAAATATATTCTAAGTAACTGAGAACGATGTTGGATTCCTACACAACAACTATGTCTCATGTGTATTCATTAGCATTACATTTACTTGTTATATGATCTAATTCTTGACACTTGGTTCTTGATAATTTGTTTTCTTGACAGCTCTTGACACTCGGCATATCAAGAAGACCAAGATCCCCTCATCCTATTTTTATTTCAAACATTGTACAACTCTTGAGTTAAGGCTTGACACATCGTAAGTATAACTGGATGCATAATATTCATCAACATGTGACATAATAAGAACAAACATACACGTTGATATGACAATTAAACATTTGTGCCGGATTCGGTTGGAAGGAAAAACATTTGCATGGTCTGTCTTACGTCAATTACATATTATTAGGTATTTTCTATCAGTAATTATGCCGACGATAAATTGGATATCCAGGTTCATCCGAAAGTATACAACCACCTTTGGTTAAATTTTTAACGTTTCAAAAAAGAATTGGGTCAGTTTTTTCCCCAAAATTTCAAAAAAAATCAAATTTTTTTTACCTGGTGTTGGGTTAACAATAGGGGTTGCATCTGATCAAGAAACTATTAAGGCATGCAAATGCTCAAGACCTACCTTATTTTTTCTCTGTAAATCTCACCTTCTTAATTGGGAAAGTCCGATGAAACTTTATTTTTCTAGAAGACAACGGACACCATTTATTCCATTGGGACGTGCTATTCCTTCTAACCATAACTTGACCTAGCCATATTTTGAAGATGTACAGTTGCAAGATATATGAAGATTCTAAAGGTATGTTGTGAACGAAGGAATTAAATCAGATGAATTAGATGAGTATTATTCGGATCATTGAAGGGATGATTGTGAACATCATGAGGACTTTGTGAAGTTTTTTTTTTAAATCTAGGGTTTCAAACACCTTAGATGAAGCTTTATATTCCAGCTTGAAGAGTTCATGTGAGTACCTGATTTTTAATCAGTACTTAAGTGCAAGTATCCAACAAGGGATGACTTTGCTGAAATAAGCTTTAAATAAAAAACCCTGGAAGTACTGTATTCTGACTCAGAGCATTTGAGGGCCTGCCTAGTACATGACTGCAAGTAATCATTAAGCATTGAACTATGCAATAATGCATTCCTCTTTCAGGAGATTTTCAACCATCATGTCCCCGAACAATTGCTTTTTAATTCTCAAACAATCGATAAAACAAATGGCCAATGTAAGAGACAATGTAACCTAATTTTCTCGAAATACATAACTTATGTTAGTATCACGTATGGAAACCTACACAACTAACAACAAAGAGATTATTGGTTGTTTTTAACTAGTATTGGGAAAGTATTTATACATTTAATTTATCACCGCTTCCAAATGCAGTGCAGATTAGATGTACAAACACCAACCCGATTTGATAAACAGTCGGCCTTCCTCTACATGTGTGTAGAGTATCACCCATGATAGACGAAAAGGAAACATGAAACTGACGTGATTCGATTAACAATCGTGCCTTCCTCTGTATGTTGTGTAGAGCATCACCCATGAGAGACGAAAAATAAACATGAAACTATAAAGCTCAAGCTTGAAGAAACATTCCTAATTTCTACAGGTAACCAAATAGTAGATATTTGTGTCAAAATGTTGTCTTCATTTAAAATCACTGAACGATAAATAAGGAATAAATAAATCAAAGTTCATATATGATACTCATGTTTTCATAAAAAAATAATCAAATATGCATATGTAGACAACTGACCATCCCTTTCATCTTTGAAGTCAGCTATCCGTGTTTGAGAATATAATATTTTCGGATTATATTTAGTAATAAAATTAGATCTCAAAACTAATTACATTAGTTTTTTCTCGAAGAAGGCAAATTTATGGAATTAAAACAGAAACGGAGATCGAAAGAGAGATGAATTAGACTTACATGGGGTAAAGAATCCTGAGTTACAGGAAATATGTTTTTTCTTCTTCTGTACATGTACACTTCAACTGAGAAAGAAAGGAAAAGAAGGTGAGAGTTGAGAGATGCAAGCTTTCGATTCAACTCAACCCAATATGATTTGGGAAACGTAGTAATATACATTTTTGCGAATATGATGGCGAATCAGTTACTCATTTACTGTTCCACTGCCTTTTTCCAACAAAAGTATAGCAATACTTTATATATTTTGCAAGGATTGATTGGGTAATGCTGAATTGCATTGATATTATAATTAAGGGCTAGAGAATCAAGAATATGTCCCCAATTGGTGAAGTACTTTGGAAAGTTCTACCGGCGGAGATCACTTGGTCCATATGGAACAACAGAAATGATGTTATCTTCAACTATGAGACAATGGATGAATACCAAGTGATCCATCAAGCTAAGATTCAAGTTTATAATTGGTGCAGAAATTTAGAACCTCTTAAAGGGATCTCTCTAGAAATTGATACGGCGAATTGGCCTCAATTCTTCGTAGCTTAATGGGTTGTAAGTTTTTTGGGTTGCTTTTTCTCTTTTTTGGAAGAGTTGGGCTTGAGTTTCTCTTTGCCTTCTCTGTGTTTGGGATCTTTGTTCTTCGCTTACTTCTTGTAAGCTTTTTTTAATAATTTTTTGTACATTAATATTGTACATCATATGATGATGGTAGTAAATAAATGATGAATCTTTACCGACTCGGTCAAAAACCAACCCTTTATGTCTCTTTATTCTCATGGTAGTCCTGTTGGCGTCGTTGTTGATTTACTGTGGCTCTTCTTTGGGATCTTTGTTATTCACTTACAATCTGTAAGCTTTTTTCAATGAATTTTTATACATTAATATTGTACATCATATGATGATGGTGGTAAAGAAATGATGAATCTTTACCGACTCGGTCAAAAACCAACCCTTTGTGGTTGATTTACTGTGGCTCTTCTTGTTTCTGTTAGAAGAGTGGGAGTAAGAACAGAAAAATAAAAAAAAGTGGACATTACTGTTACAGGTTTTAGTTTGTTATATGTAGAAATCTGTTGTTTCAAGTTAGGGATATGTTGTAAGCTGTTATAAAAAAAAAGTTAGGAATATGTTGTTCAAACCCATGCTTAGACCCGAAGAACCCCTTTGGTATTCTTTCCCCAGGAATTTCCGGGTTTAACAATAAAAAATTGTACTTGAAGAGAAGGAAATGGTTATGCTTATATTTGGAGAAGTAGGGGTGCTACTGTCTTCATTTTTATTGCTCAACGGTGATATGATCCTATTATGATTCGCTCTGTAATGAGGAGCGATAGAGATATCCTCCATATTTTTGATTTTGATAATAGTTTTTCATTTTTTTTCTTCTTTTATTCGTTCTTTCTTTTTCTTTTGTGGAGGTCAAGCTTAAGCCCCCCTTTTGTTCTCTTTTTCAATTTTGATTATAAATCGCCTTTTTTGAGTCTTGCTTAAGAAAAAAAGTGTACTTGAGAAGCGGTATCAGAGTTGAGGTACAAAAGATAAATGATAGTACTCCATAAACTGGATAAATCTCATGTAGGGCTCAATTTCCTAGAGAAAGTAATTTTGTACACAGAAAGGAGAAATCACCTAAAATCACTCTGAGACTCTAGTAAGCGAATGATGACTGTTTTAATTGGAAGCGTCTTCAAGTTCTGTTGAAGACAACAAATATTAACATGATTAAAAAATTAATATCAACTGAGCTCTTCCGAGTGCACACAAAAAGTTTAGTGTTAACCAAATCACTCAATACAGTTCTCAATTTCTAAGCTGGGTCCTTCAATTTAACTAATAACAAATCTCATTATGTATTTATGTTGTTGATACAATTAAATATTATTCAGATTTAACTTACTTTAACCACAAATAAGAAATCAACCACATTAATGCAGAATTCTCCACATTCACATTCACATTCAAGTGAACTGATGGAGTTCACTATAGCTTGCGGGGATGTAAGCCAAGTAAGATCAAAATAAGAACAATATTTCAAGATGTAAAGTTGTATGCTTCCAATTTCGATTCACTTATTGCTACATCAATACTCTGTGGGACATAGACACTAAAAGACCACTTCATGATAGTGTTGCTACCATATTACTTGGTCCACCAACGCCGGTACAGGTAAATGGCAAAACCATCCTCTAACCACTTTGTTTTTTGGGATTGTCCTAAAATATAAAAAATAATGCGACGAAAATCATAAAAACTAACCTGGTGCAAAAACAACTGGTCTATGTTCGTTCCAAGGGTCCAATGATTCGACTGGATTTAGAAATCAACCAACATTGCAATACTGGAAATTCTAATTCGCCAAAAATCACAGTGAGGATAGATTCCACAGTTGCATAGTTTCAAGGTTCCCATTAACCAAATCAACTTAAACCTGTATACCAACGGGTTTAAACAGTCCAAAGCTGGACTAAATCTGTCATCTGGTGTTCTCAGTTGCACAACCATCTCAGAGACTCAATATGAACACATATTCAGTGCATTAGGAAACGACTATAACATAGTTATATGAGGAAACCAAGGAACGGATAGCCGGTTATATCTCTCTCGCACTAACGATCCCAGACGCATGACGACAAAATCAAGGGTTGGGCTTGTCCAATATAAGCACTATGAGTTAAGGATTTGTTGAAAAAAGTCACGAATTTAATTATAATCAAATTTCTTTATGTCGGTTACCAATGACCAACAAAGAAATCCCAGTAGACTGGAATCATAAGAACACGAAAAAGAAACTCAGAAATCAAAATAAAAAAGAAAACATCTTAACAACAACAAAAAATAATTTAGATTCATCATTTCCTGTGTTGAGCTTAGCAAATAGGTGATACTTAACAACAAAGAACAAAAGTAAGATGAAAAATAGGAATTTACCTGTGTTCATAGGTTTGTGTGAGAACGCATAATAGAACCCCTAGGTCATTCTCTCCACCTGAAGGACAAAAGAGTTGATAAAGGAAAATCAAAGTGGATTTTAATTAACACATACTCACAAACTTGGTTTTCTATTTTCTGTTTATCCAGTAAGATTCTAGAAAGAGAGCATAGCACATTAATGGTTTCGCTATTCAAATCTAGCAAGCTACCCTGCCTTTCTAATGAAACACCTCAAGCTTCTGTGGGGTTGCTTATAGGCTTATATCAAACAGTATGTTTTGTCCCTTAACTGCTGACATGCACAGGAAGGCGGGCTCCGTTGGACTTTCTCCTGTTGCGGCCTTGTCCAGAAACTTAATGGACAACATAATTTCACTTGAATTACCATAATTAAGAACGTCACCTTATCCCACCCATAACATATAGATAACTGGTCCTGTCCCTTTTTTTCAAACTGATATTGGGTTAGTGTTGGTACATCTAACGACATATGCTTTTATAGGCTGTAAATATAGAAACACTAACTCAATTTGGTTAGAAATTAAAATAATGTCACATCAAAAGCCAGCATTCCGTCTATATTTGTCATTTTGCTTCTCAATCATGTGTTGGTTGCGTAACAATTTTACATAGATATCAAATCCTGGCTCTCCCTTATTCACAAATATATACATATAGAGATGCTTTAAAATTCTTACATGCAATAATTTCATGGTAAAACTGTACATCTTACCAAGCAACTATTATGTAACCCGTGCTACGCATCGGGGCCTGTGGGATCACCTAATTTAGTGTGGCGGGGCTTCGCCCCGCTCCCGTGGTCAAATTCGTATTTTGTACAATCTTTGATTAGTTTAATTTTTAATGGGATAGGAAACTCTGATACCTTTAGGTATCTAATGATTTAAATTCGTATTAAAAATTTAAATTTATGTATTAATTTTATTGGCAGTATTAAATTAATTAAAAAGAAGTTGACTCCATAAATATTGGATTTAAAAATAATTAAATTTTTATTTGCCTATCTTTATTTGCAATTAAACATAATTACACGTTTTTTTTTTCCCGTACTTTTTTTTATTAACAAATTATCCTATCCAACGACTTTATCCATAAAGGTTTTGGAAGATATATATAGATAGATAGATAGATAGATAGATCGATAGATAGATATAGATATATATATACACCACATGCAGATTTGTGAAATGCAATTTTCAAAAGAAAAGAAAAGAAAAATAAATGTGAAATGCAAGAAGTGTGCATGCAATATCATGCAGAGATAACTTCACTAAAATCGAGATTTAGAAGTCGATCAATGTAACAATACTATATTGAATCCAGTTTTGCGTAGCACTTTATCAACATTATATGTTTGCTGGTGGTGTTTGAACTACTGTATACCTAAGCGTTGTTTGATGATATAGCTTAATAGGCATATCCAAGATGATCACCGGTCCTCAAGAAAGAATACCATGGTAGCACTGTTAATTATAAAACTCGTATCGATTTTGTTTAAAATTGCCACGATTGGCTTTTGGTTTAAATTTTATCGAAGAATAATAATATATTTCAAAAATGGTGTGTCTAAAAATAAATACTCATTTTTGCAATCAAATGAAAATAATGAAAATTTGTTGTGACTCGGTCTGTTAAAAACTAAGAGGCATCCTTAGTACACTTATAATTTGTTTGGTTACTACTTCAGAAATTGTTTTTTTTTTTCTAGAAGTAAAAAAGACAATAGTTAATTTGGATACACAGTTTTAGAAAGACTTCTGAAAGCAAAAAAAAAATTAACTTTTTGTGAACCAAAAATGTTTTGCTTCTGGTATCCAAACATGCTATTAACTTAATCATACCTAACTTGATAATGTTCGGCAATAGAATTATTAGTGTTATGAGACTTTAATACTACGCAATTCCACTTGTAATATTATCATATTACTATAACAAAATTACCAAGAATATAACTCTGAACTAACAGCAAGTTGGAAAACTCTTTTGCTAAGGTCATTACCCATGCCTATTTTTCACCAGAAAGTTAATTATTAACGCTGAAATAAAAAAAAATCCCACCTAAGATGATGAATTAAAAATTCAAATACTGCAGTATGACTTGCTGACCAAACACCTATGGCCCGCAGGTCAAGAGGAAGACCAGTATGGGTGTATGGATATATATACATATTTACTTTTTTTGGTAGATGATGGTATGGATATATAGCAGATATACATTGAAGTGAATATTATATTCCAACACTTTTAAAGTTTCGAGGCTTTCTAAAGTTGAGAGGAGAAATACATGTTTTGCTTTTTACATCATTAAATATATACGATGGCAGCATTACCGGATGATCATTGTTGAACTTGCCAACTGTTGTAACAATCTTGCAAGAAACCGCAGTATAAAACCATTCAACAAAAATGTCTTTTCAACTCCAAGCCTCTGCATTTTATAATCGGTTATTGGGAAAATGGCATCAGACCAGTAACAATTAACCCTCTGTAAATGTTTGAACTGGCCATATTCCATTACTGATTATTTAAATGTATTAGAAAATAAATACAACCATAGATTTAGAAATACTATCTTCAAGAACAAAGGAAAAAATATATTTTTTTAAATATATATAGTTCTCGGTATTCTGGCACGCCACTCGCCACCGATGCAGAATGATGTCACCAAAAAAATAATATATATAGTTCTTGAATGTGAGAATCCGGTAGTTGTTGATCAATGTGCAAACACAACAACGTCATCTTGTATTTCCACTAAATTTAGATATTTCTGTTTTCTATTATAAGCAAGTTAAACTTAGAGATTCGAGTTATAGAATAGTTCATAAGCTAAACTAAAAGAAAAAAACAATAAAGTTGCATGTACCATACTTTCAGCCTACCTAATATATGCGACAAAAACATCATCGGCTCCTCCAATTTTCTGTCCCGCTAAACCTTTTCCTACAAACTCATAAGTTTTCTCTTTTTGCGTTGCTTTGCTGACGAAGATCATCCATTAAAGGTTATTAAAGAGGCCGCTATACTGAAATGCATTATTTCTAGAGTATCACAGGTGAACTCTATAGTCCATCTCTCACCCCACGTTGAGAGATCGAATTACATCTCACTTTAGTCCATCTCAATTCCATTATAGTATGAAACCCGTAATACCGATGGGGTTTGGTGGGAACTATTGACTCGGTGTGGCAGGGATTCGCCTCATCCTGTAATCCAGATGCATAAAATGGTAAGAAAAAAATTGATGGTAGATTATTTTTAATTAATAGGAAAAACTAAAACCATTTATTAATCAATATATTGTGGGAATAATTTATTTTATATATGCAAGCATAATAATAATGATAATAAAAATAAATTTTCTCATTATAATTTTTTTAGCATACTTGTACAATATGAATACTAAATATTTAATTCATAGCAAAAGGAAAAAACAAAAGAATGCAAATCTATTCTTCTTCCCTAATCTATGGTTGAAATCATTTATTTTATTCTTTCTTTATAACTAATGTTCGCCCTAATTTCTATTTTTTGTTTAAAAGAAACAGTTCATATGATTTCAAGGATTATTTTGCAATCGCATCAAGTCAGCATGAGATAATATTATGATTCCTATGTTAATTTACTTTCCATCTCTTTTCTGTGATGATTTATATGGTACTTAGTCAATTAGTGGTTTCACGGAAATCACTGCATATAGCATATATATCTTATTATGCACCTGAATATTATTTGAATTAAAGTTTCCTGTATTATTTTTTTTCGTTAACTAATACTCAAAATATGTTTGCGCAAGAAAACAAACAATATACATTAATAATTGTCAAATGCCACAATTAGAATAATTAAAGCAACGTACAGTCAGTTGAAAATAATAAATTACTAATCAACTGAAAATTAAAAAATCATCAAAACAGGAGGCTCCTGATAATTCCCAAGCTATCTCACAATTTCGGCACCAATTTTATGTATAGAATTCAAATGACAACGCCTTTGAAGCTAACATTTCGATAATATGTCCAAACGAAACAATTCCAATCCAACCTCAACAAAAAAAGGTTTTCTCCAAATGGAATCGCCTCCTTACCCTGCAGCTTCAGTAGGGTCATGGCCTTGAATCATAAAATTTCTATAGATAGATAACAACATTATGCCTAAGCTATATCGTAGTGCCACAACCATCAACTTTCTTTTATCAATTCTTATCAACTATATTCAAATTAATTATTGGTATACTGGGCCGGATCACAAAAGGTCGAGGTGAAATATAATGAAGTAGTGTAACTATCACTATTTTTACCAAAAAAATTACCTTAAAACCTGAGATAAAACTGTCGAGACAAAATTTTCATAAGTTAACCATACGACCAGGGACGGTATTGGGGGTGGTTTACCTAGGCTGCATCCCCCCCACCCCCCCCAAAGTTGCAAGAACTCGTTTGGTCCATGTGATTAAGTAAAAAATAGCCCAGGTGAGAATTAATATTATCCCATGTGTTAACTTATCCCAAATACAATTTGAAACATTTTGGTGTTTCTGTATATAAAATCTTATGTTGTGATACTGTGTGGTAGCCTTTCAAAGATATGCTAACACAGTCCCACAAAAATAAATCACAAATTAGGTGATCTTAGCCGTTTAAAGACTAAGGAGAAGAGTACAAAGATCTTGCTATAAAGTTGTTTTCATTTTAATGGTTAAAATACACATAATTTTTCTTTCCTTGTCAAATTTGATTACTTGTTAATTATCTAATATGATGAAAAACTTAAAAATAATTGTATTTTTTATGGGTTTTTTATATAAGAAAGACCGAAAGTTACGAAAGATCTTAGAATCTAAACTTTTAATCAGAACTACTATCATTTTTTCTACTTCCACCTTTGTTTGTCTCCATGACTTTTTTTTTTTGACCGGTAAAGATTATGGTACTGATGACTTGGGTCACTGGTACCATCACCCAATGACTTTATCAGTGTATGTACTACAATGATATCAGCTATTGTGCCTCTTCACTTCTCGTATGGTGAGAGTGTTGTATCCTAGAACTTGTATTATTTTGTTCGAAATAACAGCAAGGATTTTATACATTGTGATTCAAGAAAAAAAAAGCTCTTAAGCTAAAACCTGATACTTGATTTAAAAAAAAAAAAGTAACGCGTCGCGTCTTGCTCACTTCGTGTATCTTTTTCACGTTTGTCATTATTACTGTTCAGTATTCGTAAAAAAATAAATAAATAAGCCCACCTGGACATAGATTCTTGGTTCCGTCGCTGCATACGACATACCAAAGAAACAACCATTGGAAGCTTAGGACTTGTATCCTTAGAATCACAACAATATATAACAAAGGAAATTTTTTTTTGACAAAGTTACATTGAACATGAAGCTCACCAGGTTGATGACCATTGGGATCCAATCCACCAATTCTGTAGATCTTTAAAGTTTTTGAATCATCAATTTCATAATCATTCTTCTCCTCCTCTTTAGATATTTTCTCATTGTTCTCAATAAGATCATACTACAACAAAAGTATCTTGAGAGCTTAAACTTACTATCCATACACATCAATGACCGGAAGTTATTGTGCAAGGAATGGCTCATATAAAATACCATCATAAGACTCCATTGTCGTGCACGAAACTGGAGGTAAGTTATGAAGATTAGGAATATTGTGAATACGAAAAATATTTTGAAGATAAGCAGAAAAATGAAATTGGCGCACAAACATTCCATTACGAATCCCAGGGACTCATTTTTCAACAGGCTGAAAAATCATAAAACGATATAATACTGGAAACTCTAATGCATCGACAACCACACGCCACATTGGAATTCAAATATCACAGTTTCATTGTACCCATTTTAGGAATAAACTCCAACTAAACTCCCTATTGTAGCAAGTTTCAACAATTCAAAGCTGCACTAAATCTGCTAAGTTCAAGTGACTATCCAAAACAAATTCAGCTAATATCGCTCCTAATATAAAATATCTTTTGTCTCATACTAGACGCATTTTTGTAGAGACAATATCAACTGTTGCAGAAGCTACAGTCCTATTTAGATTAAATTATATTAAGATCACTCACTCTCTTGTGAGTTAAAAACATAAAAATTATCACTGCGAACGAAAATAACAT
This sequence comes from Papaver bracteatum, assembly GCA_023529315.1. Classification (NCBI taxonomy): domain Eukaryota; kingdom Viridiplantae; phylum Streptophyta; class Magnoliopsida; order Ranunculales; family Papaveraceae; genus Papaver; species Papaver bracteatum. Next base: position 2,361,310 of record JAJJWX010001826.1, on the reverse strand, counting down.
TATTTTGTGTAAGACATAAATCTCAAAGTAATTTAAGTCAGAGAAGCATCCTTTGGAACAATGAACCTCTAAATAGGTGAATCTATATGGGTAATTTTGCAGGAGTTTTACAATAATATCATTTCGACTTCCTCATCCCCATAATATATACTGTTACACAAAGTTCTTTAGAGGTATTCACATCGTGCTTAGGAGTTAGTCTGAATTCTTAGATCTTGAAACGCACTGCTGAGAAGAAGTATTTCATCCATATTGAATCTCTAACGAAGCACTGTAGTTCCAAGGATAATTTTTCATAGACTGCACATCTTTCCTAGCAAGGTCCTAGATGCCTTCTCTTTATACACAATCCTATATAAATAAAGATTCAAAATCATTTGTCTTCCATTTTTATGCTGCGTCACCATCCATTCAAATCAAAATGATAAATTCTTGGCAGACAAACTGGGAAAACTGATTAAAGTATATAGCTAAACACACAAACACAAAAATTATTTTACTAAATCAGAAGTATAGAGTTTTTTTTTATAACATAAATACTTTTAACTTTTAGGCAAGAAAATCTACGAAAAATTGAATAAAACAGACAAATATAAACGCCAGTGTAAGTAATATTTTACCTGCGACTCAGTGATGTTTTTGTATCGCCCAATAAACAGATGAATGATAAGTTCAATTCTCCATGGGACAATGGAAAGTGTTTATACTGCTGACCGCCTCATCTCATTATTGTACTTTTCTGAAAAAACAAGGCACTAAATCTTTAGAGGGGCATCATAGTAAGGAAGATACGATGTTGTGGCTTTGGTTGAAGCCAATCTAATCCCACCACAGAAGGCTCATATATAGTAACCAAATTCAAAGAGATATTGATAATTTACATGTCTTATGGGAGCTTGAAAAAAATATTTGCTTCGCAGATGCCAAACTCGGGCCATATTTCATATATGGTCTAGAAAATAACATAGTCTAGAAACCGATAAATATTTATAACACAATCTACCTATATGTTACTCACCAGCGCACAATCAACAAATGTTGCATATGAATTAAAATAAATACTAAGATGCAGACCTTTTGTCTAAATAAATAAGCATATTTTTTTCGCTTAAGAGAAATATCCCAGTTCTATGAAACCATTAACCTCAAACGTAACATCAAACGTAAACCATTAACCATTAACTTCGATTTGGTTCTTGTTTAGTATTATAAACTCAAACGTTGTTGAGCTGGATCTAGAATACTGATCGAATCCTAAATTTTCACAGTGGTTTCGTGGAAGAAGAAAAGTATTAGAAGGGTAAGAATTTTGAAATATTGGCTAGTCCGAGGCATAATACCCATTCATATATATGATATAATAAGAATATTAATCTTGAGAAAGAAAAACGTGCAAGAGCGCGTTTCGAAAAGATGCAGGAGCGCAAAGAAAATACTGGGTTGTCTGTAAAAAATTATGCAATCAAGTAGCACTCAAAAAGCAACAAAATAGAGCAGACGCATACCTTCACAAAAGATATCTTTCCCCGCTAATATCTTGGTAACAACCCAAGTATTCCAACTTCTACATACTAAGAAATAACAACCTGCAGTGAAACTTAACGAACCTAATTAAGCACTTCATACTATAGTATCAAGCAATTGCTTGCCAGGAAATCTCTCTACCTATCATTGTCAAATACCTCATAAGAAATAACTGGATACAAATTTTCTAAACTTTAAAGGAACCTAAACACACCTGGTTGATGCAAAACACCCCAGTTATGCCCCTACTCTAATCCTTTTATTAAACTGCAAAAAAAATAAAATGGTATCACTGATCAATGATTCAAAATAGAAAACATGTATTGATCAAAAACCTTAGAACCCTAACCAAACAGAGAAGAAAAGAACATAAAAATAATTACCTGTTGTGCATTGGAGTTGAGATTAAATTCGTTGATTATTGCTGGCAATCAAAAATAACAACAGAAATCAGTATATAGAAAATTTGTTTGGAACCAACATTGATATGATGCAGAAAGATTGTTTAGAACCAACACTAATCTCTGTAACAAACACAAACATAACGCAGTCTTTTTTAATTACACGATCGATCAGGTAATGAATAAAAGATGATTAGGGTTTCAGAAGAGAGAAGGAGAGAATAAGAAGATAAAAGAGACGCGGGTGCATCACAGAAATTGGCTTTTCCTAAAATGTTTTATATATGCCGAACCCTTAAACTCCATGAAAGGAAAAATTGTTTTGGAAATAATATTAATCCATATCTATAAATTTATAATCTTAGGCGTAGGGATGGACAGTATCTATGTTCATTTAGTAACCTGAGAGTTGTTTCTAAAATTAATTCATATGTATTATGAGTACGCGCCGTATATAGGAACACTTAGCATTAACTGCCAATTATAGAATTACCCGATCTTAGATTATGCAAAAATTTGCTCCATTAATCACCGATAAAAAAAATCCATAAAAACTTATTTGGGTTGATTTTTTCTTCTAATATGGAAATTCTAGGATTTTTTCCAAAAAGAGAATTGTTTCGACAGACCTTCTAAACTTTTTTTTTCCATTAATTACTCATAAAAGAATCTTGTAAAAACTTATTTATGTTGATTTTTAAAAAAATGGAAATTCCCGTTTTTTTTCCAAAAAAAAAAAAATCGTGGGCTCTCCCCAAAAGATATTTGTAGATTTTGCGGCTAATCCGAAGGTTCAGATTTCATATTCTATTAAAAATTAACGGTCACGAAATGTAATGGGGGCTAACTTTGATTTCGGCCAATCAGGAGCGAGGGTTCCGTTGACCGGCCAACTGGAGTTTAAAAAGGAATGTAATCTATGCAGTGTCATCTAAAGTTAGTTTTTTCTCCGTTTAATTAAGTAAAATTAAAAAAATCATTTAGAAAAAATGGGGATTCTTGTGTATTCTTAGCCAAAAAAGAACGGAAATTTAATACCTTGTACGGGAAAAAAAATCTATTCACGTTAAATATGGAATCAATGTCGCGTAAAAAAAATATTTCTTTCTTTTTTAGGTTAAGATTTTGGCATAAAAATCAAAAATATGGAAATCGTTAAAAATAATTTTAAATTTGAACATAATCTCACATATTTTTGGATGATTCAAAAAAATATCGCATTACTTTTTTATTTTGTTAATTTTAAAATATCAACATATTCATATAAAACGTCTCTTTTCACATCAATTTTTTTTATAATAATTAATAAGATTTTCGATATTTTCTTGTTTATATATATATATATATATATATATTTCATGGCCCTAAAATATCAAAAGATCTTAATATTTATAAATAAAATTCGGCGATTATACACAGCAACCTTTATGAATGGAATATATATAAATCTAGTATATTAAGATCTCCAAATATCTTAATTTTTCTAAATAGAATCCGGCACTAAATTAAAATGTCAGGAAACCAGTTATTTCCAACACAAAAAAATTATAGTAATTAATAAGATTTTCGAGATTTTCTTGCTTTTTTTTATATATATTTCATGGCCCTAAAATATCGAAAGATCTCAAAATATCTTAATATTTATAAATAGAATCCGAAGATTATACACATCAACCTTTATGCATGGAATATATATAATTTGGTATATTAAGATCTCCAAATATCTTAATTTTTCTAAATAGAATCCGGCACTAAATTAAAATGTCAGAAACCAGTTATTTCAAAAAAAAAAAAAAAATAGTAATTAATAAGATTTTCGAGATTTTTTTTTCTTCAAAATATCTTAATATTTATAAATAGAATCCGGCGATTATACATAGCAACTTTTATGCATGGAATATATATAAATTTGGTATATTAAGATCTCCAAATATCTTTATTTTTCTAAATAGAATCCGACACTAAATTAAAATGGCAGGAAACCAGTTATTTCAAGGGTCGTAGATCTGTTTTCCACTATTAGTAACGTGTTAAATTTGTATTCTAACGTTTTCCTTATTTAAGATATGTTCACAGCTTCAGAATATCCTGACCATTTATTAACAATTTGATTCTACGTTCCGGATTTTATTAAAATTATGTAAACACGGTGTGAGAATTTTCAATAAATATTAGTCAATCAGAATCAAGGGTTTCGTCGACCTACTAACATAAAAAAAAGGGTGAACATTATTGTTTAACGTGGAGCATCCGATCGAATCTATTTAATTAGAAATTGACGGACAGGAAATGTAAGGGGGCTAACTTTGATTTTGGTCAATTAGGAGCAAGGGTTTTGTTCACCGGCCAATGAGGGGGGGGAGGTAAGCGCAACTCTCGATGTGGTGTGATAGATGTGGTTGGGTGTTTAGGTTATTGATTGATGTATAAGATACAACAGTTTAGAGTTGAAAAATTACCCATATATTAGTACATACTTACCACAATATTATACCAATGTGATCTCTTTGTACAAACTCCATAGTGGTTATCTCGCATTATCTCTTAGACCTGCATCACTATCGATATATTATTATACTTCAGTGAACAAAACATCAACCTTTGTAGTACCTAATTTCCAGTCGGCTATCATCCTATATAGTTTATATAAACTAAATTGCCAGCCTAACAAATTATATAACAAATAATATGTACTTTCTTGATATTTTCAAAGATGATTAACTGAAAATTGGGCTAAACTGATAGCTATGATGTTATACTAAATAGCTAAGACAACAATATGATGTTACGGGGGCCTCAAAATTGGATGGCAATAAATAGGAGTGTTTAAACTTTAATTCATAAACTTACCTTAGAGTGTGACAAATTAAAAATGTATCTTAGATCAAAAATAGTAAGCACATTAACCCGTTATGGGTATCATCTGCAGGTCAACAAATAACTGAACATTAACCTCGGTAAGAAGTGCGTGATACTGCTGCTAAATGATTTCAATCAAACACAAAGGGAAATGCCTCTTGGTGGGTAAGGATTTTCAGTATTGTGTGCCAAACTCTCGATGTGGTGTGATAGATGTGGTTGGGAGGTAAGCGCAACTCTCGATGTGGTGTGATAGATGTGGTTGGGTGTTTAGGTTATTGATTGATGTATAAGATACAACAGTTTAGAGTTGAAAAATTACCCATATATTAGTACATACTTACCACAATATTATACCAATGTGATCTCTTTGTACAAACTCCATAGTGGTTATCTCGCATTATCTCTTAGACCTGCATCACTATCGATATATTATTATACTTCAGTGAACAAAACATCAACCTTTGTAGTACCTAATTTCCAGTCGGCTATCATCCTATATAGTTTATATAAACTAAATTGCCAGCCTAACAAATTATATAACAAATAATATGTACTTTCTTGATATTTTCAAAGATGATTAACTGAAAATTGGGCTAAACTGATAGCTATGATGTTATACTAAATAGCTAAGACAACAATATGATGTTACGGGGGCCTCAAAATTGGATGGCAATAAATAGGAGTGTTTAAACTTTAATTCATAAACTTACCTTAGAGTGTGACAAATTAAAAATGTATCTTAGATCAAAAATAGTAAGCACATTAACCCGTTATGGGTATCATCTGCAGGTCAACAAATAACTGAACATTAACCTCGGTAAGAAGTGAGTGATACTGCTGCTAAATGATTTCAATCAAACACAAAGGGAAATGCCTCTTGGTGGGTAAGGATTTTCAGTATTGTGTGCCAAATTAGATCACCCATTGAAAAATACTGATCTATCTCGCGAAGCCACCAAGTATCTTACAGAATTCTTTTGTTTTTGACTAATATATATTAGTTAATTTAGAAGATGTTGAATAAACTAAAACTTAGTTCTACCTTGCATGAATCCTAGACAACGAGTACAGATCATAGCTGTTTTCAATGATGTTGGCTTGGTGTACAGTATTATCGAACACGACTACATCCCATTCAGATCTTATTGGGTACAACGGTGCATATCAGAGCTCCTATCACCCACTAAAAGGCTACCTGCGAAGAGAGAGATTTAATTATATCACTTGAAAACTTACTTATAGGTATTGTACAGAGTGAATGTTGGTTGATTTAAATATATTTCATTTTTATAATATGGCATGTCTCGACATTAGGTACTACTGGGATAGGGAATGGACCCCAATATCTTAAAGTTGTCTACATCTGTCTGATTTATGTGGATCCTCACAAACCGGTTGAACATGATGTGACTTGAGAATGTCAAGATAAAAAGTGCAGTATGCTTTATCGCAATAAACAGTCAGGCCATCCTATCTTTGTATGCTAGATAAATGTATGAGAGCTATTCTCATATTCTGTAAACCGTAGTCATAACTAAGTACATAGAAATATCTCTAGCGACCCTTGAATATTGCATGGCCTGAGCAAGAATACTGTAGTCCTAGTTATGGAGAAGTAATATTGGCGCAAGCAAGAATATTGCATGGCCTGAGCCACCAGTGAGATTAAAGTTCAAAATTAGGCATATAGCAAAACACATCACAGAATAATGAGAACATTACCAACTGATAGCATGGCATCCAAGCACCTTCAACAGGTAATCTCTTAACCATGGATGCAGGCACTGTTGAGACACCTCTTTTTAGCATAAACCACTAAAGATTATATAAGCTACTACAGGGCCTAGACCAAGCTATAGAGTATCGGCATCATAATAGAGAATTAGGAATATATCGAAAGATTCAAAACAAATCACGTGACAGTGACAATATTATCACAATATTACCAAATGATGCCATCCAAGCACCTTAAACAGCCCTAGTTTTAATATCCTCTCTTTGTTGTTGATGTTGATGATGTTGTTCTGTGCACATAGGTCATTTTCCTCCTTCACTGTGAATCGATGACATATAATTATCCCCATCAACTAATTTCTCGCCTAAACCCTAACCCATTTCAGTGAACACTACCCAATCTTCAGTTCCATATCAACTTCAAATTCTTCTTCTAAATCATTGTAAACAGCCAACGAATCCATGGCAGCAACCCAGTGGAACTAAGCTAGTAATGGTTCAGGTTTTTTGTCGAACACTCCATGTGTTTTCCAATTAGAGGTCTTGTTTTTTGCTTTAGGCATCGATTAGTTTCCCCAAGGCTAAGAATCCTAAGAAAACCTATAACGGCTTTATCAGGCTATCAAGTATTTATGTTGAACACATCCTTCTTCCTTATCTGCTGCCATTGTTGCAGAGAAATATGCAAAAACAAATAACTGGAGAAGATGTCAATCAAACTCCAACGTTTTTATAGGTTTTGAAACGTTGGTGGTATTTTATTTTAACTCAAACTTCTACCACTTCCATTTCCAAGTCTGTTCTATATCACAAAAAAGACCTACTATGGAAGCCTAGTTATATCAGGAAAAGTATGGATCAGAAGGATGGCTATATAAACATATAACAAATAGATCTCCCTAATGACTCACTCTAACTACTTATACCTAGACAATGCAGCCTCTGCATCATTTCATATTAAAGTGTATCAGTATTAGCATAGTATTCTACCACGTACGCTGACTTCTGTCCACTCGTAAGGGTCAAACATTTCTAATTCTCTAATGTGCAAGCTTTATACATCACGAAACCAAGCAATCTGAAGCTAACTATGAGGTGTAATTGATTTCACAGTTAGAATATGTCTCATACATGAATTATTAGGAAGAAAAATTATGTCTTAAAATCAAATCTAGCATATCCCTTCATCTGTGTAGTAAAATTTTACATCGACCAATTTAAGAAAAACCAAACATAAATTACCTTTCTAAGAGCCCATATTTCACCGCATCAGTTGCATCTAAAGTTTCTAAACCAAATATGTGATCTCATGTTCAACAAACCATTAGCTCATATTAAATTACACATATATGTTTCTCTTGTTAAAACATAAATACCTACGATATATAAAAGAGATTAGAAAGAGAAGAAAGCTGGTGTGTCCGTGGTTACATTATTTCAGTACCTGGAATTATTTATTAGTATATGTTGCAGATGTATGAGCCAAACATGTATCATATGTGACTTGCGTGTCTTCAGTTCACGAATGCAACCTGACCATCCCTAATTTGTTGCAACTGAAACAGTGGATTCAATAGGGCAATTTGACAGTGAAAATACTTATGAAATTCATATGAAAATACTTATGATCTTGCAAACCAACTATACGAAACCGTTATGATATTCATATGAACCATACACCCAAATTTAGCAAAACTCGCACAAACCCAAACCTAAAATACTAAATTCTAAGCAAATTTTGTTCAATTTCACAACAAAGGCACTGATTGACAAAGCCAAAACATACAACAACAAAAAAAACATCAACTTTACCTTGGATGTTGTAGGCAAGAAGCATTGGAAGTTGTGGACCTCCTGAACACTCCATCTCCATGGTCAATTATTTTAGCTTCAATTCTGTTTTGATCAATCACTCTCTTGTGAGTTAAAAAAAATCACAAATATGCAATTTCAGCCATTCCATGATTAGTTTAATCAAACAACTAATCTCAAGAAGAAAACTGACCTTGAGTCTGAAGAAAAAGCCTCTCCTTTGGAGATGGTTTCAGCACACCGTTAATGGCCGAGAATTAGCAATAGAAAACCCCTGAATTCAATAATCCAAGAAACTCTAAACTATGCCCGAAGCTAAGACCCTGAATTATAACAATTTTACAAATATTATCAGAACCTATACAAAATACTAACTCAATAGTTCTGAGTAAATACGAATCCAAGCCCTAGATATCACAATAGAAATTGATAAATTAGGGGTTTGTTTCAATAGACTTTGAGATCCAAACCTCTTAAAATAAATTCAATATATTCCTCTTGAAGCGAAAGGCAATAATAAAAATACCACAAACTGAAGTGGAACAATTAAACAAAACAGACATTAGAGAAATTTGTACTACGTTCGAAGTTCTTTCAGAGAGAAAAGTTCTTTCATATAGAAGAGAGGAGAATAGGAAGAGATGGGAAAGATGAAAAGATAAAATACCACGAACCCGATGATCCATCTATCCAATCACCGACCTAAAATAGCCCCGAGTATCACCCCGCTCTATTTAGTTGACCCAGAACCCACCCCCGTAACACAACCTAACATTCTCAACCGTCCCAGTCAAAGCTCGATCCGGAGCTTCCCGACCGCAGGATATGGGTCCCCGTTGAATGACGTTCGTCTGATAGCTTTTGCTATCATGACACAAAGACCACCTTTTTTTATAATAAAAATAATTTAGATTCAAGTTAAAAAGAGAAGGAAATTAAGATTTTAAGATTTTCTTTACAGTTTTTTTTTAATACCCAACGGGTACCCGAGACTTTAAACGGGTCTGGTTTTGGGTCCACAAATTTAGGAACCGGACCCGACCTTTATAAGTAGGGTCCGGGTCTAGTGATACCCGGGAGGACCCGGACCCATTGACATCCATAACTTAGAAGTCTAGTTTCACATCGTAACAACTTCCTGTGGGATCGACCTGTATTTTCCCTGTTACAATAGATTCACATCGTAACAACTTCCCGTGGGATCTACCTGTATTTGCCCTGTTACAATAGACGGTGTGCACTTGCAGTTAATTGTAGGTAACTTTCCCGACCTACCCTATGTGTACTCATAATGATGGCTATTCCAAACCATATTTATCCTTCTTAAAAACGTAAGAGTAAATTCTCATAAGAAGTTTCCTAGACATCAAGAAAAACTCGTAATGCTCATACAAGATGATTTGTTCTTAGAGGACAAAATCAATCTTTTCCGCACAGATTTACACCAAGAATATATACCAAAGGCATATAAAAATATTTTCTTAATAAAGAAGAACATACAAAGTCATTAATGACCATGCACCATAGTTTACATAAGATGATTGTGAACATTCAAGAATCCCATAGCAATGCGTACTACTTCCCATTCTTGAACTTCCTTCTTTGTGATTCACCAACAACATTCTTATAAAATCTACAAATGATCTTAGATGAGTAGTTATCCAAGAATCCAAGTGCCCAATTCCAAGAGAAGTGGAACAAGTGCGACGGAACAGAGTAAAACACTCAAAATTAAGAGACATGACAAATACCAACCTTAACTCATCCAAATTCAAGAATTTTTATCTCCATTTTGAATAGAATTAAAATATAAAGAGAATGCAAAAAGAATGATGTCATTCCGAGTTTGTACAAATAAGTTACGTCCAAAACGAGTTTACCGAATATCGACGTCTACAGGCCAGTATGCATATGGGTTTGCAAACGAATTTTTGTTACCTGGAGCAGTATGCAAACGGGTATGCATACTAAAACCCCTATATTTTGATTTTAAATGATGGTATGCACTATGCACACCTGGTATATGTACCATGAAGTCCAAACATCCCGAACTACTATTTTCAAACATAAATCAATGTCAATCTCAACATGAATATTATTCATCAAAACTATATTTAGCTTATCAAGAGATTCTTGTTTTTTGTAGAGGAATAACTCAACATCAAGAGATAAGCTTTCCAGTTTCTTTTCAAGCCCTGAAAACACTTCAAGGGATTTTAAACCAGGTGGAGGTTTAGATAGAATTTCTTCTACAAATTTTATTAAATCAGTCATGGAAGAAAATTCAGAAATCCCGGAATATGGAGGTGCATTTATAGAGATAGTATTTCTGTCCATAGATTCAGATCGCTACAAACACAGACTTGTAAGGTCTTGAACATGTTTTCCTTATCTGATACCAATCCAATCTCTATTACCAAAGTAATACGATTCGGATTTGTAATACTCAAAATATATCTCAAGAGAACTATTAGGCGTTACCGATATCACACAACTATCAATCGAATAAATCCGATTCTAGTTGGATCCCATCCGATCAAGGTTTGTGCAACACAAAGATATGAGAAACCAATAAGAAATGTTCTTCGTCTTCAAATCTTCTTTAATCTTCAATTAAACCTTCACAACACCACTTGAATCTCTTGTGATCAATCACGTACAGAAAGTAGTCTATTAACAATGGATTATCACAAGATGTCTATTAACAGTTCTAAAGATCCTGTCGATACTTCGATCTAATTTGAGTGAATCTTATATCATAAGAGAAGATTCTCAAGAATAAACAAACTAGGTCAATCAAAGTTTCAACAATCGTTAGTCAATCAAATCAATCGAAAACTAATAACACTGCAATTATGTAGTTTTATGTTTGGATATTCCTTGAGATAACCATACTCCCCCTGGTAAAAGAGTTTATTAGCTTAAACGGAAGAGCCTTTGCATATGACTTGAGATATCTTATCTTAAAGAATCAATAGAGTTGTTACCAAACATATTTGTTGTTCCTTTACTGTTTGGAATACTATCCAAAGGAATTGTTCCAGTGCGTGCACTCATCGAAGTCGGAAGCGCTAGGATACTGAAGAAACTAAGTGAACTAGGGGTAGTTTCTTGGTGTTAGAGCACTGCTTAGTCGAACTTGCAAGCGTTGCAATGAAGCTTGTTTGTAAATGTTAGTGATCAAAACTATAAGTCTTGATTTCTAATCTACTTATAGTGATGTCTCTGACTAGGATAAATTGTGTAGTTGAGCATTAGACTTCACATCGTTCATCAATTGAAGATGAAAAACTACTAAGCTGAGCTTGTGGAACTTCATCAACAAAAGGTATGTGAAGACTAAAACTCATATATCACTTGGAAAGTCTATTTCTACTCTATCTCCTATATTGAGACAAAAGTTGTATTACGATAGTTTTGGATTATACACATTTGAGATTTCGAGCTGAGATTAACTCGTTATATGCAAACATAAGATATCTCAAGTCATATACAAACCCATTTGAGATAGTTTTGGATATTCCATGATTGTAACATTTGAGATTTCGAGCAATTCCTTTGGTTATCTCAAGTCATATGCGAATTCTAAACCTGTAAACAAGTCACGTACTTGGACCAATTCCTTTGGTTCGTATTCCAAACATTAAATGAACAAAAAATCTGTTTGGTATCAACTCTCTTTAACCAAGTGATATGAGTCGCACAAAGTCTCTTCTGTTTATCTTAACATAAACTCCTTTGCCAGGTTCTAAGATCTATCTTATGTTCAATCACCAAAAGGCAATCGGTAAGATTTTGCTATCAATACCTCTAATCCCAAGGAAATGTATTGATTTCGATCTTCCCAACTATTCTATCAAAATACCCAAAGGATAAATCAATTATATTTGGATCCGCTGTTACCTAAACAAGTATTGTGCACACAGAAGATTATAAAACCAAGTCATAAATCTTTTATCTCTTATTTGTCTTCAAATCTTCTTAGATCTTCAATAATCACCTGCACATAAAAACTTGAATCTCTCGTGATCAATCACACACAGAACGGAGTCTGTTAACAATGGATTATCACAAGATCATCTTTAGATCTAACAACAGTCTAAAGATCCCTGTCGAAACCTTGAACTAGTTTGAGTGAATCTTATATCAGAATAGAATATTCTCAAGCATAAACAAACTAGGTGCAATCAAAGTTCAACCACCGTTAGTCAATCAAATCAATATGAAAACTAAAGATAAACCGCAATATCTAGTTTCCCACCAACGGGTCGCGCTAGAGATTCTCAATCCCAAAGAATACTTTAAATTGAGCGGCCCTAAGAGATTTCACCTAATTAGATAACTCTCATCTCTGATAGGCGGCTTCACCAGTAACAGTACAACAGAGGAAGTTTACTGTCACGAAGGATTAGTTCGCTAGAAATGCAAACTCAAAGTATTTATAGACAAGGAAGTTTGGACACCAAGGAATTTCCAAAACCGAAAATATTCTCAAGATATTCTTTCATATTAACCCAAATTTGGTTTTCATAATTCCTGTTAATGCACTGTCCAAAAATAATGATAGAAATATCCATGGAAAATATTTAACCAGCAAATGCACATTACTAATTCTTATTTTCCATATATAATTAAAAACCTTAATTAAAAGATTCTTAACTTATTTAAATTCGATCTTGGGATTTACTTCCTTCTTAGTTATTAAGGAATATCTTTGAACAATAAAAGAATACACATTAATGCGCGTGTTCAAAGTATGTCGACATCTTACTCTTACAAGTCCTTTTTCATACTTACTCACTTGAAACCGATTTACCACACTTCCAAACAAGTTTAGAATTGGTTTATCTGACTTTCAAGAACTATGTGATTGATCAAGTAACACTCAATCACAAAACATGGGTGTAACGGTTCTACCAAAACGAGTTTCGGTTCTACCTCCATGTGAGTATTGTGCATAGTCACACTAGCTTACCAAAGATTCGGATGACTAGGTACTAGGATCGTTTCCCCACATATATTTGATATCTAACTTGTATGCACTGTACATGTCCATAGGATCGGTTCCCCCTTACCTAAAACCGTGTTGCACATATTCGTAGGATCGGTTCCCCTTTCTTCTATAAAACTTGCTGAACCTCATACAAGGATCGGTTTCCCCTTGTGGTGTAATGCACCTCTTCATAGGATCGATTCCCCTTTCCCAAATTTGGTCAGACACTCACAACCCCGATCATACCCCAGGTGATTACTTAAGATCGGTTTCACTAATAAAAGTCATACCAATACATAAGTCAAGCCTCATGTGTTTAGTTTTACCAAGAACACAAACAAGTCATGAGCGGTTATAATAATCACACATATTGGTCGTTCATAAGATTTGCAATGAAGAACAGCCCCAATAACGCCTGGCGATTTCCTTTTCGGTTCACAACACATATCATGAAATTACTTCCTTAAAATACATGTAAAAACATTGTATCCTAGGATGAAATCCTCACCTCATACCCATACATAATCACAATAGCATTCATACGATTATGTCGATGTCTCATATAAAAAGTTTAATAGTTAAGCAAGAAACTTCATATTGTATTCCTTAATACTATGTCTATCTAGAGTGTTCATGCTTCGCAGTTTTATGTTTTCAATATCCACGATTTGAAAGATACGTTAGGGAATGAAACAGTTCAAGTCAAATATCACTAACCTCAAGTGGAAGGATGATGTTGTGGTTGTAGCTCCGTACTTATTCACTTCTTCAAGTCTTCACAATACTTGTAATGTCTCACCCTAATACTTTTAAGCTAACCTATACGAAGTTGACTCTAGTACATGTAAATCAAACGACTCTTAAATAAGCTTTGGCCCACTAAAATATGACAACCAAACTTGACATACCAACGCTTGGTGGGTTTAACCGAGCTATGCTCTAAAAATCTCCCCCTTTGTCAATTTTAGTGACAAAACTCTTACAATCATATGGATAAACAAATTACAATAATTCATTACACATACGCTTGATTCCCGAATTCAACAACACATAACCTGCATTCATTCAATCCTTAAAATTCCGTTGTTGACATTATAACAAAGCTCATACTCCTCCTAAAGGTGAGATATGTAGATTTACCTATCTCAATTTTAAAGCAGGTGGAGGTTTAGATAGCAATACTCCTCATCTTTGTTATACCAATCATATGATATGTTACTCCCTCTTAGTCTATGCTTTTCCCCATTCGTTAGATAAACGTTTTTAGCACCATTTTCCTCTTCCCTAGTGACACCAATCAACATAAAATTGATACCAACATCACTTGTTTACTCCATATATTTCTCCCCCTTTTTGTCACAAAAATGACAAAGAAACGAAAAAGGATAACACGAAAAGAATCTTACAAATCTCAAAATAGACTTGCAACCTGTTGAGTCAAGCACGAAGGTTCCACATACCATTTTTGATAACCAGTATCAAAACCGAAACTACAAAGTAATTATGTTTTGATATGTTATCATAGAAATAATTGCCCGAAGCAATTTTCCCAACTTGTTTAGCAAACCAAAAATCAACTAAGCAACTTAGTTCCTTTGCTAAACTGATTGTATAAATACAACCGCTTCATTAGATAAGACCAAAACAAAGATAAACTCCAGTTTTCTCACCAGGTTCTAATTATCCATATAACTTAAAACTTTAGATTTCAAACAAGCCAAACACTAGGTTAGTTAACTAGCATTTCCTTGTTTAGGCATTCGGCTAGACTTGAATAACCGAAACCTCCACTTTGATAAGTCTAACTAAGATCAGAATTAACTTAGTTTAGCTTATCCAGAATCGAATTGGACTAAACAACTCATCCCGTCAATATATTCATTCCTTAAGCCATAAATAATTCATACAAACCAATAAATCAACTTGCATAATTACTTACCTCAATCGGAAGCAATTGAAACAACATATATCATTAAAGTTCCACTATTGCACCAAAATTTTGTAAGCCTAAACAATTGATACCATACAATAAAGCAAAATAACAGTTGTTTTTTCTTAACTGGAAGCAATTGAAATAACATAAACATTAAAGCACCGCAATTGCACCAAACTTTCGTAAGCCTAAACGATTGATATCACACAACCAAGCAAGATAACAATAGTTTTACTTAACCGGAACCAATTAAATCACAGAAACATCCACACATACATAATGGAATAAACACATCAATTGTACCGACAATTTTGTTTAAGCAAAAGCAATATATATACCAAATAAAAATAGGCTTTTCTATAAACAGGAAAACAATTAACTAACAAAATTGTTTCCTCAATTTCGCATCCAACTTCTCCAATATGATAGCATCTTCTTCTTCCAGGGAGAATTGATATCGAAATACCAGTATGTTGTCATCCTTATGCCAAAAACAAAAGAATAACAACAACCAACCTTTACCAGAGAAAGGTTGAAAATCGGTTTTAACAATTGCAAGCAAAAGTTGAAAACCGTTGAAACACATATGCTTTTATGCTAAACCAAAACCGATTCAACATATTGTGACTTTTTCACATATTGTTTCTATAGGAACCCCTCATGATCCTTTGATAAAGCCTACCAACATGGTCTAGAACTTAATCCTGCTAAATCAAAAAGTCACCCAAACCATAATGGTTCACAACATATTATGATATCGAATATCAAGGTAATAAAACCGAAATCAAACATCCCATAAACATACATAGCAAATAAATAAAGCATTAAAGCACCGGCTATGTAAATCAAAAAAACTATCACAAGAGAAATTATAATTTAAATAATTTTATTCATTAACATAAGATAGTTTTATTCATAAATAGACACTTAAGCAAAACTTCAAATAAATATACAACTAATGTCTACTCTTATTCTTCCTTAAAGATAAGTCAACCTTCATTTGTTTGCTCTTCAGAGTATTCTTCAGAGTCTTCTTCCTTGGTGGGTTCAACCGAGATATGCTCTAACAAGATAATGAGTGAAGGAAGGACCGACCACATGGGATTATGGATGTCCATATGGTGCCAAAGTGCTCGACTGAGCATGCACCAAGGTCCTTAGTTGACCGGTTGGTGAAAGAATGATGATAAAATGCCGGTTTCATAATTTATTAAAATAATGTCGTCTGAGCATTAGGTAATAAAACCTAATTTATGGGAAAGTGAGGGACCGACCAAGAGGGAATGAAAATGGTCCTTGGTGGTCGTGGGACCAGTTGATGGTCGATTGAGCAAATTCCAAGTTGGTTTGAAAGAGTTTGGATGAGCGATTGAGAAAATTAGGTCAAAATTATAAGAATATGTGGGACCGGATTTTTGCAAGCCTTAGGGCCGGCCTTGGTCAGTCAAGGAAGCATGACCGTGTCACCATTATGTCTGTGTCTCAATCCTGAGAGTTTTGGCACTTTCTGATGTGCGTTTGAGCAATATCTTGGATTTTCAGAAGAGTTCGATCTTTGACTGAAATTCTTGATTTTGCTCGAATGAGAAAGTAGAACTTTGCTCGTTTGATTAAAATTTGGAAAATATTAAAATAATAATATTTTATTATTTAGCGCGAGTAGCCTGGTCGGTCATGTGACCATTTGATTTTTTGGCTTTTTCATGGTTTGGGTAATATTTGCGAAAATATGAAGAAACCATGATTTTTGCTCAAACGGAGGAGTTTCATGAGATGAAGGAAATAATAATTATGAAAACAAGGGATTACAAGGTGTGGGACTGGCCACGACTAGGGCATGGACGGCCGTCAAGGTATCCCGGTCCCGCAACATCTTTCCCTATTTTATTATTTTTCATGAAACCGTGAAAATATGGAGAAACCGTGAGTTTTGCTCAAACAAGGAAAGTTGTTAGAATGAAGGAGTTTTCATGAGTTCATGAATAATAATAATAAAATAAGGAAGAGGTGCGGGGGACCGGCCACGACGGCATGGCATGTGGGCCCGGTCCCTAGGCGCCTTTTTCTATTTTTTCTTTCTCTCTCCTATTGTGTGTAGGATTCCTCATTTTTCCATATTTTCGAATGCTCGTTCGTGCATTTGGGTGCTCGTTTGTGCATCATTGTTGAGTACACTTGCACCATTTTATTGGGGCTTACTCGGTGATAATCCATATGCCCGGTTGTTGAGTATTTATTACTAATTTATGAAATTCAATGGAGAATTATTCATGAAACTGAGTAATAAAGGTGAGTAGTTATTTATTATCAATCCATAGGATTAGCCGTGAATTCGACCATGGATTCAGAATAATAAAATGAGTATTACCATTCCATGGGATCATGGATTCGACCATAGAATCAGAATAATAAAATTATCTATTACCATTCCATGAGATCAGCCGTGGATTCGACCATGAAATCGGAGGAATGATATAAAATAGATTATATTCTAGGAATTCAGTGGTGAATGTCACGTTAGAATTAATCTACTACAGAGGGGATATTAGTCAGTTAAAGCGTCATACCCGTTCTGAAAGGTGCATAGTCAGGGAACAACGTGCAACATTATTAACGTCCTGAAGGCATTTAGCCCTCTCAACAATTATGTATGGAGAGCCGCATGAATCTATAAATGGTATCTCTACATAGTTAGGGAACGATGAGTGTCACCGACGTCCTGAAGGATTGAAGCTCTCAATCATACGGAGAACCGCCCAATCGTTCTTCTATGTGGAGGTGAGTCTCTCTATGTATTTAGGGAACAACGAGTGTCACCGACAACCTGAAGGAGTTAAGTTCTCAATCATACGGAGAACCACCCAATTATGTTATTCTACATAGAGGTCATGATGAAATGATCAGCATCGAACTCTCATCTAGTGGGAGGCCTTTCGATAATCATATTCATCATGGCTCGTAAAATATGAATCATCACATGCGTTCCTGAAGCCGTGTCAGAAACATGCAGTATCATGATTTTATGATTTTGACCTTTGTTGAAAATCCACAATCAACAGCATACTTGCGTAAGGTATAGGTCCGGGAATTTCTGCTGGGTTTTGGAAGTGTACTTAGGTATGCGTACCCATTCGCATACTGGTGAACCCAAACTCAGACCGGCTACTTAAGTATGCGAACCCGTTTGTATACTTGAGTGGTTAAAGTTCTAGAGTTGGTTTGTTCATGAACTAATACATTTATATATTAAGGAATGTATTATTTGCAAACCGTGGCTATAATGTTCATGAATTGATTCGAGTGAATCAAACCAATTTTGCATCGATTGTGTCCTTGTATACTTCTATGAGAATACATCAATTAAACAACTCTTTAACTAGTTTCATTTGAGTCATTTAGTTATGGTTAAGATGAATATGGTTGATATGAGAGTGTTCATATAGCTAACCTCGGTTGACTACGGTTCAGACAACATGGTGTACATATTTAGGTACGATTACATAAACCTTAATGAGGGTAAATTTCATTTGTGTATAACAAGCTAAGTTCAATCTAACAGTTGAAAGATATTAGCTTGTATATAATCAGGTTTTCATCTAACGGTGAATATTGAATGCTTTGTTACCAAGGTAACTTAGATTGCAATTCCTGATTTGAAAACTATATAAAGGAGAACTCTAGCAACTGGGAAACCTAATCCCCACACCTCCTGTATAATACTAGTTGTATAAGCTAGAGTTAGGGATGGCCATTTCCCCCGCCCAAACCCATCCCCGTGGGTACCCGCCCCGTTTGGGTAGGGTTTTACCCGCATAAATGGGTATGGGGTCGGGTATGGGTAATACCCGAAACATAAGCTACGGGGATGGGGTGGGGACGGGATTCAAGATACCCTCCCCATAACCATCCCTAGCTAGAGTCGATTCTCCTTTAACCTTGGGTTTTTCACGAAACCTTATAGGTTAACGAATTAAGGACTTCATTGGGATTGTGAAACCAGACCCAACTATTTTCTTTGTAGTGGCGTGATATGATCTTGCTGTTTCTATCATATTTGAGTACTATATTTTTTAAGATTGGCTCAAGATTTATTCTCCGATAGGAAAGATAAAAAGTAGTCACAAACATCTTCGTCTCATCGTTTGTGATTCCACAATATCTTGTTTCGCTACCATACGATTAAGATTATTATGAGGTGATTCATAATAGTAAGTTGTTCTTCGGGAATATAAGTCCGGTTTATCAATTGGTTCATGTGCACCTTGATTTATCAAAAGACGGAACAAAACTCGTAGGTATTTCTGTAGGAGACAGATTTATCTATTCCAATAGACTTTTCTGTGTGAGACAGATTTGTTTATCAAGTCTTCGACTTTGAGTCGTAGCAACTCTTGGTTGTGGGTGAGATCATCTAAGGGAATCAAGTACATAGTATCATGCTGGGATCAGAGACGTAAGAAGCGCAATTGTACCTTGAATCAGTGTTAAATTGATTAGGGTTCAACTATAGTCTAGTCTGAAGTTCATTGGTAGTATGCTAGTGTCTGTAGTGGATTAATATAGTATGGTGTTCAAATATGGACTAGGTCCCAGGTTTTTTTTGCATTTGCGATTTCCTCATTAACAAAATTCTGATGTCTGTGTTATTTATTTTCCGCATTAAATTTTGTTATATAATTAAAATATCACAGGTTGTTCGTTGAATCGATCAATTGGGAAATCCAATATTTGGTTGTTGATTGAAATTGATTGATCCTTGAATATTGGTCTTTGGTACCGTTCAAGTTATTTCTCTTATACTCAATCGGGCTCGCAAATTCCTATTTGATGATTGTAGATTGAATTGAGAAATAGAGATATAAAACTCTTTGATATACTTTTGTCTAGATTGAGTCTAACTGTCTAATTGATTCTCTTGAGAGTATATTAGAGTTTGTTTATTCAGATTGCCAAATAAAATATTAAATGTGGTTGTTGTACCCCCGCATTTTCAATTGGTATCATAGAAGGCAAACACTATAAACCTAATAAGTTTGTGTTTGACTGATCCTTAAAGTTTATCCTAATGGGAAATTTCTTTGGGAAACTTGCTCTTGGCATCTGTAACACACGCTAGAATTCCTTAAAGATTGTTCAAAGACTATTATGAAGCAGACCTTTGGTTTCTCATGATAATATCATTCCATCTAAGACTTTGGAGAACTTAAATGACGTGAATCAATCTAGAGGAAAAATTAAAAGTACTTCTAAGAAAGGAAGGTTGAGAAAACAATGTCTACGCTCAAGGATATAGAATCTCACTAGATTAACTCTTAATCTATTTGAGGAATACTATCGTGATGTATTAATTGACAAAGATCTTTTTAGAGCATTTGAAAGCGTTTTTAGATTCTTAGAAAAACTTAATTCGATTAAGAATAAGAATTGTTTTGATAAATGTTCCATACATGTCAAATCATGCATTCATGATGTATGCACTAGACTCACTACCAACTCATGTGAAATCGATAAAAAGATGTATGGTGAGTTCAATATAGGTTATAATTGTCAGAAAAAATCTTTTCTTGGTCATAAGAAAAGGGACTCAAAAAATTCCATTAACCCTGAGTATCATCATTACTATGATTATACTAGTGTTACATTTCACAAATATCAACCAGAAAAGTTGCATGAGAATCTCTCTGCACTGATCGCCTCTTGGTAACAAGCTTGGCTCCACCCCATTTGAATATAACTTGAGATGGGGCAAGTAATGGTTGGATTTTTTTTGTGTTTGGGTTAAAAAAAAAAATTCTTTCTTTCCAAGGGAATTTAAGGCGTTGAAGTGCTTCCCACTCTCATTTACTGCACAATACTGATCCTTTTAGTGTGCGAACCTTGGATTAAGAAATCCTGCTTCTCTTTTGTGGGTCACGGTTCATGAATGGGTCCAATCCCACCAGCTGGTTTATAAAGGTAATGGTAGGCGTACCCTTCTTCTACCTCCCTTTTTGTCCGCGTTCGTGAACTTTTCTAGGGTTCATGATTTTTCTCCATTAAATTACCTTTGGAGATCAAAAATTAAAATGGTTTTCAAGAAACATACCAAGTAAGTCTTCTTGTTCTCTAATCTCTTTCAATTTCTAGATCTCATGAGGAATTTCAAGGTTTTAAAAGAGGTTTCAAAAATCTTGGGTTCTTCATCTTCTTCTAGCATGAACTTACCTATAGATCAAAATTCCATTAGAATTAGATTTGTCAATGATTATTATGGCAAGATGTTTGAAAGGATTTCATCTAATGGGTTTATTCTAGAAAAGAAATTGGATTTTGTTAGTGGACATAAAGAAGAATTTGTATGTTTTGAAAAATTTAATCTTGGAAATATCTTTGATGGTCTTGGTGAAGGTTTTTACACTCTTACAAGAATCTTCTATGCTAACATTCATGATGTTAATGACGAAACCATGTAATTCAAGACCATGATAAATAGAAATAGGATTCTTGTTAATAGAGAGTTGATTTCAAAGATTACCAAAATTCCCTTAGGGAGTTTTTGCCTCCTAAGACCTAGTCGTGAAAGACCATCTTATGAAACCAGTTTTAATGGTCTTTGTGGTAAGAGTGTTGATTGGAATGAAGGAAAATTTATTACTACTCATCTCAGTCTTGCATTGATGTATTTTGGAAAACTTGGTATCTCTAATATTTGTTCCTCCACGATTGAGAATTCTCGTTGGGGTCGTGAGTTTGCGGAGTTGGTCTATTTCCTTGAGTTGGGAAATCAAAGTCTCGACATTTGTGGGTTTATCATTTATCAAATGTTTTCGATGACGTCTTCCAACAAGAAGTTAGGCTATCCATGCTTGATAGAGCAAACTTGTCGCACCCTCTTCATTGCTCCAATTGGCAACTCCATTGGAACTCCCAAGCTTGTTCGCCCTTGTACTTTCAAACTTATGAAGGATAATGCTTGCAAAAGACAAAGATGCGACACTCTTGTTGGCTCGTGTGATTCTTCCTCCATGAAGCTTCTTCACCAAATTCACAAGGGTGTTTGTAAAATTGATTCCAAGGTAAAGTGTGTACAAGAAAAGTTACTTGTGATTGATACTAAGTTTCCTGAAATCAAGGAGGACATGGATAAGATTCGTACCACTTTTATGGTCTTCGATGATGATTAGAATTTCATGCTAGTAAAACTTCTTATGAGAATTTATTCTTGTGTTTTAATAAGGATAACTAGGGTCTGGAATAGCCATTATTGTGAGTACACATAGATATTGCCAACGTTTGTCATCTTGCAATGTTTTTAGATTTATTTTTTTAAATTCTAAAGTTTATTTGGAAGATGATTTTTGCAGTATTAATCTTTATGGTTTTATATATTGCAAATTGTTATGGGATATGTTGTTTACGGCCGTGAACCTTGACTGTCCCATATTTGTTCAAAAGTTAACTATATTATATGTCGGTATGAAAGTATTGATAAAAGATATAATGTACTTTTGACTACAAAAGTTAAGCCTTTTATGTCATTATGCAAATATTGATGGAAGAAAGGATGAACTTTTGTTTACAAAGATTAAGTCTATTATATGTCATTGTGCAAATAGTGATGAAAAATAGAATGAATCTTTCATTATTTCGCAGTATTGGTCTTTCCCTGATCCACATCTTTGTGTATGTAATGTGTTGCTCCGTAAGTTCACTTATGTTGATCATGACCAATTGAATTGATCATTTTCCTTATGGTTAATTTATTTGAGATTTTTGGATGCAAATTCATGTTTCATGAGATTTGTTAATGTCCAAATAAATCCTTCTTTTCTTGTAAAGTAAGGTCGCTCTTGTTGTTATTTCCAGAATGACATTTTATGGGGGAGAGTTCTTAATTGAACTTGTGCTTAATTACCAAATATTTTTGGGGAGTGCGGCTGTGGAATATTGTAGGGGTTATCTTGTATCTTTATAAACTCCTTGATGAATGCATTTAGTTTCGGCTATTTGATGGCATTTAAACAAGTTGATATGTTGTTCTCTTTTGGTATTGAAGTATCTCTATGGAAATTTCATGAGGATCCCACTAGTTTTCATAACTTTGCCAATTTTTATTGACAAAAAGGGGGAGAATTAATGTGTAGTTCACACTACAAATATATATGGTTTACGGATCATTGTGTAAGGGGGAGTGGTTTTCATGTGAGATGAAGTATTGACTAAGGGGGAGTGATACATATCACCATAGTATTGTTGTCAAAGTTATTATACAATTGAACTTTGATGTTGTATAATAATACTGTGACACTGTATAACAATGATTTAGAGCAAATGTTTTCTCATTGTTATTGCTATGGATTTTCAACAACAATGATGCGGAATTGAACACACTTGGAATCATTGGAATACTTGGAAGTGACGAAGATTTCGAGTAGCGTTGAAGAACCAAGGAGATCAAGCATTTGGATGAGAAGCTGCAAAGTTTATATATTTTTTAATCCATATGTATTGATAGTTTTGTCACTAAAATTAACATAGGGGGAGATTGTTAGAGCACTGCTTGGTCGAACTCGCAAGAATTGCTATCAAGCTTGTTTGTCAATGTTAGTGATCAAAACTATAAATCTTGATTTCTAATCTACTTATAGTGATGTCTCGGACTAGGATAGATTGTGTAGTTGAGTATTAGACTTCACGACGTTCATCAATTGAAGACGAAGAATCAACAAAATATATGTAGAGACTAAAACTCATTTATCACTTGGAAAGTCTATTTCTACTCTATCTCCTATATTGAAAAAAAAGTCGTATTACGATAGTTTTTTCGATTATACACATTTGAGATTCCGAGCTGAGATTAGCTCGCTTACATATTTCTCGGAATATGTGTTGGTAAGCTTTCGCTTCAACCAATTTCATCTTATATTCTTAACAAAAGTCAAAAGATGATCATGTGAAAATCGCCGAGTAACATCTTACATGGTTTGTGTGATACAATCATTTGGTGTAGACTGAAATGTTTCGTTATAATTATTTCAATATCTTGAAAATTGCTTTGATGCTAATAGTGTGTGAAAACAGCTATCGTCATCCTCTAAGAAGGTTTCAATGATTGAAATAGAGTTTAGAATACTTAACCATCATTGGATTATAAACATAGTGTGCATTCTTGCATGTATGTGATCCATGACCGGGACTAAAGTATGCGTACTTGTTGTTGTGAAATTTCGTGTACCAAGTACACATACTGGTACTTATACTTGCATAAGGTATAGGTCCGGGAAAGCTTCCAAGTTGCGGCAAGATAAACCAGATGCCAATAAAGGCTTCAACATCTATTCAAGTTCTTGTCCCAGACTTAACGCGATAGAAACAACAAGGACAGAGGGAGCCTTAAACCTTCCTGACTTTCCTTTCCAAATAAAATCCTAGAGGCATGGATTCATGGTGATACAATCAAAGTACGCTACGCTTGGGGACTGAAGTCTCCTTTAGTTTTAGAAGTTTAAACACAGTTACCACCTTCAACTAGTAGATATGATTAACATCAATATCAGCAACAAGATTGTCCACTCACACCATCCTAACAAGGTAACATCTCATCGGGTTCACCTTTGCATCTTCTATAATATAGCTTTATCCCTCGTAGGAGGATAAATTTTAGGCTACCACATCATAACCTTTTGAGTAACATAGAGTCGTAATGCTGTTGAAGTAGACTCCTAAGGTGGATACAAAATTATGGAGTGTCACAGACCGTTAGACATGTATCTTACGGTCAAACGGTTATAATCTAACAACCACATCTGTAATAACTTTAATTATTAGGGGTTAGTTGTTAATGATTGTTTAGGGTTTTCCCTTGATATAATGGTCGACTATTATGAGACTTAGCCATCTACGGCCCATCTTGCTTAGGGTTTGGCTATGCGCTAGTTTATGTATTCACTTCTAGTGAACTTGGTTTTTCATGAAACGATAAGATAAGAAATAAGGTTGTTCTCTATATTCGGAGGCAGATAATTCAATATCCTTAAGGTTCTTAATATCTCTTGTTCTGTATAGGACAATTTGTATCAGGATCAGGTTACAACACTAACATGACGGGGCCATCAATCAAAGAGGTTTATACTCATACAAAGGAGATTAAACAAATGATATCATCCCTCACTGATGAGTTAACATCAATCCATAAATAATCAGCTAAAAGGACAGAGGAAACTCTAGATTTGTTACGCAACCTCTTCATTCAAAGCTCTACCACTCATTCTGAAATAAAATACATCTTAGCTCAAAACACAGCCACACAAAGAGATACGAAGGATCTCTTATCTCAAAACTCATCTACATAGGAAAGGAATAACAAAGTCTTGGATGCTTTTGTTGAAATTGTTTCTCCTAAAGATGATTTTTAAGATTCGTTTCAACGAGGATTTGAGACCCCCCTCCTGAAGATGAGTCAGGTTATCAGATCTACAATAACTTTTCCCATCACTCTCACAAACCAAAGATAGATTTTCCAAGGTTCAATGGCTTAGGAAGTGTGAAAGATTTTTTGTCATGAGGAATATTGTAGATCATGAATGAGTCAGTAAAGCTTCCTTATACATGGAGGGGAAAGCCGATTCTTGGTTCTATGACTGGTAAGGAATCTATTAATTGCCAACACTCTTCTCTAGCAGTTTGTACACGTTTTGAGGATATAGCTAATGACAATTATGTAGGTATGTTTAATAAATTAATTCAAATATCTACTGTTGAAGAGTATTTTGAAAGGTTTTAAGTTATTAAAGCCATCATGTGAAGTAAACACCCTCACCAGACTGAAGACTACTTTATACTTAGTTTTATCAGTGGGCTGAAGGAAGAGATTTAAAACACAGTCCATATGTTCAAACCTACCACATTATTTGAGGCTTTTCAGTTAGCAAAATTACAAGAGTTTATTATTGATGTTCAACAAAAGAAATTTAAATCCTCCTTTAGACCTCAACCCACCACCACTCATTTTCCCTAAAATCCCAATACTAATACTGTTTCCAAATATACTTTTACAATCACTCCATCCAGGAACTTACCAACAATAACACAATACCAACCAGAAATATCAACAACAAACCAAACTTCAAATACCCATCTGTCAAAAGACTTACTTACGAATAAATAAATAAAATAAAATCCAAGGGACTTTGCTATAATTGTGACTCTCCATTCAAGGTTGGACAGAGATGCAAACAACAACATATTTACATGTTAGCTCTTGATAAGACTGAGGAAGGAGATGAGCAAGAGTGCATTACCAATGACAATGAAGAGAGTGAAGAGAACCCCATTGAACCATACATGAAAATTTCTCTCCATGCCATTACTGGGAGCTCAAGCAGTGAACTATTAGGATTCGTGGCTTCCTTAAAAATAAGTTTATCTCGATACTTGTTGACACTGGGAGTACATAGCTTTGTTATTAAAGAATTATCTCATCCATTATAATGTGTGGTAGAACCAACATCCAATTTGCTAGTCACAATAGCTAATGGGGATAAGACAGTGAGCTCTGGAGTGTGCAAAAAATTACAATGGTCTATGCATGGTAGTAACTTCTGTAGTGATCTGAGGCTTTTAACACTTGGGGGTTGTGATATGGTCCTTTGGTATGATTGGATTAGAACCCTGGGAGATGTAATGTTTAACTTTGAGAAACTTTGTATCAGTTTCTTACACCATGGAAAGAAGATCACTCTAAATGGGGCAATGGATAATCCAACTTTGAAGATGGTAGGTGCTAGTTCATTAAAAAAATTCTTCCAAAAAAGCACTCACGGCATTGTTGGACAACTATTCTCAATCTATACTTCATCAACTCTACAACCAATACCCCCACCCATCGATCCAAGATTTCTATAATGTTTTCATGGAACCAAAACTCTCTCACCACAAAGATCCTTAGACCACTCGATCCCCCTTAAACCCAATTCAATACCACAAAATCAAAGACCCTATAAATTCCCCTACATACAAAAAACTGTTGCAGAGATACTAGTGAAGGAGATGTTACATTCTGGCATCATCCAGCCCAGTCATATCCTCTTTGGAGCACCCATTATATTAGTAAATAAGAAGGACAACTCTTGGAGATTTTGTGTGGATTACAGGAAGTTAAATGAAATCACTATAAAAGACGATTTTCTCATCCCAATAACCGATGAGTTGTTGGATGAGCTACATGGTGCTTGGGTGTTCACCAAGTTAGACCTTAGATCGGGGTATTATCAGATACGGATGTTTGGACCTGACATTCATAAGATAACCTTTAGGAATCATGAGGGACATTATGAATCCAAGGTGATGCCATTTGGTTTAACCAATGCCCCAGCTACCTTTCAAGCGTATTCAAACCACACTTAAGGAACTTTGTATTTTTTTTTATGACATATTAATCTATAGTTCATCTCATGAGGATCATGAATCAGGCAATTTTTTGAGTTGTTGAGATAACATAAACTATTTTCTAAGGAGAACAAATGTTGTTTTTCTCAAGAGGAGATGGAATACCTAGGAAATATCATAACAGTTGAATGGATAGCTGCAGATCCTTAAAAGGTTTCTAGCATGGTATCTTGGCCCACTCCATCATCATTAAAAGTGCTGAGGGGATTTTTGGGTTGACTGGATATTACAAAAAGTTTGTTAAAAGATATGGGAATATTTGCAAGCCATTAACTGATCTCTTGAATAAAATGCCTTTCTGTGAAATTAAAGAAGCTGAATATGCATTCCAAGAGCTCAAGCAAACAATGTGCAAGACTCCAGTGTTGCCATTTCCTGACTTCTCCAAGACATTTATTCTAGAAACTGATGCATGTGCAAAAGGATTTGGGGATGTCTTAATGCAAGAAGGCCTTTAGCATTCTTCATAAAACCATTAGGACCCAAGTCTCTTATGTTATCCACCTATGAGAAGTAACTATTGGCTATATTTATGGCAATGACCAAATGGAGGGGATATTTGATGGGGAATCACTTTATTATTCACACTGACCAACAAAGCATAAAGTATGTTATGGAGATGAAGATGACAATTGTTCAACAACAAAGATGGCTCATGAAACTGCTTGAGTTTGACTATGAGATGAAGTACAATAAGGGAATGGAGGACAAGGCTGTTGATGCTCTATGAAGGCCTCCTACATATTCTTGTCACTCCATTCAGATTACATAACCTACTTGGGATACTAACATCATTAAAAACTATGAGGATGACTATGATATCATACCTAAGCTTATGATTTCTCCATCATCATTCAAAAATTATTATTATAACAACGACATACTAAAATACAAGGACAAGGTCTATGTGGGGGTGGGAAATGGAGTAAGGCATTCTATCATCACTTCCTTTCACTCATCATCAGTTGGTGGTCACTCCAAGATGCAAGGCACCTATATGAGATCCAAGTCTTACTTCCACTGGCCAGGTATGAGGGCTGCAATCATTGAGTTTTTTTTCTTCTAGTGACACATGCCAAAGAAATAAATGGAATCACACATATCCAGGTGGCCTTTTACAACCCTTACATATCCTTGAGCATGCATGGAAATATATCTCCATGGATTTCATAGAAGGTCTACCAAAATCAGGTGGTAAAGATGTCATCCTAGTAGTTGTTGATAGACTCACCAAGTATGGGCACTTTATTGCTCTCACCCACCCTTATACAACCTCAACTGCAACTCGACATTTTCTTAATAATGTGTTTAACCTGCATGGTTTACCCATCTCCATCACATCAGACATGGATAAAGTTTTCATTAACAACTTTTGGCAAGATCTCTTTGAAGTTATTGGCACCATCTTACATATTAGCATAGCCTACCATGCACAAACTGATGGTCAGACTGAGAGGGTCAATTGGTGTATTGAGAATTACTTAAGGTGTATAACTGGTCATCGACCTAAATCTTGGAGTAGGTGGTTACCATTAGCAGGGTGGTGGTTTATTTGATAGTCCTCGAGCAAAACTGATAAAGAAAATAAAATGACTACACTTAGCACGTGCAGCAAGCCGTTAAACCGCTAGGTGTCCCTAGTGGCAGAGTGTTGTCTTCGGAGGGTTTACCAGAGGTGTACCCACAAAACCTTTACTCCAGACCCTAGATATCTACGCAGAACCTTGGAAGGCACTAAAGAATATCCTTGGTTGGCATACTTCTTGACTACAGAGGAAGTACCCTGATGCGAAATTCCAATTGCTATACACGAGTTTGCACTCAAGCATACTAAAATTCATATTAAGTGACAGATCTCTACTCAGATAGTTTCTGGGCATCATAAACCGGAGTCAACCAATCACATAGATAGATTAATACGATGGATGTAGAGAAAAATGTGGATGATGTTGACTAAGGTGAACCTATCCTAATGGACTGAGATACTGGTCTGGACTAATATCAACACACTGGCATAATATACAAGGGAACCAGTGGTCGGTAATCCTAACTCTAGGTCAACTCAGCTGGCATATACAAGGGTACCGATGGTCGACTTTATTGTATTTATTCCGGTAGATCTAGTGGTCTGGTTTGTTTTTTTTTTTTTATCTCAGTCACTCTATTTCACCCTAGCAAAGGTAAAAAGAAAAATAAAATAAGTGATCGGGATTCTTTCGATGTTTCCATCACGAGGATATGGCGAAACTACCATGTTTTCTTTTCTAACACCTGAGCTCTGTGCTTTTATGAATAGACTCTTCTAGATGTTTCCATCTAATCAGATTGGTTCCTCAATTCCTACAATCAAAATGTTTCCATACATTTAGATTGGTTAGTTCCGACCTTAATAAACATAAATTTCTAGGCTCTGGAGTTTATTTATTGCAACTAAAAAGTTTCTCCCATACCCCCAAACTTAAATCTAACATTGTCCTCAATGTTCTAAAGATGAAATTAAAAACATGAACAAGGAGAAACTGTTACCACTTGAAGAAAATAGTTAAGGAAAGATATTACCATGTTGCTTGAATATTGGGTTACCTCCCAAGAAGTGCTAAGTTTAAAGTCTTCAGCCAGACAATGGAAGAGATTAGTCACCTCGAAGAATCATAAAGCAGTAGCCGAAATAACCGTGGGTCATCTGGATCAAAAAGTGTTACCCACAAGAAGAGGAGAACACAACAGACCAGTAAGATATCCAACACACCCTTATAAACAAATTTGTTTAAGACAACTATATCTAGTTGTGGTTCGGGTTCGGGCTCTAAAAAATTGTCTAGATAAAAAGTTTTCATCAGTTGGATTTCCTCAAAGGAAGTATCCTGAAGATCAGGTTCTAGAGTCTGGAAATACTCAATTAAGAACTTAAAAGCACATAACAATAACTTAAACAATTGGGGATCCTCTAAGTCAATCATACTTGACTTACACAGTTGACCACAGTAGTGGTCATTCTTAAGCAAATGTGTCGACCCTAATCTCCTAAAGTAATTAGGTTTAGTCTCAAAACTTAATAATTAACACATTTGAAACTTGTACGTTCCCACAATTGGAAGGACGGTTTTAGGTGGGAAAACAAAGTCAATCGTGGTATCATATTCTGGGTTAACCACATCAACCAGAGGATGGGTTTCTAACAACTGAACTTCTTTATGGACACAACTAGGTTCAGGAAAAAGTGTATGAAGATAATCTTTTAAAATGGTTGAGGCACATATGTCAAGTCCAAAGTTAGGGATCTTTCTAAGAGTTAAGGCACATGGAGAATGATAATCACCCCTAAACTTAAAGTTTTCAGTGTCTCTAAAAAGACTAGTCACAACTTCTCTAATTTCTAGATCATCAGATTCTTGAAAATAGTCAATTGATTCTTCTAAGTTACAATCAGCATCCTCACTTATCTCTACGAGTTTATCTTCTTCTAAGACTAGCGTTTTTAACTTACTAGACTCTAATACAGTATTCTGAGGGTAAACTCTTTCTTCTAAACCATCATCACAATCATATAAAGGATTATCAGCGAAAGTTTCTAGTAAAGGCTCGTTAACTAAGGTGGTAATCATAGTTACTTCCTCCGATTCACTTATAGGCACATCAGATAATGGATTTTAGATAGTGGTAAGTAGAGTTGTCGTTCACTCGGACTTGTTGAAATCGATTTTAGGATTTAATAAACTAAAATAAAAGAAAAATAGATACAAAATATTGATTTCAAGATATTAGGAATAACCAAGACACCGATTCCACTATTACACATGAATAAATTATGGTAAATAATCCAAAACTCTAATTACCTTTTAAGTCCCTTATTTCTTAATTCACAAATAATCAAGCAAATTCTCAAAAATTAATTGTATCCCCTAAGCGTAGATTATCTAAACAAAGCATAACCTATCTAATTGAATCACAACTAATGAATAAAATTTGTGCAAACAATTAAAAACTCTGCAAAAGCAGTGATTGAGTGAATTATAAATTATAAATTAGAGAAAATAAATAATTACCAATTATTCATGCGTAAATAGCTTCCTCATTGCCTTGGTAGTGGGAGAATTAGCTCATCATCATGTTGGAAACATGCTAAAAAATCATTATTATTGCTCAAAAATGGTTTACAAATGATGAAAAGGGAGAAAATGATGAAAATCGGGTGTTTGCAATGTTTATAATTGTTGCAAACACAGTTACAGAAAACGATAAAGATGAACTGTTGTTGTTACTGTAACTCTGAGACCCACGCCTCTGTGTCGTTCTCACTGTTGAAAAACGACTATCTTGGATGGTTTGTTCTTCGTGTTCTTCAGATATGCAGCAGCAGAAAAGAATTTTCCTGCAACTTGATTTTTCGACTCTGTGGTTCTCTGTCTCTCTCCCAAACTCTCAGTACCCTTCTATGCTACCCCAAGAGTCTATTTATACTCAACAGGGTTGATCCAATCCTCGTAATAACTCCAAAAATCCCGTCATAACTCGATATTATTTTCATGTAAGATACGGGATTTTCTTCCCTGTTTTAACTTCTCACGCAGCTAGTTGTTGTATACACGCTCCAAACTGATTGAAACAGGTTCCAGAATGTGATGACACCGCTGTAGACTCGCTCCAACTTTCCAAAACTACCAACAGAATCCCGTGAATATCATATTCCGGCCGCGTACTCCTTGCTGTGTGGAAAATCCACGTATTCAACCACTTCTAATTGAAATCATCGACCATACCATCCCTGTTTAGCCAAGAGGAACAAACCTAATCAATCTGAGCCATTGAGTCACACTGAGTTGCGTGAAAACTCCAACCCTAATTTAGCCAGCTTTACTCCCTGATTTTTTCTAACTCTATTTCTAGCCAAAATCCATCGAACCAAAGACCCAAAACAACCATGTTAGGCTCAAAGGAAGATACCCAAACAATTCCATCTATTTAGTCTCACTGAAACAAGCTCAAAATGAAAAACCTAATTCTGTCATTGATGAACACAAAACTCCCGCCAATTTTTAGTTTTTCAAATGTTGAAGATGGGTGTCCCCCTAACCAACCCAGGGGTGCGAATAACAGGTGTCCAACTGAGGTGCCCCTTATAAAAAGCGAGAGTCCGAATAACACTTGTCCTCCGGGTGCTTTAAACAACTTTTTGAGCCCGAATTTTTCAACAATATTTATTTCCCAAAAATACCTACAAACACACAAAACACCATAATAAGGACGAAAACGAGTACTAACAATACGGAATATTGAGGACAAATTAGACACATAAATGCGTCTATCAGTGGTATAATTATAACTACCACATTGGCTTACACATGACTCCATTTAAGGCTCTGTATGGATACCAACCACCTCATGTTGATTTTCCTCTCACTTTTACTATATTTGTTGCTGATGTGGATAAGTACATTAAGGAAAAAGACCATATCCTGAGTCTAGTGAAGGAATAATTACACAAATCCCAGGAGAGGATTAAGTTCTTCTCTAACTCTAAGAGGGTTGATAGGTATTTTGAGGTGGTATATCTAGTTTACCTCAATCTGCAGCCATTTAGACAGACCATCCTTGCATTGAGAATGAATATGAAAGTTTTCGCCGGGTACTATGGCCCCTTCATGGTGGAAGAGAAGATTGGTCATGTGGCCTATAAACTATAGCTACCTACTGATTCCAGGGTACATCCTGTTTTTCACGTCTCTCAGCTCAAGAAGAAGGTTGGGACTACGATTATACCTATCCCTCAGTTACCTGGATCAACAAGGTTTGATCAAGGTAGAGCCTCTTGCCAAATTGGGATAAATATAAGTCAATCATCATGGTCACACTATTACTCATCCATTGGACCAACTTAACTCCGGAAGATGCTATATGGGAGGACGCTATCAACATTTATGCTTATTTTCCCAAATTTCATCCTTGAGGACAAGGATGTCGTCCAGGAGAGGGTATTGTCATATCAGGGGTGCTTGGAGTCAGTTATGGGGTGCGATTAGTAATACTTATGATTAACATTATTATTAATTATCTGTAATAACTTTAATTAGCTTTAATTATTAAGGGTTAGCCGTTAATGATGGTTTAGGGTTGGCCCTTGATATAATGGTCGACCATTATGAGCCTTAGCCATCTACGACCCAACTTGTTTAGGATTCGGCTATGCGCTAGTTTATGTACTCACTTGTAGTGAACTTGGTTTTTCATGAAATAAGAAGATAAGAAAAAAGGTTGTTCTCTATATTCGGAGGCAGACAATTTAGTGTCTTTAAGGTTCTTAATATCTCTTGTTCTTGTATATGATACCCTTGTCTAGTGAATAAACACCCCTTGGATATTTTATTTTTGGGGATTTGATCTTGTTAAGAAGCTCAATTCAAAACTATTTCAACCAATGTCATTCTTAGAGCCAAGAAAGTGAAACCCAATGTCAGTGTTGAAGAAAGCGAAGCATCATCAACCAAACCTTTTTACACCATAACCCCATACATCTTACACGCTGAATTTGAAATTCTCGAGGTGACGTTATTAAGTCCTTTTATTCTTCAAGCAAGCTCTGCCAGACGGTACCCGTAGTCGAAATATTCATCTCAGCTACCACTGTTAACGAGGCAGCCATAAACATCTTCAGCATACAATTAACATTCAACATGCTTGACCATTTCATATTCAGGCTTACCTTCTCAACATTTAGAATATAGGCTTATAAGTTGTTGTCTAGAATTCACAATCTTTACCAGAAACATGACTATGATAAGTCAACATCATGTCCGATTCAGAAGTTTTTTAAGATTTATAATAAAACTCCAAACCATGAGGCCTTCATCGTTTGTTATGAAGCTTATGATAAGTTTGTTATGAGGTGGTCAGCATGAATCCTGTCATGAGGTCGCCATACATGAAGTTATCCAAGGGATCGGTTACCGTGAAATCCTAACCTTCAGTTAGGTCCTCATGTATTTCTCAGAGCATCACATCCTTTTGAAAATCCATAAAGCCTTGAATTCTCCACCTCCATGAAGCCTTCACCTTTATCAAGACTTCGTCCTTTCACCGGTTATCGTGGGTCTCTGTCTCTTATGAGTTCTTCACTTATAAACATATATAGCACTAGCTATCTCCACATAGCAAAGGATGAGTCATAGAATGAGGGATGTTCCACGCATTCGAGTTTCCCATGAATCTGTGATATATCATTCACAGAGTTAGCATCATCAAGAATTCAGCATTCGCACTGCGCCAGCACCTATCATCACAATCTCTCATATTCGTCATTGCTACCCCTACTATCACACACGCAATCCAAAAACCAGGAAATTGATAACAATCATAGAGGAATGGGGCCATGCATGTTTAATAAAAAGTATTCGACTATGTCTCTGCTATGACATACCGAAATGGCACATAAAACGGATACACGTGCTAAAATTAGTAGAGACTAGAAAATCTACACGGGATTACAAATTACAAATGTGCATGCATAGTTGACTAACCATACAAGCTCGGAATCATGTGATTCTTTTTGCACATGATAGCTTAATCTCTTAGTTTCAAAATTTGGGGTCCAACATCAGAAACCGACATCATATGAAGATTTTAAGGCTCATGGAGAAAATGTTGTGCAAAAAAGGGTTTCCTTACTGGATTTGACAAACTAGGCTTTAGATAGACCTTATCCTCCTACATGTTCTGAAAAAGTGGGGGCCTAACAACCACACCCAATATTTCGTTAGGCAATCTGTATGGACTAACTCCAATATAATTTCAAGAGAATCAACTAGACAGTCATACTAAATCAAGGAAAGATATCCAAGAGTTATATCTCTTTCTCAAATGAATCAGCAAATTAACAGGATGGAATCCGTGAACTGATTGGTATGAGAATAACTTGAACGGTACCAAAGACCAATGTTCAAGTGTCAATCAATTTATATCAACAACCAAAGTTTGGATTTACCAATTGATTGAACTACGCACAACCTGAGATATTTTAATTATATAAACAAATATAATGCGTGAAAAGGCGAGGGTATCCAAATATACCTCAAGCTATTAATTTTCCTTCCTATAAGTCCTTTTCCCGAAAGTGATTTTCTATGGACTGAGTTGAGACAATGTAACTAATTGGTTCACACTTCGTGTGATTGTCTATGGATACGAGATCGAGACAATACAACAACGAAGTATGTTTACTTGATACAAAGGTTCGGACTTAACCAAACTCAATAGGATTCACGTATCGAGTAAATAGGAATTAACGTTTGTGCAATTTACTTTAATTATAATAAAACAATTATAATGTGGAAATATAAAGTAAATGACACAATAATATTTTGTTAATGAGGAAACCGCAAATGCAGAAAAACCCTGGGACCTAGTCCAGAATTGAATACTCTCAGGATTAAGCCGCTATACAAAATAAACCAACTTCTTATAGTTGAGACCAAGCAACTAAACCTATAGTTCACCTAGTTTCGTCTGTATTCCCACACGTCCAACCTTTAAACAAGTCACATACTTGGACCAATTCCTTTGGTTCGTATTCCAAACAGTAAAGGAACAACAAATATGTTTGGTATCAACTCTCTTCAACCAAGTGATATGAGTTGCACAAAGGTTCCCTTGTTTATCTTAACATAAACTCCTTTGCCAGGTTCCAAGATCTATCTTATGTTCAATCACCCAAAAGGAAATCATTAAGATTAAGCCAATCAATACCTTTAATCCCAAGGAAATGTATTGATGTCGATCTTCCTCAATTAATCAATACAATCTACCACAAGGATAAAACGATTATTAATTGGATCATCTTTTACCAAAACAAGTATTATGCACACCAAAGATTATAAAACCAAGTAAGAAATCTTATATCTCTTCTTTGTCTTCAAATCTTCTTAAATCTTCAATAAACACCTACACAAAACTACTTGAATCTCTTGTTATCAATCACACACGGAACGGAGTCTGTTAACAATGGATTATCACAAGATCGTCTTTAGATCTAACAACAATCTAAAGATCCTTGTCAAAACCTTGAACTAGTTTGAGTGAATCTTATATCAGAAGAGAAGATTCTCAAGCATAAACAAACTAGGTGCAATCAAAGTTCAACCACCGTTAGTCAATCAAATCAATATGAAAACTAAAGATAAACCGCAATATCTAGTTTCCCATCAACGGGTCGCGCTAGAGCTTCTCAATCCCAAAGAAGACTTTAAATTTAGCAGCCATAAGAGATTTCACCTAATTAGATTACTCTCCTTTTCGATAGGCGGCTTCACCAGTAACAAAGACAAAAGAGAAAGTCTATTGTTACGCAGGATTAGTTTGCTAGAAATGCAAACTCAAAGTATTTATAGACAAGGAAATTTGGACACCAAGGAATTTCCAAAACCGAAAACATTCTCAATATATTTTTCCATAATAACCCAAATTCGGTTTTCATAATTCCTGTGAATGCACTGTCTAAATATAATGATCGAAATCTCCTTGGAAGATCTTTAACTAGCAAATGCACATTACTAATTATTATTTTCCATATATAATTAAAACCTTAATTAAAAGATTCTTAACTTATTTAAATTCGATCTTGGGATTTACTTCCTTCTTAGCCGTTAAGGAATATCTTTGAATAATAAAGAATAAGCAATAATGCACCGTGTTCAAAGTGTGTCGACATCTTACTCTTGTAAGTCCTTTTTCATACTTACTCACTTGAAACTGATTTACCACACTTCCAAACAAGTTTAGAATTGGTTTATCTGACTTTCAAGAACTATGTGATTGATCAAGTAAAACTCAATCACAAATCATGGGTTTACGGTTCTACCAAAACAAGTTTCGGTTCTACCTCCATGTGAGTACTATGCATAGTCATACTAGCTTACCAAAGATATGGCTGACTAGGTACTAGTATCGGTTCCCCACATATATTTGGTATCTAACTTGTATGCACTGCACATGTCCATAAGATCGGTTCCCCCTTCCCAAAAATATGTTGCACATGTTCATAGGATCGGTTCCCCTTTATTCTATAAACCTTGATGCACCTCATACAAGGATCGGTTCATCTCGTGATGTACTGCACCTCTTACTAGGATCGGTTCCCCTTCTCCCAATATTGGTCAGACACTCACAAACCCGGTCATACCCCAGGTGATTACTTAAGATTGGTTTCACTAATAAAAGTCATACCAATACATAAGTCAGGCCTCATGTGAATAGTTTTACCAGGAACACAAACAAGTCATGAGCGGTTATACTAATCACACATATTTGTGCAATGAATAACAACCCCAATAACGCTTGGCGATTTCCTTTTCTGTTCACAACACATATCATGAACTTACTTCCTTAAAACACATGTAAAAACATTGTTTCCTAGGATGAAATCCTCACCTCATACCCATACATAATCACAATAGCATTCATACGATTATGTCGATGTATTATATACAAAGTTTAATGGTTAAGCAAGAAACTTCATATTGTATTCCTTAATACTATGTTTATCTAGAGTGTTCATGCTTCGCAATTTTATGTTTTAAATATGCACGACTTGAAAGATACGTTAGGGAATGAAACAGTTCAAGTCAAATATCACTAACCTCAAGTGAAAGGATGATGTTGTGGTTGTAGCTCCGTTCTTCTTCACTTCTTCAAGTCTTCGCAATACTTGTAATTACTCATCCTAATACTTTCAAGCTTACCTATATGAAGTTGACTCTAGTATATTTAAATCAAGCGACTCTTAAATGAGTTTTGGTTCACTGAAATTTGACAACCAAACTTGACATACCAACGCTTGGTGGGTTCAACCGAGCAATGCTCTAACAATCTCCCCTTTGTCAATTTTAGTGACAAAACTCTTACAATCATATTGATAAACAAATTACAAGAATTCATTACACATACGCTTGATTCCCGAATTCAACAACACATAACCTGCATTAATTCAATCCTTAAAATGCAGCAGCGACATTATAATAACAAAGCTCATACCCCCCCCTAAAGGTAAGATAGGTAGATTTTCAATCTGCATGTCTTTGTTATCCCAATCATATGATATGTTACTCCCCCTTAGTCTGTGCTTTTCCTCATTCGTTAGATAAACGTTTCAAGCACCATTATCCTCTTCCCTATTGACACCAATCAACATAAAATTGATGCCAACATTACCTGTTTACTCCATATATTTCTCCCCTTTTTTGTCACAAAAATGACAAAAAAACGAAAAAAAATAAAGGACAACACGAAAAGGATCTCACAAATATCAAAATAGACTTGCAACCTGTTGAGTCAAGCACGAGGGTTTTACATACCATTTTTGATAACCAATATCAAAAATGAAACTACAAAGTAATTATGTGTTGATACGTTACCATGGAAATAATTTCCCGAAGCAATTTTCCCAACTAGTTTAGCAAATCAACTAAGCAACTTAGTTCCTTTGCTAAACCAATTGTATAAATACAACCGCTTCATTCGATAAGACCAAAACAAAGATGAACTCCATTTTTCTCATTAGGTTCTAATTATCCATATAACTTAGACCTTTAGATTTTAAACAAGCTAAATACTGGGTTAGTTAATTAACATCTCCTTGTTTAGGCTTTCGGATAGACTTGAATAACCGAAACCTCCACTTTGATAAGTCTAACTAAGATCGTAATTAACTTAGTTTAGCTTATCCAGAATCGAATTGGACTAAATAACTCATCCCATCAACATATTCATTCGTTAAGCCATAAATAATTCATACAAACCAATAAATCAACTTGCATAATTATTCACCTCAACCGGAAGCAATTGAAACAACAAATATATCAAAGTTTCACTATTACACCGAAATTTTGTAAGCCTAAACAATTGATACCATACAATAAAGAAAAATAACAATAGTTTTACTTAACTGGAAGCAATTGAAATAACATAGACATTAAAGCACCGCAATTGCACCAAAATTTTGTAAGCCTAAACGATTGATATCACACAACAAAGCAAGATAACAATAGTCTTACTTAACCGGAACCAATTGAATCACACAAACATCCACACATACATAATGGAATAAACACATCAGTTGTACCGATAATTTCATTTAAGCAAAAGCAATATATATATCAAATAAAAATAGGCTTTTCTTAAAACAGGAAAACAATTAACTAACAAGATTGTTACCTCAATTTCGCATCCAACTTCTCCAAATATGATTGCACCGTTTTCTTCTTCCGGGAGAATTGATATCGAAATACCATTATGTTGTCATCCTTATGCAAAAATAAAAGAATAACAACAACCAACCTTTACCAGAGAAAGGTTGAAAATCGGTTTTAATAATTGCAAGCAAAAGTTGAAAACCGTCGAAACACATATGCTTTTATGCTAAACCAAAACCGATTCAACATATTGTGAATTTTTCACATATTGTTTCTACAGGAACCCCTCATGATCCTATGATAAAGCCTACCAACATGGATAGAACTTAATCCTGCTAAATCAAAAAGTCACCCAAACCATAAGAGTTCCCAACATATTATGAGATCATATATCAAGGTAATAAAACCAAAATCAAACATCTCATAAACATACATAGCAAATAAATAAAGCATTAAAGTACCGGCTATGTAAATCAAAAACTATCACAAGAAAAATTATAAATCAAATAATTTTATTCATCAAAACAAGATAGTTTTATTCATAATAGACTTATACAATCAATGAAAGAAATCACAAATTGATGTTTATTTTTTTATGAGTAAGTAGTCTAAACTTATTCATCCTTGTTATCTTTTGTCTCCATGATTTAATCAAGGTTATCTTCATACACTTCAAGATTGGTAGAAAGAGTACAAATCTTTTGAAGATCATGAAAGTCTCTAAACGATGCTGTATGCGTGTCGTTACCACAACAAATTAATTAATACTTTACTACCTAATTAACAAGT
Source organism: Papaver bracteatum (assembly GCA_023529315.1). Taxonomy (NCBI): domain Eukaryota; kingdom Viridiplantae; phylum Streptophyta; class Magnoliopsida; order Ranunculales; family Papaveraceae; genus Papaver; species Papaver bracteatum. The sequence continues at coordinate 2,320,657 of JAJJWX010001826.1, read as the reverse complement.
AATATAGGGTAGTCAAGGTCGATCCCACGAGGAGCACGAGATTCTAGTTGTAAAATTGTCACACAAAGGGGGGTATTAAAAAGAATTTAAGAAAGTAAATAAAATAAACAAAGCAATTAAAAAGAAATCGATAAGAGAGAATAGATCAAGGAATCCTTCTTCGCTGCAAAACAATGATTAAAGTTATGTTCTTTTCCACTTCTTATTAGTCACAAATTATCACCAACCGTAGGTATAGCAGCTAGATCAGTGCTAACCCCAAAATCCCTTATATCACCGGATACGGAAGTTCTCGACTACCGGATTCTATTCACCAAACCACCTAGTAGTAGATCACTCAAGATGTAATTTAGTTAAACGCATTAAGATTTATGAATTTATTAGGTTGATATTAGTAGTTAAACTCTTAGATCAAGGTCCACTTGCTAACGTTGTTTTTACACACAATTGCTCCACGGAATCCCTCCGCAAGGTCTTGTGTTTTCTACTTATGTGAAAAGTCAAGAAACGATTACTTATCCCCTAACTTACACTAGCTTTAGATTAGACTAACAAATCAATCTAGTTGTACACCTAGATAATCTATCAATCAATCATGAATGTCTTTAAGATCACTCTTATTAGTAAACACAAACGATTATCATGTGAAAACTTCAAAGTAGATTTAAAACAAACTCAAAACATGTTAAGAACTAGGAATTCATCCTCAATCAAATTAGTTACTCATATTAAAGAGTTCACACAAAGAGAAAAGTATTGTGTGTGTAAAAGTGTGCAAAAGTATTGTAAAAGATGTGTGTATCTAAGTGCATCTATATGTGTATGGAAGTGTAGAAGTTCTTCTCTATTTATAGGCTTCAATGTTCTCCATATCTTCTAAGGAATAGAATCCCTTTCCTTTTGTAGCTCAATTTCCTAATCCAAGCCTTTCTCAAATCTTCCATCTCCTCTTTCCATATTCCAACCAAATTCTTCATTCAATTAAAAGTCCAACTCTTCTCATCCCATGAGAGAAATATACACAAAATTCTGCAACTTTGGATCGCCGGAAAACTGGGTTTTGGCCGGAAATAGGCCGGAATCCGTCGCCGCCAGCCACCTGAAAATTATGTCCATGTAAGGAAATATTCCGTCAAGATTCTGTTATGTTTAACTATTGACTAACGGTCAAACAGGTCAACACGGTCAAGCTCAGCGAGTCAGAAGCTGAGTCAACTCGGTCCATGCCAATTGTTCACCATTTTGTAGCTTTCAATTCACAGCCTAGATGGTTGTGCCTTCCCTGTTTCAATCACGGCCAAGATGGCCCTGCATCTTGCAAGCCACCAATTCAAATCCCAGTTGCACCAGTTCATAACCTCTCCACCTGCAGCACCAATTCAACTTTAACTCCTCTCCATGCTCAAATAAATAGTCGCAACAAAGAACTCAAACCACCACTGCTACATGACTTAACACCATAACCATTCCAGCTCTCCATATTTCAGTTCCTTCTTATAGCACCAACAACATCACAACTTCTCAAACCAACAACTGCAACAAAGAAAACACCAAGATTTATCATGCCCTCGTACAACTATTGATTCAACTCCAGCCATCTAACCAGCCTACCCATTGCAACAGAGACCCAACCAAGCCGCAACTTCACACTCAAGCCGCACCAATTCATGGCCAAAGACAACCACCTGTTAACCACCACTGTCTTCCAACCTAAGCAATCCATCAATCCTGCCATTTAACCTTGGCTTACACCAGCAACTTATATCATCCACTCGCTAGCCACTCCGTCCACCCGTTCAAGCCATCACCCTCCATGCCTTAACCATAATCAATTGCATCTCCATTTTCTCGTAGCTTCGCATCTGCATCCCCATTACAACCAACACTTCAAAGCCATTTTGATTCATTTTCTCTCAAGAAAACCAACAAAGCAGCTACAGCAACACTATGAACATCTCATCCATATTATCCAAACAAACACACACACAACATCATAGCAACTCAACAACTTCCACTTTGCCATCTCGGTTCAACCTTGTCCTAGCATTCATCTAGTCATAGTTGTAGGCCATTAGCTAAGCAATCCAAGTACCACCAACACTTCTCAATTCTAGTTCAAAGACAAATCTCATTTCAAACCTTCTCCATCTTGGCTTTTCGCCATTCTTTGCAACCGCTTCTCCACCATCCTTGATTCACTTCCATTGCTAGCAAGAACACCACCCGTAATTCTGGCCACCCCTACCGCACCACAAGAACCCTTGTAATTCTCCAGTCCAGCTTACCATGATTTCCATTAGTTCCAGCTATTTCCTAACCTTGCGTTTGTGGTACCTAGATTCAGTCCATGATCTTTCAATCAACAACAACAATTATATCTTCCTCCTCCTTATCTCGACAACGAATCGAACCCATATTCCATATCATTACCACCATCTTTAATAAATCTCAGATTCAACATCTCATTCATTTGTAACCACCAACAAAAATTCAATCAAACCAGTTCTTCGCCAATCAGCTCAATACGCTGAAACCCAACTCAATTCTTTGCCTCTGAAATCAATTGCAACATCAAATCATCTAATTCATTCATTCTATAATCGATATTCAATTATGTAACAATAAAACTTTCAGCTCCTCCTTCGTGTGTACGATCTGATTTCGTCTCTCAATTTCATGATTTTCTCTCTTGATTTCTCACTTCAATTTCCGTAATTTTCAGGTGAATCATTTCTTATCGGCTGCAAAGGGGAAGAACATAACTAAAATGGGAATTGGTTCCCTTTCTCGACCTAATTAAGAGTGGGTCGGCTATTTGCTCCCCAGTAAACTACACCCAAGCTAGTGCTCCATAATAGTTGATTACTTTGATAAGGGCTAGCCTATTGGCCTCCCCTTAACCACAACTAGGTCTGTCTTTAACACTTCTCCAAAACAGAGTTTCCCCTTAACCTCGATTGGGATCCGTATAGTGTCCACCCCTGAAATGACCTTTTTTGCCCTTTTAGCTCAAATTGAACAATTTCTTCTCCGATTCCTCCGTGCGACTCCAGAGTACCTAATAACTCAAAAACACTCGTAAAATACATAATTTACAAGAAAAATAGCAAAGAAAGCATCAACTACTAGATAGTAAATTAGGTGTATTCTACACCTATCAAATTCCCCCACACTTAGACTTTGCTAGTCCTCGAGCAAATCAAACCAAAACTCACAACTTTCAAAGCGTTCCAAATATTCCCAAGCATCCTAAGAGTTATGAAGACATATAGTTTCTGCATGCTAGTAATGAGAAGTTAGAAATACTAAAGAACATATTCTCATTCTTAAATGTTGAGTGAGAAATAACCACACCATAATGAGAGAACACGTGTTTGAGAAACGACCAATAAGCATTTCGCCTCGACTTCTACCTCACCAAATAGATTTTATGATAATTGCACTCAAAAAGAAGGCTTTTTTATGGGTCTCACATGTGTGCAGGTAGGAATGAAGAGAGAATTCCTGCAACACGTTGAATGGTGGGAAGAATAACTTCCGAAATTTTGAAAAACCCACATCTTTTAATCATTTTGAAAAACCATTTTTCTAACGATCTCTAAGAAAGGAAATCAACCACTTATATTGAGGATGAGATTACTTACTTACCTTCACATCCGATTGCCAATTATGATAACACCACTCTCACGGAATCCAAAAGAAACGTCTTCCGCTCCTTGTCTTCATCTTCTTGGTCTTCGGCTTCAACTATTGATAATAAACACTTGAACTTCATAAATCCTTAACAATTTGTAACCTTTTTCCTTAACTCCTTGTCGCTTGAAACTTCATTATAGATTTTCCTTCCCCACGGCTTATTCAATAACAAAACAATAATAGATATTTCTCTTGTCTCATATATATATATATATTTTTTTCTTTTTTTTTTCATTCTTTTTTTTTTTCTTTTTCTTTCATTTTTTTTTTTTTTTTTTTTTTTTTTAGACAAGAGAAACACAATACAAATCAAAAAATAAAATAAACCATGGCCGTGGAAAAGTACTTTACCGCTTGATTCTTCACAACTTGTATCGTCTCGAAATCATAAATTTCAATAATTCTCACCTTTCACTTTTCTTCGCTCTTGTAAATAAGTCTTAATACTTGAATATAGAATTACCTCATTGCATTTTAAGTCTTCAACATGTATGTAAAATCTGCTCATTGTATGTTGCTTTACTTGGATATACAAAAAATTTGCTCTTTTTCTTGTTTTATTGTTGCTTGCAAACCTTGAACCTTTTCAACTTTCCTTGTAGATTTTGATGTCGCTCCCTTGTTGTTGATGATTATGGTGTTTCTATGGACCCGTTGTTGTCGAGCGAGAGAATGGTGCTAACTGCAAATCGAACTACAAGAAGGTAACTTTCATCTATAAACGTCACCCTCATGATTGAGAAAAATTAGCACTCAAGAGATCAAAATAGTGCTGAAATTGGTGTGAAATTGGGTAGCTCACCATTCTACCCGGAATTAACGTACGGTGACACACACTCAAAAGAAGCTCTTTAGTAAAGGAAGAATTTTTGGTCGGTGCCTCTCATGATATGAAAATGGGTAGTCTCCACTAATGATTGATCAGCAACTCTAATAACGCACTTCTCCCTGCACCAAATTTGCATCACCGGCATGATTAAATCCATTATTTAACACTCTAACAAGCAAGAAATCAAACGTAGTTCCCTAACACTTCCAAGTTCAATTATGTCGGTCAGAATTCTCTATGTAATCATACCTAGAAGTATGCTAGTGATTCTAAAAATCTCTAAAAGTTGAAAGTTTTATGCAAATTTTTTTTTTTTTTTTTTTTTATGCAAAAATATATGCTTAGCCACTCCCCCACACTTAAACCTTATATTGTCCTCAATGTAATTGAATCGTCCAAGTAAAATCAAGGTGGGAAATCCTAATATGATATGGAACAAAATAAATAACAAAATAAAAAGCAATATAAAAGGATAAGAAATACAAAACCGGTGGGTTGCCTCCCACTTAGCGCTTGTTTTAAAGTCGACGGCCCGACATGGCTCTTGTAAGACTCACTCCCCATATACCAACAATCGGAAAATTTGGGGGTCCTCCCATAGTACCTGTTTTGCAAAAAATAACTCCATACAAATATTAGCACAAGAAAATAATAGTAAAGTTATAGCTCGATAGAAATTTCCCCCACACTTATTCTTGTCCACACTCGGAAGTGTATAAAGAACATAGAATTTGGGAATTTCTATGCATTCCTCTTGGCAAACCTGCATAGTGTTAGCATCACGTGTTTCCAATGGTGGATATCGAGAAACAAAGTCATTCAAAAATACTTTCGAAGCACATACATTCAAACCAATAAGAGGTAAAGGAGAAGAATTAACATGCAAAGGGTTAGACAAACCTTGCACAATTTCTTGTATTACGGTATCCTCCTCATTCTTAAAAAATTCAAGTGAACTACTTACCTCTTGTATATCGTGGTCCTCTATCAAACTTTGCAACCATTCTTCATCATTTTCTACCTTAACCAAAGTCTCGGCATCATCATAATCATTAGCAAGTTCAATTGGGTCTTCCACAAATTCAATCAATTCGGTTTCATTATCGAGCATCACCTCTTCAACATCTTCATCATCGGAATCGGGCCATTCACTAAAGTGATTTTCGTCGGTAAAAATTGTAAGATCTTATTGTGAGGGTGTTACACCGTTTACAACAATAGGAAAATCACATCCAATCTCCTCCTTTTGAATAGGTGAAGGATAGTTATTATGATCCGGAGTTGGAATAACTTCCTCATGGTTGCAACTTTCATACACTTTTGCGGACTCATAATTTTCCCTAAGGAATTTTTTCCAAGCACTAAATGCATCTTCCTCAAGCTCTACCTTTTGAATAGGTGATTGATCATTATTAAGATCAAGGCTCGAGTAATCTACACTAGCGTCATCAAAAGTTTCCAAAGGTTGGTCCTTTTCAACACAATCATCTTCATTATCGGAATCACCATAATAAGAATCTTCATCGGTTTCATAACCTTTATCCCGACGTCGTTTAAGTTCCATATGAATGGTCTTACTAATTTCTGCGACAAGCTCTTCCGAGTCTCCATCATCTTCCAATTTGTATAACTTTTGTGCAAGTTTCCGAACATTAACACGCTTACCACCGTGTATAGAGTTTCTAGATTGTATATCCTTAAAAAGTGAAGGAAAAACACGATGAAGAGGAGTATATTCCCAACTCTCCGTCTGCACATTACTAGAAAACAATGTATTAGAAGCATAATTATCCGTCCATCCTTGTAATTGTCCACTTACATACCCGTCATAAGGTTGTTGATATGTATGAGAATATCCATAAGGTTCCGTAGGATTTTGATCATAGCCAAAAGATTGATTTTGATTGTATCCTAAGGATGGTTGGAAATTGCCATGATGTTGAGGTTGAAAATCGTATTGATTGTTGTAATATGCTTGCTCTTGTCCACCATACATGGAAAACCGGTACCTGAAAAACAATTCTCAAAAACTAAGTTAGATACGATAAAGAATCCAACAAAGCAAGAATAAAACAAAAATAAAAACAACTAAAATCATCCGATGCTCCCCGGCAACGGCGCCAAAATTTGTATGCGTGTCGTTACCACAACAAATTAATTAATACTTTACTATCTAATTAACAAGTAATATAGGGTAGTCAAGGTCGATCCCACGAGGAGCACGAGATTCTAGTTGTAAAATTGTCACACAAAGGGGGGTATTAAAAAGAATTTAAGAAAGTAAATAAAATAAACAAAGCAATTAAAAAGAAATCGATAAGAGAGAATAGATCAAGGAATCCTTCTTCGCTGCAAAACAATGATTAAAGTTATGTTCTTTTCCACTTCTTATTAGTCACAAATTATCACCAACCGTAGGTATAGCAGCTAGATCAGTGCTAACCCCAAAATCCCTTATATCACCGGATACGGAAGTTCTCGACTACCGGATTCTATTCACCAAACCACCTAGTAGTAGATCACTCAAGATGTAATTTAGTTAAACGCATTAAGATTTATGAATTTATTAGGTTGATATTAGTAGTTAAACTCTTAGATCAAGGTCCACTTGCTAACGTTGTTTTTACACACAATTGCTCCACTAATCCCTCCGCAAGGTCTTGTGTTTTCTACTTATGTGAAAAGTCAAGAAACGATTACTTATCCCCTAACTTACACTAGCTTTAGATTAGACTAACAAATCAATCTAGTTGTACACCTAGATAATCTATCAATCAATCATGAATGTCTTTAAGATCACTCTTATTAGTAAACACAAACGATTATCATGTGAAAACTTCAAAGTAGATTTAAAACAAACTCAAAACATGTTAAGAACTAGAAATTCATCCTCAATCAAATTAGTTACTCATATTAAAGAGTTCACACAAAGAGAAAAGTATTGTGTGTGTAAAAGTGTGCAAAAGTATTGTAAAAGATGTGTGTATCTAAGTGCATCTATATGTGTATGGAAGTGTAGAAGTTCTTCTCTATTTATAGGCTTCAATGTTCTCCATATCTTCTAAGGAATAGAATCCCTTTCCTTTTGTAGCTCAATTTCCTAATCCAAGCCTTTCTCAAATCTTCCATCTCCTCTTTCCATATTCCAACCAAATTCTTCATTCAATTAAAAGTTCAACTCTTCTCATCCCATGAGAGAAATATACACAAAATTCTGCAACTTTGGATCGCCGGAAAACTGGGTTTTGGCCGGAAATAGGCCGGAATCCGTCGCCGCCAGCCACCTGAAAATTATGTCCATGTAAGGAAATATTCCGTCAAGATTCTGTTATGTTTAACTGTTGACTAACGGTCAAACAGGTCAACACGGTCAAGCTCAGCGAGTCAGAAGCTGAGTCAACTCGGTCCATGCCAATTGTTCACCATTTTGTAGCTTTCAATTCACAGCCTAGATGGTTGTGCCTTCCCTGTTTCAATCACGGCCAAGATGGCCCTTCATCTTGCAAGCCACCAATTCAAATCCCAGTTGCACCAGTTCATAACCTCTCCACCTGCAGCACCAATTCAACTTCAACTCCTCTCCATGCTCAAATAAATAGCTGCAACAACAACTCAAACCACCACTGCTACAGCTTAACACCATAACCATTCCAGCTCTCCAAATTTCAGTTCCTTCTTATAGCACCAACAGCATCACAACTTCTCAAACCAACAGCTGCAACAGCAAAACACCAGTACTTATCATGCCATGTACAACTATTGATTCAACTACAGCCATCTAACCAGCTACCCATTGCAACAGAGACCCAACCAAGTCTGCAACTTCACACTCAAGTCGCACCAATTCATGGCCAAGACAACCACCTGTTAACCACCACTGTCTTCCAACCTAAGCAATCCATCGATCCCCGCCATTTAACCTTGGCTTACACCAGCAACTTATATCATCCACTCTGCCTAGCCACTCCGTCCACCAGTTCAAGCCATCACCCTCCATGCCTTAACCACAATCAATTGCATCTCCATTTTCTGTAGCTTCTGCATCTGCATCCCCATTACAACCAACACTTCAAAGCTATTTTGATTCATTTTCTCTCAACAAAACCAACAACAGCAGCAACAGCTATGAACATCTCATCCATATTAGCCAAACAAACACACACACAACATCATAGCAACTCAACAGCTTCCACTGCCATCTCAGTTCCAACCTTGTCCTAGAATTCATCTAGTCATAGTTGTAGGCCATTAGCTAAGCAATCCAAAGTACCACCAACACTTCTCAATTCTAGTTCAGACAAATCTCGTTCAAACCTTCTCCATCTTGGCTTTTCGCCATTCTTTGCAACTCGCTTCTCCACCATCCTTGATTCACTTCCATTGCTAGCAGCAACACCCTGTAATTCTGGCCACCCCTCTGCACTACAGTAACCCTTGTAATTCTCCAATCCAAACACCATGATTTCCATTAGTTCCAAATATTTCCTAACCTTGCAGTTGTGGTACCCAGATTCATCCATGATCTTTCAATCAACAACAACAATTATATCTTCCTCCTCCTTATCTCGACAACGAATCGAACCCATATTCCATATCATTACCACCATCTTTAATAACTCTTAGATTCAACATCTCATTCATTTGTAACCACCAACAAATGAATTCAATCAAACCAGTTCTTCATTGTCAATCAGCTCAATACGCTTGAAACCCAACTCAATTCTTTGCCTCTGAAATCAATTGCAACATCAAATCATCTAATTCATTCATTCTATAATCGATATTCAATTATGTAACAATAAAACTTTCAGCTCCCTCCTTCTGTGTACGATCTGATTTCGTCTCTCAATTTCATGATTTTCTCTCTGATTTATCACTTCAATTTCCGTAATTTTCAGTGAATCATTTCTTATCTACTGCAAAGGGGAAGAACATAACTAAAATGGGAATTGGTTCCCTTCTCGACCTAATTAAGAGTGGGTCACTATTTGCTCCCCAGTAAACTACACCCAAGCTAGTGCTCCATAATAGTTGATTACTTTGATAAGGGCTAGCCTATTGGCCTCCCCTTAACCACAACTAGGCTGTCTTTAACACTTCTCCAAAACAGAGTTTCCCCTTAACCTCGATTGGGATCCGTATAGTGTCCACCCCTGAAATGACCTTTTTTGCCCTTTTAGCTCAAATTGAACAATTTCTTCTCCGATTCCTCCGTGCGACTCCGCAGTACCTAATAACTCAAAAACACTCGTAAAATACATAATTTACAAGAAAAATAGCAAAGAAAGCATCAACTACTAGATAGTAAATTAGGTGTATTCTACACCTATCAAATTCCCCCACACTTAGACTTTACTAGTCCTCGAGCAAATCAAACCAAAACTCACAACTTTCAAAGCGTTCCAGCGTCCCAAGCATCCTAAGAGTTATGAAGACATATAGTTTCTGCATGCTAGTAATGAGAAGTTAAAAATACTAAAGAACATATTCTCATTCTTAAATGTTGAGTGAGAAATAACCACACCATAATGAGAGAACACGTGTTTGAGAAACGACCAATAAGCATTTCGCCTCGACTTCTACCTCACCAAATAGATTTTATGATAATTGCACTCAAAAAGAAGGCTTTTTTATGGGTCTCACATGTGTGCAGGTAGGAATGAAGAGAGAATTCCTGCAACACGTTGAATGGTGGGAAGAATAACTTCCGAAATTTTGAAAAACCCACATCTTTTAATCATTTTGAAAAACCATTTTTCTAACGATCTCTAAGAAAGGAAATCAACCACTTATATTGAGGATGAGATTACTTACTTACCTTCACATCCGATTGCCAATTATGATAACACCACTCTCACGGAATCCAAAAGAAACGTCTTCCGCTCCTTGTCTTCATCTTCTTGGTCTTCGGCTTCAACTATTGATAATAAACACTTGAACTTCATAAATCCTTAACAATTTGTAACCTTTTTCCTTAACTCCTTGTCGCTTGAAACTTCATTATAGATTTTCCTTCCCCACGGCTTATTCAATAACAAAACAATAATAGATATTTCTCTTGTCTCATATATATATATATTTTTTTTTTTTTTTTTTTTTTTTTTTTTTTTTTTTCATTTTTTTTTTTTTTTTTTTTTTTTTTTTAGACAAGAGAAACACAATACAAATCAAAAAATAAAATAAACCATGGCCGTGGAAAAGTACTTTACCGCTTGATTCTTCACAACTTGTATCGTCTCGAAATCATAAATTTCAATAATTCTCACCTTTCACTTTTCTTCGCTCTTGTAAATAAGTCTTAATACTTGAATATAGAATTACCTCATTGCATTTTAAGTCTTCAACATGTATGTAAAATCTGCTCATTGTATGTTGCTTTACTTGGATATACAAAAAATTTGCTCTTTTTCTTGTTCCATTGTTGCTTGCAAACCTTGAACCTTTTCAACTTTCCTTGTAGATTTTGATGTCGCTCCTTGTTGTTGATGATTATGGTGTTTCTATGGACCCGTTGTTGTCGAGCGAGAGAATGGTGCTAACTGCAAATCGAACTACAAGAAGGTAGCTTTCATCTATAAACGTCACCCTCATGATTGAGAAAAATTAGCACTCAAGAGATCAAAATAGTGCTGAAATTGGTGTGAAATTGGGTAGCTCACCATTCTACCCGGAATTAACGTACGGTGACACACACTCAAAAGAAGCTCTTTAGTAAAGGAAGAATTTTTGGTCGGTGCCTCTCATGATATGAAAATGGGTAGTCTCCACTAATGATTGATCAGCAACTCTAATAACGCACTTCTCCCTGAACCAAATTTGCATCACCGGCATGATTAAATCCATTATTTAACACTCTAACAAGCAAGAAATCAAACGTAGTTCCCTAACACTTCCAAGTTCAATTATGTCGGTCAGAATTCTCTATGTAATCATACCTAGAAGTATGCTAGTGATTCTAAAAATCTCTAAAAGTTGAAAGTTTTATGCAAATTTTTTTTTTTTTTTTTTATGCAAAAATATATGCTTAGCCACTCCCCCACACTTAAACCTTACATTGTCCTCAATGTAATTGAATCGTCCAAGTAAAATCAAGGTGGGAAATCCTAATATGATATGGAACAAAATAAATAACAAAATAAAAAGCAAAATAAAAGGATAAGAAATACAAAACCGGTGGGTTGCCTCCCACTTAGCGCTTGTTTTAAAGTCGACGGACCGACATGGCTCTTGTAAGACTCACTCCCCATATACCAACAATCGGAAAATTTGGGGGAGCTCCCATAGTACCTGTTTTGCAAACAATAACTCCATACAAATATTAGCACAAGAAAATAATAGTAAAGTTATAGCTCGATAGAAATTTCCCCCACACTTATTCTTGTCCACACTCGGAAGTGTATAAAGAACATAGAATTTGGGAATTTCTATGCATTCCTCTTGGCAAACCTGCATAGTGTTAGCATCACGTGTTTCCAATGGTGGATATCGAGAAACAAAGTCATTCAAAAATACTTTCGAAGCACATACATTCAAACCAATAAGAGGTAAAGGAGAAGAATTAACATGCAAAGGGTTAGACAAACCTTGCACAATTTCTTGTATTACGGTATCCTCCTCATTCTTAAAAAATTCAAGTGAACTACTTACCTCTTGTATATCGTGGTCCTCTATCAAACTTTGCAACCATTCTTCATCATTTTCTACCTTAACCAAAGTCTCGGCATCATCATAATCATTAGCAAGTTCAATTGGGTCTTCCACAAATTCAATCAATTCGGTTTCATTATCGAGCATCACCTCTTCAACATCTTCATCATCGGAATCGGGCCATTCACTAAAGTGATTTTCGTCGGTAAAAATTGTAAGATCTTCTTGTGAGGGTGTTACACCGTTTACAACAATAGGAAAATCACATCCAATCTCCTCCTTTTGAATAGGTGAAGGATCGTTATTATGATCCGGAGTTGGAATAACTTCCTCATGGTTGCAACTTTCATACACTTTTGCGGACTCATAATTTTCCCTAAGGAATTTTTTCCAAGCACTAAATGCATCTTCCTCAAGCTCTACCTTTTGAATAGGTGATTGATCATTATTAAGATCAAGGCTCGAGTAATCTACACTAGCGTCATCAAAAGTTTCCAAAGGTTGGTCCTTTTCAACACAATCATCTTCATTATCGGAATCACCATAATAAGAATCTTCATCGGTTTCATAACCTTTATCCCGACGTCGTTTAAGTTCCATATGAATGGTCCTACTAATTTCTGCGACAAGCTCTTCCGAGTCTCCATCATCTTCCAATTTGTATAACTTTTATGCAAGTTTCCGAACATTAACACGCTTACCACCGTGTATAGAGTTTCTAGATTGTATATCCTTAAAAAGTGAAGGAAAAACACGATGAAGAGGAGTATATTCCCAACTCTCCGTCTGCACATTACTAGAAAACAATGTATTAGAAGCATAATTATCCGTCCATCCTTGTAATTGTCCACTTACATACCCGTCATAAGGTTGTTGATATGTATGAGAATATCCATAAGGTTCCGTAGGATTTTGATCATAGACAAAAGATTGATTTTGATTGTATCCTAAGGATGGTTGGAAATTGCCATGATGTTGAGGTTGAAAATCGTATTGATTGTTGTAATATGCTTGCTCTTGTCCACCATACATGGAAAACCGGTACCTGAAAAACAATTCTCAAAAACTAAGTTAGATACGATAAAGAATCCAACAAAGCAAGAATAAAACAAAAATAAAAACAACTAAAATCATCCGATGCTCCCCGGCAACGGCGCCAAAATTTGTATGCGTGTCGTTACCACAACAAATTAATTAATACTTTACTATCTAATTAACAAGTAATATAGGGTAGTCAAGGTCGATCCCACGAGGAGCACGAGATTCTAGTTGTAAAATTGTCACACAAAGGGGGTATTAAAAGAATTTAAGGAAGTAAATAAAATAAACAAAGCAATTAAAAAGAAATCGATAAGAGAGAATAGATCAAGGAATCCTTCTTCGCTGCAAAACAATGATTAAAGTTATGTTCTTTTCCACTTCTTATTAGTCACAAATTATCACCAACCGTAGGTATAGCAAACTAGATCAGTGCTAACCCCAAAATCCCTTATATCACCGGATACGGAAGTTCTCGACTACCGGATTCTATTCACCAAACCACCTAGTAGTAGATCACTCAAGATGTAATTTAGTTAAACGCATTAAGATTTATGAATTTATTAGGTTGATATTAGTAGTTAAACTCTTAGATCAAGGTCCACTTGCTAACGTTGTTTTTACACACAATTGCTCCACGGAATCCCTCCGCAAGGTCTTGTGTTTTCTACTTATGTGAAAAGTCAAGAAACGATTACTTATCCCCTAACTTACACTAGCTTTAGATTAGACTAACAAATCAATCTAGTTGTACACCTAGATAATCAATCAATCATGAATGTCTTTAAGATCACTCCTATTAGTAAACACAAACGATAATCATGTGAAAACTTCAAAGTAGATTTAAAACAAACTCAAAACATGTTAAGAACTAGGAATTCATCCTCAATCAAATTAGTTACTCATATTAAAGAGTTCACATAAAGAGAAAAGTATTGTGTGTGTAAAAGTGTGCAAAAGTATTGTAAAAGATGTGTGTATCTAAGTGCATCTATATGTGTATGGAAGTGTAGAAGTTCTTCTCTATTTATAGGCTTCAATGTTCTCCATATCTTCTAAGGAATAGAATCCCTTTCCTTTTGTAGCTCAATTTCCTAATCCAAGCCTTTCTCAAATCTTCCATCTCCTCTTTCCATATTCCAACCAAATTCTTCATTCAATTAAAAGTCCAACTCTTCTCATCCCATGAGAGAAATATACACAAAATTCTCGCAACTTTGGATCGCGGAAAATCTGGGTTTTGGCCGGAAATAGGCCGGAATCCGTCGCCGCCAGCCACCTGAAAATTATGTCCATGTAAGGAAATATTCCGTCAAGATTCTGTTATGTTTAACTGTTGACTAACGGTCAAACAGGTCAACACGGTCAAGCTCAGCGAGTCAGAAGTCGAGTCAACTTCATTCCCATGCCAATTGTTCACCATTTTGTAGCTTTCAATTCACAGACCTAGATGGTTGTGCCTTCCCTGTTTCAATCACGGCCAAGATGGCCCCGCATCTTGCAAGCCACCAATTCAAATCCCAGTTGCACCAGCTTCATAACCTCTCCACCTTGCAGACCAATTCAACTTCAACTCCTCTCCATGCTCAAATAAATAGTGCAACAAGAACTCAAACCACCACTCTATTCAGCTTAACACCATAACCATTCCAGCTCTCCATATTTCAGTTCCTTCTTATAGCACCAACAAGATCACAACTTCTCAAACCAACAAATGCAACAAAGAAAAACACCAAAAAGACTTATCATGCCCCAGTACAACTATTGATTCAACTCCATCCATCTAACCAGCCTACCCATTGCAACAGACCCAACCAAGCTCGCAACTTCACACTCAAGCTGCACCAATTCATGGCCAAGACAACCACCTGT
Organism: Papaver bracteatum; assembly: GCA_023529315.1. Taxonomy (NCBI): domain Eukaryota; kingdom Viridiplantae; phylum Streptophyta; class Magnoliopsida; order Ranunculales; family Papaveraceae; genus Papaver; species Papaver bracteatum. The sequence goes on along the minus strand of JAJJWX010001826.1, from coordinate 2,305,575 downwards.
TAACCACCACTGTCTTCCAACCTAAGCAATCCATCAGTCCTGCCATTTAACGTTATCTTACACCAAAGAACTTATATCATCCACTCTGCCTAGACACTCCGTCCCACCAGTTCAAGCCATCACCCTCCATGCCTTAACCACAATCAATTGCATCTCCATTTTCTCGTAGCTTTTGATCTGCATCCCCATTACAACCAACACTTCAAAGCCATTTTGATTCATTTTCTCTCAGCAAAACCAACAGCAGCATCAACAGCTATGAACATCTCATCCATATTAGCCAAACAAACACACACACAACATCATAGCAACTCAACAGCTTCCACTCGCCATCTCGCCCAACCTTGTCCTAGCATTCATCTAGTCATAGTTGTAGGCCATTAGATAAGCAATCCAGTACCACCAACACTTCTCAATTCTAGTTCAGCACAAATCTCAGTTCAAACCTTCTCCATCTTGGCTTTTCGCCATTCTTTGCAACTGCTTCTCCACCATCCTTGATTCACTTCCATTGCTAGCAGCAACACCCTGTAATTCTGCCACCCCTACTCGCACCACAAGAACCCTTGTAATTCTCCAGTCCAGCTTACCATGATTTCCATTAGTTCCAGCTATTTCCTAACCTTGCAGTTGTGGTACCCAGATTTAGTCCATGATCTTTCAATCAACAACAACAATTATATCTTCCTCCTCCTTATCTCGACAACGAATCGAACTCATATTCCATATCATTACCACCATCTTTAATAACTCTCAGATTCAACATCTCATTCATTTGTAACCACCAACAGCGAATTCAATCAAACCAGTTCTTCGCTGTCAATCAATCAATACGCTGAAACCCAACTCAATTCTTTGCCTCTGAAATCAATTGCAACATCAAATCATCTAATTCATTCATTCTATAATCGATATTCAATTATGTAACAATAAAACTTTCAGCTCCCTCCTTCTGTGTACGATCTGATTTCGTCTCTCAATTTCATGATTTTCTCTCTTGATTTCTCACTTCAATTTCCGTAATTTTCGTGTGAATCATTTCTTATCGGCTTTAAAAGGGGAAGAACATAACTAAAATGGGAATTGGTTCCCTTTCTCGACCTAATTAAGAGTGGGTCGGCTATTTGCTCCCCAGTAAACTACACCCAAGCTAGTGCTCCATAATAGTTGATTACTTTGATAAGGGCTAGCCTATTGGCCTCCCCTTAACCACAACTAGGCTGTCTTTAACACTTCTCCAAAACAGAGTTTCCCCTTAACCTCGATTGGTATCCGTATAGTGTCCACCCCTGAAATGACCTTTTTTTGCCCTTTTAGCTCAAATTGAACAATTTCTTCTCCGATTCCTCTGTGCGACTCCAGAGTACCTAATAACTCAAAAACACTCGTAAAATACATAATTTACAAGAAAAATAGCAAAGAAAGCATCAACTACTAGATAGTAAATTAGGTGTATTCTACACCTATCAGATGCCCAGCAAACGACATGAAAGATAATTTCTTTTCGGGTAACAGAAGATAATTTCTTCAGAAGTTCCTTTCTTCCTATTAGTTCAAGAACTCCTTCACATAGGCTTGTAGCTCTTATCTCAGAGAGAGATGGCATGATCCGATATGAACATAAATCAGAGCAGATTTCAAATCTTCCTTTATTAGAGGAATCCAAAACACTTTCCACTTCCTGAATACATTATTCTCCTACAAATTCACCGTATGATCTTTTATTTTCAGTAAAACGGATTACATGAATCTTCCTTGTTAAAAGATCATGAAATCTACAGGAGCATATCAAATTTGATATAGCAATATTTAAGCCCTTCATTGTAAACATTGATGAAGAATTCGAAGAAGAATTCAGTTTTAAGAGACTTTAACCACTTGTAAAATGAAACCTTTTATACATAATTTTTTTAAAAATCTTTATCAAAAAGAATAACATAAATTTCTCATTTTTAAACAAATTTCTATAACACAACCGCGCTTAGGAACAGAGAAATTTGTTCTTTTGTAACAGTGTATTATTTTCGAATGTTCTTTCTATCCCACATTCTTAAAAATGATATATCATCATAATCAAAGAGGGGTTCAGAGATTTTTCCTTTTAAAGGATGAGAGACAAAACTTGTCTGCTTAAAGTTATTTTTCTTACACCCTTTTTAAGACATTTTTGGCGTAAACTGAGTAGACCAAGGATCGGAAAAATAGTCTTTTACTTTGCTTGTTAAGGTATACGGAACAAAGGCCATTTTTCTTAATTCCTTTGTAAAAATATTGAGGGTCTTTTGCATTTTAAGAATCTTGCACCCCTCCTATATATGATTTTTACTGTCACAAGAATAACAATATCTGGTATAAGAATTATGTTGTGGATTGTTACCTGTTTGTGTACGATTGTATAATGCTCCTTCCTTTTTCTCTACTCTTTGAGGTTTCGACTTCTTCCTTTCTTTATGATATTTCTTCTTCGGGTCTGAATGATCACCACCTGTTTGTTTGTCCTTAGATTTTCCTTCATTATGTTGAGTATCTTCTTTTAGACAATCATGTGTTAGAGTACACTCAGATTTGACAAACTGTATTTCATTGTTAGGAACTACATTATTATTACCTTTGTATCCTAAACCACGTGTGTCTCTATGACTTCTTCCTATCTCCAATAAGGAAGATAAGTTGTTTGAACTTTCATTAAGTTTTTTTAGCATAGAGACTTTTTCTTTTAATGAAGTATTTTCATCAAGAGTAGAGTTAAGAGTTTCCTCTAGACGTTTTATATTGGAAAGAAAACCTCCTTCTTTTTCTTTGAAGAGCTCCTGTTGAGAGTTCAATTCTGCTTTAGAATTATTAAGCTCTTTTTCTAAAACGCAAATTTTTTCTTGAGATTTCTACATATCATTTTTACAAGTTTCAACATGATCACATTCAGTAATCATTCTTTCCTTATGATCACTCGCTTGTTGTGTGATTTCTTCCTTTAGAATCTCATTCTCCTTACAGAGAAACTCAACCTTTAGGGCTAACTCTCGTTCACTTTTAAGTGTAGTGAGAAGTTCTTCAGAGACATAGAGAAATTGTTTGCTTAATTCCTTTAGTTCAGAAGTTTTCACACTTGATCTTTTATTCGAAATCTCAATCATAGATTTCAAAAATGTCTCGTTAGAGAACTTATCAATTGAACAGTCCGAAGAGCATTATTCTTTAGAGCATATGTCTTGCAATTCGTTAATTAAGCCTTTCTTAAGTTTTCGCTCTCGCTTAACTTTACTTTGGCTCATAACTTATAGGATGGATCACACCAAACACAAATTGTTAGATATTTTCATGTTTTCATGCTCTGATACCAAATGAAAAGGCGAGGGTACCCAAATATACCTCAAGCTATTACTTTTCCTTCCTATAAGTCCTTTCCCCGAAAGTGATTGTCTATGGACTGAGTCGAGACAATGCAACTAATCGGTTCACACTTAGTGTGATTTTTTATGGATACGAGATCGAGACAATACAACAACAAAGTATGTTTACTTGATACAGAGGTTCGGACTTAACCAAATTCAATAGGATTCACGTATCAAGTAAATGGGAATTAACGTTTGTGCAATTTACTTTAATTATAATAAAACAATTATAATGTGAAAATATAAAGTAAATGACACAACAAGATTTTGTTAATGAGGAAACCGCAAATGCAGAAAAACCCCGGGACCTAGTCCAGAATTGAATACTCTCAGGATTAAGCCGCTATACAAAATAAACCAACTTCGTATAGTTGAGACCAAGCAACTAAACCTATTGTTCACCTAGTTCTGTCTGTATTCCCACGCCTCCAACCTGTAAACAAGTCACGTACTTGGACCAATTCCTTTGGTTCTGTAGCGCACCTAAAGCTAGCAGCTATCTAATCCAAGAGATTGACTAAAAATTGAGGCACTAACGATTAAACATTCAATTAAGAAAACTGCTACAAAACTTAACCCAAAAACTATCCCCACTCTGAAATACATATAAACAAGAACTCCTCTCAAATTTAACATATACAATAGTAATTCAGTTTGCAAATAGATTATACAACATACTAAACATATTAGAAGACTCAACGCCACGAAACCTCCGCTGCGCAACTTTGATATATCTCTGAAACTGAAAGTGGGAATGGGTGAGCACATCATCCCTAAAAGGGGTGTCCAGTATAAATAATAACTAGCTTTCAAGTAATCATTAATATGATTCGAAGACAATGCAGGTTTTATCGAAATTCAGTAATACAAGGAAAGACAATAAAACGTAACGTAGAAACTTCTTCAAAGACATCCATAAATAACAGTAAACATCCATGTATGAGATGTGTGTTGCCGCACATAAGGGAAGAATAATATTGCGGTGGATCTCCCTAGCCATAATAATATTTCGGTGTATCGCCCTAGCCATAGAATACTGAATATATATAAAGGAAGAATAATATTGCGGTGTATCGCCCTAGCCGTGTAATATTTCGGTGTATCGCCCTAGCCATAGAATACTGATATTGTGTCGGCACACATCTCATACCACACAGAGTACACAAAGATATGCATGAATTTCACAACACAAAGATTGATTTGTAAAATATTAATGAATACAAGAGAGTTCGTTATCGATTCCCACCTATTTTGATGACAAACCTCGCATACCTTGAGATCCATTATCCACTGTTTCATTCTTTAGAACGATCATTGTTAATAAAGATTAACTGTTAATCACATAAACACTCTAAAGATTAGCCAAAAGTCTCATGACACAATCTCATACAATTCTCTAGTTATAGGCTAAGTGAATTATCTAATGGTTCTAAGCCCATTTACAGTTTTATACCTTTTCATCATTTATCTTTAGCACGTATAAAGGTCTACTAATTCAATTAGGTTGTTCCATAGTCCATTCGACAGGTCTAATGAATATCTACAACTTTGTAGAAAGAACTAAAGATTAATTCAGACCATAAGGGTCCAAAATACCAAAATAGGAAAACTAATCCAAATCCCAAGTCCACTACACAAGCCCATTAACTTAAGGCCTGATCCATCTGGGTCAAACTAACGGTCTCTAATAGTCAAAGGTCAACTAACAGTCAATGTCCAGTCAAAGGTCAACTGGTCCAAGGTCAGGTCAACGAGTTAAGTAATTTAGTCAAATCGGGTCAAGTCTGGTTACAGGGTCAAATCGGGTCAAGTCTGGTTCAGGTCAAGAAAATAACTCAGTCAGATTAACTGAGTCAGCTAAGCAAACTAGTCAGACATTTGACTGGGATGACTAACAGGCTAAATGCATATGTCAAACTTCTATTTCATACAACAAAACACTACACAAACTTATACCAAATGAATGCATTTCTAGCTATACACAGTTCCATAAGCTATAACTCTAACTTCCATCTTCATTTCTAATAAGCCTTCAATCGAAACATTATTATCTCCAATTCTTCTTAAGAAATACTTCCCATCCAGATCAGCTTCATGTATTCACAGCATCTCATATCTACACTACCATTGCTTCAATCAATAATGTCACAATCATTGTCTTTACTATAACAGCATCAACATCCATAGCAAAACCAAACATCCACATCACTGCCAGTGATACAATCCTCCAATAATAACACATACCTCATCTTCATTAACTCTATCTCCACCCTATTTGTCACAATTGTATCTTATCACACACAATTCAACTCATCCATTTCAGATCCACCATCTTCATGTATGAATCTCCACTTCAACCATAGCATCCCATACATTTACTAACTTCATATTTTCTTAGAAACCACCACCAATTCAATATTACCACCAACATTTCCAAACCTAACTCTAATATAATCTTGTAACTCAAAAACCATTACAATTCTGTAGTTTCAGTTCAACTAACTATCTCTTCTTCATCTCAACAACCTTGTACTCGTAACCTATTCTCCAACAATTCAACAAAATATAATTGTAGTTCAATTCTAACCTCCATTGAGTCATAATCTTCATACCAAACCCTAACCTCTATCACTTTATATCCATCTGCACTTGAACATCAATCATAACAACTCTAACTCATTCAAATCTCTTGAACTCTATCAACACTGCTATCTTAACTTCAACAACATCACATCCAAACTATAATTTAGCCTTTCTGTTTCTTCTCAGCCTCACATAACCACTGGCATCAACTCCATTAACCACATCTATAACCCCAATTCATCTATAACAGTAAACTCAGAGCATAAACCAAACGCTTCAACTCAAGTAACCATGTATGATCAAACTGAGTCTCTACCAATAAAGTTAACTTCAGCTGCCTCTCAATACAGTATCACCAACTTCAACATCCTCAAATCACAGAACTCTAATTTTAATCCACCAATTCATCTTCCTCCCAATACCAACCAATAATTCTCTGTAACATTAATAACACGACCACAACTTGTAACTCAGAACAAACATCTAACTCTGCAAATTACTGATATTCACCACCAACTCAACAACCTCAATACCTCTACCAATTATTCATGTTCTTGAAGATTGATATGAACCACAACTACACTCCCAGAAGTATCTTCAACATCATCTTCTGCATCAAATTCTCTAAAACCTCTAAGAGCAAACCCAATCTCAGATCTTCAATTCATCACCAAAACAATATGCTTCTCTTGTTCACTTCATAACCTCATCCACCTTTACTCAATTCATCTTCTTCATCTGAAAACCTAACCCGTAATTCATATTCCTAAAGAAATCAAATTAAACTCTAAACAACCTTACCTATCCTAATTAACAACAAACCTAGGAAATTTAACACCAAAAAAATCTCAATTTCATAAAAGAAATCAATCAAAACTGAAACCTTAAATTAAATCTTCAATTTACCTTTTATCACTGTAAATCGAGAATTGAACACCAACTCTTCTTCTTTGCTCTCGATGCACAAAACCCACCTTCAATTAGTTGATTTCATACTTAATTCCATATAATTCTTCAATCCAACTTCATCTTTCAGAAACCCTAACTTCGATCTACAACAGCATCAAGATCTTCTACGCCCAAGCTTAATCATCCACAACACCAATACTTACTCCCTAGATTCAATGACTACAGGCTTTATAAGAACTATTCTCGAGAGATTTAAGCTCCATCCGCTGAAATTGAAATTTACAGAGCGAATGAGAGGAAGAACAGAGAAGAAGAAGAAAAAAGAAAGAAAGAGAAAGTGAAAAGAGAAATGAGTTTCTCTCGACACGTTTTGGTGATAAGGCCAAAGATAAAATGATAAAGGCACTCGAGGAACTGATAAGGGCTGCCAGATCGGTTTAAAATAAATCACTATCTTTCCCTTCGTACTCATCCAAAGATATCCCGATCGTCCGGTATTCGAATGACACGTTCGAGTAGTCCATTTTTCCTAACTTTCCGAGATCTATCTAGCGGTACTAGTTTTGTAACTAGATCGTTGTTAGATTAATTCTTATTAATTAAAGTCTGTGCTAAACTAATCAAGTTATTAGTGGCTAAATCGTCTCTTGACTGGTCTAATAGCGTTGACGAGCTTGAGGCTCGTTACAGGTTTGTATTCCAAACAGTAAAGGAACAACAAATCTGTTTGGTATCAAATCTCTTCAACCAAGTGATATGAGTTGCGCAAAGGTTCCCTTGTTTATCTTAACATAAACTCCTTTTCCAGGTTCCAAGATCTATCTTATGTTCAATCACCCAAAAGGCAATCGTTAAGATTAAGACAATCAATACCTTTAATCCCAAGGAAATGTATTGATGCCGATCTTCCTCAATTAATCAATCCAATCTACCACAAGGCTAAATCGATTATTAATTGGATCCTCTTTTACCAAAACAAGTATTGTGCATACAAAAGATTATAAAACAAGTCAGAAATCTTCTTCTTTGTCTTCAAATCTTCTTAAATATTCAATAAACACTTGCACACAACTACTTGAATCTCTTGAGATCAATAACACACAGAACGGAGTCTGTTAACAATGGATTATTACAAGATCCTCCTTAGATCTAACAACAGTCTAAAGATCCCTGTCAAAACCTTGAACTAGTTTGAGTGAATCTTATATCAGAAGAGAAGATTCTCAAGCATAAACAAACTAGGTGAAATAAAAGTTCAACCACCGTTAGTCAATCAAATCAATATGAAAACTAAAGATAAACCGCAATATCTAGTTTCCCACCAACGGGTTGCGCTAGAGCATCTCAATCCCAAAGCATACTTTAAATTGAGCGGCCGTAAGAGATTTCACCTAATTAGATTCCCCTCCTCTCTGATAGGCGGCTTCACCAGTGACAAAGACAAAAGAGGAAGTCTATTGTTACGCAGGATTAGTTTGCTAGAAATGAAAACTCAAAGTATTTATAGACAAGGAAGTTTGGACACCAAGGAATTTCCAAAACCGAAAATATTCTCAAGATATTTTTCCATAATAACCCAAATTCGTTTTTCATAATTCCTGTTAATGCACTGTCCAAATATAATGATCAAAATCTCCTTGGAAAATCTTTAACTAGCAAATGCACATTACTAATTCTTATTTGCCATATATAATTAAAAACCTTAATTAAAGTATTCTTAACTTATTTAAATTCGATCTTGGAATTTACTTCCTTCTTAGACGTTAAGGAATATCTTTGAACAATAAATAATAAGCATTAATGCACCGTGTTCAAAGTGTGTCGACATCTTACTCTTGTAAGTCCTTTTTCATACTTACTCACTTGAAACCGATTTACCACACTTCCAAACAAGTTTTTAATTGGTTCATCTGACTTTCAAGAACTATGAGATTGATCAAGTAACACTCAATCACAAATCATGGGTTTACGGTTCTACTAAAACAAGTTTCAGTTTTACCTCCATGTGAGTACTATGCACAGTCACACTAACTTACCAAAGATACAGCTGACTAGGTACTAGGATTGGTTCCCCACATATATTTGGTATCTAACTTGTATGCACTGCACATGTCCATAGGATCGGTTCCGCCTTTCCAAAAACGTGTTGCACATGTTCATAGGATCGGTTCCCCTTTCTTATATAAACCTTGTTGCACCTCATACAAAGATCGGTTCCCCTTGTGATGTACTGCACCTCTTACTAGGATCGGTTCCCCTTCTCCCAATATTTGTCAGACACTCACAAACCCGATCATACCCCAGGTGATTAATTAAGATCGGTTTCACTAATAAAAGTCATACCAATACATAAGTCAGGCCTTATGTGAATAGTTTTACCAAGAACACAAACAAGTCATGAGCGGTTATACTAATCACACATATTGGTCGTTCATAAGATATGCAATGAAGAACAGCCCCAATAACGCTTGGCGATTTCCTTTTCGGTTTACGAAATATATCATGAACTCACTGCCTTAAAACACATGTAAAAACATTGTTTCTTATGATGAAATCCTCACCTCATACCCATACATAATCCCAATAGCATTCATACGATTATGTCGACATCTTCTATATAAAGTTCAATGGTTATGCAAGAAACTTCATATTGTATTCCTTAATACTATATCTATCTAGAGTGTTCATGCTTCACAGTTTTATGTTTTCAATATGCACGACTTGAAAGATACGTTAGGGAATGAAACAGTTCAAGTCAAATATCACTAACCACAAGTGGAAGGATGATATTGTGGTTGTAGCTCCGTTCTTCTTCACTTCTTCAAGTCTTCGCAATATTTGTAATGTCTCATCCTAATACTTTCAATCTAACCTATACGAAGTTGACTCTAGTACATTTAAACCAAGCGACTCTTAAATGAGTTTTGGTTCCCTAAAATATGACAACCAAACTTGATATACCAAAGATTGGTGGGTTCAACCGAGCAATGCTCTAACAATGCGAAAAATAAATAATACAGATACCATAAGTTTTGCTAACGAGGAAATCGCAAATGCAGAAAAATCCCGGGACCTAGTCCAGATTTGAACACCACACTGTATTAAGCCTCTATAAACACTAGCCTACTACAAGTTAACTTCAGACTGGAATATAGTTGATCCTTAACCAAGTCTCACATCGATTAAGGTACAATCGCGTTCCTTATGTCTATGAATCCCAGCAGTGCTCTACGCACTTAATTCCCTTAGCTGATCTCACCCACAACTACGAGTTGCTACTACCCAAAGTAGAAGACTTATAAACAAATCTCTCTCCCACAGATAAGTTTATTTTGATAGATAAATTTGTCTCCCTCAGAAGTGCCTATGAAGTTTTGTTTTGTATTTTCATAAATCAAGGTGAACAGGAACCAATTGATAATCCGGTCTTATATTCCCTCAAGAATATCCTAGAAATATCAATCACCTCACAATAACTTAACTATATGGTAGTAGAAGAAGTTATTGTGGAATCACAAAGAATGAGACGAAGAGCTTTGTGATTACTTTTTATATCTTACATATCAGAGATAAACCTTGAGAAAATCTTATTAGAGAAGATAGTATTCAATACTATAGAATAAGTAAGATCAGAACACGCAACTATAAAGAAAATAGTTGGGTCTGGCTTCAGAATCCAAATGAAGTCTTTAAGTCGTTAACCTATAAGGATTGCTTACAATCAAAGCTAGGTTAGCTTAGAGATAAAGCATTCAATATTCACCACTAGATGAAAACCTGATTTAATATTCAAGCTAAGTTTTCTTAAAACCAAAGAAATATCTCTCCACCGTTAGATGGTATTATCTTGTTACACACAAATGAAATATACCTTCATTTAGATATGAGTAACTGTACCTAAACGTGTATATTGAGTTGGCTCAACAATAGTTAACCCAAGTTATCTATATGAACACTTTTGTCTTAACCACATTTATCTAACACTTATAGATCAAATATGATAATCAATCAACCATGAAAGATAATCAAATGAATCTAATTGTGTTACTCATAGAGTTGTTCAATTGTATATATCTCATAAAAGTATACAAGGAACAATTGAACCAAAATCGGTTTGATTCATGAGAATCAATTCATGAACATTAAGCCCCGGTTTGCAAAGATTGCATTCCTTAATTTATAAATGTATTTGTTCATGAGTATGAAAACATACTTAACCGATTTTAGAACTTTAACCACTAAGTTTGCAAACAGGTATGCAAACTTAAGTTCCGGACTTTGGTCTTGTCCAGCAGTTTGCAAACCAGTATGCATACTGCCGTCCCGGATCGTAACTCAGGTAGAACCATTCGCATACTGGTATGCAAACTTGGTTCCCGGACTTTAACTGTTGAAACCGTTCACATATTGGTATGCAAACTTGGTTTCTGGACCTGAATCACACAACAACAGTTTGCATATTGGTATGCATACTTTGTTATATCCAGACAATGGTTAATTGTTCTAAACTCCCATTTCAATCATTGAAACATCCTTAAAAGACGACATTATCTGTCTCACACAAACTATTAGCTTATAAGTAATTTTCAAGTGATCGAATGATCAATACAAAACATTCAGAGTCTGTATCAAACGACTGTCTCACACAAATCATGTAAGATGTTCCAAGGCAATTTCCACATGATCATCTTTTGACTTATTATTTAGTTTCCATCAAATAAATTGTTTCCAACTAAACTCGTCAAGAATAATGATGAACGTAGCTAAAGCAAAAAACTTCCAACACATATTTCGAGAAATATATAAGCGAGTTAAACTCAGCTTGAAATATCAAATGTGTATAATGTAAAAGTCTATATAGCTATACAACTTAGTCTCAATAGGAGATAAAATATAATAGACTTCTGAGTGATAGTTAAGTTTTAGTATCCACATACCTTTTGTTGATGAAGTTCCTTCAAGATCTCCTCAGTAGATCTTCGTCTTTAATCGATGAATGCCGTGAAGTCTAAATCTCAACTACACATTCTATCCTAATTCGAGACATAACTATAAGTAGATTAGAAATCAAGACTTATAGTTTTGATCACCTAAACTTAGCTTGAGATAGCAACGCTTGCGAGTTCGACCGAGAAGTGCTCTAGCAGGTCCTCACCTACTTAAAAAGACCATCATCTTAGGTGATATGCCATCTCTTAAAAATATCTCACAATATCAAAAGATGTCACCAACCCTGTGTCATCAATGATTCAACTCTGTGACTATTGCTATCTCAACTTCTGATGCTGCTACTGCAAGCCCTACTACTTAGTATTCGTGGTTGATATGAGACAAAGACGATATATCTTCTATAATTTAAGAGTTGATATACTAAAATCTTCCTAAAAAAATAACCTCAGCCAGAGCTTTAATCTGTCATCAGATCCTCATGATGGCTTTCGCTATTTCCAGTCTTACTACAACGTGTTATGCCTTCAAGATTCATCTATAAATGTCCCTCACATGTATATTGCTGACCCGCTGACTTTATGACTAGTTCATGTCACTATATAATCAAATCCTGAGCACCTGAGTCTATTACTTGCTCACAAAAAAATCTAATCCTAAATCCCAAGTCTGCGCCAAGGATATTGTTTGGAGGAGATAAAGTTAAGTAACTACTTTTCAACTGAGTCTTAAATTTCGAAAAATATTTAGCATCATTTTCACCATTTAATGCTTACCACGAAACCTTACTGTTCCATGCTAAGCAGGGGACTTAATGTTGATGGTGGTTTTTTGACAAGGGCAAAACTTGTAAAATCTCATCTGAACCTGTATCAGAAACATATTTATAATTATATAGGTACTAGGGCTTCATCCAGCTGAACTCTCAGTGTTCTATATATGTTTATAAATATGTGTGAATTTTTGACCCGACATCAAAATAGATTCATACTTCTACATCATATTCCGCAAGAGAATTGAGAATACGTATCCAGCTAACAGACGCACTGGCCTTAGATATGCCTGTAATATTTTATATCTTTACTCGGTTGAACTATCATTATCTTATGTAAGACCATATGAATTGTCATGTATTGATCAGTGTACACTGATAATATAAATTATAAAATATTCAAAATAAGCTACTATGACATTTTGAATAAAAGTAATATTAGAAGCATACTATTTAGTACAAAACTACATTGAACATCACTTCGAGTCGCAGAACTTCCACGACTGAATTCCTTGAATATGTTATGTATACTACAAACAAAGTTCCAACGCAAACTACACTTGAAAAAATAGTCAAGATGAGTTGACAAACTAGCATGGTTGCGCCACATAACCAGGCTAACCTGGTTGCGTCCCATAGCCATGCCAACATGGCCGCGCCATATAGCCAGGATAACCTGGTCGCACTCCATAGTCAGGCCAATATGGCCGCGTTTTATAGTCAGGTTCATGGCCGTGGCCACAAACCAAAGTCCATGGCCATGGATACCCGTTAAACCAATATTCTTGGCCATGGCCACCAGTCCCGTCCCACCAAAGTTTGTGGCCACAACCACGAACCAACAAGGACAAGCGCCCCAGCGTCCCATGGATATGCCAACTAGGCCGTGCCCCGCGCCACGACTTAGCTAACTATCGACTTGGTACCCCACGCCACCAAAGTTCCCAAGCCACGTTGGCCAACTTCCAGCCTTGGCCAAATTGGCTGTGCCTCTCATGCCATGACTATTGTTACGGAATTTTGACGTATTATTATGGCTAGCATAATCAAATATGCCATAAATACGCCATATGCCGCAAATATGCTACTAACATGCCACAAATACGCCATGGGCATATTAAGTGGCTATGAGCCTGTAATTTACAATGACATCTTAAGACAAAGTTCTTATTAGTCACACATAACCTTAGAGCAGAGTTATCTTTTCAAGCTATGTCACTTTGAAAAATTATGTCTAGCTTAGGCTACTACTCAGTCAAGCATATTGTGGCAACTTGGAAAAGACAAGAGACATTCCACGACTTTATTAATTCCAACGAGAAATCAAAAAATGTTATACGGGGGAAATATTCATGGGTATTTGTCAGGTGGTTCACAGCAACATGCGGCGTGGCAACACCCCATGATAAGTAAGTAACAAGTAGTGGTGACAGTTAATAACGGTTAAAAGAGTGACGGAGCAATGGCTTACCGGTTTCCAGAAACTTCCATAGCATAATGGGCGAACATTTGCCATTAGTTCCATTATCTCCATTTCTCCATGTTGTCACGTATTCCAATGCTTATGAGGAAACGGTGTATGTCCCTTACAACTATAAATAAACTACTTTGTCTATTCAGAAGACAAAACAAGCTTATAATTCTCAAGCTCCGCTTCTTTCATAGTTCGACAACCTCACACTCAACAATTCAATCACCACTGATTTTCTTAACTTTCTTTGCTTTCCCTCCCCTAAGATCAACCCATCTTCTATCTTTACAACCGAAGCAAAATATGAACGACCAATTTGTTGGTTTAGGCTTGTTTTGTACGATTTTGATTTTCGAACCAAGAGAAAGTACTTCGATAGTACACCGTTTTACCTAGGAGTAATTTTTGGGTATTAACAAAAGTCTTAAGAACTCAACTCCTTTTGATCATCTTCCAAACAGTAAAGGAACAAAGTTGTTTAGTAACTACTCCAATTTAGAAAAAGATTCATTGAGTTTTGACAAAGGCTCTTCCGTTTAAACAAGTAAACTCCTTTGTCGGGTAAGATCAATCCAAATCAGTAACATAGATTCGGATTCACAAATATCATATTCGGATATTGAAGAATGCCACTAAATGATAGTTGTCGATCTAAACGACTATATGATCAAATCTATCAAAGATAAATCGGATCTAAGTCGGATCCCAGCCTATCAAGATGTGTGCACAAATAACGAGATACAAAAACCAATAAGAAAAAATTTCTTGTCTCCAAATATTCAATTGCCTTCTTATGTACCTGCACACCACAAACTTGAACCCAGTTATGATCGATCGCACACAGAACAGAGTTGAGAGACTCCCAAAATCTCTACTCTTTTGAGAGATTTGTAGTGAGACAAAAATACACTGTAAACTCCCCAGAAATCCCCAAAACAAACCAACTCCCTAGCATTCTAATTTTTACTATTAACAGGGAATTCAAGAGTTTCTTTCAAACTCCCCCACGATTAACGGGGTTTTCTGGGAAGTTTGGAAGACTCTTCTAAACTCTCCCACGACTAACGAAGATTTTGAGAGATTCCTTCGAACTCCCACACGACTAACTGGTAAAAACTGAACTATACCCAACTCCCCCGAGGACTAACCCCGTAAATCTAGACTCGACAAACACATAAATCCTTCATTGTATGACCCAATTTGACGATCTACAGTATAAAATCCACAACTAGGGCTATCAAAGCTTAAGTTGTGATGGTCAATACCGCGCGCTAAATACTGTCTTTCTTTCTTCCCTCCCAAAATAGTCCCTCCCCAAGTCCATAGAGTCAAAGAGTGTAGAAGAAGACTGATAAGTCTGTAACCTAAAATCCAATTTAGGGTTTTGCAATTACCTGGATCTTCTTATACCTGTTTAATGATAACTTCGATTTTACTTTAATTTACTTTAATCGAAGATCTTCACCGATCAAAAAAAAAAAATCGAAGATCTTCAGGGAATTATTATTGATTCATAAGGTTATTAATATCATTAAGTATTTAGTAAAGGAATGGTGATTAGAGGGGCTAATCAAGAAAATGGAGGAAAACAAGAGATCCTTACAAAAGGAGGGTGTTCATTTGTATCTGGTGGTGGTGGTGCTGCTGCTGCTGCTGCTGGGCAATCAATATCAACAAGTGGAAGTGTGGGCTCTCCATCTAGTAAAATCGAACATCATCCAATGTTGTCTACACCAGCAAGTAAAACCTTGAATAGGTTAAACCATCTTGATATTCAAGCTGGTTCTCCAGGCGCTAATTCGTAAGTTCTTCTGTTCATTTTATTTTATTTTATTTTGAAGTCTGAAATCGAAGGGAATTGGTTGGTGGGGATTTTGTGTCTTCAGGTTTTTGGGGTAGTTTGCATGAAAAATTATGAAAATGAGAATAGGGTCTAAAATTTGTGTTAACCCTTGAAATGCTGATGTTCCTGAGAATGTGGTTACTGAAAATGATTCGTTGTGTAAATCATTGATTGGTCATTAGTTGTGACCAGGGGTAAGAAGAAAAAGAGAGCGCAAACACGGGCAGTAGGAGGCGATAAGGCTGGTAGAGGACTGCGTCAATTTAGCATGAAAGGTAATCATAGTATTGTGTTTGTTACAGGTAAATTTTCCTAATAATTCTCATCTCTAATAATGTACTGAATTCATATATCACTATTATGTTTGTATTTGTATTTAGTGTGCGAAAAAGTGGAAAGCAAAGGTAGAACTACTTATAATGAGGTCAGTGGTTTAATGGAATAAATGTATGTGTTTGTTTTCTTCAATATACTAAATAGCTTGACTGGTGGGCCAATCAATCGCTTACTGATTGATCTTGTTGGATGAACATAATGCACGATTAAGAGCTTAATGGTTTGTTTAAAATCAGAAGTTGTTTAATATTTTTTAAGTTTGGTACTAGTTGTCAGGAA
Source organism: Papaver bracteatum (assembly GCA_023529315.1). Lineage (NCBI taxonomy): Eukaryota > Viridiplantae > Streptophyta > Magnoliopsida > Ranunculales > Papaveraceae > Papaver > Papaver bracteatum. The sequence continues at coordinate 2,289,043 of JAJJWX010001826.1, read as the reverse complement.
GGCAGCAAGATATACTATACAAACAGCCTAGAATTGGTAATGCAAGTCTTTGCAAAATATGTTGTAAGTTATTCATGTGAACTAAGAAACCTGTTGTAAGTTATTCAAACTAGTGTAATTCGTTAATTAGCTGCCATAGGCTTGAAGTCACACATGTGTTCCTTGCAATGTAATTTAGACACAAGACACTTTGCTTGAGTTTGCACGTTGGCTATTCTTGTTGGTATCATCTCATCTCGTACGTTGATGTTTATAGTTTTTTTGTGCTTATTCCCTAATTTGAGTAATTAAAGTATGTTTCAGGTTGCGGATGAGCTTGTAGCTGAATTTTCAAATCCTAGCAGCAGTTCAACAACCCCTGACCAGGTATTATAGCTGATACGAGGCCTATGTAATCTATATTAATCTTTGTTCACCTTGTATGTCATGCTACAGTAGAATCTGATTCAATAAGTTTCTTGCAGCAACAATATGATGAGAAAAATATACGACGGAGAGTATATGATGCTCTGAATGTTCTCATGGCAATGGATATCATATCTAAGGATAAAAACAGAGAGATACAATGGAGGGGCCTGCCTCGCACTGGCCCAAATGATGTTGAAGAGCTTAAGGTTTATCCAAACTTGTGCAACCAATTAATGTCCTGATAAATGTTCTAGGCTTCTAGCTCTAACTTTTTGTGATTCTCGACTCATAAATCTTATACTGTAGGCTGAACGCCTTGGCCTAAGAAACAGAAACTCAAAGAAGGCTGCATATTTGCTAGAACTAGAGGAACAAGTAAGATTTCCACTTTATTTTGGCACCTCCATACGGCAAATTTCGGGGTTTTGATAGAAGCTTGTTTGTTTTGTCATTTATACTTTGGCCTATAGGATATAGTAGTAGTTTCTACTGAGGAATTTTTTAAAATTTTCGATAGAACTGCTAGATCCTAGATGGTCAGATGTTGTTCACTAACTTCTCTGTATTTTTCTCAAGTTTGTAGGTCTTCAGAACCTGATTCAACGGAATGAGCAGTTATATTGTTCAGGGAATGCACCTTCAGGAGGTGTGCCCTTACCTTTTATTTTAGTCCAGGTATGACTTGTTTGCCCATTCTTGCTGACCCTGCTTATATGATTCTTACAAGTTACTAGATATAATTGTAGAATTATCCACTAGTTCAAAAGGATTTGCATATGGTTGCTGGGCGCGTTGTATTGTGCAGGTTGCTAAATTGTGTGGCATGCAGCATGCTTGATTTAGTGACAGTTACAGACATAATAGGCTTCAAAATTTTAACTACCAGCCCTCTTCTTTTTGCCCTTGCTTTTTATTTTTAACTATACCTGCTAATCTGGATTAGTTCGCCAATTAGGCATTTGTCAGACCGCTTATTAAGTAAGCAGAGTTTATGCTTTTGTGCAAAATATGAAAGGTTGGTTGCTGTTTAATCCATTAGAGATGTTCTGCTTCTATCTTAATTATCAGTAGGTGTAAAGGTTCTTGTTCTCCTCCGCCAACTATTTACCTTAGGAACTTGCAGAAATATGTAATGTTTGTTGTATTAAAGTGAATGCATATGGTCCATTAAATAATGGAACATTTCTGAATCTGTAGTTGTCTATTTGAAGCTAATTAGACTGACACAATCAATCATAGAAGAAGTTTATTTGCTACTATGTTTCTTATTGTTGTAGGTTAAAACCATTTGCATATAACAGATATTAAACATGTTCTTATAGAGGATCAAATATTACGTTTTTGAAACTTGATTAATATAATAAATTATTGCATCATCGAACTAATAGAAGACCAAAGTGCAATTCTTTTATTCTGATTTCTTGCCTTGTTTCACATATTGGATTGCCAGACACGTCCACATGCAACTGTTGAGGTGGAGATATCAGAGGATATGCAGTTGGTTCATTTTGATTTCAATACGTAAGTGAATCTGGTTAATACAGTGTTGATGTTTCCTTCATATTTTTATTTATTCATATTTTCTCGTTACTGTATAATTCTTTCATTGACGAAGTTCTGGATCTGAATTGCAGCACTCCTTTTAAGCTACATGACGATAATTATGTTCTTAAGTCAATGAGATTCTGCGACAGTTCTCCGAAGAACGATATTGGTACTCAGGAATCTGCTACAGACGGAGGTGAAGGTTCCAATATTGGCATGTATCAGCCTCCAGCACCTCATCCTATGAAGTCAAACGCCACAGGTAGATGGCCAACTTCACCCCCTTACCCAGGAATACTAAAAAACCATGCCAAGCATGAACAGGTGTAATTTCCAGCAAGCACTGTCATCTTGGTATCGGTGGCAGTAGTATTTTCTCTAGCCATTTTGTGCACTGTGTAAAGTAATTTGGCGAAAAGGGGTGACAAAATGCTATTGGTTACCTCTCTCCCACTCTCATAGATAGCTAACCGGCTGGCAGAGTTGGGAAAAATGGGCAAAACCATGGCATTTTTTCAATATTTTGAACATTTTTTTTGATCAAGGTGATCTTTGTTTTCGGGGTCGGTAATCACTTTTGGATCACTTTTGGATCATAATCTTGTTTCCCCTTTTCCTAATGTAATATTACTGCTACTGCAAATGTAGAGGGACATGCTATAACTTTTGACATTTGCTTCAACTGTTTTCTGTACCATTCAACATCTTACACATTGAGTTCTTTGTCTTCATTCGTGTCTATCTTCGAATTCGCACCCTGCCCAATTTGAATGTTTTACCACCACCTAACTTGAGCTCTGGTAAAAACCCGAACCAGGTGCAGAAAGCGGCCTCGTGGGGTCAATATGTTTTGAGCCCCTACAATCTAAGTTGCCCAGTAACCTGGGATGTGCGAAATAGGAAGTGACATACCATCCCGTCGAATGTTGATACGGCAAAATATACACGTTTCAAACTTTTGTAATAACTGCATAAAAGTTTTTGTAATAAAGAAAATAAAATATCTTCCTCTTTCACTTTTAAAAGAATAAATTTGATAGGGGAGATGATGATAGTGGCAGGAAATGAGAAAGAACGCTTTGTACTGGATCGACAGTTGTCGATAAGAGATTGGCTCAGGCATAAAATGGCACGTGATTAAGACAACGTATCACGTGGGCATTTGAATGAGATGCGCAGTCCCATCACTCTCATACAAGTTAAGCAATCCAGCGGGCCTTGTCAAAAAAAAAAAAAAAATACAAGTTAAGCAATGTCATGTTGTTGTTGTTAGACTTGGTGGTGGTGGTGCTGCTGTAGAGGCTGAAATGAGCGTTCAGTATCTACTCACTGCTTCTGTGATAAAGTTGGATTTAATTCTTGATATTTTGGGTATAAATATAACTAGGAATAACTCGTCCATTTCATGATTCAGTTGTTTCCTCTTTGGTTTTTCTTTTGTTTTCTTTCAAGTGTCTCTCGTCTACTGTTTGGGAAGATATATATGGAAGACGTTTGTGAAGCCGTCCTGTAAGATAGGAAACCTTCTGCATTGGCACCTGCACCTCACTATAGGCATTGGCCTTCGTTATTGATCTCCGTTTCTCATGGATGCAATAACAGAGAGATGGTGCAGTAAGTGCAGATGCAACTGCAGGCGGATTCCATATGTTGCATCTAGTTCACTTTTATCCCAGGCGGCCTTCGGTTTCCATGATTGGCAAGATTGGCAACCTTCTGCATTTGCACCTGCACTTCACTATAAGCACTGGTCTTTGTTATTGCTCTCCATTTTCGATTTCGGAAAAAGAGAAACAAGTGCAATAACAAAGAGTTGGTATATGTAAGTGTAGATGCAACTGCTGGCGGATGCCATCTTGCTTCAGTTCACTTATCCAAACCTGCCTACAAGTTCCAGTTTTTGTTCTTGGATGAAACTAAAGTCACTACATGATCATTCCTATCATGTTCAAGCACAAACAAACATCTATACCGTTACCATCATTATCTAATATTCATCAGGTTAAATTTTCTAATGTTTTTCCTCTTTTCTGTTGAGCAAAGAAAGAAAAACAATGTAACACCCACTCAGTGAGCAACAAACACAGTACAACTTTTATTTTTTTAAGCACCAATTTCCCTTGGAAATAAGGAAGGATATATGCTTTTTCTTGCGACTTTATGTTCCAACCTTTTCAAGCCGGTCGTGGGCAGAAAGAAATTCAGGCTTTGCTACGCTTCCAGTAGAGTGGGATAGCCAGATGTTTTCGGTTCTTTGAGAACGGACGTGAGGCGTAAAGACGGATGCGTGGTGCAAAGACATCCATAACTTTATTACTAGTATTTTAGCCAACTTATTAATTTTATTCCTAAAACTTGTAATTTACCTTGGTTGAATTGGCTAACTGGGATGGTGATATATGTCGGGAAACCGAGGTTACGTTCATCTCGAACCGGCATGTTTCCATAGAAAAATTCCACGAAACATCCTACTTTAGATAACTTAGCTCGAATCCGTCTCTTACATCTTTAGATTAGCATGACCGGATAATACTAGCACGAATATATAATCAATACGATATGGACAATCACACACGACACAAATATTACGTGGTTCACCTATGTAGGCTACATCCACGGACAAAACCACCCCGAGAAGCTTCATTATCATAATAAGTTATTACATCCCACACGTCATATAATCAACTAGTTATATAACCCACTAGCGCTAAACGTTAGAAACAACAAGACATATTACGAAGAGTTTACCACTTCCTTTGTTCTTCTTCTTCCATAAACTTCTACCGCCATGGTTGCTTCGACTTTAGACGAGAACATGAAGAACATCATGAATTCTAGCTTCTCCCACATGAACCCTAGAAACCCTAGATTTCTCCCATACCCGTTCTCACCACAAGTCTTTCTTCTCACATAGATTTTACCCCATCACCAACCATTGTAGGACACAACGGTTGTGACTCAATCACTCCCATTATTGAGAGAGGATTCTACTAGAGAAATAACCTAGAGAATGGATTTCTACTCACAATATAAGCCCTCTTATATAGTAGACAAATCCTTGCTCCCCAAGTCTTAGAGAACTCCTAAAAATAGACTCACACCTTAATTAGGAAACCCTAAACTTGGAAAATACTCTTCCAAACCGTCATACAAGTTTCATAATCCTAGTAAACCTTGTAGACATTCCAAACCCGAAACTGCCCTTTAGCCACGGTTTTGACAGCATTAGATCACTGTTTTCTGCTGCAAAACTGTTACCTAAAGTCTGTTTTCAGCCATATAGTTTTGTATTCGGAACAAAACCTCAACAATCACCACCTTTTGTGACGTGAACAAAACCTTAATCTTCACTCCAACAAAGCATGAATGTTTACCACCTTATACAAGTCCATCCTCGCGGACATCATCACTAGCACGAATCGAAATTGTGTTGTACTTTGAGCTTGAACCACCACCTAAGCCAAATTCCTCCGTTGCACTTGCACCACCGGAATCGCTATTTGTCGATCTTCTAGCCTCACCACAAACAACTTCTTCATATAATTTATACAAGTTTCTGCATGACTTGTATCAAACTACTTCGTCGCCATGACCACTCATTATTCCACCTTCGTAGAATACTTCTTCTTCGACACATGTCTAACACTTGACATTGTTTAAACTGAGCCATTAAACAATTCCAGACGGACTTCACCAACTCCAAGAACCAACAATATTGAGTCATCCTCCATGTATAAAAAACATGTTATAATCTTCATATGTTGTGTATAAACGATTGTCACCTAGCACCACCATGATTCAAAACATTCTCGTGACAATATTTGCAGACGCCAGTTGAACCCACGAACGATCTTCTCTTGCAAAGAAAACACCTTCAACACGAATCATAGTCACATCAAGAAAAGTTGTCGACTCTTTCTTGATGTCATCCTATTCTTTGTTCGGTCTTGATTTACTCATCATCTTCATGAACTATATCATTCTGCTACGAATTAAGATTTTCTCTACTTTGAAACATCTTGTTCAAATTACCGAATCACTGCCATCTTAATCCACCTTCACCGCACCACTTGTCGGGAAACCGAGGTTACGTTTATCTCGAACCGGCATGTTTCCATAGAAAAATTCCACGAAACATCCTACTTTAGATAACTTAGCTCGAATCCGTCTCTTACATCTTTAGATTAGCATGACCGGATAATACTAGCACGAATATATAATAAATACGATATGGACAATCACACACGACACAAAGATTACGTGGTTCACCTATGTAGGCTACATCCACGGACAAAACCACCCCGAGAAGCTTCATTATCATAATAAGTTATTACATCCCACACATCATATAATCAACTAGTTATATAATCCACTAGCGCTAAACGTTAGAAACAACAAGACATATTACGAAGAGTTTACCACTTCCTTTGTTCTTCTTCTTCCATAAACTTCTACCGCCATGGTTGCTTCGACTTTAGACGAGAACATGAAGAACATCATGAATTCTAGCTTCTCCCACATGAACCCTAGAAACCCTAGATTTCTCCCATACCCGTTCTCACCACAAGTCTTTATTCTCACATAGATTTTACCCCATAACCAACCATTGTAGGACACAACGGTTGTGACTCAATCACTCCCATTATTGAGAGAGGATTCTACTAGAGAAATAACCTAGAGAATGGATTTCTACTCACAATATAAGCCCTCTTATATAGTAGACAAATCCTTGCTCCCCAAGTCTTAGATAACTCCTAAAAATAGACTCACACCTTAATTAGGAAACCCTAAACTTGGAAAATACTCTTCCAAACCGTCATACAAGTTTCCTAATCCTAGTAAACCTTGTAGACATTCCAAACCCGAAACTGCCCTTTAGCCACGGTTTTGATAGCATTAGATCACTGTTTTCTGCTGCAAAACTGTTACCTAAAGTCTGTTTTCAGCCATATAGTTTTGTATTCGGAACAAAACCTCAACAATCACCACCTTTTGTGACGTGAACAAAACCTTAATCTTCACTCCAACAAAGCATGAATGTTTACCACCTTATACAAGTCCATCCTCGCGGACATCATCACTAGCACGAATCGAAATTGTGTTGTACTTTGAGCTTGAACCACCACCTAAGCCAAATTCCTCCGTTGCACTTGCACCACCGGAATCGCTATTTGTCGATCTTCTAGCCTCACCACAAACAACTTCTTCATATAATTTATACAAGTTTCTGCATGACTTGTATCAAACTACTTCGTCGCCATGACCACTCATTATTCCACCTTCGTAGAATACTTCTTCTTCGACACATTCTAACACTTGACATTGTTTAAACTGAGCCATTAAACAATTCCAGACGGACTTCACCAACTCCAAGAACCAACAATCTTGAGTCATCCTCCATGTAGAAAAAACATGTTATAATCTTCATTATGTTGTGTATAAACGATTGTCACCTAGCACCACCATGATTCAAAACATTCTCCTGACAATATTTGCAGACGCCAGTTGAACCCACGAACGATCTTCTCTTGCAAAGAAAACACCTTCAACACGAATCATAGTCACATCAAGCAAAGTTGTCGACTCTTTCTTGATGTCATCCTATTCTTTGTTCGGTCTTGATTTACTCATCATCTTCATGAACTATATCATTCTACTACGAACCAAGATTTTCTCTACTTTGAAACATCTTGTTCAAATTACCGAATCACTGCCATCTTAATCCACCTTCACCGCACCACTTGTCGGGAAACCGAGGTTACGTTTATCTCGAACCGGCATGTTTCCATAGAAAAATTCCACGAAACATCCTACTTTAGATAACTTAGCTCGAATCCGTCTCTTACATCTTTAGATTAGCATGACCGGATAATACTAGCACGAATATATAATAAATACGATATGGACAATCACACACGACACAAATATTACGTGGTTCACCTATGTAGGCTACATCCACGGATAAAACCACCCCGAGAAGCTTCATTATCATAATAAGTTATTACATCCCACACATCATATAATCAACTAGTTATATAACCCACTAGCGCTAAACGTTAGAAACAACAAGACATATTACGAAGAGTTTACCACTTCCTTTGTTCTTCTTCTTCCATAAACTTCTACCGCCATGGTTGCTTCAACTTTAGAAGAGAACATGAAGAACATCATGAATTCTAGCTTCTCCCACATGAACCCTAGAAACCCTAGATTTCTCCCATACCCGTTCTCACCACAAGTCTTTCTTCTCACATAGATTTTACCCAATCACCAACCATTGTAGGACACAACGGTTGTGACTCAATCACTCCCATTATTGAGAGAGGATTCTACTAGAGAAATAACCTAGAGAATGGATTTCTACTCACAATATAAGCCCTCTTATATAGTAGACAAATCCTTACTCCCCAAGTCTTAGAGAACTCCTAAAAATAGACTCACACCTTAATTAACTTGGAAAATACTCTTCCAAACCGTCATACAAGTTTCCTAATCCTAGTAAACCTTGTAGACATTCCAAACCCGAAACTGCCCTTTAGCCACGGTTTGGACAGCATTAGATCACTGTTTTCTGCTGCAAAACTGTTACCTAAAGTCTGTTTTCAGCCATATAGTTTTGTATTCAGAACAAAACCTCAACAATATATTATTCGAGGCAGTTTGAGATAGATGTCTTTCCAGTATCTAGAGCGGTAAAGGCGTCTCTTGGCTACTGCCTGTAGTCAAGGAAGATGTCTTTTCAGTAACTAGAGCGGTAAAGCCGTCGCTTAGCTATGGCCGATACTCAAGGCAGATGCCGTCACTTGGCTATTGCTGATAGTCAAGGCAGGTGTCTTTCCAGTAGCTAGAGCGGCAAAGTCGTCGCTTGGATACTGCCGATAGTCAAGGATTCTAATGGACGTCTCTCTGGTAGACAGTGTTAAAATTTAAACATACATATACCACCTGAAATGACACATTAGTTTACCTACCTACTGGGAAAAGAACAGTTCTGTGATTGCTTTCAATGATATTTATGCTTGCTAATAGGTCAAAAAAACTCGTGAAATCCATTGTCACCACTGACGACTGATGAGGATCATTGTTCAATTTCAGTTCTTACAAATCACATACCTAAATAATTCTGAAAATGAAATGAAAGACCGGAAGGACATGCCTGATTCAAACTCTGGATATGCAATGTGCTCTATCCTCTCTCCCTCACCTGTTTCTCTCCTTCGTCCGTCTAACTCTGCCGGTTTCCGTCTGTCTTTTTCTTCCAACGGTCGCCCCAAAGGTCTCTTTTTGCCGGATGTTCTAGCTGGATCTCTCTAATGGATACCAAATATCTTTCTCCTATCTGTCAATGCAATGGAATTAAGCACAATCACATCTTAACCTGCAATAACACAATCACTGACCTAAAAACTCACAATTACAACAACCCAACCACTCAAGCCACTCAAATCACATAAATCACCCCAAATCTCAACACCTTTGAACCCTGTGAGATTCAAGCTATAACTCTCTCTGGGTCTGAATCCGTTCTTCAATCTCAGCAAACTTTGAAAAAGTCCCCCCCTTCCATATCATGTGCTGATATTGCTAGGACTAATACTGTTACTACTGTTATTCTCCAAAATACCATAAATCAGAAACCCATTGGAATTCCGTGGAATTGTTCTGCAAAAATCCTTGTGAAGCTCTACTTATTTGATGCTAAAAGCTTACTCGACCACTGGAGCATACATGCTGATGAAACTACCTACCCACATCTACTTATCTTCTTTTCTGGTAAGAAATCTCACTACTCTCTCATATACTCTTGCAACTATTTGCTACATTACCTCTTTGTCACTAAATTAGACTTTGAAATCAGTTGGGGAATCCTAATTCAAAACCCTGATAAGACTTTGAACCTCATAAATCAAAACCAACCTCTCCTAAAAAGCTATGTTGTTCTTATCTATGGCTACCCTGCTAAGCTCAAATCAAAAATTAACCACAACAGTCATATAATCAAGCAACATATCATTAGCTAAATATATATAAACATTAAGTTAATCAACATTATCCTTAGAACCATTGTCTTTAACACATATACCTCAAAACCCAACTTCCAGCGTTCTAGTATTACTTGTTTACACCCGGCTACATAATGCAACAAAAAAAAACATTATGAGAATAGACTACTGTACCACCTGGTGGGGATTAGTGGATCTTTGGTCAAGCTCAGGGCGTAATCTTACTGCCAACCTCATCTTCTCCTGGTGCAGCTGGCCTCCTTGGCATAGAATAATTTCCCCGAGGAGTAGGAACATGCATCACTTTATCTGCATGAACATCATTGGAATCAGTTATTTCACCTGGTCCGAAGACTGCAAGATCATAAGCATCCTTTGCCAATTGTCGCATCACTGGTGCCAACAAGAAGCTATTGGGGAGGATAACCATGGAAAGCGTTTTCTCGAATCTTGGCCTTGCTAGCAGTTGGAACTGGTGCAGAATAAAATCCTTGTATTGCTCCCCCACAAACTACTTGATCATCCCCAACAAGAAAAACCCCCTCATTCACCACAAATTGCCCTTTATCAGTATGAACCGTGTATATCACCCAACCATCCTTTGCCCCTTGGAGTTGAGGAAGTTGAGGGTCCGACACTTTAGCACTAACACTATCATGCACAAGCAACTTACTCTCATTATCTCCTCTAACACCTTCAATACCCACATGCATTCTAGGCTTGGAACCATCATTGCTGCTACTGGTTATCTCTACTACCAGTCAATTTGGAAAAATGAGGAAATCCCAAACAACTATACTACCACTTTCACCAATAAACCAAATTTCAATTATTCAATACACTATCAACACCCAGAAATAAACAAATTTTTCATGATCACAAAAATTCAATACATGTGTCTTTGGCACTCCAACTTTGGCCTTCTCCTCCTATGGTTCACTCCTGAGACTCTGATTAGTAGAAATGGCCGGGAGAACATCCTGATTCACGTATTCAGTATAATCTTGCTGAGACATAATCACAGTTTTTGGAACTTCGACGGAAAATTGCAAAGACGGTATATGGAAGTTACAAAGTTACTGAGTTGGAAATTAGATTTGCTTTCTACGCAGCAGGTATTATGGATGGGAAAACCAACTGTTAATACATCTTACCCATTCAACCATAATCATCGAGATCAACAAAGTGAGATACCGAAAAGACACAAGCCTACTAAGTGCATGCAACGACCCATTGAACACACCCCAATCTTATTTGCCATTCTCAGGCGGCAGCAAACACTTGACAATTCTTTGGCAAGCAAGATTCCAAATCGGGCTACCCGTAACCCGGCGTTGAACCCGTACTTCGACCCGCATATAAGCTATATTACTCTCATCAGAATCAAGTTCGAAATGGATCGTAAAATCCCAATAACCACCAACTCTTCAAGGAAAGCTTCTTACATCCTTCTGCTCAAGCCCACCCACATTCTCATGCCTCCAGCTAGAATATGCATGGCTTAATTGCTTTCTCATTGTCCGCCATTCCATAGGAAGAACATACTACAATCGAGAGCTCAAGGTTTGTATCTGCACGTGCACCAGGTACGTTATCACCCTAGGTATAGGTCAAAGACTTATAATATATCATGACGATCTAGCCGATGTCACACTGCAGTCCAATTTTAAGACAACATTACAGACCTTAGGACATTTCAACATTTTTCTCACTCACCTCCACATCAGGTACCTCAATTTTAACTTCTATAGGATACACATCACTTCTCACAACCATCACACAAAGTATACTTTCATCACATGGATTACACAATGCATGAAACATCAAGAACAGAGTTTGACCATATTAACACATAAACCCTGTCTTTCGTTATGTTACTGTCATTGGCTTTGCAGATATTGTTTCGTCCTTTACTCAATTTTCAGGTCCTCCTCCTCCGTTAGATTGCTAGTAGTTCAAAAACCAAACCAACTATGCTGGAATCCTTGGTGCCCTCTCATGCAAAACCACCATCGGAACTCTACCAAACTTCAACAAAACAACAAAATGTACTATCTGTATAAATCTGAACCAAAATTCAAATTTCAAATTACAGAGATTCACAAAAATACAAATATTCCCACCACTACCATATTTATTTACATACAGTACCATCTCAAGATAACCATTGGAGGAAACATCAATACCCAAACTCTCATGGCATCTTCTTCAGGAACTAAAAACACTGAAAGTATAGAAAATCTTGTGAATCATATTTACTCCTCGCTAAACTTTCCGGAAGATTTATTCCCAAAAGTCTTTATTAACAAAGCAAACATTCTACCCAAGAAGAAGATTGATTGGAAATGAGTCTTCATTAAAAGCAAACATTCTACCCAGCAAAATTTCGCATGACACAAGAATTGTAACTAACTTCATCAACAAAAACTGGGAGCTTCAGATACTGCAGCAAAATTTCACATGAAACAAGAATTGTAACTAACTTCATCAACAACAACTGGGAGCTTCGCCGAAATGCTGAAGTCTCATTGTGGAAAAAAAGAAGAAACTATTGCCAAATAAGGGTGACTAGTATCGAGGACTACAAGATCTTCAGAAAAGGAGGAACAAGAGGAATTTTCGACAAACTCATAGTACTTACTGAAGTTCCACCATCAGGACCAGAATTCATTGATGAACCTGATTTCTACAAGGTTTTTGTTTGGGTATTGGTAAAGCGAATTCCAACACATATTATACCAGATATTAGAAATATCATTGAACCAGCTGGTATCTACCAAGGATCTAAGAAAGCGTATGAAAGATATGAGGATGAAAAGAATCTTGAAGTCTTGATTACGCTTGAAGTACGGGGTTGATGCCTATGAGGATGAAACTACTTCTTACTGGCTTGAGTTAGCTTACGCTCTCAATGGAATATCCTTCTGTAAAATCTGCAGAATTCTTGACCACCCTGGTCCCCTCTGCACTGAGGAGGAGACAAATACTCAAGAAACCCAAGTCAATCGATTTACTTCTACCTCCAAAACCAGATACCCATCATCACCCAATACCTCTTCCCCATCTAATAACACTCATACCCAAACCAACAGCTGGAAGGAGTCACAACCAATACCATCCATACGACAATATACTGACAAAGCTGGAGCGGAAGAATTTGCCATCAAAGTGAGAATTGCTCAACAAAAAACCCTCCTTAAAAACTCTTCTGAGGATCTAGATAGATCTCCAAGGCATATGATATTCAAAGTAGGTTTGGATCTCCCAATCAACACTGCTCTACCCATCTCTAACCCTGAAGTCACTGCTTTCCAGAAAAGGCATAAGAAACTATTGGACAATTACAGAAGTAAATAACCTAAGATGAAGAAGAAAAACAACATCAAAACTACAGCAAGAAATAAATTCAGCAACATCCCCTCTCCCTATGAGATAGAGGCAAACTTTTATCCCTCTGTTATATTCCAAAAAATTGGTAATAGCCCTCAACATCTAAATGAAGGACTTCCCTCAATCAACACCCTACAGAACCTTCCTTCACTAGCTGAAATACAGAAGCAATTGATGAATGACCACAACAATCAGAAAAAACTCTTTTGGGAAAGGAAAATAGCTGAATTCAAACTTAAGGCAGTTGATCCTGAGATACATCCCCAATTGGTTGATCCTAAGAGAAAAATGTATAACCAACTCAACAATACTGAAACCCAAGCTATGCAATGGGAGGAGCACCAATCAACTAAGAGGAGCAACAATCAGACCTCTCTCCTGGAGGAGAAGCATACAACAAAGACTCATACTAGCAATCTGATAGGAGAAAACCCCTTTAGCATCATTCAGGTAACTGTCTAGAATCTAAAATTTAAGGCTATCATACTCATCATTCTTAATCTGACATCGCATAGATGGGCTATCCTGACCATTGTCACCAGCCATCAACATGGTACTCTAGGATATAGAATTATCATCTTTACTTATCCTATCATATCCTACTTTTGGCAATTTTATTCAATCATTGCTTGGAACTGTCAAGGCATAGGCCAAAACAACACTATTAGACACCTTGATAACATACTCAATAAACATAAACCTGATATAATTTTCCTATCTGAAACCAAACAACAATCTAGAAATCTTAATAAAATTCTAGGTAACATAAGAGTCACAGATTTCTGGTATGTTGAGCTAAGAGGAAAAACCAAGTCAGCTGGAGGACTTGTTCTTGCTTGGAAAACCAACATAGATGTTACAATAAAAGACTTTTCTGATTACCACATTAATGCCACCATAAACCCCTTGAAAGGAGACCCTTGGATATTTACTGGCTACTATAGCATCCCTTATACCACTAATGATAAACTTAATTCTTGGAAAATGATTGAAAATACTTGTGCTACTAACCCCTTGCCTTGGCTAATCATGAGAGATTGTAATTTTGTCCTTCATGAGCATGAGAAGTTCAGTCAACATCCTATTGATCAAGCTGAAACTGATTTATTCCTAAACAAGATTGAGGAAGCTAGTCTCACTGATCTAAGTTACACTAAATGCCCTTTCACTTGGACCAACAAAAGAACTGGTTCCCAACTTACTGAGCAGAGACAGGACAGAAGCCTAGCCAATGAAGCCTGGTTAGAAAAACAACCTAACACTACCATCCCCAACATTACTGCCATAGGTTCTGATCATAACCCTATAATTCTCAATACCAATCCCTCTTGGAAACAAGGACAAATCCCTTTCAAATTCTTTGGTCCCTGGTTAAACCATGAAGACTGCAAGAGCATACTAGCTGAATGTTGGAAAGTCAGCCATAAAGGATCCCTAGCCATAATAATTGCTAGAAAACTCATAGATATCAAAGTCAGATTAAAGAAGTGGAATAGGGAAGTTTACGGCTACATCAAAAAAAATCTTGAAGAAATCATTCAGCATCTAGATTGGTTAACCAAGCATCAGTTCAACTCAAATAGAGGACATGATCTTAAAGAAGCAAGACTTAAGGTTGACCATTGGCAACACGTTCATGAGTCCTTCTGGAAGACCAAGAGCAGAGATCAACAAATCAAACTTGGTGATATAAATACAGGCTACTTCCACTTGGCTGCCAAAAAGAGATATAGAAGGAATAAAATTGATTTTATACAAAAAGATGATGGCTCCTGGATTCAAAACAGTGATGAAATAAACACCACTTTCACAAATCACTTTGCCTCCATGGAAACTGCCGAAACCATAGACATCAACCCATTTATTATAAACCTCATACCTACTACTATAACCACTCAAGAAAACTAGAACCTTATTAGAACACCTGATGCTCTGGAAATCAAGAACATACTCTTTAGCATGGCTGGAGAAAAATCTCATGGGCCAAATGGATTTCCCCCTAATTTCTTCCGAGATAATTGGGATATTGTGGGTGAGGACATCATTCTCATGGTTCAAATTTTTTTCACATATGGGCACATCCTAAAAGAAATGAACTCCACCTTCATCTCCCTCATCCCCAAAATTGAGAAACCTACCACACCAGCACACTTCAGACCTATCTCCCTATGCAATACCACCTACAAAATCATATCAAAACTATTATCCCAAAGACTAAAACCCATCCTCCCTAAAATCATATCACCCTTCTAGTCTGCCTTCATTCATGGTAGACAAATCTCTGACAACATTGATATAGCCCATGAAATAATCCATCACATGAATACCGGGAAAGGAAAAAAAAAATGAAGCAATGGATTTATGGGCATCTGGTAGGCTCGGAAAGATACCTACAACTATGTATAAACTGCAAGTGCACAGTGTCGACAAGCAACACAGGGCAAGCACAGATCGAACCACAGAGACTTGGTGAGTGTAGAAGTTGATTCTAAATCTTGATTCAGAGAGTAACCAAAAGGGGTTTGATTTTGTCGATACGACGATATGATTTTCAAGTGACTTAAATAATAAAAGTAAAAGATGCAAATAGCAAGATATGTAAACAATGATAATATGGATACTAGGGTATTCAAATCCACCAATAACCTATGATATGCATTCAACTTGTAATATTATTCTTGTCCTTATAGTAGATTCAAGTCTACCGTATAACTAAGGTGTTTCTCCAATGGATAATTTAATCACAACTAAAGTATTTCTCCAAAGCATTAATTGTCTAATTAAGCACAACTAATCTAAAGATCAATATTTGGTTAAGCATGAGTTGTAGCATAATCAACATAGAGATATTCTAACTACAATGGATACATGGCATACATTGTGAGAGCAAGATGTTGACAAACTTGGATTAAATTATATATTTAAACAATTCTAAACTTTCAAGAACAAGATACAAGATATGAATACATACCAATGAGATTAGGGCTTCATCTAAACCCTAGTAAATGAAATTAGAACATGAAGAACATTACAACAAAATTGAAATTTGATAAACTAACATGAACAAGCTATTCTTGGATGAGTTTTCAACACAACAACCCTCTCTATTTATACAAAAAAATTCTCCCACACTTGGGATTCGAAATTTACTGTAGCAACCACTCAACAATTAACAAAACATGTTTTCTTAATTGATGGATAGAATGGAATACAATGGGGGTGAGGTGGATGTTTTGGAAAGAATCCAATGGGGGTGAGGTGGATGTTTTGGAAAGAATCCAATGGGGGTGAGGTGGATGTTTTGGAAAGAATCCAATGGGGGTGAGGTGGAAATGGATTTGGGTCTTGGGTTTTGGATCATGGGTTGTTTAATCCCATGAATTTGTAAACAGGTTGCCACTGATGCGCGAGCGGGTTGCAATGCTTCCAAATTTCTTCTCTTTTGTCTTCTCAATTCTTCCAAGCTTTATTTAGTACTTAAAAACACAAAATTAATTAATACAAATATTTATTCTTGAAGATGGTAAGAATGCAGAATTTGGGATAATATATGACTTTGAAGCGCGAAAGATGAGTTAAGTGCCAATGAAAAGGTGTATGAATATGCAATATTTGGCACTCATCAGCATCAAAATTGACATGGCCAAAGCCTTTGACAGAGTGCATTGGGAATTTCTCCTCCAAGTCCTATCTCAAATGGGTTTCAGCCCTCAATGGTGCAACCTAATCCATCAGTGCATTTCTACTACAAGCATGGATGTCCTAGTCAATGGGTCTCCAGGATTTTTTTTTCAAACCTTCTAGGGGATTGAGACAAGGGGACCTCTTATCCCCATATCTCTTCCTCTTATGCATGGAAGCTCTCTCTAGGTATTTATCTCATGCTGAATCCCAACAAAAAATTCATGGAATCAAGATCTGCAAGGATGCTCCAGCTATTAACCACCTACTCTTTGCTGATGACTGCATGATCTTCTACAAAGCCAACATGTAGGAATGTAATAACCTCATCAAGATATTCCATGAATTTGGACAAGCTTCAGGACAACTGATAAATTTCTCAAAGTCTGGAATCTTCTTCAGTAAAAACACTGCACCTTCTTTAGCTGATAGTATAAGCACTACTATGAATATTCAAAGAATCAATACTTCTGACAAGTACATGGGATCCTCTTTATTCACAACTAAGAGTAAGGTTCAAGCTTTCAAGCCTTGTGTTGATAAGCTTAAATTCAGGTTTGCTGGATGGAAGTCTAACCTATCCACTGCTGGGAAGATGACTATGATCCAATCTGTTACTTCTACCTCCATCATATACTAGATGAACTGTTTCAAGATACCAAAAACTATCAGCAATGAAATCAATGCTTTAAAAAGAGACTTCTTCTGGAATAAAGAACAAGACAAATCCAAAGGTCTTTACTATTTTCCTAGGATGCTGTAAATAAACCTAAAGAGCTTGGAGGTTTGGGTTTCAAGAATATGGAAATTTTCAACTTGGCTATGCTTTCAAGAATTGCATGGAGATTAATCAAGGAACCAGATTCACTATGGAGCAGCACCATGAAAGCTACTCACTTCCCAACACTGAAGTTATAAGAATGGATACCAAACCTAAGTACAATGACTCTTGGATGTGGAAAGGCATTTTGGATGGCATAACCTTGATTCAGCAGAACTACATTTGGAAGATTGGTAATGGAAGGAAAATTCATATCTGGGATGATAAATGGATAGCTGCCAGCTCTGATAGAATCCAAAAACCTATCCTCTGCCCTGAAAACCTCACCACTGTCAACCAACTTCTCACCAATTCTGGAGAATGGGACACTAGTGTCTTAAATCAATGGTTCACACCTAACACTCAACATCTCATTCTTAAAACACCTGTACATCCCTATGATCAGGATGAAGTTCAGTGGTCCCTCACTAACAAAAACAAATTTTCTGTCAAATCTTTATATGATAAACAAATCCATGACAAGTATTCCAATGATAATCAGATTGCCCCATGGAATCAAATTTGGGCACTGGACACTAGCCCATCCATTCACCTATTCATTTGGAAATGTGCTCATGGCATCCTTCCAACTGCTGCTAAAACTGCTAGCATCTTGAGCTACATAAGTCCTATATGCTCTTTATGCAACGATGGAGCTGAAGATATTACTCATGTTCTTCTATCTTGTCTTGCTGCCTCTGAAGTCTGGAAGAATCTCTTTAGGGAACATCACAATCTATTCTCAACCTTCACATCCTTCCATCATTGGTTCAATAACTGGTTCCCGGCTAAAAATCTCTATACCAGCTGGAATGAAACCTTTGCTACTATTTGCTGGTTCATCTGGAAAGCTAGATGTGACTGGGTTTTTAGGAAAATTCAGCCAGATGCTAGGGTTATTGCAAGAGACATAACCCATCACCTTTGCAGTCATAGTAGACTGCATCATAAACCAGGACATATCATGAACAACTTTTTTTATCAGGCTAACAACTCTAATACTCCGCCTGGAAACTACAATCAACACAGACTTACCTCTGACAATTTGGAATCACTATTAGCATGTATTTTGAATCTGTGGAACCATGGCATACTACTAGTGATGCTCAACCTTATACTAACTACTCTTTTGATGCTATGTCATTTGCAGGCCAATGCATGGGAATAAGAAATTTCAAAGACTACACCCCTGGAATCGGCAGAGCAGACATATCAAGAAGAGGAGCTCAACTTGCCCTAACTTGGGGTATGACTATGAGGCAAATGAACATCAACTTTGCTATTGAAGAGGAAGAAACACTACAAGCTATCAAATCAAGTTACCAAGTGGAAGTCCAAAATAGGTTCAAAGGAGGAGCAAGTCCAATTCAAGGTAACAACAACAACAACGAACCAATTTAATTTGTCCTAGGAAAGCTCATCATTGTTAATGCAGAATAAAACTTTACTGCTATTAATCTTGCTAGTTTTACTAGGCAGTCTAACCTCTTCTCAGACTCTACCTGGAGAGGAAGGAACCTTCAAACCATCTTGCTAGCGTTACAGAATTTTAGCAAAATCAACAATCATCATCTGGATTACTGTAATAACTATAATTATATTTTGCGTGATACGTCTGAGGAGACTGCTAGCCCGGACAGTATCCGTTCTGTAACCATGAGAGGGTGGGCTTCTTAGGCAACCCGTCTCCTTTTTCTATATAAAAAAAAAGGAAGGACATGCCTAGCGCCTTTCTAGCCAATTATTTTATAAAGGGTCACTAATATCTCGTGTAAACAGACATGAATGAACTAATTTTTTGGATTCATACTACTACTAGTATAAGCCCAAACAATAATCACATCCATATCATCTCTTACAGCTGTCACTGTTTCTCTTTTTATTTGCAGATGCTGGTACACTTCGAGTTTGTATCCTATGAACTAATTTTTTGTTGGTTCAGCTTGTAGAGAAATAAATCTTGAAAACTTGCATTTTTGTCCCAAACAGCTCCGAGTAGGGATAAAGCTTGGCACACATATAGCAACAACAACATTTCATAACAATAAATATGAACATGTATATATGCAGTAGAGATGCAGTTACCACACCTTGAGAAGTTAATTTGGGAACTCTTATAAGCAGCAAAAAAAAAAAAAAAAAAAAAAAAATCAACATTTTGTGAAGCAATTTTTTTTCCTTGAATGCTTTACATGGGGTATCCAAGCACTGTAACAATATGAACATGAACATGTAGAGATAAAAAAATTATAGCTTCTTAATGGCATTTTTTTGCCATGACTTATGTTTTTTTTTGATGGGTTAGTACAATGGTTAGTGACCAACTAAATACTACTCCCTCCGTCTCTAAAAAATAGGCAGGTTTGTGAATAAATTTACACACAAACCTACATATTTAATTATTGTTAAAAATTACATACTAGGCAAGCGAGCGACAAATTGTGCCGCTAGCCCTTTTTGAATAGCAAAACCTACATATTATTTTGAAACGGAAGTAGTAGCAATTACAAAGCCCGGGGACCCAATCTCTACCTCTCCAAAGTATGGAGCATGAGAACCATCTGGCCACTTGATGGTTCTCTATGACTCATGTAATGGACTGCGCAGTTTCAGCTCTATATATATCGCGTGTTAAGGACCTCATAGGCTGAGAAGTTTTTTTTGGTTTTTTTTTTATTTGAAGAAACATAAAGTTTTATTGAAAGGGTCGGGATTGACTAACAATTTGACAAAATATACAGGCCATATGATCCAACGGTTACCGTTTTTGATGACATGGCAAATATTTTAGTTTTGGTTCATGTTTGGTTTTAAACAAAGTTTAGCTAGGGTTATGAACTGAAATTGACTATACGTTCGTCGTTTTCTTCTACTGCTAATCTGCTATGTTCTCCTCCAATAATTTATACTTTTTTCCTATAAAAATAAATCTAAAAATCATCCCTACATATAAACTAGAAAAGAGAACCCACCTTATCAGTAGACACCCCAACTACGAATAAATTTTGTTTTATGTGATGAATCGGATCTCAAATAGTCAAAAGGACATTCGAATAAATTCAGACTTGATAAACTCTTTAATGATTTTAAATGCTTTTTCTAAAAATACATATTATTCACGGCGACCGAAACAGAAATTTGTTTCCAGGTGGGCTGGAAAAAAAAAAATTTCATACATCCAGATTGTAGCAATCTAAATGCCTCAAAATTATATACAGTGATAAAGACGTTGCACGCTTCTCATCATTTTCTGTATATTAAGGTTCAGCGCAGTGATGCTATTTTAAATTGCGCAGATAGCATGTATAATAAAATTACGGCCGAAGGCCGCTCGAATTTTTAAAATGTTACTTCTATATCTTTGTATGGTTTTCAACTCAGATCATAAAATTATGAACCGATATATCAAAACATTGAAAAGTCAAATTTTTGTCATTGTTTGCGAAACGAAAAGAAAAAGGGGAAAAACATTAGCCTTATATAATAGATTTTGATATTTGGGCTAATTTTTTGTTTATGCATGGGCCAAGTTTTAGTAAATATTTGGAAACAACATGGGCCGGATAGATTAGATTGTGGTGGAGTGGGGGTAAATTTCATCGTTGAATCTAATTTCTAAACACTAACTGAAACAGAAGATGAACAAAAGTTTAAAACAAGAAAAAAAATGCAACACATCAATGAAAATCGGAAGAAGAAGAAGTCATGTGAATATGTCATATTAATAGGCTAATTATAATTTTTACCCTGGACTAATTCATAATTATTTAATAATTAGGCTACCCTAAATAAGCTTTTCCACGGAATAAGTCATGTACCTAAGCCACCCCACCTCCGTCACTATTCAGCACTTGATCGAGCTTCAGAGAACTTGATTTTCAATCTTGCTGGCCATTCAAAGTCATTGATAATAATACGAATTTGGTGGTTTGTTCTGTAAAAATAAGAAATGAATATGCCAAAACCATGCATCAAATAGCTGACAATTGATAAAAAAAATTGAATCATTAGTGTCAATGATATATATGAATCTAATCATGATAATAACACCAAGGAAGAACATGGATACGTATTTGCATCTTACACAAAAAAAAATCGATAACATTTTAATGGAAATTTCCATTGTATTGGCTTTCCCATATTCACCTAAGACCATTTTTTATTAAAGCTAACCAAACGCACGCTAGACTTAAAGTGAATACCGTGTTATCAAATATGATACCGTATGCTACCTACTGATGTTAATCCAAGGAGTGTAGAGCAACCCTATAAGGTTCTAGGTCCAGTTACTTACGATGAAGACATGCCCATTAACTTCATTTTGGGCAAAAGAACCTTTCCTTTTAATCTTTTAGAAAATTTCATTCCCTTGAATAGTTCTAGTTCCGATTCATTCCGTTCTGTCAACTGGGAAACTCACCGAGTGATAGATTCTATTGTTCCGATTGAAGTTGTTCCAGATCCAGTTAGTGAAACTATGCAGGACATAGTTAATCCATTTAGATCTAGAACCAATCTCTCGGTTCCCTTGGTTAATAGGAGATTTTCTTTTGATTCTTCTCCGCCTTTTGTTGATGCTCGAGAAAGTTTGGGTTCTCTTTTATCTTCTGATTCAATTACATCTGCATTCTCTTCATCTCATGCTATCCCTAAGCATCCCATTTCGCATTGTATCTCTGCATCATTAACATCACCTAGAACTCAGCCAAAATCATCATTCAAGATTTCAATCCCTGATTTTCCCTCATCTTCTTCATCAGAAGGGTTATGTATTCTAGCTTCTGATAATGGCAATTCGCTTCAAATTGACCAATATGGATCAAATCTTAACGAACAATCACATGTGAAAGATGATTTTCCACCAATCCCCTTCTTATTGGACTCTCCATTGATGCAGTTTTACAAGTGGTAAGTATAGGGATTCAATTCTCGGACTTTTTTTTAAAGATTCGGTTTTTAGACAAAAAGATGGTGATTTTTATAAAACTTATAAAATAATGGAAATGCTAAAAATGATTTTTGTGTTCAATTAAAGGAAACTAGGATGTCAAGATTCCATCACTACTACACATACTAAATGATTATAACTATTCCCTATAATACTCTCTCAAAATTACTCAAGACGATTTAGGACAAAAAATACGTCTCGGAAAATAAATCTTTTCAAGCAATTATTTTTCTCAAGAATTAACAATCTTCTTCACTATAAAATGCTAGTCTCTAACATAGAATATATAAATCAATTATCAAGCATCATAGGACACATGAAGAAAATCATTATCGTTACGAATCAAGAATAAAGACCAAGAGAATTATTATAGAAAATAGTCAAAACATTTTAGCACACATAGTAGGATTTCCTCTCTAATCCTAGATAGAAATTTAGCTACTCATAATTAAAAGTACTAACAAATAAATAAAGAAGAAGAAGAAATAAAAGAAGAGTATGCAGAAGAGGTGTGGGATGATTTTGTTTCCTTACAATTGATCCCTATTTATACTAGATGATGCCCGACCCCTTTTCTATTTTCTTAATTTCTTTTTACTTTGTGCGCTAGGCACTCAACAGCAGTGGGTACTGCATTATCGAGCAGTGGGTACTGCATTATCGTGCAGTGGGTACTGCATTATCGTGCAAACCATTATGTGCAACATCATCAGCACCAACGTCATCGAGCATCATCTTCATTTCGAGTTCCAATAATGGTAGCTTACCAAAACTCGAACATCAACCATCATTCTACAGCGTCAACCCATCTTTGCCAGCAAACACCATTTCGAGATACCATTTCTCGAGCTCGTCATCACCACAGTTCGATACTGCCATGCATGCCTGAACTTTCTCCGTCCTTCTTTATCCTCTCATGTCACTGACAACTACTCAAGCAGCAACCAACAGACCCGAATTCATTCATCGCCATCATCTTGAACTTGCTGTTTCATCATTGCTAACACCCAACAGCAACAACAAAGCACCGTGTTCTCTCCTAAGCTTCATATCCATCACCGAACAACTCCATCTTCATGGCTGATAGTTCCATGAACCAGTATTACGAGCTTCTACTTATCTGCCAATGGCTCAAGCTCGTTCCATCATCTCGTCTCAGTTCCGTTTCCCTACCGAGCAACAGCAGCAACCAACCATCGTTCATCATCGACTGCCAAACACCGAGATGTGTATCACAAACTCCACAACCAATTTCCAATGGCAGAAAACACCTATTACAGATTCATCATTGCTGGTAGCAACCACATCAAACTTCCTCCTCTGACATTGGCTCAAGGTCCAGCTTTAACCGGCAACAGAAACAACCACCGCGTCTTCTTCCGGTCATGCATGCAGTCTTCAACGAGAAGATGATGGTGCCCTTAATAAAAAGGCCAGGTGCCTTTAGTATTATTTAAATCTTGACACCCCCCTTGAGTAATCAGACTGGGTGCCTTCAGCCAGACATGACTGCCCCTTAGCAAATAGTGAGGATGCCAATAGTACTTCCCTATAAAATGACAATTTTTCCCTTATACTTGTTTTGCCCGTAACTTCTTCATACGAACTCCGAATGACTCCGTTCTTTCGCTGTTGGCTTCGCCGTCTCGTCTTCTACACAATGAAAAGTAGAAATATTGTATTTGAACGAGTTACATTTGTTCTTTGGCCCTTCTTCACTCTTAGCTAGCTTCTTTCATTGCACAACTAAGCTCAAATTCACTTCTTTTTGGATTATTCACCTAATAGCGCACAAATAAGAGAAAACAAGCGTAACACAAAATAATCTGCAAGAAAACCAATAAATACTAGCATGGAATTAACACAAAATATATGTGCAATATGCACTTATAAAATTCCCCCACACTGGCTTTTGCTAGTCCTCGAGCAAACTAAAAATCCTAACTCACTGTCGCAGGCATCACGATTGCATTTAGCATATGCAATAAGCCTTTAAACCCCTAGGTGTCCCTAGTGGCCGAGTTATAGTCTCGGGAGGGTTTACCAAAGGTATACCCACAAAACCTACTCCAACTTCAAAGCGTTCCAGCGTCCCAAGCATCCAAAGAGTTATGAGGACATAGAGTTTCTGCATGCTAGTAATAAGAAGTTAGAAATACCAAAGAACATATTCTCATTCTTAAATATTGAGTGAGAAATAATCACACCATAATGAGAGAATCCGTGTTTGAGAAACGACCAATAAGCATTTCGCCTCGACTTCTGCCTCACTTAAAGGATTTTACGATAATTGCACTCAATAAGATAGCTTTTTTATGGGTCTCACATGTGTGCAGGTAGGAATGAAGATAAAACTCCTACACACATTGAATGGTGGGAAGGAAACCTTCCGAATTATTTTCTGGAGACCCCACAAAATCGTGGGAAACAAAAGACTTTTTCTGATGATCTCTAAGAAAGGAAATCAACCATTATAACGAGGATGAGAGTACTTACCATCTTCACATATGATTGCACTGATGATAACACCACTCTCACATCATCCAATAGAAACGTCTTCTTTCGTCTCGTCTTCTTCATCTTTGGTCTTCGTCTTCGGTCTTCAACTGTTGATGATAAACTTTTGAACTTCATAAAACTTTGACAATTTGTAACTCTTTTCCTCTATTTCCTTGTTGCTTGAAACTTCTTTATAGATTTTTCTTCCACATGACTTTATTGATGAAATAAATCCTAAATGCAAATCTTTTTTAAATTTTTTGTTTTAAAATAAGATTGCAACTACAATAATAAAATTAACATGGCCATGAAAGAAGTACTTTACCACTTTGATCTTCACAACTTGTATTGTCTTCGTATCATAAACTTCAATAATTCTCATCTTTTGATTTTCTCTGCTCTTGTAAATAAGTCTTCATACTTAGATATAAAATTTTCTCTTCCTTGAATTGT
Source organism: Papaver bracteatum (assembly GCA_023529315.1). NCBI lineage: Eukaryota > Viridiplantae > Streptophyta > Magnoliopsida > Ranunculales > Papaveraceae > Papaver > Papaver bracteatum. Next base: position 2,263,296 of record JAJJWX010001826.1, on the reverse strand, counting down.
TGCTTAAAAACCTTAAACGTCTTCAAATTTCCTAGATGTCGCTCCTTTGTTGATGATGTGTTTCTATGGACCTGTTTTTGGCGAGAGAGAATGGTGCTAACTGCAAATCAAACTACAAGAAGGAGGTTTTCATCTATAGACGTCACCCTCATGATTGACAAAATTAGCACTCAAGAGATCAACAATAGTGCTGAAAATAGTGTGAAGTTGGGTAGCTCACTATTCTACCCGGAATTTACGTATGGTGACACACACTCAAAAGAAAGCTCTTTAGTCAGCTACAAAGAAATCTGGTCTGGTGCCTCTATTTATTTGAAAATAGGTAATCTCCACTAATGATTGATCAGCAACTCTAATAATGCATTTCTCTCTGCTCCTAATTTGCATCACCGGCATGATTAAATCCATTATTTAACACTCCAATTCGCAAGAAATCCAAACGTAGTTCTCTAATACTTCCAAGTTTAGTTATGTCGGTCAGAATTCTCTATGTAAACATACCTAGAAGTATGCTAGTGACTCTAAAATCTCTATAAGTTGGAGGTTTTATTCAAATATATAATAATAATTTTATTTATTTATTTATTTATTTTTTGAAAATTTTGAATCAAAAAGGCTAAAAACTCTATATGCAAAAGGTCAAAACACTCCCCCACACTTAAACTCTACATTTTCCTCAATGTTCTAAAGATAAAATTAAAAGCATGAACAAGGAGAAATTGTTACCATTTGAATCAAAATAGTTAAGGAAAGATATTACCGTGTTGCATGAGCATGGGTTACCTCCAAAGAAGTGCTAAGTTTAATGTCTTCAGCCAGACATGAATGTACCTGCAGAAAATTAGTCGTGATAAACGGGATCCTGTAAATTTGTATTTTCCACATCCGGGTTGGTCAATTCGATAAATGGTTTCAACCTCTGACCGTTGACTTTAAAAGTCTCTCCAGTATCATGGTTCCTCACTTCAATAGCACCGTGCGGATACACGGTCTTGACATAGAATGGGCCAGTCCAGCGAGATCTAAGCTTACCAGGAAAAAGGTGAAGGCGAGAATTATACAAGAGAACTTTCTGTCCTGGTGTAAACGACTTTCGAAGAATCGATTTGTCGTGAAAAACTTTGGTTTTCTCCTTGTAAATTTTCGCATTTTGGTAAGAATCATTACGAATTTCTTCCAACTCATTGAGTTGAAGTCTACGATTATCACTAGCAGTAGGTAGATCAAAGTTTAGCCGTTTAATGGCCCAATAAGCTCGGTGTTCTAATTCTACAGGAAAATGGCAGGCTTTACCGAAGACTAGTCTATACATAGACATCCCAAGTGGAGTCTTAAAAGAGGTTCGGTAAGCCCATAATTCTTCTATTAAGCGCAAAGATCAATCCTTTCGGGTAGGGTTTACGGTCTTCTCTAAAATTTGCTTGATCTTCCTATTAGACACTTCTACTTGGCCACAAGTTTGTGGGTGGTAAGGTGTAGAAACCTTATGGGTAATGGAGTATTTCTTCATGAGCGTCTCGAAAGACCGGTTACAAAAATGGGATCCTCCATCACTAATGATTGCTCTAGGCATACCAAATCGAGAGAAAATATTGTCTCTAACAAACTTGATCACAACATGGCGATTGTTTGTCTTGGTAGCTATTGCTTCAACCCACTTAGACACATAGTCAACAACTAATAAGATGTAAAAGTTTCCATAGGAATTGACAAAAGGTCCCATAAAATCTATACCCCATACATCAAATATTTATATTATTAGTATAGGATTAAGTGGCATCATATTTCTTCGGGTTAACTTCCCTAAATTCTGACATCTCTCACAACTTTGACAAAATAGGTGGGAGTCCTTGAACAGAGTTGGCCAATAAAGACCATATTGTAGAACCTTAGCAGCTGTTTTCTTAGAATTAAAGTGACCCCCACAAGATCCAGAATGACAACATTTCAGAACACTGGATATTTCGTTGTCAGGGATACAATGACGGATGATCTGATTAGGGCAGTACTTGAATAAGTATGGATCATCCCAAAAAAAGTATTTAACCTCAGACAAGAATTTAGCTCTATCCTGTTTAGACCAATGGTCGGGCATTTGACCAGTTACCAAATAATTGACAATGTCAGCAAACCAGGGTAACTCAGAGATGGAAAATAACTGTTCATCGGGGAACGTGTCATGGATCGGTATCTCATCATCTCTAGTCTTATCAAGGATACGGGATAGATGGTCAGCTACCACATTTTCAGACCCTTTCTTATCACGAATATCTAGAGTAAATTCTTGGAACAACAATACCCATCTAATCAGCCGTGGTTTAGAGTCCTTCTTTGAAAGAAGATACTTGAGTGCGGCATGATCAGAATAGACAATGACCTTAGACCCTAGGAGATATGATCTAAATTTCTCCAAAGCAAAAACGATGGCTAATATTTATTTCTCAGTGGTTGTGTAGTTCAACTGGGCATCGTTTAGGGTCCTACTAGCATAATAAATCACACTAGGTGTTTTATCATGTCGTTGTCCAAGGACAGCACCAACCGCATAATCGGACGCATCACACATGAGTTCAAATGGGAGGTTCCAATTGGGTGGTTGGATAATAGGGGCAGAAGTCAACAATAATTTAAGCTTCTCAAAAGCTTGAACACAGGCTTCATCAAACACAAAGGCAGTATCTTTAGCAAGTAGGTGCGATAGAGGTAAAGCAATCTTGCTAAAGTCTTTGATGAAACGACGGTAAAATCCAGCATGTCCAAGGAAAGATCTAACATCGGTTACATTCTTAGGTTGTCTTAATTTGGAAATTAGGTCAATCTTGGATTTATCAACTTCTATTCCCTTAGAGGACACCACATGTCCTAAAACTATTCCAGATTTAACCATAAAATGACACTTTTCCCAATTAAGGACTAAGTTCTTTTCTTTACAACGTTCTAGAACTAGTGTAAGGTGGTGCAAACATTCATCGAAAGAGGATCCAAAAACCGAAAAATTGTCCATAAAGACCTCGAGAAATTGCTCAACCATGTCCGAAAAGATACTTAGCATGCAACGTTGGAATGTTGCGGGTGCATTACATAACCCAAAAGGCATACACCTATAAGCAAAAGTACCAAATGGACATGTGAAGGTTGTTTTCTCTTGGTCCTCCGGGGCTATAGGGATTTGGTTATAACCAGAATAACCATCTAGGAAATAATAATATCTATGGCCCGTTAATCTTTCTAACATCTGGTCGATGAATGGTAAAGGAAAGTGGTCTTTCCTAGTTGCTGAGTTCAGCTTACGGTAATCTATACAAACTATCCACCCGGTAGTAACACGGGTAGGTATCAATTCATTATTCTCATTCGCAACTACCGTAATCCCAGACTTCTTTGGGACAACCTGGACAGGGCTGACCCATTTACTATCATATATGGGGTATATGATACCCACATCTAATAACTTGAGCACCTCAGTGCGAACAACTTCCTTCATATTAGGATTTAAACGTCTTTGCATTTCTCTTGAAGTTTTGGCACCTTCTTCTAAGTAGATGTGGTGCATACAATCAGCAGGACTAATTACTTTCAAATCTGCTATAGTCCACCCTATTGCAGTTTTGTGCTCACGAAGAACACTAACTAGTTTACTTTCCTGGTCGGGCTCTAAGTCAGAGGCAATTATGACAGGAAGAGTATTCTCATTACCAAGAAATACATATTTCAATGTATCTGGTAGTGGCTTTAATTCAATTGTGGGAGCCTTAACTGATGATGGGAGGGGTTTATCTATGGTCGGCGGAAGAGGTTCTGGTTTACTCTGCCATTTTCCATAATTCATTACTGGTGCAGAGTCTAACAACGCATTAACTTCTTCAAAATGACTATCCTCATTATAGTAAGCTCCAAAATGGGCCAAGCACGCCTCAAAAGGATCGCTAACACTATTGGTGGTAAAGGTATTCTCAACTAGAGAGTCAATCATGCATATAGACTCATAGTGTTCAGGATCCAGTGGGGCTTGTAATGCCTTAAAGACGTTCACTGAGATTTTCTGATTCCCAAAGGAAAATTCTACTAGGCCATTTTGACAATGTATGAATGCATTTGCAGTGGCTAGAAACGGACGACCTAGGATGATTGGGATATGAATATCTTGGCTAAAGACGGGTTGAGTGTCTAAAATCACAAAGTCAATAGGATAAATAAAGTTTTCTACCTGAACCAAAACGTCTTCAATAATTCCACGTGGGATTTTGACTGACCTATCGGCTAACTGTAGTGTTATCTTAGTTGGCTTCATCTCCCCTAGTCCAAGTTGTTCATAAACCAATAAAGGTAAAAGATTCACACTAGCCCCAAGATCTAATAGAGCATTGTCTATCGTTTGTTTACCTATGACACATGTGACAGTAGGACAACCAGGATCTTTAAATTTGACTGGGTACTTTTGTGAGATTATGGAACTAACTTGTTAGGTCAAAAAGGCTTTTTTATGGACACTCGCATCTCTCTTGACAGTGCACATCTCTTTTAAGAACTTGGTCATAGCGGGTACATAGTTAATTGCATCTAACAAAGGCAGGTTAATCTTAACTTGCTTAAAGATGTCTAGGATTTCAGCATATGTACTAGGCTTTTTCTTAGCTAGTCTTTGAGGAAATGGTGCAGATGGTATGTACACTCTCTCAGGGATATCTTTCTCACTTGGACTCTTAGCACACTCAGGCCCATTAAGGTTTTCAGACGAAGTTTGGTCAACCTCTGTCTCTTTTTCAGATGGACTTTTGTCCTTAGGTGGTTCTACCGAGTTCTCTAGAGTTTTACCACTCCTAAGGGTGATAACTGCTTTGACATGTTCATTATGTTTAGAACTACCCGATATATTGACCTGGTTAAATCCTTTCGGATTTGGAGTTGTTTGACTAGGGAATGTTCCATTCTCCCTATCATTTAATCGGTTCGAAAGTTGACTTATTTGAGTCTCTAGGTTGGCAATAGCTTGGTCATTGTTTTGTTGGTTACGCTGACTCGTCAGGACAAAGTCATCGAGCTTCTGACCTAAATGGTTGACATTTTGGGTAGTCTCGGTATGGTTTATCACACTACGGTCAATAAAGAGTTTTAGACTTTCCTCTAGAGATGACACCTTTTTATCAACTGGGCTCGGTTCTTGAACTTGAGATTGGTTCCTAGAAAAACCGGGTGGTGAGCTACTTGATGGGCCACCTTGATGGTTACCTTTAGACCACAAGAAATTCGGGTTATGTCTCCAACCAGGGTTATAGGTATTATAGTATGGGTCAAACTTGGGTCGACCCTCATATTTAGAGTTCATACCACCATGTAGGACACTAACCTGGTCACAAGTAGTTTCAGTTGGGTAAAACAGGGGGCACTGAGGTCCAATATGACTTTGATCACCACAAATGGTACATGGATATGTTCTGGGCTCACTATTACATCTCATAGTCTAGTTGGACCCTTGGTTCATCTCTAAGGCCTCTAGACGCCTAAGGATGTCAGACCCATTATCAACTCTATTGACCCTATGGATAGGGTTCCTAGTTATTTCGGGTTCCCTCATTGAAGCCCATTGACGAGTCTTTTCAGCTAACTCAACCAACTCGTCAAAACATTCATCTGGGTTTTGATGGGTAAATTCTCCACCACTCATTGTTTCTACCTGCATTCTATTTTCACTATCAAGGCCCTCATATAAAATTTGGGCCATGTGGGCTTTATCAAAGCCGTGATGTGGGCATTGGTATAACAATTCATTAAACCTTTCTATATAATCGTGTAGGTGTTCACCTAATTTATGTTTAAAGGTTTGGATAGACTGTCGAATAGCAGCAGTCTTATGGTGTGGGTATAATTTCTTAACGAAAACCTCTACAAGCCCATTCCAGGTAGTGATTGGTTTGGAAGGAATGATATGATACCACTCGCTGGCTCTCTCTTCTAGGGAAAATGGAAACAAACACAATCTAACATCGTCTTTGGTGACATTCGGATAACTCATGGTGTCACAAATCATCTCAAAGTCACGGATATGGGTATATGGGTTCTCATTCTCTATTCCCCTAAACTTACGTAGCATGCCAAATGTCCCAGGTTTAATATCAAACTTCACGGTAGTGGCCGGTAAAACAACCCCAGGTTCACGTATCACTCTAGACGGGTTTAAACGGTCCCTAAGGGTTTTGGTTGGCACGACTTCACCCTCATCATTTTCACTAAACATTTCGGCAAAAATAGAATTACCACCTAAATCCGTGTAACAGGTCGGACTCAAATTAAAAAGGTCGTTTTCTACAAGTCTATCTTCTACCGGTTTCCAACGTCGCATACATAAACAATAATACTAGTGAAGCAATTGGTGTGTGCTCGTGTTTTTTTTTTTTTTTAAGGAAAATTATATACAAAAGGAAATAAAGATAAATAATAAAAATAAAAATAAAAAGTTGAGTTTTGTTACTTACCTCTTTTGGTAGGCAATTCTACAATAAATATAGAATATTACTTGCACAATAAAGAAAAAGAAAAATATCCAAGTAAAATCAAAGAAAATAAAATAAAACAAAAACTAAACTAAACTAAAATTTAAAATTTAACTAAAAAGAAAATAAAAATAAAAATCTAAAACCTAACCTAAAGGCAAGTCCGCGTCAACGGCGCCAAAAACTGATGCAGCTTTACAAGTGGTAAGTATAGGGATTCAATTCTCGGACTTTTTTTTAAAGATTCGGTTTTTAGACAAAAAAATGGTGATTTTTATTAAACTTATAAAATAATGGAAATGCTAAAAATGATTTTTGTGTTCAGTTAAAGGAAACTAGGATGTCAAGATTCCATCACTACTACACATACTAAATGATTATAACTATTCCCTATAATACTCTCTCAAAATTACTCAAGACGATTTAGGACAAATAATACGTCTCGGAAAATAAATCTTTTCAAGCAATTATTTTTCTCAAGAATTAACAATCTTCTTCACTATAAAATGCTAGTCTCTAACATAGAATATATAAATCAATTATCAAGCATCATAGGACACATGAAGAAAATCATTATCGTTACGAATCAAGAATAAAGACCAAGAGAATTATTATAGAAAATAGTCAAAACATTTTAGCACACATAGTAGGATTTCCTCTCTAATCCTAGATAGAAATTTAGCTACTCATAATTAAAAGTACTAACAAATAAATAAAGAAGAAGAAGAAATAAAAGAAGAGTATGCAGAAGAGGTGTGGGATGGAGAGGTGTGGGATGATTTTGTTTCCTTACAATTGATCCCTATTTATACTAGATGATGCCCGACCCCTTTTTTATTTTCTTAATTTCTTTTTACTTTGTGCGCTAGGCACTCAACAGCAGTGGGTAGTGCATTATCGTGCAGTGGGTACTGCATTATCGTGCAAACCATTATGTGCAACATCATCAGCACCAACGTCATCGAGCATCATCTTCATTTCGAGTTCCAATAATGGTAGCTTACCAAAACTCGAACAGCAACCATCATTCTACAGCGTCAACCCATCTTTGCCAGCAAACACCATTTCGAGATACCATTTCTCGAGCTCGTCATCACCACAGTTCGATACTGCCATGCATGCCTGAACTTGCTCTGTCCTTCTTTCTCCTCTCCTGTCACTGCCAACTACTCAAGCAGCAACCAACAGACCCGAATTCATTCATCGCCAGCATCTTGAACTTGCTGTTTCATCATTGCTAACACCCAACAGCAACAACAAAGCACCGTGTTCTCTCCTAAGCTTCATATCCATCACCGAGCAGCTCCATCTTCATGGCTGATAGTTCCATGAACCAGTATTACGAGCTTCTACTTATCTGCCAATGGCTCAAGCTCGTTCCATCATCTCGTCTCAGTTCCGTTTCCCTACCGAGCAACAGCAGCAACCAACCATCGTTCATCATCGACTGCCAAACACCGAGATGTGTATCACAAACTCCACAACCAATTTCCAATGGCAGAAAACACCTATTACAGATTCATCGTTGCTGGTAGCAACCACAGAAAACTTCCTCCTCTGACATTGGCTCAAGGTCCAGCTTTAACCGGCAACATAAACAACCACCGCGTCTTCCTCCGGTCATGCATGCAGTCTTCAACGAGAAGATGATGGTGCCCTTAATAAAAAAGGCCAGGTGCCTTTAGTATTATTTAAATCTTGACACCCCCTTGAGTAATCATACTGGGTGCCTTCAGCCAGACATGACTGCCCCTTAGCAAATAGTGAGGAAGCGTAACACTTCTTTCATTGCACAACTAAGCTCAAATTCACTTCTTTTTGGATTATTCACCTAATAGCACACAAATAAGAGAAAACAAGCGTAACACACAATAATATGCAAGAAAACCAACAAATACTAGCATGGATTTAACACAAAATATATGTGCAATATGCACTTATCATCCATATATGCAGCGGAACGAAATCCAGGTGCTTCCAATCTTTGAATTTTCTTTCTACTCCTTTTATTGCTTTTGATTAACTTTTCACAACCCTTAATCTTTGTTAGGCTCAATTGTTAACCATCTAGAACATTTTCCTTAGAAGCACTTTAAAGTAATTGAACATAGCTCTACTTAGTAAGGCTCACTAGGATTTCACAATCACATTTCTTATATGTTTACTGATTGTATGTTTATTGCTTAAAATTTTTGCCTACTAAAGTGTTACATTGAGCTAGTTTTTCTTAAACAATGAAAATCATAGCATGGAAAGTGCAGGGTTGTGGAAACCTTTTCACCCAGAATCACCTAAATCAACTAATCTCCGTAGATAAACCTGAGATTTTATTTCTATCTGAAACGAAATCTCAAAAACATCTAGTTAAATCCCTACTTAAAGATTACCCCGATACTCATATAGTAGACCCAATTGGATTAGCATGAGTCTTAGCTTTAGCATGGGTTGATGGTTTCTCATTTGAAATTGTACAATGGAACATTAATATGACTAGTACAACCGTTGACACGGTGGGAGGGCCGACCGAATAACTTGACGAAACGACACCACTATGTAATTCTACGGATTAAGATTTGTAAAGGAAAAAAAAAAAATCCCTGAACTTGTTTGCATATCATCTTTCAATCCTAATGCTCCTTACTACGTAAGTTACTGTCGTAGTATGTGCACAAAACTATGACATACTCCACATATGCTAATGTTCTCAATCTTTGCTTGCTCATTGGATAATAACCTGCACTACTCCTAAAATGAGATAAGAAAATTCTGTTGCAGTCTGACTCATCTATTCAATGGATATTCATTAAGTTAACATGGCCAATGCTTCGGATGCGTCAGAGCAGATAAATCTAGCTTGAACGGAATAGTCGCAACAACAAATTTGGTAGCTTTTGCTTTTATTATTTCAATGAACAGAAGCAACATTATGCAAAAGTAACCTCTCTTTGTGTTTTTTTCATTCCATTGATTTTTCATGGAGAATGCAGGACAATCAGAATTGTAAAAGAACAAAATGCAAAAAGACCTAGCCGTAACAATTGTAATCTCATTCACTTTTCATGGGGGGAAAGATAAAATGTAATAAGGAATGAAATATACAAGTAGCTCATAAAAATAATTACAGTTGAATGTACTAACTGAATTTCGGTATCTGCTGAAGTTTGTATGTCGTTTTATTTTATCTTGCCCCCTTAAATTAGTATTCGGACTCTACTACAAAGTCAATCCGTTCTTCACTATTTGCTCCAACCATATTACTATCTCAGAGATTACCGGACGTTCGCCACAGTCTTCTTTCAATATAAGTTATGCAATGTCTGCAAGTTTAAGCCATCACCCATTATACTTCTGCCTTCCAAGAACCGTGTTCATCTAACCACGGACTGCAACTAATTTCATCCATCACCATCGTCGAATGTAGCCATCTTACACACGTTCAAGAGCCTGACTCTGCAACTGTACCCTACCTCTTGCTTCATTCGGATGTTCCACTTGATTTCAACGCGACAATTAAACATCAGACTCCCCATTGAATCATCACTAGCAGCACCAATCTCATTTGAGTGACAGAAAGCACCATTACTGCAATCACCCAATTCCCGCCAGAGCTCCATCGCCGGAAATACCACCCCAAACCCATTTCTAACTGACAACGGCCATTGTCCTTCTCCTCAATACCTTAACACGCTATATCCTGGCCATTTCCATCTAATCCGTATCAATTCTATCATCAATTTCCTATTTCCAAATCCAATTCTTGTTCATCTCAACTGTTCGCAAAATTACATCTCTTCTTCCAGACTTCTCTGCTTGAAATCTCTGTCGAATCAACCATGTTGATCTCCAAATACAACTCAGATTTCAGTAAACATAGCCATAGTTTCTACATCTCGATCTATGTTCTTCACAACAGCTTTATATCCTATCTCAGATTCAAATTCATCAACAATAACATTTCAGATCCCCTTTCTACAACTCCATCAAAGTCTCATAACTTCGAAACCCATACTCTGATTCTTCAATTTCGAAAAAAACCCTAACTTCTCTGCTCAATTTGTTTCTTCATCTCAATCTGAATTTCATGGCCGAGCCTCCTTCTATCTCTCTATTTCAGAAGAAGAAGCAAAAAAGAAAAAGAAAAAAAAACTAAAATTTGGAGGGGGTCGGATTCGACCTTCTATCCTCTACCTCGGATTTTACAAAACTTCCCCTCAACAATTAAAATATTTCCAACCCCGTGTCCTTTTTTCTACACACTAAATTTACGCGATTAACCTTCATTTTGTGTTGTATTTACGGTAGTTTTAGTGAGAAATGGAAACGTGGAGAGCTCTTTTGACATTTCATTTTTGATTGAAATCTATTTGGGACACCAAATTCAATTTTTTTGTGTCAATTGATGACTTACAATTTACAAAAAAGTGGCCATATAAAGGTCCTCCCTCGCTTCGCTCGGTCGGCCCAAAAATTTGGAGGGGGTCGGATTCGACCTTTTATCCTCTACCTCGGATTTTACAAAACTGCCCCTCAACAATTAAAATATTTCCAACCTCCGTGTCCTTTTTTTCTACCCACTAAATTTACGCGATTAACCTTCATTTTGTGTTTTATTTACGGTAGTTTTAGTGAGAAATGGAAATGTGGAGGGGCTCTTTTGACTTTTCATTGTTGATTGAAATCTATTTTGGACACCAAATTCAATCTTTTTGTGTCAATTGATGACTTACAATTTACAAAAAAGTTGCCATATAAAGGTCCTCCCTCGCTTCGCTCGGTCAGCCCAATTAATGTGCTAGTTCAAACTAATTCTAAGTCCAAAAAATGTCTTCTTACTTGCTTCTATGGTAGCCCATACCCATATAATAGAAACATTGATTTGGATTTCCTTACTGAAATCGCTGAACAAATAAATAAACAAACTATGGCTTGGATCCTCTTAGGAGATTTGAATATGATCTTTAGCCAAGAAGAACAATTATGGGGGCTACCTTTTAAAAAATCTGATTGTGATCATTACCATAATATATTAAGTATTGCAAGGCTATTAGATATAGGTTTTAAAGGGTATGAATTCACTTGGAACAATCATAGGGAAGGTTTAGCTAACATCCAAGAAAGATTAGACAGAGTTGTTGCTAATGCTGAGTGGAATATTCAATTTCCCAAAGCATAACTTTCTCACTTAGTGGATGCAGGTTCAGATCACAGTCATATATCCTTAAGTTTAGATACAAGCTATATCAAACTAGAATATACCTTCAAATTCTATGATACCTGGAAAAGAGAAAGCTCTTGTGTCCAAACCATTAAAGATACCTGGTCACATGGTATTAGGGATAACCCAACAAATTCCTTGATCCTTAACCTCTAATCCCTCTAAGTTAACTTAGCTTACTAGAAGGAAACAAAATGGTTTACCCTCTAAACAAATAAAGAAAATCCTGTCACAAATATAAAACCTAAACAACTCTAGCTATGTTTACAAGAAAGATGAAAAGATTAAAGAAAAGTTATCTCAATTAGAACATCTTTATGATACCCATGAAGCAATAGCAAACTAACAGTCTAGAGACAATTTGGTTCAACTAGGGGAGAAAAACACACACAAAAAAAATCATACAAAAACCTTAAAGAGAAGGAAATGGAACAATATAGAATGTTTAAAAATGGCCGATAATGAAATTACTTTTAAGATAACTGAAATGCAAGAAACACTCACAGACTTCTTTCTAAATGTTTTCTCTGACCCTCCTCTTTCAGTCTCTCCCAACCTGATCTTTTCCATAGCATACAACCTAGTATATCCGTAGAAGAAAATGCTACCCTAAATTCTATACCCACTGCTGAGGAAATTTAGTTAGTTATAAAAAAACTAAAACCTAATAAATCTCCAGAACCTGATGGCTTCCCAGCTAGTTTTTTCAAACTCAACTGAGAAATTGTAGGTGAACAAGTGGTAGCAACCATAAAACTATTTTTTAAAACAGGAGAATTACACCCATAACTCAACAAAACTTACCTATTCCTTATTCCTAAATGCAGACACCCTAAAGATCCTAACAACTTTAGACCAATAGGACCGTGTAACACCATCTACAAGATTATTGCAAAAATACTAGCCAACATAATGAAATTATTCTTAAACTCTTATATCTCTCCATTTCAAGCAGCCTTCCTCTCTAAAAGGAAAATCTCTGACAATGTAGTTATAGCTCAGGAACTTATCCATTATTTTAATAAAAAGAAAGTAAAACATGCTGGAATAGGAATAAAAATCGATATGTCTAAAGCCTTTGATAGAGTCAATTAGGATTTCCTTATCACTGCGATGAAAGCTTTTGGTTTTGACAAAAACTTTTGTAACCTTATCCATCAATGCATCTCTACTACTTCCATAGCCTTTTTGCTTAATGGTAGTCCAAGGAGCTACTTTAAACCAACTAGGTGTCTTAGGCAAGGGGATCCTCTATCCCATTACCTTTTCATTATTTGCATGGAATTGTTTTTATAGAATGCTTATTTCCTGTGAAGAAGAACAAATTATTCATGGTATCAAGATAACTCCAAAAAATAGTCATATCTTCCACCTCTTCTTTGCTGATGATTTTCTACTTTTCACTAGGGAAGACCTTAAAGAATTTCATAGCATACTGCAACTTATAGAAAATTTTAGCAAATCATCATGATAGTTGATTAATTTTGATAAATCTGGAGTATTTTTCAGTAAAAAAGTTCAACCTAAGCATCAGAGAATGATTTGCAAACTCCTTTAAAAAAATGATCTAAATGATTCTTATTTAGGAACTCCTCTTTTCATAGATAAAGAAAAAATAAAACTCTTTGAAGGTATAATAAAAAAGATGGAACAAAAAGTGCAAGGTTGGATAGGTAAGGTTCTAGCTCAATCTAGTAAAATGGTTCTCAACAAAGCAACTCTGGAAGGTATGGCTAGTTATCAAATGAGTTGCTTTATCCTTCCAAAAAAATCACTCATAAAATAGATGCCTTATAAAGAGACTTATGGTTGGGGGAAAGAAACCAACTATAAAGGTTACTATCCTAAATCTTACTCTTGTTTATGTAAACCTACTAATAAGGAGGTCTAGGATTTAGGAATGCTCATAAGTTTAATTTAGCATTAATAGCTAAACTTGTTTGGAGACTCTTAGCTAAACCTAAGGCTCTTTGGGTGATTCCACTAAAACCCAAATATTTTAGGAAATCCTCTGCTTTCAAAGCTAAAATATCTTCAAATATCTCTTGGATTTGGAAATGTATCAGTAAAGGAATCAAGTTAGTAAAGCAAAATAGTATATGGGAAGTAGGTGATGGCATTATCATTAATATCTGGGAAAACAATTGGATCCCTAAACTAGAGGAAAATCTTAGTACATACAAAACTGTGAATAAAAGATCTTTTAGATCCCATTACCAATAAGTGGAACTCCAATTTAATTTTTGAACTATTTCCAGAACGAATTGCTAGACAGATCTGTAGTATAAGAATAACATTAGCTAAATCAGATACTCTTAAATGGATTCTAACTAATTTAGGAGCTCAACGAAAGAACTGTGAATAACTATAAACTAGGGAAGTCTGACGATTTCTTGAAGGGATTATGGAAAATAGAAAGAATAAAATCTTCACATGGAAGTGTTTACAAAATATTGTGTTTGCAAATATAAAATTATCTGGATTTATGGAAGATATAACACCTAAATGCACCTTTGGATGTATGGAGCATGAATACATAAAGCATCTTTTTTTTCATTGTCCTTATGCCAAGTCTGGGCAACAGATCCATACCCAGTTGACCTGAATTTTAATACGACTACTACTTTCTTAGATGTTTGTAAAGATTGGATAGGAAAAGAAGACACTATTATTCCCATAGAAATAATCATGACAAAAATTTGGTTTATATGGAAGGAAAGATGCAATAGAGCCTTTGAAAAACAACAGCAGACACATAGTCAACTAGCTCTAGAAATTCAAAGACATTTAGAGTATTGGCGTAAGGATAAATTTTTGACTAAACATATCAAAACTAGAACTATGGAAAAACCAAGTTGGAAAGCTCCTAAATTTCCACAAAAGAAACTCAATTTAGATGCATCCTAAACCTCTATGAATATACCAACATGTTTTTCTTTAATCTTCAGAAATAATGCAGGGAACTTTGAGAAAAGCAGAGCAGGACCCATCACAACTTCATCTCCAGAAGAAGCACCAGCTTTAGGGCTTTTGCAGGCAGCAAAATAGGCGACGGAGGAAGGTTTGTCTAATTTTAGTGCAGAAGGGAATTGCAAGAATCTTTTTTATTAGTTGAATGGAGAGGAGTCTCAAATCAATTGGCAGAATCAGACGATTATGGATGAAGTAAAGAGAGTTTTTAACCTTTGTAAAAGAAAAAAGGGTTTTTTTTTACATTTCTATATCAGTAGACGATGTAGCTGATATCCTTGCTAAGGAGGCTAAATCTTTCTCAACTTGTATTAATTGGAAGAATGAACCTCCTTCTTGTATCGAGCATGCTTTAGAAGTAAATAAATCTAATTATTGGGTTGGAGTTTGTAGCCCAACATTAGATGGCTCTACTATTATTGATGTAAGGGTTACTAACTCCCTAAGCTAGTATGTTTTCTTTCAATGCCAACTTACAAAAAAATAAAAAAAATATGATAACTATTAGATATATAAGATCCTAGGGTTATTAAGTTTTGTTAAATAGTTTTGTCAAAAACATTTGTTAGTTGATCCTGACCCTGATTGAAAACCAGAGAAGAACAAATACAATACAACACAAAGAAAACCACACAAAACACTACACTCCACTCCATATACATACAATCAGAATTCCGACTATCCTCTTCACTAATTACCATTGCATACTTATTCCTAAGAATGAATGGAAATAAGAACACCAGGTGGATCAGAACACCGGGTGGATAAGAATACAATGCCCTCCTACAATCATTGATTTTAGCATATTTATCCAATGCATTAGCTACTTTATTATAGTGTCTAGGATTAAACTGGACTTTGACTTCAGAAAGACTTCTAAGCATACTCGAACATTTCTGTGATTTTTTTTTTTTGATATCATGTAATATTTTATTTCATGGAAAAATAGAGGTTAGATGGATGTTTACAAAATAATCAAGAACATCACAAAACAAGAAAATACAAATAAAGATACAAATTACGAATAAATCGCGAAGAGAAAGAGCGATGAACTGCAATAATATCCAATTTTTGTAGGGAGGAGAAAGGATGGTATATACCGGAATAAAATCCGACCATTTAAGATTGTCTTCTTCAAAAAGAGATGATTTTGAAATAAAGAAGTAATTTGCTCTAACCATTGTTTGAGACGAACCCCGATGCTCTAAATCTCTTGGATTGAAGGTGAAATCGCAGCGCCATCGAGTTGAATCATTGATGTTCTTGAATAATACAAAAATAACAAACCACATACCAACCAAAATTCATAGAAATAGTCAACTTGGAAACGGATATAGAATCACCATAAAGATGAAGACAAAAGCGAAGACATAGTCGCTCCAAAGGCGAAGAAAAATGTCAAACGACATCAAAATCAAACCAAAATTAAAATCCTACACAAAAAACTAATACTAATGAAAATAAAACAAATTCTTTGCTCAGATCTATTCCAAAACGGACTAGATATGAGCAAAAGGATAGAGGCTACTTAAAGTGTTTTTAGGTTTTTTCTTCTAAGAGAGAAGAGAAGAGAGCAGACTCGAACATTCAAGCAATATAGACTTATCTTCCCATCTGACACCCTATATTTGGTTCTTTTGTAAAGCATCCATGATAGTTTTGTTGTCACCTTCCAAGATAACTTTTCTAAGGCCCTGAGCATTTATCCAACGAACAACTTTTAACAAAGCTAGAGATTCAACGTGATCCACATCTATTTCCCTCATTGTGAACACCATGGCTTCTAAAAAAGATCATGAAGGATTGCGAACAAAAATAATGTTAGAGCACTACTCGTTCGAACTCGCAAGCGTTGCTATCTCAAGCTTGTTGTCAAGTTTAGTTTCCAAACTATAAGTCTTGATTTCTAGTCTATTTATAGCTAAGTCTCGGATTAGGATAGTAAGTGTAGTTGAGTATTAGACTTCACGGCGTTCATCGATTGAAGATAAAAAACTACTAAGGGGAGCTTATGGAACTTCATTAACAAAAGGTATGTAGAGACTTGAACTCATCTATCACTCAAAATTCTATCTACTCTATCTCTTATTTGAGACAAAAGTCATATAGATATATAAATTTTGATTATACACATTTGATATTTTCTCGAAATATGTGTTGGTAAGCTTTCGCTTAACCAAGTTCATCTTATTTCTTGACGAAAAATATATCATGTGAAAATTTCCTTGTAAGCTTTTGATTTAACTCAAGTTCATCTTTGATCATATTCTTGAAGCTAATAGTTTGTGTGAAAGTCAAAATATGATCAATTATGAAAATTTAGAACAAATAACCATGATTGGAATATCAGTCATTTGATGTTTTCCTAGAACTCGGAATGTTTCTCTTGTTGGTTGATCATGAATTGATTCGAGTTTCAAGTTTCGGATTCAACAAAATATGCGATTTTGCTTCAATTGTATCCCATTGTATACTTCTAGGTTATGTTCTAAAATCGGTTTGTTCATGATATAAACAAAACCATGAACAATGTTCATAGAACTAGTTTCATTTGAGTATAAACATTTGAACTAGTTTTCATTTGAGTCATTTGAAGATGAATATGGTTGATATGAAAGTGTTCATATGTCCAACTCGGTTAACTATTGTTGAGCCAACAAGGTATACACATTTAGGTACGGTTACTCATATCTAAATGAAGTCACTTTTCATTTGTGTGTAATAAGCTAAGTTCGATCTAACTGTTGAAAGTTATATTAGCTTGAGTCTAATCAGGTTTTCATCTAACGGTAAATATTGAATGCTTAGTTACCAAGGTAACATTGATTGCAAACCCAGATTTGAAGACTATATAAAGGAAAACTCTAGAAAATGGGAAACCTGATCTTCATACCTCATGTGTGATACTAGTTACGACTAGTGTCGATTCTCCTTTAACCCTGGGTTTTTTCACGAAACCCTATAGGTTAACGACTTGAAGGCTTCATTGAGATTGTGAATCCAGACCTAACTATTTTCTTTGTAGTTGCGTGTTCTGATCTTGCTATTTTTTATTGTATCGAGTACTATCTTCTCTAAAATTTGCTCAAAATTTAATCTCCGATATGAAAGCTAAAAACTAGCTACAAACATCTTCGTCTCATCGTTTGTGATTCCACAATATCTTGTTTCGCTACCATACGATTAATATTATTGTGAGGTGATTGATATTTTTAGGTTGTTCTCCGGGAATATATGTCCGGTATATAAATTAGTTCATGTTCACCTTGATTTATCAAAAGACAGAACAAAAACTTCTAGGTATTTCTGTGGGAGACAAATTTATCTATTCAATAGGTTTTTCTGTGTGAGACAAATTGGTTTTGTTAGAGCATAACTCGGTTGAACCCACCAAGCATTGGTATGTCAAGTTTGGTTGTCATATTTTAGTGAGCCAAAACTCATTTAAGAGTCGCTTGATTTAAATGTACTAGAGTCAACTTCGTATAGTTTAGCTTGAAAGTATTAGGATGAGACATTAGAAGTATTGCGAAGACTTGAAGAAGTGAAGAAGTACGAAGCTACAACCACAACATCATCCTTCCACTTGAGGTTAGTGATATTTGACTTGAATTGTTTCATTCCCTAACGTATCTTTCAAATTGTGCATATTGAAAATATAAAACTGCGAAGCATGAACACTATAGATAGATATAGTATTAAGGAATACAATATGAAGTTTCTTTCTTAACCATTAAACTTTGTATATGAGACATCAACATAATCGTATGAATGCTATTGTGATTATGTATGGGTATGAGGTGAGGATTTCATCCTAGGAAACAATGTTTTTACATGCATTTTAAGGAAATAGGTTCATGATATGTGTTGTGAACCGAAAAGGAAATCGCCAGGCGTTATTGGGGCTGTTCTTCATTGCAAATCTTATGAACGTCCAATATGTGTGATTAGTATAAACGTTCATGACTTGTCTATGTTCTTAGTAAAACTATTCACATGAGGCCTGACTTATGTATTGGTATGACTTTTATTAGTGAAACCGATCTTAAGTAATCACCTGGGGTATGATCGGGTTTGTGATTGTCTGACCAAATTTTGGAAAGGGGAACCGATCCTATGAAGAGGTCCAGTACATTACAAGGGGGAACCGATCCTTATATGAGGTGCAACAAGGTTTATAGAAGAAAGGGGAACCGATCCTATGGACATGTGCAGTGCATAAAAATTGTGCATTCTCATCCTTTTTCGTGCTAATAATTGTGGATGGGAAAATCACAATAAAACAAGAACACAAGTTTTTGTTAGTTTCTTTGTTCAATATGTTGGGAATAATTCTCACCTCAACACACATTGATTTTATTGAAATATGCATCCTCACTTGTTGCCCAAAATTCTGTGTGTGAGGAAGCATAAAATCGGGCAAGTAATTTTGTCTGTGAAAAATAATAGATATCTTTCTATTTTTGGTAAATATAGTTTCGGTTTTCTTAAACCAAAATTATTGATATTCTCTGATCCTTTATATCTTCTTCTTGTCCGTGAGAAGACTTTGAATTTAAATGGAGAATTCGACTGAAGAAAAGATATCTCTTGATGACTTAGCACTCTGTGCATCTGTTATGACTGTAACTCATGATGTTTCTCTTCATGATAATTCTCAAGATTTTCTAAGAAAGAAGATTTTCTCTGTTAAAGGTTGCATTAGATATCATGATTTGATGATAAAGGATTCAAAAGAAGTATTAGCTAATCTTCATTCCCAACTGTTTGAAATGAAAAAATCATCTACTGAAAAAGGGAGTGCTCAGAAGAATTTGAATCTAGTTTTTGAAAGCAATCGTCACGAGATTTGAGAAAAAAAAAATAGACATCAATTTTTTATTTCTCTCATTGATTGTATAAGTCTATTATTAATAAAAACTATTATGAATAAAGTTATTTTTATAAATTTTCTTGTGATAGTTTTTGATTTACATAGCCGGTGCTTTAATGCTTTATTTATTTGCTATGTATGTTTATGGGATGTTTGATTTCGGTTTTATTACCTTGATATTCGATCTCATAATATGTTGTGAACCCTTATGGTTTGGGTGACTTTTTGATTTAGCAGGATTAAGTTTTAGCCCATGTTGGTAGGCTTTATCAAAGGATAATGAGGGGTTCCTATAGAAACAATATGTGAGAAAAAGTCACAATATGTTGAATCGGTTTTGGTTTAGCATAAAAGCATATGTGTTTCGACGGTTTTCAACTTTTGCTTGCAATTGTTAAAACCGATTTTCAACCTTTCTCTGGTAAATGTTGGTTGTTGTTATTCTTTTGTTTTTGGCATAAGGATGACAACATAATGGTATTTCGATATCAATTCTCCCTGGAAGAAGAAGATGCTATCATAATGGAGAAGTTGGATGCGAAATTGAGGTAACAATCTTGTTAGTTAATTGTTTTCCTGTTTTAAGAATAGCCTATTTTTATTTGGTATATATATTGCTTTTGCTTAAACAAAATTTTCGGTACAATTGATGTTTTTATTCCATTATGTATGTGTGGATGTTTGTGTGATTCAATTGGTTCCGGTTAAGTAAAACTATTGCTATCTTGCTTTATTGTGTGATATCAATCGTTTAGGATTACGAAAGTTTGGTGAAATTGCGGTGCTTTAATGTTTATGTTATTTCAATTGCTTCCAGTTAAGTAAAACAATTGTTATTTTGCTTTATTGTATGGTATCAATTGTTTAGGCTTACAAAATTTCGGTGCAATAGTGGAACTTTAATGATATATTTTGTTTCAATTGCTTATGGTTGAGGTAAATAATTATGCAAGTTGATTTATTGGTTTGTATGAATTATTTATGGCTTAACGAATGAATATAGTGATGGGATGAATTGTTTTGTCCAATTCGATTCCGGATAAGCTAAACTAAGTTAATTTTGATCTTAGTTAGACTTATCAAAGTGGAGGTTTCGGTTATTCAAGTCTAGCCGAATGCCTAAACAAGGAAATGCTATTTAACTAACCTAGTATTTGGCTTGTTTAAAATCTAAAGATCTAAGTTATATGGATAATTAGAACCTAATGAGAAAAATGGAGTTTATCTTTGTTTTGGTCTTATCGAATGAAGCGGTTGTATTTATACAATCGGTTTAGCAAAGGAACTAAGATGTTTAGTTGATTTTTGGTTTGCTAAACTAGTTGGGAAAATTACTTCGGGCAATTATTTCCATGATAACATATCAAAACATAATTACTTTGTAGTTTTGGTTTTGATATTGGTTATCAAAAATGGTATGTAAAACCCTCGTGCTTGACTCAACAGGTTGCAAGTCTATTTTGAGATTCGTAAGATCCTTTTCGTGTTGTCCTTTATTTTTTCGTTTCTTTGTCATTTTGTGACAAAAGGGGGAGAAATATATGGAGTAAACAGGTGATACTGGTTTCAATTTTATGTTGATTGGTGTCACTAGGGAATAGGACAATAGTGCTTGAACGTTTATCTAACGAATGAGGAAAAGCACAAACTAAAGGGTAGTAACATATCATATGATTGGGATAACAAAGACGTGCGGATTGAAAATATACCTATCTCACCTTTAGGGGGAGTATGAGCTTTGTTATTATAATGTCAACAACGGCATTTTAAGGATTGAATTAATGCAGGTTATGTGCTGTTAAATTCGGGAATCAAGCATATGTGTAATGAATTATTGTAATTTATTTATCCATATGATTGTAAGAGTTTTGTCATTAAAATTGACAAAGGGGGAGATTGTTAGATCATATCTCGGTTGAACCCACCAAACGTTGGTATGACAAGTTTGGTTGTCATATTTTAGTGAGCCAAAACTCATTTAAGAGTCGCTTGATTTAAATGTACTAGAGTCAACTTCGTATAGGTTAGCTTGAAAGTATTAGGATGATACATTACAAGTATTGCTGAGACTTGAAGAAGTGAAGAAGTACGGAGCTACAACCACAACATCATCCTTCCACTTGAGGTTAGTGATATTTGTCTTGAACTGTTTCATTCCCTAACGTATCTTTTAAGTCGTGCATATTGAAAACATAAAACTGTGAAGCATGAACACTCTAGATAAATATAGTATTAAGGAATAAAATATGAAGTTTCTTGCTTAACCATTAAACTTTGTATATGAGACATCGACATAATCGTATGAATGCTATTGTGATTATGTATGGGTATGAGGTGAGGATTTCATCCTAGGAAACAATGTTTTTACATGTGTTTTAAGGAAGTAAGTTCATGATATGTGTTGTGAACTGAAAAGGAAATCGCCAGGCGTTATTGGGGATGTTTTTCATTGCAAATCTTATGAACGAACAATATGTATGATTAGTATAACCACTCATGAAGTTTTTGTGTTCTTGGTAAAACTATTCACATAAGGCCTGACTTGTATTGGTATGAATTTATTAGTGAAACTGATCTTAAGTAATCACATGGGGAATGATCGGGTTTGTGAGTGTCTGACCAAATTTGGGAAAGGGGAACCAATTCTATGAAGAGGTGTAGTATATCACAATGGGGAACCGATCCTTGTATGAGGTGCAGTAGGGTTTATAGAAGAAAGGGGAACCGATCCTATGAACATGTGCAACACGTTTTTAGGCAAGGGGGAACCGATCCTATGGACATGTGCAGTGCATACAAGTTAGATACCAAATATATGTGGGGAACCGATCCTAGTACCTAGTCAGTCGTAACTTTGGTAATCTAGTGTGACTATGCACAATGCTCACATGGAGGTAGAACCGAAACTTGTTTTGGTAGAACCGTTACACCCATGGGTTGTGATTGAGTGTTACTTGATCAATCACATAGTTCTTGAAAGTCATATGAACTAATTCTAAACTTGTTTGGAAGTGTGGTAAATCGGTTTCAAGTGAGTAAGTATGAAAAAGGACTTGCAAGAGTAAGATGTCGACACACTTTGAACACACGCATTAATGTGTATTCTTTTATTGTTCAAAGATAATCCTTAACATCTAAGAAGGAAGTAAATCCCAAGATCGAATTTAAATAAGTTAAGAATCTTTTAATTAAGGTTTTTAATTATATATGGAAAATAAGAATTAGTAATGTGCATTTGCTAGTTAAAGATTTTCCAAGGATATTTCGATCATTATATTTGGACAGTGCATTCATAGGAATTATGAAAACCGAATTTGGGTTAATATGGAAAAATATCTTGAGAATATTTTCGGTTTTGGAAATTCCTTGGTGTCCATACTTCCTTGTCTATAAATACTTTGAGTTTGCATTTCTAGCAAACTAATTCTTCGTGACGGTAAACTTCCTCTATTGTACTGTTACTGGTGAAGCTGCCTATCGGAGAGGAGAGTAATCTAATTAGGTGAAATCTCTTACAGCCGCTAAATTTAAAGTCTTATTTGGGATTGAGAAGCTCTAGCACGACCCGTTGGTGGGAAACTAGATATTGCGGTTTCTCTTTAGTTTTTGTATTGATTTGATTGACTAACGGTGGTTGAACTTTGATTGCACCTAGTTTGTTTATGCTTGAGAATCTTCTCTTCTGATATAAGATTCACTCAAACTAGTTCAAGGTTTCGACAAGGATCTTTAGAGTGTTGTTAGATCTAAAGATGATCTTGTGATAATCTATTGTTAACAGACTCCGTTCTGTGTGTGATTGATCACAAGAGATTCAAGTAGATGTGTGCAGGTGTTTATTGAAGATCTAAGAAGATTTGGAGACAAATAAGAGATAGAAGATTTCTGACTTGGTTTTATAATCTTTGGTGTGCACAATACTTGTTTGGGTAACAGAGGATCCAGTTAATAATCAGTTTATCCTTGTAGTAGATTAGATTGATTAATTGAGAAGATGAGAAGATCGACATCAACACAGTTCTTTAGATTAAGAGTGTTGATTCGCTTAATCTTACCGATTTCCTTTTGTTGATTGAACATAAGATAGATATTGGAACCTGGCAAAGGAGTTTATGTTTAGATAAACAAGGGAACCTTTGTGCAACTTATATCACTTGGTTGAAGAGAGTTGATACCAAACATATTTGTTATTCCTTTACTGTTTGGAATACAAACCAAAGGAATTGGTCTAAGTACGTGACTTGTTTACAAGTGGGAGGCGTGGGAATACAAACGGATCTAGGTGAACTATAGGTTTAGTTCCTTGGTATCAACTATACGAATTTGGTTTGTTTTGTATAGCGGCTTAATCATGAGAGTATTCAATTCTGGACTAGGTCCCGGAGTTTTTCTGC
Organism: Papaver bracteatum; assembly: GCA_023529315.1. Taxonomy (NCBI): domain Eukaryota; kingdom Viridiplantae; phylum Streptophyta; class Magnoliopsida; order Ranunculales; family Papaveraceae; genus Papaver; species Papaver bracteatum. Next base: position 2,239,353 of record JAJJWX010001826.1, on the reverse strand, counting down.
ATTTGCGGTTTCCTTGTTAACAAAATTTTGCTGTGTCATTTATTTTATATTTCCGCATTATAATTGTTTTATTATAATTAAAGTAAATTGCACAAACGTTAATTCCTATTTACTTGATACGTGAATCCTATTGTGTTTGGTTTAGTCCGAACCTTTGTATCAAGTAAACATACTTCGTTGTTATATTGTCTCAATCTCGTATCCATAGACGATCACACAAAGTGTGAACCGATTAGTTTTATTGTCTCGACTCAGTCCATAGATAATCACTTTCGGATAAAGGACTTATAGGAAGAAAAGTTTTAGATTGAGGTATATTGGGGTACCCTCGCCTTTTCAGGTTTATCAAGTCTTCGACTTTGGGTCATAGCAACTCTTAGTTGTGGGTAAGATCATCCAAGGGAATCAAGTGCGCAGAGTCCTGTTGGGATTCAGAGGTGTAAGGAATGCGACTGTACCTTGATCAATGTAAGATTGGTTAGGGCTCAACTACATTCCATTCCGATGTTAACTTGTAGTATGCTAGTGTCTGTAGTGTCTTAATACAATATTTCAATTATATAACAAAATATAATGCAAAATAGAAATAACACAGGCACCAGAAATTTTGTTAACGAGGAAAACGCAAATGTAGAAAAACCACGGGACATAGTCCAGATTGAACACCACACTGTATTAAGCCGCTACAGACACTAGCCTACTGCAAACTAACTTCGGTCTGGACTGTAGTTGAACCCTAATCAATATCACACTGATTCAAGGTACATCTGCACTCCTTATGTCTCTGATCCCAGCAGGATACTACGCATTTGATTCCCTTAGATGATCTTACCCACAACCAAGAGTTGCTACGACCCAAAGTCGAATACTTTAATAAAAAAATTTGTATCAGACAGAAAAGTCTATGATAATAGATAAATATGTCTCCCACAGATAAACCTATGAGTTTGTTCCGTCTTTTGATAGAAATCAAGGTGAACAAGAACTAATTGATAACCAAGACTTATATTCCCAAAGAACATCCTAGAATTATCAATCACCTCACAATAATCTTAATCGTATGGTAGCGAAACAAGATATTGCAAAATCATAAACGATGAGACGAAGATGTTTGTGATTTCTTTTTATCTTGCCCTATCGGAGATATAATCTCAAGTCAATTATTCAATTGAACTCGTACGATAGAAAATGGCAAGATCAGATCGCTCAACTACAAGAGTAGTAGTTTCGTCTGGCTTCACAATCCCAATGAAGTCTTTAAGTCGTTAACCTACAGGGTCTCAATAAGAAACCTAAGGTTAAAGGAGAATAAACTTTAGAAAAACCAACTAGTATCACACGGGAGGTGTGGGGATTACTTTGACAGTTGCTAGAATTCCCCTATATATAGTTTTCATATCAGGGTTTGCAATATAAGTTACCTTGGTAACAAAGCATTCAATATTCACCGTTAGATGAAAAACCTTATTCAACCAAGATAATATCTTTCAACCGTTAGATCAAAATTTAACTTGTCACATTGTTTGTGGTTGAAAATGGTTTCTGCTGATTTCGTTAATTTCGGGTGTGCGGGTGATAAACGAATTTAAACCCTAAACAATGTACTGCAAGGGAGTACTTTTAGATTCGAGAGATCAATATGTACAAGTCCGGCCTAAACCAAGAAATGGTCATTCCAAACTTGATTCGGTCACAAAGTGAAGGAGAATGGGTTGGTTTTGGGAAGGGAAGCAAGGAAATTGATGAGACCAGAATAGTTGATTCTGGAAGAGTAGTTGTGTTACGACTTGTATCCGAAAGTGGGAACCTAACATATGGAAAGCTAGCAAACGTTTTCTGAGTGGTGTATGTTTCCTGAATAAACTTGTTGTTCGGTGGAAATAGGTAATACCTATTTATACAAGTCGAAGTAAAACGTACTATGGTATCATTAAGGAATGGAAAAATAGGTGAGTAAATGGGAGGAGGTGGTAACCGTTAACGCATGGAATTGATGTTCCATAAAACCGTTAACGCATGGAATTGATGTTCCATAAAATATAGTGTTTCATCATTAACTCCTTGTATTTACTAACCACCTCATCCTTATAACACTTCCTTATGACAGGCGTAGTGTACGCCGCACGTTGTAAACCGCCAAACCAATACCCAAATAGGATCCCCCAGTTTTTGTTGATGTCTCGAATGTTTTTGTGGAAAACATGTAGCATATTGTTGTTTCCTAGCAAGTCGTACTTGGGAGACTTGATATCTTGGTGACCTTCGACGGTCGATATTTTGCATCTTAAGACGAAAGGTAGCCATTGATCGTCGCACACTTTCGTTTTTGATGGCCGCATAGGGAAGGCCAGCATGGTGGCACGGCTAGGTCGGCATGCCATTGGAATGGCATGCCTTGGCGCGGTTTGGCATGGCCAAACTAGGGCTTCGGTTCAAAGGTTACCATGTTGTTGTATGGTAACCTTGGGCGGCTAGGATTTGCTTCTGGGATTGAAGGGGGACCGTTGATTGTCGCACGCCTTCGTTTTGGTAGCCGCATAGGGAAGGCCAGCATGATGGCGTGTCTAGGTTGGAATGCCATTGGCATGGCACGCCTTGGCGTGGTTTGGCGTGGCCAAACTAGGGTTTTGGGTCAAAGGTTACCATGTGTTGTCTATTAACCTTGGACGGCTAGGATTTGCTCCTGTGATTGAAGGACGACCGTTGATTATTGCATGCCTTCGCTTTGGTAGCCGCATAGGGAAGGCCAGCATTGTGGCGTGATTAGGTTGGCATGCCATTGGCATGGCACGCCTTAACGTGGTTTGGCGTGGCCAAACTAGGGTTTTGGGTCAAAGGTTACCATGTGTTGTATGGTAACCTTGGACGGCTAGAATTTGCTCCTGTGATTGAAGGGCGACCGTTGATTATCGCACGCCTTCTCTTTGGTATCCACATAGGGAAGGACAGCATGGTGGCGCGGCTAGGTTGGAATGACATTGGCATGGCACGCCTTGGCGTGGCCAAACTAGGGTTTTGGGTCAAAGGTTACCATGTGTTGTCTGGTAACCTTGGACGACTAGGATTTTCTCATGTGATTGAAGGGCGATCGTTGATTGTCGTACGCTTTCGTTTTGGTAGACGCGTAGGGAAGGCAAACATGGTGGTGCGGCTAGGTTGGCATGGGGCCATGGAGAGGTGCGTTTGGCATGGTGGGACCAAGAGCTTGGCATGCCGTCGGCACATGTTGCGGCTATCATGGATAGGGCCAATGTGCGGTGCGGTTCGGCTTGGCATGGTGGGGCCCATGGTTTGGCATGTCGTTGGCATATGGTGCGGCTAGTATGGCTAAGGACAAGGCAAGGTGCGGTTTGGTTTGGCATGGTGGGGCCAAGGGTTTGGCATGTCTTTGGCATATGGTGTGGCTAGTATGGCTAGGGCCAAGGCAAGGTGCGGTTTGGATTGGCATAGTGGGGCCAAGGGTTTGGCATGCCGTTGGCATATGGTGCGTCTAGCATGGTTAGGTCCAAGGCAAGGTGCGGTTTGGCTTGGCATGGTTTACCATTGGCACATGGGTGCGGCTAGCATGGTTGGCATGCCTTGGCGCGGTAGGTGTGGCTGGCATGGTTTTCCATTGGCATAGGGGTGCGGCTAGCATGGTTGGCATGCCTTGGCGCGGTAGGTGTGGCTGGCATGGTTTTCCATTGGCACAGGGGTGCGGCTAGCATGGTTGGCATGCCTTGGCGCGGTAGTTGTGGATGGCATAGTTTGCCATTGGCACATGTGGCGTGGGAATTAGGGTTTTGGCCTATCAAAACCCTAATTAGTAATTAATAAAAAAGGTACCCTTGTAATTTTCTCGCAGACATATTAAAGGGTTCAATAAATGTGTTTAAGTCCTGTGGCGTCACTATCTGACTAGGGTTTTATGACTTTACCCCTAAGTTAAAAATCACCATCAACACACACACAAATGGAATGTATTTCATTTAGGTTTGAGTAACCGTACCTAAACGTGTACATTTGGTTGGTTCATAAATAATTAACCAATGGTTAGCCATATGAGCACTTTCATATCAACCGTATTCATCTTTCTCATAACTAGTTCAAATGACTCAAACGAACTATTTGAAGAGTTGTTCAATTGCTTAGGTCTTTATGCATAGAAAAAATTAAAACAAAATCGGTTTGATTCATTTGAATTAACTCATGAATAATATAGCCACGGTTTGCAAAGATTGGATTCCTTATAAATTATTGTTTTAAGTTCATGAACTACAGATTCGAGAAATAACCAGCTTGGGTACGCGTACGGTATGCGTACCTTAGCTACCGGATTTTGAGTTGGATTTAGTTTCCAAACTCAGCAGAATTTTTCGGTAGAAAAGTTCTGCCAGTACGCGTAGGGGTATGCATACCTAAGGTGACTGGTTTATGAGTTCGTATACTCCAAACTCAGCAGAGTTTTCCAGGAGGAAAATTTCCGCAAGTATAGGTACATATACGCGTACCTAACCTGTCTCGTTCACCAATACCGCATGCACACACTTGGTTTCCGGTACATGGATTTATACACTAATGTGCAAACACAATATATATTCTTATATCCATAAATGGTAATCTCAACTCTATATTTCAATCACTGAAACATTCTTCTATAATGTTATAACAATCGTTATTCACGACTATCTTCATCAATGCTATTTTCAAGATTGAAACGTCATCATGACTTTCGTCACGGGTAAAGATGAAAATGGTTAAATCGAAACCTTACCAACACGTATTTTGAGAAAAAGATAGGGGAGTAAACTCGCCTCGAACTAGCAAATGTGTATGTATGAAATCTATTATACTTATATGACTTTTGTCTCAAGAGTAGGAGATAAAGTAGACTTTTGAGTAATAAATGAGTTCAAGTCTCCACATACCTTTTAATCGGATGAAGTTCCACTAGTTCCTTGAGTAGTTCTTCGTCTTCGTAAGATAATATCCATGGAGTCTGGAACTCAACTATACTTAACTGTCCTAGACCGCGACTAAGCTATAAGTAGACTAGAAATCAAAACATTAGTTTTGGTCACTAACATTGACAAAAATGCTTGAGATAACAACGCATGTGAGTTCGACCGAGCAATGCTCTAACAGTAATACCCAGTCAACAACTCCACTTTCTATAGCAGATAATCTCGCTGTTTGCTTCTTAAAAATGCAAAATCCAACTCAAAACTCCAGCTAACATTCAGACTCTAGAAAATGTTAGTGCTCAAAGTTCTCTTCGTTGATAAGATATGAATAAGCTTATTTATCATTTTAAAATGTGGTGGAGATATATCCACGTCCACCACTCATTTGGCTCAACTATAATTGCTTAACTTTATACGCTTGACCAACAAAGGATCTTGCCATGATGTGGTTTTGGTGGTGCCGACACATGAATGGTTATCTTGGCGGGCAGCATGAAATACACTCACTTTCCGATGTCGAAAGATACTTTGGTGAATTTTGCAGCAAATGTCATTTTGGCTTCAAATTTAACTATTTTTTCTCCGGTGATCCAATTCACTTGTACTTTATACAAAAGCACTAAAATAGTGTAATTGGCCAAAATATCGAGTCCTGGCTAATATCGAGTCCTGGCCAAAATATCGAGTCTTGGCTAATATAAATGGAGTCTGTCACTAACAGAGAAGAAACCCAAAGCTGCTACCCCAAAACCGGCCTCCCTTTTCTGTATCTATTCCTCTCTTTTTTATATTGTGTTGCAAAGGTATCCAATTATGACCTACCAAAATGGTAAGGCCCAGTCCAAGTCCAAGCTCCTCTAAAAACCGGCGAGCAATAATTCTTATTCTCGGACCATCTGACCACCGAAGTTATGTCCATCTCAAAATTCCATTGAATTATTATTATCGGACTGAAACTTCCTCTCCTTGTACGTCTGAAACACTAACTATACAACATCCATCCTCTTCTCGGCCATGGCACATTTATCAACATTCAGTCCTTTCGCCAGCAGTCATAATATACCCTGACCATCTGAGTTTAGTCACCACCACTACTTCCCAGTCTGTTGTTGTTGTTGTATGGTTGCACAATTCTCCTCTGAATGAGACCAACAATGATTCAATTAATTCCAACAATATATAATCTATCTCAAAACCCAATCAAACCGATTTAAGTTCAAGCAAACAAATCCCCAAATGTATTGAAAGTCAAACCATCCCGAAATGGCGAGATTTCAAGCTTATTTCTTTAGAGCATCTCCAATGGGACATCCTTAACTTCCTATTAACTAAGCCACGTAGGATTTATACGATTTTTAATCAAAATCCTTCTCCAACGAGAATGTGAGCACTAAATGTAAAGGTGATGTGGAAGGTAGTTACACTAACATCCTCAAACTCATCCTCTAGTTTTAGAGGTTCTAAACATAGATAGATTTTGGGTAGATTTATCAACGTGAGAAACCTAAGGTGAAAAACCGTTTATATATATGTAGTGTTTACAAAACTTATAATACATGGAATTTAGCCGTGACTTGGCTTACACGATATAAAAAACTAAACCAAAGCTATATACAGGAAAACAGTATTTCAATAAGAAATAAAAACCAAAATTTCCTATTATCTAAAACCCTCCCTCGATCTAAGCGGGTGATCAGAAACAATAAGCTTAGAGCGTAGAGAAGAGAACCTATCTCGCAAAAGGAGTTTAGTGAAGACATCAGCAACCTGATCTTTGGAACAAACAAAGCGAACAAGCAGCTGACCACGTTGAACCCTTTCACGAACGAAGTGATAATCAATTTCAATATGTTTAGTACGACCATGAAAAACCGGATTCATAGTAAGATATGTGGCACCAAGATTATCACACCATAAGATAGGAGGAGTACGGACTGGAACTTGAAGTTATTTAAGCAAAGATTCAATCCACATGAGCTCAGAAGTTGCAATGGAAAGACCACGATACTCCGCTTCCGTACTTGACTTAGACACAATTTTATGATTTCTAGCACTCCAAAAAACAAGATTGGATCCCAAGTAAACACAATAACCACTAGTGGAACGCCTATCAGTTTGATCGCCAGCCCAGTCAGCATCCGTGTAGGCTTGAAAACTTAGTTTCAAATCAGAAGAAGGACGAAGAGTAAGACCAAAAGAAGTGATACCTTGTAATTAGCGCAAAATTCTTTTGACAAGAAGAAGATGCTTGTCAGTAGGATGTTGCATAAAATGACAGACTTTATTAACCGATAAGGCAAGCTCAGGACGTGTGATTAACAAGTATTTAAGACCGCCAACTAAACTCCGATATTAAGTAGGATTTTTCAAAGGAACCCATCCTTGTGGATTTAATTTAGTAGAAGTGGTAAATGGAGTACTTACAGGCTTTTCCCCTTGCATATTAGCACGCTCTAATAAGTCCTCTATATAACGTCGCTGAGAAAGAAATAGACCACTAGGTGTTCTTGTAACCTCAACACCAATAAAAAGAGACAATTCTCCAAGATCTTTGAGTGCAAATTCCTTGTGAAGAGTATCAATAAGACGTTGCAAAAAGGTAGAAGAGGAGCCTGTTAAGATAATATCATCAACATACAAAAGAAGATAAGTGACATCAAAAGATGTACGACGTATAAACAGAGAAGAATCTGCACGAGAAGCAGCAAAACCAAGTTGTTGAAGAAACACACTAATACGAGTGTACCACGCCCTTGGTGCTTGCTTGAGTCCATACAATGATTTATGCAGTCGACAAACATGATCAGGATAATTTGGATTAGAATATCCAGGAGGCTGCTTCATATAGACTTCTTCCGTAAGAAACCCATTTAGAAATGCATTTTGTATGTCAAGCTGGCGAATAGACCAAGCAAACGTAAGCGCCAGAGTAAGAACAACATGAATTGTGCAAGGCTTTATAACCGGACTGAAAGTTTCGCCATAATCTTGTCCTTCACGTTGATTAAATCCTTGAGCAACTAAACGAGACTTACGATGTTCAATAGTTCCATCAGCACGGCGTTTGACACGAAACACCCATTTACACCCTACAACATTCATATTCGGAGTATGTGGAACATAAGACCAAGTGCCATTTAGAATGAGGGAATTATATTGATTATCCATAGATTTGCGCCAATCGGGATCTTCTTTCTCCTGCGAATAACAAGTTGGCTCAAAGAGAGCATTAGTAATATTGGTATACTTCGAAGCTAAGAGAGCTTTCGGTTTGAAAATACCATCCTTTCTCCTAGTAACCATGGAGTGATCATTCCTAGTAGGCGGTTGAGAAGTTGCAACAGATTGATCCAGCAAATCTTGTTGTACCAGTGCGATGAAAGAAACATCATGTTGGTCAATAACAGGGACCGAAACTTGAGCCTCCGCAGACGAGACAGCAACATGGAACAAAACTTCAGAAGAAGCAACAGTAGCAGGTGGTAAACGTCTTCTGTAGGTATGACCAAACCGTGTAGCAGCAGAAGGAAAAAAATTGTTGAGAGTCCGTTTGAAAAGAATGTTGGACTTATGTAGTTTTGGTTGGGGAGGACTGTTGAACTTCCATAGCTTTGTCTTTTGTTTGAAAATATTGTTGAACTTCCATAGACTGTTGGACTTCCGTAGCTTTGGAAGAGGAGGACTGTTGGCCTTTTAGAACTGTGTCGTCTATTGAAAAAGGACGTTGGACTTCTAAAGGGAATCTAACAACATCAGCAGGTGAGTCAGCTGGGGCAGGTGAATAGGGTGTTGCTGGGCTGCTGACAATGATCGTTAGCAGGAACAATAGCAGTTGCTGAGCCATTAGTAGATGCCAGCACATTAGAATTTTTTAACAAATCTGGATGGCTACCGGTAGGAGGAAGCTGCAAAGCATTGTTAGGACTGCAGACATGAATTAACGAGCTAGGAATGTTGGCAGGAGGGACTAAGGAAGCAGCGGAAAAAGGAGGCGAGGACATGCCAGCAGAAAACGGAAAGTGGGAGGAAGAAGTAGTTACCTGTGAAGGATCCGAGGAAGATGGTAGTACCGAGGAATTGGGACCTGCAAAAGGAAAGGAAGATTCATCGAAAACAACATGACGCGACCAATAAATTCGACCGGACGGAATGTGCAAACACTTGTAACCCTTTCGAGTTGCACAATATCCAAGAAAAACACAAGGAGAAGATCGCGACTCAAGTTTATTACTTCGATAATCTCTAAGATGAGGAAAACATACGCATCCAAAAGTTCAGAGAGATAAAAAATCTGGAACTTTATTAAACAAAAGCTCATATGGAGATTTAGTACCTGTAGGAACTGATGGAACACAATTCATAAGAAAAGTGTCCGTAGAAAAAGCATCATACCTAAAACGAGGTGGAACGGAAGCCATAGATAGTAATGTTAGGCCAGTTTCAATTATGTGACGGTGGCGTCTTTCGGCAAGACCATTTTGAGAAGATGTATGGGGACAAGTGAGGCGATGTTGGGTACCATTTTGTTGTAGAATTTTACTGAGTTTCTTATATTCAGTGCCATTATCAGTTTGGAAGATTTTAATTTTTCGACCAAAAAGAGTTTGCACTTGGCGATAAAAGACATCAAAGATACCAATAACATCGGTTTTTGTATGCATAGGGTAAATCCAAGTGAAACGACTAAAAACATCAACAAAAATAATATAGTACCGAAAACCTTCATTAGATAAAAGTGGAGCAGGACCCCGAACATCTGAAACAATAAGATCCAAAGGATGTTCATAAACTGTAGTACCAATTGGAAAACTAAGTTTATGACTTTTATTGACTAAACACGACTGACACATAGAAAACTGAACAAAAGAAATAGGTAAGCTATGCTTCGAGACAATGGCTTTCACCGTTTTGAGCATTGGATGTCCCAAACGATAGTGCCATGTTTGTAAAGAGGTATGTTCACCAACAAGAGCAGAAAATGGTGAAACAGGAAGAAGAGTATAAAGACCCTCCTTATTGAGCATTCCTCGAAGTACAACCTCCCCAGTTTGGCGATCCTTCACAAGACAAAAAGAGTCATAGAATTCAAAGAAGACATTATTATCAAGGCAAAATTTAGAGACAGATAGAAGATTTTTGGAGATATGGGGAACATGAAGAACATTGGGAAGAAGAAACTTACAAGTAGGAGTAGCAAGAATACCATCACCAGTATTGGAAATAGGCAAAGAAGAACCTCCAGCAGTCCGAATATAATCAGGCACATTGTATTCATAATGAGTGTGTAGCTTGCGAAGATCATTGGTCATATGATTTGTCGCACCACTATCGGGGAGCCAATCATAAGTATAAACAGAGTTGTGAGATGCAGCATAAGTATCGGGAGCATTAGAAGATGGCCGTCTTCCTCTAGTAGCATTATTATTGTACGGTGGGCGTTTGTCACGGGAAGGATAAGTCACTGTATCCAACCTCTTGCGACAATCACGAGCATTATGAAAGGGTTTAATACAAATTTGACAAATAATAGCTGGTTTACCATCTCGTGTAAGCGGAATATCCTCAGTGCGATTTACAGAAGCAACGTTAGCAAGCGGTGAAGAAAGAGCTACCTGATTTTGTGTAATGACACGGAGATCATATGAGAGAAGCATGGATTCAAATTCATCGGTTGTGATGACACTCATTGTGGTGATTAAGGAGCTAACAATTGATTCATATGACGAATCAAGACCCTTAACAACATAATGACGAAATTCTTTGTCAGAAACAACACCACTAGCAGCAAGGGAATCGACGATATTCTTCACCGATTGAATATAATCTGACATGGTTGAGCTTCATTTCTTGATGGATGAAAGCGAATCCTTAAGATGTATAAGGTGTGCATCTGTTTTAGATGCAAAGAGAGCATCGAGTTTTGTCCAGATAGAGGAAGAAGTAGCACACGTTTTAACCTTGGCGAGAATAGGGGCAGTGAGAGACGACATGATCCAGCCGAGAAGTAACTTATCTGTGCGCCTCCAAGTCCGAAACAATGGATTAGGAAGGTCATTAATCAGGGCCGGAGGAGCTGGGAAGGAACCATCAACGAATTTCTCCAAATCATATCCCTGTAAATAGGGTGTGAACTGATCTCTCCATAACAAGTAGTTGGAACCGGTTAATTTTTCAGAGATGGCACCATGAAGATGTTCAAAGGGTGCGTGATCCATAGAAACTGAGGACGTAGCAGAGAAAGACCCAGTAGATTGAGAAGACATAGAAGAAGTGGTGGAAGAAGAGTGAGAAGAAGATTGAGAAAAGGCAGTAGCCATGAAAACAGAAGTTGTAGGTAAGAAAAGAAGATGAAAACCCTAAAACAGGTCGTAGTTTTGATCGACCTGTCTGATACCAAAACATAGATAGATTTTGGGTAGATTTCTCAACGTGAGAAACCTAAGGTGAAAACCCGTTTATATATATGTAGTGTTTACAAAACTTGTAATACAGGGAATTTATCCGTGACTTGGCTTACACGATATCACAAACTAAACCAAATCTATATACAGGAAAATAGTATTTCAATAGGAAAAAAAAACCAAAATTTCCTATCATCTAACATTTCTTTTAGATGATGTAAACATCCTAGTCACCAATATCTATGGTTGTTAACATATGAATCAAATATTTACTTTTAAAATCAAGAATTTAAAAAGTTCCTAACCAATTTAGAGATACTTATGGTTGGAGACTATCTTTGTGATATTCCTAAAATTATGAAAATATTAGACTTTAAGTTTTTAAAGGATGTGTTCTTACATGAACCACGTACAAAGCACACCACAACCCGTTGGAGATGCTCTTACTAGCAGATAAACTCCAACACCAACATCTTTTAACTTCTTTGCTCCATCAGTGACGCAGCGAACGATTAGTTCACAGTAAAGACCAATCCCCCATATAGACAAATCCATCTCCACCAGCCGCAGCCCATCGCTTCCTCTAGCTTCGCAGGAACAACATTAGCATCTCCACCAGTTCATCCGAGTCTCAGTAAGTGATCAATTCAGTACCTCCTGTTGGAAAAAATTACCGGGCTGCAATGGAGATGAAACACAAACAGACTGTGGTTGTACTCAAAAGCTTTCAAGGCTCTGGTGATTTCTTTTAGACAAATATTTCTACCCTTCCAACGAGTTGGCAATTGCAACAGGTATGTGAAATACCGCCTTCAGGATACAATGAAAGCCCTACAACCGGAAATTGGATTCAAGGTTTGCACCCCTTGACCCAATCAAGAACACATGAAAAGAAGGTTCGATGATGCTTTAGAAGAAGAGAGAAAAGAGAAAAGGGTTTTCCAAGAGATGATTTCGAAATGGGTTTGGGAGATGCTACTTATAGGAGTTTTTGCATCTGTTGGGAAAAGACATGTCTTTTCACCAACAGGTTTCTCTTCACAAAGAGATGCGTCTCTTCATCAACAGCCACTGTCTGTTGAATTTAGAATTTTCTGGAAACGTTTTCCAACTGTCCAAACAATTGCATATCCAAAAAAAATTCTTCCGAGGGCGTTGCCCCCTAGACCCCCACCAGGGGCGGTCTCCCCTGGACCCCCACGACCTGACCCCCTTCGTAGCGCGGTTGAAAATATTCCAACATTCTCCCCTTATTTTCAAAACCATAAAACAAAGTTAAAAACTTTTAAAACCGGAGCGGCTGCATCACCGAAGTGACTGCCTACGTACCCGAGTGGGATCAAGCCAACGTAGTTCTAGCACAATTGAGACTAAGCATCATCGTTGAAACCAATACATAAATGATAGGTACCTTCTGGGTTTGAACCTTCACTTAGTGTAAGAAACTCAAAGCTTTATCGATATTCTATGGTGAAACTAGTCTTGAACCAAGAATCCCTTATGACAAAGCCGGAGTCTCCACACATATTGATTCCATAAGACATGTGTTCTGTAGCCAAGCACTATAAAGGCCTTGTGCTTATATCCTTATTCATGAGTCTTCTTTAGAGAACGGTCTTCTTCTCTTAGGAAACGGCCCACATTTCCATACTCATATAGGTAAGTCTCGAAGGTGTTTCTGCGAGACACCTTTTACTAATCACAGACTCATTAAGGATTTACATCCATCCTATTTTCTTGCAGAAAAACCAGCACTAACTTGAAATGGGAAGTTTTATGTTAGTGCTCCATAATCTACATCCATAACTTGTTGGTACCACATTGAACCTTGTTTATCTTTTTCAAAACATAGGTTGGGTTTCTGCTATGGGAGATCAACCTTCCTTCACAGACCTTAGTCCCATTTCTATATAATTCATTGAAATTAATTCCTTTGGGAAACTCTTCATAAGTAGGTCTACCAAGCTTTTCTCCGTTTCAATGGTTAACTGCAATTACTCCTTTCTTGAGTAATTGACTTACCGTTCCTTGTCTAAGACTTGTATGTCTTGACTTTTCATTATAAGTCTTGTTAAAGACGTTATAGATCATATCCTGATTCACAATTAATCAAGACCTCCTGAGATGGCTTCTTCCAAAATAGGATCTCTACAAGTTAGGTTTTAAGCCATTTCTTCTCATTAATTGCATCTACTAATGCAATCAATTCTGAAAACATTACTAAAAAATGTTCCTCTTTGATTTTACAAAATAATTGTAACTTCTCTAGTGATCCTAATTAACATTTACGGTTAATTCACAAGAAGTCATTATAGACTTGCATACACTAGAGGCATAGAAAATTTGTAGGCAACTTATATATTTGCTATCTCAACAAATATAATACCTTGATGAGTAACTCTTTTACTCATGCCCAATCCCCTACAAATTCATACCCAAAAACATAGACAATGTCTATTTAACATTCTACATTATGTAATGCAAATGTTCATAATTTATGCATCTGTAATATCGTAACACCTCATCGTTGGATATTTGGTCGGCCGCCCAATCTTCCATTATGTTACATATTGACCGGTATTCCATTTTTCCCTTTCGATGTCATTTAAGACCTGCCAATTTCCAAATTTGGAACCTATAATTCTTATCGCAAGAATTATGTTCATGCCATACCATTGTTGTCTCAACAATTATGACGATTTTGATTTTAAAATAATCCACCAACTAGAAAAATTTTATACGACATTTTCGTATAAATTCTCCCCCTATTTCATGATAATTCTCAAATGCCAAAATGCAACTCAATATCATGAAATACCATTTGTGTCAAACATGTACCCCATAATTTCTAAATAGAAATTAAAACCTCAAATCCAATATACCTGCGATACGGTACCATCATTATGGATCTGGCTTTCCTTTGCAAACATTCTAAACAAAGCCTCATTCAACTGCCACATGCGGGTAAATTGAACAGTCAATTTAAACCACGTACATCCAACCGTTATGCACCCTTAAAGGATTCCGAACTTCTAATACATTTATTAGATATCTCATGCTATCATAAAAAATATATATATATATATATATATATATATATATATATATATATGGCATTACTAACCCCAATCAAGAGGACTAAGCATTATTGTGAAAACCAATCATGTCACAGATGAAGATGTGGATGTAAAAATCACAGTTGAAAATTTATGATATGCTTTACGAACATAACAGAGCATTAACAAAGGCTAGACGATAATATGCACAGATTGTGATTATAATGGCTCATCCACATAACATACACATGCCGTAACTATTTCTAAGAAACCGAGATACTAAGGATGTATTAGTCTTTAAGATTGTTGGAAATATTATACTTATCTGATTTCATGGAAGTTTCCCTTGACCACAACCCTTGAGAGTTTGCGCGCCAATGATTGAATCAAATTCCCATAAACAACATCATGTTCCCGAACACGGTTTCCACTATAAATTTGAAGCTTGTTTTCCAACTTCCCTTATTCTCGTTTCCTCTGTCTTGTCTGAATTTATTTGTCTAAAACTGTTGGAAAAAATTACCGGGCTGCAATGGAGATGAAACACAAACAGACTGTGGTTGTACTCAAAAGCTTTCAAGGCTCTGGTGATTTCTTTTAGACAAATATTTCTACCCTTCCAACGAGTTGGCAATTGCAACAGGTATGTGAAATACTGCCTTCAGGATACAATGAAAGCCCTACAACCGAAATTGGATTCAAGGTTTGCACCCCTTGACCCAATCAAGAACACATGAAAAGAAGGTTCTGATGATGCTTTAGAAGAAGAGAGAAAACAGAGAAAGGGTTTTCCAAGAGATGATTTCGAAATGGGTTTGGGAGATGCTACTTATAGGAGTTTTTGCATCTGTTGGGAAAAGACATGTCTTTTCACCAACAGGTTTCTCTTCACAAAGAGATGCGTCTCTTCATCAACAGCCACTGTCTGTTGAATTTAGAATTTTCTGGAAACGTTTTCCAACTGTCCAAACAATTACATATCCAAAAAAAATTCTTCCGGGGGCGTTGCCCCCTAGACCCCCACCAGGGGCGGTCTCCCCTGGACCCCCACGACCTGACCCCCTTCGTAGCGCGGTTGAAAATATTCCAACACCTCCTTCCTCTAACGAACATAATTGTAATCATTCCAGGCCTTATAAATCTCGTCCCACTGGCCACAACATCAATTCTCTACCAACTCAACACAAGACCAGCCACAACATTTTTTACTTTCTCCTTGTGCATCACCTCCGTTTACAAACCATCTTCCCCAACCACCATTCTCTGACCATCGATTCAAGTTATTCAAATACACATGCCCTAACTTCGCAGTACCAAAACAAAGTATCACCCATTCTTCTCAAATAATTCCAGCTATAATCCCAACTTCAGTTCGTTGTTGTTGAGCTTCCGGCATAACTTCGTCTCCATTTTCTTCCTTTTAGTTTCAATCCTGGACAACATACCACTGAAACTTGAATTCAGATTCTTTATTGCGATCAATCAACACCATAAATTAGTCGAACCCATTCTCGTTTAGTTCATCTCCCAACTCCAGCTGACATACGAGCCTTAATCTTTATCTTCATATCGACCCTCAGGTCACATCAACCATGCTTTATTGTTGCCAGATTACTTCATGTAGACTCCATTACGGCAACACAAATTTTATCTTCCGTTTCATCCCAACTGATTTTACTCTGGAAACGAACTTTAAATGTCTATACATCCATGACCATCATAGTCTTCATCAAATCTCGCAACCTTAGCTGATAGAAGTAATACCCAGTCAACATATGCACTTTCTGTAGCAGATAAGCTCATAGTTTGCTTCTTTGAAAATGCAGAATCCAACTCAAAACTCCAACTAACATTCAGACTCTAGAAAATGTTGGTAGTCAAAGTTCTCTTCGCTGATAAGAAAGGAATATACTTATTAATCATTTTAAAATGGGGTGGATATCATATCCACGTCCACCACTCATTTGACTCAACAGTAATTGCTTAATTCTTTATACTTGACCAGCAAAGGATCTTGCCATGATGTGGTTTTGGTGGTGCCGAAACATGAATGGTTAGCTTGGCGGCCAGCATAAAATACACTCACTTTCCGATGCCAACAGATATTTTGGTGAATTTTGCAGCAAATGTCATTTTGGCTTCAAATTTAGTTATTTTTTCTCCGGTGATCCAATTCACTTGTACTTTATATAAAAGCACTAAAATAATGTTATTAGCCAAAATATCGAGTTCTAGCTAATATAAATATGGGTACAAAATGTAGCATTTACGTGCTTATCAATTCTCATGACAAAACTTGTCGAATTATGGATCTTGAATGCTAATTTTTCGTCTTAAAGACTTTCACACAACTTCTCTTCCAAATGTTCCACATAGTTATCACAGCCAGATGAATCAATTCTTTCCTAGCAATGGACACAAAATTATCTCTATTTGTCCAAGATGAAATCCAGTTGTGTCGATAAGCTTCTTGTATAATAGTATTTGAAACATCAAACCATATGGCTCGAGCAAATGGACAATGAAGCAGAAGATGATTCTTAGGTTCCAGAATATTATCACATATCACACAAGTCATGTTATCCACTCCTACAATCCTCTGAAACCGCAACTGGTAAAATATCCCTTGCAACTCTGTTTAAAGATTGGATGAATCAGCATAAGAAGCAAAATGATCAGGAAGAATGGCTGAATCTAGTCATGGTAGTTACTTGGCACATATGGAATGAACGGCGTAAAGTTGTTTTTCAGAACAAGAAATCCTATCCAAGAAGTACTACTAGAAAATATATTAGCTTTGCCAATTATAATAGTAAACTTAATATGAATACATAGACACCACTTACTGTATTGCATAATCATGTGATACAACTTGCAATATGGAAACCCCTTATTTCTCGTTTCTTATCTATAAATTGTGATGCTTATTTTGACACTAAAACAAGACTAATGGGTGTGGGTATGGTTTTACATAATTCTACAGGAAAATGGTGGGGATCATATGCAAAATGCTATGTAGGAGTAGGAGATTCTGAAAAAGCAGAATGCCTGCCAATTTTTGAAGTTGTTGCTTGGTGTAAGGAGATGCGAATTGCTCATGCCATGTTTGAAACGGATTTAAAGAATATAGAAGGATATATTAATAAATTCTCTCCGGTCATAGCTTGGGAAAATGAATGCATTCTGCTGGATGCCTTGGATATATTGAAGTGTTTTCCAAAATGAAAATGTCATTTTGTTTCTAGAGCATTTAATAAAGCTGCTGATGAGCTTGCAAAATACAGCAGAATGTTTAGAGTTACAAGAGTCTTCTTGGATAGTCCATCTACGGTTATTGAGAGCCAGATGATGTTAGACGATTTTTTTTTCTTTGAGAAAAAAGAAGGTCCTTTATTAAAAAAACTAAAGTACATTTCTAACAATGTTGGTGTAAGTTACCCCATTTCTATCAACCATTACAATATTTGAAATAAACGATGGGCAAGTGTTGTCCCAAATTCTTGTTGTTGATGCAATTGGTATTGTTGTTGGTGATCGACCACTTCATTTGCTAGTTTGTTCGCCGCCTGATTGGCTTCCCTGTAAGCATGTGTCAATTTTATATGTGGAATGCTTTCCATTAACAACTTAATTTCATGCGTCATTCATGTGAGCATTTGCACTAATGCTTATTAATCTGCTTCAAACCAAACCATAGGCCATTGATGTTGTTTTGATATTCTTGTTTCTAATAAGAGTCCCCATGTCTCCGCCGCTATTGCTGTTGTGATCCCTAGTAGTGAAGCCATTGCCACGATTACTTGTTCTGTGTATGATCTGCCAATACATCCTACTCATGCCGGTCCTGGATTTCCTCGCGCTGCTCCATCCATATTTATATTGATTCATTGTTGTTGTGGTGGCTTCAAAGTGATTTGGATCATGATATCACTGAATTTGGTAGTTGGTATTGCTTAAGGTTGTTTCCCTGGATATATTAGGACCAAATGTTGTTAGGCCCATTGCAACTCTGTAAACATTGTTTGGACTATACTTTTGAGTTGTATTATGGTTTGCTTTTTCATTTGGTAAACTTGAGAGTTTCTTGCTAGCCATAATTATAAATACCATAAGGTAAACCCTAAAATTGATTTAGTGGTTGTTGGTAGGTTTTCCGCTAGCATTTCTCATATGTTGTTTGGTTTGTTGGGTGTTGAAGTTGAGTTTGGATTTGGGCTTCTAGGTAGATGGGTGAGTATTAGGTTCCACAGTTTTGTTGCTTGTGGACATTCGAAGAAGAGGTGTTGTTCGGTTTCTTTATGTATGGTGCAAATTGGATACTGATTGGTTAGGGTGATATTGATGTGATGAAGTTGGTTGAAGGTTGGTAATCCTTCTAAAGCAACTTTCCACGAGAAAAGTCTATTTTTTGTGGGAAATGAAGATCCCAAATGGGGCTATAGTCCACAATATTGTTGGTTATGCTTGGAGGTGGTGATAGTGTGAGGTTGGACGTTGATGGATGTGATTATGCGATGATTGCATATCTAGTTTTCATTGTATACTCTTCAGTTTTTGAGTACGACCAAATATATTTGTCTTGAGTTTGTGAAGTGGGTAAATGAATATTGATGATATTTTGGGCCGTATTGAGGTCGAAAGATTTGATGGTTCCATGTGTTTGTATCTGTGTTGATGAGTGCATCTACTATTGTATCTTGTGGCAAGGTAGTTTTGATGGGTGTTGCCTGCTTTGGTATTCAGTTACTATTGATATCGGTTGATTTTCCATTGCCAATAATCTTAAAACACTTATCTTATAAAAAAGATACCTGGTTAGATAAACTTTTCCAGTATGGGATTGCATTCGGTTGTGTTGGGAATCCAATATTGGTTCGTTGTGCAAATATTTGTCATCGCACATCTTCTTCTAGATCGATTGGTGATTCGTGTGCATGTGTCACACTCTTTTAATTAGTAAAGCCTGATTTTGCTGCTTGCTCATTCTGAAACCCACTCCATCTTTTCTCCTTTTAGCTAGTTTATCCCACCCAATTGGATGCATCTTCCTTATCTAATTGTTATGGCCCCAAAAGAAGTTTCTTGTAATTCTATTAATCTTCTTGTTCACATGATCTGGTAGGATCTCTGTTTGCATGACATGGTTATCCGTTGGAGTGAGTGATGTGTTAATTAATACCAACCTGCCTGCTTGGTTGACACATTTTGTGATCCACCCTTGCGACTTCCTTTGAAGTTGTTCCAATAACTCCACATGTATATGTGCTAACTCCCAAATACTTAGGTGGTTCAGAAGTGGGACATATATGAAAGGTATCTTCAAATTCTTGAATCTTAGCTGGCCAAAGTTTTGGATGGTGGATGAGGCTTGACTTGTCTCTATTGATCTCTTGCCCTGCCGAAGTTGAGTATGCATATAAGATTTGTTATAGAGTATAACATGTTTCAGGTTTAGCCATGAAAGTTATGAGCAAGTAACCAACATACATCAAATGTAGTATATGTGGGCCTTTTTTTGGAAATTCTCAAGCCCTTCCACCTTCCTTGCATTTCTAGTTTGCCTAGATTTGTTGATAATATCTCACAACATATGATGAAGATATACGGTGATAGTGGGTCACCCTATTGTAATCCTCGAGTTGGTTTGATGTGCCCTTGTGTCATGCCGTTGATATTAATAGCGTAGGTGACCGTGATGCACGTCATGATATAGTCAACAAATGTACCCGGGAAACCCATCTTTGTGAGTGAGGCTTTTACAAAACCCTAATCGAGGCTATCATAAGCCATTTTGATATATAATTTCATAGCTATCTTTGGGTGTTTGGTAGGTGGTGAGGATCTGATATGGTGTAAAAGTTCTGCAGTTATGTCTATATTGTCATGGATTGCTCTATTTGGCACGAATGCACTTTAGAACGGTATTATGATGAATTGTAGGATATGCCTTAATCTATTCACCAAGATTTTGGCTATCACTTTGTAAGGCACGTTACATAAACCAATCGGTCTAAATTGTGAAGTTTTGATTGGGTTTTGTTTTTTTTGGATGAGGGTGATGTTGGTGTGGTTTATTGGATGTTGAAGATGGTTATATATGAAAAAATGCTCTACCATGGCCCAAAGATCCGGTCCGGTGATATGTAGTAGTTCTTTGTAGAATTTACCCGTATACCCATCTGGACCCGGTGCTTGATCCGACCCTATGGATTTTAGTGCTACCTCGAATTCCTCATAACCGATCGGTACAATTAGTATGCTACATTGGTTGGTCGTTAATCTTGGATGGATATCCTCAAATAGGGACCAATCAATTATTGTTGGCGATGCCCTGTATTGATTAGTAAAAAACCTAATAATGAGGTCACTGACTGTTGAGATGATTGAGTCCATGTACCTTTGTCCACCATAAGTTGATGCATGTGATTGTACCTTTTGTGGATCGAAGATTGGGTGTGAAAGTATGTTGTGTTTAAGTCTCCTTGTTGCAACCATATGACTCGTGAGCGTTGATTCCATTAGGATTCATGGCAGTATGCCAAAGCCAAATGTTTATTTCGAGTCTCACGTTCTTTTTGGAGCCAAAAAAGGAGTGTCGAGCCCGATAAAACGACACATTGATGTTGTGTTTGTTGGACTAAGATTTCAACAACTTTGATAAGTGATGGGAGATTCCCAAAAATTTCTTTGGCCCATTGTTTTAATTTGGTGGTCGTACATTGTTGCTTGCGTAGCAAGTTTTGCGCCGAGTACGTATGTTATTGTTGTTGTTGGTTCTATGGAGCTTCCACCATATTCTTAAAATGTGGATGTAGAAACCACATGTGTTCTACTTTGAATGATGCATTTCTTACCATATTTATTGCTCATTGGATTAGCATTATTGGTGCTTGATTTGAGGAAATTCGTGGTAAATATTTAATTATTGCTCCTTGGTGAGTAGTGAGCCAAAGTTGGTTGCATAATCCTCGATCTAGTCTTTCCATAATGAAAGCTTCTCCTACTTATCTGTATGACCAAGTATACGGGCCTCCTTGAAAGCTTAGATCAATAAGACCATATATTCTTGTTGATCATGTTGATGAATGGTTGGGTTTGTGTTGAGGTAACTTGGCTGCCACCCTTTTTTTTCCTCTTAACAAGTGATGTCATTGAAATATCCCATTAACATACATGGAAAATCATGTGTAGGGATTAAGTTGTCGAAATTTGACCAAAAATCTTTCCTTGCTGGTTGGTGAGGTGGACCATACATTCCAATGAACATCCATGGGTTTTGTGCAAAATTAGACAAGACACAATCATGATTTGCTACAATGACTTGGATTTTCAGGTGAGCTTTCCACATTAGCCAAAGCCCTCCCTGTCTTCCATTACAAGGAATAACAAAGCAGTCATGATACCCAAAATAAAAATAGAGATTATGCATAGTTACACTATTATCTAGAGTTTCTAATAAAAACATTAAATAAGGTTTGAGACTACGTGTATACTCACGTAGTTTATGAACCGTCAAAGCATTATTAATACCTTGATAGTTCCAAGCTAAGTGGTTCATGGTTGGTGTGAGTATTGGTCCTTGCCAACACCTCGCTTGCCTTTGTCTCTATGATCTTCATCCGCATCAGTCTCGTCATTAAAATATAGTTGCCAAGATGGTTTGGTTTGATTTGGTTGGGTACATGAAGTTGAGGGATTTGGTTTGTATGGATGAATGGTGTTATCTGATTGTTAGGACTTCAAATTGAGGTCGAGTCTCTATGGTGGATTGAGGGAGGAGAGAGGCGATAGATACATATTTCCTTGTTTTTGGTGGTGGTGGTGGTGGAGCTGCGAACTCTAGTGTTAGAGGTAAGTTGAGGTGGTGTTGAATGTTTTTTCTCTGTTGGTTGAGCTTCCTTTTATATGTTTTGAGTGGTGTTGTAGGTTCATTTGTAGGTGCAAAGAAGTGGTTGTGCGTGATTTTGAAGTATGGTTCACCGTCCTTGTTGGTTACCATAATGTTCACCCGAGCATGTTTATCTTCTAAGAAGGGTTCAATCAACTTCATGTAGTTGGGGTTGAAAAAGTGTTGAAGAGAGTTGGGCTTTGCTAGTGAAGGATTGAAAAAAGGATGTTGGGTCACGCCTGATTGTTGTTGTTGCATAGTATGGGATGGGCCCGCCGTGGTTGGTGGTGTTGATGTTTTCTTTGGTGGAAACATCCTTGATCTGCCAACATTAGTGATCACAGCTTCTTTTACGGGTACCCCAAAATGTATGGGTCCCCCAAATTTTGTTATGATGTGAAAGTTGCTACTTGTTCCGTCATTCCTGCTGATTTGTGGGTCCTTGTCAGTAGTAAAATTCTTGGAACCATGTTGTTCATCATTGTTCTTTTCTGTCACCACCAGAACTTTCACAGATGCATGAACTGTCGTAGGAGCTTTGGAAGAATGAGCCTAGGAAGAGGCGGTGCCAGAGTCCTTTTGCAGCTGGTTTGGTGGAACTGGGGTCCATTTTGTCCCAAGATGGTTCATAATAGCTGATATCCGAGATGGAACCGGTGTCTGACTCGACTGAGTTACTGGTTGATTTGGCCCTTGTGGAGTTGGTGTTTTTGTTCTTGGATTCATCTCTGGAAACTGTTCTTGAATACGGTGTGTTTCTTCGTGAATCTGCTGATGCAAGTGCTGGTTTGAGTTTGAGGGTGGTGTTGATGAGGTTCCTTCAGAATTAGGATTAGAAGATGATGATGAACCGAAACTGATTTGTTCTGGTTTTGGGTTCTGAGATCTTATTTTTCCATTAACAGAGGGTTGTGCTAGATATTTAATAAAACTCCTAGTGAAAAAGGTTTTGTTAAGTCCATATCCATTTTTGCTCTAACATGTTTTCCACAAAGGTATACCTCTAGGACCTTAGATATTTCTGCCATTAGTTCTTCTATTTCAGTCTAGTCTTCAAGATAAACATGGAGATATAACAGTTGAGTCCAAAACACAGCTTTTGTAAAGCATGCAGCAGGGTTTTCTTGGTACTTACCATAGTCTTCAAATAGCACTACCCGGTTCTCGATAATCCATGGTTGGTGTTTAAGTATCATCTCTTTGTCGCTTTCATGGAGTATGAATACCTTATATTCTTGAGTGTTGGTTACCGTTTGGATGTGCTTGTAAGTGAGTGGGTGCCAGTGTTTTTTAACTGCAGCTTTCAACATCTCATAAGGAATTCTGCTTTCCAATTCATGGAGCACCAAGCATTTGTTGTGATGTGCATGCATGAAATCTTTCATCCTTTCCATTAACTGGAAAATATGAGTATCTTAGAAGGTAGCTTTTTGGTGTTGATTTTTGGAGTTTTTTGTGTAAAGTGGGTGATGATTTTCTTTTGGTAAAGGTTTGAAACTTTAGATTTTTCTACTGTAGTGGAGTCTCACTTTCTACTCTAAGCTGATATGGAGGTGGCGAGGTATTGCTTTGATCCTTCTTTTTTGAGAAAGTAGAGGCAGATAAGATGAAAGATGACGAATTTGTAGATGATACCGGAGCTGTGTTGTGAATATTAAAATTGATTGAAGAAGTTTTGGGAGTAGGGTTGGCAGAAAGGAAATCATTGTGATTTTCTTTTTGTTTAGTTTCCTGTGAAAGTGATTCATGCATGTGTTTAGGTGGTGTATATGTTGCATGATGGTTGGGTGAATTCTGTGAGCATGCATTGGTGGTGGAGGACAGTGGAGCTCCCGTCATTGGTTGAAGAATTATGAGAATATAGATAGAGAGTGAGTTGAGTATGACTTAGTCTGGATGTGTGATATCCATAAACCTAGGGATGGTCATGGGGCGGGGACCTTGTATCCCAGTCACTGCCCCGTTCAAAAAAAAAATACCCTCCCCGTTACCCGCATGATCTGGGACGAGGCGTGTTCCCCATGGGTTACCCATAACATTAAGTTCAAGTACGATGAGTTAATTTAATAATCAAAACTTAAGCACGATGTTTCAACCAATAATAATAATAGTCTAAAAAAATAGTTTCTAAAATCTCAAACTCATAAACTCATCTTAAAACAAGCAAACGAAAAAAATAATTGGTCTAAAAATAATTGATGTTAACCATAGGATTACAATATATGAAGTAATCATATAACCTAAAACTAAAAATCTAAAATCCTAAAATGTAAAAGGTATGGGGCGGGGACCTTGAATCCCATCCCCACCCCATCCCCGTTTCATTTATTTCGTGTATTACCCATACCCAAATTCATCCCCGCTTGTACGGATAAACCCCTACCCAATAGGATCAGGTACCCATGGGGATGGGTTTGGGCGGGGCAAACGGCTAATGAACCCAATTAATCAATCTTGGAGGTGTTTCCAGTAGAGATAAAACCAATTTGATTACTTGCATCAAAAAAAAAAACAATTTGATTACAAAATAAAGTTGATGAACTTTCTTTAATTAATCGAACACTCAGAAACACAAACCCTACACAAGTGCACTTTTTCTTTGGCATAAAAAAAGAAAAAAAATATATCCATTGCAATGCCGTGCCCTACTTGAACCCAAGCCATCGATCTCAAAAGGGCAATTTCGTCAATTTAATAATTTTTTCTTTCTTTTTGGGGCGCAATTATCCTGTAAATATATAACTTGCCTTTAGAACCGAGAGAATTTCTTTTCCCTCGTTTACTTCTTTAGGGTTTAGACGAGTTGCAGAAGAGAGGCGGATTGGTTGAGCAAAATTAGCTGTTTAGGGTTTTTAGTTGAAGAAGAAGAAGAAAAATGGGTAAGTGTCCACACAGAAAAGTAAAGAAGAGGAGGCTTTCTCATAAAACAGCTCGCCGTACTAAGTTTGAAACCAAAGGTGATGATACTGTCTATTCTGAGCTCCGGAAGCCAGAGGCTGAGAAACCTGTCTTACCTCTTGATGATGATCTTCCCGGAATGGGTCAATTTTACTGTTTACACTGCGAGTAAGCTGATTCTTATTATTAGGGTTTACTTGTATCATATTCGAGTTATTTTTTCTTGATTTGATTTAGATTAAGTAGGGTTTTTTGTTTATTTGTCATAATTGTTTAGGTTTTGTTTCATGTTCAGTCGGTATTTCGCGAATGTATCAGTGAGAGATGATCATTTCAACACTAAAAAGCACAAGAAACGGTAAGTGGAATTGAACCCATTCGTTTTGATTTTTAGGGTCTATTATCTATGTTTGGTTTTTAATTCATTTAGAAAAAAAAAAAACTTCTTGTTTTGCAGTAGTTGCTGATATGTTGAATTGTTTATGTAGAATATTGTTCAGCGGCACAAACTTGGCAATTAAAAGACTCTTATATTATGTTTGTTCATTGTTTGCGTTCACAACAGTAAATAGAATTGATCAATTTTTTACCCAAAAAAAGTTAGATTAGATATATAGACTATAGAGATAGTGAGAGAAACTGTTTGCAATATTTATGCATCGGATTCCTTGATTAGAAGCAAATGTATCAAAACTGAGGAATGTGATGAGCAAAGATTGTCAAACATCTGCTCATCTCTCCCTTATAGCATATCTATTATCTTTTCTGATAGAAATATGTCGTGGAAATCTGTAGATTTCAAATGGTGTAAAATTTTAAGAAAGAAAGATAGAAGGGTTGACATGAGTGCAAATTGCACCACCTAAAAACCGGGGTGCACATTTTCCATCTTTCTTGTTGGATGGTTCATTGCATTGGAAAGAGGAGAAGTTCATTAACGAGGAGAAGATTATGGATTATACACAAAAAACTTGAATTTCAATAAACTTCTCCTGTCTTCAATACAATGAACCATCCAATAAGAAGGTGGGGAATTTGCACCTCGGTTTCTAAGGAGTGCACAACTTTGCAGGCACCAAACCCTTGTAGCACCTTGTGCCTTAAGCTATTGTGGATATCTCCAGCTATTGTAACATCAAGTGTTATGATGATGTGGTTCCAATTGGTTGAGTGGTATGATGTTTACTAATTTGTAGGTTGTGTTCGCCAATAATCAACTCTTTATGAAATCAACTGACCCTATCATCCAGTAGCATTGGTCGAATAGATAAAATGATCTGATTGATAGTGTATGGTGAGTGGTGTGTGGGGTAACATTTTTAGAATGAGTTGACCTTTTGTGGGTATCATCAATATACTGACTCTATGAGTAGAACATCCCTCCAAAAGCCAGTACTTTGTTCTGTTCAAAGTGGACGAACTCAACATTCTCAGGAAGTTAAAAGAGTAGCATAGTGAACAACATACATTTAAGTATTTGGTACCAGATACCTTAGTTTTGTGCTAGAATGATGATAAATTGTTGATAATGGGGTTGTCAGTTGATTTAGCCCAAGGAGGTATGCATCTAAGGATGAATTGTGGTTGATTATTTTTGCAGTGTGAAGTTTATGAAGGGACCTGCACCACATACTCAACTCGATGCAGACATAGCTGCTGGGATGGGGATGCCCGACAATGGCCCAAAGCTAATGGTAGCTTGATTCCAACAACACTGCCCTGTGTATGCTGACTCCACTCTTTAAGTGAACCGTACTGTTAGTGAAGTACAGTATATTGTTTTTTCATGTTATTTGTAGTTTGCTTACTCCCAATATTGGGTCCACTAGTATGTAGAAAAAGACTACCTAAAGATAGAATGCAATGGTTCAATTTTGAAATGTTTGAAGGTGGTGCAGCTCATATAACTGGCTTCTTGCAAGCCAAGTTAGAAAATATCATTGATGTATCTTGTGCTCAATTTTAAGCCAGATTTTTTTTCTTCAGTTTCTTGAAACATTTCCTTCCTCATACTTAGGGTTCTGATACTGAGCAGGTATCTAAAATCTTCTATCGCAGAAGAAAGAAAAAATTCCAATCCAACTTTGACACCAATCAGAGTGAAGAAGCATAAATCCCTTTCAACTTTTCTGAATTCAGGTTCTTTTTGTTATGGCTTAATCGGGATGACTACAATGAGCAGATAAAAAACAAAACAGGAGAAAGTACTACTATATCCTAAGTTATTAACATAAGATGCTTCAACCAAAAAGAAAACGGGTCTTGAATCCTGATTAATGCCTTTATCTCGTCTCTGTCCCTCAGATGCAGACTTTTCTTTCTCCTCCCATTGAAGAACTTGACCCTGGAGCAATACCTTGCGCCCCCTTACCGAACCTTTGCAATTGTATCATATTTGCATAGCACCCATCCGGATAGTGTTTCAACAGATGTGAGTGGGAACCTTGTTCTACTACTTTCCCCTCATCTATCACTGCTATCACATTAGCATTCCTTATTGTTGACAATCTATGTGCAACAATTATTGTTGTCCTTCCTGAACTTGCTCGCTCAAGTGCCTCTTGTACGCTTCTCTCTGACTCAGCATCGAGTGCACTTGTTGCCTCATCTAGTAACATTATGTCAGCCTTCTTGATCAAACCTCTAGCAATAGCAATCCTCTGTCTTTGTCCACCTGACAATTGTATCCCTCTCTCTCCTACCCATGTGTTATAACCTTCAGGCAGTGCTGATATGAACTTATGCGCATTTGCTAGTGTTGCTGCCTCTATAACCTCCGCTTCAGTTGCTGATTCACTTCCATAAGCAATATTTTCATGTATAGTAGCAGCAAAAAGGCAGGGCTCTTGTGGTACCATTGCTATGTGTTTTCTTAGTGACTTGAGATTGTATTTACGTATGTCTTTGCCATCAATTAGTATCCTTCCTGATGTTGGTTCATAGAATCTTTGTACTAGGGAAATAACAGAACTTTTCCCACAACCACTAGGTCCAACAAGAGCAAGGGTCTTTCCTGCCCGCGCACGAAGGGTAAGATCTCTAAAGATTTGACTGTCAGGACGAGATGGGTAAGCGAAGTCCACGTGCTTAAATTCAACTTCTCCACGTAAAGTTTCAGGAGCAGGTGTAGAATCCAGTTCATCTGGTTCGATTTCTGTTCTTCGATCAAGGAGATCAAATACAGATTTCATGGCTTGTCCACCTTTAATGAAATCTGGTGCTAGTGTTAGTGTTTCAGCAGCTCCATTTGCCGACACCATTAGGACCATGAATACCCGGATTGTCTTTGAGAAATCAGATATGCCATGCTTTACCAGCCAGGACGCGTACCATAATCCAAGAGCGTACGAGGCATAAAGTAAGAATTGAGCTACTCCATACCCACTTCCAGCGATCTGCCCTTTCCAGAAGCATCTTTTTAGAGGTATCTCGAGGTTTGAAGAGAAGAGACCTACAATCTTTTCCTCTGAATTGAAGGCTGCAACTGTTCTGACATTGCTCACTGCTTCGCCTGCTAGTTGTGTGGCCTTGGCATGGGAACCTTCCAGATCTCCTGAAAAGCCTTTCATGAACATTTTCTGCTCAAATCAAATAAGAAAACCCAGGACCAGGTAAGTAAACACGTGAGGATTGAGCGGGGACTTCTGTAACTTAGAAAACAAAATTTGGTGTAATGTCACTAACCTGCAAAACAGTTGCCGCCACCACAACAGGGAAGACTGCAATGAGAAGAAGAGCAAGACGCCATTCCAGGATGAACCCTGCCGTGCAAGCTACAAGCATGAGAGACGAATTCTGCATGATGACTGAAATTCGGTCTCCAATTGCTGAACGGACATTATTAGCGTCAAGTGCTAGCCTTGCTGCAATCCTACCACTCTCATTCTCCTCTTGGTCGAACCATGCCATTTCATTCTTCATTATAGATGACAACATTTTCTCTCTCACTCGCTTTGTTAGATTCTCCCCAACGACGTCCCAGTAGTAATGCTGTAGGGTGTTGAAGATGAGAGCTGCGGATGACACCCCAATCAAGAAATAACAGTATTTACCAATCTCACGACGCATGTATACATAATCTTGGCTGTAGTAGACACTCATGACAGCACTGAGAACGTAAGCAAAGAAGGCACTCATGGAACCACAGATAACAGAGCCGATGGAGCCAAAGAGAGCATAAACCCACTCAGGGGAATTCATCTTCGCGAGGCGCAAAAAGGTACTGGCTTGATCTTTGAAAGCAAGTTTCTCGAGCCGGTAGTTCGGTTGAGTACCATCAAGGGAGAGGCTGAATTCAGATGTGGAAAAGTCTGAAAGTCGACGAGAATAGGGTGACCTCCCGTAGGATGAATTACGACCTATTATGGGTGAGCTGACTGAGTTTCTTGCACTTGAAGGCCTGCCAAAAAATGAAGCTTGTTATTACTACATGATGTAGCAGGTGATGTGGCAGATGACAGTTATATCCCACATCAGCTTCTGTATACCGTATCACATAAGCTAATCTGACCAGGTATAATTCATTTATCATTACTCAGTTCATAAAGATATTAAGCACTGTGAAGCATTTTGCAGCGGAAATTACCTTGCACTGCTCTTCCTGCCATTGTAGAGAGCAGTTTCATTCGAAGTCTCCTGCATGCGAATAAGTTTGGCATAGACGCCAATGTCCCCTTTCAAAAATAGCTCTTCGTGGGTACCAATCTCAGAGACGCTTCCTTGCTGTAGAACAGCCACAAGATCAGCCTTACGTATAGTTGAGAGCCGATGAGCAATGACAAGAGTTGTCCTCCCAATCATGAACCTATCAAGAGCCTCTTGCACCAGTTTCTCAGATTCCGAGTCTAGTGCACTTGTTGCTTCATCCAAGAGCAGTATTGCTGGATTCTTGAGCATTGCTCGGGCTATAGCAATTCTCTGCTTTTGCCCTCCTGAGAGCTGTAACCCTCTCTCTCCTACCTGCCATTTTAAAATTAAGATCCATTTTAGAGATTCTTACCAATATATTTTCAGTAAAAATTCTTCTTCTGCAGCCATTTATTTTTATTAGTTGTGTTTTACACATTTAAAAAGGAAGTCCTACTTGGGAAGCATATAGGAGTCTCAACAAATTGAAGGACATGAATAGAGAAATAAGGAATTTACTAGATTTGATGGAAGGAGGATGATACAAGGACTTTTGGAGGTAGAAAGAAAACTACATCTGAGCTTAAAATTGTAATCAAGTACACTTTAATTTTGTGGTGTTCTAATGCAGACACCAATTATAGAATTCCCACAGTCGGAAAGCTTTCATTTGACAGTTCAACTATTTGTCAATTCTGGGTTCTCATTTTTTTCCAGAATTTTCTATAACCATTTTGTCCAAAAATATAAATAAGATATAGCCTCAATCATTCCCGTGCCACCATCTACACTGAACATGAGTCGTTTTCCACTACCTAACTGTACCTAGATTCACTCTTTCAATCATTCTTCCTGCACATGGTAACTCTGTTGACTGAGACCATGTTTAGTTATTAAACTAAACACTAAACTCTAGCCACAGCTATAACTTTCTGCGCTAAGGCTTAACTTGATAAGTGAAAGTTGCAAAAAGGATAAAAATTCAGTCCAAGATCCAAGCCTGAACTTCATCTTACTCGGTGTAAGCACCATACTTATGAGGAAATTTAGTGTATAATCATCAAAAGAAGTAAGAATCTCCCTAATTTAAACATTGTGCGTCAGCTTTAAAGAGTTTTATCGGTAGCAAAACAATAAAATAAGGCAATTTCACCTTCACATTCTCTTCCCCCACTTTTCTAAATCATATGGTACCTCAGAAGTCCTGCTTTATTCCTTGATCTAAGGTTCTTTTCTTTGTTTTGTTTAAACACATAAATCAGAATGCAGGTGAACAAAGCTTGTGTTTTTTGTTGAATAACGTACTCTCTTTTGTTGCTTAAACATGACTCCACATTATTTTAAATGCAAAAAGGCTGACTAAGAAATTGTGTGGAAGCACAAACCTGAGTATCATAACCAAGAGGAAGTTTAATGATAAAAGAGTGGGCATTAGCTACTCTTGCTGCCTCTTCGATCTCCACCTGTGTAGCATCACTTCTTCCCAAGAGCATGTTTTCTCTGATGGTGGTTGCAAATAGAGCTGGCTCTTGACTCACAAGTCCTATTTGTTGCCTCAACCATTTCAACCTCAGTGTCTTTATGTCATGCCCATCTAACAGAACTTGTCCTGTTTTGGAATAACAGCAATCATTTAAAGTGGAATTATTTGTACAGATTTCGTCGTCAAAAAGAAAAAGAAAAAGAAAAAAATGATAAGATAAGGAATGATGAAATCTTGCTTTATTTTTACCTGAAGTGGGATCATAAAATCTCTCAATGAGAGAAACAACAGTGCTCTTACCGGAGCCACTGCTTCCTACTAAGGCTATGGTCTTTCCTGGCTGTACATTCAGAGAGATGTCGGATAGGATCTTAACATCTGGCCTTGATGGGTATGAAAATTCCACATTTTTCAATTCTATGTGACCTGAAACAGAATTCAACTCCAAACCCGACTCATTTTTGCGGATACTAGGATTGTGATCGATGACACGGAAAATCTTTGCAGCAGCAACCTTGGCGTTAGCAAAGGCGCTGATACTTGGGGCAGATTGTGCCAAACCTCTGTTAATAATAAGAAGAAAAAAGTTCACGTAAACTAACTTGATCCAATAGACAAAAAAATTAAGTGGAAATTAAGCGAACGCTTACATTCCCCCTATCATAACAGCAAACATGGTTGATATGGCTAGTCCTCCATTGGTATAGTCATGCCTAACGAGATAACCTCCGTACCAAAGTAGAAGTGCATAGCAGCAGAAAACAACAAAGTATGTTGCACCCAATCCCATTCCTTTGGCTAAACCAGTCTTGTAGCCGATCTTCTGAGAGATTCTCAATGCAGAGGAATAAGCATTTAATGCTCTTGATTCCCCGACGAACGATAGAACCGTCTTGATTTGTACTATTGTCTGCAAATTATAAGGTAATTGAATTTCAATTTTACATTGAATTCAACCAAAAAACTTGAAAGAAATGAAATATAATATTTTTTGTCAAACCTGCTCAGCAATATTTCCTGCTTCTGAAAGAGCTTCCTGGCTCTTGATAGAGAGCTTAGCTAAAGTGGTTGTCTGAATTCCTCCAACTATAGCTATGAGAGGAACAACAGCAAGTGTCACTAAAGCTAATTGCCAAGCTGCAGTAAAACCCACTACGAATCCGGAAACGAAAGTCGCCATGTAATGGATAAAATTACCCAACTGCAAAATCAAAATCAAATTGGGTCAGTAAGAATTCTAGTTGAACCTCAAACTAAGTAATAAGACTTTTTTACCTTCTCACTAATAGCATCTTGAACCATCACCGCATCACTGTTAATGGCGAAAACAACGTCTGAGGTTCGAACTTCAGTGTCAAAGTACTGAATATCTTGACTCAAAGCAGCTTCTAAGTATTTAATTCTCATCTTTGTAGATTGTCGCTCTCCTGTCCACATCCAACATGATATTTCTGCAAGTAATTCAACTTCACACCATTAACAACCCAATAAGAACACAAATTAGTAAAAAGATTAAAAGTAGAAAGAATTTCTCTGACCTGCCCAAGAAGAAGCCCAAATTGCTGCACCCACCACCAGAAAGTAAAACGCATACTACAAAATCACAGTAAAACAGACATGTATCAGATTCTTTGTCTCTCCAAATAAGTTTCCTGCTTAAACCCAAAATAAAAAAGATAGTCCTTTCCTGATCATCTGTTTATTGAATTTACCTTTAAAACTTCTTGCATCATCTTATCTACATTGTTAGCATTAGAACCAAAAGAATTCACAAGATCAGCAAAGAAGCGAAGAAAAACTGGTAATGAACAACCATGAACAAGAGCACCTACTGTTCCAATACCCATTAGAACATAATCCAACCTATCTGCAAATCTAAACAACTCTTTAAATGCAACTGGTTCTATTGAATTTGGTTTTTCCCCACCATTACTGCCATCTTTCTTCTCCATGTTTTCGTTCTCTCTAGTATCTCTTCTTCTCTCCCGTGGTTGTTTTTGTTTCTCTTCTTCTTCTTTTTCTTGTTCGTCTATGTATAAATCTTCTTCATTAGATATAAATCTATTAGCAGCAGAGTCGAGATGGACAAGTTCAAGTCCTTGCATTTCAGACCATTTCCATTTCTCTGCTACCGTTTTTATCTGTTCAGTATCTTGTGACATTGCACGAATTATTTGATCACTTTTCAAACAACCCTTTAATTCTTTTTCTTTCTTTTTCTGTTTTTTTCTTAGCTTTTAATTTCCTTAATTCAAAGACAGAAAATTAAAAAAGAATTAGGTTTGAACCGTAAAAAAAGACAATAGAGTGAGCAGTAAAGAATCACTTTCGTTTCCCCGACAAGAAGAGTGATAGGATGAATCAATGAAACTTGAGAAATAGGTTTTTCTTTTTTCTTTTTTAATCAAACAAACAAGAAGAATCAAACAAATTTCAAAAAAAAAAAATGTTTTTGATTTTCTGTAAGAGAGATGATGAAGAATTCTCAATCAGTGCGTGTTTGTTGAGAAAGAATGGATAATAAGTAAAGAAATCATGATTTTGTTTTTTTAGCTTTCTTTTTCACTTTCTTTATAAATAGTTTTTCTTTCTTTATGGAATTTATTTACTTATTACTTTTTTACGCGGGAATTACAGTTGATAAAGTTTTTACTGTTGTTTTGTTTTGAATAAATGAAAAAAACAGGAGTGGAAACCCGAATCCTTCTAATATGTCAGAAATCACAGTTAGAATTTCCACTAGTTTTGTCGGAATAAATATTCTTCTGATGATCTTGAAGGGAAAGAAACCCTGATCTGTTATTGCGAGATTTTTGTCAGAAATCACAACTGATTCCACCAAAACTTCCACTTAACCACTTTTTTGATTCCTAAACTGAAAAATCTCACTATAGTTACCAACCATTCTCATCTTCCCATGATTCCCAATAGTTTCTTTCACTAGTACACATCAGTCTTCATCATCCCAATATTTCGTATTGCCTATTTCAAAAAATTTGCTACAATAAACGGACTATGTTATATCCAACTCTGAATGTTCTAGTGTCATAATATCAATGAAGCACAGCCGTCTTTACCTAGAAACTATTTATTACTTCATTACGATTAAGATTTCAGTTTTTGCGAGTAGATCTAGCTAATGTTATTAGTAATTTTTAAATCGTAATTATGTAGAATAATTCATAATTCAAATTTGGTGATTATTAGCATTTTTCTTAACTAGAACACCGCTGCCACGGTGGCGAGGGCCGACCGAACAGAAAACAAATATGGCAAATTGAAAAAGTGAAAGTATTATTTTTTCTGAAACTGAGAGAGTACATCGTTTTATTAGTTGCAACGGAAATTTTGTTGATGCATAAACCAAAGTATGGCTACATAATGCATTATGCATTTTTTGTGGCGGTTTGCACAATGACTATTATTCAATTTTCAAAAATTGTGCCTAAAAGGATAAACACTTCTGAATTTTTGGTAAAAACTTTAAATTTGATATTGTTGTTTGTACTCATTGTGTAGATCTCTTTAAAAGCTTTCCAACGAGATACAGCCTAACCTCGATAAATGAATACCATCGGGACCAAGGAAAAATATTCGTTTATCGGGGTTATTTATTTATCGGTAAATGAATATTTCTTCATTTAGACAACATTTTCTTAATTAAGAAGTTAAATTGTATAAGAGAAGATGTACAAATGTACCCAGAGGGCAGTGGTCAAAATTCTTGCCCCCTAATACAACATCTAAAATTCAACCATGTGATGCTAGGATTATTCGAGTATTCAAAGTTCATTATAGGCGTCGTTTTTATTCTAACATCTTGCAAAGCCTTGAATTTGACCCACCAAATCTTGAAAAAAATAACATTTTGGATGCTATTAATTTTGCTACTATGGCTTGGATATTTGACGTGACGGCAAAAACAATTGCAAATTGTTTCCGTCATTATAAGATTCGGTCTGAAGATATTGATGTTCCCGAACCAGAAAATGGTCAATTAGAAGAAGATGTCCAATGACTAACTAGTGTCATTTCTAATTTACGTTATAGAAATGTGATGGACGTCGAACATCTTTTAAACTATCCTAACGAGAATGATGTAGTTATCGAATCTCCAACAGACGAAGAAATTATTGAGTCAGTAATGAATGATGAGAATGATCCTGAATCAGATGATAGTAGTGTCGTATCAAATGTGTCATCTAAAGATGCCTTTCAAGCGATTGTCACTTTAAAAAATTACTTGCTACAACACGAGCAAAGTATTCCAGAAATTGTGCAAGCATTGCATAAAATTAAGGATGCGGTGCATTTTAGTTTGGGTGGAAGAAAAAGACAATTAACTATATATGAATTTTTTTCAGTTTATTTCTACATAGTATATTTTTATGTAAAATTTACTGATTATGCATTTTGATTTATTCTTATATATAATTTAGTGACTATTCGTTTATATTTCCATAGAGCCTTTAATGATTCAATTTTTTTTATTCATTAATGCATTAAGCGAGGTTATTCATTTATCACCTTTGCCCAAGTCGGACCGGAAAAAACTATTCATTTGGCGAGGTTATTCATTTATCGAACATTCGTTTATCGAGGTTGGACTGTAAAATTTGTAAAATCCTAAGGCACGGATTTTTCGATATGTTATATTCTAGTTTGCTTGCCAATTATACCCCTGAAAAATAGGATACATAAAGAGTTATAGTAATTGGACTAAAAGGGAGGGACAATTATGTCAAGTGAAAAAGTAACCATGGACACTAAAGATTTCCAATCTTTTTATCAAATTGCACATTTGCGTGAGGCTTCATTTTACAAAAAGTTTCCATAAAAGGGACTCCCTCCCTTCGGGCCCTCCGATCGGTCGACCCAATTATGTTATCTGAAAACGGTTTGTTTAGTTAATTAAATTACTTATCATATAATTTTATGATAATTTCATATATAGCCTTTGAATGGTTTCCATCGTTTTAAGTATATTTCCTGGGACAATATATTTATTTCGCAGACTATTCGTTTTTTATATGATCTTTTATCTTAATGAAGAATTTTTTTCAAATGGTGGAGTCTCAGTTCTCATACCAACCTCCTCAATGAACTACATGTATTTAATACTTTAGTTGTATTTTAGAATACATAACATTGGTTTTCATTATGTATTTCAGCTTTGATGTATTTGATTATGTATCCACTCTTCCATAATCGTTTTTTTCTTGTACCTTTAAAAATACAAATCTTAGTGTCCTTAATTTGAATTAACATCTAACCTATTTGTTTACCATAATGCCCACTAATATAACAATATGTTATGGTAAATGTTTCTCGGTTAATTACTTTGGTCGATTTCTAATGCTAATATAATTTTTCGCCTATCATTTAAGACAAAAAGGTGCAGATTTTGGGCCGCAATGTCTAATTTCGAATCACAATGTATATTTTTAGCTTGCACAATAAGTTTGGGTCACAAGGCTGAGCTTTATAATATCTAATCAAAGATGTCTCTCTCTCTTTTCCTCATGTTCCTCATCATCTTCATTTTACTCCTAGATATATCCATCTCTAATTAATCCTTTTCTATAATTTGCTAATCCTTAATCCAAATACCTCAGTGCTCCTTCCTAATCTAGTGTTCCTTTGTGGCTCCCTCTTTGCTTAAATTTTATCCTTTTCAGTATGTTTACCATACATAGAGAAAAAATTCTTCAGACTTTATACCTTCAAGTCTCGTACCACCAATGTAATACTAGTCAAAGAATTTTTCCTAACAACTTTTATGTAAGGTTAACTCTCAGTATCTCTTGCGTCTCATCTTAGATATATTATCTTTTTAGTTACAAAAAATGGTGACTCTCAATCAAACACATGAAAATACAATGTTTGGATCATCTTAAAAAGACTGATCCAATCTTTTTGTTTATTCATGTTAGGGCAGATAATAATGGTTTTACAGATATTGTATTTCTCTTTCCTTGCTAATCGAATATTCTCTTTATGATCAAAACCCATATTTAAACTCTAAGAATACCTACATTAATATTCAACCCCTCAATATCCAATTCGATTAACCTTTCTAAAAAATGGTCAGATGTGGTTAGAAATGATCATCAAGGAAGAAATATTAATCTCTATTGAAAAGCTATGAACAATATTCGTTCAAAAATCCAAACCTATAATTACTCTATCTCGTAAAAGAAAAAAAAATGTTTGTATGAATATATCTCTCATTTCCATTGTGATCATTATGCTTCAACCTCAAAAATCAAAAAGAGAAATCATAAAATAATCATTGAAGTGGTCCATATTAGAGGGTAACTATTTTCATGTATCAACAATGTGCAACATGTTAATCCCAAAGACAAACATGGTATCCGGGAGTATTCTGTTGTCATTTCAGCTTATTCTCAAGCTTTCTTTGATACTGACTATCCTTCTAGTAATCAATTTAAGCCAAGAAACAGTTTGATTTCATGTCGATAAATTACAAACAAGTTATTATTCGTTTACATACGTCTGATCACTTTCATTGCGAAGATTGGGATTTCTGTACCAGCTTAATGACATTAGTATCAATGTTTTATCTTGGGAACAAGATTTTCTCAAGCTTGAAAATCTCTTATGATTAATGATTTTCAAGTATGTTTATCTAGAGTTCCATTCCAATAGAGGTCTTTAGATATCTTTCACTCTTTAGCCAAATCATGTGCATAATTATTTTTAGTCCCAGATAAGCAAACTCTGGATCTAAGTAATATATATGCTCATTAATAAAATGAAGATTCGAAATGTATTGGAAGTCTATGATATTCCAAGATTCATTGAGTTGTGTACTTTTATAGTATAGATTATTTTGACTAATATGCAATTGTACAACACTTATTTTGACTAATATGCGATTGCACATTCTTCTTTGTAACTCATGACAAATTTATCACGTGCTTATACATGATCAATCTATATGGAGAATTTAAACTCGCTTGGTAACAAAGTAATTTGTAAACATTGAAACAAGTTCATGAACTCATCTTTGTTCGTAAGCCACCTAGCATTGTTCATAAATATAAATAGAGGACTCTCAGTATATTTGAATCTCAATCCTGACACTTTTGTGTCCTAGTTGCATTTAGAGTCGTCCATTAAAGCTCTAGGTTTTTCCGTGAAACTGTATTAGGTTACGACTTTTTAAAGTCTTCACCAAGGGACATGTCAAACTATATTTTACTTATTAGTTCTTGTTATCCGGATCTTTTTTTATTGATTATTGTAGTTTGCAAACTACAGATCAGGAACAAGATAGATGGAAATCACAAAGTACTCTTTGGATCAGACTTTGTGATTCTACAAGAAAGATATCTGAACTCTTTTTTTGATTTGTTTATATTGTTCTTGTGAGGTATAATCGATTAGGCATCTCTATAACCTTTTGAAGAAAGTAATCTATCATAATTATTGAGGTTTGATTAATATCATCTTTACCGTGAAAATCCCTCATATGCAAATAGATTTCGATTACCTTGATTGAATATCTTTTTAAAGGAAAGCAATAGGATATCTGTTAGAAGCATATTAGTTAAAATTCTTCACTTAGGCTGAAGCAACTTCTATGGATGTAAAGGACGTCATCTAGGGGAATCCAGTGCCTAGGGTCTTGCGAGATCCAAAAAACATAAAGAGTACGATTGAAGCGGAACTGCTCTTATAGTCAATTTGGTTTCAACTATATTCCACTCTGAAGTCTGATAATAAGCTAGTTTTCGTAGCTGTTTAATAAGTATCGTGTTCATGACTGGACTAGGTCCCAGGATTTTTTCGAACATTGCAGTTTTCCTCGTTAACAAAATTTCTTGTGTTTTATGTTATTTTTTTTCCGCATTGTATTATTTATCTTTATAATAGAAATATCATAAGTAGTACGTTAAAAAAACTAGATAGTTTAAACGCTCAAACTATATATAACTTACAAAACTTGCTCTTGTGAATTCGTATCTTGAAAAATAGATTACAAAACTTATTCTGGTTGGCCATTTCATATATAGTTCGGGCACATACTAGGTTTATTTTTGGATATTGATTTTTGAGATAGCCCAAGTAAACTTGTTTACAGATCAGGTATATCAGCTTTATTGTGGATATACACTTACTGATTTTAACAAGTTTTTTCATACATATTTCCGAACGAAAAAGTTGTTGGTGTACTTGTTACCCTCTCTCCTTTTCAATACTCAATATATATGGGATTTTTGGGCTGATTAGCAAAGATTTTTGAGAAATCTCATGCATATGCTTAAGATCTCTATTAATCCACCTTATTATCTGTCTAAAAGCTCATTGGACAAGAAAGAGTGTACGGATGGAAAAAGACGCGGATTTTAAATATTTTATTCCACTAAGAGTAGAGATAAAAGGCAAAAACAGAGTCCATCTCATTTTTCTTTCACTCCTGATGTTTTTTGTTTTTTTTTTGGTATCTCTTCATCACACTCTTTTTCCTCCCGCCCTTCAAAATCTATTTCATAATATTTTTGTTTGGCTCATATTATACGTAAAAAAATTTGGATTAAAAAACACTCTTCAGCCTACTCGACCTCAAGTTCATCTACTTCATCTTCTTTTTCTTTCCAAATATAACCATGACCCAGACACCCCTTATCTGATTAAGATTTATCTTTTGCTTCCTCTATGTCTCACTCTTTTAATATTCATTCCTAATCTTTTTTCTCCCCTTAATATAATTTCATTCTACTATTTTCTTGTTATCTCTTCCGACCACTATTTTTGCACTTCCCCCGCTCATTTTCTTGTTTCTTGATTTCCCTCAATTCCTGGCCCTCCCTTCTTTCTATTTCCCACATCTCTCCTTGTCCCCCTTTTCAAGATCTGTATTCCCTCTTCCCTCTTCTTCCCCTCCTATTTCGTTGAATTTATGGTTATCACCCGAGATTGATATAGGTTCCTTAATATTGGTTTAATGTCCCGAAGGTTCTCTTTGAAATTCTATAGAAGTAAAAGTCAACTGATTCATGAAGATATAAATGATGTTTCTTCTATGCCGAAATCATTAAACATTATCCAAAGGCAGGAAAACAATGCTGCTACAAACTTAGTTTTGATATGTACCAGATCTATTAACCAGAAGGCTATTAAATGCACATGTATGAACTTGAGTTTGTTTATTAATCGGTCAAGAACGAGAAATATAGACAAAGAGAAAACGTTGTTGTTCTGCAGTAAGGGTGTTATTTGTTTTTTTTCAGCAGTAAGGGTGTTATTCTGCTGTAAGAAAAAACTTTCGTCGGACAATGCCATTTCTGGCTCTCTTACGGAAAAATATTGTTGTTCTGCATAGGGGTGGGACTTGGGTTGGTTGGGCGGGTTAGAAGGCTTGGCCGAGGCAGACTTGAGCTAGGAATTCTTTTCCCAGATTGCCCATCGAACCCGTGGAATTTATTGAGGTGTTGCCCAAGTCCGCCCAAGTTATGTTCCTCGAGTTCCCCGGGTTCGTCGGGTTGGCCCAAGTTCTACTAGACATACAAGTTTGTTAATGTGATAATAATAAATTTAGTAATAATAAGATTTAATTCTTCTATTTATTTTAAATTTCCAAATAACTGAAGATTATTTACAATAATATAAACTCTTTTCATATCGAATAATTAATGAGATAGATATAATTTATATTTTCACTAATAGATTTGAAGATAATATCTAAAATTCCTCTAAATAGATGATAACACTAATTATAAAAAATGTCTTATATATAGTTTTTCGGGTTGGGCGGGTTGTTTGGGTTAGAAATATTTGTTCCCATGCTTTCCAAAATTTAACTCGGGTTCATAAAATTTATGCCCAAGCTTGCCCAAAGTTTTGAAATACGTTGTCCAAGTCCGCCCAACGTTCGGGTTGGGCATGGGTTGGGTGGGTTGACCCAACCCAAGTCCCACCCCTAGTTCTGCAGTAAGGGTGTTATTTTTTAATTTTTTTCAGCATAAAAAAATTGCACTATCCATTAGTGTTTAACAACACTACACTACCTTTTTTTGTTGATGAAAATCACATTTCAATACATTCAACCCAAAATAATGATTACATGATTGCTTATAAGACTATCAAAAACATAAAAAAAAAAAAAAATCAAAACCCAAATACAAATACAAATGACGACACCAGTTACAAGTACACCGCAAAGATATTCAATTTTTGTAGATGCAGTAGTGATGAATGTTGGTGTGAGTCAGAATCAACTCGGACCAGTTAAATTGATTATCTTCTTCAATAAGAGATGCTCCAAACAAAATGGAGTATTTTTTCCCAAAATCTTGTAGATCTAAATGAATCAGGATGCCCTAAACCCCTCTTGTTGAAAATGAATCTAAAGAGACCGCCGATCAGAATTGTTGATGTTCTTGATGACTTTAGAATAGCAAATCCATAAACACCATTAAGATTTGAAAGAATCACTATGATAGCGAAGAAAAAATCGTCGTAAAGGCGAAAAAAGATCGCTCAAATGGTGAAGAAGTTTGTTCATAAAAACAAAAACAACAAAAATAAAACCTAAAATAGAAAACTAAAAATCCTTGCTCAGATCTTAACCCAAAAGGACTTAGATCTGAGCAAAAAATAGAAGAAAACTCTAGGGATTTTCTTGTTTTAGGAGAGATTGATAGAGAGCTTTCTAAAGAATAATATAAAAGCTTATATAAAGAAAAAAAACAAATAAAAAAATACTTAAACTCCTAAATTAATTGGTTATGTAAAAATTTTGTTTAAAAAAAAAATGGTCATTGGGAAGGAAAACTTAAAGCCCCTTAGCCATATATTTTTGAAAATGACTAATTACCCTTAATTGATTACCATTAATACATATATATATATATATATGATGATTTTTGGGGTGGAGGTGGGGGGGGGGGGAATCTTCTACAACTCATGTAGAATCTTTGAATAATAATCAAATGGATTATATGCATGATATTCACTTTTATTTTCCCCAAACCCAAAGTGACTATGTAAATGATAAATCTTTTGAGCCAAATAAAGAATCAAATGACCCATAAAAAGAATTTGGAGCTGAAAAAAATCAGGTACATGTCTTACATGGCGAAGAATATGAGTTTTGTATATTTAAATCGTCAAATGATGGAATTTTTTTTTTCTTTACTTTTGTTGCCCAATGTCGTCAAGGTCGGCGATTTCCTTACCTTGACGAATTCCTTAGTAGGAAGTTAGTTATGTACAAAATCTGACAACTCTTCATGGATAAAAAAAAATCGTCACGTTTCTATACCAGATAATGCTGATAGTTTGGGCCTTATTGGTCGTCCGGGTCAATATTATGAACCTTGCCGACCAATTGTGTATAAATTCATAAAGAACTTTGTTGTAAATTCAGGTTTGGAATATGGCAACCGTGTTGACTATGTTTTTTTCTTCTTGACGCATTATATCTTACTTATGATGTTTTTGTAGATTGTAGTAGCGTTTAACGACCAGATTGAAGATTTCAGTGTTAGGGGGCCTGATACTCCCACCTATTATGCTAATGATTTGGAATGTTACCCAACCTTGACATATTCTTTATCTTTGAATGATTAATTTGCATAGTGCTTCTAAGTTTATTTTTTATTTGTGCAATGTAGGAATGGTCATCTAAAGACAAAGCAGTGAAACACATTATTGAGAAAGAAAAAGAAAAGACGTGTGTTCTAGTGA
The DNA here is from genome assembly GCA_023529315.1 of Papaver bracteatum. Taxonomy (NCBI): domain Eukaryota; kingdom Viridiplantae; phylum Streptophyta; class Magnoliopsida; order Ranunculales; family Papaveraceae; genus Papaver; species Papaver bracteatum. The sequence goes on along the minus strand of JAJJWX010001826.1, from coordinate 2,196,343 downwards.
AAAACACCTAACAAAAACCTACACGGTTTGAAATGTCTTACGAGTGTAGTGGATTTCCGGTAAGTCCCAAGGGAAAGGGATATGTGTATCCTAAGAAGATGAATATGATGTCCAAGGCTAAGTCAAAGAAGTGTGGTTTCCCATTCAAGATTATATTCTTGTTGAACCAATAAACCAACATGTGGAGAATATATAGAATTGGTATTTGTTAGTTAGTATGACCATAAAGATATGCAAAGTTTCGCTGGACACATGACACCTCTCATTGCCAATTTGAAACCGCGAGTTCGATCAAGTTGGGAAATTAAACCAAGTAACCTCCTAACTAAGTTCAAGACGGATGAAAAAGGTAACCTTTTTCATTGTCTACAATTAATACGGCCGAAGGAACTATCAAAAAAATGGAATGGGATGGAAGGAAGGTAATGAAAAAATCATAATGGTTTACCCACAAATAAAACTACACGGTGAGACACCATATATCATTGGATGGCAAAATGGATCATATTTTTCTTGCGCATCCAAAGATGATCGAATTGCTTCTACCAAGTTTTGTTTATGGATTATACTTGTAAGACGAATAGGTACAACATTCCTTTGTTGAACATTATAGGACAAACCTCGGATAAGCAATCAATAATGGTAGCATGGTGTTTTATGGATCGTGAGAAACATAAGAGTTATATTTGGGCATTGGAAACCTTGAAGCTTCTTTACCTTGAAGATGAAACTCCCGCATTATAGTGACTGACAATGAGTAAGCATTAATGAATGATGTGAGCCTTGTTTTTCCAAATGAACAAAATTTGATTTGCACGTGGTACATACAATACAATCTTAGGAAAAATCGCAGGCATCGAATTCAAAAGAAGAAGGAAAATAAAGGTAGTCAACGTGCAAAATAGGAAGATGAATATCTTAGTAAACTAACTCAAGAGGAGAAATATGAAGAGTAAAATAAAGAAGACGGAGAATTAAATGACAATGAGTTTAAGTTTTGGTTATTCATGAAAGCGTGCGATAATTTGGCTTGGTCGATTGTAGTGGCAAGATAAGAGAGAAATTTGAAGGAGTTTGAGGATGATTGGTACTATTACCCTAATGTAGTGGCATATTGCAAGATAAAATGGTTGAGGCCACACAAAGAGAGGTTTGTGTACGCTTTTACTTATGATTATAAAATTTTCAAACTTAGGTCCACAAGTATGGTAGAGCAAGATCATGGAAAACTAAAAGGTTTACTTAGCACGAGTCAAAATGGGATTCGTGATGGTACAACATGTTATCCATGAGTACACTAATAATAATATCACTAAGATGAATAAGAAATTTAAAGAAAGTAGGCACTGGAAGTTGATGAGTTATAAATATGATAGTTGGTTGCTCGTGCATATACATTATAACATCTCGCATTGGGAAATACATTTTATGATGATACAACTCAATTTGTATCAAGACTATGATCACTCCTTTTAATTGTAGGAGATGACGACTCTCAGACTTCCTTTGTCGACATATGCTTGGTAGGTATAGAGATTCGATTCCGATTGAGTATATTGATCCTTATTGGAGGAAACTATTTTTTATCCCAACACCAAGATAAGCTCCCGGTGAAGACTTTAGGTACATGGAACTTGGGAGAATAATCGTCGATAAGTTAAGCCAAAGATTAGTCATTCTTTTGAGAGTCAAACAAGTGGACAAGATGTTGAAAGGAAAAGAGGTCGTCCGAGAAAGGTAATAAAACCGGTATTTGACGAGTATCGCGAACAACTCCCTCTAATTATTCACGAGTTCTGTATGTCTACATACGACGTACCAAAAGATGAAAATTATGAGTTTCACATTTCCTTCCAACAATTGGGACACTTAGGTGGAGCGGTCTCGGAGAACATCACCCAATGTCAACATATAAGAAAGAAGATGGATGCGCAACTAGAAAAATACAAGGAATTTTATATTTTAATGATGTTAAAAGGTTTAATGGAAGACAAAGAAGTTACTTTCAATTATTTGGTTGCTCGTGTTTAAGGCTCGGAGAGGAATGCACCAATTACAAGAATCATTGGATGAAAATGCCACAGTGTGGCGGATATTTGGTCATGCGTTGTAACTTTTTTAGTCTTGGATTTTATCTAACATTTGCACCAAAAAGAATGGTTTGTTTAGATACGTTAAAGTTTATGAGAATTGTTATTAGCTTTGGTGAATTACAACCATTACATTGGTGTACAACTACACAAATATTATTATCCTTTACCTCTTATTTGTAGGTTCACCAATTGGATAACTTCGCCAACAACGAGTCTGTTAAGTGGGTGAAACTTTACGAGGACAAACATGAACCTCTGGAGTGCTTTGGATGAGTCTATCAAGGATATAATATATTAGAGTGAAGGAGGTCCAATAGATTTGAATGTAGGGGTCCACTAGATTTGAATGAAGGGTGATTGTATTTGGAAACTACTGACTTTTATTGTGATCGCATTCATATTTTGTGTAATATACTTTGAACTACTACTAATGAATGAAATGGATGTGGTTTTTTGTGTTTAAATATTGCAATTTTAATAAAGTCGTCATTAATTGTTCTCCATTACTGAACATGCCGACCAAATGGTTTACTTACTAGTCGCCATCATGCGACAATGCCGATCGTTCCAAACTGATGAAACTTATTTGAATTTTTCCCAGGTTCGTCATGGTCTAAATTTGTCAGTTTGACGACTAATTAAGTCTGACAACCTTAGGAAAAAAGCTTGGAATAGTTGGAATTATAGTATATTCCCAAGGTTGATGACTAATAGTATGTCGGCATGGTATAAAATCTTAAACCTGACGACTAAAAGGGCAAGCAATCTCATTTTATTGGAACTTTTTTCTCACATTAGTCGTCAAGGTAACATAATGCAAAGATTGGCAATGATGTTGTAGTCGGCACGTTAAAAAATATTTAACTTGACGAATATATAGAAAAAGTTGACATTATCCTAGACAAGATTGTCACATTACTCACATCATGTTAATAAAATGATACCAATGGTGACCATTAAGAGTCGGCATGTTAAGATAACTTTAACATGATGACTTAGGCGAACATTAATATTTCCCTGGACGAAAAAATAATAAACATCGTCATTTTCTTTTAATAATAACCATGACAACCTTAAGTGAGTCATCATTGTACAAAAACTAAAGCCTAACGATCAAGATTTAGTCATCATGTTGGGAAGATTGGAACCTTAACGACGATAACCAAAATACTTGGGTACGTTAGTTTACATGCTAAATGCATAATCTTAAACATCAATTGAAAATTTTGCAACACTTAAGTGGAGCATACAAACATTAAAAACTTAACCCTAACACATTTAGGGCATAGGTAGTATCTTTTTCCATTACACATGTATTTTGGTGAGGTAAGTAACTTCATCTTACCATTGCAACATGGACATGTGCATGGTAGAAGGTTGATTTTGGTAACTTCATCTTCATGCAAAGATACATACTGATATGTCCAATAGAAAAATCTACAACAGGTACATCCTGAAGCATACAGTGATATACATATCCTTATGCAACTTTCATGAGAAATAAGAACCCCTTACAATTAGCAATGGTGCATTTGCTTCCTTTAAATGGGTAATCACTTGCAAAATAACCAGATAGTTTACAAAGACTACAAATAATTGGTAATGGTGTACTTGAACCTTCTATTCTTAAGTTGTTGAAGTTGAAGTTGAAACTAATTTTATACTAACAACACAATTAACGGATAGTATTTGAAAATACTAGCTGTTAGCATTCAATAGAGTGTACTTCTACTTAAAATATTATTTATATTCTAACAATAGGTTAAAGGAATGTGTACGGTTTTATAATGACATAGGTCGTCATGGCCTTTTGGTACAATGATGACCAGTGAGCAGTCATTAGGGATGTTACTTTAGTAACATGACGACCCTAGAACAATCGATAATTTATATAAAAAAATTGTACCTTGGTGATTTACTACTAGTCAAACATTGTTTGAAACTGCAAAAATGATTAAAATTTAAGAGTAACTGAAGCTGAAATCAACATGATTTAAAATGTCTCAAAGTACAACCAAAAAATGAAAGTACACAACATACTCTAAAATGTCTTAAAATCACCCAACCACAACTAGTAAAGCAAACATATCAAAAACATTAAAATGGATCAATATTAATGTCATCTTCTTCTTCAACCTCATCGACCTTTTCAACAACATAAGCTCCTACCACCCTTTCGCTAGCACCCACCCTCTTGTCAGCAACTTCTTACAACTTCTCCCCGGTAACTTGTTCTTCTTACTCCTAGGGCGGACTGTATTCACTGTTTTCATTGTAATACGGGTTTAAACCTGAAAAATCTGATTCCCTATAAAAAGAACCTCGAATGGTAATCCTCTTCTCCTTCCTATGATTCAATATAATTGAGGATTATTAACAATGTTCATGAAGCTTAGTAATTCTTTTAGATAACTATCCATCATGCTTAACAATTCTGCTGCGGGGTGCTCTTCAGTTATATCACAGGGAGACTTTCAAGAAGGAGTAGCTTTCTCTTTTCCTTTGTTATTATGTTGGAACCTAACTAATAAAACAATACACAAGTACAAGCTATGAAGAGATAAGAGAGAGTTGAACCTATCTTAGTCGTCATATTGTAGTTTGATCGAAGCGCCGAGCATAAGTGTTACTACATAGTCGTCAAGTTATTTTTTAATACCTTGATGACCTACACTCTAAAATTTACACACAAAATATCAATGTTCCTGTGACATTAGGTCGTCATGGTCTAGGTAATCTAAGATGACGACCAAAATAACTATCACTTGTTGTCATGTTTGAGGGACAATTACCATGACGACCATTGATATTGGTTCATCAAAAATCGTTATGATCTTCATCATGCGACCATAATGACACTAAACATCAAAGGTCTTCATAATGCTGATACATATACCATGACAACCTAAACCTTGAAATCACCATTTTTGATAATCTAACCTAATAAAATAATCATAATGCACAATAGGGTAATGTGATTGAGTTTAGACCATCACTTACAGTCTTCTTCTCATTGCTGATGGGTTCCTTTCAACATTTCCAGGGATTTCGTGATCACATATTTCACTAATTCCAACTTTTCTCTTACATTTTTATGTTGATTTGGAATTTTGATATCAGTAGCTGCTTCTGGATTGTTACTTGATTTCTTCTGATCACCTATTTTTGAGGGAAATCAAAGATGACGATTTTGAAACGAAGGAATGGAGAAATTGAAAGAGTTTTTAGTTTTTAGGTTAAACTGATTTTATGAAATGAGGGCTATGTTTAAGTCGATTTAGGTCAAGGTCATTAAAGTCATTTTACCATACTTTACCACCCCTTAACCACCTCTCTAAGTCCATTCAAATTTTGATATACTCAATTAATTGGGTAAACCCCAATCCGGCAAGTTTGAAAATCTATTGCATAAATTAAATTCTTTAACAATAACAATTATACTTAAGTAAGCTTTATTCTTTTATTCTTATATACATTTTATTTAGATACAAGCGAGATATAAATTTTTTCGCTTATACCAGAACAACTGCACATCGGCCAGATACCATGAAAATAAAATACGCTCTTACTCAATTAAAGTCGAGTTTTCGTTAAAAAAAAAGTTACATGCAGGGATTTACGACCCTGCTACATGCCCCATACCATTTGCGCCAATTTTCTCGACCGTGATGTGTCATGCATCTAAGCCCTGAATCCAAAAACTTTAAACTTCTTAAGAACTGCGGTAGATCCCAAGCTAAATACAAATTAGTAGGAATGCGACTCGGGAGGGATTATGGAAGAAAAGGGTGGGGTATAAAGCGTTTCGGAGGATCTAATCTGATACCCAAGGTCCAAAGCCAATGCCGTCCGATTAAAAACATTCGATTACGTAAAGGGTTTAATGGGCCACCGTCAAATTGTTCCAACATTATGTTGGAAACTACTGGGCTGCAATGGAGATGAAAAACAGAAACAGATTGTGGTTGTACTCTAAAACTTTCAAGGCTCTGAATGATTTCTTTTAGACAAATATTTCTACCCTCCCAACGAATTGGCGATTGCAACAGGTATGTAAAATACTGCATTCAGGATACAATGAAAGCCCTACAACCGGAAATTGGATTCAAGGTTTGCACCTCTTGACCCAATCAAGAACACATGTAAAACAGATTCTGATGATGCTTTGTTTAAGAAAGAAAAACATAAGAGATTTTCGATTGATATGAAAACGACTCTGGGAGATGCTACTTATAGAGGTTTTCACGTCTGTTGGAAACAGACAAGTTTCTCTTCACGAAACGTCAGGTCCCTTTATCAACAAACATTAATGGTGTCTGTTGGATTTAGAATTTTCTGGAAACGTTTTCTAACTGTCCAAACAGTTATGTATCAAAAATTTCTGTTGGCTACGCCCCCCAGGACCCCCCTTCGTAGCCCAATTGAAAATATTCCAACACATTATTACACTGTAATTCGGGAAATAGTACATTAGGTAAGAGCAACCACAGTCATGGACCAAAACTAAAAATTTGGTCCAAACAGCAGGCGCTACGGGGTGGAGTAAAGACCAAAGAACAGAGTAAACCCAAATACCAGACCATATTTGGTCTTTGGTTTGGTTTTAGTCGGGCGTAGATTACAGTTGCGCCTGATGGGGCGTAGTTCGAAGTTGCGCCTGATGAGGGGGCGCAGATTAAAAGTTCCGCTGATGGTGAGTTACGCCCGAATTAAAAAATAAATAAAATGAAATGGGGTGTAACTTCTTGCTTTCGCCTGATGGGGCGTAACCTCTTGCTTGCGCCTCATGAAATTTTTTTAGTTTTTAGTCGTTGCCCGTAGCGTCGCAGCACGAACTAAACCCAAATTTTCAATTTTTTTTTGTTCTTTGGTCTTTGGTTTGTGGTCGCACCACTGCACTTGCTCTAAAAAATGTTAAAATTAAAATAAAATAAAAATAGATCTCCACTCTTTTTTACGGCTAAAGAAGTAAACAAAGGTAATGGGAAATTGGGAAATGGGGATCACTAAAAATGCACAAGAACTTGGAAAAGCTTCAAGAAAGTCACTTCTATGCAGCAATTTGTACTGCAAGCCTGTTTGAAAGAATAAGTTGCGCATTTACTGGTTATGTTTGTCGGGATTCTCAATAAAAAAAACAAAAGAACAACTTTTGGTAAGTAGAAAAGGTGAATCTTCCACATGAAGAAAATAGAAAAAATGCGTCAAGTAAAAAGAAAATAGAAAAGGGAAATCAGTGTTTTCGGGAACCCTTTCTTTTTCTCCCATCAGGCCATCGCTAGGTCGTCTTCTAGTTAACAAAATACTAATGGCTCTGACCATGCAAATTGCTCCTGATTTTCAATTAATAATAAGTTAAAAGACTTGGGAGTTTGGAGTCTACCCTCCAAAATTCAACTAACTCATGCTTTAGCCATTTGGTGACACCTCCCTCTGTCATACAACACTGAACACCAGCTCCTATATTATTTTGGATGGCATATCCGCATATAGCTATTTCATGACTAAAGTTGGGACATCATCTAAACGGGATCAGTAGAAGAGACATTGATTGAGTACCAATACAAACCCCACCGGCCACCACCGATGATGTGATGCGGTGTAAAAGAAAACTAGGTTTGTGCCCATGCTACGCACCGAGCATTTGAATTCTTTTAATTTGGTGTGTGTGGAGCTTCGCCCCGCCCAGCCTCGTGGGGATGCATTTTTTATTTGGTGTGAGCAAGGCTTCACCCCGACCCGTAGAGTCGCATTTTTGATTTGGTGTGCGCGGGACATCGCCCCGCCCAGCTTCGTGGGGATACATTTTTGATTTGGTGTGAGCAAGGCTTCGTCCTGCCCCGTGGAGATGCATTTTTGATTTGGTGTGTGCGGGGCTTCGCCTCGCCCCGTGGGGATGCATTTTTGGTTTGGTGCAATGGGGCTTTGCCCCGCCTGTGGAGATGCATTTTTGATTTGGTGTGCGAGGGGTTCGCCCCGCCCCGTGGAGATGCATTTTTTATTTGGTGCATACGGGGCTCCCCCGTGGGGATGCATTTTTTTTATTTGGTGTGTGCGGGGCTTCGCCCCTCCCCGCGAGGATGCATTTTTTATTTGGTGTGCGCGGGGCATCACCCCTTCATGTGGCGATGCATTTTGATTTGGTGTGCGCGGGGCTTCGCCCCACCCCGTGGCGATGTATTTTTGATTTGGTGCGGCGGGCAAACACATTAAATAGATGAAGAATATGTGTTTATTTTATTTATTTTTTCATTTTATTTCGCAGAAAATATGTGATTTTTCCCCTTTATATATTAATTTGGAAAAAAAAAGTCATACGGTAGGTATTCGATTTCCAAATTGAATTTGGACTTCCATAAAATTCCAAACACGGTAGGTTAGGTTTTCCTTTTGAGTACGTAATTTTTAAACCAATCATACGTTTCCAAGTGTCCTCGCGAATTCCAAATTGATTTTTTTTTATCTTCTCTTATTCTTTTTACCAATCACTAGATTTTGTGCCCGTTCTACGCACCGGGCGGATCCGGAAACCATTCTACATCATTTTTTATTTTTAACCATATTTTTTGTTTGGTGTGATATGGTTTTGCCTCATACTTTTTTATTTGGTGTCGCGGGGATTCTCCCTGATCTGTCGCGATGTATTTTTGATTTGGTGTGCTCGGCTTCGCCTCACTCCGTCCCGATGCATGCTTATGATTTTTTTCTTTTAACCATAATTTTAATTTGGTGTAACGTGGCTTCGCGTCCTTGCCCCATCGTGCATTTTTAATTTGGTATCGCAGGGATTCTCCCCTTCCCGTCTTGGTACCGAGGGGATTCTCCCTTTCCTGTCGCAATGCGTTTTTCATTTGGTGCGGCTCGACTTCGGCTCACCCCGTCCTGATGGATTTTTTGGTTTGGTGTCGTGCGGCTTCGCTTCGCCCAATCGTGATGCATTTTTTATTTGGTGTGCTTTGGATTTTTGGCATGGGGGATGACATATCTCTCACTTGCTGTATAGTTTCCCAGCAACGACCACTTTCCGTAAACAAACCAAATATGAATTTAAAACCAATCCATCTCAGTAGTCTTGTTAGAACTCCGAATCAATTGGTCACTAATATCACATCATATCCAATTATCAAATCCACAGAGAAATTTGAGGTCCCTACTTTTTTTTCTCGATCTTTATTTTTCACTCTACAACTTCACTAACTCATGCACAATCAACATCTCAACCAACTGCAATTCCTGTCATTCCTTATTAGCTATCAACTACAACAACACCACTTATTGCAACAACCATACTCAACTTCAGTTGCCACTACAACTCCAATTCCATAACCACCAAATCAAACCAATAGCAACAGCAAACCCATCTCATCCTGAATGCGATATTTAGCTTAATGTATCCAGTACAACATTAAAAAATAGTTCTTAACTTCTTATTACATATTTTTCTGAATCATTCCGGTACAACATTAAGTTTAAGGCTTTTAGAGACTTAGGTTGCTCATGAATTATAATTCTTCCAATCATGGAGATGCTTTGAAATTATTGCGGTTGGACCCCCTCAAATTCCCTATGGAGTAATTATAAAATTTCTACATTAAACTAAAAAAAAAAACCCACCTAATCTTTATATATGTAACTCTGATACTTAAGAACCCAATGGAATAAATATTTGGTAAGAAAATCAATCGATCACTCTAAAAGTATGATTCTACTACATCAAACATATGATCATCAAACCAAGTGGGCATGATCCTAACACCTATAGACATGATGTATAAAGTACGCGCCGTGAACCACATACTTTTAGCAAAAAAACTCTTCCAAAAATAATGTCTGAATGCATCGACTCTCTGATCCATGACCACGTCGCCTCCTAGCTCCTGTTGCACCTGCGCAACCACATTACCTATACCTAATTCCATTAGCCTTGAAATAATTACTAATGGATTTCTAAGAAAGATGAAAGATAGTAGTATAGTGTTGTTGATCCGAAAGAGTTTTTCATACAAATTCATTGGTAACCTAAAGTTGGTGGTCTTTCGGTTCTCAATCATAATGCAAAATTGATACACATTGTAGACATCTTACATGGGATGGAGCAGTATACGTTATAAATCTTCCTTGGCTAAGAAGTTTTTACAAACGGGGTTGTATTTAATTGTAATAAACAGTTGTTAAAGGTCCTATTATACAGTTAGTAAGTTGGTGGATGGTAATAGTTACGATCCTCCTCAAACAATATTACGTTTGTGGGAAAACAGTGTTCATGAATTTTTATGTAATAACAACAACTCTAGGTTATAATCACTGAATAAGGAATGTCATGACAGATACAGGTCCAGCTAATAGAGATAACAAATACCTGTTTGCATATTAGGAAATTGCAATAATAATGAAATAGTCAATACTAAAAGGGATAACTTGGTCCTCATATTTTCAGTTTGCATCCCTTGACATATTTGAGTGGTTTGTTAGAGAATCATATACTGCTGGCTATTAGCTTGTTTCAATTACTCCAGAGTAACACCCCAATTACATTGTCTGCCAAAACAAAAAACACCAGACAAAGTTAATCTTCACCGCAAAAAGAATAGTAAGGCATTTTATCAGTAAGGCATGTGTTGCTGAGATTGGTATCTAGGCCTTCAGAATATGTAAACAAAAGAAGACTACCAAAAGGATTTTTTGTAGAGGAAAAAACTTAATAAGGCTGATATCAAGTCTGCCACTCAAAGTAGTACCTCAAATACTGTTAGCGTTTGTGACTCATCATCTTGATCTACCCTTATATTATTTTCCATCTGAACCAATACTTAGTACCTCAACTACTGTTAGCCTTTGTGACTCATCATCTTGATCTACCCTTCGGCATATTTTCCATCCCATCTGAACCAATACTTCCTTGCGAGAACTATGGAGACTTGGCAAGATTGAACAATTAGTTGATTGAAGCATGTACAAATCGAGAGCTAATTAAGGCCTTACTGCTTCTACGACAACTAATCCTTTGTCATATCATCTGTAGCCTAATAACTTTGGTTTCATCTCGATTTAAAAATAATTTAAGAGTTTCACGTTACACTTTCTTTCTTTTTTTAATTTATTTAACGGTTTCTTTTTTTTTTTGGTGTGTTAATGATTTCCTTTTTTTATATAAATTCTTTTTCAAGAGATTCACGTTTTAAGTTTTTTTTTTTTTTTTTTTTTAAAAACGGTTTGGACATGAGTTTTGCCCCCCCTTACTAAAGTACAGTTAAGTATAGGTGTAAACACGGTGTAACTAAATAATTCAAGTTTAAATCCTAACATAAGTATTGTCCACCTACTTTTATTTCAACATCGTTACTAACGGACAGTTAAGTATTTGATGTATCCAAATTGTAACCAAATTTTAATTATTACAACCAATAGTGTTATTCCAAGTGTCCTCACCATAGCTTCTGCATTAGAAAAGGCCTTTCTAGGCCAATAGGAAGAGAGGGTTTCATCAACGTTTAATGTGAGAGCTTTATTTGTCAAGGCCTTTAAGGGGGAAGATATGTTGACAAGTGTCCTCGCGAATTCCAGATTGAATTTGGTTTCTTTTTTTTTATTTTTTCCTATTCTTTTTAGACCAATCATACGTTGCCAAGTGTCCTCACCAAAATGCTCGTTTCACAAAACTCAAAAAAGACTTATTTCGACCAATAGAAAGTGAGGATTTCTTCACCATCCGTAAGAGTTTTATTTGTCCAGGCCTTTAAGTCTTTAGATGCTTAAAATCAGACATCTATGTTGATGGGTAATGTACGGGCCCAGTTCCATAGTTAGAGGGAACTGATGCTGATCGTATTATAGGTAAGGCCACCGCAGTTTGTCACATAGTCTCTAGCCTCTCTAGACGATAATTCAAAAAATTGGAAACTGATTAGGCCTTAAAAAGTTAAAAAACTACATCACATTTTTTGTCCAAAATACCATAGTATCCAAAACAAATGAGTCTGACCATCGTAAATATGTGAGTCACTGAGATGTGCAAGTATAAGGCGTGTAATACGTCTATTTTCTGTCTCCACAAGGCCAGGTTTAAATATTTGAATTTAAATTCAACTAGATAATATTTGAATTTAAATTCAACTAGATTTGTGTCCGTGCTACATAACGGATATTTTTTTTTCTTTTAATTTGGTGTGCGCGGGGTTTTGACCCGTCCCGTAAAATATATTTTTTATCGTGGAAATTTCTGAGGAACCCGAGTTTGATTTCTCTCTCTTGCATAAACCCATCAATAAGATAGTATATATGTGTAGCCAAAAATACTAAGATCTACGGTTAAGATTAATAGTTTTAGATTATCACATTTCCATATGGACTAATTTAACCTTTATTAATTACATAATATTAATAAAAATATTTTTAATAAAATTCCGTTGATAATAGAAAAGGCAAATGTTAACCTATGCATGGAGGAAGAGGTTAAGAAAGCATTAAATGTTCTTGGATTAATGAATGTTGTATAGGAAACATAATACTTTCTAGGTAAATTAATAAGGGATTAATAAACATGTTGAAATTTCAAAATTACCCTTAAGTGTAGCCATTGTCTTTTTATTTTATTTCTCATCCTTTCTAATCCAGATTCCAAAATTTAAAATAGTTATATGTCTTTGATGCATACGCAAACCCAATGATGTATTCCTAACCAAAAAACCAAATAACATACTAACAAGCAATAAGACGATGGAAACTTTGATAATGATTAAAATAGAAGGGAATCTACTGACCATTTGATAACCACCATTGGTGTTTTATTTGGTTATGGACATCACTGATGGAAACTCGATATCGTTGTTGATCTAAAATGTTTTTCTAAACGAGAGAAAATGAGAAACTTGCCGCATATATATGGAAGATGGAGCATGTTTGTCTTCTCTTCTACTTTTCACTCCAATTTTTCCTCCCTCCTAATTTCCCTTCTATTTTTGCCTTGCTGGTAATAATCTTTTTCTTCCTATTAATTCGAAGGGACATAAGGCTTAGTGTAAGTGTAACTATACGTGAGCCTTGGGGAACCATAGCCGTTTAGACTATTCTTCTTTTGGTAGTTAGTCCATGTTCCATTAAATGAATATTTAAAGAAAAATACATATCAGGTCATACCTACTACACATTCAAATGTAGGGGTATAAACGGAATCCTCAAATTATTTATTAAATCAATATCATTTAATGCTAACTAATGGATATTCCAAGGTAAAAGGTTCATTTAATGCTATCTTAACCTCTTCACCCATGCATATGTTAACAGACCCGTTAGAAATTAGCCATTTGATAAGGGGAGAACGGAGACAGTAATGGTGAAGACTCCAAGGACGTGAAGACTACACGCTAATTACTGAAAGTGATGGAGTTATAACAGAGAGAAGGTGATGGAGTAAATCTCTGAATCTCCTAATTAATGGTAACAAACTAAGAGCTTCTCCAATGATAATGTGTTCAGCTTCATAGGTGGCACTCTGGGAAGACATCCTTTATCTTATATGGCAATTGATTTTCCTAAATACAAGGGGAATAAAAATTCTTTCTCCAACACATCTATCTATTAATCTCTTTCCCTACCTAGGTGTCTTCTGATTTAAGATTTTATTTGATTTGGTATTATCAGAAAATTTAATAATCTTCATTATCCTATGCACGGCTAATTATACATCCACAAAGTCACTATCTTTTCTGAACTCCTATTTTGTGACAGTAACACCACATATTATTTTCCGAACTCCAATTCCATGGCAGTGATCACCAAGAACGATTTGTTTTTTCCCACTGATGGATATTATGTAACCAAATGTGTGCTACACATGAATCAACAATTGTATGGGGATCATATCATTCTTTGATATTTTATTAACTATGTTCGTGGAAACATTCATGATACTAGCTTGACTTACGAATACGAAAAAGGACATCACTCACCAACATATGATAAAATAATCAAAAAATTGGTTTTATTCACCAAATTGATTATTTTCCCCTTACGAAAAACTTGATTTTGTTACCTGCTAATGTATATATATGAACAATTTCCAAAGCTTGATCAACGACTGTATCACTTTTTTTTTTTTATTCTTTGTCTGGAAATTAAATAGTTGCATGTCAAAGTTACAGATTTCTATTGTATCAATCGAGAGAAAGAAAAGAGGGAAGATACGGTGAGAAGAAGAAAACAAATTATGGAAACAATGAATACTAGATTTGGTATAATTTTAATTCTGATTTAATGAAATTTAATTAAAAAGTGCCGACTAGGATGGATAGACATCCTCTTGGTGAACCTCTAAAACAAGAGGTTGAGGATGAGGATGTCTACATAAAAACGTGCCATGTCATCTACATAATAGTTAAAGAGGTTAGGGTTGGAGACATATTTTAGGGAAAATAAAAATGTGTCCTACGTGGATGAAGACTTTTTTCCTTACATATATTCCATTGGAGAAGCTCTAATATCCGAAAGTTGACCAATGAACGGAAACTCCCACAAAAAACGGTATGAAGTTGATTGACCGTATAAATGGAAAATATTTATTTCAATTATAAACTCCCACAAAAAATGCGCATGACTTTTGAAATTTCAACATGTTTATTAATCCCTTATTAATTTACCTGGAAAGTATTATGTTTCCTATACAACATTCATTAATCCAAGAACATTTAATGCTTGCTTAACCTCTTCCTCCATGCATAGGTTAACATTTGCCAATTTCTAATGTAAATGTAGTATGAAGTTTTTGTATCTCAACCTAACAGAGATTGAAGATTTGTTGTTGATAAATATAATTACATCGAAGAGACTTCAAAGTAAACTTTGGATGAATGGTGCATAGATGCATATTTACATATTTGGTCGAATTATGAGGATGATACAAATACAAAAGAGTTGATTAGGAATGAAAATTCACCTTTGAAAATCTCGTTGGTTACAAAGATAAGAGGGTTCCATTGTTATCTTGGGTTAAATCTTTTCGAGAGAAAATACTTCATTTCTGGAATACAAGTTTACTAGTAATGTATAATGACACTGCGTGGAGGTTCACAAACAGTGAATCAAACAATGGACGCAAGTATGTAGTCGTGTTATGCCATAACTAAAATTTCCTTCTTCTTCTTCTTATATACACACTACGTACAAGTACAAGATATCAAAAACGCAATATATGTGGGTCATTTTGTCGATTGTTGATTTTTTTCATTAAATTGTGAAAACAAGGATATTTAGTTGGTGATGATTGAGATTTTCACAAGACATAAGTGGTTCCAACGTGTGGAAATCGCGATTATCACTAAATTTAAATATGAAAAATTACGGTTATCAAATGTGAAAATTATCATTTCTTAGTGGGTCAAATATAAAAATTATGATTATCACTAAACTGTGAAAATTTGAATTTGAATTTTCATTGAACTTTTACTTTTATAAAACCCGATTCATGATTATCACAATTATCTCTTAATTGTGAAAACTCAATCTTTCAAATATTTAGTCAAAAGAAAAGAGTTATTTTAGGATAATCAAAAAAGTTAAAAGGGAGTTATTTTAGGGCGTATTTTTAGGGTAATTACTTGTTAATGAAAATAAATGTTTACCGAAGATTTTTAGGATGCATTTTTCGAGTTTATTATTGGTCAATCAATGAAATTATTTTCGGGCAGTTTTTTTTAGGGATTATGGTTTACCAAATCAATTTTTCAAATAAAAAAAGAAATGAAAAATGAATTCCTTATTTAGATGAAAGGCTATTTTCGTAATCAAGTCATCTTTTGGGTTACCTATATATGAAATCTAAATGGTGGGTTTGTAATATAGAAAAAAATTTATTTGGGCTAGTAATAAGTTTCCCCATTTTTTATCTGGTGTGTGCGGGTTTCGTCCCACCCCGTGGCGATGCATTTTGATTTCGTATGGCGGGATGAATACACTGAATAGGTGGAGAAAAGATACGATACATGTGGCGATATTATTTATTTTTTCCTTTTATTTTCACAGAAAATATGTGTGAGATACGTGGGTTTTTTATTAGGGTTTTCCCTATTTCTCATCCCATTTTTCCTATTTCCCAACCCTTCACAATTTCTAAAGGTATTTTACTTTTCAAATATGGTTTTTCCTATTTATCATCTACAAAAGTAAAACTAGCTATGACAATAAATATTACCATTTTTATTTGTCTTCTTCTTTAATCTCTCATTTTAAATAAGCAAAATCATTAAAAACCATCGATCCCAATTACAAACCCTAGGTTAGATTTCTATTAACTCATCTAATCTGCCTACAGAGGATCATATCTTAGGATAATTGTGCGTCAAAGAAGCACAATAAGGATGATGATTACGGATTAGCAGCCTCTTGGTTACTCACAGACATCCTTTACGTGCTTAATTGCAAACACAAAATGCACAGGTGCAGCATATGGGACAAAACCAATCACCTTTTATTTATTAATCATCATCCAATCAACAATCCTTTAGGAGATAGTTGACCTCATTTAAATCCATCTCATGTTTCCCCATGAATAAGCCTAAGAAAGACTTCTGCAAAGGTGATAACTTCGTTAAGGGAACAGTATACTCGCAAAGAGAGAAAGTTTATGAAAATCTTGAAGGTGGTGGACCGGTGGAGGTCGTAAATGGGAAGAAGACACAACAATATACTCGCAAAGAGAGAAAGTTTATGAAAATCTTGAAGGTGGTGGACCGGTGGAGGCCGTAAATGGGAAGAAGACACAGTGGTCAATGGTGGAGATGGAGTGCAAGGTTTTTGTTTTAGATGTTGGGTGATTTTTAAGGGTGCACAGGAACCGAGCCGGACCGCCGGACCATCCCGGAATCGGTGAAACCGTACCTGATTTTGGACCGAACCGAGGAAGGGGGTACAGGTACCGGTCCAAAAATTAGGAACCGGGGCTAAGCAGGTACATGTACACGGTCCTGCCCTAGTCCCGTGCCGTCCCGGACCGAAGGTACCGAATAATTCTAACCATAGGATTATTGTAACAAGTGTGATGGATCAATTCTGATTTGGGAAAAGCCTGTTGATGCTGATGATGATGAAGACGGTGGTAATGGTGGTGAAGATGAGGATTAGACATGTTACAGTGGATTTTCAATGGCAAAAGAAGAAAAAGGTGGTGAAGCTTAATATGTATCTCTTCTCTGTATTCTAGGATAAAAAAATATCATCTATTTAGCTAAAGATTTAGCTTTGCAATGAAGATTATCTATTTAGCTTCGCAGTGAAGATTATCTATTTAGCTATGTAATCTTAAGGGTATTATCGTTTTCTTCTTATTAATTATAGTTTGAACTCTTAGTACTTATATCCATGTGTTGAACTACCAATGTTTCTCAGCTTAGTGATTTTCGTTATCTGCGTGCCTTTTAACCTTGTTGACAATGTGTTTCACTTTCTGAATGTGAGGGAGAACAAATGTTAGAAGTTCTCTTTGTTAATGGTTGATAGCAGAACAAATTGTTCACATCTACTGACGGATTTGAATTCCAAAAATACTATAGTTCGTCGGAGAGGCACCTACCAACAAAACCTTTTCTATTATTTCACGACTAGGTAGCACACCAGCACCCTTGCTTCCTTGCACTCTAATTTTACATGTTCGTCGGAGAGGCACCTACAAACAGCCACTCCATTAGAATTAACAGGAATTTTTTTATCTGGAACCGAGTATAGTACCGGAACTGTACCTAGTATCGTACTGGTAATAGTACCGGAACCGAGGTACATGGTACAGGTACCGGTCCAAAATTTTGGAACCGAGTCTAGGGAGGTACATGTACTCGGTCTTGGCAAGAACCGAGCCGAACCGTACCGTGTGCACCCTTAGTGATTTTCGTTGGGTGTAAATAAAAAGTCAAGAGTTAGTATTTAGGATAAAGATGAATTTATGAGGATGGGAAATAGGAAAAGTGGGGATGTGAATTTATGTGGATGGGAAATAGGGAAAACCTTTATTAGTTTTGCTTTATGTATTTATTTGGAAAAAAGAATCATAATATAGTACGTACTCAAATTCCGAATTGAACTTGGACTTCCATAAAATTCCAAACACGGTAAATTAAGTTTTCTTTTGAGTTTATAATTTTTTAACCAATCATACGTCGCCAAGTGTCCTCACCAGAACGCTCGTTTTACAAAACTGAAAAAAACATTATTTCGACAAATATGAAGCGAGGGTTTCCTTACCGATCTACGTGGTAGCTTTATTGTATAGGCCTTTAAGTCTTTAAATTTGCAAATCAGTGAAATAGAACAATCAGAATAACCAGATAGGACTTTCTTTTCAGCTATATGTAATAAGCCGATACAACTCCGTATCATGTCCTGATTTTCAATACGTTGAGTAGGGTTTTACCCGAACAAGCGGGAAAAGAGATTAGATACGGGTAATCCCCAAAATTAGTGATGCGGGAATGGGGGTGGGGATGGGATTTAAGGTCTTCGCCTATACCCACCCATAGTTTTCATATTTAGGATTTAGACTTTTCTTATAAAATATTTCTTTTATAGATAAAAACTAAGAGAGTTACTGACAAATAGATGAAAGTAAAGGTGCCTCCTACAATTGAGGACTTTGGTTCTTTCTTCCAACTGAAGCTAGCTTTCAGAGATCAGGAAAATTACCACATTTAATGGTTTTACAAAAGACTTTTTCAATTTTTTTTAGACTCAAATTAAGTTGGTCAACTCTGTCATTGGTCCTCCAACTTGTTTTCCTTATTCCGCCTTGCAGAGCTTTAGTGATATTCGGGTTACATCCCAAGAGGTTAAAAGATATGCATTGAAGTTGCAAGGCCCGGTCCATAGCATCCTAAGCAGCTAAGCATTCTACTTCTTCTCTACCATGAGTTCTACCTCCCATGGTTCTTCTTCCGATCACTTCTCCATTGGTACCTATTATACATACACCAATTCCTACTAGCCTTGTAACATCATCAGAAGCAGTCATGAAAACAAAGGAAACATTTATCCTTGTTGCCAGATCTGGTTCTTCTATCCTTCTAGCATCAATTATGTTCTTTACTGGTTGATGCATCAAATTCATATACAAATGGTTGATAATATGGTTTCTTGTGTGTCTAGGACAGGGCTTAGTTTTCTTGAAAACAGTATCACACCTATCCTTCCAAATGAACCAACAGATCATGGCACATAAACCTATTACTAGCATTTTCAAGGTTCGAGGAACAGTGAGCCCAAACAGATCTAGAAAAACTACAGTGCATGTGAGAGTATTTTCCAGTTTTAGAATGACTATTACACATGGTGCAAATATGATCAACATGGCGAATGTAGCTAGCTAAATACCTAGACAGAATTTTTTTGTTTTCATATTCCAAATAAAAAAACTGGATTCTTGGCAGAAAATTGAGATCCCATATTTCTTATACATCATATCAGAAGGCTGAGCATCCTTCTTGTCCAGAAGATTATATAAGGACTTACTGGTGAAATTCCCTTGGGGGTTGTCAATCCATCTCAGATTGTCATCAATTTCCTTGTTAGAGGTGATAATAAGAATTCTAGTTATTATACTTCAGTCAAACAATTGTGTTAGAATTTCCAAATTTCATCCCGACTTATTCATTATATCTTTTACCATTTTGACATTAGTGTTTTTCCCTAGACTTTACATAGTAATGGGATTTCCTTCCTCATCTGGAATCCACTTGTTTTTCCAAATAAAGATCATACTCCCATTTCCTATCTGCCAGATACTAAACTCTATAAGGATCAAAAGCCCTTTATAGACTCCCTTCCAAGCCCAAGAGGATCCATCGTTGTAGGTGACATGGAAAGGATTGGTGTTACGGAAGTACTTCCCTTTCATGGTTTTTGAAAATATAAAATTAGGTTGATGGAAGAGCCTCCATCCATTTTTGGTAATTAGAGACACGTTCAGAAGGTCAAGCTTTTTCAGGCCATTCCCCTATTTCTCTTTACTTTTACATAAACCTCTCATATACTCCCTTTTCTTAGGGACAAGTTTACCCCACCAAAAATCTTTGATGATGTTGGTAACTCTATCTATGGTGGTTTTTGGTAAAATAAAAGTAGACATACTATACATCAGCAAAGTTTCTAGAACATCTTTCGCCATCTCTCCTCTCACTAGTGATAACATAGATTCACTCTTCCAACCTTTAAGCCTACCTCCCATTTTCTCAATCAGGTTTTCAAAGCAAGCAACTTTAGATTTGTTAGTGAATAAAGGTCCTCCTAGACATTTATCATCTAGCCTGATTTTTTTAATTTGAAGATATTAATGATATCCTTGCCTAGACTATTTTGGATATGGGGCGTGAAGAAAATGCTTGACTTAAAGATATTAATCATCTGACAAGAGTTATTTCCATAGTCTTCAAAGAGTCTCAAAAGATTTCTACTTTGGTAATGTTGGCTTTTGTGAAAATCAAACAGTCATCGGCAAATAATAGATGACTGATCGATTGACAAATTTTATTTATTTTTAAGCCATAAATTAAACCACCATTCTCCGCATTCAACGAAGTTCTAGAAAAAGACTCCATGCAGAGAATGAATATATATAAGGGGATAAGGGGTCCTCTTATCTTAACCCTCCAGTGGGTTTAAATGGTTTGCAAGGAACACCATTTAATAGAATAACTGATTGGCTGGTGCTGATGCTTTGGAAAATGAGATTGCACCAAGTATTACAAAAACCCATTTTACACAAAATAGCTATAAGAAAATCCCATTCAACACAGTCAAAAGCCTTAGACATGTCTATTTTTAAACCCATGAGTTTTACTTTTTTTTTTTCCTTCTCATAGCATGAATTATCTCATGAGCAACAAGAATGTTGTCTAAGATAAGTCGCTGCTTGACAAAAGCCGATTGGTATGAAGAGATTAGTCTATCTAGGAAATGCTTTATCCTGTTAGCTATAAATTTTGAGATAATTTTATATGCAATATTGCGCAGACTAATAGGTCTATAATCACCCGGTCCAACGGGATGGAGAGCCTTGGGGATTAAAGATATATAAGTCTGATTCATCTGTATTAATATATGACCACTGTTAAAGAAGGCCTGAACAGTGTCTAAAATATCTTTTTTTGAAAATATTCCAGCTTTTTTTTTGGAAAAAACATGTCGGGAAGCCAACAGGCCCATGGCTAGAGTTTGGTTGTATGCAAAATAGAGCATCATGGATTTCAGCTTCAGTTAGTGGATCCATGAGTTTAGTATTTTCAATATCAGAGATCATATGAGGCACTAGATTAACAATATCATGGTTTATTATAGGACCAGAAGTAGTAAGAAGGGATACAAAATGAACATTAATACATTTAGCGATCTTATCCCTACCTTCTACCCAAATATTATTACAATCATATAAACCAAGGATGTTATTTCTCCTTTGTATGATCTGTTGGGGGAGGCTTACGAAATCCGAGCCGCTATGCGCAATACAAAACCTACACGAGCAATGAAACACAATGCGGAAATACACAAACTATGCAATATATAAGCAATCACACAACACCGGCAATTACGTGGAAAAACCCCTCCAAGGTGAAGGGTAAAAAACCACGGGAAAATCTTCCACTATAACAATAATGGGTTACACACAATTCTCCCAAATTTGGGGATAACAACAACCTCAAGGTGCCTATAGCACTTGGATATCAATTTGCCTAATTACACTCACCCCTAAGGATGGATCAACAATTCATTCATATATAATATGAGATTCACTATCAATTTGAGAATTAGAAGTGATTTGAGATACTTACTACTAGGGTTTGACAAACCCTAGATTTTTCCCCTTTTGAAGAGTTGTGGAAATTGATCAATCAATTCTCCACCACAATCAACCAAAGATCCTTCAACAAGAACCCTTTCTTCTCCTCTTCAAGATGCCTCTAACCTCACCAAAAATGGTGGATTAATTCTCTCTATCTCTCTCACTCTCTTTCTCTTCTTCCTCTCTTTCTCTTTCTTCTTATTTCACAAAACAAAGAAGAGCTCGACATGAAATGAGTCTCCTGATGCCTTTTGGTCTTATAACCAAAAACCAAGGCATGTGCTAGGTAGCTGCCTTAATTTGATAAGGGGGTGCCAAATGTTTGGGCCATAAGGCTGAACCCAACAATCTCCCCCTCACGACTTATGGCAAGGTACCCGTCACCACCAAACCTACCCTGCTGCAAAAATACACATGCTTGTATTTTGGTAGCGACTTTGTCATCATATCGAACCGTTGTCATCTCGTATGGATCTTCTCAATATACAAGACCTTCTCCTCGAGAACTTCTTGTATCCACTGATACCTAATATTGATGTGCTTGGACCTCGAGTGAAAACTCAAATTCTTGCCGAGATGGATGGCACTCTGGTCATCACAAGAAACGATGAACCTTTGTTGCTTCACACCGAGTTCTATGACAAACCTCTTCATCCATATCATCTCCTTGCAACTCTTAGCAGCTGCAATGTACTCTGCCTCTGTAGTAGACAATGCCACACATTTTTGTAACTTGGACTGCCAAGACACGGCTCCCCCTGCATAGGTAAATAAGTAACCCGATGTAGACTTGAGACTGTCTTGAGCACCTTCCAAATCTGAATCTGTGTAACCAACTAACTCTGGCTTGTCACCTCCATAGCACAAACACATATTAGAAGTACCCCTCAAATACCATAGTATCCATTTCACTGCTTCCCAATGCTCCATAGCAAGATTTGATAGAAATCTGCTTACCACTCCAACTACATGAGCTATATCCGGCCTTGTACACACCATTGCATACATCAAACTACCAAATGCGGACGCATAAGGAATTTTCTCCATCTTCCATTTCTCAACATCATTCACAGGACATTGATCACGAGATAACTTAAAATGGTTTGCAAGTGGACAACTTACCGGCTCAGCCTTGTCCATGTTGAATCTTTGCAACACCTTCTCAATGTAGCTTTCTTGTGATAACCAAAACTTCCTCGCTTTCCTATCACGAGTGATCTCCATGCCAAGAATACGCTTTGCTGCACCCAAGTCTTTCATAGCAAAAGACTTGCTCAGATCTGACTTCAACCTGTCAATCTTTTTCTTATCTTTGCCAACAATAAGCATGTCATCAACATATAGCAAAAGAGTAAGAAAATCACCATCATCAAATTTTTGAATGAATACACAGTGATCTGAAGCCGTCCTCTTGTACCCATGTTCCTTCATGAACGATTCAAACTTCTTGTACCATCTTCTTGGAGCTTGCTTCAAACCATAAAGACTCTTCTTTAGCTTGCACACCATGTGCTCTTTGCCTTTGACTTCAAAACCCTCGGGTTGTGCCATATACACATATTCCTCCAACTCACCGTGAAGAAATGTTGTCTTGACATCTAGTTGTTCTATCTCAAGATCCAAACTAGCGGCTATTGCCAAGACAACCCGAATAGAAGAAAATCTCACCACCGGTGAGAAAATCTCGTCAAAGTCAACACCCTTTCTCTGCTCATAACCCTTCACAACTAAGCGTGCTTTGTACCTTGGTTGTGAGTTACCATCTTCAGTCTTGATTCTGTACACCCACTTGTTTTTCAGAATTTTCTGGTTCTCAGGCTTGTCAACCAAATCAAAAGTGTCATTCTCATCTAAAGAGCCAACCTCTTCTTTCATGGATTTCAACCACTTCTCGACTTTCAGAACACTAAGAGCTTCTTCATAAGACTCGGTTCACCCGCATCTGTGAGCATCACATACTCATGTGGTGGATACTTTGTTGAAGGTAATCTGGTCCTGCTGGATCTTCTCAACTCAGCTTCTGGTTGTTGTTGTTGCTGCACTTCTTGCTCAACATCACCCACTGGAACATCTTCATGAGCTTCATCTTCATTGCCATTACCATCAACATCATCATCATGTTTTTCAAGAGTATGAACAACTGGATTTGGATCCAAGGTCATATCATCTTGAAGCTTTGGCATCTCAATCTTCTCAAAGTCTTCAATTGTCTGGTCTTCAAGGAATACTGCATCCCTACTTCTGATAACCTTCTTCTCAACTGGATCCCAAAATCAGAACCAAACTTCTCTGTTCCATAGCCTAGGAACACACACTCGCTTTGCTTTGTCGTCAAGCTTTGATCTCGATCTTTTGGGATATGAACAAATGACTTGCAACCAAACACTTTCAAGTGATCATAAGTAGGCTCTTTGTCTCTCCATACCATTTCTTCTACTTCTCCATCTAGCGGTCTTGAAGGAGATCGATTGATCAAATACACAGCAGTATTCATTGCTTCACCCCAGAAATGCTTATGCAACTTGGAATGAGATAACATGCACCTTATTCTCTCAAGAATAGTGCGGTTCATCCTCTCTCGCAACACCATTATGTTGTGGAGTCTTCGGTACTGATTGTTCATGACGTATACCCATGCTCTTGCAATACACTTCAAGTGGCCCAATGTACTCTCCCCCGTTGTCAGAACGAAGGCACTTCAAGGTTCTACCTGTTTCTCTTTCCACCATGCTATGAAACATCTTGAACACAGGAACAACATCATATTTGGTCTTGATTGCATATGACCAAACCTTCCTTGAAGCATCATCTATGAAAGTAACAAAATAAACAGCACCACCAAGTGTTTTGACCCTTAAAGGTCCACATACATCAGAATGAACAAGATCAATAATACCAGAATTGCGCTTGGGTAAATCTTTATGAAAGGAAACTCTAGTTTGTTTACCAACTAAACAATGAGTGCACTTACCCAATTGCATACCTTTGGCATTTGGCAAAACTTGTCGTTTGGTGAGGATTTGAATTCCATTCTCACTAAGGTGACCAAGTCTTCTATGCCACAGCTCGGAGATTGAATCTTTGTCAACAACATTCAACTCACCTTTCAACACCTTCACTTGTGTCTTGTACAATGTGCCACACTTCTTGCCTCTTGCAATAACCATGGATCCCTTGCTTAGCTTCCATTTGCCATCACCCAAGTGATTGTTGTACCCTTCATCATCTAACACTCCTGGTGACATTAGATTCAAACGAAGATCTGGTACATGTCGCATATTTCTGAGAACCAACGTACAGCCAACACTGGTCTCAACCTTCACATCACCCATTCCTACAATTTTCGCAACACCACTGTTGCCCATTCTGACTGACCCAAAGTCACCAGCCTTGTAGGAGGTAAATACATCTTCATGAGGAGTAGCATGATAAGATGCACCTGAATCAACTATCCATTCTGAATCGAACCTCGCAAAAACTAACACAAACATCATTACAATCTGAGAATACAATGATATCATCATTTGTCACATGTAGAGGCGCAACACCATTGTCTTGGTTATCATTTCCTTTCCCCTTCTTGTGTTCTTGCTTCGGCTTCCTGCATTCATTTGAATAATGACCTCTCGTATGACAGTTCCAACATTCAACTTCCTTTCGGACTTTGATTTACCCCTTGACTTGCTACGGCCAACTTGTCTTCTCGTCTTTTCTTCTACCCCGATTTTCTGTCACAAGAGCTTATGAATGAGATGAGTCTAGTGACCTTCTTCTAACTTCTTCACTCAAAGAAACGCTAGTTGCAACAGTCATGTTCAACTTCTTGTCCTGGAGCAGAATAACCGAGACAATTCCTCAATGGCTCCCAACTGTCCTGGGTAAAGTATTTAGCAACAAATAAGCTTGAACCTCTTCAGAATTTTGAGGTCCATAGATGTAAGCTGATTCATGATACCCTTCATTTCATTTAAATGTTGCGCCATTGAACTCCCTTCCTTGTAACACAGCTTTCCAAGCTTTTTGAATAGAAGAGCTTTTTCACAAGGAGACTGTTGATCATATATCTCCTCTAACTTGGTCCACAAAGGATATGCTAGTGTCTCACTAGCCACATGATGAAAAATGCTATCATCAATCCATCGATGAATATAACCAACTGCTTTTCGATTAGTAACCTTCCAATCTTCTGCACTTGTCGCCTCAGGCCTTACTCCCTTGCTCTCTATTGGACCATAGAGATCTTTACAATATAACCAGTCTTCCATCTTCGCCTTCCATATGACAAAGTTCTCACCGGTCAAATTGACCATTCTATTACTAGTGCTAGCTTCTCACCCTACTACCACTACTTCTTCCACCACCACATTATCATCACCACTCCACCATTCTCACCAATACCCACCACCATTATCCCCACCGCCGATCCACCACCATCACCCACCATCACAACCACCATTAGTGCTTAATTTACCTATCTTAGGACCCTTTTCTCACCCTACTACCACTACTTCTTCCACCACCACATTATCGTCACCACTCCACCAGTCTCACCAATACCCACCATTGCCCACCATCACAACCACCATTAATGCTTACTAATATGGTTGATATCAAATAAATTTATTATGTATCAACAAAAATATATTCATTTGATTAATCAAAGAAACATTTTTTATGAAATATCAATTAAACATTTATTATTAAATTTTAATTAAATGTGATCATTTATAGCGGTAGATTTATGTTCTGCAAGTATAAGTTTGATCGTTCTTTATCTAGCCTAACTTGTACAAAATTTGTTTTGTATTCTGGAAATGTAATCAATTTTATTTTAATACTAAAAAACGTGAGTAATTCGAACGGGTACTATAAATAGCTGGGATCCCATTTGGGTGATCCAGCGGTCATGATCATATTGTCTTATATGATTTAGTATCATCCTCAAAATATTTGTGTTTTTTCCTTACCAGTTATGTTAAAAACAACCAACTACATCTATCACAATAAAATGTTGCCCATTTTGTAAATACACAAAACTATTATTGTCCACTACTATTCACTAAAATCCACCACCGTAAGTAAAAACTAGCCATGCCCACTATTGTTTCCACCACCAGTAATGTTACCACCTCCACCACTCACAAATACCCGCCACTGTTTCTTTCACTACCACCATTAAAAATTATTAATATAATTTTTATCATGGATCACTGTAGTACAATGGTAAAGTCATTAGATGATGATACCAGTTACCTGAGTTCGAAATTCGCCAGCACCAAATTCTTTGCCGATCAATATATATATATATATATATATATATAGTTTTTAATAAACTTATATTTATTAAAAAAATGTATTTATTAAAAAAAAATGTATTTATTAGATTCATTAAATGAACATTTATCATGAAAAATTAATTAATCATTCATCAAGAGCAATTAATAGGACGCTAATTAATAAAGTATTTATAATGGTTAGTTGAAAAAACCACGGCCGTAGATTTATCCCTCCTAGATAAATCTCGGCCGCTCTTTATCTAGCCTAACTTAGCCAAACTTTGTTTTGTATTCTAGATATAAATTTTTTTTTTATTTTTTATTGAATCACCAAATATGATTGAAAGATAGGGAAAAAATAACGAAAGAAGTTTTGCATTTTGATAAATATACAAGTGGTAAATGGTTTACAAAATTAAGGAAATAGCCCTACATTATCATGGTTTTTTTTTTTTTTTTTTTTTTTTTTGGTTCAAAAGGGTTTTGCATTGATTTAAATATGGTGATTACATGAGGAAAGTTATCAACATATTCAAAGTCTATTCCATGAGACCTAGCTCTTTTAGGACGAATAATATGTGGAACGTTAATTCTCATATTTTCAGGACGAATAATATGTGTTATGTTTAGGTTTGCCTCTTGGTGACAGATGTGGTGGTGTTGCAAAGTGGGATAAGATCATTGAAAAATTCATCTCTAAGTTGGCTGGTTGGAAGAAGTCTCTATTATCAAGAGCTGGCAAAATCACTCTTATAAACAGTGTCCTTGCTAGTCTGCCCATCTATTACATGTCCCTTTTTTAAATACCTATTTCTGTCATTAAAAAGTTAGAAAAGATTATGAGGGATTTTTTATGGAATGACAATAAAGATAGAAGAAAGATGCATTTGGTGAAGTGGAGTCTCCAGAAAAAAGAAATTTGGTGGCCTTGGTATTAAAAGTTTAAAGCAGGTAAATCAGGCTTTGCTTTCAAAATGGTGTTGGAGGTTTGCTATGGAAGATGATGCTTTGTGGAGGAAGTTGGTTTTTGAAAAGTATGGTTGTAGTGAGGTGCAGTGGCTATCTAATACTCCTAGGTGTTCTTATGGGAGATTAGTCTGGAAAGCAATTATGAAACATAAATCCATTTTTCTGAAGTTTATCAAATTTCAGGTTAATAAAGGAAATATGGTGAGATTCTGGGATGACAACTGGCTCTATGGTGCTTCTATTAAATCTTGTTTCCCAAATATTTATGCTTTTTCCAAGGCCAAGAATGCTTCAGTTGCTGAGATGTGTACTTTGATGAATGGTGCTAACGTCTGGAATCTTAGTGTTCCTAGAAGACTTAATGCTACAGCTAGGATGGAATGACAAGTTCTGAGCTTTGATCTCTCTAATGTTAAGTTTAACAGGGAGCTGGAAGATGAGATTTACTGGACTCTCACTAAAAGTAAGATTTTTTCTGTCAAATCTACTTATGATGTTAATTCTGAAGACAATAATCTGGTGCAGCAAAGTACAGTTTTTACTTTTCTTTGGAACCTAAAATGTCCTCCAAAAGTGGGCTTCTTTCTTTGGCTTATTGATCATAACTGTTTGCCAACAAGGGACTTACTGAGAAGAAGAGGTGTTGAGGTGCCAGCTGAATGTTTGTTCTGTAGCAACATTGAATCTAGTTCTCATCTTCTTTTGCAGTGCACTTTTGCAAGAGAAGTTTGGGTGGAGTTCATCAACAAGCTCATATGGTTTTTCTGCATGCCTGAAGACATTTTCACCTCTTTACAAACTTGGCATCTGACACAGCATAATGCAACAAGTTCTGCAGTTTGGAATTTGATTCCAGTTGCTATCATTTGGTCCATATGGAAGGAGAGGAATGCAAGGGTGTTTACAGATAGCAGATGTAATGCTAAGGCTGTGGTGCAGAAGGCTATCTACTGCCTTTTCTGTTGGGCTTTAGCAATCAAAGATTTCAGTGAGGTTGGATCTTCTAATGTCTTGAGAGATTGGTGTAATATTTATTTCAATTATGCTTAAACTGGTGGTCTGTCACTAGTTTTTGCTCCTTTTTCTTTTCCTTTGGCTTAGGGTGGTATTGACTTTATACCCCCTCTTTTTTGATCAATAAATCCTTAATTTACGGATCAAAAAAAAAATATGTGTTATGTTTCTTAACACGATATATTGTGTGGCGTTTTTTTTGTTTTGGTGTCTACGCCCTTCTTAGCCTTCTATGTTGTTTCGTACCGGATAGTATATTGCGTCGTGCTATACTTGTTTGCAGCATTGTTTAGCTAGACCATATAACATGCAATGTTGTGTGTTCCATAAGTTGTTAATATAAAATACTTTACACTTTAGATACAATCATCGAAAAAGTTATGACTGACTAATCTATTTTTTAAGTTGTAGGTCGTCATTTATCATGTATGTAATACAAGAACATTTGAGGATGTATACATGAACTACAACGCCGTTTTCACGGTGGGGACGACCGATCGATCAGAAAATAAATAGGTTAAATTGAAAAAGTGAAAATATCAACTTTCCTGAAACAGAGGGAGTACATTGCTTTATTAGTTGCAACAGAATATTAGTTGATGCATAAACCAAAATATAGTTCCATAATGTGTTATGCATCTTTTATGGTGGTTTGCATAATGAATATGTATTCAATTTTCAAAAATCGTGCCTAAAAGGATAATCACCTCCGAATTTTTCGTAAAAACTCTAAAAAAATATATTGTTATTTGTACTTATTGCACGGATCTCTTTAAAATCTTTCCAACGAGATAAAATTTATAAAATTCCAAGGTACGGATTTTAAGATATGATACATAAAGAGTTATAGTTTGGACTAAAAGAGAAGGACAATCTTGTCCATTGAAAAGACTAACCATGAACACCAAAGATTTACAATCTATTCATCAAATTGAACATTTACGTTAGGTTTCATTTTACAAAAAAAAAAAAAAAAAGTCATAAAAGGGACCACTACATTCGGACCCTTCAGTGGGTCGGCCTTGTAAACTTAAATATAAAAGTAGGGATTGTTACATGATAACTCTAATTACTAGCTCCAAAAATCCGTAAAATAAAAATAAAAAAATTAATATGCATATGAAAATGAAAATGAAAATGAAAATGAAAAACCGGAAAGTCAAATTTAGACTTTTCATTTAGTCAGGTCTCCTATGATTAAGCAGGTAGAGTTGTTGTAAGCAGCTGCATAGAGTGAAGATCGGTGGTCAAAAGTTGTATGCATGATTATCTAGATTAAAATAAATTAAATGGTTCACAGCAAGTTAGATTTTGTAAATTAGTCTCCAGGCAATATGCTCGGGAGAAATATCTTTTCCCCCAAGTATTAATGCATTTTAACGGGGTTTACTCAATAAATATTTTTATCGATTTTCAAAGAGTTTAATGGATTTACAAAGTATTGTGTTATTGGTTGTATACTTTTAAAATCTCTTTTAAAGTTTATGTTACTCGTTGTAGATTGTCAAAAGGTCTTCTAATGTTTGTGTTACTTGTTATAAACTTGAAAATTCAAAGACTTTGCATAATTATCTATTTTCAAGACTTTGAGTGACTTTTGGGTATATATTTGCCTTGATAAAAGTCTTGCAAAATATGTAAGATTTTGGAAGACTTCCAATTTTTTTATAAAGATGTTTTTTACTCTATCTTATTTTTTTTCATGAATACACAATCTATAAAACTCCTATTATAGATGAGTATAAATTATATGACATGATCAACTATTTTTTTTTTAATTTTAATTATTATGTACAATAATAATTTTTTTAATTTATTGTTACACTTTATTGTATTTCATTGAACCAAAAAAATAAGTTATATATATAAAATGGACATGCTTTTATTCCCTTTGCCTTTGACACTTTTGGGTATTTAGCTCCGGAGGCGGTTGGACTCCTAGCGAGAGTTCAAAGAGTCATGCACAGTAATGTCATGACTCCCGATTCTAGAGAGTTTGTGTTTAAGAGGATAGGGTTTGCCATTCAAAAAGGGCTTGCGGTGCAGCTTGTTGCTCGCTTGCCTTCTATGTAATAACTCATGAATCTGTTACAATGTTTTGTGATATTAAATATAAAAGTAAAATATATAAAATAATTATAATTTAGTTTAATATAGTTGAAGTTACTATAATAAATAAGCTATAATAAATTTTATATTTATGTCTATCATGCATATTTCCATATAAAATTTATTTATACAACTCTTCAAGACTCTACAAATGTCTGCAAGACATTAGACAACTCTGCATAACTCCGCAAAAGTTTGCTCAATTCTGTATAATTCTCGCAAAGTTATTAATTTTCATGACTCTTTTTAAATCTCTACAAATCTACAAATGTATTTATTGAGTAAACCCCCGTAAGATTTGATTTTCTACGGGAGGGATTTTTATGTAATTTTTCTTGGACAGAGCAAAAAAAAACTTAGTTCATTCGCTATCTTAACCACTTCAGTATATATTGTAGGCATCGGACATTAAATCATAACCGTAACGGACTGGAAAATTACACATGCGACGCTCACTCACACATGCCGTAACTCCCCTATGCACCACTCTAATGATAGTGAGCGGGACTTAAAGCTTCACTTGTAGCTTCACAAATGCATGCCAATTTTCTTTTGAAAGAATGCTTGGCAAGCATGATGCATTTGTCACCCATTCCAACGTACCCTTGTTCTACGAAGGGTGTAAAGCTATGAAGGCTAATATCGATGCATTTGGATTTCGAGTATTGGCCAGGCATAAAGCAATGCCATGGATTTGCACATAGGCCATGACAAGCCTATTCCCGCTTGCTTACTTCACTTCCGCATTGAGCTTGAAAGTACGCACTAGTGGATGCATCAGTCAGTCTCATTTCGTACTTGTCTTACATTATTCTTGTGATGCAAGTAACTTCTACAAGCTCCCCTAACTTGCATACGGTTTATCTCTCCTCTCCGATCAAAACCCAATGTGAAATTGGTGCATGCCTACCTCGAAAGACATGGTAGGTAATATGAGAATACAAGGAATGGAATGAAATTATGCCATCAAGTATGCCAACAATCATCTCTTGCATCGCATTGCTGAGCCAGGTGATATAAATTATCATAATGTCGCAATCATCTCGCAATTAGATGGTATGAGCGACAATGTGCTGCACCATCAATGTTAGGTGCAATTCATTGCGGCTGCCTACATATCCTTCTTCGTAACCTGAAGGGATCAAGCACAGACCGTAGTTCGTCAACATTGGGACAAGCGACTAAAGACAACTCATGTTATTGCAAGGCCAAATCCAATCAGTTGTCTAGTCCGTATAAGCCAAAGGTTCTTTCGCAAGATATGCACAAGGTCATGCATAATTGATGTTTCATTGAGGAGAATATCTTTATTTCCGTGGGGAAAGTTCCTCGGGGAAGCTAAACCAACCAACACCTCCTCCCAATATATGTCTTATTGACATTTTTACAACTCAAATTTTAGACCACTTTGCCACTCACCAATTACCACTTCCTCGAGGAAACATTCTCAACTTCCTTGGGGAACTTTCTTGAGGAAACATCGTCTACTTCCTTGAGGAATCCTTACAGCAATATCACTCTGCAGCATTATCGATGCATCCAATAGTAATCAACATGGGTAAATATTGCATCCTCAAGTAAGGGACAAGCATGATGATGTCGTAGCATCACGATGATTCCACAAGTAAGCAACATTGGTAAATATCGATCGCTTATTGGAGTAAGCTTCACAAGCTTAAGATGAGGCTTCATCTGGTTCAATCACGCATCTTTGAGCATGAGTCATGCGAGAGGAGGTTTTCATTACCCAATGTATATTAAGGATACAAAATATAAAAGATGAGGGTGCTGAGTACACACCAATTATTTTTTATTTAAGTTGTATCAGATACACATATGATATAATCTTAGTTTGACACAAAATATACTACCAATCACTAAGGTGTAGTTAACGTACAAGTTTTTTTACTTTGATATAAAGATAAACAATAAAAATTTGGAAGTAAACAACATAGATACATAAGATTTTGTTAATAAAGAAAACTGCTCGGCAGAAAAGCCCCATGTCCTAGCTAGTCTAGTTTTAAATACTCTCATAGTTAAGCCTCAACACAAATGCGCACCCATAACCTCGTGTAGCTGAGATCAAATAAACTATCCCTAGTTACCCAATTTTCCAAGTATCCCTGCACATACAACCAATCTTTCCAGCGCGTTAATTCCTTAACGGAGTCCGCTATGAAAAAGCGGGGGTCTAACAACCACACCCAATATTTCGTTTGGAAATCTGAATAGACAAACTCCAATATACTTTCAAGAGAAATAACTAGACAGTTATATTGAATCTAGAGAAAAGTATATCAAAGAGTTTATATCTCTATCTCTTAATTCAATACGCAATCAACAAATAGGAATTTGCGAGCCCGATTGAATATAAGATAAATAACTTGAACGGTACCAAAGACCAATATTCAAGGATCAATCAATTTCAATCAACAACCAAAGGTTGGATTTCCCAATTGATCGATTCAACGCACAACCTGTGATATTTCAATTATATAACAAAATATAATGTAGAAAAGAAATAACACAAACACTAGAATTTGTGTTAACGAGGAAACCGCAAATACAGAAAAACCCCGATACCTAGTCCAGATTCGAACACAATACTGTATTAAGCCACTACAGACACTAGCCTACTATCAATGAACTTCGGACTGGACTATAGTTGAACCCTAATCAATCTCACACTGATTCAAGGTACAGTTGCGCTTCTTACGTCTCTAATCCTAGTAGGATACAACACACTTGATTCCCTTAGCTGATCTCACCCACAACCAAGAGTTGCTACGACCCAAAGTCGAAGACTTGATAAACAAACCTGTCTCACATAGAAAAGTCTAATGGAATAGATAAATCTGTCTCCCACGGATATACCTACGAGTTTTGTTCCGTATTTTGATAAATCAAGGTGAACATGAACCAATTGATATATCGGACTTATATTCCCAAAGAACAGCCTAGAAATATCAATCACCTCACAATAATCTTAATTGTATGGTAGCGAAACAAGATATTGTGGAATCACAAACGATGAGACGAAGATGTTTGTGACTACTCTTTTATCTTGCCTATTAGAGATTAAATCTCAATTAAATCTTAAACAAGATTGTTAGAGCATAGTTCGGTTGAACCCACCAAGCGTTGGTATGTCAAGTTTGGTTGTCATATTTTAGAGAACCATAACTCATTTAAGAGTCGTTTGATTATATGTACTAGAGTCAACTTCGTATAGGTTAGATTGAAAGTATTAGGATATGAGACATTACAAGTATTGCGAAGACTTGAAGAAGTGAAGAAGTAAGGAGCTACAACCACAACATCATCCTTCCACTTGAGGTTAGTGATATTTGACTTGAACAGTTTCATTCCCTAACGTATCTTTCAAGTCATGCATATTGAAAACAAAACTGTTAAGCATATTTGAACTCTAGATAGACATAATATTAAGGAATACAATACGAGGTTTATTGCTTAACCATTAAACTTTGTAGATAAGACATCGCCATAATCATTTGAATGCTATTGTGATTATGTATGGGTATGAGGTGAGGATTTCATCCTAGGAAACAATGTTTTACATGTGTTTTAAGGAAGCAAGTTCATGAACTTGTTTTGTGAGCTGAAAAGGAAATTTCCATGCGTTATTGGGGTTGTTCTTCATTGCATATCATATGAATGACCAATATGTGTGATTAGTATAACCGTTCATGACTTTTTTGTGTTCTTGGTAAAACTATCCACATAAGGCATGACTTATGTATTGGTATGACTTTTATTAGTGAAACCGATCTTAAGTAATCACCTGTTGGTATGATTGAGTTTGTATGTGTAATACCAAATCTGGGTAAAGGGAACCGATCCTATGGACATGTGCAACACATTTTTAGGCAAAGGGGAACCGATCCTATGGACATGTGCAACACACATAAGTTAGATACCATATATATGTGGGGAACCGATCCTAGTACCTAGTCAACCAAAGTTTGGTAAGCTAGTGTAACTATGCACAGTACTCACATGGAGGTAGAACCGTTAAACCCGTGATTTGTGATTGAGTGTTACTTTATCAATCACATAGTTCTTGAAAGTCAGATGAACCAATTATAAACTTGTTTGGAAGCGTGGTAAATCGGTTTCAAGTGAGTAAGTACGAAAGAGGACTTACAAAAGAAAGGATGTCGACACACTTTGAACACATGCATTAATGCGTATCTTTTATTGTTCAAAGATATTCCTTAGCAGCTAACAAAAAGTAAATCCCATGATCGAATTTAAATAAGTTAAGAATCTTTTAATTAAGGTTTTTAATTATATATAGAAAATAAGAATTAGTAATGTGCATTTACTAGTTAAAGATTTTCCAAGGAGATTTCGATCATTACTTTGGACAGAGCATTCTCAGGAATTATGAAAACCGAATTTGGAAAAATTATTATTGAATTTCTTAAGAATATTTTTGGTTTTGGAAATTCCTTGGTGTCCAAACTTCCTTGTCTATAAATACTTTGAGTTTGAATTTCTAACAAACTAATCCTTCGTAACAACAAACTTCATCTTTATTGTTGTTTATTGTTGTTACGGGTGTAGCCGCCTATACAGAGAGGAGAGTAACCTAATTAGGTGAAATCTCTTACGGCCGCTCAATTTAAAGTCTTCTTTGGGATTGAGAAGCTCTAGCGTGTACCGTTGGTGGGAAACTAGATAATCGATGTTTATCTTTTGTTTTCATATTGATTTGATTGACTAACGGTGGTTGAACTTTGATTACACCTAGTTTGTTTATGCTTGAGGATCTTGTCTTCTGATATAAATTTCACTCAAACTAGTTCAAATTTTCGACAGAGATTTTTAGACTGTTGTTAGTTCTAAAGATGATCTTGTGATAATCCATTGTTAACAGACTTCGTTCTGTGCGTGATTGATCACAAGAGATTCAAGTAGTTGTGTGCAGGTGTTTATTGAAGATTTAAGAAGATTTGAAGACAAAGAAGATATTGAAGATCTGACTTGGGTTTATAATCTTTGGTGTGCACAATACTTGTTTCGGTGAAAGAGGATCCAACTATAATCGATATATCCTTGTGGTATTTTGATGGAATAGTTGTGTATATCGGCATAAATACGTTTTCTTTGGATTAAAGGTATTGATAGCTAAATCTTAACGATTACCTTTTGGGTGATTGAACATAAGATAGATCTTGGAACCTGGAAAAGGAGTTTATGTTAAGATAAACAAAATAGCCTTTGTCTAACTTATATCACTTGGTTGAAGAGAGTTGATACCAAACATATTTGTTGTTCCTTTACTGTTTGGAATACGAACCAAAAGAATTGGTCCAAGTACGTGACTTGTTTTTACAGGTTGGAAGCATGGGAATACATATGGAACTAAGTGAACTATAGGTTTAGTTGATTGGTCTCAACTATACGAAGTTGGTTTATTTTGTATAATGACTTAATCCTGAGAGTATTTAATTCTGGACAAGGTCCCGAGGTTTTTCTGTATTCGCGGTTTCCTCGTTAACAAAATCTTGTTGTGTCATTTACTTTATATTTCCGCATTATAATTGTTTTATTATAATTAAAGTAAATCACACAAACGTTAATTCCTATTTACTTGATAAGCAATCCTATTGTGTTTGGTTAAGTCCAAACCTTTGTATCAAGTAAACATACTTCGTTGTTGTATTGTCTCGATATCGTATCCATAGACGATCACATGAAGTGTGAACCGATTTGTTGTATTGTCTCGACTTAGTCCATAGACAATCACTTTCGGAGAAAGGACTTATAAGAAGGAAAATTTTTAGCTTGAGGTATATTTGGGTACCCTCGCCTTTTCAAAGATAGTACTCAAACACGATAGAAATAGAAAGATCAGATCATGTAACTACAGAGAAAATAGTTGGGTGTGGCTTCACAATCCCAATGAAGTCTTTAAGTCATTAACCTACAGGGTTTCATGAAAAACCGAAGGTTAAAGGAGAATCGACTCTAGCTTATACAACTAGTATCACACAATAAGTGTGGGGATTAGGTTTCCCAGTTGCTAGAGTTCTCCTTTATATAATTTTTAAATCAAAGTTTGCAATCTAAGTTACCTTTGTAACAAAGTATTCAATATTCACCGTTAGATGAAAACCTATTAGATTCAAGCTAATATCTTTCAACCGTTAGATCGAACTTAGCTTGTTATACACAAATGAAATGTACCCTCATTTAGGTTTAGTAACCGTACCTAAACGTGTTCACCTGGCTCAATCTTAGTAAACCGAGGTTATCTATATGGACATTATCATATCAACCTTATTCATTTGCTATAGTTTCATAAAAGTATACAAGAACACAATTGAAGCAAAATCAGTTTCATTCACTCGAATCAATTCATGAACATTATAGCCACGGTTTGCAAAGAATGCATTCCTTAATATATAAATATATTAGTTCATGAGCCAACCAATTTTAGAACTTTAACCACTCAAGTATGCAAACGGGTACGCATACTTAAGTAGCCGGTCTGAGTTTGGGTTCGCCAGTATGCAAACGGGCACGCATACTTGGTACACTTCCAAAACCCAGCAGAAATTCCCGGACCTATACCTTACGCAAGTATGCATACCGGTATGTGTACTTGGTACACGGAATTTCACAACGACAAGTACGCATACGGGTATGCATACTTTAGTTCCGGTCATGGATCACATACATGCAAGAAATCACACTATGTTTAAAATCCAATGATGGTTAAGTATTCTAAACTCTTATTTCAATCATTGAAACTTTCTTAGAGGATTACAATAGCCATTTTCACACATTATTAGCATCAAAGCAATTTTCAAGTTATTGAAATAATCATACCGAAACATTCCAAGTCTACACCAAATGATTGTATCACATAAACCATGTAAGATGTTACTCGACGATTTTCACATGATCATCTTTTGACTTTCGTCAAGAATATAAGATAAACTTGGATGAAGAGAAATCTTACCAACACATATTCCGAGAAATATGTAAGCAAGTTAAACTCAGCTCGAAATCTCAAATGTGTATAATCGACAACTATATAGTAATGTGACTTTTGTCTCAATATAGAAGATAGAGTATAAATTAACTTTCCAAGTGATATATGAGTTTTAGTCTCCACATACCTTTTGTTGATGAAGTTACACAAGCTCACCTTTGTAGTTCTTCATCTTCATTTGATGAATGCCGTGAAGTCTAATGCTCAACTACACAATCTATCCTAGTCCGAGACATTACTATAAGTAGACTAGAAATCAAGACTTATAGTTTTGATTACTAATATTGAGGGATGAATTTGATTTTGGTTCTACAAGTCCTAGCCACAACACACACAATTCCCCGAGAGAAGAGAGAGAGAGAAAAGATCCCTTTCGATTGTACTATATGCCTCCTTATATAGACTTTTCAAAAGACCCTCCTTTTATGATATCATGCCGCATGTCCTAAACCTCCTTAATTACTACTAATGCCATGCCTTCTCTAATACAACCTCCTTCTTTCCTATATGGATACTTTCTATATAGTTGTCGATTATACACGTTTGAGATTTCGAGATGAGTTTAACTCCCTTACATATTTAGATGAGTTTAACTCCCTTACACGTTTGAGATTTCGAGATGAGTTTCACTTCAACCAAATTCATCTTATATTCTTGAAGAAAGTCAAAAGATGATCATGTGAAAATCACCGAGTAACATCTTACATGGTTTTTGTGATACAATCATTTGGTGTAGACTTGGAATGTTTCGGTATTATTATTTCAATAACTTGAAAATTGCTTTGATGCTAATAGTGTGTAAAAACGGCTATTGTTATCCTCTAAGAAAGATTCAATGACTGAAATAAGAGTTTAGAATACTTAACCATCATTGGATTTTAAACATAGTGTGATTTCTTGCTTGTATGTGATCCATGACCGGAACTAAAGTATGCATACCCGTATGCGTACTTGTAGTTGTGAAATTCCGTGTACCAAGTACACATACCGGTACGCATACTTTCGTTAGGTATAGGTCCGGGAATTTCTGCTGGGTTTTGGAAGTGTACCAAGTATGCATACCCATTTGCATATTGGTGAACCCAAACTCAGACTGCTACTTGAGTGCGCATACCCGTTTGCATACTTGAGTGGTTAAAATCGGTTGGCTCATGAACTAATATATTTATATATTAAGGAATGTATTTTTTACAAACCGTGGCTATAATGTTTATGAATTGATTCGAGTGAATCAAACCGATTTTTCTTCAATTGTGTTCTTGCATACTTCTATGAGAATATAACAATTAAACAACTCTTTAACTAGATTCATTTGAGTCATTTGAACTAGTTATGATTAAGATGAATAAGGTTGATATGAGAGTGTTCATATAGCTAACCTCGGTTAACTACGGTTGAGCCAACATGGTGTACACATTTAGGTACGGTTACTAAACCTAAATGTGGGTACATTTTATTTGTGTATAACAAGTTAAGTTCGATCTAACGATTGAAATATATTATCTTGAATCTAATCAGGTTTTCATCTAATGGTGAATATTGAATTCTTTGTTACCAAGGTAACTTAGATTGCAAACCATGATTTGAAAACTATATAAAGGAGTACTCTAGCAACTGGGAAACCAAATCCCCATACCTCCTGTGTGATACTAGTTGTATAAGCTAGAGTCGATTCTCCTTTAACCTTAGGTTTTTCACGAAACCCTAAAGTTTAACGACTGAAAGACTTCATTGGGATTGTGAAGCCAGACTCAACTATTTTATCCGTAGTTGCGTGATCCGATCTTGCTATTTATATCATGTTTGAGTACTATCTTCTTTAATATTATCTTGAGATTTAATCTCCGATAGGCAAGATAAAAAATAGTCACAAACATCTTCGTCTCATCGTTTGTGATTTCATAATATCTTGTTTCACTACCATACGATTAAGATTATTATGAGGTGATTGATAGTTCTAGGATGTTCTTCGGGAATATAAGTCCGGTATATCAATTAGTTCTTGTTCACCTTGATTTATCAAAAGACGAAACAAAACTCGTAGGTATTTATGTGGGAGACAGATGTATTTATTCCTATAGACTTTTCTATGTGAGATGGATTTATTTATCAAGTCTTCGACTTTGGGTCGTAGCAACTCTTGCTTGTGGGTAAGATCAGCTAAGGGAAACAAGTGCATAGTATCCTGCTGGGATCATAGACATAATGAGCGCAATTGTAGTGTGAGATTGATTAGGGTTCAACTACAGTCTAGTCCAAAGTTCATTGGTAGTAGGCTAGTGTCTGTAGCGGCTTAATAAAATGTGGTGTTCAAATATGGACTAGGTCCCGCAGTTTTTATGCATTTGCAGTTTCCTCGTTAACAAAACTTCTGGTATCTGTGTTATTTATTTTCCGCATTATATTTTGTTATATAATTGAAATATCACAGGTTTTGCATTGAATCGATCAATTGGGAAATCCAACCTTTGGTTGTTGATTGAAATTGATTGATCCTTGAACATTGGTCTTTGATACCGTTCAAATTATTTATCTTATATTCAACCGGGCTCGCAAAATCCTATTTGTTGATTGCGTATTGAGTTAAGAGATAAAGATATAAACTCATTGATATAATTTTCTTTAGATTGAGTCTAACTGTCTAGTTGATTCTCTTGAAAGTATATTGGAGTTTGTCTATTCAGATTTCCAAACGAAATATTGGGTGTGGTTGTTAGACCCCTGCATTTTTAATTGGTATCAGAGCACGAAAACACATTAAAGACCCCATAAGTATGTGTTTATAGCGATCTGAATATGGACATAAGTGATATCTCTGATAAACGTATTACCAGAAACAAAAGGTCTTTTTCTATAAAATCTATTGAAGAGAAAGATTTGTCGATCTCGAATATAGACGAACCTAGTGTTCCTATAAAACATATTTCCATTGACAAGTGTTACCCAGATTACCTTACTGACGAGTCTGACTCTGAAATTGAAAGGAAAGCAGCCCAAGAGAGTGCAGTGATTCTAAAAATTGTTAGAATCTAGGCTGATCATGTCAACCGGTTGAAACACAAAGTCAATGTCCTTGTTAGTATAGTAAATGAGCGTGACTCTCTTCTAAAGGTCCTTCATGATGAAGTCGGATCAGTCTGTTCTTCACGAACTCAGCTTGAGGGAAATCTCAAAGAGGATACTTTGGAAACTGAACTTCTGTTGAGTAAACTCTCTATTCAAGAATGTTCTAAGGAGTCCACTATACCAACTTCTTCTAAGTTAACTGGAAAAAAAATTGTTCCAGAAGCAAAATCAAAATCCCTTCCTGGTGGAAAAGATGTGCATGTGTCTTCCTCTAACCAAGGAATATCCACATCACTTGGAAAGAAGATATCTCCCAACGATGGTATTAAGAATGTTCTGTCTAATCAGAGTAGAAATAGACTTACCAAGTGATAGATGAGTTTTAGTCTCCACATACCTTTTGTTGATT
Source organism: Papaver bracteatum (assembly GCA_023529315.1). Classification (NCBI taxonomy): domain Eukaryota; kingdom Viridiplantae; phylum Streptophyta; class Magnoliopsida; order Ranunculales; family Papaveraceae; genus Papaver; species Papaver bracteatum. The sequence goes on along the minus strand of JAJJWX010001826.1, from coordinate 2,154,567 downwards.
AAATTCCACGAGATCGCCTTAGTACTTCTTCGTCTTCATTTGATGAACGATGTGAAGTCTAATGCTCAATTAAACAATCTATCCTAGTCCAAGACATTACTATAAGTAGACTAGAAATCAAAACTTATAGTTTTAATCACTAACATTGACAAACAAGCTTGAGATAGCAACGCTTGCGAGTTGGACCGAGCAATGCTCTAACACAATATCAAGACTTGCTCCATAATCCGTCGGGAATACTATCGCTACTAATCTCTCAATTGGTCCGAATAAGATTCCTTTAAGACATCTATCAAACAGTTAAAGGAAAAACCTGTTTTATACAAAATCGAAAATCGAAGATATAAGTGATAAAGATAGCAAGTCAATGATCTTCCATTTGAGATTTAAATTACCAAGACATAAACAAATCTGCAACTTGTTGATTAAGATCAATCAAGATTTACAATTACCAGAATAATCCACTTAATTACAAGGTTTCCGTTTGCAAAAATAAAAATAAAAATTGTCGATCTTTGAGATTTACATTTATCAAAATAACAACCTGTTAAGTCCCAGATAATCAAACCAGCAAATTATCACAACAAAATCAAAATATTAAAGTCTTCAAAATGGAGTTTGTTAACGTTGGTATGTCAATAGTTCGATCAACGGATTGTGAATCACTGAATGTGTTATTATGTGATCTTCAAAGTTATTTAGTGGTCTTATATTAAAAGAGAAGGATCATGGAATAAACAAGAAATTATTTACTCCCACTTATCTGTCCTCTATTCTATTTTGGTTTGTCTGTTAGCGCTGTTTATAGATACATTTCCTCATTAAACTATCAAATATACCCTTAGTTTTTTTTTTATAATTATAAAAATTATTTTCTTAATATAAGCCCAATCCAAAATCTTAACTAGTATCTTTATATATAAATAAATATATATATTCTTTCATATTAATCTTCATTTCCTTTTTAAATAAAAATATTTATAGCTATAAGATTCCCAATAAAGGAGCGTATTACGCGATTTTATAACCTAACCAAAAATAAGATTGATAATATAACCAAAATTAGTGGGAAGATATTTGTTTTTATCTTCCTTTACAAATTCCAAAAATAATAAAATTATTCGATATATGTTTTTATTTATTACACATGTTGGTTTTAATTTTAGTAATAATCTAGAAATTAATAATGTTAGTCATGACATTTCTCCCGGTCCTCTTAATATCTTGACTTAATCAAATATGACAGTTAATAAAAGACGGTTGGAGTTGAAGATAACTATGCGTCAATTCATAAACCATTATAAACAAAACAAAAAACTTGATAACAATCTAGTTTTCCACCAATACAAATACTAGCACACTGTAGGTGTAAATTATATACAGATCCAGGTGGCAACATCCTAGGCCTGGTGCACCTAAACACGAAAAGACGCGAAGCATGGAATGAAGATTAGTGGAGCGAGATTTCAGGAGCCACGTGGATCGGGCGTGATCGCTCTACAGCTGTCGGACTAGACTTGATTCAGACTTCTGACAAAGCTGACATGACGAGACGCGGCAGGACAAACGAGGTGCTATGGTCAAATGGATAAGAAAGTAGGGGACACATCGGCTAACCATAAAAACAACGATCGAAGACGGGCGACATTCAGAAACACGCGACATCGTGTCAAGAGAGCATTGGGAGATGTCGGCTCGGACGAAAGACATGCGAAGATCCAAGATACCTCGGCCATGTGAGGCGACATAAGTCGGTCCGACAGTAGAACTGCTGAATTGATGTAACATGACCAACACCATATCTTGGGTGTATGGAACTTCTCCTATAAATAAAGGGACTTGTATTCATGAAAGTTAGGTTGTAATTTTGGGAGAGGAGAAGAGAGAAACTCGAGAAAACATTAGGAAGAAGTGAGTGAAAAGTAAGTTCACCTTGTAAAGAAATCCAACTAAGATCAACACCTTTATAACACCTTGAAGTAATAAGATTCATCATTTCACCCCCGTGGACGTAGGTAATCATACCGAACCACGTATATCTTGTGTTCATGGTTGAGTGTTTACTTTCATTTGAGAAGAGTAGTGCGTTTCTAACCTTTTGATGTAGTTTGTAGTAAAATGCATCTACATTCTGGCACCGACTAAGGGGACACGACTAAAATCTCCGGATACCTTGCCATTAAAGTCTTCAGAGACGATCAACAACTCCTCAATACACGTTAATGTGTTGGAGTAGAAACTACGATGAACTCTGTTGTCCAAAGTAATGGTTGTTTTGAGTCATTTACTGAGCATTTAAAGTCAGATCAGTAGCAGCGTCTTCTTAGCGTCTTCAAAAGTTTGATCGGCAGAGAAACTTCACGATCTCACCAGCGACTAACAGTTCGGGTTAGAAGCTACGTGAAGAATCTGTTGAAAGGACGACTGTTTGTTCTTGATAGCTGTGTGTTTATTAGCGTTAAGCGAGTTGTTTCTAGCTGCGGTAAGAATTCGGATGCTTGGAGTTACCAAAAGTTAGCGTTTTAGATGTTTCATCATGTAATGAACTGTCGACCATATATAATTTTTAGCCGGCGGTGTAGCGTAAGTTGTCGGAAAGGTCATAATTAAATCTCGAGAAAGTGGAGTTGGTACAAGTTTAATTCGATTCTAGGGGTTACTTGCCGTAATTTTTAAGCGTCACGTGCATAAGATCAATGATTTGGAGCATGTAGAATAAAGGGAAAACTAACTTAAATGCATAGGTCGAGTACAGAGAGCGACGTCGTACGGAGTTATAGTGACGGGGAAGTGAGTTCAGCCACAAATTCAGCATAAGAACAAAATAGGATAGATAAACGGAACCCACCTGATAACCAAAGTTGACCCTACACAAAGGATGATGAATCGTAGAGTCGAACGTTTCTCCTTTTTTGTCTGAACTTTTTGTTAGAAAAATCAGGTCGAAGTAAGGGGTTCTTTTTTTTGTATTTACTGACGTAGGGACGGGCGATACTCGGCTTATCACGCGACGTGACTAATGGCTAGAGCTTCATGGACTAAGGATGTTGAGGAATCGCACAGTCACTAGCAGCAGCATGCAGTCAGGGATAACGGGGCCGAGGCAAGAGGAAAGTCGACAACCACCGACCGAGGAATCTCATGCAGTTGCGCGAGGGATGCCTGTTGTAGACGAAGAAATATATTTGGGGCGAGACGATAACACCTTACCTCTGGACCAGATTATATTGACCCAGAGGAGAGTTGACCAAATCGATGGACTCACAGCTTCGGACACCGATGACGATGAGGAAGCACTTGCGTGAGCTCAGAGGCAATGGATGAGGCAGCAAGTTGAACACCAGGAATCTTTGGGAAGGGAGCAAGAGCGTCTTAGGAAGATTCAGCTGGGGAGAGCAGCAGCAAGTAACATCGTCCCGATAACCGTTCACGCGGTCGATCGTGTTGCCAACCCGATACCGCCACCACCACCCACATCAGCACCATTACAACCTCGGACACACTAACCCAATGGACACTCCAGTCACGAAAGTACGGACCCGAAGTTGTTGGCCATTTTGGAGAGTCATAGGAGGCAAGAGGCGGCACTAAGGGAACTCCGGCAAAGGAATCTAGCCTTGGAGTATGAGAACTACCAGTTGAGGAACCAACGGACCAGATCGAGAGGGTTGTCCAGTCGAGGGACATCAGGATACCGCGGCCGATCCGGTCACTCACCAACCATTATGGGGCCAAGTAACCTTAATCAGCCCGATCCGTCGTGTCAACTACCATTACCTCCGGTACCCCCCACGCAGAGATATGGACCACCCGAGGACTCGTCCACCGACGAAGAAATACGAGGAAGGGACGAGCGACAAGATCAAACAACTAAATCAAAACTTAAGGAGTTGGAAGCAAAAATCAAGGAACTCTCGGGCGGAAGCGAAGAGAATAAGTTGTCCGAGATTATGAGTGAAGCCGAGAAAACGCCTTTGTCTCAAGAACTGGAGCAAATGCCGTTCCCACCCAAGTGTACTCTACCTTCATTCCCCTCTAGATTTGACGGAACGGGCGATGCGATCGAACATCTTAAGATGTATACAATGTCACTGATCCAATGGAGAAACAACCTGGTAGTTATGTGCAAATTCTTTCCAGCTAGTTTGGAGGGCGAGGCGCGAGATTGGTTTTATTCACTCACACCTAGTTCGATTAACGGGTACGATGCGCTAGTCGAGGCCTTCCTTGAGACCTACATTCATAACAGCCGACCTCGGACAAGAATGAACAAGCTATTTACTTTCGCCCGACGATTCTGAGAGCCCCTGAGAACTCTGACCGACATATGGAGGAAATTATGTACTGAAATTGGGAAGGTACCGGTGGATCAAGCCATCTTTGGGTTCGAAAACGCGTTGGGGAGGTAGGACCCCATCTGGATTGCCATGTTTTCTGAAAAACCTAAAACCTTAAAGGAGATGAGAAGAATGCAAGAGCGCTATATCTCCCTGGAAGAAATTTAGGCCGAATCAAGATATAGAGGAGTACAAGAAGCCAGCGATGAGGTTGGTACCGAGACTAAAACGGTCATGGACGACCATATCAGGCGATCAGAAAAGAGATCAGACCCTCCCCCAAGGAGAATTGAGAAGAGGGAATGGATGGCCAAAGGGAAGAAGCCAAAGCAGGAAACCCGGTCGTATACCCCTCTAAATGCTTCTTTGGAAAAGGTTTTCAAGGAAGTTGAGAAGAGAAACGACATCAACTACCCAGCCTCGAGGGGATTACAGTTCCAAGAGACCCGAGATCATCCCGAATACTGTCACTACCATTAGTATAGGGGCCATTCCACCAATAACTGTCGAGAAGTGAAAGATATTATTCAACACCTCATCCGCGATGGATATTTGAGGCAGTATGTCCGACACCCCCTCGGCCGGAAGCAACACCCGATGCACCAGTTCATAAAGTCCGCATTGATAGGGCGAGTCAATTCGTGAGCACCATTTCACATTCGGCTATGCAAAACTACACCCTCGGCCCAGTAATCACCACTAGGATCCATAAAAGGGAGCGTGACGGTAAAGAGATATTCAGCGTAGCCAAATCCCTTCCCATGGAACCTTGGATGACGCTGCCCATATCGTTCTCGGCTAAGGATGTCCTAGAAAACGGACAGGCACACATCGATCCACTGGTCATCACGCTGTTGATTGAAAAGTGGGGAGTAAGAAGGATTCTTGTGGATAGCGGAAGTTCAGTCGAGGTGCTGTTCTACGACACGTTCAGAAGAATGAAACTCTCAGACGACATGCTCGTCCCATCAACATATTGTATCTACGGATTTAACGGCACAGTAACCATCCCAAAGGGCGAAGTAACTTTAAGAGTTTCAGATGGTGGTGGCTACCTCGACACACTAACCAATTTCTGTGTGGTCGACGTCGCTTCAACTTATGAGGCCATTATCGGGCGCCCATGGGTTGCTGGGATTAAGGGAGTAGCATAGGCCTACCATCAAAGATTAAGGTTCCCGACTTGCAAGGGAATAGCGGAAGTTGTGGGCGACTCCCAGGCGGCACGACAATGCATGAAAGTTGATATAGAAATAAATGAAGAACGACGATCTCGGCAAAGGCAACAAAAGAACAAAGCAAAGGAAGTGAAGGGGGCAAAAGAATTGGAGGAGGAAATTTCACAAGCGGTCCTGGCACACGAAACTCGAGATCAAGACCCTTTATAGCAATTAAAGGAAGCATCCCCAGTCAGGGAGACTAAATCAAACTTCTCGACAGTCGAGCCGATTAAAGAAGTAAACTTGGGAACGATAGAAGAACCCAAAATAGTGAGGATCGGGGCATTACTATCGGACGAACAAGAAAGTAAACTCACGATGCTATTAAAAGAAAACCTGGATGTATTCGCTTGGGGAGTGCATGATTTGGAGGGTATTGACCCGAAGGTCTGCTTGCACCACTTAAAAATCGATCCGAGTTTCAAACCGGTTAGACAGAAAATGATGCGCGTCGCACCAGAGTTACAAGCGGCGGTCGAGGTCGAGCTGAAGAAGTTACAAGAATACGGAATAATAAGGAAGTCCCACTACCCACAGTGTATATCAAACATGGTCGTGGTACCAAAAAAGAAAGGGGGAGTCAGAATATGTATTGATTTCAGCGACCTGAACAAGGCCTGCCCGAAATACAGTTTTCCCCTTCCCAGAATAGATGAACTAGTAGAATCAATAGTGGGATACAAAGCAATGACCTTAATGGACGGATACATGGGATACAACCAAATACCATTGGCGCCCGAGGACCAGGAACACACTTCCTTCTTCACACCGAGAGGATTGTATTGCTACACCAAGATGCCATTCGGACTTAGGAATGCTGGGGCCACATACCAGAGATTGGTAGGCGACATGTTTAAAGACAAGATTCACGATACCATAGAAGTTTACGTGGACGACATGTTAGTCAAAAGTCAGAAATCAAAAAACCACGTCCGAGACCTTCGAGAGATTTTTCAGACAATGAGGAGACACAAGATGAAAATTAATCCGGCCAAGTGCGACTTCTGGGTCACGTCGGGGAAATTCCTAGGCTACATCATCACTCCCAGGGGAATAGAAGCAGATCCCGAGAAGGTACCAGCCATCCTTGAAATGCCATCCCCCGCAACGGTAAAAGACGTGCAGAAACTAAATGGTTGCATAGCCGCATTGGGGCGATTCGTATCACGGTCATCAGACAAATGTAAGGCCTTTTACGACATCTTGAAGAAAGGAGAAAAATTCCAATGGACGGACGCAAGCGAAGAAGCTTTTCAAAAAATAAAGCTACATTTAGCTAGCCTCCCGGTTCTTCAAAGGCCTGAGCCGTCAGAAAATCTTACTCTATACTTAGGCGCGATACCCTATGCCATTAGTGCGGTATTGGTCAAAACAGAGATGGGCGTGGAAAAGCCGGTATACTTCGCCAGCAAAACTTTAAGTCCGGCCGAGAAGAACTACACCAGAATGAAGCAGATGGTGCTCGCGCTAGCCTTTGCTGCCTTCAAACTACGAACATATTTTCAATCTCATCGAATACGGGTGCTCACCAAATCACCTATCGAAGCGGTCTTGGATAGCGCTGGGCGGTCGGGGAGAATCTCCAAGTGGGGAGCCATAATCAAACAATATGACGTAATATACGAGGCAAGAACCGCGATCAAAGGGCAAGTAGTGGCCGATTTCTTGGCAGACTTCCCCCTTAGTGATGAGGACGAGGTAGAATATATACCGGGAATGGTCGAAGAACAAGAGAAGCCAGCGGACCTACTAGCCGCCAGTAGCACAACACGATGGGAAGTATTTGTCGACGGGGCATCAAACAAAGACGGGTCGGGCCTCGGGTTGGTGTTTACCACGCCAAAGGGGAGGAAGATCGTGCATTCGTTCAGGTTAGAATTCAAGGCGACGAACAACGTCACCGAATATGAGGCGGTGATCCATGCCTTACGGATAATTGTGGAAATGGGGCTGCATGAGGTTCGACTGACTAGTGACTCACAGCTGGTGATCCGGAAAATTACGGGCCAATACGCTACACACGATCCGGTGCTGCAAAAATATTGGGAGCTCGCCCAATCTTACATCAAGCAAATCCCAGATATTAAATTCCGCCACATCTGCCGAAAGGATAACAGACACTCGGACGCCCTGTCATATATCGCCTCACAACTTGTAGACCCGAGCATCGAAGGAATACGCGTTATGAGGCTTCTTAACCCGTCTATCCATGAAACACCAGAGGTACGGATTGAGGTGGCCGTCAGCACAGCCGAGAGATACAAAGAAGGCGACTGGAGAAAGCCAATACATCAATACTTAGAGACGGGTGAGCTTCCTAAGAGTCGGCCCGAGATGAACAAGATCAAAATCAAATCGGGAGCCTACGAGTTAAGGAAAGGGATCTTATATCGGAAATCTTACCTAGGACCACTCCTACGATGCCTGAGCAGGGAAGAGGGCCATATAATCCTACACGAGCTACACTATGGGGCGGCTGGAAATCACAGCTCGGGAAGAAGTTTGTCAGTTAAGGAGAAAACAATGGGCTACTTTTGGATGTATATGAACGAGGACGCAAAGCAAATGGCGAAAGCTTGCGAAGAGTGTCAACGTTTTGGGAAGAAAATCCATGCTCCCGGCATACCGTTAAACTCAATCATAAGTCCGTGGCCCTTCGCTAAATGGGGAGTGGACATCGTCGGGCCATTACATGTAGGAACGAGGCAAAGGAAGTATTTGATCGTGGCCACTGATTATTTTACCAAGTGGGTAGAGGCGGAACCACTAAGGCATATTCGGGACAAAGATGTATTTAAGTTCATTTGGGAACACATCATTTGTTGCTTCGGGGTCCCTGCGGCTATCTTCTCCGATAATGGAAAGCAACTGCAAGGCGAGAACATTGATCTTCTATTCAACACTTACAACATCCGCAAGAGTAAAGCAACCCCGATTTACCCCCAGTGTAATGGGCAGGCCGAGATCACAAACAAAACCATCGCCGATAACATGAAAAAGAAACTAGATGGGGAATATGGCAACTGGTGCGAGGAGCTATACAACGTCCTATGGGCATAAAGAACCACACGAAGAGAAGTTACGGGATTTTCTCCATTCATGCTTACCTACGGAACCAAGGCGATCCTACCAACAGAAGGGATGATTCCTACCACAAGAACTGAAGCTTGGAGGCGAAATGTGTCATCCGACCTGATCTTGGATAAACTCGATGACTTGGAAGAAACAAGAGAAATGGTGTTACAAAAAATGGAAAATTATCAGAGGAGGTTACAACAGGAATACAACAAGCGCGTTCGACCAAGAGAATTTCATCCCGGGCAGCAAGTATTGAAATTTATGGCTGAATGGTAGCGCGACAAAAAAGGCAGAAAACTAGCACCAAAGTGGGGTGGGCCATATATAATCGAATCTAAGGCGGACGAGGGATCATATCGACTATTGCGACTCGACGGAACAAGAGAGCTCAAACCATGGAACATCCGATTCCTGAAACTCTACCATCCTTGACAAGCGACGCGGAAAAATGGTAAGCAAACGTGTCCTCTATCTCTGTGAAACCGTGAGGGGTATGGGATAGGGCATGAGCGACTAATGGTCATTCGTACTCGGGGAAATTCCAGTGTGGAAGTGCCGAGGTGACTTACACTCGAATGGTCATTCATACTCGGGGAAAATCCAGTGTGGAAGTGCCGAGGTGACTTACACTCGAATGGGCATTCGTACTCGGGGCAACGCCAGTGTGGAAGTGCCGAGGTGCCTTACAGTCGCCTGGCTATTCGAACTCAGGGAAATGGCAGTGTGCAAGTGCCTAGGTAGCCTAAGGGTTCTGGTGGTTGGAAACCAGTTCCAAAGGTTGTTTAGACACGAGGTCTACTCAGCTAGGTGGCCTACTTACATCTGAAAGGTCACCACCATCGCAAGTGGGCGTGTCCACTTGCCCGAGATCGGTTGGTCGATAACCACTCGGGATTGACGGGCCTAGAACTAGGATGACTGGTACCCTTCCACTGAATCCAAAGAGATAGTGATGAGATACCCCAATCAGGACATGGCATAGGACCCGATGACCCTCCTTGTTGGGTGTGTTCGACAGAAATGGTTAGAATACTGACTTACTTGAACAATGATTGAAGGAATAACATATGAAACAAAGTAGAACTCGATTGCGTCATGCGACTATTAAGAAAATACGAAAAGAGTCATGTGACCAAGTGAAACGAAGGGTCTAATGAAAATAAAACAAACACCATCGGTGACGCAGCACCCCCATTAAAACGAACAAGCAAGGTAGCGGAAATTAAAAAGGGGAGAAGTGTTTAGAGCGATTTACAACCCGATGGAAGGGGCAACATAGTGACGCAAAGACCACAAAAATAAAGTTTAAGCCTTGGGAGGAGCCGCGCCGGCCTTCCTCTGCGCGACCTCGAGCCGCTTCTTCTCCACCCAGTCCATAATGCCAGCCTGAACCTTCTGATCTAACTCTTCCGCATGGGCGACACGTTCATCCTCGAGTTGTTGGGTAATCTGGGAAGCGTTTTCCTAAGCATCAGCTAACTTGGAGCTCAAATCGACCTCGGCCTGTTTCAATCGGCGAACCTCCAGATCCAGCTCCCGAGAGCGTTGTTGCTCGGCTACAAGATCACAAAAATAGAATGTTATTCATCGGGTGCATTTTTGCAAGAATAAAGCGCAATCTAAATCTAAAAGAGCGGCCTCAACACATCATCTAAGGGACCTGACAGGGCGGGTAACACCGACTGAAGCGACTCTACCGACTTAGACAGCTCATCCTCGGCCCTGGATAACTTCATGGTTAATTCGTTATAATGTTTCTCGTTGAACTCGTTACTAGGGCAATACTTCTTATGCTCGGCCCAACCGTCCATTAACCGATTACGCGACGCTTGGAGCACTGCAAGCTGCGATCTACTCTGCTCTAAATCACCCATAACCTTATAAAATTCACTCACTCGGCCCTGTAAATCGCTATTAGCTCGCTCCACCACATATTTATCTCTCAATATTCATCGGCGGTCCTCGTGAAGGTCTCGATTCTGCAGTTGTAGAGCGTCTACCCTTTGCTCCAAACTTGTGGCTAAAGCAGCCTTTTCAGCAGCAAGGCGCTGAGAAGACCCCAAGTGAGCCCGTAAGTTGTCCATCTCGGCAGGATCATAATCAAACCGGTGATGTCGTTCTAACTCGTCCTCAAGTCTTGAAATCTCCTCAGTTTGACGGTCTATTTTGTCGTCTTTGTTTGCCATTCGTTGACGAAGATTTTCCACAAGATCCTTCTTAATATCCCATTTTCTCTTCATAATCCTAAACTCCGAAGTAGCGTCTATACCTATACTAGATACCTAGGCTAAGAAGAAGGATCCCCGACTCAGGATACTGGCACGATAAACTCAATCAACACAAGTTAAGAAGGATCATATACCTTGAGCGTCGGCAAGCTTGATCTCTAGCTCATTCACGAGACCCCTCTCATTCTGAAGTTGAAGTTGGAGAGATTCTATCAACTGCTTATCTCGAAGGCGATTGGAAGCATCCAAGCGTACGCGATTCATAATCTAACATAAATAGCTTGACTCATAAGCAACACTACAAGAAAGAAATCGGAAGCAGAGCATAACCATACAGAAGCGACTTGCTCACCACAGTGTCAAGTGTCAGGGCGATGTCGCCATAACAGGGCACAGCATTCAACATTTCCTCATCTGTATACTTCACGAAGTTGGAGGAAGTAAGCGCACCCAAGGATTTCATGATCGGGCCAGAGACAGTAAAGGAAGTTTCAGCACTAGAAGACAATCCCTCAGTAATCCTGGGCACACAAGGAAGCTCTACCGGTATATCGGTAACGATCTTCTCTACGACGGGCGTCTCCGAGGGCTCCTGTTGGTCGCCCATACCTTGTTCATCGCCTTTGTCGCCCGACACATTCTCTCCAAACAGCTCATCCTCATCGGAAAAATCAATGATGGGGCCCGTTTTCGGCGGTGGCTTAGCAATTTGCTTACCTCTACCAGGATTACGCCTCAGCGGAGTAGGGTCAACATCGCCCGCGTCATCATCATTGTGCCTTGGGTGTTTCTGCACAAGTGTCTCGTCAGAACATGTGAAGGCAAAAAACAGGGGCAAGTACATGTACTTATAAGAAAATCATTATGTTTGTTACCTTCCCCTGGTCTTCCTCAACCCTTGTTCCAGCGCCTCTTTTCCTAGACACGATAGTTTTGGTGGAGCCGACCTGAGATTTTTAAACAACAACAAATAACTAACTGACGCCCGAAGCTAGCAATATAAAAATTAATAAAAGCGCATACCTTATCAGCCTTGTCATCATTAACCACCCAGAAAGAATAGGGCTCGACGGGAAAAGTAGGTGACGGGAAATCACCATGAAGGATCGGACCTCGGGGATAAATCGGGTCATTAGAATGGCGGGCTCTCTTGTTGGAACCATGGCCGACGGGATCGGCATCCAACATCATCCTTTCAACACCCTCGGGCATAGTTTTGACCCGATGAGGACTAACATCAAAACCGGCAAGTTCTCCTAAGGTGGAAGTACCAGCTCGATAGTTGACAAGGAAATTGGCAACGGTATACTCAGGAGCGTACTCGGGCTTGTAGGTCGACCACTCGGCAGTAGAACCATGACCATCGCGGCGATCCCTCCACTCGTTCATAATTCGGAAAGTATTGCCAGTCCATTGAGCTAAAGCACGAGAAGGCCGAATATGGGACAAAATCTCGTAATAAAATGGGCTATCAGGGTTGTATAAGGGAAGACGAAGGCCCAGCTCCAGCTGACCCAAGGTGATGACCACAAAATCAGCAGATTGCTCGTGCTTCTTCATATCGGTTTTCTTCAAACTACCGTTTCGTCCCGAGAGAAGGGTCACTTCATAATTTTGAAGATCGTACTTCTCCTTCAACTGCTCAATGAACTCTTCGTCAGAGAGATCCTTCACCCTTTTCTCGGACCTGCACGAAATAGAAGGAGTGCTATCAGCAAAAATAGATTTCATCGCGCGATCATCATACCTAGAAGGGCTTTCAAGCAAAAACAGAGAAGCAAGGGGGGGAACATCAAACTCGGAAAAAACGTCATCAACAGACCTCTTTTCAGCCATGGAAGAAGAAGAAGCCATTAACGAAGATAGTGCAGAACTCGGTTCCCAGTAAAGAAAGATGAGGCGATAGCAGCTACTGTATCGGTCGGTGAGGAGAAAACGACGAAAGAAAACCAAGAAAGCTAGGGTTTTTGGAGAAGCGCAAAATGTGAAGAAACTTGGGAGAAAACCACAGTAGATGAACATAGAAAGAAAGGGTAAAGAAGAAGAAGGAAGAAAGGAGCGGGCTATTTAAAGAAGAAGAATTGTAACCGACGCCGACGGTTACCAGTCATAAAGTGGAGTTAGTGGGACGCTGCATGGCGGGATTCACGGCATGAACAAAGACGTGGGAAGTTAGGGTGATATTCTTCCACGCGTGTCTCCCACACGAGCGGAAGAAGGGGCATAAATGTAGGTGTAAATTATACACAGATCCAGGTGGCAACATCCTAGGCCTGGTGCACCTAAACACGAAAAGACGCAAAGCATGGAATGAAGATTAGTGGCGCGAGATTTCAGGAGCCACGTGGATCGGGCGTGATCGCTCTACAGCTGTCGGACAAGACTTGATTCAGACTTCTGACAAAGCTGACATGACGAGACGCGGCGGGACAAACGAGGTGCTATGGTCAAATGGATAAGAAAGTATGGGACACATCGGCTAACCATAAAAGCAACGATCGAAGACGGGCGACATTCAGAAACACGCGACATCGTGTCAAGAGAACATTGGGAGATGTCGGCTCGGACGAAAGACAGACGAAGAGCCAAGATACCTCGGCCATGTGAGGCGACATAAGTCGGTCCGACAGTAGAACTGCTGAATTGATGTAACATGACCAACACCATATCTTGGGTGTATGGAACTTCTCCTATAAATAAAGGGACTTGTATTCATGAAAGTTAGGTTGTAATTTTGGGAGAGGAGAAGAGAGAAACTCGAGAAAACATTAGGAAGAAGTGAGTGAGAAGTAAGTTCACCTTGTAAAGAAATCCAACTAAGATCAACACCTTTGTAACACCTTGAAGTAATAAGATTCATCATTTCACCCTCGTGGACGTAGGTAATCATACCGAACCACGTATATCTTGTGTTCATGGTTGAGTGTTTACTTTCATTTGAGAAGAGTAGTGCGTTTCTAACCTTTGGATGTAGTTTGTAGTAAAATGCATCTACACACACCTTGATCCCAAAGAAGGTTTCAAAGTAGTTAGTCGTGCTTTTGTGCAAACTTAATCGTGACCACTTGCTGTTGACAATAACCTCACACTTGTCTCGGGTGCATTCTTGGATGAGTTTGGGAAAATACAGAGATCCCTATTTATAACGTTATGACCAAGGCTAGTTTAGAAGTGAGAATAACTAATTTCCGGAAAAAAATATATATTCAATAAATGGATTTTCAAAATGTAGATTTATTCTTGATGTATTATATGATTATAATCAGAAATATTTTCCACATTAATACTTGAGATATCATACTAATTCACCAACCATATTTAACAGTTGTTCGACTATGTACTTTGCTAAATTGGTCAACTAGTTATGTGCAATCTTCTAGGAAAGAAAAACATATCAATTTGGATACTAAATATAATAACGAATATCAATCGCAAGTACTAATGAGGTTAGGATCTATCCTTGTTAAATGTAAACAATAATATATTGGAATTAAGTGTTCAGTAATTTCTTGCATATGAACTTTTCAATTCCAACTTATGTCGACATTGAAACTTGTCAATCTAAAAAAGAAATGAACAATTTGAAAACATAATTCACAATTCAGAATCGATCTTGGGATCATACATGGGACTGGACCTGATAGGATCAGTTGTGAGACCGGACATACATGGAATTGGTTATGGGATCGAACCTGACATGAAATCGGTCATGAATCCTTTATCTGAATTTGAAAGTTAATACGAGTTACCATGGTTTTTAAAAGTGTACGCTTCACTTCAAATTTCAGCATTTCGCTCTGAAGAGGTCATGTGAAGCGCATCTTTCATGAATCGTATGCTTCACGCTTCAGAGCATGTGCTTCGCTTCAAATTTAGCATTTCGCGCTTCGAATTTCAGCATTTCAACGAAATTTTTAAAGCTTTTAAAATAAAAATATGAATGTTTTAAGGGGAATTGAATAGGAATTGATCACACCACCGCCCACTTGTCTGGAGTAGGTTGAATTGGGGTACACACGATTTGTTTTTGATAAAATTTAGACTTATATAAAATTTATATGATATTATCTTCCTAATAAATTATAATTACTAGTCACAACTAAATTATTTATAAGGAAACATCCGCTTCAAACATCAACCATGAAGCGACGCTTCACGCTTCGACATACGCATCGCTTCCTAAAAATTAAAAACGCTTCACGCTTTCAATACCTTGTGAGTTACAACTAGCTTTTAATCATGTTTATAAAATTTATTTCTAACATGTTTCAAAGCATGGATTCAGTCCGAAAGCACAACATTAAGTTGTAACAAGTACAACATTAGTTTAATGCTGAAATCACGAATGCACAGAAAAATGTTCTACATAAATCAATATAATAAGTCGTAGAAATAATTAATGCATATCATTCTATCGGCATACTAAAGGCCATGTAAACAAACTTCACATGTTATCTTTTCAATGAATAAGATCGTAAGAACAAGACATGAATGAAACAATTGTCAATAGTTACTAAACTCAGTTTAAATGATGATGTCTTCGTTTGTTCTTTGATACATCATCAAGTGTTCAATGAGCAACTAGAGCATATCTCAACATTTCTATGTCCTAAATCTAATCTAACGAACTTGACTTTAGTAAGAAATTCAAGCTGTGAGTTTTGGAACTAAACTTAACAACCAAACTTGACATATTAACACTTGGTGGGTTCAATCGATCGGTGCTTTAACATGAGTATAATTAAAACAGACATTTATAGGGCGTTATGGTCGGTTTAAAATATAATCGAATCTTTAGAGCAATATGAGAAAGGATCTCATTCACCGTTTTATTAATTAATCTTAATCTCTTTATGAGCGACATGAGAATTCTGTAATATTGTAGGGCTATGTGGTACATTTTACAAAACTGGGTTTTAGAGGATTTCACCTGCTCTGAGAAGTTAGCT
Source organism: Papaver bracteatum (assembly GCA_023529315.1). NCBI lineage: Eukaryota > Viridiplantae > Streptophyta > Magnoliopsida > Ranunculales > Papaveraceae > Papaver > Papaver bracteatum. The sequence continues at coordinate 2,138,755 of JAJJWX010001826.1, read as the reverse complement.
ATGCACGGCTGCTAATGTTGATACTAATATAATGAGTTTGCTAACCATGCATACAAAGAATAATAAATATGATAACTATCCAGCATTTTGATCATCGTTAATATGAGAATATATTTATATTTATTGTGATAGAAAAAACTCAGGATAAAGTGACATCAAGGTTTATTCCTTTTCGAATGGTTTTCAACTTGCTTTATATGGTTTGACGAAGAAAAATGTTAAGGAAAAACATAAAATCTACTTGAAAGCTACTGAATTAAATTTTTAGATGAAATACTATTTAATAAGCTCATAGATATTAAGGATGGCAATTTGCCTCACCTAATCTCATCCCCACGGGTACCTGCCCCTATTGGGTAGGGTTTTATCCGCACAAATTGAGAATAGGATCTGGTACGGGGAATCTCCAAAATTATTTATGCGGGGATGGGGCGCGGACAAGGACAAACCCAAGAATTTTTTTTGGGTGGGGCTAATTTACTAGTGTCACCAAAGCAATCGAAGGGCGCTGCAATTTTTTGAACTGAGCCACATATTTAATGTGCAAACGTAACTTTTTTATAGAGTACTAACTATATGGTCTAACAACTAAGATTAGAAAGATAAATTATGTAAAAAAAAGTGTGATTAATTAGCAAGGATATTACATGAATACCCCCTTATTTCTCTTGACATATTTTTCCGAAGAAAATGTTATATTAAAAGAGAAAAGAAAAGACATTACAGATTACAAAGATAATCACACGCTCATAAGAGTTTTCCAATTGATCCAAATGAGACTAGAAGGAACAAATTTAAAGGTATCGGTATCACATGACCATAATAAAACCACAAGTTGCTTAACAAGATTCGTATTTTCCGCAACACTTTTCTATCTACCACCAAAAACTCTCTCATTCCACTCCTTCCATATGATCCAACAAATTTCATAGTGAATAATCTTCCACACATCCTTACCTCTTCCATGCAACACATTCAAAGTCCAAGATTCAAACAAAGAAAACAAGGTTCGTGGCATAGGCCATGAAATCTTGAATGCTTTGATGAAATAATCCCATATGTCATAAGAATACGGACAGTGAATAAACATATGATTAGAAGATTTTTTTTCTTCATTACAAAGAACACACAAATCACTTTGAATGTTTATGCCACAATAAACTAACATATCCCTAGTTGGTAAAGAATCGTGAAAACTAACCAAAAGGATGAAGCTTACCTTGTTAGGAATATTTCCCTACCATAAATGTCTTTAAAAAAATGCAAGGAGCATAGTTACCCGTTAAAACCTCATAGCACTTATGTGCACTAAAGTTATCCATAATAACCAACTCATCCCCAGCTTCCACTAATTCCGGAATTGGAATGCAATCACGTCCGAGTAAGTCTCATTCGCGTTCAAGGCCCTCTTTAATTTACAGTTCCAACTATTATTCACTATCATATCAGCTATTGACGCATCCTTCACCTTAGCAGCTTTGAAAATGATCATAAATAAATCTTGAAGTCTCCCTTTATCTAACCATTTGTCCTTCCAAAACCTTATCCTTTTGCCTTTTCTCATTGTGAATTGCTCCATGTCTTGTATAATCAGAACCATATTCACTACGTTCTTCCATAAACTCCTACATCGAGGCTTTCCATCCACATCTGTAATCAACATGTTCCTCTTGAACTTCTGATTCATTATTTTCCTTCAAAGACCTCTTTTGTTCTTTGAGAATCTCCAAATCCATTTAATTAACAAAAATTGATTAGTAGTCCTCAAAACTTTCACTCCTAAACCTCCATTTTCTTTAGGCATGCATATTTTAGTCCAATCTACCCAAAATAGCTTCCTCCTACCTTCCACAACAACCCATAAAAAATTCTGCATAATCCACTATCCTCTTCTCCACACTCACCGGAAGATAAAATAAAGACAAGTAGTAAATAGGTAAAATCGCAAGACAACTCTTGATAAGAATAAGTCTAACTGCTTTATTCAATTTCCTTTTTTTTTTCCACATTGCCAATTTTTGTTCCATTCTTGTCAAAATGTACTCCCATATAGAAGTGCTACGCCAATGCTCTCCAATGGGCATACCGATATAAGTGAAAGGCAAATTCTCCGTATTACATCCATGCTCCCTTGAAAGAACCTCAATCACCTCTTCTGCACCAACGCTGATCATTGTGCTTTTATCTAAATTCAGTTTTACCCCAGTAATTGTTTCGAAAACTGCCAAAACAATGAGAAGCCTTCTAACTTCTTCCACACTTGCATCAATGAAAATTAGCATGTCGTCTGCAAATTGCAATTGAGAGATAATAGAACCATGCTCCATCACTTGAAAACCAGAGAGTTAACCTCTCTCCACTGCGCCATTTATCAGTTTAGAAAGCACTTCTACCACCAGTAAGAAAAGATACGATGATAAAGAGTCACCTTGCGTTAACCCCTTATTGGGTTTAAACTTCTTCATTGAACTGCCATTCACTAAAACAGACAAGTGAGAAGAGGTAACACATCATCGAATCCATGCTATCCATTTTTTGCCGAAATCATGCTTCTGCAGAATAGTGAAAAAGATTGCCAATTAACATTATCAAATGCTTTCTCCATATCAATTTTGCAAAGAATACCGAGCATTTAATCCTTTAATGTGAAATCTACACATTCATTGTCTATGAGAACTCCATCTTGAATTTGTTTTTCATGAATAAAAGCGCATTGAAAAATTGATATAAAAACCGGCATAAATTTCTTCAACCTTACTACGAGCAATTTGGATAAAATCTTGTATACACTACCTATAAGACTTAACAGTCTAAAGTTTTTACGTGTACAAGAGTCCTCCTTTTTCGGGATTAAGGTAATGAAAGAATAATTAAATCTCCAATCGATTTAACCGTACTTGTGGAAGTCTTTAATTAGATTCATGAAATCATCTTTTATAACACTCCAACACCTCTTGAAAAACTCAGCAGTGAACCCATCTGGTCCTGGCGCCTTATTGCTTCCCATCTTCTTAATAACGTCCCAAACCCCCTCTTCGGTAAAATCTAGCTCAAGTCAAATTCTATCCACCCTGTTAATTTTTGGAAAATATAGATTCTCCATACTTGAATTCACCTCATATCCCTGACTAAATAGATTTATTTAGAAACTTCTTATTTCTTCCTTAATAATATTTGGCTGAAAATAATCTGACCCTCATACTTGAAGCTTGGATAGTGTGTTACGCTTCTTCCTTGCACTTGCGACTATGAAAGTAACTTGTGTTTGAATCCCCCCACCGAAAATCGTTCTGCTTCGCCCTCAATTGACATTTTATTACCTCCATTGATTCAATGTTCCTCAACCGTGTCTTGCATTGCGTTCTCTCTTCAAGTTGATAATGCGGAAGAGCGCCGGCTTCCTCTAGAATATTTAGATCATGAATTTTACCCTTAAGTGCAGCTTTTTCCCTAGACACATTCCCGAACTCCTGCATTCTCAACGGCTTGATGGGATGCTTCATATTTTGAAGCTTTAGAAAAAATCTAGAGCTCATGATTCCGTTATAATCCATTACTCCCCACCACTGATCAACATTATTCACAAAATCCTTGTGTTCTACCCACAATCTATCTAACTTGAAATACGGCTTAATAGGTATTGCCGACTCTATAATCACTAGAATAGGATTATGGTCTGATATCGTTCTCGTTAACACTATCTGAAGAGCATCAGGAAATGCCTTCTCAAAGTCATGACTGAATAAGAAATGATCAAACCTACATAGAAGAGGACTGACATGATTATTTGACCATGTAAAAGACCCCCTATTAAAGGTTGGTCTATCAATTCATGATCCAGGATGTAATTGTTTAGCAATTATGTGTTCCTTGTATCCACATCTCCCCGATTCCTCTCTGCATTAGATCTTACGACATTCATGTCGCCCGCAATGCATACAGGTCCGTTCAACAATCCTCTTGCTTCCTCCATATCAACCCAAAAGTCCGTTTTAGAGTTGTACTCACAAGGGCTGTAAGCATTCACAACAGCCCATTTGAATCCATTAACTCTAGTTGAGAAAAGTGAAGTGATGTTGGTATACCCAATTCTCTCATCAATATTTTCCAACCTGGAGCTATCCCAAATAGTCAATAAACTGCCACTGCTACCGACCGACGAAATATACACCCATCCAAAGGTGTCATCATACCACAATAGTCTAACAAACCAATCTGAAATATTTTGAATTTTGGTCTCTTGAATCATACAAACAACACATCTCTGAGAAGCAACTATGTTTTTGACTGAGACTTGTTTGTCATGCCTCTGATATTCCAACACAATAATTTAATATCCATTTAAAATAATTCTTCCCTTACTGCTCGTATTCCCTCCGAACTAGTGTCTTATTCATCTCCACTGAGATCATTTTCCTCCTCTTCATACCTATCTGGTATATCCTCTCCTTCCTCTTCAGTTCCGTTCTTAGAATCCCCATTATCTACATCCTCAGAGTACTGAAATATCTGTCTATACCTTAGAACCAGATTTGTCATATTCTTTTTCAATATTTCTCTAGGATCTTGACTAATATTTCTCTTGACATTACCATGAATCAACTGAACCCTTAAAAACTAGAAGTTATTCTCTCATAAATCAATTAAACTCCCAAAACTCCTAAATTTCTATCAAGATTCAAGACCTCTATCATATTTAGACGTGTTATTGATGACTATTTCATATACCCTAAATTATAAATTCTACCAGAGTAGTTTTCAATTGGATGTATATATGTTTAAAAAGCAAACAATGAGTCGCTAGTTGGATGGACGGTGGACTTCGCACTGAATATTACAAATGAACTCCAACTATCACCTATACTAAAAAAATTCTGGGAAGTTTGAGGGGAGTGCTAAAGCCCAGTTTATCCCCCTCATAGGTCCGTGGGCGGGGATGGAATTTAAGGTCCCCGCCCCATAACCCACAGTACCTTTCATATCTAGTTTAGCCTTTTATTATAATATTTTTTTTAAAAAAATATTTCATCTAATGTTTATAAGGATACACTGCGTAAAAAGTATTTTTATGATTCACTCATTCAAGTTATACAACTGATTACCACGATGAGATGATTAACGTGGAAGAAAATAGATAAATATTCTCTTATTATATTACGAGTAACCCGTGGAAAACTCGTCCCATATGGGTATTTTTTGTACGCATTCCCACTCTAGTTTTTATGGGTATCAGGTTGGAGATGCGTTTTATTTTTTTGAATAGGGAGGGGATGGGATTCGAAGTCCCCGCCCAAGACCCGCTCAATTTCCATCTCTAGTAGATATAGTATTTTTGATTAAATTTGATGGAGTTGCAGGACCGAAAGGATTCGTGTGTGGTGTTGTGGCCAGGGATAGCGAGGCTGCTTTCAAGGGCTGTCACAACAAGACTCTCGGCTACAGTTCTGCAGTGGAGGCTGAGACATACGTGGCTTTGTTGGTTGTGATTCGGCTATCAGGAAAGAGTTCACATATATTGTTCTGGAGGGGGACTCTGTAATTGTCATAAACACTGTTAAATTCAAGCATTACAAGCCTAAATGGCGTATCCAGAACACTATTAATAGAATCAGAGATGATCTGAGGAGGTTCAGGTCTTTGGAGTTTAGATTTATCAAAAAGAACGCCAATAATGTGGCACATTCTTTTGCAGATGATGTTGTATATACACACTTCTAATGTGTGGCTTTCTTCCCCTCTCTCTTGTATTGCTCAGCTCATTATGAGCGAGAATTCCCTCGTTGTTTAGTTGTGTTTTTGCTTTCAGAAAAAGAAAAAAGAGGTAGATATAGTCTTTTCTTTTCCGTTATTTTTGCTGGAAATTTCAACTTTATGTCCATATTTTCTTGCTGTTTTTTTTAGTCAATAAATTCACCTAAATGAGATTAGCTTAAAAAAGAATAAGCATGAACATGAATATGCTGATAGAAGATGAACCAAGTTTAATAAGCATGAACATGAATATGCTGGAGGCGAATTTGCTCTAGCCGCGCTAGAGCATTTTTGATCTAGCGCTGCTAGAGCCATTGGATGCACTAATCCAAGGGTTGTGGTGGTTTATGATAGAAATTGCATTTTTGCCCTTGATGTAAAAAACTGTACTGGGAACCACTACCGTTGAATTGGTGCATCCAACGGCTCTAGCAACGCTAGATCAAAAATGCTCTAGCGCTGCTAGAGCAAACTTTTTTCCCTATAACTACAATCATCCATCTTATTGTGTTGCTTCAACAAATTTTTTTTTTATACCAATGCTAGAGAGGCACGTGTGATCCAACTTCAGGTGGTAATTTCGTAGACCATCAAGTGGTTAGGCTTCGAACAAATAGATAAGATGTTATGCTAATGGGGAATCTAGTCATTTGGATTGTATATATATATATATATTATTATTATTTTCTTTATTAATAAACGAAATCAATTCGATTGTATCACTTGTAAGAACAAGATGTTGCTTTTGGTATCCTTTAATGGTAACAAGCCTAGAAATAGCTAGCTACACCTAAGGCCAAAGATAAAATTAACTTCTCCAAAATCTTCAGCTGAAAAAAGCACCTTATTTTGAACTTATTTGGGCCGACCGACCGGAGGGCCTAAAGGGAGAGAGTTCCTTTTATGACCATTTTTTTGTAAAATGAAGAGTAACATAAATGTTCAATTTGATAAAAATATTGGAAACTCCATGTCCATGGTTACTTTTTCACTAGACAAAATTGACCATTCCTATTAGTCCAATTATTATAACTCTTTGTGTATCCTATTTTTAGGGGTATTATTGGAATGTAAACTTTAATATAACATATCTAAAAATCCGTGTCTTGGAATTTTACAAATTTTATCTCGTTGGAAATCTTATAAAAAAATCTACGCAACGAGTATAAACAACAATATCAAATTTAGAGTTTTTTTAGAGTTTTTACGAAAAATTGGGAGGTATTTATCATTTTAGTCACAATTTTAGAAAATTAAATGTACATCCATTATGCGAACCACCACAAAGTATACAAAACACTTTATGTAGCTATATTTTGGTTTATGCATCAACTAATTTTCCGTTGCAACTAATAAAACTACTCCCTCCGTTTCAAGAAAAATGATACTTTCATTTTAGATGCAATTCACGAAAATTGAATGCATGCCATTACGCAAACCACCACACAAGCTGCAAACAATAATGCAACCATATTTTGGTTTATGGATCGATTAGTTTTCCATTTCAGAAAAAAAAAAAAAAAAACTTTCACATTCCGTTTCAGGAAAAGTGATCCTTTCTCCCCGTTTCGGGATAAATTGATACTTTCGCCCCGTTTCGGGAAAAGTGATACTTTCGTCCCGTTTAGGAAAAAATGATACTTTCGCTACGTTTTGGGAAAAACTTTTTCTGGAACAGAGCGAAAGTATCACTTTTTCTGAAACGGGACAAAAGTATCACTTTTTCTGAAACGAGACGAAAATGTCACTTTTTCTGAAATGGGGTGAAAGGATCACTTTTTCCGAAACAGGGATAAAAGATCATTTCTCCGGAAACGGAATGTGAAAATAGTCGCGGACAAACCCCATCTTCATATTCTTCTTCGGTCGGCCCTTCCACCGTGGTAACGGTTGTACTAGTTTAATTATCCAATGATTCTCGGTGGTTTGCACTCTTGCTTCTTCCTCTTCATGTTAGAAATACTTTACAACATTAACACATTGTGCATAGCACATGTTTTGAAGCATCCCAACTAGGTACGTAAAAACTTAATTAGTTAAATTATAGTTATGATGAAGTATTTTCCTTACATTTTGTAAGAAATAAAACAAATTCTCTACTTTCCTATTTTAAGTGGTAAAAGGAAAATTATTATAGACCGATTGTTGCAGAGACAGTAAATCATGTCCATATGTGAGGTATACTAATTTTCTTACATCAAAAATTTCCAAACTCTCTTGTTGGCTCCAGTAGCTTGGTCCAAATAGCTAGCTTCATTTCTTGAAGATTGAAACCATGAAGATAACCTAAATTATATAGGCAAATAATCAGCTCCACTACTGCTTCTGTGCTTGTGTAATTATTATCAGAATTATTATTATTATCAATTAGAGCTTTTTAATTGACTCCCTGGGTGGAGGAATTAAGGAGAGCGTAGCCATGCGGCTATGCCTGTGAGGCATAAGCTATAGTGCTATACTTATGGTGTAGGGATGCAGTGATGTTTAGTTGACCTTAAATTAGCAGCGACTGATTTTGTCCTAACAAAAATGTCTTAATGATGATTACGGGGGGTTTCCTCTTGTTAGTGGGAGTTGTTTAACTTTTCCCATGTGTCTTTGTTGGTTGTGCATGTCTTACTTTTTAGGTTTCACATCCATACATGGGTGAGTGTGACCACTTCATATATCCCTTACATTATATATGTTGATACTTATACACGATTATTGCTTAAATTTCATTTAATTATAATTAAGCTATGGCGAGAATGCAAAAAACATCACCATGGTGATTGGTGAGCATATTTAATCTATTCTTTGTCAAATTTTTATTGAGATCATTATACTGCTGGCCAGCAAGATCCTCCCAGATCTCTCTCTAGCTATCCAAAAAAAAAAAGACTTGCGAGAAAATGCAAGCCATTGAGCGGAGGCTCTTCATGTGCTCCAATGTCATCATCATTTATGTGAGGTCCCCCCACTCCTTTCTTTTTGTACATGAGGAAGTAGTACTTGATCACGCTTCTTCTTCATGAAAACAAACTCCTCTTTTTTTTGTATGGGCCTGATGCTTTGTAATCTAACGTGGGCCAATGTGTAAAGTGGGCCAGGTCATATTAACATGAGTGTCTGTCTGTCATCACGCCCTAGGTTGTTGTCACACACGAACACATATTCTTTGTCTTGTTTGTTTTCTGTTGCTTTTATTACACCTTTTGACGACATATGACCCTGTTTTTCTTTTGCTTTAGCCAACGAATCAAACAAACATTTTGTGTTCTTTCTCTTTTTCTTTCTTTCATAATTCATTGGGTTTCAGAATTACCTCTTTTCTAATTTGATTATTATGCTTTTGAACTTAATTAGGTGCAAGTTTTAGTAAGTAATTTTTGGTTGTGTTTTCTTTGTGACTTGTGAGAGTAAACCGTCAGATTTCTATAACAAGCCCATCATCCCCTATTGCCTAAATGTCAAAATTTCTTCCTGTAGTCTCCAACTCTCGTGATTGATAAGGGCTGATACCGGAATTACTGGTGGCTGATACCATTCATCCGATCCAACGGTCAGGATTGTTTAAGACATTTTTGTCCTATATGAAATGGTATCAGCCCCTAACAATTTGGTATCAGCCCATATCAACCCTGCCAACTCCAACTGCCCCAAGACAGAAATTCAGTGGTGTCTTTTTAGCCTGGTGCTCTTTGCCCATGGTTATGCTCAGGACAAGAAGATCAAGAAGAAGCGCACTCACATATTGCATTTCCAAGACAGTGGGTCATCTAAACATATGGAGCTAGGCAGCTAGATAGCTTGAAGTCTTATATCCAAAGTCATGATTAGATGCTTGGAAGAAAGTTTGTAGTGTATACTGTATACACTCACAGACTAATAAAACAAGGAGTATAAAACAGCAATAGTTCTTAGTGTTTGTCTTGAAAAGGCTAGACATTTGAACCTGCCCTTTGATCACGCATCTGATTTTTTGAATTAAGTCTGAAAAAGTATACCATTCCTGCTAGACCAGTTGTTATGTCTAGTGTCGATCATGTTCATGTATATCCACGCAGGGTCGAGTTTTTTCAAGTTGGACGCGCTGGTTGTTCCTACCCATCAGAGGCCACTTCCCAGCTATTTTATCCAAAGATTACATTGCAAAGAGTATCAAATCCTCCTACCCCTTGTGACTTTTGAGAATGACTTCTTCTTCTTCTAGAGAGCAGAAGCACTTGTAATTTTGATTACCGTAGGGTGTTTGGATACCACATAAAAAATAGTTTTTGACCTAAATTGAGTCAAAAAGTTAAAAGTTAGCTTGGAAGCCAAATATTGGAAGTGATAAAATTTTACTTTTGACTTCTGAAAATGATTTCTGCGTATGGGATTCTGCTTCCAGTTGTTAAATAGGCTCTAAGCCGTGTTGTAACGCCACAGATGTGTGCCTTGCACTAGCTTAGCCATGATAAGGTTCCGAAAGAAATTACTGAGACATACTAGGATCCGGCTTAGCCAACTCAAAAATAACCTCTCTCTTTTTTCGCCACAGCTTCGTACTCCCAGGAGTATTGCTTTTGAAAGAAGTAAAATTTTACCTTTGACTTCTGAAAATGATTTATGTTCCGGATGTAACACCACCCGTGGGTGCCTTACACTAGCTTAGCCGTAAGGTTCCTAAAGAAATTACTACTTTTATTTTGTGGTAAGAAGCAAAAATTACACCGACCATTTATGTTTCCATCTCTGGACATGTTATTTCCACTGACCTTTACATAAACTGAGACATACTGCTTAAAGGATCTGACTCGGCCAGGCAGCTTCCAACTGTTTCAGTTACTTCATTACTTGCAAATTGTTTGGAAGCTTAAGATTATGGGATTTCAAACTCAATTGTAATGGGCTTGACAATGCATGACCTTAACGAAATAAGAAATTATTTGAAACAGAAAGAAAAGTAAATAGTTCCCCGTGACTTTGCTTATCGCTGAACAGAGTACCCAAGCAATAAAAGCAAATGAGTTTATAATCTTAGGTAGCATCACAACCTGGCTCGAACGTACTCAGCTCGGGCCTTCTCGATAAGCTCTCTCCTTAGGATTTTTCCTGAAACTGATTTTGGAACTACACTTATAAATGTTACCCGCCGTAATCTCTTGAATGGTGCTACCTGTACCATACCACAAAAGAAGATCGCATTTGTCAAAAATGACCGCACCAAAAAAATTCACTCCATCTACAAACTCAAGTAAAAGAAACTACAAACTTTTGAGAAAAGGGGACAATAGCTTGTACTATTAGACTGAATTAGGGTGTAAAAGAAAGTTCAATGCACCTGCGGTTCAATGAATTTTTGAATATCCACTTCATTCAAAGAGCTGTTGGGCGCACGCACAACATATGCAATTGGGACCTCACCAGCTTCGGCATCAGGATATCTGAAAGGCATAATATTATTATTATACAAGCTCAAGTAGAATGTTGCAAAGCATAATCATTTTCCAACAGGCAACAACTGCTAGTTAAGAAAGAAGTAGACATTTTGGCAACAATCTGCTACTCAAACTTACGGGATGACAACTGCATCTGATATTTCAGGGTGAGAAAGAAGCAATCCTTCAAGCTCGGCTGGTGCAATCTATCGAAATAACAAGAGTATAATCAAATAAACATCCATAAAGAAATAATGAATGTAATTGAGTAGTCATGAGACTCATGACCAATGAACCAGAGAGAAGTTAGACATGCTTTACGCTCCTAACCATATATTGCCCAAGGAAACTCGGAAGTTTCTCTTCCGATCATGATTATGAAAACAAAGAAGGAAGCAATTACGCAATAAGGTTACCTGAAATGCATTGTACTTGATGAGTTCTTTTATCCGGTCAACAACAAAGAGTTGTCCTTGTTTATCAAAATACCCAAGATCTCCAGTGTGGACCCAGCCTTCGCTATCAATAGTCTACTTGGTTTCCTCTGGATTGTTGAGATAACCTGTACATGTTAAAAGACAGTAACGACTATCAACTTATAGTAATTACTAACAAGGTCGGCAGAAGCTAGTAATGGTAAGATCTCAAATAAAGGAAGTACAAAATATGACGCAAGGTACTAGTCCAAGTATGTCAAAGAGTACAAAATACCCCTACAATAAATTGACAGTCAATAGTTATTCCTCATTTGATAGAAAACATAAGCCTTTAAGGCGTCTTTCCACATGGAAGATTGGCACTGATTTGCAAGACTCTATCTGCTGAATTTTATGGGTCACTTAGAGAAGGTATGGCTTTATATAGGCCTTGCAGTGTAATTCCTTGGAAGCATTTTAACAATAAATTAGCCTTAGAGCAATTCAGCGGTTAAAGTTGAATGAAACTCCTGGGATTCCCGATCAACTAAAATAAGATTTATAACAGCAACAACACCCAGTTCTAGACACAGAAGCGAAAATAAACCAATGAATCTTGCAAGTTAATATGTGTAATTCTGATTAAAAAAAAAAGTGTAATACCGTGCAGGTTTAAATACACTCATTAGATAATGAATTCACATACGATGTGGAAAGATCTGCGAAAACATAATACAATACACATGTGCCTTTACGTACCTTGCGTCATATTTTGGCCTCGAAGCCAAATTTCACCAATCTGAGTAGGGGGGAGAGACTTAATTGTGTCTACACTAACAATTTTGGATTCAACTCCTGGAACAAGGGGTCCTGTTGAACCAGAGTATCGAACTCCATCATATGGATTCTCTATGGAAATGATTCCGCAGCTCTCTGTCATCCCATAGCCCTTACAAAAATATAAATAAAAACACAAGCACATATAAAGAGCGTATCTTGAGTGACAAAGATTTTGGGTTGCATTCAATTCAAAAAACTAAAGAAGTGTCATTTCAGCGAAAACAGCAGAAGATATTGAGAAAACGAAAAACCACAAACATAAAGACCATACAGGGGCTAATCAAATGGGTATGAAGCAATATACCTTCTACAGGGTCTAGTTAAGAATTTATCCTAATCTAATTCTCAACAACAGAATTACCTGAATAACTGAGGCTTGTGGTAAGTTCCTTGCACACTGTTCCATTATATCCTTCCCAAGTGGTGCCGCACCAGATGCAAGAACCTTAATAGACGTCAAATCATATTTCTTTAAAATGCTGATCTGCTTAGCCAAAGCAAGCATAATTGGAGGAACAACAAATAAATGGGTAACCCGATATTTCTCCACAGATCTCAAAACAGTTTCTAAATCAAACTTCCCCATCGAAACCACAGTATTTCCTCTCTGAAGCTGTGAAAACGAAATGGTCGCAAGCCCAAATATATGAAACATTGGAAGGAAACAGATAAATACATTGTGCATTTCCCCATTACAATCCTGATCTGATGAAACCATTTGAGATGCAGCAATGAAATTTCTGTGTGTTAATACCACACCCTTACTTGTACCAGTAGTACCAGATGAGTATAGTAATGCAGCAGTATCAGCCTGATCAATACGAGGGTAGCGATCACCGGAATAAGCCGAAGTACCTGATCCAAATAATATGCGATTGTATATGAAACTAATATGACTAGGTGAAGCCAAAGTAGCTAAGCCACTTGAAAGAGGTCCTATCCACAGGCATGGTATGTTAAAACTCTCAACTTTCGGATATAAGTTCTCTGTAGTGACAATTAGTACTGGTTTTGAATCCTTAATTTGTTTTGCAATTTCAGTTGTTGTGTATGAAGGATTACAAGTAGTTGCTATAGCACCGATACCAACAATTCCAAAAAACACCTGGATGAATTCAATAGAATTTGGTGCGAGAATTAGGACAACATCACCTTTTCTAACACCCAACTCAAACAGTACATCAGATGCGAGAGTGACCACAGATTTTAATTCCCTGAAGGTTAATGTTTGATCAACATCAACGTCAACAACAGCAACTCTATCAGGATAAGAATCTGTATTTCTGAATAGAAACGAGACTATACCAGTATTTGGATCTTCAGGTATAGTCACAGGTGGTCTTAAAGATCTGTAAATTCCATCGCTTCCATAACCACATTTCTCCATCACAAATGCAGAAAAGTAAGAGCTAGTGATTGGTAAAATACAAATCTGAATTAAGTTTTTATTTAGCTTTGTAGATCAAGAAAGTTAGTTATGAGTTTTTGTCAACGGAAGTTTGTAATTTATACGCTTCAAAGAGTTGAAACCAGGATATATTTCGGGTCTAATTAATTGGAAAAGACGCGCCAAAATGTTTGCTGCGAATAGGGAGAGCTACCTGATTACGGCAATAGCTGGCCGACCAACTACAAGGAAAAAGACTGCATTATTTAAATCTCAATTCTACAGAAGCACCAACCAGTAATGTAAATTTCATATGGTTGACATCACTACAATGACGATGGGTTAGCCGGCTGGAGTTATTATAGACTAATAATGAGCGGTAAACGCGGCGGTCCAATGACATGTTACGCGCTGGTGGTGGAGTTATTATGTTGTTCATGATGTTAGAACCATTTTTAAGTTTTTTCAAGTCTCTTTTGCATCAAACAAAAAAGTCAAAGTACGATATATGAATCGAACACCAAGTCTTAGTTTCATGATTGATATGCCGTTGTTGGATTCCAAGTTCCAGTGTCATTTCGTGCTAATAGTTGGCCTAAATAATTGGGTTCGTCTACATAGATTTTGGCTGTGTGGATTTAGAAATACCGACAACACTGGCTGTGTGGATTTAGAAATACCGATGTATTTTACAACGGATATCAGCTAATATTACAATACTGGCACAATGACACTTCCATGAAAGGGAGACATAATTGCGGGAAGCTTCATTATTACATTTTTGCGGGAAGTTTAAGAATGCGGATTGCAAACTCGTTTCTCGTGGGCTTAGCTAGCCACACTGCATGACCCTAATGAGAGAACCAATTATTTGCAAAAGGGAGAAAAAAAATGTGTAAAACAGTCCAATTGCCTTTAATGCCAAGCAAAATACATAAGCAAGGAGCACTGAAATGCAGAGTTGTATAATCTTCGTTAGCATCACATCTTGGACCGAACCTTAGCGATTAGCTCTCTTCTGAGGATCTTTCCTGAAACTGATTTCGGAACACTGTTTATAAATGTTACCCTACGTAATCTTTTGAAGGGTGCTACCTGTAACATACAACAAATGAAGCACTTATTTGTCAAAAACAACTATACATGATATACTTAAATCCACGCAAAGCACTGGATGGCTCTCAGAAAAGGAAGAAATAACATGTATCAGATTAACATTTTCTAGGTTCATAAAAATAGGATAAACAAAGTTTGCTGAACCCACCTGAGGTTCAATAAATTTCTGAACATCAACTTCGTTTAGTGAGCTGTTGGACGCACGTACAACATATGCAACTGGGACCTCACCGGCTTCAGCATCAGGAAATCTAGAATTGATAATAAACAAGCTTAAATAGAGATTCCCAATTGGGTAATCATCTTTTAACAAATGCGACTTGCTAGGAAAAAAGAATTAGATATTTACGGATTATCTACTTCTCAAACTTACGGGATGACAACTGCATCTAATATTTCAGGGTGAGAAACTAGCAACCCTTCAAGCTCGGCAGGTGCGATCTACAAAATAAAAAGAATCTTGAAGAATAAGCTTCAACATGATGCAAATTATGTCGTCAGTATAGAGGAATCAGAGAGAAATTACCGATTGTTAAGTCTGCTAAAACATATTGTATACAGCCTAACATTCTTATACAGGGTGGCATTCTTATACATCAACATATTGTCGCTTGTACTATTCCCTCAAATAATGCTCAGACACACCCAAACATTCACAGCAAAATAATTAACAAACGAAAAGTAATCTTTCCTCTGGAGATTAAAACAAAATATTCTTCAGACAGTGAACCCATAAGTTTCTTCTCCACAAAAAGTTACTAACTATTAACTGACTAAGAGGTTACCTGAAATCCTTTATACTTGATAAGTTCTTTTATTCGGTCGACAACAAAAAGTTGTCCTTGGTCATCAAAATACCCAAGATCTCCAGTGTGGACCCAACCTTGATCATCTATAGTCAACTTGGTTTCTTGTGGATTGTTGAGATAGCCTGTACATGTTAAGAGCCTGTGATAATTATCAATTAATGGTACTAAGTAATAATTATTAATTAAGTCGACATAAGCTAGTTGTGTTAAGGTCTTACATGGCGTGGGGAACACATAAGGGTTCAAAATTGACTAATCTACAAGATACCCCTAAAACAAATTGATAAGCAGCATGTTCCCTGGATCCTATGGCAGTAAAAGACACCCCTTGACAAGAAAGATACATTGCTTCTAAACAGGCAAAAGCAAGCATTTTTAGGTACCACTTTCGAAAACTCTATCTGATGTGACTCCCATGGAAGCTCACTTAAACAAGATACATTGCTTATACACATGCCTTGCACTATAAATCTTAAGAGGCATATTTAGGTACTTTTCGTAATCAAATTGGCTAAAAGAAAATTCTTCAGCTAAATTTGAGTAGAATTCCCTATCCTACGACGTGTACAACAATAAACAAAACCAATCCTAGACACAGATACACAATAAGCCAATGGACCTAAACATTTGAAACTGTGAAGGTTCCAACAGAATATACAATTAGAAACAAACAATCACATACAGAAAGGAAACATATGCTGCAACATGAACATCTATGCTTTACCTTGCATCATATTTTGACCACGAACCCAAATTTCACCAAGCTGAGTAGGGGGGAGAGGCTTCATTGTATCTACACTAACAATTTTAGATTCAATTCCTGGGGAAAGGGGCCCTGTTGAACCAGAGTTTCGAACTCCCTCGTATGGATTCTCTATGGAAACAATTCCACAAGTCTCTGTCATACCGTAACCCTTCAAAAAACAGACACAAACAGATATGATAAGCTTATATTCGATGACGAAGATTTTCTGTTGTAAGGCAATTCAAAAGGCTGAAAAAATGTCACAAAATAAATATATTGATAAAAACATCGAGAAGAACATGATTACAAGTATCTCACAGTTACAGCATCAACTACATAGCACAATTCAAGATTCAATCTTTAGCTATGCTTTTTGTACCCTTTGCACCAGTTCTAGGAACAAAGGGGATGGATACTAAACACAGTACTAATGAGACAAAGTGCCGCATGTACCATCAAATGGGGTATAAAATAGTACTTCCCATTAAAAAGCCATGAAACAATATACCTTCCACGAAGTTAACAAAAAGAAATTTAATCTCGTCAACAACGGTTACCTGAAGAATTGCTGCATGTGGTAAATTCCTTGAACATTCTTCCATTATATCCTTCCCAAGTGGTGCCGCACCAGAACCAAGAACCTTTAGAGATAACAAATCATAATTCTTCACGAAACTTTGCTTAGCCAAAGCAAGCATAATTGGAGGAACAGCAAATAAATGAGTAACTCTATATTTCTCTACTGATCTTAACACCATTTGTAAATCAAATTTCCCCATTGAAATCAATGTATTCCCTCTTTGTAGTTGAGAATACGATATAATTGAAAGCCCAAATATATGGAACATTGGAAGGAAACAAAGAAACACATTATGCTCTTCTCCATTACAATCCTGATCCGAGCAACAGAATTGAGATGCAGCAATGAAATTTCTATGTGTTAATACCACACCCTTACTTGTACCAGTAGTACCAGATGAGTACAATAACGCAGCAGTATCAGTTTGCTTAACAGGAGCAAATCTAAAACTCGATGAAACCAGTCCAGACAATTCAACTAACTTAGAAAATACTGTAAACTCTGAACCAGATAAAGAAGTTGAAGAACCCAAAATCACAAATGGTAAACCAAATCCTTTAACTTTTTCGTACAATTGATCAACAGTAACAATCAATTTTGGGTTGGAATCTTTAATTTGCTTTGAAATTTCAGTTGTCGTATATAAAGGATTAACAGTAGTAGCTATAGCACCAATAGCAACAATTCCTAAGAAACATAAAATGAATTGAGCAGAATTTGGGGCGAGAATTAAAACCACGTCGCCTTTTTCTATTCCCAACTTGACAAAACCATTAGAAACCCTAATAACCATAGATTTGAACTCTTTGAAGGTTAAAGATTCATCAGAATCAACATCAACGACAGCAATTTTATCTGCATAAGAGTCTGAGTTTCTGAATAGGAATGAGACTAATGAAGTGTTTGGATCATTAGGTAGATTTACAGGTGGTCTTAAAGATCTGTAAATTCCATCGTTTCCGTAACCAGATTTCTCCATTGAAGTTGTTGAAAAGATGTAATGAAACAGTGATTGTCACCTTAGAAATTTGAATTGAGGTTTTATTTTGGTCAATAGATCGAGAGTTTTGAGAACTTGTAATTTTGTAAGTGGGCAGAGATGGGACTCGAGAGTTTAAAGTCCGACAGAAAGATAATATAAATTATTACGTGTACAATAAAATGAGAACCCGCCAAATTGTTCCTTCGTCACGTGGTAACGATTTTATTTATCAATCAATCGAAAGCCGGTATTAATTAGAACAATTAATTGGGGATATGGATTTTAATCGGGGATATCACTAGAGGACAAAATAGGGATCCGAATATCCTAGCTGGGTTACTCCTTATGTAATTAATTTATTATTTCCTAATCTAACCCTCCCTAATTAGGATTAGTTACTAATTAAGATTAGTAAAATCTTAATGATTTGGGGGATATATTTTGTTTTTGTGAGTTTATTTTAATTTTTTGTGGATAGAAGGAAGGAAAAAAATTTAGAGTAGAATTATTTTTTTTTTGAAAATGGAAGATGAATTTGAAGAGAGACTTGCAAATTCTTTGAATCCTTGGCTCAACTACAACAACAATCATATCTTCAATCTTCGAGTTAATGATAACACCTCCCAATTGGAGTTATATGATGAACCAACACCCTTGGATCACGATTTTCGTGACCATGAGGAGTTATGTGAAGAACCAACTCAAGAAAGTAAACATGTTCAACATACAAGCATCCCCAACACACGGGTAATGCTTCAAGGAGGTCGAAAATTTGTTTTTTTTTTTTTCGAAACCGCCATTTCTCGTCCGAAAAAGCAGAAAAACCGGCATGCGCGTTATATGAATACCATGCCGGAACCTCTATAACCGGCATTGTATTCATACAAATT
Source organism: Papaver bracteatum (assembly GCA_023529315.1). Taxonomy (NCBI): domain Eukaryota; kingdom Viridiplantae; phylum Streptophyta; class Magnoliopsida; order Ranunculales; family Papaveraceae; genus Papaver; species Papaver bracteatum. Next base: position 2,119,837 of record JAJJWX010001826.1, on the reverse strand, counting down.
TGAATGCCGGTTTAAAATATCCCCAACTGTTCAAGAACATCTTAGGCGTACCATTCAAACCAAGATTGTATGCCGGTTTGAATTTATACTTTTTACCAACCACCGAATATTGTATGGAATACTCAAACCTAAGACTAACCGTACATGACACACTATGCTTAGGTTTGTGATACCTGGCATAGATCCTTGCATGTCGATGGTGCGGTTTAATAGGAAAAACATACGAAAACAAATTATATTTTGAACTTAAAAACCGGCATTCCTTTTTTGATCTATGTATGCCGGTACTATATCCCTAAGATAGTAACTTAATTTGTAAAAATGCGGTTTTAATACTTTGGCATAGAATGACAATTACCTTGTATGCGGTTTTGAAAACCGGCACTTTAATTTACTTATCGACACTGCCGTTTTAACTAATCCAATTTTATTTTCATTTAGATAATTAAATGTACAACGATCAACCAAACTCCAAACCGCTCCATCGGGATACGTCGGAACACTATAAAATACCTCGGGTATGTTACCAAACAAGTCTTCCACCTAGTTTTTACAATTTAATGTTGGGATTTGCTTGTAATCTCTCATTATTATGTAGGGAATAAAAGATGAAAAGGAAGTAATTGCTTGGGCAAAAGAGACGGCTCTTAAGAACATGTGTGTCTTAGTGAGGAATAGTCAACATTCATATGTTCGTTTTGAGATGGTTTGTAAGAGAAGCGGAAAATACAAGGAGAATATCCATAAGAGAAAGGGTTATGTATATGAAAAGAAGACTAAGAGGGTATACAAAACAGTTACGAGAAAGGATGAGTGCCCCTTTAAGCTTGTATTCTATCTAAGAGGAGAAAGTAAAGAAGAAAAAGAATGGGAATGTAAGGTGTGGTTTGGCCGTCACAACCACCCCGATCCGAAAGATTTTGAAGGTCACTCCCTAGTTGCGAAGCTAAAACCTGATCAATTCGAGGATGTCAAGATGATGACAAAAGCATGTATCAAACCAAGAGTGATTCTCCGAACCTTCAAGGCAAAGGATAAGATGAACGTTTCTTCACTAAGTACAATTTATAGCGCACAAGCAACTATTAAAAGGTTGGAATGGGAAGGGAGGAATGTTATGCAAGAATTTGAGAAGATAGTTTGGGATCACAACTACACGCGTATCATTAAAAGAGGTACGGACGAGAAGCCGCTTCAAATATTCATTTCGCATCCTTTGCTTTCACAATTGGCTCATACGTGTTGTGATGTTCTTATGATGGACTGCACGTACAAGACAAACAAATACAACATGCCGTTGTTCAACATCGTGGGGCACACATCGGACAAGGTAACATTCACATTGGCTTGGTGTTTAATGGAAAACGAGAGGGATTACAATTATCATTGGGCATTGCGACAATTGAAATTATTGTTCCCGGAAAATCGTGGTCCGAAGGTCATCATAACCGATCAATTTGACGCACTAATGAATGCCATATCCGACGTATTTCGGATGCACAAAATTTCCTATGTACATTTCATATAGGTGAAAATGTGAAAAAACATTGTCATGCTTTGTTTGAACCCTCTAAGGCTGATATTAAAAAAAAATGGTTGGTCAACTTGATGAAGATGTTCGTAAAGAGAAACTATCACCCGAAGAAGAAGAAAATGAAAGAGGAAAGATTAAAGAGCGAGTCGACAAAGAACACGATGAAAACCATAAAAGGTGGTTGGAATTTCTAAAGGATTGGGAGAAAGTTTATTGGTCTCTTACCGAGGACATGTATGAAAAGGATGACTTGCAACTTCATACGTGTGGAAGTGATGATGAGTAATTTGGATATATGTGGTTTACTTATACGCCCCCTTTTTGTTGTTTTGGAAGTTTGAATTGTAATCATTAAACCATATGTGCCAATGTGATTTGATTCAAACTTTACTATGCCAGTACTTGTACCGGCGTTTCAATATATGTTCTCTTTTGTGCCGAAATAACACCATAAGTTCACAGATATTTTATTTTTTGTGCCGTCATTGGAAAAAAATGCATAACACCACCGGTAGAACACATAGAAAGTTTATTCACATAGGAATTTTAGAGTACCGGCATAGTACACAAGATAATTATACTATGCCGAAACTCTATTTTTTCAATATGGAACTAAAAAGAAAACCGGCATGGTTCACAGGATAAATACTATGCCGGTTTTAAAAAAAATAAACTTAGAAATTGGATATTGCAAGACACATAAAATAACATAAGCAAAGATCTAATCCCATAAAATGACATAAGCAAAGTTTAGACAAACCAAATGTAAAGTAATGATGTTCCAAACCGAAAACAAATGAAGCAAAGATGTTCACAGATTACCAATCCACACAAACAAACATAAACAACAACAGTACTATCAAGGCCACACGATCACTCGGTTCTTGGCCTCTTGTATACCCTCTTTTTCTTTTCGCCCCACAAGTCTTTTGCCTCAGTATCTTCTATTTGGTCTAACTTTTGGACGACGTTCTCCATTTCTTTCTGGTCAGCAACTCTCCTTTCTTGGTCTTCTTCTTAAAGAACCTTGACAAGTTTCCAATCCGCTGACGCTGTTAATGGATATTTTTCAAAATGTATTTAGTATGTACAATTTTATAATTTGATAGATTTAGATTAAGAGAATAGTAATGAACGCACCAACAATGTAACGAGTTGTATAAGTGCGGGTATAATATCTGGAGTTGTGGATGGACGTGGTGGTGGTGGCGGGACCTCTACCGTATCCCGGCGTATAACATAAGGATGTGAGTACTGTAGATGCCCGCTTAGGAATGTGGGTTCACTATCAACACCGTTCTCATCCAATTCCCAATCATCCCTATCCAAAGACAAGTTCTTCTTCTTCCTTTCGATCCAATGTGCAAGAATTGGTTACGGGTCGTAGCATACCGAGTATGGCTCTCATATGATTGGCATTTAGTAAAGTCATGAGAATATTTATGATATGATGTATCTGTGAGATCTTTCTGCTTGTAACCGAGTTGGCGCATCACGCGGAGAGGGTTATGCATAACATATCCTTTTGGATGAAATAACGGTCCGTTGTAAAATGAAACATTATCATGTCTCATAAGGTGAACTCCTCTGACATTCCTATAAGGGTCAAACACAACATCTTCCACAGAAAACGAGTCCAAAGCTTCTCTCATTTGTAAAAATCGTTTCTTGTTAGGAGTAGGGGTATTGCGGAAGAAGTATTTCTGAGCTAGAGCCATATTCGGTTCATAGTCATGCCAAATTTTCAATCCTCTATACCCAATGAACAAATCTCGGAAGTGTTCGTAAGCCCACACACATGCCCATAAAATGTATAAGATAATTAATATTTGGAAACTAACAAATGTAATGATAACAATCAAAAAATAAGTAATTCACCATACCTGAATCACAGTGAAATTCCCATTAAATTGACGGCCTTTCGCCTTAGAAGCTCGACGCATTTCTGCCAAAAAATGTGCCAAGAAAGCGGTGCCCCATGAATACTTATGAACGTCTTCCAACGGATCCAAAAACTGTAGGTTGTTCAAATGCACCATGTTACCATTAGAGTCAGGGAATATAGCGGTTCCCAAAATGAACAACATATATGTTGTGGGAGTTTGTTGAGCTTGTGCGGGAGTCAATTCCTTGTTCTTTGTATTCCCAAACAATTGAGTGAGTTGGACGAATGTTATAGTCTTTGTCTGAGAAGTTTGTTTCTTGTACAAATTTGCCATCGTGGTTTCCTTGTTCCATCCAAACAACTTTTCAGTTAGCTCATAGATCTTTTCCCACCCTAGGTCCTTCGACTTGTCTTCTACCTTAACCGGTTTCCCAAGAACCTCTAGTCCTATTATCCTTTGGACATCTTCAGGGATAATGGTCATCTCGCCAAAATGAAAATGCATGGTGTCAGTTTCACCATAAAACCTCTCCAAAAAGCAGTTTGTCGTGACGGTATCAGTGGCCACATAATTTTCTATCGCAGGATACAACCCAGATGCTTTGACTATTTCTTGAACAGCCGGACACTCATCCTCCAAAAGCCAAACATCCGATTGTTGATGGCGGCTAACACGCCAGGCTTTCCTGTGGTCCTATAAAATCATCACGAACTTTATTAAATTGATCACATGTAAATAATAGAATAACAAGATACAAACGTCTTACATAAGTTTGATAGATCCATCGAGCCCAAGAGTCTTTATACGAAAATAAAAGTTGCGGGTTTATAGGTTGACCCCAATATTTTCCATCATTTCTGTGAGGAATTAAGTCTAACGTATCAGGGAAGTGAGGTGGGGGTGCCTTTTCATCATTAGTTTGTCCTAAGCCACCTGCTTGTGAAGATGAGCCACCTGCTTGTTCCGGTTCTTGTGGAGTTTGATTCTCATCATCATCATCATCAGTGTGAGTTGAGACACCTGTAGTAGCCGCTATTCCTTTTCCTTTGTCCTTTTTTGGTGCGTGAGACCTATGTTCCAACACGTTAAACGGATTTATATAGTGCATGCCGGCATACAAAATGAACACACACAAAACCGGCATTCACGGCTTAATACTATTCTATGCCGGTTTTATTATGGCATTATATCAATTAATACGAAGATGCCGGTTTTTGTTGAATTGTATCCAGGAATTTAAAAAATTTAGGGAACAAAAACCGGCATTGTATGTTACCATACCGTGAACGCCGGAACAAATACCGGCATAGTTGCCTCTATTTTTGGAATGCCGGTTTTCTGTAATTTTTTACCCAAAACTTAACAGTTTTTTTTTGTTTTTCAAATTGAACTCAATTGACTAGAATGCAATTTCAAAACCCTAAAAAGAAATTTTAATCCATCATGAACTCCTATCAAGTTTCACTTTGTGTTGTATATTATTGGATAAACCCTAAAACTACTTCAATTCAACGGGAGACTTTGTGTTATACATGACTTACCGAATCAAATCTGTTACTTCCGCCTCACCAGGAGACTCTTCAGGAGTTTGTTGCGCATCAACAGGTATTTCTGCATTGGGGTTATCACGAGATTTGCGACGAACCATTGTTTTGGTATAATAGATGAAAAAAATAGGGAAAGATTGAATAGAATGAATAGTTTTCTTTCCAAAACCGTCACTTATATAGCTTTGGAAGTTTGAAACCGTCATTAAAGAAACCCACGATTTTGTAACCTTCCAATGACTCATTAAATATTTGGAAACCGTCATATTAGTGGAATGAAATTGTAACCGTCAAACAAATTGAATGAAATTGTAACCGTAAAAAAAGTTGAATGAAATTCTAACCGTCAACCAAGTTGAATGAAATTTTAAACGCCAGAATACCGGCATTGACAATTACATACCGGTGATGCCGGCATTACAAGTTCATTATTTTTTTAACTTCTTAGTGTGGGTAAACCGGCATCTATCGTAAACATATACATGATGCCGGTTTTAATATTTCATAACTTCTTATTTTTTTAACTCATAGCTGTTGATGGTATTTGAACGAAATTTCACGAAATAAACATCATTAACCACAAACATAAGATCTCAAGCATTTTCCAACTAACATCATTTAAGGGAATAACGTTACACATAGAATTAAAGATATCAATAGTAATACAATTTAAAATAATTTATTGGAATTAGATTGAACAAGCAAAGCAGCTTCGAAATGCCTAAAAGGCTCTTTTCTCCTCTTCGTATATGCATCCTGAGCTTTATACCTATCACCACCGTATCTTGATAGGAATTCGTTGTATTTGAGACATGATTTGATGACTGCAGTTGTTCGAATGCGTACTATTTGATCAGCGTATTCAGTTTTGCGTTTCTTACCGTTAACCGTGTAATGCTTGTAAGAACCATTCATTACAAGGCCCCAAAACACTTCTGACGGGCGTTCATCCTCCGCCAAATCCAATACTAAGTAGTAATTTCTAATCCATTCTGTTTCCTCCTCAACATCTGCTTCTATCTTAGCTTCTTTTTGATGTTTAACCTCTTCCAGAGCTTCCGCTCTGATGTTATATATTTTTTGACGATAACGTTCAATCTTTGCTTCCTCTTTTTCTTCTCTCTTCCTTTTACTTATCTCTTCCTCCATTGCGACAATTGAGTTGGTGGTTTCTTCCTTCCTTCTTAGTTTCTCTAGTATTGTGGCAATGGAGTTGGTCGTGGTTGATGATTGAATTCCTGTCGGAGTGGACAATATGCTCCTCAAACGTTTTTCTTTTTCGAGGGAATTGATGAACTTGGCAGCCGGTGAGTAATAATCCATTGGAGATATATCAGTGAGGTATCAACTGCAATGGGTGTATCCATTCCTTTAAATAGATTTAGTCATAATGGCTCTTTTCCACTTTAGTAACGGCACAATAAGAAACTCAGATCCCACGCCGTAACTAATGTTTTCTAGAGTATGGTTTAAAAAACTAGCCGTTAGGTATTCAATGACTGAAACCGGCAGACAATGGATGAAGTAAAACTACGCCGGTACTATGTTCCGGCACTCAACGTAATACAACGATGATGCCGGTTTTGAGGAAATTCTATTCAGGTTGAGGAACCAAATATAACTACTATACCGGCATACAATGTTTAATAACTTCAATGCCGGTTTTGGGAACAGTTCCATTAGGAGATAATTAAAGAGTTTTTGAATACCGGCATTCTTAAAATGAATATTCATATGCCGGTTTTCTGTCACTTATTTAATAGTTTTTGGAGATTTTGAATACCGGCATAGACCTTAGCAAACACAACAATGCCGGTACATGTCTGATTTTGAATTTTACTATGCCGGTTTGTGAAACCTTATGAATTCAGAAATGCCGGTATGTGTAACGGTATTTCAAACAATGACCTGTCCTATGCCGGAACATTTTAACTTTCAAACCAAAACTCTAATCATGTTCAACATAAACCAAAGTAAATAAAGAGTTAACCCACAGTACAAACCAAAACAAGTTTGAAATTGTTTTTAACGTAACCAAAAAACTAAAGAGTTAACCATCACTAATTAGTCTTTTGTTTCTTTTGGGTTGGCGCCTTCCTTGTTTCCCCATACATAGCTTTGACAGTAGGGTCGGTTTCTTCAATTCTATGAAGCTTTTCCTCGAGTTCCTTGATTTCTTGAAGAGATAGCACAACTCCATCCTTATGCTTGCAACCTAACATCTTCGTAACCTTGCCAAGTCGACGTCGCTAGTTTAATACATCAAATACATAATCAGGATATATATTAATATATGATTATGTTTACATTTAATAACTATAACCAATTAAGAAAACTTACCACCATTCCGAAAGTCTTGAGAAGTTGGGCCATCGTAGGTTGTGGAGGTGGAGGAATTTCAACAGGAGGGTTTTCTTGGTGTGGAGCTTCCACGGAGGGAGGGCGCACGACATAAGGATGTGACCATTCCAGGTAATCCCTCATATAGCTGTCATCAACTTCATAACCATTTTCCGCAAGCTCCCACTTACTAATATCTACCAAACGACGTGGGTCTCTTTCCCTCCAATGTGTTGGTTCCGGTTCTGGATCATACACTACATGCAACTTGTTGGGAGTTGAATTGCACCGAGAAAAGTAAAGAAGATAATTATCATCAGAGGTCGACCAAAAATGGGATAATTGTTTAAATCCATGTTGGCGCATCACACGGCATGGGTCAGCCATGATGTATCCTCTTGGGTGGTACAAAGGCCCATGGTACAATGCAACATCTCTTGGGATTTGACGGTATCCTCTAATCTCCTTATAAGTATCGAACACAACGTCTTCCTTCCTCATAGCATCCAGATCCAATCTCATATCGATGACTCGACCTTTGTTACCGGGCTTCGGATTACTGTGAAACTCGAACCTCTGAGCTCTAGGGATATCGGGTTCAGGAAGGTCTTTGATCTTCAAGAATGGGCAGTCCTTGAACAAGGTTGGGAAGTGTTCATAACACCACACCTAATCCAATGTGAACAATATACATGTGAACAAAAGTTAAATAAATACATGTGAACATAGATTAAAAAAAATTGTACCTGGAGTATAGTGAAATTCCCGACAAATTGGTTTGTTTTAGCCAATGAAGCCCTTCTCATCTCCGCCATCAAATGTGCCATGACCGCGGTGCCCCAAGAATATCCACACACACCTTCCAACGGGTCAAGGTACTGGAGAAAGTTTGCACTTACCCGGTTGCCATTACTTTCATGGAATGCCCTAGTGCCCAAGAGGTATAACAGGTACGCGGAGGCGGTATAGCGAATCTGTGCAGGGTCCCATCCAGCCTCCAAGCTTCTAGCCTTTGTATTTTCAAACATATTCTTAAGCATCGTCAGCTTGAATGTCTTCGTCTTACTTCCGTTCGATGCTACATAAAAGCTATCCGAAGAAGTTTTGAAGTCCCAACCAAACAACTTTTCAGTCAAATCGTGCAACTTCAGCCAATCTAGGTCCCGAGACTCAACTCCTTCTGAAATTGATTTTCCGATAACATTCAAGCCTAGAATGGCATAAGCATCTTCAGGAATCAAGGTCATCTCCCCGAACGGGAAGTGCATTGTATCGGTTTCACCATGATACCTTTCGACAAAGCAATTGACGGTGACGATGATGGATTCAAGTAATTTTCAACCAAAGAATACAAACCCGAGTTCCTTACTAATGTTTGGACATCTTCATGTTCCAACGATAATTTCCACTCAGTCGCGGCTTGGTTTCGGCAAACACGCACAACCTTAGTATGATCCTACAAATAAGACATAATACGATTAAGAGATAATGTAAAAAATAAAACAATGCACATGCACAAAATAAAAAATACTTACATAAGTTTGAAAGATTGTACGAGCCCAAGAGTTCTTGTATCCAAAGAGTAATTTCGGTTCCGGAGCTTGACCCCAAATTTTACCATCATCGCGGTCGGGTATCATGTCATCAATGTGAGGAAGGTGACAACCTTTAACTTTGTGTTTGCCCTTGCCCTTGCCTTGTGTTGGTTGTTGACTAGTCTCACCAACTTCGGTTTGGATTGCTAATTGACTTGGGGGAACCTCATCATCTTTATCCTCAGTGTCCCCTTCATCATTCTCATCGTTCACAAATGTACATTCACGGATTCTAAGTGCATTACGTTCACCACCACTCTCCCAATCTAACCCTCTTGTTTGAAACCCCAAACGCTTCTTGCGACCCGCATCTATCCCCCGGGGAGCCAGGGAGTGGGGAGTATCAAGACCGTCCTTTATCCTTTTTTTAGTGAGAATAGGACCTTTATTTTTCCTCGATACTTTGGCTTTTGACCTATAACATAAGCAAACGAAACAAACATAAGAAAAGTCATCATAGTTTTTAAACCGGCATTGAAATTCTTAAAACAACTAATGCCGGTAACATGTACCGGCATATATGTTCAAATATCGAGCATGCCGGTTTTTTCAGTTTTTCTTACTGAATGTTTCAAGTGTCAAACCGGCATACACGAATTGAACTACCTGATGCCGGTATTTGAAAACCGGCAATGACGAAACCTAGATATAATGCCGGTAAAAAAAATTTATTCCTGTGTTTTTTTTAGTTGACTACCGGAATAGCCTTCAACCCAATTCGAATGCCGGTCCTAAAATCTAATTTTCAGGAACTCAAGCCGGTTTGGTGTTCAACTACTATCGTATGCCGGTATAGATATTTCAGGTTCAGGAAGTTAAACCGGCATCGTATTCGACCAAAAGTCTATGCTGGTTTCTAAACCGGCTTGGTATTCAAACTAAAATTCAATGCCGGTTTTCTCTGCAACTCCACAGTTTCACCAATTTTGGCGATTCTAACCTAAACCCATGGCTACAAATCGATTAAAACAATCATAAATGAGCTAAAAAACACTTACCTTCTCAGAGAAGCCATGATTGGTTGATCATCCGAGTTGGATGCTTCGTCCTCTTCTAGTTCTTGAGCAATGTTCTCGATTCGTTGTTCATGTGTTTGTTGAGCAATCGATTTAGTGTTCCGTTTTGCTTTTGATTTCTTTCGTGGAGGCATGGTTATGGTAGGTTAGTCAACGAAGAAATTTTTGATTCAACGATTAATCGTCGATGAAGAATGAACGATGAGGAAGACGATGAAGAAAAAAAAATTTCTAAACATAAGCCTATGCCGGTACTGATTTGAGAAGGGGATATATGATTTTGGGTTTTGATTTTAATGTTTAGTAGAAAGGGCAAAATAGTAATTTCATAATGTTTTTTAATTAATGAAGGGATATTCTGGTATTTTCGCACCCAAAAGACACCCCTTATCAGCCACAAATGGTTGGGGGAAGTAATTCATATCCCCCAATTAAAATCCATATCCCCCAATTAATTGTTCATTAATTAGCATGATCAAGGTTTTTAAAGCGTGAAGCGGAACATGACTCATTTTTGTATTTCTAAGAAGCGATGCGCATGCTGAGGTGTGAAGCGTCGCTTCATGGTTTATGGTTGAAGCGGATAAATGTAGGAAGATAATATTTATATACATTTAATATATGTCTAAGTATTATCAAAAATTAAGGCATGGCACAATGGTTCACTTCAGGGGTTCGAACCCCTTTAGAAATTATTATTTTGCTTTAAATTCTTTTAGAAAACTGGCGGGAAATTTAAAATTTTAGGAGAGAATTGATGAAGCGCATCAAAAAAATGGAATATGTGCGCTTCACAGAAGATGCGCTTCAATGTAACGAGTCGAAGCGAATTGTCAGATTTTGAAGCGAAGCGTACGCTTTTAAAAACCATGGCAGGCTTTTAAAAACCATGGCAGGGATGACGAGCCATCTGGTCTGAATCTGATTAAACATTCATGCTACAGAGGGTCAAGACTCGAAACCCCTTTGGAACGCCCAAAGAAGAGTCCTTCGTGCAAAGAGACATAAACTGAATGCTGCTTATCAAAATCAATGCCATCTACCCCATCTTCAACCAGTCTCCGATGGAGGCAATTCATCCATACCATCAACCATCTTTTTCATAAACTCGGATATGGGCTAACAACTCCTATTCAAGAAAACTGAATCTCGCAATTTGATAACACTCTGGACCCGACGAGCTATTACCCAATCCAAACAGTAGCTGACCACATTGATCCTTTCACTCACACGTGGAATCATGATAAACTAAACCTCCTGACACCCTACATAGTTCAACGAATCGTGAATATCCACCTCCCCCAAAACAACTCCGCTGATAGAATCATCTGGCCTTTCACCAAATCTGGAAAATACACCACATCATATGGATACCACCGTTTATCCATCCCACCAGATCATTCCCATCAAAACCCCTTGCCACCAACTAAGTTTCTCTGGACACTACCATGTCCCCCAAAATTACAGCTTGTGGAAAGCAATCAAAGAAGGCCTCCCGACCTTCACCATTCTAAACCATATCCACCTCATTAATACTGACATTTTTCCCCAAGGAGATGTCAACATACTTTAAACACGAACACTAACTCTTATCTTTTATTGTTCAAAGATATTCCTAAATTACTCAAGGAGATCCTGGTCCGAAATAAATTAAAAATCTTATAATTAAGGTTGTTAGTTTTATATGCTTTAATTACCAGCAATTAAATACGTATCTTTAGAGAATAAAAATTTGTAATGTGCATTTACTAATTGGAGATTTTCTATTGAGAGATTTCGGAAAATATTGGACAAAGCACTTCCAGGAATTATGAAAACCGATTTGGGCATTTATTGCATATCTTGAGAATATTCGGTTTTGGAAATTCTTTGGTGTCCAAACATCCTTGGTCTATAAATACTTAAGTTTGCATCTGTAGCAAACTATCTTAAGAGCCAGACAAATTTCATCTTTTTGTTGTTTCTGGTGGACCAGTCTATCCGGAGAGGAAAGTACCATAATTAGGCGAAATCTCTTACAACCGCTCGTTTAAAGACTTTTGTGGGATCAAGAAGCTCTACGAGTTTCATTGGTGGGAAACTAGATGATTGCATTGTTATTTTAGTTTTCGATTATTGATTTGATTGACTAACGGTTGTTGAATCTTTGATTGCACCAAGTTTGTTTATTCTTGAGAACCTTCTCTTCTAATATAAGGCTCACTCAAACTAGATCAAAGATTTAACATTTCTACAGATCTGAGTTTTTCTAGGTCCGTAAGATAGATTCATTGATTTTCCATTATTAACAGACGTCGTTCTGTGAGACAAATCAATAAGGAATCAAGTTTGTTTTTGCAGGTTGTTACTTTGAAGATTAAATCGAAGATTGAAGATTTTGAAGATTTGAAGACTTTTATTCTTGTGTTTTGATCTTGGTGTAACTTTCTGTGACTTGATTTTCCGGGATTAAAAGGTTGTTTATTTTCGATAAACATAAGCCTTTTTAGATCAACAAGTTGTTTGTGATTTTATCATAAACCTTGTAATCAAGATTGATTATTTCGGTAATCATTGTCTTGTTTGATCTTGTAACCGAGGAGCTTCGGATATGGTAACGGGTCTTAAAAATAGAATATTTGTAATTGTGCTTTTATCATATATTTCGATATTGTGATTATAAAGTGAGTTTGGTTACCAAACAGTTTTGATCCTTTACTATTTGGAATACGATCAAATGAATCTTGTCTTTCCAGTTGAAAGATTGGTAGAAGAAGTTATTGTGAACCATTAAGAAGATATATTAGATTTAGTCCTAAAGAGAACGCATGTTCTGCTAGGATATCTAGTATCAAATATCTATTGAGAACTGCGGTTCTGCTATATATTATCAAAACAAGAATACTGCTGAAGCTGAGTAACTAGGATTTTAGTTTACTTGGTATTGTCTACACGAAGTTGCAGGTTTACTTTTTGTAGTGTCTTAATTCATTGAGTATTCTAAACTGGACTAGGTCCCGGGGTTTTTCTACAAGATTGTAGTTTTCCTCATTAACAAAATTCTGGTGCGTGCTTTACTTTATTTCTGCATTATAATTATGTTTATATTATAATTAAAGTAAATACACTTGTACGTTAACTAGGCACTTGATATTTATCCTATAAGGTTTCGGTTATACCATACCTATTATCAAGTGAACACTTTGTTGTAGTACTGTCTCAATTTCATATCCATAGACAATCATACCAAGTGTATTGGATTTCTTCACTTGACTTTGATATTCTCACATTGTTAGGCCAGTCCGGACTAACCCTATTTCAAGTGGACACCGTGTTGAAATATTCCTTGAGTGATTGTTGCTCCAAGAGGCTTATACACGGTAGAGATTGAATAGGTTGTGATCAAATAAAAAGATTGTGGTGTATTTGGGTACCCTCGTCTTTTCAATTGGTATCAGAGCAGGCAAACACGAAAAGATCTAACAATCTATGTTTAGCGTGATCCAACCTATAAGTTTTGAATCAAATGGTTGATTCAGTTAACGTACCACCAGGGTTTGATGGATCAAACTATATCTATGGTGGAAAATGGCAATGCAATCTTTTCTTCAATCTCGTGACTTTAACACTTGGGTTTTAGTTATTGATGGATATGAACACCCAAAAGTACTTGTCAACAACTCAACCACTAAGTTTAGACTAAAGGAATTAAAGGAGTTCAATAATGAAGAAAAATTGCTTTCGAAGCAAAATTCTGATGGATTGAATGCCATTATTCATGCTTATTTAACTCGAGACCTCCATCATCATGTAACGAAGTGTAAAACATCAAAGGAGGCTTGGGATATTCTTGATGTCGTATTTGAAGGGAATGCCTCTGAAAAAGAAGCTAGGCTTCAAACCATATCTTCTAAATAGGAAAACCTTCGTATGGATGAAGAAGATACCTTTGATGAGTTTGGCCAAAAACTTTCTGAAATAGTGAATGCCTCTTACGCTTTAGGAAAAACTATTTCAGATAAGGATATTATGTGTAAAACTCTAAGGTCTTTACCACCAAGATACAACTTTAAAAAGCATGCCATCATGGAAGCAAATGATCTTTCCACACTATCTAGAAGCGCTCAAATTGGTAAATTAAAGATCTTTGACCTTGAATACCAATCCAAGAATGAAGTGGGTATTACCCTTAAAGTTGTGACTAAGACTACTCCTTCAGTAGAAAATTCTTGTGAGACACAAACTGTGAATTGTTGTGAAGATATTACAAGATAATTTAGAAAGTTATTAAGACTAAAGAAAAGGATATCTTCTAAAGATGCATCTTTTCCTTCTCAAAAATCACAAAAATGTGTAGAGAATAGAGAACAAAATGATGGTGATAGCTCTAATTGTTCCAAGGATCAAGAGAACAAAGCTTTTAATGTAATTGCTGAATGGGGCCAATATCGTTTGGTACCACAATAGAAATTGTGAAAACAAAAAATACCACACCTTAAAATTACTACCATTTTAAGGTGTCTGACTCAAATATAGTCAGTTTTATCCCTAATAAAACGTAATATTACTTGGACGTTCTAATAATAACATTGCACATAACTCAACATCTCGATTTAGTGATGTTTAGGAAGGATTGAAGTTTGGGTTTTCGTTAATTGAGGAACGGGTGGAGTGTTTATATGTTGGTGCTCTAATTTCAGTATAATTGTGAATTTGGGAATTAGGGTTGTCCTGTTCTTCCCCAAATCATGAAATTAGGATTCTTGAGTATCGATCACAGATAAAAAAAGGCAAAACTGAGTTGAAGGATTGAGGTTAGTCTTGGGGCGAGATGCTGAACCGAGTCCAGTGAAAGAGGAGATCGAGATTCAATTACTTGAGGTTTCAGTTTTGAGGTAAGTGTTCTTATCAGTAGAATTAGTTCAAGTTAAAGAACAAGAAAGGGTATGATCTGGAAGATGATCTGAGTCAGACAAGACTAAGTGATTCAGGCATTGTCGCTCTTGTGTCGCGTTTTTCTTCGGCTTGTCGCTCTTGCATCGCGTTTTTACTCGGCTTGGGTTCAGCTGTCGCACAAGGTTCGTACATGGTTCCCAAATTTGATGGTATATTTTTAAGAGCCGTGATTTTTTATGGTACTAGCCGAGATGATTTTACTCGGCTTGTAGCTAATATGTCGAGTTGATATCGCACAAGGTTCCATGGAGATCAACCCTGAAAACTCAATCATGGAGGAGCTCGGGAAGAGGGCTGATGCTGACAAGAATGACAAGTCTGTTAAGGACTTGGTTCTCTTGTTGTTTTAGACTGCTCTTCTTACATGTGGTTTTAGACTGCTCTTCTTTACATTTATGGAAGAGATGGTAGTGATGTAATTACAGAAACAGAAGGTGATAGTCTTGCTGGTTGTGTTTGAACTTAGGTGAAGGAATGGGTTTTGTTGTGGTGGTCTTAAGAGGTTTAAGAAGCTACAGAGATTGGAGGAATGATTGGTATGAATATAGCTGAGATGGTGCTGGTGGTTGCTTCCAAGGGAATTGAGTTGCAGCTGCATCAAAGCTGAGATGGTGCTGGTGGTTGTTGTCCAGAGAATGGTATCTTATGATTTTGTGTAATCACTCCTATCTTATGTTTTCAGATACTGGTAAAATTAATTAGGCAATTAACTATGTTGAGCGTTTTAGTGGGGATTTCTCTGCTGGTGGTGGAATTTCAAATGGGTAAGTGATGCAATTTCAGGTTGACAAGCCTGGTGTAAAGGTGACAAAATAGGTAGAGTTGCTTACGATTGGTTTAGCACAGCAAAGACCTAAGTAGACCTGTATGAGATGGAAATTGCTTTCAACTATATCAGGGCCAGTATTCATTGTTCTTGTATTAGAATTTGGAGTTATCGATTGCCCCACTGTGTGAAAGTAACTGACTCCACTGAACAAAGACATAGTGCCTCAGTAACTTCCTCTTCTATTGTATACAATGGTATCATATTGGTAGAAATACTATTATACTTATGCCCATCATGCCCTAAAAGTATCCAAGATTAGTATAGACGTCAAACAGTAGCATATTAGTTCTGGGAATCTTTGATAAAATGGTGATGTGCACATCTCTTTATAACAATAAAACTAACAGTAAAACCAATAGATAAAGGATATCTATGCTAAACTATAATATTACGATACTGTGTACGGGATATCCCGTTGTTATGGACCCTGGCTATGTAATTGTTGAAGTCTTTAATGGTGCAAGATAACTGCAATGTTGTTCTTGTGTTTGGCATCAATCTAGGTGTCGATCCCCCAGTGGAATTAGTGCTTCCAGTGCCGCCAAGCAAGAGTCTGACATATCCTTCTTAGGTATGCCACCAAACTTTTCTCTATGTGTTTTGTTCATTCTGTTATTTGCTGCTTAGCTAAACAAAAAGGAACCTTCGCTAGTGCAATTACAATTGGTAGGACAATCTTGTGGGATACATACACTATAAGTAGCTTGACTAGGTTTGCTACTACTAGTCTTTGCTCATATTACTTTTACAGTGGTTTGTGAGACTTCAAAACTATTGTTTTGGCTTCATTGTGTTTTAGTCATGTTGCTTCATTGTGTTTTAGTCCTGTTGCTACTACCAGTCTTTGCAATTACAATTGGTAGGACAAATTCTTGTGGGATCCGTACACTATAAGTAGCTTGATTAGGCTTGCTACTACTAGTCTTTGCTCATGTTACTTTTAGAGTGGTTGGTGAGACTTCAAAACTATTGTTGTGGCTTCATTGTGTTTTCGAGTATAACATACTAGTTGAAGATTTGAAGTCAAGGAATAGTATTCACATAATATGAAAATTCTTACCATACTTTTGAAAATAGATAGAGTAGTGACGAGTTGTTTTTCTGAAGTATGTATATTGATTCTTTTAGTAGAATTTCCTCTGTTATGTGCATTATGCTTGCACATTGTTAAAGAAGATTCTGCAACAACGGCAAAAATTGCACCCTTTTTATGTGAAAACTTATTACTGCACCCTAATAATACCAATTCCAGTTTTCTGTGGTTCCGCAATCAGATTGCAACCAAACTCAGTCCAGTGATAATAGTGTTAGGGTTGTCAATTTTTATGTTTTTTGTACTTAAGAGAACTGATATTGGTGATAACAAAGGTAAAGTAAGGTTTCTACTATGTGAAAAAATTTCTACAAAATTCCTTTTTCACCCTATTTTATGTGAAAGTTTATGTTTGCACCCTTTTAATCTAGGAATTTAAGGTTAGAAAACAGGCTTATTTTCAAGGCAGAATACTTTTTTCACCATTTGTATGTGACATTTTTTTTTGCACCCTTCATAAGGTTACGAAATAGTTTTACTAATATCTTGTAGACTGTGAGCTGCATATGTTAAACAATATCCCTGATAATTATGTCAGTTAATTGCATTCAGAGTCTAAGTCAGTTTCATCTGTAACTATCTCCCATTCATGTATTTTGTTTGTCAATTTTTCAGTTACTTAGGCATATAGGAGTCTGTAAGTGTTGATTTAAGCTATTTATTGCTGTCATTGTTATAACTTAGTAGTATTTACTTTTCATCTGTTCTCTGTAGTTCTAGCTGTATCTTAGTTTGTTAGTTGTTGTAGCTTGTAAAGTCCGTTAAATCCAGTTTTGGTCAGTATTATCTGTAGTTAGTTGCATTCTGGAGTCTAGTTTGCATACTTGTTAGGTTTTCTGTTGTTTCAAATCTTTTCAGTTTATAGGTTAATACAATCTTTAGTTGCTTGATCAGTTTGCATCTCATAATAATCTGCATCTGTAACTTTCCAGTCCACTTGAACTACCTCAGTGGGTGAGCATTTCGTACATAACTCAAATGTGTGGCTTTGTTTCATATAAGTCACATCTGTAGGTCAAGCATTTCAATCATTTAGTTTTCCATCACTTGTAATATATTTGTACCAAGTTTTTTCATCTCGCACTTTCTTTTTATGT
Organism: Papaver bracteatum; assembly: GCA_023529315.1. NCBI lineage: Eukaryota > Viridiplantae > Streptophyta > Magnoliopsida > Ranunculales > Papaveraceae > Papaver > Papaver bracteatum. The sequence continues at coordinate 2,101,965 of JAJJWX010001826.1, read as the reverse complement.
TTTTCTTGTTTGTTATGCCAACCCCATTCTGTCCAGATAACATCCTAGCTATTCATTCTTGGCATTTCCCTATAATATATCATCTTGCATTTTAAAGTAGCTCATGTTACTTTCGCCCCGTATATATCCATCAGTAAGTCATATCTCAGCTGCATTATAACATCCACCTCGAGATTGCTGAACCTTTGGCTATGTTATCCAACCCTAGACCCTTCTCTCGTGTATTTGCAGGTCATTCTGGGATTATCAGAATACACTTGACCCTTCTCATGACTTCTTTACTTCATAAATTATGCCAATTCTGAATGATATTTGTTCGGGTTGCAAACCACTAAGCCTGCAAAATTCTTTCTTCACCATTTTCTATGTGATTTTTTTTTTCTTGCACTGTTGCTTGCACCCTTTAATTATATATTCTTAGTGCAAAATTATTTTTTCACTATTTTTTATGTGAAAACCCTTTAATTATAAGGTTCTGCAACATATTTTCAGTGCAAAATTCTTTTTTCACTATTTTTTTGGTGAAAAATTGTTTCGCACCACTTATAAGGTTCAGCAACTTTGTTGATCATGTTTTTACATATAGTATCCCTTGTTTCATCTCTTTGATATGAATGTGACTTTGGACTACCAGGTTATGGTAAATGGGCTTCTTTCCCAGCTGTCTCTTCCTCTCAATTTTCTTGGCGGTGTGTATCGGGAGACCAGGCAGGGTCTTGTTCATATGAAGTCCATGTTTCAGTTACTAGAGGTATCTCATAAACTTTACCAGATAATTAGCAGCAAAGTTCTAAGCACGGGGTCTCACAGGGGACGCAAGTGAGTCTCACAGGGGACGCAAGTGAGTCTCCTTTATTTTGCTTCTCACTATTGTTAGTTTAAATCTTTGTTTTTTCTGCCATATCTGTAGCTCAAATCTAACTAGAATTCTCTGCATCTGTATTTAAGATCAGTGCATACTTTTTTAGGTTTTAGTCAGTAATATAACTTAGATTTTTAACCCCATCTGTTATGTAATCTGCATCTTAGTTCTAGGAAAAAGTTTCGATCCTTGTAAGCAGTAGTTTAGCCCTGTAAAATCTCAGTCATAGTAGTAACTTTATTTTTTAAACTTCAAATCACTCCTTATTTAGTCTTTCTGCATTTTGTTTTATTGCATTCTCATAACACTCCTTTATTGTTGACTATCAAAAGCATAATTGGGGTTTCTACTTTTGATGACAGTTTTTGCTGTTCAGAAAGCCAGAGAGAGGCAACTGTGTTGATTCGCCAGTTCCATTTCTGCTTACTTTTTTCATTGTGGATTAACTCATTGTAATTTTGGTCATATAGTTATAACTGTTATATTTGTTACCATTGGATTAGTATGCTATATATATCTAAATTCTAACTTTCCTGCCTATATGATGTCGTTTTGCAGGTTCACGTTGTTCAGAGAGGTGCTTTGCAACCTCTAATTGCTACGCTTTAATTTACAGATCTACAACTAAAGGAAATGTCAGCTTTTGCTCTGGGAAGATTGGTTCAGGTAATTACTTTATGACAACCTCTTCTCTCATTTGTCATGTACCATCATATAAGTAAAATTAATGTCCAATTTGGTAGTCACAAAGTATATTGTATTTGTATAATAGTGTTTATGTGGTTGACTAGAAATCTTGTATTTCAGGACACCCATAACCAAGCTGGTTTGTAATGGTGGCTTTTTGCCCTTGCTTAAACTTCTTGATTCAGAAAATGGTCATTTGAAACACAATGTTGCATTTGCACTTTATGGTTTAGCTGATAATGACGTATAGTCAACACTCATGGAGCTCCGAAAAACTCACTGCCGTTTATTATGCTTATAGTTTTTCTATCCGGAACACACATAGATATTATATTGTTCCTTTTTCCCCATAGGCGAATTTTTCAGACTTTGTCAAGCTTGGAGCTGCCCAAAAGCTGCAAGATGGAGAGTTCATTTTCCAGGGGTGCTCATGTTTCATTTTTAGTTTGATGTTTTACTGTTATTTGTAGTTGTTACTCTTACATTTGATATTCCATTTCTACAAGTATGCATTGTAAAGATCTTCAGTTTACAGTAACATTATTTTGTGCATCTTAGAAATTTTGCTTATTTTATATATGATGAACGTTCCAAATGCGTCTGAAGGGGATCAAATTTCATATCTTCGAATACTTTCTTATTTCTGACTGCAATTTTAACTCAAATTTCATATCTTCAAATACTTTCTTATTTCCTCGCGTATTCGTATAGGTACCTTTTTTTTAACTCAAAATTTAGTTGAGGTTAAAGCACCTTGATCACATGGGTGTCTCTCCGGGGTCGCACATGAATCCCACAAGTATGTCAAGGGGTATCACAAGTGTCCCAAGAGCCTATTTTACTTCATTTTTGAGCCTTGTGCATGAACTGGTGATTAACAACAAAGGTCAAAACACCTTGTTCACGTGGTGTGTGGGGGGGGGTCTCCGGGTCGCACATGAATCCCACAAGTATGTCAAGGGGGTATCACAAGGGTCACAAGAATCAATTTTACTACATTGTTGAGCCTGTCAAGGGGTATCACAAGGGTGGCAAGAATCAATTTTACTACATTGTTGAGCCTTGTGTATCTCTAGATAATAATAAAGTGTCAGCATCTAGCTAGTTCGTACATTTTTTATTGGCATCATCCAAGCATAATTTTTTGAACTTATTAAACATAGAGACCAGAAGGTATGTGAATAGGTGATTAGCAGCAAAGATCAAAGGACATGGTACACATGGAGGTCTCACCAGAATCGCACATGAGTATCACACGTGTAGCAGGGGGTATCACAAGGGTCGCAAGATTCTCTTTTACTACATTGTTGAGCCTTGTGTAGCTCTAGATAATAATAAAGTGACAACATCTAACTAGTTCATATTTTTGAACTTATTAACCCATAGAGGATAGAGGGTGCACAAACATGTGATTGGAACAAACGCTACAACACATGGTTCACGTGGGAATCTCATCGGGGTCGCACATGCGTCTCACACGTGTGATAAGGGGATATCACAAAGGTCGCAAGAGCCTATTTTACTATATTGTTGAGCCTTGTTTAGCTCCATATATTAGTAAAGTGTCAGCAACTAGCTAGTTCATACAATTTTTATTGGCACCATTTAATCATGAAAATTCTAAACCTCTTAACCCATAAAGGCCAAAGGGTGCGGGAACAAGTGATTGAAACAAAGGTCAAAGCACATATTTCACATGTGGGTCTCACCAGGGTCACACATAGATCTCACAGGTGTCCCAAAGGGGTATCACAAGGGTCACAGGAGCCTAGTTCATGTGTAGGTCACTCCATTAGTTGAGCCTTGTATACGTTACTCCATTGATTGTACGGTATCCTCAACTCCTTTTATTTTTAATGAAAGTGGGAACGATGAAGATTTCTAAATTGATACTTTTCCTTCCATACAATTATACTCCATCTCCTTGTCATAAAAAAGCATAGGCAATAAATAAGACACTACTAAATACTAATGCTCCTGGCAAGGCCCCTTACAAGACCGCAAATTACTTGTGGACTTGTTTGCCTTCCCTGACCACTTCTTTTATACAAAGACTTGCAACTGAATTGGAAAAATAAAATAAGGGACAATCGAATGAAAGATTTTGAATAATGAAAGATTTTATAAAAAAAACTGATCACCAATATTTGTATAAGTTTATTATTCTGGGAACTAGATACAACTATTACATTGGGTTTTTCTTCTACAACCATCATAGTAACACTTGGATCCATCTTTGGGAGTAGGGAGATCTGAATATGATATTTATTTCTATCAGCACTGCATCAATTGGTAGAAGCAAAAGTAGTACTCGGTAAAGGAAGTGCAAATTGACTTCAAATGTTCATACAACCGCAGCATTTTAAAGCAGCTGGATCAAAGGACCAATAATATTATCAGCTATAACCGCCTACAGAAAATTTAAATTAAACCATATCCTGCTAGTGCAGTTATAAATAGCATGAAACTTTTACGGCAAATAGAGTTCAAGAGGACAGGTGCAGCAGTTCTATGTGGAGTGAACCTTATAAACATAGTTGTTGTTTTCGGCGGTAATGTTTTTAGATCACTTAAAATATTTCCGTTCTTAGATGTTTTTTTTTAGGGTTTTCTCTCTCCTAGGCGTTTTTTTCCTCTCCAAATTTTTGAACGCCTAGATTCGTTTTTGTTCATGTTTTTTTATTATCTAAATCAATTTCGATTGGTTTTTGATGATTCAATCTTACGATTCTTCAACTTCAGTGGCAGGAAATTCGATTATCAAATAGATCTGAGGTGCTACAGTAAAATTTGAGCGATTTGAAAAAATTCATTGCGTTTTTCTTCTTCTTTGTTCTTAATTCGTTGGGTTTATTTGAGCGATTTGAAAAAATTCATTGCGTTTTTCTTCTTCTTTGTTCTTCTGAATCTCATCGTCTTTTGGGGTTTTTCATTTACCAGCGTTTTCTCTATTGTTTGCTCATTTTGGATGATCTACAATGGGAGAACAACAACAATGTTTCGTCTAATACGTCATTTGCAGACATGGTTAAAGGTAAACAAAATCTGAATCATACTATAATAGATATTGGCAGTCTGCCAAATCCTAGTTTCAACGATGATAAACCCTCTGTGGAACTTCCTTTAGATTTTTTTCAAGAGGGGTGTGCGGCCTGGAATTTCAGTCTTATTGGAAGAGTGGATTTTAGGGTTGCAAAGTTTAATGATGTTACAAGATCCCTAGAAAATCAATGGGGTTTTGATCCAGCGATGGTAAAATTCACCCCTATGAATAAGGGTTTTTTTATTATCAAGTTTTCATCGAAGAGAACAAGCTAAAGTCCGTGAGAAAACTTGGAAAGTCAATCAACAAGAGTTACATCTTCGGGATTGGTTTCCATGGTTTGATCCGGATAAAGAGAGTTCTTCTCATGCTTCGTTTGGGTCAATTTTCACCGCTTTGTATGTAGAGCTATGGACGGAAAAAGTTCTGTTATCTCTTGGAAAAACTCTAGGCAATCCGGTTATGGTAGATAAGAAGACTTTGAATCATGAGTATGGGTGCTATGCACTTTGTTTTGGTTAATATTGATTTTGCAAAAAAAAATCCAGATTCAATTCAGGTAACAGTGGGGGGTAGAAGTTTTGATCAGTTTGTAGAGCTACAAAAAATACCCAAGTTTTGTTCTTATTGCAAAATTGTTGGTCATGTTGATACTGATTGTAGAAAGAGAAATAAGAAAAGTCTTGTGAAGAATGTTCGAAGTGGCTACCCAAAGGTGCTGATGGTGATTCCTACAATGCAAATCAAGGAAAAGATGATGAGGATGCGAAGAGTAATACTCCTACGGAAGTTGGTACATCGATGGGCAACATCAATCTTATTGGTGATGCTAAAAAGTTGGAATTGGAGCTTAAAAAATATTCAACCCGAGTTTCGTGATGCTCGGATGAAGCTTATTAGGTGCAAAAACGCTATTCTTTGAAAAAGAGGCCATTGATGTTCGAAAGGTGCTGCTGCAGACAACCGTGAAGGTAGAAAGAATTCGAACAAGTGGCACTTCTAAGACTACAAAGTCAAGTGAAAGTATTGATAAAGTTTATGAGAAAGGTAAGCAAACTACTATTTTTTCTCAAACTCAATAGAATTTTGAAGAATCCAATGTTCAAAAAGCTAACACAAAGAAGGGTGATTGGGGGTGGCTAATTCCAATGAGTGGAAGCATGCAAAGGGCAAGCTTTTTACTTTTGTGGAGGGTCCATCTGAATTAATTTGTAAGAATTCGTTTGATTCTCTAAACTCGAATTGGGGCGTGGAGACAAAGATTTTTAAAAGAGGGAATATTGGAAAGTGAAAATGCTTTATTGGATGCTCATGTTGAAACAGATGAGGAGGGTTTGGCTAATAATATGGCGGCGAAGTTAAGAATTCAAAAGAATGGGGTGCAATTTCGATGATAAACCGGATGCACATGTTGAAACAGATAAAAAAGAAAGCTTTCCTAGAGAGAATAGAAGAAGTAAAAAAGAAAAGGGAGAGGTTGGATGATGTTGTTTTTGATATGAGGAATATTTTGTCCAGTGAGGAACTAGACGAGGCGAGCAATATTGAAAATGATCAGGTGCAGACTAATTTTATTAGAAATCCGAGAATTTAGAAAAGATTACTACAAGGAAAAAAGGAGTTCATGGTAAAGAAAAAACCCCAATCTCCTATCATGCTAATACCTAGGTGGTAATTATGCTTCAGAGGAAGAAGACGATGAATATGAAGATGATTTTGATGATGATTACAACCTCCAAGTTCAGGAGTTTGATTTGGCAAAAACAATTGCGAGCATTAAGAAGAGGAATTTTAGAGTTGGTCGAAAACGATATTAGTTTTTTGTTGTTCTCTTTTGTTCCTTTTTGTGTTAGAAAGCTTTTTATAAGCTTCTTGTGTTTTGTGGTTTTCTAGTGTGCCCCATTGGTTTATGGGGGTGGGGAGGCCTCGAGCCTCCCATTTTGTAATTCTTATAATTACGTTTTTTTTGGTTCTAATAAACTAAGACTTAAAAAAAAAAAAAAAAAAAAAAAAAAGGCGGTAATGTTTGAGATAGTCCATACAAGCTTCTTTCTTGATACTCTTTTTTACTGGTTTTGTGTTAACATGTTCATGAGATAAGGAAGTGCTTGATGTTCAATGATACACTGGATATAGGACAAAAAAGTTTAAATGCAAGGATTCCTCACACGTCATAAAAGTAAAAGTTAAAATCTAATTGACGTAGCTTTTCATTCAAAGTCATTCATATAGCTACGAATTCAACAACAGGGAAAAATTAACTTATGATATGAAGTTACTAGGATTTCCAAGCAGGACACTATAAACCAACCCAACAGTGGTGGTAACCGGCGATTCGACTCAGCTAATTCTATTTTAGCTCCAGTAGTCTTCACATCAACTCTCCAGGCTCCTACAACACAAAACAAAATGCAAATACATAAATCAGAGAACACAAGAAAAATAAGATCAAAGGATTATTCACTATCCAATCATTTCATTTGCTTTATACCAAATCTAAACTAAAATAAGTTCGTCTCATATTGATTCTATAAAAAGACTGAAATTTGACTAGAAAAAGATATGAACTAAGCTATTTAAGAAAATCGCAATTGTTGAGCAAATAGTTGATGTGACGGACTAGAGAATTTCCCTTATAGCATGTGGGGTTTGAACCCTTCAGCGAGACAAAGCCCCGGGTGCGTCACTCAAAAACTAATTAATTGATATAAATCTTTGAGGATGGTAAAAATATAGGAAACGTAGCAATTACATGGTAGATATGAAGACAACACAACTCATTCTCAATGTTTAAGCATACAATAAGCAGAGTCATATTTCAGTTAGAAAACTGAAATCTTATGAAATCCAAATTCAATATGAATAGTTGGCCTTATTAAAAGTTCAAAACTTAATTCGTTACAAGTTTTAAATAACAATTTCATTCTTGCTAAACACCATCTTTATGGGAAACTAAAGTGATCAGCACGTTCAAATCAGGCTAATGAAATACATATAGGTATAAGAGACATAAAAATATAAGAACAATGTTAATGCAAGGAGGGAGACTATACATTTCCATAAATAAAAATCCAAAATCACTAGCTGGACTAAATCTCATAGTTATAGATTTAACTCGAGCAATAAATGTGACATCTGAGACCCTTGTACAATAAAAGTTTAGCTAAATACATTAAGAATTGAAAAACATATGTAAATTCAAGAGAATAATATACATAAGAAGATCTGATAATTTAGTGGAGGAAAATATATAGTTGCTTGAATCCAACGTAACCAGTAACCAATTTAGCAATGAAAATCAAACAGATAATGAACTAACAATGAAGCAATCTAGATTACGAACATCATCAGATTGGTCAGGGCCGTCTTCTTCAGAAATAGTGTTTCAATAATATCCTCTTGACTGATTCTAACTAGTTGATTAGTTTGGTCTCTAAAAGACACAATCATAGATGCATGCCAGTCAACATGTTATAACAATCAAATAACCAAGCGAATTGCAATATAGGAAAAACAATGCTCGCGAGAATCAAAAGCTAGTTTCTGAAGTTATGCTTATAGAATGCTGATATGTTGCATCGATCAGATAAGACGCAATTGCACAACTCAGAGAAGTGATGCTAATAGGAATGATAATCAAATTCAGAGATGCAAGTACATAGCCACAGTATCAGAAGAGATCTAGAGAAGCACTGTGAAACAACAATTCAACTAGCAAATGGGTTACTCAAAATCACAGGGTCATGCATAACAAGAACATTAGTTGAAGAGGTTTTATAATGGTCAGATATCAACTAGTTCAGTACGCAGGCTGGTATGTCAATCACATACACACCAGATGCAAAAAAGGTTGAAATACGAACTGCTGGTAGAAAATCGGATTTAGGTTCGATAAACAGGTTCTGCTGCTCCATTCCTTATCCTTCATTTCCTTATTTCGCAGTACAACAGCACCACAAGTACCTAGCTACTCAAAAGAGGTTATCAGTTCCCATAATTGCACAGATGAAGCAAATTCAGAGGGTATCACTGACGATTAACAGCTGAGAAGAATCTACATCATGTCAATGATTTAGAATCAATCTTCTTGTTAACTATGATATACTGAATTATTAATGGCAGAACAGTCGCAGTCGAAAAGGGTGAAGCTAGCACCATATGTAATTATAAACAGGCTTATCATCAAGAGAAAAGGAGAAGAGGAAAATGTGTATGCAGGGATGCTTGATATATTACAGAATGCTAACAATTCTACTAGAAGATGTAGACTATTATGAGATGTAACTAGTATTTACAGGTTAAAATGTAGGTGATAGAATAGTCTACAAAGTACAATTAAAAGGGAATTTTAGCAGAGTTACTATCTAGATTACAGGACTATGCAAATGGAATGCAGATTACAGCTAAATGATGCAACTCTCAGGCGACACTATATTACAAAGAAACTGAAAGAATGAATGTATATTTTTACAGGGTGGTAGTGACTATGTTATGCTAAGATGCAGTTGAGTTGCAAAAATAGAAGGGAACGATAGTTTCTACAGACTTGTGAACTGCAGAACTACAACAAACTAGAATAGAATGACAGGAAGTAGTTTTATTGTGGAAGTAGTTTCATTGTTTCAAAATGCAAAGGTAGATGCAAAAGCTACAGACTTACAACAACCTGAAGGTTACAGAATGCACTGACAGAAAGTTTTAAGATGATGCAAGATGTATGTGCAAATGGATTAACTAAGCTATCATCTTTTCCATTTCAAAAAAAATAAGCTATGATGCAGCAGCAGAGTTACAAAATATGAAAGACTTACATACAACTGAATTATGCTAGAATATGTTATGAAAGCTGCAGAGTTAGAGCAGGATAATAAGCTACATCATGTGATTAAACTAAGCAATTGATCCAGCTAAATTCGGATGTCTTTGTTACACAACAGTAGCCCCTATATATACACACATTTCTTCTATCAATCACTAGAATTCGATAATTATAGAATACCCACTCACCCAAAACGCGTTTTCTGACAAACCCCTTCTGCAATTCAACTCTGCAACTCTTTGATCTGACGTTTTCCAGCTGTTCAAGATAACCCTAGTCTTATCTCTCTCAATCCTAGATTTTAGGGTTACTGTTTTGGAGAAGAAGCTAAGATGGAGATAGATAGAGACTAGCAGTTTGATTGATTGACAGTTAAGAGGGTCGGTGGTCGGGGATGGAGTTGATTGATGGAGGTGAAATGATCGTTCTGCAGAGGTTAGTGAGAAGATAAAAGTGAAGTGAAGGTGATGTTTGGCTTCAGTTCGACTGTGGGTGAGGAGACAGGAGACTAGGGTGTTGATCAGGAGTAGCAAAATCCGATGAACAGTGTAGATATGTCGTTGGATGCTTAGCAGCTATATCAAATCTGACGGTTAAATATGAAAACGAGTTTGGGTCTTAGATCTTGGGTTTTTTCTTGAACGTTATTTTGGGCACCCTTCTTTTTTTGAGGGGACCATGATGTTATTTGGGGTAGGGGTGCCCTAATCTAATACTTTCTATATTACCTAAAATATCATTTTAATTATCTTTTGGTTTTGATTAGTGAAATCATTATTAAAATGATTAAGAAAAAACTGATTAGTGAGATTAGATTAAAACATGAGTTATTAAAAATGAAATTGAATTTTTTAGAGGATAAAGTTAGAGAAGAAGAAGGAGAAAACCATGGAAAAAAACATTATTTCACATTCACTACGTTTGGGAATTCTTGTGATGAAAGCTCATCTGATTCTTCATCTCCATTAACTCCTAGAGTATTTGTTAATCTTCACAATGATCCGGATATGAGTAATTTCTTAGATGGTGAATGTATTCTTCCACAAACTCAATCTCAATATGAAAATGATGGATTTTATCAACCACAACCGGAGGAAGATCATTTGGGTATCCAGATATGCTCCAAACTTAGCTAATGTTGGTCTAGTTGCTCCAAATTTTCAAAACAAATGTACATTTTTTAAGTAGTTCGGTTACGAAAGGTGAAATCTAACCGAACTCATCTGGATATGCAGTTCGGTTACATTAGACAAACACGCAGATAACCGAACTATGCATTGATGGAAGTTTGAAGAATTCCAGTGTAATGTTCGGTTGTTTTGCAACCAATATACACTAACCGAACTTAACGTAAATTTATGATTTAACTTAATGTACAAAGTTCGGTTGCTTTGCAACTATTAACCAACCGAACTTTACGTAAAACTAATTAAACTTAGCATACAAAGTTCGGTTTGTTCGCACACTTCCTGTAAATCCACTATCTAACCGAACTGTACAAAATATAAGAGTACACTAAGTTATGCAGGTTCGGTTATTTCGCATACTTGATCCCAAGAGCATACCTAACCGAACTTAAGAATCCCAAAAAAATTAATAGTTCCAGTGTTGTATTCGGTGACCTATGTAAAATATATTGTAACCGAACTACATATACTTTATATGTTCGGTTATATGGCCTTTTGGTTTGTTCACCGAATTGGTAGTTCGGTTTACGCGCTTAAATTAATATCTTACCGAACCCGGTTGTGATTTCAATTGATGTTGTTCCATTTCTTGTAGATTGAATGCCGAGATATACCAATGGATGATCAACCTTCTCCAATTGGTATCTTGTACGAAGATACATCCCATCACTATGCCAATGATTTAGTATTTGATCAACCTATTGATGCGAAGAATTGGGCTAGAGAGCATGCCAAGAGAGCCATGTGCGTATTAGTTTTGAATGGAAAAGAAAGCAAAACTCGTTTTGAAATGGTTTGCGAGAGAAGTGGAGATCTGGATGCTAGCCACAAGAGGAAGGGGTATGTGTATGAAGGAAAGACGACGAGGAAGAACACAGTGTGCTCAAAGAAAATAAAATGTCCGTTCAAGCTAGTTTTTAGTTACTCAAAACTAAGGAAAGGATGGGTTCTATCGATGGATAAGGTGGTAGGTAATCACAACCACCATCGTCCGGAGCATCTTGAAGGACATGCAATGGCCGCAAGGCTGACTCCTCAAGAAAAGGAGAAAGTAGCTAAATATAGGAGATTGCGTATTTCACCAGCTGGTATGCTTCGCTTATTAAAGGATGATAACACGGAAAACGTATCATCCCCGACCACCATTTACAATGCAATTGAGTCAATTAAAAAGAATCAATAGAAGGATAGAAAAGTCATGCAACAATTGTTTATGTTGGCTGAAGAGAAAGGCTACGCGGTTCAAAAGAAGCTAGGTCAGGGTGAAGAAATAACTCATCTCTTCATTGCTCATCCGAAGAGTGTTCAACTGGCTTAATCCTTCCATGAAATTCTTATAATGGATTGCACTTACAAGACAAACAAATACGAGATGCCATTGTTGAACATTGTTGGTCGTACGTCGACGAAGTCACCTTTTACCATTGCTTTTTGTTTTCTAAAGGACGAGCAAGAACCAAGTTATAGGTGGGCGCTACAACAATTGAAGGCGATCTACCGAGATGATGATATCCCGGGGGTTATAGTGACGGACAATCAAGTATCATTGATGAATGCAATAGAGAGAGTCTTCCCATTGGCACATAATATGCTTTGTACATTTCATATATGGTGCAATGTGATGAATAGGTGCAAGCCTCAACTTTGTCCACCCAAGAGGATAGCATTCGAAGAGATTAGTAAGCTACCGTAAGATGAACAAGTTGATGCAAAAGAGGCATTCGATAAACAATACACCATAAATCATGCTAAATGGGTAGCTTTCTCCGGGGAATGGGAGGATTTGACTTGGTCTCTCACCGAAGAAGAGTACAATCTAAATCTTGCCGAATTTATTGAGCATTGGCGTAGCCCCGAATATCCTGATGATATTGTAACGTATGTGGTCAAGCAATGGTTGGAACAACACAAATAGCGGTTTGTTTATGCTTTTACCAACCACCATAAACACTTTGGGAATCAAGCGACAAGTTTGGTAGAATCGGCTCACCACCGTTTGAAGAAAAATCTCTTTGGATGTATTGATAATTTTGTGGTTGTGTTTAACGCTATGGAGGTTTAATTCAACCGCGAGATTGATAGAATTAAAGAGAAGTTTCAAAAAAGTCGCATCATGAAGTACAAAAAGATTGTAGATAAAGGTGGTAACATCGTGAAAATGGAGGACCTTCGGTTTTTCAAGGGACTCCACTATAATGTTTCGCATGCTTTCATTAAGAGGTTATTGGTTGAGGTGAATTTGATTCGCATATGGGGAACCAAGCCGGAAGAGGTGTGTGTTTGCAACATGATGAAGTCTATTGGGCTCCCTTGTCGCCACATGATAGCTAAGTATGAACATGGCATAATCCCTTTAAGCGATATAGATCCACATTGGCAACACTTAAGTTTTGTTCCTCTTCCCAAGGGCGATGTCGGAGAAGAGTTTGGTGATAATGAAATGGGAAGAGTCGTTATCGAGAGGTACCGGAACATGAACAATCTTGAAAGGCAAATCTTTTGGGATAACATGCGGCCAATCGTTTATCCGCAGACTTCAGAAAATGTGCAAGAACCAAATAAAGGCAAGGCCAAAGGTAGGCCACCAACCAAAGAAACCAAAAAACAAGTCAGACAATATGCAAAGGTTTTGGGCAAGAGGAAGAGTGAAATGACCCCTTTTACTAGAGATCCTTCGCAACATGAGCATACCGCGGCTAAGTACCAAGAAGATTGTAAGATAAGGGCTAGGAATATTGTTGAAAAGGGCGAGACAAGTGAATGGGATATGAAGAAAAAAGGACCTATGTTACACTCTCAACCTAGTCCAATTGATATGACTGCCCCTCCTGTTGAGAAAAGGTTCCTGGAAGAGCTACCTCCTTACATTAGAGATTACGTCATAACCACCAATGACGTCCCTGTGGATGGTAATTGCGGTTTCCACGTTGTCGTACAACAACTAGGGCCTTTCACTCAAGGTGCCAAGATATATAATGATAATCATGTCACTTATGTCCGTCAAAGGTTGTTGATGAATCTAAGGGAGAAACCGGAATTTTACAAGACAATGTTGTCCGATGGGGATGATAGTCTCAATGTGCAGTTTGTTAGATATCAAAGCCGTCTCCACGGGGGCAATCCAATCACAAGGGATCATTGGATGAGCATGCCGATATGTGGGCACTTAATACCCGAAGCATTCAATTGCGTGGTTCACTTGTTCTCAAAATGTGGTAGTTTCACATACACTCCGAAAAAAACCATATGTGTCGAGCAACTAAAATGTAGGAGAGTGGTGATTGCGTTGATTAACTACAACCATTTTATAGGCCTCCGGTTAGAAGACAATTGTCCATTGCCTCCGATATTCCCGTACTCTTATTGGAATGAATTTAACCCCGACACAATGTTGGGTTGGTGCGTTATGTATGAACATAACATGGAGATGTGGAAATCTTTGAAGGATTCGGAAGCGATTATACACCAAGGTTGTATTTCCCTTGCGGATGATTAATTGTACCTTTAGTTAGATGGTGTTTTTTGATTGTACGTATGCTTTGAAAATCAACATAACAATGAAAGATTGTGTTTTTTGGTATTTAATTTTTATTAGGAGTCATTTGGCATAAAGATTGTAGGTCCACTGTGGTTTGCAATTCGAAATATATAAGTTCGGTTAAGAAATTACATTAAATGACATTACCGAACTATTACATTACAACATTAGTTCTGTTTGGAAATGAAATTACATGATTGCCGAAATTAAATTACAAAAGACTTAATATCCAAAACGCATTATGAAAAAGTCTTTAAGGATGTGGAAATGATCTTCATATTTTAAATCCTTTACTTTCCATCGTCGCCATTCATTCTTTGACATTAAAACAATTTCCTCGTATGTTTCACCCCTCAGTCGATTCCTCGCAACTATCCGATACAAAATCAAAAAATCCTCAACTCTTTTTTTTTTAATTTTTTTAAATCGAATGAACAAAGATAGCTCTTCAAGGTTATGAGGGTTACACTTAATCTTGTCATCGCAAGAATTTCTCATGTATTTTCCCCAATAACTATTACTAATCCGACCATGCCTTGACTTTTCTTCACCCTCTTTGGAAACCACCCCTCTTTGAAACCAAGTTTCTACAAATAGAAAGATCTTCTTCTAAAGTAAATTTATGACTACCAAATGCCATTTTTATGAAATGGTATACAAAAAAATGAAGCATCAGACCCATATATATAGCATTGGGGTGTATAACGGACTAAAAAATTGTTGTTACATTTGTCAGATCAAGTACAAGTTTTGGTCAACAATTATGTTCGGTTAGTTCAGTTATTATATCTAACCGAACTGAACACTAACAAAGGTTTTATTTTCGAACCAATGCGTTCAGTTTGTAATAAAATTTTCGCAGGTAACCGAACATAAGGTTTTATTTTCAAACCTATGCGTTCGGTTTGTAATAAAAGTTTCGCAGGTAACCGAACATAAGGTTTTATTTTCGAACAACTAAGTTCGGTAACCTGCAGTTTTTACCCAATAACCGAACATCACTCTATAACTTTTAATATTTTTTGTAGTGATCAGTTCGGTTGAATTTTGTAATTGCGATCAAACCGAACATCACTCTGTAACTTTTTTTTTTTGGTAGTGTTCAGTTCGGTTGGATTTGTAATTGCGATCCAACCAAACATCACTCTGTAATACGTTTTTTTTTTGGTAGTGTTCAGTTCGGTTGAATTTTGTAATTGCGATCAAACCGAACATCACTCTGTAACTTTTTTTTTTGGTAGTGTTCAGTTCGGTTGGATTTGTAATTGCGATCCAACCGAACATCACTCTGTAATACGTTTTGTTTTTGGTAGTGTTCAATTCGGTTGAATTTTGTAATTGCGATCAAACCGAACGTTTATATCTTACTTAGACACAAATTAGAAACAAAAACATGAAATTCGTTTACTAAAACAAAAAAATAAGAAAACAAACTACCAAATCCACAATAAAGAGGTATTCCAAACATAAGAGAACAAAGTACCAAATCCAGAATAAAATGCCAAATTACTAATTCTTGCAATCACTCATTCACGACAACCACTACGTGAGACTTTTCTACCCTTGCGTTTAGGAGCTTTAGCTGGTCCTTCGTCACTAGGAGTGTCATCACCACTGCTTTGTTGTTCAACCATTCGACTTGAACCTTCCCCTTCTCGTCGACCCCTCTTCATCGGCATGCTCCGTCTTTGATCAGCAGTGTTGGGTGAAAAAACATTTGTCCATTGGTTGTAGAGTTCCGTTTGTTCAGCAGTGTTCATCGGCTCTCCACTACGGATTTTTGACATCATTTTCTTCAACAATTTAGAACTTGACTTCACCTTTTTTCAATGAAAATCATAAACAAGTATAAATTTCGTATATTTGCATGCTTAATAAGTTTATAAAAAGGAAAAATAAGAGTAAATATCTTACCGCTGAATTCCATAAGATCAATGCCTCATCACCACAGGTTGGGGTATGCTTCATAATTTTCTGGGTCTCTTTCTCCACTGCCTTCGATTTTGCTTTCTCAGCACGGGCTTGTTGTTGTGTGTTTATTACACGAGGATGAGAAAAAATTTCATACCATTCCATATACCCTTCTTCAGCAGCATTTTGCTCACCATAACAATCTTCTAACTCTTCAAATGGAATATAATAATCCTCACAGTTGTTCCATTGGTCCACTGATGGAGCAGGATTGTACTTTGGAACAAAATTCTTTTCGGTGTTCTTAGTTCCCCGCTTCATCACCTTGAATTTGAATTTATCCTCTGCTAGGACACTTTGGACACAACATAATTGTCTCATTACTCTTCGAGGATTGTACATTGTACAACCTCCAGGATAAAACAATGGGCCATTATAATCCGAAATAGGTGAGAAATCAACAGGCTCAACATCGTCCTCTTCGTCATCTGATTGAAGCTTGTATGGATGGAAAACCACATCTGCAAGCGTTGCATTATCCAATTTCTCTCTCAACCTCAACAACCTATTTTTCTTACCCTTCATTTGCGAGTCCAAAAATTCATATTTACCAGCTGTAGGTTGCCCATAAGGCCAAGGAGTGTGAGCATAAGACAATTTCAGTTTTGGGAAGTGGTCGTACACCCAAACCTATGAGAACAAACCACACATATGATTATAGTAAATATGTATTCATTAGTAAAAATATACATTCATTCACTTAGCAAACATATCTTGGAAAACACAAAGGATAAATTAACGGAGTACCTGAACAAGGGTGTATAAGCCTCCAAAATATAAACACTTAAGCCTCGAAGCTTTTCTGAGCTCCGCTTGGACGAACGATAGAACCGCAATTCCCCAAGAATAGTTGTTCACCTCATTAAGGGGGTCCAATAGCTGGAGGTAATGGACATTTACCGAATGACCTGAAGTGTCGGGGAAGAAAATGGTTCCTAGTTGATATAACAAATAAGCAGTCACATGGTGTTTAATCTTCTCTTCTTTCATGACCAACTTTCCCTTGGCAACCAAATCTTTCGTCCCTCCAAACTCTTTTAACAAGACTTTCAACTTGATCTTTTTCAACTTCTTCTTGTAAGACCGGTCTGGGTTTAACTCATTATACTCATCACCTTTATCAGGCTCTTTTGCAGCTCGTCTAAACTCACAATGTGCCTTCTTAGCGCTCCATCCTAGACACCTCTCCACCAACTATTCAAGAAGCTCATAACTCATGGAGGGATCGTACCCATCTCGAACACTTATTCCAGTAATTGGTAGGCCTGTGATTCGAAAACAATCATCCGGAGTGATTGCCATCTCACCAAACGGTAGATGAAAGGTTTCGGTCTCAGGATAAACCCTCTCGGCAAATGCGGAAACAGTGACATCATCAAATTTTTGGTGCGCATGTTGTATCGCATACCATAGCACACAATCAAATACGGCCAACCCGACCTCATCACACTCATTCCCTATATCCTATTTCTTGTTCTTTTGACGTTTCAAAACACGAACAGCATTATTATGATCCTACAAATACAACATCATATCTTATTTACTAATATATACCGAAAAATATATGACAAAGAAATATTCATGTATAAGATTCAATACCTTTGTAGCATAAATCTTGGCATCCCATGAGTTTTTGTAGCCAATCAATACCTCCCCTCCATCTCTTGGAGTACCATAAGTTGGGTTCTTTGGGGCCAAACACAAAGTATCATCAGGAATGTATGCATATCTAGCACAAGGCTTTTTCGGGGTCTTTTTTGGTTTTTTAACTATTTCTACTTGTTCTTCATCCTCTTCCTCCTCTGATTCATCATCTTCATTATCTCCATCTTCTTCACTGTCATCATTGTTATCTCCTTGTTCATCTTCATTTCCTCCTTCTTCGGATGATTCCTCTTCTCCACCTTGATTATGTTCTTGATTACCCATTTCTTCCACAATATCTTGATTAACTTGATGTATAACGTTGTCAACATTATCTCTATTGACATCATATTGGATGACAACACCCGGTGTTGAACCACCTCCATGCTTAACATATTTGGTTCCACGCTTATTAAAACCTAAGTGTTTTTGGCCTCGAGGAGTGGGAGTTCTAAGTTATTCCAGTGAAGGTTGGTTTGATTTTGGTGCTCTTCCCCTAACCAAGAAAACAAAACATATTAGCTTCACCCAAAAATGATTTTCATACTCATAATTCTATTAAGGGATAGAGTTCGGTTTACAATTAGCACTGACTATTTCTTGCGAAAAAACCGAACTCGACATGAATGACATTAGCACTGAGTTCGGTTAGTAGTTTCCTAAAAAAAAAATTGAAATTTCACCGAACTTGACATGAATGACATTAGCACTGAGTTCGGTTGGTACAACTATTTTTCTAAACAACCGAACTCAAAATTCTATGAAATTAGGGAAGAGTTCGGTTTAGAAGTTTTCTTGCGAACAAACCGAACTCAACATATATGCAATTAGCAAGGAGTTCGGTTCGTAGTTCGATAAACAAAATATTGCGAATCAACCGAACAGACTACATAATGTTCGGTTAAATGATAGTTCAACATAGTGGGAAAATAACAGTTGTTCGGTTACATAGGTTTTTTTTGTTTTCTTTGTAATGTTTTGAGTTCGGTTGAGAAATTGTTTTAAAATATTGTGCGAACTAACCGAATTGTTTTGACAAAGTTCGGTTAACTGAGAACTCAAAGTAGTGAGTAAATTAGTTGAGTTCGGTTGGAAAGTGAAATTATTTTTATTTTGGTAAAATGGGAAGTGTTCGGTTAGAAGATGGCTTTTTGAAAAATTAGCGAAATAACCGAACTGAATAGTTCGGTTACATATTTTTCAATCATAATCAACCGAACAGTTCTTCGTGTTCTTACTTTCAGGAAGTTCGGTTACCAAACTAGGGTTTTTGGGTTCCGACTACTAACCGAACCTAGCACTGTTACTTACATTCAAACCATATTTTGATGATTTCTATTCAATTAAACGAACCAAAATCAAATTAAAACTAATGGGTTTGGTTAAAATTACCTGCGGATCTTTCTCATGCCCACTTCGGGTTGAATCTCCAATTCGTCTTCCGTTTCCACTACTTTGTCAATCTCCAATGAACTTTTCTGATTTGCTATATTTCCTAATGGGGGACCTTTTCCTGTTACTCGTTTAGTTTGCTTTCGAAGCACCATTCTTATACTCGATTGATTAATCGATGATGAAAATTTTATGAATCGACGATTAATCGATGAAAATGATGTTGAGAAGAAGAAGAAGAAGAAGAAGAGAAGACCCCAAGAAGAAGAAGGAGGTAGGGTCTGATTATTATTTTTTTGTTAATAGGTTATATATTAGGTTAATCTAAATTTTTTATATATTAGGTTAATCTAAAACCGTATAATTGATAATCTTAATTAGGGTTCGGGGGAAAATTAGTAAAGTCCACGTTTTAAGACACCCCTTACAAATGTAGGGTAGTGTGCCTTTAAAAAAAACAGGGTCCCCTCAAAAAAAGAAAGGTCCTCAAAATAACGTTCTTTTTCTTTTGGAAGATCTTCTTCTAGGCCCACATCTTCTTCAAAGCTAATATCTCAAGCCCACTTCTAATTTTGGGTCGTGTAAATGATATTCTTTACTTGTGGATGAGGTGCAAACGACATTCTTCACTGCCATCTAGCGGAAGTATTTGTTGTCTCTCTTCCATTGTCACCAATTTTGTGCTCTTTTGAATTCCCTATTCATCCAAGATTTATTTAGTACCTAGTGTTAGAGCACTGCTCGGTCAAACTCGCATGTGTTGCTATCTCAAGCATGTTTGTCAATCTTAGTGATCAAAACTATAAAGTCTTGATTTCTAGTCTACTATAGCTAAGGTCTCGGACTAGGATAGAAAGTGTAGTTGAGCACAAGAACTCCATGGCGATCATCATACAAGACAAAGGAATACTCAAGGAACCAGTGGATCTTCATCGACTAAAAGGTATATGGAGACTTGAACTTATGTATCACTCAAAAGTATATCTGCTCTATCTCTTATATTGAGACAAAAGTCGTTTTACTATATAGACTAAGAATATGCACATGTGACATTTCTAGCTGAGTATATCTTGCTTATCTATTTCTTGAAATGGGTGTTGGTAATGCTTTCGCTTTAGCCAAGTTCATCTTTTCCTAGTGACTAAAGTCATGTTATGTTTCAATCACTTTATTAATCGCCCTGACGAAAAATAATTTGTGAATAACAACTATATAACGCCCTCTGAGAATGTTTCAATGATTGAAATGAGAGTTTAGACTATATAACCATTGTGGGATATAAACATTGTTGTGGAAACACATATATGTATAAGTCCTTAGCACTTGAACCGAAGTTTGCGAACTTTGTTGATCAAGTGGAACCGGAACATGAGCAGTCAACTCAGTCCGCGAACTGGCGTAAGTTCTCGAACCTGGGAATATCTGCTGAAGTTGAAGCTCAGGTGCAGTCTGCGAACTGACGGAAGTTCTCGACCCGAGAAATTCTGCTGGAGTTTATTAACTTCAATCGGTTAGCTTGAGTCCGCGAACTCAAGAGGTTATGTCTGAAAACATTGTTCGTGAACTTATCTTAATTTACTAAGGAATGCTTTTGCAAACCGTGGATTTATAGTTCATGAAATGATTCGAGTGAATCACATCGTTTTTGATTCAATTGTGTCTTGTATAGTACATGAGATCTCATAGCAATTGAACAACTCTCTAACTAGTTCATTTGAGTCATTTGGACTAGCTATGGTGAAGAAGAATATGGTTGATATGAAAGTTATCATTTGGCTAACCATTTGGTTGACTATTATTGAACCAACCATTGTACACGTTTGGGTACGGTTACACAAACCCAAAACGTCAAGTACATGTGTGTATGGAAAGCTAAGTTTTCGATCTAACGGTTGAGAGATATTAGCTTGTATCTAATCAGGTTTTCATCTAACGGTGAATATTAAATGCTTTGTTAGTAAGCTAACATTGATTGCAAACCCTGATTTGAAAGACTATATAAGGTAGAACTCTAGCAACTGGGAAACCTAATCCCCACACATTCTGTGTGATACTAGTTTGCTAAATCTAGAGTCGATTCTCCTTTAACCTTTGGTTTTATTCTTCTAAAAACTAGGTTAACGACTTAAAGACTTCATTGGGATTGTGAAGCCAGACCGATACTACTTTTCTTGTAGTTGTGTGATCCGATCTTGCTGTTTCTATCGTACGAGTATAATTGTAATAATTGGCTTGAGATTTTTATCTCTGATAGGCAAGATAAAAGTAGTCACAAACATCTTCGTCTCATTGTTTGTGATTCCTCAATAATCTTCTTCGCTGCATCGATTAAGTTTATTGTGAGATGATTGATGAAACTGAGTTGTTCTTCGGGAATATAAGTCTGGTTTTATCGATTGGTTCCTGTTCACCTTGATTTATCAAAAGACGGAACAAAACTTGTAGGTTTATTCGTGGGAGACGAATTTATCTATTACCCGTAGACTTTTCTGTGTGATACAGATTTGTTTATTAAAGTCTTCGACTTTGGGTCATAGCAACTCTTGGTTGTGGGTGAGATCAGCTAAGGGAATCAAGTGCGCAGTATCCTGCTGGGATCATAGGCATAGGAGCATAACTGTACCTTGGATCAGTGTCAGATTGGTTGGGGTTCAACTACAGTCTAGCCCGAAGTTAATTTGGAGTAGGCTAGTATCTGTAGCGGCTTAATACAATGTATTTTTTTTTTGCTCGATCAATAGAAATTTTATTACTCAAGAGTGCCAAAAAGAACAAAAAAAAAAAAACAAAACTGAAACAGCTAGCAATAAAACAAGGCCCTAAACATTTTGTAAGCCCATTCTAGCTTATTTTGTAATACATTTTATTTGGTAACTCTAAATGCTTTATGAAGTCAGGTTTTGTCCAAAATTGTTGACTAACTCCTCTGTCTAAGCCTGCTCCTCTTTTCACCAGCTGACTTGCCGTGAAATTTATTTCTTTATCAAAGTGAAATAATCTCAATTTTAAAAATCCTCTACACACCCTACTTCATCTGGTTTGAATAAACCAAGGAAGATTACTAGTGCTATAAGCCCATATTATAGCCAAAGATTCAGAATTAATTACCAAATTAACAATTCTATTCTGAAAAACCCATTCTCTAGCACTCATGACAGCTAAGAAATCAGCAATGGTATTTGTTGCCACACCTACACCTTTTGCTTCAGCATATACACAGTCCCCCCTGCTATTTCTGCACATAAATCCATAGCCAGCATTCCCTGGATCACCTCTTGATGTTCCATTACATCAAATGAGAAATTGATTCACTTCAGGAAGCACAAACTTCAGTTCTGTGGTTCCTTGAACCTTCATAGGTCTTCTTTGCAAATCAAAATTCTTAAGGACTTGAAAGTCATAACCTTCATAGGTATTCTTTGCTTAATACAGTGTATGTTTAATCTGGACTAGGTCCCAGGGTTTTTCTACATTTGCGGTTTCCTCGTTAACAAAATTTATGGTGTCTATGTTATTTCTTTTTCGCATTATATTTTTATATAATTGAAATAATACAGGTTGTGCGTTGTTCAATCAATTAGAATATCCAACCATTTTGGTTGTTGATTTAAATTGATTGACACTTGGATATTGGTTTTTGGTACCATCCAAGTTATCTCTATTTGATTAGACTCGCGAATCATATTTGCTTGAGTAAATCAAATCGAGAGATTGAGATAATAACTCCTTGAGTATTTTATATTGATTGAGTCTAACTGTCTAGTTGATTCTCTAGAAAACAACTCGGAGTTGTCCATACAGATTGCTAATCCAAAATATTGGGTGGTGTTGTTAGACCCCCGCTTTTTCAATTGGTATCAGAGCAGGAAAACACGTTAAAGACCTCACAAGTCTGTGTTTGTAGCGATCTGACTCTATGTAAAAGAGTAGTATCTCTGATAAACGCGTCACCAGAAATAAATAATATGTCCTGTCAAAGTCTATTAAAGAGAAAGATTCTACAATCTCAAGTTTAGACAAACACTGTGTTAAAATCAGACAGGCAGATATTGACATGCACCATTCCGATTTCCCTTCGAAAGAGGTTACTTCTCTAAATGAACGGGAAACAGATGAAGAGAGTAAGTTGATTCTAAATCTTATTAGAATTCAAGCTGATAGATTTAATCGGTTGAAGAAACATGTCAGTAATCTTCTTGGTGTAATTAAAGACTGCAAAATCAAAGAAAATACTGAAGACTGTTCTTCATGTATGACTCTTGAAGAAAGCCTCATAAAGGATGATTTTGAAATAGAACGTCGCTTGAATAAACTATCCATTCAAGGATGCTCTAGGCAGTCTAATACATCAACTGGTTCTGCTACAATAGTAAATGCTCCAGAAGAAAAAACAGAGTCCCTTCCAAGCAAGGAAAATGTGCTAGTCTCCTCTGATCAAGGAAATCTCACATCACATGGAATGAATAAATCTCATCATGAGAATGTTAAGACTAAACTAACTAATCACGGTTGTGATCAGAAAGTATGTCACTTTTGTGAAGCAAAAGGTACTGTTAAACTGAAAAGAAACTCTAAGTTGAATAAAAACTCTATTTTTCAACTTCAACACACCTTAGATTTAATCCTCAAAGGTGTAACTGACATTCGTATGTCGAAACCTATTGGTTTTCCTATGAACCCTGTGTATGATACCAGGAAGATCTAAACAATGAGTTCCTCAAATATTAGGAATCAAAACAAAAGTCTTGATAAGAATAGTCTAAGGAAAGATCAAGTGGTTTTCTCTGAAAATAATGCTTCCCTTGATTTAAAGAGAATCCCAGAAGAAAGGAGAAAAATTGATGATACAAGAAACAACCTGATAAAGATTATTCAAGGGTATAAAGAAATTGTTGACAGGTTGTCATCCTCCTCAAGTCAAGACTCTTCTGGTAAGAATCCAAACTACGTCTCATGTTTTGATGATAGTAAGTTTTATGATAATTTCTCAAAACAAAAGGAGTCTCTCTCAAAATTCAGAAGGAAAAAGAGACTCAATCATAGACACAGTTCCTTAGATGGGCTCAAAGCTCATACTTGTGCTAATTAATCACAAGAATATGAATTTGCTCATAAAAATCTTGTTGAGCAAAATGTGTAAAAATCAGGTGTACTTTGGCAATTTGCATTTTGCATAGTTAAGCTCTACTCTTATCGTTTATAGCTAAACTAGTGCCAGCAGACAATATTGCCTAAAAGTATTTGTCTTATTTTAATGTTATTTTTTATAGGGTATACTGTGTTCGGATGAGTACACGGGTTTTCATCTCGAGTTTACAGTTTGAAAACCCTAAAGGTCCTCCTTTCAAGTAAAACATTTAAATAGTCGACCTATTGAGATACATAAGTTCACGTACGTCTACTCTATGTCATATCTGGATTATCAAGAGTGTCCTTTTCTTCATCTCTCTATGGTGTTTTTACTAAGGGATTTCTTGAGAAAGGTTTTAGTGTAGAATTGAAAGGAAGGAAGAAAAGAACTCTTGTAGAAGATGGTACACCCAATGCCTCATGCTTTTTTGCCTACTCACATCAAGATGTTGAGAGTGAGGATATGGTGTCTGCTGAAGTGGTTCATGACTTTCTAAAGTACTTCGAGAAAGCTAAACTGCAACTTGTTGATACAATAAGAGATCTTGGTGTGGTTAGAAGTGAGTTGGAAAAGGTTACTGCTGACCTTGGTCTCATGAAGACACATGTTAAAGAACTTCTCAACAAGGATATCTTCTTGGAAGAAGCAGTTGACGTGAATCACAAGCTCAAGGATCTCGAAACCCATGAAACTGTCAAACATGAACTTTAGTTTGTGATTGGGTTCTACTATACATTTGAGCTTATTTTGTCTAGTAAATCTTCTATGTTTTCTGTTTTATTTAGAATAATAACTAGTGTTTTGGAATAGCCATGATTGTGATTACACATAGCTATATCCAATGATTTCATCTTCTTGTTTTTAGATTTATTGGTTTGAATTCTAAAGTTGTTTGGAAGATGATGGTTGCAGTATTAATCTTTATGGTTTTATATATTGTCATATTTTGATGGGATATGTGTGTTTACGTCTGTGAACTTGATTGTCCCATATTTTGTCAAAAGTAAAGTCGTTCACATATTGGTATGCAAATATTGATAGAGGAATGAATGGACTTTTGGAAAAACACAAAAGTTAAGCCTATATTGTCAATCTTTGATGTAAGATAGGTTAAATCTTTTGTGATTCAAGGATAAAGTCTATTATGTCACTTTGTGATGGAAAAATAGAATAGGTCCTTGTTTTGTAATCCATGGTTTAGAGCTTAATTGTTCCATATTATTATGTATTACCGTGAAGGTTCCATCTTGTATCTTATGTTGAGCACTATTGACTAAGTCGATTTCTTATTGGCATGGTTGGTTGTTCCATAAAGATGCAATATGTTGAGAATTAAGAACTAAATTAATCAACTTGTGTGGTTATTTAGTTTGTATTCCGTGAGTTATCTCATGTTGAGTACATGGACGGTTAAGGTTGTCATTTTCTATGATAATCTTAGTCGGGGTTCCATAATCTCTTATGTTGAGCCCAAATGAACTGAATCAATCATCTAGCGTGATTATTTAGTTAGCACTCCGTAGATTTTTCTCATGTCGAGTGTGGACAATTGAATTGATTACTTTGTGATTAGTTTAATTATGCAATCCGGTTAGAGTATTTATGGGTTCTCTTGTGAATAATCTAATCGATGTATTAAGTCTTCATAAGTTTACTTGTGTTGAGCATATTTAGTCAAATTAATCTTGGTTCGCTTTGGTTAATATGATTGAATATTTTGGATTACAAATTCATACTTGTATGTAATTTGTTGAGTCTAAAGAAATCCTTCTTTTCTCTTGAAAATAAGGTCGCTTTTGTTGTTCCCTTGGGAATGACATCTTATGGGGGAGAGTTCTTTTGAACTTGCGCTTAATTTCCAAATCTTTGTGGGGAGTGCGGCTGTGGAATTTTTAGGGGTTATCTTGTATCCTTATAAACTCCTTGATGAATGCATTTAGCCTCGGCTTTATGATTGCATCTAAACAATATGATAGAACATTTACCTTTGGTCATGAAATGTCTCTTACGGAAATTTTATTAGGATCTCGTTCTAGTACCTTAGCCAATTTTATTGACAAAAAGGGGAAGAATTAATTGTAGTTCATACTACAAATACATATGGTTTTCGGATCATTATGTAAGGGGGAGTGGTTTCCATGTGAGATGGAGTATTGTCTAAGGGGGAGTGAAGTATCACCATAGTATTGTTGTTGAAGTTGTGATGTAATTGGACTTTGACGCTGTGTAATAATACTATGACACTGTATAACAATGATTGAGAACCGATGCTTTTCTCATTGTTATAGCTACGGATTTTCAACAACGATGATGCTAAACTTAAAACCTTTGGGATCATTGGACTACTTGGAAGTGACGAAGATTTCGAGTATTGTTGAAGATTAGGCATGTGAAATAGGAGCTACAAAGTTTATTTACATAATCTTTGTATTCCATATGTATTAATAGTTTTTCCACTAAAATTGACAAATGGGGAGATTATTAGAGCAATGCTCGGTCAAACTCGCATGCGTTGCTATCTCAAGCATGTTTGTCAACATTAGTGATCAAAACTATAAAGTCTTGATTTCTAGTGTATTATAGATAAGGTCTCGGACTAGGATAGAAAGTGTAGTTGAGCTGAAGAACTCCATGGCGATCATCATATAAGACGAAGGACTACTCAAGGAACCAGCGGATATTCATCGACTAAAAGGTATGTGAAGACTTGAACTTATCTATCACTCAAAAGTCTATCTACTTTATATCTTATCTTGAGACAAAAGTCGTTTTACTATATAGACTAAGAATATGCACATGTGATATTTTGAGCTGAGTATATCTTGCTTATCTATTTCTCTAAATGGGTGTTGGTAAAGCTTTCGCTTTAGCCAAGTTCATCTCTGCCTAGTGACGAAAGTCATGTTATGTTTCAATCACTTTGTAAATCGCACTGACGAAAAATAGTTTGTGAATAACAACTATATAACGCTCTCTGATAATATTTCAATGATTGAAATGAGAGTTTAGACTATATAACCATTGTGGGATATAAACATTGTTGTGGCAACACATATATGTATAAGTCCTTAGCACTTGAACCGAAGTTTGCGAACTTTATTGATCAAGTAGAAACGGAACGTGAGCAGTCAACTCAGTCCGCGAACTCAGTCCGCGAACCCAGTACGCGAACTGGAATAAGTTCTCGAACCCGAGAATATATGTTGAAGTTGAAGCTCAGGTGCAGTCTGCGAACTGACGGAAGTTCTCGACCCGAGAAATTCTGCTGGAGTTTATTAACTTCAACCGGTTAGCTTGATTCCGCGAACTCAAGAGGTTATGTCTGAAAACGTTGTTCGTGAACTTATCTTAAATTACTAAAGAATGATTTTGCAAACCGTGGCTTTATAGTTCATGAAATGATTCAAGTGAATCAAATCGTTTTTGATTCAATTGTGTCTTGTGTAGTACATGAGATCTCATAGCAATTGAACAACTCTCTAACTAGTTCATTTGAGTCATTTGGACTAGCTATGGTGAAGAAGAATATGGTTTATATGAAAGTTATCATTTGGCTAACCATTTGGCTGACTATTATTTAACCAACCATTGTACACGTTTGGGTACGGTTACACAAACCCAAAACGTTAAGTACATGTGTGTATGGCAAGCTAAGTTTTCGATCTAACGGTTGAGAGATATTAGCTTGTATCTAATCAGGTTTTCATCTAACGGTGAATATTGAATGCTCTGTTAGTAAGCTAACATTGATTACAAACCCTGATTTAAAAGACTATATAAGGGAGAACTTTAGCAACTAGGAAACCTAATCCCCACACATTCTTTGTGATACTAGTTTTCTAAAGCTAGAGTTGGTTCTCCTTTAACCTTTGGTTTTATTCTTCTAAAACCAGGTTAACGACTTAAAGACTTCATTGGGATTGTGAAGCCAGACCGATACTACTTTTCTTGTAGTTGTGTGATCCAATCTTGCTGTTTCTATCGTACGAGTACAATTGTAATAATTGTCTTGAGATTTCTATCTCCGGTAGGCAAGATAAAAGTAGTCACAAACATCTTCATCTCATTGTTTGTGATTCCTCAATAATCTTCTTCGCTGCATCAATTAAGTTTATTGTGAGGTGATTGATGAAACTGAGTTGTTCTTCGGGAATATAAGTCTGGTTTTATCAATTGGTTCCTATTCACCTTGATTTATCAAAAGACGGAACAAAACTTGTAGGTTTATTCGTGGGAGACGAATTTATCTATTACCTGTAGACTTTTCTGTGTGAGACAGATTTGTTTATTGAAGTATTCGACTTTGGGTCGTAGTAACTCTTGGTTGTGGGTGAGATCAGCTAAGGGAATCAAGTGCGCAGTATCCTACTGGGATCAGAGGCGTAGGAGCATAACTGTACCTTGGATCAGTGTGAGATTGGTTGGGGTTCAACTATAGTCCAGACCGAAGTTAATTTGGAGTAGGCTAGTGTCTGTAGCGGCTTAATACAGTGTATGTTTAATCTGGACTAGGTCCTAGGGTTTTTCTGCATTTGCGGTTTCCTCGTTAACAAAATTTCTGGCGTCTGTGTTATTTCTTTTTCGCGTTTTATTTTTATGTAATTGAAATAATATAGGTTGTGCGTTGTTCAATCAATTAGAATATCCGACCATTTTGGTTGTTGATTTAAATTGATTGACACTTGGATATTGGTCTTTGGTGCAATCCAAGTTATCTCTCTTTGATTAGACTCATGAATCATATTTGCTTGATGATAGGAGTAGAATACATCGTATTTACTATTTAGAGTTTATGCTTTCTTTGCTATTTTTTCTTGTAAATTATATATTTTATGCATGTTTTGAGTTATTAGGTACTCTGGAGTCACGAAGAAGAAAAGAAGAAGAAATCGTTCAATTTGAGCCGAAAGGGCAAAAAGGTTATTTCACGGGCGAACACTATCCGAAGCCCTGTCAAGGTTAAGGGGCTACATACTTGGTTAATTGAAAATGGGTTCTGGTGGTCGCTGTTGAGAAGAGAGCAGATGGGTTTGATTTGGTAGAATCCAAGAATCAGTAGTTTGAGAAGAAATTTGGGGATGCAACAGATTGGTTTGCTGTGAATCTCAGAGAACTGAAATTGAATCAAGGGTTTGAGTTGATGTTGCAAGGAGGAGATAGATGCTGCCATGGATCTAAGGGTGTTATTAAAAGGACTATGTTAATGGAATGGGGAAAGTTGGCAGTGAAATTGGTGGACTTGTGCAGGTTATGCAGTTACAAGCAATGTCAGATGCAAGAAGAAGTGCACATGAATTGGTTAGCTTGATAGCTTCAGATAGTTGCAGTAGTAGGAATGAACTAAAGTGAAGAGTTTGAAGGAACTGTTGTTGAGTTTGGATGAGTGCATTAGATGGGTTTGCTGAACTGAAGTTGCAGGGAAGAATATGATTACGGAATGATGATGTTGTCTGAATTGAATGGATGTATGCCTAGGTTTGCAGTGTGGATATGACAGTGCTGTTGAGAAGATGAAACTGCAGGTGGAGTAGGTCTGGTGGTTGAATTGGTAAATTTGTGATAGGATTGAGTCTTGTGTTGGTGGTGCTGCTGTTACATGGGAGCTGTAGTTTCAGGTGGTTGTGTTGGTGCTAGAATGGAGCTGCGGGTGAAGCAATTGCAGTGTAGTGATGGTGGTTTTGGCTGACAAGATACAGGGCGAGTGATTGCTTCTGGAGCTATTGGTAGTGGAGGATAAATGGAAGAATGCAGGTCTTAAGTGCAGCTGTAATATTGGTTGCAGTTTGGTGGTGCTGTTAATCTGATGAGAATGGTTGCAGTTGCAGTCTTGTTGCAGGACAAGAATTTGAGAAAGACAGATTGGGTTGTGGTGATTTTTATGAATCTATGAATGGGTTAGAACTTGAGATGGTTTGAATGTTGTGAACTAAATTGGAAAGATGGTTGTGAAGTTGAGATACAGATGGTGCAAGACATAGCCATCATGGAGAAGTTGTGATGCATAATGATTGTGCATGGTTCTGGCTTGTGCAACTAACCTTGGCCAAGATCAAGTCAGCTGAGTTAGACATGACTCAGACACTGGCTCAGTGACCCTGACCGAGCTGACTCGTTGACCGGTGACCGGGTGGACTTTGTCGGTCACCCGAGAAATTTTCCGGTGCCGGATTCCGTCTAACATCTGGCGAAAAACACAGTTTTACGGCGACCACTTTTGTGGCAGATTTTCTACACGGGTTTTCTCACACATGGGCTTGAGGACTTCTATCTATCGGACCTTTGAAGACTAAACCTAATTTTGGAACAAGAAGAGCTATAAAAAGGAAGTTTTCTACAACTTTTGGGGACATCACAACTTTATTATTCTTTTTCTTGGAGTTTTGGAAAAGTATTTTCTAGGGTTTGTTTTCTTTTATGTTTCATCTTCTTTCTTTGATTATTATGATGATGGACTCCATTAATATGAGTAACTAAATATAATTATTGGTTATGGGATAAAGTTGATTTCTTCAAGCATGTTATTTGATTCTATGAATTAGTTTTGTCTCAATTCTATTGTTTATGATTCATCATTTTCGTTATCATATGATTTTAATGCTAGTTTGGTTGAGTCCGGAATCAATTGGATTTGTTTTCATCTCTATAGCTATATTACGGTTTTCAATACGTAAAAGTTGTTTTCTGTGATTTCTAGTAGCATCTTGTGGTTATTACTTGTAGTGATACATCTTTTTAATCGTATATGAATCGTAACCTTTGTTAAAACGAATTAGTGCTTTTACATGTTTGTTAGCATTTATTGGTCTTATATTTCATAGAACTTATTGCTCTTAGGGAGTTAAACCTAATTGTGCTTTTACACTTTAGGTTGCTTTTTAAGAAGGTTTCACAATAGCATCTTTTAATGTTGTTTGTGATAAAATCAGGAAATAAACGGGATATTCTTGCGATCAAGATATTCTAGGACTTTTGATAATTGCGAGATTAAATTACCAATTCTAACCGTTGATGAAAAATACATGTTTGTGAATGATACTATCCCGTGACCAATATCTTCTCCTTATTGATTATTCCAATTATTTGCTTTGCTTTATTTAGTTTTATTAGTTTGATAAAAACAAAATCACCCCTTGGTTACCTTGGTTACTTAAGAATATGAAAATTGCATAACAACAATCGCCTCTCTGTGGATACGAACTCTTTCTTATTGAATACTATATTTATATTTTTTTTGAGTGAGGAAGTGGATTATTTTTGACACATACGACACGCATCAAAATTTTGGCGCCATTGCCGGGGAGGCATTCGACTTGTTATATAGTTTTTAGTTTCTTTTTATTATTTCTTCTTGCATATTTGCTTTATGTTTCTTGTCTTGTTTCTCACTTGTTTGCGAGAATTACTTTTCAGGTACCTAATCCCTGGCTTCAAAAGATTAGAATTATCCAAGGTGCGGGATAGCTACTCGAAAAGGCACAATACTCCAACCAAGGCAAGGCACAACGGAAGAACAAAACATGGAAGTAGAACACGAGATTCCTTTTGAAGAAGAAGGAGAAGAAGAAGAAGTAATGGGTGATACAAATTGTACACTCAAGGACTTGGCTTCGCACAAGCTGGATACACAGCGAGGTTATATTCAAACCGACTTTAATTTTTAGATCAATCCGGGATTGCTTAGAGAATTACCAAAGTTCCATGGCATGGTGAATGAAGATCCAAACAAGCATCTTATGGACTTCCACACCATTGTCACGGCCATGATTCCAGCGAATATGGAGGCCGATGGTGCAATGTTGAAAGTTTTTCGATTCTCTTTGGCGGATATTGCTAAGGATTGGTTATATTACTTGCCTCCCGGAAGTGTCACAACTTGGAATGGGTTGAAGAAACTCTTTTTAGAGAGATATTTTCCTGCATCTAAGGCTACTCAAATTTTCAAGGACATTTGCGGAATGAAGCAAAATATGGGAGAATCCTTATATGATTGTTGGGAACGATACAAGAGATTGGTGGCAAGCTGCCCTCATCACCAATTCAGCAATGCTATGATCATCCAATGCTTCTATGAAGGACTCCAATCAAGTGATAGGAATCTTCTTGACGCTGTGGGTGGTGGTGCACTAGTGAGCAAGACGGTGGCACAAGCTAGAGAGTTGATTGGGAACATGGCAGCGAACTCCCAACAATTTTTGAGTCGTGGTTTAGAGGTGCTTCTTAGGAGAGTGAATGAAGTAAGCTAGGTGGAGGAACTTCATCAACAAATAGGTAACATAACAGCAATGCTGTAACAAGTTTCAGCCACGGTGATACCAAGTTCTCATCAAGGGTATGAAGAAGCCAATGAACAATCTAACGTGATCTTTCCTAATCAGCAAAGACGGTATGATCCATA
Source organism: Papaver bracteatum (assembly GCA_023529315.1). NCBI lineage: Eukaryota > Viridiplantae > Streptophyta > Magnoliopsida > Ranunculales > Papaveraceae > Papaver > Papaver bracteatum. Next base: position 2,069,296 of record JAJJWX010001826.1, on the reverse strand, counting down.
TTCAAACACTTACAATCCGGGATGGAGAGATCACCCCAATTTTAGCTATGCGAACAAGCAAGGAGCGGTTCAACAACCTACTTTCAACCGTTCGAGTGGATTTCAACCACAACAACAACAATTCCAGCCGCAACAACAACAATTTCAGCAACCACAACAATCAATGCAAAATCAAGGTTCTGATATCGATTCAAAGCTTTAACAATGATGCAAGGCATTTCTACTATGTTTAAAGATATCCAACAAGAGACCAAGAGTGCGATCAATGAGTTGCAGACACAAATAGGTTACATGGCTACTGATTTTAACCAAGTGAAGGCACAAATTGGTGGGAAACTCCCTTCTCAACCTATCAACCCAAAGGAGGGTGTCAATGCAATTACGTTGAGAAGTGGTACACAACTTGTGCAACCTGAAGTCACTGATTCATGTAAGGTGGAAACACCAAAGGAACCTGTTTTGGAGGAGAAGAATGAGGATTCTCCCCAAACTTCTGAGGTACCTATTCCTAACTCTAAAACTCCGGTTTCTACTTATGTTCCTCCTTTACCTTTCCCTCGCAGATTTGCAAATTCCAAGAAAGAGGCACTAGAAAATGAGATTTTAGACATTTCCAAGAAGATCCATGTAAACATACCACTCATAAATGCTATAAAGCAAGTTCCAAAGTATGCAAAGGTGTTGAAAGATTTGTGTACCAATAAGAAAAGGCTCAAAGGTAATGAAGTGCTAAGTGTGGGGGAGAATGCTTCGGCAATCTTATAACACAAACTCCAACTGAAATGCAAGGACCCGGGTAGCTTTGACATTCCCGTCAAAATTGGTAACACTACATTTAACAAATCTATGTTGGATTTATGTGCATCCGTTAATGTTATGCCTGCGTCAATATACAATTCACTTGATCTTGGTCATCTTAAAAGGGCTAAAATTGTGTTGCAATTAGCCGATCGTTCTAATGTCTACCCAATGGGTATTGTTGAGGATGTTCTTGTGTAGGTTAATCAACTAGTATTTCCAGCAGATTTTTGTGTCTTAGAGATGGATGAAGGTTCACCAGACTCATCTCTTCCATTGCTACTGGGGCGTCCCTTCATGAAAACGGTAAAAACCATTATTGATGTAGACAAGGGAACGCTGTCTATGGAGTTTGATGGAGAAGTAATACGTTTCAACATTTTCGAGACGATGAGATTTCCTAGTGATGTCCATTCTTTCTTTTTCATTGATGTTATGGATACATTGGCACAACAAATGTTTGAATTGAATGGTCATGATGCTTTGGAAACCGTTCTAACTACATCCATTGATAATGGTGTAGAGTGTGGTGATGAAGTCAAAGAAGCCCTTGGTGATCTTAACTCACTACAAGGATGCCCGAAAACTCATAATATCTCTTTTATTTCTTTACCAAGCAGTGATGAAAAACTTTTACCGTCAATTGTTAAATCTCCAAAGTTAGAATTGAAACCTCTTTCAAGTCACTTAAAGTACTTGTACTTGGGTGACAATGAAGAGTTACCTGTGATTGTTTCTAACGAGCTTAGTGAATTACAGGAGCAAAAACTTATAAGGGTTCTAAGGAAGTACAAGACGGCCATATGATGGACAATTGCCGATATCAAGGGTATAAGCCCTGCCATTTGTATGCACAAGATCCGTTTGGAGGACGATGCAAAGCCTATAAGGGAAGGGCAGCGTCGTTTGAACCCCCCAATAATGGAAGTTGTGAAAAATGAGATACTCAAGCTTTTGGAAGTGGGTGTTATCAACCCCATATCCGACAGCAAGTGGGTAAGCCCGGTACAAGTTGTACCAAAGAAATCAGGTGTGACCGTGGTGGAGAATGATAAGAATGAACTTGTCCCAACTCGTGTGCAAACCGGGTGGAGTGTTTGTATTTATTACAGGAAATTGAATGCCACCACTAGAAAATATCAATTTCCGTTACCTTTTATTGATCAAATGCTTGAATGTTTAGCTGGACACTCTTATTATTGCTTTCTTGATGGCTATTCAGGTTATAATCAGATTGTGATAGCGCCAGAGGATCAATAGAAAACCACTTTCACTTGTCCTTTTAGTACTTTTGCTTATAGAAGGATGCCTTTTGGCTTATGCAATGCTCCAACTACTTTTCAAAGGTGTATGGTAAGTATATTTTCAGAATATGTTGAAAACATAATTGAAGTGTTCATAGACGACTTTAGTGTCTTTGGTGATTCATTTGACCTTTGTTTGAATAATTTGCCACTAATCCTTAAATGATGTGTGGAAAAAAATCTTGTGCTGAATTAGGAGAAGTGCCATTTTATGGTAACTCATGGCATAGTTTTAGGCCATATAATATCTTTTAAAGGATTGGAAGTTGATAAATCTAAGATACACCTTATTCGTGCTCTAACCCCTCCCACTATGGTGAGGGAGATACGCTCTTTTCTTGGTCATGCAGGTTTTTATTGTAGATTCATGAAGGATTTTTCCAAGATAGCATCACCACTTTGTAACTTATTGCAAAAAGATGTGGTTTTGAACTTTGATGAAAAGTGTATGGCGGCATTCAATAGTTTGAAAGAACTTTTGATTTCATACCCTATCATTAAACCACCGGATTGGAGCAATCCTTTTGAGATCATGTGTGATGCAAGTGACTATGCGGTTAGTACGGTTCTTGGGAAGCGTGTGGGGAAGATACCTCATGCTATTTACTATGCTTCTAGAACGTTAAATAAAGGCCAACAAAACTACACAATCACTGAAAAAGAGTTATTAGCTATTGTTTTTGCTTTGGAAAAGTTTTGCTCTTATCTAATTGGTACAAAATTTGTTGTCTTTTCTTACCATGCAGTACTTAGGTACTTGCTTACAAAGAAAGAGGCGAAACTGAGGCTCATACGATGGATTTTACTCTTGCAAGAGTTTGATATTGAAATCAAGAACAAGAAAGGAATTGAGAACACCATTGTAGATCATTTGAGCCGTCTTGTTGTAGACAAGGAACCTATCCCATTGCGTGAAAGTTTCCTGGATGAGCAACTATTCTCACTTGCCTTTGCGGAACCATGGTATGCTGATATTGTGAATTACTTGGTAACTAAACAAATCCCAAAGAACTTGTCTCGTGCTGAGAGGGACAAACTTAAAAGGGTAGGGAACCAATATATATGGGATGATCCATACTTATGGAAATATGACAACGACCAAGTGATACGAAGGTGCATTCCCGAATCTGAATTTAATTATATCTTGTCATTTTGTCACTCCTATGCTTGCGGAGGACATTTTAGGAGTAATAGAACCGCTCACAAGGTACTTGAAAGCGGTTTCTATTGGCCAACCTTGTTTAAGGATGCACATATATTTTGCACAACTTGTGATAGGTGCCAAAGAACAGGAAATCTAGGTGCTCGAAATCAAATGCCACAAACTTTTATTCAATTTATTGAAGATTTTGATGTATGGGGTATTGATTTTATGGGTCCTTTTGTCAATTCCCATGGGAAATTTTATATCTTACTTGTTGTTGATTATGTCTCGAAATGGGTGGAAGCTAAATCCATGATTCTAAAGTGGTTTCAGATTTTGTGCAAGCTAACATTTTTGCAAGGTTTGGAATTCCAAGAGCCATAATTAGCGATGGGGGTTCACACTTCAAAAACAAGTTCTTACAAGGATTGTTGAAGAAGTTCAATGTGTCGCACAAGATTGCAACACCTTATCATCCCCAAACAAATGGACAAGCCGAGATGTCTAACCGAGAGGTGAAATCCATTCTAGAAAAGACGGTGAATCCAACAAGGAAAGATTGGAGCATGCGACTTAATGATGCTTTGTGGGCTTATAGAACCGCATACAAGATACCTATTGGGATGTCTCCCTTTAGGATTGTGTATGGTAAACCTTGTCACCTACCCGTTAAAATTGAACATAAGGCGTTTTGAGATATTAATCAATGCAATATGGAGCTAGATGGTGCTGGAAAACAAAGAAAGTTGCAACTCCAAGAGCTAGAGGAGCTTCGCAATGATGCATTTGAAAGCTCACGCATTTACAAGGAGAAAACTAAGGCATTTCATGATACTATGATTTCTAGAAAACAATTTTGTGTTGGGTAGAAAGTGCTTTTGTTTAATTCTCGCTTGCAATTATTTCCGGGTAAATTAAGGTCACGTTGGATTGGACCTTTTATTGTTACTAATATGTTTTCTCATGGTGCAATAGAAATTCGTAGCATAGCTACAGGAAAGGAGTTTAAAGTGAATGGACACCGGCTGAAACCATATTATGAGAACTTTACTTCTGAAGTTGTGGAAGGTGTGAACTTTGTGGAAGTACTCCCTCTGGAGGAGTCTTAGCAAACACGGAGCAAGTCGGGCCGACGACTTTAAACCAAGCGCTAAGTGGGAGGCAACCCACCGGTTTTGTATTTTTTATCCTTTTGTTTTTATTTTCTTTGTGTTTCGTTTATTTATTTTTCTTGTTCCATATCATATTAGGATTTCCCACCTTGACTTTACTAGGATGATTCAATTACATTGAGGACAAGTAAACTTTAAGTGTGGGGGAGTGGTTAAGCATTTATTTAAAAAAAAATTTTTGCATAAAACCTTCAACTTGTAGAGATTTTAGAGTCACTAGCATCCTTCTAGGTATGTTTACATAGAGAATTATGACCGACATAACTGAACTTGGAAGTGTTAGGGAATTACATTCGGATTTCTTACGAATTGGAGTGTTAAATAATGGATTTAATCATGTCGGTGATGCAAATTAGGTGTAGGGAGAAATGCATTATTAGAGCTGCTGATCAATCATTAGTGGAGACTACCCATTTTCATATCAACCAAGGCACCGACCAGAAATTCTTCCATGACTAAAGAGCTTCTTTTGAGTGTGTGTTACCGTACGTTAATTCCGGGTAGAATGGTGAGCTACCCAATTTCGCACCAATTTCAGCACTATTTTTGATCTCTTGAGTGTTAATTTTTGTCAATCATGATGGTGACATCTATGTATGAAAGCCTCCTTCTTGTAGTTCGATTTGCAGTTAGCACCATTTTCTCTCTCGACAACAACGGGTCCATAGAAACACCACAATTATCAACAAGGAGCGACATCAAAATCTACAAGGAAAGTTGAAGACGTTCAAGGTTTACAAAAAATGGGACAAGAAAAGAGCAAATTTCATATTCAAGTAAAGCAACATACAATGAGTGGATTTTTATATATGTGTTGAAGACTTACAATACAATGAGGTAATTTTATATCAAAGTTGAAAACTTATTTACAAGAGCGAAGAAAAGTAAAAGGTGAGAATTATTGAAGTTTATGATTTCAAGACGATACAAGTTGTAAAGTACTTTTCCACGGCCATGGTTGTTTTTCACTTTGTTTTGTATTTTGTTTCTCTTGTCTAAAAAAAAAAATTGAAAAAGAAAAAAAAAATTGATACAAGAGAAATATCTATTATTGTTTTTTTTTTTTTTAAATAAACCTTGGGGAAGGAAAATCTATAAGGAAGTTTCAAGCTACATGGATTTTAAGGAAAAAGGTTACTCATTGTAAAGGATTTACAAAGTTCAAGAGTTGATCATCAATAGTTGAAGTTGAAGACCAAGACCAAGAAGATGAAGACGAGGAGCGGAGGATGTTTCTATTGGATGCCATGAGAGTGGTGCTATCATAATTAGCAATTGGATGTGAAGGTGAGTGAGTAATCTCATCCTCGATAATAGTGGTTGATTTCATTTCTTAAAGATCGTCAGAAAAATGGTTTTCCAAAATATTAAAAGATGTGGGTTTTTCAAAATATTTCGGAAGTTGTCCTTCCCACCATTCAACGTGTTGCATGAATTCTCTCTTCATTCCTACCTGCACACATGTGAGACCCATAAAAAGCCGTCTTTTTGAGTGCAATTTCATAAAATCATGTTAAGTGAGGCAGAAGTTGAAGCGAAATGCTTATTGATCGCTCTCAAACACGCATTCTCTCATTATGGTGTGGTTATTTCTCACTCAATATTTAATAATGAATATGTTCTTTGGTATTTCTAACTTCTTATTACTAGCATGCAAAAATTATATGTCCTCATGGCTCTTTGGATGCTTGGGACGCTAGAACGATTTGAAGTTGGAGTAGGTTTTGTGGGTATATCTCTAGTGATCCCTCACGAGACTATAACTCGTCTACTAGGGACACCTAGGGGTTCAAAGGCTTGTTATTTATGCTAAAAGTGACCGTAGCCTCGACGACACATAGTTGTATGTATGTTTTAAAATTGTTTTATTTGATTTGCTCAAGGACTAGCAAAGTCTAAGTGTGGGGGAATTTGATAGGTGTAGAATACACCGTATTTACTATTTAGAGTTTATGCTTTCTTTGCTATTTTTTCTTGTAAATTATGTATTTTACGCATGTTTTGAGTTATTAGGTACTCTGGAGTCACGAGGAAGAAAAGAAGAATAAATCGTTCAATTTGAGCCGAAATGGCAAAAATGTCATTTCACGGGCGAATATTATCCGAAGCCCATTCAAGGTTAAGGGGCCGCATACTTGGTTAACCCTTATCTCAAGTGCTGGGGTGGTCCTTATCCTATGAAGTGGGGTGTTGTTATCCATCCCTTACTTTAACCTAAATCTGAAATTGAGAGAGATATTCCTCTCAATCATTTGCTCTTGAAAGAAGTAAAGAGAAGAAAAAATGCACAGCAGCCATGGAGAGAACATAAATCGAATTCGAGAGATGAAGAGATCGCTGGGTTCTGTAATAATAAGAGACTCTGAAATTGATATGGTGTGAGGTGTTGATGTTACTGCTGGTGGAGATAGTCGAAGTCAGAGTTAGGGTTTGAAGCCGATAATCATATGAGTTTGAAGTGAGAAATCAGTAGAAGGATGAGATGGAATTGCCAAAAATTCAATATGGGTCACTTCCATGAACTCGGGGAAATAGAGATGGTGGATGCAGAAACAATATTGATAAGATTGGGTAGGTGGTTGTTGTTGAATGAGTTTTGTAATGAATCCAAATCGAACAGAATAGAAAGAGAAACAGATGGAATTGTTAATGGGTGGTGGTCTGAAAAGTTGATGATGTTGGAACGGGGAAGAGCTGATGAATATGCAGTAGAGATTCAACACAGCCGTGAGAAAAGAAAAGAGAAATGGGGCTCATGGATTAATTGAAAATGGGTTCTGGTGGTCGATGTTGAGAAGATAGCAGATGGGTTTGATTTAGGAGAAGCCAAGAATCAGTGGTTTGAGAAGAAATTTTGGGATGAAACAGATGGGTTTGTTGTGAATCTCAGAGAACTGAAATTGAATCAAGGGTTTGAGTTGATGTTGCAAGGAGGAGCTAGATGCTGCCATGGATCGAAGGGTGTTATTCAAAGGACTATGTTAATGGAATGGGGCAAGTTGGCAGTGAAATTGGTGGACTTGTGCAGGTTATGCAGTTACAAGCAATGGCAGATGCAAGAAGAAGTGCACATGAATTGGTTAGCTTGATAGCTTCAGATAGTTGCAGTAGAAGGAATGAACTAAAGTGAGGAGTTTGAAGGCACTGATGTTGAGTTTGTCCGAGTGCATTAGATGGGTTTGCTGAACTGAAGTTGCAGGGAAGAATGTGATTACGGAATGATGCTGCTGTCTGAATTGAATGGATATATATGCCTAGGTTTGCAGTGTGGATATGACAGTGCTGTTGAGAAGATGAAACTGCGGGTGGAGTAGGTCTGGTGGTTGAACTGGTAAATTTTTGACATGATTGAGTCCTATGTTGGTGTTGCTGCTGTTACATGGGAGTTGTAGTTTCAGGTGGTTGTGTTGGTGCTAGAATGGAGCTGCGGGTGAAGCAATTGCAGTGTAGTGATGGTGGTTTTGGCTGACAAGATACATGGCGAGTGATTGCTTCTGGAGCTATTGGTAGTGGAGGATAAATGGAAGAATGCAGGTCTTAAGTGTAGCTATGATATTGGTTGCAGTTTGGTGGTGTTGTTAATCTGATGAGAATGGTTGCAGCTGCAGTCTTGTTGCAGGACAAGAATTTGAGAAAGACAGATTGGGTTGTGGTGATTTTTATGAATCTATGAATGGGTTAGAACTTGAGATGGTTTGAATGTTGTGAACTGAATTGGAAAGATGGGTTCGAGCTGTGAAGTTGAGTTACAGATGGTGCAAGACATAGCCATCATGGCTTAAGTTGTGATGCATAATGATTGTGCATGGTTCTGGCTTGTGCAACTAACCTTGGACAAGATCAAGTCAGCTGAGTTAGACATGACTCAGACACTGGCTCAGTGACCCTGACCGATCTGACTTGTTGACCGGGTGGACTTTGCCGGTCACACGAAATTTTTTCCGGTGCCAGATTCCGGCGAAAACATAGTTTTCAGGCGACCACTTTTGTGGCAGATTTTCTACACGGGTTTTCTCACACATAGGCTTGAGGACTTCTATCTATTGGACCTTTGAAGACTAAACCTAATTTTGGAACAAGAAGAGCTATAAAAAGGAAGTTTTCTACAACTTTTGGGGACATCACAATTTTATTATTCTTTTTCTTGGAGTTTTGGAAAAGTATTTTCTAGGGTTTGTTTTCTTTTATGTTTCATCTTCTTTCTTTGATTATTATGATGATGAACTCCATTAATATGAGTAACTAAATACAATTATTGGTTATGGGATAAAGTTGATTTCTTCAAGCATGTTATTTGATTCTATGAATTAGTTTTGTCTCAATTCTATTGTTTATAATTCATCGTTTTCGTTATCATATGATTTGAATGCTAGTTTGGTTAAGTTCGGAATCAATTGGATTTGTTTTCATCTCTATAGCTATATTAGGGTTTTCAATACGTAAAAGTTGTTTTCTCTGATTTCTAGTAGCATCTTGTGGCTATTACTTGTAGTGATACATCTTTTTAATCGCATATGAATCGTAACCTTTGTTAAAACGAATTAGTGCTTTTACACGTTTGTTTGCATTGATTAGTCTTATATTTCATAAAACTTATTGCTCTTAGGGAGTTAAACCTAATTGTGCTTTTACACTTTAGGTTGCTTTTTTAAGAAGGTTTCACAATAGCATCTTTTAATGTTGTTTGTGATAAAATCAGGAAATAAACGGGATATTCTTGCGATCAAGATATTCTAGGACTTTTGATAATAGCGAGATTAAATTAACAATTCTAACCGTTGATGAAAAATACATGTTTGTGAATGATACTATCACGTGACCAATATCTTCTCCTTATTGATTATTCTAATTATTTGCTTTGCTTTATTTAGTTTTATTAGTTTGTTAAAAACAAAATCACCCCTTGGTTACTTAAAAATCTGAAAATTGCATAACAACAATCGCCTCTCTGTGGATACGAACTCTTTCTTATTGAATACTATATTTATATTTTTTTTGAGTGAGGAAGTGAATTATTTTTGACGCATACGACACGCATCACTTGAGTGAATCAAATCGAGAGATTGAGATAATAACTCCTTGAGTATTTTCTATTGATTGAGTCTATCTGTCTAGTTGATTCTCTAGAAAACAACTTGGAGTTGTCCATACAAATTGCTAATCGAAATATTGGGTGGTGTTGTTAGACCCCCGCTTTTTCACCTAGAAACACAAGGTTAATTAGTAAAAGTATTTATTTGCGAAAACAATGAAAATACAGAATTTGGGATAATATATGATTTTAAAGCACAAAAAATGAGATAATTGCCAATAAAAAGGTGTAGAAATATGCAATATTTGGTGCTCATCAGCGGGTCTACTTGGGAAGTGATTAATTCATTCAATTGCATCAAACCAATTTAATTAGTATAAGACATCCAAAAATTATAACGCAACACTTTTCAGATATTTGTGGTGCAATATTTCATATTTCAGGGAGACAAACAATTAAATTGGGTTTATCGTGCATAATAGATAAAGTAGGTTTCAATTATTAGTAGACAACATGATTATCCCGTTTTCAGACGTCAAGATGATTACCATTATCGGTATGATGCCTGCACCCGAAAAACATTCATTCAATAATCAAAACCACAAGAACATAAATGAAGAGACTAGACAAGGCAAACAAAACCAGCATTAGTAAAATCTAAAGATCATTTACCTTCAATTAACCAGAGCATTATATAACCGCGAGATCCAGTAAGTCTTAAAGCAGTTCCATAAAAGATGTGTTAATAAACTACAAAACATTATATCTACATAAACTCTAGATAACAAATAAAGCATCAATGAACTTGTAAAAATAATAGAATTAATAGAAAAGCATTGATTTGACTATTTTTAGTTCAAAATTTTAGGAGGTCGCAAACTTAATAATAATTATAATGATGTATGAAGAAGGAACTAAAAGGATAATAAGCTTTAACATACAAGAAGAATAAATATGACAAAGTATAGATGAATAATTAATTGAATGTCGAACTGTTTAGGACCTTTCAAAAGGGTGTAAAACCAAATTCTCACACAATATATTGTGAAAAGAATTTTGCACCTAAAATATGCCTCTTACAAAACCTTGTATACATAACTTAAAAGGTGCAAGAATGACTTTACACATAATCATTACTTAACTCACACTAAAGAAAACAAGTATGATCTACATGATGTTGATCCAACCAATAGAATGACATCATGCATAATCCAACGCGTATAAAAGAAATCATGCGGATTAACGCTTCACATGCACAACGGAAAATACTTTTCGTCGACAATAGTACTTGTATTTATTAAGATTTTATTGTAAGATATCTATTTTGTACTTTATGCGTAATTACTTTGTGCTACTTTATGTGTAATTACTTTATCCACATAATACGATTTTTTTTTTTATAGTTGAAGTCAGAACAGCTGGTTCAAGGTGCAGAATGCGAGTTCAACATCACGCGTTCAAATCCGCCCACACGCGTAGTTTTTAACTCTATATGTGACGCGTCTAGGAAAAAAAATATTTATACCTACCATATTTATTTACACTTTAACAACCAAGAGCTCGCACAGTTGGTTAGGTGCGTCAAATTCGCGCAGCAAGAAGCAGGATCGAAACCCACCTTACGCATATTTTTATTTACCAAAAAAAAATATCCGCTTAATGTCACATCATCACTTTATACTTGTATTCATTTAGTACTTTATGCATGTTTATTTTATGTTGCTTTATTTGCTTAATGCCACATCATATCTTTAAACACATCAATTAATGTTTGGCACGTCCATTTCAAAAATTTCTCTCTATTTATCAAGACAATAAATAAGTAATCTCTCAACATGACTCTCTTTTATGTTATTTTTATGACAATTCCAGTTTTACATTGTGTTGAAACAATAAGTCTAGATTGACTTTGAAACATCCAGCGAAACTTCCATGGACAGAGCCAAACGGTGTAGACCCCACTTTCCACACACCAATCCCAATACTGAAAACGGGGGACTCCTTTCGGAAAAAATACGGGATATTTTTGGTGTGTCTAACACTATTGGTGTTGAAAAAAATAATCTTCAACTGTATGTGTGACACATTTTAGGATTTTTTTTATACCCACCATATTGAAATTTGCTTGATCTCATTAGATCATATTAGATGAACATTTACAATATTCATTTGCATTGATCATGTCTCGAGGGATATACTTAGTGATTTACGATGGTTGATTTTGAAAAAAAATTTTCCACAAACAACTTGTGTTAGAACTTAGAGTTTGGTACTCTGGTTTATACAAATAAGTTGGATATGTATTTGCTATAAAGGTAGATTTGATGTGGGACCTATTAGTAAGATTTTATATAAAGAAAAAAGGTTTTGTAGGTAGTTGATGGTGTCAACATTTTTTTATTAAAGGATGAAAAGTAGAATAGGTGGGACCATTATATTTTTGGTTCATATATTAGCTAAATTAAATTTAAAGAGAGATAGATATTTTATCTCTTGGATTAAAAAAGAAAAGAACAAGTTTTCTACTTATGTGACAAGTTTTTGTGAAAGTAAGACTTAATGTCACAACATCTCTTTACACGTCAATTAATAATTGGGACGTCTATTTCAAAAACTTATCTCTCTTTATCGAGACAATAAATAAGAAACCACTTACACATGACATGACTCTCTTTTTTATTCTTTTTATGACAATTCCAACTTTAATTGTGTCGTTTTCTTCAACTCTATGTGTGACGCGTTTAGGAAAAAAAATATTTATACCCACCATATTGAAATTCGCTTGATCTCATTAGATCCGATTAGATGAGCTTGGATATTTGAAACAGATGATCCATAGATAAATTTGCTCCATTTACAACATTCATTTGAATTTGTTATATCTCAAGGGATAAACTTAGTGATTTACGATAGTTGATCTTGAAAACAAGTTTACCATAAGAAGCTTGTGTTAAAACTTATAGTCTGGTACTCTAGTTTATATGGAGAAGTTGGATATGTATTTGAGAGAGAAATAGATTTTTTGCGGGATCCCTTAGTTAGATTTTATAAACAAAAATAGGTTTTGTATGTAGTTAATGATTACAACGCCTTTGACTAAAGATTGAAAAAGTAAAATAGGTGGGACCAATATGTTTTTGGTTCACATGTGAATTAAAGTCAGTGAGAGAAAGATTTTATCTTTTGAATTGGGAGGAAAAAAAAAGTTTTATTACTTGTATATGACACATGTTTTTGGGAAAGTGAGCTTTAATATCACATCAGCTCTTTACACACATCTTTTTTTTCTTACGGAAACGATGACTAAAGTCTCAGACAATATATTGATTATAGTAGAGCTCAGTGGTGGCCCCCGCCTCACCTATTTTTGGTTAATTCCTTAGTGATCCTTTAAAATTATTATTAATTAAAAGAAAAATCTCTTAATAACCCCCCCCCCCCCCTAAATATATTTTTTTGTCAATTATCCCCCTTATATGGAATTTCTGGCTCCATGCCTGAGTATAAAAGAAGTCATGCAGATTAACACTTCACATACACACTGGGAAATAAATTTCATCGATAATAGTACTTGCTTTTATTTAGTGCTTTGTGCATGATTATTTTTTATTATTTTATCCGCTAAATGTCACATCTTGCTTTTTGTTATTTTATCTGTTTAATGTCACACCATCTATTTACACACGTTATTAACTGGCTGACATGTCTATTTTAGTATATTATCTCTATTTATTGAGACAATAAACAAGAAACCTCTTACACATGAATATCTTTTGTATTATATTTACGATAGTTTCAAATGTTTCTTTAATTGTAGTGTGTTGCGTCACTCCCAACCTTTTACCCACAATCATCCCCCATGACGTGTCACCCACCTACTGTCCCATGATATTCAATTCGATACCCACTGCGGATCCCAAAAAATTCATGATTTACAATTTTATGGTTTAGATGAAGGACACGTCACGGGTAAAAAAATGGAGGGAAAATTAATGATACATCACGGGAGGGAATGGAGACAAGAGGTGAGAAGTATGTAGCAGCGTTTGTTTTAGGGCAACCAAGTAGAAAAACTTGGTTACAATCCGATTGCTGGACAGTTAACCCCATTTATAAAATACCAATCTTTTACAATCCGATTGCTGGACAGTTAACCCAATTTATAAAATACCAATCTTAAATATGGATAAACCACACTATACTTACTGATAATAAGTATGTGTCATATGACCTATGAACTACAACAAATTGTGTCGGGCTCGCTTAGAAAGTGGTTAATTCATTCAGTTGAATTAAACCACAATAATTAGCAGAAGATATTCAAAAAAAAACAACAAAGTACCGGTTTTTGGATATTGGCAATATTTCAAATTTCAAAGAGACAAACAATTAAATTGGGTTTACAATCCATAATAGATAAAGTAGGTTTCATTTCTTAGTAGACAACATGATTATTCCGTCTTCAATCGTCAATCTGATTATTATCATCGACAAAAAATCATTCATAATCAAAACCACAAGAACATAAAGGAAGAGACTAGACATGACAAACAAAAACAACAAAAAGTAAAATCTAAAGATCATTAACTACCTTCAATTAACCAGAGGGTTATATAACTACAGAGATCCGGTAATTCAAGAAGTAGTTCCACAATAAATAAGTTAAAAAATGTGTTAATACACTACAAAACTTTGTATCTACATAAATTCTATATATAATAAATAAAGCATCAATGATCTTGTAAAAAAAAGTGCATTAAAAGAAAAACATTGATTTGACTGTTTTAATTCATAATTTTAGGAGGTTGCAAACTTAATAATAATTAGAATGATGCACGAAGAAGGAACTAAGTGGATAACAAGCTTTAACAAACAAGAAGAGTAAACCTGAAAATGTAGAGATGAATAATTACCTGGAAGTGGAACTGTTTCGCAACCTTTCAAAAGGGTGCAAAAATAAATTTTCACATAAAATATTGAAAAAAGAATTTTGCACCTAAAATATGCCTCTTACAGAACCTTGTATATGTAACTTAAAGGGTGCAAGAATGACTTCCACATAATCATTATATAATTCATACTAAAGAAAACAAGTGTGATCCGCATGATTTTGATGCAACTAACAGAAAACCATCACTCATAATAAAACACGTATAAAAAAATTCATGCGGATCAACGTTTCAAATACATAGCGGAAAATACTTTTCTTCGACAATTTTACTTATATTTATTTAGACTTTTTTTGTAATATATTTATTTAACATATTATGCACAATTACTTTATGTTACTTTATCCGTTTAATATTGCATCATCACTTTACACATTGACGAAAGTACTTTATGTTATTTTATTTGCTTAATGTCACAAATTCTCTTTACACATATCAATTAATACTTGACACGTCCATTTCAAAAACTTGTCTCTCTTTATCGACAATAAGTTTCGTAGGTAGTTGATGATTATAACATCTTTGACTAAATGTTGAAAAAATAAATAGGTGGGACCATTATACTTTTGGTTTACATGTAAATTAAAGTTAGAGAGAGAAATATTTTATCTCTTGAATTGGGAATTTGGGAGAGAAAAAAAAACAAGTTTGAGGACATGTATATGATGTTTTTGAGAAAATAAGCCTTAATGTCACATCACCCCTTTACACACATAATTCTAAATTAATACTTGTCATGTTTATTTAAAAAATGTGTCTCTCTTTTTTGAGACAATAAACAAAAAACCTCTTACACATGACATGACTCTCTTTTGTATTCTTTGGATGACAATTCCAACTTTAAATTGTGTTGAAAAAGTTTTTTTTCAACTCTATCTGTGATGTGTTCTAGGGATTTTTTTTTTATACCCACCATATTGAAATTCGCTTGATCTTATTAGATTTGATTAGATGAGCTAGATATTTAAAACCAACGATCCATAGATAAATTTTCTCAATTTACAACATTCATTTGGATTTGTTATATCTCAAAGGATAAACTATTTACATATGACTCTCTTTTCTCTTTTGTACTTGGCACACTCTCTTTTGTACTTGACTCACATAATTTCTTCACACACATCAAATAATACTTGGCACACTTATTTAAAAAACTTGTTTCTCTTTATCTGGACAAAAAAACAAGAAACTATTTACACATGACTCTCTTTTGTACTATTATTCTTATAAAAATTCCAACTTTAAATTGTGTTGAAAAATGTTTTCTTCAAATGTATGTGTGACACGTTCTGCAGTTTTTTCTATTATACCCACCATAACCCACCATATTGGATTTTTTTTTATCTCATTAGATCACATTAAATAAGCTTATATATTTTTAACAGACGATCCATAAGTACATTTACTCCATTTATCACATTATTCATTTGAATTTATTATGTCACAAGGGATAAATTTAATGATTTACGTTAGTTGATTTAGAAAATAAATTTCGAAAAATAGTTTGTTTTAAAAATTAGTTTCTGGTAGTTTGGTTTATACAAAAAAAATTGATATGTATTTGCTAGGGATGTGGATTTTATACGGAACCCTTTCGTTAGTTTTTATATACGAAAACAGATGTTGTAGGCGGTTGATGATGTCGACATCATTGACTAAAGGTTGAAAAGTAGAATAGGTGGGACCACTACATGTTAGCTAAATTAAAGTGAGAGAGATAGAGATTTTATCTCTTGGATTAAAAAAACAAAAGAACTAGTTTTTGGGAAATTAAACCTTAATGTCGCATCATATCTTTATACACGTCTATTATTACTTGACACGTCTATTTCAAAAACTTGTCTCTCTTTATTGAGACAATAAACAAGAAACCTCTCACTCACGAGTCATGACTATTTTTTGTATTATTTTAATGACAATTTCAACTTTTAATTATATTGAAAAATGTTTTCTATGTGTGATGCGTTCTAAGCCAAAAAAAAAATCATATTGAAATTTGTTTGATCACATTAGATGAGCTTGATATTTAAAAAGGACGATCCATGGATAAATTTACTCCATTTACAATATTTATTTTAATTTATTACGTCTTAAGGGATAAACTTATTGACTTACCATATTTGATTTTGACGAAAAAAAACCCATAAAAAGCTTGTGCTTAAACTTAGTGTGTGGTACTATGGTTTATACTGAGAAATTGGATGTGCATTTGCTAGGGAGGTAGATTTGATGTGACGCCCGTTAGTTAGATTTATAAACGAAAATAAATTTTGTAGGTAGTTGATAATATCAACATCTTTGACTAAAGGTTGAAAAAATAAATAGGTGGGACCATTATACTTTTGGTTCACATGTGAATTAAAGTTAGAGAGAGAAAAATTTTATCTCTTGAATTGGGAGAAAAAAAAAAAAGAACAAGACTTAGGACACGTATATGATGTTTTTGAGAAAATGAGCCTTAATGTCACATCACCTCTTTACACACATAAATTAATACTTGACACGTTTATTTAAAAAAATTGTCTCTTTTTTTGAGACAATAAACAAGAAACCTCTTACACATTACATGACTCTCTTTTGTATTCTTTTGATGACAATTCCAACTTTAAATTGTGTTGAAAAAGTTTTTCTTCAACTCTATCGGGTTGGAGTTATGTCCTGCGAGGATTGGCATGACGCTATTGAAGAAAGGCAACAACTGAGTTGGGCCATAACGTCCTTAACAGAAGATTGATCAATTTGAAAAGGTATTAATAAGTAACTATGTTGTGTAAACCCGTTGGTTGGTTTAAACTTGATGCCGTTTTACAAGTGGTAAGTATAGGGTTTGATTCTCGGACTTTTTAAAAGATTCGGTTTTAGACAAAAAGATGGTGATTTTTATAAAACTTATAAAATAATGGAAATGCTAAAAATGATTCTTGTGTTCAATTAAAAGAGTCTAGGATGTCAAGATTCCATCACTACTACACATACTAAATGAATTTAATTATTCCCTATAACATTCTCCCAAAATTACTCAAGACGATTTAGGACAAATAATACGTCTCGGAAAATAAATCTTTTCAAACAATTATTTTTCTCAAATAATTAACAATTTTTTTCACTATAAAATGCTATTCTCTAACATAGAATATATAAATCAATTATCAAGCATCATAGGACACATGAAGAAAATTATTACCGTTACGAATCAAGAATAAGGACCAAGAGAATTATTATAGAAAATAATCAAAACATTATAGCACACATAGTAGGATTTCCTCCCTAATCCTAGATAGAAATTTAGCTACTCATAATTAGAGTACTAACCAAAAATAAAGAAGAAGAAATAAAACTAAAACTAAAAATGAAAGAAGAGTAGAAGAGGTGTGGGATGTAGAGGTGTGGGATGTGGAATCGTGTGTCTTCCAGAGGTATCGGCTCTTGACCCCTATTTATATAAGAAGCGCTCAACAATTTCTTCATCATTTCGAGCTCTTCACGTTTACTGTCATGATCACAACCCGTGCTGTTTTCTTCCCTGTCACTTTCTTTTGTCTGCCACACTAGCTCCACTTTCCCCGTCATTGCCGAGCAACAAAGCATTTATAGCATTTCTTTTCTTTAGTTTTTTTTATTTGCTTTCGGCGCCACTCATAATCTTCTTTTATTTCTTTCCTTTTGAGCAGAAACCCATGCTTGCTCGAGTGCTTCCCTGCTGGCCATCTCCACTATTCTCGTTCAATGGCTGTCATCATCACGATCTCTGTTCCCAGCCTATTCACGTTCTCCATTGCGAGCTCCAACAACCATCATCATCTTTTCCTGTTTCTTTCCAGCAGAAACCATTCCGTCGTCCCAACCAAACACCGGCATTACTGCCATGTTCTTTCTCTGCCAAGCCTCCATGAACGTCATTCTCGGCTTGTTCTCACAACTCCAGCAGCTCGAGCTTTTCTCCATCTCTGCCATCGATCTTCGAGCTCCAAGCTCCATCTAAACAGCATATCCTTCCCATTCATCTCAGCCACGGTCCCGTGTTCTCTCGAGCTTCTTCTTTTTAGCTTCACCACTCGAGCAAGCCGTACTATCTCATCACCGATATCAACCACAAAGAAACCCGAACACCATGGCGTCTTCCATGTTCTTCTCAATCAGCAGACTTCATTGTTCCATCGACCACCGCTGATGAGACATAACTCTCCTTGAATGAGAAATCTTCTCGTTATGAGTCTCGCAGACCAACTGATCAAAGCCCCATGAATCGCCAAACATTCTTCTTAGCACATCACCTGAGCTCGAACTCCATCGTCGACTCATTTCATTCATTCCCTTGATGGCAGCAGTATCACCATCATCTCCTCCGCCGGCCATGCACAAGCTCATTGTTTTTCATCGAGCTTAACAGCTCCATGCTGTCTCCCACAACCCGAGAACCATCACCTCATTAACCATCTCTTCCGTCGGCCATGCACAATCTCAAGCTCTATCAACTCTCGTTCTTATTGCCAACAACATACCATTACCAACAACACACCATGAATTCTCACCATAAAACCAGCGCCATCAGGATTAGTTACCCGTGGTTACTGCCAAGATCAAACATCACCATTTCCGCAATTTCAAGCTCCACCCGTGAGTTATATAGCTCATGTTTGATTAAACCAAACTCATTACCATCCCTGTTTAGTCAAAACAGGTTGATATCAATCAACTCCAGCCATTGAATCTCAACAAATCACGTCCAAAATCTTCCCAAAAATTCACGCAGGTTTGTTTTGATATGTTGAAGACGGTGTCCCCCTAACCAAACCGGGAGTGCGAATAGAAGAAGTCTACTGAGGTTCCCCTTATCGAACGATAGGATGTAAATAGTATTGGATTTTGAAATGACCATTTTACCCTTTCAACTGTCAGTCTGGAAGATCGGCGGTTCATTTTAACTTCATTCTCGTTTCGGCCATAACTTCTTCATACGGACTCCGAATGACTTCGTTCTTTCGCCGTTGGCTTTCCCGTCTCCTCGTCTACACAATGAAAACTGGAAATATTATATTTGAACGAGTTAAATTTGGTCTTTCCCCCTTCCACACTCATGGCTAGCCTCTTTTATTGCACAAATCATCTCAAATTCACTTCTTTTTGGATTATTCACCTAATAGCACACAAATAAGAGAAAACACGCGTAACACACAATAATCTGCAAGAAAACCATCAAATACTAGTATGTAATTAACACCAAATATATGTGAAATATGCATTTATCAAAACTTCTTTGTATCAGGTCAGGTGTAGTAGGATTGTTTTTTAGTTACGAAGTTGTATTAACCTAATGCAACATTATTATTATTTTTTTGGTTTGATGTTCCAACTCCACATTTGCCATTTTCTTTTTAGTTTTTTTGGATGAACAAACTGTCATGTATACGCACTAACAGAATTGCCAAGGGATATATCTAATAATGCAATTCACTTGGTCAAGTAAAGTCAAGTGTCCCTCTATTTGAAGGACATCAATCAAAGTCTGTCCCATAGAACATAGATATTCTCATTACCTAGTAAATATTGTGTGTGTGTGTGTTTTTTTTTTTTGAAGCATGTGTGTGTGGTTCATGGTTACCCACGTAAGTCAAATCTCTAGAATTAGATATCACTGCAATAAGCTAGCCATTCAGTTTTATTTGTAGTCCTTTAAATTTCATACAAGTTGCAAAGGGGTCATCTGCCTAGGATTCAAGTTTCAACACTAAACATAACTATACCAATAAATGTTAGCCATTTCCTAAAATTAAAACTGCAAATACATGTACTAGAGGTGAAATGGAAAATGAATATTTATAAAACAGTTCTTACTAAAATCTTATCAAAATCACGGATTAAACCCTATTCTTACCAAAATCATCGCAAAAAAAAAAAACATTAAAACACAAAAAATACAATGTAAAATAACCCTATATAAATTTAAGGTTTGGGGATGACCACCGGATTTAGCTGGCATTGAAGATGGTGGTAGGAATTTCCACTCTTTGATGCCTGAATTAAACAAGAATATAAACAATTAGTAAAACAAAAATAAGAAACAAACAAAGCAGATGCACAATGTGTGTTTTACAATTAGAAATTCCTTACCAAATTGAACATAAGATGATGTCAGATCACAATTCTGGGTGTTTCCTTATTAATCAACTGAAAAATAAAACGAGAAACTGAATTATGAAATTGACTATCAAAATAAAAATAAAGCTAAGAGAAAACACATAAGTCGATTATCGAAACCATATAAATGCATCAAATAAAATTAAGGAAAATGTAACATTTTAACACTGCGGATATTTTTTTGTTGGTGTTGATGCATCAAACTAACATGTACATGTACGCATAATTAAAATGGGAATAATAGGGGATTTGGTATTTACATGTTTCCAATCATCAAATCTAATTCCCCCACTCATTATATCATCTCATGTTGTATGACTTAACACTTGAATAATGTAATCTTCAAATTCACAACATGGATAGATAAGCTAATACAACCGAAACTATGTTTAAAACTAGAACAATGAAACACACAAAAACCATTTGTATTGTTAAGTACCCATAAGTACATTTTCTCTATGCTAAATTATAACAAGCTACACCCATTAGTTCTTTCATTTTTGTTCCTGGTTCTTTTGCACAACATCAACAAAATATAAGTAAAATCCGTAAGAATCAAACCATAATAAACACAAAACAACAACAAACACATAGTTTTAAACTTCAAACTAACAGTACCTATTAGGTCACACAATTATTCTTCCCCTTGATTTTTTCATTCTCATGCACATCATATACATGAGTGAATCCTTTATCATCCAAATTAGACAAAATCAAGTACGATTAAGATCTGAACCGCAACATAGTGTTTATCAGATGTACCTGAAATCAACCAATAAGACAATAATTGTAAACCTCCATGAATTAAATTTACCAGTAACAAAAAAACATGAAAACTTATATCTAATACCCTAACCATACCCGATGAAGATCGAAAAACTTCTTAAGTTGTTGATAGCTGCCGGAAAACGTCAAATAAAACGATAATCGTCAAACCCCATGAATAAATTGGACGACTGAAAACAAACAAACAAAAAAAAAAACTTATGCCAAAAATACTAAATGAACCTGATGAAGATCGAAGAACAACAACTTAAGTTGTTTTTATATCCGTAGAAAAATAACAAATCAAACAACAAGCGTTAAACCCTGTGAAGAAAATCGATTCTTAATTAAACAAGATTTTTTTTTTTTTGTAAATTAATTTAAAACCTTAACTGTACTTGTTGATTTTCTAAAATCAAACCTAACATATTCTTAATTGATAGATATGGCTTAATCAAAGTCTATTCGGTGATATGGGGCTTAAGCAGTTTTAATGGTGAAGTTCAGGGAGAGGATGCCTAACTACTGGTGGTCTGGTTGTCTTCTGGATATCAAGGTGAGCAATAGAGAGGGGAATGCAATGAATAAAATTAGGTTTTGGTTTGTTTATATAGGACGACACTAATTGTAAATATTTCTAATCAAAAGGGTTAATATATTGAAATTTAGGGTTTCTCCATGACCGTTCATTTGAAATTTAGGGCTAATCAAAAATAAAAAAGGAATGAGTGAATCCGTATGAGAACGATGGAAGAACCACGTTTCCTTTGATCCACTCATAAGAATGTAGAAAAAATCTTGACTGTTGAGATTATATTTGGGATGCTCATACGGATTGAGAAGCACGTGTGTTTCTTTTTGTGCTAATACGAACTCATGTATTCAATTTTATTATCAACCTTCGACACAAAAAAAAAATCAATAAATTTAGGACATTGTTACCGACATTCTAATATAAAAAAATCCAAAAATGTATAAGAATGAATCAGGAAAATAAAAAATAAAGGTGATTAGGGATAGTAAAATAAACATCAATGCATTTAGAGCTCCATCAGAAATTTTGACTAAGACGAGGAGGTGAGTGAGAAGAATATGAACTTTCTAGCTTCAGATGTGGTTCAATGGCATACAAACCATGAAACCTCAGTATCCGAAGTGGTTTTTAACTGTAAATTTAACAGGATATATAATAAAAACTCGTAAAGATGAAGCTCATGTGTCACTTCTAACTTCAAATGTGGTTCAACGGCATATCAACCATGGATCCTCAGTGTCCGAAGTGGTTCTAACTCAAAATTTAGCAAGATATATATCATAAAAACTCGTAAAGACGGAGCTCATGTGTCAATTCTAGCTTCAAATGTGGCTCAACGGCATACAAACCATGAACCCTCAATATCCTAAGTGGTTATAACTCCAAATTTAGCAGGATATATCACAGAAACTCGTAAAGATGTAGCTTATGTGTCACTTCTAGCTTCAAATGTAGCTCAACGACATAAGAATCATGAATCCTTAGTGTCTGAAGTGGTTCTAACTCCAAATTCAGCAAGATAAATCATAGAAACTCGTAAAGACATAGCTCATGTGTCACTTCTATGGGGATATTCTATGAAACCTTAAACACATCAAGACAAAAAGTGGATCACAGCTCGAAACTAGCCCCGAGTTGATTACTCTATGTCGGAAACTTCGAAAGAATGATGAATCCATCGATTCATATGTAAGATTCGATCGGAGTAAAAGGGGAAAAGTAACACAATAAGAAGTTAATCATAGAAAGGAAACTTCGAGACTTAACCAGGCTCCGAGCTCGAAACTCTTAACAAAGTTGCCAAAAAGGGATATGACCGGTTATACCACAACTCTTAACAAAAGCTAAGATTGGTTCAGCTTAACCGAAGTAGCTTGTAACCGGTTACACCTTGTTTCCTGAAGTAGCTTGTGACATGTTACACTTTGCAAGTGACAAAATTACTAGCGGGGTCATTGATGAAAATGTTTTAATCTACATATTTAGTTTGTAGCACTTATTCATGTAAGGGTAATCTGGTCATTTCTTATTTTATGAAAATAAGAACATATGCAAATGTGATGAAACTGAAGGGTAATCTGGACCTTTTCATACTTTGCATAATATTTGATGCACTTATTTGTAAGGGTAATCTGGTCATTTATTATTTTATGAAAATACTAATATATGCGATTACAATGAAATTGGAGGGTAATCTGGTCATTTTCATAGGCTTCTGGAATATTTGTTGCACTTATTTCGGTAAGGGTAATCTCGTTATTCCTTATTTTATGAAATTAATGACATCTGTAATTGCGATGAAATGGGAGGGTATTCATTTTCATAGTCTCCAGAATATTTTCGCTGAGGAACCACAAAATCTGATATTTTACATCTCAAGTTCATCTAAGTGAGAACCTGGGGTCTATCTCTAGTAATCTTGTGACATGATGTTGTCAAATCTGATATTCTTCATGTCCAGTTCATCCTTTTATTAATAAAAATAAATAAATCATGTCTAGTTCATCGGAATGAGAAATCGAGGTCTGTCTCTAGTAAGGGTAATGTGGTCTTTTCTCATTGTATGAAAATAAAAACATTTGTAATTGAGATGATTTGGAGGGTAATCTGGTCATTTTTGTAGTTTTCAGAATATTTGATGCACTTAGTCCTATAAGGGTAATCCAGTCATTTCTTATTTTATGAAAATAATAACATATGCAATCGTGATGAAATTGGAGGGTAATCTGGTCATTTTCATAGTTCTTGAAATATTTGCTGCACTTATTTAGGTAAGGGTAACATGGTCATTCCTTATTTTATGAAAATAGGTTGCAGAATCCACTCATGATCCATCCAATCTGATATTTGACATCTCAAACCTCACCTGAACGAGAACAGTGGGTCTATATATGGTAATCTTGCAAATCGAGTTCCATAATATGTTGCAGAATCCACTCAGGATCCATCCAATCTGATATTTGATATCTCAAACCTCACTTGGACGAGAACATTGGGTCTGTATATGTTAATCTTGCAAGAGTAATTTGGTTATTTTAAGAGTCACCATGAAAATTGTTCCACTTTTTCGGCAAGGGTAATTTGATCATTTCCGCGGTGACCATAAAAAATTGTTGCACTTTTTCCGGCAGGTCATTTTACGAAGTCACTGTAAAAATTGTCGTACTTTTCTGCAAGGATAATATGGTCATTTTCGAGGTCACCGTAAAGTTGTTGCATTTTTTTCGGCAAGGGTAATTTAATAATTTTTGCTATCACTATTAAAATTGTTGCACTTTTTTCGGCAAGAGTAATTTGGTCATTTCCGCAATCACCGGAAAAATTGTTATAATTTTTTGGCAAGTGTAATTTGGTTATATTCACAGTCACCGTAAAATGACAATGGCAATTTTATCATTTTTGTTGTCACAGTGAACTCACCGTGATATTTGTTGTTCTCATCCCTACAAGGGGTATTTTGGAAATTTTATCTTATCAACGAATTTTTTTTCATGCCCGGTTCATTGGAATGAGAACCCAAGGTCTATCTCTAGCAATCTTGCTATCCGAGTTCGTGTCCCGGACAACCAAATCCACTGAGAACAAATAAATCTTCCCGAGTTTGTTCAGGTTTCGAGCTCAGAGCCATTTTCTTTCTCAAAGTCGCCATAAAAGGGTTTGTTTAAGATTTCGGAAAATATTCCGACGGAATCTTACCTATGAATATTTGTATTTATCGTTCTTATGAAGTTTCTGAGTTATGGTAGTCTACTCCCTGCCAGGTTTTGAGATCGGAGCCACTTTTTTTCTCGAAGTCGCCAGAAAAGGGTTTGTTTAAGATTTCAGAGAATATTCCGACAGAATCTTACCTATGAATGGTTCGAGTTATCGTTCTTACGAAGTTTCCGAGTTATAACAGTCCACACCCTGCCGGGTTTCGAGCTCGGAGCCACTTTCTTTCTCGAAGTCGACATAAAAGGGTTTGTTTAAGGTTCCAGAGAATATTCCAATGAAATCTTACCTGTAAATGGTCGAATTCATCGTTCTTACGAAGTTTACAATTTACAGTAGTCTACTCCCGTCCAGGTTTCGAGCTCGGAGTCGCGTTCTTAACTTTTGTTGAGAGTTGTGGTATAACTAGTCATAGCCTATGTTATTTAGCTAGTTGTAATAGGTTACAAGTTACTTTGGAAATCAAGGTGCAACCGATCTCAAGCGACATTGGAATGCAAGTTGTAACCAGTCACAAGTTACTTTGGAATCCAAGGTAGAACCGGTCAAAAGTTGAATTGGGAAGTTAATTGTAATTATTCACAAGCTACCTTAGATAAGCGAGGTGTAACCAGTCACAAGCTACTTCGGGAAGCTGCTACTTCGATTAAGATGAACCAATGTTAACTTTTGTTGAGAGATTTGGTATAACCGGTCATACCCTATGTTGTGTAGGTAGTTTTAATCGGTTACAAGTTACTTTGGAAATCAAGGTGTAACCGATCACAAGCTAAATTGGAATGCAAGTTGTAAAAAGGGTTTGTTTAAGGTTACAAGCTCGGAGCCACTTTCTTTCTCGAAGTCGCTAGAAAAGGGTTTGTTCAAGGTTTCGGAGAATATTTCGACGAAATTGTACCTATGAATGGCTGGACTCACCTTTCTTACAAAGTTTCCAACTCATAATAGTCCACACCCCGCCAGGTTTTGAGCTCGGATCCACTTTCTTTATTTTTGTTGAGAGTTGTGGTATAACCGATCATAACATATGTTATGTAGCTAGTTGTAATCGGTTACAAGTTACTTTGGAAATCAAGGTGTACCGGATCATAAGCTACATTGGAATGAAAGTTGTAATCAGTCACAAGTTGCTTTGGAATCCAAGGTAAAACCAGTCAAAAGTTGAATTAGGAAGTTAGTTGTAATCATTCACAAGCTACCTTTGAGAAGCAAGTTGTAATCATTCACAAGCTACTTCGGGAAGCAAGGTGTAACCAGTCACAAGCTACTTCGGTTAAGCTGAACCAATCTTAACTTTTGTTGAGAGTTGTGGTATAACCGGCCATCATTCTTTCGAAGTTTCGTTGAATCATACATATGAATCGATGGATTCATCATTCTTTCGAAGTTTTCGACTTATATTAGTCCACTCAGGGCCAGGTTTCGAGCTCGGAGTCATGTATTGTATCGAACTTTCCAGAAAAGGATGTGTTTAAGGTTTCAGAGAATATCCCGATAGAAGTGACACATCAACTATGTCTTTAAGAGTTAATATGATATATCCAGCTAAATTTGCAGTTAAAACCATTTCAGACAATGAGGGTTCATGGTTCGTATGTTGTTGAGCCACATTTGAAGCTAGAAGTGACACATGAGCTCCATCTTTACGAGTTTCTACGATATATTCTGCTAAATTTGGAGTTAGAACCACTTCAGACACCGAGGGTTTCATCTTTACGAGTTTCTACGATATATCTTGCTAAATTTGGAGTTATAACCACTTCAGACACTGAGGGTTAATGGTTTGTATGCCGTCGAACCACATTTGAAGCTATAATTGACACATGATCTCTGTCTTTACGAGTTTCTATGATATATCCTGCTAAATTTTGAGTTAAAACCACTTCGGACACTAAGGATTCGTCGTTGGTATGTCTTGAACCACTTTTGATGCTAGAAGTGACACATGAGCTCCATCTTTACAAGTTTCTATGATATCTTGCTAAATTTGGAGTTAAAAACCACTTCGGACACTAAGGGTTCATGGTTTGTATGCTGTTGAACCACATCTGAAGCTAGAAAGTTCATATTCTTATCAATTACCTCCTCGTCTCAGTCAAAATTTTCAATTGAGCTCTAAATGCATTGATATGTGTTTTACTATCCTTAATCACCTTCATTTTTCATTTTCCCGGTTCATTCTTATACATTTTTTGGATTTTTTTTATTTTTAGAATGTCGACAACAATGTCCTAAATTTATTAATATTTTTTTGTTTTTTTTTTCGTGTCGAAGGTTGATAATAAACCGAATACATGAGTTCGTATTAGCACAAAGAGAAACACACATACCTCTATCCGTATGAGCACCCCAAATACAATCTTAATCTGTATGAACATAAGATTTTAATTTAGAACCGTTAGATTCGTGATCTATATACTAGTTCAGACCGTCAGATTTGAATCCGTATGAATGTAAATGATAAACATGAGCCATCAGATACGTAATTCGCATGAGCAAAATATGCTAATCTCATACCGTCAAATTAGTTTAAACCATATTTATTCTCACATTTGACCATGGATAACCAATTATTTACGTATGGTGCCCTCATATATATATATATATATATATATAGGAGCCCTAACCCTAGTTTCATTACTTCCACCTCAGCTCAGCGCCTCCCTCTCTAATATATCGAAAGAATATGATGGATCGTATTTCAAATTAAGTCAATTTTATATCATAATCCATGATATCATAGGATTCTAGGAATACATCATTTATTAATAACTTAGGTCAATTTCATAAGGTATATCCCATGATATCGAAAGAATACGATGGATCATATGTCAAATTAGGTCAGTCTTATAACATAACCATGATATCGAAAGAATTACATGAATACATTGTATATTGAGTCAATCTTATAGTATAACTCATGATATTGAAATAATTATAGGAATTCAATTAATCTTCGTGATTAGATTAACATATGCAATCATTTTTTGTCGATTGCATTAAATTTGATATATGAATTTGATCGAATATATATGAAAAAAATGAATTCGGAAAACTAGACTGAATCGCTAAAAATAAAAAATGAAATAAAAGATAATCAGACTTCGACGCGATAATAAATCAAATTTTCATTTGGCCAATAAAAACCAAGAAAATCTAATCCAACGTATATAAATATAATATCACAAAACATACGGATTACCATTCTATCTAACGGATAGAAAATTGCCGCCAAAATTTGGGTTGAAATAAAAATTGCCGCCCAAACTGTATTTGGTGTGCGCCAAAAAATTGGGCTGAAATCCAAAATCCGCGCCCTAATTTCGGTCAGATTATATATCCACTCGTTGCCCTAATTTCTCCGACATAAGTCATTTTATTTACTAGCCTAGTATGAAAGGTCTAGAGCAGCGCTCAATTTCATCACTTCTCTGAACAAATGGAACTTACGGGGTACCAAAAACTAGAGGTAAGCTCACCGGCTCGAAGAGGCCGAGTTAGACAGCTCTAGAGAGACATCAGACAAAAAAACGAGTATGAGAACAAAAGGCCACAAGCATACAGAATAAGTCAATGTCATGGTCAAAACATTACAAAAATGCTGCATAACATTGCAACAAAACGTTTTCACACGGCTCTCTTAAAGTTTAAGACATTGTTTAAGATCTGTGCGCAATGAAATTCATGTTTACAAACTCTTCACCTGAAACCAGAATCTTTTACAAGAATGCACATCAAATATAATATCGAGAGAAGATGCAACTAATGAACCTGCACCTACCCAAGTACATTTGTTTCCTGAAATGTGAATTGCCTCCACAGGTAACAAATTTCCCTTTGTAACTTCTTTACAGAAATATTCGGATATCTGAACAACTTTACCCAACAAAAGTCGCCCTTGACCCTTGTATTTGCAGCAATAAGAGCACTTGCAACTCAAGGACTACAAAACCATGGTTTGAAAGAATCTCTCGCCTCTTGCTTCTCTTTCACAGAAAATTGAAACCCCAAATAGATCTTTTGCTTTTTAGAAAAGAAACTAAATGATAACCAAAATTTCTTCTGATTGTTTAATCAAAACTGAACCAAACCCATATCTGAAATCAATGGGTAAGGTAATTAATCTCAAACCTATTAATATTTTCTTTATCTTTATGAGTTTTTGAAACGATTTAACTTTGATAATTTGGGTTTGGTTGAAATCTCTGTTAAAATTAGAGTGTATTCTCTTATGCTTCTTATGTTTTCTTTCTGCCTCTTTTAGGTTTTGTTTTGATTTTTTTTCCATCCCGATTCTTTTCACTGATTCTTAATTTATTTTGGTTAGATGGGTGTTATCGAGTTTGAAATTGGGGAAATTTTGAGTTTTGATTCTCCTTGAATCATCGCGGATGAGTTTTCTTCTACTCAAAGATCTCTAGAGTCAAGAATGTATAGGAAATTCCTGTATTCCTTGTTATTCAATTACTGGAAGAGATGGCCTTTTATAGCCTTACAAGAACAATAAAATAGGATCAGAAACTACCACTACTAACTTTGTGGTTTACTGGTTACATGATCAAAAGAATAAATCAAACATAACTGACTCCTAAACAATAGGACATACTTGCTAAAGACTCGACTTAACACTAACTTATTGGAATGACTATTTCAACATTTCCTCCCTTAAACTGAAGAATGGAATTCAGTTTAAAACTGATGCAGAACACATGCCAAGCAAACCTCTGAGTCTCTCAAATGCATTTAGTTTCAGCGGCTTTGTCATGATATCAGCAATTTGATTCTGACTTGGACAATAAACTAGCTTAACAATTCCTTCTTTAACAAGATCACGAAGAAAGTGAAACCTGACATCAATGTGCTTGCTACGACCATGGAAGACAAGATTCTTAGAGAGAGCAATGCTAGAACTGTTATCGCAGAGTATAATTGTGCTCTCACCATTCTGTGACTGATGAAGATACTCTAGAATTCTTCGTAACCAGATTGCTTGAGTCGCTGTTGAAGCTGCTGCAACAAATTCTGCTTCAGTTGTGGACAGTGTAACAATTGCATGCTTCTTTGATAGCCAAGATATAGCACCAGAACCCAACTGAAAGACATATCCTGACGTACTCTTGCGATCGTTTAAATCACCAGCATAGTCACTATCAGTATAGATTTCAAGCTGTACATGTCCTCCCTTCCTGTAGAGAATGCCATAATCATACATCCCTTTCAAGTATCGCAAGACTCTCTTTGCGGCATTGTGATGTAGTTCTGTAGGACAGTCCATGTATCGAGTGAGTCGGCTTCTGACAAACATAATATCAGGACGCGTTGCTGTAAGATACATGAGACTGCCAATTAGTTGTTTGTACTGACTACCATCAACTTTATTTCCACTCTCATCTTTAGCCATTTGAGAACCAGGAACAACTGGATTGCAATTGGTCATTCCAAACTTCTCTAGTATCTCTTCTATGTACTTCCTTTGACATATAAAGATACCTTCCTTCTTCTGCATCACTTCTATGCCAAGAAAATACTTCATTTGACCAAGATCTGTCATGTCGAATTCTTGCATCATGGAACCCTTGAACTTGTTAAACGACACCTCATCATTACCAGTGAATATGAGATCATCAACATAAACACAAACGATAAGAATTTTACCTTCACTTCCCATCTTGACAAACAGTGTATGTTCATAAGGACATCGAATAAAACCTTCTTTTGTAAAGTAAGCTTCTATGCGAGTGTACCAGGCTCGTGGAGCTTGCTTGAGGCCATATAGAGCTTTCCTCAGCTTGTACACTTTATCTTCTTCTCCTTTTATCACATAGCCTGGTGGTTGTGCAACAAAAACTTCTTCAATAAGCTCACCATGTAGAAAAGCTGACTTAATGTCGAGCTGAAATATGTTCCACCCCTTCAGTGCTGCAAGAGAGATCACCGTACGAACTGTTTCCAAACGTGCCACAGGAGCAAACACTTCCTCATAATCCACTCCATGTTCTTGAGTGTACCCTTTTGCTACTAAACGAGCTTTGAGTTTCTCTACTTCTCCATGTTCATTCAATTTTGTTTTATATACCCATTTCACTCCCACCTTCTTTGCATGAGCTGGTAAAACAGTTAACTCCCAAGTATTATTTCTTTCAATAGCAAGAATCTCAGTATCCATGGCAGCTCTCCATGGTGCACTCTTTACAGCATCTTCAAAGTACACAGGGTCAGTTGAGGTTGCCATCATTGCAAAGAACACATCATCATCCTCTTGTTCTTCACCTGAGAGACCTTCTCCACTGATGTAATCTCCCATCCACGCTGGTTTTCTTCTTTCTCTTACTTGAGAAATTGGTGAAAGAGAAGTCTCACCAGACCTTTGTACCTGGCTTGATGGTGTAACAACATCATCTTGAACTACGACATCAGTAGTTTGTTCCGCAGCCTCTACTCGCATACTTGCTTCTCCTGTAGCAGCAGTTGAGTCTTCTTCTTCCCATTCTAGATCAAGTGATGCAGCTTTCTCATGTTCCTTATCCCATTCCCAGCTCTCATCTTCTTCAAATACCACATCACGACTAACTATAATCTTTTGAGAGAGTGGTTCATAGAGTCGATATGCTTTAGATTCATCACTGACCCCAAGTAGAATACACTTGACACTCTTGTTATCTAGCTTGATGCGCTTGCTGTCAGGAATATGAACATGAGTGATGCAGCCAAATACTCGAAAATGAGAAACTGATGGCTTAATACCACTCCAAGCTTCTTCTGGTGTCTTATTCTTCACGGCACGCGTTGGACTTCTATTCTGGGCATGAATTGCCCAATTCACAGCTTCTGCCCAAAACGTTTTTGGAATGTGCTTCTCAACAAGCAGGCTACGAACCATGTTCATAAGAGTTCGATTCTTCCTCTCTGCAACTCCATTTTGCTGTGGAGTGTATGAAGCTGTCAGCTGTCTTTGTATCCCATTGTCATTGCAAAAGTTGTTAAATTCATTTAGGGTGAACTCCCCTCCACGGTCAGTACGAAGAACTTTGATATACACACCCTTCTCCTTCTCAACACGACTCTTAAACACTTTAAAAGTATTAAAAGCTTCTGATTTTTGCACAAGGAAATATATCCATGTTTTACGACTATAATCATCAATGAAAGTGATTATGTACCTCTTTCCACTGTTGGACATTGGATTGATGGGTCCACATATGTCAGCATGCACCAGTTGAAGAACTTGAGTAGCCCTCCATGTAGTCTGCAGTGAGAAAGGGAGTCTGTGTTTCTTGCCAAGTAAACACACTTCACATACTTTCGACATGTCTCCAAGTGAAGGTAAGCCATTTACCATTCCCTTTTGTTGAAGAAGTTTAAGTCCTTTCTGATTCAAGTGACCATATCGACGATGCCACAATTGAGCCACATTCTCAGCAACATAGAAACACATTTCTTCCTTCTTCTTTATATTTGCAAAGAGCTTGAACATTCGGTTTGAAGACATTATAATTTTGGCAACCAGTCCCCTTTGAGCATGATAAAGTGTGCACTTCCCTTGTTCTATGACAATTTTCAAACCCTTGTCAGCTAGCTGTCCAATGCTCAGCAGATTGTTTGTCAAATCTGGAACATAGAACACACTGGTGATGACCTGAGTAATTCCATTTACCACAATTGCAACAGTTCCTTTTCCCATTACTTGCACCCTTGAGTTGTTGCCTAGCTTTACTGTTTCTCTGAAGCCTTCATCAAGAGCTGAAAACAATTCTTTCTTGCCACTCATGTGGTTGCTGCAGCCTGAATCAAGATACCACATACATGTTTTAGCTTGATTTGTCTTACCTTCGTCTATATAGGACATCAACAACATCTCTTCTTCTGTTTCCATATAATGTGCCCTTTCTTGTGGTTTGTTTGGACATTCATACTGAAAATGACCAAACTTATGACAGCCAAAGCACTCAATAGTTTACCTGTCATAGTTATGTCTCCCACTGCCTCTGCCTCTGCCTCGACCTCGAAAGCCACCACGTCCCATTCCTCTTGAAGACTCTCCATATGTAACCTTTAAGGCCTGCTCCTCATCAACATGTGGAATCATCCGTTGCTCATGAACCAATAAGTTGCTTTGCAGTTCATCAATTGAAATAGTGCTGAGATCTTTTGACTCTTCGATTGAACAAACTACATAGGCAAAATTAGAGGTCATCGATCTTAGAATCTTTTCAACAACATCCTCATCGCTTACCTTGCCCTTGTGCAGTCTCATCTTGTTGACAATGGTTAAGGTACGTGAAAAGTATGCATTCACAGACTCTCCTGCCTTCATCCGTAGCACCTCAAACTCCCTCTTGAGAGCTTGCAATTGTGAGCGTTGAACACGATCAGTTCCTTGATGCTTCTTCTTCATGGAATCCCAAATGCTTTTGGCTGATCCAGTATCCAAGATAGTTTGAAGAACTGATCTATCAATAGCTTGGAAAAGATAGTTATTTGCCTTCAAATCCTTCAATTTCGCATCATTGTACGCCTTCACCCTGCGGCTTTACGTGCAGTGCGGGTGCAGCTGGAATTCCTTCTTCTACTATGCCCCAATACTCCTTTGATCTAAGAAAATTTTCCATCAGCATGGACCAATGATCATAAAACCCATCAAACTTTGGAATTGATGGTGTAACAAAGCTACTTTCTGTTGCAATTCTTCACTCAAATCACTCAAAATAAGATTACTACTTCTCACACTCAATACTCCTTCACACTCTGAGAAAAGACCTCACAAAATTTTCTGACAAACCAGCTCTAGCTGGCTCTGATGCCAAATCTAGAGTCAAGAATGTATAGGAAATGCCTGTATTCCTTGTTATTCAATTACTGGAAGAGATGGCCTTTTATAGCCTTACAAGAACAATAAAATAGGATCAGAAACTACCACTACCAACTTCATGGTTTACTGGTTACATGATCAAAAGAATAAATCAAACATAACTGACTCCTAAACAATAGGACATACTTGCTAAAGACTCGACTTAACACTAAATTATTGGAATGACTATTTCAACAAGATCAACATACTTTCGAAATTGAATGAATTTGGTTCTCCTATGAAAGTTACAGTCGTTGCTACGTTTTATTTAGATCTTAATTTCTTCTCGTGTGAATAATATTTTCCTGTCAAATCCAGGGTTTTAAGTATGCTATTCTTTTGATTCCGGGGTTTCTTGATGGTCTCGTTCACTTTGTGGGTTTAAATCTATTTGTTACTTCAATTTTATGCTGTTAATGTCGGACAACTGATTGAAAGTGGGTTTTTGATTTGAAGTGGTTTAAGCATTTCAGGCTTCAGGTACTGTAGAGATGGCTGGTGGTGAATCTGGTGATTTAGTCTTCCCCTGAGGTAATGCAGAGTTCCATTCTTAGCAAACTATGGTGTTTCTTATTTATTGTGACAGAACAATCTTTGTATTCCAGGGGAAGGCGTCTTCACCTAAGGATGAATCTTGGTCTAATGTGCCAAAACTGATTTATGTAGCGGGGTTCTGTATGTTGGATCTCTAATTTTTGGTTTGTTTCTGCAGGGATTGTTGAGATGGAAGGAGGTGAATAAATGTGGTAGGATGAATTACCACCAGATATTCTTGGGCTAATCTGTAAGAATCCATCTCTTCAAGATAATCTGATTGAGTTTGGAAACCATGGGGCGAAGTTGTCTCTGGACCTTACTGTAGCAGGATATTATTATTATTATTTGTGTTGATGTACTCACCAACACAAACAGCACAACCACCACCACACATTAAAAACTTTACATGAAAGAATTTGGGATAAGTCACTTGGACACGAAGAAGAAGGCGAACAAAAGTAAGTGAAGGTAGTTGCATCATCTTCTTCTGTACCTATGTATTTGTTGTATTCATTTCAGTAACAATATTAAAAAAAAAGATTCAATTTTAATTTGTCCGCATGAATTTCCAGTGTTTTCTTAATAATTCATATTACTTACCCCAATGGCTTCTTCTAGGTCGCAGCTGAGTATGCGAAGTGTAACCACTCTACTTGCAACCAATGCACCAAAGCTATTCCTTCAAAAACACTAAGATTAGGCTTAGTGCAAAGTGATTCAATGATTGTTGCAATGAAGGTAGTTTTTTAACTGATGAGTCTCTTATCTTATGTTCATCTGCTTTCACTGTAAGGAAAAAGGTGTATGCAACCAGTATAGCTTTACTAATCTGTGATTTTAGTCTGCAACATAACATGTTCAAGCTGCTTTTGGTCATGGAGTAGCTATTGTGATAACCTCTCTGATTTGCAAATACAGGGACGCAAAAGGTTGATGATCAAACAGAAGATGGTCATGGATTTTGACTATCGCCCAAAAATAGAGGTGATTATAAACCCCATGTTTATGTTTAACACAAAATTTTGGTTAATAATATAGCATAATGTTTGTAAGGATTTTCAATTCATTGTTTTTTCTCTTCCCTGTAGGAGTAGGCAAATGTAAGATGGATGATGCAGTTGGACATGGGCATTAGATCAGGTCGTGTTGCGTTTACTAAGTTGAATCAATAGGAGATGAAGGGTGCATCTGTTTTGGCACGCCAATGGGTAGAAAAGAGGAATAACATTATCCCGGAAGGGGTACCAACTTTGGAATGCCATCAAAATTTTATCATCATTTATTAGTATGTCCGGGTTCTGAATGCTCGTTGGGTTTTTCTCAAAATTTTCAGTACTTCATTTATCCTCGATGCTCGTGATCGTCTATGTTTTGTTACAATGTCACTGTTTAGCAGCCATGCTTGTTAAGGTTTCCAAGGCATTTTCCAGGCTTGTTTATGCATCTACTGTTAGGTTTGTGATGTGATTGTTCATGTGTATGAACTAATATGAATTTTTACTTGCATCTCAGACAGTACTGTAAAACAGGTGAAATATAATTAACCAAAGTCATATGTTACCTAGCAAGTATTATACTGCATTTTGATGCATCATCAATTACATTTTGACATCTAAATTGCAGTGACTGGAATGAATGAGTGTAACCTAAGAGAATATTGAGCTAGAATTGTAGTGAATTGTGATTGATTAGTTTTCATTAGGTGTGTAGTTTTGGATCTTCTATTGCGGCCATCTTTGAATTCGTATGTTCTTATTATGTCAATATTAGCTTGTTAACTAATGTCAGGCTTCTTTTTGTTGCCGGTTTAAATTACTTGTACTGGTGCAAATTTATGGTTTGATTTTTTTGGTGACTTTGAACCTAAGAGTCAACTGGATTCAGCTCCAAGTTAGATTCAGTTAAATATATACAATGACTTCCAAGTTTTAGTTGAATGGTGATGGTTTTAAATTTATGAAATAAGGTTCTCTTTGAATATGCTACTGTAAACCACGTAGCATGTGATGGTTGCACCCATTTTTCATTCATATTCTTTTCTTATCTTCATTATAGGTAGGTAAGGTGGACATTAATATTGTAAAACCTTAATATTATCTTAAGGTTAAACCATGACATTAATGTTATCTTCATTATAGCCTTTTCCCCTCATTACATGTCATAGTATTGCTTCTTCAGTCCAATGTTGTAAAACCGTTTTTGTTTTGTTAACAAATTCTGAAAGACAAAAGTTAGAGAAGGGTCACTTGCATAAGATGGAAGCATGGATAGTATTCCTTGTTTCTGTAATTTACAGTTGTCTTTCTTCAGTTTTTTAAATTTAATTCAAAGAAGTAGTTTACCTCTTTTTCTGTGTCATTATAATACTACTTTGTTGCTTTCAGGTGCTCTTATGCTATAAGGACCTGAATTCATGGTGATTGCTGATGCCGAGTGAGTCACCATGAATTATCTGTGTGTTTTTAGTTTCTTCAATTGCTTGAGTTTTTGTGACACTTTAAAGCGATAAATTTGGATATTCTGTTGACATGGTCGGCTCAAGTTTTGTCAGCTAAAATTTGTAACTTATAAGACTAAAGCAACTTCTTCCAACTTTAAATTCCATAGAGCTGTACACTGTGAAGATAAACCATTAATATATCTGGAGAATAAGTTGTGCATTTGGTTGTCTAATCTCACTGTTTGCTATCTAAAAAAAAAGATTAGTCAAATGTACGTCTAAAATTGAATATCTGATTTTTTTATTTTGGTCACCCACCTTAATTAACTCTGATGGTGTGGCACTAGTAGGACATGCTAGGCATTGAGTTATAGAAACCATATTATATACAGTCGTTTTACACGTACCGGGGGGAAAACTCCCCCAAAACCGAGCCCTCACAGTTTTGGGGGCCCCGGGGGGAGTTAACAGGGGGGCCGGGTTAAAAATAGGTGGGACCCACCATTTTTATCACTCACCCCGGTTTTGCCTCTGTTTTTGGCCCCGGTTCGTTTATCTTTTTTGTATTATATAAGCATCCTTATGTTAACATATTTACTTGTCTCGACAGTTGTGTGCTTTAGTAGAAGTTGTGTCGTCCTGTTAGATCTCACTGTTGCATAAATATGCAATATATTTCTAAACTGATTCACAACATTTAACATTAGTGTGCAAGTATCTGAGTGGTAGGTTCATGATCCAGGTCTCCGTTATGGCAAAACTCAAAAGGTGGAGTGTCCATGTTGAATAACATTTGAATTTTGATTGAATGACTTTTGAAGTTTGATTTCTTTATTTTTAACCAGTTTTCGGCCCTCATCTGTTCAATGATACCATTTCTAATCGATTTTGTTGTTCTCTGTTGGTAGATATATATTCAAGAATTTGAGATACTTAATAGAGATCAGGTATTGCCCGGTACTATGAACTTCTGAAGGAGCTTTGCACGACTTGGTACAAGATGTGGCTTGGGAAAGAATCCTTAGAATCACAAAATGTAAGAGATTATTGCGGATGGAGGAATTCTAAATTGGGAGGTCTTGCAGTCCTTTTGGTATTGGCTTAAGTGATTTCTGTCAGGAAAAAATTAGTTAGCCACTTGGAGAGCCTTGCAGTTGGCTTGGACTATCAAACTTTACTCCGAACATTGTAGAACAAGAATGTAACACAATGGAAATTTGCAGTTTATCTAGTGTGTTAGTTTGTTCTAAAATTAATATGTACAATAAGAAACTCAAGCCACCTACAGAACAGTAGCACCTCAGTGTGAAAGAAAGGGCCAACTCACAATTACTGGTGATGGATACAGACGTCCATGTCTGGAACATTCATACTTATAGTTTAAAATCCCTTTTTTTCCCCTTCAATTGGCAAGTCATTATAGAAAAGAAAAGAAGCGGTCAGGAAGAGATAAGTCCAGAAGCGCTTTCTACGGTCTTGTAAGGAGACTTGCCATGTGTTAGTAGTGTCTGTTTACGACCTAATGCCCTGCTTCTAACAAGGAGATTATGTATAACAAGGAGATTGAGCATGACTGTATGAACTGCTTCATGAATGTGAGTTCACAAATAAGGGTTCGTTTGTAATTCTGTTACATTTCAGAAAATTTGTAATTCTGAAAGTTTGTATTTCTGATTTCAGTTCATACAAGCTGTTACATCCCAATGGAATCAACACTCCTTAAAAGTCCGGATCACAGTGAAACTGTTGTCCAAGGCTGGTAGCCTGTTCCACTACACAAATCTAGAGCGCCAATAGATACAAGGAAGTGAGGAAAACAAAACTACCATGATTATTGAGCAGAAAACATGTATCGAGTCAATGGGGCATAAATTACCATGATTATGGTGGAAAATTGCATTCATCGTAACGATCTCTGAGTTTCAGCATGTAAGGTAATTGTTCAAGATGAATCTTCCTTTCTTGTGAAACAAAACTAAAGGAAAACTTGTCAATATGAGTTCAAAGATTATGCAACCAAAACCTGACAACAAAACGGTAATACGAGCAATCAAAACGGTATGTTCTGAGATATAAACCATGGAATTTGTATAGACAACCACCGGCATTCGAATATGAAGTTTTACATAACACGAAGCAACATGACCTTACCAGCACCTCACAGTTCTTACCTCTATTTTTTTTTCTGAGCTTCGTACATAAGCTAAATGTGTTGTGAGGGATGTTATGTGGACAGTAGCCTCGTACTATTATGAAGTGGTAGTATAACTTGATAGAGTAGCAGAATCATTAACCTCAACCTATCAATTGAGTATAAAGCACAAGGAATCACAACTGTAAGATGAGGGATAGCACCATCCAACTATGCATTAACAAAACAAAATGCATTAAAGATGGCAGATATGGACAATCAACATGAAGACCCATTAAAACCAACTGATCAAAACCTCTTTAAAATCCAAAACGAAAATCAAATTTAAGGCACATAAATCGCGAAGGAAGCAACAAATGGATGAAAATAAAGCAGATATCGCATTATACTTGTCATGGCAGGAGGCTGAACAACACAGGCATGTTGCAGAACTGTTTCGGAACCTTATGAAAGGGTGCAGAAATAATTGTTCACATTAAAATAAATAGTGAAAATAGAATTCTGCACCTAAAATATGCCTGCAACAGAAGTGCAAAAACAGAATTTCACATAAAAAATGGTGAAAACAGCATTATGCACCTCATAAACTAAAGATTGCAAAAAGTAACTATCCACGTGAAACAGGGAGAAAAATCAATTTTGCAGAAATGCTTTCATATAGCAGACAAACATGAACCTTATTCACCTTATGAAACAAAATATTCACCATCAAAAACCTTCTTAGTATCCACTGACAGGGAATAGAGATCTTTATAGCTGAATACCTTGATTTCGCAGTTCTGACAAGCAAGCCATTTGTTGAAGGCGATCCTGACAAGCCGTTTGTTGAATAAGCATGCAAACTTTTCCAGATTCCTTCCTATCATAGCAATTATTCATGCATCTTGACATGTTCTCTGGGCGTCCAACCTACATTCACGATATTGTTCGAAAATTAGCTTAGGTGATGAAACCACCGATTCGAGCTATTGCCACAAAATTTAAGCATGCCACAAGAAAAGAGAATATTGAAAGTGTGAATTTATGTTAATCTATCCAGATTGAGCTCCACCGACTGTGCTGTTCGATACAGGAAAGCAAGCTGGATAGGATGGCTAATTATTATTCAGGAAACATACCCGTCATCAAGATTCTGGAAGTAGCGCCAGATCAGTAAGAAAATTCAGCAGGCATGGATTCAGGGTTTGCCAATAAAAAAGGAAATACAAGTTGCAAGTTACAAAATTCAGCAGCCGTCAACTACTTAGTATAATCGAAGGATAAACAACCAGCGAGTACAGAGAACATAAACAACCATCACAAGAGCCAACGATGTTTTAAATTTTAAAGTCCTAAAATCACAACTTATCAGGATATTATATATGCAAGTAAACTACAACATGAAAGCTAAAGATCAAACCCCAAAAATCCGTACATGTAAGCTTGATACATCCTTTATTATCAACAAGAATATTTGCACCTCGAACGAAGGACTGACTAAATCCAGTGAGTGAGGGGAGTGAACACACTACTTGTCGTAGAGAAATGCAAACTAAGTAAGATACCTTAATGTCTCTATGCATGATTCCATTCCTTTGGAGATACTCCAACCCCAAAAGCAATTGTTTAGTGTACATTATTATAACCTAGAAAGGCGAAAAACGGATGTATATATAAGCATATTAAGTACCTAATCTAATACAATTTGCAAAAATTAGATACTTCGTTAAAGATTGACAAATTTCATGTACACAGTGACTCTGATTAATTTATTGCTCACCAGGATGCCAGTAAGAGTGAGTGCATGTACCCACTCAAGACAATTCATGAGCCAGTAAAATAACAGGATGTTAATACAGGTATTCAGTAAGAAATAACACAGCTTTCAGCTGCAAAAAGTTATGTACGTCATCAACTGGTTGCCTTCAACTAGAAATAAGTGGCAACTAAAAGACAGTCTACAATCAAACACCCCACACTAAATCAGTTACAATTGTAAAAGTAACATCAAACACCGTATACTAAATCAGTTATAGCATAGGAGAACAATTATAAAAGTAACATCAAACACCATACACCAAATGGGAATCTTTATCTATAACCTCAAGTGGACGCATGACCAGTCTAAGCCCTGAAAGGAATTTATAGCTCTTGCCAATCAATTCCAATGCAGGACCACTGATTTTCTCACAGCGTCTCAAGTCCAAGAATGTGATGCTGGTTGGTCTCCCAGAAACTTTTTCTACTAATGGACTGCTTAGTTGACTCGAAGGTAGACGCAATGTCTTAAAGTTTGCAGCAGTAACATAAAACAAACATCCCAACTCAGATAAACATGGATGAAACCAAAATTTACTCGAAACAGAAATTAGTATTAATGGATTTATCTTAGCTACAACAAGTGGATCAATTCAGAAAAAAACATCCCGATTCAGAAAACAAAACATGATTTGACGAATCTAATAAGGAAATCTGTCAGTTCTAACTAAAAATCTAGTTATAATCAGAACCCTAGTTAGAAGAAGAAAAAAAAAAAGAACAGTCCATTCTAATCAGACCCAACCAGAACACAATTTTTTTTATGAAGTGAAACCAAAAATCTAGAGAGAAAAGAATGTACCTAACTTCAGATCATGTCTAGAATTTCTGATAAGACACATGAAGCAAGAAATGCTACACAAAATGGATATAAATAACCTTATAGTTTCTGTACAAGTTCATTATGTAACATAAATGCAATAAACAACTTAACAGCAAACTGAAGTAGGAAATAAGATTCACACCAGAGTACTTGTGAATCTCCATATATCAATTCATCTCCATATACAGGGGATCAAGCAACCAATACCAACTTATGATCATGAAACTTTTCGCTAGCAATGTAGAAAACAACATCTGAACCTCCCTGATTCTCAACTATCATACCAAAGTGGGATCCGATATTGGAGTCTGGAACCTGGATTAACTGTAATCTTGAGCAATCTGTTGTACATACTATCAATGGTTAAAGCTAACCTGGTGCCAAATGCCAGAACCTGGAGGAACAACAAGCATATCACAGATTGCAGGGATTTTTCAGAATTTTTTTATGCTGATGGTCATCAATAATTTTCAACAACCTTGCAAGAAAAATCTTAAAATGGACCCGATTACAACATTTGCTTACTTAGAACCTTTAACTAAGACCCGAGTGACTATTGCACCAAGACTAGATTTGGGGAAGACTTTTTGGTTGGTAATCAAGGAACACGTGAATCATGCATACCCCACATTTTAACTTCCGAATAAAACAAAACAACATATGTATAGATGAATCTAGTGGGAGAACAAAGAAAAGGCCAGCAACAGGCAATGAAAAACATAGATGATGTACCTCATCGAATACCAGGCGGGCTCCAGCAGCATCACATGCATCACGCATTGACTGCAAAAATTCTTTTGTTGATCTGTATATGCCTCCTCCTCCCTGGCTAGGTGCCACAAAGACTGCTGTAGTTTTGCCCCATACAATTGCTTCTTTTGCAGGTTCAAGGTAACCTGTACTGTTCTTTACTCGTCAGAGCAAGAGCACCCATTGTCCTCCCATGGAAATAATTAGTAAATGAAATAAAATCTATAGCTGGCTGTTTCTCATCAGGGTGTGAAAACTGGTGATATTTCCTTGCAAATTTATTAGCTGCTTCTTTGCAAGTTCCAACTGCATCGACACGGTACTATATTTCAGCAAACATTGAACATATGCAGCAAATTGAATATACAAATGAAACTTTACCTGAGGCACTGAATAGTAGACATTACTGACATGAGTAAGAATGTTAGCCTGCTGAGTGACTGCATTCACCCAATCTTCATCACCATGACCAAGTGCATTGACTGCAATACCTGAGGCCATATCCTAGTATTCTTGCCCTTCAACATCATGCCATCTCATCAAAATTAACAGGATCCACTAACAAAAAAAAAATCATATAAATGAATCAAAAACTAACAAACCCTTGAATCAATTATTTTTAACAAACTTGCAAACAAAATCTTAAATTGAATCAAAAGTCCCATCAAATATAACCGGATCTACTAATAAAAACTCATTGAAATGAAGAAAAAACCAACAAACCTCCAATGAATCCATTCCAGCATCTCAATTCACTTCCGTATAAACAATCCCTGCACAAATAAACAAATAGCAAATTAGAAATCCATCACACACGAAAACCCCAATCCAGAAATCAAAACCGAAACTTTTGCGAATTCAACAAAGATAAAGTAAGGGCTTTCAAGCTTGAGTAAATAAAAGAGTAGAAGCTTTTTGTCTGGTTTTTGCTGTGGTGATCTGGTTTTAGAAATACTTCCATGGTGTTTTGATATTGGAATTTAAAATTTCAGTGGAATTAAAGGAAAAATGTAATTGATAGCTGTAGCTTTGAATCTTGATCTAACCAAACAACGATTTGTTATGGCACTAGTAATCTGAATTAGAAAAAAAAGGAAAAAAAACGAGAGCACATTTGATGTCTGAATAGACTAGGGATCTTCCGGAACTAGAGATAGGAAAGAGAGTTATTTTTCTCGAATGACCTATTTTCAGATTTATACATGGTAATGGTTCTGCGCGACGGAGTTGCGACGGTTAATTTAGGATACGCACGGTATTTACGAGGAAGATACTGACCGGCTTGGGTATATTGAAAA
Source organism: Papaver bracteatum (assembly GCA_023529315.1). Lineage (NCBI taxonomy): Eukaryota > Viridiplantae > Streptophyta > Magnoliopsida > Ranunculales > Papaveraceae > Papaver > Papaver bracteatum. The sequence continues at coordinate 2,025,607 of JAJJWX010001826.1, read as the reverse complement.
GCTAGTGCTAGTTTATGTAAACTACTAGCCCTTAACCCGTGCCGTAACGGCACGGTCCATGATACCGGTTCATTTTTAATATATCGTATAATTTGTGTCACGAATACTTATCAACTTCTTGTGATTTAATATGTGTTTGTCATAAAAATAGTTGGGATTTTCCTCTCATTTTTTCTTTGTTTTTTCCTTTAATATTTTACCGCCGAAGATTCGCTCTAAAGAAAGAAATATAATCTTAACTTCCGGGTACTTTTTTATTTAGGGTCATTGCTTATAATGAGATAATGCTCTACATGAACATGGAAGTTTAAATATTTTTTGGAAATATGTCATCCGCAGCGCTCATCTCAGTGAAATCAACTAATCAATATAGTCCATAAAAGCCTCCACATGCTCCTATTTCGCTCCAGCTGACTCATCTATCATGATCATGTTGTCGATCCTGCAAATAAGCAGAGAATAATATTTTTTTTGCATCGAACTAATGGTACAAACTATCCAATGTGACATGATTTTCCTATAATTTTTCAACACCCATTAGACGACAGTGTTTAAAATGTGTACCCATTACCTTTTCGAAGGGATTGTATATATGCGAACCTCTGCCATTAAATCTTCAACAAAGTATTGTGCCCAGCAATTCGTCTTGACGAAGGTTTTGGTAACTTCAAAAGTCTTGGACATTTTGTCACTTCCTTATGTTCCTACCTTCACTTGGAATACAATCTGGCTACACATTATCTCATAAAGAACCTTGAACACATATTGTACTCCCTAATCCTATTTCAAATTAATAGGTTATCAATAGATCATTTACCAAAATTTGACATATTCTACGTTGAATATTTATAAAAAAAAAATTATGGTATTGTGGATCGTTGATTTCTAAGATTGTAGTTTTCAAAATTGGCATGTTCAAGTCCCACGGCTTTCTAATTTTATATATCTTGTTTTTTTATAACATTTTAGTTAGCCATATAATGTTTGTTACTAACTTTAAACTTGATGTCATCTTCCACTGTGAACTTTATGTGATTTCAGAATCGAAATAGTTATATATACCTCTTTCATTCGTATCAAGTAATCCGTTGTATATCCCAACAATTCTTCTACAACAATTCATTTCTTTTGCCATTTCCGGACCATCTGTAGTCATTATTGTCAAACGCAATCTGTCTAATTTTTGTTGATGTTATGTATTTACAATGTTCACTTTTCTTAAATAAATAGATTGTGGAAAAACTATCAAAAAAAAGAACATAAGTATTACATCGGGTCTAAGTTACTATATCAAAAATACTTCGGACACTGCTTCTAGTGCGTTGTTTCCTCAAATTCCTCGTTGCATTCTAGATAGTACATGCAACACCAATCATTTGCGAAGTGAGCTATTTGCGCAAGTGTGGTCAATGTAAATGTATCCCTTGCTTGTAATAATAATAACAACACGTCAATTTTTTTCAAGGCATCCAGTTGTAAATGGTATGAATCTAATAGATTTGAATTATACCTCAATCTTAGATATCATCTTCTTCTCACATAACATAGCAATTGAGGAAGGACAAATCTTGACCACTCATTACATAGGCAGAGTTATCCAAACTATGTTTTGCAACTGTCTTACGTAAAAATTATTATTAATTCATATTTTAGTCAGCTCCTATCGAAGCCGATATAATTAGTCCTATAGAAGTTAATCTTAAATTTTTGACCTTATCTCTTGACCAAATTACTGAAGTATTCTCAGTCATGTTCTTCATTGTGTGATCTACCCATCTGTGTCTACTCTACCTTCTAACCCAGTGAATGAAACCTATACATATTGATCCGTAATTTGATATTGTTGATTTGTCATCAAGAGGTCGCATGATTTGAGAATGTAAAATATAAAAAATATTCTATAAACATCGGAGGCGAAATTTAGATTTATGATTTAGAGTTTTTTATGATGGTTTTGATGAACAAACATAATTTTCAAACAAATATTTTAGAATGCAAATACATTTTCCCGACCAATAAGGTTTTATATCGGGAATTGAGTGAAAGTTGTTGTCTTTGTAGGTAGTTGTCGTGAAACAACTCGACATTGATGGTCTTTCAGGAAAAAGAATGTAATAGTACTTGAGAGAGTGATAATGTTCTCTTACGCGGGTACACCAATTGCCTTTATATAATACGGGTGATCGAACAGTCATGATCATATTGTTTTATACGTTCCGGTATCATCCTCGAAATATTTGATTTTTGTCCTTATCAATCGTGCTAAAAAAACCAATTACATCTTTCACAATACAATGTTGCATGTTTTATGAAGATTATTTTTATACTTGGTCAATAAAACTCACTAAAAAGCAAAAAATATTATTATACACTACTATTACCAACACCCACCACCATAAAAACCATCCACCGCCATTATTTCTTCCACCAATAGTAATTTTACCGCCTCCACAATTCACAAACACTCGCCACCGCTTATACTAACCCTACTTCCACTACCACCATTAGAATTAATATAGTTTTTAGTAAAATTATTTATTAATAAAATTATGTATTTATGTTAGATTATTAAAGGGACATTTATAATAGAAAATTAATTAATCATTATGAATAATCAATGAGACACTAATTAATAACACGTTTAAAAATGGTTAAGTTGAACAAACCCCAGCGGTAAATTTATCTTTTCCAAGGACAAATCCTGACCACTCTTTACATAAACAAATCGATAATAAATAATTGCATATGTTCTGATCTTGATTCGCGTCGTTCATTTAGTTATTACATAACATGACAATTGATTGCACCAATTGTTTTTTATAATGGACATGTGTTTTACTAAGTTTATTTTAACATTAGAATGTTCAACCACGTTTTACACTTTATAATATAACGTTACACATTTTGTGGCGTTACGAAATTAATATAATATGTTTTTGTTCACCAATACCCGCCACCACCATAAAACCATATGAATCCACTTTTTTTATCCACCGCCACCTAGTGGCGGAGCCAAGAGTCGACTAACCTGCCTCTCACCCCTTAAATTTTTAATAACTACATTTTTTTTTAGTTTATTTTATAAATAGTACTTTGTTCATATATATTTATGGTTTAGTCCACCAAAGTTTACATGTTTCTTTAAAAAAAAAAAAGGCCTCCTTAATGTCAATTTTTGACTCCATCACTGCCGCCCATCCCATGTAGGTTGTTGAACGCAATTCTAATTTTCAATCACAAATGCCATGGATGAGGTTTAGATTGAGCAAAATTTCATCAATTGATTAGTTTCATTATTTTTTTTCCATGTATATATTCTTTTTTGTATTGCAGACGATTTTATTTTAACATTAAAAAATCATGATATATACGATAAAGTACCAAAGATAACAGGGGTACCATTTGGGTGATCCAACTACGATCGTGAAAATATTGTCTTGTATGACATCATCCCTGAAATATATGGTACCTTCATTTATCAAAGTGTTAAAAAAACCAACCACATTTTCCACACTACGATGTTATCGATGTTGTAACGAAAACATAAAATTAATATTGTCCATCACTACTCACCAACATTCACCGTCACCACTTCTTCCACCACAAACCAGGGGCGGAGCCAGGATTTTGAGGAGAGTGGGAGAAAAAATTCTTGGCAAGTTGGATACATGTGAAAAATGGACTTTGTATCCAATTTTACGATAAAAGAACAAAAATATTATAATTGTGCTTGGCTCCTCCCTTAACCACCAAAATTTTTCGGCCTCCACCTCTTCTACTACTCATTGTCGCTGAAAATTTCTATTGATATTATTTATCAAAATTACTTATTAATAGAAATAAATATTATAATTAATTAAGAAAACATTTATAATTAAAAAATGATTAGTCATTTATTATGAGCAATTAGTGAAACACTAATTAATAAAACACTTTATAATGAATATATTATTTATTATGAGCAATTAGTGAAACACTAATTAATAAAGCAATTATGGTATTTAAGTTGAACAAACCACCATTGTTGATTTATCTTTTCTATCAATTCCAACCAAGGTGGAACATTGGTTAGAGGCCACTCTTATGACACAATAGGTCATGAGTTCGAACCTCCCCGTTATAATTTTTTAAATTTCATATCTTGACTTGAGTATTCATTTTTCATCATAATATTGGAATTAACGCCACACGTGTGAGTTGTAGGGGGGTGGTCTGAGGAACCACAACCCTTGATTTATGTTTGTATGGACAAATCCTAACCACCACTAACAAATGCCAACTTGTCCAAACCATGTTTTATACTAATGATATATCAAGTCGTGGTATTGGGCATAAATATACCCTCAAATGTGCCTTCTAAACATAATTTAACCTTGTTGAATGCACGCCTGAAAAGGATACTGAAGTAACTCCAGAGTCAAAGGCACTTGAATGTAATCGTCGTGAAGAGAATGAAAGTTTGAAAAAGGAACTTGATGATTTGTACAAGGATATAGAGATTATTGGTACTGGTAATTATCTTGAATGCATGAAATGTTACAAAGAACAAATTGAAAAAATTCACGATCGAGAAGTGAAACTGCATACAGAGAACCTAAAGAACATTAAGGTAGGTAAATCTCTTGAATCTGAAATAGATCTCGAAGTTCAAATTGAAAATTTTAAGGTTAATCTAGATAATGCTCTCAAAAAAATAAAAATGTTGGAAAAAAAAGAATATGGGTCTAAAGGCAGACTTGAAAAAGTTTGATAGTAGCACAAAACAACTTGACTCAATGTTGAAGGCAACTAGAACTCCTCGTGACACGTGAGGATTGGGCTACAAAGGTAAACAAACTTTGAATGCTAAACATGAGACAAAGTTTGTAAAACCTAAAGACTCTGCTGAAGAAATTGCTTCAAAAGATTGCTCTTCCATAAAAGAAAAATTTGTAGCACCTTCATCTTCAGCAAATGATGGAAAATGTAAAATCCGTCAAACTCCAATACAAGTGGATCCACAACAAGGTAACACTAAGCCTCATGATTCGTGTGTTATTTAGCATTGCTTTTATTGTGGAAAAAAAAAGACACTTGGAAAGGGGATGCAGATTCCGTAAAAGGAATGAGAAAGCCATAGATGCACGTGTTTCCGCAAATTGGTTGAACTCAATAATGCTCCCCGTGTTATATCAGGTCATCATTATCCTAAAAATAAGCAAAATAATTATTATAATGATAGTTCAAAGTTTGCTTATCAGGATTCTACAAAGTTTTCTCATTATTGCTTAAACAATAAAAGAAGAGATAACTTTGTAAAGACAAGATCTGATGTTCCAAATTGGAGAACGGTTAATTCTCAGAGTTTTCAACAATTCAGTTACCCTAATGTTTCCTCAAGAGATTCGTCAAAGATTTCAGGAGAAAATAATAGGAAGAACAAAGCTTCTCCTGTAAAACCCATTTCTAAATAGAGTCCAAAGTCTTCTCTAAAGACAACCAGGGAGGTATCAAAAGATAATCACAATGATGACACTCGAATGATAAGTTTCAATACTCGTGACATTCTGAATATTGTGCTAAACGTTCTTGATCAAATGAATGTATCTCCGTGTTGTCATCGATTTATGAGATAATTGGGTCTTATATTGGTTACATTTTTATGATTTTGTGACTTTTGATTTAGCGGATTTCATATCTAACCTATTGGGTTTCTTAATCAAATAATCATAAAAGGATGATGACAATTAATATCATATGTGAGTCACGATTATACTATTATCAATTTATTGTTCATAAGTTGTATATATAGTATACATACGAGTTTTTGGTTTTAGCTTATTATTATTGGCACGTAATAGTTAAAATTAGTTCAACCTTTCTCTGGTAAAGGATGCTTTTCTTGTTGTTCTTTTCTTGCGAGAAGATGACAACACAATGGGGAGAAGAGGATGAGGAATCTGAGGTAATGAATTTGTTAATTAATCATTTTCCTGTTTAGGAAAAGCCTGCTTATATTGCATATATTTTTCTTTTGCTTAGCAAAATTTCGGTACAATTGATATATATTTCATTTTTGTGTATGGATGTGTGTGTGTGTGATTCAATTTTTTCCGGTTAAGAAAAACTGTGTCAATTTATTTGACTTATTGTTTGGTATCTTCTTTATTGTTTGATATCAAGTGTTTTTGCTTAACGAAATTTCGGTGCAATTGCAGTGCTATAATGTCTATGTTTGTTTCAATTGCTTCCGATTAAGAAAATAATTTTGCAGGTCAATTTATTTTGGTTTGTATGTATTGTTTATGGCTTAACGAAATACGATATCATTTGTTTAGTCCAATTCGATTCCGGATAAGAGAAACTAAGTTAATTCTGATCTTAGTTAGACTTATCAAATTGAAGGATTCGGTTATTCAAGTCTAATCGGATGCCTTAACAAGAAATACTATTTAACTAACCTAGTACTTGTCTTGTCTAAAGTGAAAGTTCTAAGTTATTGTCTGAATAATTAGAACCCGATGAGAGAAATAAAGTTAATTCTGATCTTTATTTTGGTCTTATTGAAACAAGCAATTGTATGTTTACAATCTGTTTAACAAGGGAATTAAGTTTCTTAGTCAATTTGTTAAACTATTAGGGAAAATTGTTTCGGGCAATTGTTTCCTTGATAACATATTAAAACTAAATTACTTGTAGTTTCGGTTTTAATATTGGTTATCTAAAGTGGTATGTGAAACCTTCATGCTTAACTCTTATAGGTTGTATACAAGTCTTTTAGATTTGTAAGATCCTTTCGGTTTGACCTTTATTTGCTCGAACCTTTGCCATTTTGTGACAAAAATGGGGAGAAATATATGGAGTAAACAAGTGATTTTTAATTAATAAGAAAGGACAATTGTGCTTAAACATTTATCTAACGAAAGAGTAAAGCATTGACTAAGAGGGGGGGGGGGACATATCATATTGATGTGTAGTAATTCTTACTACAAAAGGGAATAACAAAGATGTTCGGATTGAATATTTACCTAGCTCACCTTTATGGGGAGTAAAAGATTTTGTTATTCGAATGCTTCAACAACGACATTTATTTTTGAATATCTGCATATTATCGTGCTGTTGAAATATGGATTAAGCGTATGTAGAATTAGTTATTTTTGTAATTCGTTTATCTTCATATGTAATAGAGTTTTGTCACCAAATTTCCAAAGGGGAGATTGTTAGAGCACTGCTCGGTTAAACCCACAAAGCGTTGGTATGTCAAGTTTGGTTGTCATATTTAGTTCCAAAACTCGAGTCGCATAATAAATAAACTAGAGTCAACTTCTTTAGGCTATGCTAGAAATGATAGAATTATTGTGCTCCATCTACTCACGAAGATCTGAAGATTGATTGAAGACAACAAAGACATTATCCTTCAGCTTGAGGTTAGTAACTACGGCTTGACTTGTTCCATTTCTATATTGTTTCTTTCAAATCTTTTAGATTGAAAACATAACATGCGAGGTTATAGATAATACTCTAGTATTTGACTTGGTCATATTATTATGATCAAATTTTCAAGGAATTTATTGAAACGGAGTACTACCTCCGTCCCACTATTAGTTGACCTAGTAGTATAATTTAGAAATGATTTATCTCTCAAACTATACGACGGATATTCGTAAATTTTATATCATTGAAAAGCATTTTAAACACCTACGTAGCGAACATAAACATGAGTATCAAATGATATAAAATCAACTATTATTAACACAAAATATAGAAATAAATAGGTCAACTAATAATTGCACGGAGGGAATATAATGCTTATCTTTTGAACTTCGTAAATACGACATCAACATAATCTTATGAATGCTAGTGTGATTATGTGTATGGGTAAAGGTGAAGATTTCATCCTAAGGAAACAATGTTTACATTTTTTTAAAGGTAGTACATTCATGAACTTGTTTTATGAATCGAAAGAGAAATCGCTAGGCTTATTGGTATTGTTATTCATTGCATATCTTTGGATTACCAATATGTGTGAGTTAGTAGAACAGATCATAACTTGTTATGTATCTTGGTATAACTAATCACAGTGCTTGACTTATGATTTGGTATGACAGGTTTTTATCAATTAGTGTAACAGATCCTAAGTAATCACCTGAGATGGTATGATCGATATTTGTAATTGGTGTGACCGATCCTAGTAATTGGTGTGACCGATCACAAAAAAATTGTGTAATCGATCCTAGTAATTGGTGTAACCGATCCTAGTAATTGGTGTAACTGATCCTAGTTACTTGTGTAACCGATCACAAGAAATACCATGAGTATATGGTAACCGGTCCTGATAATTGACGTAACCGAACCTGGTAACTGATGTAGCCGGTCTTGGTAACTTGTGTGTTTGATCACAAGTAATCAATATTAATCGATCCTTGTGATTGATAGAACCGATTGAACCCATGATTGTGATTTGATAATTGATCAATCACATAGTTGTCTTGGAATACAGATGAACCAATTCTAAACTTGTTTGGAAGTGTGGTATAATCGATTCCAAGATTGTAAATATGAAAGAGGATTAATATATAAAAGATGTCAACATACTTTGAACACAAACAATAACTCTTATCTTTTATTGTTCAAAGATATTCCTTAATTACTCAAGGAGATCCCACTCCGAAATAAATTAAGAATCTTTTAATTAAGGTTGTTAGTTTTATATGCTTTATTTAATTACCTACAATTAAATGCATATCTCTAGAGAATAAAAATTAGTAATGTGCATTTACTAATTAGAGATTTTCTATTGAGAGATTTCAGAATATATTGGACAAAGCATTTCCAGGAATTATGAAAACAGATTTGGGCATTTATTGCATATCTTGAGAATATTCGATTTTGGAAATTCTTTGGTGTCCAAACATCCTTGGTATATAAATACGTAAGTTTGCATCTCTAGCAAACTATCCTAAGAGCCACGCAAACTTCATCTTTTTGTTGTTTCTGGTGGAGCCGTCTATCCGAAGAGGAAAGTGCCCTAATTAGGCGAAATCTCTTACGACCGCTCGTTTAAAGACTTATGTGGAATCAAGAAGCTCTACGAGTACCGTTGGTGGGAAACTAGATGATTGCATTGTTATTTTAGTTTTCGATTATTTATTTAATTGACTATCGGTTGTTGAATCTTTGATTGCACCTAGTTTGTTTATTCTTGAGAACCTTCTCTTATGATATATAAGGCTCACTCAAACTAGATAAAAGATTTAACGTTTCTACATATTTGAGTTTTTCTAGATCCGTAAGATAGATTCATTGATTTCCCATTGTTAACAGACTCCGTTCTATGCGACAAATCAATTAGGAATCAAGTTTGTTTTTGCAGGTTGTTATTATGAAGATTAAATCGAGGATTGAAGACTTTGAAGATTTGAAGACTTTTATTCTTATGTTTTGATCTTGGTGTAATTTTCCGTGACTTGATTTTCCGGGATTAAAAGGTTGTTTATTTTCGATAAACATAAGCCTTTTTAGATCAACAAGTTGTTTGTGATTTTATCATAAACCTTGTAATCAAGATTGATTATTTCAGTAATCATTGTCTTGTTTGATCTTGTAACCGAGGAGCTTCGGATCTGGTAACAAGTCTTAAAAATAGAATATTTGTAACTGTGTTTTTATCATATATTTCGGTATTGTGATTATAAAGTAAGTTTGGTTACCAAACAGTTTTGATCCTTTACTGTAAGGATATCTAGTATCAAATATCTATTGAGAACTTCGGTTCTGCTATATATTATCAATACAAGAATACTGCTGAAGCTAAGTAACTAGGATTTTAGTTTACTTGGTATTGTCTACACGAAGTTGCAAGTTTACTTTTTGTAGCGTCTTAATTCATTGAGTATTCTAAACTGGACTAGGTCCCGGGGTTTTTCTACAAAATTGTAGTTTTCTTTGTTAATAAAATTCTGGTGTGTGATTTACTTTGTTTCCGCATTATAATTGTGTTTATATTATAATTAAAGTAAATACACTTGCACGTTAACTATGCACTTGATATTTATCCTATAAGGTTTCGGTTGTATCGTACCTATTATCAAGTGAACACTTTGTTGTAGTATTGTTTTAATTTCATATCCATAGACAATCACACAAAAGTGTATTGGATTTCTTCACTTGACTTTGATATTCTCACATTGTTAGGCCAGTCCGGACTAACCCTATTTCAAGTGGACACCTTGTTAAAATATTCATTGAGTGATTGTTGCTCCAAAAGGTTTATACACGATAGAGATTGAATAGGTTGTGATCAAATAAAAAGACTGTGCTGTTTTTTGGATACCCTCGTCTTTTCAGTATCCACACCCAAAACTCTCAAGCCTCTCTCTCCAAAGTCGAAAATGCGTTATGCCCCGGAACTTTGCCCCCAAATGTTTCTCAGTGACGTGTCGTCACCTTAGTCGGTAACCCGACACTAAGAGACCCTCTGTCTGCCCTAGAATCACAGGAAAAAGGGTGGGGGTGCGTAGCATGGTGGAAACAAAGTATCTGCTGATTCTGCTCACTTCTGTTTACTCAGCCAAAACCCAGTTTCCCCTAAAACTCAATCATGTCAATCTCTTCTTCCTTTCGACTGTCACCCCCCAAAATCCCACTCTTTCTCCAACAAAAATTCCCAATTTTGAAAACCCTAAGAGTCCAATCACCAAATTTCCCCACCAATCTATCTCTTTATTCATCAATCTCAATCCAAAAACTACCCACAAAACTTTCATCATCACCATCTTCAAATAATTCCACTTCTCTTCAACCCATTGAAGAACTTCCACAAAACCTCCAAGACATCATAAAACTTTTCCAAACAGTAGAAGAACCAAAGAAAAAGTATGAACAGCTCTTATTCTACGGAAAACAACCTACACCATTAGATGCAAGATACAAAATAGAAGAAAATAAAGTTAAAGGTTGTGTTTCACAAGTATGGGTTAGAGCTTATTTAGATTCAAAGAAAGAGAATGTATTATTTGAGGCTGATTCTGATTCAGTTCTTACTAAAGGTCTTGCTGCTTTACTTGTTCAAGGTCTTTCTGGTTTACCAGTTTCTCAGATTTTGAAAGTTTCTCCTGATTTTGTTACCTTGCTTGGTCTTAACCAAAGTCTTACTCCTTCTAGGAACAATGGCTTCTTGAATATGTTGAGATTAATGCAGAACAAGGCTTTACAGTTATACATAGAATCTCAAAAACAAGAGAGTAGCAGTTCTGTAGATAGTGCTGTATTGGGTAGTGAAAATCAGATAGAGAACACTGAAATTGAGGTTGAGGAGTTGAAGACTGAAGAAGTGGGAAGCGAAGAAGAGGCGAATGGGAGTCTGGGTTTGAAGAGTAGAGGAGAAAGAATAAAGGAGAAATTGGAAAAAGAACTTGCTACTGTTGAATTGGAGATTGAAGATATTTCTTATCAGCATGCTGGTCATGCTGGCGTTAGAGGGAATAGTAATGGCGAGACACATTTTAATGTTATAGTTGTATCTAAGGAGTTTGATGGGAAGAGTTTGGTGAAACGGCATCGACTTATTTATGATCTTTTGCAAGAGGAATTGGACAGTGGATTGCATGCATTGTCAATTGTTGCCAAAGCACCAGCTGAGGTTAATGGCAAATGAATTGGGAAAAAGCAGAAAAGGTTCTATTTTTAATCTTCTCATATGCGACTTACAAATGTGATACATTTTGAACAATTATCTCTTGAATGCGCAAGTGAATTATAAGTAATTTTCTTGCTACTTTGTGTGTCATTTGCTCTTTCTATTGATTACTTTGTTTGGTACTGTAAGTGTTGTTCACTATTCGCAGTAGCTAAATTTTTGCTTTAGTCCGGCTTACCATGTTGATGTTGTCATATTGTGCTTTCTCAAAAGACTCTTAGACAACTTAAAATCTTTTTGATGGAATTGACCAAAGAATAGAAGTGGGATCCTGAAGTATAACACAAACGCTTTAAATGTTAGTTATACTACCGACTACAGATTAGTAGATCAATAAAACAACCTCAATGTCCTTTCCTACGGATAATTGAATTTCTAGATAGTACTGTAGTTAGCACCAATCATCCTGTGAATGTATCTGGTTTGCTAGTTGAACATAAGTTGGATCTTTTACCACTTGTTGAACAAAAGAGTTCGTATTCAAACTTCAAACAGTTTTTTACTTCCTGCAGTCCTACAAATAAAGTGCTGTCTGGTAGTTCCCTTATGCATTTAATGGAAATGGAAATGTGACTGTACTCTGTGTTGGACTAGTTAGTGTTTCTTGGATGTTTCCCATTAGATCATTAACAATATTATGAAACAAATACAAGAAGAAACTGAATATTATTAGCTGCTATGTTGAAAATATGGTTTAAAAGACCCTCTTGCCACTTGATTATCAGAACCCAAAAGATATTTGAAATTAACAATGTACTCTACAAGGTTTCGGCCTGCAAGTAACGTGGGAATTCTTTCATGTTTAAATCCCCAAAGATGATAAGAGGAGAAGAATATATGATCAATTAGAAGAAACAAGAACATAGTCTGTACCATATCATCTCTTCGTTCTGCAACTACGAGCAATTAGAACACCAGCTGGTGGTCCAGTCATCTCAAGCAGGCATCTGTAGTTTAACCAGTAAGAAAAATGGGTGAGTCTTAAACTAGCTCTAATTTGAAATGTCCCTCTAATGTTATACTGAACTCTGTTTGTTTGAACTTGGTTTCTCAGCTCCATGGATAAATTCAGAGGCAAGTAAACCTCACTTGATTTCATGTGAATCGCCTCCTGTCTCGCTTGTCCTTTTCTTTGGGTGAAAGGTTTCAGAGATCGCAAGAAGCCTGTCATGGAAATACAGCTCTATGTCCAAGTGTTCAAGTGCTTTAGTATTGTATCTACCGCTCATTGTGTGAGAAGGTTAATGTCTTCTACCAGCTTCATGTTGCACTACCTCTTTATAAGTGAATTATCTTTAACAAGTTGAGTGCATTTAATTCTGGGCCATTTTTCCATGTCTTTATAATTATTAATCATGTGCCAATTTTAACCATTTGGACTTCTAAACTACAAATATGGAGTTATAATACATTTGCTTCTTTCCCTTTTCTGTATCATTATACCCTAGATCTCATATTTATGTGAGTATGCATTTCTCATTATCTATCTCAGTACTATGTACGGCAGCATGATTCATATGGTCTCCAAAAGTTAGGTTCTTGCCATGAGTTACTTCTCCATCTTTCTTGATAGGTTATTACTCTTATGGTTTTCATGATGAAGTGCAGATGCTGATGTACGCTTGGCAAGGCGGATAAGACCGGATACAGTAGAAAAAGGTAGAGATATTGGACAAGTACTTGATCAGGTGATTATAAATCTCCTTTTTTTTTTTTTTTTTTCTATTAGCCTTGTGTATCCCATTCCAAGTTCTTGTGTACTTAGTTTTTCAAGCGTCTTAGTTCATGCCGGCCTAGTTAATGCTTCTCATTTATGTTCTTTAGTTTTTCTCATTGCCTTGGCTCTCTGTATACTGTTGTCATGTGTCTGAAGTTCTTATATGTCAAAAGGTCAATACTCATTTATTTAGTATCTTTGATGCAGTACCCAAAATTTGTGAAGTCTGCTTTTGATGACTTTATACTTCCAACAAAGAAATATGTCCCCATGGAGGAGATAATCATGTTGCAATTGATCTGATTGTTCAACATATTCGTACAAAACTCAGTCAACACGATCTATGTAAAATATACCCGAATCTTTACGTCATCCAATCAACTTTTCAGGTTCACCCACTTTTTATTGTTCTAGTTATCTAATATTTAGTACCGGGGGTTGCTTTTCTTAACTAGAATCCCATTTATAGGTTCTACATGAATCTAGAAGAACACTGCTATAATTTTTCTCTTTTCACTCGTCAGGCGTGGAAGAGTGATAAAATAATATTGGTGTTCATTCTATTGAGCGTCGAACATTGTCTTCGTTCTGAAATTAGTTTTGATACTTCGAGTGGAAGTTTTTGTGTTTCCGGTATCAAGAGTATAATTTGGTTGTCCTGATCTGTTGTATCTTCATAATTCTGAGTCCCAGTCTACACATTATGATACCAATAGTTGTAGCAAGAAAAACACTGTGAACAGATGAGTTCTACTCAAATCAGCAAGAAAAACACTGCGAACAGATGAGTTCTACTCAAATCAGTACCTGAATATCCTCTCCTCTGTAAATGACTATGATGATTCCCTAAACTGTCTTTTTAGTGTCTTTCTATTTAATTCCAGAAAAAATGGTGACTATTATTCAATGTGAACATCACTCACCAATTGGGTGGAAGTCAGTAGTGGTCAAAGTGCACCGTAGCTTGCATGGATGATCCAATCAGAGTTAAATCGTCTATCTGAGATGAAAAAAATGTACAATTCCAACACTACTATGTTTTAACAAATATTTCGAAGAAAAAAAAAAAGGGAGGGAGTATGTTTTAACAAATATTTCGAAGAAGAAAAAAAGTAATAGCCTTTGTGACTCGGAAAGCAATGTGTGATTCCAATCAAAGTTAAATTGTCATTTTTTATGTTGTTGGAGATAGATCTCAACTTTGCTCTCTGAACAGTATTCCACTTGTACCAAAATCTTTGGCTAATCTGTTATCAAGTTTACTTAAGATAACAAGTGCTCCATTACATTTGACCCTTGAAAAGGAGAGGGTGCTGAGTACACACCAACTTTGTTTACTTAAGATAACAAGTGCTCCATTACATTTGACCCATGAAAAGGAGAGGGTACCGAGTAAGCACCAACTTTTTCATCTGTGGTATTTTTAACAATCAAAAGATTCAAAAAAGTAAACAACACACACAAGAATTTTGTTAACGAGGAAAACTACACTTGTAGAAAAATCACGGGACCTCGTCTAGCTTGAACACCAAACTGTATTAAGTTGTTACAAACACTAGTCTATTATCCAGACTTCGGACTGGAACGTCGTTGAAACCGAATTAACCCTCCAAACAATTCAGCTGCAGTCGTGCTCCTTACATCTTTTGAACCTCGCAAGGCTCTTGATCGCTTAGCTGACATCTTTTATAGCCTAACAGTTGCTTCAAACTATTTGATACCAATCTGCCTCTAACAGATAAGCCTTTTTTTATTTCCATTTTGATCTTTCGATCTAGGTTTGGAAATTTGTTTGCAATAGACAAAGTCTCGGAAACCTCACAAATCCAAAACACATACACTCAGTTAGCTGAGAAGCCTGGATTACTAACCATCTCTCAAGAACAATCTAAACAATTCAATGAAGAAGAGTTTTAGATATCTATCTTGAGGAATCCCAAAGTCTGAGATGAAGAGAACTTTGCGATTTCTATCTATCTCGTTCCTGAACGGAGATTTACGAGAACCTCAACGATCAATAAAAACAAGATCAGGATACACGAACTATCAGGTAAAAGATAGTCGGACCTGACTTCACGAATCCCCAGTCACTAGTGGATAATGGGTTTTAAACAACTTCCTGGGCTTTAATAAAACGACTTCCTTGGGCTGGTGATAACTATAGGTGATGTGAGACAAAGTTGTTTTCTAAGGAAAAAGAAAACTTATCTCCGACACAGTCGTTTCAATGAGGGATATTTCTGTAAAAAAACAAGTAGAAATTGACGTTTAGTCCCAAATTTGTTGGGCTTTGGACGCTCTAGTCCAACCATTTCAGGCCTGCTACCGGTTAATCCTAATTTACAAAATCAGGAACGGGTTAATCCTTTATCAAACGATTTAGTCCAAAACATACATTTTCGATGACAAAATTACCCATCAGCTTTTCGTGAATTAGTTTAGGTTGATTTCTTCAATCCTCAGTCAATAAACGTCTTCATTTCTCTACTTCTCATTTCCGATAAACTTGTATCTCTGCCTCTTCCGATCTGTTGAAGGAGACGATGGAGTTTATTAGAGGAGCTACCAACAATCATCGGAGGTATTAAAAACTCATAATCATTTTGAGATTTTTAAAAGTTTCTGATTTTTTTTTTTTAGATTTTAAAAACTCAAAAACTCTAATTTTATCCCAAATTTCCTTTCTGACTCGCAGCCAGCATTTCGATCTTTAATCTTGGGATGATTCTCATCATTTTGAGTTGAAAATCATGAAAGATTTCTTTGCAGAAACTTTTAGGGCTATTAATTGAATTTCGATATATCCTTTTTTTTCCTTAGTTTCAATCTAAAATTAATTTTGGATTCGTAATCAGCACAACTTAGTTCTATTACCCATGTAATCTTTTCAAAAATGATTTAGATTGGATTTTGTATCTAATATTAACCATCAAGCTAGCATCACTGTCAACTACTTACTGAGTCTAAATTTTGAACACACATTATATAGACGAGCTAGTTTCTAACAATTCTCTACAATAAGGCTAAGAAATGAACAAGACCACTGCAATCGTAAAAACCGTAATTGCTACTGTTAATGGAAGCGTCAGAATGGAGCATAAGTGTATTAACGGTAGTAACTATGACATTTTTCTTCTATAAGAGTACCAATTTGATGTTGTTTTGGTTAAAGAAAGAAAATGAGATGTACTACTGAATCCAAATTAATTTGTTAGGTGTTGTGTTCCGTTGTTAATAGTCATCTCTGCTCTCCCAATTAAGCTGCAATAACATGCATCCCCTCATTGGATTTTTGTTATTGTTTGGCTTGTTTTTGTTCCCTTATAAATGAAAATTTTGCCCAATCGTTACAATATAATTGGATCCATGTACAAACTACAACAACATTAAAGGGTTACAAAACCTCTATTTCGTTCCCTAGTGTAAATGATCGGTGTCTGTAATTAATTTTTCAGTTCTTGTTCATTGCTAGTAATCTAAGAAGACTGCTCTAACAATCGTCTAGAGGAAGAAATGATAACAATCGGGGAGTATGAGGAGGATATAGAGTTTCTAATAATAATCATAATACTCATAGAGAGGTAAATGCTTTTTTCTCATTTTCTTTATAATTTTTGATAAATTTTCATTTTGGGATGTCCTTTATTTTGCCATATTTTTGTTTGTTTATTAATTTAAGAACTTTTTTCTTTGATTTTGTTGTGTTGTTTTTAGTGGGTTAGTTATGGATACCTCATTAAAGCTTTGAAAGGTTTTATTTTGTGTCTCATTTTGATAATTTATTCTTTCGGCAGAATGTGTTCTTGGTATTAAGTATTTATAATTTTAATGAATTAATTTGATATTATGTAGTTTTAATTGGGAATTAATGTCATTGCTTAGATTTGTTGTTATGCAATTAGTACCTTTTCTTTGCCATAAAATGTTCCTCTATGTAACCTCTATAATGGGTTCGAAGGGCTTTGCATTTCGAATTAACATTTAGTATTTATGGCTCTCGCCGTACATCATATCAGAACTACAAAATGCAGAAATGCAGTCTTGCAGCTATCTTTTCATATACAGTTGAAAAACCATTTGAACTACGGTTTTAGATTTTCAAACTACATTCGAAGATGAGACCTTATAGTTTTCAAATTGGAATGTAGACATCTAAATAATTTTGTAGAGACCCTCAAATATAGGATGTCAGAAAATAAGTATGATTGTTAATGTGTACATAATTGTACACATGTTAATTGTTAATGTGTACATAGTTGTACACATGCTTCTCACTATACAAGAAAGTTCTACTTTAGATTTATTTATAATTTTCTGTCTGCATCGCTAATGTGATATGTGATGTTAACTCAGAAGGATGCTGGTGTTGATGACGACGGTGAGGTTATTGAGATCTCTAAATGCGAATGTATAATATAGCTTGCAAACAGTAATAATGTTTTGTGAAGGATACTTTCGAAAATGTTGGTGTTAATGTTGCGCCATATTACGCTCCTGCACCTGCGCCATTTGAATAATTTACATACAAAAAGAAACTATACGAGTTTTCTGCACCGATAATGAGAGGTATGTTTTATAATTCTTATACGCTGGTCTAGAACATGGCTCAAAGAGGGATGAATCTTTGAGTTGCATTAAATATCGGTGTTTCCAATCTTTAATGGTGTAAGCTTTTTTCTTCTTATTTGGTTTTTGATTCTACCACGTCTTTTTGCTCCTTTGAATGTCTTTTTCTTGGTACAGTCTAGAACATGGCTCTAGACTTTATTTTATGGCCCCGTTATTGCCGCCAAATTTTCCTTATGACCTGTACATAGTCCATGAAACTGGTGGTAATAGGAGAAAACTCACCATCATTACTCAAGTGAAAAAACAATAGGTAAGTCAAGGAAGAGAACAGTGGTGAGTACTAGTAGTATGTATACTTGTACTTATGTGGATAAAATATGTACATACATGCACACGTTGATTGTTAATATGTACATACTTGTATACCATTGTAGTTGTGTACATAGTTATACACCATTGTGCTATCATTTTGTTTAGTTGTTTGTTGTTTACATTTTAATTGTACACCGTGTTGATTCTTTTTGAAGCTGGGCATAATTATGTAATTAGTTATTTTTTGTTTATATTTCTTTCGTCAGATCAATTTATTGATTGCAATATTTTATTTTTTTGGTGTACATATTTATACACATATTGATTATTTCGGTGTACATAGTTGTACACATGTTATTCATTTTGAAGTATAAGAAATTAGGTAAACATATTGATATGTAATGTGGACCAAGTCACTACTGTCAACATGATTACATGCAAAATTTTCGTTTTATCTACATGTAGCTTTCCATGGTATTTCACTTGAATGAATGTATTCCTTTGACTTGATCGATGATGTTGTCAAAATTCCAGATTATTTTTACTGTGCATGTTGTTTAGTTTTCGGTATGCTTCTAGCATTTATGGTTTCAACTACTTTTGATGCTGAGTTTAAGCTCCAAATGTCCAAATTTTTTGATTGGCTCGGGTAACTTACTTGAGTATGGAATCAACAAGATGTGAAGCAAAGCTTCTCTAGATTGTATACTGTGCTGACAGGAGGAGGAGCCAGTACCGAAAAAGTCTAGACTTGATAGAAGTTACAGATCAGGTTCGCCCATACATTTTGTAATAGTAATAGATTTTCCCCCTTTGAGATTTTCTAGACATTGGTTAGTATTTATTATAAACCGCAAATCAGAGCATTGCCTATAAAATAGTTTTGGGGTCGATATAAATGTTGAGAAGCAAAGTGCCTATATTTAGAAAAAAATAACAAAAATCATATCGTTGTTAGTATCTCAAGTTCTAAACCTTTTTATTTATCCTAATTGTAGGTGTAGTGAAGGTCAAAGATGATTAAGATGAGTTCCCAACTTATGTTGCTATGCTTGCAGCCCAAGATGATGCAACATGGTGCAAGATATTTGTTCTAGTTGTATACTTTAGTTTCCTTGATGATTCCTACCTTAGTATTGGTCCTAAGTGATAACATGATTGTGCGCTTTAGGTTTTCTTAGTTGAATTTGATAAGTAAAACCTTCGTTTAATGAAATACCATATTGATTCTTAATGTGTACATAATTATACACATGTAAATAGATAATGTGTATATAGTTGTACACTTGTTGATTGTTAATATGAATGTTTGGTGTCGTGCATGTTTTACGGGGGTGTACATATTGGTGCACCTGTGTAAATCTTATGGAAAAAGTACGTTTTTATTGTTTTACAACGGTGTACATATTGGTACACCTGTGGGAAGTAAATCTCATAAAAAAATAGGTTTGTGTGCGGCTGTGAATGATTAGCTTTATGCATGTTTTGAAGCGGTGTACGTATTGGTGCACCTCTGTAATTCCCATGTAAAAGTAGGTTTGTGAGTGGTTATGAATGGTCGTTTTTATGCATGTTTTGCAGGGGTGTACACATTGGTGAACCTGTATGATTCCCAAGAAAAAGTATGTCCGAGTATGAATATGAATGATCGATTTTATGCATGTTTTGCAGGGGTGTACACATTGGTGCACCAGTGTATTTTCAATGAAAAAGTAGGTTTGTTTATGGCTATGAAAGATCGGTTTTAGGAATGTTTCACAGGGATAATATATTGATGCACCAATATACTTCTCATGAAAAAGTAGGTCTGGGTGTGAGTATGATTGATCTGTCGTGCATGTTAGTAATCTCCTTTTTGGTAAAGTGCAATGAATCACTGTACTGGGATGTTTCGAAGCCATATTAAGTTTGTGCATAAATGCCCACATGGATTGTGTCTCTGACCATAAACTGAGCAACTTTTTATTTTAATCGTTTACTTGCTTTGTTTTCTTATGCGAATGTTGGTGAAAGGATAATCACTTTCTTTTCAAGCTGCGATTTCTTATGTTCATTGGTTTGTCCACGATGCAGGTTATCTGCTAAACTTACCTCTGCAAATCTGGATGTTATCCAACTGGAGCTTGGTGTGGATGGTATTTTTCCCAGTCTGTGCGGATTAGGGTGTTGTTTGGCTATCATGGATTTTGGATTTTTTGGATCTTTGCAGCGGTGTACATAATTGTACACACCAATGTAAATTAAAATTTAAAAAAATGAAAATTATATAGTCATATGGGTACTCTTTTTGTAGCTCTCGGAAAATGCTTTCCAAATATGTAAAGTTTTTCGATTTTGGACGAGCGGTTCAAAAGATAAATTGTTTTTAATTATTTATTTATTTTATTTTATTTTTTTGAATTAAATAACGCCATTCAAAATAGTTTTAATAGTTTTTAATTATTTTTTATATTATTCAAAATTATTGACATCATCATGAGTCAGCATGGGCTAAATTGCAAATATTTGGACTAAATAATAATAATGAGGGTTATTAGTGTACTTTCTATACTTTTGGACTAATTTGTACCTAGTTGACTCAGACAGGATTAAACTGTACCTTTGGATTGATTTTTGGACTAAACCGTATTTTTCCCAAAAAAACAAAGCTTCACTATGGATTTTAGAAACGACTATGAGACTAAGATATTTCCATAGCCCAGTTTTCAAGGCAAAGATGTGGTCTTCTTACCTCGAACCCAGCTGTGTCTCTTCATTATCCTTTTTTCTGAAAACAGAACCATAAACCAAATCCCATATCGCTCTTCTTCTAATCTATTCTCTCCGAGAACCTAAGATTCAATCTCAATCTTTCAACAATTTCTTCGATCCGTAACCAATTTCTTCGATCTGTAAACATTTTCTTTTCTCAATCTCAATTGTGAACCATTTTTTTATCCTTTTGAAGTGGTAAAGATAATCTGAAAAACCCCTAAATCGATTATTGAATTCTGTTTTCCTTCTCGTAATAATGATAATCTGAAAAGAAATTGTTGTTTGAGTCTATTTTTAGCATTTGAAAACCCGGATCTAGTTTTTCTTTACTGAAGCTTTGAGTGGTGAAGATCGAGCATATACTATAGGTACTCTTAAAGTAGTACTTGTTCTTCTGTAGTTTTGAGATTCATTGTTTTTTTTTTTTTTTTTGAATTCCGGGTTTTGATTTTATTTGGGAAAAAAATCGATCTATCTCATCACGGATTTAAGGGAAAAAAATCAAAATTACTTTACTCGGTGATTGTGATGCAACTTCTGAAATCTCATTGATATGGTGGTGGTTTTCTCTTTTCTCATCGTCGTCATCCATACTGCCCATCTTCAAAGATTTCACAAGTGCACATATCATACTAATTATTGCACCCCAAGATCACCGATGACTTACAATTGATGGGTTATAGTCGATTATAAGGTATGTGAATCTTGATTTTTCTCTTCTCTTTACTGTTTTTTTTTATATATCTTCTATTTATTTATTTTTGGATTTGGAGATGAATTCTTATAGAAATCTCCGCCGGTTAGTCTAATTTCTGGATTTCCTTCGATTTGAAATATGTGATTTCATCTCCTACACCACCAGGACAGTGCACACAAGCTTCTCGAGTAAAGGCCTGGATGAACTGTTCTATTGTTGTTGCTATTGTAGTTCTATTCTAAAATATGTGATTTCTTTACAAGGTATAAGTGTGATGTTTTTTTGTGGAATCCATTGTTTATGATTTGCGTTTACAGGTTATCTTACTTGTTCAATTTAGTTTTTTTTTCCAGATATGTTCCTTTTTTGTTTGAAGCCAAATATTTGTTATATATTTCTATTAATTATCAGATATGGACGGTAATTTAGAATTCACACGTGGGGCCTTTTTTTGCTTGGTGTTCAGACACATTTGGATCAAGTTGAAAATGCTTATAAAGAGAAGCTTGAGAAGGAAATATCCACAAGAAATGAGATTGGAAATGTACTATTCAGTTTCTTAGTCAATCTCTTAGGTAATAGCGAATCTGTCTACCTAACTTCTTTTCTCTTTTTCTGTTATTGTTTTGTGATCCATGTGCTCTTGGAAGAAAATAACTTGTGCCAGGTCAGCTTAGTAACTAGTAAGTCCATGGTACTTGTGAATTATGTAACATTTACCATACATAATCATCATAGTTGCCATGAAAAGTAACAACTACTTGTAAAAGCTGACTTTCTGGAGTGCGTAATGTATGTATATGTTTTTGTATGCATTAATTTTATATGATGAATGCTCATTGCCGATCAGGGGGTGTGCATTGGTTTGAGTGAGGTGATGGCTAGTGCTAGCAAGAACCAGTTGCTGAGTTTCATGGATCACCTTATTCCTATAATTAGGACAGCTCTGTGTGATAGGTGCGTCGTGTCAATCTTTTATCATTTATTTTCTAGTTCCTCTTTGCAGACTTTTTTTTCTTCTTTTCTTTGTAGAGAAATAGGTTTAATTTCATGTTATCTTTGTGTCGCTGCAAGCGCAAGTTTTTTTGGTCTTGTTTCTGGAGAGAAATAGACTCTATTTATTATCATTTTTGATGTTGTTCCCTTATTTCAACAGCACCGTGGAAGTTCGCGAGTCAGCTGGCTTAGCATTCAGTACGCTGTACAAGGTGCCAATTACTAGTCTATTTAGATCGTGTATTTTTGATCTTTTCGGGAGATATAAGAATCATGCAATCTAACAAGGTCTTGTGATGCAGAATGCTGGAATGCAAGCAATCTGTATGAGTTGGAATTTACAACGGAAGGTGAAGTCTGTGTCTCTGAAAGTAAGATTATGTATACATCTTTCTAGGAACGTAGTTGCTAGTTTGGGTCTTATTGGTGTCGGTCTTACCAATGAATTCTAGTAATCTGTATGTGGTGGTTAATTGTTTTGTTGGTTTGCAGAGTGATATATGGGATGGAAAATGAGAGAAGTGAGGATAATAGTATGATCGTCCCTAAAATCCCAACAGGCATTTCAGACATCATTTTTGCGCGACGGATGGAGTGTAAGTGTGTTCTCATCTGCATGTTTTATATTGTTTTTTTGTTAATCTGTTTGTCAAAATCATGTTATTGTGTGTTTTCCACATCTAGCTAAAATGTATGGCGTGCTAATAATCACTTATTATATATATTAGTGATATAGTACGTTTGCTGACCTGGTTCAACACAAGCCATTTCTTGATTATCTTGGAAGTTAGATCTTTTCATTCATTCACGTGCTTTCACTTTGTCCTGAATGAACTGTTTTATTGTTGTTGCTGTGAATGAGACGGCTTTCAGCTGACAGAGTCTTTAGAAAGTATGCAGAGAAGAGCTTACATGCTTTTATGAAGAGTATGAAAAAGACTGGAAACAGGTGGGAAACAGGTTAAGAAGAGATGAACTGGTGTTGTTGCTTTCCATCTCGTTAGTAAGGCTAAAGGGTTTCTAAACTGGATATAACTACGATGCCGAGAGGAACTAGGAGGTTGGTTCTAGTTGGTGGTTTTGAAGATCAATTTATGGTGTTATTACTGTATCTTCATATAGTTTTAAACCTTCAACAATAACTGCTATTCATTTTTTTTTATCTGGTCAATTAGGTTGCACATGGATCAACTTTCAAAGAATAAACAGAAGGGGTATGAGTGATCTTGTGTCCATTTTATTATGTGTATAATATGTTGGATATTAGATTCTATTTGTGATTGTAGGTTCTGGGATATATGGTTATTCAACTGGAACGACCTTAAGTCTGCTGGGGTGAAGAAAAAGTTGGAATGGCTCCATGTGAACAATTAATTCCAGGTTCAACACTTTCCTTTTGGGTTTTGCATGTACGATGTTATAATGGATCATTACTAGCACATACTATGCACATCATTTTTGTGAGTTTTCTTTACTTGGCAATGGTAAAGTTAACCTACTGTTTTGTTTCGAGTTTGATGAGATTTTTCTTGGTTTCTATGCATGAAATGAAGTTCTTATGATTTATGGTTTTATGTAGAAAATTTCTAGCTTAGGGAAGCAAACTGGTGTGAACAGAGCTCAGCTGTGGTTGGGAAGGTTAGAGTTAACATAGCTCAGTTTTAGGTGAGGAAGCTGAGGCCATTATGGAGAATCTTATCAAGTGGATGGAGATTCGATCAAAGCTTTTATCTGCCACAAATGAGAAATTAGTAAGTGTTTAAGTTGGGTTGGTGTTAAGATTATTTCTCTATGTACAAAAAGTATGATCTTCTTTTCCCTCGAACTTGTTTGATATATGGAATGCTTTTAAGAGAAGTTATGAATGACACAGGTACCAATTGCAAATGTAAGTGGAAGATTTCATAAGGTCCACCATCTTTGTTGCTTTTGACGGAAGTAGAGAAAACATCTCAAAACAGATTCAGTCATCTCAAGCATATATCATTCATCATGTCAGAAAGTCGTCAAGTGAACTAGAAATGGTCATAATAAATGCAACTATGCACCTCCCTACGAGTGTCAACTGGAAAGTCTGCTCGGTAAGGATCTCAATTGGTGAAGTTTGTGAAAAAAAATTCGTAAAACATGTACCAATTTACTGTGTGTGCTTTTGATCAGGAATTCAATATCTCAATTTCTTCATGAGTTATGGACGAGATATTTTACATATGAAAACTAGTGGCAATCATATGTTTTCTTTAAATTTCAATTTGAGTGGATACTTGTATGTTTTGAAGTGGTTCTACCTTAAACTGGAGTTGAAATTTTATGGTTTGTTAAGCTTTTAATAGGATATTAGTCAAGGTTTTCCAACTGAGTCAACAATTTTTTCAGACTTGGAACTTGCAGTATTTTAGAAAGTTGAAATTGTAAACTGAATACACTAAAATCATTATCAATTTAATTTTGTTAGATCCAGTTTTGAAATCATTATTTGTTTAATTGCGATTCAGCTTTTAGTAATTCAATTGAATCAGCTTTGGATTCAGCTGAATCAATATCATTTTTTTTATTAAAATATCACTAATAAAATGACTGTGTCCATCAGTATTTATCGCTGGACTTTCGAAGAAAGTGGTTCTTTTAAAGAATTCAACGTTTTCCAAAAACAGTCATTTTGGAAAAACCACTTCCAGATTCCAACTGATGAAAACAGTCGTTTTTAAAGATATTACCTCTTGTCTTGGCAGTGGTTTAACCTCCATTTTCCACTAGTGAGTGAAGTCTTTAAGTCATAACCTAATTATGTTTCTCAAAGGAAACATAGGCTCTTAGAGGAAAACTCTAACAAACAACTAATACAAAGAAGTTCCAGGGATTGAGATTGCATTAGTCTCTCTATTTATAGATTTTCAAAGCTCTAGGTAGCTTTGAATTCAAGCTAAGATAACTTGAGATCTGAGCAAACACTTTCTCAGTTTAGATGAAATTCTTATTATGAATTCATGTAAGCATGTGAGAAGTCTGTCTTGAAATTACACAGAAGAATACACGCTATGGTACATGGTTTTGGAACCATGTACAGTGATAGTTCGTACTGGAAAATATGCTTTATGAACTTTTTAGCGAATGTCGTGTTCATTAACACTCAAGACTTAAACCATGATTCACAAAAACAAAGTGATACAGTGAACAACGTTTTCTTAGAAGTTTTCATGAGAGTTGTAGCAATGCCAAACGTAGTTGTGAAAATAGTTTATGAGCATTTTCTTAGTTCGATACTGGGTAGGTATGTGTAGGGTACGCATACCTATGGACCAGTTTGTGAACTCAGGTTGTTTGGGTACGCATACTGGGCATGTGTACCCTTAGCCGTTCACGAACTCAGATCCTTTAGGTACGCATACTGGGTATGCGTTCCTACCTCCCGTTCATAAACTCAGAACCTTATTAGGATACACATACTAGGTATGCATCCTTACCATGTATCTACCTTGTGTCCGAAATTTCAGTAAGCTCTGGAAACTCTCTTCAAACAATTCTAAATATTCTCAGTCCCCATAGATAGTTAATATCATTGCTTGGGAAATTTATTAATGATCGACTTGAAACAAAAATAGTTCTTGAACAATAAATTGTTTTTACCAAGATTGTTAAGGATCTATGAACATCCACTTCTTGAATCATATTTCGAGAGATTTACCAATACAAGCTTGACTCAAAATTTATTATTTGCAGTATTAAATCTATTAAAATTATACAACATAGTATCATAAGATAGAATGGTAAATGTCGTGAGTAAATAAGATGGTTCAGTCTTAACATTCCTCTTTGTCGGTGAAGTTTTTAAAATGTCTTCGTTTGATCTTCAGTCGTCAATCTTTGACGGTTATTCAGCGGTGTCTGATACTCAACTACCATACTCTTTAATTATAGTAGACTTAACTTTAGTAGACTAAAAATCAAGATATAGTTTTGTGCATCATCTATCATTGACAACAAGCTTGAGATAACAAAACTTGCGAATTCGATCGATCAATAATGCTCTAACAATCGCTCCCTTTGTCAATTTTAGCGACAAAACTATCAAATACATATGGAGTCAAAATAATAAACCATTCAGCTCAAAATCCATCATGCTTGATTTCTTGGAATCTTCAACATCGTCTTGAATTTTTCGTTCTTATATAGTTCTGCATAATATGTCTCCCACAAACGGTACTCGTAGAGCTTCTTGATCCCACAAAAGTCTTTAAACGAGCGGTCGTAAGAGATTTCGCCTAATTAGGTACTTTCCTCTCCAAATAGATGGCTCCACCAGAAACAACAAGAATGTAGTTTGCCTGGCTCTTAGGATAGCTTGCAAGAAATGCAAACTCAAGTATTTGTAGACCAAGGTTGTTTGGACAACAAGGAAATTCCAAAACCGAAAATATTCTCAAGATATTCACATTAAAGTACCTAATTTCGGTTTTCCTATTTCCAATTAATTACCAAACCATATTTCCGAAAAATCCCTTAAAAAACTTCTATTATTAGTCTAGCACATTAACTGATAATATTTTCTAGAGGATATGCTTTAATTGCTGATTATTAAAATAAATTTTCGGACCTGGGATCACCTTGAGTATCAAAGAATATCTTTGAACGATTAATGATAAGAGTTATGTAATGTTCAAATAATGTCGACATCTAGAAGTTTTTAGCAAAACTTAGTTCCAAGCTTCACACAAAGCATAAAGAGATATCTGAATATTGGAAACTCGGTTTTGCTCATTGGGATTGGTTGTACCAACCTCACAATGTAAGTTATGATCGGTTATACCATGCTTCCCAAACCAGGTTGTGACCGATTACACTCCCAGTGGTAGCTTTTGATCGGTTACACCGTACTTCCCGAGTTAGCTTGTGATCGGTTACCAAAGAAACTTGTGACCGATTAGAACTAACTTCCCAAATTATCTTGTGACCGGTTACACATTGCTTAGCTTGTGACCGATTACAACTAACTTCCCAATGTAGCTCATGACCGGTTACATCATGCTTCACAAAGTAGCTTGTGACCGATTACAACATGATACACAATATAGGATATGACCGGTTATACTTCAAATCTCAACAAGTTAAGATTGGTTCTGCCTTGTCATCTTATATTGGTCATTCAAAAGATATTCAATAAAAAACCTGACTAATCATGATTTCCTTTCGATTATGAAACAAGTTCATATATGTACTTCTTTTAAACAAATGTTATAAAACATTATTTCCTAGGGTGAAATCATAACTATATCTTACACATAATCAAGAGACTATATACAAAGATTATGTTGATGTCGTTTTTACGAACTTCTAAAAGATAAGCGTTTATACTTCGTAATTCAATAAGTTCCTTGACACTTTGATCATAATGATATGACCAAGTCTAACCACTAGAGTATGATTTATATACATATTCGCATGTTATGATTTCAATATAATCCGACTTGAAAGATACGTTAGGAATGGAAATAAGATCAATTCAATAGTACTAACCTCAAGTGGAAGGATGATGTCCCCGTTGTAGTCGTTACTTCTTCACATTCTTCAGGTCTTCAGAGTAATACTTGTACATCTCCACAATCCTAGACTTTCTAGTCTAACTTAAACGAAGTTGAATTTAGTATTTATTCAAGCGACTCTAGATGAGTTTTGATACTAAAATATGACAACCAAACTTGACATACCAACGCTTGATGGGTTATCGATCTATGCTCTAACATTATGTGCTAATGGGAATACTTTATCTATTGCATTCATTAATGCTACTTCATTATCCATCAGTATAACCCTAGGGATATCATCATCTCGGTAGATCGCTTCACTTGTTGTAGCTACCAAGTGTAACTTGGTTATTGCTCGTCCTTTACAACAATGTTCAATAATGACATCTCGTACTTGTTAGTCTTGTAAGTGCAATCCATTATATGAACTTCATGAAAGTATTGATCCAATTGAACACTCTTCGGATGCACAATAAAGAGATGCGTTACGTCGTCACTGGGAGCTACCTTCTTTTGAACCGCGTAGCCTTTCTCTTGAGCCAAAAAAATATATATTATTGTATCACTTGTCTATCTCTCAATTCATTCCTTTTAATTGTCTCAGTTGCATTGTAAATGGTGGAAAAAGATGATAAGTTATCCTTGTTATCCTCCTTTAGTAAGCGAAGCATATTAAGTGGTGAAATACTCATTTTCCTAAATTTAGCTATTTTCTCCATTTCTTGAGGAGAGAGCCTTGCGGACATGTAATGTCCTTCAAGATATTCCGGACGAGGGTGGTTATGACGACCTTCCACAACCTTGGATATAACCCATCCCTTCACATTTTTTCTCTTGTTAAATACTAGCTTGAACGGGCAATTAATTTTCTTTGATCAAGTTGTGTTCTTCCTCCGTGTCTAACTCTTCTTTTTGTGACTAACATCGGGGTTTCCACTTCTCTCACAAACCATTTCAAAGCGAGTTTGGATTTCTTTTCCATTTAAAACTAATACTCACATGTCTTTCTAGGCATGTTCTCTAGCCCAATTCTTCCCTTCAATGTCTTTCCATTTAATACCTACACTTAGAGAAATATGATGTTACAAAAATATATACAGACTTCTAAATAATGAACTACACGTAAATTGTTCTTCAACCTACCAAGTCATTAGCATAGTGATGGGATGCATCGTCGTACAACATATCAATGTTGGAAATTTTGGGTATAAAACAGAGGATGATAACACTAAAAGAAATTGTTGTTGTACTCAAAAGCTTTCAAGGCTCGGGTGATTTCTTTTAGACGATTATTTCTACCCTCCCAATATAAATTGGCGATTGCCTTTAGGATACAATGAAAGCCCTACAACAGGAAATTGGATTCAAGGTTTGCACCCTTGACCCAACCAAGAACACATGAGAGAGATTTCGATGATGCTTTAGATGGAGAGAAAACGGGTTGAATTCATTCTCTAGAATGGGAGAATTCCTTCACTACTTATAGGGTTATTCATGCCTATTGGAGATGCCTCTTCACTTCCAAAAGACACATAAGGTGTCTGTTGGGAATGGTTGTGTCCTTTATGAACCATCACACCTATTAGAGGTGTCCCTTCATCTCCAACTAACATCCATTGTGTTTATCCAACACAGAACACTTCCCATCATAGTGACAAACCAAAAACAAAAAGTTTTTATTTTCTAAGTTATTGAAAATATCCAACAATCTCCCCTATTTTCAAAAACCAAAAACATAAAATAAAATAAAACTTATAAAACCGGAGTGGCAAGATCACTCAAGTGATCGCCTACGTGCCAGTGGGATCAAGCCAACGTAGTTCAAGCACAATTGGGACTAAGCATCATCGTTGAAACCAATACATAAATGATAGGTACCTTCTGGGTTTGAACCTTCACTTAGTGTAAGAAACTCAAAGCTTTATCGATATTCTATGGTGAAACTAGTCTTGAACCAAGAATCCCTTATGATAAAACCGGAGTCTCCACACATATTGATTCCATAAATCATGTGTTCTGTAGCCAAGCACTATAAAGGCCTTGTGCTTATATCCTTATTCATGAGTCTTCTTTAGAGAACGGTCTTCTTCTCTTAGGAAACGGCCCACATTTCCATACTCATATAGGTAAGTCTCGAAGGTGTTTCTGCGAGACACCTTTTACTAATCACGGACTCATTAAGGATTTACATCCATCCTATTTTCTTGCAGAAAAAACAGCACTAACTTGAAATGGGAAGTTTTATGTTAGTGCTCCATAATCTACAGCCATAACTTGTTGGTACCACATTGAACCTTGTTTATCTTTTTCAAAACATAGGTTGGGTTTCTGCTATGGGAGATCAACCTTCCTTCACAGACCTTAGTCCCATTTCTATATACTTCATTGAAATTAATTCCT
Organism: Papaver bracteatum; assembly: GCA_023529315.1. Taxonomy (NCBI): domain Eukaryota; kingdom Viridiplantae; phylum Streptophyta; class Magnoliopsida; order Ranunculales; family Papaveraceae; genus Papaver; species Papaver bracteatum. The sequence continues at coordinate 1,994,963 of JAJJWX010001826.1, read as the reverse complement.
TTGGGAGACTCTTCATAAGTAGGTCTACCAAGCTTTTCTCCGTTTCAATGGATAACTGCAATTACTCCTTTCTTGAGTAATTGACTTACCGTTCCTTGTCTAAGACTTGTATGTCTTGACTTTTCATTATAAGTCTTGTTAAAGACGTTATAGATCATATCCTGATTCACAATTAATCAAGACCTCCTGAGATGGCTTCTTCCAAAATGGGATCTCTACAAATTAAGTTCTAAGCCATTCCTCCACATTAATTGCATCTGCTCATGCAATCAATTCCTAAAACATTATTTAAAATGTTCCTATTTGATTTTACAAAATAATTGTAACTTCTCTAGTGATCCTAATTAACATTTACCGTTAATTCACAAGAATTCATTATAGACTTGCATACACTAGAGGCATATAAAATTTGTAGGCAACTTGCTTGCTATTTCAACAAGCACATTATCACGATGAGTAACTCCTCTACTCATGCCCAATCTTCTACAAATTTATACCCAAAAACATAGACAATGTCTATTTAACATTTCACATTATATAATGCAAATGTTCACAATTTATGCATCGGTAATATCGTAACATTGCCGGATATTTGGTCGGCCGCCCAATCTTCCAATATGTTACATATTGACCGGTATTCCATTTTTCCCTTTCGATGTCATTTAAGACCTGCCAATTTCCAAATTTGGAACCTATAATTCTTATCGCAAGAATTATGTTCATGCCATACCATTGTTGTCTCAACAATTATGACGATTTTGGTTTTAAAAAAATCCACCAACTAGAAAAATTTTATACGACATTTTCGTATAAATTCTCCCCCTATTTCATGATAATTCTCAAATGCCAAAATGCAACTCAATATCATGAAATACCATTTGTGTCAAACATGTACCCCATAATTTCTAAATAGAAATTAAAACCTCAAATCAATATACCGGATGCAGTACCATCATTATGGATCTGGCTTTCCTTTGCAAACATTCTAAACAAAGCCTCATTCAATCTGCCACATGCGGGTAAATTGAGCAGTCAATTTAAACCACGTACATCCAACCGTTATGCACCCTTAAAGGATTCCGAACTTCTAATACATTTATTAGATATCTCATGCTATCATAAAAAAAATAATATATATATATATATATATATATGGCATTACTAACCCCAATCAAGAGGACTAAGCATTACTGTGAAAATCAATCATGTCACAGATGAATATTTGGATGTAAAAATCACAGTTGCAAATTTATGATATGCTTTACGAACATAACAGAGCATTAACAAAGGCTAGACGATAATATGCAGATTGTGATTATAATGGCTCATCCACATAACATACACATCCCGTAACTATTTCAAAGAAACCGAGATACTAAGGATGTATTAGTCTTTAAGATTGTTGGAAATATTATACTTATCTGATTTCATGGAAGTTTCCCTTGACCACAACCCTTGAGAGTTTGCGCGCCAATGATTGAATCAAATTCCCATAAACAACATCATGTTCCCGAACACGGTTTCCACTATAAATTTGAAGCTTGTTTTCCAACTTCCCTTATTCTCGTTTCCTCTGTCTTGTCTGAATTTAATCGTCTAAAACTGTTGGAAAATTTGGGTAAAAACAGAGGATGGAAACACTAAAAGAAATTGTTGTTGTACTCAAAAGATTTCAAGGCTCGGGTGATTTCTTTTAGACGATTATTTCTACCCTCCCAATATAAATTGGCGATTACAACAATGTATGCGAAATAATGCCTTGAGGATACAATGAAAGCCCTTACAACAGGAAATTGGATTCAAGGTTTGCACCCCTTGACCCAACCAAGAACACATGAGAGAGATTTATGATGATGCTTTAGATGGAGAGAAAAACAGGTTGAATTCATTCTCTAGAATGGGAGAATTCCTTCACTACTTATAGGGTTATTCATGCCTATTGGAGATGCCTCTTCACTTCCAAAAGACACATAAGGTGTCTGTTGGGAATGGTTGTGTCCTTTATGAACCATCACACCTATTAGAGGTGTCCCTTCATCTCCAAATAACATCCATTGTGTTTATCCAACACAGAACACTTCCCCATCATAGTGACAAACCAAAAACGAAAACAGTTTTATTTTCTAAGTTATTGAAAATATCCAACAATCAATAGGAGAATGTTGATTATCCATTTGTATAATTGGCATTCAATCTATGAGAAATGAAACAAAACTAATTACAATTTCAAATAAGTAATACAAATAAGTTCGACAATAAGATAATTTTGTCGACAAAACCGAACATGAAGTTCAGTCGGGAAAGCAATTTTGCGAACCAACCGAAGTTAACACGCGGGTTTTAAACTAATTTTGTATGTAAAGTTCAGCTGGGAAATTAGTTTGGGTAAATCCTACATTTAGCTCCTGAGTTCGACGAGGGATTGACTAAAACATAACATAACTCTGTATATCCTACAAAAAAATGTTCGGCTACACATTGTTGAATCTGTTAACCAAATTACTCAGAACCTCCATAAAAAGGGAGTTCAACTACCTGCATCTTTGGAAAAAGTAGCCGAAACTACACTTCTAGATATGTTCGGCTACCTGTTCTTCACATAAGGGAACCGAACTTTCTCGACCTAGTCGAAATCTACTTTAAAATTTTACATTTTTAGGAAAGTTTGGACCATTTCAACTAGATCTTTACATGGGTTGGGCAGTTCGGATTTCATCTAAAACCAACTACCCCGCTATGGATCGGTCAGTTTTGGGTTTAAACCCTCATTAACCCCGTTGTCAGTTAACAATTAATCCCATATATTTGGGAAATGTTGTCAAGAATGAATTCCAACGTGGTGGAATGAGGAGGGTAAATGAAGCAACCATTTATTCCCCATTGGAAACAACACTACTACATCACAATTTTACCACTTCCTTCGTACCTATTATATAGGCGGAATTTTCATTTTTACTTGTACTAGGCGGAGTCCAAATTTCAAAATGATTTTTTACTTTTATTACCCGTATTGATTTGCTTGGGAATCATCACAATTTGACGGAATTTTCATTTTTCCTTGTACCATTATATAGGCGGAGTCCAAATTTCAAAATGATTTTTCACTTATATTATCCTTATTTATTTGCTTGGGAATTATCACAATTTAGTGTATGTTTCTAACACTGGTAATATAATTTAGGGTAAAATAGGGAAAAACATAGAAATTTATAAAAATCAAAGAAATTTTTTAATTTATGAGAATTTGAGTACTCCACCTATATATGTGGTAGGTAGGGAGTATAATTTGCATGACCGATCCAAGAATTAAGAATAAATTTATCATTTCCTAATGGACAGTGGAGTACCCACAACACCTCATACCATGGAAATTGTGCAACTGGACCATAAATTATGCTTTCACTATTGTCGCTGCTTCTGTCTTGCATTTGGAGAATTATCATCGGTGTCTCTGACTCTTACCTCTCGTAGTCTGTTCTACTTTTATTGTTTTCTATTAGAATTATCATCAGTGGAATTCATTCTCCATTGTCCATTAACTTTCTATCAACGCTGTGTATTTATCCGGTTTTCCGGACGGGTTTCAAATCATAACCAACTACCGACCCATCTATATCGGATTTTTATATTCATAACGAACTACTAACCCGCTACGGGTGGGTAAGGTTCAATTTAAAAACCCACACGTTTATCGGGTACTGGCGGGTTCGGGTAAGAGGGTAGGGTCTTGTGCAACTCTAAATTCAACTAATATTATCTAAGTTTGAAGCATACCCGAGTGTCCAAATACTCTTCCTCCAGTTATAGTTGGTAAAATCCATCATTTTCATTTTGAGATTGAGGTTGAGTTTGGGGAAGAATACATTCACCATATAACAAACAACTCACATTCGGATCGTTGCGAAGATTAACGAATACTCTAGGAGAGGAGAGAGATGAAGATTCAAATGAGCTATTATCACTTGAATCACTCAATTCATGTTCACCAAACTCAAAAAAATATTTTTCTCAATCTTCTTCTTCTACTACAGCTACTACTTTACTCTCTCAATAATTCTGCTTCTTATAAAAAAACCCATCCATTAATTAAATCTCACTAATTATCTTAACTAGATCATTTAACTAATCATGAATGTGATTTTGGTATTAATATAAATATTTAGATAAGAGGTGACTTAAATTTACTTTTAAATGTTTTACCAAAAAAAAAAAAAATGGTCCCTAAAAAAAGAACGCGCAATTGGGGATACTTATATTAATTGCGGGATATGAATTGCTATCCCCATCCAATAATATATGCTAAGGGGTGTTTTTTGGGGGGGAGAAAATACTAAAATACCCTTTGGTTAATTAAAAATATTATGAAAAGACTATACTACCCTTCCCACAAAATAAATTTTTTAAAACTTAAAATCAAAAAACCAAAACATATCCCCCATATGTTCTGGCATTCTTTTTAGGTTAGGGTTCTGAATTTTTATTTTTCTTCATCGTTCTTCATTCGTTCATCATCATCGATTCAAAAATATCTTCGTCGATTACCCGAATCTATAACCATGCCTCCACGAAAGAAACCCAATCCCAATCTGGAATCAAAATCAAAATCAATTGCTCAACAAAAACAAGAACAAATGATTGCTCGGATTGCTCTTGAGGAGGAAGAAGAGGAGGATTCAGAGCATCAAACTCTCGAACAAATTACTTCTGTGAGAAGGTAAGTGATTCTGAACTGTTTTATAAGTGTTTTAATCGATTTAAGGCATTGGGTTAATGTTAGAATCACGAACCCTAACTCAAACAGTTGAGTTACAGTCAATGCCGGCATTGAAATTAGTATGAATACAATGCTGGTACTGGGTTACGACATTGAATTTCGTATGAATACCATGCCGGTAGCTTGTTTCGGTATTGAATTTAGTATGACTACTATGCCGGCTACAAAAATAAAATCACCTGAAACTGAATGTTTAGTCCCGACATTGAAATTAGGATGAATACCATGCCGGTATATAGTTACGGCATAGTTGTAAAAATATTTGTCTATGCCGGCAGTGCTCTTTTGGTATACATGAACAACCTAGTTATTACCTAAGAATATCGGCATTGTCGACTTTTACTCGACAATGCCGGTTGTATGCCCCGGAATAGTTGTTTGTCAAATTACTATGCCTTTGGTCTCGGCATGAACGGTATTTCGTAAACCAATGCCGGTAGTTATGATTCTATGCCGTTATTCAGCATTTCTATGCCGGCATCTGATACTATTGTGAGTTGTCTTATATTTGTTTTGTGTTTCTTTTTATATAGGGCTAAAGCCAAGGAAGCTAAGAAAGGAAAAGCAAAAGATGTTGGCATTAACAAAAGAAAGAAAAACGCTCGCCTTGTTGATTCTTTGTCACTTGATGTTGGTACCTTCGTCGGCATACCCTTTTTCTTTTGAACCTCCGCTCCATCGACTCTAGTTGTGGCATCCGTATCCTCGGTTTGTTGTGGGTACCTTCTTCGGCTTACCCCTTTTCTTTGGTACCTATGATCCATCGGCTTTTGGTGTGGATACGGAATTCGTCGTTTGTTGTTGACTTGATAGCGGTTCCTTCCTCGGCCTACGCCTTTTGTTTGGAACCGACGCTTCCATGAACCTTGCTTATGAAATCTCACATGCAGTTGGATCTCGTTTCTTACTTGCCCTTGCCTCGAGTTCACATTCATGTTGACTCATTTCTTTCTAATTTTTTCTTTGTTTTATCCCTGTCGTTTTGGTTTGTGGTCTACCGGGATGATCTCCCTTTGTTGGATCTTCATTTTGTGTTGTCCATGGGTGAGTAATTAGCCTTAGTTAGCTCAACAAGACTTGCCATCTAGCGGAGTTGCCACGTGAGTAAGCTTCAAAGAATTTCTTTGCTTCGTTCGTATCCCAAGGTGATTGTCCGAGAGCTTTCGTAGGGGGAGGGGTGAAAGACATTTGCTTCCAAAACGGATCGATAACCTCAATTGGTATCACTTCTTCATACTTCACAATAATATGACGACACGGAATCCCCAATGAAGACATGTCGGGACAAATACACACATCACCCGGTTTGCCGCAATTTATCTCCTTTTGCATTTGTCTCATCATATGTTTTATTTCCCACTGAGACACGTTGAACTCCATTCCTCGGAGAAAATTACCAAAATAAAGATATTGAGTCATCCTTTCCATTGATCTTTTCTCAAAATCCTTCTTGATCCTATCAATATCACTCTTAAAGTATTTATTCATTGTTTTGGTGACCGTAACACATCTCCTTGGTTAGACTCGAGGAGATCTTTAAATCTCCCATGACCGGACTCTGTTACACTAGTTGCTTCATTCTCGTAGTGTCTATACCGGTTTGTCCATGTACAACAATTTTTTCCTTGAACTTATCCAATCATTGCTTCTGAGAATACGAGACGACACTTGGATAAACTTCGTTCCAATTGGCAATAAACTTGTCCAAATTATTTTCGTACGTATCCTCGGTAAGAGACCAATAAAATTTCTCCAAATCTCTTAGAAATTCCAACCACTTTTTATGATTTTCATCATATTATTTGTTCACTCGCTCTTTGATCTTGCATTTTTCATCTTCTTCTTCTTCGGGTGATAGTTTGTTCTTATGAACTTCTTCCTCTAGTTGCACAATCATTCCCTTCTTAATATCCTCCTTAGTGAGTTCAAATAAGGCATGACAAGATTTTATCACATTTTGACGTATATGATATGTACATAGGAAATTTTGTGCATCCAGGAAGACGTCGGCTATTGAATTCATTAATGCATCTTCGTTATAGGTTATGATGACCCTCAGAAGATGATTTTCCCGGAAGAGTAATTTCAATCGTCGTAATTCCCAATTATAATTATAATCCTTCTCGTTTTCCATTAAATACCAAGCCAATGCGAATGATACCTTATTCGATGTTTGCCCCACGATGTTGAACAATGACATATTGTATTTGTTTGTCTTGTAGGTGCAATCCATCATAAGAACATCAAAACATGTATGAGCCAATTTTGCAAGCAAAGGATGTGAAATGAATATTTGAAGGGGCTTGTTGTCCGACCCTCTTTTAATGATACACGTGTAGTTGTGATCCCAAGCTATCTTCTCAAAATCTTGCACAACGCTCCTACCTTCCCATTCCACCTTTCTAATAGTTTCTTGTGCGCTATAAATTGTATTTATAGAAGAAATGTTCGTTCGATCCTTTTCCTTAAAGCCTCTGAGAATTTGTCTTGGTTTGATACATGATTTGGTCAATCTCTTTACATCCTCCATTTCATGAGGTTTTAGCTTCGCAACTAGGAAGTGACCAATAAAATCTTCCGGATCCGGGTGGTTATGGCGGCCTAACCACACCTCAGAGTCCCATTCATTGTCTCTTAAATGGAATACAAGCTTAAAGGGGAAATTATCCTTCCTCGTACGAGTCTTGTATACCCTATTAATATTCTTTGGATATACATAACACTTTCTCTTGTGGCTATTCTTCTCCTTGTATTCCCCACTTCTCTCGCAAGCCATCTCAAAATGAATCTTTGAACCTTGGGTTTTCCTCACCAAAACACACATGTTCTTAATAGCCGTCTCTTTAGCCCAAGCAATTGCTTCCTTTTTACATTATATTCCTACATAAGGACAACAATGGGAGATTATAAGGTTCATTATAAGCAATCCATTAGTAAATGATGCGTGTCGTAAGTGCAACAAATTACTCGATATTTCCCACTAATTAACTGGTAATATAGCGGTAGTAAGAGATCGTTCCCACAGAGAGCTGTGTAATTGATAGGTTATTTAGTTCAGCAAAATAATAAAAGATAAGGGGGATTATTTGATGAAAGTAAAATAAAAAGATAATAAGAAAGCAAAAATGATTAGGGAATCATTTTCCGCCACTGAACAAAAACTTAATAAAAGTACTTGTTTATTTTTTGTAAAATTTCTATCGTCACCAACCGTAGAATAACAATAAGCTATGTTACCCCCGGAATTCCCGTTGTCACTGGATATGGAAGAGCTTGACTACCAGATTCTATCCATCTGAGCCACCATGAATAAGCTCTCAAGGTGTAACCCAGTTGGATGCTTTACGTTTTGTGAATTAGGTTGATCCTAGCATCAGACACATAAGCTTGGTTTTCTTACTAGTGTCATCTCTATACACAATTGCTTAACATAATCCCTCTGTCAGCTTTTGCGATGTACTACTTATGTATGAAATTGAGTGACTATTACACGTATCACCAATCCCAAATACTAGTAGAAGAATTACTATCAGGTTAATTCAAATAGCCAATTGAATTACCCAATCGTAATCTTAGATAATAAAAACAATAGAGACAATCGACAAGAAAAATCTACTTAAAATAAACTCGTAAAAAGAATTAAAATTCCATTATGCAGGACCTTAAAATCATCCCTAATCAATAAAATTTAGCTACACATGGATTTACTAAAACCCATGAAAAATATATGAAAGAATAAAGAAGAAGATAGTTTGGTTTCCCCCTAAAGGGGTGAACCTTAAGATACGAAAAAAAACCTTTCCTCTATTTTCTATTTACTTTTCTCTCCCAAAAGTTAATTCTCCTCTTCTATAGTTTTGGCTGCTTTATATAGGTGTGAACAAGAAAATAATGATGGTACCTTCGTGATCACAAGCAAACTTCGAATTCATTCATAAACTCGTGAAGGTGAACAAATCATAAATAAGTTCTACATCAATACGTTGACCCGTCGACTCAGAGCTTTAGTGTTCGTCCTTGTCCGATCATGTGAGAGTAATGTAGTTATTCTCACCATCGAGGGGTGTAACAGATCGATGCACAATAATAATAAAGACATGAAATAAGGTGGTAAATATAAATGAGATGATGATTTATATGGTTCAACACAAAGGCCTACGTCCACGGGGGTTTATGTTTCATTAGATATTGGGGTGTTACAAAGGTAGTCAAATGACTCTGAGTGAGTAATGAAGCACAGGGGAAATGAAACTCATACTTACTATTCTTATTTCTTTCTCCTATTCTCTTCTCCTCTACTTACTAGAAACTGGTCGACCCCTTTTCTCTTACTGGAGAGGGGTATTTATAGGGATGGATCGTGGGGTCTATTCTTGGAGACAGTTGCAACCTTATCTTCTTGATTCTTGTGCTTATCCCGCTAGTATCTTCGTTCATGGCCGAAGGCTCCAACGGTCATGTTTGGTAATGAAGGGTCACCCTCCTTTCCTCCACAGGTTTATTGACATGTACCCCCCGTTCAGGGTATTAAATGCGGGTGGTTGGGGCGGTCTGCATGGACAGGTGTATGATGCCCCTGTCCCATTTGTGTCAGCGGACCTAATCTCTGCCGTTGATCTTGATTCTTACTCGAGATGGAGTAAAGCAGGTCATAGAGTGTTTTTCAGTACTTCTTAGTGGTTGTATGCTTCAGTGCTCCTAGGATCTTCACCATTGGATTAGTTCGATGATGGATATGAGTAGATGACAGATGCCCATTGGGTGTTGTGACGCGGCATCGTGTCTTGATGTCCCTGATCGTGCATCTTCCACGTGTAATTCTTTCGACATGTGGCGAATGATGAATTTTGTGTATACAATTTTCCCTTTTTCTCTAAGTTTGAAGTTGGTCAAATTTTAGATAAAACTGTCTTCACAGTCATCCCCACTATCTTTATTAACTTCTCCTTATTCTTAGGACACGTTTCCCACTCTTGGCATTAACTTCCCTTTGAATTATGGGTCTGTTTTATTTTTCTTTTTGGTTATAAATATGAGAGAAGTCTCATTTGAAATAAATTTCATTTTTTTTTTGTTCTTGTCAGTTCACATTCCCTTTGCTGGATATTCTTCATTCTCTTGTTCTTTAGCTCTTAAATTCTGCAGGTGCTGTTTAGAACCATAGTCATCAAAAGCCTACGGTTGTCGATGTTCATCATTCGTCTAAAAATCATTTCTGTACTCTTCGTATCACTTCTGATTTAGGTATGGTGTTCTTCTTCTCTTCTTGATCTTTGTTTGATGGTCCTCCTTCTGTTGCTGCACCTGGGTTTTGTGATGAAGAAAAAAATATACGACAATGTATATACTTGCCCCTGTTCTTCATCGCAAAACCTAGGACCTTTCTGTTGATTTTATTGAGGTATGTTTTCAACGTTTCTAGGGTTTTTAGTTTTTTCAGAGTTTATCAAAACTGCTCATTTTTTGTGGTTCTTCACATCTTGATGGAGTTTCTCATGAACTGTGATGATCATAAGTTTTGTTTTTTGGTTCTTGTTAACTCTTCTGCCCCTTTACAGATATGGGCGATCATCAACGGGTTCCTTATAATACTCCACCGTCTAGCCATTATAGATCTCCTCTTCCGAAGAACTCTGGTGTGTCTCCACCAAAGGGAGGGTCGTCCAAATCTTCTCAATATGATCCTCGGGATCGTAAGAATCCCTCTGATCCTCAGATCTTCTCACAACATAAGGAAGATCTACCAAAGGGTTCTAAGTATGTGTTCAATCGTCCTGTCAACCTACCTCCTCGTTCGGAGCCAATAAAATCTCTACTTATTCGCTCGCTGCCTCCTCCAATTACTACGATACCTCCTTCGAAGTCTAAGGCGTCGCAGGTTCTTGGGTTAGTGAAAGAGTCTTCTAAAGGGGCTTCTATGGAGGCAGATTTGTTAATAAATCCTTCGACCAAGAGGAAATATTCAGAGATGAGTCCTCCGAAGGAATCCTCATTACATAAAGCTACTAATTCTGATGCTGCCTATGTTATACGAAGCATCTCAGTTGGTAAGAAGAAAGTTACTTTTAAGCATATAGACATTGAAGCATTTAAAGTGAAACATGGCCTCGAAGCTTTTGATGTCAAATTCTATGCTCTTGATGATAATATCACTTATGATCTAATTACCAATTATAAATATGATGATTTTTATTTGCTTACAACGGTGGGGGCCTTCGAAGTTGGCCTCATGCTGCCCCTATACAAGTCGGGCGACTCCTTTTACTATGATGTGTTGGCTCATCATGATAACTATACTCCTCACACATATTGTCGTTCGGTGGTACAATTGGCTTGGAACTATCTTCGGGTGCTTAAGGAGTGCTACCTTCGGAGTAAGGAGGAGACAATGATTACCTGCTATGTTCCCAATCCCGCTAAAAAAGATTGGTATACTCCCGAAAATTTTAATGCCTCATTTGGAGACTACATCAATGGAAGGAACCGTAAACCTTGGAATGTTGGTCTTCATACTGTCGCTGCTCCACATATTGAGGTTCGTCTGCTTAGTGAAGTGAGTGACGCGAAACTTCGTTATGTCCTTGGCACCGAAGGGTCTTCTTAGCAGAAGCTTTTTCCTGCTCTCAAGCGGCTTAAGCGTGATCATGATTATGAGTGGCATGCCACCGTTATTGAAGTCATTGGTCCTTGGGATTATGGATGGGTACCTGGTCAGCATGGATGACGCCTTGTTTCTGGTAGAAAACCCCGTGCTAGTGCTCATGCTCATTATGGTGACTTTTGCCCTTGGAGGTTGAACTTTGATGGTATGAACTTTGAGTATGCCTTCGATGCTGCTGATGTTGACGAAGAAGGAAGTTCCGAGCTACTATTCAACAAAAATATATGAAGGTATGATCCCTTGTGAGTTCGTAATGCATGTACTTGCCCCCTTTTCTTCTTAGTTTGAGGCTAGTCGAAGTATGAAGAAAATTATTGTCATTTTGAGTGACTCGATAAGCATCGTGTTTTTAGGTACCGAAGAAGGAAAAAGATTAATCCCGTTCAATCATCTAATGCTGCTATTGGGGAAACCGAAATTCCCAATGAAGTCACCAGTCCTATGAACGATGAGGTTATAGAAGAAGAGGAAGTTACTGATGATGAGGAGCGTACATAGACTTCTACTCCTAGTCACGAGGAGGGTGCAAATACTAGTGGCAAGGATATTGAAGAGGATTTTTCCCCTGGTAGTCAAGGAGGTATTTACCGCTGGTGATCCCACGCTTTCTCCTTTCCCGAACAAGGGGAACAAAGATGCTTATCTTCAATCATCGATCCCGAGAGGGTTGGTTCAAGAATTTTCCTTTGGCAAGATTTACTCCTCTGGTGGGAAAGTTGATATTGATACTGCTATGGGTATAGCGTCGGATTTCAGCATGGTCCCTCCAAACAATGAGTGGGATGTCATCGGGGAGACATTGGTGAGAAAACAACTAAAGCGGAAGATAGCTCCGATGGTGAGGACGCTGATGCCCGTGCTAACAAGGAGGCCGAGGCTAAGACAAATTCTGATGTGAGGAAGAATGTTGCTGGTAGCGAAGCTTCCTCTGAGGCATCTTCAGAGGGCTTCGAGAGGTCTTTGATAAATGACAACGATGATGCCACACTTGACTGGCTAATGAAGAAATAATTGATGTTCGTGCCTAACCCTTCCCCCGTGATCCCTGGTGAGAAGAGTTCTGATGCTTTTACTCGTCAGATAATGCAATTAACATCCCAAGATGAAGTTGCGGAGATCTGGGATAAGGACTTGGGAGCTATTTCCAATAGTCTTTTAGTCGATCCCTCATCTTCTGTTGCTGGTATGATGGCGATTGCTGATGGGTATAACTACGGTTTTCCTCAGTAGCGGATTCTTGAGGTAAGTCGTTGATATTTCTCCAAGGCGAATGGTACAATGTTGCAGGTTTCATAATTATTATTTGTCCATTATCAATGCAGATAATGAGGAGTGAACACTGTAATCATACCATGTACCAGTTTTTCAAGTCGAAGGCCCTTAAACTGGAGGCCAAGCTTCGTCACAAAGAAGGTGAGTTAACTGCAACCGAGGCACTTATGCTGTTAAGGACCAATAGGTATTGGAATTGAAGAATCGGCTGAAGGGGAAAGAGGGACTTGGGGAGGCAGAGGAGAATCTTCTTCTTGAGCTTGCACTGGTTCATAGTGATTTGGAGAAGGCTCGTAGCGACGCTTCTTCTTCTAAAGGTTTGTTTACTTTCTATTTTCCTCTTCGTCTCTCCCTTCTGTCTTCTTAGTGTGCTATCTGAGCCTCCCCGCCATATCTACAGCGGGTGACTCCGAAGAGTTAGCATGGATCCGAAGTGATAGGACTCGTCAAGCTTCTCGGATCAGAGAGTTGGTGCTACAAGAAAACTTGGATTTAGCGACTATTTTCTTACCAACAACAGTTGGTGGAATTCTTCAGCAACAATTGTTTGTAACTAAAAACAACACTAGTGGGCGGAGATGTCTAACCACAAGTTTTCCAGCAATGACAGTGGGTGGAAGGCTTTAGAATAAACAACTTAACAACTGAAATATCGTATTTGTTGTCATTAGCCTCCAACCATCATGTTTGGGCAACCAAAACATACCCTAAAAGGTACATATTTTTTCCCACTCATCTTACCCACGAAACAATCTATTGGTAGACAGACACCTCAACCAACCATCAAACTTTTTGCATTTTTAGTAGCTTTCATCCACGAGAGTTTGACAACTACAAAGTACAGTAGAAGGTAAGTACTTCAAGACACTATGTGTAGCCACCAAGTCAATCTTTTGGTAGACACTTGTACCAAAACATTAGTTTGTTGGCGTGGTTAGTAGCTTTTAGCCACCAGGATATGATAACTACCAAGTTTCATGGTTTATTAAGTATGCAAAGATTTTAGAGTTTGAAAAGTTTCTTCTTTTGAAACAATTAAAAATTTTCTTAGCAAGTTTATCGCTAGAGCATCATTTGAAAAGTTTCTTCTTTTGAAACAAAATTTGTCTTGGTGAGTTTATCGCTAGAGCATCTAGATGATATAAATGCATTACATTACTTTTTGAAAGAAAAAACTAAAATTACATCAACATGAGTATGATTCTACTATTAAAAGTGGATTCTATTATGAAATTATGTATACTTAGTAGTTATTTAGGACTGAATCCAAAATGCCCGACGAATAATAATTTTGAACTAATGGGCAGTTGGATGACCAAGATGCATGACTAAACTAACAAAACAAGATTAAACCAAATACAGAGAAACAAGGCTTCAAATCCACCTCATAATTGTATATAAATATCTAGGTGTATAAACCTTTTTTTTTAAAAAAATCAAGGAGTTGTAGTGTTAGAGCATTGCTCGGTTGAACTCACCAAGCGTTGGTATGTCAAGTTTAGTTGTCATATTTTAGTGAACCAAAACTCATTTAAGAGTCGCTTGATTTAAATGTACTAGAGTCAACTTCGTATAGGTTAGCTTGAAAGTATTAGGGTGAGACATTACAAGTATTGCAAAGACTTGAAGAAGTGAAGAAGTACGGAGATACCACGACAACATTATCCTTCTGTAGATGGTGGATTTTCGACAAAGGGCAGAATTGTAAAACTATACTCCAGATTCGGCAATCGGATGAGTATTGAGGCTCATGTCTCTCGATTAAAGAATGAAAGCTCATGCCACAAATCTCTGACTGAGAAGGCTGTCTCTCAGAGTACATGTAGATGTTTAGTCTCCCAGCTGAGACCACGGCACATCTCATGAATACTGAGAAATTTCAGTAATTACTCCGGATCCGGCAATCAGATGAGTAACGGGACTCATGTCTCTACAGCATGAAAGCTCATGCCATAAGCCTATGATGGAGAAAGTCTCTCAGAGAAGATGCATATGTGCAGTCTCCCAGCTGAGACCACGGCACATCTCATAATCCTCTGATGGATAAAGTCTATCAGAGAAGATGCAGATATGTAGTCTCCCAGCTGAGACCACGGCACGTCTCATGATCCTCTGATGGAGAAAGTCTCTCAGAGAAGATGCAGATGTGTAGTCTCCCAGCAGAGACCACGACACATCTCATACTATATAGAATCGAAAGATTGGGCGACAACGTCTTCGGGATGCGACCAATTTTCCCCGACTATGCAAGAGGAATATGACACTCCAGCAAGTTTGTATTGCTCAAACCCTCAGATAATTAATGCTCCTAGACAGGAAGCCCTTCTAGTATAAAGCCATCAATTAATTATCTGAAATCGTCTGAATATCCAGCAATATTCTACGAACCATTGTCTGAATATCCAGCAATATTCTACGAGCCATCTTTAATTATCTGAATATCCATCAATATTCTACGATTCTCCGTTATATTTCGTCACTTCAATTCGTGGTTCTTCCCAGCAGAATGCCATGGGTTAGTGGTAAATATTCAACGAAACAGGCATCTGAGCATCAAATAAGCCCTGACAAAAATGGTGCAAGTGCAATTAGCAGATAATGCACAGACCAGCATTTTGAATGCACGAACGAGCATTTCAAAAAATACGAACGAACGAGGAACCTATGCTAAATAGGAAGGAAAAATAATAATAATAAAATATTAGCAAAAGCGCCAGGGGACTGGGCTCACCAGCCGGCCAGTCTCGCGCCCAATTTTATATTTTATCATACTTTTACTGTTTTCCTGATGTCATGAAAATCCTCTCGTTCGAGCAAATTTTCTTTATTTCAAAGAAATTATCTGAATCACATGATTTCATCAAAAATAATAAAATTAGGAAGAGGTGTCATGGGACCGCCGGCCGAACGGTCATGCCTTGGCCGTTCCACACCTCATGTTCCCCATTATTTTATTATTTCTCTCAAATTATGAAAATTCCTTGATTTTATGAATTTTCTCTAAAATCATGAAAATTACATAATTTCATGTATTTTTATCTAAATCACATGATTTTATCAAAAATAATAAAATTAGGAAAAGGTGTCATGAGACCGACGGCCTGCCGGTCATGCCTTGACCGGTCCCACACCTCGTTCCCCATTATTTTATTATTTCTCTCAAATTATGAAAATTCCTTGATTTCATGAATTTTTCCTAAAATTACCTAATTTCATGTATTTTCTCTAAAATCATAGAAAATATTAAAAAATTAGAAAAAACTTGTGGGTAGAGGTGTCAAACAGGCCGGCCCGGCCCGGCTTTTAGTCGCTAGCTTCGGCTTTATTAATTTAGCAGTCGGGGCCGCCTGGACTGGAAAGCCTATTAGTGAGCCTAGCCTGGGCCTGAGCCAGGCCTGTTTTAAACTGGGCCAGGCCAATCCATGCCTGGCTAGCCCCTAGTTAGCAATTCGGGGTACGGAGAGGAGTTCAGAACGGTATACGTACGGGAATTTTACGGATTCGGGTAAATTGGATTCGGTCAAAAATCCGGTCAACGGTTCGTTGTTCGGCAGTAGTTCGAAACGGCATACGTACGTGTATAATTCGTTTTTTAGATATGAGTTCGGTAGTGAAAATTCGGCTTATATCAAATTAATAGAAATTATATTTTAAAGGTTGTATAAAGATGGAAGAATGATTTAAACCAATTTTATTGTATTATATAGATAATACATTAAGAATAGACCAAAACAAGCAAACAACTCAATGGTTTGAGCCTTAGTTAGGAAGTAAGATGTCATGGGTTCGATCCCCACCAAAAACTTATTTTTAATAACTCTTAAATGGGTTCGAATCGACGATCACCTGTCTGAATCGCCTAGTCACCTGTCCGAATTGATTCGCCGAATCATACGCGAGTCCGAATTATTCGCGAAAAATCCAAAAACTTATTTTTAATAACTCTTAAATGGGTTCGAATCGCCGATCACCTGTCCGAATTGATTCGCCGAATCATACGCGAGTCCGAATTATTCGCGAAAAATTCGAATAACCCATATAATACGCGAACCAGGTTCGGTGTTAGAGTAATTCGGCCGAATGCATCGGATTCGGTTGATTCGTACGGATTCGCGAATAATTCACCGAATTACTAACTAGGGGCTAGCCTGCCATTATTTTTTAATGTTCTTAAAAAAATATTCAAAGACGTGAGGATGCAGAGGTTTCCGAATTACTAACTAGGGGCTAGCATGCCATTATTTTTTAATGTTCTTAAAAAAATATTCAAAGACGTGAGGATGCAGAGGTTTGAACTCAAGTCCGCACTCTACTCGTTACCACTCCCAACCATTAACTCCATTGTAATGTTGCGTACAGATACACAATAAAGACGGCTATGATTTTGATCTACACAAAATCTTATGAGAATAAATAAATTTTATTACTAATTTTTATTTTAGGTAATGACATAAAATCCAGACTTTATTAAATTTGATTAAATCTATAAATAGGATATAATTATAATTAATTATAAGTAATTGTTATTATGTGTAGTTAAAAGAATAAAATAAAAAGATACATGCGTACTATAAATAAGTAAGTTTCCAACATTAAAAGAGTACAAAAAAACAACTAATCAATATAACGTTTTGGAAAGATCTGGTATCACTGTCGACATTATACTTTGGGGCCCTAATTTGCTTCATCATAAATATATATACCATAAATTAATAATTTAACTATTAGCTGTTTTGGAATTAATATACTGAGTACTAAAATTTAATGTGAATAGTGTTCACACAAAGTTGCGTGGATCTGTGGTAGCAGGCAACCTACCAAAGGTGTTTCAGCGTAGTGAAAATTATAGGCACACCAATTTTTCAGATTTCTCCCATTATGAAATTCACGCCTAAAAATCTAAAGGCATGCACCCATTTTTTAGGGAAATATTATTGTCAAACCCAAAATTATTGAAATTAAGTTTTATCTCTTTTCTTCTTCTTTCTTTTCTTTCTCCTCAATCGTACTCTCTCTTTCTCTCTGCGTCCACCACCTACTCCTTCTCTACCTCCACTGCTACCTCGGTCACAGGCACCACCACCACTTCGAACACCGCCTCCACCCCAAAATCAAAGTACTTTGTTTACCCAAAAAAAAAGAAAAACGCCAGCAACACTAAATCACCACCACCAGATGCCATCACAACCACCTCCGTCACCACCAGAACCCCATCTATGCACTTCGTCCACCATTTGTATCTACTCATAAATCTCAACAATCGATCATTTATGTACCTAATTGATTCGGTGAATTAATTTCCCAGTTCCGACTCACTTCTCTAACTAAATTTGAACATCGTTCTTTGCCATCTCCACTCACCTCCTAATTGCTGTGTATTCTTCCATCATTAAATCAATTTCAGTTCCAATATCGGATTGTACAGGAAACCAATCAATCCACAACAAATGTTAACGATAAGAGATGAAACCCAGCAATTAATCCAAAGATCCCATTCTATCAATATGAATTTGATATTCTGATTAAAAAAAAAAGAAAAAAAAAATGAATTTGATAGAAATGCAAGGGATAAGAAAATGGTACAGAGAAATGAAACGTGATTTGACTGCGGCTTCTCGAAATAAGATTGGAGTTGTTCTGGCTTGATAAGAAAATGAAACGTGGTGTAGACCTTGACACGTCACCCATTGTTTTCATAACTTCAGAGCACTAGGTCCCCTTATTCTAGGAAGGTCTCACCCACTATTCTTAACGTCAACCACTGTTTTCTTAATTTAATACGTCAGTTCTAGGAAGGTCTCGCTTGTCCCTAATTTACCGATCAAAGAAAAAAGAAAAAAAGGTCTCGCTTGCTAGGCCTAAATAATTTACAGAAATTAAACACATTAGATTGATGCAATTCATACTAATGGGATATATACACAACAACACATCAATTGTATTCGCTGGTTGGGAAGCTACGGATGTATTGGTGTTGGTCATAATGGTTGAATAATCTGTTATGCGGCTATGAAAATGGATGTGTAACATGTTATGCAGTCCAGAAAATGGTTGCATAACACGTTATGCAACAACTTTTTTGTTACTATTGAATCCAACGAAAACAAAGACTGCATAACTTGTCATGCACCTACAATAATATCTGCATAACATGTTATGCAGTCCCGAAAATGAATGCATAACATGTTATGCATCCAAAAATATGGCTACTTAATGCATTATGCATCGAGAAAATTGTTGCACAATCTTTTATGCATCGAGAAAATAGATGCATAATGCTATGCATCAATTTTTTATTTACGCACTAATACAATGGCTACATAACTTGTTATAAATGCATAATTTGTTATGCAGTCGAGAAAATGGTTGCATAACTCGTTATGCGTCTGCATAATGTGTTATGCATCTTTTTGTGGCTGGATAATGGTTATGTATCAAGTTTTCGAAAACTTTGCCTAAAATGATTATCACCTCCGATTTTTTTTCGTGAAAAACAAAAATTTGATATTGTTTTTTGTACTCGTTGCGTAGCTCTCTTAAAAAGATTTACAACGATATAAAATTTGTAAAATTCCAAGGCGCGAATTTTTAGATATGTTATATCCAAGTTGTGTTCCCAATTATACCCCTAAAAAATTAGGCTGCATAATGAGTTATGCCTGAAAAAATAGTATGCATAACGAGTTATGTATTGATTCTTAATAATTTCGGATAAATTTGGGTGTCACGGTATCTAAAATTAATTGTGGGTCTGACACTAAGAATAATTTTTTTTTTGGGCATGCGCCTAATTTTCCCTTCAGCGTAAGTGTGCATGGGTTCGAGTCCCAAATATTACACATTTTTTGACCAATATACTAGTATAGTCTACTATCCAGGCCATAGCAGGCCTAGCCTGGCAGGATTATACAGGCCCAGGCTGAAACAGGCCTGGCCATAGCAGGCTAAAAGGCTAAAAATTGGAGCCCCATCCTGGGCCTTCTTTGAGCATGGGCCTGGCTTGGTCTGCTTTAATCATGGGCCTGGCCAGGCTTTAGCCTGTTTATACAGGCCAGGCCGGACCAAGTTCAGGCTGGCTTGGCCTCTTTGACACCTCTACTTGTGGGACCGGGCTCTAGCCGGTCGGCCATGCCCTATCCGGTCCCTCACGCTCGTTGTTTTATTATTATTTGGTGTTTTGTTTCATGATTTCATGAAAACTCCCCAATTTCAACAAAATATCTTGGTTTTCAACAAATCTCCTTGATTTTATGAAAATTATCTAAAATCATCAAAATTTGGTAAAATTGGGAAGAGTGGCTTAGGACCCGCGCCCATTGGCCGGCCGGCCATGCTGTGGCCATTTCCGGTCCCACACTCCCATTCCCTATTTTATATTCATTAATTTATGTCTCTCATCTTATGGGAGTTCCCTAATTTCATCAAAACTCTCCAGTTTCATGGAATTTCCCTCAAATCACAGAAAATACATAAAATTACATAAAACTGGGAAAAGCATGTGGGACCATGTTTGTCAACCGGCCGGTCATGCCCTAGCCGTGGCCTGTCTCACACCTTGTAATTCCCTGTTTTATTTATTATTTTCATTATCTCATGTATTTTTCCCAGTTTCAGCAAAACCATGGATTTTGCATATTTTCTCAAATGTTGCTCAAACGTGCACCAGAAAATATCAAAATTCTCAGGACTGAAGCGCGAACACCATGGTGACACGGGCACATCCCCTTGACCGACCAAGGGTGACCCTAAGGCTTGCTGGTCCCGCATGTTTTAATGATTTTAACCTAATTTGCTCAGCTGCTCATATTAGGTTCAAACTCTTTCCAAAAAATTGGGAGTTTGCTCAAACGACCATCCAATGGTCCCACACCCACCAAGAGCCGGTCTCATGACCTCTTGGTCGGTCCTTCATATTTCCATAATACCGTGGGACCGACCCCTTGAATTCTTCATGCGTTTTACTCTCGAGCTGATTTCACCTCCCGAACGAGCGTAAAACCTAAATATTCCCACGTTGGGAGATAGGAAATTCTTTTCCGTACAGAATGGAGGGGCAGACCATTAAAATACGAGTCCTTATGAGAATTCAATTCTAGTGAAGTGCGTTAATTAGGGTTTCAACCAATATGGGGATTGCTCAAACGACCAACAATTGGTCCCGTGACCACCAAGAGCCGGTCCTAAGATCTCTTGGTCGGTCCCTATCTCTCATATCTAGGTTTTATCACCTAATACTGAACCCAGCAGTAATTCAGTAAAT
Source organism: Papaver bracteatum (assembly GCA_023529315.1). Taxonomy (NCBI): domain Eukaryota; kingdom Viridiplantae; phylum Streptophyta; class Magnoliopsida; order Ranunculales; family Papaveraceae; genus Papaver; species Papaver bracteatum. Next base: position 1,973,996 of record JAJJWX010001826.1, on the reverse strand, counting down.
GATGAAACCAACATTTAATAATTCTTTCACCAGCTGGTCTTCAATAAAATTTGGTATTTTTGCTCATTCGAGCATCTAGGCGTTACATGGAGAACCCGTCATCCCATGTAGCCGGTCCCATGTTGATTTGCAATAAATCATCACTTCGATAAAATTAGGATTTTGAATCCAGAGCTCTGCAGAAGCGTGATTCTGATCAGATTCAAACACTCTAATAATTTTATGTTGAACTCATGATTAATATTTTTATTTATTTTGCTCGACCTAGCAGTCAGTAAATTAAATTAGTATTTTATTCGGCCCCACTACCAATAAATCCATCAAACTTGCAATATTTGCCCGAACCGGCAATATTCACTCAAATTAGGAATATTCGCCCAGACTAGCAATATTTGCTCAGATCAAAGAATATTGGTTCAACTATCAATATTCGACAATTCAGCAACACACAGTTTGCTCGTTTTAGGTCATAATGGTACCTCGTCTCAACAGACATGTTAAATTCATGAGTTTTTGAACATTTGCTAATCATGTTCAACTCAGCACTACACGGACTCATCGTCCCATAAAGTCAGCAAATGACTCCACAATCATGAGATTTCAATTGTGTCACATGGGGGGATATTAACTAGGGTTTTGGTCTGGCGGTCTACGGAACGTGTGTTCACCCACGATGAGAATGTGAGCAAGTCGTGCAATCAGTTGGAAGAATCAGCAAAGTAGTGGGTGGAAAATTAACCAAGTCTCCGCATGATGAGTAATTGGTTTAACACGATTTCCCACTTCCCCACTCTATGATTCCAGCAACTGTCACACTTCATGGGATCATGGTGTTTTCAATTCCGATATTATAAAATGTCTCTGAATCTTGATTGAAAGGACAAAATTATTGAACAAGAGTTTTTCGATCATTCGAACAACAATCGCCTAAATGAGCAATTTCTCATCAAAGTTCATACAGACAATCTTTCGTCTACACGAACTCACAGAAATCACTCTCAATCAGGCAAAATTCAATCATTCAGAGCATTTTTACGCTGAATTCACAACACACCTATTATCTCAGATCACCATTGATCTCACACATTTCTCAGATTCCCTCCTACAGATCAACCCATCCTCTTTTGTGATCGAATTGACTCTGGAACGACCATTGTTCTTGGTTTAGGCCGGGGTCTTACAGATTGATCTACCGAACTAAAAGTACTCCCTTCTTGCAGTGCATCTGTGTGAGGTTTAACATTTTGCTCGGTTCAAAGAGTCTCCACACGGTCGACTCTTCAATTCCGTAAAAACCAGCAAATCGTTTTTCCCCATCCACACCTTCCACTTGAGGTTAGTGATATTTGACTTGAACTTTTTCATTCCATAACGTATCTTTCAAGTCGTGCATATTGAAAAAATAAAACTGCGAAGCATGAACACTCTAGATAGACATAATATTAAGGAATACAATATGAAGTTTCTTGCTTAACCATTATACTTTGTATATAAGATATCGACATAATCGTATGAATGCTATTGTGATTATGTATGGGTATGAGGTGAGGATTTCATCCTAGGGAACAATGTTTACATGTGTTCTAAGGAAGTAAGTTCATGATATATGTTGTGAACCAAAAAACAAATCGCCAGGCGTTATTGGGGCTGTTCTTCATTGCATATCTTATGAACGACCAATATGTGTGATTAGTATAACCGCTCATGACTTGTTTGTGTTCTTGGTAAAACTATTCACATGAGGCCTGACTTATGTATTAATATAACTTTTATCATTGAAACCGATCTTAAGTAATCACCTGGGGTATGATCGGGTTGTGAGTGTCTGAACTTACTACTGGGAGAAGGGGAACCGATCCTAGTAAGAGGTGCAGTGCATCACAAGGGGAACCGATCCTTGTATGATGTGCAACAAGGTTTATGGAAGAAATGGGAACCGATCATATGAACATGTGCAACACGTTTTTGGAAAGGGGAAACCGATCCTATGGACATGTGCAGTGCATACAAGTTAGATACCAAATATATGTGGGGAACCGATCCTAGTACCTAGTCAGCCGTATCTTTAGTAAGCTAGTGTAACTATGCACAGTACTCACATGGAGGTAGAACCGAAACTTGTTTTGGTAGAACCGTAAACCCATGAGTTGTGATTGAGTGGTACTTGATCAATCACATAGTTCTTGAAAGTCAGATGAACCAATTCTAAACTTGTTTGGAAGTGTGGTAAATCGGTTTCAAGTGATCAAGCATGGAAAAGACTTGCAAGAGTAAGATGTCGTCACACTTTGAATACGGTGCATTAATGCTTATTCTATATTGTTCAAAGATATTTATTAACAGCTAAGAAGGAAGTAAATCCCAAGACCGAATTTAAATAAGTTAAGAATATTTTTAATTACGGGTTTTTAATTATATATGGAAAATAAAAATTAGTAATGTGCATTTGATAATTAAAGATTTTCCAAGGAGATTTCGATCATTATTTTTGGACAGTCAATTCACATGAATTATGAAAACCTAATTTGGTGGAGTAATGAAAAATATCTTGAGAATATTTTCGGTTTTGGAAATTCCTTGGTGTCCAAACTTCCTTGTCTATAAATACTTTGAGTTTACATTTCTTGCAAACTAATCCTACGTAACATTAGACTTACTCTTTTGTCTTTGTTACTGGTGAAGCCGCCTATCGGAGAGGAGAGTAATCTAATTAGGTGAAATGTCTTACGACCGCTCAATTTAAAGTCTTCTTTGGGATTGAGAAGCTCTAGCGTGACCCGTTGGTGGGAAACTATATATTGCGATTTATCTTTAGTTTTCGTATTGATTTGATTGACTAACGGTGGTTGAACTTTGATTGCACCTAGTTTGTTTATGTTTGAGAATCTTCTCTTCTGATATAAGTTTCACTCAAACTAGTTCAAGGTTTCAACATGGATCTTTAGACTGTTGTTAGATCTAAAGACGATCTTGTGATAATCCATTGTTAACAGACTCCATTATGTGCGCGATTGATCACAAGAGATTCAAGTAGTTGTGTGCAGGTGTTTATTGAAGATCTAAGAAGATTTGAGGTCAAAGAAGATATTGAAGATTTATGACTTGGTGTTTACAATCTTTGGTGTGCAAAATACTTGTTTGGGATTTTGGGTATTTTGATAGAATAGTTGAGGAAGATCGGCATCAATACGTTTCCTTGTGATTAAAGATATTTATTGGCTTAATCTTAACGATTGCCTTTGGGTGATTGAATAAAATATAGATCTTGGAACTTGGCAAAGGAGTTTATGTTAAGATAAACAAGGGAACCTTTGCACAACTCATATCACTTGATTGAAGAGAGTTGATACCAAACAGATTTGTTGTTCCTTTGTTGTTTGGAATACGAACCAAAGGAATTGGTCCAAGTACGTGACTTGTTTACAGGTTGGAGGCATGGGAATACAGACTGAACTAGGTGAACTATAGGTTTAGTTGCTTGGTCTCAACTATACGAAGTTGGTATTATTTTGTATAGCGGCTTAATCATGAGAGTATTCAATTCTAGACTAGGTCCCGGGTTTTTCTGCATTTGCGGTTTTCTCGTTAACAAAATGTTGTTATGTCATTTACCGCATTATAATTGTTTTATTATAATTAAAGTAAATTACACCAACGTTAATTCCTATTTACTTTATACGTGAATCCTATTGGGTTTGGTTAAGTCCGAACCTTTGTATCAAGTAAACACACTTTGTTGTTGTATTGTCTCGATCTCGTATTCATAGACGATCACACAAAGTGTGAACCGATTTGTTGTATTGTCTCGACTCGGTCCATAGATAATCACTTTCGGGGAAATGACTTATAGGAAGGAAAAGTAATAGCTTGAGGTATATTTGGGGTACCCTCGCCTTTTCATGTAGCTTCTTCAAAGATGTGAAAGAATCACGTGTCATATCGATGACTCAACCTCAGGAAAAATATGTCACTCCTTAGCATTAGCTTTAGCTATCTATTTAAGGCATATATAATCATATGCTTCACTACATAAAAAAGAATTATTCTAACTACCCTGGATGCTTGACATAGTTCCTGAGTATCCTTGAGACCGAGTGGGATTGGAAAAACTATAAAGTTTATAGTTAAACTAACAACAAGATATATATATATATATAACATTACCTCTGTAACTAAAAATATAAAATAAATTAGAAATCTAATTTAAAGTACTTTGAAAATGGGTTTGTTCCATGATTGATGTGTGCTGATACCATTTAGGGAATCCAACGGTCAGGATTTATTAAGATTTTTTTGTCCTATTTAAAATGGTATCAGCCTCTAATTTGGTACCAGCACACATCAATTGTGGTTTGCTCCCTCTATTTTTAATTGGATTATATAGTAACATCACTGACCGTCCACGTATTTTATTAATCAACGGCTGAAGATTAAGTCGACCAGCTTGTTACACGTGTTTATGAAATCTTATCTTAAATATTTGCGGGAGAAAACTAGTGTAGGGTTTTCATTTGGTCTCTCTCCTTCTTCTCGTCTTTTCCTCTAGCTCTGAAAAAACTCAGAAGAAAACTACTGTTAATGAATGGGATAAGATGGTTTGTTGATCGAAGATTCTTCTTAATAGAGAAGTTAAGTTTTGTTTCAAAACTTGGGGATTCAACTAAACATGAAGAACAAAAATTGGTTTCCAGGTTAGATTTGCGAAACCCTAACTTCTTGTTTTTAGTTTTTTGATCGGTTTGTTACTTATATAAATGAAGCTCCAAGTTTGGGTTTTGGCTTTTTGTCTGATTTTCTTTTCCTAAAAAAAACTTGAATCTATTACCGTTTTGTGTAGGGTTTCATTATGTATTGAATTAAGATTTCAATTTGAAGATTTTCTTTAAATTAGGTTTTCAATTTAGGATTTTATGTGAATAAAGTTTTATTTTTAGGATTTTTAATAAATTACGGTTTCAATTTGTTTGTCGATTTACCTATCCATTAACTTAGTGGAAGACCACTTATTGCTGCCGTTTAAATAATGTTTGAAGGTGAAGATTGCTTACCATTTTTGAAGTGATAAAATCCCGGATCGTTGAGTAATATGGGTGCATGGGTTTATAGCAAAAATGCTATCCATTTGAGTAAGATTTTGCAGGTAAAAAGAAGTTGTAAATGGTGGTGCAAATGCCAACATTTAAGACCTCTTCATCACCCTAAGCACGCTTGCAAGGTGTATGTTTGACAAAATTCCCAAACAAGCTCAACTTGTTTACCAACTTTAACAGTTTGCAGATCATACCACCATTTTAGCTGGTTTGGGAATGAATCATAAAAATTAATAAGGAAGACATCTTGAGCTTTGAAAGTGCATCCATTAATTTTTATATTCTAGCTTAGCAATGAATCATAAAAAATTAATAAGGCAGACATCTTAAGCTTTGAAAGTGTTGTCTAGGTTACTAATGATGGGCACTGCCTAAAAGTGCACTGCTGTTAAGGTATCACATCATATAGTCTTACTCTTCCGATTAGGAAAGGTCGCGACATTGGAAAAAATTTCTCACTACAAAGGCTTATTTTGTTCCTATGATACTGAGATATGAATACTTTGTTGCACTGCAGGTTATCAGGGTCTTCAAGCATCCAGAAAACATGGCCTATAAGGTAATGGATGCACTGTGGCTGGTTGTTATGAACTCTCTACTTTGATTTTGTTTTTAACCACTCAACACGAAGATGATATTCTTCAATAACCAAAGGAAGAGGTATGATACTTGAACTGATTTCCCCAAGTGTTATTTTGGTTTAAGGGCTCATGGAATTGTATGTTTTTTGTTGACATGTTAGTCTTCCAATGAATCTCATTGTTCACATATTATTTAGTGACAAAGATTAATTGATATCTCTGCATGGTATGTGCTTGGTTTCTCTAGTGAAGTCCATTGATTGTAGGTCTTCGATTCTACCAACAATGGGTTAATGACATAATTGTTCCTTGATTGCAGGATTAACCTGATAAAATAGAAGCAATTTCAGGAGAGAGCAATGCTTGAAGCCAAGTACCAGAAGATGTACTTGTTGTAGGAATTTAGTGTCCGAAGGGATGCTGATGACGTAAGAATATTCTTAGATGGCCATGATGTCAATGGCATTCGAATTATAGCTGAATTTGCAAAAGGGGTAAGGTTTTGAAGCTATATTCTTGATTAATTTTTTTATCTGATTTTGTTACATTTTTTTTCTCCTTGTGGACGAAACCACATTCTGTTGGTGATGCGATAATTTTTTGTTGAAACCAGTTTTGGTTTCATCTAATTTTGTGTCCTTTTTTTTCCGAGTTTATGTCGACGAAACCAATCTTGTTGGTGATAGATAATTTTATGTTGAAACAAGTTTTGGTTTCATCTAATTTGGTTTCATTGTTTTTTGGTTTTGTCGACGAAACCTATCGTGTCACCTTTGTTGGTGATATGAAAATTTTGTGTTGGGACAAGTTTTGGTTTTGTCCAATTTTATTGCGATGCAAAAAGTTAGTTTTCTATGACATCTCAGATGCTAATATATTGGATTATTGGTCCTGTGGCCAAAGTAGCTGCTAACTTATTTTTGCCAATTGCATTCATGGGGTCATGTAAAGGTGGTGGTGGAGGTGGCTGGAGAAGGAAGTTGCTTCAACTATGGTCTTGATGGTCACTGGGCACGGGATTGTAAAGCTTGATACTGGACGAATAAGTGTTACTGCTGTGGAGATAAAGGCCACATCGAAAGAAACTGCCAGAATGATCCAAAAAGCCTCAAGTATGTGCGAAGTCTTTCTAATATGTTCTCTGAGCTTATACGTATACAATGATGTGGAACATACTCCTATGGTGGTTGTACCAAATACTCAAATGATTGGGAATGCTTTCACAAAGTAGTACTATCACATCCATCACCAATATCCATAGATGGTTTACAGGGGATTTGAGTGTTTTAAAGTCGACCTGGGCCAGATGGTATTATGTCAACAGTGTAAACCATGGATGTAAGTTCTCTAAGACCTAAGTTAGCTCAATTACTGATTAAAATGCATGTGGAATAGTGACTTAACATTAGATCGAGTCTTTTGGGACCGGTGGATTCTGAAGCCTTGTTTAATTCTGTGTGTTGCTATCTCTTTACTGTCATGTCTAATTATCTAGTAACCAAATATAATGTCATTGGTTTAGCAATAAGAAAGAAACATTATGTAATATGGTTGATTATTGGGGACTGTTTATTGGTTGTTAACTTACCGATGATAAGGCCAATCGCTAGTGCTCGAAGGCCAATCAAAATTTGATTTATTGTAGTTTATACATCTCTTAATGAGTGTTGATGCTTTTCACTTCATTCTTCTGCTGTTTTATTGCTGTCATTCTCAATTGGCTGACTTGAAATGTTGCTTTTAACCAGGACATTAATCACAAGATCATGTCGTTGAACTCCACAGATTACGGCAGAGTTAAAAACTGCAGATGTTTAATACTCTCGAAGGATGGGGTAATTGTTCTGGTAACAGGATGTTCGAAGGACAAAGTAGGAAGGAAGTTCACAGTTATTTTTCCTAGCCCCACAGGAAAACATGAGTACTATGTTCGGAATGATGTTTGTAGGTATCGTGAGAGGGTCAAGTGCTGAAGCCCGGGCCTGTATTGGTTAACGGAAAAAGTGAAAGCATTACAGAAGAAGCTCAATAACTTGGTGGTCTCATTCTTTTATTCTTCTTTCTGCTTTTCTCTTTACTGTAATGGGACTTGAATACTGTTTTTCTTTTTAAAACCCTCTCATTCCCCTGATCTCGTCATGCCAGATACTATAGCACCTATTGCGGAGGAGGCTGGGTAATGGTGTTGAAGTTCATCATCATCTGAAAAATGAGGAAGAGGTAGTTGTGCAGGAAGAGGTTGAGGAGCCTCCTCAATTTCAACCAATGTAAATTGAAGTTCGAAAATTGACAGAGCCTGTTGGGCCTATGGTGCAAGAAGATGCTTCAAAGAAGTCATATGTTGCAGCTGCCAGTTCAATTCCAACATTTTTTTTGTTTAAATCTATGTACTTAGTTCCTCATTGAATCTGTGGTTATGTAATATTACTTTGCTTATTTCAGATTACAGGCTGAGAACATCGATCAGTCTAGAGTACATGGATGTTGAAAGTCTAAATAAGATCAACAAGGAGGGAAAAGTTTCATGCTTTTCTAGGCGATGGATCCCTGGTTCAAGATGAAAGTTTCAATGGGTACGGCTGCAGATGCAGATCAATTGCTTACTCATTGGATTTCTAAGATTTATCTGGAGCAACTGGTCTAATTCTGAATTTTGTAGTCTATGTGAGTTATCTCTTTAACTTAGTTTCTAAGCATAACTCAAATGATAAAAAAAATTCTAATGCTTTGGTTCTTTAACAGATGCAAATCATCATGCGAAGACAACTGTACTGAATTTGTGTAGGCAAGTGTTTTGCAAGTGGTACTTTTGTTTTTCCGTAAATAACTGGGCCACTTCATGGGGGTGTATGTGCATTAGTCAAACCGATGCTCGAGTGACCCATCTCATTGTTGTTGCAAAGAACACTGGAGATGAGGATCCTGGTGATCCCTACACCATGGGAAGGTGTTTCTTCAGATACCCTGGCATTTTTTTTAGTGAGAGCATAGATGAATAAAGATCCAGACTCTTAGCCATCACTCAATCACCGCTAAGGCCATGTGTCTTTTATATATTATAGTTTGATGTTTTGGATATATTTTGGATATTTTGAATATTAAATGAGTTAAATATTATTATCAAAATGAAGTTTATGCTTATTTTTTCATGATATTCTCGAGAAACTACTCTAGTAACTCAAATCTATGGACGGGACAAGCCTTTGAGCAACAGTAATAGCACCTTGACCGGCTGGTTTGTAATGGCTCAAACCCATAAGCAACCGAATTAACAGTGTGTATAACTTCTCACCAACTCAGAGCTAACAACAGCTGAAATTATCATCCAACAAACATTACGGAAGCTTAAATTCTTGAGCAACTAAAATTCAGTGAAAGGAAACTCTCTTCCATCGAGACATATAGAATGGCCACCTCTACCAACATCGTTTAAGTCTCGAGCCACCAATATTTGTGTGGGTTAAATATTTTAGCGATGAATGATTTATGTGTGGGTTAAATATTTTAGCGATGAATGATTTATGTGCTTTACCAACGAAAGCTCATTGTTAATGAATGTTTGTGCCAACTTCAACTTGAGTCGCTTCAAAGTAGTTAAAAGATACTTATTCCAACAACATGGTTGGTACAGGTCTCCAGCAAATAAGCATTCAGTCACGGAGCCTATCTGTTGCCATGATGGTTGTTATAGACCTCTAAACAATAAAAATGGCCATGTACCAACCGAATCCAAGTAGTCCCTAAAGCCCAATTTTCTTGTACTTAAATCAAGGATGAAGCCGATTAATGGAATGCTCGGGCTGATGAGCACAACACTTTGATGGATGAATGGCGAGAACGGCATAGTCAAATGGTCGATATGCAGAATACTTATAATTCCGACCGTCGACAATTCAACGGTGCCTTGTTATGGACTCGTGGGAACCTTCGTGTGGAGCGTGAGTCTGTTACTCATTTAGAAGCTAAGGTGGCAGACTTGGAAGAAGATCTGCGTCAAGCTCGATCTTCCCATGACCCTGAGGCTCAGAATTATATACAATGACTGGTTGTGGAGAGGGATGATGCCAGAGCTGAGGCTCTTGCCCTTAGTAATGCTTTAACCACTTCTCGGGCCTACGTTGCTCGTCTAGTGGATTCTGAGAAAGATCTTGAAGTTAATATGTACATGCTCACTAAAGGCATAGAAAAAATGAATGACGAAGTCAATCATCTTCGTCACTTAGACTCCATGAAGCAGGTAGAATTAGATGAGTGTTAGTTTGCTCTAACGACTTTTCAGTTGGATTATAAAAAAAAAATCAGATGAGTATGATTTCCTTGACGAAGCCCGGGACGCTGTAGTTAATGAATATGAGATAGCTTCGGCTAATGTCGAAGGTATATATTTGTTTGGTCGTGGGAAACTCTATAATCCCAGTTTTGTAACTCATTTGTGCTTTCTTTTTCAGAGCTCAAGGGACAGCTTAACCTTGCAAATGAAGAGCTTAAAAAGTCTCAATCTTCCTTAGTGTACCAGGAGAGTCATACTAAGTATTACAAAGGATTGGCAGGGTCCCGTGATGAAGCAGCAAAGGAGGCAGTCAAAGAAGTAGCTCGCTTGAAGTTTTCTTTGGCGCAATCTGAACTGAAGTCTATTGTCATTGCGCACAAGGCTCGTTTTTAACTTGCCGAAGAGATTAATAAGACTCTAGCCAGGATCGAGCAGGGTCTTCTGAAGGATTATAACATCGTTAAACAGTATCCCCGTCTCCCTATTACTGAGCCCCTGGCTTGTATCTCCGATCCTTCTTCGGGGGGCATCGTTCCTTCGTCCCAGAAAAAGGATCCAGCTGAACACACCGGACCTTCTAAGGAGAAATAAGTTTCAAAGTTTGTTATAGAAAGTTAATCTTTGTTGATTACTTGGCTTCGGGCCGCCCTTTTATGTATCTTGTTTTTGTTTTGTCTAGTTTCCCGAGCATGTAATCAACTTTATGGAATGGATCATCGTTTGCTTAGATATGTACAACTCTGTTATACCTACACTGTTAGTTTATTTACTTTTTTAGATAGTGAGAAAATCTAGTTGAAAGAAATAAACTAGTAAATTGGGTAATAGTAAGTGTTTGACATCAATAACTAAGATAAGCACCTTTGTTATTGACTTTGGAAATGTCTCCCCGCTGGCTAATCCTTGGCCAGAGGATCACCAAATGGTGGGGGTTGATGCAGCGTTCCCGAATATGTGATGCGATATTAGAATATTTACATGCATTCATTCCGCAGAACCGTTGCATTGTTGATTTGTTGGGTATCTATTTCTGCTGGAATCCTTCCCCATGGTCCTACACTTATAGACACTGATAGGGGAGTCCCGAGAGATTGTATATGATTACTTTCCCCAATATTAATGTTACAAAATTTTTACTTTGATTGATGAGGTGAGGTTTTCTATTCCCCGTCCAAAGATAGAAACATGTCGAGCGGATACGCTGCCCTTTTCTTCTGGTATTCTTCGCGCAGATACATGTTCGCGTTTCTTTTATGGGTAATATGGCTTGAGATATTTCGCATTCCACGGATGTCTGAGGACTTCTCCTTTTAAGTTACGAAGGTAATAAGATCCATTTCCTGCGATATCATGTATTATAAAGGGTCCTCCCCATGTTGGTGCCAATTTGCCCCAATTTTTCTCTCGTTGGTATTGTGGTATGGTTCTCAGCACGTACTATCCTTTTACAAAATTTCTAAGTTTAACCTTCTTGTTATACTCTCTTGCTAGCCTTCGTTGGTAGTTTTCCATCCTTTGTAACGCCGTCTCTCTTCTTTCTTCTAGATCATCGAGCCTTTCGAGCATCATGTCAGTTATGAGGTTCTTTTCCTAGGCCTCAGTCTTCATGGTTGGCATGATGATTTATGTTGGGATGACGACTTGGCTCCACAAGTGAGGAGGAACGGTAATTATCCTGTAGTGGATCTTCGTGTAGTTCGGTATGCCCATAACACGTTGTGTAATTGTTCGCACCATCGTCCCTTAAGTTCGTCCAATTGTTTCTTGAGGATAAGAGCAAGAGTCTTATTTGTAGCCTCCGCCTGGCCATTACTTTGAGGGTATATGGGAGTCGATTTGTTCTTCCTAATCTTGAAGGTGTCAAAGAGCATGTATATGTTCTTCCTTTGTAATTGCTTGCCGTTGTCGGAGACGATTTCTGCAGGAATGCCAAATCTGCATATGATGTTTTGGGAGATGAATGTGAACACATCCATGTCTCAGATTCTGGCAAGAGCTTTAGCTTCTACCCACTTGCTAAAATAATCCGTAGCCATGATCAAGAATCGTATTTTCCCCGACCCTTCGATCAGGGGGCCGACGATGTCCACTCCCCACTTAGAAAATGGCCAAGGTCTATCTATTGAGTTTAGCTTCATCGCGGGGGCATGGATCCTCTTGGAAAAACACTAACATTCCTCGCATCTTTTTGACATCTTGGCAACGTCTCGTATCATCCGCGGCCAGTAATATCCTTGTATTTTGGCTTTGTAGACTAGTGATCTAATCCCACTGTGATTGTCGGCGTCCCCATAGTGGATATCCTTCAGGATTCAATGGCCTTCTTCCCTAGATAAGCAACATAATAGGGGTCAAAGGAAAGACTTTTTGTAGAGAATTCCCTCCCGAAGGTCATATCTTCCCTCTTTGGATTGCACCTTTCGAGTTTGCTTTAAATCTGAGTGTAGCATTCCCTGTTCAAGAAAGGAGTGAACGTCGGTTCTCCAGTATTCTTCGTTTGTGGTACTCGTCTTCATTAGCCTTTCTCATTATATCATCCTCAATGAAGTCATTAGCGATATCTTCTCCTACATCATCGTTAGCTATATCCTCCCCTGCATTGTCTTCACGATGGGATGTGAGGGTTTGTGGTGAAGTAATCAAGGGTTTATGAGCAATCGAGGGCTCATATACTCTTGATATCTTGATAGCTTTAATGCTTTCGTATTTTAGCATGAACGATATGTATGCCAAAGTATCGGCATGTCTGAGATCCTTTCTACATAAATGTCGGAATTTGATGCCAGCTATTTGAGATGCTAAGGTTTGGACCAAGGTTATATACGTTGAAAGGGTTTCGTCGTACACATTGTATTCTAGACCTATTTGCCTTATGACTAGCTGCGAATCACTTTTTAATCGTACACTGGTTATTCCAAATTTTATTATTAATCGAAGGGCATGTACTACAACTTCGTATTCAACGATGTTGTTGGTATGCCCCTGGAACTCCAACCTTAGTACATGTACAATCCAATCCTCGGTGGGTGTGGTGATCACGATGCCTATGCCTGCGCCTTCTCTATTTCTTGACCCGTCAATGAAGACCTCCCATCGTCTTTGACTTGAAGGCTCGAGGACATCGAATGGATCTTTTCCGTCCTCTTCTGCCTCTTGTATGTCTTTTACTTCTTCGTCATTGTCCAAAGGTAGATCTTCTAGGAAATCGGCTAAGACTTGTGATTTCTGGGTGGTTTGAATCTCGTGGAGGATGTTGAATTGATCAAGATGAGTGTTCCACTTTTCTATTCTTCCTACCTTCCCAGTGCTTTTGAGAACGGATTCCAACGGTGCTTTGCAAGGAACACAGACACAATGGGTCAGGAAATAGGTTCTTAGCTTTTGGGTTGCCCATACTAGTGCTATGATGAGTTGTTCGATCTTCGTATAATTTTTTTTCTGCCGTGTTGAGAGTTTTACTGACGTAATAAATTAGTTGCTCTATCTTCATGTTTGTCTTGATCAGTACTGCGCTGAATGCATCCTCCATCGCTGCTATGTAAAAGGACAATACTTCATCGGGGTCTGGCTTTTGAAGGATCAGGATCATTGCTAAATACTCTTTCATTTTCTGGAAGGCTTCCTCGCATGCGGTGATCCATTCGAACTTGGTCCCTTTCTTGAGGATGTTGAAGAAATGTTTACATTTGTCCGATGATCTGGCAATGAATCTTCCTAGAGCTGCTAGGGATCCATTTAGTTTTTGGACTTCTTTCAGGTTCTTCGGGGATGGCATCTCCACGATGGATTGGATCTTGGTAGGATCTACTTCGATGCCCCTCTTCGTTACTAGATATCCGAGGAATTTCCCTGAGGTGACGCCGAATTTGCATTTTTTTGGATTTACTTTCATGCTATGTTTCCTCATGGCTTCGAAGATATCTTTCAAATCACGATGGTGGTTCCTGCGTGACTTGCTTTTTATGAGCATGTCATCCACGTAGACTTCTAGAGTACTCCCAATCCATGTCTTGAAGATTGCATCAACCATTCTCTAGTATGATGCCCCTGTATTTCTCAGTCCGAATGGCATCCTTGTGTAACAATAGAGGTCGTGCGGGGTGTAGAATATTGTGTGTTGTTGATCTTCTTCTGCCAGGGCTACTTGGTTGTAACCAGAGTATCCATCCATGAATGACAATTCTTCGTATCCTTCAACGGCTTCTACCAGTTGATCGATGCTTGGGAGTGGGTATCTATCTTTTGGACAAGATTTTTTGAGGTTGGTGAAGTCGATGCATATTCTTACTCCTCCGTTCTTCTTTGGTACAACGACCATGGATATTTTATTTCCTTTATGAATCCTGCCTCTAATAACTTGCAAATCTCTTTTTCGATGTCCTTGTGATACTCTGTGGCCACTTTTCGTATTTTCTGCCTGATGGGGGTCGTTCCTGGATTTATACGAAGTTCGTGCTGGATTATCTTCGGATTGATTCCTGGTATATCTCCTACTATCCACGCAAATATGTCCGCACACTCCCTGAGTAATTCAATTAGAGCCAATTCTCGGTCTTCATCCGTCAAAGTTCCTATCTTGATAATCTTCTGATTCCACTCTATACCAATGTTGACCTCCTTGGTTGGTTCCACCGGTGTGAACACAGGATTCGATTCCCCTAGAAGTGGAACGTGCTTTAATTGCTATTTGGTAGGTCCTTCCGCTCCCTCTGTTGAGGTATTTTCCTCAACAATTAGAACATTGTTTTCCTTTGTCAGGCTTTTTCCAGAAATTTCTTCGAGATAAAGGTCAATTGATTTTTCCTTGGTAGCTTCTTTGTTTTGGACTCTTCGGGACTTCCGACGCTCCTCCTGCTCATTATTTAGCTGGTTTTGTATAGCCTGACATTCTCGAGCAGTGACCTGATCTCCCTTTATTTCCATTACCCCTTCGGGTGATGGGAATCTTAGGTATTGATGATAGGTCGTTGCTACTCCTTTTAGCATGTGCACCCATCTTCGGCCAATGATGGCGTTGTATGGGAGGGAGCGTCTATAACACTGAATCGAGTATCAACCTTCATGGGTCCTGCGTTCACTTTCAAAACAATGTCTCCTAAAGGTTTCGTCGGTGCCTCGTTGAATCCGTAGATGGTGTAATATGAGGACAACAGTTGTTCATCATTAAACTCCATTCGTTTAAATGTGTCATAGAACAGAATATTAACCAAAATTTCTCCATCGATGAGGATATTCTTGATGTTGCGCCCTGCCACTGGTAATGTAAGGACCAGAGGATCATTATGGTCTTCCATGTATTCTTTGATATCCTTAACGTCGAAAGTCATAGGTGCGTTAATTCATTGTTCGTGTTCATCTACTTCGCTTCCATCGATCTTGTATAGCTCGCAGTAGTCTTTGAATTGCTTTCTTAGCCTTTTCCCTATCTGAGCTGTCAGTGAGGGTCCAGTAGCTTCGGAGCATGAGATGGTGTTAAGCGTTCGGTTACCCTCGGGTAGCTGGACTTGCTTGGTTCCTTTGCCATCTCATCGGTTTCAAGCTTCTAAATGTATTTCTTGAGATCTCCAACGTCAATCAACTTTTGGATAATTATTTTGAGATTTTTGCACTTCTCGGTTTGGTTCCCATTGAAGCACTAGTACTCACAATATTCCCACGATTTTTCAGATCTTGGGGGTTGCTTTCCTTTGGAATATGGCCATTCCAGGTTCTCCCGATCCTTGATATCCCCTAGGATGTGAGCATATCTGGTGTTCAGCTTCGTGTATACTTGATCTTCGAATTTCTGGTCATCATGTCGGCGATCGTCTCTTCGTCCTCTCCTATCTTCGTTCGGACGCTAGGTTGAAATGCCTCTTTTTGACCCGCTGGCCTGGTCCACCGAATGAGTCCGATGAGATCTTTGAGTTTGGGATCTGGGGTTTTCCCGCTGAATTTATTCTAACCTAGCGTGTTTCTCGATGATTACACGAAGATCTCCTTCGGTTTTTGGATCACTTCCATGGATCTCGACAAATAATGTGTTCATCCTATCCAAATCCCACTTGTAACAGTTGATGCTAACCACTGGATCTACATTCCCTATCGCTTGGAAAATTTTGTGCCACATGTCGGTGTATTCCCTTGTTGTTTCTTTGTAAGCGATTTCCAGTGAGAAAAGCTTGTTCATTCCGGCGTTAACCACCTTTTGTACATGTACGTTCCTAGGAACTTCTCAGTGAGATGATCATAGGAATCGATGGAGTTAGGTGGAAGGTTATCGAACCTGGATAAAGCCGAGCCTTTCAAACTTTAAGGGAAATATCTGCAGGGTACCACGTCGTCCTGATCCCATTGCGCTAAAAGACGATTGTAATATCGAAGATGGGCCGCGGGATCCATCATAACACTCGAATGTAGGAATGAGACACTTTTGGGGAATGAGAGCTTTGGCTAGGTGCGGAGTCAGTGGCGCGGTGTCGGCTTCTCTCATCACTTCCTCTAATATCTCTCCCCTTGTCTTAACTTGAGCTGCTTGATTTCATTCATCATTTCAGTCTGGAGGTCCTCCATTTCCCGCTGATGGTCTTCCTGGATTGTAGATCTCCCTGGTCTTCAGTTCTCACTATCGAAGTAGTCTGAGTCCTCCTGCTCGTCATCCGGGTCGGATGGTCTATTTCTTCTGGTTGTTCCTCGGTTCAAGGGCTCGGGATCTGTCACGATGATTCTTCGATCATGGTTCGGCTCTAGTGCTTTGGAATTTGCTTATTTGTGCTGGTGCGTTGCACATATGCTTTGAGCCATCTTGTCCTTGAGTTCCTGATTTTCTCGAGCTAATAATTCCAAGGCCTCTGCGTATGTTTTCTGGTTCTTTTTCAATTCTTCGAGATCAGCCATGAGTTAGGGGGAATGATTCGATCCTTGGTTTTGAGTCCCGATCTGCCCTTGCCCCCTAACAGCCAGAATATGATCTTCATCAACTGTTTGGATCAAGGGTTGGGGTGGATCGTGATTTACCAACTGTAACTCCTCGTGCGGGGGTGTTGGTTGTGTAGTCGACATAGTATGGTTCTGCTCGTTCGTTGGCGGCATTCCGAAGGCCGACTGTTGTATCGTTGATTCTGCAAATCCTTCTCTCTGTTGGTGAGAGTGGAGAGCCGTGACTTCCTTGGCCGCTTCAGTTTTTGATGCCATGGCCTTGAGCGCTGCCACTGCCGCTGTGTTGATATCTAGGGGTGAGGTGATTTACGCTGTATCTGGCTTCTGGCTTGGTGCCTTTGTCTTTTCACCCTTTTGTTTACTGCGTGTTATCACTGGTGTCGTCCTCGGTGTTTCCTTGGACGATGCCTTAGTTTTCCCTGCATCCTTTGTCTTTTCCATCTTTGATTTTTTCTGGAAAAACGCAATATCATGGAAGAAACAAGGTTCATCTTGGTTTTGTTAGAAAGTTTAATCTAATCAGGAGAAGTCATAAATTATAGCGCCAACTTAAAGGATTCCAAGAAGAGCAAGGCTTTGGAAAAAATTGTCGTGTGTTTAACATAGCGTAGATCTATACAAAGGTTAAAGCGTCGCGAGTGCAACTATTATGGAAAGGCTGAAATTCGACATTTGTCTTAAATAAAGGAAGACTCAAAGGGGATAAGGCCAATAATCATAGACATAGACTTGCTCGTGGATCTAAAAGATAATTTTGTAGAACTTCGATCCATGGTTTTTAAATATAAGAATCTGTAAACGTAGATCTGGTGCTCGAGTGAACATACGATAAATATTTCAAAATCGATATTAGAGAGACTTCGACTATAAGAATCCTTGGATCCAAAGATAATTTCAAAGGCGAGCCAAAGTTTACAGAAACTTTTGAAAAGTAGATAAAGCGTCGAGTTATCCCGGGCACTATTATTCTGAGAATAGCGTCGAGAACTAAAAATTACGTAGAATCACGGGATAAGATAAATCTTTTACCGGGACAAAAGTCCCTGTTACTAGCGCCAGATTGTGAACACGAAAATAACTATGGTACCTTCGTGATCACAAAAAAAACTTCGCATTCATTCATAAACTTATAAAGGTGAACAAATCATAAATAAGTTCTACATCAATACGTTGACCCATCGACTCAGATCTTTAGTGCTCGTCCTTGTACGATCATGTGAGAGTAACGTAGTTATTCTCACGATCGAGGGGTGTAACAGATCGATGCACAATAATAATAAAGACAGGAAATAAGGTGGTAACTATAAGTGAGACGATGATTTACGTGGTTCAGCACTAAGGCTTACATCCACGGGGGTTTATGTTTCATTAGATATTGGGGTGTTACAAAGGTAGTCAAATGAATTCGAGTGAGTAACGAAGCATAGGGGAAATGAAACTCATACTTACTATTCCTATTTCTCTCTCCTATTCTCTTCTTCTCAACTTACTAGAAACTGGTCGACCCCTTCTCTCTTACTGGAGAGGGGTATTTATAGGCATGGATCGTGGGGTCCACTCTTGGAGACAGTTGCAACCTTATCTTCTTGATTCTTGTGCTTATCCCGCTGGTATCTTCGTTCATGACCGAAGGCTCCAACGGTCATGTTTGGTAACGAAGGGTCACCCTCCTTTCCTCCACAGGTTTATTGACACGTACCCTCCGTTCAGGGTATTAAATGCAGGTGGTTGGTGCGGTCTGCATGCGTTGGACAGGTGTATGATGCCCTGTCCCATCCGTGTTAGCGGACCTAATCTCTGTCGTTGATCTTGAGTCTTACTCGGGATGGAGTAAAGTAGGTCCTAAGGTGCTTTTCAGTACTTCTTAGTGGTTGGATGCTTCAGTGCTCCTAGGCTCTTCACCGTTGGATTAGTTCGATGATGGATATGAGTAGATGACAGATGCCCCTTGGTGTTGTGACGCGGCATCGTGTCTTGATGTCACATATCGTGCATCTTCCACGTGTAATTCTTCTGACACGTGGCGAATGATGAATTATGTGTATACAATAGGCATCAGTTAGCCTTTACGATCCACAAAACTCGCATTAGATTAACATTGAAAGTCGGCTAGAAGAATTTCTTGCGTGAGAAATTAAGTACTGTTGATCCGGTGTGAAGGAAAACATTCTAACACAGAACTCCTGGCTTGCAATTCGCTGTGGACTTCTAGGGACCCCATGTGATACATTATGTCTTCTTGAGAGCTGGTGGTACATATGATGTATCGGTAGACCGATTTAGTTTATCCGCAAATGTACGGTGTCAGAAATGCACACAATAGCAAGCACGGTTCGTTCCCTCAAGGAGTGTGAAAACTACTACTAATTAATATCAAGGACTGACTAACCAAGATTCAAAATTTCAGAGATTGTTATACTAAGAAAATAAGCTAACGAGTAACCAAAGAAAATTTATAAAAAGTTGTAATCAAGGATTTAAAGCGTCAAGGTTACGGAATCCGTTGTAGGCTAGGTTTCACTTATGTCTCTCACAAAGATCTCATTTAACTCATGTATAATAGCAAATCTAGCTAGTACATGGAAGATGTGACGTTTAAGATTTCTCGAAGAATTATCAAAGAATATGTTTGTTCTCAACCTAGAAGGCAGAAACCCTAAGTACTAATCATACAAGGAATAAATAGTCATAGGATAATCATAAGTCATAAATCACCAAGGTTATAAATAGATTATTGTTTTAGAACTCAACTATGAAATATACATGGCATAAGACATGAAAAACTCATAAAACAATCAACCCAAACTTGAGAAACACAAACATTATGTTAAGCTTTTATTTTTGAAACCATTGTTTGAGAACATAAGTAAAATAACCTGCAAGTTCATCCTACGCCCTAACAAGGGATTTAGCTAGACATAGTTTTGTTCAAAGCCATAGAAAATGAAATAAAGATGAATAAACTCAGCATATGAAAATCAATCAAATGAAAATGGAGCTAAACCTAATTTCTTCCCTGAAAACGGCGTGCCTCCGAAACTGCGTCAACTGGAGTATATATTTGGGAAAATTAGGCGCAGGCCCAAAAAAAATAATATTCGCATTGTCAGGCCCACAATTAATTTTAGGTACCGTGACACCCATAATTATTTCTGTGACACCCATAATTATATGAAATTATTAAAAATGTATGCATGAAGGATTATACATCCGCATGACAGGTTATGCATTATGGGTATAATTGGCAACGCAACTTGGACATAACATATCTAAAAATCCGCGCCTTGGAATTTTATAAATTTTATATCGTTGGAAATCTTTTTAAGAGAGCTATGCAACGAGTACAAACAAGAATATCAAATTTTTGTTTTTCATGAAAAAATCGGAGGTGATCATCATTTTAGGCAAAATTTTCGAAATCTTGATACATAACTATTATGCAGCCACCAAAAAAGATGCATAACACATTCTGCAGACGCATAACGAATTATGCAACCATTTTCTCCACTGCATAACAAATTATGCATTTGGATAACAAAGTTATGCATCTATAACAAGTTATGTAACCATTGTTTTGGTTGATTTTAGTGCGTCCATAAAAAAATTGATACATAATGCAGTATGCATCCCATATTTACGGATGCATATCAGGTTATGCATCCATTTTCTCGATGCGTAAAAGATATTGCAACAATTTTCTCGATGCATAATGCATTATGCAGTCATATTTTCGGATGCATAACAGGTTATGCATCCATTTTCATGATTGCATAACATGTTATGTAGATATTATTGTAAGTGCATGCCTTATTTTTTGTTGGTTTCAATACTAAGAAAAAAGTAGCTGCATAACGTGTTATGCAACCATTTTCTGGACTACATAACAAGTTATGCAAAAAACAAACAAACTACATAACGTGTTATGCAACCAATTTCGAGAATGCGTAACAAGTTATGCAATAAATTTTGTAGATGCATAACCTGTTATGCATCACTATTCGCGATATCCCAGTAATGCAGAGGATATCATGGTAATGGCTACGACATTGTCTGATATACTCTCCAGCAGTCTGCCAAAATAATTTTGAAAACTTTTATATACATTTACGACCATGCTATATGACACTCCTGATCATCTAAATTGTTGTATCGAGTCCTGCCTCAAATTTCTAGATCTTTTTTAAATAAGTACGACCATTTAACGCAGAATAGAGAGATGCAAAACCCAAGTTGAGACATTTCTCTAAGAAAAAATTAACTAATAATTTTGAATTGGTTTTTCTTTAGGAACTCATTAAGTACCCTCCACTGCTGTAAGGATCTCTTAATCCATTAGAGTATATGATGTTGCTAGCAAATTGTCGAAGCACTAGTTTCATATCCTGAAAGCATCCAAGTACACTTAATTCCCATCAATGTATATATCATAATTACAAAAAAAAAAAAATGAATACTTTCCCATAAGCACAAGTAAAACGTCAGTTTCTATCTGTTTCTAACCAGGAGTAATGGCTTTAGGTGAATTGCCCCATTAACTGTCAAATGAACAAGCTAGAATTGCAGAGATTAAAATATTACCTTTCCTCCGAACTCATTTAATATCCAATGCGGTCTTGGTTCCACATTGTACCGGCTTCGACAGGATCTGGAGAAATTCTTAAGATCGAAGGGTGATGCCTGAAATATCGTATCCTTGCCATCATCCCCTATGGGCATTACCATCTCACTACATGTCTTTACAAAAACCAAAAAAGACGAAAAATGAAAAATATTCCGTTGATACAATAATTCAAAATACTCTATATAGTATTAAGAAACTAATGATTTACCTGCCATCGCCATCCTTGATCTGTTTCGGTTGGACGACTAGATTCATCCATATCATAGCAATTTAGAGTTGTTTTTGAGGAGTCTGGTATTGACAGGTGGTAGCAACAGCAACACCATTGTTGTCTCTTATTATCTCATCTATTGACTGCCACAGACTATTGGTAGCAACAACACATTCTCTTCCTAATTCTCCAACTCATTTCCAGGCCATAGTCTCCGGGTTCAAACCCATTGTTTCAACCTCCATTCCGTATCTCAGCAGCAGGAACACTTCAGCTCAAGAACTTGATGGTGGAGGCATTACTGCGAACACCTTGTATGTGCATTCTGGTAGTGGGGATATATGAGAGTATTGTTGGTTTCTATGACCATTTAATCTCCTTCCCTGTTAACATTCACACATTTAACACAAACCCAGAACCCCATTCAATGTAAACTGCTCAATCATTCATAATCTTCACCACTCAGTCATCATCATCAACAACACCATCTCCTAGTTGTATGGACAGAGAAAAGAGAGGATGAAACAAAACCTTCTTTCCTAGCTCTCTTGAGTTATATGCAACCCGAACTTCTTCAATGGCACTAGAAAAACTTCCCTGTCCATCGCTACAAATTTATAATCAAAAATTGTTTCTCCCTGATTATTATTTCGATTCCTAATTTTCTCCCCATGATTCATAATAACATCATCTCCTTCATTGTATATACATCTTCATCAACAAAATCTATTTACCCAATTCTTAAACTCATCTCACAAATCATCAGCAGATAAAGAACATGGAAAGAGAAGAAGATTTTTTCATGAAGAAAACGCAATTTTTTAAAAAAATGGGTTTGCTAAAAAAAATTCACGAAGATATGGGTGCGCCCGTAAACTTTTGGGAATGTGGGTTTGACAGTGGAGAAAATCTGAAAAATGAGTGTGACTGTAGTTTTCACTATATATTTCTCAGCAGAAACCTAGTAGAATTAACCGGCCCAGTTCAAACACCACCAATATCAGGCCACGACCAGAGTCCGGCTAGCCACCTGACATAATCCACATTAACCTCTGAACTCAGGGCCAACATTTGTTTACTGCCAACTGCTTCTCGATCAGGACAAAAATGCTTCACAAGTGCCAGGCACAGCCGCAGAACCACTTCATTACCTGCTACCGCCAATTCAATCTGTTGCTGCTTGTTGCTTCCTGTTACTTCATCACCAAATACCTAATTTAATCACCACCAGCTTCATTCTCGACTCAACTTTACAATGCCACCACTGACTGCAATTCTCCAGCTCGAACAGCTCTGATCCAAGCCATACATCCATGAATCGATGGCAGTAGTTCACTTCCCCAGTTGTTGCCTCTTGAACTCTCCCATCTACCAGCAATAACAACTCATCCTTTTTGATCCCATTGCGGCATTTTCTCGAGCATCAGACTCATAACCCTCCAGCAGAAACCCACAAAATCTGTGGATAGTGTTAACTGCTAAGATACCATACAAACCACCAGTGTTAGCACTGACTCCCGTCATCAAAAACTGCCAACTTCCATGTCTTGTTGTTGAGAAAATAAACCCCATTCAACTTGTATCACCAGCTCCACTTCATCTCATCTGAAATCCCCATAGGTCTGTACTAACAACCATCAGTAACCATGACTGCAACAACACTTTTCTTCAGCTGTTCTGCGACTCCAACAATCACCTAATACATCACCAGCTCGAACTCAAGACCAAACCAAAGAACCCTAATTTCGGTTAACTTCAAAACCCCCAAATTTGTTAATGTCAAACACTTGTACCTTGAATACAACTGCACCATCACTTGGACAGAAACCCTATCAAATATGTTCCATTCTCCCTGAATTACAGTTAAAATCAACCACTAATATTTCAGCCATCATTCGAGCCCCAAACTGGATTCAAGCAACAAATCATCTTCTTCCTCGCCCTATTCGCTTCTCCATTTACTCTGAGACACTGCCCATACAGCTGCCATTAACCAACAAGATAAAGTTAGGTCGAAACCCAACTCAGAACTTTTATTCTTCTGCCCAAATACTCTCTTAATCCCTGGCAACAACACCTTCGTTCTTCATTGACCGAACAGCATCAACATCCATTCTATTGACATCAATTTCACTCTGCGAACTCTCAATCCCATGCTCAGATCTCCTTTCTCCGTTGATGACTCCATGTAGATGATTAGGAAATGAACTTTGCTTCTGTTTTGATAAGAACGAAGAAGAGGTGGAAGATTGGCCACGTCTCTCTTTCTATGCCCCCTTGTGCAGTTCACACGCTCGGTACAAAACAATTCTTCATTCCGCTGAGCTACAGCTCTGGCCGCGATATAGCAAGGTGGGTGCGGTCCATAAATTGTTGGCTTGCCAGCCCACAAGCTCTGTATAAGCTCGGAGTCTTTTGGCACGCAAGATATAAGCGCTAATATAGCTTATAAGCCATTAGTTCTCCGGGTGAACAGATTTCACTTGTAATTCCTGTAAATGACTTGAAACAATGTTATTAGCTAAATATCGAGACCTAGCTAGTATAAATGTGGGTATAAAAATATCGCACTTGCGTGCTTATCAACATCTTGTTTTAATGTTCCATGTTGCAGCAAACTCTTGTCTTCCCATACGCATCGATCTTATTCACCGCTCGGAAATCTTCTCTGTGTTTATCTTCAACAGCGTTTCTGAGCTAGTTTCTCGGTCAAGGAACTCACCTGTTCTCAGCTCCGTATCCTGTTCAACTTCAATATTTCCACATGTTCCCTGTTTGGCTCCAGGTCCAAATATGCCAAGCTCGAGCAAAACCAACTCGTTCCCTATTCTTTCTGATCAACTTATCAATTGTAACAGACAGGAAATTTAGACTTCCATCGGATCGGGATCCGACCCGTCTGGCAAGCACAAACGTCCCATCACGTTACTCGAAAATACAAAAGATTGATACCAAAAGAAAAAAATTGAACACAATAAGGAAAGATATAAGATATAAACAAGAATTTAAAACTCAGGCTAAATATAAATGAGCCATCAACAAAATGATAAGGGTGATTAAATGGAAAACCATGTACTGAGTAAATATACATTTTTCAAGTAGGTAGGAGTTTCGTAAGAAAATGAATGCACGACTATTTAGTATGAATAAAGAAAAATTTAGTGCCCAGTTGTAAAATTTGATTAGGCAACAGTAAACATTCATATCATTTCAAGAGTGAAGGGTGTACTTCTTTATTTCAATGATCTAATCAAACGGACTTAGTTAAATTTATAGTTTGGGCATAAAAACAAGCACTCAACCAATTGCCATAAATCACTTCTAAATTAAAAGGCATAAGCTAAGGCAAATGTACTAAAACAGGACGTGCTAATGCCGCAAGTTTCGACAACAAAGATATTCCAAGCAAATAAACATATATGTACAAGTAAGGCATGCCACTTCATTTTAGATTTGACGACAAAATGAGTTTCAAATGCAATCATTTAGACAATGAAAAAAGTTAGATCTTTCAAGCATCGACACCAACCAGTTTCCACTTACAGACCACCTAAAGGTTTTGTACAATATCTCAACATATGTACAGTAAAATACGGTAAATGACATGGGAACAACAACATAAACTACCCAGGTAAAATCCCCCAAACAGCCCATGATATATATATATATACAAGGACGACAATATGTACCACGATATTGTGTCCATAGCTCCATTATCGTAAGCTTTTCCGGCTTACTGCATCGAGCTAGCTCCAAAATCTGTGGGAAAACAAAACAAAACGGAGTGAGCCCACATCCCAGTAGGAGATATAACGATAATCGAGCGCCAAAAGATGTACAAATAAAATGCCAAAATCTTAGAGCATCGATAAAGCATAAAGTTCAGATACTAGTTTTATGGGGTGAATAAACATTTATAAGCTGCCAATCATATGATCGCCAAAAGATGTACAAATAAACATTTATAAGCTGCCAATCATATAAGTTCAGATAAAATTACTCTACTATTTACAAGGCCAG
Source organism: Papaver bracteatum (assembly GCA_023529315.1). Lineage (NCBI taxonomy): Eukaryota > Viridiplantae > Streptophyta > Magnoliopsida > Ranunculales > Papaveraceae > Papaver > Papaver bracteatum. Next base: position 1,948,285 of record JAJJWX010001826.1, on the reverse strand, counting down.
TGCCAACGTCAGGGTAGTCCGATACCAGCCACCGTTATTAAACAAACGGTCTTCCGGGTTGCCATCCGTAGATGGGGTGCCAATTAAGGACTGACAATCCTATAGTAGAGCTCTCTAGTTTCCGATCAAACATATTAGTCGCAAAGGAAACATCCACAAAATAAGTTGTGAAAAACCTCGCAAACCCATAACTCAATGCGTACACTGATGAAAGCCGAAGCGATTGCAAATGATTTGTAAATTAGATTTTCCAAAACACAAAAACACAGCATAAGAGTGAAAGTAACTCACCAGTACCTTTCAAATGTTAAGATTCAGGACATTCGTTCATAAGAGACAACATTATTTACTAACCGAAGTAGGTGGTGATACTGCCCACAAAAATGTGAATAAATAAGGTTGTAAAAAATAATAGATACTAATTTTAAACGACTAAGTGTCCAGTGCAAAACCAAAAATGCGAGATGTTCAAGAAATTTCAGCTCAAGTCCCTATATCCATAAATTCATATAGACTTCGTTAAGGAATAAAATACAACAAATTTGGTCTAGTTGGAAACTAGGAAAAACCTCTCTATCACAACAGGTTTATAAATAAAAACTCTAGGGTAAATTGTTGGGTCAAAACGTGCCGTTAAAATCAGGACATGAGTACTTTCACAGAAACATTCAGTCGCAACATAAAACGAAATAAAACCTCTCAAATGGTAAAAAATGGAAATCAAAGACATAACTTGAAATTGTATAGAAATTAAACCCAATCGACATAGCTAAGTAAACTTTGAAAGAGAAATGAAATCACCAAGTCACAAGCCTGCAGGAAAACCATGAATTTTAACCAATACTATTAGCCAGTAAGCTTGTATTATTTAAGTAGCTTTTGAAATCACATAGTTAATGTTCTTAAGATTTCATCTGTTGGCTATAAATGAACTTTCAAATACAAATCTCACTTGGTCATTTTATCAAACAGTCAAAGGGTAAGATTAAAAGTTTTGTACAAACCTTGATCCATGATGAAAAATCAAACTTGGTAGTTCCACAGTATTTCTAATAATTCATAAATCATTCGTAACACTTGAAATTAATCACAGAACCATAGATTTTGAGCTTAGTTAGGGCAAGTATCAACCACACTACTCTTAATAGGTTTTCAAATTGACAAGGAATATTTCAATTACTTTCACAGCAACACAAACCCATTTCTTATTTGTCTAGAAATGTGCTGTTAAAATCAAATTTAAAGATTAAAAAGAAAGTTGCGCAAATTGAAGGTAAAATCGATTCGGTGAGAAAACCCCCTACCTTGACGCAAATAGCGACACAAATCAAGCACCGTGTCTTGGAAGACCAAGTGAACATTTCTGAAATATCAAAACAAACCCAACACAGATCAATCACAACTGAAAAAAATCGAGAAATTAAAGAAAAATCCCCTACCTGTGTGCGATACAGACTTCTAACCAAAATAGATGATGGGTTTCGCCGAGATTTAGATTTGAAGTAGCAATATTTCTTCCTCGCTCTAGGTAGTAACGAAGCAAATAATAAAAAGGGGAAAAGAGAAGATAGTGGCGGAGCAGGGAAAACATTAAGGAGTTCGTCTCCTGTTAACGCTGGTTCTGGGAAATAAAACCACCCATAGCTACTGTATGCCCAATCACGTGTCAAACATTTAAGGACTTCCCTTTATTTAAGCACACTCGCATTAGATTTAACATTTAAGGAACTCACCACGGTTTTGCGCATCTGATGCTAGGATTACAGCCGCACACTACACAATTCTAGCTCTCATCCAAACGTGTTGAGTTTGGGTTTGAACGCAAACGAAAATTTAGTGATGTCACATCAATGGCCCGAGCTCCAAATTTAATATCATGAACAGCAGCATCGGTGTCCCGCTTCTTCATTTCTTTATCGTCAATGGCGGCAGCAAAACTCGAGTCACAACTGATTTGAATCCCAGCTCGAGTTCCACCTTCTCTATGTTGTTCCAGTGAGCAACCATTGCTCATATAACTCCATCTCAGCTTTAACTGAACTCAACAACACCACTTCATCCTCTCCATTTCTGTCATCGATCACGATCATCATCATGCTAGTTCACGGCTGACCTCCATCTTCATCGCTGCCAGCAACCTTAATCACCAACCTTCATCGTCACTGCTCCATCGTCATCACCACTGCCAACCTCGCATAATCAACAACAATACTACCTTTCATCAATTGCAGCAAACTGTAACCCACGACTAATCTTCTCCGCCAGAAACTGGTCGTGTTCTGTTGAGGTGAAAGAAGATGATGGTGGCAGCCTTGAACTAAATGGACGGTGCCATTAACAACATTTGAATTCCAGCTTCAGTTCCTTTAAAACAGTCCACCCCTTAACAGAATGACTACCCCTTAACGGTACAGTGGAGGTGCCAATAGCACTTGTCCTCGAAAATGACCATGTTTCCCCTTTTGCCTTTCAAGTTCTTGTTTTACTTATAATTTCTTCATACGAACTCAGAATGACTTCATTCTTTCGCCATTGACTTCAACTTCCCATCCTCTATAAATTGATGACTAGAAATCCTCCATTTGATCGAGTTTCACTGGGTCTTTGGCCCTTCTTCACTTGTGACATCACTTTTGTAGCTATTTTCACATTGACTTCAACTTCCCGTCCTCTATAAATTGATGACTAGAAATCCTCCATTTGATCGAGTTTCACTGGGTCTTTGGCCCTTCTTCACTTGTGACATCACTTTTGTAGCTATTTTCACTTCTTTTGGATGATTCATCTAATAAAATACATAAACTAGAAAATAATCATAATACAAGGTAATATGCAAGAAATATAACTAAAACCAGTACGGAATTGACACTCTAAACATGTAAATTAAGCACTTATCAGTAAAGTTCAAGATATTAGGTGAAAAGTATTCTTTGGTAACATACTAGAGGCATTTTATAGTATTTCGACGTATCCCGACCAACCAGTCTTGCATTTGTTGGATCAATATATGTCACAACCTAAGGAACGAATGAAAAGAAAATTAAATTAGTTCCAAAAATCATTAAAATACTATGCCGGACCACATTTCCGGCATGCTCGACCAAAGTTCCGGCATGGTCGAACTGAACCGAAATTGAAGACCAAATTTGAAACGCTTCCGCATAAATTTTCATCTGAAATTAACTCCGGAAACTTAGGTGCCGATATGCTCTTTATCTATGGTTCCACGCCGGTACAAAGTGACGGCGTGGTCGATAATTAATTAACCATGCCGGTATTTAACTTTGGAAGACACCGCTTCCTGTATGTTTTTTTCGCGGTACCGACATGGTAACGTTATGATTGAACCATGCCGCTAGCACATTCCGTAGAATATTCCGTGGTTGGTAAAAGGTAACTTTTGTACCGGCATGGTTTTTTCGGTTGAATACAATGCCGGCTTGCATTTCAATATGGGGGATATTTGATAGACACATTTATGTGTCTGATTTCTCCACAATTTTCTATATTGTTAGTGCTCATTTTGTACTTATTATGGTGTTTTATGTGTGTAGGTATTTTTGGAGAAATCGGCTCAAAAATTAATAAAGGGCACCCTAATTACTAAGTGGTATCCCAATTACTATCGCTACCCATAGATGTTGGATAAGGGGTGACCTTCTTCAATAATTTGAATTTAGAAAAATGCGGGAAAATTCTGTTTTAAGGCAACAGATTTAGGGTTCGTGATTCGAAGGTGTTTCAGAGAGACTAGAGGGCTAAAATTAAATGGGTTTGCTATAATTGACCTAAAAGGACTGGTAATGGGTTCCGTTTCGATTGAAATTTTCTAGATTCATGGATTAGAAGTAAACCATTTTCGGCAAAAATTAGGGTTCGAAATTTGAAGTTGTTTGAGAGAGATTCAATGGCTGAAATCGCAGGGGATAACTGATATGAGCTAAACAAGAATGTTGTAGTGGTTAGATTCGATCCATTTTGGCTGGATTATCCAATTTGAAGAAAACTTCATTCTCGTGTTTATTTGGATCCGAGAAGTTCTGTATGGATCTTGGGCAGGGTTGAGAGAGATTCAAAGTCGAACTTGGGTTTATTTAGGGTTGTTAAGTCAAGACAGGAGTGGTATGTGATTTGGTTTCGAAGAAATTGGTTGGTTACGTGGATTGAAGCTAAACATAGTACATTGGGTTTTCACGGGTTTATTTCTCTCTTTCCCGTGTCAAATGGAGGATAGCATGAGTCTCTGATGTGTTGGAAATGTTTTTGGAGCGCGAAGGAGTTAAAGAAGGAAAGTTATCAATAGCAAACGCGTGAAAGAAAAAAATTGGGAAGAAAATATTCATGTATCTGCAGTGAGTAAAGGAAGAATTTCGGGAGTTATTACAAAGATTTATTGAACCTGTTGAGTATATAAGTGCATGCTAGGTGACTAGAGCGGGGAAGGTGAGTCTGGAGAAGAAATATAGGATTATAATCGGGAAAAAAAAAGTTACAAAAATTCCTCATGTTGCTGCTCAAACAAGAACACGAAGAACAAACGCCTGCAAGAGACAGTCGCAGAAAGTGCCGTTAATCAACCACAGAACAGTTTTATCGTATACAGTTTAGCTGTAGTAGGTGTTTCACAACTGAACTATTGTAACAACTTGGTGGCTAAATATCTTTAGCGTATGGAAATCATTGTAATCTGTTTTAATTACTTTTTGAATACAATGAAAAATCAATATTTCTCCATTTTTCGATTCATGAGTAGCTAAGTTTCTTTTCTAGGGTTGGGGAGGAAGCTATTTTTTGATGAGTTTAATTAAATAATTATTTTCTTTATCATATTTACTCCTCTTTTGTGCTAATAATTCCTTAAAAAATTCTTTCTTGTTTGCATGCCTCATTTAAATTGTTTTGAATAGTTTCCACTATTGATTTTTTTTATAGGCGAAGGAGAATTAGGCCTAAGACTAATGACAAAGTCATAAAAATAGAGCTTATAATGTTTCATCCTCCAAGGCATGATATTGAGTTCGAAACTGCCTTGAGTAATTTGGAGTTTTGTGTAGAAGTTATAATTAGTGAATTTGCAACATCAAAATAGTGGAATCCCAATAATCGGTTGTCAGCCGAGCAAAAAATAATTTCACTTTCTTACTTAACTAAAATAAAAGTAGTATGCGATAAGAAGGAGTTCGTATCCACATAGAGGCTTTTGTTGTTATGCAAATTTCAGTTTCTTAGTAACCAATGGGGGGTTTTGATATTTCAAAGCAATAAAAAAAAATTGAAAGCAATAATCAATAAGGAGAAGGTATTGGTCATGGGATAGTTTCATTCACAAACATGTATTTCATCAATGACTAGAATTGAAAGTTTAATCTCTCATTTACTAAAAGTCCTAGGGTACCTTGATCGCAAGAGTATCCAGCTAATTCCCTGATTTCATCACAACCACATTAAAAGATGCATATGTGAATTCTTCCTAGAAAGCAACCTAAAGTGTAAAAGCACAATTAGATTTAACTCCCTAACATCAATAAGTTCTATGGAATAAGACTAATCAAGGCAATCAAAATGTGTAAAAGCACTAATTCAATTTAACCAAGGTTATGATTCATTTGTGACTAGTATGATATATCACTTCAAGCACTACCCACAATTATGCTACTTAGAATCAGGGATTAACAACGTTTACGTATTGAAAACCCTAATATAGCTTAAGATATGAAAGTAAATCGGATTGATTCCGGACTCAACCAAATAAACAATCAAATCATAACAATATAAACCATGAATCATAAACAATAAAGTTGAGACAAAACTAATACATTGAATCAAATCTTATTTGTGAAATCCACTTTATATCTCATAACCAATAAATGAAATTTAGCTACTCATAGTTTTTGGGTTCATCATATTCATATTCATATTCATAATCAATAATAAAAATGAAATGAACAAGATGAAAAAAATAAACGAAAGCAAACCCTAGTCGCTACTCTCCTCCAAAACTCCAGTAGAATAATGTGTGATCCAAGTTGTAGAAAACTTTTTTCTTTTGTAGCTTTTCTCATTCCAAAATTAGGTCTAGTCTTCAAAAGTCCAATAGATAGAAGTCTTCAAGCCCATGTGTGAGAAAACCCGTGTAGAAAATATGTCCCAAAAGTGTCCGCCGGAAAACAGGGTTTATCGCCGGAAGTTGGCCGGAAATATCACCGGAAAGGTATCTCAGGTGACCGGAAAAGTCCGTCCGGTCACCGGTCAACGAGTCAAGTCGGTCAGGTCAACCGAGTCAGTTGAGTTAGCTCGGTCAAACTCAGACCGAGTCATCTAAGTCAGGCGAGAGTCAGCTAACTGACTCATCTGAGTGACTTGGCCTAGGCCAATTGCAGCTTGCAAAGGCCATACTTCAGTCATGCGCCATCTTGATGCATCACAGCTCCATATCTTTCAATCCCCATCCATTCTACCTGCATCATCCACTGCACTTGCACCTACAACCCTTGCTCAGATTAGTACTCATCACCTCCATATCATGTAATAACAAAACCATTAGTGCTCAATATTTCACAGCATAGCAATCTCACTGCCATCTGTAGTTGCGCCAACACCTGCAACTCCATTGCATCACCTCAAAACAACCCAAGTGCCTTCAATTCAGTTCCTGCAGTTCATCCATCACTTTCCTTGGCAATTACTCTTCCTTTATTCAACCATACCCTGCACAGAATCTAGTACCTGAACCTATGCATTCATCTAAACCCATTGTATTTTACTTCACAACCCAGGCTCACCTGCAACAACTGTAACTTCAATACATCACCAACTATCACTCCTCAGAACATTAGGCCTAGCCATTGATTCATTATGCAACACCATTCCAAGGCAAAATACTCCCCTGCAATTCCCATTAATAGCAGTTGTAGCTCCCTCACCTGCAATGTATGGTTGCTCCTAGCACCACCAATTTCAGATCCTGTTGACCTTGTAACAACACCATTATAGCTACACAACCAACTTGCCCAATTCACTGAACTCCATTGCAAGAACAACTCCATGGATTGACCAGCTACACCATTCCATATCTGAATACCCATTACAGAACCACCTCCAGCTGCACTTCAGTCACAGCTTCAATATCATTCAAACTGCACCATGCCTCGCAATACAACCATTACAAACCAAAGCCAATACCAAATTGTCGACTGTAACCACCTTGTTCACTGCAATTGCAGCTGCAACTTCAACAGCTTCTCAGATGCAGACCATCACTAGTTCCATCATCGCCTCCAATTCATCACACAACATTCATTCCATAAATCATCTTTGCACTCCCCTGTATCTCCCAATAGCTGCAATTGTAACAACTCCAACAAAAAATTCCACAGACTATAATCTCATGCTTTTCAGAGACCACCACCTACAATATCTTCACAGCTTCCCATCATCTTAATCACACTAATTCAGTTATTAACATCTCTGCAACTTCAGCTCGTATTTGCTTGTAATTTCATCTGGAAATTAGCTCAAATGGACCTACCTATACTTTGTAGCCTCTTATACTTGCAACTCAAACATTTCTGCCATTCTTTCATAGCAATACTACAGTACACAACTAGCAACAGATGAAGAAGAGCTTCACTCACCCCTTTTCTCAAACATATGCTTTGCACTGACTCTAAAGAAACAGCTTTGCCAGTGATTTCTAAGCTACACATCTGATGGAGAGACCTTCCCTGAAATAATTTCACATTCAACATAAACCCCAATCATTCAATCATTCCAACCCATTTCTATTCAGTCTCCATTAACCTCAGAAGCATCATTATCTTCTCTTGTTTGGTTAGTCTTCAAACTCCATCAACTGCTCATCATTTTGAACCCAATTATGCCTCTAACTCAAGCCAATCATAACCCATATCTTCACTGATTTCTTCCCTGTAAATCATTCCAACCACCAACTCAATCAAATCTTCAAACACATATTCACTACAAACCCTAGCTTCAATTCTCCTCCATCCTGATTCAGAAACACAACACCCATGAATATCAACACCATGTCTTCTTTAGCTCATAGAAAACCCTACACTAGTGGAAAATTGATTTTTTAAGTCTGCTTGGATTTTATAAATATGACTTCCTAAGGTTTTATTAATATATTGGGCTTCCCATGGTAGTCTTTTCTATAACAAAAAACACGTAATAGCAAATCAAGTTCCCATGGCAGCCTTAATACAAAGGGGCAGTTCAGGTAATAAATATGCTTCCACGTGGAGCTATACTAAGACTGCTAAAGGATAACTTTATTATAATCCCACATCAATTAGGACTGCGGTGGAAATAATTTTCATATAGGTAGAAAAACAAACCTTATCTCTTCTTCCATCTCATTCTCTCCCACAACTTATCCATTTCTACTCTTAATGCGCCTCTCGCCCTGTCTCGCAAAGATCTCGCCACTTCATCGATCTCTTTCTATGTCTTTCTAAAGGTGAGAAAAAGATGTGAAAGTGAATAAAAAGCAGTTGTTGAAGAAAATATTCCCGATCTCAATAAATGTCAAAATCAAACTCAAATTCTTTCAATCAAAAGTGAATTTCAGGAGAACCCTAATTTATTCTTCGGATTTCTAATATATTGTTTGGGTTTCAAGATTCGACATGAACATAGATTGGTAGGGTTTCAAAACCCTTATTTCTTATCTTAATTTAGCTTGTTCTTCTGTATTTTGGGGAAAAAAATTTCTTTATCAACAGGTATCATCCAAATCAGCAGGATTCCTTGCAGATCCGTGGTATAGTTTCTTTTATCTTCGGTTAATTTGATTTTGTTAGGAATATTATTGGTTTCAATTATGATTTCCTAAAAATATGTTTATATTTGAGGTTTTTGGTATTTTGTGAAATAATGTTGATTTGTTTTATGTGAATGCTTCTGGTGTTGATCTCTGGTTAGCAATATCATGATCAAATTAGTTTATTGAAGTATCCAGTAGAAAGGAAAGAATTTTGTTCTGTATGGATGTAACCTTACTCAATACCTAGTGATTTATTTTAAATTTATGATTTGCCCAAGGAACGACGCCTTGAAAAGATAAAAAATGGCAGATAATTCAATGAAGCGGCTGGAAGCTGAAGTTGCATAACTGAATTATTTGGTAACATATTGAAATTTGATAAAATAACTTATGGTTTGATTTTGTCAATTAAAATTATCTCAACCAGTTGTTGAATTCTCATATTGCAGGTTCTTTTCTTTTAATATGAATTGTGTGAACTAGCGGTGGTCGAGATTGGGCACTGATAAGGATCTTATGGTTATCATTACAGAAGTAATGGGTTGAGTTTCTTATTCACGGGGACTATGTTTTCACTTTATTACATAGGTAACTCAACCTCAATCACATTTATAATCTTGTTTGATGATTTATCTTAAGCTACCTCTATAAGTATTAATTATAGTTTAAACTTATATGTAATTCATTAATAGGATGTTTGTATGGTTCAATTTGAAGGTTTTTCAAGTCTGCCTACACCATGATAGAGCTCTTCCAATGAATGTTGGATGTGGATTCCTTAGAAAGTGTAGCGGACTATGGATTGCCGCAATGGTGTTCGATGAATTTCTTCATGTATTTTAGTTTGCGTACCGTAATGTGGCAGTTCAAGCCGAGTGATCTATGATGCGTATTTTAGCTGGAATAGTGTGAGAAATTGGTTGTTGTACACGGGAATTTTCATTATGGTCCTGTATGGATTGGGGGTAGTTACTATAAACTATTAAATTTGCGTTTAAATTGTCATTTAACATAAACATCAATCATGCTGAAATATTTGTAGGAAAGAGCTAAAAAAAGGGTGCAAAACAGAACAACAAAGGAGTATCTCCTCCAACAGCACAATAGGTAGCACTTCCAGTTTCTGGGTCATGAGCATCATCTGGTTACAAGGTATTGGTTATTCTTCTTTTCCTTGTGGAGCTTGGACTAAGTTTACGTTTTAAACCTAGATTATTACTTTCAATGTTTTTTTTCCCATTTAGCATGCATCTAAAGTTGTGTACTGAAAGATGTGTTACTTCCCTGAGACAGAACATGCAATGCGTTTTTGATAAGTCAAGTGGCTCGTACTTGTCACATGTTTAGTCTTCTATCTAAATCGACTTCCACTCCAATAAAAGTATAAGGTCTTGAAAAGGTGAGGCTTACCCCTGATATTTACTTGTGGAAAATTGTTGTTTGTTTGAACAATGAACTGTTTCATGACCTTAATGGTTACCGGTTTCTCTTTGATGAGGTTTTGTTTCTACCTTATTGGTTCTGCTAGATGTTTCTTTTGTATGTTCTCTCTTGAACTTGCTCTAAAATTAGAATGTTTCTGGTGCAGGACCAGTGATATCTTCATACTTGAGTCATTCTCCACAAGTGGGTATGTGCGGCTTGTACGTACGTACGTTAGTGAGTTTGTGGTGCAGGAATTAGGATCGCCATGCATGAGTTGGAGTTTCAGTCGTTCTGTGCTAGTGGGTATGTTATGCGGCTTGTGCCTACTCCATTTGCATACTTGCCTGCTTCTATTATTTTCGAGCTTGTTGAATAACAACATAAGTATGTATTGTTTTGTATACTTCACCTCTCAAGGGGTCAAGTTATGTATCACAAATAAATTGCACATTAATTTACTTGAGTATATTTTACTAACTTTGTTTCCCCTTGAATTTATCATATGTCTTTTGGTACATGATATGAATATACGGTGTTGATTTCAGATCTGCTATGCGGTATGGTGACTACTTCATGCTTCACAACTTTAAGGTACAACAGTATGCGTTATTCTTGTTATGAATTCTTTCCTCTCTCACACTTTATCAACTAGAATTGCATCAGAAATTGTTAGTTATATGAACAGAGTTATATGCTATCGAACTTTCTTGTGAACCTGCCAGTTGGATGAATGACATTATGTGTTTCTTTTCATGTACTAATAATAAGACATTGAATGTTAGCTAGATGGTGTTAGTTTTAAGTTGTTTTACATAATAACTCATCTGCGTAAATATAAATTGTATCAGTTTGACTTGGTTGCTTTATCTGTTAAGAAATTAACTTTATATTTCTTATTTGTTCAGGGGATCCTTCACCTGGAACTGAAATACATGGATCCTAATAATATTGGTGTTTTCAGATCAGTTGGATTTTACTTTGTGAAGTCTTTCCTTTAACTTAGAGTAGATTTTTTGTTTATTTAGCTTGTAATAGGAATATTAAGTCAAGTAATTCAAGTTTTGAGATTTGGAAAAGGTATTTTAGATGATTAAAGCTGTAAATTGTTAGCACTTTTTAATACGAATTCAGTTTTAATATTATCATCAATTTAGTTTTTTGATCAGCTTAATTTAGCTTGTAATAGCTGTATTGATCAGCTTAATTTGGATTCAGCTAAATCAGCTTAATTTGGAATCAGCTGGGTCAGTTTTATTTTTTTTATAAAATATGTTCAATATAAAGGTATGCTTTTGTCATCCCTATCATTTGACTGTCCAAGGAAGACGTTTTCTAATAAATTTAAGTGCTCCCACAAGCAGTCCTTTTGAGAAATAAGACTACGAATTTGGGGCTCCCTGAAACAGACATTTTTAGTGATTACTAGTCTTTTTCTGGCAGACTTATTTTTTCTATTTTCCACTAGTGCTAACTTCAATTTATGTTAAAACCCAATGTTAATCTTCACAGCAAACCATCATCAAAACCTCTAATTTTATTGAGTCTGAACCAAACCCTTAATTTGTCATCAACAGCTTGAGCTACTTCTTGATTCAGTAAAACCCATTTGTTCTTCTCAACATCAATTTCTCGATCTCCAACTCTGCCAGCCGCCTTTCTCTCTTCCATTGATTTCAGGTAAAGAAGGTAATGATGAGAAGAATTATCCCTTCTCTGAAATTTAGGTCTTGTGTAGGAATGGGTTTGGATATGGCCACCTAGTGAGGGTAGATAAGGGGTAACCAAATGATAGATTGTTTGTCGGTTCCAGAGAACTGACATGCCCATCCTATTTCTCGCTCAATCGTAGCTAGCTTCGCTCGCCTATGAATTGGTCCTTTGTGCTCCTTTTCGCTCCAAATGGACGCTCATTTCTTCTATTGAATTCTTCCACCAACAACAGCCGTCCTTTACTTCTCATATCCACCTCTTTATTTTAATTCTATACATCACTAAAGTTGTCATGCTTTTCAGAAAAAGTTCGCATCACTAAAGCCGACATGCTTTTCAGCCAGACATGAAGAAATAAAAGCAAATAATGAGAAATAATCCGCCTCCAACTGCAGTTGCACTTGAGATGACGCTTTTGCCTGTTTCTTCTTCTTTTGTTCTAAAAGACTCCAAAGTACCTAAATACTCAAAAACAAACATAAGATACATAATTTACAAGAAAACTAAGCAGAGAAAGCATAAACAATAGATAAATATTAGGGTGTTTTAGACACCTATCAAATTCCCCCACACTTAGACTTTGCTAGTCCTCGAGAAAATCAAACAAAATAATTATAAAACATACATACAACTCCGTATCGTCGAGGCTACGGTCACTTTTAGCATAAATAACAAGCCTTTGAACCCCTAGGTGTCCCTAGTGGATGAGTTTTAGTCTCGTGAAGGTTTACAAGAGGTTTGCCTACAAAACCTATATTTCCAACTCCGTCTATTGTGACAAATCAATGAACGAATCCAAAATGATTACAGGAGGAGGTACCTTGAGAAAATTCAATTCATATGTAAGTAAATAAAACTCTGATTAGATAGGCGAACAAACCACAATACTCGGAAACTAACTAACCACAATCACAATGAAAAGATTAAGAAGATGGATATAGAGGTAGATGTTTGCGAATGTTAACAAGTGATCGGTGTTTCCCATATCTATCTGAAGGTCACCGCCAAGATGAACCTATGCATCCTATTGGATTGAGATACTGGTCTGAATTATAGTGTCAACACACTGGCATATACAAGGGAACCAGTGGTCAACAATCTTAATTCTACATCAAATCAACCGGCATATACAAGGGAACCAGGAGTCGACTTTATTCAACAATAATAATATTTCTTTCTTTTCTTTTTCACTTTTTTTTTAGACAGCATGATTAAATCTTTTGGATCCAAGTGCATGCTTCTTGTCAGCAGATTACATGGTAATTCCTTTGGATCCTACATTCCATACTTGTTTAGGCGACGAAGACAGGGAGAACACACACATATTGCTATCCAAGTGTCATTTTTATTCCGATTGGTCTAATTGGTCGGTCTCTTTTTTTTCTTTCTCCTTTTTTTTTAGCAACTTAATCACTCTATTTCATCCTAGCAGTAATAACAAGTCGATGTTTAGTGACCCACCAAAACACTTAGAGAATAATAGATAAATATGGAAAAATAAAAATAGAATGTGATATGGTGATATTCCGAGATATGGTAACAACTATCATAGTATTTATCATTTCTGAGCTATGTCCGTCTTTTTTAGTTAATTGGTTCCTCAACTTTATATTGGTAGTGTCATCCTAAAGGCATAAGTTTCTAGATTTCGGAGTTCAAAAAGCACATTTTTTTTCTTGGTTTTTCTATTTTTCTGATTTTTTTTTACTAAAGGCATAACAAAGCATCAAATAAACTATACAAACATATAAATGCTCCCCCACACTTAAACCTTACATTGTCCTCAATGTAAAATTGAGTCATTCAAAGTAAAGTTCAAGGTGGAAAATTTCGCAATAATATGCAAAAACAAAGAAAATAAAGATTAAATGCTTAAAAATAAAAATAAAAAGATAAGGGTAAAGATACAAAATATGTGGGTTGCCTCCCACTTAGCGCTTGGTTTAAATTCGTCGGCCCGACTATCTCCTTGCTTTCTATGACTCTTCCAGAGGGAGTACATCCACAAAATTGGCTCCTTCCACCACTTCGGAAATGAAATTCTCATAATATGGTTTCAACCGGTGCCCATTAACTTTAAGTTCCTTGCCTATAGCTATGCTACGAATTTCTACTGCACCATGAGAAAAAACATTAGTAACAATGAAAGGTCCGATCCAACGTGACCTTAATTTACCCGGAAATAAATGCAAGCGAGAATTAAACAAAAGCACTTTCTTCCCAACAAAAAATTGTTTTCTAGAAATCATAGTATCATGAAAGGCCTTCGTTTTCTCCTTATAAATGCGAGAGCTTTCAAATGCATCATTGCGAAGCTCTTCTAGCTCTTGGAGTTGTAGCTTCCTTTTCTTTCCATCCCCATCCATCTCCACATTGCATTGCTTAATAGCCCAAAACGCTTTATGCTCAATCTCCACGGGTAAGTGACAAGGTTTACCACACACAAGACTAAAGGGGGACATCCCAATAGGTGTCTTGTATGCGGTTCTATAAGCCCACAAAGAATAATTAAGTTGCATGCTCCAATCTTTCCTTGTTGGATTCACCGTCTTCTCTAGTATGGATTTCACCCCCCGGTTAGAAACCTCGGCTTGTCCATTTGTTTGGGGATGATAAGGTGTTGCAATCTTGTGTGACATATTGTACTTCTTCAACAAGCTTTGTAAAATCCTATTTTTGAAGTGAGAACCCCCATCGCTAATTATGTCTCTTGGTTCCAAACCTTGCAAAAATGTTAGCTTGCACAAAATCTGAAACAACCTTGGAATCATTAGTTGGGGTGGCCTTATCTTCCACCCATTTAGAGACATAATCAACAGCAATTAAGATGTAAAAATTCTCATGAGAGTTGACAAAAGGACCCATAAAATCAATACCCCATACATCAAAAACTTCAATAAATTGAATAAAAGTTTGTGGCATTTGATTTCGGGCACCTAGATTGCATGTTCTTTGGCACCTATCACAAGTTGTACAAAATGTGTATGCATCCTTAAACAAGGTTGTCCAATAGAAACCGCTTTCAAGTACCTTGTGATCGGTTCTCTTACTTCCAAAATGTCCTCCGCAAGCATAGGAGTGGCAAAATGACAAGATAGAATTAAATTCAGATTTGGGAACGCACCTTCTTATTACTTGGTCGCTGCCATGTTTCCATAAGTATGGATCATCCCATATATATTGGTTCCCTAATCTCTTAAGTTTGTCCCTCTCAGCAGGAGACAAGTTCTTTGGAATTTGTTTAGTTACCAAGTAATTCACAATATTAGCATACCATGGTTCTCCAAAGGCAATTGAGAATAACTTCTCATCCGGGAAACTTTCACGCAATGTGATAGATTCCTTATCCACAGCAAGACGGCTCAAGTGATCCGCAACGGTGTTCTCAATTCCTTTATTGTCTTTGATTTCAATATCAAACTCTTGCAAGAGTAAAATCCATTGTATGAGCCTCGGTTTCGCTTCTTTCTTCATTAGCAAGTACCTAAGTGCTGCATGATCAGAAAAAACAACAACTTTTGTACCAATTAGATAACATCGAAATTTCTCCAATGCAAATACAATAGCCAATAACTCTTTTTCAGTGGTTGTGTAGTTTTGTTGGGATTCATTTAACATTCTAGAAGCATAATAAATAGTGTTGGGCTTCATTTAACGTTCTAGAAGCATAATAAATAGCATGAGGTATCTTCCCCACACTCTGCCCGAGCACCGCACCAACCGCATAGTCACTTGCATCACACATGAGCTCAAAAGGCTTGCTCCAATCCGGTGGTTTAATGATAGGGGATGAAATCAAAAGTTCTTTCAAACGATTGAATGCCGCCATACACTTTTCATCAAAGTTAAAAACCACATCTTTTTGCAATAAGTTGCAAAGTGGTGATGCTATCTTGGAAAAATCCTTGATAAATCTACGATAAAAACCTTCATGACCAAGAAAATAACGTATCTCCCTCACCGTAGTGGGAGGGGTTAGAGCACGAATAAGGTCTATCTTAGATTTATCAACTTCCAAGCCCTAAGAAGATATTATATGGCCTAAAACTATGCCATGAGTTACCATGAAATGGCACTTCTCCCAATTTAGCACAAGGTTTGTTTCAACACATCGTTCAAGGATCAATGACAAGTTATTCAAACAAAGGTCAAATCAATCACCAAAGACACTAAAGTCATCCATAAACACTTCAATGATGTTTTAAACATACTCGGAAAAGATACTTACCATACACCTTTGAAAGGTATCTGAAGCATTGCATAAGCCAAAAGGCATCCTTCTATAAGCAAAATTACCGAATGGACAAGTGAAAGTGGTTTTCTCTTGATCCTCCGGTGCTATCATAATCTGATTGTAACCTGAATAGCCATCAAGGAAACAATAATAAGAGTGTCCAGCTAAAAGTTCAAGCATTTGATCAATAAAAGGTAAAGAAAAATGATCCTTACTAGTAGTGGCATTCAACTTTCTATAATCAATACAAACCCTCCAAACGGTTTGCACACGAGTTGGGACAAGTTCTTTCTTATCATTCTCTACCACCGTTACACCTGATTTCTTTGGTACAACTTGTACCGGGCTCACCCACTTGCTATCGGATATGGGGTAGATAACACCCACTTCCAAAAGCTTGAGTATCTCCTTTTTCGCAACTTCCATCATGGGAGGGTTCAAACGACGTTGCGCTTCCCTTATAGGCTTTGCATCGTCCTCCAAACGTATCTTGTGCATACAAATGGCAGGGCTTATACCCTTGATATCAGCAATTGTCCATCTTATGGCCGTCTTGTGCTTCCTTAGCACCCTTAGAAGTTTTTTCTCCTGTAATTCACTAAGCTCGTTAGAAATAATCACCGGTA
The DNA here is from genome assembly GCA_023529315.1 of Papaver bracteatum. Classification (NCBI taxonomy): domain Eukaryota; kingdom Viridiplantae; phylum Streptophyta; class Magnoliopsida; order Ranunculales; family Papaveraceae; genus Papaver; species Papaver bracteatum. The sequence goes on along the minus strand of JAJJWX010001826.1, from coordinate 1,931,505 downwards.
ACTCTTCATTGTCACCCAAGTACAAGTAATTTAAGTGACTTGGAATAGGTTTCAATTCTAACTTTGGATATTTAACAATAGAAGGTAAAAGCTTTTCATCACTGCATGGTAAAGAAATAAAAGAGATATTATGAGTTTCGGGACATCCTTGTAGTGAGTTAATATCACCAAGGGCTTCCTTGACTTCGTTACCACACTCTACACCATCATCCATGGATGTAGTTAAAACAGTTTTCAAAGCATCATCACCATTCAATTCAAACACTTGTTGTGCTAATGCATCCATAACATCAACGGAGAAACAAGAGTGGACATCGCTAGGATATCTCATCATTTCGAAAATGTTGAAACGTATTATTTCTCCATCAAACTCCATAGTCAACGTTCCCTTGTCCACATCAATAATGGTTTTAGACGTTTTCATGAAGGGACGCCCAAGTAGCAGTGGAAGAGATGAGTCCGGTGAACCTTCATCCATCTCTAACACACAAAATTCAGCTGGAAATACAAGTTGATTAACCTGCACAAGAACATCCTCAACAATACCCATTGGGTAAACATTAGAGCGATCGGCTAATTGCAACACAATTCCATCCTTTTTCAAAGGACCTAGATTAAGTGAACATAACATTAACGGATGCACCTAAGTCTAACATTTCTTTGTTAAAAGTGGTGTTACCAATTGTGACGGGAATGTCAAAGCTACCGGGATCCTTGCATTTAAGTGGGAGTTTGTGTTGTAAGATTTCTGAAGCATTCTCCCCCATACTTAGAACTTCATTTCCTTTGAGCCTTTGTTTATTGGTACACAAGTCCTTCAACACTTTTGCATACTTGGGAACTTGCTTGATGGAATCAATGAGTGGTATATTCACATGAATCTTCTTAAGAACGTCTAAAATCTCCTTTTCTAATTCCTCCTTCTTAGAACTTGCAAATCTGCGAGGAAAAGGTATAGGAGGAACATAAGTAGAAACCGGAGTTTTAGAGTTAGGAATAGGTACCTCAGGTGTTTGGGGAATTTCATCCCTCTTTTCCTCCAAAACCGGCTCATTTGGAGCTTTCTCTTCACCCAAATCAGCAACTTCAGGTTGCACAAGTTGTGTACCACTTCTCAATGTAATAGCATTGACACCCTCTTTTGGGTTAATAGTTTGATAAGGGAGTTTCCCACTATTTTGTGCCTTCAATTTGTCGATATCAATCGCCATGGAGCCCACTTGTGTCTGCAACTCCTTGATAGCACTCTTAGTTTCTTGTTGGCTTTCCTTGAACATGGTAGAAATACCTTGCATCATTGTTTGTAACTTTGCATCGATGTCGGAACCTTAGTTTTGTACAGGTTGTTGTGGTTGCTGAAATTATTGTTGTTGAGGTTGAAATTGTTGTTGTTGCGGTTGAAATCCACTCGGACGGTTGAAAGTAGGTTGTTGAACCGCACCTTGCTTGTTGGCATAGATGAAATTTGGATGATATCTCCATCCCGGATTGTAGGTGTTGGAATAGGGATCATACCGTCTTTGTTGATTTGGAAAATCCACATTAGCTTGCTCCAACTCTTCACCATACGAAGGTAATATAACCGCAGCCATCTTTTGCATAATTTGCTCCATGTTATCCATCCTTTGATCACGGTTTGATGATGATGAATCACTAAATTCATGCACTCGCCTAACCATTGGTTCACTTCTTGTGTAGAATTGTTGCGAGTTTGCAGCCATGATTTCAATTAACTCGGCAGCTTAGGTTACCGTCTTTTTCACTAGTGCACCACCACCCGCTGCATCAAAAAGATATCTATCACTTGATTGAATACCTTCGTATAAGTATTGGATTATCATAGCGTCACTGAATTGGTGGTGTGGACATCTTGCCACTAATCTCTTGTATCGCTCCCAACATTCATACAATGATTCACCCATATTTTGCTTTATCCCACATATCTCTTTACGAATTTGAGTAGCCTTTGACGCAGGAAAATACCTCTCTAGAAAGAGTTTCTTCAACCCGTTCCATGTAGTGACACTTCCAGATGGCAAACAATACAATCAATCCTTAGCGCTGTCCACCATAGAAAATGGAAAAACTTTCAACATTGCACCATCAGCATCAGTCTTCGCTGGAACCATAGCCTTGACAATGGTATGAAACTCCATGAGATGCTTGTTTGGGTCTTCATTCACCATGCCATAGAAATTTGGTAACTCTCTAAGCAACCCCGGCTTGATATCGAAAGTTGAGTTTGTTTGGATACACCATTGTTGTGCATCAAGCCTATGAGAATCCAAGTCCTTGAGTGTACGATTTGCATCACCCATTGCTTATTCTTCTTCAACTAGTAGTTCTCCTACGAATGGAACCTCTTGTTCTTCTTCTAGTTGTAACTCTTCTTCCACTTCTAACTCTTGTGCTTCTGTTGTGTCTTGACTTGGTTGGAGTATTGTACCTCTTCGAGTAGCTATCCCGCACCTTGGATAGTTCCAATCTTTAGAAGCCATGGATTAGGTACCTGAAAACAATTCTCGCAAACAAGTAAGAAACAAGACAAGAAAACAAAAATCAAGATAAGAGCATAAATTATAAAAAGAAACTAAAAACTTGAAAACAAGCCGTTTGCCTCCCCGGCAACGGCGCCAAATTTAATCGGTTGTCAGCTGAGCAAAAAATAATTTCACTTTCTTACTTAACTAAAATAAAAGTAGTATGCGATAAGAAGGAATTCGTATCCACAGAGAGGCTTTTGTTGTTATGCAAATTTCAGTTTCTTAGTAACCAATGGGGGGTTTTGATATTTCAAAGCAATAAAAAAAAATTGAAAGAAATAAAGTATTAAAATAATCAATAAGGAGAAGGTATTGGTCATGGGATAGTTTCATTCACAAACATGTATTTTCATCAATGACTAGAATTGAAAATTTAATCTCTCATTTACTAAAAGTCCTAGGGTACCTTGATCACAAGAGTATCCCGCTAATTCCCTGATTTCATCACAACCACATTAAGAAAGCAACCTAAAGTGTAAAAGCACAATTAAATTTAACTCCCTAACATCAATAAGTTCTATGGAATAAGACTAATCAAGGCAATCAAAATATGTAAAAGTACTAATTCAATTTAACAAAGGTTATGATTCATTTGTGACTAGTATGATATATCACTACAAGCACTACCCACAATTATGCTATTTAGAATCAGGGATTAACAACGTTTACGTATTGAAAACCCTAATATAGCTTAAGATATGAAAGTAAATCGGATTGATTCCGGACTCAACCAAACAAACAATCAAATCATAACAATATAAACCATGAATCATAAACAATAAAGTTGAGACAAAACTAATACATTGAATCAAATCTTATTTGTGAAATCCACTTTATATCTCATAACCAATAAATGAAATTTAGCTACTCATAGTTTTTGGGTTCATCATATTCATATTCATAATCAATAATAAAAATGAAATGAAGAAGATGAAAAAATAAACGAAAGAAAACCCTAGTCGCTGCTCTCCTCCAAAACTCCAGTAGAATAATGTGTGATCCAAGTTGTAGAAAACTTTTTTCTTTTGTAGCTTTTCTCATTCCAAATTAGGTCTAGTCTTCAAAAGTCCAATAGATAGAAGTCTTCAAGCCCATGTGTGAGAAAACCCGTGTAGAAAATATGTCCCAAAAGTGGCCGCCGGAAAACAGGGTTTATCTCCGGAAGTTGGCCGAAAATATCGCCGGAAAGGTATCTCAGGTGACCGGCAAAGTCCGCCCGGTCACCGGTCAACGAGTCAAGTCGGTCAGGTCAACCGAGTCAGTTGAGTTAGCTCGGTCAAACTCAGACCGAGTCATCTAAGTCAGGCGAGAGTTATCTAACTGACTCATCTGAGTGACTTGGCCTAGGCCAATTGCAGCTTGCAAAGGCCATACTTCAGTCATGCGCCATCTTGATGCATCACAACTCCATATCTTGCAATACCCATCACTGCACTTGCACCTACAACCCTTGCTCAGCTTAGTACTCATCACCTCCATATCATGTAATAACAAAACCATCAGTGCTCAATATTCACAGCATAGCAATCTCATTGCCATCTGTAGCTGCGCTAACACCTGCAACTCCATTGCATCACCTCACAACAACCCAAGTGCCTTCAATTCAGTTCCTGCAGTTCATCCATCACTTTCCTTGGCAATTACTCTTCCTTTATTCAACCATACCCTGCACATAATCTAGTACCTGAACCTAGGAATTCATCTAAACCCATTGTAGTTTACTTCACAACCCAGGCTCACCTGCAACAACTGCAACTTCAATCCATCACCAACTATCACTCCTCAGAATATTAGGCCTAGCCATTGATTCATTCTGCAACACCATTCCAAGGAAAAATACTCCCCTGCAATTCCCATTAACAACAGTTGTAGATCCCTCACCTGCAATGTATGGTTGCTCCTAGCACCACTAATTTCAGATCATGTTGACCTTGTAACAACACCATTATAGCTACACAACCAACTTACCCAATTCACTGAACTCTATTGCAAGAACAGCTTCATGGCTTGACCAGCTACACCATTCCATACCTGAATACCCATTACAGAACCACCTCCAGCTGCACTTCAGTCACAGCTTCAATATCATTCAAACTGCACCATGCCTCGCAATACAACCATTATAAACCAAAGCCAATACCAAATTGTCGACTGTAACCACCTTGTTCACTGCAATTGCAGCTGCAACTTCAACAGCTTCTCAGATACAGATCATCACAAGTTCCATCATCGCCTCCAATTCATCACACAACATTCATTCCATAACCCATCTTTGCACTCCCCTGTAGCTCCCAATAGCTGCAATTATAACAACTCCAACAAACAATTCCACAGACTATAATCTCATGCTTCTCAGAGACCACCACCTGCAATATCTTCACATCTTCCCATCATCTTAATCACACCAATTCAGTTATTAATGTCTCTGCAACTTCAGCTCGTATTTGCTTGTAATTTCATCTGGAAATTAGCTCAAATGGACCCACCTATACTCTGTAGCCTCTTATACTTGCAACTCAAACATTTTTGCCATTCTGTCATAGCAATACTACAGTACACAACTAGCAACAGATGAAGAAGAGCTTCACTCACCCCTTTTCTCAAACATATGCTTTGCACTGACTCTGAAGAAACAGCTTTCCCAGTGATTTCTAAGCTACACATCTGATGGAGAGACCTTCCCTAAAATAATTTCACATTCAACATAAACCCCAATCATTCAATCATTCCAACCCACTTCTATTCAGTCTCCATTAACCTCAGAAGCATCATTATCTTCTCTTGTTTGGTTAGTCTTCAAACTCCATCAACTGCTCATCATTTTGAACCCAATTATGCCTCTAACTCAAGCCAATCATAACCCATATCTTCACTGATTTCTTCCTTGTAAATCATTCCAACCACCAACTCAATCAAATCTTCAAACACATATTCACTACAAACCCTAGCTTCAATTCTCCTCCATCCTGAATTCAGAAACACAACACCCATGAATATCAACACCATGTCTTCTTTAGCTCATAGAAAACCCTAACTTCAATTTCTGTTAAAACCCAATGTTAATCTTCACAGCAAACCATCATCAAAACCTCTAATTTTATTGAGTCTGAACCAAACCCTTAATTTGTCATCAACATCTTGAGCTACTTCTTGATTCAGTAAAACCCATTTGTTCTTCTCAGCATCAATTTCTCGATCTCCAACTCTGCCAGCCGCCTTTCTCTCTTCCATTGATTTCAGGTAAAGAAGGTAATGATGATAAGAATTATCCCTTCTCTGAAATTTAGGTCTTGTGTAGGAATGGGTTTGGATATGGCCACCCAGTGAGGGTAGATAAGGGGTAACCAAATGATAGATTGTTTGTCGGTTCCAGAGAACTGACACTCCCATCCTATTTCTCGCTCAACCGTAGCTAGCTTCGCTCGCCTATGAATTGGTCCTTTGTGCTCCTTTTCGCTCCAAATGGACGCTCATTTCTTCTATTGAATTCTTCCACCAACAACAGCCGTCCTTTACTTCTCATATCCACCTCTTTATTTCAATTATATACATCACTAAAGCTGTCATGCTTTTCAGACAAAGTTTGCATCACTAAAGCCGACATGCTTTTCAGCCAGACATGAAGAAATAAAAGAAAATAATGAGAAATAATCCGCCTCCAACCGCAGTTGCACTTGAGATGACGCTTTTGCATGTTTCTTCTTCTTTTGTTCTAAAAGACTCCAAAGTACCTAAATACTCAAAAACAAACATAAGATACATAATTTATAAGAAAACTAAGCAGAGAAAGCATAAACAATAGATAAATATTAGGGTGTTTTAGACACCTATCACCCAACCCTAGTTCTCCATCTCTTTTTACCAACAAAAACTTAATTAGTTTATTTTTATTTACTATTTTTATTTATTAGTCTTAAAACCAAATCTTAGAATATAGTCCGAGAATCGAATTCTTACTTCGACAATTAAAACTAAATCAGTTTTTGGCGCCGCCGACGCGGACTTGCCTTTAGGTTAGGTTTTAGGTTTTAGATTTTTATTTTTATTTAGTTTTTAGTTTTTAGCTTTAGTTTTAGTTTTATTTTTAGTTTAGTTTAGTTTAGTTCAATTAAATTTATTTTATTTTATTTTATTTTCTTTGATTTTACTTGGGTATTTTTCTTGTTTTTATTGTGCATGTAATATTCTTCATTTATTGTGGAATTGCCTACCAAAAGAGGTAAGTAATAGAACCCAACTTTTTCTTTTTATTATTTTTAGTTTTTATTTCCTTTTGTGCATATTTCCTTTATTTTCTATTTTTTGTTTTAAAAAAAAAAATATACACGTGCACACACCAATTGCATTATTCGTATGGTACCGATTTTAGGAAAACACGTGGTTTAGTACGGTGAACCCTCTGGCCGTTATCATCCGAAACACCACAAACCTCATACCAGTACCTGTGACCAGTCTTTGACTGTATGTATATTTATGTTGTAGGTAACCTAAGCTTACCTGAATTAGTGTACCCCAGCATTTTCATGTGCACAATTTCTTGCTAAACACGGGTATTCTTGCTTGTGTATGCACCGTTGGAAATGGGTAGGAGATAGACTTGTGGAAAATGACCTTTTTAATTTGAGTCCGACCCATTACACGAATTTAGGTGAAACTTCTATTTTTATGGACATGGTTTGTGATGATGAAGCCCCGCCGACCATAACCCTTAGAGATAAGATGAACCCATCTAGAGTGGTACGTGACCCAGGAGTTGTTTTACCATCTACTACTGTCAAATTTGACATTAAACCTGGGACATTTAGCATGATTCATAAGTTTAGAGGGATAGAAAATGAAAACCCATATACCCATATAAGAGACTTCGAGATGATTTGTAACACAATGAATTATCCGAACGTCATAAAAGATGTGCTTAGGTTGCGTTTGTTTTCTTTTTCCCTAGAAGAAAGAGCCAATGAGTGGTACCATTTGATTCCATCTAAAATAATCACCACCTAGGATGGTCTCGTAGAAGCTTTTGTCAAGAAGTTTTACCCACACCACAAGACTGCGACTGTTAGGCAGTCTATCCAAACCTTTAAGCAGAAATTAGGTGAACACCTACACGATTATGTAGAAAGGTTTAATGAGTTGTTATACCAATGCCCGCAACATGGCTTTGATAAAGTCCACATGGCCCAAATTTTATATGAGGGCCTATATAGTAAAACCAGAATGCAGGTAAAAATAATTAGTGGTGGAGAATTTACCCATCAAGACCCATATGTGTGTTTTGACGAATTTATTGAGCTAGCTGAAAAGACTCGTCAATGGGCTTCAATGAGGGAACCTAAAATAACTAGAAACCATATCCATAGGTTCAATAGAATCGATAATGGGTCTGATATCCTTAGGCGTCTAGAGGCCTTAGAGATGAACCAAGGGTCCAACCAGACTATGAGCTGTAATAGTGAGCCCAGAACCTATCCATGTACCATTTGTGGTGATCAAGGTCATATTGGACCTCATTGTCCTCTGTTTACCCTAAGAAAACTACCCGTGACCAGGTTAGTGTCCTACATGGTGGCATGAACTCTAAATATGAGGGTCGATCCAAGTTTGACCCATACTCTAATACCTATAACCCTGGTTGGAGACATAACCCGAATTTCTCGTGGTCTAAATGTAACCATCAAGGTGGCCCATCTAGCAACCCACCACCAGGTTTTTCTAGGAACCAAGCTCAAGTACAAGAACCGAGCCAAGTTGATAAAAAGGTTTCATCTCTAGAGGAAAGTATAAGACTTTTAATTGATGGTAATGCCCTAAACAATTCCCAAACTACCCAAAATATCAACCATTTAAGTCAGAAGCTCAATGACTTTGTCCTGACAAGTCATCGTAACCAACAAAACAGTGATCGGGCTATTTCCAACCTAAAGACTCAAATAAGTCAACTTTCGAACCGGTTAAATGATAGGGAGAATGGGGCATTTCCTAGTCAAATGACTCCAAATTCGAAAGGATTTAACCATGTTAATAGATGAGGTAGTTCAAACCACAATGAACATATCAAAGAAGTTATCACCCTTAGGAGTGGTAAAACTCTAGAGAACTCGGTAGAACCACCTAAGGATAGTAGTCCAGCTGAAAAAGAGACTAAGGTTGACCAAACTCCGTCTAAAGACCCTAATGGGCCTGATAATGCTAAGCGTCCAAGTGAGGAAGCTACCCCTGAGAGAGTGTACATACCACCTGCACCATTTCCTCAGAGACTCGCTAAGAAAAAGCCTAGTACATATGCTGAAATCCTATACATCTTTAAGCAAGTTAAGATCAACATGCCCTTGTTAGATGCAATTAAACATGTACCGGCTATGGACAAGTTCCTAAAATAGATGTGCACCATCAAGAGAGCCGCGAGTGTCCATAAAAAGGCATTTTTGACTCAAGAAGTTAGTTCCATAATCTCACAAAAGTACCCAATCAAATTTAAAGATCCTGGTTATCATACTGTCACATGTGTCATAGGTAAACAAACGATAGACAATGCTCTATTAGATCTTAGGGATAGTGTGAATATTTTACAGTTCTCGGTATATGAAAAACTTGGACTAGGTGAGATGAAACCAACTAGGATAACACTATAGTTAGCCGATAGGTCAGTCAAAATCCCACGTGGAATTATTGAAGACGTTTTGGTCCAGGTAGAAAACTTTATCTAGCCAGTTGCCTTTGTGATTTTAGACACTCAACCCATCTCTAGTCAAGATATCAATATCCCAATCATCCTAGGTCGTCCGTTTCTAGTCACTGCAAATGCATTCATACATTGTCAAAATGGAATAGTAGAATTTTTCTTTGGGAATCAGAAAATCTCGGTGAACGTTTTTAAGGCGTTACAAGCCCCACCGGACCCTGAACACTATGAGTTTATATGCATGATTGATTCTTTAGTTGAGAATACCTTTACCACTAATAGTGTTAGTGATACTTTAGAGGCATGATTGGCCCACTTTGGAGCCTACTGTGATGAGGATAGTCATTTTGAAGAAGTTAATGCGTTGTTAGATTCTGCGCCAGTAATGAATTATGTAAAATAGCAGCGTAAACCAGAACCTCTTCTGCCGACCATAGATAAACCCATACCATCATCATTTAAGGCACCCACCCTTGAATTAAAGACGCTACTAGATACACTGAAATATGTATTTCTTGGTAGTGAAAATACTCTTCCTGCCATAAATGCCTCTAACTTAGATCCCGATCAGGAAAGTAGACTAGTTAGTGTTCTCCGAAAACACAAGACTGCAATAGGATGGACTAAAGTAGATTTGAAATGAATTAGTCCTACTGATTGTATGCACCACATCTACATAGAAGAAGGTTCCAAAACCTCAAAAGAAATGCAAAGACGTTTGAATCCTAATATGAAAGAAGTTGTCCGCACTAAGGTGCTCAAATTATTAGATGCAGGATCATATACCCCATCTCAGATAGTAAATGGGTCGGTCATGTCCAGGTTATCCCAAATAAGTCTGGGATTACAGTAGTTGTGAATGAGAACAATGAATTGATCCCTACACGTGTTACCACCGGGTAGAGAGTATGTATAGACTACCGTAAGCTGAACTTATCCTCTAGGAAAGACCACTTTCCTATACCATTCATCGACCATATGTTAGAAAGATTAGCTGGCCACAGCCGTTATTGTTTCTTAGATGGATATTATGGTTATAACCAAATCCATATAGCCCCGGAGTACCTAGAGAAAACAACCTTCACATGTCCATTTGGTATACAGGCGTATGACTTTTGGATTGTGTAATGCACCTGCAACATTCCAACGTTGCATGCTAAGTATCTTTTCGGACATGGTTGAGCGATTTCTCGAGGTCTTTATGGATGATTTTTCGGTTTTTGGATCCTCTTTTGATGAATGCTTGCACCACCTTACACTAGCTCTAGAACATTGCACATAAAATAACTTAGTCCTTAATTGGGAAAAGTGTCATTTTATGGTTAAATCTGGAATAGTATTAGGAATGTGGTGTCTTCTAAGGGAATAGAAGTTGATAAAGCCAATGTTAAACTAATTTCAAAATTAAGACCACCTAAGAATGTAACAAATGTTAGATCTTTCCTTGGCCATGCTAAATTTTATCGTCGTTTCATCAAAGACTTTAGCAAGATTTCCTTACCTCTACATCCTTTGTATTTGATGAATCCTGTGTTGCAGCTTTTGAGAAGCTAAAATCATTGTTGACTTCTGCCCCTATCATCCAACCACCCGATTGGAATCTCCCATTTGAACTCATGTGTGATGCGTATGATTACGCGGTTGGTGTTGTCCATGGCCAATGACGTGATAAAGCACCTAGTGTGATTTATTATGCTAGTAAGACCCTAAACGATGCCCAGTTGAACTACACAACCATTGAGAAAGAAATTTTAGCCATCGTTTTTTCTTTGGAGAAATTTAGATCATATCTCCTAGGGTCTAAGGTCATAGTATATTCTGATCATGTCGTACTCAAATATCTCCTTTCAAAGAAGGACTCAAAACCTCGGCTGATCAGATGGGTATTGTTGTTCCAAGAATTTACTCTAGATATTCATGATAAGAAAGGGTTTGAAAATATAGTAGCTGACCATTTATCCCGTATCCTTGATGAGACTAGAGATGACGAGAAACCGATCCTTGACACGTTCCCCGATGAACAATTATTTTCCATCTCTTTGTTACCCTGGTTTGCTGACATTGTCAATTATTTGGTAACTGGTCAAATACCTGACCATTGGTCTAAACAGGATAGAGCTAAATTCTTGTCTAAGGTTAAATACTTTTTCTGGGATGATCCGTACTTATTTAAATACTGCCCTGATTAGATCATCTGTCGTTGTATTCCTGACAACGAAATATCCAGTGTTCTGACTTTTTGTCATTCTGGAGCTTGTGAGGGTCACTTTAGTTCTAAGAAAATAGCTGTGAAGGTTTTACAGTCTGGTCTTTATTGGCCAACACTGTTTAAGGACTCCCACCTATTTTGTCAAAGTTGTGATATATGTCAAAAGTTAGGAAAGATGACCCGATGTATTATGATGCCTCTTAGTCCTATACTAATGATAGAAATATTTGATGTGTGGGGTATGGATTTTATGGGTCCCTTTGTCAATTCTTATGGTAAATTTTACATTTTATTAGCCGTTGACTATGTGTCTAAGTGGATTAAAGCAATAGGTACCAAGACAAACGATCGCCACGTTGTGATTAAGTTTGTTAGAGATAATATTTTCTCTCGATTTGGTATGCCTAAAGCAATCATTAGTGATGGAGGTTCCCATTTTTGTAACCGGTCTTTTGAGACGCTCATGAATAAATACCCCATTACCCATAAGGTTTCTACACCTTACCATCCAAAAACTTTTGGCCAAGTTGAAGTGTCTAATAGGCAGATCAAGCAGATTTTAGAAAAGACCGTAAACCCTACCCGAAAGGATTGGTCTTTACGCTTAGTAAAAGCTTTGTGGACTTACCGAACCAATTTTAAGACTCCACTTGGGATGTCTCCGTGTAGACTTGTCTTCGGTAAAGCCTGCCACTTGCCTGTATAATTAGAACACCGAGCTTACTAGGCCATTAAACGGATAAACTTTGACCTATCTACTGCTGGTGATCACCGTAAACTGCAACTCAATGAGTTATAAGAAATTCGTAATGATTCGTACAAGAGTGCAAAAATTTATAAGGAGAAAACAATCACGATAAATCGATTATTCGGAAGACATTTGAACTAGGTCAAAAAGTTCTCCTTTACAATTCTCGTCTACATCTTTTCCCTGGTAAATTGAGGTCTAGGTGGACCGAACCATACTTTGTCAAAATTGTTTTTCCTCATGGTGTAATTGAAGTTGAAAATCCTTAGAATAGATAAACTTTCAAGGTTAACGGTCAACGGTTGAAACCATTCTTGGAGTTACCCAGTCCTCATGCGATAGAGAATCGGAGCTGAGAGATCCTGTCTACCAGGATTAATTTTTACGGGTAACAAAGTCTGGCTGAAGACACTAAACTTAACGCTTATTGGGAGGCAACCCATACATGGTGATATTAAGGTCCCTTTGGCGGACCCTGCTGTTGTTATACATTAGTTTTGTTTTTGTTTTTATTTTCTTTCTTTCTTGCTCCCATGGAAGGATTGCGACGCTTCATCCAGGTACTATCTTTCTGACTTACCTCTTTATTCCTCTTGTTACTTATATTTTTGGTACTGCACGTTAATTTGAAACATTGAGGACAATGTTAGATTTAAGTTTGGAGGTAAGGGAAAAACTTCTAGTGTCACATAGTATCCAGTTAGCTACGATGCATACTGTTTCTCACCGAAAAGATGGAAATGAGAATTGCTAGGGATAAACATTCTAGTGAGACATTAGAGAAAAATACATTGAGATCATTGACAATCAGGATAGAACATATACATTTTAGAGGGTAATCGTAATGGACCTAACCATCCATGATGAAAAGACAATTCGGTCAAAAGGAAATGCTAGAAAGACAAAGCAACCTCATAATGTAGTCTTAGTTACTGGATTACGACTCTCTCTCAGTAGAAACCTATCATCATTAACAAGCGGAGCGACATCAAAATCTATGAAGAAAGTTGAAAACGTTTAAGGTTTATAAGCAACAATAGGAAGAAAAGAAAAATTCAAAATCAAAGTTGAAGACTTATTAGAGCAAAGAAAATCAAACGATGTAAGTTGTTAAAGTTCATGATACCAATTTGCGAAGATCCAAGTGCTAAAGTCCTTGTCTCATGGCCATGTAAATATTAATCTTGTTATTATTTCTATTCTAAAAATAAAAATAAAAAAATTGTACATTTAAATTTTGCTCAATAAGGCCATAAGGAATTAGAAACCTATAAGGAAGTTTCAAGCAAGAAATCGAATAGAAGAGTTAATTGTCAAGGTTCTACGAAGTTCGAGAGTTTATCATCAACAGTTGAAGCCGAAGAAAATGTTGTTTCTACTGAGCACTATAAGAGAGTCAAAGAGAGATGCATATTGGTTGCTTTGTTAGTCTGCTTTCCATCTGGCACAAGATCTTTCTAACACTTGTTCAACTCATCGCAAGTAATTTGTCCATCTGTGTAGCAGATGTCCCGCTCATCTTTATCTCTCTCCTAATTTTATCCAGCTATAAAGCGGATGCATCTCATAATTATCTAGTTGTGTAGCGGATATCTCTTTATCTAGCAGTACTGCGGATGTGTCTCCTCTTTTCTTTATTCAGCTTTTGAGCGGATACCTTTAATTTCTTTGGCATTCTAGTTACTTGGCGATAGGTTGAGAATATGTTTGTCCTCATAGCTCTTTGGATATTTGTGACCAATTAGGAGTTAAGGTTTTGTGGGTACACCTCTTGCAAACCCACCCGAGACTATAACTCGGCCATTAGGGCCACCTAGGGGTTTAAAGGCTTGTTGGACACGCTAAGTGCAACCGCGATGCCTGCGACAGTGAGTTAGAATTTTATTTTGATTTGCTCGAGGACTAGCAAATAATAAGTTTGGGGGTATTGGATAGACACATTTATGTGTCTTATTTCTCCATAATTTTTTATATTGTTAGTGCTCATTTTTTACTTATTATGGTGTTTTATGTGTGTGTAGGTATTCTTGGAAGAGAAACATTTTTGGAGAAATCGGCTCAAAAAATTTCTAAGGGACACCCTAATCATTAAGGGGTATCCTAATTACTATCGCCACCCATAGTTGTTGGATAAGGGGTAACCTTCTTCAACAATATGAATTTAGAAAAATGCGGGAAAAATCTGTTTTAAGGCAACAAATTTAGGGTTCGTGATTCGAAAGGTGTTTCAGAGAGACTAAAGTGCTAAAATTAAATGGGTTTGCTCTAATTGACCTAACATGATTGGTAATGGGTTCTGTTTCGATTGAAATTGGCTAGATTCATGGATTTGAAGTAAACCATTTTCGGCAAAAATTAGGGTTCGAAATTTAAAGTTGTTTGAGAGAGATTCAATGGCTGAAATTTCTGGGGCTAACTGATATGAGCTAAAATGGAATGATATAGTGGTTAGATTCGATCCAGTTGGGCTAGAATATCCAATTTGAAGAAAACTTCATTCTCGTGTTTGTTTGGATCCGAGATATTCTGTATGGATATTGGGCAGGGTTGAGAGAGATTCAAAGTTGAACTTGGGTTTATTTAGGGATGTTTAGTCAAGACAGGAGTGGTATGTGATTTGGTTTCGAAGAAATTGGTTGGTTACGTGGATTGAAGCTAAACAGAGTACATTGGGTTTTCACGGGTCTATTTCTCTCTTTCCCATGTCAAATGGAGGCTAGCATGAGTTTCTGTCGTGTTGCAAATGTTTTTGGAGCGCGAAGGAGTTAAAGAAGGAAAGTTAATCAACAACAGACGCGTGAAAGAAAAAAATTGGGAAGAAAATATTCACGTATCTGCAGCGAGTAAATGAAGAATTTCGGGAGTTATTACAAAGATTTCTTGAACATGTTGAGTATATAAGTGCGTGGTGGGTGACTAGAGCGAGGACGGTGAGTCTGGAGAAGAAATATAGGCTTAGAATTGAAGAGAAAAAAAAGTTACAAAAATTCCTCCTGTTGCTGCTCAAACAAGAACACGAAAAACAAACGCCTGCAAGAGACAGTCGCATAAAGTGTCGTTAATCAATCACAGAACAGTTTTATCATATACAGTTTAGCTGCAGTAGGTGTTTCGCAACTGAACTATTGTAACAACCTGGTGGCTAAACATCTTTAGCGACTGGAAATCATTGTAAGTTGTTTTAATTACTTTTTGAATACAATGAAAAAAACAATATTTCTCCATTTTTCGATTCATGAGTAGCTAAGTTTCTTTTCTAGGGTTGGGGAGGAAGCTATTTTCTGATGAGTTTAATTAAATAATTATTTTCTTTATCATATTTACTCCTCTTTTGTGGTAATAATTTCTTAAAAAATTCTCTCTTCTTTGCTTGCCTCATTTAAATTGTTTTGAATAGTTTTAACTATTGATTTTTTAATAGGTGAAGGAGAATTAGGCCTAAGATTAATGACAAAGTCATAAAAATAGATCTTATAACGTTTCATCCTCCAAGGCATGACATTGAGTTCGAAACTTCCTTGAGTAATTTGGAGTTTTGTGTAGAAGAATTTGCAACATCAAAATAGTAGAATCCCAACCCTAGTTCTCCATCTCTTTTTACCAACAAAATTTTAATTAGTTTATTTTTATTTACTATTTTTCTTTATTGGTCTTAAAACCAAATCTTAGAATATAGTCCGAGAATCGAATTCTTACTTCCACAATTAAAACTACATCAATATTTTTAGTCGACATGGACGTAGTATGAATACTATGCCGGTAATAGTGCTGCTGGCATTGTATTCATACTACGTCCATGCTGTCACCGAGATTTTTCAGCTACAATAATGGTGAATTCAAAGAAAAAAAAAATCAAATTTTCAACATACTAGCACCTGCTGTACCTGAGTATTGGGAGTGATTGCATGTTAAAATTGTTTACTTTCTTGTGTTGGTTCTTCACGAAACACTTAATGCTCATACAAATCATGATCTAAGGGTGTTGGTTCCACAAATACTTGCAATTGTGAGTTATTGTCATTGGCAGAAGATTCAAGATATGCTCCTTGTTGTAGTTGAGCTAAAGATTCAGCAGCAATTCTTACTTCACAATCATCCACCATTTCACCAAAAAAAGTTCTCTCTCAATTTTTTTCGCTCCTTATACTCTCACCTCACTCAAATAATAATACACACTAATCATTTATCAAATAATCTTATAAATTTACTAATTATAATTAAACACTAAACCTGATTAGTGAAGGGTAGATTAGGAATTACTTAAAATACTTAGATAATGGGTGACCATGATTTGATATTTAAATTCAGCTTTTGTCCTTTTCCTCTACCGCAATTAATATAAGTATCCCCTAATTGTGTGTTCCAAAAAAAGCATGGTCTCAACAAAAATCGTTCTATTGTAGGGCTTTAGAACGGTTGGTCCCGGTTAAATCTGCGGATTACGGGCTAAATGTTCACCCCTGGACCACTGCAATACGCTCAAAATAAAACCTAAGCCTATGAGCTTTGGCTTACTAACATAATCGGGTTTTAGGCTTTTAGCTTGGGAAGGTTATGATCTAGAATCAATGATTCAACAACCTTCTTATCTTTTGTTGAATCCCGGGAACAACCTAAATGCCTACAATTCAAGGGATTGTTGAAAATATCCAACAAGATAGAAGTGTACATGTGTATTTGAGTTTGAATTTGAGTTTGAGATTGAGCTTGAGTTGTTTGAGTTTGAGATTGAGCTTGAGTTGTTTGTGTATTTTCCTAGGTTTTTTAGATGAGGAATTACTCTCCTCATCCATTGAATCAAATACAAGTTACAAGTTTTTTTCTCACTTTCCCCTTCTCCTTCTAAAAAAACCTAACTTTTTTTTTTCTTACTCAATCTTTTTTATTTACACAAATTTATAACTAAATAATCTTAAAACTAATCATTAATCATTAATCAGAATTATTTTAATTAATCATTAGTATTAACACTAATCTTAAAATGGCAGATTTGACATTACCAAAAATATTTGGTTAATGGGCTTCTAATTTTCCTATTTACACTCATTTTTTTATATTTACTTGGTATGCCCTGAAAAATTTCCGTATGGCTAGAAACAGCCTTCTTATCTTTTATCTCTCCCCTGGAGCTGGCCGTCGGAGGAAACACACTGTAGCAGAAAAAGAATTGGGATAGTCCTGTTTCTACTTGATCGATTCGGTTAGTTCTTATCTCTTTTTATAATCTTGCGTTGTCTTTATGGCTTCCTCTTTAATCACATCATCTCTCTCTCGCCTTTCTCTCTTCCAGTGTCCCACTAAAATCTCATTATTTTCGACCCCCTTTTACATTAACCATAAAACAAAGGTCTCTTTCTCGCTTTTTCTCTTTCTTGTTTGTTGTAATCCAACTATAATTCTCATTAATGTGTTTCTCTGAAATTGGTTTCTGCAGAATTTGAATAGGTTTCGATCAGTTTGCTCATCAATGGCGTCTGGGCCGAAAGAATCTCCTTTAAACAATCCGGGTCTTCATTCAACTCCAGATGAAGCTACTAAAGGATACTTTATGCAACAAACTGTAAATTCCCTCACCATGTTATATTCATTTCCATTTGCAAAATTTACCGTATATATATTTCAGTAGAATTGATGATTTTGATTTGGGTTGTTTTGGTTCAGATGTTTAGAATTAAAGATCCCAAAATCAGCCTTGATTTCTACTCCCGTGTGTTGGGAATGTCGTAAGTTAATCTTTTCTTCCAGCTTAGTGTTCCAAGGTTAGTAGATGAGAGAATCAATGCTTACTTCATTGTTTTATTTCTCGATTATTTTAGGTTACTCAAAAGATTGGATTTTCCTGAAATGAAGTTTAGCTTGTACTTTATGGGATATGAGGTAAATACGGTAAATTGTTTCCAATGAGTTGCTATTTGCAACTATAATCTATTTGCAATTGTGTAATATCGTCAACCTTTCTGGTTCAGAAAGTAGAGACGGCTCCAACTGATCCCTCGCAACGAACAGTGTGGACATTCGGTCAGAAGGCTACTATTGAGCTTACACAGTAAGGGGAATTTTGTTCTCATCTTTGCTGTTATATAAAACAAAAAAGAATTATCTTATTTTGGTAAATTGCACTGAGCACAATTTTACAATCTTGTATTTCTATACAGTAATTGGGGCACTGAAAGTGATCCAGAGTTTAAAGGATACCACAATGGGAATTCTGATCCTCGTGGCTTTGGTATGCATCTCTCAAATGCTTGATTACATAGTTAAAGCTAAACATTGTGATTCTGAAAGTAGGTCATGTTTCTGTTATCTGAATGCTTTTAGTGCTAGTAGTTTGATCTGTGAAAAGTTGGTGACTAAGATCACTGGTATTAAGATTTATAAGAAAGAAAAGGTTAACACTGTGAGAAGTTTTGGAAAATAATCAAAACTATCAATGATTGTGTTTATCTAATCTTTACCAGGTGTAATCAGGTTAATTTGTAGGTCAAGTATCAAAATGGTAATTGATTTGCTAGATTTGTATAAAATGTTTATTATATGTACAACCTGACTGTATTTCTTACAACTTTCCATGTCTCATTTGTGGTCCCCTGTTATATTTATAGATATTAGTTTTTGACAGACGAGTGTCAAATGTTTAACTAATTGATCTTGATTTTGCAGGCCATATAGGTATCACTGTTGATGACACATACAAGGCATGCGAGAGATTTGAGAGTCTCGGAGTGGAGTTTGTGAAAAAGCCCGATGACGGTAATTTCTTGTGTCAATTGAATTAGTAAACCTAAACAACAGGCAGCAAAGTTTTCTTTACACACTTGCACTATCTTCTGTTTTTGACTTTCCTTCGCTCCCACTGTTGATCTGTGTCCTTTGTTGTTAAGCTTTTGTTTACCTTCCTGGCATAGAGATTTGCTTATAAAATATTTACACCCATTGATCTAACTGCAGGAAAAATGAAAGGGATTGCATTCATTAAGGATCCTGATGGCTACTGGATTGAGATCTTTGACCTTAAAAGCATTGGCAGTGTTACCACTGCTGCTGCTTGAGCAAAAGGTCAGCCTAAACTTAGATGGGAAATTTTCGTTCTTTTATCTTTTCAATTTCTTTATATCGGAGTCTTTATATCGCCAAGGCATATCTCTCTCCACTTGGTACAAGTGTATAGCCTGTGCCACCCTGCAGACACACCATCAATGCAAACAACTAAAACTGGCTAATTTAATGTATACCCGTGTTAGCATATTTGAAAGAGACGTGAAATTCTGATATAAGTTAGCTCCTTGTTAATACCAAAATACCACATTCTACTTGTTTTGTATGTTGTGGCTGATGATGACATGGCATTGGCACCACATATATCTTTCGTGAGGACTGGGAAGTTTACTTGACTTCTCTTCTATAGAATAGAGCATGAAACCCAACTTTTTAGCTCGTTAGCTCCCATCGTAAATGCTCAATCCACATGGGTGGCTGAATTTTGGTCCTTCACGTGTGAAAATGCACCTCAGTTTTGGATCCTGAGTACTTAACATAACAATGTTGAATTTTCACTGCACTCAAGATAGCACCTATTATTATTGTTTAGGATATTGGACTCATTCTTTCGAACTGCCTTTTGAGAAAATTAAGCCATGGTTGTTATGTTGCAGGACATTCAAGTTTGGGTCCTGTTGTGCGTGGCTCGGGTTTACCATGCCTCGCTAGGTTTATTGTTATCATGGTAAAAGAGTGAACTTGAAGATGAAAAAAAAGAACCTTTACTGAACTTTCATCTATTTTTCTGCATCTTCTAAAAATGAAGCTTTTCAGTGGGTTAGTATTGCTAATTGTGTGTCGTTGAATAATACTCCGTAGGATGGATACGGTTTGCTAAAAGATACTGGTAAATAAATAATCTATTACTTGTTTCTGAAAGTGATTCTATGGTTTTCTCTGGTATTAACAAACGCTGAATTGCGCCTACAGTCATACGCCATTGCACCATTATGTATACTGTTAACAGTTCAGAAAGTTACATATATTTGTGTGTTCTCACGTACCCACCTTTCAAGCTGATGGAAGACCACTCAGATCAGCCATATCTTTGCGGCAAAGAAAAAGAATTATTCTGTAGGGTGGGCACATTAGCATCTTGCAATGCAACATTGGCTATTGGAGCTTCAATATAAAAAGAGATGGCAGCTGATCAAGAGACCTCAATGCAGTGGAGTGAACCCACCTCAAACAAGAATCATTCCTTCATCGGGTTAATTCAAAGATCTCTACGCAGGCACACTGCTTCCGCCTCGGAACAGAAAAATCTTCCCTTTTTCAGTTTTTCTTGGAAGTGCGCCTATCAAATGGATTGATAAAAACAATCACCATGACATCAGTCTCAGTCGCACGCGGAAGAATAATAGCGCGTTTGGATACAATTTTGCTTCTAACTTCTGTTTCTGGAGAAGTTAGAAGCATAAGTCAGAAGTCTAGATATTTTACTTCACAAAAAGTCAACTTTTCTATTTCTAGAAGTCGTCATAAAATTCTAAACCTGTTGCAGTGGAAAATATGGAGAAAGTAAAGAGACAAAGAGAGGTTTCTAAGTAAAAAATGTCGACAAAGAGAGGTTTCTATTGATCAGGATAATATGGTTACATGGATACAATATCCTTTATATATATGTAAAGGTAAACTTTAGGTAACTAGATGGACCGAACATTCATGGGCCATAGGCCCTATAACACTCCCCCTTGTGCGGTTCAATAACAAAACTTTATACATAGTGCTTCACATATAGTTCTTTGAATGTTGTTCTTCAAATGTCGTTCCCTCCTTGATGACTTGTGCCGAAATCAATTGCCTCATTAAAACTTTGATAAGGAAAAAATCCAGTGAGACAAAACCTTGGTATAACTCTTCACATGTTGTCTCGTACTTTACATGTAGTTCGTCACATGCAATACAATCTTAAAAGATCGACGAGTCTAAGTTAATTGCCTCGTAAAAACTTCGTCCGGAAAAACCCATAGGGACAAAACCTGAACTAAAGAAAAGGAGTACAATATCATGCAAACTTAGAACATATATGGACTCAAATATGTTGCCTCATTAAAACCTTGACAAGGAAAACCCAGTGGGATAAAACCTTGACGAAGGGAAAAGAGTATAACATGACAGATGCAAGTAAAAGTGATCCGTTGCAGATGATCACTTTGCTCCGTTGAAGTTTCTTTCAAGCTTACAACTCTTAAGGCTGAAAATCCTCGTGGGAAAGACAATAGCCTTAGCTAGGAAATTACATTCCCGGTGTTTGTTGTTGTCTCATTAAAAACCTTGCCGATTAACAAAACCCTATGGGAAAAAGCAACTTCGGTGAAGGAAAATAGTTCAACACACCATTAGATGCTCCCCCTGATATCAGACAATTTTCATTAGTCTAATGCAGTCAAAAGGAGTTTATCACTCTTTACTTTGGTGACTTGAACGTTTATAAAACCACCCTATTGTTGATTCTAGAAGTTACGTTGCTTAACGGACTATCGTATTTCATTTCTTTGATTCAAATACTTTCAGTAATATCAACACGATCTTTATGTCTTCAACGCTCAACATACTTGATGTTTTTAGTGTTGTCTCGCTAAAAACCTTGTCGAGTAACAAAACCCTTTGGGAAAAACTATTCTCGATCGAAGGGAAAAAGAGTACAACACAGCTTCAATTTCGAAGTAAAATATGTCGACATCATATCCTTGGATCCTCCCCCTGATGTCGGCATCTCCCTCTGATTACTTTCAGAGTTGTTCCAGATCGTTCCTTTAGTCATGTATTTTTCGAAACCAATATTGGTAATGACTTAGAAAATAATCTACCATATCTCCCTCTGATTACTTTCGTTGGAGAAGAGATTATTGTTCCTTCTTAATCAACAACTTTTGGATTGCACTTTCATTAGCATTCCTTTTAATGTCTTTGTAGGGATAAAACAAATTTATGTCAGTGGTTACTTTTAAGTACATGATTACATCCACTATACTATTCCAATGACCTTGCGTTGGCGCTGAGCTATATCTAGATAACAAGTTCCTTGAGGATGCAAAATTTTATCGAGTACATTATTAGACTAAGTACAACAATGCATCTATTGTACTTAGATATGGGAATTTCATCTCCCAACACATCTTCGTCATCTTCCTTTAGAAGAAATGGTCACTTACTTACATTTGAACCTCGACTAATCATGGGAGTGCTATCATGATGCATGTATTTGTTAAATTGCCTGACAACTTTAGAAAAATGCAAACTGGTGGGATAATATACCACAAGCTCAGTATTCGGTCGAGCTTTCCCAGATTTTTCATCTCAAATTCGGATTTCAAATAGCTTTTAAGATCTCTTATTACATCAAGAGTACCCATCATGTCTGTACCAACGACATAGATAGCTATAATTCCAAATCAGGAACTTTCTTGTGAATACGCAAGGATAAATAACTTACTTGTCTATCCCCTCCAAATCAAATAGTCACTTAGACGGGTATACCACATCCGCCTGATTGATTGAATCTATAAGTGAGCGTTTATCTAACTGTAAACGCACTCTGTGGTTTAGAGTCATTTGATTTGGGCAACAAAAGTCTATTAATTACTTTTGTAAATATCTTCTATCTCTTGATTCTTTCAGAGATACGTAACAACCACATACATATGCTGCATTTCAAGTCCTTTTGAAATTACCAATCTAACTAAGTAGCGGAACTCTATAACGTTCATTACAGGAGAACATTTCCAGGGCTTTGTGAGAAACCTCGCGCCACAAGGAGATTCATTGTACTTTAAGACTACTTTCTTCTCATTATGCTTTATGACAAATTAATTATGTATGTCCAATAGGCTTTACACTTGGTTGGTTAGCACTACCACACCAAATACCCATGTATTTGCCAAAGAACTAAGTTCTACCTGGATTGTGTAGGCCAAATATGTTGTTTATTTGAAATTAATCAAAATAAAGCATGGTTCAATCTCATTATGCTATACTTTTGGAGCAACTATTTATAGATTATATCATCACTGTGCACGCATGATCTTTCCATTGACTCATGTGCATTCTCATAATCCGTCAGGATTTCATTGTTCTCTAGAATCATTTAAAACTTCGGAGCGTCCTCCAGTATTGATTCATGGACATAGTCAGAGACAATCAAATGAGATGATTTCATTAATGATACAAATTAGGTTGTGCCTTACTCAACTACTTCCTTTCTAGGTGAGCATTGATCGAACCTGGTGGTTTCTCCATCTTACTTTATGGAGCCACGGCCTCAACTACACTTCCACCAAGTGTAATTGGAACACCTTAGTCTATGGTGTACCCCATATTGAGTATTTTTAACCTTGCAGGAATATTTGCATCTGGTATGTGTGATCTTGTCACTTTAGTGACATCAGTGTACATTCTGAAAATTGATTATTCTTTGTCACTTCACATTCATTTGTGGAGTACAAGAATCAATATGAGACACAGTTGGAACACACCACGACAATTCATGTCGTTTCCTTAGAAAATACTTTTTCTTATCTCCCCCTAACGACGGGAAGACTGTCTCATTAAAATGACAACCCGCAAATCTAGCGGTAAGAGATCGCCTGCCAAAGGTTTTAAAATGCGGATAATTGTTGGGAACGCATTTCCAACATAACTACTTAACAGTTTTGAAGACCCATTATAGTACGATGTGGAGTCGTAATTGCGCATATATAGTGCAACCAAAAATGCGTAAGAACACGAATGTCAGGCTTAAATCCAGTTACCAACTGGTACGCATAAAAGGTTGACTAATATTGGGTTCTAAAACGAATTAAGTAAAGATGCATCAATATTGCATATTCCCCAAGCAGTTAAAGGTAGGTTTGTACGCATAACCATGCCTTAGGCACCATCTGTAACCTTTAATGATAGCCTTTGCGAGACCTTGGGGTATAGGATACTCTGCATTTGATCCTATTAAACATGCAATAACCATCAAGTCCTTTTGATGTACACTCGCTAGCATTTACAAGGGGTGGTGAGTCCTTACATGTAAAATATGTGCTAGTAGTTTTCCAAACGCAAATTTCTTTGGAGCTATAATTAGTCCAAAATGTCAAAACATTCACCAGATCCATCAGTCACATCAATGGTCCGCATTCTGCATGAATATTTTTCTAAATTTCACCTTGTTAACTTTGTAATATGGATTGTTTACCATTTGCATCTTAGGATGGTCTCGATCCTGTTTTACTGAAGACTTTGTAAAATAAGTGATATGCTCTCTAACTTAAAAGCATAATGGGATGGAGAAGGAGGTTGTGCATCTGGTACTTTAGAAAACACTTATTGAGAGATTTGCCGTGACTTCGCATTCTGTCAATCTTTCTTCCGTTTTTGTTCACTCAAATAAATTGATGTTCATATGAGTCCTTTCAAAAAAATCATCATGTCACAACCAAAGTGGATTTATGGTTATGTCAAACCATTTATGAGTCAATTCCCAACATTTCATCGTCGGTGTCAATATGGATTCAATAATCTAAATACTATAGTGATTTACACTTCACTAGATTGACTCATTAGTTTCTCTAATGTCCTTCCAAATATATTAGAGGCTAAAAAGATGCAATCAAATTACATTCTCATCAGTGTGAGTTACCACATGATATCCACTTGCATGGGTTTCTGTGGAATTTAACAAAGTGTTATTATCTCTTTGTTCTTATAGAGCTTATGTAACTTTTAATTGTTATACCAATTAGGCAACAAAGATTGAGCATTCCTTCGCTCGGCTATTACATGTAATGATCCAATCATCACATGGTATTATATAAGGAAACAATTCAACAAGCAGTTTAATATATTTCCTTAAGAGCTTCGTGTAATAAGTGGTGTGGCCTTATTACGTAACAAAAGAAAAATTATCTCATTTACTTTAGAGTGTTACAGTTCATGAAGATGATATACTTTTCATCATAATGTACGAATGATCCTTTTAACTCAAGTACTTTTGAGTATATCTCAAGTGCTTTAGAGAATTTCAGTCTCATGGAAATGATATACTATTCATTCCGTAAGAGCATACAATGGATATAATTATTCGCAAAAAAAATTCTTTATTTTAGCTAATATAATATCGGTCAAACTATCATGTAGACAATAGTTTAGGATCAAATCATGCAAAATATAGAATCTAACCATACGAATTCGATTGGATAAAGATAAACAATAAAAAAAATTGGCAAAGTTCTTGTTGCCATTAATGTTGACATCTAACTATGATATGACCTTCTCCAAGAATACAATGAGTTCGTTTTCCTTTAAACTCCCTACAACTCTTATAGTTGACTACTAATATATGATACTTGCATTACAAAACTTGTACCATTCTCAGTAAAATGCTTATACCAATATTTTCAACTCTCATTCATATGAGTAAGAATTACATCTCTGTCCCATAATAGGTAGATACATTTACTTTGTATCATCATTACTGGATCCAGAATTATATCTCTGACTCATGAAAACCTATGTGAGTTTCTTTTCACAAAAAGTGAGGTTTGCTTTTAATTACAACATATCATTGTCGAAGTTATTGACTCATTATAGTCTAACAAGTGGATTAAATCCCACTGAGCATTCAAGTTTGGGGGAAAATGAATGTTTCGGCAAACTTCCTTCAAAGCATTACATCATCTGAAGTTAATATGTCGCATTGGAAATGTTGAAGGAATGACTTCCTCTTTGAAAGGTGTATCTTTACAAGTTGAAGATTTTTATGATGAAAGTATTGTACTTGTGCATACATACTTCCACATCATAGACTCTTTAATGGTGCTCAAGTACTTCTGAGTTCAAAAGGTCAAATTAGAGCCAAATTGGTTTAGTCAAAGTCTGGTCAACTATTTGGTCAAGACCCGGTCCATTAGGTTGACAAGGTCATGGCTAATGAATATAAACATATATGGTTCATTATATATGAAATATTCAGGCCCATTGATAATAAGTTTGAAACTATTAGTATATGAGCCCAAAACATATCGTTAACCCTAAAAGTTGACAAAATTCTTCTTTCAACTGTTCTGATCGACATACAAATGCATCTTTGTCCGATCATGTTATATTTTTTACATTAGATTTATCACAATGTTTAGACAAACATATTAAAATTTCAAAGACATCCAATGGCTCGATAAAAATATATTTATGACGCCGTATGACTATTCCGATTCACGTTTCTATGGACACAGCAGAAAATATCACGTACTTTGGAGTACTTTCCATGGTTGGATCTTTAATAAATTGTTACAGTGATTTAAGGAGAAGAATATGTAACACATAACAAAATTACAGCATAATCTAACGGTTGTAATTCCTAACACATACGTTTTTATACGCTGTTATAAATTAGGGTTTTCCTGAACGTACACAGATTCATTAAAATCCATTTTTGGAGATTGCATCTTATTACGATTTGATTGAAATTTTAACACACATAGTAATGACTTATCGGGTTAAACATATTAAAATTTCATGAAAATCTAACGGTGAAATCCTTACGTTTTATAATCATACTACCCTAATATATACTACGAAAACGAAATTTCTTTTTTCAAAAGAAATACCTGGTAACGCATCCATGATGATAAACAAATATGATCAGAACCACGTTAATCTTCAAGTAATAATCCATAACCAATCTTGAACGAAGAAATTTTTTTTTGCACCAGTTGGTAGAGTCGTGTATGATAACGTGTTGCAGTGAAAAATATGGAGAAAGTAAAGAGACAAAGAGAGGTTTTTAAGTAAAATATGTCGACAAAAAAATGTTTCTATTGATCAGAATAATATGGTTGCATGGATACAATATCCTTTTTATATATATATATATATAAAGTTGAACTCTAAGTAACTAGATGAACCACACATTCATGGGCCATAGGCCCTATAACAAAACCCAAATTATTCTGGATGTTTATCCAAATGAGAAAAGTTTTTCTTCGAAAGATTAAGATATCAACGGCTGATCCACTCAAACTAAAATCAACGATGTTGAACTGAACCTTGATATTTGGGGTTGATGGGGTCCAGTCTACCGCCACATATCCATTGTCCACCACGTTTGGAGCTCATTTCTGGATCACCATTTTTTTCTTCTTTACATTGGAATAAACAATGAATACGAAGTCATAATTGTCGGTCCCTCATATCCGTAATTCCGTATAACGACTTAAAACTTCGGTTGATCTTTCAAATTTCAACAAAAAAGTAAAATTGCAGCGAAAGAATATCTCTCCCCCCTTCTCTCTTTCTATCTTGGTAATAATGGCGGAATCCTCTTCTTCTGCTCTCTGTTTCTCAACTTTCCCATCTTTCTCAACTCTATCTCACCGATTCTCTCCCGCCAAAAAACTATCTTTTGGTTCCTGCGCCCCGTCGTCGTCTCTTTGTCTTCAACCATCATCATCTCGTTGGTCTATTCAGTGTAGTGCTAAGGATTCTGATGATCCTTTTGGTTTTTATCCATGGGAATCTTCTTTGCCTGATGGAGACAACAACTGTAAGAATTTCACTTTTTCTAAATTTTTTTTTTCAATGAATTGGAAAATTGTAGATTCTTTTGGATCATGATGTTGTTTTGGTTGTTTTTCTTTCGGTAGGAATTGTTTTGGCTGTTTAGGGGGTGTAGAAATGCAAGATTGTGTTGTAGATTTCATTTCATTTCAGGATAGGGTCTTGTTTTAGGGTTAATTTCTCGAATTTAGGGCCCTGGTTTTTCAGATCTGTGTGGAGAAATGTAGTGGATTTGGGTTTCAGTGGACGAACATGGTTGTCAAACAGAAGGGATGATTTGGTTTACTATTAGGCAAAAATTCAAGTGTAAGCAGGTGCATGCATTCTAATGTAGAGGTTTTAAAACACAATTAGTTTATTGTAGCTGAGGATATTGTACTTCTTTATGAGCATGATAATTTGAATGCATGGATCTATTTTGTTTGATATGATAACCTTAGCAGTAAGTTCGCGTTGTGGAATATGAAGCTCTTGATCTTTTATTAGGAACAATGGTGTATCTTGTCATGGATCCTAATGAAAAATATGGGATTCATGAAGGCTGTGTTTCACGTATTAGAGTTCTCAACTCAGCTTTGGTTTACCGTATAACATTATCACGAGTCATGAGGATGTGGGGGTTAAATGGAATTCACTAACAGCTTTGTATTGAGTTTTCCTTACCTTATTCAAAGTACATTTTTTCTTAATATCTTCAGACTTTCGTGTTGATTGCTTCACATGGATATGCAGCTATTCAATGGGTATCCGAGGATAGAGTCACACTTTTTACTACAGACGGTCTCGTTCAAATAGGAGGCTCTTTAATTCCTAAACGTATCTCTTCTTCAGATGTATGTTATAAATATTCCATCTAAAGATCATTTTTATGTTACGTTATTGATATTGTAGGATCGTCGAAGTCAAAGTGGTTCTTACAAATTAACATGTAGTACATAGACTTACGGTTTCATACTGCTGTTCTCAACCTTGCCAATCTGATTAATTTTTTTCAACACAACTGGTTTCATTTATATGCAGAAGAGGCAAGGGAGATCCAAGGCTTTTCGTAAAATCGAACGCTTTCAGGAGAGTGATTACATGGACCCAAATCAAGGACTTTGTCTTGGTGCACTCTTTGATATTGCAGCAACAAACGTAAGTCTCATCATTGTATTTTCATCAGAGATGCGTTATAGGTCATTTATAAATCTTAATCTTGTATGTTGTGTATCACATTTTCTAGGGACTTGATATGGGCAGAAGACTATGCATATTTGGTTTTTGTCGCTCCATTGAGATGCTAAGTGACGTTGTAGAAGAAACAGTTCTGGAAATTGGTGGAGAGGTATGTACGCATAAAGTGGTCAGTAGTTGTAATATGTATTAACTTGCACCAGTACTATCTTGCGAAGGATATAGTAAGTGTTGTTGTGCTTTGTGCTTTGGTTCTGAAGTTTTCACCAATCAAGGTTCCTCGGTTGATTATCACATGTATTAGGTAGGTCATTGCGTAATATGGAATGACCTTGCTCAAATACTACCTCACTATGAAAAATGATAAGTTTTCTCCTGCTTTTTTCCTTTGGTTCGATAGTTATGTCCTATGAAGGTTTCTTTGTTGACTATCATATGTTTTTGGGCAGATAATTGCATAATTTGGAATGGATTCTTTCCGAAAAGGAAAAAGAGAACGTATAGAAGGCACAATAACCTGTTTAGTATTACACTATTACTAGAAGTCCTCGGCCAACACCGACCTCTAATTATTATATTTTATCATGGGATTCTGCAATGATTTTACGTAGCCTCCCTAGACCTCGTTACCTCAAAATCATTTAGTTCATGATGCTGATTACCAAGTGTAAATTAGTTTTTTTTTAGTTAACCTGGAAGCATATTTCCTTTGTTTCACTACCTAATGAGCTAATGTTAAAACATCTTCTATCCTCAGATTGTGGCTACAGAGAAAGCAAGCAATGGCGGCTTACAGGAGAAGTTAAAAATGACAGTGGCAGTGCCGTTGCTGTGGGGTGTTCCTCCGGCTTCTGAACCGCTTCACCTTGCAGTGAGAACTGGTGGAGGGATCATTGAGAAGGTTTATTGGCAATGGAATTTTTTGTAAATAAAAATTGTGCATCAGTCACCACCAACAGAAACATTTCTCAGAAAACCAATTTGTGCATTCTGTAAATAAAAATTGTTGTATCTGTGTATAACACCAAATGTTGCATTTAGCTTTATCAGAGGGGCATTCTCTGTAAAAAAAATCAATGAAATCTGTCCTGGCTTCCTGACCTTCTCTTCGGATGTCCTATCTTCAAGCATTGCTAATTTGAAAACCCCCAAGCCAATAATATAGTTTCACGGTTGAATCTTTGATTTCAAACAGAAAAGAAATGGCAATTTCCAGTTGCATGATATGTAAATTCCATATACGATGGTTGAATCATTGATTTCAAACAGGAAAGGAACTAGTAGAGTTCAGTACATAACTAGTAGAGTTATCTAATGCTGCGATTTAATTTGAACTCCCCGTATTGGATCTATCTACTTCGAGATTTTGCCTAATGCATATGGAAGATTAAGATTTACATATAAAGTTTTTAGACTTTTTTAGCAAAAACTATCATTGAACAAAAATAAAACCGATAAAAATTTGACAGCGGGTTATTTGTTTGTTTGTTTCATCCAAAATTGCCCCACTCTGCCATTAAATGGAGACAATCTGCCCATTTAAAACGAGGGTTGTTTTTGGGCATACCAAAAAATTATCGGGCATGCAGTTTGTCTAGGCAAAAAAAAATTGTGAGCCGAACCTTGAGTATGCCCGGTAATTTTTTGGTATGCCCAAAAATATGTCTCTTTAAAACATCAATGAGGTTCCTACAATTACCCTTCATGTTGAAGTTTTGTATTTTCTTCTCTTAGGCCCAAGTTGTTGCACGTGAATTCCTAGTACTTCTGCTTCTTCTGGACTGCTTCCTGTGGTTGGTCCTGTTCTTGTTTTTCCGAATCTACCTATATCAGAATTTGTGCAAAACCAGATGGATCATTTTTAGAGATCTAAGCTGCATCGACGTTAATCTTTTGATTCCCAAATTCAGGTTCTATCAAAGGATCATTGGTTTCCTCTATGATTGTTCTGCTTTGCTTACTTCTGTTGTTTGTTATACATCAGAAGTTTAGATGTCTTTGGATTTCTAAAGCTATATGGAGGGATGTGTTTTGTTTTCCTTGGAAGACTCTGACATATCTTTCTTTCCATATGAACCACATGTTGGACATAACAGTTTCAAGGACATAAAGAAATTATATTTTGATATCCATTCTTTACAAATATCAATGAATCTATCAGAGGGATTAAGTTAATCTGGACAAAATTTGGAGGTAATAACCACAAAAAATTAGCAAAAGGGAAATGAGAAAACAATCTTTCTACAGTTTTATTATTGTCGCAACCAAATGAACAAGAATGCGGGATGTCTTTTATGATTCCGAATAGTCTAGAGTTTATGGTAAGTACGTTCTGTAGACACTTCCAAAGAAAATTTTAAATCTTGTTTGAAATCCCTAGATTTCATTAACCTTTTCCAAAAGTATCATGCATATTGAGATTAGTTGATTCCATACCAGGGGAGTTCAGCTTATTATACATTGATTTAACAGTGAAATCTCCATAAGATGTTGAAAACCATCTGATCTTATCAACCCTGGTATTATTCTCAGAATCAGTAAAAACCTTGATGTTAGTTATTTTGGTAGCTATGCTTGTAGGGAAAATTGAGCGAATCATAGTAGAGTTCCACTTTTCGTTGACATCTAAAGGATTTGAAACAAGTGTTCGACGTCAACCAAGTTGATTAACCACTTAATTTTTAATGTAGAAAACTTTGAATAAGTCTTCTTAGAATATTAGGATTATCTAGTTTGCACTTATTTTTATGAATAGTTATTTTACTTTTTCTTAGGAAGTCTGTTAGGGTAACAATATGTTTCCTATATATGTTCTCTGTGTTTGAGCTACTAAGAATAAGAAAGTGTTTTGTTTTCTGATACCTTTCATGGTATCAGAGCATACACTGATCCTAGAAAAGAAAAACCAAATAAAAATCAATGCCTAAATATGCTTTTGAAGCCACAACTTCAGAATCCTCAACCATAACAAGCAGAGTTGACACTGTTGTTGTTCATTCTTCTTACCATATAACTGTTCATCGATTGAATGGTAAAAATTATTTAGAATGGTCACAATCTGTCAAACTAGCTGTAGATGGTCTAGGAAAGCTTGAATATCTTACTGGTGATAAGAAAAAACCAGCTGAATATGATTCTAAGTTTAAACTTGAAGATCTGAAAATTTCTTAGTTACTGGATGGCTTCTCCAATCCATGAAAAATTCCATCTCAAAACCACATATGTTCATGAGTACTGCTAAAGAGATTTGGGACTCAGTTTGTGCCGTATTCAGATCTAGAAAACTCATCACAAATATTTGAGCTGAAATCAAAGTTATGGAGTACCAAGCAAGGTGAGAGAGACATCACCACATACTTCAATGAGATGGTGGCTTGGTGGAAGGAGTTAGACCAATGTTATGATGATAAATGGGAAAATCCAAATGATTGTACTCATTTTTGAATCATGAAGAAAATGATCGTGTTTATATGTTTTTGATTGGAGTGAACCCAAGTTTAGATGAAGTAAGAGGTAGAATTTTGGGGAAGAAACCACTTCCCAAGTTGAGAAAAGTATTTTTAGAGTTGAGACAAGATGAAGATAAAAAGCGAATTATGCTACACACCTCGATTCAACATGAGAGTTCTGCTTTGATTTCTCATGGACCTGATATGGTGAAGAAAAGACAAAGAAACCATGGTGTGATCATTTCAAGAAGCCGTGGAATACTCGTGAGAAGTGCTGGAGATTGCACCCACATTTGAAGCCTACAAATCCTAAAAGAAACGTTGGTAGAGCATTGCAAACAACCACATCAAAATCACTAGAGCATCAAGAGAATTCTGGAGCGTCTTCCTTCACAAAGGAACAAGTTGATCAACTTTCTCAACGTCTCCTACAATTTTTTCAATCTCCTGGTGGTCAGAAATATGCTAAACCCTCTTGTTCTTTAGCTCATAAAGGTAACATAACCTTTCCTATCTCCTTTAATTTCATCTCTAGTTCCTCTATAAGTTCCAATTATACCCGGATTTTAGATTCTGGAGCAACTGATCATATGAAAAATTGTGCTCAATTGTTTCAATCTTATCGACCATGTACTGGTAATCAAAAAATCAGAGCTGCAGATGGTTCATTTTCGGCTATAGCCGGTGTTGGATCTGTCCAACTTTCTCCTCAGTTAACTCTTGATAATGTCCTTCATGTTCCTAAATTATCCTGTAATTTTCTATCAGTAAATTCACTCGTGAACTCAACTATTGTGTTCGTTTTTATCCATCTCATTGTGAATTCTAGATTGGCAATGCTAAAGAGGTTGATGGACTTTATAGATATGTGGACGGTTCAAAATCTGTGTTCCCTGCTCATAGTTCTTGTTTTGAGTCTGTTTAAGTTTCCTTTGATCATGAAATAATGTTGTGGCACTTTTGACTAGGTCACCCTAGCTTTCATTATCTTAAATAAAGATTGTTTCCAAGTCTGTTCATCAATAAAAATCCAGCTTTTTTCCAATGTGAATTTTGTACTTTGGCTAAACATCATCGATCCTTTTAACCAATCCAACCATATAAACCTACCTTTTACTCTAATCCACAACAATGTTTGGGGACCTTCACGAACTCCAAATATTTCAGGAAATAGATGATTTGTTACATTCATCGACGATCATAGTAGACTAGGTTGGGTATTCTTGATGAAAGAAAAATCTGAAGTAGCAACAATATTTTAGAACTTCTACAACATGATTCGAACCCGATTCAACATAAACATTAAAATCTTTCGGAGTGACAATGGTAGAGAATTCTTCAATAGTATATTAGAGAAATATTTCTTAGAGAAAAGTTCATGCATCGAAACACCTAAACAAAATGGAATTGCTGAATAAAATAAAAAACACCTCTTAGAAGCGTCTCGATCTATTAGGTTTACCAACAATGTTCCAAAATACCTATGGGGGGGAGGGATTCTATACTCACGTTTATATATATTGATCAATTGTATGCCATCAAAAGTCCTCCATTTTGAAACACCATTAGCTGTTTTTCATCTGTCACTTTCCAAATGATCGATTCTCCAGTATTTTACATGTTAAGATTTTTGGTTGTACGGTCTATGTATTTGATAAATCAAGCAACAAACTTGATCCTAGAGCCAAAAAATGTGTTTCATAGGATATTCAACTACTCAAAAGGGTTACAAGTGCTATGACCCTATCTCTAAAAAAATCATGTATTATTTGATGCCAAATTCTTTGAATCTCAGCTATATTTTTATCTCATCATCAGGGGCAGAATATAGGAGAAGATTCGACTTGAGGGGAGCCAAAATCTGAATTCACCAGTGGAATTAACTGTTTGAAGATAAGTCTGATAATGTAGGTAAATGTTCAAACCTAGATCTCAATTCCGTTGTAAACAGTCAGCCAAATCAGAAATATCTTCCTAACAGTTCAGAAAATTTTGCAATAGATTATTCACCTTATCCTAAAATTGATCAATCAAACACTTTACCAGTGCTTGAAAATTGGAGTTTAAGCTTATGCCCTAGTATGCATGATCCTATAAATTCTCTTATTGAACCAGAATCTTCAACAAAACACTTCGGGAAAATATATTCTAGAAGAAATCCTTACAAACAGAAAGAAGACACCATGAACCTCATATATTTCCATGAATCTGAACCAAGGTAAGCTCGAACCACTGTAAGTACTTCTCAATCTCTCTCGAATTAATTATGTAATGACTCGTCCCTTCCACCGATATTGTCCCCACTTAGCCACTGCGGTTATCCGGTAGTGTGGGGTTTTCAACGGGCGTCACTGCGTTAATCTAGCAGTAACTTCTCGGGAGGTCACCCCGGGAGGTCACCATCCCTAGATTACTCTCTCCCAAGCACGCTTAACTGCAGAATTTTCTGCCAACTATGGAGCCAATTGTGCTGAAAAGTCCTCGATGTTAGGAAAAGACAATTCATTACTTATATTTCATTTCATTGGCGAACAACTGCCGAAATCGGGGTATTACAAAACCACCACCCTAAATTGTACGTAGTTCAATCAATTGGTGAATCTAACCTTTGGTTGTTGATTGAAATTGATTGACACTTAAACATTGGTCTTTGGTACCGTTCAAGTTGCTTCTCATAACAATCAGGCTCACGGATTTCTATTTGTTTGATTTGATGATTACATTGAGAAACAGAGATATAACTCTTGGATATATTTTCTTTGATTGAGTCTGACTGTTTAGTTGATTCTCTTGGAACTATATTGGAGTTAGTCCATACATATTTCCTAACAAAATATTGGGTATGGTTGTTTGACCCCGCTTTTTCATACTTAAACTGGTGATTGGAAAATTTACCAATCATGAAGCTTCTTTTATTTTATCTAGGCATTGGTTGGTACCATGAGAAAATGTAAAGCTAGAAAAGGGATCATGGATGTCAAAAACCTTTGACAAAATTAAGTGAGACTTTTTGTTTGAAATATTTAGGAAATTAGGCTTTTATGAAGATTAAAGAGTGGTATAACATGATATTTGAACGGATATCAATTGTGTCAACATCTGTTTTACTTAGCGGTTCTCCTTGGGAGGTGTTCTATCCTAC
The DNA here is from genome assembly GCA_023529315.1 of Papaver bracteatum. NCBI lineage: Eukaryota > Viridiplantae > Streptophyta > Magnoliopsida > Ranunculales > Papaveraceae > Papaver > Papaver bracteatum. Next base: position 1,895,971 of record JAJJWX010001826.1, on the reverse strand, counting down.
AAGGGGTTATATACATGGAGACCCCTTTGTCTCATTATTTATTCATAATATGTATAGAATGTTTTCCCAGATTGTTGCTTAAAGCTGAAAATGAAAATTTATTGCAGGGTATTAATGTTTCTAAACTAGTTCGACTATAAGTCATCTGTTTTTTTTTTTTTTTTTTTTTGTAGATATTGCCTTATTTTTTCCAAAGCTAACCTTAAAGGTGCTAGATAGTTGGATACTATTATACAGACTTTTAGTATATTTTCTTTCCAATATGTAAATCTTGAAAAATATGGAATGACTTTTAACCCAAAGATGGACGGTAACATCAATAACCAAATTGTGGGTATTTCGAATATTAAAACTCCTTCGTTTAAACATAAGTGTTTATGAGTACATATCCTTATTCGAAAAAATAAAATGGAAACCTTTGGTCATTTGCACGATAAATTTCATGAAATACTAGATAGTTGGAAAGGTAAGTATTTGAATCAGCCTGCTGGAACTATCATGGTTCATTCAATTTTAGGTTCTCTTGCTTCTCATCATCTTGTTATTTTTCTCATGCCTAAGAAATTTACTGACAGGTTGGATGGAATTTAAAGAAATTTCTAGTAGATTAATTAGTAAGGAGAGAGGAGTATGTACTTTAAAAGAAGGGATTTTGTTTCTAAACCTAAAATCTATGGTGGTTTGAATATCAAGAAGACTGTTATCTTGAATAATACACTCCTTGCTAAGTTAGATAGAGGATGCTCAAAGAGCCTGATTCCAAGTGGGTTCAAGTGTTTAAGCATAAATATTTTCCTGAACACAATCCACTACATCATGCTAGTAAACATGGATCATGGGTGTGGAGGGTGTATGTATGAGACTTGATATAGTTAGATAAATCTACTATTGGGAGGTAGGTGATAGGAAAAATATATCAATTTGTCCGTACAAGTGGGTTTCTTCTAGATCTTAACCATTTTCTTCTAGGTTTAGCTCTGCACAAATGTAAAATGTATACCAACTTATACACCCTAATAGTAATACCCGGAATCTAGATACTTTGAATGCATTCTTTGGTAGTAGTATTGTTAGTGAGATATATGAAATTAGAATACCTATAAAAGGATATGATAGATTTATCTGGAAACCTCCTCAGAATGGAATATCTTATGTCAAGAGTGCTTATAAAACTGTTGATGTTGTTGGTAGTACTTATAATGTTTCTAGTGGTCCTGTGAACTTCTCATGGAACCAATTATGGAAGGCTAACTTGTCATCAAAATTATGCATTTCCTTTGGAAGTATGTGCAAGGTTATTTTCCTATTAAAGATAGAATTGATAGGCACATTTTTGATATAAAATCCTCAATGCTCCTTACGTCACAATCCTATTGAGTCATTGGATCATTTTTTCTTGAGAATGTTTTAAACTTTAACTTTATAGGATAGCTAAATAGTTTATGTATGTTAGATTGGATAACAAGATGGTTTTCTAATGGAACTGGTACTAACATGAATGGAAGATATAATATGGTTTTACTTGCAAGTCATGCACCATATATGGCATACATGGAAGAACAGATGTGTTGTGATAAAATGCTCAGATACAGGTGGAAAATCTAGTGCATCAAATTAAATAGTCAATCCATGACTAGAAGGAGAATACCAGGAGACTATATACTAGGCATAGTTATGTTAACTCTAATGTTATTATTTTACCATGGAGTATCCCTGATTCTTCCATTTAGAAAATAAATCTTGATGCTTCTTTCTATAAGGATAACAAATGTATAGGATCCGGTATAATTATGCTTGATGATGCAGGTGAATTCTGTGGAGCAAGGTGAATCCTAGATTTATCAAAGGATGCGGAGCAAGTTGAAGAACTAGCTTCTTTCAAAGCAATCAAATGAGCTCAGAATAAATATATTACAAATATGCACTTAAAAGGAGATTGTTTCAACGTGGTTAGTGCTCCGAATAAAAAATATGGGCTATCAAGTGGAAAAATAACTATATTATTAGAGATTGTTTAGAAGTTTTAAAAAGCTTTAATAAGTGGGTTGTTTCTCATATTCCTAGAAAAATGAATAGTATAACTCATATGTTGGCTAAGGAAGCAAGTAGTAGTATTGTTCCAATAAATTGGAATCCGTATGATTTATATAAATTTTCTTTTCCTATTAAAAAAATGAGGTAAAATAATAACCTTAATAGAGAAATTATAATCTTGATATTGTCCCATTAAAAACCTTGTCGAGTAACAAAACCCAGTGGGAACAAGTAATCTCGGTGAATGGAAAAACTGTTCAAAATATCTTCTAGATGTCTACATCATATCATTAGATACTACTCCTGATGACGCCATCTCCCCTGATTTCTCTCAGTGGAGTTTTAAATTTTCCTTAGTCATACATGCTTCTATGATTTTCAAATAAGAACTTAGGAAGTAACTTAATAAGTAAGTACGCCACATTCTCATCACACTTTACTCGGATGACTTGAATGTTTAGGAGAAAATATTGTTGCTGAGTGCAAAAGAACTTTTGTAAAATATGTTTTGTATTATCACACTTGATATACCTTGCTTTATCTGTTCAATACATGATGCAATATCTTCATAAGTACAAGCCGGATCTTCAATGGTGGAACTCAAACCACTTGTCCCTTAAATATTTGTCATATACACTCACGAACCGCCTCAAGTAAGGCAATGATGTGAGTGTGGTTTCATAGAGGTAGCCACAAGTGTTTGGTTGGTATATATCCATTATATCATTGTGTAATCTATGGTGAATATATAACCAGTTGGGATCGATCTTTATGTTGTTCAGAGAGGTACCCAACATCAGCAAAACCAACCAATTTTTTTTTCGAGGTTTCAGTTTAGAGGGTAGGTATTGAAAAATAGATAACCATAATGGATCGATCATGGGATCATTCCTCTCCAAGGATTAGTCCTAATAAATTTAGGATCGATCCTGGGATTGATCCTCAATCCGTATTTCAACTACGAAACAAGTTTTGCAATTCTACTAATTCCTTAAACTATGTTTCTGAAACTGCATTCAAACATAATTATAAGGTTTGAATTCATCCGGAAGTTCAACTCCCTAAATAATAACAAATTACCAGTGTCGAGAATACGAAGTCCATAAATAATTTATACTTCGTAATTCCATATACTTAAGTTGTAGAAACAACTATTGTATACCATTTCCTAATGATACTTTGGTCATAGTATAATGACCAAGTCACCAATACAAAGTCATTCTAAACAAACTTAACTTTGCATGTTATGCTTTCCATGAAAATAAACTTGAAAGAACAAAAGATAAATATGGAACAAGTCAAGTCTATAATTGCAATTATCAAATTGAAGAATATTGTTTACGTTATCTTCGATACGTAATTCCTCAAGCAGCTCTGAGTTTTGGAGCAAACTTGACATACCAATGGTTGGTGGGTTCAACCAAGCAATCTTGTAAAACCTAATGTAGCTGAAACCTACTCTAATAGACTAAATCAAGAATGCCTTTTGGCTTTTAATTTGACAATGGACTTGATGTACCAACGCCAGTGAGTTCAACCGAGCAATGCCCTCACAAAATTGACTAGGCGTCTCTATAAACTTTTGAAGAGATTAAGCCCTATTTGTTTGAAGTTTTTTTGATATCCTTTTTACCTGAGGATCCTCAAAAGAAAATAGATTTCCATTACCTTGATTGAAACATATTCGTAGGAAATTAAATAGGTGTCATGTTGGAGGTTGGTTGTGACTAGTCTTCACTAAGGACTATGGAGCATCTTCTATAAAGAGCTGGCATTCTACTAGAATATTTACTAGGGAAACTTCTAAAGAGAATTGTGATTTGGCTAGGAGTTCAACATGCACTTGAAGAAAACTGAAGTATGCAACTTTGAGGATATAATTTTTCTCGATTACATCTAGTCCATATATGATAGTATACAAATAATGTAACAAATTAAATCAATGTGCGTTCAGTCTGGAATAGGTCCAGAGTTTTTTCTACAAGATTATAGTTTCTCTGTCAAAAAAAAATCTTGGTGTGTTTGTTTTACTTTTATTTCCACATTGTAATTTATTTTATAACTAAATTAAAATCAAATAAGTACGTTATCATCCTCGTTGATTACAATTTTAAATAAAAATTATCTAAGGATAGTCTTATAGGTTCACAAATGAAAAAGTTGGTGGTATACTAGTTTTGATGGGGGAAAACGATTTGCTAGTTTTCTAGGGAACGGGGATACGACCGAACGGACGGAGGCTCCTCAACCGAGCAAATTGCCTAACCTCAAATAGATGCATGCATGGGAGTGCTTTGAGTTCGAGAGATAAATCTGTAGGACTCTGGCCTAAACCAAGACAATGACCGTTCTAGAGTCAATTCGGTCATACAAAGGGAAGAGGGTTGATCTGTAAATGATGAATAAGTTCGCTCAATTGAGAGAGTGTTGCTCACACGATGATTCTTGGTTAGATGATGGGATATTGTCTGTTTAACCAGTGTTGTATCTCGTGGATTCCTATTCTTTTACTCGTCAATTCAAAGACTTATTTATATCGCTGGAATATAAACACAATGATCTCCAGTAAGTGTGACGGTTGTTCGAGTGAAATAGTGGGAGAGTGGACATCGTGGTTGCACTAGTTCCTCGTACGTGAGAGGGTTGGTTGATTTTCCACCCACTACTTTGATAACTCCCTCAACTGCTTGCACGACCTACTCACATTTCTCATCATGGATGAACACACGTGTTGTAGGCTGCCAGACCAAAACCCTAATGAATATCCCCATGTGATGTGATTGGTGTCTCACGAACGTGGAGTCTGGAAGGAAGGCGTGTATTTGATCATTCAGTCATTGACTTGATTGGACGATGTGTCTAAGTATTGTTTAATGGAGCATGATTGTCGAATGCTCTAGGATTCATTAATTGACATGTCTGTTGGGACATATAGTTCTCGAATGAATGATGCTGATAGTTGAATCAATATGATGAATATTGATACTCTGTGCAAATATTGCTCGTATGATGAATTGTTGAATATTGATAGTTGGATCAATATTCGGGCATCTGAGCAAGTATTGCTCGTTCGATAAATTACTGAATATTGATAGTTGAATCAATATTCGAGCATCTAAGCAAGTATTGCTCCTTAGATAAATTACTGAATTATAATAGTTGAATCAATATTCGAGCATTTGAGCAAGTATTGCTCATTCGATGGATTATTAGTAGCATAACCAAATAAAATATTAATAAAAATATTGGTAGCTGGACCAAATATTGTATTTTTAATCCAGATGTTGATTGGTGGATCAATATAAAATTATTAGTGTTTGAACTTGCTCATAGTTATGATTTGCAGAGAATTTGTTCGAAACCCTAATTTTGATCAATTGCTCGTCAATTGATGATTTATTGAAAATAGGTCAGAGTGACCGGATACATGGGATGATGGACAACTATATAGCACCCAAGTGCTTGAGTGAGCATGCACCAAAGTCCTTTGTCGACCAGTTGGTGAAAGAATGATCAAATGCTGGTTTAATATTAAAATAGTGCTCGTATGAGCGTTAGGTAGTAAAACCTGTTTATGGAGAGATGAGGGACCGACCAAGAGTCAAGGGACCGGCCCTTGGTGGTCGTGGGACCAGCTGATGGTAGATTGAGCAAATCCAAAGTTGGTTGTAGAGAGTTTGGACCCACAATTGATAGCAAATTAGGTCAAAATTATGAAGATGTGTGGGACCGACTCATTGCAAGCCTTAGGGCCGACCTTGGTCGGTCAAGGTAGCATGCCCGTGTCCGTGTCTCAGTCCTGAGAGTTTTGGTATTTTCTGGTGCGCATTTGAGCAGTATTTTGGATTTTCAGAAGAGTTTGATCTTGACTGAAACTCTCAATTTTGCTCGAATGAGTAAGCAGAACTTTCCTCATACGACCGATATTTCAAGAATATTAAAATAATGATATTTTAATTCTTGATGTGATAAGCCTAGTCGTTCATGTGACCATTTGATTTTTTTGGCTTTTTCATGGTTTGAGCAATATTTGAGAAAATATTGAAAAACTAGGGTTTTCGCTCAAACGATGGAGTTCCATGAGATGAAGGAAATAATAATATGAGAAAATAAGGGATTGTAAGTGTAGTAGGGTAAAAACTGATTCTACTGAAAGTGGTAAATTTGGGTGTGCCGCCGAGAAACGAATCTAAACCCTAAAAAAATGTACTGCACATGGGTACTTTAGATTCGAGAGATCAATCTGTACAATTCTGGCCTAAACCAAGAAATGGCCATTCCAGTCTTGCTTCGGTCACAAAATGAAGGAGAAGGGTTGATCTTACGGAAGGAAGCAAAGAAGGTGTTGAGATCGAAATGAATGAACTGTGAAAGCGTGATTTTTTTATGACTTGTATCAGAATGTAAAACTTGCTTGCAAAATGTAAGCTATAAGTTCTTGGTGTTTTCTAGATACTTGTGTTGATAATCAAAACTATTGTTGGTTGAAATAGATTGAAAACCTATTTATACAAGTCATAGTTGAATACACTGATCTCGTAGGAAGTGGAGGTAGTTAAGTAGTGGAGAAGTGGGGATCGTGTAAAAGTGGTGAAAACCATGTCCCTGTCATGAAGGGAAGATCGGTCAGCTTTACACCCACTACTCCTTTACTGCTATCATCCGTCCGCCTTTCCTGACACTTTCTCATAATGGGCGCGTGTTTCACGCCGCACGCTGTAAACCGCCACACCAATACCTTGATGAACATCCCCCAGTTTGTGACATGTTTGATGTCTCGAGTATTTTCATGGAAAATATGTAGCAAGTTGCTGAGTGGGTCTTGCTTGCAAGACCTAATTATTTTGACCAATCACGCTCAAGCTTGGCGGCGGGCGGTCATATTTGAGCAGCTGCCAGGAGCTATTCGTCTACATTGAAGATGTGATGGTCGGTCCCTATAGGAGAATGATGGCTGGTAGCCATTTTAAAATCCTATTGGTTGGCCCAAATTAAATCTAAACCGGTTAAATTGGCTAGCCAAGTTGGATGGATGAGATGATTTGCAGAAGTTTGTGTTAATTCATGGAATTCCGTAATCAGAAAATTCAGATGTGAGACCCTCACTAAAATTGTTGTAGAATTTTCATAAAAACTCGGATTTTGATGATCCGCCCCTCCATTTTTATCAAAAAAAAATTCTTATCTTCTTACAAGGGAATATTTAAGGTTTAATCTCGTTTAGGATGTGAAAATTGCCCTACAGTAAAAACTCGGGAAGAATTCAGGAGGAATTCTGTCAGTTTTCAGCCATGACCTAGCTCGCCTTTTAAGCTGTATCTTTTAGCTCGTTAATCCGATTAATGTGATTTTTTAGTATGTTATACTAGACATCCATACGAAATGTTTGGCATATATCTCATACTCAAACTATTTACCAAATGCTCCCAGATGTTCATCCAATCTTTGGTGACCTTTTGGATATCGTCCGACCAAGTTAAAGAGATATGATTGGTCAAAGCCAAAGACGGGATGCCGACCACCTTTAATTAAAAGTGTAGGGCCACATCTTTGGAGCGATTTGATTGGATGATGGGAAAGAGAGGCCGACAACCAACAAAATATAAAAAAGAGCATCGACTAAAGGAAGCTCGAGTTAGGGCAAATTTGCCGGCCAAGTGACGCGGCCAAGCCCTTTCTGCTGCGGCTTCAATCGGTCAAGGTTTCCTATTTTCTTCCTATTTCCCATTTTTGGTAGGATTTGATACTACTAGTTCCATGGTGGATAAATTTCCTAGTTTTCCTAGGTTTGGTCTCGTCCAATAGGGATCGAGATATTGCGCAGACAGCGAAAAACCTAATTTTTGCAAAATTAATCAGTTTTGGCGAATTTTGCACGTTGGTACAAAATCACTAATTTTTTGTCTCAGAGAGCAACGCAGCTTGCATGCTTTTGATTGATTACTTCCATGAACATCTTAATCCCGACACTTAGGGAAATTCATGTTGCTCGGCTGCGAGTGAACATTAATTATCATGTCATGTCAATATCAAGAGTTCAACTGGGGAACATAAAATAGAATAAATACTCGGCAAGCCATGCATTAGTAAATAATGCAGGCGAGATGATAATAAAATTTACATAATATTTGGGATTGTTGCTACATGCACCAATACTATTCTAGATAAATTTCATATATGAGTATACTAAATTGCTCAATACATATGTGAGTAAAGTGGCATAGGCACTCATCACTTTTAAATGGCTCCATTTCATAATAATTCAACCAGGAGCTTAAATACTCATTAGGATCTATACTAGTGAACAATTCATCTAGGAGCTTGACTTTCAATACAATATGAGGAGAGACATAGGCACTCATCAGATTTTAATATATTCTTCATACTCCTTGCGGAATATAGACATATCAAGGTCTACTATTTCTGACACCGGGTCAGTTAGACAAACTTTTACAGTTTTCGCCCAAAACTAAAAACCACCATCAACAGTAAGGTGTGGGACCGGACACGGCTAGGGCATGGATGTCTGTCTAGGTGGCTCGGTTCCGTGACACCTTTTCTTATTTTTTACTATTATTTCATCGTTTGATGGAAAGTATGGAAAAACAAGGAGTTTTGCTCAAACGAGGGAGTTTGCTTAAATGAAGGAATCTTCATGAGATGAGTGAAAAAATAAATTAAAGTGAAATAAAATAATAGGAGATGGGGACCTGCACGACGGCATGACCGGCCGTCCGGTGGGCCCGGTCGCACGCCTCATGTTTATTTTATTTAATATTATTTTCCTTCATAAGTTGCTCGTTCGTCCATATTTTCAAATGCTTGTTCGTGCGTTTGGGTTCTTGTTCGTGCATTATTGTCAAGTACACTTGCACCATTTTCTCGGGGCTTAGTCATTGATGGTCCGGACGCCCGATTATTGAATATTTATTATTAATTCATGAAATTCAGCCGAGAATGATTCATGAAACGGAGTAATAAAATGAGTTGAGTATCTATTACTAATCCATGGAATCCAACCGGGAGATTCAGGGAATGGAGTAATGAGATAAAATGATTATCTATTACTAATCCATGGAATCTAACTGGGGATCAGCCATGGAACGGAGTAATGAGATATAATAGATCATTTTCTAGGAATTCAGTTGGCGAATGATATGCTAGAATTAATCTATTTGCAGAATCGAGATATGAGATAATTGAAGCATCATATTCGTTCTGAGGGGTGTATAGTCAGGGAACAACGAACGGTGTGACGTCCTGAAGGCGTTAAGCTCCCTAACAAACATTATGTCTATGAAACCGCTCAATCATCAAGATTCGATACACGTTCTCTTTACGTAGTCAGGGAACAACGTGCATCATGACGTCCTGAAAGCGTTAAGCTCTCTAAAAAACATTATTCTAGAGAAATGCCCAATCATTAAGATTCTATGTAGAGGTGTTGATGAAATGTATGAAGCATCAAACGCTCAGCTGGGAGGCCTTTCGAGAAACATATTCATCATAGTTCTGAGAGGAATGTTCGCTCAGTCAGAGATCGTGAAATGGTTCACGGATCATAAAATATAAATCGACACATGCATTACTGAAGACGGGTTAGAAACATGCAGTATCATGATTTTACGATTTTATCCCTTGTCAAAAATCCACCATCAACATTAAGTCCCCTGCTTAGTGAGGGACATTCATGTTCTGCAGTAAGCATTGGATGGTGATTTTTCGGTAGACGAGATAAGTAGTTGAACTTAGTCGTACAAAGGCATTTTTAAAATCCCTGATTTTCTCCAATGATGTCATGTACGAGCAAATGCCCAGGTAAGGACCCTGAAAGTATGATAGAATTTCATCCCGTGAGCACGAAGAGATGAAGCACTGCTGATTTGGACGATCAGACGTCCAGTTTTGGTCGATTTAGCGTTTATGGGCTGGGTCCAAAAGGGAAATCCTTGTTTTAGGAATGGATGTTCATTCGTTCGTTAGTTTAAGAAACAAACAATAATCCCTAGCATAAGAGAGATTTTTTTTTAATAGACCCGCGTCTAATGATAAAATCTTTGTCTATGAGTTTTCATGAAAACAAAAGTTTATCTTTTAAATATGTGAGATTTCACAAGATGGAATAAACTTTAGTTTCAAAGGTGGATGCTCGTACAAGAGAAAAGTTTTTTTTTTTTTTTTTGAATAGACGTGCGTTTGTTAGTAATAAAAAATTTGTCTATGAGTTTTCATGAAATTTTTTATTTTCGATATGTGAGCTCTCACAAATTTTTGAAAATATACTCTTATTTCAAAGATGTATGCTCGCGCGAGGGAGCAAAAATATATATATTTTTTCAAATTTACGTGAGTTTCGCATTAAAATATCTTTTTTGTAAAATCAATGTTTTGATTTTGAACAACTGTTGAAAGTAGACAATTATACATGGTGAAATAATATATGTATGTGAGTTTTCACAATCGTAGAATGGACGTCTGTCCAATTTTTGAAAAACCAGTGAATGTTCACACAGTAAAAATTTACGTGGGTTGTTCACGATTTTATGAAAATCAATTTATGGCTTTTGAATAATGGATTTTGCCCGTCTTTGCAGGTTTGAAGAAACGAACAAGTTTTAAAAACTTTTGTGCTAAGTTCACTACTATTAATGAAATTGTAAACATGTAAGAGTTGGATGGTTACCATTTTTGTTGCGTGTTTGTTATTGGTATATCAACGACTCCATATATTTCGCCTCGGATAATGGTGACTTCTAGTTACAACCACCCTTATGGCTCTTCCGTGGAACACTCCCGAAATATCAAGTCAAAGATGAATACTTCTGCAGATGTTCATGCCAAGGTGAATCAACCTTTCAGAGATGCTAGAAAGCTGATACACGGTATGTCTCCTGATCATCCGAGAGTGGTTCATGCTAAGATATATGCTTTCTTGGTCTTAGAGGATGTAAAGGGAAATCAAAGACGTGATAAAATATCACAGAAGAAAAGAGTTGAAGATGAAAATCTCATATCTTATCAGCAGAAGCACCTCCGACTTCAGCAAGTGAGACTATCGACTGAAGATGAAGTTCATCTTTGCGTTGATGGTGTATCTCCTGATTCAGATGTGGATGAATGAAGAATTTCATCATAATTCATCATCAGAAAATTCATAAGTTAGGTCTTCATTGAAATTTCCGTAGAATCTTCGTCCGATGTCGGATTTTTGTGATCTACCCATGTTTATTCATCCTCAGAAAAAAAAAATTGAGCATGTTTAAGGGAAGAAATTGATGAAACATCCAACTTTCAGGAGGTTTTCAGAAAATTTTCAGCTGTCATGTAGTCCAAGGTTTTGGACACATCTTTTTGCTCGTTCATCCAATTGCTGTGAATTTTGGATATGTTGTAGAGGACATCCATACGAAGAGAATGACTTATGATTCAACCTTTCTTCACCAATTTCTCTCAGATTGCTTCTTTGTACATGATAGTGTAAAATTGTCTCAGACGAGCTCGTTGCAAAACGCCCATGTTGTGTCTTTCGACCATTTGCTTATGTTTTGAACACTTGACAAAGGATTTCAGTGCCATTAATTAATTTGAAATCGGAAACCCTTGGTTAATACATGAGCCTGGCTTTTGAAGTACCATTTTTTGTTTCTGTCAGTCGTAGAAGAATCACTTCTGAAACCCTGGTCACGGGACTATAACTGAGGTTTGTCTCAAGAAGGGATGATGTGATAACCATGGTTGCACGTCCCTGTGGTAGCATTCATTTTACGATAAATGATTATCACAGGCGAGTCCGATGCCATGGGTCTTGGACTTTGAAATTGATCGTCATGATCAGTGGACCGTCAGTCCCCAGTATTTTGTTAAATCTCTCCCTTTCGTTTTTTCTTCTTCTGGAAAGACCTAGATAGAGGACCCAGGTAAAAAAACTTGATGTAAAGACCTAGGTGGTTGAAGTTGGAGGTACCTTGATGAAGGACTTGGTAGAAATACCTGGAGGACATCGATCGACTGTGGAGGTTATGAATCCCGTCTAAGAGTTGCTGCTTGCATGTTGTATGATCTGGAAACTGTAGGAATCTCATACGATGTCGGAATTAGGTACTTGATCCCAACTTTTGAATCTAAGAGACTGAGATATCATATTAGAAAAGAGTCACTCAATTTGGAGTTGTCTAGGTCATCCAACTAAGCGTGCACATTTATAATTTGTAATCACATACAATTTTTTTAAATTTCCTAAACCTGAGTGTGGAGACCATATCTTTCAGCTTGTATGTCCGATTGATGCGACTTTTTGGTATGTTATAGCAGAGACATAGACGAATAGCTTTTATCAAGGAAGAATTATCTCATTCCTCGCCCATCTGTACGTTTCTGTAAACCCATGACCTGAAGTATGTTGTATTTTATTTGTAGAGATGATGAGATCATCTTGTAGAACACTTTGGCTTGTGCCCATCTATCATGAAAGCTTTGGGAATACTTTCATGCGAACATGTTTTCATGTCTACACATATTGATATGAATCATTAGTGCTTGGAGAAGTCCGCTTCATCGAGTAATACTTCAGATAATTGGTCGATTAAGCCCTGTCATGAGGATGTTGCTCCTGAGACCGTTGTTGATGCTGAGATCACGATTGAATTTTCTCCAGACATTCTTGCTAATGCTAATACCATGGATAGAGTTCCTCCATATATCCTTGTTGATGCCGATAATATGGCCAGAGTTGCTCCAGAGACCGAAAAGTCTAGAACCATGATTATCGACATAGTCTTTGCTTCTCCATCCAGTGAGTTTTTTATTCAAGAACTAGTTGGTGGGTTGAGAATCCATAAGATGAAGGTTTACTAGGAGTTCAATCCGAATTCTCATGAATAGTATGACTTTATTGTGAACTGGCTTTGTCCGTGAATCGACATTGTTATGGCAGATAGCATCAGCGGTCTTCATTCTGGATGTGATTAATGAAGAGAGAAAATTCCTCAGTCATGCAGGGGATTGTGATGTAGAGAGGTCCCATTGATGAAGTTTCATAGAATCACATCAGGTTGCAATAACTTGTTATGTGGACAATATTTATTGAGATAAATTTGAATCGATCTCTCCAATAAGATCAAGTACCCAGTGTATGTTGAAGAAGTTTGTGTCATCTATGGATGAATGATGTTGCATCTTCTTCAGAAGTCTTATCATGGGATAGTGAAGACTTAACGATTGTAATTTGGTTACGCTTTGATCGTGTTGGTGTTGAATCAGCGTATCATCGTCAAGATATTTATGATGAATCTAGATGCAACATTATCGAAGGTGTACTCTTTAATTGGGAGTATAACCTGAAGGCTTATGAAGAATATAGCACTCATAGATAAGAGGTTTTAGAATTTCGGTTGGCCTTGGAGAAGTGGGTGATTGACAGTTATAGGGATTTTCTTTTGGTTTGATAGATTCAATTACTTAATGAAAGTATTGCATATATTTTGGAGGAATTGAAAATAGGGGAATGTATGAAATGATCATACTATTAGCACCCGATACACAAATTGATCACACTACTACAATGCTTTTACAAAATGATCACTTGGACGTTAACTTCAGAGTTATCTCAGACCGAGTCCACCAATGAGAGTTAAAAGAGTTAGCCAAATTACCCCTTTGTCCCTTGAATTAGGTTAAATATTAATCAATCAAAAGTTTATATCTCGAGAATGGATCGACGGTTTGATGGGATGAAATGAAATCTAAGAAAAAATAATCCCGTAATGCCTCTTCTTTCTCTTTACTTTATTTTCACCGCCACTGTTTCTCTCTAACTTCTTTCTCTGCAACTGGTTGGTTGAAGATGGAGACTTAGTATTCATATGAAGATAGAAAGTGATGGCGATGTTGTTACTATGAGGATTAGTGGTTGTTTCCGTTTTTATGAAAAACGCAAGGAGCAAAACTAGTTTTTATTGATTTTACTTAATAAAAATTTAAAATTGGAGACGGAAAAATATCAAGAAACATAAACAGGTAACTATTCTTCACCCTTCCAAGCAGTTTGAATCATTTTTAATTTGGGTATTTTTTCGGAAGTCGTAATTTCAGTTTGGGGATTTTTTTTAAAGATTTTAATTTTAATTTTGGGATTTTTCAGAAACCCTAATTTCACTTTTTGAATACTCTCTCAAATGTATTTGTGAAAATTTAAATTTGTGTGGAATGGTACTTGCCGTTAAAATGGTTGTTTGTTTGCTTTTGTTTCACCATTCTTGCTGGCGGTGGTGATGGAAAGCTATATGGGTTGATGATGTTAAAATGGGACTTTCTTATATAAGATAATGATTTTTGGGTTTTTGGGTTTCTTTTCCTTTGTTAAATGATTTTATATGGTGGTTTTGAAGATGTTGAAGGAGGTGGAAACGGACCAAATTGTTGTGGTGGTTTTGAAGATGTTGAATGAGGTGGAAATGGAGAAAGTTGTTAGCTGCAGTTGTTGTTGCTGTGGTGGTTTTGAAGTTGTTTATGGAGGTGGTAATGGACCAAATGGGGTGGCGGTTTTGAAAATGTTGTCGGTTTTGAAGATGTCGCTGGAGGTGGAAATAGACCAAAATGCTAGCTTTTGCTGCTGCTGTGATGTCGATGCATGTTGAAATGAACCAAATGGTTGTTGTTGCTGAAGTACCAGTACATGGCCTTCAGAACATGACCAATTTCTGGATTCCAAGGGTTCACCATTCCAGACCCTGGGTCTAAATGGTGCAATATGTGTATGGTTAACTGTGGATGAGCTACTTGAGAAGGAAAGGGTATTTAGGTAAAAAAATGGGACCATTTTTTCCAAAACTGTCAAGTCGGATGGCTCATGACCATTTTTTCAAGACAATTCAGAAGTATGATCATTTTGTAACCAAAATTAAAAAAGGATGACCATTTTGTAATTGGCCCTTGAAAATAACGGATAGGTTAAGAAAATCCCAAATGCTTCAAACCTTGGATGCTTGAGCGTTGAAGCGTCATATCCCTTAAGCGTAGAATGTCTTAGGCTTGATCGTCTCATACCCGAGTATCTTCTGTTGATTCGACATTTCTTTCATTGCGGTAGTGGTATTCAACACTTGTGCAGACATCAGAGCTTTATGATTTTGTGGCGCTCATAGATGATAGGCTTCCTGGATTGCCTATATAAAATAACCGCAATCGCACGTTGTCTAACTAGTAGACAGAGGCAAGTACGGGTCGATCCCACGAGGAGCGGTGGAAATACTGTAATCAATATCTCTAATTAAAATTAACCAGAAAAGATGTTTTTGGATTTTTTGAAAGAAGAATAACAGAAAAATAAACTAAACGAATAAAGCAAATTCAATGGGAAAGAAGGTAACTAGGGTTTTAAGATATCCACCACTATTTCTATTTGATTACTGAAATGAAATATAATTCTGAATATATGTTTATCGTCCGTTCTATTGACATCGCCTATTATATGTATTAGAGTCGCAAATATCACTGGGACATCCTAAGCATGGCACATCAAAAGACTAAACCCAAGCATGCACCATCAAATTGTGTTAGCGAGAAAATCATACGAAACTAAATTTAGGTTCACCAATAATACCTGGCTATTCTAAGCATAACCCATCAAAAGATTTAACCCAAGCATGGGATATCAAATACGTAGACAAATATATTTGCAATCCTATAAATGAAGCACATAGGTTACTATATTGTAAGGAACCGGCGAAGCAACAACTAATATTTTGATAAATCGATAAACAATAATCAAAGATTAATCTTATTCAAATCATAATAGTCTATCGCTAAATTTTATTCCATTCTATTCAAAATAGCCTAAACTCCATGTGGCTTCAACATAAACCCTAGTCATGAAAATCTAGCAAGACATAATTATGGGTTTCTTAAAAACCCTCAAAATAAATTACAAAAGATAAAAACAATAAATCGATATCACCGTTGTCACCCCGGAATCGATCGTCTTCTTCTTCTCTTGTTTTTCTCTTCCTCTCCAGCGGCGGCTGTTCTTCGTGCTCTCTGGCCGTAAGCCTCCCTTCTCCCTTTACTGTCTTTGTCGCTAGGTCTTTATAGCAATCCAGTTCCGCCTCTTACTATCGATGCCAGCACTCACCAAAGTCCAGCCCAATAAGCACCGTTATCCAAGAACAGACCCAACTCCACTTTATACTCCGACCACTGGAACATCACCACTGGTTGTTATGACTCCCGCAGCTCCTGTTTCGACCAAGTCATGGCATCCACCGGCCCATGGCTTAAACATGCTTCGACACAGCAACAACTCCAGCCCCGGTCTTCATTTCCTGATCACCAACTAACTTGAGCTCCTTCCCAGGCTGCAACACCAGCATCTAACTTAAGCCAACTCCATTATTCTGTCACCCACGAATCACAGTTCAGCCAACAATGACCACCAACTCCATTTCACCACCAGCTTCCAAATTCCAACCCATCGAAACACACCCAGCACAAGTTTTGAAAAACCCACTTCACTGAACCAAACCCGATTGCAACCAACTCCAGCTGTTCAACAATCAACAGCGCAATACATATACATTGTTTCTTAGAAGAGTTCACTGTCTTCATAACCAGCAGCAATTGCAGGCAGTGGGTATTATCGAATGAGCACCAATAAGCTTGATTCCATCTTCATTCCTTTAAGTTTCCTTGTTGCTGCTGCACTTATTCGCCTCAATTACCACCAGTCCGAGAATCTACAACCCACCGCTGATAGCTGAGAAGATCAACTCAAAGCCCATTCATCCTTCAGTTGTTTGCATGGCAGCAAATAACAACTGAATTTCAGCTCCGAATTTCGACTGCAAACTCCTCCAAATCACCAGAAACACCAGCTCGACAGCAGCTTCTTTGATCTCCCTTCACCGGCAAAGATCATTGTGAACACGCAAATCACGTAGGCATCAACGTGTCCACAACCAATCTTCGCATGTACAGAGTGCATGCATTAAAGTACGAATATATTGTGAGATGCTGGGATAGATGTTGATTCATTGATTCTAAACCCCACGGGTTTTTCATGATCTCCTCAACATCCATAACGACAGATCTAAGAGATGCATACAAATATTAGGGTAGATCAACACGAAATGTAAATAAGACAAAGATTTATGTGGTTCGGCTCTAAGGCCTACATCCACAGGTCTGAGGGTGATTCACTATGATGGTAAAAGATTACAAGATTAGTCGAAAGACTTTGGGTCATCATTGATAAGTGCATTTTGCACATATATTTTGTGTTAATTCCATGCTAGTATTTGATGGTTTTCTTGCAGATTATTGTGTGTTATGTTGTTTTCTCTTATTTGTGTGTTATTAGGTGAATAATCCAAAAAGAAGTGAATTTGAGCTTAGTTGTGCAATAAAAGAAGCTAGATAAGAATGAGGAAGGGCCAAAGACCAAATGTAACCCGTTTAAATACAAGATTTCTACTTTTCATTGTGTTGAGGACGAGAAGGCGAAGCCAACGGCGAAAGAACGGAGTCATTCGGAGTTCGTATGAATAAGTTATGGGCAAAACAAGGAAAGGGGCAAAATGGTCATTTTCCAATGGAGAATACTATTGGCACCTTTACTGTTCATTAAGGGACACCCTCATGTTAAGGGGCAAAATGGTCATTTTACAAGGGAAGTGCTATTGGCACCCCCAGCCGAATGTTAAGGGGCACCCTGGTTCAAAGGGAATTGCTAAGGCACCTCACTATGTTACTCGGGGCTGCCATCATCATCTTTTGCATGCATGGACGGAGGAAAAACAGGGAAGACGGAACTCTAGTTTGCAATGGTGAGCTCGGGTTTGCTGTTGGTAAGTGAACAAGGTGTTGCTGCTCGGTTTGTCGGCATGCATGGCAGGGAAGAAGAAATCGATGGAGTTTGCAGCTGTAGTAGTTGTCATCTGCTGGTCATTGGAAGAGATGGAGTCGGGATGGTGCTGTTAGGAGATGTTGAAAACGTGAAGAACAGAGAGAGCTGAGAAGGACGACGAGTTGGGCTGCTGCTGTGGTGGACTCGAGCTGACGAGGAGGCTGGTAATGAGAAGACAGAGCTCACTAATGAGCTTGGCCGAGTTGAAGTGAAGATTATAGTCGTTGGCAGCAGCGGAGGAGATGAACCAAGTTCGGGGTGAACGATGACGGAGCTCAGGCTGCTACCGTTAAAGAAACAGAGAAAGAAGAACTCGGTTGCTTCCGTTGTTGATCGAAGTTCGGGGAGACGCCGTTGTCGCCAATGAAGCTTAATCTTTGGGAACATGGCAGACATGGATACGTGGCCGTAATGATGATGGACGTGACTGGAAGAACATGGGCAGTCTGTTACAGCTTACTTGAGAACGTGAAGATGAAGGCATGGGGCTCGAGATGGTCATGACAAGATGTTGGAGCAAGAGAACTCCATGTTGGCTTGCTAGTGACCGTGATGATGAATGGTTGTAGTCGAGATGGAAAGGAAGAACGTGCACGAAAGTGATGTTGCTCAGAGAACGTGAAAACGGGAAGAAGAGCTCGAGTGGGAGCTAGGATAAGTTGGCTGGCAAGCACGTGAAGGCATGGGCCAGATGGCCGTGCACATGCGCAAATGAGGCAAAGATGGTCTAGCCATTCTACCTATAAATAGGGCTGTGTGTTTTGTTGTGAAGGAGACCCGGCTGGGGACTCTACACCTCTACATCCCACATCCCACACCTCTCTTCCCACACCTCTCCATCCCACACTTCTTCTTTCATTTCCTCTTCTTCTTTCATTCCTTCTTCTGTTTTTATTTGTTAGTACTTTTAATTATGAGTAGCTAAATTTTCTATCTAGGATTAGGGAGGAAATCCTACTATGTGTGCTATAATGTTTTGATTATTTTCTATAATAATTCTCTTGGTCCTTATTCTTGATTCGTAACGGTAATAATTTTCTTCATGTGTCCTATGATGCTTGATAATTGATTTATATATTCTATGTTAGAGAATAGCATTTTATA
This sequence comes from Papaver bracteatum, assembly GCA_023529315.1. Lineage (NCBI taxonomy): Eukaryota > Viridiplantae > Streptophyta > Magnoliopsida > Ranunculales > Papaveraceae > Papaver > Papaver bracteatum. Next base: position 1,876,935 of record JAJJWX010001826.1, on the reverse strand, counting down.
GTGAAAAAAATTGTTAATTATTTGAGAAAAATAATTGTTTGAAAAGATTTATTTTCCGAGATGTATTATTTGTCCTAAATCGTCTTGAGTAATTTTGGGAGAATGTTATAGGGAATAGTTATAATCATTTAGTATGTGTAGTAGTGATGGAATCTTGACATCCTAGACTCTTTTAATTGAACACAAGAATCATTTTTAGCATTTCCATTATTTTATAAGTTTTATAAAAATCACCATCTTTTTGTCTAAAACCGAATCTTTTAAAAAGTCCGAGAATCAAACCCTATACTTACCACTTGTAAAACTGCATCAGTTTTTGGCGCCGTCGACGGGGACTTGCCTTTAGGTTAGGTTTTAGATTTTTATTTTCTTTTTATTTAAATTTTAAATTTTAGTTTAGTTTAGTTTAGTTTTAGTTTTATTTTATTTTCTTTGATTTTACTTGGTATTATTCTTGTTATTTTTCTTTATTGTGCAGGTAATATTCTATATTTATTGTGGAATTGCATACCAAAAGAGAATTTGGAATTCGAAGCGGAAAAATTTGCCAAAGCTTTTGGTGAATGTGTAAAAAGACTTGGGAGTAAAGAGCAAAAGAAGAAAAAAAAAATTTTACATAAAAAAAAAAAAGAGTTTATTTTATTTTATTGATTGTATTAGGATTTCTATATTCTTGTAATTTTATATTTCTTTTGCATTATTTTTTTTTTGGGACTTTGGACTTGGACATTCTTTTTTTTTTTTTTTTAAAAAACCCTACGGAAGGGTAATATTAAATATCAAACTGTTTGCAGAGAAGGACGGTGATTACAATATCACCTCGGCCCCTCGGGTTCGTGCATGACATAGGAGTCGTGGCCCGAGTCGACAACAACGGTTCATTCCCCGTATGATACGGGAGGTAAGTTTGTCGAAACACTCGCGAATCTCCTGTTAGCGAGTTACTGTATTCCTTCGTTTGCATATATGTTGAGGACTTGAATACGGCTGTTTTATTTTCCTAGTAAAGGGCAAGGACTGGCCATACAAGATAAGGGTTCGGATTTCATCACCGTTCTCTTCTTGCCCGCCTTAGGAAAACGATACCTACGCGAACCTAAGCTTTAAAATTTGAAGTAGAACGAGACCTATAAGGTAACGAGCTTAGTAGGAAAGTCGTTCGAAAAATATTGGTTACTCTTTAGGCATACTTCGAAATTCATGATGGTTTCTGTAAATTGAATGCGTGACTGCGCCGCCTTGTAATACGGTGAGGCCTTGGGTATCAAATCTCTAGCAGCTTCCCTCGCCTCTATTCAATATACTTTAACTCAGATTGATTCCAGAGGGGTTTTCTCAGATTGTAACGAATTCCCTTTCGAAGGATTAGAAGCTGGTCTAGAAAACAATCTAAGTGGAGCCATCATGCTTTTTGTTTGCTAGAAATCAGTAAGTTTACTGTGTGGTGAGTCACCTTGTTTGTGATTGAATAGAACTTCCCTTCCTTGTTTGTGTTATTCTATTTTTATTTTTCTTTCCTCATTAATCCAAAAAAAAAAAAATGGTGTGTAAAAAAGAAAAAAAAATTTCTTTTATTATATATATTTTTTATATATATATTTTTTTTAGGATATATTCTGATTTGTTTAGATATTTTATTTATTTGTACATAATTAGTCTAGAATTTTTATTTTCTTTGTAAATATTTTTGTTTTATTTAAAAAATAAAAATAAAAAACAAAACAAAACAAAAAATTAATGTCAAGCTGGTATTATAAAGACCAATATAATGATTATCGATCGAGTATCTAAATGGACATTATCCGTACTATAACCATAGTGTGGATAGTACTTGGGACCACTACCGACCTTCTGAAGGTTATGGTTCATACCACGGTGATCCTAACTACTATTCATACGTCCACCAATCATATGAACGGGCAAATGAACAATATTATAATGAAAGAAATGAGAGTTCTCCATCTTTAGAGGATTTAATCAAACAATTGGGACCAGTTCCTGATGAATATAAATCTCATTCCATAGAAGATGCACTCAAACAATATGAATTAACAAGTCTTTCTTTACAAGAATCACTTAAGAAATTGAGCAAAACTGTATGTGAATCTGAAATAAAAATGAATAAACTGTGTGAGACTCTTAATAAGCAGGAAGAAAATGCACCTAAGGCTATTGCTCATAATGAATTTGAATTCCAAAATAGTGTTTCCAATCTTACCCTTGATAATACATATAATTATTCACCTAATTTAGAGGATGAGGTTAGATCAGAAAACACTGCATATTTTGACAAGGTTCAACCATTTCAACCATCTTCATATTATTATGATGATGAGGATAGTGTCAATGAAGAATTTGAAATATATAATCATAGTGATGAGGAAATTGTTACACCAATTGAACCTTATAATGATAATGTTATTTCTAGTTCAAATCTTAATAATATCGATAATTATTCACCTATTCAAAAGGATGAGGATTTGACTAGAGATACCATAATCTTAGACGGTGTAGTATATCATTGTGACTATGAAGCCGAAGATGGATTAGAGAAAAGAGTTTATCCTGAGACTAGTGTTTTAGAGTCTAGTGATTCGAAACAATAGTCCCTTCGAGGATTATACAAATGTAGAACCACACTATTACAACCTGGAAGAAATAAAAGACCATTTTCCTAAATCTGATAATTTAGAAATTAAGGAAATTGTGACTAGTTTATCCAAGGATATAGACAACCCTAGGTTTGGGGGTGAATATTATTCTCCTCGTGGTTTACCCTTGACTCTTACAAAGGTCCCCAACTTGGGACTTGACATATGTGCCTCTACCATCTTAAGGGACTATTTTCATGCACGTTTTCCTGAACCTAGTTATGTCCAAAAAGAAACTCAGTTGATAGAAACCCATCCTCTGGTTGATGTGGTTAATCCGGTCCAAGATACCATAATTGATTTTGTTGTCCCACCAAGATTTTATTTACCAAATGTGGGAGTATTTCATTTCGAAATGTGTCATTATATAGTTTTTAGAACTAAACCTAATTATTTTAGGAAATTAAAATTGTCGACACATCTTCTTAAGAATGACCAACATTGTGGTGAATTGTGTAAGTCAAATCTGATTGACCTAGAGGATCCTCAATTATTCAGGCTATTATTGTGTGCTTCAAATTTTTTCCAGACCTTAGAACCTGATATTTCGGATCTCACTTATGAGGAGGTGCAACCCATGAAAATATTTTATTTAGACCCCTTTATAGAACCTGAACCTGAACCACAACTAGATATAGTTGTCTTAAACAGGAGAGTAGGAAAAGGTGTTCTATGTTTATTCTTGGTATGTTGCAGTTTCCTTCTATCTGTGTTAACACTTTTTAATGCAGATGATCCGCAGTTGTTTCGGTTATTGCTTTATGATATGAAGTGATTAATTCTTTCTTATGTCTTGCTGAAGACATTAAACTTAGCAATTCTTGGGAGGTAACCCATGCTCATACAACAAGGTAATATCTTTCCTTAACTCTTTTGATTCAAATAGTTTCTCTTTGTTCATGTTTTTAATTTTATCTTTAGAACATTGAGGACAATGTAGAGTTTAAGTGTGGGGGAGTGTTTTGACCTTTTGCATATAGAATTTTTAGCCTTTTTGATTAAAAATTTTCAAAAAAAATAATATATATATAAATTATTTGAATAAAACCTCCAACTTACAGAGATTTTAGAGTCACTAGCATACTTCTAGGTATGTTTACATAGAGAATTCTGACCGACATAACTGAACTTGGAAGTATTAGAAAACTACGTTCGGATTTCTTACGAATTGGAGTGTTAAATAATGGATTTAATCATGCCGGTGATGCAAATTAGGAGCAGAGAGAAATGCATTATTAGAGTTGTTGATCAATCATTAGTGGAGACTACCTATTTTCAAATCAATAGAGGCACCAGACCAGATTTCTTTGTAGCCGACTAAAGAGCTTTCTTTTGAGTGTGTGTCACCATACGTAAATTCCGGGTAGAATGGTGAGCTACCCAACTTCACACTATTTTCAGCACTATTTTTGATCTCTTGAGTGCTAATTTTGTCAATCATGAGGGTGTAGTCTATAGATGAAAACCTCCTTCTTGTAGTTTGATTTGCAGTTAGCACCATTCTCTCTCGCCAACAACAGGTCCATAGAAACACATCATCAGCAAAGGAGCGACATCAAAATCTACAAGGAAATTTGAAGAAGTTTAAGGTTTTTAAGCAACAATTCAAGGAAGAGCAAATTTTATATCTAAGTATGAAGACTTATTTACAAGAGCAGAGAAAATCAAAAGATGAAAAATATTGAAGTTTATGATACAAAGACAATACAAGTTGTGAAGATCAAAGTGGTAAAGTACTTCTTTCATGGCCATGTTAATTTTATTATTGTAGTTGCAATCTTAATTAAAAAAAAAAAAATTAAAAAAATTAAAAAAAAAAAAAATTAAAAAAAAAAAATATATACAAAATACAAAAAGATTTGCATTTAGGATTTATTTGTTCAATAAGGCCATGGGGAAGAAAAATATATAAAGAAGTTTCAAGCGACAAGAAATAGAGGAAAAAGAGTTATAAATTGTCAAAGTTCTACGAAATTCAAGAATTTATCATCAACAGTTGAAGACCGAAGACCAAGATGAAGAAGACGAGCCGAAGGAAGACGTTTCTATTGGATGCTGTGAGAGTGGTGTTATCATCAGTGCAATCATATGTGAAGGTGGTAAGTACTCTCATCCTTGCTATAAGTGGTTGATTTCCTTTCTTAGAGATCATCAGAAAAAGTCTTTTACTTCCCACGATTTTGTGGGGTCTCCAGAAATAATTCGGAAGGTTTCCTTTCCACCATTGAACGTGTGTAGGAGTTCTATCTTCATTCCTACCTGCACACATGTGAGACCCATAAAAAAGCTGTCTTATTGAGTGCAATTATCATAAAAACCTTTAAGTGAGGTAGAAGTCGAGGCGAAATGCTTATTGGTCGTTTCTCAAACACACGTTCTCTCATTATGGTGTGATTATTTCTCACTCAATATTTAAGAATGAGAATATGTTCTTTGGTATTTCTAACTTCTTATTATTAGCATGCAGAAACTTTATGTCCTCATAACTCTTTGGATGCTTGGGACGCTGGAACGATTTGAAGTTGGAGTAGGTTTTGTGGGTATACCTCTGGTAAACCCTCCCGAGACTATAACTCGGCCACTAGGGACACCTAGGGGTTTAAAGGCTTATTGCATACGCTAAATGCAATCGTGATGCCTGCGACAGTGAGTTAGGATTTTTAGTTTGCTCGAGGACTAGCAAAATACAGTGTGGGGGAATTTGATAAGTGCATTTTGCACATATATTTTGTGTTAATTCCATGCTAGTATTTGATGGTTTTCTTGCAGATTATTGTGTGTTATGTTGTTTTCTCTTATTTGTGTGTTATTAGGTGAATAATCCAAAAAGAAGTGAATTTGAGCTTAGTTGTGCAATAAAAGAAGCTAGATAAGAATGAGGAAGGGCCAAAGACCAAATGTAACCCGTTTAAATACAAGATTTCTACTTTTCATTGTGTTGAGGACGAGAAGGCGAAGCCAACGGCGAAAGAACGGAGTCATTCGGAGTTCGTATGAATAAGTTATGGGCAAAACAAGGAAAGGGGCAAAATGGTCATTTTCCAATGGAGAATACTATTGGCACCTTTACTGTTCATTAAGGGACACCCTCATGTTAAGGGGCAAAATGGTCATTTTACAAGGGAAGTGCTATTGGCACCCCCAGCCGAATGTTAAGGGGCACCCTGGTTCAAAGGGAATTGCTGAAGGCACCTCACTATGTTACTCGGGGCTGCCAACATCATCTTTTGCATGCATGGACGGAGGAAAAACAGGGAAGACGGAACTCGAGTTTGCAATGGTGAGCTCGGGTTTGCTGTTGGTAAGTGAACAAGGTGTTGCTGCTCGGTTTGTCGGCATGCATGGCAGGGAAGAAGAAATCGATGGAGTTTGCAGCTGTAGTAGTTGTCATCTGCTGGTCATTGGAAGAGATGGAGTCGGGATGGTGCTGTTAGGAGATGATGAAAACGTGAAGAACAGAGAGAGCTGAGAAGGACGACGAGTTGTCACTGCTTCTTTGTGGTGGACTCGAGCTGACGAGGAGGCTGGTAATGAGAAGACAGAGCTCACTAATGAGCTTGGCCGAGTTGAAGTGAAGATTATAGTCGTTGGCAGCAGCGGAGGAGATGAACCAAGTTCAGGTGAACGATGACGGAGCTCAGGCTGCTACCGTTAAAGAAACAGAGAAAGAAGAACTCGGTTGCTTCCGTTGTTGATCGAAGTTCAGGGAGACGCCGTTGTCGCCCGGTGAAGCTTAATCTTTGGGAACATGGCAGACATGGATACGTGGCCGTAATGATGATGGACGTGACTGGAAGAACATGGGCAGTCTGTTACATCTTACTTGAGAACGTGAAGATGAAGGCATGGGGCTCGAGATGGTCATGACAAGATGTTGGAGCAAGAGAACTCCATGTTGGCTTGCTAGTGACCGTGATGATGAATGGTTGTAGTCGAGCTGGAAAGGAAGAACGTGCACGAAAGTGATGTTGCTCAGAGAACGTGAAAACGGGAAGAAGAGCTCGAGTGGGAGCTAGGATAAGTTGGCTGGCAAGCACGTGAAGGCATGGGCCAGATGGCCGTGCACATGCGCAAATGAGGCAAAGATGGTCTAGCCATTCTACCTATAAATAGGGCTGTGTGTTTTGTTGTGAAGGAGACCCGGCTGGGGACTCTACACCTCTACATCCCACATCCCACACCTCTCTTCCCACACCTCTCCATCCCACACTTCTTCTTTCATTTCCTCTTCTTCTTTCATTCCTTCTTCTGTTTTTATTTGTTAGTACTTTTAATTATGAGTAGCTAAATTTTCTATCTAGGATTAGGGAGGAAATCCTACTATGTGTGCTATAATGTTTTGATTATTTTCTATAATAATTCTCTTGGTCCTTATTCTTGATTTGTAACGGTAATAATTTTCTTCATGTGTCCTATGATGCTTGATAATTGATTTATATATTCTATGTTAGAGAATAGCATTTTATAGTGAAAAAAATTGTTAATTATTTGAGAAAAATAATTGTTTGAAAAGATTTATTTTCCGAGACGTATTATTTGTCCTAAATCCTCTTGAGTAATTTTGGGAGAATGTTATAGGGAATAGTTATAATCATTTAGTATGTGTAGTAGTGATGGAATCTTGACATCCTAGACTCTTTTAATTGAACACAAGAATCATTTTTAGCATTTCCATTATTTTATAAGTTTTATAAAAATCACCATCTTTTTGTCTAAAACCGAATCTTTTAAAAAGTCCGAGAATCAAACCCTATACTTACCACTTGTAAAACTGCATCAATCATGGAACCCGAAGGTTAACGCTCATACTTACTCTTCTCTCTAATTGTTCCCCCTCTCTCTCCAATTGTTCCCCCTCTCTCCTCAATTGTTCGACCCCCTTCCATGTAACAGGAAGGGTCATATATATAGCTCTTCTACGTGGGTCCCTTAGAAAGGGGTTGTTATAATTTTATCTTCTTGTGCTTTGTGCATAGTCCGCGGACCTCTTGGTCATCCCGCGGCTTCTATGCTTCCTAAGATCATCACGCTGACCAATCTGTCTCTCTCTCTTCCTAAGACTGGGAAAGAGTTGTTGTATCCTTATCTTCTTGTGTTCTGTGCGTAGTCCGCGGACCTCCCTGTCATCCCGCGGCTTCTATTATTCCTACGCTCATCACGCTGGCCTGCCTTTGTTCTTATCGTCGGTCCAACCGACACATGTCCTTCGCGCCAGGCGGTGTCAGTCCTTCCCTGTCGCGTCTGTCAGTGGGGCTTCACCTAGCCGTTGATCACATCTTGCCTCGTGAGGGGGTAAAGTGTAATAGGGAAGTTCTTTGGTGCTACGCGGGTATACCTTCCTTTGATGCTCCTTCATCTTCGATCGCTTATCTTGACAGATGGCGCACTATCTAGACCCACGGATGGTCCTGTGTGTCACCCACTTTTGTGACGTGGCTTCCACGTGGGGATGCTAGTACACGTGGTGAGGGAGGTAAATAAGTGTATCTACAATTTTCCCCTCTTCTTGTGACTAGGCGCCAGCTATAGTTGGAAGAAGAACCGTGTGATATGTTTTTATCTCCCTCCTCATAACTTCTCCTAAAAAGGAGTTATTTTAATTTATTGTGCACGTTTACCCTACATGTCATGACTGCCCCTTGGGTAGTGGGCGGTTTCTTCTGGCGACATAAAAGAGGAGAGAATGATGGAATGTGAGTTAAACTCACATTCTCTGTTTTATTCTCTGCCCCATTTTCTTCTTTGCCCTCTTAACTTCTTCTGCTACCATTACTGTTGCTTCTGATACTGTTTCCGTCGTTGTTGTTGTTGATTCCTCTTCTGCTGTTGTTTGTTTCCGCCGCCGCTCGTTGTTGTTGCTGCCGTCGCCGCTTCTTCGTACAACTATTGAGGTTCGTAGTAGGGTTTTTGTCTCGTTTGTTCGCCATTTTTGTTCCTGTGGAGTTTTTGATTTTCTGGTGATGAATCGTGATGGGTTTTAATCCCATGCATGTCATGGAATCGAAGATTGCCCCTGCTGAACTGGGTGTTTTACCGGCTACGTTTTGATCCTTTTTGAGTGGGGTAATGAATTGAGAATTTAATCGGCGGCTGGTGAAACTTAGGGTTTTCTTCGTGTTCTTCACTGTTCTTGAGATTTCCTCGTTTTTGATCTTCCTTGACTGACTAGTCCTCCTGTTTGTGTTTGTGTTCGCAGATATGTCGGATTATCCTCGGGTACCTTATCAAACTCCTTCGCCGAGTCCTCATAGATCTCCTCGGGGAGATTCTCACATCAGGGAAGGGGCTTCTCCTTCCTCTGCTCAGGGTAACCCTCGGGATAGGCGTCTATCCTCGCCTTCTAGACAGAGGCCTCCGTTCCAAAGAGGTGATCCGCCCCGGGGGTCGAAATATGCCTCGAGCCGTCCTAGAGATGAGTCTTCTAAGAGGCAGCAGACTCCGCGCACTGAACTCTTAAATGTGCAGCCTCTTCGTACCATGCCTCCTTTGCGGGCTAATCTTCCTCCGTCTTCATCTGTGCCTAGCTCAGGCAGCACAACTAAGAATCAGCCCGCGAAGAGGAAGGCCTCAGAGATGGAGTCTTTGGGAGACGTGGTTCCTCCTAAGAAGAAGGTATCAGATTCTGCGGAAGATGTTGCGGGGGATGCTTATGAAGATGACTTTGCTGTCACATTTCGTCCCCTACCCATGGGTAATAAGAAGTTCACTTTCAGGCACATAGATCTTGAAGCCTTCAAAGTGAAGCACGGTCTTCAGCACTTCCAAGTGAGTTTCTATGCCCCTGATAAAGACATAACTTACGAGATGGTTGTTAATTATCGGTACGATGCTTTTCATCTGTTGACGACCGTGGGCGCTTTTGAGGCTGGTCTGATGTTGCCTTTATATAAAGCTGGTGATGATTTCTATTACCGGGTCTTATCTAGCCGCGGTCGCTAAGAAGAGCCATAACCGTGGGGTGCAGCAATTGACGGAAATTACCTTCGTCATCTCCGAGAGTGCTATCTTCATAGCAAGGGGCAAACGAGGATGACCTGCTATGCTCCCAACTTAGAAGAGGATAAAGGGTGGTATACTCCTGAAAATTTTAACAAATCCTTTGGAGATTATGTTAACAGGAAGACGCGCAAGCCGTGGTCTGTGAATATGCGGAATATTGCTCATGTTAAGGGGGAAATTCGCCTCTTGAGCGAAGTAAGTGACTCCAAGATGGCAAGGATTCCTGGTGCCGAAGGTCTTCCTATTCCTGCTGATGAGAGGATCAAGCGTGATCATGATTACGAATGGTCTTCCACCGTTATTGAGGTTGTTGGTCCGTGGGCCTATGGCTGGGTTCCTGGGCCACATGGTTGGCAACCTAGTGTTGACAGCTCCTACCTCGAAACCTGTCCTTCTCGTTACGCCCATTACTGCCCTTGGCAAATGAGTTTCGAAGGTATGGATTTTGATTACTACCGTGATGTTGATGACGCGGACGAGGAGGGTAACTCCGACGCAAACCCTCTTCCGCGAAATGCTAGTGTTGCTAAGGTATGTTTGTATTCTTCGTATATATGCCCCTTCCTTTTCTTAAGTAATATGGATTATGCCAAGGAAAGTAGATATTCAAGGTTATTTATTATTATGTCCCGCAGGTGGTTAGAAAGAAAAAGATCAACCCCAAGCAATCGTTAAATTCTCCTACTGGAGACTCTACGCAGTTCGAAGATGTGAGCATCCATGAACGCTGGAGAGGATGTGTCCAACGAAGAGGAGCGGATTGAGACTTCTCCACCTTTGCAAGAAGGAGATATTGCTGGTGGCGGTGATGGTGGCGTTGGTGATCAAGCCACAGGTGGTGATGGTGGTATTGTTAATGAGGTCGCTGGTGGCGGAGTTGGAGGTGGCGATGGTGGTATTGTTAATGAGGCCGTTGGTGGCGGAGTTGGAGGTGGCGATGGTAATCAAGTCCTCAATGGTGGTGGTGATCAGACCAGTGATGGAGCAAAATCTACTGGGGATGTGGTCATGGAGGTCGGTCAACAGCAGACAGTCACGAACAAGGGCAAGGGAGTTGCTTTTGTGGCTAGCAGTGGTCAGGACGTGGGTGCTTGTGGTGAGTTTTCTTTTGGTAATACTCTGTCCGGGGATCAGTCTTTTGATATGGCCGCGGCTATGGGACTCGTCTTGGATTTTAGTCTTCTTTCTCCTAGTGATGACTGGGATGTGCTTAAAGGTAGCGATGGTGGTGGCGCGACAGCTGTGCCTAGTGCTGAGGTTCCTTTGGTTCATCCGGAGGGTTATGGTGGCACCTCCTCCGGTGTTGGGGGTATTTTGACGCAAGGTCAAGCTAGTGCCGCACCTGGTGTGAATCCCTTGGGTTCTCCCTCTAATGATTTCCCGCAATCCTTAATCGCGGATGGTGATGATGCTGTCTTAGGTTGGCTTAGAGAGAAGGGTTTGCTCGTCGTGCCGCATCCTGCCCCTGTGATTGAAGAGAAAAATAGTTCGGACTCTTTTACTCGCCAACATATGGAGTCGATCTCTGCGGAGATTGTAGATGTAGAGTGGGATAAGGATCTTGTGTCCAGCGGGGTTGATTTGGTGGTGAATACTCCTTCTACTGTCGCTGGTATGATGGTTGTTGCTGATGGGTACCAGTATAATTATCCTCAACAGCGACTATTGGAGGTATGTCCCATTCTTCGTGACCCTGCTCTTACTTGGATATGTTATTTGAACTAATTTATTTTTGATCCGTAGGTGATGAGGAGTGAGTATTGTAACCATACTCTATACCGGCTCTTCAAGGCCAAGTCTCTTAAGCTAGAGGCGAAACTCCGCCACCGTGAAGGAGTGCTTTCGAGCGTCGAAGCTGCGGCCTTTGCTAAAGATAGGGAGATAACTGAACTGAGGGATCTTCTTAAGCGCAAGGAACAACAGGGCGTGGATGAGGCTGCGCTCCGTTCTGAGCTAGCTTTAGTCAAGGAAAAGTTAGAGGTTGCTGAGCAGAATTCTTCGTCCCTTTCAGGTTTGAACCTCCCCTACTTTGGTTTTACGATGTTCCCTATATATTCTGAGTCGTCTCTTTCTTCCCTCCTCCCGCGGTATTGTCTTCAGTAGTCGGAGTCCCTGAATTGATGTGGCTTCGTAGTGAGAGAGTTCGCCAAAAGGGGCGTATTGCTGAGTTAGTTGAGAAACTTAAGAGCGAAGCAATGAAATGGAATGCTCGCGCGGATGTTCATAACGCTATGGCCGAAGAATGGCGTCAGACAAAATTTAGTTGGGTAGATTTGCGAAATCGAAACGATCACGATCGTGAGTTGCTCAACGGGACTCTCTTATGGACGCGGGATAGGCTCGAGGAAGCCCGTGGCCAGATTTCCGCCCTAGAGGTTAGGCTTAATGATATGGAAGAAGAATTGCGGCGAGCACGTTCTTCTCATCTCTCTGATGTGCGGGATTATATGCGACGTCTTGCCAAGGAACGAGATGATGCTAGGGCGGAATCTGGCGCTCTTAGTAGGGCCTTATCCGCGTCTCGAAATGATGTGGCTCGTCAGGCCGAGTATGAGAGGAACTTAGAGGTGACTATGTATTGTCTTAACAAGGGGTTAGAATCGAAGAATGATGAGGTTAACCGATATCATCACTCGAACTCAATGCTTCGAGATGATCTTAGCGCGAGTCAATATGCTCATAATCTCCTGCAGGTAGACTATGATAAGCTTTCGAACGAATATGATTATGCCGCAGAAGCACGAGACTCCGCGGTTAACCGCTGTGAAGGTATATGTCTTCGTTATCGAGTGTGTTTCATGTTGTATTTGTTATTACTCACTTTCTTCTAATATCTGCAGAGCTCCAAGGAAAGCTTCAAGATGCAAATGACAAATTTGCCGAAGCTCAGGCTAAAATAGTTCAATTGGAAGAGCAGGTTAGCTATCATCGGGGTCTGGATTCGTCTCGAGAGGAAGCGATGAAGCATGCTACTGAGAAAGCGGAGCATCTTTCCATTTCCCTAACTCAAGCTGAGATGAAGAGCGTAGCTATAGGCTTCGTGGCGCGTAAGCAGTTGGCGGAGGAGATTAACAGGACTCTTGGTGAGATTGAGATGGATCTCAAGAAGACCCATGGAATAAGCAAGAATTATACTCGGAGTTCCGTTCCCAGTATCCCTTCAGGTTCCTCCGGCCCCTCATCTGGTGGTAGTGTTCCTTCGTCGTTAAAGGAGAAACCAGCGGATGGTGCTCCTTCTCAATAGATCGTAACTAGTTTGTTGGGGATTGATATCAGTTGCTTAATTTTCTTAGCGTTTTTGCTACTTTTCTTGCTAGGTTCGTAATCAACCGCCTTAATAGATCAAACTTCAATGTGTAAATCTGAACTTGTATTTTGTTGAAATCGCGTCTATTTTTATAGACCCTGTTAATATAGTAAGTAATTCCGTAAACTTTGTATTTAAACAAAGGCCGTGGATTAGTTCCGAAATCCACGTGAATGGTTGCGTTGTCCACGGGATTGGTTTTGCTATCCGTGGATCTTGATTTGTAAGATCTGATAAATTGTAGTGTTAATGCAATTCCGTAGGTTGGTGTCCTCGGAATCGTCTTGCGACCTGTCACCCCGCTCAGCTAATTCCTGGGCCAGAGGATTACTGAGCGGTGGGGGTCTAGCCGGCGTTCAAGAGTAACGCGGCTTATAATTATTGCTTGGGTATCTCGTTCCTTAGGAAGTCACCCCCCTGGTCGTACACTTATAGACGCTTATGGGGGAGTTCAAGAGATGGCATGTGTATGCGTTGTCCGGTTTGTTCCCGGTGTATCGTAGTGAGTATGTTCCGCGCTTTGTGCGGAACATTCACCTTATTGAAGTACCATAATAGTAACTACACACAAGTTTACGTGGTTCAGCCCTAGGGCCTACGTCCACGGGGTAACAATATCATTGACACTTTATTAATATATGGAATGATTTTCAATGTACATTCGTATTCGGTTGTTTCGTTGACCTCTTTGTGTAAGGGTAGGTATTGAGTATTCTGAGTAAATTGAAGTGCTTATAGGTATATACATGTGTAAATTGAAATGCTTATGGGTATATACATGTGTCTCATACGGTGTTGGTTATGGGTATTGAGCGCATCGAGATGCGTATAGGTAACGAGTAGAGTTGTGTCAATTGAAGATGAAAATTTGTATTGATTGAAAAGTTGAGGCGTGATATTCCTCCATCAGAGATAGAAACATGCGGACTTGTAAGTCAACTTTCTTCTTCTGAAATGCATACGAAGATGATAGATTATGGATAGTATGGTTTGAGGTATTTGGCGTTCCACGGGTGCCTGAGTATTTCCCCTTTCATATTACGCAGGTAGTAGGAGCCATTTCCGGCGACGTCGTGTATCATGTAGGGTCCTCCCCAAGTTGGTGCTAATTTTCCCCACTTCTTCTCTCGCTGGTATTGGGGAATAGTTCTTAACACATACTGGCCCTCTACAAAATTCCTAAGTTTTACTTTCTTGTTATACTCTCTGGCCAGCCTGCGCTGGTAGTTTTCCATTTTCTGTAGTGCGGTCTCTCTTCTTTCTTCGAGGTCATCAAGCTTTTCTAACATCATGTCCGTGGTGAGGTTCTTCTCCCACGCTTCTGTCTTTGTTGTGGGTAGTAGAATTTCCGTGGGAATTATTGCTTCCGCTCCGTATGTGAGTAGAAATGGAGATTCCCCAGTAGCTGATCTTCGAGTTGTCCTGTATGCCCACAGAACGTTATGTAACTGTTCACACCATCGCCCTTTGTACTCGTCTAACTGTTTTTTGAGGATGAGCGCTAGGGTTTTGTTTGTGGCTTCCGCTTGTCCGTTGATCTGCGGGTATATAGGAGTGGACTTGTTTTTCCGAATTTTGAAGGTGTCGAACAGCAAGTCGATATTTTTTCCTTGTAGTTGTTGACCATTGTCGGAAACTATCTCCGCGGGGATGCCGAACCTGCAAATGATATTTTGAAATATGAAAGTGAAGACGTCTGAATCACGAATCCTCGCAAGTGCCTTGGCTTCTACCCACTTGCTGAAGTAATCCGTAGCCACTATTAGGAATCTTCTTTTCCTGGTTCCTGATACAAGCGGGCCCACAATGTCGATTCCCCACCTTGCGAAGGGCCACGGACTGTCCACCGAATTCAACTTTGTGGTTGAGGCGTGGATTCGCCTGACAAATCTTTGACATTCCTCACACCTTTTCGCCATTCTAGCCGCGTCTTGGATCATTGTTGGCCAATAGTAACCCTGCGTCTTTGCCTTATCTGCAAGCGATCTCATTCCGCTGTGATTTCCTGCATCTCCTCTATGGATATCTTTCAAGATGCCGTGTCCTTCGGATCGGGACAAACAGCGACGAAGTGGCCCTAGGAATGATTTTCTGTATAAGGTTCCGTCTCTTAGCTCATACATCCCTGCTCTGGATTGTATTTTCCTAGCTTGTTTGGTATCCTGGGTAGCTTCCCTTCTTGGAGGAAGGAGTGGATTCCGAGTCTCCAATCCTCTTCCCGACTGTAATCGTCGTCCGCATCTGCTTGTTGCATTATATCGTCGTCTTGGAATTCGTCGAATATGAGCTCTCCGATATCCTCTTCCTCGGACACATTCTCCATTGCGGACCTGCGTTGGTTACTCGCGCACATCTCCTGGAGTTTGACGGATGGCTCGTACACTCTTGTCACCTTGATTGCTTTTACATCTTTGTTCTTGAGCATGGCCGAAACATAAGCCAAGGCATCTGCGTGCCTGAGTTCCTTCCTGCGCAGATGTCGGAACTTGATTTTTGGTATTTGGGAAACCAACGTTTGTACCAAAGCCATGTATGCCATTAGTGTTTCGTCGTACACGTTGTATTCGTAGCCTATCTGCTGTATGATTAGCTGGGAGTCGCTGGTCAACCGTACTTCTTGTATCCCCATCTCGATTATCAAGCGGAGGGCGTGGACCACTCCTTCGTATTCTACGATGTTATTTGTATGGCCTTCGAATTCCAACCTGAATGCGTGTACGACTCTATCCCCTGTGGGTGTGGTGATAACGATGCCTAATCCAGCGCCTTCTCTATTTTTGGAGCCGTCTACGAAGACCTCCCATTGCCGTGGGTTTCTTGGTTCAAGGATATCGTTTGGCTCCTTTTGCTTTTCAATTTACTGGGGCACCCGCGGCTCTCCATCCCTCGTATGCGCACTTCTTCTTCGTTGTCCAGAGGTAGGTCTGCTAGGAAGTCCGCAAGTACTTGGGATTTCGAGAGTGTTGAAGCTCATAGTGGATCTTTGAATTGGTCGAGGTATGTGCTCCATTTTGCTATGCGTCCTACCTTTCCTTCCCCTTTGAGGATGGCTTCTAAGGGTGCTCGACACGGGATACGTATGTCATGCGTCAAGAAGTACATTCTCAGCTTCACGGTGGACCATACGATGGCTAAAATCAGTTGTTCGATCCTCGTGTAATTTCTTTTCTGCGGAGTTCGAGGTTTTGCTTGACATAGTATATTGGATGTTCTTCCTTTGTATGGGTCCCGACAAGTCATCGCGCTTATCACGTCATCGGTTGCTGCGATGTACAACGTCAAAACTTCGTCAGGATCTGGTTTCTGAAGGATAGGGATCTCCGCTAGGTATTGCTTGATGCCTAGGAAAGCTTCTTCGCATTCCGTAGTCCATTCAAATTTTGTTCCCTTCTTCAATATGTTGAAAAAGAACTTGCACTTATCCGAGGATCTGGAGATGAATCTTCCCAAAGCGGCTATGGATCCATTGAGCTTTTGTACTTCTTTTAGGTTCTTTGGGGATGGCATGTCTACTATGGCTCGGATTCTTGCGGGATCTACCTCAATGCCCCTTTTTGTTACCAGGTATCCGAGGAATTTTCCAGATGTTACTCCGAAGGTGCATTTCTCCGGGTTTATCTTCATGTTGTGCCCCCTCATAGCTTCGAAGATGGTTCTTCTTGAATCTGATTTTTACGAGCATGTCATCAACGTAGACTTCTAGGGTAGTACCAATCCACGGTTTGAAAACAACATCGACCATCCTTTGGTATGTTGCTCCTGCGTTCCGGAGTCCGAAGGGCATTCTTACGTAGCAATAGAGGCCGTGGGGTGTGTAGAATGATGTATGTTGCTGGTCTTCTTCTGCTAAAAATAGTTGATTGTACCCGGCGTACCCGTCCATGAATGATAGCTCTTCGTATCCTTCTATCGCGTCGACCAGTTGATCGATACTGGGTAGTGGGTAGCTGTCCTTGGGGCATGCTTTGTTCAAGTTGGTGAAATCGATGCAGATTCTGACCCCGCCATTCTTCTTTGGTACAATCACCATGTTAGATATCCAGGTGGGATATTTGACTTCTCTTATGAAACCAGCCTCCAACAAATTTCGCAATTCCGTTTCCACTGCTTTGTGATACTCCGTGGCTACCTTTCGCACCTTCTGTCTTACCGGGGGTGTGCCAGGTTTAATGCGCAGCTCATGTTGTACGATCTTTGGATCTATTCCTGGCATGTCAGATAGTTTCCACGCGAAGACGTCCGCGTATTCCTTGAGCAGTTTCACCAGAGAGGCTTCGCGTTCTTCATCCATCAGAGTTCCTATTTTGATCTTCTTCGGGCTCCCCTCTGTCCCGATGTTAACTTCCTTCACCGCTTCCAAGGATGTGAACGTGGGTTTTGGTTCCCCAAGGTGAGGAACTTTCTGTAATTTCTATTTGGAAGGCTCAGGTTGTTTGTTCGTAGGGGCATCCTGGTTAGCAATTGATGTTGATACTTCCGTGTTTCCTACGGAGTGCCCCTTGGATAAGCTTTTCCCTGAGATTTCTTTCAGGTATTCATCGATGGCTTTGTCCTTTGATATTGCTTTGTTTCGAGCCCTACGAGTTCTCCTTTTCTCGTCTTCCTCATTGTTGAGTTGCATCTGCATTGCCTGGCATTCCTTTGCGGAAGCTTGATCACCCTTAATCTCCATCACTCTTAGGGGGGTAGGAAACCTAAGGTATTGATGGTAGGTAGATGCGACCCCCTTAAGATTGTGGATCCACCTCCGCCCAATAATGGCATTGTAAGGTGAAGGTGTGTCTACCACACTGAAACGAGCGTCAACTTTCATGGGGCCGGCATCCACTTGCAGAACAATATCTCCGATAGGCTTCATAGCCGTACCATTGAATCCGTGGATGGTATGGTGTGAGGCCGAGAGTTGCTCGTCATTGAGCTCCATACGTTTGAAGGTATCGTAAAATAGGACGTTTACGGAACTCCCCCCATCGATGAGGATTTTCTTTATGTTGCATCCTGCAATTGGCAAGGTGAGGATCAGAGGATCGTTGTGGTCTTCCATGTCATCTTCAATATCCTCGGCTTCAAAGGTTAGGGGTGCGTCCATCCATTCTTGATGATCTTCCACCTCTTTCCCCTCCAAATTGTAAAGCTCACAATAGTCCTCAAATTGTTTCCTCAGTCTTTTTCCTATCTGTGCAGTTAGGGTTGGTTCTTTATTCTCTGAGCATGATATAGTATTCACTTTGCGGTTGCCTTCGGTAATTGGACTTGTTTGTTGCGTTTGGCCAATCTTCTTCTGTGCAGTCTTTTCAACGTATTTCTTGAGATCCCCGCGTCTATCGGCTTTTGTATCACTATCTTGAGGTTTTTGCACTTCTCTGTTGGGTGCCCGTTGAAGCAGTGGAAATCACAGTATTCTCTGGACTTCTCTGAGGCTGGTGGTTGTTTCCCCTTAGTCCAAGGCCAGTCTAAATTTTCGCGATCCTTGATCTCCTTTAAGATGCGTGAGTAGCTGGTATTGAGTTTCGTGTAGATTTGATCTTCGAACCTTCTGCCAGACCTCTTGTAGTCGTCTTTCGAATCTCTTTGGTAACTTTTAGATCCGCTTGCTTGTTCCGCAGAATTGGTCCGTGGAGGTCGTTGAGCCTGCGCTCTTGGGTTCTCCCGCTGAATTTCTTCCAACCTTGCATGTTTTTCGATGATTATCCTCAAATCTCCCTCTGTGGCGGGGATGATGCCGTGGATTTCGACAAACAATGGGCTCATCCTGTCCAGTCCCCATTTGTAACAATTAATACTTACCACGGGATATACCTGTCCTATGGCTTGACATATCTTGTGCCACCTATCCGTGTATTCCCGAATGGATTCCATGTACTTGATTGCAAGCGAGAAGAGTTTGTCCATTCCTGTATTGACGACCTTGTTATACATGTAGGTGGCCAAGAAATTTTCGGTGAGCCGATCATACGAATCGATGGATCCTGGCTTGAGGTTATCGAACCAGGATAGCGCGGATCCCTTCAGGATGGAAGGGAAATATCTGCATAGTATAGCTTCATCATAGTCCCACCTGGCCATTACCCTGTTGTAATATCGTAGATGGGCCGCGGGATCCGCGGACCCGTCGTAATATTCGAAGGATGGGACCGGACATTTCTGTGGAATAGTAGCCGTAGCTAACTGGTGCGCTAGGGGTGTAGTATTGGCTTCTTTCATAACCTGCTCTAGCCTTCCGCCTCCTTGCCTGGTCTTGGTTTGGTTGATTTCTGCTAGCATTTCTGCACGAAGACTCTCCATCGCCAAATAGTGCTCGTCTTGCATGGATGACTGTGCCTTCTTCGTAGGCTGTAGCAACGTGTCCTCATCTTCGTCGTAGTAGTCCGAAGTCTCCGGGTAATAGTCTGGGTCAGACCTCCTGTTGCTACGCGCACCTCTTCGGGGTATTCTTCTTTGGTTACCTGCCGCAGGGGTGTTTTCGAGGATCGCTCTTAGGTCTGCATTCTGCATCGCAGAGTTAGCCTCGTCTTGTTGATTCCCTAGCTCCGCGTTTTGGAGGATCTTTTCTCTCAATTGCTGATTTTCTTGGGCTAGCAAGGTCACCGCGTCTGCGTATGTCTTTTGACTCCTTTTCAGCTCTTCTAGCTCCGCCCATATATGCGCAGACTGGTTTGATTCTTGACTTAACGTTCCTACTCGAAGTTGGGTTTGTCCGTCGGGGACTGCGGTATTAACTTCTTCCACCAGCTGCACAATGGGTTCTACCACCCCGTGGTATCCTGCTCGTAGTTGTGTATTTCATCCATTAACCGGCGGCATCCCGTACGGAGGGTCTTGGATCACCGAGCCTCTTCACTGCATGTTGGGGCTCATTAGGTCTGGTCGTAGCCATCGCTTTGGAGACAGCCACTTGAGAAGCTACCATTGTAGATGACGTAGCCTTTGCCGCCGCAGCCTTCTGTGCTTCCATTGCAATGATGCCCGCTTCTGAGAGTAATGCTTCTTCCGATCCGTTCTGCGTTTTGCCCCCGGCTATGAGTCTTTCGCTTGTCTGTTTGCTCCTTGTTATTATTGGCATAGTCCTAGGCGTCTCTTTTGATGGTACCTTCGATTTTCCTACGTCCTTGCTCTTTTCCATTGCAATACTCTGCAGATATGGCACGGAGATAAAACGAGGCAAGATTCACGGTACCCACAAGTTGGATTCCTAGCGGCAAAGAATGCATTCAAACTACTGATCATGCGGGTAATATAAAAAAAAACGTGGGTAGATGTACCGACTCAATTGAAAGAATGGGGTCCTAGGGTCGTTATGAGGCTACTGGTAAAAAATAGTTAAAACATAAGTCCGTCGGTCCAGAGGTTATAAAACGCCCAGACCTGTTGGTAGAAAATACATTGGTCATAAATATATGCAAAAAGTAGCCCCAAAACACAGATCTGCCGGTTAAAAGTCGTAAGAGGCCCAGATCTGCGAGTAGAAAATACAAAGATCATAGATATGATGCGAAAAACGAGTTTAAAGCGCAAATCTGTCTAAAAATCACAGAGAGATAAATCTTTTGATAGGGACAAAAGTCCCTGTTTCTAGCGCCAAATTGTGAACACGCAAATCACGTAGGCATCAACGTGTCCACAACCAATCTTCGCATGTACAGAGTGCATGCATTAAAGTACGAATATATTGTGAGATGCTGGGATAGATGTTGATTCATTGATTCTAAACCCCACGGGTTTTTCATGATCTCCTCAACATCCATAACGACATATCTAAGAGATGCATACAAATATTAGGGTAGATCAACACGAAATGTAAATAAGACAAAGATTTATGTGGTTCGGCTCTAAGGCCTACATCCACAGGTCTGAGGGTGATTCACTATGATGGTAAAAGATTACAAGATTAGTCGAAAGACTTTGGGTCATCATGGAACCCGAAGGTTAACGCTCATACTTACTCTTCTCTCTAATTGTTCCCCCTCTCTCTCCAATTGTTCCCCCTCTCTCCTCAATTGTTCGACCCCCTTCCATGTAACAGGAAGGGTCATATATATAGCTCTTCTACGTGGGTCCCTTAGAAAGGGGCTGTTATAATTTTATCTTCTTGTGCTTTGTGCATAGTCCGCGGACCTCTTGGTCATCCCGCGGCTTCTATGCTTCCTAAGATCATCACGCTGACCAATCTGTCTCTCTCTTCCTAAGACTGGGAAAGAGTTGTTGTATCCTTATCTTCTTGTGTTCTGTGCGTAGTCCGCGGACCTCCCTGTCATCCCGCGGCTTCTATTATTCCTACGCTCATCACGCTGGCCTGCCTTTGTTCTTGTCGTCGGTCCAACCGACACATGTCCTTCGCGCCAGGCGGTGTCAGTCCTTCCCTGTCGCGTCTGTCAGTGGGGCTTCACCTAGACGTTGATCACATCTTGCCTCGTGAGGGGGTAAAGTGTAATAGGGAAGTTCTTTGGTGCTACGCGGGTATACCTTCCTTTGATGCTCCTTCATCTTCGATCGCTTATCTTGACAGATGGCGCACTATCTAGACCCACGGATGGTCCTGTGTGTCACCCACTTTTGTGACGTGGCTTCCACGTGGGGATGCTAGTACACGTGGTGAGGGAGGTAAATAAGTGTATCTACAATCATCCATCTCCATTTATGCTAACACGAGCCGCAGACAGCCACAACAGCCAACTTTAACCACCAGTCCATACGAAACCCTCTTTTGCAAACTCCAGCCATCTAAGCTCGTTCTTGCACAACTTCAGGTCAATTACCACCTGAAATTCTTAATAACTCGAGCCAATAATTCTCCCCATATCTCTTCCAACTCCTGTGAACATTTCGGCCAGCGTTCATCGTACATTTTCTGTTCAATCTCGACACAACACTGACTCATCTTCTCAGGATCATCCAAGTTCATAGCACTCTCAACTTCAGTTCGATGCCATCTCCCTTTCTCATCTACGATGCCCTAACAGTCAACATTTCCACCAAACATCGAACCCATCTGCTGCTTAAGAAATGAACATTTCTTTTCGTTTGGAAAAGAACAGAAATGTGATGATTATATTCATCACAAACCACTAAATGAATGTGGTAAGAAAAATGGACACGTCCACTCATCCATAGCCCACTAGTGGCAGCTGACGTGCTTAAACAAAGAGAATCATTTTTTTGTTTCACTTAATCAATATATCACTGGCCGTGCTTGTTATATGATGCCACTAATTCAAGTCGTCCAATTTGGCAGCCCACGACCACATCAGTTAAGCTGTGCCTCCCTTTGTCGCGAATAGGAACATCAACTATTTTAGCCGTAAACGTCGTAAAGCTTTTATTTTAGCCATTTATTGTGCCGGGCAGGATTAGCTTGTACTTTCTGCAAGAGCATTAAAATAGTGTTATTAGCCAAATTATCGAGTTCTAGCTTATATAAATATGGGTATAAAATGTAGCACTTACGTGCTAATCAATAGACACTCACTAGTGGAAAATAGCAGTTTCGCGACCGTCAAAGCAAGTCATAGATACGAGTTAAATGACTTGCTTTGGCGGTTGGGGAAAGGGTCGCTGTTTGAGCATCTTTTTCATCTGTGACGTGGCTCCGTGGGTCGCTGAACAACCTATATCAACAACTGATTTTAATGGTCACGGGTTTATGACTGACATTCATCAGTCCTAGATATAGATTTTAATATAAAAAAAAATAATTAGATTCGACCGGCTGACTGAATCTAACTAAATCTCAAATGAAAATTAAATTCAAGGAAACTGAAATGAAACCTGTGCTCATAAATTTAAAATGCCTTCTCATTAATCAGTCAATGTATTCATTACACAATTTATAACAGAATTACACTTGGATTCAAAATCATATGGATTCACACCAATACAAATCCTAGCAAGTTCAAGGTTTCTTAAAGAGAAGAGCAAATAAGTCCAAAGTGTCTTAAAGAAAAGTACAAACCAGGGTGTTGAACTAACCCCACACACTTGATACACCTGCAGTAAAATGAACTAATCCAACACTTCATAATTGTGCACCTGAAGCAAAAAAAGTTACAAAAAAATGGATTCATTTGGCATTTAAGTTGAAAAGTTACAGAAAAATTAAATTCCGAGTTCTACCAAAAAAATACAAGTCCAACATGGAACAACAATCACCAAAAATTAAAAATACCCCACAAGTCGAAATTTTCAGAAAATTTAGAAGTAAAATATCTCTGGAAGTGTATACAAATTCCTTGATTTCAGACACTCGTACAATTGAGCCTGCAATGTAGTTATTTCAGTGGGAAAATTTCTAGTAATCCTACAACTCAGACAACCATTACCAATTTTAAGTTGAATATCACTATTATGAAACTAATCAATAAAGATAGACATTACTCAATACCTTGTTTGCAACTTGTATTTGAGGCTCTCCACAATCAGATGCATAATACATTTGATGAGAGATGGATTCTGGGCTTCAATAGTAACATCCATGGTTAACAAATGAGTTCCAAAGCTTTCCCAGCATTACACACAAATTTGCTTGCCTGCACATTACACAAACTTAAGAAATCAAGTAATACTCTACATAAGTACAACAACAACAAACAACAATAAAGTGTCTCATTTTCAGCTCACCTATTTTATCATTTTCATCTCAATCCCCACCTCTTATTAATGGCATACCAACCAAAAATAAAGAATAACTGAAATTACTATGCAATTTTTCTTAGAACTAAATGAAGATGACAAGATCTCATGGGATAGTACTCATACCCCTTCAGTGCCAGCAGCCTTTCCTCCCAAATGATGAACTGAGCCCCACACTTAACAATCGAGTACCTCCAGCAGAAATAAATTTTCAAAATCAATAAAACCAACAAACAAGGACAAGCTGACAATTTCTTATAACTTAATCAAAGAACAATTAGTTTATTGAAATTGCTCAAAACCCGCCTGTACACCCAAATAAGTTGACAATTTCAATTTGGACTGATATCCATAATTAATCCTAGTAAAGAGTCGTTAAGATAAGTCCAGACTCGGCAAGTTTTTTAGAAGAATCTTGCTAGTGAAATGGTTGTATGCCTGCCAACCTGTAACAATCCACCATTCACTACATATTTTAAAGCAGGTGGGAACCTCCCATTACTCAAGGGAGTCAAGAATTAAACAAAAAGCTTAAGAATTGGCAAAATCAACAATAAACAAGACAAGAGAAGATTTGGAGAAGAAAAAAACACAAGTCATTGGATAGAGACTTTGAACTCACCATTGTAGAACCTCAACAACTGTTTCCCTGCAGAACCAAGTGGAAAAACTTCTCCCTGAATTTTCAAACATAAAAGTTAATGAACCATCGACCAATAGTTACATAAAAAGACTAAGAATGTTAATGAACCATCGACCAACAGTTACAAAAAGCTAAGAAAGCTCCATTTATAGCAGGAACAAGGCTAAAGTTGATAGGTGTTGAGATTAAAGTCACTTCAAGATATAAAAAAAAAAAAGTAAAAGGAGAAGGAGAAACAGAGATAGATAAGCAACACCTAACCTTGATATGGTGCCACTACGATCTAACTTATGCATGAGAATGGATCTAGAGCGGGCATTCAAAGACAGTACATGAAAAGAAACTAACATATCAAGTGCAGTAATTAGCCATGTATCAAGAGTTCAGATTTATCATTGGTTAATGAAAGGATGACATGTAGGAATACTAACATTCATTCACAGCTACAAATATATTATATAGTAACATGTTAGACAAAGCACCGATTGGTCAAAGTACACATTTTCTAGAAAAGAAAAAGGTACTCTTGCTCCAATTGAGCTCATTAGGGTGTAGTCTTTTATCTTAGACGGTTTATCCTATTATTTTATCAAACAGAAAATAAGAAGGAAAAAGGTCGTTTCCCACCTTTGATGATCCTCCCTGCAATGTCTAATTTCCCGTTTAAACTCTGAAGCGGCTCTAGCATCTTCAAGACATGCAAACTGGACAAAACCCAACCCTTTGAGCTATCCATTCTCCTGGTCACCAGCTCAACAACACCGAAGGGTTCAAACACCTGGAAACAAAAATATCAAGCCCAAATCAGATCAAGTTTCGAAATCACACATATTACCTTTTACTCAACAGAACACATAGTAATTCTTACAAAAGAAGGAACGGTATAACAAATTCATCAGTAACAAGAAAATGCCCAATAGCACATCTAAATCAAATGATTATTTTTTTCAGATTTTAATATTATTATGGATATAGCATAATCTTGCGTCTTTGGACCAAATTTATATACGCATACATTTACCATATTTTCATATATCATGGATCAAGACAGAAACAAAGATAGAGATAATGCAATAGTATCGTGTTATAAAAGTTGTGTCAAGTCGTGAACTGCACAAAAACAAGCCAAAAAAAAAAACTACCTGACGAAGTTGTTCTTCTGTGATGTTGCGGCTTCTGCAGAAAATGATAACTAAGTCAATAAGATACAATCTAAATGGCTGCATGAGATATAATTCGAGACTTCAAAATGTTAACTTTGTTGTCGATAACAAAGATACTAAACTAGCATATGTTAATGAGGCATTCATATTAGTTTTAAAACCAAGAACCAACAATAGAAGATACCACAAGCCATCCAAGTTACACAATTCAAGTTATAATTCTAGAATATATAAAGAAAGCAATAGAAAACAGTCACCCCATTTTGTTTTCTTTCATGCCTTTTATCAAGCACTTTTCGTGCAGTATTTGGTCCTTGAGAAACCGAGTTATTAATTTATATTAGGCTCTTTTGTAAAAAATTCTTGAACTACAAAGAAAATATCTCAACTAATTATAAGAAGCTGGGAAGAGTAATCACCAAATAGTACACAGTTCATCTGCAAGGTTCATAATCATATCAATGATAATTACGAAGACCTTGAATTCAAGTTAGAAGCACAAACTGTAGAACCTCAAACTCATCAATATAGAACCTCAAAAACTGTTTCCCAGCAGAACCATGCGGCTAAAGCAACTACACCAGCATGCGCATAACCTTGCCAAACTTTCATCTTCCCAGCTGCTTTGGACTTCTCCCTGGATTTTCAAACAAGAATATTAGTGAACCACCAACAGTTACATAATAATACTAAGAACCATATGGATACAATAGAGAAACTAATAGAGAAACTAATAGAGAAATAATACTTAGCTTGGTTTTGAGATAAAATTGATGGTATTACAGCTCTCCTTGCATTCTTCTAGTTAATAATACAGAAATAACCTTCCAAAGAGCCATATTATCCTGAAATACATGTTCTGGAAGTAACCTAAAACAATCCCAATACTAACATGAAAGAACAAGCTCAAAATAAATCCAATAAGATAACAAAAATTGAAAAAGAGAGCAAAAACTAGACCTTAAGCAGTTGTTTAATGTAATCCCTCTCTGGGCATGAACCAACAAGTTTCCATTTCTCATCTTGGTTAGGTGAACTGAGTAAATCGGTTATATCAAACTACCCAGAGATTGTTGCCTTAAAACTTTATCTGCGGTTTGTGTATCCATATTACCATTCACCGCTTATATTTACCCCTCCCCCCAACCTAAATAACTTGCTCCGTCTTGCATCCAAATCTACAGCTTCAAACAAAAATGTTCAAAATTTTCACAATTTTCATGAATTATTACCGTAATAGAAAGAAGATAGCATACCACATAAGTCATAAATCATTGACCTTTTTAGCCATCTCTTTAATCTCCTTTGAGTAATTGATAATCTACAAATAAAAAATTAAGCAAAATTTTAACATAATTCACCATAAGATTAATGCATACAGTAAGGCAATAAGAAATTAGCAAAACTTCCGCAAAGAAGAAAGTCAAAACTTGTATGCTTGAAAGAGAATTAAATCAGAAATTGAAATACACATAACTCAACCCAAAGAATTTGATACGAAATTAAATAAAAATCAATGAAAATTTATACAAATACAATTTACAAAAACCCTAAAAATTCCCAGATCAAATTCCTAATTTCATTTCAAATTTGAACAATAGTTATATAACGAAACTCTCCAATAAAATACAAGAAGATCGGTAAGTTACAAATGTTAACAGCAAAGACGAAAAGAAGAAAATGGTTCAAAAAGAATGAATGGTACCCCTTTGCTTCGTTTTGTGGTTACAGGTTTAGATTGGGTTCACGGAAGAACTTGGATGTTGTGGAGGAGATCAAGAAGATGGAGAAAGAGGTTGGTTTCAGGGGAAATGATTTTAGTAATTTCTTATGATTTCTTCTGATTTTTTTCAGATTTCGGTTTGTTGTTAAAGAAGATAAGAGAGGCGCATCTAGAGGAGTGAGAAACAGTGAACTAGGTTAGAACGATGATAATAAGAGAGATAGAAAGATGATAAGGAGAGAGATAAAATAATAATTAAAAAAATCTTATACCGCGACTATTTTTGAAACTCCGGGATGTGCTCCGTATTTTTCTTATATCCCAGACTGCTTTGACCAGTTCACAATCGGTTGACCGTTATTGAGGGTCGTGGATGTGGGTTGTTAAAACCCCCTTTTCCACTAGTGACTCCTGCAAGGCTACGAAGAAATGCCCAAAGTGTTTTTTGCAAATGCTTGAAGATCATCTCATTAATAAATGTCTCAGTTAGATGCTTGATTCAGAGAGGTGTCAGATTCAACCACTTGGTAAAATGTTAATGTGGTGAAGCTACCCATTCATAACGTCTTCTAATAGCAGAATTGCTAGCAAAATTGAGTCCCCATTCTAGGATGTCATGTGAGGAAATAAATGACATAGACATGGGAGGAATGAGACTTGCCTGAGTGCGGAACCTCTTGATGAATGTTGCATCTTTTGTAGGTTTTTTCTTTAACTTCGTCGGAGTTCAAAATTCCTTCAAATGCTCTGATGATGGAACATCCACCAAATCTTCCGAATCAGAGTTTTCTTTATTTGAGAGATATGCAACCAAATATGCTTTGTTAGTGTCCATCTTTTCAGCATGGATCCACACTAGTCCGAGGATCGTGTCATATCTTGGATCTTCCTGATTTTGTGAACCTTGGTCTCTGTTCAGGTTGAACCTATTCACCTTGAGAGTGATGTAGCCATAAACTTCTCTAAGAATTCCTTCATGGTCTCTAATTGAGATTGGAACATGAGTAGCTTCTTGTCAAGTGATGTTTTCGGCTCTGAGAGTTTCCAGTGGAACAATGTTGATAGCGGTTCCATCATCGATCGACGTTCTCCCAAATTCGTTTCCTTTGAGATTCACTGTGGTAATCAGTCCCCAGTCGTACATCTCTTTGTCTGTGGATGGAGGCTCAGAAAGTATGTTCCTAACATGATATGATTTTGTGAACATGTCTCTCCTTTGTGCTTTCGACAGATAGAGCAATTCACATATATGTTCGACCAAGGTTTGAACTGCTTCTTCGAAAGGTTGCTCAGAGAGATTGATGTCTTGTGATTCTCCATTTCTTTTTTGGTTAGCTTTCTTCTGATGAATGTCAATTTAATTACACCATATTGAATCCAGACTTCCAGTAACTCGATCAGTTCTTTAATGGGAATAAGGAAGTTCAAGCATCATTTCTCGTTTGTTGATGCTGGGTCGAGGTTTATGCATTTAAGGATTGGTTATCCTTTCTTTGCGCTTTCGGAGGAGCTTGAGAGATTGGAGAAGCATGCTTATGTAGTGGTTCCTCGGATTTCCTTTTGCTTCCTTCAACAATATTCATGGAAGGTTGAAGATTATATTGTTTATTGATCAAACACCTAGCACTGTCTCGAGTTTCTCGTGGTTCCTCGACTTTTGTAGCTCTTGTTATTTCCAGTAAGGTCAGAGAAGTAGTTGTTGATCGCTTGGCTGCTTCATGAAGTTCTGAGAAAGTCTGGAACTGAAGATTTTCCAGCAAGGCTCTGTATACCGGGATCATTCTGTTGATGCACAAGTCTACCAGTTGTTGTTCAGTGACATTCAGATCATGACAATCCAAATCTTGGACTCTGAACCTCTTCACATAGTCGTTCAGATATTCATTGTTCTTCTGAGACATTCTTCCTAAATCAGAAAGAGTAATCTGCTCTGAGACGAAGAAGTATTTTTGGTAGAAAGCGTTAACCATCTCTCCCCAACTAGTGATGCTCCCTGGTGCAATGTTATTATACCATGTGTATGCTCGGCCTGTCAGATATTTCGAGAATTCCTTCAGACAGACGACATGGTTGTGTTCATATTCGCTTAATGCTTCCAAGAATCGAGAGACATGTTCTCGAGCGTTCCCCGTTCCATTGTACAGTGTGAACATTGGAGAGGTGTAGCCCTTCGGGAGAGGAATTCTTTGCCTAGTAGCAGGATATAGAGGTTGATGATGGTGAACATATGATGTCTTTTATTTTCCTAGATCCTCCATAAAGCGTTACAAGTCCTCACAAGTGATGAAACTTCCAGGTTCCCTCATTGGTGGGTTATCTGCAGCCTTGCGGACTTCATCATCTACCACGTGGATTAGAGAGACTTCGAGATCAGCAACAGAAGTTTCTTTGGCTTTTCCTTTCTCCCGAGCTTTCTTTGACATCTTGTCTGTGAGAGTTTTGAGATAATTCCATAACTCCTTCTGAGTGGTAGCCATGTCAATCTGATTTTTGGAGAGAGTCTCCTGCACCTTCATGAGATCAGCTATGGTAGGCGGATTTTTTTCTTATTTCTTCAGGAGACCAGCCGAAGAGAGGATTACTTCCAATGTTGGTTTGAGGATGAGCGGTATCAACAACACTGGTGTTGGAAGCAGGAGTAGTTTCTGGAGTACCACCGTTGTTGCTAGTGCTAGCGTTGTTTGGGTTAGGATTTGTAACTCAGCCTGACCTAAGATCAACCATTTTGTAAAAGTTCTAGATTGCAACTGAGAGATTAATCTCCCACTGTGGTTGCCAATCTGTTAATGGAGAAAAATGATTTGCTGGTTTTCTAGGAAACGGAGAGACGACCAAATGGATGGAGGCTCCTCAACCGAGAAAATTTCCTAACCTCAAACAGATACACTACACGGAGTGCTTTGAGTTCGAGAGATCAATCTGTAGGACTTCGGCCTAAACCAGGGCAATGGTCATTCCAGAGTCAATTCGGTAACAATGATGAATAAGTTCACTCAATTGAGAGAGTGTTGCTCACACGATGATTCTTGGTTAGACGATAGAATATTGCCTCTTTAACCAGTGTTATATCTCATGGATTGTTGTTATTTTACTCGTTAATTCAGATACTTATTTATATTGCTGGAATGTAAACACATTGGTCTCCAGTAAGTGTGACGGTTGTTCGAGTGAAAGAGTGGGAAAATGGAAATCGTGGTTTCACCAATTCCTCATAAGTGAGAGGGTTGGTTGATTGTACACCTACTACTTGGATAACTCCATCAACTTCATGCACGACTTACTCACATTTCTCATCGTGGATGAACACAAGTGTTGTAGGCCGCCAGACCAAAATCCTAATGAATATCCCCATATGACGTGATTGATGTCTCACAAACGTGGAGTCTGCAAGGAAGATGTGTATTTGACCAGTCAGTCGTTGAATTGATTAGACGATGAGTCTAAGTATCATTTAGTGGAGCATGATTGTCGAATGCTCTATGATTCATGAATTGACATGTCTGCTGAGACGTATAGTTCTCAAATGAATGATGTTGATAGTTGAATCAATATGATGAATATTGATACTCTGAGCAAATATTGCTCGTATGATGAATTGTTGAATATTGATAGTTGGATCAATATTTGGGCATATGAGCAAGAATTGCTCATTCGATAAATTACTGAATATTGATAGTTGAATCAATATTCGAGCATCTGAGCAAGTATTTCTCCTTCGATAAATTACTGTATATTGATATTTGAATCAATATTCGAGCATTTGAGCAAATATTGCTCATTCGGTAAATTACTGAATATTGATAGTTGAACCAATATTCGAGCATTTGAGCAAGTATTGCTCATTCGATGAATTATTGGTAGCATAACCAAATAAAATATAATTAAAATATTGGTAGCTGGACCAAATATTGTACAATTAATCCAGATGTTGATTGCTGAATCAACATAAAATTATTAGTGTTTGAACTTGCTCAAAATTATGATTTGCAGAGCATTTGTTCGAAACCCTCATTTTGATCAATTGCTCGTCAATTGATGATTTATTGAAAATAGGTCAGAGTGAACGGCTACATGGGATGATGGACGACCATTTGGTGAAAACGTGAATAAATGCTGGTTTAATCATTTATTAAAATAGTTCTCGTATGAGCGTTAAGTAGTAAAACCTAGTTATGGAGAGATGAGGGACCGACCAAGAGGTCATGGGACCGGACCTTGGTGGTCGTGGGACCAGCTTATGGTCGATTGAGCAAATCCCAAGTTGGTTGTAGAGAGTTTGGACCCAATACGAACAACTGATATCAAATTAGGTCAAAATTATGAAGATGTGTGGGACCGGATCATTGCAAGCCTTAGGTCCGACCTTGGTCGGTCAAGGTAGCATGATTGTGTTACCACAGTGTCCGTGTCTCAGTCCTGAGAGTTTTGGTATTTTCTAATGCACGTTTGAGAAGTATTTTGGATTTTCAGAAGAGTTTGATATTGACTGAAACTCTCAATTTTACTCGAACGAGCAAGCAGAACTTTGCTCATGCGGCCGATATTTCGAGAATATTAAAATAATGATATTTTAATTCTTGACGTGAGAAGCCTAGTTGGTCATGTGACCATTTGACTTTTTGGCTTTTTCATGGTTTGAGCAATATTTGAGAAAATATTGAAAAACTAGGGTTTTCTCTCAAACGATGGAGTTCCATGAGATGAAGGAAATAATAATATGAGAAAATAAGGGACTGTAAGTGTAGTAGGGTAAAAACTGGTTCTACTGAAAATGGTAAATTCGGGTGTGCCGCCGAGAAACGAATCTAAACTCTAAACAAATGTATTGCACATGAGTACTTTAGATTCAAGAGATCAATCTGTACAATTCTGGCTTAAACCAAGAAATTGTCGTTCCAGTCTTGCTTCGGTCACAAAATGAAGGAGAATGGTTGATCTTAGGGAGGGAAGCAAAGAAGGTGTTGAGATTGGAATAAATGAACTATGAAAGTGTGGTTGTTTTATGACCTGTATCAGAATGTAGAACTTTCTTGAAGAATGTAAGCTACAAGTTCTTGGTGTTTTCTGGATACTTGTGTTGATAACCAAAACTATTGTTGGTTGAAATAGATTGAAAACCTATTTATACAAGTCATAGTTGAACACACTGATCTCGTAGGAAATGGAGGTAGTTAAGTAGTGGAGAAGTGGGGATCGTGTAAAAGTGGTGAAAAACATGTCCCTGTCATGAAGGGAAGACTGGTCAGCTTTACACCCACTACTCCTTTACTGCTATCAACCGTCCGCCTTTCCTGACACTTTCTTATAATGGGCGTGTGTTGCACGCCAAATGCTGTAAACCGCCAGACCAATACCCTGATGAACATCCTCCAGTTTGTGACATGTTTGATGTCTCGAGTATTTTCGTGGAAAATATGTAGCAAGTTTCCAAGCAAGACCTAATTATTTTGACCAATCACGCGCAAGCTAGGCGGCGGGCGGTCATATTTGAGCAGCTGCCATGAGCTATTCGTGTACATTAAAGATGTGGTGGTCGGTCCCTATATGAGAATGATGGCTGGTAGTCATTTTGAAATCCTATTGGTTGGCCCAAATTAAATCTAAACCGGTTAAATCGGCTAGCCAAGTTGGATGGACGAGATGATTTGCAGAAGTTTGGGGTTAATTCATGAAATTTCGTAATCAGAAAATTCAGATGTGAGACCCTCACTAAAACTGATGTAGAATTCTCATAAAAACTCGGATTTTGATGATCCTCCCCTCCAATCTTTTCAGAAAAGAATTTTCTATCTTCTTTCAAGGGAATATTTAGGTTTTAAGCTCGTTTAGGAGGTGAAAAATTCCCTACAGTAAAACCTCAGGAGGAATTCTATCAGTTTTCAGCCATGACCTAGCTCGCCTTTTAAGATGTATCTTTTAGTTCGTTAATCCGATTGATGTGATTTTTTTGTATGCTATACTAGACATCCATACGAAACATTTGGCATGTAGATTATACTCAAATTGTTTACCAAATGCTCCCATATGTTCGTCCAATCTTTAGAGACCTTTTGGGTATCGTCCGACCAAGTTGAAGAGATATGATTGGTCAAAACCAAAGACATGTTGTCGGCCACCAATAATTAAAAGTGTAGGCTGAGTATTTGGGGCGATTTGATTGGCTGATGGGAAAGAGGGGCCGACATCCAACAAAATAGAAAAAGGAATGATGGCCAAATAAAGCTCGAGTTAGGGAAAATTGGCCGACCAAGTGGCGCGGCCAAGCCCTTTCTGCCGCGGCTTCAGTCGGTCATGGATTCCTATTTTCTTCCTATTTCCCATTTTTTGGTAGGATTTGCTCCTACTAGTTCCATGGTGGATAAATTTCCTAGTTTGCCTAGGTTTGGTCTCAACCAATAAGGATTGAGATATTGCGCAGACCGCGAAAAACCTAATTTTTGCAAAATTAATCAGTTTTGGCGAATTTTGCACGTTGGTACAAAATCACTAATTTTTTGTCTCGGAGAGCGACGCATCTTGCATGCTTTTGATTGAGTACTTTCATGAACATCTTAATACTGACACTTCGGGAAATTCATGCTCCTCGGATGCAAGCAAACATTAATTGTCATGTCATGTCAATATCAAGAGTTTAACTGGGGAACATAAAATAAAATAATTACTCGGCAAGCCATGCATTAGTAAATAATGCATGCGAGATGTTAATAAAATTTTCAGAATATTTGGGATTGTTGCTACATGCACCAATACTATTTTAGATAAATTTCATATATGAGTATACTGAATTGCTCAATACATATGTGATTAAAGTGGCATAGGCACTCATCACTTTTAAATGGCTCCATTTCATTAGTGAATAATTCAACTAGGAGATTAAATACTCATTAGGCTCTATACTGGTGAACAATTCATATAGGAGCTTGAGTTTCAATACAATATGAGGAGCGGCATAGGCACTCATCAGATTTTAATATATTCTTCAGACTCCTTGCAGAATATAGACATATCAAGATCTATTATTTATGACACCAAGTAAGTTAGACAGATTTTTAGAGTTTTCTCCCTAAACTAAAAACCACCATCAACAGTAAGGTGTGGGACCGGCCATGGCTAGGTGGGCAGGTCCCGTGACACATTTCCCTATTTTTTACTATTTTTTCATCGTTTGATGGAAAGTATGGAGAAACAAGGAGTTTCGCTCAAACGAAGGAGTTTGCTCAAATTAAGGAATCTTCATGAGATGAGGGAAAACATAAATTAAAGCGAAATAAAATAACGGGAGATGGGGACCGGCCGGCCGGTGGTCCCGGTCCCACGCCTCTTGTTTATTTAATTTAATATTATTTTCCTTCATAAGTTGCTCGTTCGTCCATATTTTCAAATGCTTGTTCGTGCGTTCGGGTGCTCGTTCGTGCATTATTGTCAAGTACACTTGTACCATTTTCTCGGGGCTTACTCAGTGATGGTCCGGATGCCCGATTATTGAATATTTATTAATAATTCATGAAATTCAGCTGAGAATGATTCATGAAACAGAGTAATAAAATGAGTTGAGTATCTATTATTAATCCATGGAATCCAGCCGGGGGATTCAGCGAACAGAGTAATGAGATAAAGTGGTTATCTATTACTAATCCATGGAATCTAGCTGGGGATCATCCATGGAACAGAGTAATGAGATATAATAGATTGTTTTCTAGGAATTCAGTTGGCGAATGATACGCTAGAATTAATCAATTTGCAGAATCGATATATGAGATATTTGAAGCACCATATTCGTTCTGAGGGGTTTATAGTCAGGGAACAATGAACGACGTGACATCCTGAAGGCGTTAATCTCCCTAACAAACGTTATGTCTATGAAACCGCCCAATCATCAAGATTTTATACACGGTCACTCTACGTAGTCAGGGAACACCGTGCAGTGTGACGTCCTGAAGGCGTTAAGCTATCTAGAAAGAATTATGTCTAGAGAACCGCCCAATCATTAAGATTTTATGCAGAGGTGATGATGAAATATGTGAAGCATCGAACACTCAGCTAGGAGGCCTTTCGAGAAACATATTCATCATAGTTCTGAGAGGAATGTTCGCTCAGTTAGAGATCTTGAAACGGTTCACGGATCATAAAATATGAATTGTCACATGCATTCCTGAATCCAGGTCAGAAACATGCAGTATCATGATTTTACGATTTTATCCCTAGTCGAAAACCCACCATCAATAACTTGGTACCATCTCCTTTTCACATTAATAATATGATTTCGGGTGAATTTCCTCTGTTGTGGTTAAAAGATGAATCAAGCTCTTTTCCTAAAGCTTCTGACCCCACCAGAAAATATTTGGGTTTTTTACAAAACTACGCCTGTTTTTTTTTATGGTTTACAAAACTAGGCCAGTTTTTTATTTCTTACAAAACTACGCCTAATTTTACCAAAAAATGGTGGATAGAATGTTAAGTTCCACTTGGGCAGTTAACATGACTTAAAAAGACATATAAGCCCTTTGAAATGCTGAGTTCACTCATCCTGCACCGGGAAGCCCATTGACCGCACTTCAAATGCTTGTAAAGACTCCAGAGAGGACTCTCTCCAACTCATCGATCACCTTCTTATTTAAACCCCAACACCTTATTCAAAACCATAACCATCACTGTTAGAGCACTTCTCGGTCGAACTCGCAAGCATTGCTATCTCGAGCTTGTTTGTCAAGTTTAGTTGCCAAAACTATAAGTCTTGATTTCTAGTCTACTTATAGCTAAGTCTTGGACTAGGAGAGAAAATGTAGTTGAGCTCAAGAACTCCATGGAAATCTTCATACAATACAAAGGACTACTCAAGGAACTGGTGGATCTTCATCGACTAAAAGGTATGTGGATACTTGAACTTATCTATCACTCAAAAGTCTAATTATCTTCTATCTTGAGACAAAAGTCGTTTTGCTATATAGACTTAGATTATACATATTTGGTATTTTGAGCCGAGTATATCTTGCATATCGTTAAGTTTCAATCATTTTGAAAATCGCTCTGACGAAAAATGGTTTGTGAATAATAGTTATATAACGTCCTCTGAGAATGTTTTAATGATTGAAATGAGAGTTTAGACTATATAACCATTGGAGGATATAAGCATTGTTGTGGGAGCACATATATGTATAAGTCCTTATTTTTTGAACCAAAGTTTGCGAACTTTGTTGATCAAGTGAAACCGGAGAAGTGCGTGAGCTAAGTATGCGAACTCAGTCCGTGAACTGGCGAAGTTCTCAAACCCGAGAATTTATGCTGGAGTTTTGAACTCCATCTGGGAGCTTAAGCCCGCGAACCCAGTCCGCGAACTTAAGTAGGTTATGTCTAAAAATGATGTTTTTGAAAATTATCTTTATAAACTAAGGAATGCTATTGCAAACCGTGGATATATAGTTCATGAATCGATTCGAGTGAATCAAATCATTTATGCTTCAATTGTGTCTTGTGTAGTACATGAGATTTCCTTACAATTGAAAAACTCTCTAAGTAGTTCATTTGAGTCATTTGAACTAGTTATGGTGAAGAAGAATATGGTTGATATGAAAGTTATCATATGGATAACCATTTGGTTAACTATTATTGAACCAACTAATGTACAAGTTTAGGTACGGTTACACAAGCCTACAAACATGCATTTCATGTGTGTATAACAAGCTATGTTTTCGATCTAATGGTTGATAAATATTAGCTTGAATCTAATCAGGTTTTCATCTATCGGTGAATATTGAATGCTTTGTTACCAAGCTAATATTGATTGCAAACCCTGATTTGAAAGACTATATAAGGGATAACTCTAGCAACTGGGAAACCTAATCCCCACACATTCTGTGTGATACTAGTTGTGTTAAGCTAGAGTCTATTCTCCTTTAACCTTTGGTTTCTTCTTCTAAACCAGGTTAACGACTTAAAGACTTCATTAGGATTATGAAGCCAGACCGATACTATTTTTCTTGCAATCGTGTGATATGATCTTGTTGTTTCTATCGTACGGGTACAATTGTAATAATTGGCTTGAGATTTCTATCTCTGATAGGCAAGATAAAAAGTAGTCACAAACATCTCCGTCTCATCGTTTGTGATTCCACAATATCTTTTTTCGCTGCGTCGATTAAGACTATTGTGAGGTGATTGATAATACTAGGTTGTTCTTCGGGAATATAAGTCTGGTTTATCAATTGGTTCCTGTTCAACTTGATTTATCAAAAGACGGAACAAAACTCGTAGGAATATTCATGGGAGACGGATTTATCTATTACCGTAGACTTTTTTGTGTGATACAGATTTGTTTATTAAAGTCTTCGACTTTGGGTCATAGCAACTCTTAGTTGTTGGTGAAATCATCTAAGGGAATCAAGTCTGAAGTATCATGCTCAGATCAGAGACGTAGGAGCATAATTGTACCTTGGATCAGTGTGAGATTGGTTGGGTTTCAACTACAGTCTAGACCGAAGTTAGTTTGGAGTAGGCTAGTGTCTGTAGCGGCTTAATACAGTGTATGTTCAATCTGGACTAGGTCTCGGGGTTTTTCTTGCATTTACGGTTTCCTCGTTAACAAAATTCTGGTCCCTGTGTTATTTCTTTTCCGCATTATATTTGTTATAAAATTGAAATAATACAGGTTGTGCGTTGTTCAATCAATTAGAATATCCGATCTTTTGGTTATTGATTTAAATTGATTGACACTTGGATATTGGTCTTTGGTACCATCCAAGTTATCTCTCTTGTATTTAATCGAGACTCGTAGTTTGCTTGAGTAAGATTTAAATCGAGAGATAGGGATATAAACTCTTTGATTTTACGATTTTTGCCCTTGTCGAAAAAATAAGAATCGTCACATGCATTCCTGAAGCCAGGTCAGAAACATGCAATATCATGATTTTACGATTTTAGCCCTTGTCGAAAATCCACCATCAACAACTTGGTACCATCTCCTTTTCACATTAATAATATGATTTCAGGTGAATTTCCTCTGTTGTGGTTAAAAGATGAATCAAGCTCATTTCCTAAAGTTTCTGACCCCACCAGAAAATATTTGGGTTTTTTGCAAAACTACGCCTGTTTTTTTTTTATGGTTTATTAGGCCAGTTTTTTTTATTTCTTACGAAACTAGGCCGTATTTGACTAAAAAATGGTGGATAGAATGTTAAGTTCTACTTGGGCAGTTAACATGACTTAAAAATACATATAAGACCTTTGAAACGCTGGGATCACTCAGCCTGCACCGGGAAGACCATTGACCGCACTTCAAATGCATGTAAAGACTCAAGAGAGGACTCTCTCCAACCCATTGATCACCTTCTTATTTAAACCCCAACACATCATTCACAACCATAACCATCACTGTTAGAGAATTGCTCGGTCAAACTCGCAAGTGTTGCTATCTCGAGCTTGTTTGTCAAGTTTAGTTGCCAAAACTATAAGTCTTGATTTCTAGTCTACTTATATCTAAGTCTCGGACTAGGATAGAAAATGTAGTTGAGCTCTAGACTCCATGGCGTTCATCATACAAAGACGAAGAACTACTCAAGGAACTGGTGGAACTTCATCGACAAAAAGGTATACGGAGACTTGAACTTATCTATCACTCCAAAGTCTATATACTCTATCTTTTATCTTGAGACAAAAGTCGTATTGCAATATACACTTCGATCATACACATTTGCTATTTCGAGCCGAGTTTATCTTGCTTATCTTGTTCTCGAAATATATGTTGGCAAGATTTCTCTTTGGCTGAATTCATCCTTACTCGTGACGAAAGTCATGTTATTGTTTCAATCTCTTGAAAATCGCTTTGACGAAAAATAGTTTGTAAATAAACGATATACATAACATCCTCTAATAATGTTTCAATGATTGAAATGAGAGTTTAGAATATATAACCTTGAATAGATATAAACATTGTATGTGAATTCATACTTGTGTAAGTCTAAAATCCTTGAACCAAAGTATGCGTACTTTACTATTTAGGATAAT
The DNA here is from genome assembly GCA_023529315.1 of Papaver bracteatum. NCBI lineage: Eukaryota > Viridiplantae > Streptophyta > Magnoliopsida > Ranunculales > Papaveraceae > Papaver > Papaver bracteatum. The sequence goes on along the minus strand of JAJJWX010001826.1, from coordinate 1,837,823 downwards.
CGGAGCTAAGTCCGCGTACAGGTACGCGTACTGTCGGAAGTTCACATCCCGTGAATTTCTGCCGGAGTTTGTGAACTGAAAACAAGCTCAGTCCGGGAACTTAAGTATGCGTACTTAAGGGGGTTATATTTTAAAAACGTTTTATTCGTGAACTAAGACATTTATAAATTAAGGAATGCATATTTGCAAACCGTGGCTATAATGTTCATGAATCGATTCGAGTGAATCAAAATCATTTTTACTTCGATTATGTTTTGTATACTTCTATGAGATCTAATCAATTGAAAAACTCTCTAAATTGTTCATTTGAGTCACTTGAACTAGTTATGGTGAAGATGAATAAGGTTGATATGAAAGTGCTCATATGGCTAACCATTGGTTAACTACTATTGAACCAACTAGTTGTACACATTTAGGTATGGTTACACAAACCTAAATGAACGTACATTTCATTTGTGTATGACAATCTAAGTTCGATCTAACGGTTGAAAGATATTAGCTTGAATCTAATTAGGTTTTGATCTAACGGTGAATATTGAATGCTTTGTTACCAAGGTAACTTAGATTGCAAACCCTGATTTGGAGACTATATAAAGGAGAACTTTAGCAACTGAGAAACCTAATCCCCACACCTCCTGTGTGATACTAGTTGTATAAGCTAGAGTCAATTATCCTTTAACCTTAGGTTTCTATCGAGACCCTGTAGGTTAATGAATTGAATATTTCATTAGGATTGGGGCACACAAATTATGTTTGTAAGGCTGTAGAATTCTATTGGATTCTTCTAAAAAGGTATGTCTATAAACTTGGGTAATATTTGTGTTTTTATTTGCTTAGAGTACTTATAATGATTCATGTACCGTACTTATAGTTCATTTCTACCTAACTTGATATGTGTTTAAGGTTCTTAAATGTTTAGGTTTGAAAATAGTAGTTTGGGATGTTTGGACTTCATGGTACACATACCATGTATGCATACCATCATTTAAAATCAAAATCCAGGGAATTTATTACGCATACCCGTTTGCATATTGCTCCAGGTCATGAAAATTCGTTTGCAAACCCGTATGCATACTGGCATGTAGATGTCGATATTCGGTAAACTTGTTTTGGCCGTAACTTCTTCATCCGAACTCAGAATGACCTCATTCTTTATGAATTCTCTTCCTATTTGAATTCTCTTCCTATTTGAATTCGCTTCAAATTGGAGATGAGAATTCCTGAATTTGAATAAGTTATGGTTGGTCTTTGTCCGGACACTTGTTTTTAAGTGTTTTTCTCTGTTTTGTCGCACTTGTTCCACTTCTCTTGGACTTGAGCACTTGGATTGTTGGAGTAATACTCTTCTAAGCTCATTTGTAGCTTTTACAAGAATATTGTTGGTGAATCACAAAGAAGGAAGTTCAAGAATGGGCAGTAGTACGTATTGTTATGGGATTCTTGAATGTTCACAATCATCTTATGTGAACTATGGTGCATGGTTGTTAATGACTTTGTATGTTCTTCTTTGTTAAGAAAAATCGTTTTATACATTTTTGGTAGCCATTTTGGTGTAAATCAGTGCGAAAAAGGTTGATTCTACCTTCTAAGGGCAAATATTGTGTTTGGATACAAATTTATATTCTTATGTGATTTTTTAATGTCCAAAGAAATCCTTATTTTCTTGTGAAAGTAAGGTTGCTCTTGTTGTTCTTTCGAGAATGACATTTTATGGGGGAGAGTTCTTAATTGAACTTGTGCTTAATTGCCAAATCTTTGTGGGGAGTGCGGCTGTGGAATATTATAGGGGTTATCTTGTATCTTTATAAACTCCTTGATGAATGCATTTAGTTTCGGCTATATGATTGCATCTAAAAAGTTGGTATGTACTTTCTTTTGGTCATGAAATGTCTCTATGGAAATTTCATTAGGATCCCACTAGTTTTCGTACCTTTGTCAATTTTTTTGACAAAAAAGGGGAGAATTAATGTGTAGTTCACACTATAAGTACATATGGTTCTTGGATCATTATGTAAGGGGGAGTGGTTTCCATGTGAGATGGAGTATTGACTAAGGGGGAGTAATACATATCACCATAGTATTGTTGTAGAAATTGTGATATAATTGAACTTTGATGCTGTGTAATAATACTATGACATTGTGTAACAATGATTGAGAGCTTTTGTTTTCTCATTTTTATGGCTATGGATCTTCAACAACGGTGATGTTGCATTGAATATCTTTGGAATCTTTGGAGTACTTGGAAGTGACGAAGATTTCTAGTAATGTTGAAGAACCAAGGAGATCATGCATATGGATGAGAAGCTGCAAAGTTTATTTATTTTGTACTCTATATATATTGATAGTTTTGTCACTAAAATTGACAAAGGGGGAGATTGTTAGAGCACTGCTCGGTTGAACTAGCAAATGTTGCTATCTCAAGCTTGTTTGTCAAGTTTAGTTGCCAAAACTATAAGTCTTGATTTCTATATACTTATAGCTAAGTCTCGAACTAGGATAAAAAATGTAGTTGAGCTCTAGACTCCACGACGTTCATCATACAAAGACGAAGAACTACTCAAGGAACTGGTGGAACTTCATCGACAAAAAGGTATGTGGAGACTTGAACTTACCTATCACTCAAAAATCTATCTACTCTATCTCCTATCTTGATACAAAAGTCTTATTGCTATATAGACTTCAATCATACACATTTGATATTTCGATCCGAGTTTATCTCGCTTATCTTTTTCTCGAAATATGTGTTGGGAAGCTTTCGCTTTGGCCGAGTTCATCCTTACCCGTGATGAAAGTCATGTTATTGTTTCAATCTCTTAAAAATCGCTTTGATGAAAAATAGTATGTGAATAACCGCTATACATAACATCCTCTAAGAATGTTTCAATGATTGAAATGAGAGTTTAGAATATATAACCTTGAATGGATATAAACATTGTATGTGAACTCATACTTGTGTAAGTCTAAAATCCTTGAACCAAAGTATGCGTACTTTACTGTTTAGGATAATCGGAGCTAAGTCCGCGTACAGGTACGCGTACTGTCGGAAGTTCACATCCCATGAATTTCTGCCGGAGTTTGTGAACTGAAAACAAGCTCAGTCTGGGAACTTAAGTATGCGTACCCGTATGCGTATTTTAGGGGGTTATTTTTTAAAAACGTTTTTTTCGTGAACTAAGACATTTATAAATTAAGGAATGCATATTTGCAAACCGTGGCTATAATGTTCATGAATCAATTCGAGTGAATCAAAATCATTTTTACTTCGATTGCGTCTTGTATACTTCTATGAGATCTAAGGAATTGAACAACTCTCTAACTTGTTCATTTGAGTCACTTGAACTAGTTATGGTGAATATGAATAAGGTTGATATGAAAGTGCTCATATGGCTAACCATTGGTTAACTACTATTGAACCAACTAGTTGTACACATTTAGGTATGGTTACACAAACCTTAATGAATGTACATTTCATTTGTGTATGACAATTTAAGTTCGATCTAACGGTTGAAAGATATTAGCTTGAATCTAATCAGGTTTTGATCTAACGGTGAATATTGAATGCTTTGTTACCAAGGTAACTTAGATTGCAAACCCTGATTTGGAGACTATATAAAGGAAAACTTTAGCAACTGAGAAACCTAATCCCCACACCTCCTGTGTGATACTAGTTGTATAAGCTAGAGTGAATTCTCCTTTAACCTTAGGTTTCTATCGAGACCCTGTAGGTTAATGACTTGAAGATTTCATTGGGATTGGGGCACACAAATTATGTTTGTAAGGCTGTATAATTCTATTGGATTCTTCTAAAAAGGTATGTCTATAAACTTGGGTAATATTTGTGTTTTTATTTGCTTAGAGTACTTATAATGATTCATGTACCGTACTTATAGTTCATTTCTACCTAACTTGATATGTGTTTAAGGTTCTTAAATGTTTAGGTTTGAAAATAGTAGTTTGGGATGTTTGGACTTCATGGTACACATACCATGTATGCATACCATCATTTAAAATCAAAATCCAGGGAATTTATTACGCATACCCGTTTGCAAATTGCTCCAGGTCATGAAAATTCGTTTGCAAACCCGTATGCATACTGGCCTGTAGATGTTGATATTTGGTAAACTTGGTTTGGCCGTAACTTCTTCATCCGAACTCAGAATGACCTCATTCCTTATGAATTCTCTTCAAATTGGAGATGAGAATTCCTGAATTTGAATGAGTTATGGTTGGTCTTTGTCCTGACTCTTGTTTTTAAGTTTTGCTCCGTTTTGTCACACTTGTTCCACTTATCTTGGACTTGAGCACTTGGATTGTTGGAGTAATACTCTTCTAAGCTTATTTGTAGCTTTTACAAGAATGTTGTTGGTGAATCACAAAGAAGGATGTTCAAGAATGGGCAGTAGTACGTATTGTTTTGGGATTCTTGAATGTTCACAATCATCTTATGTGAACTATGGTGCATGGTTGTTAATGACTTTGTATGTTCTTCATTGTTAAGAAAAATCGTTTTATACATTTTGGTAGTCATATTAGCGTAAATCAGTGCGAAAAAGGTTGATTCTACCTTCTAAGGGCAAAGATTGTGTTTGGATACAAAATCATATTCTTATGTGATTTGTTAATTTCCAAAGAAATCCTTATTTTCTTGTGAAAGTAAGGTTGCTCTTGTTGTTCTTTCAAGAATGAAATTTTATGGGGGAGAGTTCTTAATTGAAATTGTGCTTAATTGCCAAATCTTTGTGGAGAGTGCGGCTGTGGAATATTATATGGGTTATCTTGTATTTTTATAAACTCCTTGATGAATGCATTTAGTTTCGGCTATATGATTGCATCTAAAAAGTTGGTATGTACTTTCTTTTGGTCATGAAATGTCTCTATGGAAATTTCATTAGGATCCCACTAGTTTTCGTACCTTTGTCAATTTTATTGACAAAAAGGGGGAGAATTAATGTGTAGTTCACACTACAAATACATATGGTTCTCGGACCATTATGTAAGGGGGAGTGGTTTCCATGTGAGATGGAGTATTGACTAAGGGGGAGTGATACATATCACCATAGTATTGTTGTAGAAGTTGTGATACAATTGAACTTTGATGTTATGTAATAATACTATGACACTGTGTAACAATGATTGAGAGATTTTGTTTTCTCATTTTTATGGCTATGGATCTTCAACAACGGTGATGCTGCATTGAATATATTTGGAATCTTTGGAGTACTTGGAAGTGACGAAGATTTCTAGTAATGTTGAAGAACCAAGGAGATCATGCATATGGATGAGAAGCTGCAAAGTTTATTTATTTTGTACTCTATATATATTGATAGTTTTGTCACTAAAATTGACAAAGGGGGAGATTGTTAGATCACTGCTCGGTCGAACTAGCAAACGTTGTTATCTCAAGCTTGTTTGTCAAGTTTAGTCGCCAAAACTATAAGTCTTGATTTCTAGTCTACTTATAGCTAAGTCTCGGACTAGGATAGAAAGCGTAGTTGAGCTCTAGACTCCACGGCGTTCATCATACAAAGACGAAGAACTACTCAAGGAACTGGTGGAACTTCATCGACAAAAAGGTATGTGGAGACTTGAACTTACCTATCGCTAAAAAATATATCTACTTTATCTCCTATCTTGATACAAAAGTCGTATTGCTATATAGACTTCGATCATACACATTTTCTATTTCGATCCGAGTTTATCTCGCTTATCTTTTTCTCGAAATATGTGTTGGTAAGCTTTCGCTTTGGCCGAGTTCATCCTTACCCGTGATGAAAGTCATGTTATTGTTTCAATCTCTTGAAAATAGCTTTGATGAAAAATAGTATGTGAATAATCGCTATATATAACATCCTCTAAGAATGTTTCAATGATTGAAATGAGAGTTTAGAATATATAACTTTGAATGGATATAAACATTGTAGGTGAACTCATACTTGTGTAAGTCTAAAATCCTTGAACCAAAGTATGCGTGCTTGGATGTTTAGGATAATCATAGCTAAGTCCGCGTACGGTCGGAAGTTCACATCCCGTGAATTTCTGCTAGAGTTTGTGAACTGAAAACAAGAAAAGTCAGGGTACTTAAGTATGCGTTCCCGTATGTGTACTTAAGTGGGTTATTTCTTAAAAACGGTTTATTCGTGAACTAAGACATTTATAAATTAAGGAATGCATATTTTCAAATCGTGGCTATAATGTTCATGAATCGATTCGAGTGAATAAAAATTGTTTTTGCTTCGATTATGTCTTATATACTTCTATGATATCTAAGCAATTGAACAACTCTCTAACTAGTTCATATGAGTCACTTGAACTAGTTATGGTGAAGATGAATAAGGTTGATATGGAAGTGCTCATATGGCTAATCATTGGTTAACTACTGTTGAACCAACTAGGTGTACACGTTTAGGTACGGTTACACAAACCTAAATGAACGTGCATTATTAGCTTGAATCTAATCAGGTTTTCATCTAACAGTGAATATTGAATGCTTTGTTACGAAGGTAACTTAGATTGGAGGCCCTGATTTGGAGACTATATAAAGGAGAACTCTAGCAACTGGGAAAACTTATCCCTACACCTTCTGTGTGATACTAGTTGTATAAGCTAGAGTCAATTCTCCTTTAACCTTAGGTTTCTATCGAGACCCTGTAGGTTAACGACTTGAAGACTTCATTGGGATTGTGAAGCCAGACCCAAGTATTTTCTATGTAGTTGCGTGATCTGATCTTGTTATTTCAATCGTATTTAAGTACAATCGTAAGATTTGCTTGAGATTAATTTCTCCAATAGTATAGATAGAAAAGAAGTCACAAACATATTCGTCTCATAGTTTGTGATTTCGCAATATCTTGTTTTGCTAGTCGATTAAGATTATTGTGAGGTGATTGTTAATTCTAGGCTGTTCTTCGGAAATATAAGTACGGGTTATCGATTGGTTCATGTTCACCTTGATTTATCAAAATACGGAACAAAACTCGTAGGTATTATCTGTGGGAGACAGATTTATCTATTCTTGTAGACTTTTCTTTGTGATACAGATTTGTTTATTAAAGTATTCGACTTTGGGTCGTAATAACTCTTAGTTGTGGATGAGATCAGCTAAGGGAATCAAGTGCGAAGTATCTTGATGGGATCAGAGATGTAAGGAGCACAACTATAACTTGGATCAGTGTGAGATTGATTGGGGTTCAACTACAGTCTAGACTGAAGTTAGTTTGTAGTAGGATAGTTTCTGTAGCGGCTTAATACATTATGTGTTCAATCTGGACTAGGTCCCGGGTTTTTTCTACATTTGCGGTTTCCTCGTTAACAAAACTTCTGTTATCTGTGTTATTTCTTTTCCGCATTATATTTTGTTATATAATTGAAATATCACAGGTTGTGCGTTGTATAGATCAATTGGTAAATACAACCTTTGGTTGTTGATTGAAATTGATTGATCCTTGAACATTGGTTTTTGGTACCGTTCAAGTAATCTCTCTTATATTCAACCGGGCTCGCAAATTATTATTTGTTTGATTGCGGATTGAATTGAGAGATTGAGATATAACTACTTGATATATTTTTTATAAGATTGAGTCCAACTGTCTAGTTGATTCTCTTGTAAGTATATTGGAGTTAGTCCATATAGATTGCTAAGTGAAATATTGGGTGAGGTTGTTACCCCAATTTTTCAATCATCATTCATTGCGTCAACATCAGTAATATAAACCACCACTACACCTTCACCATTTCAATCAATATCCACCAATCCAACGAGTTATTACACCATTTCAACATACAAGCAGGCAACAACAAGCTTTCCACTTCGCTACAAGTGCTTCTCCGTCACCAAGATATGGAGTCAATGTCACCAACTTCCACATAATACCATCTAGTACTAGCTGTCATCATTACTATTAAAAGTCATTAGAGTCTCTCACACCCACTCCGTTGTTAAGTAGCAAGTATGAATCACGCCAACACCATTCCCTCCTGTAGATGGGGAAAAACGATCTGCTGGTTTTTACGGAATTGAAGACGACCGTGAGGAGGAAATTCCTTGAACCGGGTGAAGTGTTTAACCTCACACAGATGCACCACTGCAAAGGGGGTGCTTTAGATTCGAGAGATCAATATGTAGTACTCCGGCCTAAATCGAGACAACGACCGTTCCAGAGTAAATTCGGTCACAAGAGAGGATGGTTTGATCTGTAGGAGGGAAGCTAAGAAATGTGTGGAATCGATGGTGATTCAAGGTTTGTGGGTGTGTGAATTCTGAATATGATAAGTTCTGAATGATTGAAATTGAACGATTATGAAGAAATTGCTCAATCGATGAGTTTGACGATCTCGTGTTGTCGAAGAGACATGAGATTCTTACTCTGAGTATTCTGTGTATTCGTTCTGTTTTCTCTCTGATTCCTTACAATCTTGATTCAGGAACTTATTTATATTGCTGGAATTGCAGACACCATGATACCATGAAGTGTGACAGTTGATGGAATCAAGGAGTGGAGATGGGGAAATCGTGTTCGAAACCAGTTTTCCAACGTGTAAAGACTTGGTCGACTTTCCACCCACTACTTCGTGTATTCCTTCAACTAATTGCACGACATTCTCACATTCTGTCGTGTGTTTGAACACACGTGTCGTAGACCGCCAGACCAAAACCCTAGTTGATATCCCCCCAAAGTGACACGATTGATCGTCTCGTGGTTTGTTAGTCAATTGATAACTTCGTGGTTTAATGGGACGATGAGCCCATGTAGTTGCTGAGTCGAACATGATGTTCTGAAACTCACTAATTGAACGTGTCACGAGACAGAGGTATAATTCTTACAATAAAGTGAGCAAGTATTGCTCATTCGATGGATTGTTGAATATTGGTGGATTATTGAACCGATATTCCTTAACTCGAGAAAATATTGATCATCTGAGCAAGTGTTGTTCTCGTGATGACTTGTTGAATATTTGACCGTCTAAGCATGTGTTTCTCATGGATGATTGGCAGTGTGCCAAGAATATTAATTAAAGTGATGGTCGTTGAACCTAAAATTCATGACCATGAGGTCATCGTAGAATTATTAATATTAATTCATGACCATGAGGTCGTCGTAGAATTATTAATATTAATTCATGACCATGAGGTCGTCGTAGAATTATTAAGGTTGAAGTCTGAAATCATGGTCCTTGAACTCAGAAACCCTAATTTGACCGTTTGATGATCAATTCATGGTCAGAAGTTTTAACCATGGAACGAATGAGGAGCGGCTACATGGGACCGTGGATCAACCATGTAGTGTCCATGTTCTCACGTGAGCAAATATGATGAACTCATGAAGAGTTCATAATTTATTGGTGAAAGAATGATTAAATGCTGGTTCAATCATTATTCAAAAATACTCTTCTGAAACTTATGTGTGGAAACCTAATTAATTATGACAGAGTGATGGACCGACCATAGAGTCATGGAGCCGGCACTGGGTTGTCACGTGACCGGCTGATGATCACTTCATGAAAATCCAAAGTGTTTGGAAGAGTCTTGGACCTAATACGAGCAATTGTGCAAATTAGGTCAAAACTGTGAAAATTGATGGAACCGGATTCCGTGAGCCAAAGAGTCAATCTTGGTCGGTCAAGATAGTGTGCTCATGTTTCTGAGGTGTCCGCGTCTCAGTCTTGAGAATTTTGGTATTTTCTGGCGTGCAATTGAGCATCCATTTAAGAAAATATGCCAAAATTAGGTTTTCGATGAACTGATGGAAACACCATGAGATGATGGAAAATATTTATAAAATAAGGAATTGTGAGGCGTGGGACCGCCGGTGGTCAAGACACGGTCGGCCAGTCGTGACCACGGTCCCGTGGTGTCTCTTCCTTAGTTTTACATATTTTTGATGATTTTATGAAGGATTCATGAATTTTGATAAATTTGATAAATTTAGGAAGTTTTCATGAATTGAAGGAGTTTCCATGAGTTCATGGTCTTTGAAAAATATATTAAAATAATAAAATTCGGCCGTGTGGGAACATGGAGGCGTGACCGACCGGTCGTGTCCCAATCCCACGAATTTTAATAATTTTTGGTATTTTTTGATGGTTTGAAGGAATTTTTGAGAAAAATACCATGAAATCAAGGAAAATAAGATAATTAATAAAATAAATAAATAAAACAAAGGCGTGTGGGACCGGATAGGGCATGGCCGGCCGGCCAAGGCCCGGTCCCACAAGTTTTCATATTTTATTTTATTATTTTATTATTTTTGATGATTTAAAGGAATTTTGAGGAAAAATACCATGAAATTAAGGAGTTTTGTTGAAATCAGGGAGTTTTCATGAAATCATGTAACAAAATACCAAATAATAACAAAACAAGAGGCACGCGGGACCGGATAGGTTGAAACCCTAATTAACGCCCTTTAGTAGAATTGATGTAAAATTCTCATACGGACTCGGATTTTGATGGTCCGCCCCTCTATTGTGTACGAAAAAGAATTTCCTATCTCCCTACGCGGGAATATTTAGGTTTTAAGATCGTTCGGGAGGTGAAAACAGCCAGAGAGTAAAATTCAAGAAGATTTCAAGGGATCAGTCACATGGTATTTTTTCCTAATTTTATCATGTTTGATAAAATCATGTGATAAAATACATGAAATTAGGTAATTTTAGAGAGAAAAAATAATAGTAATAAAATAATAAGGGACCGTGAGGTGTGGGGCGGCTGGGACCAAGGCATGGCCGGTCGGCCAATGGTCACGTCCCACACACTCTCCTAAATTTTTTATATTATTTTTGACGGACTCGTGGAAGTACCACGAATTTGAGGAATTTCCTCAAGAAGGAGATTTGATCAATCAAGAGAATTTTATGAAAAATAATAAAAGTGTATTAAAAATATAGAATTAGCGTGGAACTGACTACGACACGATGAGTTGATCGTGTGTCAGTGTCCCAGCACCTTGGTCAAATATTTTTAATTATTTATTACTTTCTTCCCTACTTTGCATAGGTTCATCGTTTCGTTGTATTTTGAAATACCTATTCGTGCGGTGACCGTCAGTGCATCATCGTTGAGTGCACTTTCACCATTTAAATCGGGGCTTACTTAGAGGTAGCTCAGACGCCCGTTAATTATTTATTACAAATTCATAAAATTTGATGGAGAATAATTCATGAAACGAGTAATAAAATGGATAGATGATTACCGTTAATTCATAGGATCAGCTGAAGATTCGACTATGAACTCAGAACGATGAGGTGATCATTGCCACTCCATGGGAGGAGCAATGACATTGCCATTCCATGGGATCTTCGATTCGACCATGGAATAGGATCAATGATATTGCCATTCCATGGGATCGTCGTTGATTCGACCATGGAATCGGAACAATGATATTGCCATTCCATGGGATCGTCGTTGATTCGACCATGGAATAGGAACAATGATATTGCCATTCCATGGGATCGTCGTTGATTCGACCATGGAATATGAACAATGATATTGCCATTCCATGGGATCGTCGTTGATTCGACCATGGAATCGGAGCAATGATATTGCCATTCCATGGGATCGTCGTTGATTCGACCATGGAATCGGAGCAATCTTATTGCCATTCCATGGGATCGTCGTTGATTCGACCATTGAATAGGAGCAATGAAGGTATAATTAACCTCATGGGTCTATGCCTAGCAGAATAAACTGACTACGATATGAGCATTAATTATCTTGACATGACTTGCCGGTAAGCCATATCCTTATAGTCAGGTTAAACTCGTTGTTTGTTCCTGAAGACGATGTTGCTCCGTAGAGCCGTCCATCCCGTGATACTATATAGAAATGACTGAAAGTATTCAGTATTCATGAGATTATGCCGTTGTCTAAGCGTTGACTGCATATCTACATGTACTCTGAGAGAAAGTACTCTCCGTTGAGAATTCGATGAGAGACCCGTGTCTCAATACTCATGTGTGATTGCTGGACCAAAGGCCCGTATAATCATGAGTTTATGATTTTACCCCTTGTTGAAAATCCACCATCTACACCTCCCCTCATGTTCTCATTCAATCAAGAAAATGTTCGCAGGACTTTTTGCGCAGCCGTCACCTTATATTTCCCACAACAACATCACCTTCACAATCCACAATAGGAGGTATCAACTCTTAATGCTAACCGTCACTACCAGCTCAATTTTTAACTCAACCAATGTCGTTATCCCATCCTTACGCTCCCACCAGCTCAAAAATCAACAACACCACCATCACGCTTAATCCTCATGACACCACCATCTCAACTTTGAGAGAAGAAAGTCAGCATCCATCAATATAATCCTTCTGATTCCAGATATTCCTTGAACTGGACTGATCCACAATCAGCAAAATCCAACCAAAATTTATACCAAATCGACATACCCGTGTTTTTATTAACCTCTCAAATATTTGTTGATCCTCCCAAAATAACTATAGAACCCATGGATAGAGAAGCATCAAAGAGAAGGGACGTGGATGACTGCTATAAGACCTGATATGTGGTTTATTCTTTTTGTCAAACTGTTGTTTTGCACAGTCTGATGGTGTTTTTCTGCACCAAGGAAACACTTTCTGAAGCCTTCCAATTCCCTGCAAATTCAAATCAGATAGCAATCCACCATTTCTAATTCATTCAAACTCCATGTCATCATCAATCTGCACTACACAGAACTTGAAAACATTCACCGTTTACTGCTATTACCAACTGCAACAACACACTTTATTTCACTGATTTCCTTATTGAAATCTTCACTAAATCTTCTCATAACTTGATGTTTAATCGAATTCAACACGAATCTTCAAAAAACTCTTTCATTTCCACTATAAATTTAACGGCAGCAATGCTTGTTTCTTCCCTATTTTCTTTCAAAGATAACTATGTCCAGACTTGCATAAAACTTCTACCCAAATCAGTGAATAACTCAGACCCAAACTCCATACCTTTGATTAGAATAACTAGAGAAGAGAAGAAGAAAGAAAAAAATAGAATAAGAAACGATTGGATTCTGCTGGTGTTAATGGTGGTTATCTCGGTGCAATGAAATTATCAAATTTCATTGAGATTCTTAGATCCTTCGAAAATAAAATCTATTGGAAATCACCGAGATTTCCAGATCTTAGATTAAACTTCGCAAAAGACTGCACATATTGCAGTATTTCGGTTATCTCCACCACACGCACAAAGAGGGCATAATTGTAATCTCTGGCAGTTCACGAGATCTCACTATACTAGATTTTGGCGAAATATTGACCAGTCAACACGAGATATTAATTAAGATAACGGATTTGGATGAAATCCATTTAATTGGCCTAGATTTGTAAGAAATAAAAAAAGTGGTATAGATTTGAAAAACATGTAACATAACAGACCTATATTTTTATATAATCCAAAATATTTAGACCAATAGAAAATTTTGGGTTTTTCCCACCACCAATTTTTGGTATTTTCCTCAACAATTTTGGTATTTTCCCCTTTCACACGGCTACTACACACGTATTTTTGGTCGCCATAAAAGTTGATCTCGAAACCCTAATTAATAATATCTCTTTTATTGCCTCCTCTTATCTTTGTTTTGATTCTCCGTTCTCCAAGTTTAATGTTACCCTAATTGATATTCTCTCTTTTACCGCCTCCTCTTATCTCTGTTTTGATTCTCCGTTCTCCATGTTTAATTCTTATTATGATCCATGATTTCCTGTTGATTTTTTTTATTGTTTTCTTCTTCTTCTTCTTCTTCTTCTTCTTCTTCTTCTTCTTCTTCTTCTTCTTCTTCTTCTTCTTCTTCTTCTTCTTCTTCTGCTTTTCATATATTCCAGGTGATGATACATGAACCTGGAAGATATGGATGTCTCTGGAGGAAATCATCGGGAAATCATATTGAAGGTTTATCAGCTATAACCAAACGTGATTTAGGGTTTATTCCACTATTTTTATTGATTCTCAATGTTTGTTCGGGTATAACTAGGGAGAGGGATCTTGAACGGATAAAGATGCGCTCAATGACATTATTATTACAGGTTACGTCTTTCGATTAGTTGGGTCTTTCGATTTTGCAGATGACGATCTATCAGTTTGAATCTAATGAGGTTTTTGTTTAATCAAGGTTTAATGATTATTCGTTATATTTTTACTTTTTAAGAGAAAAAAAATACTACAAAGAAAAATAAAAAATTTAGTAGTTCATAGTTTTTGATTTTTTTTTTGTTAAATAGTTTAACGAATTCTTCTAACGAGTTCAGCTACTTCCATTGAAGATTTGAGTATGAAGTCATTCAGTTTTCTTGCTTTCTTTCTCTTTTACTGCAGATAGATGACAATTATTTTAGATGGCAATGGTTTCTGAAGATGATGGGTGGAACTTTACAAAGTATGTAAAAGAAGGATCGACTATTAACTGAATCGGGTTAGTGTCTGTACGTCTAATCTGCGCTGCTTAACAGTGATACTAGATGTATCAATACTAACTCAATATCAGTTCAATACATTCTCTGTTCACTTGATTAACAACAACCTCGCCGATTCTTTTCCGTTTAATGTTCTTCCCTAATCTTTCCTTCAATTGTAACTGCTATTGAGATATTTAGAGATTTCATTTTGTTTCCGTTATCAATTTTGGATGAGTATTTAATGTTTATAATATTGTGGGTAAGCAAGTTCAGAAAGCACACCATTGAAAAAGATGTCGAGAATGGGGTAGTGGTGGAAAGAAAGGAAACCGGGGAAAGAACCGGGAGAAAAAAAATCAGGAGGGTTGGGTAGGCAATGAAGCAGATGAATCTACGAAAGCAAATTGAGATATGACTTCTATTTTAAATATTGTTGAACACTATAATTGATTTGAACGTGAAACGCCAATTTGACAGGAGAGCTACATCCATGGTTTTCAAATTTGTATGTGGCTTTTTAGTGGATATGCATGATTTTGTTTACTCAATGTTGGGTTATTTGTTAATTAAAACAAATATTATATGATCTGATGCCAAACAATTTTTATTATCATAATTCGTTAGTGTATATACATGGCCTGTTTGCATACTGGACTGCTAATGTATTAACATCATCATCATGTTCTTCCATGATTCATTCTAGATACGTCTACAGATCTACTGATGCAAGTTGGTTGGTCGAGTCGTATGACTGAAATGTGGGAAATTTTCTTATGCTACATCATGAAGTCTCATGTAAAATAAGTGACTACCCAGAGAATCCTAATCACATGGACTATTTTCAAGGATTGGAAAGCTAACCTTGCAAAATACTGTAGTTAGTAGGACAACAACTTCCCAACCTTATACCCATTGAAAGTTATCTTTAACTCCATCTCAAGAATTCAAACATTTTCAAAAAATTGTCTTCTCGGATGATTCAAGCAAGATGGGTACTGCAAGAAGAAGTTCTACTGCCTAGAACTTAACCATGTTCCAGCAGAGGTAAACTTCTCAGCAGACTGCTTTGCCTATGCGAATTATATCATAAGTAAGCTCCAATGTAAAAGATAGTAAAGATTTGGATAATTCAGCTTTAAGATTTCTTTTGGTTATAAATTTAGAAAATTTCTTTTGTTTATGTCATTTTTTAGTGGCACTGGTAAGTTCATTCTATTAGATTTCAATTTTAACCATGAGCATTTATGCATTGTAAAATGACAAACAAGAATTATGGCATGAAATGCAATATGAAATCAATCTAAGTTTTTCTCCCGATCAATATAGGTACTGTTATTGCCTATTTTTCTCAAATTTTGAATCCCAAATGAATTACCAACACCAATAAATACTTCTCTTTGCAAAAAATCTAGTGGTGTGCAACGCACATGTGCAACAACTAGTATAGTAACTTAAATAGTGTTAAAGATTTAAAGTGGAAAAAAAATAATACAAATCTACTCAATAGACAAACGGTTTATGGTATGAACTTTTCCACGTTATATATTGTATATTGTGTTTGATTTAATCTTCTAACCGGAATGTTTGGCTTCTTGTTTGTTACGAGGCTATTGCTTTATTGAGTGCGCCTCCGCTGATAACTCAAGAAAGCAAAGAACACACAATAGAAAACGAGAAAAGAAAGTCTTATTCTTGTCGGCCGGATAAATAGATCCGGTGAGGCTGGACCAGCCCATAACGGGGTTCGAGCCTTCGAGTGCCTAATGGAACGTTCCGGCTTGGGCTGAACATGCGGTGTCCGAACCGAACGCCCCTAATACCGGGGCGTAAAAATCCTTCCTCTTTTTACGCGTCAGAGTTTAGGCATAACCCTTTTTACGGGGCAGTAGAGATTACCCACCTCAGTACACATTATCTTGTAGACGACGTAGTTGAGAGATGGAAAACTAGGAAACTCCCAAAACATCGGTCTGCCAGCGCGGGAAAGAAAGTAACACCTTCAATGGCGGCTGCATCAGCAATGGCAGCAGCATTATCATCCTTATCCATATCATCAACTTCATCAATTTTCTCAAAACCTAGTCTTAATTGTAGAAACATTAAAAGAATTCCCTTTATTAGGTCTGCCATTTCATCATCTTCAACCTCAAAGAAAACTGAATTTAACATTTCTTTTGGTTCATCTGGAAGTACCACAAAGACCGTAAATCCTAAAGAAGAAAATTCATCAAAAAAATCATCAAAAAGTTTTGAATCATCGTCAACCCCATCAGTTCCATTTTTAATTCCTTGGATTGTTCGTGGTGAAGATGGGAAACTTCAAATGCAATCTACTCCTCCTGCTCCATTACTTCATGCTATGGCTACTGCAAATACATCCACTCCTACCAAGAAGAAGAAGAAAGTCGGTGCTACTAAAGGGGTTTTGACTTCTGTACCTAAACATTCAAAGGCTGCCAGAAGGTTTTATAATGAGAATTTTAGAGATCCTCCTCAACGTATAAGTAAAGTTCTTGCTGCTGCTGGAGGTAAATTTTCCCCCAATTACAACTCATTAGTTTCTATGACATTTGCTTGAATGATTTTAGCCCTAAATTTTGTTCAATTAGAAATTAGGGGTTTTGAATTGAATATTTCTTTTTGTTAGTGGCATCAAGGCGGAAATGCGAAGAGCTAGTTTTTGAAGGCCGTGTAACCGTCAATGGTTCTGTTTGTAATACTCCTCAGGTATATTTTCTTTAATTGTGGCTTTCTACTACATTAAGCTGATTCCTATGTATATATTAAGTGTATGTCTTGGTTGTGTGGTTTGTAGACTAAAGTAGACTTGGCAAAGGATACTATATACGTTAATGGAAACCGCATTTCTAAGAAGCTTCCTCCAAAAGTTTATTTAGCTCTTAATAAACCCAAAGGGTTAGTTCTCGTTCTTTTTTCACATAATACGAAGACTCGTTATACCATACTTTGTTCTGCGTGTTATTTTTCAGGTGTTGAAGTTCATTTTGTCTAACATTGCTTAAACAAAATGTAGGTATATTTGTTCTAATGTGGATAAGGAGTTGAAATCTGTCTTTGCATTGCTTGATGACTATTGGAAGGGTTGGGTATGTCCTAGCTTCAAATATAAGCTTAGATTCCCCCGTTTTCTTTTAAGAGGCATTCGGAATGATGAGAATTCTTAAAAAACTACCCTTCCTTAGTTTTCTGTAGTAAATATACAGACGTGTAACTAAGTTGGTTGCATTTTCAGAGTAAACAAAATACAGGGTTGCCAAGGCCTCGGCTATTCACTGTCGGTAGACTTGATGTTGCCACTACTGGGCTGATTATTGTTACTAATGATGGTAATTTCTGGAATACTTATCGGTGCTCATTAATCTGTATCTTGCAATGGAGCTATTGATTTGGCAGTGGAAATTATTTGAGCTATAGAAGAAAATTTACTCGAAGAATTATTTGTGTTGCACTATTAAATTATATATTTTAATTGGTGCTAATAAAAAACCTTTATTTTCCCGATTTTATCAGGGGATTTCGCTCAGAAACTTTCACATCCTTCATCCAACTTAACAAAAGAGTAAGATTGCACCCATTTCTATATTTCTCTTCTCATATAATCATCTTTGCTAGCCAAAAGGTTTGGATGCCTTTTTTGCACTAGGTGTTTTCATGGATTTTATCGAAGCTGTTAGTGGTGTTAATGCAAAGGTCTACTACCAGTTTGTGATGTTTTGTACATTTGTTGTCCCCAACTATTTGTGTACTTTTTGAATTCAAACTATGGGTTTAGTGGCACTCTAATAGTTTATCCTGGGATCCGAGCAGTAACATATTGTAAACGCAGATACATTGCTGTCGTTGAAGGTGTTGTTAGTAAACGACAGTTAGTAACCATCAGTGAAGGTACGGTTATCGATGGTGCCAAATGTATACCTGATGCTGTAGAGTTACTACCACAACAGCCAAATGTATCTAGATCTCGGCTTCGAATTGTGGTACGTTAGACTAGCCAGTATCTTTTAACTAGTGTCCGTGTACAATTTTGTTGAATTTGACACTTGTTTTATATTCTTTTTTCATTAAAAACATGATTGAGACAACTGAATCCATTTATATGTTCCTATAGGTACATGAAGGGAGAAACCATGAAGTCCGAGAACTTGTGAAGAATGCTGGACTTGAGGTATGCTGTTTATTGAAAAAGCAGGATTCATGTTTTCTTTTTTTATGCAATTTCTTACTTAATGTTGGGACTGACATAAGATATCTATGGATCCTTTATTACATATGTCATATGTTTTACCATGTTCTTGAAAAAACCCTTCAGAAATGGTTGGATTTTTGGATCCTAACGTCTGTAATAGTTGTAGATTTGTAATACATGGTTTGGTTGTGCTACTTTCCAAACTAGGCCATTTAAACTAGTGTTACTTAGAAAATCGTATGGAGTGGTTAGGATTCTACATTGGATTTTTTCCTGTAACTGTTGTTGTTAAGTGTCTTCATAATGTTGGTTGTCTGTTTGAAAAATTTGAAATATGTGATGATTGGAAACCTCCTGGTCAGTCCTGTAACCGATCATAGTCCTGTAATATATCCTGTCTTTGAAACGGAGTATTATTATCGATGTAACTGAGGCTTGCCTCTTTTTCGGGGAAAAAAAAGAGAAATGAGGAGGTTACTTATTGAAAATTTGGTTTCTTATCATCATATTTTTAGGCATAAAGTGTACAAGCTAAAATTTTGAAACTCATGGTTTTCTTTTTCAGTTATCCCCATAGAACCTATCTTCTGAAGAAAATGCAATTAATGTATCAAATCAAGTAACTTCAATTATTTAGATCTTCAGACAAAGTAAAACATCTATATTTGCCAAGACCTACACCAGTGTTATGTTGCATATAAGCATTAGTTATGTTAACACCTTTACAATAGATTCTTGAACTGTTATTTTTCTTGGCTAGGCTTTCTTACAATTATCCATGTACACCTTGCCTATATACAGTATGAATCCCAAACTCTTTTTATTTTAATTCTAGCCAACTCTTTTCCTTTGTCAGATCCACTCTCTGAAGCGAATGCGGATAGGAGGTTATAGACTTCCCTCAGATCTTGGGTAATACTTCTGTTTTACTTCCATTTTCGGGGAGCTTCCATTTGGGATTCTTCACAATATGCACAAGACATGTACCTCCAGTTCACTTAATGCTCCACATTTAACTTATGGGTTGTTGTTTCAGGCTCGGGAAATACCTCGAATTAAAACAAGGGGACCTCAAATCATTGACTGGTGGGAGGAGCTAAAGACAGTTTCTGCTCAATGCCCTTATTGCTGGTTCCCACTCTGATTGACAGCAGTTTCACTGCTCTCTTTGTTGGAGATTGTTTAGCTGGTATCCGAAAAGGCCCCCTCTCTTAGTGTGGTAGGAAGGTTCAATCAGTACTGTTCTCCAATCCATACTCAATTCCAGTATGTAATCCATGTTTATATATTGTAAATGTCAGGCAAACATGTTTTCAAGAGTCGATTAAGCGGAGACGAGAGTCCACCAGAATTTTTTTACAGGGATAAGGCTCTTAAGATTTGTATTACAATTTTTTGGTTGGAGAGCTAGGTATCCTACCAACACAAATTTCTTCATGATTTTTCTGTTGTTTGTCAATGAAGACTTAATAATACATCCAGTCATTCACCATCCTCTTGCCAAATTTGTATGGTCAACCCATAATCTCTGAGATGTCTTGTCTGTTGAGATGCAGGGTGTTGTCCCCCTACAGGTGTAGAAAACCAGCAGTCGTTGAATTTTGTTCACTAGAATTGTTTTTGACGTTGCAGACTTGCAGTCTCTCCACTAATGAAATCAAGGGTTTTGACGTAAACAACTCAACCCCATCGATTAAGATAAAAAGGGAAGATAAAAAGGGAAGAAAAAAAACACTAATTAAAAGACGCGGGAACTGATCTTCCCCTCTTCTTTGAAAACCCTATTTGGTCGTTTATTTGTTTATTTTGTAAAATGCTTTTAATATTAGTCAATAAGTTTGATCGTGCCGGCATCAACTCTATGGAGTGCCAATGCAGTCCTTTTCTTCTTCTTAATCATTTTCATCTTTCTAATCATCGTTTTTCTTCTCATTTTCTCCCATTCCTAAAGGAAGATTGTACCAAAGGAAGTTCCGATTCTGCAAATAATTGAATTTTCAGTTTTTTAAGAGTTGGGGTGGGGAAGGGAAGAAGGGAGATGGCGTCATATTCTGGCCCCAAATCCCTGAATCGTAGCCAAAACAATGGCAGTAGTAATAATAGTAATAATTCAGACAAACAGGTTATTCATTCAACTTCTTCCTCCAAGAACAGCTCTGGGCATCCTCCCGTTCGTTCAAAGCCAAATTCTGCTAAGCGCTCTGTAACTCCTAATTCCAGAGCGGCTAACCCCAACAACAACGATGACTCAGGTATTTTTTTTTTTATTAGTACTGCTTATAGAGAATAATTATTATTAGGTGCTCTAGAAAGTACTTTGTTTCTCTAAGTATGTATAGACATTTTATTATAATCTTGTTACGTAAAAAGCACAAGGAATTATGTTTCCATTGCCTTCAAATGCTGAATTGGGCAGTAGTATCATAACTAAACTAGATTATTGGCACCATTACCATATCCAACAATTCAAGGCATCTGGGATTGTTCTGATTCTGTCTTTGTTCTTTTATAGTGAAGTAATAAGGATTCCGAAGAATTGAACATCACATATGTTCTTTGAACAAATTCAAGAAAATGAGAAATTATAACCATATTACTCTGAAGGTTGTCGGTAACCGTTTTTTTTAACAGAGCCTGCAAGAGTCCGAGTAGCCGTCAGAGTTCGGCCTAGGGATGCGGAAGATCTCAATTCTGAAGCTGATTATGCTGATTGTGTTGAACTACAACCCGAGGTTTTTTTTATATTTTTAAAGAATCTAGTTTTTTGCATTTTTGGTGATGTTGATACTTGTTTTCTCCTTGTAATTAGATGCAGAAATAAATTTGTTGACAAGAGTCTGTTTTTTGTTGTTGTCTTGTAGCTCAAGAGGCTGAAACTGAGAAAAAACAATTGGAATGCTGATTCTTATAAATTTGATGAAGTCTTTACAGATAGTGCATCTCAAAGGCGCGTGTATGAGGTTGTAGCCAAACCTGTTGTGGAGGTAAGTGATGATAATGGATTGTGATTTTCCACATAATTTAGTTGGTTTCCCTTTGTTAATTTTTGACTAAATAGACTACTACTTAATTACGGGAACCTGAATTATGTTTGAGCATGCTTAACATTTTGATATACATTTGCAGAGTGTGATAAATGGGTATAACGGGACCATAATGGCATACGGTCAAACAGGTACTGGTAAAACATATACGATGGGTCGACTGGGTAAACATGATCCATCTGAGCGTGGTATCATGGTTAGATCCCTGGAAGATATACTTGCCAACACTTCTCCTACCCTTGATACTGTGGAAATCTCTTATTTACAGGTACTAGTACTACATTTGTTTTTCTGTGATTAGACATTAACTTACAATAGGGAGAAAAACTACTTGAAACATGGCTTTATTTTGCCTCTTATTCCTCACTAGTAAATATGTAATTCTGGCACCAAGATAGTACATACTGGGTAGTGAGTATCCACAATTCTTGATAAACTGAGTGAGTAAAAATGTGATACCATGCAGCTTAATCTTGTTGACTGATAATATAAATAAATCATTTTTCCTTGTTTCAGCTTGCTTATGATCCCATTCAGAAAACGTTGATCCTGTATTGCAAACTGTTTTTCCTTTGGTCCTCTAATTCTCATTATAACTGTGTTTGTGACTCTAGTTGTACTTAGAATCTATACAAGATTTGTTAGCACCAGAAAAGAACAATATTCCTATTGCCGAGGACCCCAAGACTGGTGAAGTGTCCTTGCCCGGTGCTGCGGTAGTGAAAATTAGGGATCTGGATCAATTTTTGCAGCTAGTACAAATTGGCGAGTCGAACCGCCATGCAGCAAATACAAAGATGAATACAGAATCTTCACGTAGTCATGCCATTCTTATGGTAAGCACCATGTAGATGTATGGTAGTTGTGATTTTTCTTTCGCTTTCCTTTCTAAGCTCTTTCATTTTGACCTTTTGTTTTCATCTGTAGGTTTATATACAAAGATCGTCCCTGGGAAAAGCGGATACCGACTCTCCTCGAGATAGGGACTCCAAAAGAAATACGGGCAATACCATGAATACTCTTCATAAAAGCAAGCTGCTTATTGTGGATCTTGCAGGATCTGAGAGAATAGCCAAATCTGGTACGTTTTCAACTTCAACTTCAGTTTCAGACTTTCAGTATAATGAACTCCCACTGGTTTAACAGCTCTAAATTCGTCAGCTAGAAACTCTCGGGCAATAAGTTTCATGTGTGTGGTTGCACTGCTTAGCCACTGTTTGCATTGTCCATCATGGTTGTGAAATGGGTATTCTTGGAATTTAAAAAGCTACCACGGAGAATGGGATTACCATGAGACTGCGTTTATCTTATAATTGCCAGCAAGCATTAAGCTCCATATTTTACCAATTAGCATGTTCTCAGTTCATTATATTCTCATTTTGCAGGAGCTGAAGGTCACATGCTTGAAGAGACTAAATTCATTAATCTTTCTCTCACTTCTCTGGGAAAGTGCATCAATGCGTTAGCTGAGAATAGTTCACATATACCTACAAGAGATTCTAAGCTTACAAGAATGCTTCGTGATTCATTTGGAGGTTGTAGAAAACACCGAAGGAACTATAATAATTTGCAATAATTATAGTAAACGTTCCATTATAATACACTTTACTCTGTTTATCACTTTCTTGCAAATTCACCACCAAAAGTTTTTGCCCTGGTTACATGATCTCTTTCTTATGGAAGCCTACCAGCTGAACTCTTACTGGGTGTTTTCTGCCTGATAAAATATTGGTCACCTACCATTCAAATATCACAGCATGCTACTGCGGCTAAGATCATAAGCAAGAAGTTTCAAACATATGACTTGAGCTTTCTTGGTAGTCTGTCACATTTGTTTGGTTTCATTATTTACTGAAGTTTCATTTTTTTCCTTCTTTTTTTCCTGAAGCAATGCCCTTGGAAAATCTCACAAGTCGACTAATGTTACTATGCCATTCTCTTTCAAGTTAGCATACTAATAGAAACTTGTCATTCAACCTCTTATCAAACAGGATCTGCTAGGACATCACTTATAATAACAATAGGACCATCAGCACGTCATCATGCGGAAACCTCTAGCACGATTATGTTTGGACAGCGGGTAAGTACTATCTAACTTGAGTTCTTTGATATTGTTACATTTCTTTGAGTACTTTGATACTGACTAGGAGAGATCATAATAAACTTTTAGAAGATTTCATGTGGTATTAGTGTAGGCAAGATTGCTTGGGGAATTGTTAATTGACTGTATTGATCATTAATAGGAAGTCAACGTTACACCTCTTTTCCCCCACCAAATACATACAGTAACACCGTGGAAAGTTTATCATTCGTACGGCGTAAAGTTATTTGGAGTCAGTCTCAACCATCTTTGGCGAACACAACTAAAATGTCCTATTTTATTGAAAAGTTTTATGAGGATAGATATTTTTTCGAAGAATGCCTTTCCATATTTCTTAGTTTCTGTCTGGTGCAGGCTATGAAAGTGGTGAACATGTTGAAGCTCAAGGAAGAATTTGATTATGAAAGTCTATGTCGGAAACTGGAGAATCAGGTCGACTATCTTATTGCAGAAAATGAGAGACAACAAAAAATGAGAGAAGATGACAAGGAGGAGATCGAAAAGAAGCTAGTAGAGTACAGGAACTCCTTTGCGGAAGTAGAGAATAGCTTAGATGCACGATGTCAGGTAAATTTTCTTGGATATGCGTAGCTAGTCCTTTCGGCTATTGCAGAAGATATTTTAATATGTTCAGGTTTGTACAAGTGTATCAATGACTAGCCCTGTACTACATGCATATCCTGATTACTTTGTTACTTGCCTGCAGTTGTTTGAAAATGAAAATAAACATTTGGTATCAGAGAATCAGAGACTTTTGGATGAATTGAAGCTTCAGAAAGATCGTAATGATATGATGCATGACCAAGTTGCACGCCTGGAAATGAGTTTAAAACAAAGCAAGGTATGTCTCTTTTCCGACAACTAGGTCCTTAAATTCTTATTCCGTTGTAACTGCATTGTTAATGTTCTTGTTCTTATAACTTCTTCCAGCAGTTTACAAAAAAAAAAATGCTCTTCAGGGTTTACTTATGTTTCTAAATTGTTTTCTCTCCTCCATGAGTCCAAGCTCTGAAGCTACGTTATTGTGTTTTTTGGTGTTGCTAGCAAAATCAGCTTGAAGGCTCTTCTTATCAGAAAATGCTTGTTGACACTACTCGAATGTATGAGAAGAAAATAGCAGAGCTGATGGAGCAAATTGAAGATGAGCACTCCCAGATTGAAAGGGCACAAGATCAATTAGCCAAAGTCAAACAAATGCTAAGTGATCATCAAAAGTCTAAAGAGGTTAATCTCATGTTTAGTTCTTTCTGTGTTTTTTTTACTGAAGTTTGAATCTTAACCAATTTATAACTTCTGAATTGAAACTTCCACTTCTCTTTAGCTTCAGGGAAAACAAGAGATTGATGATCTCAAGGAGAAGTTGCAAAAAATGTGTCAGGTGCATGACAAAACTGTAAATGATTTCCAATCCTTGAAAACAGAAAATGTGGAGCTATTATCGGATAAGGTACAGTGACATGGTATCACTTGTTTTCTAGAATTTTCATTCGATGGACAAAAACTATGTAATTATCGGACCTAGTGGTTAATTTTGTGTTCTGCACAAACTTTGTATTGACACCAAAGTTTCATATTCAGGCAATGTTAAGTGAAGACCTTCAAAAACTGAATCAAAAGTTGTCAGTTGAAGAGAAGCAAAGAAAGCACATGGAAGATGAATTTTACAAACTAAAAAAGATGGTAGCTGAGAGGGGCAATGACAATGAGGTAGGTGGTTTAGTTGCGTGATTTAGTACGACATTCTTGGAATGTGCATTTCAAGTCTTTAATGGTTTAACACTCTCCAGGATAAAAGTTCGATCATGAAAGAAAATAATGGGAAAGTACATCCAGGATATGGAAACTCATTGAGTTTGAGCAGGTCATTCCAACAACGAGAAGCAATACCAAGGGTTTCAAAGATATTTGAGGAAGGTCAGATGAGTATGAACTTGAAATTTATTAATAGAATCATTATGTTAATGCAACTTCTCGAATGATCCTGAATACAAATTTGTTATGACAATAACATATACAGTTGGTCTTGAAAAGACAATCGCAATGTTAAAATCTCAGGACTTGGACGTCCAAATTCATGCTGTGAAAGCAGTTGCAAACCTTGCTGCTGAAGGTACGAGATCATTAATGTCAGTGATTTTCATAAGATCATTAGGGTAGTCAGGGTGGTCAGTGTTGATCTTCTGGCAAATGAATAATTTCAACACTCGACATATGCTAATTAAGGCATTATTTGCAGATTCAAATCAGGAGAAGATTGTTGAGGAGGGGGGCCTAGATGCTCTTCTCATGCTTTTAGGATCGTCAGATAATACGACAATTCATCGAGTTGCTTCTGGTGCTATTGCCAACTTGGCCATGAGTGGTACACCTTCGAGCACCCATATATGTGTATCAAGGAATCAATGTTTTTCCCAGAAACTAAAACTTTCTGTCAACTAATTTTCAGAAAAGAATCAAGGACTAATAATGAGCAAAGGAGGTGCTCATTTATTGGCAAATATAGCGTCCAAAACAGATGATGCACAAACACTTCGAATGGTTGCTGGAGCGATTGCAAATCTATGTGGAAATCGTAAGCTGATTATAAATACTGCTTTTTCTACACTGCTAACATATGTTCACACACCTTCTAAATTGGAACCTGTTAACTGACAACAAAAAGGAGATGGGGAGTTTCATGTAGGCATGAGTTTTTTTATGCAACTCTTTCCCCAATCTCTCCTTTGAATCTTGTATCCTTCATTTTCAAAGTGGTTTGCAAGGATTGGCAGGATTACATACTAATGCACAGTTTGTACCCTCACAGAGAAATTACATGCGTCGCTGAAAGAAGATGGTGCTATTAAGGCACTCTTGGGCATGGGTGGATCAGGGAATAGCGATGTCATAGCACAGATTGCTAGAGGAATGGCAAACTTCGCAAAATGTGAATCTCGAGGAACAGTTCAAGGTTTGCTGTGTTACCTCTCCCCTCTCCCCTCTCCCCTCTTACAAAAATATAATGTTATTAACTTGCGTTTCTTTTACGGCCTTAGCAAAGACTAAGCTATATTCTGTTGCAGGATACAGAAAGGGCCGTTCTCTTCTTTTTGAGGATGGTGCACTTGCATGGTTGATCGATAACTGTGCTATAAATTCATCCTCAACACGACGGCATATTGAACTTGCTCTTTGCCACCTAGCTCAAAATGGTAATCTAACTGCATATTCTTTGTCTTACCTTGTCATATTGTTCTGAAACACTGTTTACACTTTACCTACAGTTTTTTATTGGTCGGAAAGAAATAGAAAAAGTTAGTAAGTTAACTATAACCTACTACTTTTTTGCAGATGACAATGCGCCAGATTTTGTATCTAGTGGCTCAGTTAAAGAATTAGTGCGAATATCTTCTGAATCCACACGAGAAGATATCCGAAATTTAGCGAAAAAGACTCTGAAATTGAACCCAATGTTTCAATCTGAGATGGTATGCTAACATTTTTGATAAACCTTAAACAAAAATACAACCAAATCCAGCAAAAGATTTCTCATGTATAGAATTGGTCATAGATCTGTGTATTCATATAGTTATTTTTAGTTTATCACTACATGACCATAATTTCCCCCCCTCCACATTTCACTTGTTTAACACTCGATACACTATCTAACCCAGCTTTTAGTTGGCATATGAAGTTAGTGAAGGATATAATCATTCTTGCAACCGAACACTTCCACCATCATGTCTCTCATTAGGAAAGATAATAAACAGAATATACATAAGTCTTGCAAGTGCTTTAATGTTTGATGAAGGTGCTGCTCTTATTTCTTTTTTTGACGAAGGGAAAATTCATTAAGAAGATTCTTAGTCACCAGAGAAGTGACTAAGAGCAACCACAGTCGCAGACTATAACCAAAATTTTTTGGTAAAAAGCAGACGCAGTGGAGAAGGACTAAAGACCAAAGACCAGACTATAACCAAAACCCAGACCATATTTAGTCTTTAGTCTAGTCTTTGGTCGGGCGTAAACTGCAGTTGCGCCTGATGGGGCGGAAGCTCTTAATTACGCCCGAAGACAAAAAAAAAATGGGGCGTAGTATACCATTACGCCTGATTGGGGCGTAACTCAAAGTTACGCCCCAAATAAAAAAAAAAACAAAATCCAAAATGGGGCGAGACTAAACCATTACGCCTGATGAAAAAAAGAAGTAATAAAAAACAAATGGGGCGGAATTGAATTGTTTCGCCTGATTGGGGCGTAACTTCCTCTTACGCCTGACCAAATTTTAGTCTCCCCCGCTGCGTTGCAACACGGACCAAACCCAAATTTTCAATTTTTTTTGCTCTTTGGTCTTTGGTTTATGATCGCACCACTGCAATTGCTCTAAGGAATCAGAACAATTACATGGATGTGTTAGTCAAAGCATCCCAGTCACAAACTAGGGTAGAGAGACTAAACCCTGTGAACATATATGTGTTAATAGTCCAATTGAACAAAAAGGATTTCACTTCTACAATGGTCTTCTTTATATTCCTGGAGATATTTTTATAAAGCCTATTGTTCTTTTTTCTTCATATACACCACCGGATAGCAAATGAATCACAAATGCGCTTGAGTCTGTTTTCACTTTTCTTGTTATTCCATTCCCATAATATTCTTCAAACATCACTTGAGAAGACCCATCTGACTCCAAAACTGCTTAGAAAGTAAGACAATATCTCATAAGTAATTTTGCAGTGCAAGAATAAATGAGAGTTAGTCTCTTCATAATGTCCTCGGAGCAAGCAACTATTATCCTATACAATACCAACATTAAACAAATAATCCAATTTTGGAGCACCGTTATAACATAATGTCCGTACCAAGAAAGAAATCTTCAATGTAATTTTAGGATTCCATAGTTGCTTGGCAAGGAAGGATAAAAATCCCTCAGTT
The DNA here is from genome assembly GCA_023529315.1 of Papaver bracteatum. Taxonomy (NCBI): domain Eukaryota; kingdom Viridiplantae; phylum Streptophyta; class Magnoliopsida; order Ranunculales; family Papaveraceae; genus Papaver; species Papaver bracteatum. The sequence goes on along the minus strand of JAJJWX010001826.1, from coordinate 1,809,163 downwards.
TCTAGTGCAAAATATGCACTTGCTACAAAGAAACTTTTACCATTATCATATCTCCAACGCCTGTCATTATTTGCTGTTGAAAAAACATTCACTGGGTCTCCAATAACTTGAAGTAGCTGAATCACTTCTAAGATTTTACTTTCATTTAGAGCTCTTGAAAACAGTAAATTCAAGCACCTTGAGTAGATACCATATCCATTACCATTGCATCTTTATTTCTAGAAAGCTTAAATAATCTAGGAAAAACCAGCCTTAAAAATTGGTTATCCAAATGTCATCCCAGAAACAAGTACCACTACCATTCACCACTAAACACAACAGAACCTTATATAAAAAAAAAATATTTTGCTTTCAAAATTCCAGCCCATAAACTTAAACACACTGACCTGTTAGTCTGTTTTGGAAACAAAGCTGCAGTTGAACCACCAAACTTTTGGTTGACTTACACAATTAGTCTACTTATAGCTATGTCTCGGATTAGGATAAAAGTGTGTAGTTGAGTTTTAGATTTCACGGTGTTCACCAATTGAAGAACAAGATCTACTCAAGAGCTTGGAGGAACTTCATCAACAAAAGGTATGTGGAGACTAAAACTTATCTATCACTCAGAAGTCTATTCTATTATATCTTCTAATGAGACTAAGTCGTATAGCTATATATACTTTTACATTATACTCATTTGATATTTCGAGGTGAGTTTATCTCATATATATATTTCTCGAAATACGTGTTGGAAGCTTTTAGCTTTAGCTAAGTTCATCGTATACTTGATGAGTTTAGTTGGAGACAATTTATTTGTTGGAAACTAAATACTAAGTCAAAGATGATCATGTGAAAATGACCTTGAACATCTTACATGATTTGTGTGAGACAATCATTTGATGTCAACTTGGGAAGTTTCGTATTGATCGATTAATCACTTGAAAATTACTTGAAGCTAGTGGTATGTGTAAGATTACCATTGTTGTCTTCCAAGGATGTCTCAATGATTAAATGAGAGTTTTAGAACGACTACCATGTCTGGATATAATACAGGTTGTATACTTTGTATGCTAACTGTGTAAGTCTAGTTCAGGTCCGAAACTATTGTTTGCGAACTGGTTTACCTATGAAAGGTCCGGAGCTATTGTTCGCGCACCCTGTTTGCAAACGGCTGGACGAAGCCAAAGTACGGAACTGTTGTTCGCGTACTCAGTTTGCGAACACAGTGGTCAGGTTCTAAAATCGTCAAGTATGGAATTTTCATACTCATGAACTTAGGTTCGTTTTTGCACTAAAGTCCCTGGAACTTTAATGAAATATAAGATATGCGAACTTGTTTTGCAACCCGTGGCATTATGTTCATGAATTGGTTCTTGTATAAGTACTTTGTACAATTACAAACCAAACCGATTTTGTTTCAAATGGTTCATATATATATTTATATGAGATGATAAACATTTGAACAACTCTCTTGAAACACATTTAGATTCATTTGATTATCTATCATGATTGATTGATCATCATAATTGATCTAGAAGTATTAGATGAATGTGGCTAAACTATAAGTGTTCATGTGGCTAACTTCGGTTAATTATTATTGAGCCAAAAAGGTATACACGTTTGGGTACAGTTCAACCATATTTAAATATAGGTATATTTCATTTGTGTGTATCAAGCTAATACCATCTAACGGTGGATATTGATTGCTTAATTTCTAAGCAGACTTAGCTTAAATCTTAAATCAGGAGTTCATCTAATGGTGAATATCAATTTCTTTGTTACTAAGCTATCTTAGTTTTGATTGTAAGCAACCCTGATTTCAAAGAGTATATAAGGAAGAACACTAGCATCTGGGAAACCTAATCCCAACACTTCCGTGTGTCCTAGTTGCAAACTAGAGTCGATTCTCCTTTAACCTAGGTTTTCCAAAACCATTATTAGGTTAATGACTTGAAGACTTCATTTGGTATCCGTGAATCCAGATCCAACTATTTTCTCTGTAGTTGCGTATTATGATCTTACTTTTTCTATCGTATTGAGTTTTCTATTCTCCAAGACTTACTCAAGATTTATATCTGATAGGTAAGATATAAAAAGTAATCACAATAGTTCTTCGTCTCAGACTCTTGTGATTCCGCAATAAATTTTTTTGTTAATCAGTTGGGTTATTGTGAGGTGACTAATATTTCTAGGCTTCTCTTCGGGAATTTAAGTCCAGGGTATTAGTTGAGTTTCCTGTTCACCTTGATTTATCTAAAAGCGGAAATAACAACCAGAATATACTTATCTGTGGGAGACAGATTTGTTTATAAGTCTTCGACTTTGGGTCGTAGGCTCGTAGAAACTCTTAGTTGTGGGTGAGATCAGCTAATGGAATCATGTGTGCTGAGTCCTGATGGGATTCAAGAGGCATAAAGAATGCGACTGCACTTTGATCGGTATGAGACTTGATTAGGGATCAACTACATTCAGTCCGAAATTAACTTGTAGTAGGCTAGAATCTGTAGCGGCTTAATACAGTTTGGTGTTCAAATCCGGACTAGGTCCTGGGGGTTTTCTGCATTTTCCGTGTCCTCATTAACAAAATTTCTGGTGTCTGTGTGATTTTTTTACGCATTATATTTGTTTATATAATTGAAATATCACAGGTTGTGCGTAGTTCAATCATAGTTGATAAATTCGACCTTGTTTGTTGGATATAACTTGATTAACACTTGGGCATTGGTCTTTGGTACCATCCAAGTTATTCTCATATCACTTAGTCTCATGGATTTATATTTAGTTGATTTAATGATTGTATTGGGAAAGAGATAAAGCACTTTGATATCTTTCTTGATTGAGTCTCACTTTTAAGTTGGTGCTCTCAGAATTATATTGGAGTTTAGTCCATACAGATTATTGAACGAAATATTGGGTGCGGTTGTTATACCCCGCGTTTTTAATCTCCATGTCCACTTAGCATGGAGAACTTTAGTCACCAACTGCAATTTCTTTAAACCAATTCTACCCCCTGCAGTTAGGTAGAGCAGCTGAGGACCAATAAACCCAACTTCTTTTCTTAGTGTTAACACCAGAGCCCCACAAGAAATTCCTCATAATTATTTCTATCTCCTTGACCACACTTATTGGCATTTGGTACATAAAGAGGTAATAAACAAGTAGACTAGCCAACACACTCTGAATTAAAACCAATCTTCAAATAGCTGAGGACCTCTTTGCATTTAGACTTACTCCACAACTTGATTCCAAGATAATTCATAGGAAACTAAGATAAACTATAACCAAAGATTTATACACACATTTCCCCATTGTGCATTTGGCCAAGGCCAACAATTGTACTTTTCCTGAAATTTACTTTTACACCAGAGATAGCCTCAAAATCCCATCAAATGTTTTTAAGATTTTGCACCTAAATCTCATTATCATCTAGAAAAATAATCAAATCATCAGCAAAGTGTAATTGAGTTATCACAATACCTTGGCTTGCCACCTTAAAACCAGAGATCAAACCTTGAGCAGCTGCCACTTTAAACATTTGAGAAAGAACTTCTATAACTAGAATAAAAATTAAAGAAGAAATTGAGTCAATTTGCCTAATCCCCTTTCGACCTCTGAATAACTTGTTGCTTCACCCTATAAAAGAACAACAAATCTTGGAGTTTTGATGCACCATTTAATCCAACTTCTCCATTTACATCCAAAACCAAATCTATCCAAAGTGATATCTATACAACTCCAATTATCATTGTCAAAAGATTTTTTTAAAGTCTACTTTGCAGATAATCCCTGTCTCTTGCTGCCTTAATCTTGAATCAATTATCTCAAAAGCAATCATAGCCCGATCATGAATTTTCCTTCCATCTTTCAATTATCTCAAAAGCAACAACAATAATAGATGGCATCACAACCTTCAATCTTTCAGCCATTAATTTTTAGATAATCTTATACACACTACTAATTAGACTAATTGGTCTAAAATTGTGTAAAGAGACTTCCCCATTGCATTTAGGAATTAAAGTGATATTAGTGCAATTAATTCTCCAATCCCACTAGTCATCTCAAATTCTTTCACTACTTCCATTAAATCATCTTTGAGAATGTCCCATGCATGCTTATAAAACTCCATAGTGAAGCTATCTGGACCAGGACTTTTGTTTGCACCAAAATGATCCACCACACCTTTAACTTTTTCTTCATAAAATGGTTTCTCTAGATTCACACTTTCGATGACAGAAATAGTTGGCATCTCCAATTGCTCAAAGGAGGGTCATGACTTATATTTCTTAATGAAAATAGCAGAATAAAAAGTTTATGTTCCCTCAACAATTTTCTGCTTATCATAAGTCAAGACCCCATCAATTTTCAAGCAGTTAATGTTGTTATGCTTGTACTTAAAATAACCAATTTAATGTAAATAAAATTAATTTCTTTCACCATATTTAATCCACTTTTCTTTATCTCTTTGATGACTAATTCTTCTATCTATATTTAAAGACAGAGAAGCATGATGCACTTTAGCTTGTTCCTTAGCTTCCACATCATCACTAGATAAAATTTGGATTTCTTCTTAATTATCAAGCACATCAATTTTCAACTCTAGATTTGAAAATGCGGGGGTACCAAAATACACCACAACTTTTTTCTTAAGTAATCTATATGGAAAAACTCAATACAACTCTGAGAGTTATAGGTGGTTCAGTCTTCACTTACCTTTTATTAATGAAGTTATCCAGAAGCTTCGGTTGATCTTCGCCTTCAAATGGTAGAAAGCAATGATGACTGCCGTGATCCACTATTTCTCAACAACATGTTTATTCTAGTGTGAGACTTAACTAATTGTAGACTAGAAATCAAGATATAGTTTTGACAACTAAATTTGACAACACGCTTGAGATAACAACACCTGTGAGTTCGACTGAGCAATGCTCTAACAATCAATTTTAATGAAAAAACTATCAATACATATGGATAAAAAATAAAGCTTCGACAACTTCTTGAATCCAACATGTCTTGATTTCCTTGGCATCTTCAACTCCTTGAACTCTTCGTAATTTCAATCTGCAATGATTCGGAACGTATTCAACTCAGCGTCGTTGTTGTTGAAGAACCGATTCCATAGCGATAACAACTTTTGAAAACAAATATTCTCAATCGTCATTATACAAAAACATGTTATTATTCCTTCTCCAAAGTTCAATTGTATCCCAACTCTGAAGTAATACTACGGTGATATGTTTCTCCCCATTAATCAATACTTACATCTTTTGCAAAGTAGGTAAAACCTATAGATTATTGATTCACTCCCCCTTACATAATGATCTGTAAACCATATGTATGTAGTATAAAACTACTTAATAATTCGCCCCTTTTTTGTCAATAAAGTTAACAAACGTACGAAAATTGCGGGATCGTAATGAATACAATCAAAAGATATATCAAGTTTTAAGGAAGTTTTGAGATTATACATTATAACATAGTTAGAATGCAACTCCTCATATCAGTTTTTTTTTTGGATGATATCACACAATAAGAAAATACTTAGCGCTCATCTAAGAAATTTAAGATACAATCATCCCCTTTCAAATTCTACAACCACACACCCCACAAAGATATAGCAATTAAGCACAAGTTCATTTAAGAACTCTCCCCCATTTGATTTCATTCTCAAGAGAACAACATGAGTGACCTTGCTTTATAAAAAGAAGGATTTTGTTGGACGTTAACAAATCACATAGATTTGTATCCGAAAATAGATTTAAATTAATCTCAACGCTAGTTACAGATAAAAGATAATTTTGATCGATATGGCTCAATATAAGAGAATCTTACAAAGTGTATCAAGCACTAAAAAAGTGTGATCAAGTAGATCAATATTACGATAAATTTCTCAAAGAGTTTGTTATATTTTCCGTTTATAAAAAAACATAATAGATTTAACTTCTGAGCATATATGAAATATCAGCTCGATTCAGAGATATTAGTTAACTCACTAAGTTTTGCCCTCAGTTTACTCAGAGTATGTTTTGACTGAGCCAACGAGTGTTCATAGTAAGTTATCTAGTCTAAAGAGAGATTGATTCGAAATTTCAAATAATTCTTCTTGGATACAAAGTTCTTCACTTTAGCCCTAAAATCATTATCATGTTGACAAAAATATAAAAAAATAAGTTGAGGAAGAACCTACTTCATCCGCAATTGATACATTCTTTCGTTTCCTTGGTGATTTGATTCCTTCACATAGATAGATATTGGCAGCTTCTACTGCATCCTTCCTGGTGATTCCTCTTGTTACAAGATCCATGGAACCAAAAATTCTTAACGAGACAAGTGTATGCATTTAACCCTAAAAAGTAAAAAATGACCTTCCATACGGTCCATGAACCAGTGGACATAATATAGACATTACTGTCCGTGAGCCCAAAAGATAATACACAAATTTTTGAAGTATAAAAATTGTGGTTACTAGATATCATGAGTTATATCATAGTTTATCGCATAAGATCGACACATCTTCTTAGCTCGAATAAACAGGGTTTAGAGCACAAGAGATGTTTAAGCAATATTTAAGGACCATTGATTGGATAGGGAACACAGTTATGTATTCTAGATTTTAGAGCTAGCTTGACAAAAACATTCATACCAATAGTTCTATGAGATTATCATGAGATAAGTCACACAACAATAATAAGTGGTCAATTCATACTTGATCAGCCTTTTCATCACAAAAGGTAACGTGATGAAGTTTTTGCAACCTCATTTTATCAAGCTAAAATATTGAGGTTGCATTCATTACTACAATTAAGTAGTGATGGAATGAGTGGAACACTTACCGCTTGCGTCACTAGGTGACTTTTCAAGGCCCTTTGTGCATTCAGGAATCTTACCTTTTTTGGTTCTTTTACTCCGGTGTCTCCTTGGCATTGAAGCTCTTGGACTATTATTTAATAGTTGACTCATTTGATGCATGCCATTCTGAAGTTTAAAAATTCTTGATTTATCCTTCTTGGATTTTCGACGTTTTGCCTGAATATGTCCCTTGATCCACAAAAGGAGCAATGCATTGAGAGCTCAACTTTAGAAGGTTCGGCTACCTGTTTATCACAAACAATTATTTCTTTTTTGTATGATCCAGCAGGAATGAAACATTTGTTGGTTATAGAGTTCTTGCTGGAGAACCCAATACCACTAGTGTTACTAAGGACTTTTGCCCAAACAACATAGCCGAGATCTTGTCGGAGCTTCCCAAGAGCCTCTGTAGATCACACTTGAGGGTATCAATCTCATTCTATTTGACATACAAGGTTTCAATAAACTTCTCATTAAGTTTTTCTAACTCGAGATTTTTCACTTTAAGAGATGATTCGAGTTTTTCCACAGTTTTCTTCAAACATAGGTTTTCTCGATGAATTAATTCACTTTTATTCAAGAATTCCAAAATCTCCTTTTTTGACTCAGTATCAAAAGCTGAATCAGAATCAACAGATATTTCTGCACATGGGTCGGAATTTTCTATCAAATTTTCAGAAGTAAGTTCATCAGAGTTGTCACGTGAAATAATGAGAGAATTATTCCTTTGAAGAGAACTTTCATGTTGAATAATTAAATCATCTTGAAACTTGGTTCGCGAGTATCGCTTTCCATATTACATGTTTTGTGGTAATTACCCTATTTATGCTCGATGGTTCCAGAAACACTTAACCATGGCTACATGGAAAACTTCTTCTTCATTATTCAAAGAAAACTTCTTACATTCTTTCATGCAATTCTATATGGATAAGTTTAACTTGCTTGAATACAAAGAAATTCGTAAACATGAAAATTATCTTACAAACCTCTTTGTTTAGCATTGTTCATCAATATAAATAAAGGACTCCCTGCACCACTAGGAATTTGATCCTGGTACTTATGTGTCTTAATTATGGCCAGACTCGTCCTCTGAAAACCTAGGTTTCCTCTGGAGAAATTATATTAGGTTACAAATTTGATAGACTTCACTAATCCATAAAGCCTGGTCAGACTATCTTTTACCTGATAGTTTTTGCTATTCGGATCTTGTTTTTATTATATTCTAAATTTTTGAAACTTTAGATCAAAAACTCGATAGATAGAAATCACAAAAATAAAATAAAATCGTCCCAGACTTTGTGATTCCACAAGATAAAGATCTAACTCACTTCTGGTTTGATTTGTTTAGAATGTTCTTAGAGGTGGTAGTGATCGAGGCTTTCTTTGATAAGAGTGTAAGTGTTCCAGATCCTTGAGGTTCGTTGGACTTTTTCTATTGAAAACATATTTCTAGATCTTGATTGAAACATATATAAAGAAAATCAAATATGCTTTCTGTTAGTGGCAGAATAGTCATAAAAATATTTATTTGGGTTGAAGCAACTCATGGGCCTGTAAAGGACGTCACCTAAAAGAATTATGTTGCATAGGGTCTTGCGAGATCCAAGAGACATAAAGGAGCACAACTGAAGTTGAATTGCTCGTAGGTTTGATTAGGTCTCAACTATATTCTAGTCAAAAGTTTGATAGTAGGCTAGCGTCGGTAGCAAATTAATACATTATGGTGTTCAAGTTATAGACCAGGTCCTGGGGTTTTTCAGCTTTACAGTTTTTCTCGTTAACGAAAAGTTCTTGTGTGTGTGTGCTTTCACTGTTCCGCATTAAAAATTTCTTACCATTTTAGTTGCTACAAATACGATACAAGTTCCCAATCCTATCAATTAAAAATTTGGTAGTGTACTTGGTACCCTTCACTTTTCATAGAGTAAGACTGAAGGCTTAATAGAAGACCAATATATAAGAAAAATTCTTACCCATAAAGTTTATCTTATACCTCAATTATACTAGTTTCTTCACCCTCTTTCTACAGAATCACATTGCATGAATAAAATATCATGAAGTCACGTAGAATAAGAAAATCTAAGGCGAGGAATGACCTTCAAGAGAAAACAAATCATGTTTCACTCCGGAATTGATCACAATTTAATCATACTGGAAGGGATTATTTTTTTTCATGATACAACGAATAAGGATGGAGAGAAGAAGCGAGTAAAGTGTCATCAATGTAACAAATATAACACTAATAACTTTTGTTCCATATGGCGATTGTCGCCAATCATTATATTTGGTAAGTTCCTATTTCAAATCACTAACTTATATTTGTATACTAACTTATACCAAGGATATGAAAGATCTGTATGGAAAGGATACTCTACCACAATCATGGATGTTTGAGATATTTACCAAATGGTATACCCATGATAAAGGAGCAATACCATATCCCCTAAAAGAAATGGGTGGTGTGGTAATTTATCCTTAGAGCTCAAGATAAATCTTTCCTAGATGTCGGATTCCATATTTATCAAAGTAAAAAAAAAAAAAAAATTATGAGGTTGAGAGGGCCCTGACCCATTGAAACTCTTTCATCACCAACGATGAGATACAACGAAGGGAAGCTTCTAAACAAAAATCCGATGACAAATTCTTATATTTTCCATATTCGATGAATATACTAAATGAGGAAGATTTATTCAACTTCCAAAAATAACAGATTAAAGAAGAACTAGTCACTGTTTGAAATGTGCATGAAAGGACTAACTGTTTCATTGATGAATAAATTATTGTATTACAAATCCTTGATAATTAATTGCAGGTTCAAATTGGTGTTCATCAATTTCTCGAAGGGCGTATAGTCAGAGTTGTTCCTAACATATAAGAGACCTTTGGTGAATACAAATTAGGGCCTTTGCTTTTTTTCTTCTTTTTTGTATACTTTTTTATCTATATGAATATAAATCAGACAATGATGGGAAACTAAAAACTCATAAAAAACTTCATAACTTCCAATATATTAGCCTGGCGAATTTAGGGGCCAGGCAAACGGATTTAGGGGCCAACACTAAAAGACAAAAAAGTCACCCAAACGTAAATATGAGTCATCCCTTAACCGATTAAGCCGTATTGGCGAAACTACCCTTATACATTCGGAAGTTAATGACCAAAATTATCTTCCGAATGTAGTGGTTCAATCCTCGACGTGCCAAGGCTCGATGATGGTTCGGTGGTGGTTCCATGGTGGTCAGTGCATATGGTTGGAGTTTTTGGCCACTTTACATTCGGAGGTTATATCCTTAACTTATCCTCCGAATGTCAATATTCCAAAAAATACAAACTATGAGTTTTTTCGAAAATCAGAATTTTGGGCCACTTTACATTCGGGAGTAAGAGTTTTCACTTATCTTCCGATTGGAAAATTCTGAATTTCGAAAAACACTAATCTCTGGAGATTTTGTAATTGTTACATTCGGAGGATAAGTAAAAGATTATCCTCCCGAATGTGGGTTGGCTAACCTTGTACAATGGCCCTTGGAACCGCCTAGAGCCATGGCGTGGTTGGTTTCGAACCAAGAATATTCGGTAGTTAAAAATCTATACTATCTACCGATTGGCCCAAAATTCTGAATTTCGAAAAACACTAATCTTTGGAGATTTTGAAATTGTTACATTCGGAGGATAAGTAAAAGATTATCCTCCCGAATGTGGGTTAACCTAACCTTGTACAATGGCCCTTGGAACCGCCTAGAGCCATGGCGTGGTTGGTTTCGAACCAAGAATATTCGGTAGTTAAAAATCTATACTATCTACCGATTGGCCCGAAATTCTGAATTTCAAAAAACACTAATCTCTGGAGATTTTGTAATTTTTACATTCGGAGGATAAGTAAAAGATTATCCTCCCGAATGTGGGTTGACTAACCTTGTACAATGGCCCTTGGAACCGCCTAGAGCCATGGCGTGGTTGGTTTCGAACCAAGAATATTCGGTAGTTAAAAATCTATACTATCTACCGATTGGCCCGAAATTCTGAATTTCAAAAACACTAATCTTTGGAGATTTTGAAATTGTTACATTCGGAGGATAAGTAAAAGATTATCCTCCCGAATGTGGGTTAACTAACCTTGTACAATGGCCCTTGGAACCGCCTAGAGCCATGGCGTGGTTGGTTTCGAACCAAGAATATTCGGTAGTTAAAAATCTATACTATCTACCGATTGGCCCGAAATTCTGAATTTCGAAAAACACTAATCTTTGGAGATTTTGAAATTGTTACATTCGGAGGATAAGTAAAAGATTATCCTCCCGAATGTGGGTTGGTTAACCTTGTACAATGTCCCTTGGAACCGCCTAGAGCCATGGCGTGGTTGGTTTCGAACAAAGAATATTCGGTAGTTAAAAATCTATACTATTTATCGATTGGCCCAAAATTCTGAATTTCGAAAAACACTAATCTCTGGAGATTTTGTAATTGTTACATTCGGAGGATAAGTAAAAGATTATCCTCCCGAATGTGGGTTGGATAACCTTGTACAATGGCCCTTGGAACCGCCTAGAGCCATGGCGTGGTTGGTTTCGAACCAAGAATATTCGGTAGTTAAAAATCTATACTATCTACCGATTGGCCCAAAATTCTGAATTTCGAAAAACACTAATCTCTGGAGATTTTGTAATTGTTACATTCGGAGGATAAGTAAAAGATTATCCTTCCGAATGTGGGTTGGCTAACCTTGTACAATGGCCCTTGGAACCGCCTAGAGCCATGGCGTGGTTGGTTTCGAACCAAGAATATTCGGTAGTTAAAAATCTATACTATCTACCGATTGGCCCGAAATTCTGAATTTCGAAAAACACTAATCTTTGGAGATTTTGTAATTGTTACATCCGGAGGATAAGTAAAAGATTATCCTCCCGAATGTGGGTTGGCTAACCTTCTACAATGACCCTTGCAACCGCCTAGAGCCAGGGCGTGGTTGGTTTCGAACCAAGAATATTCGGAGGGTAAGTCATATTCGTAGGATAACTCCGAATCGGTAGTTAAAAATCTATACTATCTACCGATTATGGATGATGTTCTTGGATTTACACTAGCAGAAACATAATCGGTAGATAACGACCTACTTTATCTACCGATTATGGATGATGTTCTTAAGAAACGATGATGTTTTCAACGTGCTCTAAAATTGGGTTACTCTACCGGAAGTGGACTGATTAGAACACAAAAATTAGGTTCTTGAAGATCAAAAAAATCGTAACGAGAGGGCGTAGCTCCCTCGTTGGGGCTACGCCCCCCCGAACCCCCCGGACAGTGGCATCAATATGCTCCTGAACCACTACATTCGGAAGATAATTTTGGTCATTAACTTCCGAATGTATAAGGGTAGTTTCGCCAATACGGCTTAATCGGTTAAGGGATGACTCATTTTTACGTTTGGGTGACTTTTTTGTCTTTTAGTGTTGGCCCCTAAATCCGTTTGTCTGGCCCCTAAATTCGCCAGCAATAATATCGTGGTACCACGTAAGGAACAAAAGCCTAAAAATTAAAGTATTATTTCAAACACAACTGCAAGTTATATGTGGTTTCACATTTTGAAATGCAAAAGTATCAAATGATCACATCATTTGATATTCTTAAATATATAAAGTATAACTTTCACATATGAGAAACATGAAATTTTATGGGACTGTTATTAATACAAAAAACCTAAAATCAATATTGGTAGTTGTACCAAAGACCTAAAAAAATAAAAAAAATAGTAATATTGTTAAAGGGCCCATGCCCATGGATGTGAGTTCCAAAACAGAAGATTTTTGGTTTTCCCTCTCCATGTATATAAAGGATAATTTATCCATGTAACCTAGTTAACCTTTATCAATGAAATCCTTCTCTTTGTTTGCCTCTTCCTTTTTCCCTATTATTCTACTACAAAACGTTATCATATACGAAGCTGTACCGTAGAGCTAAATGGGATCAATTGATTTTTTTTAATTTTCTAAATGGATGATTTACATCAATCAAAATAGTTATGCAATTAATCGCGAAGCTAGTATTGAAATCGCTGGAATCAAATCAGCTAAGTTGTATTTTTTTTTCCCTATGATTTTGATTTTGCCATCCAATATATTTGTGACTTCTTATTGATTAAATCCAACCTGTGATTTGAATTTCGAATGATTTGATTGGTGAATACGTTTTATAATGCAAATACATCACATTTTATATTACTAATGTATACTCGTTGTATGTTTGTGCTGTGATTTAATCACGTCGGTGGGAAACCACAGTTCTATGCGAGGGGAAAGATAAGAAGGAGGAGAACTGTTCGTATTCCGGGTCCGTTAGCTGTCTTGTTCAAGGACCGACTGATACCCGGCCCCAGAAAGTCCTGTTCCAGGTTTCAGCTATTGTACCCGACCCAACTATCATGTTCCGGGTTCCGACTGATATACCCGACCCAGCTTTCCTGTTCCAGGTTATGACTGTTCCCCCTTGCATCTGTCCCGTTCCGTTCTGGCTATGGGGTGTGCGTGACCAAGCCCATTCTGGTTTTGTGTATGTCTAGATGGAACCAAAGATTGGCTAGAGGTATGCAACTCTGACATAATAAGTTTTTATATTGAATATTACTTGCTAGGCTTATATATTTGTTTTAGAACATGCCTAGTTTTATTTATTTTTTGTCTCGAGATAAACCCATATTATATAGATGGTCAATTTAGATTATGATTATTGATCTTGATGATTAAGAATTTTGGTCTTAATACTATTTTGTTCTCTTGAATGTGATATTGGCTTTAGTTGAATGGTGTCTTTTGTTCAATTGGTTATACCAACTCGATTCCAATGTATTCATTTGAAATTTAGAAATACTTAAGCATCATTATTTTCTCCCTAAATTTGAATGTTTTGTGGGATGTAATTCATTTGCTTGACTATTAAAGAGTCGGCATTTTCAAAAGATACATTGGAAATAAAATCACATGTATTCCAATTTTTGTGGAAGAACTCACAAAAGGTGATATGAATCCGAAAATTCCCATTTCTCTACTTCATCCATGATACTAACGAACCAATATATGTTGAAGTATAACAACAAGAGAACTATGTTTAGTAATATATTCTCTTGGCCTGTTGAGATAATGAATATTCTCAAATTAAGCTAAATGTAGCAAAATTGAAAATGGAAAGAACCTCGGAGTAATGAGGGTTAGACGTACAGAATCATATAAAGCATGTGAAGAAAAGGGATATATATATCATGAGACAAAGATGTATTTTTCCCCCCAGTAGTAATGACACCAAAATACAGGTATCAACTGAATATGGGATGAATCTAAAATGCAACTCTAGCTCCCATCATAAATGAAAGAGATGGAAATGCACCTGCTCATAGATGTTGGTATATACAATGTAATGTGTGTATCATAATAGCAACCAATTTTCACATCAACTTTAATGGCAACAAGAATTTTGCCTGGACAATTGACTATCTTATTCAGTTGAACTAGATCCAATGTCTGCATTTATGGAACGAAAACACCTTCTCTAAAGCACTTGAGATATATTGGGTAAACTGTAATATATATTCACTCTAAAGTACTTGAGTTGAACCCCACTTTTGTTACGTAATAATGCCACACCACTTATTAAAACTCTCAAGACCCAAATGTCTAATTGATAAGGAATATACACCATTTGTTGAACTAACTCCTTATAATGTACCCATGATGATTGGATCATCGAGCGAAGCACTGCTCAAAAATTTGTTGCCAAGATGGAATAAAGACCAAAAGTAGCATAAGCTCTATATGTACTAAGGGATAATCATACCTTATTAAGTGCAAAGGGTGTTCATGCCTGAACTATTACCTACTTTTTTGGAAACTTACAATGAGAATGGAGTTGATTGCTTCTATAAATTATTGAATATGGAAGGAAGCATATTCTTAGAAAATTAATGTGTCAATCTAGTGAATTACTGAACTTATATGAACCCCAACAATGAACTAATTGGGATTGATTCATAAAGACTTTAACATAACCATAAGGCACATTGGTTGTGACACGATATTCCGTTTTGAAAGTACTAACTATGGAATCACTTCATTTGAGCGTGCAAGAAAATAAAATAATAAAATGCGAAGTTACGGCATCTATCACAATCAATGATTTCTAAAGTTACTAGATTTTCACTGCCTCCCCTCATTATGCTCTAGAGTAAGAAATCACGTCAATCATCTTACAAATTTTTTCTTTAGTAAAACAAGATTGAAACCATCTTGTTTTACTTAGATGCAAATAGTAAATAACTCATTCTTCAAAAATATAAAGTGTTGCTTAGTGAACATATATCCATGCAGAATGCGGACCATTCAAATGATTTATGGCTCTGGTGGATGATTCGATGCATTGAATCAGTTATTGCTCACAACAAATGATGCGTTTAATTTTTGTAAAACTCTTAGCACATATTACACAATGCAAAGTGCAGAGTCTCACCACCCTTGTTAATGTTATATAATTTACATCAAAAGGACTTGATGAATATTGCATGTTTAATAGGATCAATATATAGCATCTTACACCCAATGGTCTTGCAGAGGCTACCATCAAAGGTTACAGATGGTGTCTAAGGAATAGGTTATGCGTACCAACCTACCTTTTATTTATTTGGGGATATGCAATGTTGCGCGCATCTTTACTTAATTCGTTTTAGAACCCAATATTAGTCAACCTTTTATGCGTACCAGTTGGTAAATGAATTTAAGCCTGACATTTGTGGTCTTACGTATTTTTGGTTGCACTATCTATGTGCCATTACGAGTCCATATCGTACTATGATGGGTCACGAAAATGATTAAGTAATTTTGTTGGATATTTACTCTCAACAATTATCCGCATCTTAAAACCTTTGGCAAGAGATCTCTTACCGCTAGATTTGCGGGATATCACTTTAATGAGACAGTGTTCCCATTGTTAGGGGGAGATAAGAAAAAGTATTATCTAAGGGAACGACAAGAATTGTTGTAGTGTACTCCCACTGTGTCTCATATTGATTCTTGTGCTCCACAAATATAAATGTGAAGTGAAAGAATAATCGATTTTCAGAATATACATTGATGTCGCTAAAGTGATGAGATCACACATACCAGCTGCAAACCTACCTATAAGGTTACAAATCCTCAATAAGGGATATACACCTGTTTTTGGGTGAAAACTGTTTCTGCTAGTTTTGGTAATTTTGGGTGTATGGATGAGAAACGAGTCTAGACCCTAAACAATGCACTGCACGGGAGTACTTTTGATTCGAGAGATCAATCTGTACAATCCTGGCCTAAACCAAGAAATGGCCATTCCAGGCTTGCTTCGGTCACAAAGTGAATGAGAATGGTTGGTCTTAGGGAGGGAAGCGAAGAAAGTGTTGAGACCATAATCGTTGATTCTGAAGGTGTGATTGTTTATGACTTGTATCAGAAAATAGAACTGACTAGCATAATGGAAAGCTATCAGTTGATTTCGGGATACTGTGATGTTCTCTGACCAAAACTTATTGTTTGGTGGAAAATAGGTGAGGCCTATTTATACAAGTCATATTGAAATGTACCCTAGTCTCGTAGGAAGTGGAAACGATTGAGTGGTGGAGAAATAGAGTAACGTGTAACTGTCATACATTATGCTTCCATGATGAAGGAAGTGAATTCGTGTAACCGTCAGACCTTATGCTTCCATGATGAAGGAAGTGAATTTGTTTACACCATTACTTTTCACCACCACTAATTGTCCCACTTCATGACACTTTCTTGTAACGAGAGCGTTGTACGCCACATGCTGTAAACTTCCAGACCAATACCCTGATGAGCATCCCCCAGTTTGTGACATGCTTGATGTCTCGAGTATTTTCGTGGAAAACATGTAGCACTTTGCTAGTATAGCAAGTCAAATTCAAGGGACTTACCGTAGGAAAATAACATGTAATACTATTAGGCTCATTTTGGCTGGTCACGTAAAACTTGCCATAGGTTTGTCAGTTCGGTGGCGAACTTCGATGGCAGAGATCGCATCTCATGAAGGAGGGTAGCCATTGATTATGGACACCTTGTGTTGGCGCCTGACAATGGCGCAGTGGTGTTTTGGTGTACGCCAGTGGAAATGTTGCATGGATGGCATGGCTCGTGTATGCCAGTGGCACAGTGGTGCAAGTGGCGCCTGTCATAGCCATGGCCACTAGATTTAGGCAGCTGGTCGCCTGAAACTTGCTACAAGTCTGTCAGTTCGGTGGCGAACTTGGGTGACTGAGATTGCATCTCATGAGAAATGATGGCTATTGATTATGGCCGCATCTTGTTGTATAGAAAAGTGGTGCCATTGGCATAGCGGTATGCCAGTGGCGTAGCCATGGCGTTGTGGCATGGACAAAACTAGGATTCGGCTCCGTGACCAAAATTAGGGCTTGGCAGCGTGGCCAAGGCTAGGATTTGGCGGCGTGGACAAAATTAGTCCTTGGCGCCGTGGCCAAAATTAGGATTTGGTAGCGTGGCCAAAATTAGTGCTTGGCACCGTGGCCAAGACTAAGATTTGGCGTTGTGGACAAAATTAGGGATTGGCGGCATGGCCAAGGATAAGATTTGGAGTCGTGGCCAAAATTAGGGTTTGGCGGCGTGTCCAAGGCTAAAGTGGCTCATGGCATGTTACTGTGGCATAGCGGCATGTTGGCATGCCGATTAATATGTTGTTATGGCAGGGCGCGTTTATCTTTCTAGTTAGCATGGTGGCGCGGCAGGGTGCGTTTGGACTTTAATGTATGGTGACAAGTTTAAAGCAACTTGATTGGTTAAGAAAATGGGTCGGCCAAACATAAGGCGCGGCCACACCTCTAGTGCTTGTGATGCATTTAAAGTGACCTGATTGGTCGATAGGAAGGATAGGGACGTCCAAGCATGGGCGCGGCTACACTTCTGGTGTGAGTGTGGAGGCTTTAGAACAACCTGATTAGTCGATGGGAAATGGTGCCGGAAAGTATGGGCCCAGCCACAACTTATGTGTGTGTGGCAGGTTTAAAGCGACCTGATTGGTAGACAAAGGAGTAAGGGCCAGTTGGTAACATGGGGCGTGGACAAGTGGTGTCAGCTATACTACAGCATGGCCACACTTCCCTCATTGTTTCTCCTACTCCGCGGCTCTGTTTATTCTTTGCTTTATGACTGAGTATTTTGTGCAAGGGCCTTAACCTCGGTACTTGGAGGTCCGTGCTACTCTGCTGCGAGTGAACATAAATCTGTCATGCCATACCAATATTAAGGGTTCTTCCAGGGAACATAAGAACAAGAAAAGTACTCAGAAGACTCCGGTATTTGTGAGCAATGCATCTAGGAGATTATACACCCATTAGTCTCTATACTAGTGAACGATTCATCTAGGAGCTTGAGTTTCGATATAATATGAAGAGAGACATAGGTGCTCATCAGATTTTGATATATTCTCCAAATTCCCTGTGGAATACAGACATATCAATGTCTACTACATCTGATGCCGGGTCAGGTAGATAGACTTTTACAAATTTAGCCCTGAACTAAAAACCACCATCAACAACACCATAGACTAAGGTATTGCAACTACACTTAGTAGAAGTGTGGTTGAGGTCGTGGATCCATAAAGGAAGTTAGAGAGACCACTTGGTTGGATCAATCCTCACCTAGAAAGAAAGTAGGTGAGGAAGGCACAACTTATTTATATCATCAGAAATCATCTCATAAGATTGTCTCTGAATATGTCCATGTATCAAACTGGTAGAAGCTCCAAAGTTTCATGATTCCAGAGAACAATGACATCCCAAGTGGATTATGAGAATGCACATGAGTCAATGGAAATATCATGCGATCATATTGATGATTAATTTCATATACATTTTCTTAAGGAAATAGAGCAAGATGAGATCGAATCAAGCTCCTTGTTACTTAATGTCAATAAAGAGCATATTTGGCCTAAATAATCCAGGTAGAACTTGGTTCTTTAACAAACATACATGTATTTGGTGTGGTAGTGCTAATCAACCAAGTGTAAAGCCTATTGGACATACATGATTAATTTGTCACAAAGCATAATGAGAAGAAAGTAGTCTTAAAGTATAAAGACTTGCCTTGTGGCGCGAGGTTTCTCACAAAGCCCTGGAATTGTTCTCTTGTAATGAACGTTATAGCGTTCTGTTACTTAGTTAGCTTGGTAATTTCAAAAGGACTTGAAATGAAGCATATGTATGTGGTTGTTATGTATTTTTGAAAGAATCAAGAGATAATATTTTTTTTCCAAAGTGACTCTAAACCAGAGAGTGCGTTTACAGTTAGATAGAACGCTCACTTATAGATTGAAGCAATCAGGCGGATGTGGTATACCCGTCTAAGTGACTATTTGATTTGGAGGGGATATACAAGTAAGGTATTTTTCCTTGCGTATTAACAAGAAAGTTCCTGATTTAGAATTATAACTATCTATGTCGATGGTACATACATGATGGGTAGACCTTAAAATCTATTTGAAATCCGAATTTGAGATGAAAAATCAGGGGAAAGCTCGACCGAATACTGAGCTAGTGGTATATTATTCCACATGTTTGCATATGTCTAAATTTGTCAGGAAATTTAATAAAGACATGCATCCTGATAGCACTCCCATGATTAGTCGAGGTTCAAATGTAAGTAAGTGACCATTTCGTCTAAAGGAAGATGACGAAGATGTGTTGGGGATGAAATTCCCATTTCTAAGTACAATATACGCATTGTTGTACTTAGTATCGTAATATACTCGATTAAATTTTACATCCTCAGGGAACTTTTTAGCTAGATATAGCTCAGCGCCAACGCAACGTCATTATAATGGTACAGTGAATGTAATCATGTACTTAAAAGTGACCATTGACATGAGTTTGTTTTATCCATGCAAAGAAATAAAAAGGAATGCTAAAGGAACTGCAATCCAAAGGTTGTTGATTATGAAGGAACAATAATCTCTTCTCCAACGAAAGTAATCAGGGGGAGATATGGTAGACTATTTTCTAAGTCATTACCAATGTTCAGTTTTGAAAAGTACATGACAAAATGAATTGTATGGAACAACTCTGGAAGTAATCAAGGGGAGATGCCGATACCAGAGGGAGGATCCAAGGATATGATTAGGGCTGTACATGGTACAGTTTGGCACGGTTTTAGCCTAAACCAGTACCAAACCCATAGGTAACGGTTTCTTAATTTATCAAATTGTACCATGCCAACTTCTATTCGGTTCGGTTTGGAACCGAACTGTCACGGTTTGGTATAAAACCGTGGGATTACCAAAACCGTTAGTTCTATCAGCTCCTTGAAACTGACAGTTCAGAATTTGATAGAATACAGAAAAAGGCAAGACCAAAGATACATTCGTACTCCAAAAAAAAAAGAAAGAAAGAGTTCAACATTTTCTCAATTTTTAGACAAATTCTAGATGAAGACAAAACACTAATTACATGGCTAGTCTATTAGTATTTTCTCTTTCTCTGCAACCTCTAAAGCAATCCTTTCTCATTTCTCCGACGCATCGAACAAAATGTACCTGTAATCAAACACCACTCTAGAGTTAGATGCAATTTTCAGCTGTGACACAACACAATGGACTATATATAATTTATATTCAAGAAGGGAAAGGGAATAGCATGTACTCGGTGATGATTCATTCAGATAATATATAGTCGTGAACTGTTAATGTTATATAATATATTTGCATTTTCTTGGTGACTAGTTATAAGCTATGAGTCGACAAATAATTAAATTACATTAACACAACAAAATGATATTAATACAAAAACATAGTTAAGAGAATATATTTACCAATATATAGCAAGCTCGGCCGCACGGTATCAATCTTCTTCCTCTATGTGTATGAACATAGAATTGGAAAAAGTGGCTAAAAATTCTACAATAAGAAATGACAAATGATCAATTCAATAAGAATTTTATATTTTATAAAGCATGAATATAGAAAATGTAAAGAAAAATACCTGAGTCAACTTCATCATCCGGTTCCAAGTTAGAAGAATCAAGATCAGTTGGTGTTCGTAACCAATTTTGAGTGCAAATCAATGCCTCAACTGTCGTAGGCAGTAAAGAACTACGATACAGATCAAGAATGCGTCTACCTGTACTAAAAGCAGATTCGAATGCCACAGATGAGATGGGTATAGCCAATATATCCCTTGCCATCAACGCCAAAATAGGATACCTCGTAGAATTAATCTTCGACCAACCTAATATATCAAACTGCGGGTTTCTTTTTTCACGTTTCTCTCTCAAATAAGTCACCACCTCTGATTCTACCTCGGCAATTACACCCTCCTCGTCTTCTCTATCTCTCTCTTCTAAAAGTGTAGCTAGAGCAGTATCAGCACCATCTCCCCTAGAGGATTGAATATCACCACCAACATCACTACTTGTTACACTTGACACAGTTTGTGCACTTGAATGGAGAGTCTTGTACTCTTCGTAAAGAGACATAAAATTATTCATTACAATTCTCATTAACTATGATTGCAATGTAGGACCAGTGATATCCAACTTGTCAAGAATAAATTTTAATCCCCGTTCTTTTTCTTGCGGATCAAGCAATACAACAATGTACATCAGATGGTTCATCCTTTCATAAAGTCCCCAATATTCATTATATTTTTCTCGCATTCTTAGACCCATGCTAGAGAGAAATGGGTCTCGACTGTCTACCCATGTGTTCAATGTTAAATGAATAACACTCACATTAAACAAGAATTCATGAGCAGTAACATGAGTAGATGCTGAGAACTTCACAGTAAAATCGAAAAATACCTTTAAAAACTTCACAAAGGATCTGGCATACAACCAATATTCAGCATAAGGAGCATGCAAAGGAGGGGGTGGAGGGGCCTTTCTCTTGCGTTTCTTACCTTTCTTGCTAGTAGCTACAGCTTCCTCATCAGAACCTGAACCACACCATTCTTCCAAATACACATCCCAATCAACAGACCCTTCAATGTCATCACCAACAGAACTAGAAGTAGAGGAAGAAGAAATAGGAGGAATGCGACTTTCACTAAAACAGAACTTTTTCTTGAATGCCTTATCACCATACTCTAACCTATTAAAAATTGGTTCATAATATATAGCCGAGTCTAACATCAAGAAAGTTGAATTCCATCTGGTATCAACATCTAAGACCAATCTCTTTTTGCATTCAATATTTTCAAAATTAACATACTCCATAAATTTATGCAATCTAGCTGGAGAACTCATACAATATTTGACGACTGCTCTAATTCTATGAATTGACATGTGGTACTCTTTCATACCATACTGAACAACAAGGGCAAGAACGTGAGCTGCGTATCTAACTTGCAAGAAACTTAGAACTAATGGTAAATTTTTTGTTAGCACCCTATCTTGCAGATACTTGATAGCTACATTGTTGGCACTAACGTTGTCTAAAGTTATAGTAAAAACATTTTCCAGACCCCAATCTTTCAAACATGCTTCCAACATCTTACCAATAGTCTCACCCGTGTGACCTACAATTTGAAAGAAACCAATGATCTTCTTGTGCAGCTTCCAATCTCTATCAATGAAGTGGGCAGTTACAACCATATAGCACATCTTCTGGATTGAGGACCATGTATCAGTGGTGAGACAAACTCTCACTTTGTTTGCCTTGAAATAGTTCCTCAACTTGTTCTTCTCAGATTCAAACAAAGCCATAACATCCCGTCGTATAGTTGCACGAGATGGAACCTTGAATCTAGATTCAAGTACTCTACATAATTCCTTAAACCCTACCCCTTCTACCATTCTAAACAGTTGCTCATCTACAATGATAAAAAACACCAAAGCTTTTCGACATGCATCCTGACTAAAGCATACGGCCACCAGTTTTTCACTCTCCCCTAGCCTAGAAGGATGGAAATCAAGAATCGTCTGTCCAACATCCTTTTTAATATATATTGGACATCTCTTTAGATGGGCAATTAAAGAAGAAGTCCCATTCTTTACAGGGTCTGCCTTGAATGGTTTAAGACAATGTTGACAAATTGCCATTATAGAAGGTGCTTTTTCTCTTGTGAAGTGACCCTCCGTCCAAACCCATGAAGTTACTTTACGTGTCTTGTCAACCTCGGTAACATCAGATTCAACAACAGTAGAAGGTACATTACCATCACCATCACCAGTATCTTGTGAATCATGTGTAGATGGAGGTACATGGGGTGGTGGTGGTGGTGGAGGAGGAGGACGAGGTGGCAGCATTGCACTTGAAGAAGTAGAAGCCTGCAAATAAAAAAAGAGAAGACTTTCACTACCAGTTCATAGTATACATTTAGTTCTCAATGAGACTAAGAGCTCATCGTATCTCTGTCTCAACGTATCTAACAAGAAAATCCTGAACTCTACAAATAAATGTAATCCATGTAATTATTTTATATTAAGAAAAAAATAATCTGAATCAAATAACACGATTAACAAACATGCAACTTCATTAACAAAAAAAAAAGTATCATAATCCATGGTTCTATTTGCATTTGAATAACAACTTAAAAAAATAAAAGCTTGCAAAATGAAACAAATTTGAACTTACTGAGGGTATTGATCGAGAATCTGCCATAATTGAATCAAATAAGCCTACAAAATTAAAAGTACAATATCAAATTATGAAACCCTAACTTTTAAAGTTTCAAATTATCTAACTTAAATTAATAAAAAGTAGAAGATTATAGAATGATTAAAATTTCTAACCTTTTTAATGAAGAATTGGATGAATTCTGTTGTTTAATTACACTGAAAGTGATTGACCAGTGGTGATTCTGCTAAAATGAGAAGTAAAAATTGAAGAAGAAGAGAAAGAGGAGGATGAGTATCAATGATTTACTACTGGTAGTCTGGTAGTGGTGGAGCCATGGAGGTGGTGAACTGGTGGTGTTACAGTGCAGCCGCGCAGCCGTGAGAGTAACTGTCTGTAAAAATATAAAAATGAAAAGAGGGTTAAGAATTAGGGCAAGCTATTGGTTTTAAGGATATGGAGAAGGGTAGATAGAGGGTATATATTAAATATAAAAACTATATTTACGGCTATGCATTAACGGTTTTACCAACAGTGTAACAGTTCGGTTTTGCGCAAAACCAACACCGAAACTGTTATGGTCGGTTTACTGATTTTTTGAACTGTCCCATTGCCATGATATAAATGGTACGGTTTGGTTTGCCTTTAACGGCTCGGTTTGACGGTTAATCCAGAACCATGTACAGCCCTAGATATGATGTCGACATATTTTACTTCGAAATTGAAGATATATTGTACTCTTTTTCCCTTCGATTGAGAATAGTTTTTCCCAAAGGGTTTTGTTACTCGACAAGGTTTTTAGCGAGACGACACTAAAAGCATCAAGTATGTTGAACGTTAAAGACATAAAGATCGCGTTGATATTATTGAAAATATCTGAATCAAAGAAATGAAACATGATAGTCCGTTAAGCAACGTAACTTCCAGAATCAACAACATGGTCCTATAAACATTCAAGTCACCAAAGTAAAGTGTGATAAACTCCTTTTGACTGTATTAGACTAATGAAAATTGCCTGACATCAGGGGGAGCATCTAATGGTGTATTGAACTATTTTCCTTCACCGAGGTTACTTTTTCCCACAGGGTTTTGTTACTCGGAAAGGTTTTTAATGAGACAACAACAAAACACCGGGAAGTAATTTCCTAGTTAAGGCTATTGTCTTTCCGACGAGCATTTTCTGAATTAGGAGCTTTGAAGAAACTAGTCAACTTCAACATAGAAAAGTGATCATCGGGAACAGATCACTTTTACTTGCATCTATCACGTTGTACTCTTTTTCATTCGTCAAGGCTTTGTCCCACTGGGTTTTCCTTGTCAAGGTTTTAACGAGGCAACATATTCAAGTCCAATTATGTTCAAAGTTTGCTTAATATTGTTTTTTTTTTCTTTAGTTCAGGTTTTGTCCCTCTGGGTTAGCCTAACAAAGTTTTAACAAAGCAATTAACTTAGAATCGTCGATCTTTGAAGATCGTATTACATGTGATGAACTACATGTAAAGTACGCGACAACATGTGAAGTACTACATGTGAAGAGTTGTACCAAGGTTTTATCCCAATGGGTTTTTTCTTGTCAAAGTTTTAGTAAGGAAATTGATTGCGACACAATAGTCATAAAGGAGAGAACTACATTTGAAGATCAACATTCGAAGCCTATATGTGAAGCACTGCATATGAAGTTTATTGAACCACACAAGGGGAAGTGTTAAAGTGCCCATGCCCATGGATGTGCGGTCCAAAACAGAAGACTTTTGGTTTTCCCCTCTCTATGTATATAAAGGATAATCTATCCAGGTAACCTAGTTAACCCTTATCAATGAAATCCTTCTCTTTGTCTGCCTCTTCCTTTTTCCCTATTATTCTACTACAAGAAATATTACTTTTTCATGTCAGCAGTTTAACTTTTCACAATTAAAAAAAGACAAACTAAGAAAAAATAAATGCATACATATATATAACAGGAGATTTTTCTTTGGCCCCTTCATTTTTTGGGGCTAGGGCGGCCGGCCATCCCTCCCTACTTAAAAGATGACCCTACATATAATTACTAGGGCATGTAAAACTCCTAACGTGAGATGCTCAAACCAAGAACTACTAACCCCACCACTATGATAAGTTGCAACTGCTGTATAATCTTCATAGTACATACATATACTCAACCTAGCGCCAAAGTTTCCATATGAGTATACAAAACAAGGTGCGGGACCTAATAAAACATATATTGCTTAAGAAAGTGCTAAGGAGATTATAAGCGGGGATAAGGTGTTCATCCTTATTGATACGAGAATACTTTATACATCACATGTTCACATACAATAAGATGAAAATCATGATAAAATACAAATTTTGTATATTGTAATAATTAGTAAACCGCAATACATCATATGTATTAAATACATGAATTTGAAAAAAAGAATGGAATATCCTTTGAATTAGGATTCCATCGTTTTGATTTAAAGAATACAACTTTTTTATTAAGATTAAAATGTTCTAAATAGGAGTAATGCGCAAGCCTAACTCCTGTATATAGACACCGATTCTCATGTAAGTGTAAAACGATGTCATTCCGGGATAAATTGACCATGTTGGCATATTTAAAATGACTGTAGTAAACGAAATAAGGCTACCAAAAAACCACTGATGGCATAAATAGTTTTTTTGAAATTAAACGAAAATGAAAAATATAATCATGCAAATCACTTATTATAAAGTGATTATAAACAGTTATTATCGAACCTATTATCAAGTGATCATTTCGTTGTCGTATCGTCTTGATCTTGAATCCATGGTCAATCACATAAGTGATATTGTTGTTGTATTGTCTCGATCCCGTATCCATAGACGATCACACGAAGTGTGCACCGAAGTTGTTGTATTGTCTCGACTTAGTCCATAGACGATCACACTTGGTAAATGACTTATAGGTTGGTAAATAAAAGATTGTGGTGTATTTGGATACCCTCGTCTTTTCAAGATTTATTATCGACTCATCCTCATGACAACAACATTAACAGAAACTTCATATTCTTCAACCATTTATGTGTCCTTATGGGCCTTGAGCAAGCCAACTCAAAGAAGCATGCAACATGTTCTTTCGCATCACCAATCAATAATATTCGTGAAGACTTCAATCATATCACAACTTATAGCCGTAGAGAGTAAATATAGTTACTTTGGGACGATAGACCTTTCAAATTCAGTCTTTTGCTTTTAGTCTCTAGTAAATTGTCTTTGCTTTTAGTATAGTTTATTATTACTACGAGCTTAGTGTAACGTAGTTTGGGTCTGTAATTCTCATTGCTTCTATATTTCAGTCTATAGTATTAGGCTTTTAGTAACTTTAATATTAGTTGTAATTTATTTCTTCTCTGGGAAATACCACCTGATGAATTAAGACAAAAGAAAAAAAGATAGACAGTAAATGTTTGGGCAGCACACCTCAGCATATGGTCGTAAGTACATGACTAGCACCTTTAATCAAGCACATTGAATTCCTCTTCCATCAACTAGGACTCAGCCGTGTCCATCAAAAGTATAACTTTTCTTGTGGAAAGCATTAAACGAAGGCCTTCATACCTTCGATACCAACACCTCCCCCCCCGATGCAACTCTGATTCGAAGACCGCTGCTCATGCCTTGCTTTGTTTTGTTTTGCTACTTTAGATTCATGGCATACCATTTCAATTCTAACTGATGAATCTTTGGGTATCGTATATCCTCGTTAATAACCCTTTAATTAGTATAATAAATGAAAATGACTAATTTCTAAAAGCAGTGCACCGTAAAATTACGAGGTAGCTGTTATATATATGTATCAAGAGCGTTATAAAGACTGTATCTGCTAACCTCGTAACCGACCAAGAGAGGACCTTAACGAATGTTTAAATGGAAGAAGTATTTCCAAGATTTTCGTTAAATATAGGGGTGTTAGAAAATAATATGGTACTTGTATCGATAAATATATCGAAGACATATCACCATAAGTAATTTCTCTCAAATGTGCGCATTTAAAAGAAATAGTGTATGTGAAATGTATCAAGTAGATAATGGATATAAATTCTAGAGAGCTTATAATCGCATCATCGATGGAAATGGGATTATTGCCTAATATAAAGTAGTATTTACAACGAACACCCAACCTAATGAAGATATCCCATGATTATCTAGTTTCAAAAAGGACAACCAAGTTATAAATTTATACACACCAGAAACACTATGAGAGATTAATCTATTTCCCATTTTTATGATGAAGCAGTGTTTGCCTGTCAAGTGAGAGGCTGAGAATTTCTCTTGATGGTTCTTATGGCTTGGTTTGACTAAGAAAGTATGAAAGGATACTTTTTAAATAGGAGTTCACTTATATGAGTGAAAAGTGGTGTTGTTTCTATGATAACTACAAGGCTAAGTTAATCTAGAGCACTCATGAAAAACCAGCATTGTTCAAGGCTAAAACGAACACAACCGAGAACCGAATTTGTAAGGAAATAAACTACGTGATATTTACTACATCGGTTTACATTATAAAGTTGATCAGTGTAAGACATCTCGTTCACTGAGCAACTAGTAAACCCGTTAGGTGTTCACTATGGAAGATTCAAAGTCAAAAGTTATTTCTCCTAATATAGTGACGTTTCGCGCACAACTCTCCAATGTCTGCATTATAGTTTAAGGTTAAAATTATCGTTTTGTGTTTCTGTGGTACAATTTCATTCATGTGGGGGATTGTAAGAAATATTTCATATGTGAATGGAAATTGGGTTAAGTGGAAATAACAATTAAGATTAAATCTATTGGGAGAAGGTATGATCTAACGGTAGATGGTCACAGGAGATGGTCAAGATCAGTTTGTGAATGGACACGATCTTTCATTAGGGCATAATTTGATGGCCACAATTATGTCTCTTCAGAACCGTTTTGCGCATCTTCCAAAAGTTGTTTTTTCCTTAATAAATAACTTATCTTCCTGTTCGTGAAAATAAGAGAAAAAAATCTTAAGTTTAGTTTGCAATTTTCGTTGAATGTTTTCCGAGAATCTGTAAGAGAGTTTGTTCTACAAAGTTTTGCGTTCGTTGTCCGGTGTTATCGAAGTGCTGTGAAAAACATCGAGGTATTGTTGAATGCTGGAGACATATGTCATTACCTATAACAACATTATATACATGGCATCAAATGTCTTAAATAAAAAGATTACTCGCCTGAATACACCCTCTTGATAGTTTGGTTTTCTGATTTCCGTTGTCAAGGTGCGTCTCTTTCTTCCTACTTGTTTATATCTTGTTTTGACAGTGTTGAATTGGTTCTATATGATCATGTCTTAATCAAACAAAAGGGTGTTTGTATCATTGTTAGTGTGTTGTCAAGAACTTTTGATAAGATAAAACTAAAACCTTGAGTTACTAATTTGGTTGTTTGAGTTAATTTGTATATAAAGTGTTTGTGTTTATGACAAGTAGAATCCTTATACAATTACTATTGTATGGAGTAACATTCAGTAATCAAGATAAATATACATTTCCAATAACCCCGACCTTGTTAATTTGGGTATGACCCAACCTCGTGAGTTTTATATTTTTGTAATTTTTTTATGTAATGTTTTTGTATGACTGCTATTTGTTTGGGAGGGAAAACTCTAAATTTACAGCGGGTTGGGATCCCGCGAAGTGTTCCGCAAAAGACAGTGCAGTGGCCCCCTTACTAAACCACGGGGTTTGGGAGACTGTTGTTTCTTATGGGACTCACCGTAGGATCCCAACTAGCGGTGAGTGTTGACTTTTAGATGAGTTTTACCCTTACTGGTAAAAATAAATCATGAAAAAGAAAGATCAAGGAAAGACCAAGTTATCCTTTCGATCAACTTATCACTCCCGTGCATCACCATAATTCAAATGTTCCACATTCAAAAATAAGAATCAAAAAGAGGTGTGGTATTGAAGATGTTTTTGATTCCGTCCTTGCAAACCTCCAAACTAAGCTCTCACCAAATCTATTCATCTTTCTCCGTGTGTCTGAATATACAATCAAATTAAAGTCCCAGACCGAGAAATGTCTAAGAAATTTGACCCATATCCCCCCTCAATGTGTGTCGGTAGGAACCCCATTTTTTGACATTTTGAACTCCCACTACTAAAGAAAAGCAAGGCTACTACCAGGGGTAGCAGTGTAGCACGAAGAGTTGCAGACAAGTAAAAGACTCTGATCCATCCAATTCTCATTGATGTAGCCAATCATCCCCTTAATCCTCATCCTTGCCCAAAATGTCTGCAAAGAGAATTACTCAAAGGTCAGACAACTATAAAAGGGATTGCATTCACAAGAGCGCCACATAAATAAGAAGAGAAGAGATTCCCTTACCATCTTCAATGCTGGCATTGTCATCTGGTACATAGTCACATATGAAATCAAGGGAGATAGGTTTCTGCAACCAGCTTTGCGTACATAGAAGGGCTTCAACTGTCCTGGAAGATAGCGAGCTTCTCCATGGAGTAAGAATGCGCTTTCCGGTACTAAATGCAGACTCTGAAGCAACTGAGGACACTGGTATTGCCAAAATGTCCTTCGCCATAAGTGATAGTACCTTATATTTTGTACTATTAGCTTGCCACCAAGCCAGAATATCAAAATCCCTGATACATGGTTCACAGTCATCCACCAAATACCTCTCAAGTTCAGACTTTGGATGAGTAGATTGAACATTCATTCTTCGCCTTCTCTTCCTCGACTCAAGCATATCCTCGATGTTCTCTTCCTGCACACAAACTACCATGTCATCCAAACCTGCAGCAGTTGTTGACCCAATACCTAAATCATCAACACAAATGCAAGATCAATATTAGTAAATGATGATGATAACAAAATTTATAATTTTTAACGTTGAACAAAATCGATAAGTAAACTTATAAAACTGATATCACCTTCATCTGCATTAGCATTTGAATACATGGTGTTGTACTCTTCATAAAGTCTTTCCATATCTTGTTTCACTGCTTTCATTACACTCCCAACCCTGAAATCTTGTTGCTCATACAAACATTCAAGATCAAATTTCAAACCTGACTCTTTCTCTCGAGGATCAAGCAACTTAGCAAAATAAAGAACAGAGTTCATATCTTCATAATCCCCCCAATATGAGTTGTACTTTTTAAACATTACTTCTGCCATCCTAGAAATATGAGCATCTCGGTTTCCTAAAGCTCTAAGACGAACCAACTTCTCATGAATCAAAGCCAACTGCCATAAAAACTCATGGGTAGTAACCTGTGTTGAAGCAGAGAATCTAACGGTGGCATCAAAGAAGATTTTTAAACATTTTACTAGACTCCTAGCATATGACCAATCTGCAAGATATGGAGCATGATGACGAGGCTTGTTCTTTTTCTTCGTATTCCGATTTTTAGTTACATCTCCTTCACTTTCAGATTCACTAGAACTAACAAAATATTCTTCTTCATTAATTACAACAGTGTCATCTTCAGGATTAGGTAAAGCTTCACATTCAGCTTCTCTAAAAATATACTTATCTCGAAAGCTCTTGTCTTCTCTCTCTAACCTCTTAAAGACCTTCTCATATGGAATGGCAGCTTCAAGCATTAGATATGTAGCATTCCAGCGGGTCTTCACATCCAAGAAAACCATCTTCTTACAATCAATCTTCTCAAGAGCAGCACATTCTTTGAATTTTTCTAACCTAGAGGGAGATCCAGTGACATACTTGACAACTGATCTGATCCTACTAATTGACTTGTGATACAACAACACAGCATCTTTGACAACAAGCGCAGCACACCTAACCTAATAAATGTACAAGCAAACATATTTATAAAGAATTCATGCAATAAGATACGCTGAACATCATATGTAGTGAAAGACAATAAACACTAAAGAAGTTAAGATGATGTCTACAATGCCTTGATAAGTTAAGCATGAGTATTCTGATGTAGTGAAACAAGTTTAACAAGTTAAGCAATAAGACAGTAACCACTAGAGAAGAAAAGCAATCTAACCTGCATGTATTCCGCTCTAACTGTTGCTCCTGTCCAGTTGATGACACTGGTTTGAAGATACTCGATCGCCACCATATTTGCACTGACATTGTCCAAAGTAACAACGAAAAGATCTTCTAGCCCCCAATCCAAAGAAACATTTCTCAAGCATTTTCCCAATTTCCACTCCAAAAGATGACCCTTGATCTGGCAAAAAAGGATGATTCTCTTTTGGAGCTTCCACTGAATATCAACGAAATGCACAGTCACACACATATAGTTGAAGTTGTTTGGAGAGGTCCATGTATCAGTTGTGAGAGAGACTCTTTGTTTACTTTCCTTGAAATATTTCTTCAACTTTTCTTTCTCATCTTTGTAGATTGACAAAAGATCTCTGTATATGGTCATCCTACTTGGCACCTTGAATCTTGGTTCCAACTGTTGACTATATCTTCTAAACCCTTCTCCTCTACAATTCTAAATGGCAGTTCATCTATTATTACAAACTCAGCCAATCTCCTTCTACACATATCCTTGTCATAGCTAACGAAAACCAGTTGGGATGACTGTCCTGGTCTTGGTGGTGGAAATACTAAACTCTGTTGACCCTTCAACTTTTTGTTTGGATTATCAGACATGTGCCTAAATGTGTCTTCATGCTGGAGGTGCCATTTCCTCGACTATCGGCTTGCAACTTCTTCTTGCAGTGCTTACATTGTGCTTCTTTGTCATTGAGCCTTTCAAAATCATTCCATACTTTCGATCTCACTTTCCCCTTCTTCTTTGGTTCACTTTCGAGTGCGGGTCCGGTGTAGCCTGTTGTGTGTCTTGTGCGGCAACAAATTGAGGTGTTATGGAAGTTGTCAGTTGAGTAGACTCAGCTGCAGGGATTGAGAGGCTGGAGATGCCCCTGCCATCTTGCGCTGATAACGAAACTGAACTTGATCCAAGCATTACCACTTACACATTTCCAACAAACATGAGTTCCAACATTTAGTTCTTAATACAAGCACAAATATCACTACTCAAGAAGATAAGGAAGAATAAAGGATTCTACTTAAGCTCAAGCAACAATTTGGGAATGCCCCTTACGCACCCAAAGAAGCCTATTCCACACACACATCATGCATTTCCCTCATACTGATCCACCAAGTATATTCCCTTCCACACACAACATACAACAATCTCCTGCTATTTAAGAACTAACACCAAAAACAAGTATAAATTCCCCTAAGCAACATCAGTTTCTCAATATAGCTACCAAACCCATAACAAGTGGAGTTTTGTAAAATGAATTCCCCTAATCAAATACTACTAACAATGGAAAAATCAGAGATGATATGCTTGATTTTACTTATTATAACTAGACCTAGTCAATCACAAAAAACCCTTATCAATTCCCCTAATAATTTACTGAAAAAATTGACAAACAACAAAAAAACTTATTAGATGTAAAATTGACAAAAATTAGAAACCCAAGTTGCAATCATTGGTGTTAATCCAAGATCGTAGACTTCTACTAACATGCAAGATAAAATTCATTCAAATCACCATTAGGGTTTAGAAATCATACCTTGCTTTATCAATCAAATATCAAATCAATCAACACCCATTAAAAGTTTAAAACCCTTTTGCTCATAGTAACATAATACATCAACAAAATAGTACCAAATTGTTTGGGGTGTACCAATCCCTTTCTAAAATATATTTTTATCCTATATACATATTGGTACATTAGGGGACAATGTGGTACCCACATTAGCAATCTCCTACAAAAGACATTCTCGGAGGAAAAACTTTTTCTTCTCCACCTTTATAAATTTATATCATTTTGTCATCTTCTTTTTGTAATTTTTGACTTATGTTTTTTATTATTTCCGGTGCATCCCAAGATGTTAATCAAAACTTAAACAACCAGAAGAAAGGTGTGGGGTACAATTATCACGAGCCTTACTATTGGGCAGTTCGTTCCGCCCTCGCAAATTCAGGCTATTGTCAATTACTGTCTTGACCGTTGATTGTGCCGGGGAATCCCTTGGATTTGAATATCTCAAATAATTCATCTGATGATCTTAATGAGAAGGTTAGACTTAAGATAATTCCCATATATAAACAAACAAATGATCTTCTCCATTAATTGCATCTTTTTGTCAAATCGGTAAACAGATTTTTAATCCAACCTTTTCGAGTGGGGATGATTAGTTTTACCACTACTACAATAACTTGATTAAAGAATCATTGTTTATTCAACAGCAGCCGCTTTTGTCAATGTCGCATTTCCAACCTCGCCGCATTACATTAACGGTTGGATGAAATGTCTTAACCCCACAATTATATGATTTATAAGCATGCATTTGATATAATAACATAAGTATTTAATATTGAAACATTTGTCTATTTGTGAAGACTTTAGGTGGGTAATATAGTAGTTAATGGTAATGGGTCACATATTATTTGAAGCTCGTTTCCCCCACCCCCACCCAATAATCCAAAACACGAGTCCCACCACATGCTTGACCAAGTTCATCAACTTTAGTTGAAAAAGATAAAATGAGTGCTACAAAATTGTCATACACAATTAGGGGCGACACAAAATGATAAAATAGGAAATAATTGGTAGGTTATTTCCAGAGCGTTTTTTTTAATGACCAAATTACCCTTTATAATCGGTAAATAACTATACAATCGGTAGGTAATCAACAATCGGGAGTAAATTTAGTTTGTATGACTTCCGATTATACAGTATCCCCAAAATAAAATCCTAAATCTTTTGAATTTTGATTATCCTATAATCGGTAGTAAATAAAGTTATATTGACTCCCGATTATACAGTAAACCTTTGTCAAAAATGCTACCATAATCGGTAGGGAATTTAGGTTATTTAACTTCCGAATATAGAGTAGCCCCAAAATCAAATTTTGCAAAAATCCTCTTTTATTTTGGAATTTGGGTTGAGCCTATAATCGGTAAGAAAGGAAGAGTTATCATGACTTCCGATTATACAGTGGCTCTCTTTGAAAATATCCTACCATAATCGGTAGTCAATATACTTCGTATAACTACCGAAGATAGAGTAGCCCCAAAATCATATTATGCCAAAATCCTCTATTTTTCGAATTTGGTTGAGCCTATAATCGGTAGTAAATGAAGTTACCATGACTTCCGATTATACAGTATAATCTTTGGCGAAATCTACCATAATCGGTAGTCAAGATAGTTCATATGACTATCGAATATAGAGTTGCACCAAACTACCGATTATGGATTAACCTCCCGATTATGAAGGGGCATATAAATATTTTCAACCTATTTTATCTTTTGTGTCTCCCCTAATTGTGCCAGGCAAAATTGGGTATGATGATATTGAATCTTGATTGATGGCTAGCTTTGTTATAATTAATCGGTGAATGCGATGAAAAATGTACAAAAACACGGATATCAAATCATTTTTCCAAAAAGATATATACAAATAAAGGAAATGTTACTTTACCCATGTAAGAAGAAGATAGTTGAAGTACTACTGTCAAAACTAAAAAAGTAGTTCAATATAATCCCTAGAAAAGAAGAAAAATCTAGACGTCCTATCTGAATCTTACTAACCTCATCAGGCCACCAAACTCATACAACGAAATCCCGATATTTTACTTACTTACAGTCAGTCAGTCGCAAGTATTAAAATGATATATTGTGTTTAATAGTACATCATGAATTTTTCTTGTGCATCGGCCATGAAGAAGTTCCACCCACTATTATGATTAGGGTTACTACTAACAAGTTGTTTAATCTCCTCAAGTTGTTGATGATTTTGATGATCAGACCACAACCCATTTTGCCTTTCATTCCATGGATCATAGCTCAGAGTACTAACACCACCACCACTAGGAGTAGGAATTGATGTGGATTTGTGAACTTCATCATGATCTTCTTCTACTCCACTGGTTATATTGAAATTACAGAAACCTTCATGATAAGCCAGATTTTGTTCATGAGTACTTCCAACAAAAGCAGGAGTGGTAGTAGAAGTGCCATAGCTGACTTGGTTTGAAGTGCTTCCATTATCAGAAGAACTACAACTATGCTGAGATTGATTGTCGCTCAGTAAGCTCATTAAATTAGGTGGTGAATAAGTTGTAGTGTTGTTGTTGTTGTTATTCAAATGATTTGATGAATTCATTAAAATGGGTTTTTGATCATAATATGTTGAAGATGGCGACGATACCTGATAGGGTGAATGATGATGAGAAAATAGGTTGATATTTGTGTGATGATGACGATGATCTGGAAAAGTAGAGGGCACTAACATTGTCGCACTAGTACCAGAATTATTGGTAGATGAAGAAATGAGTAGCTTTTTCTTGAGCTTAGTGTTCCAGTAGTTTTTGATATCGTTGTCAGTTCTGCCTGGCAACTGTGCAGCTATTATTGACCACCTATACCAATTAACAAGAAAAATATCTGATTAATATTCTTCTCTAAGAAAAAGAAAAAAACTGAAAAGAGGAGAGATCTAATCAAACTTGGCATTCATGCATTATGAGATGAGCTATTCTTTGCAGATTTATGACAAAAACAAGAAGACTTTTTATTTTTTTTAATTTCTTTTGAAGCATAAACAAGAACAGTTATTCCTTTGTTTATGTCGTTTATTTCACTCATTTTAGAAAAAAGAAAGGAAAAAAAAGAAGAGATTATCTTAACTTCATAGAATGGATCAGAAATGAGAAACTACTTAAATTTAAAGATCGATGAAAATGAAGTAGTTGTATACACACCTGCTTCCAATGCTAGAATAGAGGGTGCAAATGATCCTATCTTCATCATCAGAGAATTCCCCATGTTTAATGTTGGGTCTTAGATAATTAAGCCATCTTAATCTGCAACTCTTTCCACATCTTTTCAAACCTATAATTAACAAACAAGCAGCCAAATTTGAAAGTAAGAAAAGAGAATTCAAAGCCAAAACAGAAGATCATAGAAATTAATAATCACCGCATGCATAAAAGTGTTTTTCATGATGATTCCATGAAGAAATTTAAATGTTACCTGCTCTGTGTGGAAGAGAAATCCAATTACTACCAGTTCCATGTTTTTCTATAAACTGCTTGAGTATCAAATCTTCTTCAGGTGACCATGGCCCTTTCTTCACATTTGCTTTGTCACAACATGGTGCTCTACCCATCTCTCTCTCTCTCTCTCTCTCTTTCTCAATCTTTATGGTGAATCGGTGATACTACTTTGGCTTCAGTGTATAACTGATAACTCTCTCTTTAACTAGTCTAGACTCTTTTGAAAAGACAAACTAGTAATCTTCGTATCTTTTTCTCTTCACTACTCTTTTGCTAAATGGACTGCCTTTACTGAGATTTAATACTTGCCTTTTGGTCACTTGAACAAATGCTCAATACATAAAAGAGAGAGAGAGAGTACTTAGAGTCACAGATAGATATCAGTAAGTCAATGCATATATATATATATACTGACACTAGTTTCATTCGAGCTAGCTGATTGGTATGTCGCACGCATATTCTAAATATAATAGCAACCCTATCAAGTAGCTACACATTATTTGCTCGATGTCTAGTTTCTATATTATTAGCAAGCTACAAATCTAACCCTTACCTGGGTCGTTTTTTCTTTCCTTCGATCTTATCCTTCAAAGAATCCAAGGATTATTTAGGTTGTCAAAGCATATTGATGTTGGGGCGGCTATATATATATATATATATACCGATGACATATTGTCCAGCTAGTCCAGCCAAAAATAAAGGGAGTGACTAAATACAACTCTCATTTTGATTAAATGCAACCATGACTAAATACAACCCACGTTAATATGTAATTAGCTAAGTACATACTTATAACAATTTTTTGTTAAATACAACCCCCACCCTGTTGACCGATTTAAACTGATTTAGTCTACCAGTTATGTAGTATAACTATAAGCCTGTAATTCTTCGCATGATCCATCCATGACTCAAACTTTTCCCTCCAGAAATCATGATCACTCTTTTTTTTTTTTTTTTATCTCTTCATTTCCTTCGCAGCTGTGGAATTATCGAAGCAGGAAAAATTTAAAACGGCTTCCTGCTGAGACGATGAACAAGAAAAAGCAAGATGGTTCATTCGCAGGAAAATGCAAAATTTTAGCATCACAATATTAAATTGAATTGATGATTTGAATTTTCCTTTCTTTCAAACTACCGGTCCACCAACGTGATTGCAACCCACCATTGATAGCCAAATCACAACGGCACGGAAGGTTTGTGCTGCTATAAAACCATCCCATAAAATCTAAGTATAATATAATAAACATTCCATAAATAAAAATGCCAATTAAATCGTTAGATAATTATTTTGTTATTACGGTTTGAATTGAGTCCATTGACTCAATCGTATTGTATTTAGTTATTTTGAAAATAAAAAGTATGAAAATTCAAAAAAGTAAAATCTTGATTGTATTTAATCAAAATTGGGTTGTATTTAATCACTCCCAAAATAAATATATTTTCCAATGACAATTTGAAAATAATCAAATACTATTATTTGTTCCACAGTCACTCTGTATGTTTCCAAGTTATTACATCATTTGTCTGCTTGTAAGGATGGTATATATAGATATATATTGGAGCACAAACATAAATTAAAAACTAAAGGATTATTATACGTGGGTATCTAGTATTCATAGTCATTTAATAAGATTTGGTTAACAAAATATGGGATTGCCTAGTCCAAGATTGTTGTTGAGAGGTTTCCTGATTGGCTTCCATCCGTTGCATAGTTTGCTAATCCGTATGCTACTTGGTTTCCTTCTCTATAGTTGTGTCTATTGTAATGTAAAATTTGTTGCATGCTCTGTTTTATATCAACAATCATTCATGTTCAGCGGAAGATTTTATGAAACACATGAGATATTTAGAGTTCGTCTCAAAAAGAACTTTTGGTCATTGCCTTTCGGTTACTAATATGGTTATCATTGTCAGGGCCTAAGGCTCGATCCTTA
Source organism: Papaver bracteatum (assembly GCA_023529315.1). Classification (NCBI taxonomy): domain Eukaryota; kingdom Viridiplantae; phylum Streptophyta; class Magnoliopsida; order Ranunculales; family Papaveraceae; genus Papaver; species Papaver bracteatum. Next base: position 1,770,763 of record JAJJWX010001826.1, on the reverse strand, counting down.
ATGCAATGCCATTCCCAAAGGTTGCACAAGAGTCATTACAGGTGGGTATCCCCTAACATCTTTTTCGGTGTTAATTTTTAATCGTTGCCTATTTAGATTGGACAAGCCTACTGAGATAGTTGTTTTTGTTCTTAAGTTGCTTGTTGGGTTACCGGTGGGTGGTTCTCCAGGGACAACTAGCGGGGTGATATTTTTTGCCTACTCATATTCATGTTTGTTGTTTAAGTCTTTCGTTAAGATGTCTTCAAGGTTTTTTTGCCTTTGTCTGAAATTGAGCTCATTTATGGTTGTCCATAGGGACCCGAGGAAAAAACATTATGTCATTAAAATGGGTTTGGGTCAGTTCCTTGCAAGTGTTGCGAGATGGTCATTTGAGGATTTAAAGCGACTAGGGAGTTGTGGTTGGTGTATTTGTTAGAGCATTGCTCGATCGAACTCGCATGCGTTGCTATCTCAAGCATGTTTGTCAATGTTAGTGATCAAAACTATAAAGTCTTGATTTCTAGTCTACTATAGCTAAGGTCTCGGACTAGGATAGAAAGTGTAGTTGAGCTCATGAATTCCATGGCAATCATCATACAAGACGAAGGACTACTCAAGGAACCAGTGGATCTTCATCGACTAAAAGGTATGTGGAGACTTGAACTTATATATCACTCAAAAGTCTATCTACTCTATCTCCTATCTTGAGACAAAAGTCGTATTACTATATAGACTAAGAATATACACATGTGACATTTAGAGCTGAGTATATCCCGCTTATCTATTTCTCGAAATGTGTGTTGGTAAAGCTTTCGCTTTAGCCAACTTCATCTTTGCCTAGTGACGAAAGTCATGTTATGTTTCAATCACTTTGGAAATTTCTCTGACAAAAACTAGTTTGTGAATAACAACTATATGACATCCTCTGAGAATGTTTCAATGATTGAAATGAGAGTTTAGACAATATAACCACTGGGGGATATAAACATTGTTGTGGTAACATATATATGTATAAGTCCTTAGCACTTGAACCGAAGTTTGCGAACTTTGTTGATCAAGTGAAAACCGAAACTTGAGCAGTCAACCCAGTCCGCGAACTGACGGAAGTTCTCGAACCCGAGAATTTCTGCTGGAGTTTGTGAACTCTAACCGGTTAACTTGAGTCCGCGAACTTGAGTGGTTATGTCTAAAAACGATGTTCGTGAACTTATCTAAATTATCTAAGAAATGCTATTGCAAACCGTGGCTTTATAGTTCATGGATTAATTCGAGTGAATCACATCGTTTTTACTTCAATTGTGTCTTGTGTAGTACATAAGATCTCATAGCAATTGAACAACTCTCTAACTAGTTCATTTGAGTCATTTGGACTAATTATGGTGAAGAAGAATATGGTTGATATGAAAGTTATCATTTGGCTAACCATTTGGTTGACTAATATTGAACCAAATATTGTACATGTTTGGGTACGGTTACACAAACCCAAAATCGTCAAGTACATGTGTGTATGGCAAGCTAAGTTTTTGATCTAACGGTTGAGATATATTAACTTGTAGATAATCAGGTTTTCATCTAACGGTGAATATTGAATGCTTTATTACTAAGCTAACATTGATTGCAAACCCTGATTTGAAAAACTATATAAGGGAGAACTCTAGCAACTGGGAAACAAAACCCCACACATTCTGTGTGATACTAGTTTGCTAAGCTAGAGTCAATTCTCCTTTAACCTTTGGTTTTCTTCTTCTAAAACCAGGTTAACGACTTAAAGACTTCATTGGGATTGTGAAGCCAGACCGATATTAATTTTCTTGTAGTTGTGTGATCTGATCTTGCTATTTCTATCGTACGAGTACAATTGCAATAATTGGCTTGAGATTTCTATCTCCGATAGGAAAGATATAAAAGTAATCATAAACATCTTCGTCTCATCGTTTGTGATTCCAAAATAATTTTTTCGCTGCGTCGATTAAGACTATTGTGAGGTGATTGATAAAACTGAGCTGTTCTTAGGGAATATAAGTCTGGTTTTATTAAGTGGTTCATGTTCACCTTGATTTATCAAAAGATGGAACAAAACTCATAGGTGTATTCGTGGGAGACGAATTTATCTATCTTGTCGACTTTTCTGTGTGAGACAGATTTGTTTGCTAAAGTCTTCGACTTTGTATCGTAGTAACTCTTGGTTGTGGGTGAGATCAGCTAAGGGAATCAAGTGCGCAATATCCTGCTGGGATCAGAGGCGTATGAGCATAACTGTACCTTGTATCAATGTGAGATTGATTGGGGTTCAACTACAGTCCAGACCGAAGTTAATTTGGAGTAGGCTAGTGTCTGTAGCGGCTTAATACAATGTATGTTTAATCTGGACTAGGTCCCGGGGTTTTTCTGCATTTGCGGTTTCCTCGTTAACAAAATTATGGTGTCTGTGTTATTTCTTTTCCGCATTATATTTTGTTATATAATTGAAATAATACTGGTTGTGCATTGTTCAATCAATTAGAATATCCGACCTTATTCGTTGTTGATTTAAATTGATTGACACTTTTATATTGGTCTTTGGTACCATCCAAGTTATCTCTCTTTGATTAGACTCGCGAATCACATTTGCTTGAGTAAATCAAATTGAGAGATTGAGATAATAACTCCTTGAGTATTTTCTATTGATTGAGTCTAGTTGATTCTCTAGAAAAAATAACTCGGAGTTGTCCATACAGATTGCTAATCGAAATATTGGGTGAGGTTGTTAAACCCTCGCTTTTTCAATTGGTATCAGAGCAGGCAAACACATTCAAGACCTTACAAGTCTGTGTTTGTAGCGATCTGACTCTATGGACAAGAGTAGTATATCTGATAAACACGTCACCAGAAATAAAAACTCTGTCTCGTCTAATTCTATTAAAGAGAAAGATTCCTCTATCTCAACCATAGACGAACCCTGTGTTCAAATTAGACAGATAGATCCTGACATGCGTTGTTCTGATTACATTTCAAAATAGTCTATTTCTCAAAATAAATGGGAAACAACTGAAGAAAGTAAGTTGATTCTAAATCTTGTTAGAATCCAAGATGATAGACTCAATCAGATGAAACAACATGTCAGTGTTCTTCTTGGCATGATAAGAGACTGCAAATCCAAAGAAAATACTGAAGATCATTCTTCATGTATGACACTTGATGCATGCCTTAAGAAGGATGCGTTGGAAATAGAACATCACTTGAGTAAGCTCTCTATTCAAAGATGCTCTAAGCAGTCCAATATACCAAGCACTTCGGCTACATCTGAAAATGCTCCAGCACCAGAAGTAGAAATGGAGTCCCTTCCAATTAAGAAAGTTGTGCTAGTTTCCTCTGATCAAGGAAATTCTACACCATGTGGAAGGAAGAAATCTCCTGACAAGAATGTTAAGACTAAACTGCCTAATCACTTGTGTGATCAGAAAGTGTGTCACTTTTGCGAAGCAAAAGGTTCTATTAGACAAAAGAGAAACTCTAAGTTGAATAAAAACTCACTTGTTCAACTTCAACACACCTTAGACTTAATTCTCAAAGGTGTAACTAACATTAGTATGTCGAAAACCTTTAGTTTTCATACGTACCATGTGTATGTTACCAGGAAGGTCAGTTCAATGAGTTCCTCAAATGTTTGGAAGCAAAACAAAATTCTTAATAAGCATCGTCTGATGAAATACCAAGCTATTGTTTCTGAAAATAAATTATCTCTTGATTTGAGAAAAATTCCAGGTGAAAGAAGGAAGAATGATGATATAAGGAATAACCTGATAAAAATGATTCAAGGTTACAAAGAAATTATCGATAGGTTGTCATCCTCCTCAAGTCAAGACTCTTCTGGTAAGAACTTAAACAGTGGCTCACATTTTGATGACAGTGAGTTTCATAATAATTTCTCAAATCAAAAGGAGTTTCTCTCTAAATTCAGAAGGAAAAAAAGACTTGATCATAGACACAGTTCCTTAGATGAGCTCAATGCTCATACTTGTGCTAATTAATCACAAGGTTAGGAACTTGCTCATAAAAATCCTGACAAGCAAGATGTGTAAAAGTCAGGTATACTTTGGCAATTTGCATTTTGTCTAGTTGAGCTCTTCTCTTATCGTTTATAGCTAAACTAGTGTCTGCTGAAAATATTGCCTAAAAAGTATTTGCAATGCTTTTTGGTTATTTTCCTGTTAATTTCCCTGGGGTGCTCTATGTTCGAATGCATACACGGGTTACCATTTCGAGTTTACAGCTTGGAAACCCTAAAAAGCCCTTCTTCTAAACGAAACCTTTAAATAGCCGACCTATTGAGTTACTTTAGTTCATGAACGCTTACTCTAGGTCATTACCTAGGTTTTCAAGAATGTCCTCCTCTTCATCTCTCCATGGTGTTTTTGCTAAAGGATTTCTTGAGAAAGGTTTCAACGTCGAATTGAAAGGAAGGAAGAAAAGAACTCTTGTAGAAGATGATGTACCCAATGCCTCATGCTATTATGCGTACTCACATCAATATGTTAAGAATGAAGATATGGTTTCTGCTGAAGTGGTTCATGACTTTCTTAAATACTTTGAGAAAGCAAAACTGCAACTTGTTAATACAATGAAAGATCTTGATGTGGTTAAGAGTGAGTTGAAAAAGGTTACTGCTGACCTTGGTCTCATGAAGACACATGTTAAAGAACTTTTCAACAAGGATATCTTCTCGGACACAGTTGATATAAATCACAAGCTCAAAAATCTCAAAACCTATGAAGCTATCGAGCGTGAACTTTATCTCATGATCGGTTTCTAGTAACCTGAGTTCTTATTATATAGTAAATCTTCTATTGTTTCTCTTTTGTTTAGAAGAATAACTAGTGTTTTGGAATAGCCATTATTGTGATTACACATAGCTATATCCAATATTTTTCATCTTCTTGTTTTTAGATTTATTGGTTTAAATTCTAAGTTTGTTTGGAAGATGTGGTTGCAATATTAATCTTTATGGTTTTATATATTGCAATATTTTGATGGGATATGTGTGTTTGCGGCCGTGAACTTGATTGTCCCATATTTTGTCAAAAGTAAAGTCGTTCGTGAATTGATATGCAAATATTGATAAAAGGATGAATAGACTTTTGACAAACACAAAAGTTAAGCCTATATTGTCAATTATTGATGTAAGATAGGTTAAAATCTTTTGTGATTCACGGATTATGTTTATTGTGTGTCATTGTGCAAATGGTGATGGAAACATAGAATGAATCCTTGTGAATTCCGCAGTAATTGAGCTTCCATGTTCTATATTTTGTGTATTACTATGAGACTCCGTATTGTGACTTATGTTGAGCATTAGACAACCAAAGATGATTATTTTGTGATTAGATTAGTTGTGTTCCGTAAGGCACTTTACGTCGAGTATTTTTGAACTAAATTAATCATCTAGCATGGTTATTTAGTTAGCACTCCATAAGTTTTTCTCATGTTGAGCATGATTTACTAGGATAATTATTTTTATGATTAACTTAGTCATTGCTCCATAGAAAGTTCTTATGTCGAGTGTGGCCAATTAAATTGATTACTCTTGTAATTAGTTTGGTTGAGTACGACAATTAGATTAGTTGCGAGTTTTCTTGTGATTAATCTAATTGATTTATTAAGTCTCCATAAGTTTACTTGTGTTGAGCATATTTAGTCAAATTAATATTGGATCGCTTTGGTTAATTTGATTGAATATTTCTTGTTGGATTCCAAATTCATACTTGTATGTAATTTTTTGAGTCTAAGGAAATCCTTCTTTTCTTTTTGAAATTAAGGTCGCTCTTGTTGTTCCTTATGGAACGACATATTATGGGGGATAGTTCTTTTGAACTTGTGCTTAATTGCCAAATCTTTGTGGGGAGTGCGGTTGTGGAATATTAGAGGGGTTATCTTGCGTCTTTATAAACTCCTTGATGAATGCATTTAGCTTCGGCTTTATGATTGCATCTAAACAAGATGATACACATTTACCTTTGGTTATGAAATGTCTATTACGGAAATTTCCTTAGGATCCCGTTCTTGTACCTTTGCCAATTTTATTGACAAAAAGAGGGAGAATTAATATGTAGTTTACACTACAAATACATATGGTTTTCGGATCATTATGTAAGGGGGAGTGGTTTCCATGTGAGATGGAGTATTGACTAAGGGGGAGTGAAGTATCACCATAGTATTGTTGTTGAAGTTGTGTTGCAATTGGACTTTGACGTTGTGTAATAATACTATGACACTATATAACAATGATTGAGAACCGATGCTTTTCTCATTGTTATAGATACGGATTTTCAACAACGATGATGCTAAACTTACAACCTTTGGGATCATTGGACTACTTGGTTTTTTTTTTTTTTTTTGGTAAGTCAAAAATTTGATTAATAAATATCAAAATTTATAGGATAGATTACAAGAGAAGGGATCAAAAGATCCCAAAAACTGAAAATTTACTTGAAACGAAAGTAAGAGACATAGGGATATTCAATAGCTGTTAGAAAATTTGGTCTGCCAACATGGCTCATAATTTGACCATTTCTTAATAAGCAACCTCTTTTGGCCATGTTATCCGCTGCGAAATTCACTTCTCTATACGTGTGTTCAAAAGAGATTGAATCATAGTAACCTTGAATCATCTCCCAATGAAGTTTTATCATCCAAGGAACCTGCGAAGTAGAGAAATCATAGATTGCACTAATCGAGTCTGAACGAACAATAACTTGTCTCATACCCCAGTGAACTGCCCATTCCAGACCCGCCAGAATACCGTAAACTTCTGCCAGATAATTATTCGTCGTACCAAGACCGATACTCATTGCTCCCATCACCAAGTAATCAGCGTTTCTAGCAACCACACCAGCGCCCGCACGACCGGGATTACCCTTTGCCGCTCCATCGCAACAAAGAAGTAAAACATCCGTAGGAGGAGGACTCCAAAAGAATTCCAGGGGCTGGATATTTTTAATCAATCTGTGTTTAACTCTAAAGAAATTTAGGATATTCAAATCGTACACCGAGTTATGCATATAACTTTTAATTCTACAAGAGTGCTCATGAACCAGATGCAAAACCCGCTTTTTGATGAATTCCACGTTTGCTGAATTTTTGTCGTAAACAATTCTATTGCGCGTAAACCACAGCTCAGCTCTTAACACTAAAATTGATGTTAACCACAGGTCTTTTATCATGCGACTTTTCCCTTTGGCAGCTTTATAACAAGTAATAAGATCCAAATGAGGATTTAGATTAAAAATGGAAGATATCCAGACCCAAACCTGCCCAGCAAAATGGCACTGCCACAAAACATGCGCTAACGTCTCCTCCTCTGTTTTACACAAGTAGCATCGATTCACCAAACTGAATTTAAATATACTTTAAACTTTATCCAACGTCACACACGCCCCCATTTCCAGCTTCCAGTTTTGTGCTGCCAAGCTTGGATGCACAGTTTTACGCCACAGAATAGCATACTTAACCTCATTACTGAACTTCCTACGAATGATGTCCTTTGCAGAACACACTAAGAAGCGACCCTTTAAGTCTGGCATCCAAACACGCTGATCTTCACCTCCTAGAAGTTTAGGTAATTCAGCCATGTTAACCCCATCTCGCCGTAAGTTATCTCGATGAGAATTTGGAATGTCCCATTCATTATTATTAATCAGAGAAATGACCTTGACCGATTTGTCCAGTCTTTCTTCACCTAGCCTTTTAGAAATACTAGTTTCACCATACCAAATGTCGAAGTATAAAGAGGTAGAATGACCATCTCCTAGCAGCACCTTTGTATTCTGTTCCACCACTTTATAATTTTGCTTAATTCCAGGGAGGATTGAAGACTTTACCCCATACATCTTGATCTTACCATCTCTAGTAGTAAACTTGGCGAGCAGAAAGTGAGCCCACTTCTTGTTTGAAGAACGAATATTCCACCACAACTTCATTAAAAGAGCTCTGTTGGTAACTCCCATTTTAGTAATGCCTAAACCTCCTTATTTAACCAGACAACAAACTTTGTCAAAAGCAACCACAAACTTTCGGCTAACTTCGCAATCTCCCGACCAAAGAAATTTACGAATAACTCTCTCACATTGATCAATAAATTTACGCGGCCATTTGTAAATCGCCATGTTGTGAACTGAGTAGCTAGCAATCACCGCATTAATCAGCACGACTCTATCTTGGAACGAAAGAAGCCTTCCTTTCCACACCGAGAGATGAATTTTGATCTTCTCAATTACATTACAAATATGTCGGTATCTAACAGCTCCAGGCATGATTTGGACACCCAAATAACGATCTGGAAAAGTAGAAACCTCCATTCCCAACAAGTTCTTGATAGTTGTACATCTGCTCAAAGAGCTTCCACCAAAGTACACCTTGCTCTTATTTCGACAAACTGTTTGGCCAGAAGCAGCTTGGTATCTTCCCAATAAATTGAGTAAATTATGAAGACTCTTCATATTTCCCTTGCAAAATATCATAATGTCATCAGCGAAGAAAAGATGAGTAGGAGAAATACCTTTTTTTGACAACATAGGAGTCATCTGATTGTTATGAAAAATCTTGGTGAGGTTTCTGCTAAGAACATCTTGAATCAGGACAAAAATTAGGGGAGATAACGGATCCCCCTGACGCAAACCACGATTGATTTTGAAGAAACCCTCCGGGCTTCCATTCAGAAGGATTGAAATACGAGCTGACTTAAGGATAGTAATAATCCAAGAACACCACGACTCTGAAAAGCCATACCTTCTAAAAACTTCTGAAACGAAAGACCAACTAACAGTGTCAAAAGCTTGGGTAATATCAAGCTTAAGACCTACATTACCGTTTTTTCGCTTAGTTTTTAAATCATTTACCATCTCCAAAGCCATTGTAATGTTTTCATGGATGTTCCTACCTTTCATGAAAGCAACTTGCTCTTCAGAAACCAGATTATCAAGAACTGTCCCTAGCCTTGAAGCCAAAATCTTAGTAAAAATTTGGAAGAAAAAATTACTAAGGCCTATAGGACGAAAGTTTCTAAGAGTGTTCGCACCTCTCACCTTGGCCAAGAGAATAAGAAGGCTAGAATTAGCACCTTGAGGAATAATCTTATGATGTCAACAGTAAGAGATTGCAAGGAAGAGATCATGTTGAATGATGTCCCAACATTGTCTATAAAAGCTTCCCGAAAAACCATCCGGACCTGGCGCGCTATCAACTCCCAAGTCATACACAGCCTTCTTAAGCTCCTCTAACGTTGGAAGAGCATCCATCACAATGCTCTCCTCAGCAGAGATAGAGTTGTGCTCGAAAAGAAAAATATCCTCATCAATGGCTTGGGCATCCCCATTGAATTTAGATTCAAAAAAATTGACTGTATAGTTCCTAATCGAGTCCACGTCAGTAATAGCATTCCCGTTCTCGTCCATAAGCTCTGAAATAACATTACCGCTCCTACGGGTATGAATATTTGCATGGAAATATGCTGTATTACTAGCACCATCAACCATCCAATTTTTTCTTGATTTTTTTTTAGCATAATAGCATTTTGCATACGCACCTCATACAGGCAAACTGAAGCTTGCTTCATAGCATTTAGGAGCACTACATCCTCCGGGTGATCATCTAACAGATGGAGCGCGACTTCCATTTTCTGCTTGGATTGCTTTAAACGGACATGAACATTACCAAAAGTTGATAAATTCCAGGACTTAATAGCGATTTTGAGACGCTTCAATTTGTAAGGGAACTTATAAGCAGGAGAACCCTCCACCGGTTCGCACCAACTGTCCGTAACCAAACGCAAGAAATCTGGGTGAGTGAACCACATTTTTTGAAAACGAAAAGGAGCTCGCTTAGGCCTCGTACTAGCATAAGGGTATCCAACAAGAGTAGAGTGGTCCGAGACTTCCCTGGGGAGAGCTTTACACCTCCAATTCTCATACTTAGTTAACCACGCTTCATTAATGATCGCTCGATCAAGCTTCGAAAGAATTCTATGCACACCAGATTGGCCATTAGCCTAGGTGAAATTAGAACCAAAAGAATCCGCTTCAAAAAGATTATTAGTATCCATCCAATCACTGAACTCTGTAATGGAAGAAGTAATTGGTTCTCGCCCACCTTTTTTCTCCTCATTTCTTAAGATACAATTAATATCCCTCATAACTAACCAAGGGGTATTATTATCCAAGGAAGAAAGATGCTGCCATAACCTTCTTCTAGGAACTTGAAAACAATTAGCATGAACAAAAGAAATAAGAACTCCACCTGTTTCAATTGTAATTGCCTGCCTACTAGAGTTCAGAACTACCGGAGTATCAATATCATTGGATCAAAAAACCCAAAGATTACCCTTTGTAGACCCTACTGAGTTATGAATAACTTCTTTTTTGTAACCATCCACATGAAGTTTTCGAAGGAAGCGTAAAGTACAGTGCACCTTAGGCTCTGCCAAACAGAAAACTTCAGGCTTAAATTCCATAATCAATTCTTTTAGCTTGCATTGGGCATTATCACGCGCAATGCCATTCACGTTCCAGAACAGGACACACATTAAACACCTGATTTGGTTGGTTTGTTTATCTTCGCTTGAACCCCCGGATTGATCCGAGTAGAACTGCGTTTTATTAATCGGTTTCCCAAATTTGAATCTTCTACTTCCGAACCTGCCGTAGCCTCGGTAGCCTATTGTTCCCCTTTCTTAGAAGTCTTTTTGCTCGAATCCACAGGATTCATAACATCTCTATCTCCTAGAGGTACAGCAGTACCCTCAATAGTTTTGAGAATGTTGAATTTGTTCTGTGTCAGAAGTTGTTCACCAGCCACATACGCATCACAATTAGGAGTCGCATAATTTTTTCCATCATGTTTTGGAGTTCCATCCAAACCTGACTTAGTTTGCAGTGTGTTAGTTTCACCCACTAGGCCACTTTCAACTAAAATTATACTCGAGACTGTTAGCTGCTTAGTTCTTTCCAATTCAGCAGCTGTAGCTTCCATACAAGTTTTGAACTCTGAAAAAGCAATCTCCAACTGCTTGACTTTCTCCAGGTGAGCAGAATGCTCTAAGATGGTAGTTTCATCCACCACATTTCGCACTTCAGGAATCACTGGGATATGTGGAGCTTTTTTCCCTTTCCTACTATGAGCAAGCTGCCACTCCTGGCCATCTGCTATAGTATCCCCATAGGTACCCTGACCAGCACGACGATTTTGTCTAGCATTAGTATTACTCTGTTGATTAGCTGGATTATTCTTCTTCCTGCATTCTCCATCATTATGCCCGATGATTTTGCAATGTGAGCAGAATTTAGGTCTTTTGTATATATCAAATTTTTGCCAAAAATCAAGACCCCCCACTGTTACATGTATAGCATCAGTATCAATTTCAGCAAAATTGATATCAATCAAAACTAAGGAATAGTAACCATACTCATGAGCCAGTGTTTTCTTATCAACGACAATTGCTGTCCCCAATGATTTTGCCATAGACAACAAAGTTTTCTCCATCCAAAACTCCATAGGTAAACCAGGAAATTTGACCCAAACTGTATGATGAGATGTTTTTTGCTTCTGCGGATCAAAACTTGGGTACCATTCCAAGAGATTTATTTTCTGAAGTTTAACTATCCAGGGTTTAGCATCAAAAATCTTATTTTTTTCTTCCTGAGACTATAATTTAATAATGAAGAAACCCCTTACCATTGGGATAAACTGAATGCGCCCCAGATTCCATTGTGATTCCATCTCCTCTTTTGCATCATTAAAGTTGATATCTTTGAAATCCATCCTCCCTATGAGGCTAAATCTCCACACTTCACAACCCTCTTCATAGTAATCTTGCGGCAAAACTACAACAGGTTTTCCGTCTTTCAGAGTTGGGGTTGGTAGAGAACTCAGATCTATAGCAGTTGTTGGCAACAATTTTTTTCCTTGTAATTTTTCAGCATAAGTTAACGACTGAGGTTGGGTAGGATCCTGTTGATCCCCCATCACGAATCACCAGAAGATGATCGAGTGAAAGTACGACCTAAAATTTTCAAAATCCCAAATTTTCGCATGAGAGAGAAAATCGATTTTTTTGATCATTGGACTACTTGGAAGTGACAAAGATTTCGAGTATTGTTGAAGATTAGATATGTGGAATAGGAGCTACAAATTTTATTTATATATTTTTTGTATTCCATATGTATTAATAGTTTTGCCACTAAAATTGACAAAGGGGGAGATTGTTAGAGCATTGCTCTGTCGAACTCGCATGCGTTGCTATCTCAAGCATGTTTGTCAATGTTAGTGATCAAAACTATAAAGTTTTTATTTCTAGTCTACTATAGCTAAGGTCTCGGACTAGGATAGAAAGTGTAGTTGAGCTCAAGAACTCCATGTCAATCATCATACAAGACGAAGGACTACTCAAGGAACCAGTGGATCTTCATCGACTAAAAGGTATATGGAGACTTGAACTTATATATCACTCAAAATTCTATCTACTCTATCTCCTATCTTGAGACAAAAGTCGTATTACTACATAGACTAAGAATATACATATATGATATTTCGAGCTGAGTATATCTCGCTTATCTATTTCTCGAAATGTGTGTTGGTAAAGCTTTCACTTTAGCCAAGTTCATCTTTTCCTAGTGAAGAAAGTCATGTTATGTTTCAATCACTTTGGAAATTGCTCTGACGAAAACTAATTTGTGAATAACAACTATATGATGTCCTCTGAGAAACTTTCAATGATTGAAATGAGAGTTTAGAAAATATAACCACTAGGGGATATAAACATTGTTGTGGTAACACATATATGTATAAGTCCTTAGGACTTGAACCTAAGTTTGCGAACTTTTTTGATCAAGTGAAAACCGAAACTTGAGCAGTCAACCCAGTCCGCGAACGTGCGTAGTTCTCGAACCCGAGAATTTCTGTTGGAGTTGTAGCTCAGTTTGAGCCCAAGAACTCAGTCCGCAAACTGACGGAAGTTCGCGAACCCGAGAATTTCTGCTGGAGTTTGTGAACTCCAACCGGTTAACTTGAGTCCGCGAACTTGAGTGGTTATGTCTAAAAACGATGTTCATGAACTTATCAAAATTATCTAAGGAATTATATTGCAAACCATGGCTTTATAGTTCATGAATTGATTCGAGTGAATCACATCGTTTTTGCTTCAATTGTGTCTTGTGTAGTACATAAAAGATCTCATAGCAATTTAACAACTCTCTAACTAGTTCATTTGGACTAGTTATGGTGAAGAAGAATATGGTTGATATGAAAGTTATCATTTGGCTAACCATTTGGTTGACTAATATTGAACCAACTATTGTACATGTTTGAGTACGGTTAAACAAACCGAAAATCGTCAAGTACATGTGTGTATGGCAAGCTAAGTTTTCGATCTAACGGTTGAGAGATATTAGCTTGTATCTAATCAGGTTTTCATCTAACGATGAATATTGAATATTTTGTTACTAAGCTAACATTGATTGCAAACCCTAATTTGAAAGATTATATAAGGGAGAAATCTAGCAACTGGGAAACCTAATCCCCACAAATTCTGTGTGATACTAGTTTGCTAAGCTAGGGTCGATTCTCCTTTAACCTTCGGTTTTCTTCTTCTAAAACCAGGTTAACGTTTTAAAAACTTCATTGGGATTGTGAATCCAGACCGATACTAATTTTCCTGTAGTTGTGTGATCTAATCTTGTTGTTTCTATTATACGAGTACAATTATAATAATTGTCTTGAGATTTCTATCTCCGATAGGCAAGATATAAAAGTAATCACAAACATATTCGTCTCATCGTTTGTGATTCCACAATATATTTTTCGATGTGTCGATTAAGATTATTGTGAGGTGATTGATAAAACTGAGCTGTTCTTCGGGAATATAAGTCTAATTTTATTGATTGGTTCCTGTTCACCTTGATTTATCAAAAGACGGATCAAAACTCATAGGTTTATTCATGGGAGACGAATTTATCCATCTTGTAGACTTTTCTGTGTGAGACAGATTTGTTTGCTAAAGTCTTCGACTTTGGGTCGTATCAACTCTTGGTTGTGGGTGAGATCATCTAAGGGAATCAAGTGTGCAATATCCTGCTGGGATTAGAGGAGTAGGATCATAACTGTACCTTGGATCAGTGTGAGATTGATTGGGTTTCAACTAAAGTCCAGACCGAAGTTAATTTGGAGTAGGCTAGTGTCTGTAGCGGCTTAATACGGTATATATTTAATCTGGACTAGGTCCCGGGGTTTTTCATCATATGCAGTCTCCTCATTAACAAAATTCTGGTGTCTGTGTTATTTCTTTTCCGCATTATATTTTGTTATATAATTGAAATAATACAATTTGTGCGTTATTCAATCAATTAAAATATCTGACCTTATTGGTTGTTGATTTAAATTGATTGACACTTGGATATTGGTCTTTGGTACCATCCAAGTTATCTCTCTTTGATTAGACTCGTGAATCAAATTTGCTTGAGTAAATCAAATTGAGAGATTGAGATAATAACTCCTTGAGTATTTTCTATTGATTGAGTCTAGTTGATTCTCTAGAAAAAACAACTCAAAGTTGTCCATACAGATTTCTAATCGAAATATTGGGTGAGGTTGTTATACCCCTGCTTTTTCAGTATTGGTTGGTTTAAATGTGAGTGAGAATAGTGTGACATGAAGTCACTGCAACTGGGCAGTAAATGAGCATGTATTTAGCTGATTCCGGCTCAGCATTCCAACGATCGCAAAGGTCGTCATTTGTAAGGTGGATGCGGTTAAGGATATAGAAATTTGCTAGATCTTCATTGATTGCTTTCCATAAGAAAAACTAAAATTTTGGTGAACTTGGTAAGGTCCACATGAACTTGGTGATTAAAAGGGGGTTTAAGTGGGAGTGGTTAACTTGTTATGTTTGGCATTTGTAAGCAGTAGCAGTGGTGTATTTTCTAGATTTCGAATGCGGCTAGATGATTCTTTCCGGGGTACTGTCTAGGGGGGATGGACGATTATGATTTGTTGTCTGTGGGGGAAGGTTATTGAGATGATCATGGCTCAAATTATGTGTGTGTGTGTGTGGGTGGGTAGTCGGGAGGTCAATGATATCAGCTACTGTCTGGATAAGGTAGCACTGAGTCGGATCAAGATTTTCAAATCGTGGTATCCAGTTGTTTATAGGTGAAAATAGTTTCTGCTGATTTCGGTAATTGCGGGTGTGAAGGTGAGAAACAGTTTAAACCCTAAACAATATAATGCAAGGGAGTACTTTAGATCCGAGAGATCAATCTGTACAAGTCCGGCCTAAACCAAGAAATGGTCGTTCCAGACTTGATTCGGTCATAAAGTGGAGGAGAATGGGTTGGTTTCATGGAGAGAAGCAAGGAAAGTGGTGAGACCATAATAGTTGATTCTGGAAGAGTAGTTGGGTTACTATGACTTGTTATCAGAAAAGTAAGAGAGCTCACGAGGAGAGCTAGCAAGTAAATATTTCTGAGTGTTGTCTTGTCCGAATGAACTTGTTGTTCAAATGGAAATAGGTAAAACCTATTGTTGATGTGGTTTTTAGCTTAGGGTTAAAATCGTAAAACACTAAACCCTAGCAGACACTAATGTCACAACATTTAAAGCAACAAGCATTTACTAGGCACATTTACTGAAATCTTTAATGTGTCTCTAAAATAATTACTCGGGTATATTTTTCAAATTAGGGTTATGACGAGCCAAACCCTAATTCCCACGTGTGCCAATGGAAAATCATGCCAGCTACACCGACCGCGCCAAGGCATGCCAACCATGCTAGCTGCACCTCTGTGCTAATGGAAAATCATGCCAGCCACACCGACCGCGCCAAGGCATGCCATCCATGCTAGCCTCACCTTTGTGCCAATGGAAAATCATGACAGCCACACCGACTATTCCAAGGCATGCCAACCATGCTAGCCGCACCTCTGTACCAATGGCAAATCATTCCAGCCACACCGACCGCGCCAATGCATGCCAACCATGCTAGCCGCACCTCTGTGCCAATGGCAAATCATGCCATCCACACCGACCGCGACAAGGCATGCCAACCATGCTAGCCGCACCTTTGTGCCAATGGAAAATCATGTCAGCCATACCGACCGCGCCAAGGCATGCCAACCATGCTAGCTGCACCTCTGTGCCAATGGAAAATCATGCCTGCCACACCGACCACGCCATGCCAAACACGTCTCGCCATGGCCCCTCATGTCGAGCCACCATGCTGGCCTTCCCCATACGGCTACCAAAGTGAAGGCGTGCAACAATCAATGGTTTCCCTTCAATCCCAGGAGCAAATCCTGGCCGTCTAAGGTCCCCTCATGCCCTTTGGCCCAAAACCCTAGCTTGGTCACGCACTTAGACAAAGCTAGCCATGCCGGCCGCGCCATGCCAAACACGTCTTGCCATGGCCCCTCATACCGCGCCACCATGCTGGCCTTCCCCATACGGCTACCAAAGTGAAGGCGTGCAACAATCAACGATTGCCCTTCAATCCCAAGAGAAAATCATGGCCGTCTAAGGTCCCCTTATAACCTTTGGCACAAAACCATAGCTTGGTCGCACACTTAGCCAAAGCTAGCCACGTCGTATGTGCCATGCCAAACATGTCTCGCCATGGCCCCTCATGCCGCGCCACCATGCTGTCCTTCCCCATATACGGCTACCAAAGTGAATGCGTGCAACAATCAACGGTTGCCCTTCAATCCCAGGAGAAAATCCTGGCCGTCTAAGGTCCCGTCATGACCTTTGGCCCAAAACCCTAGCTTGGTCACGCGCCTAGCCCAAGCTAGTCACGTCATGCGCCCATGGCTACCCCTTGGCCCCCCATGCCAAGCAAAAACCGCACCTAGCCCATGCTAGTCGCGCCATGCGCCCATGGCTACCCCTTGGCCCCACATGCCAAGCCAAAACCGCACCTAGACCAACCTAGTCACGCCATGCGCCTATGGCTACCCCTTGGTCCCACATGCCAAGCCAAACCAAACCTAGCCAAGCTAGCCGCGTCATTCCAAATGCATTTTGCCTTGGACCTAGCCATGCTAGTCACGTCATGCCAAGCCAAGCGCCCTCGCCTTGGACCTAGCCATGCCATACGCCCATGGCGAACCCTTGTCCCCTCATGCCAAGTCTAAACACACCCTAGCCGTGCCACCCTGTTGGACCTCACTACGCGGCTACCAAAACGAAGGTGTGCAACGATCATGGGACATAAAGCCGTGAGTTAACAACCTTATGGAACATCAATTCCATAACGTTAACGGTTTCATGAAAACCAGTTTCATGCGTTAACCACTTTATGGAACATCAAGTCCATGCATACGGTTACCACCTCCTCCCATTTACTTCCCCACTCCTTAATGAGACCAAGGTACGTTTCTACCTCGACTTGTATAAATAGGTCTTACCTATCTCCCTTTGGAAAACAAGTTTATTCGGACAAGACAACACTCAGAAATACTTAATTAGCTCTCCTTGTGAGCTCTCCTACATTTTCTGATAACAAGTCATGGTAACCCAACTACTCATCCAGAATAAACTATTCTGGTCTCACCAATTTCCTTGCTTCCCTCCCCAAAACCAACCCATTCTCCTCCGCTTTGTGACCGAAGCAAGTCCGGAACGACCATTTCTTATTTTTAGGACGGACTTGTATAGATTGATCTCTCGAATCTAAAATACTCCCTTGCAGTACATTGTTTAGGGTTTAAACAGTTTCTCACCTTCACACCCGCAATTACTAAAATCAGCAGAAACTATTTTCACCTATAAACAATTGGCAACCACAGCGGGAAGTTTGATCTAGCGGCTACAATATCAACTCCAACTCCTGATTTCGTTTCCCGAACGTCAATCCCAATATGTTGGAACTCAGGTCTGGAGCAGCTGCCGAGAATACCAGCACAGAGCACGTCCCTGATGTTAATGTCTCTCCTAATAACGTCGTTACATCACCTACTGACTACAATAACTCCGAATGCTCCCCCTCAAGCGTGACACCGCAAATCACCAGGGCCAGAGCCGTCGTCGCGGCCCCTAATGTCTCATCTAGCATGGAACCTCTAACCACAACTAAGGTTCCAACTACCCCACCGACGGGACAAGAGACCGGAGGGTCTAGGGGAATCCGTCCTTATGTAACCATCGCGGATTTGATGGAACGACAGGAAATGCTCACTAGAGCCCAGAAGGATATGGTTTCAACACATAAGGAAGTACTCGTATTTCTCAAGGCCCTGACAGAGCGGATACCACGTGAGTCGCGCTCGCCAGAGCCGTTTAGGAATGTCTCCAACACCCCCGGTGCTAGCACCTCGGCAGAACACGCCTCCGCAGATGAGGAGATGCACGCTAGAATCCCATCGAAAAGAAATCAGTCGTCTAACTTCGTCACATGAGAAGATCTGGAGTAACTTCTTTGCAACCGGGTCAAGAGCGATGAAATGGAAATGCATCAGCACCAACCCCCTTACCCATCCGAGATACAAATAATTCCTCTGCCAAGGGGGTACTCCTCTCCTTAATTCACCCTTTACGATGGTACCGGGAATGCACATGAGCATGTCTCCCGTTTCTTGGAATCCCTAGGTGAACATGAATATAATCACGTTCTTCATCTAAGGGAGTTCTCAAAATTACTTACCGAAAGGGCGTATACATGGTACAACAACCTCCCGCCGAACAATATTCCCAACTGGAGTAGCATGGTTACCGCATATTACAGGAAGTACTTCTTCGTGTCTGAACAAGTTACTCTCTTAGACCTCGGAAGGATGTACCAGTGGGATAACGAACACCGTAATGATTTTGTCAAAAGATTCAGGGTTTAAGTACTGGACTGTCATGACCCAAACGTGACCGAGCAACAACTAGTGAATGCGTACATCAACGACGTTCTGCAACGATAGAACCAGCATTACTGGATAGGGCTAGACCGACTCGAGCCGAAGATATGCGCGAAACTCGCGAGAACAGACGTCTCACCAACAAACAATTTAACGTTGGCCCCTCCTCTGTAAACATAGTAAATGAAAGAGGGAAAAGGAAGGCCCCATCTGCAGATCATCATCCTAAACATGAAGCACCGGCACAATGGGCAACCCCGCCACGGAAGGCCTCCCCTAAGGCTCCCATGCATCATCATGAAACTGAAGGAAATACCTTCGATTTCCCGTTTCCCATCGAGGAGGTGATTGACCTCCTAGAGGCCTGGGTTCAAGACGATGTTTTCAGACTACCACCTCCCACACGTCCACCAACTGCGGCTGAGATGGAAAACCCCAAGTACTTTCATTACCATAGGTTCGTTCACCACCCGACCAGTGATTGCAACAGACTAAAGCATATTTTCAAAGAAAAGATAGAAGCGGGAGAGATCCAACTAGGAGACGAGGGAATATATCGAGACCCACTCCTAATAAGAAACTACAGGTCCTCTGGGGACTCCGTGCATGATACTGTACAATCCATGATGCAGCATGTATGCGAAATTCTCTATCTTTCCAAGGCGCAACGCCAAGATATTTTCGCAGCTCTCAATCGCGTTGTATCCGGCAAATGACTTTTTCTTTCTTTGGAAATCGCACCAGGGGCGAATCTTTCCAGATGGGCGGAATAAAAGGGGAGGACTGGGGACTGCTGACCACGTCCCATTTAAAGGGTATCGAATTCGACAACACGCTCATCGACGTGACCTCTGACCTCAACATCATTACTTTCAAGACACTAAAGGTTGCAGGATTTACAAAGCAAGACGCTACTCATTCCCCGTCTATGATTAAGAACCCGAGAGGAGAAGCCTTGAACGCGCATGGACACATCAACCTTGAGATCAAGATGGGAGACGCTATAACGCATATAAAATTCTACATTGTCAATGAACTGGGTCACGACATGATATTGGGGAACTTATGGGTACTCGAAAACAAAGCGAAATTATATGCGCACCCTCTACTGACGTCCGCGCCCGAAGGAATTTCTAACAAACCATCCCACTGGTTACTGCATCGACAAGTTATCAATGAAACCTATACATCTGGATAAGACCTGTTGGCCGAACGACGATCTCTACGACCAGTTATTCCTTCCCCTATTCCGTCATGGGGACTTGGCGCGATTACTGGCACGGACGCTATCAAGAAATATTAATGGGGTGCTGTGCCATTTGAACACTTTGCAAAAGGCTTGGAAACTTCCATCGAAACCAATGAAGTCAAGACCTAAATGGTTGCACAACGCCTGAACCCGTTTTCAATCGGAGATATAGTGGTTAAGGTAAATTCGTTTCAAGTTGGGAAGATGACGGTATAAATGACTATTCAAATTGATTCCCCCAATGAAAGAGAAGACGAGCCGGATTTGGTGGAAGACACCCTTTTAGGAGGATATTGCAATCTCATAAACATAGACACACTTGAAGACGTGATAGTTCACTCGCGATGACTCAAGGCCTCCAATCCATAAAGTGCTGTACTTTTCCAGTCACTCTCCCTTTAGTATTTCCTTTAACAATTCCTCTTAGTAGTTGTATTCCCCCAGGATGAATACACCGTTTGTATTCTTGCATGGAGTTTCCCTTTCCGTAAAAAAAAAGAGCATAAATACATCTCTTTCCAAAAAAATTCTCCAGATATCATAGAAATACATCAGATTAACCCAGAAAACCATCACAAAGCCATCATACCACAACCAGAAATACCTTAATAAAAATATATATATATATATAAAGTAAAAGGTCCTTGATGATTTCGCCAGCTTCATGGAACAGAGATTTCGCCAAGGCATTCCAACAATGCTAGATACACCTCTGTGCCAATGGAAAATCATGCTAGCCACACCAACCGCGCTAAGGCATGCAAACCATGCTAGCCGCACCTCTGTGCCAATGGAAAATCATTCCAGCCACACCGATCGCGCCAAGGCATGCCAACCATGCTAGCCGCACCTCTGTGCCAATGGGAAATCATGCCATCCACACCGACCGCGCAAAGGGATGCCAACCATGCTAGCCTCACCCTTGTGCTAATGGCAAATCATGCCAGCCACACCGACCGCGCCAAGGCATGCCAATCATGCTAGCCGCACCTCTGTGCCAATGGAAAATCATTCCAGCCACACCTACAGCGCCATGCCAAACACGTCTCGCTATGGCCCCTAATGTCACGCCACCATGATGGCCTTCCCCATGCGGCTACCAAAGTGAAGGCGTGCAACAATCGACGGTTGCCCTTCAATCCCAGGAGCAAATCCTGGCCGTCTAAGGTCCCCTCATGACCATTGGGCCAAAACCCTAGCTTGGTCACGCACTTAGACAAAGCTAGCCACGCCGGCCGCGTCATGACAAGCACGTCTCGTCATGGCCCCTCATGCCGCGCCACCATGCTGGCCTTCCCCATACGACTACCAAAGTGAAGGCGTGCAACAATAAACGGTTGTCCTTCAATCCCAGGAGCAAATCCTGGCCGTCTAAGGTCCCATCATGACCTTTGGCCCAAAACCCTAGCTTGGTCACGCACTTAGCCAAAGCTAGCCACGCCGGCCGCGCCATGCCAAACGCGTCTCACCATGGCCCCTCATGCTAGCCTTCCCCATGCGGCTACCAAAGTGAAGGCATACAACAATCAATGGTTTCCCTTCAATACCAGGAGAAAATCCTGGCCGTCCAAGGTCCCCTCACGACCTTTGGCCCAAAACCCTAGCTTGGTCACGCGCCTAGACCAAGCTAGTCACGCCAGGCGCCCATGGCCACCCCTTGGCCCCACATGCCAAGCAAAAACCGCACCTAGCCCAAGCTAGTCACGCCATGCGCCCATGGCTACCCCTAGGCCCTACATGCCAAGCCAAAACCGCACCTAGCCCAAGCTAGTCACTCCATGCGCCCATGGATACCCCTTGGCCCCACATTCCAAGCCAAACCAAACCTATCCAAGCTAGTCGCGCCATGCCAAACGCACTTTTCCTTGGCCCTAGCCATGCTAGTCACGTCATGCCAAACCAAGCGCCCTCTCCTTGGGTCTAGCCATGCCATACGCCATGGAGAACCCTTGGCCCCTCATGCCAAGTCTAAACACACCCAATTCGTGCCACCATGTTGGACCTCACTACGCGACTACCAAAACGAAGGTGTGCAACGATCAATGGTTTCCCCTCCTCTCAAGATGCAACATCTCAACCGTCGAAGGTCACCAGGCTAGCAAGTTCCCCGAGCTCGAATTGCCAAGCCACAACAACGTGTTACATGTTTTCAAAAAACATTCATGATATCAACACAAACTGGGGGATTCTCTTTGGGTATTGGTTTGGTGGTCTACAACGTGCGGCGTACATTACGCCCTTCATAAGGAAGTGTCATAAGGGTGAGGCGCCTAGTAAATACGGGAGTTATGTGGGAAACATTCATGGGACATAAAGCCGTGAGTTAACAACCTTATGGAACATCAATTCCATAACGTTAACAGTTTCATGCGTTAACCACTTTATGGAACATCAAGTCCATGCATACGGTTACCACCTCCTCCCATTTATTTCCCCACTCCTTATTGAGACCAGGGTACGTTTCTACCTCGACTTGTATAAATAGGTCTTACCTATTTCCCTTAGGACAACAAGTTCATTCGGACAAGACAACACTCAAAAATACTTACTTAGCTCTCCTCGTGAGCTCTCCTATCTTTTCTGATAACAAGTCGTGGTAACCCAACTACTCTTCAAGAATCAACTATTCTAGTCTCACCACTTTCCTTTTATGGACCTTACCAAGTTCACCAAAGTGGTGAGACCAGAATAGTTGATTCTGGAAGAGTAGTTGGGTTACCACGACTTGTTATCAGAAAAGCAAGAGAGCTCACGAGGAGAGCTAGCAAGTAAATATTTCAGAGTGTTATCTTGTCTGAATGAACTTGTTGTTCAAATAGAAATAATTAAGACCTATTTATACAAGTCGGAGTAGAAACGTACCCTGGTCTCATTAAGGAGTGGGAAGTAAATGATAGGAAGTGGTAACTGTATGCATGGACTTGATGTGCCATAAAGTGGCTAACGCATGAAACTGGTTTTCATGAAACGTTATGGATTTGATGTCCCATAAAGTTGTTAACGCATGGATTTATGTCCCATGAAATTTCCTCACATAACTTCCCATATTTACTAGCTGCCCACCCTTATGACACTACCTTATGAAGGGCGTAGTGTACGCCGCACGCTGTAAACCGCAAACTAATACCCAAAAAGAATCCCCCAGTTTGTTTTGATGTCTCGAATGTTTTTGGAAAACATGTTGTTGTGGCTTGGCAAGTCGCTCTCGGGGAACTTCTTAGCCAAGTGACCTTCGACAGTCAAGATTTTACATATTGAGAGGAGGGGAAGCCGTTGATGATTGTGCGCCTTTGTTTTGGTAGCCGCGTAGTTAGGGCCAGCGTGGTGGCACGTCTAGGTGCGATTTAGGCTTTCCCTGTGGGGCCAAGGGTTTGCCATGGGAGTATGGCGTGGCCAGGGCCAAGGAAAGGGCGCTTGGATTGGCATGACGTGACTAGCATAGCTAGGGCCAAGGCAGAGTGCGTTTGGCATGGCGCGACTAGCTTGGCTAGGTTTGGTTTGGCTTGGCATGTGGGGCCAAGTGTTTTCCATGAGCGTATGGCGTGGCTAGCTTGGGCTAGGTGCGTGACCAATCTAGGGTTTTGAGCCAAAGTCGTGAGGAGACCTTAGGCGTCCAGGATTTGCTCATGGGATTGAAAGCCAACCGTTGATTGTTTCACGCATTGACTTTAGTAGCCGCGTGGGGAAGGCCATCATGGTGGAGCGACATGAGGGGCCATGTCGAGATGTGTTTGGCATGGTGCGGTTAGCTTGGCTAGGTGCGTGACCAAGCTAGGGTTTTGAGCCAAAGTCGTGAGGAGACCTTAGGCGTCCAGAATTTGCTCCTGGGATTGAAGGGCAACCGTTGATTGTTGCACGCATTCACTTTAGTAGCTGCGAGGGGAAGGCCAGCATGGTGGCGCGGCATGAGGGGCCATGGAGAGTTATATTTGTTATGGCGGGGTCGGTGTGGCTGGCATGATTTTCCATTGGCACAGAGTTGCGGATAGCATGGTTGGCATGCCTTGGCTGGGTTGGTGTGGCTGGCATCATTTGCCATTGGCACAGAGTTTCGGATAGCATGGTTGTCATGCCTTGGCGCGGTTGGTGTGGATGACATGATTTTCCATTGGCACAGAGGTGCGGCTAGCATGGTTGGCCTGCCTTGGCACAGTTGGTGTGGCTGGCATGATTTTCCATTGGCACAGAGGTGCGGCTAGCATGGTTGGCATGCCTTGGCGCGGTTGGTGTGGCTAACATGGAATTAGGGTTTGGCTTTTCATAACCCTAATTTGAAAAATATACCCCGGTAATTATTTTAGAGACAAATTAAAGGTTTCAGTAAATGTGCCTAGTAAATGCTTGTTGCTTTAAATGTTGTGACATCACTGTCTGCTAGGGTTTAGTGTTTTACTATTTTCACCCTAAACTAAAACCCACCATCAACATTAAGTCCCCTGCTTAGCTTAGAACAGGTGCCTTGCTTCGAGGTAAGCATATGATGGTGACAGACAAGGACGGAATCGAGGCGTAAATCATTGGAAAGATGGTCAGGAGAATATGACTAACCTTTTTGAGTAGTAAAGAGAGTTTTTCTTCCCGTGTTGGAGACCCTGCATAAGATGTACTGGGAATGAAGATCATTGAGTGGTGAGGCAAAAGTTACCAGCTTGGTCTGGTCGTACATCTCCAAGGCAAAGGGGGCGCGGTCTTGGAAGGTGACGCAAGTGGACAACTTGGCTCGAGGGGCCAAGAGGTAGCGTGGTCTTGGTGAGGTGAACGCGCGTGGATGATAGGGTCACGTCAGTGGAGCAGGTGGTTTGGCATAGTGTGGCCTTGACAAGACGAGACATACTCGGATGGCCAGGCGTAGTGGGGCTGCGACAATGGCATAGTGGAATGTACAAAGGAGGCTAGGCGTGATGGGGCCATGATGATGGAGCGAGGGCCTGGCCGGGGCCGTGGGAAGGTGAGGCGTTTTATTTTCGAGGCTGGTCTCCCGGCCATGATTCCAGCATGTTCCACTTTTTCAGCCTGCGTTTCTCTTTCTTCCTTTAGGGCTTCCATAGTATTTACGCCTAGTGAAGTTGTGTCGTCTTCCCAATTTTCAAAAATATTTCTCCTCATCAAGTCCAGCTTACATCATGTCGATAAGAAGCGAATCTTCCTCGATTCGACCAGGTTCTCCAGCCGAACGTGTCAGACTTGATTCTCGTGACAATCCCCTCATCCGAGTTATTCTTGTTAAGAAGGTCATACCGGTATGTTCTCATTAATCAACATACGTTTCTTTACTTGCTGATGAATAATGGAAGTTTTCCTTCTGTGTAGAGGTATCCTATTGGATCATGTGTTACCGTCAATGATGAGGATGACATGGTTACCCCTTTTTCTTTGAGCTCTATCTTTCCAGATGCTGCATATATGGAAAATACAGACTTAGGAATTTCTTTCCATGAGTATCCCAATGCAGGTTTGTGGTTTGGAACCCACATGAGGTGCCTTTCTTCTAACTACCGGAACGTTGGGGGGTTCCTTGTGCGAAAAGAATTCGTAACTCTTTACACAAAAATATGGAAGATATACGGCCACATTTCTACCAGGAACATTTAAAAGTATTGCTTGTCTGCTTTGGTTTCTATTGTGAATTGTCTCCTTCCAATGGTTGTTAAAATGGAGAGTATGTCTATCCGTACCGTCGCGGAAGCATCTATTCAAAGCTAGGAGAACATGGTGTCTACTTGTGAATCTCTGAAGTTCAACGTTAGTTGGTTGCGGCATCGTCTTGAAATTGTGAAGGTCGACAAGGATGGCCTTCTTGTTGGTGTGGTCTTGCTACAAAAGTTATTCTTAAAGAGAAGAAAGCCTTGGCCGTGGATTCACATAAGGTGGAAGAGTCAATCCGGAATTTGAAGAGCAAGACTTAGAGGTATCAAAGTCGTTTGAAGATGATGCTTTCTAGAGATTACCACCTTTTGGACGGGCTTTTATGAGTTATGCGGTTGTGATATGTTTGAGTTTCTTTCTGAGCATTTTTTTTTTGTTGAAAGAACAAGAGAACTTTATTGATTTTCTTAAATCAAATGAAATAGAAACTCAATACGGTATGGAATAAAGTGAAAAGATGCCTGGATATCCGTGTTTGTGATACGGTGGGGTGAGGCAGCGTTTAGGCGTAATATTCCTTTAGCCATTTCTCTTTGATGACCGCTTCCAGTTTTCCCCCGTCCTCCTTAATGACTTTGTAATACCAACTATTTTATGCTTTCGTGACTATATAAGGACCTTCCCATTTTGCGGAGAATTTTGGTGCCGATACTTCTTGTTGGATGTGCTTAGCAGTTTTCAGTACCAAGTCTTCTATTTAAAAAATTTGAGGTTTCACGGTTTTGTTGTATGCTCTGGAAACCCTGTTTCTGTATGCCCATGCGTGTTCTTCCACTTTGGCTCTCCTGGAGTCTACAATGTCTAATTTCGCAACCCTAGCACTTAAGGCTTCAGCTTTATTCCATCGAACTCTGTTTGCTTCGGCAATCCTGGCTGTTGGGATTTTAATTTCCGCCGGGAGGATATCATCTGCGCCATAAACAAGAGAATAGGAAGAGACCTCGGTGGAACTTCTTGGTGAAGTCCGGTACGCCCAAAGTGCCATGGGCAGTTTCTCATGCCATGTTCGAGGATTATCGTGCACTGTCTTATGGAGTATTCGAATCAGATTTTTGTTGGTGCTTTCAGCCTGCCCGTTCTCTTTAGGGTAGTATACGGTGGAGAAGACTTGTTTAATCCCGTATTCCTCGAGCAATTCTCGTACTTGCATGTTCACGAAAGGGGTGCCATTTTCGGTGATGATATGTTTAGGTATACCAAAACGGCAGATGATGTACTCCTTAATGAATGTCTGGATTCGACCCATTTGGTAAAGTATTCGGTTATTGTTATTACATACTCGTGATGTTTTGAGGACGGTGGGTTGATCTTCCCGATGATGTCGAGTCCCCAGCTATGAAAGGGCCATGGACTACTTATTGAATGTAGGGTGGTTTATGGTACATGAATAAGGTTCCCGTGGACCTGACATTCCTTGCACCTCTGTACGAAAACAGCTGCGTCGTCCTCCATGGTCGGCTAGTAGTACTTATCATGTATTTGGAGAAATAATTTCCACTTCCCTTGGTGTTCTCCTTCGTGCATCTCCTTCAGCATGATTGGGATCTCTACCTCGTCCAAACATCGCAGAAGACTCCCTTCAAAGCTTTTACGATATAAGATCCCTTCGTGAAATACGAACCTCTTGGACATTTGATTTATCTTGGATGCCTCCTTCTCTTTGGTGAGGAGTATCCCGTCGTGAAGGTAACTGATGTATGGCTTCTGCCAGTTCCCGGCATGGCCAATGTTGAAAATTTCTAATTGATGCGGCGGCGCTTGACAGTTGGAACAGGTTCTTTGAAGTAACCGAATTTGGACCTCCATCTCCGGCCAATAATAGCCAAGGCATTGTAAACGACGATAGAGGGTCACCACCAATTTCTGTCCGCAGACCTCACCATGGATGCGATTGAGATGTTGATGTGCTTCCTTTTCTCTGAGGGATCTTGACAAAGAGCCGTCTGGATTTTGATGATAGAGTACCCCTCGAAGTATGAAGAAATCACGCAAAGTCCTAAGGATGACCTTTCCTTGAGAGAGTGAACTGCTAAGCTCTTGGATAATCGGTATTCTCCAGTCATCAACTTTATCTTTTTCAGGATGTGAAAGCCACGTTGAAGCCACGGTCCTTCTTTTCACCGCCAGGGTTTCCTCAGGGCCTTCAAATCGTAGTTTCGATGCTAACGTTGCTAGGCAGTCGACATGTTGGTTGCTGCCGCGCCCGATATGGGTTACTGTTGCGTCGATGAAGTAGTTCAGTAGTTTTTTCGCTTCATCTCTATATGGGGCTAAGGTTACCTCCTTTAGTGCGTATACTCCGTTTACTTGGTTGACCAGTAGTTTAGAGTCCCCTCTTATTTCCAGACGTGTGGCTCCGGCTTGTTTAGCCAAAGACAACCCAATAAGGAAAGCTGCATACTCTGCTGAATTGTTGGTGCAGGGTAAGTCTAGCTTGAAGGAGTGTGAGAAAACTTCACCAGTTGGGGATACTAGAACCACGTCGGCTCCTCCCGTACCATTGTTAGGGATGGCAGAGCCGTTAAAAAATAATAGCCAAGTTTCCTCTTGGATGAAAGAGATTTCCGGAAAGTCCCCAGGGAGGTCTTCGCGTAATGTTACATCATTTTCTCCTGGAAATGCCGCCAAAAAATATGCAACTGCATGTCCTTTGGTGGCCCTCGGGGAAGCACATGTTATGTTGAATTCTGACATCTGGAGGAGCCATTTAGCTGGTCTTCCTATCAGAGCAGGTTTCGAGAGGAGGAACTTCACAGGATCAGATTTGGATATCAGCACCACTTTATTGGACAGCAGGTAGTACCTGAATTTCTAGATGGAGTAGACCAAGGCTAGGAATTCCTTTTCTGCTTTGGGATACCTGAGTTCGGAATCTCTCAAAGTCCGACTGAAATAGTATATGGGGTATTCAATCCCTTCGTCATCTTCTTGGGCGAGGAGAGCTCCGACAGCAGTGTCACTGAAAGTGGTGTAGAGGTATAGCGGTCTTCCTTGCATAGGTGATCTCATGACTGATAGGTGTGTAAAAACACCTCTCTAAATATTGATTGATTATGTTTTCTTAGCTAGTTTTCGTGTAAAATTGTGTTATTAGCTTTCTTTTATATTTTATGGGAATTTTGGAGCTTATTCCCGAAAAGAACAAGAAATCGTCCAATTGGCCACAAAAGAGATAGAATTGTCATCACATGGAAACCACTATGGGCACTCGCGTGGGCATATCGGACGCTCGAAGCTCGTCAACTTCAAAGACCAAAAGACATTGTTGGTGGTTCCGTAACTAAAGAGATTTTAGTTCTGTAAGAACTAGTAGCCAGGGAACTATGAAATTTCATCAGTTCATAATTTTCACAACTGCTAATGAACTTAATGGGTTGGAGGTATCGAGTCCCTTGTCTACAACATGGGCTTAATATGGGCTATATGGTTCACATACATTTGATGGAAGAAAGTGTAAACTAGAGTTCACATCAAGGGTAGCGAATGTGTGCTGGTGGAATAAATGTATATGTAATGGAATTTATCGAATGGGTCTTCGTTGATCATTGTCACTGGTACAGTTAATGTATTTGAAGGTAAGTACGAGAAAGAAGGGAAGAGTGTTGAATATGGTGATGGTTAACGAGGTGGAGAATCCATGGAAATGGATGATGAGCTTGGACTATGGAGCTGTTGTAAACTGGAGATCGAACTGGGAATGCATGGGGCGTTGCTGTGGTTGAGATGAACAATGGTATTTACAGGGAATCAAGGCTGTTGCTGCCATTATTGGCAGTTGGTGTTGACAATAATGACGTGAAGAAGCTCGAAATGGTGGAAGCTAGAGAAGACATAGAAGGAACTGCCATTGGCAATGACGTGAATAAGAAGGAGATACCATGACTGGTAGATTTCCAACAAGTAATGAAAGAAGAACGGCTGAGTCTTTGGCTGGGTTTGCTGATGTACGTGATAATGGTGACTGGTGGTATTTACACAAGTAGACAGCGACGGAGAGTTTGGAGATTGCAGTTCAGGGAAGTCAGTCAATTGTTATGATATGATTTGCTACTGATGGTTTGATGATCGAGAGAATTACGCTGGCAGTAATGGGTTTAACGTTGAATACATGGGAGATGATGGTAGTGAAGATGCTGGTGATATCGGCAATGAAAATAGAGTTGTACTGTGGCTGTTCGTTGATTGTAGATGAGCTAATAAAGTCGAGAATAGCAGTGATAAGACTGAACTTGGTAAGAGCATGGAGTTATTGCCACTATCGGTGATAAATGGAGTTTTTATTGGTACCAGTAGTGTTGATGATGCTGTGGGGGATGAGTTTACTTCCGTCGGCAGTGAAAGTGGAAAATAATGGTGTTGGCTGCTGTGAAATGCCATTGCTCGATGGAGAAGAAGGTCCAGATGGTGATGGTGAGTTAAGCAGGAATGCAACTACGAGTTTGAAGCTGTAATGGAGTTTGAATGAGTTTCAGGGAGGAGCTTCCATTGAAGAATATGAAGCGGAGTATATCCAGATGTTGTTGCTATTCATTAGCGGTGATAACGAGTTGAAGATGGGTTTGAGTTAGCACGATTTTGGGACTCGAAAACTCCGACGATAAGTCAGGGAAGAATTAAAATTTGTTGTTGATGGTTTTGGTCATGGACGAAGAGAATGTTCATCTCTTGGAGATGTTGTCGACACCGACAAGGAAAAGAAGAATGAAAGGAGGAGGTACAGAGAGATGGCAACTGAACGATGATGGAAACAGACTTGACTTGCTGCTATGGTGCAAGGACATCGGAATATATGGAGAGTCTGAGGCAGAGTAAAAGAGTGAAATTAAGTTTATGTTGTCAGTGCCAGAGGACTGACAGGCCAAGGACTAATTGGGCTGGGATTCCTAGTCATGTATGCGATTCCAGTAGCTGCTGCAGTTACACGACCAACCTTTTGGACAATCAGGGTGCAGTTCAAGTTTCGGCAGGAGTTTGTTTTCGACGGGGCGTGATGTATGGGACACAATTCTTAAGGAGGTGGACTTTCCTATTTTTTCTAGGTTTTCTAGTTTCTTCAAGAAGAGGTTACAAAACTCTATATATAGGGAAGCCTAGATACAATTTGATATATATTCTTTTCACCGTTTTCTCCCCCTTAGGGGGGGGAGAACTATCTCTTCTCTATTCTTTTTATTATAAGGATGAATTCAAAGTTCTAATCGTGAAGCTTAATTATTTACAAGTTTGTTTCAATTTTTAAATTGATTCATTGTGGATTGTTTTTACTATATCGAAGGTTTATGATTGATTCTTAGATTGGTTTGGGTGCGCAACTAGATTAGTTTATTAATTATTCTAATGCTAATAGAGAGTCGAGTCGATCAGTAATTGTCTCTCATCTCCTACATAAGTAGAAACCGCAAGACCTTGTGGAGGGATTCTGTGTAACAATTGCGAGTAAAGACAACACCAGTAAGTGGACCGAGCGTACCGAGTTTAATTGCTGGGATCAAACCTAAATTCACAAATCTTAATGCGTTCTGGGAATTACATCTTGTAAGCGTACCTCAAGGTGGTTCTTTTGAATAGAATCCGATAGTCGAGCGCTTTCGTATCCGGTGATACAAGGAGTTTTGGGGATAGCTAAGCGTACCTGCTTTCCTATGGTTGGTGAAAATTGATTATAACATGAGATAAACGGGTACAATATTGAGTTAACGGTTAGTAACGACGAAGGATTTCTTCATTATCTTTATCTTATTATTCTTTTTATCCTTCTTTTATATTTTCGCTGATTTAGATAACATAACAATTGCATTACTCTTCGTGGGAACGATCCTTACTACCGCTATATTATATTTAATTAGTGGAAAATATCGTTTTATTTTGTTGAGTAAACGACGCTCATTAATGACATCCGGGGAAGATAACGTTCGTTGAATCTTCCAGAATGCTTCCTATTGTAATGGGGTCCAGACAAAGATTGCTCCTTTCTTTAGCAAGGGGGTGAACGAAGCAATAAGTTGATCCAATCCGGGTATGAAGCGGCGGATGTAGTTTATTTTTCCCATGAAACTCTGGAGCTCCTTCACGTTCTGTGGTGGTGGCATTGTGAGGATGGATTGCATTTTGGTTGGGTCAACTTTGATCCCCTCAGCTGTTACTTGGAAGCCTAGGAACTTGCCCGAGGAGACACCGAAAGCACACTTTAACGGATTCATTTTTAGCTTGTATTCGCGGCATCTTTCGAACACCTGTTGTAGAATCTCTGCGTGGGCTGCCTGAGTTTTTGACTTGACTACTATGTCATCTACATAATCCTCAACTTTCTTATGCATCATGTCGTGAAATATGGTGGTCATGGCGCGTTGGAATGTGGCGCCAACGTTCTTCAGACCGAAGGGCATCACAGTATAGTAAAAGTTTCCGAGAGGAGTTCGAAAATCCATCTTGCTCGCATCATGATCGTACATATTTATTTGGTTATAGCCGATGTACCCGTCTATGAAAGAAAACATGCCATATCCACTGGTGGCATCTACCAACATGTCAATGTTGGGGAGAGGAAAATCATCTTTAGGGAAACATTTATTTAGATCCCTAAAATCAACACAACACCTGATTTGACCATTCTTCTTTTTTACCGGAACTATGTTTGCCAACCAGGTGGGGTGATGGATTGGTTTGATGAAACTAGCCACCAATAACTTTTGAACCTTTGCCTTAATCTGTTCTTCAACATCGTGCCGGAATTTTCTTGGGGTCTGCTTGACCGGTTTGGATCCGGATATCACATGTAAGTGGTGAGTGACCAGCTTCTCGTCCAAGCCAGGAATATCCTCGTATGTCCATGCGAACACGTCTTGATATTCCTTGAGGAGGTCTACCAACTTTGTGCGCTCGTGTGTGTGTAGAATCGAGCTTATGGAGATGGGTCGTGGAGATTCCTCATTACCGATATTAACAATTTCAAGCTCGTCCTTGGTCGAATTGGTGTCGTCTTGTAGATGTTGTGGTGCGTCAGGTATCTCCTCTCGTGGCTCGTCACCAGGATGGCATTCTATTGGGCGAGGAGACTGCGTGATAGTCTCCCCTGTTAATTGCTAACAACTGCGTTGATATACGGTTTTACCTTTTTCGTCGTAACCCGTAATGAATGTCCGTCCTCGCTTGGTTGGAACCGGACCCTGGTCTTGTGGATGAAGGCGAGTGCGCCTCTCTTCTGAAGATGTGATGTGAGGCTGAGTTTCTCCGCGGGGTTGTGTAGGACTATTTCTTTCTTCAATGGTCGTCCATTTCGGCAGCGGGGTGTGGTGAGCCTTGTTGGTTGTGACTTGCGGCCCATGTCTTGGATCAAAAATTTCCATGCCAAAGATTGGCACATAGGGAGATGATGATACTGCGATGCGAATGACTTCTCCGTTTAGCGTGGTTTTCAAGCATAAAGTGGACTTGATGTGCCATAAAGTGGCTAACGCATGAAACTGGTTTTCATGAAACGTTATGGATTTGATGTCCCATAAAGTTGTTAACGCATGGATTTATGTCCCATGAACGTTCCTCACATAACTTCCCATATTTACTAGCTTCCCACCCTTATGACACTACCTTATGAAGGGCGTAGTGTACGCCGCACGCTGTAAACCGCAAACTAATACCCAAAAAGAATCCCCTAGTTTGTTTTGATGTCTCGAATGTTTTTGGAAAACATGTTGTTGTGGCTTGGCAAGTCGCTCTCGGGGAACTTCTTAGCCAGGTGACCTTCGACAGTCAAGATTTTACATCTTGAGAGGAGGGGCAGCCGTTGATGATTGTGCGCCTTTGTTTTGGTAGCCGCGTAGTGAGGGCCAGCGTGGTGGCACGTCTAGGTGCGATTTAGGCTTTCCCTATGGGGCCAAGGGTTTTCCATGGGTGTATGGCGTGGCCAAGGCCAAGGAAAGGGCGCTTGGATTGGCATGACGTGACTAGCATAGCTAGGGACAAGGCAGAGTGTGTTTGGCATGGCGTGACTAGCTTGGCTAGGTTTGGTTTGGCTTGGCATGTGGGCCAAGGGTTTTCCATGAGCGTATGGCATGGATAGATTGGGCTAGGTGCGTGACCAATCTAGGGTTTTGAGCCAAAGTCGTGAGGAGACCTTAAGCGGCCAGGATTTTCTCATGGGATTGAAAGGCAACCATTGATTGTTGCACGCATTGACTTTAGTAGCCGCGAGGGGAAGGCCAGTATGGTGGTGCGGCATGAGGGGCAATGGAGAGATGTGTTTGGAATGGCGCGGCTAGCTTGGCTAGGTGCGTGACCAAGCTATAGGGTTTTGAGCCAAAGTCGTGAGGAGACCTTAGGCGGCCAGGATTTGCTCCTGGGATTGAAGGGAAATCGTTGATTGTTGCACGCCTTCACTTTAGTAGCCACGAGGGGAAGGCAAGCATGGTGGAGCGACATGAGGGGCCATGGCGAGTTATATTTGGCATGGCGCGGTCGGTGTGGCTGGCATGATTTTCCATTGGCACAGAGGTGCGGCTAGCATGCTTGGCATGCCTTGGCGCGGTTGGTGTGGCTGGCATAATTTTCCATTGGCACAGAGGTGCGGCTAGCATGGTTGGCATGCCTTGGCACGGTTGGTGTGGCTGGCATGATTTGTCATTGGCACAGAAGTGCGGCTAGCATGGTTGGCATGCCTTGGCGCGGTTGGTGTGGCTGGCATGATTTTCCATTGGCACAGAGGTGCGGCTATCATGGTTGGCATGCCTTGGCGCGGTTGGTGTGGCTGGCATGATTTGCCATTGGCACATAGGTGCGGCTAACATGGTTGGCATGCCTTGTCGCGGTTGGTGTGGCTGGCATGATTTTCCATTGGCACACGTGGAAATTAGGGTTTGGCTTGTCGTAACCCTATTTTGAAAAATATACCCCGGTAATTATTTTAGAGACACATTAAAGGTTTCAGTAAATGTGCCTAGTAAATGCATGTTGCTTTAAATATTGTGACATCACTGTCTGCTAAGGTTTAGTGTTTTACTATTTTAACCCTAAACTAAAACCCACCATCAACACCAGTTAGCTTGGACAGGGGTTGCTAAATCGTTTCCAATGCGATGAAATATGAGTTATAAAAAGGAAGGTATGAGGAAGGTCATTTTACTATCCCTCGTTCAGCTTTTGGTTTGGTTAATTTGTCCCAGCCTAAAGGATGTAGATTTTTAACAGAAGAATCATGTCACCAGAAAAAATTCTGGTGATACGATTTGTCTGATTGTGCACATGAGTGGGAAGAAGCTTCGGGTGTCAATGAAGTTTTAATGATTATTAACCTTCGTGCAGGTGTAAAACATGTCATCATCCATCCTTTTACCTTTCTTTCCAGTCATCGAAGTAATTAATGGTGTGAATATGTAAGGAGAGGTTCTCCCTTGATTGAAATGAACCCCAGATATATAGGTGGGGTTGAGGTGATAGGCATGTCGAAGAAGTAATGAAGATTTTCCACACCATGTTGCTCTATTCACGGATGTTGAATAATTATAGATTCCGATGTGTTAATAACATGTCATGTTGAGGAACTATAGGACTAGAGAAAGATTTTCATAAGATTTTTACTCTCCTGCGATGCCTTGTATGTGACGGGGAGGTCATGATCTTCATATATTAGATGAAATATATATGTGTGTGTGTGTGTGTGTGTGTGTGTGTGTGTGTGTGTGTGGTTGTGGTTGTGGTTGTGGTTGTGGTTGTGGTTGTGGTTGTGGATTACTTCAGATCTTGGCGGATTATGTTTACAACAAAGCTAATAAGCCTTGTGGTTGTGGACTTAATTTCATAATTTAAATTCATTTCTGATATCAAAATAAAAGTTTTCAAATTTGAAACTGCATACAGCTGATAGGGTGTGGAAAAAGTGTGCAGATACTAAGTAATAGAATTTATAAAAGATCATTGTGGACAAATAACATCATAAGTAAACTCGGTATCCAAATTTAATAAAGCATCTCATGAGGAAAAAGTTATTTTTCAAAAATGCTATATAGATACCAAGTTTTGGGTGAAATCAGACACTAGTGATATGGCCATCTAAAAGGAACTGTTGTCAGTTTTTGTTTTGGGCATATATTATTGTAATATATGAGATCTACTATGCCTTATAATTTCGTTCATATGAAATACTACTTATATTATGACAATTACATCAGAAAAACGAAGAAAAAAAACTAATTCTAAATTTATAAATTTTGAGACTTAAAGAAACGAAAAAACGAAAAATTTACTATGTTTTACATTCTGTTGAAGAAACCGACATCCTGATAATGGTTTTATACCATTTTCATTCTTGATATTTTTTCTATAGATCATCAATATCATATATGTCAGATGCTTTAATAATTAAAAAAAAAATTCCCAAATTGATATCATCGTGATAAAAATCAGTCTTATTTGGAGAAATAGATTATCTTATTCCAAAACATATATACTCGATAATAATGCAACAACACCATCTGAAAATTCTATTAAGGATATTATATAACAAGTCTTGATGATATCTTATAACACGTCTCCTACTTTGGTATTGCAAGAATAGTTTTGAATGAACCGTTCTATGATGTCCTCAAACTTGTGCACTGAGTTAGACAGTAAAAAACTGAACCAAGTAAGAGCAACTTCTTGTAAGTTATTTGAGAAAAAGCTTGCCATTAATATCAGAGTGTTTTCCAGGTAAATAGCCATCATCTGCTTATAGTAAAAGATGTGATCATTTGGATCTGAATCACCCTTTAAGTGCTCAAAAGTTGGTAAGTGAAATTTCTCAGGTAAACTACATTTTGTAACTTGTTTTGCCTTCTTGATATTCGGATTTGTCATCTTGTTCCTTCATCATTTGTTCGATTTTTGAATCAAGATATTCATGAACTATATTGATTGTGATAATAGGTTTAGGCTCAAAAACTATGTGTCTAGGTAGCCATACAATTATAGTTACTGAACTGTTATAAAAGCTGATCTTGTGGATAGTTTGGTAAGTCAGGTAAGTGTTGTGTGTAGAAAGATAATATTTGTGTTAGAGCACTGCTCGGTTGAACCCACCAAGCGTTGATATGTCAAGTTTGGTTGTCACATTTAATTCCAAAACTCGAGTCTCCTAATAAGTAAACTAGAGTCAACTTCGATAGGTTATACTAGAAATGATAGAATTATTGTGCTCCAGTTACTCACAAAGATCTGAAGATGGATTGAAGACAACAAAGACATTATCTTTCACCTTGAGGTTAGTAACTACGACTTGACTTGTTCCATTTCTATTTTGTGTCTTTCAAATCTTTTAGACTGAAAACATAGCATGCGAATCTATGAATGATCATACTCTAGTAGACATAGTATTAAGGAATACAATACGAGGTTTATTGCTTAACCGTTAAACTTTGTATATAATACATCGACATGATCATATGAATGCTATTGTAATTATGTATGGGTATGAGTGAATATTTCATCCTAGGAAACAATGTTTTACATTCGTTTATTGGAAGTAAGTTCATAAACTTGTTTTGTGATTCGAAAGGGAAATTGTTAGGCTTATTGGTATTGTTATTCGTTGAAAATCTATTTTGAATTACCAATATGTGTGTTTAGTATAATCGGTCATAGACTTGTTTATGTATCTTGGTAAAACTATTCACAAGGCCTGACTTATGTATTGGTATGACTTTTATTAGTAAACCCGATCTTAAGAAATCACTCAAGATGGTATGATCGATGCCTTGTAAATAACAACTTTTATTTAGTCATTGGGGAACCGATCCTAGTAAGAGGTGTGACAAATTTACAAGAGGGGAATCGATCCTTGTAAGAGGTGCAACACATTTTTAGTAGATAGGGGAACCGATCCTATGAACATGTGCAACAAGTTTATAGTTTTGGGGGAACCGATCCTATAAACATGTGCAACCGAATACAAGTAGTTACCATAAGTATGTGGGGAACCAATCCTAGTACCTAGTCAACCAAGTTTTGGTAACTAGCGTGACTATGCACAATACTCACATGGAGGTAAAACCGAAACTTGTTTTGGTAGAACCCTTAATCCCATGATTGGTGATTTAATAGGATAATCAATCACATAGTTCTTGGAAGTCAGATGAACCAATTCTAAACTTGTTTGGAAGTGTGGAAAATCGGTTCCAAGATTGTAAATATGAAAAAGGATTTACAAAGTAAAGATGTCGGCATACTTTGAACATGTGCAGTAATTCTTATCTATTATTGTTAAAAAATATTACTTGATACTCAAACCAAATATTCCTAATATCTTTTGATATTTGGAAATATGCTTTTAGTATATTAATATTCGAAAATATATTATTATGATAATTTCATAAATGTGTTTTTAACACATTCGGAATCAATATGATAACATTTTGTATTATAGGTTTTTGTTTCATTTATTTTATTTTTGATAAAACAAAATCTTAAAAAGTTAAAAATTACATACTAGGCAAGCGAGCGACAAGCTGTGCCGCTAGCCCTTTTTGAATAGCAAAACCTATCCTATTAAAAATAAAATCTCGTGAGCCAGGGGTCATTACATTGCTGCGCATGACTTTCTGGACCCTCTTGAGTAGTCCAACCTATCCTATTAACATGGAAATTTTCGGAAATGTGTTTTTAACGCATTTATTATGAAAATTCGGAATTAAATATTAATATGTTTTTAACACATTTGATATTAATAAGCATATCTCTTGATTTATATTAGTAACGTATTTTATATGCTAGCTAATATTTCGGTGATATTAATTGTAAATTTTGTAATTACTTAATATTCAAACTACCTTGATCTATAAATACCCAAGTTTTCATTTCAAGCAAACAATCCTAAGAGCCAGCAAAACTACTTATTTGTGTTGTTACTAGTGGAGCCATCTATTCGGAGAGGAAAGTACCTTAATTAGGCGAAATCTCTTACGACCGCTCATTTAAAGACTTATGTGGGATCAAGAAGTTCCACGGGTACCGTTGGTGGGAAACTAGATGATTGCATTGTTATTTTATTTTTCGATTATTGATTTGATTGACTAATGGTTGTTGAATCTTTGATTGCACCTAGTTTGTTTATTCTTGAGAACCTTCTCTCCTGATAAAAGGCTCACTCAAACTAGATCAAAGATTTGATGTTTCTACGAATCTAAGTTTTTCTAGATCCGTAAGAAAGATTCATTGATTTTCCATTGTTAAAAGACTCCGTTCTATGCGACAAATCAATAAGGAATCAAGCTTGATATTGCAGGTTGTTACTTTGAAGATTAAATTGAAGATTGAAGACTTCGAAGACTTCGAAGATTTGAAGACTTT
Organism: Papaver bracteatum; assembly: GCA_023529315.1. Lineage (NCBI taxonomy): Eukaryota > Viridiplantae > Streptophyta > Magnoliopsida > Ranunculales > Papaveraceae > Papaver > Papaver bracteatum. Next base: position 1,731,709 of record JAJJWX010001826.1, on the reverse strand, counting down.
TGTTTTTATGTTTTGATCTTGGTGTAACTTTATGTCACTTGATTTTCCGGGAATAAGAGGTTGTTTATTTTCAATAAACATAACCCTTTTTAGATCAACAAGTAGTTTGTGATTTTATCATAAACCTTGTAATCAAGATTTATTATTTCGATAATCATTGTCTTGTTTGATCTTGTAACCGAGTAACTTCGGATCTGGTAACAGGTCTTATAAATAAAAGATCCTTAACTGTGCTTGTCATATAAAGTGAATTTTGTTACCAAACAGTTTATCCTTTACTTTTTGGAATACGATCCAAAGGAATCTTGTCTTGAAAGATTGAACCGTTAAGAAGATATATTAGATTTAAGTCCTAAAGAGAACGCCTGTTCTGCTAGGATATCTAGTATCGAATATCTATTGAGAACTTCGATTCTGCTAGATATTATCAAAATAAATATCTATAGAGAACTTCGGTTCTTCTAGATATTATCAAAATAAATATCTATAGAGAACTTCGGTTCTTCTAGATATTATCAAAATAAATATCTATAGAGAACTTCGGTTCTTATAGATATTATCAAAACAAGAATACTGCTGAAGCTGAGTAACTAGGATTTTAGTTTACTTAGTATTGTCTACACGAAGTTTCAGGTTTACTTTTTGTAGCGTCTTAATTCATTGAGTATTCAAAACTGGACTAGGTCATGGGGTTTTTCTTCATTTGCGGTTTCCTCGTTAATAAAATTCTAGTGTGTGTGCTTTACTTTATTTCTACGTGTTTTTATATTATAATTAAAGTAAATACGCTTTTACATTAGCTAGGCACTTGATATTTATCTTATAAGATTTCGGTTATCAAGTGAACAATTTTTTGTAGTATTGTCTCAATTTCATATCCATAGACGATCACACAAAGTGTATTGGATTTCTCCACTTGACTTTGATATTATCACTTTGTTAGGCCAGTCCGGACTAGCCCTATTTCAAGTGGACACTATGTTGAAATATTCCTTGAGCGATTGTTGCTCCAAAAGGTTTATACACGGTAGAGATTGAATAAGTTGTGATCAAATAAAAAGATTGTGGTGTATTTGGGTACCCTCGTCTTTTCAATTTGTGGTGGAGGTATTAGAGTTTTAGTTTGAGGTTGAGGTGAGTCATTTGGTTGAATTTTCTAGCTAAAGGATTTATTGACCCTAATTGGTCATGGAACATGTCATGAGAGAGATGAACCATGGATGTAGTATTTAGAGGTCGAGGTCTATGTAACTTTATTCATCCTACAAGTGAGGAGGAAGATCCAACCAGTATAGTTTTAGGGATCCCATTTATCCAATAACAATTGATGTTGTAAAGATATGTGTGATCATTTTTGGTGTTTGCGTAATAGTACTAGATTCTGATGCATGTCTATTTGTGGTGGTGGTTACTTGATCATGGTACAATTGATGTTAACGTATTAATTTTAGGTGATACTTCAGGTATACTAGCGTTGATGCTACAATGTTGTTGTTGTTGTTATGTATTCATGAAAGTTTCTATCATAGGTATTTTTGGTGGTGTTGATAACCTTAGAGGTGAAGTTACTCCAGGTCTCGGTGGTAATCTTCTCTATTGGATTATGGTTTGCTTCACAAATATAATGTTCATTAATTAGTAATTAGGTTTAACAAGTGTTAACATTAAAATATGCTATCAAATCATGTCATGGGGTTATCATAATGAAGCTAAGGACTCAAATTGATGATCAAAAGATCAGAATCAAGATTACCAACATAGACAACAAATATGCCAATAAGATAAAAATAACATGATGAATTAATTATTATCTGAATAAAAAGTTATGAATAAAATTTATTCGATTTAGCACCGGCATAATCGTCAATTAGTTCTCAAGAAATATGCAAATAAATTGATGTTGATAAGGTTAAAAAGGTAAAGATTGATGAAAATAAGGCGGTTATATAATAGTTTCCAAATAAAGATCAACGTAAGGTAACAACATTGAAATTAAATCATATTTCGGAATCAATACATCAGTGATCTGGGAAAAAAAAATATATAACCGTATTGAAAATAACTTGATCAAGAATTTATCCTGAAGTGGGTGATGGTCAGATAACGCACTGAAATCATTATGAATGGCACCTGAATGTTCGTAAGATGATGTTTCTCCATAATTAGCAAAAGAAATCATTGATAACTCTCTTGTTAAAACAAGAAAAACAATAATAATCGAGTAAACTTAGTTTTCCTTACAAAAGTGTTAACATTAAAATATTCTATCAAATCATGTCATGGGGTTATCATAATGAAGCTAAGGACTCAAATTGATGATCAAAAGATCAGAATCAAGATTACCAACATAGACAACAAATATGCCAATAAGATAAAAATAACATGATGAATTAATCAAGATCTGAATAGAAAGTTATGAATACAATTTATTTGATTTAGCACCAGCATAATCGTCAATTAGTTCTCAAGAAATATGCAAATAAATTGATGTTGGTAAGGTTAAAAAGGTAAATATTGATGAAAATAAGGCGGTTATATAATAGTTTCCAGATAAAGATCAACGTAAGGTAACAACATTGAAATTAAATCATATTTTAGAATCAATACATCAATGATCTGGGAAAAACAATTATATAACCATATTGAAAATAACTTGATCAAGAATTTTTCCTGAAGTGGGTGACGGTCAGATAACGCACTGAAATCATTATGAATGGCACCTGAATGTTCGTAAGATGATGTTTCTCCATAATTAGCGAAAGAAATCATTGATAACTCTCTTGTTAAAACTAGAAAAACAATAATAATCGAGTAAACTGAGTTTTCCTTACAAAAGTTGCTCAAATTTACCAAAATCATCATATAAATTACAAGATTTCGAGTAAAATAATCTTTGAATTCATTCTAGATCTCAAAATAACCATTAAAACTAAGCTAAAACTCACTTAAACTGAAAATTAACGTAAATCATTTCAAAAGACCTCAAAAATTCGTCAAAAATAACTTTAAACAAGATTTTTCTAGATGTAATAACTAAACATACAACATAATCATGATTGGGAACAAAATACCATGTAAAATCATGAAGTCTACTATGAAGGTGTACGCCAATAAATATATTATTACTTTGATGGATAGCTACATACCTTCATAAAGATATGATTATACTAGCCTCAGTAAGATTCTTCAAGTTAATTCGTCGGTTAATTTGCATGCAATATAATTAGGGTTTGATCGATGACAAACGCAAGTGACGGAATGAAGAATAACAAACTTAGAGAGAGTTCAGGTTTGTGTAAATTCTTAATATTATGTGTTTTATTTACAAAATGAGCCTTATGTCTATCTATACAAATGTAATTCTCATGCTAAAGGTGTGATCAATGAGGGACTACTTATGTTCACATGACGACTAGGACCTACGAGATCATATTTTTGCTCATGCCTAGTTTCACATGGACATGGAGATGACTTCTATCACATGTATCGATCTTCACTCCAAGTATGATACCTAATAGCTTAGAACTCCTTATTTCTCACCTCTAGAACTCATGTCTCTAATCACCTAGACTTCAGTTTCCTTTTCAGCTCTCAACTCTTGAACTGTCAGTTATTAGTTGATATTGTACTTTATTTTACAATGGGAACGATATCAACAATTCATCCATCATGAATAAAAACAACTTGATTCTGAAAAATTTCCTTTCAAAACACTTATTTGAGACGATTCATGATCTTGTTAAAACTTTCGAAGTGATTTTGTAAATGCTTGATAATAGAGAAATATGCTAGAAGTCTATAATTATCTCGCATTTATCATATTTTGGAATTAAATTAATGATTGTCTGGTTCAGTAAGCATGAGAAAGCACCTTGCTCAAAAAAATTCATGAAAAATAAGTAAAGTATATATCACTTTTTTGAAAATTACAACAATTTCTAGGAAAACAACACGGGGTATCCATACTACCTAAAGTTTATCTTGTGTGACGAACCTCAAAAAGATCATTTATTATTGAGTTCTCAATTGTGCAATCCTTACTGTTAAATTTATATTGTACATGCTCGTGGACATTTATCTACTTTATAGACCAAAAGTACTTTCAAATAATAATGCAAGATACTCTGGAAAATAATGCAAGAGATACATTACGACAAATACTGATTTGTTAAAAAAAAAATTATGGTAACGATTTTTATTTGATTTATATTGTAACTGAGTAAAGAGAATTATTCAAAAGGATTCTCATCGGACAAGAAACTTGTCGGGAGCCTAGAAACAAGCTGGGCTCCAACCCCTTTTTGTACTACCACACTTAACCTATGAAAAATGAAATCTCCTACCCGCACATTAGCGTCATGGATAGCCATATAGTTGCGAAGGCGTTTAATAAAATTGGTCGTATCAACTCCCAGCTCGCCAAGAGTAGTAAAAGCCAAAGCCTCAAACCCATATCCATGTGATGTGCATTTTTCCAAATACTTGGTGTTCTTACGAACAACAGCATCCTTGAGAGCTTGTCCCAACTCCAAAGAACGACCATTACTCCCTGCAAAGGGCGAAACAATCGCCACATCCAAACATACATCGCTACCATTATCCCAATTGTGCACCAATATATCTACTGGTCTCAGAGAAGTGCCATTATTAGCCAGAAGCCCCAAGTCCACCTCCTTACGTGCCAGGACACCTGCACGGTAACATATGTCTGCAATCGTATCACGCACAAATCATGTCGGAATTTAAGACATACTTCATTCTCGCAATGCACAACATGATCACCAAAAACATCCATCTCCCTTTTGCAAAAGGGGCATGTACTGTCCAACTCAAAAAGCGGGATTCCAAGTCTGTAACATAACACCGCACTGAACTGCCTTGCACCTATTGTCTGATTTAATCCAACTATAGGAATGGCCAATAAAAAATCTAAAGCATGCTTCACCTGGTTACTCTGCCAAAGTATCGAATCACGTTCAGATAACTTGAAATTGGTGGTCAAATTATTTTTTACTGCATCAAAATAAACAACTGCCAAGGTTTTCATTGAATGAGAGGAAGAGCTATCAATGCATATAGGAGAAACATGACTACACATAGAGTTGAAGGAAGCAACAACTCGTACAAGATGGGTGCTGAAAACACTGATGCCAGTGCGTCTCAAGATAACAGTCTGAAGTTCAAGAGTCTGTAGACACGAAGCTAAATAACAATAATGCACGGTATCTTGCATCAAATAAACTCCCAAACCGCCCAAACTGAGTGGCAAGGTGGAAAGCCTTTGTTGCAGGGGGGGCAAAACCAGGGCCATCTCCAGTGATCACATGACGCAGAAACTTATAGAGTCGAGAGTCGAACAGATCATGAGCCTCATACATGTAATCTGGCATGGTGGTTCGAAGAGCAAAGTATAACCGAGAAACTCCAGCATAATTCCTAAACAAAAGAAGTTTGCATTGTGGATCTTCAAGTTTCTCAACCGCATCAATAAGTTCCACAGTTTTATGAACTCTTTTCACAACCAAATCGGTATTGAACTGGTCATCAAGACTGACAGGATCTCCCAGTAGCTTAACCCCTTTCTCTGTCCTGCTAATGTCCGGCGGGAAAACACCTATAGTGGTTGCTCTGGGATCTGAAGAAGGCCAGAATAATTCCGTCTTCTTAATGTTCAGAAATAACCCCCTATCAGAACCTTCCTCCTGTATAATCCGAAGTGCCTTTGCCACCATCATAGTGTCACCAATCACCGTACCATCATCAAGGTACCAGGCCTGAAGTTCCAACTCACATCGTTTGGCGATGCTCAATATTAAGGGGTGGAGAGTATGAGCGAATAAAAGCGGTCCCAAATGATCACCCTGTTGCACCCCCTGAGCTGAGAAAAGTACATGATCCATGTAGTATAGTCGTGCCGGTGAAGCATAGAAAAATTCAACCCAACGGGAAATAGAGGGACATAAATTACGTACTCAGCAATCATTGCAGTTCTATCAATAAGGTTGAACGCATTAGAGAAATCCACCAGCAACATGGAAAGATTATCCTGATCACCTTTCTCTTCCAGCATACGATTAACATCATGTAAAATCGCCTCCCCACCACACTTAGCGCCTACACCAAACTGGAAATCACCCAGGTAAGAACTCATCTCCTGGACGACGAAGGAAGCAGCATATTTAGAAACAAGCCTTCTCCAAATTGTGCCAACTGCAATCGGGTGCAAACCACCACCAGGCTTGGTAAGTGGGGGTGAGAGGATCACTAGCTATAAAGGCCCCCAAAATAGATGGGCAAGAGCCTGCCAACCATAATTTAACTACATCTGTGATAGAGGCAATTAATTCATCCGATAAAACTGAAGCAGCTCCACTGAGAACGTCAAGGAGATGTTGCGCACGAAGTCCATCTCTTCCACATGATGTCCCATTGGGTAAACTATTCAATCTGCCTATCACCAAATCAGTTGAAGCTATCATATCACCTTGGAAAGGGGGGGTAGATGGAATTACCGGCAAGACAGCAGGGGGATGTTTATGCCGCATCTCAGCTACATTGGCCTCGTTATTAGGAGCGACACCACTAGAAGTAAGAGTGCGGATTGCGGCCGCATATAAACTATTCCTAAGCTTACCCCTACACAGTCTCAGGTTGGTGGCTTCCTGACCCTCCTTTTTGGATTTTTTCTTTATCTTCTCAAGCTCCTTCTTCCACTCGTCATGTCTTCCAAGCACTTCCTGAACTAGCACCGCACATCCATTGGGCTCGGTCCATAAACGCAAGGCCCGATTAATAGATTTAATCTGTAACTTTTTCGGAGTACTAGATTTCACTTCTTGATCGGACTCAGCGACATGGAGAGTACACACCGGAAAAAGCAGGAGCTGGATCCATGGAGCCAATTCACCAGGCATGTCCACCACTCTCTGCAGTACAGCCTTGAAAGTCCGTGCAAAGTGTAGCCTACACTTCGCTAGGATGCTCGCGACAATGTGTATTTGAGATGAAAAAACCATGTTCAATAAATCTAGACACAATGTTGGAGCAGCAAACTCACCTTCAGTTGCAGTAGAGCTGAAGAGGGAGTAAGCTCATTGGAATCCAGGTGAATAATCTCTTTCCTAATGCATAAATGTGCATGCAACGAATGCAGAACCATCTCTCCAATCGTTGTAGAGTGAACTCCCAAGCTTGGTAAACGTCACAATTGTTGCACACTCTCTCTCGGAATCTATCAGTTCCTCCGTATTTCTTATAATGAATAATTTTAAGATGGTTAAACAGAGACACCTTCAGTAACCCTTTCCCTCCAACACCATCTTTGCACCCATTAAAACCCTTAAAGGGACAATGATAAAGATCAACACTGCCTCCAGATTCACCCTTAGAGCCAGAACAAGGGGTAGCAGAAACGACGGATGATGCAGGGTTCAAATAGTTGGTAGTTCTCGGCATTAGAAACCCTTAAAAAAACCTAAAACCCTAGAAGAACTTCTAGTAATGATGCTACGGGAGATCACAGGTTAATAGTGGTGTCAAAAAGAACAGCAGCCGGAGGGGAAAAAAGATTGAAACACGTCTGCGCAAAGAAGAGATTAGCAGGTTATGATTTGATCAATTGAAAACCACTAACCTAGAAATCATTTCTCATCGCCGGGAGACGCCCTCCGGAAAAAACTCCCCTTTAATAATTAAAATATCACTCGAAAGATAGCAAACTGCAATCTCTTACTAAGTGCAACAATATGTCTGATACACATATACTCCCTCCATATCTAAAAGAATGATTCTCTTTATGTTGTTCTTATCCTTAGAATATATAAGTATTTGATAGTAATGTTTATACTCGTTATGTATGTTTACTAAAATGCTTAAAGTTTACTAATATCCATGCTCTAAGTTGAAAGACATGTATTTCTAAATTTTATTATAGTGTTAACAAGAATATAATTAGAACGAATATTTGAAAGTTATCTTCTCTCCTTATTTCCTTAAAAATTATCCAACTAATAAAAGTAAGAATTCACCAAGTACAAAAGGTGTAAAATTGTACATGAAAGATGGCATTACTGTTATTTTTGGGTACACTACACCTAGAATTTTTTAATAAACAATTGATTACTGGCTCTTTTGCTATGAAATTATGTTTTCTTTCTAGAGAAGAAGTGATAGAGCTCAATAACAAGTTAAAAAATCTTAAAATAGGGACATCTCTTAATTAGTTATTTTATAATCGGTAAACCTTAATCCACATAGTCATGGACAACTATGTTGACATGTTTGAGCAGAGAGGCTCACAACCAATCCTCTTATGATTAAATAACAACGTTGTAAATTGATTTTCATTTTTATAGGGGCTCTCGGACATCTATCTACAAAAACTGATTTTATCTTACGTTTCATTTAATAAAGAAAAAACAAAGCATCGTATATGATTTGAATTTCATCCAAAATAAAATAAAATGGATGAGATAAAAATTTAAATAGTTACATCTCATCGAGAAATTATCCCATGAATAGTAGGTTAAATAGACAAAATTAACCTCCCGGATGTACATCCTAGTTCATTTTCGTGTATAACTTGTACAAAAAAACTTAACGTAAAGCTTCTTATCAATATATAGAGGCCTTCCGCTCTCTCACTCTCCCTGAAAAGATTACCAGAAACTTACAAAATTTGAATTTTCACGGAGCCGGTCTGAGAAGATCATTCTCTTTAACATCTTATCTTCTTGCTTACCTTCTCTTTTAATTTAGTTTTAGTTTTGTTTGATCTTACATACTTGTTTTCTCTTCTTTCAGTTTTAGATTTAGGTTGTTCCTCTAATATTTGGGTGTTTTGTTTTCGTTTTGATTATTGCTTTATCATTTTTAGCCATTTCTCGCGTGTTGTTTTTATATATATATATATTAACAACAAAGGGTGTGGCTTTGTTTCTCTCCATAAGATTTTCTTTAACTAGTGAAGAGAACATAAACACCAACAAGAATGAAGCTAGCAAAATCATCAACATATTCATCAACAACCCCATCTACACCTTCATTAATTGATTCTACAATGGTTACTCAGACCCATTGCGGACTCGAACCGAATCAGATCGATTGCGAATAACTCCAACAAATCTAGAAGACTTGTGTTGCTTTAAATTAGATTACTTTAGCCTTGGCTACATTAGATTTGGTTATTTAATTTACGAAAAAAATGAAAAAATCTGGTTGGATCTTCCAAAGATCCCATTGATCTGGAAGACAGTGATACAAATCTGTTTTACACAACACATTTGGCATATTTAAGTGGATTTATCCTCTTGCATTTCTGATTTAGTTGTGATGATTATAATGGTAGGAAAGTTGGTTAAGAATTAATGAACAAAGTTTAAAATTGATGATTGTATTTTGAACTTTATGAAACTCTGTGACGATACTGATCTTGAATCGGCTCCATTAATCAATATATAAGGCTTGCCTCTTTTATGAAAAAATAGTTAATCAAATTCCCAACCTTATTCCTTCACGAAGAAATCCCTTAATCATATATATAATCTGATCTTAAGAAAATTAATCATGAAGCTTGTTAAGCTTACGAGGAGAGTGTATGTGCATTGCACGTATGCAAATGCTAGTTGTGCACATAGCAAATAAAAAATAAGTATGTTAAAAATTCGATACTCTTGTTTGTATGCGTTGCGCAGATAAATTCAAAGGCTTTCCAAATATACAAAATTTAACAAAATCTGATATATAGTTCCAAAGACGTGACATTTTTAATTTTTCATCTTGATTATTATAAAAATGACATTTTTTTGTAAATACGAGATAACTAATCTAACAGTTGATTTGTCCAATGATCATAGTTAGTTGTTCACACAGAAAAATTAGTCATCCATCCAATGACTGAGTTGGAATTTGGAAAATCTAATGGTTTAATTTCATAGGTAATAAAAATTAATTTAGTGGTTTGATTGTGTTGTTTAAAAGGGGGAGAGATCCATGGCGTATGTTTGGCACCTACTAACACAAATATATATACAGTAAAATGTCGGTATAAGAATAACCTTCGGACGAAATAAAAATATTCTTATAGAGAGGTTATTCTTATAGAGATAAATTTTACAACAGATTAACACAAGTTCGAACTAATTTCTCTTATCCATATATGTAGATTTATTCCTTTATAGAGTATTCCTATATAGAGGTTTTACTCTATAACGTATAATCGGTTCCCTTTCTGTATTACTTTTTCTCTTACAATGATAATCACCATTTAGAATTATCTCGAACTTGATCCCTTTAGAAACTTAAACTATTACTAATTCAACCACTAACTAAAGCCACACAATTTCCATCAATAATGTACAAGAGCGGAGTAGGTAGCATATGAAACTGATTGATAAAAATGACTAAAATTAATGAGTGCGGATCCGCTTACACTTTTATTTATACTTTGGACGTCATTTTATAAAATAAAACCTAAACGGTAGCAGATTTGAAGCCAATCGTTTGAGAATATCCTCTTACAAAGTTTTATAACCTATTAAAAATGAGCGCATTCCGAAATATATAACAATACCGTTCACGATTTTGAACATTTGCCGTTGAAAATTGACGGATTTTTAACCATTAAAATTTCTATCGGTAAATAGTGGATAGAATTTTACAATGTACATTTTTAACATGTATATAGAGTTTTGTAAAGAACATATTCTCAAAATATTGACTTAAAATCTGCTACCATTTAGGCTTTCTTTAAGAAAACGATGTTCAAAATGAGAAACGGTGTGAGAATAAAGATTTATCGAGTTAAAATTTAGTTTATATAAAACCAGTTGGGACCAGACAATTTTATTATTTTAGCGAAGTAATTAATTTATCGAATTTCTAATCTACATTGGACTGCAATTGCATCTTTGCAAGTTTAATTTCTTCACTAATAATCAGTTGTTGATGCATGGTTGACAATTGACATCATCATTATTAGCTAATATTGGAAGAGTGTAAAAAGGGTGGTGTAAACTGTAAAGTAACACTCCAAAAAAAACACGATCCAATAACGTCATTACTTGCGTTTGCAAAACTTCACAATGGGCATCGATGTACCAAAACATTCAATATGTCCCTTGTTGAAAAAAACGTGGCAAAGAAATGAGAATGGGATCTTCCAATTTTGATTTAGTGGGGCCCTGATTAACATTTGTTTTAGAGCTTGACTTTGAGTTGGATTGTGATGTGTTGTTTTCGTGTGTGAGTATATCTGATGTTCTGTGCTTCCTTACTTACTCAAAAAAAAAAAACAAAAAAGGATAATTGATCAGTCAAACAGCCGTATTGGTTGCAGATTCAAAGTGAGCAACGTTGAAAAGTATAGACCTGAAGAACAAAACAGATCAAGAGATTCACAATCTTTCCTTAGTAATGGTCGCCGAAAACGTATCAAACAGATCAGAATGGGATCTTCAAATATAGATTTGGGGGGTCTGTAAGAAGTAATTGTCTATTGTTTAGAGACTTTGTCTCTGATTTGATGTTTCCCGCGTCGTGTTCTCCAGAGTCCAGACATCTATGCACACAACCACTCCCACTGATCAAAAGGGTACTCGAAATCTAAAAGATTTATGGTGTTCAACCTTTATTTTTTTTTACTTGTTAAAACAGACTTGAAATTAAGGATAAAGCAAACCATCTAAAAACTCCTTTCCTTAGGCTTTCCTTAGGCTGAGTGTGGTGGATGGATTCTTGGTAATGAAAGCGCGGGGATTTCAAAATGTGGAAATTTCTGAGAAATCCAAGTTTGGTTCCTCTTTCTTCCAAAAGCCCATCATTAAGATGGTATATATGTAGCCAAAAAGATAAGATGTACGGTCATGATTAATAGATATAAATTAAATTCATATTTTCACATTTTTAAAAAGACTAAATTAACCTTCATCCAAACCCTATTATTAACTAAATATAGTAGGATTTTTTTTTTAATTCCATAAATAACGGGTTGATTAGTGGCAGCTTTAATGGTTTTACGTCCCGTTTTAAATTTTGTTGGATCTAGTTACCTTTTTTACCGTCTGTTTTTTCTTCTTTAGCTACATGACTCCATTTGTTAGAGCATTGTTCGGTCGAATTCGCATGCGTTGCTATCTCAAGCATGTTTGTCAATATTAGTGATCAAAACTATAAAGTCTTGATTTCTAATCTACTATAGCTAAGGTCTCGGATTAGGATAGAAATTGTAGTTGAGCTCAAGAACTCCATGGCAATCATCATACAAGACGAAGAACTACTCAAGGAACCAGTGGATCTTCATCGACTAAAAGGTATGTGGAGACTTGAACTTATCTATCACTCAAAATTCTATCTACTCTATCTCCTATCTTGAGACAAAAGTCATATTACTATATAGGCTAAGAATATACACATGTGACATTTCGAGCTGAGTATATTTCGCTTATCTATTTCTCGAAATATGTGTTGGTAAAGCTTTCGCTTTAGCCAAGTTCATCTTTGCGTGGTGACGAAAGTCATGTTATGTTTCAATCACTTTGGAAATTGCTCTGACGAAAACTAGTTTGTGAATAACAACTATATGACGCCCTCTGAGAATGTTTCAATGATTGAAATGAGAGTTTAGACAATATAACCACTGGGGGATATAAACATTGTTGTGGTAACACATATATGTATAAGTCCTTAGCACTTGAACTGAAGTTTGCGAACTTTGTTGATCAAGTGAAAACCGGAACTTGAGCAGTCAACCCAGTCCACGAACTCAGTCCGCGAACGTGCATAGTTCTCGAACCCGAGAATTTCTGCTGGAGTTGTAGCTCGGTCTCAGTCCGCGAACTGACGGAAGTTCTCGAACCCGAGAATTTCTGCTGGAGTTTGTGAACTTCAACCGGTTAACTTGAGTCCTACGAACTTGAGTGGTTATGTCTAAAAACGATGTTCGTGAACTTATCTAAATTATCTAAGGAATGCTATTGCAAACCGTGGCTTTATAGTTCATGAATTGATTCAAGTGAATCACATCGTTTTTGCTTCAATTGTGTCTTGTGTAGTACATAAGATCTCATAGCAATTGAACAACTCTCTAACTAGTTCATTTGAGTCATTTGGACTAGTTATGGTGAAGAAGAATATGGTTGATATGAAAGTTATCATTTGGCTAACCATTTGGTTGACTAATATTGAACCAACTATTGTACACGTTTGGGTACGGTTACACAAACCCAAAATTCTCAAGTATATGTGTGTATGGCAAGCTAAGTTTTCGATCTAATGGTTGAGAGATATTAGCTTGTATCTAATCAGGTTTTCATCTAACGATGAATATTGCATGCTTTGTTTCTAAGCTAACATTGATTGCAAACCCTGATTTGAAAGACTATATAAGGGAAAACTCTAGAAACTGGGAAACCTAATCCCCACACATTTTGTGTTATACTAGTTTGCTAAGCTAGAGTCGATTCTCCTTTATCCTTTGGTTTTCTTCTTCAAAAACCAGGTTAACGACTTAAAGACTTCATTGGGATTGTGAAGCCAGAACGATACTACTTTTCTTATAGTTGTGTGATCTGATCTTGATGTTTCTATCGTACCAGTACAATTGTAATAATTGGCTTGAGATTTCTATCTCCGATAGGCAAGATATAAAACTAATCACAAACATCTTCGTCTCATCATTTGTGATTCCACAATATCTTTTTTCGCTGCGTCGATTAAGACTATTGTGAGGTGACTGATAAAACTGAGTTGTTCTTCGGGAATATAAGTATGGTTTTATTGATTGGTTCATGTTCACCTTGATTTATTAAAAGATGGAACAAAACTCATAGGTTTATTCGTGGGAGACGAATTTATCTATCTTGTAGACTTTTTTGTGTGAGACAGATTTATTTGCTAAAGTCTTCGACTTTGGGTCGTAGCAAATCTTGGTTGTGGGTGAGATTAGCTAAGGGAATCAAGTGTGCAGTATCCTGCTGGGATCAGAGGCGTAGGCGCATAACTGTACCTTGGATCAGTGTGAGATTGATTGGGGTTCAACTACAGTCCAGACCGAAGTTAATTTGGAGTAGGCTAGTGTCTGTAGCGTCTTAATATAGTGTATGTTTAATCTGGACTAGGTCCCGGGGTTTTTCTGTATTTGCGGTTTCCTCGTTAAAAAAATTCTGGTGCCTGTGTTATTTATTTTTCGCATTATATTTTGTTATATAATTAAAATAATACAGGTTGTGCATTGTTTAATCAATTAGAATATCCGACCTTATTGGTTGTTGATTTAAATTGATTGACACTTGGATATTGGTCTTTGGTACCATCCAAGTTATATCTCTTTGATTAGACTCGCGAATCACATTTGCTTGAGTAAATCAAATTGAGAGATTGAGATAATAACTCCTTGAGTATTTTCTATCGATTGAGTCTAGTTAATTCTCTAGAAAACTACTCGGAGTTGTCCATACATATTGCTAATCGAAATATTGGGTGAGGTTGTTTGACCCCCGCTTTTTCACCATTGTTAGTCTCACTACTCTTAAATCTCCATTATTTTCAACTGTTTCACTTTGGTTTGCAAGTCTTTTTTTCTTCTCGATTCACTCTTCACATGCTTATAATTAGGTACATAATAATTAGTATAAGCGCTAATGTGAAAAGCTATACATGGGTAGTAATTTAATTCAAATAGGGGATCCGTGGGTTTTAGATTTTTGTCTTTTTTTATATAAGAAAACACAAGCTAACAGAAGCTTTTAAAGAAAGTTTTGGTGACCATGTTGCTCATACATAGAGTTTTGAACTTCAGTGTTTCGAGATTGTAATTCTCTGTCTCCATTATTTGTATTCAAATCTGTTGAGATTTGCTGTACTAGGATTTGGGTTTCATCCCCTTCCAAATTTTTGATAATATTACATCCTGAAATGAGTTTTGCCAAATTTAAAGCTAGATAGTTTTGGTTGGAGGAAATGGTACTCCAAACCGCTATTTCAAAATAAGTAGTTGCTTCAGTCTTGAGCTGGAATCGCCTGTGTATCTTCTCATCATGGATTTTCCGTGTCAACTTAATCAGGTTACTATAATCTGATCCAATTTTCATCCTGCTTCCCAAAGTTGTTGTCGATTTGAACACCTCCTGAGCATCCACCTGTTGTGTTTCTAGTTCACTTTTTTGCAGGTGCCCAATTCCTCTGGCCCATGTGCACACCCCTGTAAAATTATGAAAAGTTAGTCTTATATCATAAGCATTTATAGTATTATTGAAGTAAATTGCTACATTCATTTTTTGAGTAAATACGGGAGGTGGAAACCATTTTATCCTAAATTCAATGATCTTGGTTTCAGCTGCATGTTTACTGTAACCTGCATGCATGAATTATGTTTATTCTTGGCCTTAGAAGCTTGCCTAATATGCATGTAATGACTTATCTGATTTGTTATACTCTTAGCATTTATTTTAGAGTTATTAAAATGAACATTACATCTTTCTTTCCACACATGCCAGAGAACAATTATGCATAATTCAGACCATTCATGTGTACTATTTTGGTGCCCATTCCTTGCAAGAATGTGAGTTAGCCATAGATGAAAGTCATTGAAACCTTCATACACCATTCTAGGATCTAATTTCAGTTCTAACCATACATCTATGATAAGATGGAAATTCATAAAAATATGAATTATAGTCTCCATTTGGCAGTTGCATATTTTGCATATGTCCTCAATGTAGCTGAGATGTTTTCCTACTTTGGCTCCAATTGGGAGGATGTTGTGAGAATCCTTCCATATAAATACCCTTATGGAAGGACTAGTGTTCAACTTCCAAATGGCATTCCAGTTCTTTTTACCTCCAATGTGAATATTTCTATTTGTTGTCAGTTCCTTGTATAAGGTATTGACTGTGAAATTTCCATGGTGTAATAAAAATATATCTATACCATCTTGTAAAGTCATCACTTGGTCGATTGCCCAATGTGGAAGAAGGATAGTCGGTCTTCATAATATTGCTTTGCTTGTTTCCTAAAAATATATCTATACCATCCAACTAGGCTGGAGAGGATGGATGGTCGTGATCATATACGGAAGTTTCAAACTGCCATTGACGTGACTTTAGGGTTTAGGGGGTTGTGCGGCCAACCCTCTTTGGGCGAGCGATTCGAGGCTTCGATCGTCAGCTCGAGCAGGTCGGTTCGTCACGCGTGAAGGTGGGCCGACAGTGATCACGTTGATATCTCATGGATCATATAGAATTAGATCTAAGCCATTCAAATAGGCCGGCGAACACGGATGGTCATGATTGATTTGCGGCAGTGACATGCGGTCGCAAAAGCTAATTAGGGTTTTGAAGTTGCGTGCTCATCCTACTTTGGGTGAACGATTCTATACGTTCCAAGCTTGCTATGGAAAAGTCAATCGACCAACGATGGAGTTGGGTCGACGGTGAACACGTTAGCATCTCGTTGGCCCCTGAAATTGGATCTAGGCCGGCGAAAATAGACAGCCGTGATTGATTTGCGGCAGTAGTGTGTTGCCGCAAACGTAATTTTAGGTTTTTTGAAACAGCGCGTTCAATCTACTTTGGGTGAACGATTATATACATTCTCCGCTTGCCGTGATCAAGTCGATTAACCATGAGTGTAGCTGGGTCGCCGGTGGACACGCCAGCACTTATTTGATCGCTCAAGATGCGATCTAAGCCGTCCAACTAGGTTGGCTAAGTTGGACAGTCGTGATGAGTTTTGAGAACGTCTTTGCCGATCTCAATTCGTTTGAGCAGCGTGAACGCCCATGTTTGGGTAAGTGATTGAGCACTCTATAGGTTTGTCGCATGCAAGTCGGTCGACTAGAGCACTAGTGGGCCCGCTGATGATCATGCTTGCACTTCCTTAACTGTTTGTAGAAGGATCCAATCCGTCCAATTAGGCTGGAAAATTTGGACGTTAGTGATGCTTCTAAGACCGTTTTGAACAGTCTAGCTCATTTGAGCTTGCTTTCGACATCGTGATCATTCAAGCTTGGGTTTGGTGTTTGACAACGCTGGGATGCGTTTAGGCATGGTCCGATCAGTTGGAGATTTGGTGGGCCCATCAACGGTCATCATGATAGTTTTCTATTTCCTCTAGGGCTTGGCTAGGCTTGTTGAATTGCGCAGCCAAATTGCATGGCCGTGATCGTTTTTTTGAGACTGATGTGAACAGTCCATATTTTCCTTAAGGAATTTAATCGTGTTCGATCG
Organism: Papaver bracteatum; assembly: GCA_023529315.1. NCBI lineage: Eukaryota > Viridiplantae > Streptophyta > Magnoliopsida > Ranunculales > Papaveraceae > Papaver > Papaver bracteatum. The sequence goes on along the minus strand of JAJJWX010001826.1, from coordinate 1,714,487 downwards.
CACCAACTTTTAATTAAAAGGTGTGCGAACGCGTTGATCTCTTTGTCAGAGGGTGGTGTAGCCTATGCGAGTGTTTTCATGCAGGTCTCAGTACTGACACTTCGGGAGATTCATGCTACTATGTTGCGAGAAAACATTTAATCGTCATGTCATGCCAATATTGAGAGTTCGCTGGGGAACATAGCATAGGAAAACACTATGAAGGCCATGCATTAGTGAATAATGCTTGTGCAAGATAAAATTATAGAATATTTGGGATTATTGCTACATGCACCATTCTGAGTAAACTTTATACATAAATATATTGAATTTCTCAATACATATATGGGCGAAGAGGCTTAGGAACTCAACACTTTTAAATGGCTCCATTTCATTAGTGGATAATGCAACTAGGAGCTTAAATACTCATTAGGCTCTATACTAGTGAATAATTCATCTAGGAGATTGAGTTTCAATACAATATGAAGAGTGGCAAAGGCACTCATCAGATTTTGATATATTCTTCAAATTCCTTGCAGAATATAGACATATCAAGGTCTATTACTTCCGATGTCGGGTCAGGTAGATAGACTTTTACAATTTTTCGCCCTAAACTAAAAACCACCATCAACATTAAGTCCCATGCTTAGCACATAACAGTGACATTGTTGCGGAGTAAGCACTAGATAGTGATAGACGAAAAAACAAAACCAATAAGATAAAGTAGATAAATGTTACCAGATGTATATCGCTTGGTTTGAACTTCCCTTGCAGTCGTGCACTAGTGAAGCATCTTAATATCAGGGGATACCAACAAACCACCGCTCTTTCTCATCAATGGTAGGAAAAGGAAGAGGCATGTCCGGTCAAGTCTTTGGAGCTCAACTAGATTATCTAAATCCCGTTCATACGAGCGAAAGGAATAAACCCTTTCTGGATTTAAAATTTCATCGGGTGTCAATGGATTTTATGCTCTTTCCTATTTTGCATGAATATCAAGACACACCCATCTTCATGTACACCAAACAACAACAAGGTAAGTCAATCTCATCTTCGTATTCTTAATGTGAGTGAAATATCCACGTTTAATTCGATGTGATTGACTTTCTTTGTTAGCAGCGGTAGAGCGAGTATCAACAGTAACAAAGCATTCTCCAGTATTTATGACCATCGGTAACGTGAGCATGGAGAACTTAAGGCACGTACTCTTTTCTTTTTTTCACACGTAGCCACTCGACAGTAACTAAGAATGTAAAAAAAATTCTTGTTGGATAGAATGTCACTTGGGAATATTTTTGCTACTAAGCCAGGGGGAATTAATGATTCCAAAGACACGCCGAATATGGATGATGACTTCTTCGAAGTGTCATATACAATTGTTAGGACTCATCTTAATCACATGATGATTCTTCTTCTTGGACCAAAGTGTGTAGAAATTGTACCATCGATCTTTACTGGAATTTGTAATTTCTGTCTCCAGCCTCTCTAGTAAATTTCAAAATTTTCCGAACTCCGTTGTGCTCGATTGCGAAAGGCCTTGACTTTAAGTTGTTCGGTGGTCGTATGAGTGGTATCCTCTAGGAAAGGTGGAGGTAGTCCCCAGGGGAAATAGGTTCCGTCAGAGAGAATTGCAGGTGGCGCTCGAGAAACTATAGTGATCTCCAATTCTTCGGATGTACGTGTATCTACATGTTTTGATCGTTTGGCTGGCTGAATTATTTGGATATCTTTGAACTAATATTGCTCAACTTCTTTCGTAGTTTTAATGCTTTGAGAAGATGAACGTCCTTGTTGGATTTGCACGAGTTGCGTGTATACGGGATGACGTTGCAGGAAGAACCGAGAGGTAATGGAGGCGACCGACGATGCTGAGGATGTGACTGCGCCCTCGACCCTCAATTTGATGTTCCTCGTGTAAATCACATGTTAATTAGGTGGTTCAGCGTGTCAAGAAGTATGCTGAATTGTGCCTGGATATTGAAGAAGTATGGACATATTTCCATGAACAAATGTGTAGTATGATCAGGCATGCTGCTTATGAATGAGTGATTGAATATCGGAAGTATTCTCAAGACATGTGTGCAGAATTTAGATTTAATGTTTCCTGTTATGTGAAGGGATTTCCAAAATCCGAAATTTGTGGACTGAAATGGATAGGATTCCTTCCATGAATCTTATTAATCATAAATCGGAAATTGAGAAACTGTCTCAAAAATTGAAGTTGAAACAGGCTACTCTTCGGGGCATAAAAAGTGTTTTCTCTAAAATGGATGAAATGTTGTTGAATGATTACCATTGAATGCCTTTATTTTCTTCCCATGACTTTTCTCTTTAGGTGTTTTGGAAAGATGAGACGTTCCTTCGTGGTTTGATTTGGATTTGAACAGGTAGGCGGCTGCTCTTGAAGAATAAAGATTTTTGTTTTGTGAAAAAAATGGTGTTTCACTGAAATCTTAACTATGAATGCAAATTGGAGCAAACATTTTGGATGAATTGTAATTATTGTATGAAAACGAGGGAAATACTAGGGAAATGACAATATAATATTTCAGGAACTGACGGGAGTTATCTATCTAGTGCGTATTTCTACTCCTCCCAGCTATCATGGAGTTTGCAATAGTCACCTTGTTCAATTTTGGAAACTAGGTAAGGCTCCTGCTACTTGACCTCTGGACCTCTTATAGGGACCAACTTTCTCTTCACACTGCCTAGTCACAGTTAGGTTGACGATCGGATCAAGTCCCCAGTTCTTGATGAGATGAGGATTAACAGACTGTAAAATAGGTTGTTCGAGAAAACTTACTCGTGCGTTTGAGCCTCTGTATATACGATACGACGCTTATGGACTTCCCTTTGTAGTCCCTATGTTAACCAATGCTTTTCCCAACTTGACATCTCTAAGATAAGCAGTGGTTAAGAGTCCCCATCCGCTTATGCCAATTATGTCTTCCAGAGAGATTTAGGCATGGGGGAAGCTTCATCGATTGAAGGTAGTCTCTTTACCGATACAACATAATTTAGAGCGGCAAATATATCTTGACATTGTGCCTTGCAGAAATAGATAATTTCACACACATGTTCCATTGTTGACTGCACAATTTTTTAGACGGAGTCCCCAGAAAGCATGCAACAGCTTCTAATAGGAGGATGGTATTTGTATACTCCTTCAGTGCCTAGTTAAAATTCCCCTGAGTCGATCTTCTCCTGGAAGATGTGCTTCTGTAAAAGCGGGGGTCTAACAACCTCACCCAATATTTTGATTAGCAATCTGTATGGACAACTCCGAGTTGTTTTTCTAGAGAATCAACTAGACTCAATCAATAGAAAATACTCAAGGAGTTATTATCTCAATCTCTCAATTTGATTTACTCAAGAAAATGTGATTCGCGAGTCTAATCAAAGAGAGATAACTTGGATGGTACCAAAGACCAATATCCAATTGTCAATCAATTTAAATCAACAACCAATAAGGTCGGATATTATAATTGATTGAACAACACACAACCTGCATTATTTTAATTATATAACAAAATATAATGCGGAAAAGAAATAACACAGACACCAAAATTTTGTTAACGAGGAAACCGCAAATGCAGAAAAACCCCGGGACCTAGTCCAGATTAAATATACAATGTATTAAGCCGCTACAGACACTAGCCTACTCCAAATTAACTTCGGCCTGGACTGTAGTTGAACCCCAATCAATCTCACACTGATCCAAGGTACAATTATTCTCCTACGCCTCTGATCCCAGCATGATATTGCACACTTGATTCCCTTAGCTGATCTTACCCACAACCAAGAGTTACTACGACCCAAAGTCGAAGACTTTAACAAACAAATCTGTCTCACACAGAAAAGTTTACAAGATAGATAAATTCGTCTCCCACGAATAAATCTATGAGTTTTGTTCAGTATTTTGATAAATTGAGGTGAACATGAACCAATCAATAAAACCAGACTAATATTCCCGAAGAACAGCTCAGTTTTATCAATCACCTCACAATAGTCTTAATCGACGCAGCGAAAAAAGATATTGTGGAATCGCAAACGATGAGACGAAGATGTTTGTGATTACTTTTATATCTTTCATATCGGAGATAGAAAAATCTCAAGCCAATTATTACAATTGTATTCGTATGATAGAAACAGAAAGATCAGATCACACAACTACAAGTAAAGTAGTATCGGTCTGGATTCATAATCCCAATGAAGTCTTTAAGTCGTTAACCTGGTTTTAGAAGAAGAAAACCAAAGGTTAAAGGAGAATCGACTCTAGATTAGCAAACTAGTATCACACCGAATATGTGGGGATTAGGTTTCCCAGTTGCTAGAGTTCTCCCTTATATAGTCTTTCAAATTAGGATTTGCAATCAATGTTAGCTTAGTAACAAAGAATTCAATATTCACCGTTAGATGAAAACCTGATTAGATACAAGCTAATATTTATCAACCATTAGATCGAAAACTTAGCTTGCCATACACACATGTACTTGAGGATTTTGGGTTTGTGTAACTGTACCCAAATGTGTACAATAGTTGGTTCAATATTAGTCAACTAAATGGTTAGCCAAATGATAACTTTCATATCAACCATATTCTGCTTCACCAGAACTAGTCCAAATGACTCAAATGAACTAGATAGAAAGTTATTCAATTGCTATGAGATCTTATGTACTACATAAGACACAATTGAAGCAAAAACGATGTGATTCACTCGAATCAATTCATGAAATATAAATCCACGGTTTGCAATAGCATTCTTTAGATAAGTTCACGAACATCGTTTTTAGACATAACCACTCAAGTTCACGGACTGGGTTCGTGGACTCAAGTAAACCGGTTGGAGTTCACAAATTCCAGCAGAAATTCTTGGGTTCGAGAACTTCCGTTAGTTCGCGGACTGAAACTGAGATGCAACTCCAGCAGAAATTCTCGGGTTCGAGAACTACGCACGTTCGCGGACTGGGTTGACTGCTCAAGTTTCGGTTTTCACTTGATCAACAAAGTTCGAAAACTTCGGTTCAAGTGCTAAGGACCTATACATATATGTGTTACCACAACAATTTTTATATCCCCCGGTGGTTATATTGTCTAAACTCTCATTTCAATCATTGAAACATTCTCAGAGGACGTCATATAGTTTTTATTCACAAACTAGTTTTCGTCAGAGCAATTTCCAAAGTAATTGAAATATAACATGACTTTCGTCACTAGGCAAATACGAACTTGGCTAAAGCAAAAGCTTTACCAACACACATTTCGGGAAATAGATAAGCGAGATATACTCAGTTCGAAATGTCACATGTGTATATTCTTAGTCTATATAGTAATACGACTTTTGTCTCAAGATAGGAGATAAAGTAGATAGACTTTTGAGTGATAGATAAGTTCAAGTCTCCACATACCTTTTAGTCGATGAAGATCCACTGGTTCCTTGAATAGTCCTTCGTCTTGTATGATGATTGTCATGGTGTTCTTGATCTCAACTACACTTTCTATCCTATTCTGAGACCTTAGCTATAGTAGACTAGAAATCAAGACTTTATAGTTTTGATCACTAACATTGACAAACATGCTTGATATAGCAACGCATTCGAGTTCGACCGAGCAATGCTCTAACAATCTCCCCCTTTGTCAATTTTAGTAGAAAAACTATTAATACATATGGAATACAAAAAATATATAAATAAACTTTGTATATCCTGTAAGGACCCTAAAGCTCGTCAACGCTATTAGACTAGTCAAGAGGCTTCTTAGCCGCTAATTATTCGATTAGTATAACTCGAACGTTAATTAATGGAAATTAATCTAACACCGATCTAGATACGAAACTAGAACCATCGGATAGATCTCGAAAAGTTATGCGAAATGGACTACAAGAACACGTCAATCGGACATCGGACGAAGAAGATACAAGACCCGGAAGATGGAGTAGAAAGTAGTCAAACTACCGTTGACTTCTTCATTGACCGACGAATCTTAACCTGCCACTTGCCGTTGACTTGACTATTTGACTCAGTTGACCGTATCTCTAAGATTAGTGGACCTCTAGGTAATAAATGGTTATCCCATAGTAAATGTTGAGGCACCAAGTAATAGATGCATTTAATATTTGAATGTTGAAACTTAATTTATCAGAGAAGTTTATCTCTTCTTTGTTTTGGATGGATATAGTAGGTGATCAATTATATTTTGAAGATGATTCATAAGAGTTCCAAGGAGGAGGTGGTGTTGTTATAGGTTTAGCAAGAATTTATATATAATAAGAGTAAGGATATTATGATAAATAAATGGATTATAAATTATATGTAGGAACGGTATTTGGGAAAGATGGATGATGATGATACGTAGATAGTTTTGTTGTGATTTTGCTTGTGACTTGAGAGAATTCAGTAAAAGAGAGTAAGTAGTATCAATATGAGGAGAATAAGAGGTAGGGGAATGATCACAAAGCTTGGAGAAGTTGGTGTTCATGGTAGAAAAGATAATTATTCATGGTGATGATGATGGATGTTTATGTTGTTGATGTAATCTAGCTATACCAATCAAGGTACACCCTTTAATTGATTTCTAGTATGTTTATTTTCTCTAGGTATCTCTTAGATATGCAAAATAGTTAGAAGCAATCAAGTTTATAATTATTGTTAATCATGAATATCAATATTCATTTTATGTGGATTTAGTGTTTTCTGTTCAATATATTGACACCTTTAATGATACCTTACGTAGAGAATTAGTCTTGGACTATAAAATGGAACTTGTATATGAGTCTTTCATCTTTGTACATAACTTTGATTCACTCAATTTGGATAAGTAATGAATTAGTTATGATTTTTCAAAGTTGCATCGTTCTGACTGGAAATCTGGAAAACTGGGGTGAGTAGGCATGTCAATGGACGTTTATGTGTATGTTAGAGTCGGATTTGGTTTCTAGTGATAACTACAAAGTTGTATAGGAGACTCCATTATTTCTAAAGAGATATCATGTGTCTCATTTGGATCGTGGATGATTAAATTATGAACCCAGAACGCTGAGTACTTGTGATGTGTACAAGTTGTTTGGAATTTGAATATGCTTAGAAATGCCTATCAACTGTTTGTGAAATTGACTGAGTTGACTCGGTGAGTCAGTGAGTAAGATGATTCGGATATATGACTCAGACAAGTCAGACCAAGTGGGTAGTTGACCGGGTTTATGGTTCGGGTTGTGGGTTAACCCGATGGGTCATGCCTAATGGGCTTGGGCTTAGGAACAGATATCCTATTTTGAGTTTTTGGACCACTTCTGGTCCGAATTAGCTTCTGGTTCCTTTTGCAAAGTTGTAGGGTTTGTCGAGGTATTTCCGATGATACCCAAATTGACCCTATTTGGATTAGTAGATATTGTTTTATCTCAAAATTGCTTATTACCAGGTTATAGAACTAGTAATAGAGTTAGAGCCATTAGTTAGTTCACTTAGTTTATAACTAGACAATTGTATGAGATTATGTTATGAGTCTTGTGTGATCCTTTTTGGCTAATCTCTTAGATTGCTTGTATGATTAACAGTTAGACTATTAACAACGATCGTTCAAGGATGAACCAATGGATCATGGATCCCGTGGTATGCGAGGCTTGTCATCATGGGAATCGATAACGAACTCTCTTGTATTCATTATTATTTTACAAATCAATCTCTGTGTTGTGAAATTCATGCATATCTTTGTGTGCTCTGTGTGGTGTGAGATGTGTGCCAACACAATATCAGTATTCTATGGCTAGGGCGATACACCGCAATATTATTATGGCTAGGGCGATACACCGCAATATTATTCTTCATTTATATATATTCAGTATTATATGGCTAGGGCGATACACCGCAATATTAATATGGCTAGGGCGATCCACCGCAATATTATTCTTCCCTTATGTGCGGCAACACACATCTCATACATGGATGTTTACTGTTATTTATGAATGTCTATGAAGAAGTTTTTACGTTATATTTTATTATCTTTCCTTGTATTACCGACTTTCGATTAAACCTGCATCGAATCATATTAATGATTACTTGAAAGCTAGTTGGTATTTCTACTGGGCACCCCTTTTAGGGATGATGTGCTCACCCATTCCCACTTTCAGTTTCAGAGACAGATCAGAGTTGCGCAGCGGAAGCTTCGTGGCGTTGAGTCCGTTAGTTGGATAGCTTCTACTATATTTATTTGTATAAATAATTTATTTGTAAACCAAATGACTATTTTATATGTATCATTTGAGAGAAGTTCTTGTATATGTATTTCTGAGCGGGGCTAGTTTTTGGGTTAAGTTTTGTAGCAGATTTCTTAATTGAATGTTTAAGTGAATGATTTAGATTCTTAGTGCCTCTTTATTTAGTTAATCTCTTGGATTAGACAGCTGCTAGCTTTAGGGGCGCTACAAAGTTGGTATCAGAGCTCACTATAGATCTTATATGGGAAAAGTTTGAAATAGCCAGTGCCAGTTAGTGAACTAGATTAGTTAGAACCGGGTTGGGTTTGTGAGATAAATCTTAATCACTAAAAGCTATCAATAATTAAAAGATTTATCTGATCGATTGATTTTTTTGTTGATTGTTTGTAATTGCAATGAAGTAAAAATTATAGGGTACACCAATACTTTAGGATTTGATAACAATTAATCTAAAAAGTATGAACACGTACATAATCCAATAGAAAAATAGTGAGATTAACACAATTGATAAATCTTGAAAGTTACATAAAATTTATTAAATACCTTGACTTATACATAGAAATCAACAATCTATAATCACATAAATGTTAATAATATTCTTGGAACTTAATAATAATTGAAAGTGCAGTGAATAATAGTTCAACCATCAATGTTAATAATAAAATATTATAATAGTAATCATAAATCATAATAAAAGTGATAATTTTGATAAGTAATGTTAGTGTTTTTTAATTAGTATAATATTGAACTTAAACTTAACTAAAATATCACTAAAGATATATAACGATAGAAATAATAATTATGTATGGAAAATTATTTACGCTTATCTACGATTAAGTTTGGTAAATTAAACTAATCACAAATTGACTTTAATCTAACAAATGATCTAGGGGATCTCTAAAATGAAACAAATATGAAATAGTAATAATAGTATTTCGATGCTTAGTGTGATATTAGAATTAAAAGAAAATAAATTTGTACATTAATAGGATACTTTACATTATTAGCAAAATCTAAAGACTATAAGGATATATTATAAATTTTGTGTAGACTCAAATTTAAATTATATTAAATTAGCAACGCCAATATTTAACAAGATATAATTGGATTCAATCGGAATAAATAAAATCTGTTATATCAATATTTACGCAAAAGTAGAAATATATTTATAAGATTAAGTTTTAGTGTACCAATTGAACTATTAACTCAAGATTAATGAGAATAACAACACAGTTAATAATATTATTGTAAGTAAGCTAATAGCAAATCAATGGTATATAATATTTGGAAAATTTATATATGGTATTACACTAAACTTAAAATATCAGATATTTTAAATTGACGTGAAATCGAAAAAATTGGATTATTTATATTGATAAATTAAATAAAATTAAATAAATAAATTAAAATTAAATTAAATAAATTTTGATGTTTCAATTGTTTACAATGCTGTGAACTATTTATATATTTTACAAAGTAAATTTATCAGAATTACACCAATTATGATAAAAGTTTAGAGACTAATTAATTTTAATAATAAATTAATACTTAGTTAATCCAGCACTGGGGAATAGTGAGGTTGGTAATTCTTGTGTGTTCAGGTGATACTTGTTACGTAGTAGGCATTTTCAGGCGTCATGAACCTAGACAAGGCAACTGCATTCTTGTATCACTAGGCATAGAAGGGAGACTTACTTCTATTAGTGAACTGATAGATCCCGAATTTTACCTAGAAACTTTATTTTAGAGCACATTTTCTTGTAATTAGAACCAGTAATTTGAAATGGAAATTAGTATTTTGAACCTAGAGACACAAATTTTAGTAGTAGAAAGCCATATAGGTTTGTGCTTTGTTTCTTATTGTTTGCGCTTAGATAAGAAAGAAGATTATTCTTTAAGGTGGGGAGTATTGAAGACCAGAAGGGTGATTCGATTTTCGAGGATGAAAATGATACAAGGTGGGGAGAATGTAAGGACCCTCAAGCTCGTCAACGCTATTAGACTAGTCGAGAGGCTTCTTAGACGCTAATTATTCGATTAGTATAACTCGAACGTTAATTAATGGAAATTAATCTAACAACGATCTAGATACGAAACTAGTACCATCGGATAGATCTCGAAAAGTTATGCGAAATGGACTACAAGAACACGTCAATCGGACATCGGACGAAGAAGATACAAGACCCGGAAGATGGAGTAGAAAGTAGTCAAACTACCGTTGACTTCTCCGTTGACCAACGAATCTTAACCTGCCACTTGCGGTTAACTTGACTATTTGACTCAGTTGACCATATCTCTAAGATTAGTGTACCTCTAGGTAATAAATGGTTATCCCATAGTAAATTTTGAGGCACCAAGTAATAGATGCATTTAATATTTGAATGTTGAAACTTAATTTATCAGAGAAGTTTATCTCTTCTTTGTTTTGGATGGATATAGTAGGTGATCAATTATCTTTTGAAGATGATTCATAAGAGTTCCAAGGAGGAGGTGGTGTTGTTATAGGTTTAGCAAGAATTTATATATAATAAGAGTAAGGATATTATGATAAATAAATGGATTATAAATTATATGTAGGAATGGTATTTGGGAAAGATGGATGATGATGATACGTAGATAGTTTTGTTGTGATTTTGCTTGTGACTTGAGAGAATTCAGTAAAAAGAGAGTAAGTAGTATCAATATGAGGAGAATAAGAGGTAGGGGAATGATCACAAAGCTTGGAGAAGTTGGTGTTCATGGTAGAAAAGATAATTATTCATGGTGATGATGATGGATGTTTATGTTGTTGATGTAATCTAGATATACCAATCAAGGTACACCCTTTAATTGATTTCTAGTATGTTTATTTTCTCTAGGTATCTCTTAGATATGCAAAATAGTTAGAAGCAATCAAGTTTATAATTATTGTTAATCATGAATATCAATATTCATTTTATGTGGATTTAGTGTTTTCTGTTCAATATATAGACACCTTTAATGATACCTTACGTAGAGAATTAGTCTTGGACTATAAAATGAGACTTGTATATGAGTCTTTCATCTTTGTAAATAACTTTGATTCACTCAATTTGGATAAGTAATGAATTAGTTATGATTTTTCAAAGTTGCATCGTTCTGACTGGAAATCTGGAAAACTGGGGTGAGTAGGCATGTCAATGGACGTTTATGTGTATGCTAGAGTCGGATTTGGTTTCTAGTGATAACTACAAAGTCGTATAGGAGACTCCCTTATTTCAAAGAGATATCAGGTGTTTCATTTGGATCGTGGATGATTAAATTATGAACCCAGAACGCTGAGTACTTGAGCTGTGTACAAGTTGTTTGGAATTTGAATATGCTTAGAAATGCCTATCAACTGTTTGTGAAATTGACTGAGTTGACTCGGTGAGTCAGTGAGTAAGATGATTCGGATATATGACTCAGACAAGTCAGACCAAGTGGGTAGTGGACCGGGTTTATGGATCGGGTTGTGGGTTAACCCGATGGGTCAGGCCTAATGGGCTTGGGCTTAGGAACAGATATCCTATTTTGAGTTTTTGGACCACTTCTGGTCCGAATTAGCTTCCGGTTCCTTTTGCAAAGTTGTAGGGTTTTTCGAGGGATTTCCGATGATACCCAAATTGACCCTATTTGGATTAGTAGATATTGTTTTATCTCAAAATTGCTTATTACCAGGTTATAGAACTAGTAATAGAGTTAGAGCCATTAGTTAGTTCACTTAGTTTATAACTAGACAATTGTATGAGATTATGTTATGAGTCTTGTGTGAGCCTTTTTGGATAATCTCTTAAGAGTGCTTGTATGATTAACAGTTAGACTATTAACAACGATCGTTCAAGGATGAACCAATGGATCATGGATCTCGTGGTATGCGAGGCTTGTCATCAAAAGAGGTGGGAATCGATAACGAACTCTCTTGTATTCATTATTGTTTTACAAATCAACCTTTGTGTTGTGAAATTCATGCATATCTTTGTGTGCTCTGTATGGTGTGAGATGTGTGCCGACACAATATCAGTATTCTATGGCTAGGGCGATATACCGCAATATTATTATGGCTAGGGCGATACACCGCAATATTATTCTTCCTTTATATATATTCAGTATTCTATGGCTAGGGAGATACACCGCAATATTAATATGGCTAGGGCGATCCACCGCAATATTATTTTTCCCTTATGTGCGGCAACACACATCTCATACATGGATGTTTACTGTTATTTATGAATGTCTATGAAGAAGTTTTTACGTTATATTTTATTGTCTTTCCTTGTATTACCGACTTTCAATTAAACCTGCATTGTCTTCGAATCATATTAATGATTACTTGAAAGCTAGTTGTTATTTCTACTTGGCACCCCTTTTAGGGATGATGTGCTCACCCATTCCCACTTTCAGTTTCAGAGACAAATCAGAGTTGCGCAGCGGAAACTTCGTGGCGTCGAGTCCGTTAGTTGGATAGCTTCTACTATATTTATTTGTGTAAATAATTTATTTGCAAACCAAATGATTATTTTATATTATCATTTGAGAGAAGTTCTTGTATATGTATTTCTGAGCGGGGCTAGTTTTTGGGTTAAGTTTTGTAGAAGATTTCTTAATTGAATGTTTAAGTGAATGATTTAGATTCTTAGTGCCTCTTTATTTAGTTAATTTCTTGGATTAGACAGCTGCTAGCTTTAGGGGCGCTACATCTCCTATTCCACATATCTAATCTTCAACAATACTCGAAATCTTCGTCACTTCCAAGTAGTTCAATGATCCCAAAGGTTGTAAGTTTAGCATCATCATTGTTGAAAATTCGTAGTTATAATAATGAGAAAAGCATCGGTTCTCAATCATTGTTATACAGTGTCATAGTATTATTACACAACGTCAAAGTCCAATTGCATCACAAATTCAACAACAATACTATGGTGATACTTCACTCCCCCTTAGTCAATACTCCATCTCACATGGAAACCACTCCCCCTTACATAATGATCCGAAAACCATATGTATTTGTAGTGTGAACTACATATTAATTCTCCCCCTTTTTGTCAATAAAATTGGCAAATGTACAAGAACGGGATCCTAATGAAATTTCCGTAAGAGATATTTCATGACCAAAGGTAAATGTGTATCATCTTGTTTAGATGCAATCATAAAGCCGAAGCTAAATGCATTCATTGAGGAGTTTATAAAGACGCAAGATAACCCCTCTAATATTCCACAGCCGCACTCCCCTCAAAGATTTGGCAATTAAGCACAAGTTCAAAAGAACTCTCCCCCATAATATGTCATTCCCTAAGGAACAACAAGAGCGGCCTTAATTTCAAAAAGAAAAGAAGGATTTCTTTAGACTCAACAAATTACATACAAGTATGAATTTGGAATCCAACAAGAAATATTCAATCAAATTAACCAAAGTTAACCAAGATTAATTTGACTAAATATGCCCAAAACAAGTAAACTTATGGAGACTTAATAAATCAATTAGATTAATCACAAGAAAAGTCGTAAATAATCTTATTGTCATACTCAACCAGACTAATTACAAGAGTAATCAATTTAATTGGCCACACTCGACATAAGGTCATTCTATGGAGCAATGACTAAGTTAATCATAAAAATAATCATCCTAGTCAATCATGCTCAACATGAGAAAAACTTACGGAGTGCTAACTAAATAACCATGCTAGATAATTAATTTAGTTCAAAAATACTCGACGTAGAGTGACTTACGGAACACAACTAAGCTAATAACAAAATAATAAACTTTGGTTGTCTAATGCTCAACATAAGTCACAATACGGAGTCTCACAGTAATACACAAAATATATAACAGGGAATCTCAATTACTGCGGAATTCACAAGGATTCATTCTTTGTTTCCATCACCATTTGCACAATGACACACAATAAACATAATCCTTGAATCACAAAAGATTTTAACCTATCTTACATCAATAATTGACAATATAGGCTTAACTTTTGTGTTTGTCAAAAGTCTATTCATCCTTTTATCAATATTTGCATATCAATTCACGAACGACTTTACTTTTGACAAAATATGGGACAATCGAGTTCACGGACGTAAACACACATATCCCATCAAAATATTGCAATATATAAAACCATAAAGATTAATACTGCAACCATCATCTTCCAAACAAGTTTAGAATTTAAACCAATAAATTTAAAAACAAGAAGATGAAAAACATTGGATATAGCTATGTGTAATCACAATAATGGTTATTCCAAAAACACTAGTTATTCTTCTAAACAAAACAGAAATAATAGAAGATTTGCTAGACATTAAGAAATCATAGTTCATTAAGAACCTCATATCTTTCAATGAAGCCATCAAAGAATGTATCGCTGATTTCCTTTATTCTCTTGATCGCAGACACACCATGTTCGTGAGTTAGAACACTAACTTTGCGATCAACCACCCGAGAAAGCTGTCTAGCTTTGGCACAGTCCATGATAAGCTTATTTTGATTTTGTATCAGAATGTTCTGATTAGCAAGTATTCTGGCCTGACCATCTAACAGTTGGTTTATTTGCAATTGAATATTTGCAAACTCGACCCTTGAATCGTTCTGAAAATGAGTTAAATCCTTGAAAGAATCATCAATCCAGGAATTGTGATCCTTTCTTTCGGGAATCTTATTTAGAACCAGCTCCTGAATTGACTTACGTTCTTGATTATCTTCCTCCATATCAAGACGCACAATCTCTTGAGATATTCCAGAGTTCTCCATAGATTTTAGGGAAAGAAGAACACAATATAGAACAAGTATATATGTGTTCGTCAATGAGAGTAGAAAACTCTGGTTTTGAAAAACCCTAGATACTCACAAGAGGAGGACGCGAACGTTTGTGGACTCCCAACAAAAGGACTCAAACATAATTAATATACAACATACTTTAGTATTCCCCAATTATTTTCCTTGCACCTCTCAAGTTAGAAACAAGGAAAGAAATACCTGGAATCAGGTAGTCGAGTGGAAGTTAATTCCACAATGATCATCGGGAAAGAAGTTGTATATATCATATGACCGTTTGATCTTTGTTTTCTTCGCCTTTCTTCGGTTGGTATTCATCCCTAAAGGATAAGACATGGCATTTTTAACAAATCCATCAGATGGATTTCTCTGAGGACTAAGTCTAGGACCTATTGCAACTAGTTCAAGAGGATCAGAATAGATAGGAATCTATTTTCTAGGCTTAGATTTACCAAAAAAATTCTTATTAGTATAGGGAAAGCTTTCTTTAGCAACACAAGAACTTATATGCCAGAATGCACTTGAGCCCTGTGATGATTTCTAGAATAGAGATCATTTTTATAAGGTTTCTGGTTTCGTGTAGGCATGTGATTCACTGCATTAGTCAACTGACTATTTGTTCCATTGACAGTGAAGAGAAGCAAACTACGAAGCTTAGAAATTTGTTTCCTTCTTGCAAAACAATGGATAGCATAGTGATTCCCTTTCCCACAAAAAGTACAGGTTCGTGTAGAAGAAGCAATAATTGGCACCTGTCCTAACTTCATACCCATATGAGAAGACTACAAGTTATGCAAATCTTTCTTGACACAATCTTCATCTTGAGAGCATTTCTTCATGTATACAGAAGATTTTATCCTTAAGACATAGTTTTCCTTTTCCAAGGATTTACATTGTGCATAGGCTAGAGTAAGAGATGCACCTAGTTTCTCTTTTTCTTTAATTGAGTCATCTTTAATAATATCCTCAAGAGCACTAATCCTTTCACGCTGGAGAGTAGTTTCTTGAAGAAGTTTCTCAATATTCTTAGAGAACGACTTAATGATGTTATAGAGATCACGTTCTCGATCAAGAGATTTTTCAAATTCATCAATGAGATGATCATGATCATTAAAATCAATGTCTTCAGCTGTATGTTTTGAAATTAGGGTGAGCTCCTTTTCAGCTTCTGCCAGAGTGTCACATGCCTCATGAGAGGAAGAAATGTCATTATCATATTGAATATTTTTTATACCTCGGGATTCGGAAGAATCAACTAAGGAATAATCCTTTGAGGTGTTTTCAAGACACTTGACATGATCAAAAACTTTAGGAGACATTTTGGTATGCGCAACAGAGATTTCGTCCACAGACTCAGATTGAACAAACACAGACTTGTAAGGTCGTAAGTGTGTTTGCCTGCTATGATACCAAATGAAAAAGCGGGGATCTAACAACCTCACCTAATATTTCGATTAGCAATCTGTATGGAAAACTCCGAGTTGTTTTTCTAGAAAATCAACTAGACTCAATCAATAGAAAATACTCAAGGAGTTATTATCTCAATCTCTCAATTTGATTTACTCAAGCAAATGTGATTCGCTAGTCTAATCAAAGAGAGATAACTTGGATGGTACCAAAGACCAATATCCAAGTGCCAATCAATTTAAATCAACAACCAATAAGGTCGGATATTCTAATTGATTGAACAACGCACAACCTGTATTATTTCAATTATAAAACAAAATACAATGCGGAAAAGAAATAACATAGACCCCAGAATTTTGTTAACGAGGAAACCGCAAATGTAGAAAAACCCTGGGACCTAGTCCAGATTAAACATACATTGTATTAAGCCGGTACATACACTAGCCTACTCTAAATTAACTTCGGTCTGGACTGTAGTTGAACCCCAATCAATCTCACACTGATCCAAGGTATAGTTATGCTCCTACACCTCTGATCCCAGCAGGATACTGCGCACTTGATTCCCTTAGATGATCTCACCCACAACCAAGATTTGCTACGACCCAAAGTCGAAGACTTTTGCAAACAAATCTGTCTCACACAGAAAAGTCTACAAGATAGATAAATTAGTCTCCCATGAATAAAGCTATGAGTTTTGTTCCGTATTTTTATAAATTAAGGCGGACAGGAACCAATCAATAAAACCAGACTTATATTCCCAAAAAACAGCTCAGTTTTATCAATCACCTCAAAATAGTCTTAATCGACGCAGCGAAAAAAGATATTGTGGAATCACAAACGATGAGACGGAGATATTTGTGATTATTTTTATATATTTCCTATCGGAGATAGAAATCTAAAGCCAATTATTATAATTGTACTCGTATGATAGAAACAGCAAGATCAGATCACATAATTATAAGAAAAGTAGTATCGGTTTGGCTTCACAATCCCAAATAAGTCTTTACGTCATTAACCTGGTTTTAAAAGAAGCAAACCAAAGGTTAAAGGAGAATTGACTATAGATTAGAAAACTAGTATCACACAGAATATGTGGGGATTAGGTTTCCCATTTGCAAGAGTTCTCCCTTATATAGTCTTTCAAATCAGGGTTTGCAATCAATGTTAGCTTAGTACAAAGCATTCAATATTCACCGTTAGATGAAAACCTAATTAGATACAAGCTAATATTTCTCAACCGTTATATCGAAAACTTATCTTGCCATACACACATGTACTTAACGATTTTGGGTTTGTGTAACCGTACCCAAACGTGTCAATAGTTGGTTCAATATTAGTCAACCAAATGGTTAGCCAAATGATAACTTTCATATCAACCATATTCTTCTTCACCATAACTAGTCCAAATGACTCAAATGAACTAGTTAGAGAGTTGTTCAATTTCTATGAGATCTTATGTACTACACAAGACACAATTGAAGCAAAAACGATGTGAATCACTCGAATCAATTCATGAACTATAAATCCATGGTTTGCAATAGCTTTCCTTAGATAATTTATATAAGTTCACGAACATCGTTTTTAGACATAACCACTCAAGTTTGCGGACTGGGTTCACGTACTCAATTTAACTGGTTGGAGTTCACAAACTCCAGCAGAAATTCTCGGGTTCGAGAATTTCCGTCAGTTTGTGGAATGAGTTCGCGGACTGGGTTGACTGCTCAAGTTCCGGTTTTCACTTGATCAACAAAGTTCGCAAACTTTGGTTCAAGTGCTAAGGACTTATACATATATGTGTTACCACAACAATGTTTATATCCCCCAGTGGTTATATTGTATGAACTCTCATTTCAATCATTGAAACATTATCCGATGATGTCATATAGTTGTTATTCAGAAACTAGTTTTTGTCGGAGCAATTTCCAAAGTGATTGAAACAGAACATGACTTTCGTCACTAGGCAAAGATGAACTTGGCTAAAGTGAAAGCTTTACTAACACACATTTCGAGAAATAGATAAGTGAGATATACTCAGCTCGAAATATCACATGTGTATATTCTTAATCTATATAGTAATACGACTTTTGTCTCAAGAAAGGAGATCTAGTAGATAGACTTTTGAGTGATAGATAAGTTCAAGTCTCCACATACCTTTTAGTCGATGAAGATCCACTGGTTTCTTGAGTAGTCCTTCATCTTGTATGATAATTGCCATGGAGTTCTTGAGCTCAACTACACTTTCTATCTTAGTCCGAGACCTTAGCTATAGTAGACTAGAAATCAATACTTTATAGTTTTGATTAGGGCTGGAAAACAGGCGGGCCGGGGCTGGCCCATTACGGGTTACACGGGTTCGGGTTAATACGGGTCTAAACCCGTGGGTCAGAATTCTTCACGGGTGGTCATTTCTTCAACCCGTGCCCATAACGGGTTAAATTTGCGGGTTCACGGGTTATCCCGCCCGTTTGCCAGCTCCAAATTTGACAGAGTTTCCTTTGATTTCTGGTCTATTTACGGTCAAATTCAGGCCATACAAAGCTCCTTCCCTGCAATCTAACATTCATCTAATTCATTTGATATTTCGATTCAGTCCAATCAACAGATTCAACAGTCTCCATAATCCCTTTGATTTCTGCCAACCATATTATCTTCGCTGGCTATTCAATTAAAACTTCAATCAAAATCAAAAATACAAATATACAATGACACAAGTTATATCTCATGATTCTTATCAAAATCAGATAATCCCAATTAAAATATAAAATCCCAAATCAGTAATCATCAACAAATTCACTCATAAATATGCATAATTACACATCTACAAATACATAAGATCTATAAACTAAGTAAAACCCACTTCTGTAAACACTAGAAAACAAATATTTAAACATCCAGATTTGTAGATGACAAACGGATAGCAACGATTCATACAAGATTAAAATAATAAGAAATGACAAACGGATATCATAGATTCATACACGATTAAAACACATCATAGATTCATACACGATTAAAATAAGAAAATAAACAACAAAATGACAAACGGATATCAAAATCCACCATTTTACTTTCTTGTTGAAAGTCGCTAACCATTCATACACAATTTGACAAACAAATATCAAAAAATGAGAAGTTCAGTTCAACTGAAATGGTGCGGTGCGGCCGCCGCAGAAAAATAAGAGAAAAGAAAGAGAAGAAAAATAGAACTGCTAGGGTTTTTTTTCATTTTATACCGTGGGAGATATCAAACACGTATAGAAACTGAGGGACACGCGGCAGTATGTGGGAAAATACGGGTAACGGGTTGTACCCGCGATTTTTGCGGGCCGATCCGGGTTTGCCCGTTTGTCTACGGGCCAGGATTTTACCAACCCTAACCCAGCTTGTTTAGCAACCAGTCGAGCCGGGTGCGGGTTTTTCACGGGTTGGGACGGTCTAAACCGCGGGTTTTGGCTTGTTTTCCATCTCTAGTTTTGATCACTAACATTGACAAACATGCTTGAGATAGCAACGCATGTGAGTTCGACCGAGCAATGCTCTAACAGCTTCAATTTGTTTCAGTCACTTGTAGGATGGTTGGAAAACGTATGAAAGAGGTAGTACTTGGGATCTTCCATTTCTTGTTTAGTTGGAGGACGCTTGACACGAGGTAGCTTGATGACGTCATCTTCTATCCATACCTCCAAGAGTTCAATCACCTCTTCCATTAGAAAGGAAAAATCTGGGAATGGTGGAGTCCCATTTGACCCATGTGAAATGGGAGTCGGACGCTTAGATTGTTGATAGTTGTTCCCTGGATGCTTTCTCTTTCCACCCTCACTAGTGATTAATTGGAGGTTGGGTATTTTATTGGAAGGACACCTGCTTCCCTGAAAATCTTCATGAGTTTCTTCATTATGGGAAGGTTCGGATCGACTGAATAAAGCAGCAGTGGATCTCTTAGCAGCTTCTGATTCAATAAGGGAATTGATACTTTCAAGGAAGGACACACATAATGAAATCACCTTTTCATTGCGAGGAATCTGATGAGAACGTGTTAAATCCCAGGAGTCTTATTTCTGAGTTTGAGGAAGCATCTCTCGATCTTCATGAGCAGGCAAGTTAGGTTGGTGGTTACTTTTCCATTCAACATGATCATAGGCTTCATCTTCCTCACCAGGCATAGGAACATGAATCTTGGAAGAATGACCATTACCATCAATATTGATCCAAACGGGTTGTTGATGGCATTTCCTTCAGAATGAATGCGCGTTGGTTCCTTCGATAGTTGATTCGCGAGGACTTTCAAAAGCACAAATACTTCGCCCTGCATCTTGACAATAGTAGCTTGATTCCTGACCATATCATTCGGGATTTTTATCAAATTATGAATAGTTATTGAATATCGAGACTCCATAGCCTCGACAAGGGTTTTGAATAAAAGAGCAGATTCATGAATAACATGTGAAGCATTGTTACTGCTGGGAGAAGTAAAATTGGGATTGAGGGTTTCTTAACCATTCCTAAGATCAACCATATTGAGAAATTTAAGAAATTGAAAACGGGATAAGGAAAATGAATTTTTGCAACCGAAAGATCAATCTCTCACTGTGGTCGCTAGTTGTTTTGGGGTAAAAACTGATTCTGTTGTTTTTGGTAATTTGGGGTGTGTTGATGAGAAACGAATTCAAACCCTATACAAATTCACTTCACGGGAATGCTTTTATGTTTGAAAAATCAATCTGTAAGACTTTGGCATAAACCAAGAAATGGTCGTTCCAGATTCAATTCGATCACAATGTGAAGGACAAGGGTTGATCTTAGGGAGGGAAGCGGAGAATATGTTTGAGATCAGGATGTTGAATTATGAAGATATGGTTGTTTATGACTTGGGTATCAGAAAATGGTTTCTGACTACTTGTTTTGATAACACCCGTGCTATGTTATTTGAATAGGTTAAAAGCATATTTATACAAGTCATTGAGCGCACCCTGATCTCTTAGGAAGTGTAGGAAGTGAAGTAGTGGAGAAGTGGGTTTTGTGCGGAAGGTAGTGATCATCATGTCTCCGTTATGAGGGATGTATGATCACACGTTCTCCCACTACTCTCAGTACTGATAACCGTCTATCTTTCCTGACACACTCTCATAATGGACATGTTGCACGTCGCATGTTGTAAACCGCCAGACCAATACCCCAGTAAGCATCCCCCGGTTTGTGACATGTTTGATATCTCGAATAAGTGGGTCATGTCATGGGACCCGCTGCGTAGAATAGCATGGTGCTATTAGGTGAAACAACTAAGTTGTTTATGAGGCCAGTATAAAATATTTTATTTATTCGATGCATGTGAAGCATCGCATTTAAGATGCTCAAACTAATCGATGCATATGAAGCATCATTGTTTTAGAACCTGATTACATAAGTCGCGGATTGGCGTCTTAAAGGAGGCAGCATGATCGACCACCTTTGGGTGATCGTTTGAAGACCATATAGTCAAGTCATCACTTTGTCGATTGCCCCATGTGGAAGAACGATGGCCGGTCTTCACAATGTTGTTTTGCTTGTTTCCTAAAAATAGATCTATACCATCCAACTAGGCTGGCGAAGTTGGATGGTCGTGATCATTTGCAGCAGTTTCAAACTGCCGTTGACGCGACTTTAGGGTTTAGGGGGATGCGCGTCCAACCCTCTTTGGGCTAGAGATTCGAGGCTTCGATCGTCAACTTGAGCATATCGGTCTGTCACGCGTGAAAGTGGGCTGAAAATGATCACGTTGATATCTTCTAGACCATCTAGAATTAGATCTAAGCCATTCAAATAGGCCGGCGAACTCGGATGGTCATGATCGATTTGCGGCAATGACTTGCGGTCGCAAAAGCCAATTAGGGTTTCAAAGTTGTGTGTTCATCCTACTTTGGGTGAACGATTCTATGCGTTCCAAGCTTGCTATGGGAAAGTCGATCGACCAACGATGGAGTTGGATCGACGGTGAACACGTTAGCATCTCGTTGGCCCCCTGAAATTGGATCTAGGCCGTCCAACTAGGCCGGAGAAAATAGACAGCCGTGATTGATTTGCGGCAGTAATGTGTTGCCACAAACATAATTTTAGGTTTTTTGAAACAACGTGTTCACCGTACTTTGGATGAACGATTCTATACATTCTCGGCTTGTCGTGAGCAAGTCGATCAACCATGAGTATAGATGGGTCGCCGGTGGACACGCCAACACTTCTTTGATCTCTCAAGATGTGATCTAAGCCGTCCAACTAGGCTGGATAAGTTGGACAGTCGTGATGCATTTTGAGACCGTCTTTGCCAGTCTCAATTCGTTTGAGTAGCATGAACGCCCATGTTTGGGTAAGTAATTGAGCACTTTATAGGTTTACCGCATGCAAGTCGGTCGACTAGGGAACTAGTGGGCCCGCTGATGATCATGTTTGCGCTTCCTTAACTTTTTGTAGGAGGATCCAAGCCAATCAGGCTGGCAAAGTAGGACGTTCGTGATGCTTCTAAGACCGTTTTGAACAGTCTAGCTTGTTTGAGATTTCTTTAGATAGCGTGATCATTAATGCTCGGGTTTGGTGTTTGACAACGCTGGGATGCGTTTAGGCATGGTCTGATCAGTTGGAGATTTGGTGGGCCCGCCAACGGTCATCATGATAGTTGCCTATTTCCTCCAGGGCTTGGCTAGGCTTGTTATATTGCGTGGTCGTGATCGTTTTTTTTAGACTGATGTGAGCAGTTCAGATTTTCCTTAAGTAATTTAAGCGCGTTCGATCGCGCTAACTTTTAATCAAAAGGTGTGCGAACGCGCTGATCTCTTTGTCAGAAGGTGGTGTAGCCTATATGAGTGTTTTCATACAGGTCTCAATACTGACACTTCGGGAGATTCATGCTACTATATTGCGAGCAAACATCTAATCGTCATGTCATGCCAATATTGGGAGTTCATTGGGGAACATAGCATAGGAAAACACTAGGAAGGACATGCATTAGTGAATAATGCTGGTGCAAGATAAAATTTATAGAATATTTGGGATTGTTGCTACATGCACCATTCTGAGTAAATTTTATACATAAATATATTGAATTTCTCAATACATATATGATCAAAGAGTCTTAGGCACTTAACATTTTTAAATAGCTTCACTTCATTAGTGGATAATGCAACTAGGAGCTTAAATACTCATTAGGCTCTATACTAGTGAACAATTCATCTAGGAGCTTGAGTTTAAATATAATATGAAGAGCGGCATAGTCACTCATAAAATTTTGATATATTCTTCAAATTCGTTGCAGAATATAAACATATAAAGGTCTTTCTTCCGATGTCGTGTCCGGTAGATAGAATTTTACAATTTTTCGCCCTAAACCAAAAACCACCATCAACAGGATGTTGTAGAACCATTCTAGCTTGAGATCAGATGGACCGTTTTTTGGTACAGCTAATAGAACCATGAAACTTCCCAGAGTAATCCATGGGCCTCTAGTGATAAGGTGTTGTTTATCATCTTTTGTGTTTACTTTGATGATGTAGCATTTGAACCATTTGTGGTATCTTGAGATGTTGAATCCATTTGATATATCCTAAGTTCTTTTTATGCAGTTGGTTAAATCCATGAGGATAGGATTTTTGGGATTAGCATATCTCCCAATGAAATAAAGTTTCAAGTCCTTCTGTTCGGGTTATTTGAGGAATGCTGAATCAATTTCTACAAAGAGTTCTTCAGTTTCTGATATTTTAGCAGCTTTCTCCATTTTTCTTAGCCAGATCAGAAATATTCGGGGTTGTTTATTCTTCCACCATGAATATGAAGTTGTTTTTCTTGTTTTTTTGAATCCAATAGGTGATGATAAGTTTCTGGAGAGTGGTTGGGGTAGGAAGATATTTTGAGTTATAGGTTCTTTTGAGTTTGAATAGGAAAATGTAATGTCTTTGTTTTGCAGACTGAAAGAGTGTCAGGTATATGTGAAGTCTATGCTTAGTCAGAACAAGACTATGAATAGTGACATTAATATTCGTATTTCTCTTTTGTTGGCTTGTAGTTCTAACAGTTGTAGGACAATATAGTATGGTCACTTTCAAAGATAGTTATACAGCTGGTGTTATCAAAGGTTTGAAACTCCATAATACAATCTATGTTGGTGTTATCATTTTCATAGTACTTCCCCTGAAGGAACCCATTTTTTTGTTTATCATCTTTCCTCTTTTTGGTCTCAAGTATGGAAAGGATTCCATCATAATGATTCTTTGAGAGTGTGTCTGTATGTTAGGATGTATACTTGTCCTTTGCTTTGAGACCAACTTGGTTTGTACCTTCCATACATAGTTTTGTTTTGTATTTATTCTGCTACTATTAGTATATAAGATGTTGTGATAATAGTAAATGTTTAGAAGAAATTTTACAACTGCCAATCTTCAGATAAACACCCTTATGCTTTGCTTCATATGAACCACTATTTTTCTCTACTGGAAATTTATAAGCGGTCCGGATGCGGTGAAGATGTTCTGGATTTGTCATATCTTGAAGACGCTTGAATAAATTACGTATCTTGATTTATTTATGTGGTCTTGATTATCAAATCTTTCTTCTTCTCTTTTTTTTTTTGGATTTGTCTATGAATAGGTGATAAGTGCAATTGTCTTAACTTGTGATAATGATGATTTTCACTCATGATAAGTACATTTTTCACAATAGTGAGAAACAAAAACAATGGTTTTCACATAATAAACGGTGATAATTCCATCTATCACAATATTAATATGTGAAAATTCCTTTTTTTTTCTTTTTTTTCTTGATGAATAGGTGATAAGTACAACTATCTCAATTTGTGATAACTATGATTTTCACTGATGATAAGTATATTTTTCACAATAATGAGAAACAAAAACAATAGTTTTCACATCAATAAACTGTGATAATCCCATTAATCACAATATTAATATGTGAAAATTCTATGTTTCATGATATGTGAAAATTCCATCCTTCACAATGGTAAATCATTGTTTATCTTAAAGGATTTAGAACTTGAAAAAACTATAGCAATAACACAAAATTGGTTAAAAAGACCAAAATCAACAATTCTGGGTGAAAAAGACTTGTACATTTTGATATTGTTTATATGGACATGAATCAAAAAAATACTTTTCAAATGGACTGTTTAGTTATTTCACCCAACTTTAATAACTAATTTTTATACCCACATCCTAAAATGCCCTTGTATTCATATTTCCACCGACAGACTTTGTTTATATCCCTAAATTACATATTTCTAAAAGAAAAACACATGCTAAAGAGTTCTTCAACAGATCTAAGGATTCTAAAAATGAAAAATACTGTAGAACTAACAATTCAGACATATGAGAACCTTGAAAAGGAATCCATCCCTCAGCTGATTTCCTGAGAGATTCAGATTTATCAATGACATGGAAGTAAATAAGCTTCTGGGATAGAACAAGTAAGTTGGTTGGAACTAAGGTCTACAGATCGATGCCATCTTTTGTGAATTCCCTAATATAGGTGGAACATCGTCTGCTAGAGTATTGTTGCTGATTCTAAGAAAGGTCAAACTTGCTAACTGCAAAGTTGAGTCACAATTCACCTCCTTCCATCTCAACAATCCCTGCAAATACAAACAACTCACAAATCAGAAATCCACCATCCATGAAAATCCCACTACATAAATCATCAAAAAAACTCACAAAGAACGCAAACAAAAATTGTTTTTAAGCAATTATAAGAAAACCCAAAAAAAGAAAACAAAAAGTAACTACCATAGAAAGATTAAAGCTTACAAGAAAATGGCTAATACGAGAAGAGAGGATAAACACACATCAGAAACCAAGAAAATCAAGTAAAGCATAACGATAAAGATGAAAAACTGTACCTCCTTTATAACAAACAAATGAAACCCTTATTTTTCAACTAAAAGCATTGAATTTGATGTATCTTCTCTCATTTAATTGAAACTATAAAAATCCATAAGATCAAGACCACCGTCCATTACACATATAATAGCCTATAATGATTCAATTACATACCCAGACCATCAGCCATTATAAAAAACCAGTTCTAATCCCTTGTACACCCCATTAGTATTTGTTACTCCCTCCCAGTTTTAGAGATCAAGCATTACACTATATAAATAGATAATGGAAAAATAAAAGAGTTACGTACCTAACCAGACACAATCTAGACATTTTTCAATGAGCATATTTTTAAATTGAACTAATATAAAGTTTTCATACCTGAAAATTCATTCCCACAGAGGTACAGTTCTATCAAAGAAATCATAGTTGCAAATTTGTGGTACGGGAACATGTAACTGATTATTCCCCATCTTTTAAAACTTGAAGTGTATGTATGAAACCAAATGAAGGTAACTGACCGAAAATATGATTATCACCCAAATACAAAACTTGCAAATTCTGAAACATCAATAACATGAAACAGTTTAAACAAGATGAAATCATTTTCAACCTAAACTACGGTAAAATGAAACTAGTTTGATCCTACTTTGAACGTGGGTCAAACCAAATTTACCTAATCCAAAATATGATGAAACCAGTTTAATCTTAGTTAAACTTGGGCGAAACCAAATTCAACCCAATCCAAAACAGGATGAAATCATTTTCAACCTAAATTATGGAAAAACGAAACTAGTTTCATCCTACTCTAAACATGGGAGAAATCAAATTAAACCCAATCTAAAACAAGATGAAGCCAGTTTCATCTTAATTAAAAATGGGCGAAACCAAATTCAACCCAATATAAAACAGGATGATACCAATTTCATCCTTGTATAAAAATAAGATGAAACTAAATTCAATCCAATCTAAAACAGGAAGATGTACAAAAATACTCATCTAGTATCAACAGATGATGAAACCAGGCTCATCCTGTGGAGACATAAGATGAAACCAGTTTCATCCAGTAAAACATAAGATGTATAATAGATTCAACTAGTAGCAATGGATGATGAAACCAGGCTCATCCTGTTGAAACACAAGACGAAATCAGTTTCATCCAGCAATAACGAAACATTCATTCAATGTAAACACACTCTATACCATGTTTCATTCACTAGCAATACATGATAAAACTAGTTTCATCAATTAGTAAACCAAGATGTACAAAAGATTCATGTTATTAGTCCCGTTAGTCTCATATTCATTAAAATTAGGACCAACAAGAGATGCAAACCAGTTTTAATACCTATATGGTCATTAAGTTGTTTCAGAAAATCAAAATCATACAACAGTGTAGCTGGAATGACTTGTTGTGGATTATTACATTAGCGCAATCTGGTTTGCATATATATTACGTTTAGAGGCAGTACATATGGCTAAGTACATATCAATGGAATATACCAAACCAATGACTAAATTAAATCAAGTTGCTTAACCCCACAGTGTTGATGGTGAGGAGATGGTGGATGAAATCAACTTCTGGTAGTGATGATGGTGATGAGACGGTAAGGTCTAGTGGCTCTCCTCATCAAGGAAATCCAACACATACAACATGCTAATTTCATTTCAGTTAGACATGTACACTGCATATTAAACCTGGATAAAACTTTTTTCATCTAGTTTTAATCGGCTGAAACAATATACACTGCAAATTAAAACTGGATGAAACTAGTTCCATCATAGTTTAAACCTGCTGAAATAATTCATATACCCAGATGCAAACTAAATTCATCCATAACATACACTTCAACCAATTTCATTCATAACATTGAAAAAACTAAAATAACCAGATGCACACCAATTTCATCTAAAACAAAATCAACCAAAAATAAAACAACCAATTCAACAAATTAATCCACTGAAATGAAAATAAGAACAACCAATTCAACAATTTAATCATGCAATTCTGAAAGTAAGAACAAAACAAATTTATTACGAATTCTAGGAGACATTATGTGGATCCATTGAAACCCTAATTCTTAAAATACACTGAACTAATCGATTGAAACCCTAATTCTTAGAATATGCTAGAAAACTCTATTGTTGTAGTGTTGATGGTGTTTACAGACGGTGGATGAACCAATTTTACGACAGTATTTGATTGTGAGGATACGGTGGATGAAACCAACTTCTGGTAGTGCTGATGGTGAGGAGACAGTGGAGGAAAACGATTTCTGGTAGTGTTGAGGAGACGGTGGAGGAATTTGATGTCACTGGTAGTGAGAAGATGAAGAACGTTGGTGGTTTCTTCTGAAGAGAGCGGGAGATCATGTTTTGTTTCGAAGAGAAATGGGATTCGATATGTTTTAGGCAGATACAAAGGGTAGTTATGTTTGTTTCCATTAAAAGTATCTCCCGTCCATTTGACCCAGGGAAAAGTTTACCCGTCCATCTCAACCAGTAAAAGTAGCTTTTTGTCCAAATAGCCCATTTTCCGTAGCAATAATATCCGTAAGTGGTAATGAAGTTTTTGTTTCTAAAACAAAATAAGAAAATAACGTAAAAGAAATATTATGACCAAACACAAGGACAAATATTTGACCGGAGATAAAACAAAGATAACTCTAAATCTCTAATAGAGTTAATTTAGAGATTTTTTTAACTTTATTTTATTTTGACTTTTCAAAGCTGTAACTTTTGAAAAACAAAAATTTCGGATTTATTATCCTAACTCAGTTAAAGGTTATTTACGTAATCTAGTAAAACTATTGTTAAATTTTGGGCTTCATATATTTAGTATCTTAATGGTGGGTTATTAATACATAAAAAAATTTAAATGGGCTACAAATATTTTTCCCCATTTCAAAATGATTTTTGCTAGAAGGAGAACAAAAAGAGATCCGAGGAGGGCAAAAATCGTGATCGACTCGTTAACTAGGTCTAGTTTTATAAATTTACATGAATCAGACAAAATGACCCTTAATGACACAAACTTTTTCCATGATTTACATAAAATGTATCAGCCTAACCTCCTCTTGTTTTCTTCCTATCACTTGTAACCCTACAAAATATCGATTGGAAGTTTCGTAAAAGAAAAAAAGGGTTTGGCGAAAATAGTTTTGTTCCCAGTTTAGAAAATGATTCGTGGTATTTTGAATAAATCAGCTAAAACCACTAACCATCGTCTGAGTACGGATACAATTACTGGATCAGTAACTACATTGGCTAAGATATCAAGACAAGAGCAAAAGAGAGAGTGGGTATTTGCTGATGAAGATTGTTGGAATAAGACATTCTTCCACTTTAGTTTTTAGCAAATCAATCGTGTTTTTCATTATCTGATCAAGTTAATTTTTTCTAAAGCATTCTATGATCAAGTTGATATTTATTACGGATACGAACCTAATTTTTTATTATTACTTTAAAAAAAAGATTAGCCGTAAATCTTCCTCGGATTTACTTTTGTGCATTTGGTGAAGCTTAGTATAGTTGTTACAGGTTAAAACTGAATCACTGATAGTTAGGACGAGGACTGTGGATAAAAAAGGCATTTGCAGAGAAGAAGATACGAACAAGACGAGTAGATTAGGTAAATTTTGGCTGATGTCAAGTGTGCGTGAAAAGTATGTGCGGTTCGTAAGGGTAATCATGTCCGACTCACGAAAATATAAAACTGGACCTAGTTAATGAGTTGATCATGATTTTTTCTTTCCTCAAATCTCTTTTTGCTCTCCCTTTAACAAAAATCTTTCAAAATAGGCAAGGATTCAATCCTCGCCCAAAAAAAGTGAAAAGCGAGGAGACAATCCTCGCTTCCTCTTTTATTATAACAAAAAATCTAATAAAATATATAAATATCATATTTTGGGCCCACCTTTAGTGTTTTATATAAATAAAACACTTTAGGGAGAAGAAGCAATCCTCGCCCATATTCTAATTACCTCCCTCACCACTAGACTGAGACCTTTCCCCTACGTAATGTTTTGGCACTGTACAAGTACCCCCTTACCTCCTCCATACACTCAGCCTTATGCCTAAACTAATTGGAGGCTAGGTAATAAAATAAAATAGAGTCACTAGGGAGTAGAATTTTCAAAAGGAAATTGCATGGAAATGCATTATTCTAATGAAACAATTTTCAAAATGGAATTGCATGAAGTTTTGTTGATTTAATTCTTTAAACGACGGAAGGAAATCAGACTTTCAGAAGTCAGTCCATGAAAATTTGTCATGTTCGACTGAAACGAAACATGCTGACCACTCTTAATCGGCATGATGGTATTAAAATAAAATGATGTACTATTAATAGTGACATCAAATAGTGACAAACATGCTGAAGAACTAGATTCAACCCTCGTCATGCTCCTGAAACTTATACCATGACGAATATATGAGGTTTTTCATTCAAAGAATGATATGATAAATGCCTCACTTGTCTTCATGGTATTTCAACTTATCCAGGGTCGTTAGGATTTTTCATAATACCGACTTGGCACTTGTATTATTTGTTTTGTCAGAGTCGTTATTCTCCACTAAACAAGCACTGACGACAATTGGAGCAGTCAGCAAGTTATGTAGTGATGAATCATGACAAACGTTTATCTACTCAACAAAAGTGAAACTCAAAGATGTAATCTACTTTATTTTTTCAACATGGTTTAGTACATTGATTGAAATTCTAGAATTCAACTAACTTTCGTAGGCATCACGGATGCACTTAGCATGTCAATAAGCCTTTTAAACCCTATGCGACCCTAGTGGACGAGTTATATTCTGGTGAGGGTTTACATAGATATCTCCCCACAAAATATACTCAAAAACTACTATAAGTCTCAATCTTCATCTGAATCATTGAATAACATATAATCCGAGCATACTCTGGAATTTTGGACTGCATGAATTCATAGCTTTCATCATGTATGAATTATTCTCATTTTCTCCTCCAAGAAGTGTATTTTTGCGATTCCCACCTGCACAAACAAAAAAAAAAACACAACCAGACTTACTTTGTTAGTGTTGTTTAGTTGAAAAATCAAACAACTTTGTTTATGTAAGAGAAACTCGAAAAACACTTATAGATTATTGGATCGACAAACCTAAATGACTACGACCAAGCATCCATTGATGTATGGATACATAATCAATGATGCTTTTTGGATAAGTTGGTACCTATTGTGAATTTATCATAAAGACTTTTGCTTTATATTTCCATAATCTTGCACATATTTGATATACACCATCCCCTAAGAGGTTTCAAGTGCAATGCTTTCAACTTGGACATCTTCACATCGGGCTCCATAATACCATGTTTTAATTATGGTCATATATATATATCTTTAGATGAGTCAAATGATACCATGCTTGTAGAGGTATGAAGTGAATTGGAAAGAGAAGATAATGAAATGAATTTTATAGAGTATATGAAACTAGGTGTTTATAGTTTGGTAGAGAAAACAAGTTCATTTATAGGATAGTTTCAAAAACTAACCTTTTCTGAGAGTTAATCAACGCAGTTGTACTTGTACAAAATTTGAATTTTGAACAAGCCGTAATGGTTACTTTTTTGAACTCGTCATGCTCGTAATATTAATATCATGACGATTGATAGAATATTTTCATCCAGGAGAATCTCAAATTTGAGCACATTGGGTCAGTAACACTCAAGACTTAACCAATAATCCACAAGGACAAAGTGATTTTGTGAATAAAGTTGTCTTAAAAGTGTCTATGAGAGTTGTAGAAAAAGAGAACATGAAAAGGAAAGGGTACCAAGTACACCTCCAACTTTTTCGATCGGCAACCTATATGGACCAAACCTAATACAATCGCAAGTAGACCTACTTAAACATCCTTGATGCATATAGAGTTTATCAAAATTGTATCCAAATAATCGAATCTGAATTACGCCAAGTATGAAAATTGTTATCTATTTTTCAAGATACGAATTCTACAAGAATGAGTCTCATAATTGATCACAGTTAATATGCACTTATCTAATAAGATTGATTACGTACTACTTATGTTATTCTTATTATAAAAATAAAACAATATAATGCGGAAAATGAGAAAAACAAGATACAGGAAGTTTTTTTTGGAGAGGAAAATTGCACCTGCAGAAAAACCTAGGTACCTAGTACAGATTTGAACACCAAACTGTATTAAGTCGCTACAGACACTAGCATACTATGAGACTTTGGACTAGAATATAGTTGAGACCGAATTATCCCTCCATGAAATTCAGCTGCAGTCATGATTCTTATGTCTTTTGAACCTCGTAACGCTCTACGCAATCGATTCCCTTTGCTAAAGTATTTTACATTCTAAGAGAAGACTTTTGATACCAATCTTCCTCTAACGAATTAGCATATTTGATTTCACTTTAGATCAGTAGATCAAGGTTTGGAAATCTGTTTGCAATAGACAAATTTAACAAACCTCATAAATCCGGACACTTACACTTAGTTAGCTGAGATGTCTAGATTATTAACCACCCCTCAAGAACAAACTTAAACCGACCAATTAAGAATAGTTTTGGATGTCTATCTTGGGGAATCACAAAGTCTGAGACTAAGAAAACTTTATGAGTTCTATCTTTCTCATTCCTGAAGGAGATCGACGAAAACCTCAATAACATGAAGAATAAGATCCAGATACACGAATTATCAAGGTAAAGATAGTCAGATCTGGCTTCACGAATCCCTAAGTGAAGTATTGAAGTCATAAACCTAATCATATATGTTTCTTAGAGGAAACCTAAGTTCGTAGAGGATAACTCTAGCATACAACTAGAATACACAGAAGTGTCAGGGATTAAAATTCTCAGTTGTTTGAGTCTTTCTATTTATAAACTTTTAAGTTTGAAGGTTGCTTAGAATTTAAGCTAAGATAAATTTAGATTCAAGCAAACACTTCATATGTTTAGATGAATCTCTAGTTAGGATTTCATGTAAGCATGTGAAAATTTTGTCTTGAAATTACATAGACGAATATACATAATGGTCCAGGGTATCGGAACCGTGTATAATGATATTCCATGGCAAATATGCCTTAAAAACTTATAAGAAAAGTCGTATTCATTTGAAGCTTAAGACTTGAATCATGATGCACAAACATAGAGTGATTAAGTGATCGAATATGCCTTATAATGTATATAAGAGTCGTATTGACGGCAAACATATTAAGAAAATAGTTTGAATGCATATGTTTTCAGGTTCGTACAGGTGGGTAGCGAAATAGTCTGCGTACATATAGGTCAGTCTGTGAACTCAGACTGCTAAGGTATGCATATTGGGTACGTGTACACCTAGTCGTTGAAAAACTCATACCTTTGAGGTATGCGTACTGGGTATGTGTACCTCCCCCCTTTACACAAACTCGGAACTAAGGGTTATGCGTACTAGGTACGCGTACCTACCCCTATTCTGGAACTCACATGTCAAGGGTTCGCGCATTGGGTACATGTACCTACCTTGTGTCCATATTTTCAGTAATTCTGAAGAAAAAAACTCTCCTTAATCGATTTAAAGCTTTCGCAATTGTCGTAGATGATGAACATAATTGCTAGGGAAATTTTTCAATGATTAACTTGAATGAAAATAGTTCATGAATAATAAGTTGTTTTTAACTAAGTTTTTCAAGTATATAATGTTGGAGCATTGCTCAGTTGAACCCACCAAGCGTTGGTATGTTAAGTTTGGTTGTCATATTATGGTATCAAAACTCAATTAGAGTCGTTTGATTAAATGTACTAGATTCAACTTCGTTTAGGTTAGACTAGAAAGTCTAAGAACGTTGAGACATACAAGTATTACCTTGAAGACCAGAAGATCGTGAAGACGTATCGACTACAATGAATACATCATCCTTCCACTTGAGGTTAGTGATACTGACTTGACTTGTTTCCATTCTTATCATTACTTTCAAGTCGTTTAAGATTGAAAATAACATGCGAGGTTATATTTAATACTCTAGTATTAGACTTGGTCATTTTATTATGATCAAAGTGTCAATAAATAATATTTAATTATGAATTATAACGTTTATCTTTTGAACTTCGTAAATGCGACATCGACATAATCTATGTAACTTGTTATTTGATTGGGTAATGGATATAGATGTAATTTCATCCTAGGAAAATATATTTGATTACATATATTTAAAGGAGGTTGTTAGAGCACTGCTCGGTGGAACTCGCAAGCGTTGCTATCTCGAGCTTGTTTGTCGAGTTTAGTTGTCAAAACTATAAGTCTTGATTTCTAGTCTACTTATATCTAAGTCTCAGATTAGGATAGAATGTGTAGTTAATCTTTAGACTTCACGACGTTCATTAATTGAAGATCTACTAAGGGGAGCTTGTGGAACTTCATCAACAAAAGGTATGTGGAGACTTGAACTCATCTATCACTCAAAAGTATATTTATACTCTATCTCCTATTTGAGACAAAAGTCGTATAGCTATATAGACTTCGATTATACACATTTGATATTTCGAGATGAGTTTAACTCGCTTATATATTTCGCAAAATATATGTTTGTAAGCTTTCGCTTTAACCAAGTTCATCTTATATTCTTAACGAAAGTCAAAAGATGATCATGTGAAAATCTCCTGGTACCATCTTACATGATTTGTGTGAGACAGTCATTTGGTGTAGACTCAGAATGTTTCGTATTGATCATTTGATCACTTGAAAATTTCTTTGAAGCTAATAGTTTGTGTGAGAAAACTATTTTAGTCTTCTAAGAATGTTTCAATGATTGAAATGAGAGTTTAGAACAAATTAACCATGATTGGATATAGCATAGTATGCGTACTTGTATGCTAATTGTTACAAGTAATTCCGAGTCCGGGAACCATAGTATGCATACCCGCATGCGTACTTGTTTATTAGTTGAAGTCCGGGAACTTAGTATGCATACCCGTATGTGTACCGGCGTAAATTCAAGTTTGGGATTTCAACTGAGTTCGGTGGTGTACGACTGTATGCGTACCCATTTGCATACTTGAGTGGGTTATGTTCTAAAATCGGTTTGTGCATTAACTAGTGCATTTATAAAATAAGGAATGCAATCTTTTGCAAACCATGGCTATAATGTTCA
This sequence comes from Papaver bracteatum, assembly GCA_023529315.1. NCBI lineage: Eukaryota > Viridiplantae > Streptophyta > Magnoliopsida > Ranunculales > Papaveraceae > Papaver > Papaver bracteatum. Next base: position 1,679,128 of record JAJJWX010001826.1, on the reverse strand, counting down.
TGAATTGATTAGAGTGAATCCAAATCGATTTTTCTTCAATTGTGTCTTGTATACTTCTATGAGAATATAAACAATTGAACAACTCTAGGACTAGTTTCATTTGAGTCATTTGAACTAGTTGTGTTAAGATGAACAAGGTTGATGAAAGTGTTCATATGGCTAACTTCGGTTAACTATTGTTGAGTCAACAAGGTGTACACGTTTAGGTATGGTTACCCATATCTAAGTGAAGTCACTTTTCATTTGTGTGTAACAATCTAAGTTCGATCTAACGGTTAAAAGATATGAGCTTGAGTCTAATAAGGTTTTCATCTAACGATGAATATTGAATGCTTTGTTACCAAGGTAACATTGATTGCAAACCCTGATTTGAAGACTATACAAGGGAGAACTCTAGCAACTGGGAAACCTAATTCCCCACACCTCCTGTGTGACACTAGTTGCGACTAGAGTCGATTCTCCTTTAACCTAGGTTTTTCCTAAAACCATTATAGGTTAATGACTTAAATACTTCATATTGGGATTGTGAAGCCAGACCCAACTATTTTATCTGTAGTTGCGTGTATTGATCTTGCTTTATTCTATCGTATTGAGTGATATCTTCTCTAAGATTTGCTCGAGATTTAATATCGGATAGGCAAGATGAAAAGTAGTCACAAACATATTCGTCTCGTCGTTTGTAATTCCACAATATCTTATTTCGCTACCATATGATTAAGATTATTGTGAGGTGATTGATATTACTAGGCTGTTCTTCGGGAATATAAGTCTGGTGTATCAATTGGTTCCTGTTCACCTTGATTTATCAAAAGACGGAACAAAACTCATAGATATTTCTCTGAGAGACAGATTTATCTATTCAATGGACTTTTCTGTATGAGACAGATTTGTTCATCAAGTCTTCGACTTTGGGTCGTAGAAACTCTTAGTTGTGGGTAAGATCAGCTAAGGGAATCAAGTGCGTAAAGTCCTGCTGGGATTCAGAGGCGTAAGGAACGCGACTTTACCTTGATCAGTCTGAGATTGGTTAGGGCTCAACTACATTTCAGTCTGAAGTTAACTTGCAGTAGGATAGTGTCTGTAGCGGCTTAATACAGTGTGGTGTTCAAATCTGGACTAGGTCCCGGGGTTTTTCTGCATTTGCAGTTTCCTCGTTAACAAAATTTCTGGTTTATGTGTTATTTCTTTTCCGCATTATATTTGTTTATATAATTGAAATATCACAGGTTGCGCGTAGTTCAATCAATTAGATAATCCAACATTTGGTTGTTGATATAAATTGATTGACATTTGAACATTGTCTTTGGTACTGTTCAAGTTGTTTTTCATGATAATCATGCTCATTGATTATGTCTGTTTGATTTGTTGATTACATTGAGAAACAAAGATACAACTCTTGGATATATTTCCATTGATCGAGTCTGGATGTCTTATTGATTGTCTTAGAATTATATTGGAGTTTGTCCATACAGATTTCTAAGCGAAATATTAGGTGTGGTTGTTAGAACCCAACTATTTATCTGTAGTTGCGTGTATTGATCTTGCTTTATTCTATCGTATTGAGTGATATCTTCTCTAAGATTTGCTCGAGATTTAATTTCTGATAGGCAAGATGAAAAGTAGTCACAAACATATTCATCTCGTCGTTTGTAATTCCACAATATCTTATTTCGCTACCATATGATTAAGATTATTGTGAGGTGATTGATATTACTAGGCTGTTCTTCGGGAATATAAGTCTGGTGTATCAATTGGTTCCTGTTCACCTTGATTTATCAAAAGACGGAACAAAACTCATAAATATTTCTCTGAGAGACAGATTTATCTATTCAATGGACTTTTCTGTATGAGACAGATTTGTTCATCAAGTCTTCGACTTTGGGTCGTAGAAACTCTTAGTTGTGGGTAAGATCAGCTAAGGGAATCAAGTGCGTAAAGTCCTGCTGGGATTCAGAGGCGTAAGGAACGTGACTTTACCTTGATCAGTCTGAGATTGGTTAGGGCTCAACTACATTTCAGTCTGAAGTTAACTTGCAGTAGGATAGTGTCTGTAGCGGCTTAATACAGTGTGGTGTTCAAATCTGGACTAGGTCCCGGGGTTTTTATGCATTTGCAGTTTCCTCGTTAACAAAATTTCTGGTTTATGTGTTATTTCTTTTCCGCATTATATTTGTTTATATAATTGAAATATCACAGGTTGCGCGTAGTTCAATCAATTAGATAATCCAACATTTGGTTGTTGATATAAATTGATTGACATTTGAACATTGGTCTTTGGTACTGTTCAAGTTGTTTTTCATGATAATCATGCTCATTGATTATGTCTGTTTGATTTGTTGATTACATTGAGAAACAAAGATACAACTCTTGGATATATTTCCATTGATCGAGTCTGGATGTCTTATTGATTGTCTTAGAATTATATTGGAGTTTGTCCATACAGATTTCTAAGCGAAATATTAGGTGTGGTTGTTAGAACCCCCCCCCCCCCGCTTTTTCAATTGGTATAAGACCAGGAAAATACATTTAAGACCTTATAAGTATGTGTTTGTCGCAATATGTTTTTTCTGTGGATAAAAAAAAAATCGGTGTTGCGCACACAAATGTCTTCCAAAGTTTTTGACTATGCCAAATGTCTTGGGCTTACCTCAAAGGATAACTCCTTAGCGGATTCTTCCGAATCCCCAGGTAGAAAATTCTTGCTATTAGATTTTGATAGCATTCCCTCTAATAAGACAGGTGACACTAAGCTGAAATGGAACACACCATAACTTCAAAAAAATCTGCTGAGATTATTGATTTTCAAGGTTCTGAAATAAAGTCTCTTGAGGAAAATCATGCTCAACTCATTGATGAATTTGAAAAGTCTCTTGGTCTAGAACTCTATAGGATCATTGAGTCCCTCTCTAACAATATCGAAAAGCTTGTTCAAGAAACTACCCTACAGCGTGAAAAGATTAGTGTTCTTGAGGATATTGTTAAAGAAGATTCAATTAAATAAAAACATTTTTATCGAGACTCATTCATCAGAACTAAACAACTTTCGTGTTGAAAAGGAGAACTGGTTGCATCCCTTCTTCTATCCCAGGAACAGTGCAAATCCTTGAAAAATGAAAGCTCTGTTCTAATGAGAAAATCTTATGTTTCAATCACTAATTCTCAGTTGGAATTACAGCACATGAAGAAAACTTCTCCAAAGGAAGTTTCTGTTAAGAAATGTTTACATAACTTGCAGTCTTCTAATAGGGCTATGAACTTAAAACAGGTTCCTTCCGATGTTTCTCTTTCACAAACCTGTTCCTTCTGTGGGAAAAAGAATCACCATGCTCAACATTGTTTTGCTAGAAAGAAATAGATTTCTGATCTTCAAAATATGCTTCTTTTTATAGTCGATAGAGTAAATTGTCTGATGACATCTACAATAGATTTCATTCCTACAGAAAACCAGAACTCTCATAAAAAGGGTTTCAATGATCACTCATCTCGAAATCTCTACCGGAATTGTGTTCCTCCTTATGATGCAAATTCTTACACCACAAATATACACATTCTCAGTATTTATGAGAATAAGACTGGTAAGTCTAAGTCTAGGAGGTGGAGATCTCTCTATTATGATCCTCTAGAACCAATCTCTAGAGGTCCTAGACTTAATCCTCAGAAAAATCTCTCTTATGGATTTACTAAAAAGTTTATGTCTAATTCTTCTGGAAAAAGAAATAACTGAAGGAAGATAAGGAATACAAGGATCAAACTCTCAGCTGGTATCTACAATTTGTCTCTTAATATTCATGGAGGGAGTTCTTCTGATTCTGCTACCTAACTCTAGGTAATCTCATTCTTGTATCTAACTTGAGAGTTGCAAGGATGACATTTACGAGATACTCAAGTCTACTGTAGGTTACCGTTAGTCTTGTGTTTAATTTAGTTATTTCTTCTTTTGTGAAGGTTGAGTCATTTCTTGACTCCCAATAACTAATGTATCTCTTCTTTATGCTTTGATTGATTCATTTGATCATTGAGCTATGAAGGTAAGAGATATCCGAAAACAGAAATATTTTTCATTTTCTTTGGACCCTTTCTGATCTTTTAATAGGTACACGAACGCCCGTGTCTTTCTCGTGAGTTTTTAGGGTTTTCACAACAAGGGTGTTATCTTGTTCGTAAACATATATATTTACATATATTATTTTTCCATCCCTATTATAAAAATGGAGAACTCTTCAAGACCTCGGGATGTTATGAATCTTGAGATGAAAAAAGACGGTAAAGGATGTGATTCGGTTCAATACCTTGTCTTGAAAAAGTTGATGGCAGGGAAGGAGTACAACTTCTGGATTGGTAAATCTATCAAGGATTTAATTCTTTTTCAGAATGACTCAAGGGTGAAATTTGCATATCTTCAATTAAAAATTAATCATCTCCTTGATGGTTCGACCAAAATCCTTGAAAATCAAAAGGTCTTGATTCAGAATCAAAAAAAAAAAACTCATCGTGGACTGTGTCAAAGCTAAGAATCTTGCCCGCATTGTTGATCGGAAAGTGAATGCTCTAACTCATGAACATGAGTCTCTATTCTCAAGAGAATCAAGGATATCAGTGATACCTTTTATGATGGACCCTTTCAAAGGTATGATATTATCAAAGAAACTTGATTTTTATTTATGTCTAGGAAACTTCTTATGAGAATTTATTCTTGTGTTTTAAGAAGGATAACTAGGGTTTGGTATAGCAATTATTGTGAGTACACATAGCTATTTCCAACCATTTTCATCTTGCAATGTTTTTAGATTTATTTATTTAACTTCTAAAGTTTATTTGGAAGATGATTTTGCAATATTAATCTTTATTGGTTTTATATATTGCAAAATTGTTATGGGATATGAGTGTTTGCGTCCGTGAACTATGATTGTCCCATATATGTCAAAAGTTAAGTCTATTATATGTTATTATGCAAATATTGATGGAAAATAGAATGAGCTTTTGATAACAAAGATTAAGTCTATGGTATCATTATGCAAATATTGATGAAAATAGAATGAATCTTTGTATATTCTGCAGTATTGATCTTTCCCTGATCACTTCTAAGTGAAAGTAGTGTATGGCTCCGTAAGTTCTCTTATGTTGAGCATTTCCGATTAAATTAATCATGGGTCCTCTTGTGGTTAATTTAATTGAGTTTTCTGGATATAAATTCATATTTCATGTAATTTTTTTATGTTAAAAGAAATCCTTCTTTTCTTGTAAAAGTAAGGTCGCTCTTTTTGTTCTTTCAGGAATGACATTTTATGGGGGAGAGTTCTTAACTGAACTTGTGCTTAATTGCGAAATCTTTGTGGGGAGTGCGGCTGTGGAATATTGTATGAGTTATCTTGTATTTTTATAAACTCCTTGATGAATACACTAAGTTTTGACTATGTGAAATCATCGAAACAAAGTTGATATGTTCTATTTTAGTTATGAAGTATCTCTATGATAATTTCATTATGATCCGGCTAATTTTCGTACTTTTTCCAATTTATATTGACAAAACCGGGGAGAATTATTTTGGAATTCAGACTACAAATACATATGGTTTACGGATCATTATGTAAGGGGAAGTGGTTTTCATTTTGAGATGAAGTATTGACTAAGGGGGAGTGATAAATATTACTATAGTATCGTTTTCAAAGTTGTAATGCAATTGGACTTTGATGCTGTGCAATATGCCATTGTATAACAATACGAAAACATCTTGTTTTTATATATTGTTATATCTACGGATCTTCAACAACTATGATGCTGAGTTGAACACTTTCAGAATCACTGGAGTACTTGGAGTTGACGAAGATTTCGAGTAATGTTGAACAACCAAGGAAATCAAGCATTTGCATGAGAAGCTACAAAGTTTATTTATTTTGTAATCCATATGTATTGATAGTTTTGTCACTAAAATTGACAAATGGGGAGATTGTTAGAGCACTTCTCGGTCGAACTCTCAAGCGTTGCTATCTCAAGATTGTTGTCAAGTTTAGTTTCCAAAACTATAAGTCTTGATTTCTAGTATAATTATAGCTAAGTCTCGGATTGGGATAGAATGTGTAGTTAAACTTTAGACTTCACAACGTTCATCGATTGAAGACGAAAAACTACTAAGGGGAGATTGTGGAACTTCATCAACAAAAGGTATGTGGAGACTTGAACTCATCTATCACTCAAAAGTCTATTTCTACTCTATCTCCTATTTGAGACAAAAGTCGTATATCTATATAGACTTTGATTATACACATTTGATATTTCGAGCTGAGTTTGACTCGCTTACATATTTCTCGAAATATGTGTTGGTAAACTTTCGCTTTAACCAAGTTCATCTTATATTCTTGACGAAAGTCAAAAGATGATCCTGTGAAAATCATCTGGTAACATCTTACATGATTTGTGTGAGACAGTCATTTGGTATAAAATCGGAATATTTCGTATTATTCATTTAATCACTTAAAAATTGCTTTAAAGCTAATAGTTTGTGTGAGACAGCTATTGTCGTCTTCTAAGAGTGTTTCAATGATTGCAATGGGAGTTTAGAACAAATTAACCATGATTGGATATAGCACAGTATGCGTACTTGTATGCTAAATGTTGCAAGTTATTCCAAGTCCGCGAACCATAGTATGCATACCCGTATGCGTACCGGCGTAAATTCAAGTCCGGAATTTCCACTGAGTTTGGTGGTGTACGACAGTATGCGTACCCATTCGCATACAGGCGAACCCAGACCAAATCCAGCTACTTAGGTGCATACTTGAGTGGGTTATGTTGTAAAATCGGGTTGTTCATGAATTAATACATTTATAAAATAAGGAATGCAATCTTTTGCAAACCTTGGCTATAATGTTCATGAATTGATTCGGTTGAATCAAAATCGATTTTTCTTCAATTGTGTCTTGTATACTTCTATGAGAATATAAAAAATTGAACAACTCTAGGACTAGTTTCATTTGAGTCATTTGAACTAGTTGTGTTAAGATGAACAAGGTTGATGAAAGTGTTCATATGGCTAACTTCGGTTAACTATTGTTGATTCAACAAGGTGTACATGTTTAGGTATGGTTACCCATATCTAAGTGAAGTAACTTTTCATTTGTGTGTAACAAGATAAGTTCGATCTAACGGTTAAAATATATGAGCTTGAGTCTAATAAGGTTTTCATCTAACGATGAATATTGAATGCTTTGTTACCAAGGTAACATTGATTGCAAACCCTGATTTGAAGACTATACAAGGGAGAACTCTAGAAACTGGGAAACCTAATTCCCCACACCTCCTGTGTGATACTAGTTGCGACTAGAGTCGATTGTCCTTTAACCTAGGTTCTTCCTAAAACCATTATAGGTTAACGACTTAAAGTCATTGGGATTGTGAAGCTAGAACTAACTATGTTCACTGTAGTTGCATGTTCTGATCTTGCTTTATTCTATCGTATTGAGTATAATATTCTCTAAGATTTGCTCGAGATTTAATCTACGATAGGCAAGATAAAAAATAATCACAAACATCTTCGTTTCATCTTTTGTGATTCCAAAATATCTTGTTTCGCTACCATAATATTAAGATTATTGTGAGGTGATTGATATTACTAGGTTGTTCTTCGGGAATATAAGTCCGGTGTATCAATTGGTTCTTGTTCACCTTGATTTATCAAAAGATGGAGCAAAACTCATTGATATTTCTCGAAGAGACATATTTATCTATTCAATAGACTTTTTTCTGTGTGAGACAGATTTGTTTATCAAGTCTTCGACCTTGGGTCATATCAACTCTTAGTTGTGGGTGAGATCAGCTAAGGAAATCAAGTGCGTAGAGTCTTGTTGGGATTCAGAGGCATAAGGAGCGCGACTGTACCTTGATCAGTGTGAGATTGGTTAGGGCTCAACTACATTCCAGTCCGAAGTTAACTTGCAGTAGGCTCTTGTCTGTAGTGGCTTAATATAGTGTGGTGTTCAAATCTGGACTAGGTCCCGGGGTTTTTCTGCATTTGCGGTTTCCTCGTTAAATTTTTTTGTTTTATTTGTGTTATTTCTTTTCCGCATTATGTTTGTTTATATAATTAAAATATCACAGGTTGTGCGTAGTTCAATCAATTAGATAATCCAACCTTTGGTTGTTGATATAAATTCACTGACACTTGAACATCGGTCTTTGGTACCATTCAAGTTGTTTCTCATAATAATCAGGCTCACGGATTCTATCTGTTTGATTTGCTGATTACATTGATAAAGAGAGATACAACTCTTGGATATATATTAATTGATTGAGTCTGACTGTCTAGTTGATTCTTTTAGAATTATATTTTAATTTTCTCCATACAGATTTCCTAAATGAAATATTGGGTGTGGTTGTTATACCCCCACTATTTCAGAGGTACATATACGAAACTTGTTTCGTAATGGTAGAGAAATCAATATGTGTTTTTTTTTCCGGTTTTCTATGAAGATCTATTAGATGACTAATTCGAACCTAAGGTGGGAATTCTTGGTAGAACTGATCTTAAATTATGTTGATAGTTATGGTAGAACCGATCCCTACCTATTTTGGGATACATGGTAGAACCGATCCTAGCTTTTGTTGGGAGTCTTGGTAGAACCAATCCTATCTTTTGTTTGGAATCATGATAGAACCGATCCCTACCAATATGTGGAGTCGGAGACTTGGTAGAACCGATCTTAACCTATGTTAGGAGTCATGGTAGAACCGGTCCCAAGAGCAAAACCAATTTTCAACATTCACATATTACTTACGGTTTTGTGTGATGTTGGAACTAGGTTTTGCTAAATATGTCGACATAATTTGAACATGTACATCGTTCTTATCTTTAATTATTCAAAAATATTCCTTGATACTCAAGTTGATCCCAAACCGAAATATTGAGAATCTTTTAATTAAGTTTTTTGAATATATATGTTTTTTATTTTCCAGCAATCAAAATATATCTCTTGAAAAAATATATTAGTTAAGTGCTAAATTAATATTAGCTATTTTATAAAGAGAGATTTTGGAATTACAGGTTGGATATTAGTTGGAAATATGAAAACCGAAATTAGTTACTTATTGCATATCTTGTGAATCTTTTGGTTTTGGGATTTCCTTGTTGTCCAAACAACCTTGGTCTATAAATAGTTGAGTTTGAATTTCTTGCAAACTATCCAAAGAGCCATGCAAACTTCATTCGTGTTGTTTCTGGTGGAGTCGACTATCCGGAGAGGAAAGTACCCTAATTAGGCGAAATATCTTACGTCCGCTCGTTTAAAAAATTTTGTAGGATCAAGAAGCTCTACGAGTACCATTGATGGGAAACTAGATAATTGCATTGCTATTTTAGTTTTATATTATTTATTTGATTGACTAACGGTTGTTGAAACTTTGATTGCGCCTGTTGGTGGTGGTTTTTGATTTAGGGCTAAAATCATGAAACCCTGTATTTAATACACTGTCATCCTGCAAAGGAACAAAAGCCATTTGAAAGTGATGAGTGCATAAGCCTTTTCACTTACATATGTATTGAGCAATTCAAAATATTTACGAAATTTATCCAGAATGGTGCGTGAAGCAACAGTCCCAGATATTATGCAAAGTTTAACCTATTGCATTATCACTAATGCATGACTTGCCTGGTATTTTCCTATGCTATGTTCCCAGCCGAACTCTCAATACTGGCATAACATGACGATCAATGTTCACTCGCAGGAGAGTAGCATGAATCTCCTGAAATGTCATTATCGAGACTTGCATGAAAACACTCATGTTGGCTACACCACTCTTTGATAAAGATATCAGCGTGTTTACACACTTTTTAATTAAAAGTTAGCGCGATCGAACGCGTTTAAATTTCTTAAGGAAAATCTAGATTTTCCATATCAGTCTTAAAAAACGATCACGGCCACACGATTTGGCCACACAATTCAACAGGCCCATCCTACTCCTAGAGGAACTAGGCGATCATCATGATGACCACCGGTGGGGACCACTAACATCCCGACCGATCGACTTCCATCTAGTATACCCGCAACACTTTTGAACGCTAACCCTAACATGGGTGATCGCTCTAACGAAAGATGAGCTCAAACTAGCTAAGACCAGAAAAAACGGTCTCAAAACATCACGACCACCCAACTTAGCTAGCCTAGTTGGACGGCTTAGATATTCCTTCGAATGATCAAGGATGTGCTGACACGTTCACCGGCGACCCAGATCCATGCCTGGTTGATCGAACTACACATACAAATCCAAGAGCGCGTCAAACCTTTTTCCCGAAGTAGGGAGATCGCATGCTCTTTAAACCCTAAATAAAGTCAGTGGCGTTATGCAACTACCGCAAATTGATCGTGTCCGTCTATCTTCGCCAGCTTGGTCGAACAACTTAGATCGGATTCTAAGTGGACAACAACGTGACACTGTGATCATTGGTCACCTCTCTTCCATGAGGAACGATCGGCCAAGCCACGGCTCGCTCATATGGCCTCCGAACGATCATCCAAAAGAGGCTGGTTTCGTTGTTTGCATAATCCAACGACAGTATGCAACTGTCGCAAATCATCTCATTCATCCAACTTCGCTAGCCTAGTCGGATGGTTTAGATTTATTTTCAGGAGGCCAACAGGGTAAAATACGTGACTTGCAGGGAATAAAATAAGATATATTCGGGAAGATTTGTATCCCTGAGGTGTATAAATAGGTTTGTATGAAGTACCAGAAGAGGAGTCGGGAGTTTGGGGTAGCTGCAGAGCTAAGAACAAGGCTGCAGAGAAGAATCGCAGCAGCAGCAAAGAAGAAGAATAAGGAGTTACAGACGACACCATAGAAGTATCGTTCTTAAGAACACGAAGAACAGACTTACCGAAACTGTCGTTTACAAACAGTGTATCCGATAGTAGATTTGTAACAGTTTGGTTTGAATCTGCAACACCCGGTTTGTAACGGTGACGTCTGTAATACTAGTACAACATTGTGAAACTCTATTTTCATATATTTCTTCAATAAAAACACCTTTTGAGCCATGTTTCTATCTTTTGAGAGTGTTTTCACCATGAAGAGCTAAACCCCAACACTGGGATGAAGGAGGAAGCCTAATATCATACATGGGTAATTATATTTAATTCTTATATGAATTTTGCACTGATTAAAATTGAATTATGGTTTTGATTAATTAGATGTCATCTCGTTTGATGGGTCATTCTTGCTTAGATGTTTTGATGTCCCATGCTTAGGACCTACAACTAATATTTTGAAAATCTGCCTTGGAAAAAATAAGAGTCCATGTCTTTATTTATTGAGATATAATTGTTTAAAAGAATTAATATTTGAACCTTATGTTATGAGTATGGTGTAATCCTGAGTCCCAGTACTTCTTGATCTTGTGGAATCTCTTGTATATATTTTTTTTATTAAGTCTTAAAATCAACCTCAACGATTCCGAGTAAACGACAACCTTCTTACCACTATATAAAATCACATCATATAATATCCATCAAATTTTAATTGCAAAAAGTATATAACAAAGGAATATCCTCACCTCAGGAGTGGCTATAGAGTTACAGACTCAACAAAGTAAATTCGACACTCAACAATTCCGCCGACTACCTAATCTGCCACCTATACCTATACCTCCAACATTCACACCTTAGCTCCAACTCTAACACCACCACCGTCTCCAAAACGTGCACCTATACCACCACCGCCACTTATTAACCAAAGGAAATCCTTCATACAAAGAATTTCACTAACACAAAGATAAAAAAAATGTTACTCAAGATGAACACGCTAACTGAAACTGTTGGGTTTCATGGTGCTTAGCAGGTACAAATGTAATGGCTTGTGTAAACGTCATTTACACATGCATATGGCTTGTGTAATCTCCAGATACATATCCATATGTCTTGTGTAATCTCTAGTTACACATCCATATGTTTGTGTACACATAGCATATAAATTATCTTCATCAGCGCTAGAAACAGGGATATCACATAGAGTTACTCAATAAATAAGATAAATTGACACTTACAACATATGATGTTGTTGATGGTGGATTTTAGTTCAGTGCTAAAGTTGTAAAACCAATATTTTGAACAGCCATCAGAGGATAAGGCCATTTGATAAGTGATGAATACTTCTTCGCTTTATTAATTCACCTAGAATGGAGCATGTAGCAACAATCCCCAAATATTATGTGAATTTTAGCATTACCAATTAATGCGTAAAACGCCTTGCATTTCCTGTGTTGTTCTTAGCAAAACTCTCATTGTTGGTGCGGCATGATGACTGATTGTTACTCGTAGCAGAGTAGCATGAATATCCAAGTACCAACAGTAAGGCATGCACTAAATGCCCGTATAGTCTGTAACTCTCGGTGTGTTATACTAGCCCGATTGAGCATACATCTCTCGGTGTGTTATACTAGTCCGATTGAGCATACATCTCTCGATGTGTTATACTAGACCGATTGAGCATCTGGATAGTCCATAGCAGTCTCAGAAACAATCACGGCCACACAAGTTGTTTGCATGATTTAACCAGCCTAGACGAACCCCAGCAGGAGCAGGAAACCACCGCAATGACCACCAGCGGGCCCGTTTATGCCCATGTCGGTCGAACGCATACCTTGCCCCCAAATAGCCGCCAAGCACTAGTCCTGAAGAGGGATGGTCGAGCAGGCATGGAGCGGCTAGCATGCATAAGACTGTTGAAAATCAGTCTCAAAAAGGTCGTGACCGTTCAACTTCGCAGGCATGGTTGGACGGCTTGGATCGCCCCTCGATCAAGTGATGAAGTGTTGGTACACCCACTGGCGGGCCCACTTTCCACCTGTTTGATCGTTTCCCTCACGACCAAGCTATGGATCAACAAACGGTTGCCCAAACATGGTTGGTGTGATGCCTTGAAAAACCGTGGAAGTCCAAACTGATCGTGACCATCCAACTTCGCAGGCATGGTTGGATGGCTTAGATCGCGCCCAGGACCATGGAGCAAGCATGCATGTGCTCACCTCCAGCCCAAGGTGGTCCCCGCATAATCGGCCTCCCCAAGGGAGGCGCGCGACCACCAAGTCCGATCAGTTGAAGTTGGTCGGTCTGAAACCCTAATTAGGGTTTGTGGCATCATCCATGTGTCGCAAATCGATCACGAGCGTCCATATCCGCAGGCTCATACGGAGGGTGTAGAAGTAAATTAAAAGGGTCATGAGTATGTCAACGTGATCACTGTGGGCCCGAATTCATGCATCCTTGGCCGGACGTCTCGGTTCATGCGCCTTGATGGTGGCATGCCATGCCCCTTTAGGAATCCTTTGTAGCATAGGATTCCTGTCGCAAATCAATCTCAGCCACTCTTTTTATCGGTAAATTTGAGTGGCCTAGATCAAACCATCGTGGGACAGTGAAGTATGGACATGGACATCAGCATGCCATCTACACGCGTGCCTGGTCGGTCCTCCATGAAACGTTTCTCAAGCTTGGATTCGACCACGCTGAAATAAGGTACATGCGCAGTTCTTAAACCATAATCCGACAGTCGCAGATGTGGGTCGCAAGTCATCTCGTCCGTACAACTTTTCCAGCTTGGACGGACATCCTAAGGAAGGAGTTAGGCTATCAATGAGGCATCATCACGGTCACTGCCCACCAATCTTTCACATGGAGTGATCGACCAAGTCAGGGGTTGCATGTATAGCCTACAAACGATCACTCGAAAATGGCTGGATGTGATGCTATTTTAAGGTGCATAAATTCGTGACTCACTCCGATTAAGCCGTAAAATAGCGATGCTTCATTCGTGCTGAATATATTCGATGCAATACCTACGTAGAATACATACGATACTTTACAAGTATCGACTTCCTAAATAACTTAGTTATTTAGCCTATCGTTACATGCTACTTTCTATGGGTCCCACGATCCACACACACTCGAGACATCAATCATGTCGCAAACTGGGGGATACATACTGGGTTATTGGTCTGGCAGTTTACAGCGTGCAGCGTGCAACGCGCCATCACAAGAACCTGTCAGTAAGACATGGACGGTTAGTGATGATGGGAGAAGTGGGCAAGATTGATCGTGTGACACTAACACACAACTCCACTACTCCATCACTCCACTTCCTCCACTTCCTACGAGAGACGTGAATAAGGCTCAAATGACTTGTATAAATAGGTTCTCCTCCCTATTTCTAATACAGAGAACACAACACAGAAACCAAGTCATTAGTATAAAACAAGGTTTGTATAAGTTTGTCTTTGTTATTGGTGGTCAGGATTTGTCTGGACAAAAATAAATCTACGTCTGTAGTTCTCTTGACCACACCCTCATCTCGCATGTGTAAGTGATGGCCAAGATTTCATATCCCAATTGATAAATCTATGGTTGTAATTTGTCCCATAAAACTGACATTTAATGACCCATTAATGGAAATCTAATATAATAAATATAGTAAATGCTTAATATAATAAATACCTAACTAATTAGTGTTCCACAATAATTGGTATTAAATGATTTATTAATTGCTCATAATAATGTTTGTTCACTAATTGCTCATAATAAATAATTTATTAATTTCTTCCATTATAAAATTTCTCTTAGTTAAATAAATAAATTTGTATTTCTTCTATTAATAAATAATTTTGATAAAAACAGAAAAAATATCAATAGATATTAGTTGCGATAGTAGGTTGTGGAAGCGGTGGCGAAGGTCGAATGAATCACTAATCTAATAATATCAGTAGATATTAGTTATGGCATGGGTTAATCCCTATAAACACATAAATAACCACTAATCTAAGGAACAAGTACAAGAGACCTGGATCTTCCGGTAACTCATATAATGGAACATTTTATGTTTTGTTTATGCAATCCCATTAAGCAAAATCAATAGTAATACTTTGTTACTTCACTTTTTTATTATTATCATCAAGAATATAAAGCACAGTTTGGATAACTTTGCTTATGTAAGTGGCGGTTCAAATTTTTCCTCACAAGAGATAAATCTAGGGAGGTAATCGTTTGTCATAGGTGATGGTTGTGATTGAGATTAGAAATGCATCTAATGGATAAAAGTTATCATGTCATTAAGGTTCCATAATTCTTCATAATAAATAGTCTATTAATTAAATGTCAAACTAAAAAAGATAATATATAAACTATTCTACTAATGATGATAATAAAAGTATATTTTTATTAGCTAATACTTAGAATTAGTTTGGTATTGTTGCGATCTTTACAAAAGTGCTTTTCCGATGTACGTTATTGTGCGTAGCTATGTAAAAAAAAACAATTGGTTGCCGATGTAAGTTACTGTGCCGAGCTTTGTAAAAAATAAATAATTGAACGGTTGCAAATTATAAACTAAAGCTAAAACTATTTTATAAAACAGGCATATCTCTGAAAATATCATGTTCAACTATAGTTAGTGAGAAAACGACAAAAGCAGACATATTTATGAAAATTGTCTATTCTATTTTATAGTGCGTAAAGCAAGTAAATTTTCTACTAATTAGTATTATTACTAAAAAGTATTATTTTTCTAAACCACTTTTTAAAAATCCATAATCTCTTAATATTTATCGTTGAAAATAAAAGTATATTTTAGTGACACGATATAACATAAAATGTAGTTTGAAAATAAAAAATAATTATCAAACAAGGTTTGTATAAGTTTGTCTTTGTTAGTGGTGGTCAGGATTTGTCTGGACAAAGATAAATCTACGGCTGTAGTTCTCTTGACCACACCCTCATCTCGCACGTGTAAGTGATGGCCAAGATTTCATATCCCAATTGATAAATCTATGGTTGTAATTTGTCCCATAAAACTAACATTTAATGACCCATTAATGGAAATCTAATATAATAAATATAGTAAATGATTAATATAATAAATACCTAACTAATTAGTGTTCCACACTAATTGATATTAAATGATTTATTAATTGCTCATAATAATGTTTGTTCACTAGTTGCTCATAATAAATAATCTATTAATTTCTTCCATTATAAAATTTCTCTTAGTTAAATAAATAAATTTGTATTTCTTCCATTAATAAATAATTTTGATAAAAACAGAAAAAAAATATCATTAGATATTAGTTGCGATAGTAGGTTGTGGAAGCGGTGGCGAAGGTCGAATGAATCACTAATCTAATAATATCAGTAGATATTAGTTACGGCACGGGTTAATCCATATAAACACATAAATAACCACTAATCTAAGGAACAAGTACAAGAGACCTGGATCTTCCGGTAACTCATATAATGGAACATTTTATGTTTTGTTTATGCAATCCCATTAAGCAAAATCAATACTAATACTTTGTTACTTCACTTTTTTATTATTATCATCAAGAATATAAAGCACCGTTTGGATAACTTTTCTTATGTAAGTGGCGGTTCAAATTTTTCCTCACAAGAGATAAATCTAGGGAGGTAATCGTTTGTCATAGGTGATGGTTGTGATTGAGATTAGAAATGCATCTAATGGACAAAAGTTATCATGTCATTAAGGTTCCATAATTCTTCATAATAAATAGTCTATTAATTAAATGTCAAACTAAAAAAGATAATATATAAATTATTCTACTAATGATGATAATAAAAGTATATTTTTATTAGCTAATACTTAGAATTAGTTTGGTATTGCTGCGATCTTTACAAAAGTGCTTTTCCGATGTACGTTATTGTGCGGAGCTATGTACAAAAAAAAAATTGTTGCCGATGTAAGTTATTGTGCCGAGCTTTGTAAAAAACATACAATTGAACGGTTGCAAACTATAAACTAAAGCTAAAACTATTTTAAAAAACAGACATATCTCTGAAAATATCATGTTCAACTATAGTTAGTGAGAAAATGACAAAAGCAGACATATTTCTGAAAATTGTTTATTCTATTTTATAGTGCGTAAAGTAAGTAAATTTTATACTATTAGAGTACGTACACATGTAATATTAAATTTACTAATTAGTATTATTACTAAAAAGTATTATTTTTCTAAACCACTTTTTAAAACTTTTTAAAAATCCATAATCTCTTAATATCTATCGTTGAAAATAAAAGTATATTTTAGTGACACAATATAACATAAAATGTAGTTTGAAAATAAAAAAATATTTATCTTTAAAGAATATAAAATATAAAAAATAAAAATTGGTGATCATATATAGATTCAAGGATAATTGTTGTCAGTTATAAACAAAATGGGATAGAATTGGAAAATAAAATATGAAGCTAGGATGAACTATTTTTTTTGCTTTTGAAGCTTTTAAAAGCTCTTTCTCCCCACTTTACAAATTGATAAATTTTGGAAGTATACACTTTATGAAATCTTTAATAAACACTAAGATGAAAAAATATTGCTATCAAAATGTTTTCAAAATACTTTTTTTGAATGAAAAAAAGCAGCACCAAACTTAGTTAAATTGGCTAACAATTATATAAGTGGACCATAAATGACGGTGGCAAGTATTGGTGCCTAGTGAGTAATTTCGCATCGCCTCACGTATTTCTTGATAAATGGTTTAACGTTATTTTTATTCAATGATGATGGATAGCAGAGTTTATTGTTAGTAGAGATTATTGTTATTAGGTTAATTACTTAATGATTTGACTTACTAACTAATCATGATTTTATTATTTTTATGCAACAAATAACCTCACATTTGGAGGCATAATGTCATAGAATGTAATGGCTTTCCCTCTACCGATAATGTCCTTACTAAGCCACCGCGTTCATATGATAGTATTGAGTTTTCAATGGTAACCGCTGCGTTCATCTAGCAACAGCTTCTTAAGAGGTCACCCATCCCAAGATTACTCAATACCGAGCATGCTTAACTATAAATATTTTTCGCCAACTACGAAGCCAATTATGATGAAAAGGTCTCGGTGTTAGAAAATGACAAACCATTACCTCTATTCCAACTTAATTTGGATCCGTCCTCGGGTATGGAATATGTTCAATCCTAGACTCTGGCATTTTTTCTCACTCATGAGACTCTGGAATATGTTCAATCCGTCAAGCATACTCTTTCGCCCTCGACATGTAACCCGTGGTCGATTCTAATACCATTTTTAAGGACCTGATATTTGCCAATATTGTTCCCACTTAGTCATTGTGGTTATCCGATAGCGTGGGATTTTCAACTAAAACTGATGTGGACATCCATTAGCAGTTTTTTGGGAGGTAGCCCATACCTAGATAACTCTCGCCCGAGAACCCATAAATTCAATGATTTTTACCAACTCTGGATCCAACTATGTTGAAAAGGCCACAATGTTACGAAAGGTCAAGCTATTACCTATATTCCATTCGGTGAACTCTTCCTGCCAAAATGAATTACGTACATAATATTTATGGGAATTTTGAAAAACTAGAACTACATCGTATGTGGGTAAAATGATTACCATCGGAAATGACTTAACATTTTGAAGTATAATACATTAAGTGAATGAATTAGATTTTAAGTATGTCATCATCATTGAAATAGTAAGAACATACAATAAGCTTGGACTTCTCCATACATAGCACCGAGGCTTTTAGTTAAAAACCCCACACCTCTTATCCCAAGGTGGTCAAGTGGGGTTTCGTGTTATGTGGTTGGGCCCTGAGTAGTGTCTGATGGTCCATGAAGATCATAACAATTGGTATCAGAACCCGTGGTTGGGGCTACTGTTCGGACGTTGAAGTGGTTGTGGATGTCACCCGGTTTAGGGCGCAAGTGAAATCAGACTCAAGGTGAAGAAGGCAAGGCCCAAAGTTGAACTGGCGCTCAAGGTGGAGTTAGTGTCTCACTCATTAACTCAGGTGGACCAGGGTTCTAGATCGGAAAGGAAATGCTCAAGGATTAACTGGCGCTCAAGGTGGAGTTAGTGTCTCACACATTAACTCTCAAGTAGTAGGGTTCTATGTGGGCAAGGAAATGCTCAAGCTGGAGTTGGTGCTTGCCTTATCATTAACTCAAGGTGAAGTAGGATTGTAGGGCCCATAGTGACAATAATCATGATCGATGGGTAACATATACAAATGGTAATCATATGGTGAAGTCTGATTGGACTGGTGAAGTGGTTTAATATCGTCAAGGTGGAGATTGTTGGAGTATGTGGAACAATAAACCACTTAATTATAGCTAGGGATAGTCCCTCATGGAAGAAAGATGAGTACATGTTGAGATTAATAAACTAGGGCATCTCCTTACGTAGCGCTGAGGCCTTTTAGATTAAAACCACACACCTCATATCCCAAGATGTCCAAGTGGGGACATGATCGATGCTATGTTTTCGGGCCCATAGTATGTTCCTATTTTCCATGAACATCCGAACACCATTCACTAAATATAAGAAAGATGAAAAAAGGTAATACCATTTCAAAAGATCGATAAAATATCTTTTAAACTAAAAAACATATCAAATAATATATATTTTTTGGGACAAAATATGTAAAAATTAGTTTCGATATAATTTCATTTTTGGCTTGAGGATACAACTCAAAAAAGGAGAGACATAGTATGGGAGGATGTCAAGGCGGAAAATGCTAGAAAGGATGTGAAGTGAAGAATAAAAATATTTATCGGGTTTCCCTTTACTTTTGCAACGATAAGAAGGGTAAACTTGATATTAATACATATTATATTTGATATTCATATGTCGGAAAATTCATAACTAAATAAAAATTATGCCCGTGTCGTTACGGCACGGGTTAAGACCTAGTGTTAATACAAAACGTATTCAAACACCCAGAGCCTGCTTGCATTAATTGTAAGCATGTTCACCTTTCTGTTACAAGTCATAAACAAGCCTACACCTTCACAATCTCAACACCTTATTCGCTTCCCTCCCTAAAATTAACCCCATCTCCTTCACTTTGTGACCGAAATAAATCTGGAACGGCCATTTCTTGGTTTAGGCCAGAATTGTATAGATTGATCTCTCGAATCAAAAGCACTCCCGTGCAGTGCATTAGTTTAGGGTTTAGATTCATTTCTCATCCACACACCAAAATTACCAAAACCAGCAGGAATAGTTTTTACCCATAAACAATTGGCGACCACAGTGGGAGATTAATCTCTCGGTTGCAATATCAATTTCCAATTCTCAATTTCATCTTTTCAATACCCGGTTCGATTTTTAAAATTTCAAGGGGGTAGATCTTAGGATCAATTCAATCATCAATTCATTTCAAAATGGTAGAACTCAGGTCTGGATCATCAATCAATTCCGATGGATCTAGTGTGGATGACACTCCCGGTGTCGATGTACCTGTCAGTGGAGCTACCATGGCCAATATATCTCGTGGAGCCGTCACTTCTACCACCAGCGGAGCAGGATGAGCAATCCCATTAGGAGAGATGCCTCCTGTCACCAGAGCCAGAGCATCTGCAAACCTTGGCATTTCTTCGAGTGTAACGCCTCTGGTAGTTACCAGAGAAATAACATCCACTCCTTCATCAGGACGAGTAGCTGGAGGAGCAAGAGGAGGAACATCTCCCATTACCATCGAAGATTTGATGGAGAGGCAGTAAGTCCTTGCTAAGACTCAAATGGATATGGATGCAACTCAGAAAGAGGTACTCACTTTTCTTAAGACATTAACTGATTTATTTCCACAAGATCCGCGACATCCCCTGGAGCCAACAAGGAACTCATTCAATGCACCCGGAGAAGGTACTTCAGCAGCGTGGACCTACATGGACCTGATCAAAGAAGAAACAACAGAAATGAGCGGTCCTATCATGGATATTCCTACACTAGGGACTGATCCTCACAACGATCTTCCTCAAGTCAATAGTCTCACTATGAGCCAGAGGCCGGTGGATCAGGGAGTGTTTTCTCTAGTGGAAAGTTTATGAGAACTTTTACACCTCTCGAAAAATCAGTGGGCAGAGACGTTTTGCTGCAATCAACCAGAAGAAGGTCACAACCGGGCGCTACATGTTACTGCATGCATCAAGGATTCATAGTCCAAGGGGGGCCTTATCGACATGGAAGCTTCTTCGAATGTGATTACTCTCAAGACTCTTAGGATGGCCAAGTTTCGCTCAGGAAAGATCGTACGGCAGCCTACCACAATGACAGACTTTGAAGGAAACCAGACTAGCACATACGGGATTTTCCCTTCAACGTATCTCCAGTTCCTGAAGACTATGTTGAATGAAGAAGTCGTTTGTATTCCTACATCATTGTCTCCATACGCATGCGGGGAGGAACTGTTCGAATCGAGGGAAGCTCCACATGAAGATTCAAACAAAGTCCATTGCATCCCACTCCCCATATGGGCGTCAATCCATGAGGAGGACCGACTCGCATCATTGAGGTCTAAGCCGCACGACGCATCATTGATGACGAAACATTCTTCTTCATCCGATGAAGCCGAAGCTCATGTTCACACCAAGAGGGAATGAACTTTTGCGGCGAGTCGTGACCAGAAGGGGAAAACGGTATACCGACATTGCCATTATCAATTAGCAGGGGAGACTGTTACCCAGCAATGAACCATAAGAACAAGTGCTAGATGTTCCACAACAGCTACAAAATGACACCAACTCCACAACTGATGAGATTGATATCGTTGAGGAATATCCTAGGCCTATCTCCATCAGCTCAACCTTGTGTACGGATGAACGCACGAAGGTCGTGGAACTTCTCAAAGACTACCAGGACATATTCGCTTGGAGTTGTAGTTCAGACACGAGGAAAATGGAAATATCAGTAGATGCAACTAGCGGACACGACATGTTCTCCTCCATGGATGGATGTTGCGGCTACAACCAGATAAGTATGTACGAGCATGACGCAAGTAAGATAGCTTTTTGAACTCCTCTCGGAAATTTTTATTATACAGTACTGCAATTTGGTTTAAAGTATGCCGGTGCAACATATCAACGCTCTATGGTGGTAATCTTCCACTGGAGCCGATACCTCAAGGGAGCAGCCTCAAGAAGATAACGATGTCCACGCGTCATGTTGGGCAAGATCCGTACGAGTCACTCTATCATATAGTGGTGCACGTCTATCGTGCTATGTTGGAGAATCAACGTTTTTAGTCATCCTCTGGAGTTATTGAACGCTCATCTACAACAACATCTGCCCTGCTAGAAAGAACCAGTTTTGCCGAAGCAGTAAGAGGAAAACCACCGAGATACAATATCCTGCACGCAAACTCCAACTCCAGTACCGTATACACGACTACCACAATGATTAAACAATGTCCAAGATATTCCATATCTGTATCAACAACAAAAACATTAAGAGACGCTTTCAGAATTTCCTCTCCCATAGAAGAAGCAGTTGCGTTACCAAAGGAGTGTGACTGGGGACTTCTAAGCGCGTTTCCCACCTTAATCATGGATGCAAGCATGCTATCATTATGATTCCAAGATGTTCAAATACGAGTATACACTCAAGAGAACGGACGTATTGTCAAAGATCGGTGATATTCTTGGATGTCTATGAAACGCAACATAGTAAAGACGGCCTCATGAAACCAGCGTGATAACATATATCTAGTCGAAGGCTTAGTGGATACTCATGGGCAGGGGAATGTCTCCCTCTTTTTCATTCCAGAGGCAACATCAAGAAATCCATCGGTTCTGGTTTATCCATCTAACAATGAGACGAGCTCTACCACTATATGAAAACTTCCAAGTTCATGACCATAGCTATCACGCCTCTCCCTGCCAGTCTCTTCTGATCACAGCTGCTCCCAGGAACTGTTGTTGCTCGTCGATTAATGTCATCCGGAGCTTCACCATATCAACGACCATTACGTATGAAAGACCCACCGGGCATACAAGATAGAGCCATGAAGACCACGCTTGGGGACTGAGGCTCATCATGAAGTTCCTTCACCGGCAGCCAAGGACTTCTTCAACACGAGAGAGATGGTCAGTCGAGAAGCATGGAATTCGCAAGGGAAAATCGAACTGAAGAGGAAGCTACTTCAACGCTCCCTCCAGCAGAATAAGTTGCTTCGATGGTATATTCAAGAGCCACCTCAACACTCTTTCAGGGACCCATGTTTGCTTCAGAATCCTACTTCAATACTCTCCCCAGGATCCACCTCAACGTTCGCACCAGAAGCCACTTTAACATCCTCTCGAGACGTTTCAACACACAAGCTACATCAATAATCTACGCTTTGGTCAAGTTATCTTTGATGTACTCATTGCTCAACATACGTCTCATCCATCCTTCATAAGGGCCCAGCGGAGCATGACAAACCTTGAAGTCGATAGGAGAAGTGAAGCATGCTCCTAGGAGGACATGAACATAGCTGGAGCCACACCACGTTCGAGCAAGACCGATGTAGGTTATCAAGGTCGGTGTTGGTAGAAGTAACAAAGCTGGTGTACGTGACAAGGCCGGTGTTCGAACGAAACAAGACATCAAAGCAGCGATGTCCGTCAGCAAGGTCGGGGTTCGTCAAATCAGCAAGGCCGGTGTTGGTCAATGGGAAAGTCTGGTATTGGGTGAAGCAACAGGTTTTGATATATGGTCGAAGCAAACACAGCCAGCCCCAAAGCAAAGCAGGCATGCGGTGGGTCCCACTTGATCAGGCACAACCAGCCCCATATTGGTCGAAGCAGACACAGCCAGCCCCAAGCAAAGCAGGCACATGGAACGCAGTAGACCCATGTTTAACCGAAGCATGCGCATGATGAGTCCCACGTTCAACCAAATTAGGCACGTGGTGGACCCACGTTTAATCGAAGAAGGCACATCAAGCCCACGTTTGATCAAACAGGCGCAATAGCCCCACGAACGAAGCAGACGCAACAGTCCATCAATTAAGCAAGACCAACATCATGCTAGGGGAACGCTCGCCTGGACGTCTCTTGAACGTGACATGCTCGAAGGACAGGACGACCCGTCTCTCCTGGTAACATCTAACTTTGTCTCATAAGTTTTATCTTTAACTGTCACCAACTCATGCCTACCCCATAATAGTATAACCATCATGTGCTAGGCAGGGGACTTAATGTTGATGATGGATTTTAGTTCAGTGCTAAAGTTGTAAAACCAATATTTTGTACAGCCGTCCTGCAGAGGATAAGGCCATTTGATAAGTTATGAATACTTATTCGCTTTATTAATTCACCTAGAATGGAGCATGTGGCAACAATCCCCAAATATTTTGTGAATTTTAGCTTTACCAATTAATGCGTAAAACGCCTTGCATTTCCTGTGTTGTTCTTAGCAGAACTCTTATTGTTGGTGCGGCATGATGACTGATTGTTACTCGCAGCAGAGTAGCATGAATATCCAAGTACCAACAGTCACTAGTGGAAAATGGGTTTATTAAGTCTGATTGGGCTTTATAAATAAGACTTCCCTAGGAATTCTTTGTATTATGGGCTTCCGAAAGCAGTCCTTTTGATATAAAATGAAAACCAAGTTCCCGCAGCAGTTTTAATTTAAGGGGGCAGTTTAGGAAATTTTTAGCTTTCCACGTGGATTCCTATTATGACTGCTAGTGGAACTTGTTTCTGTGGTCCACCTCAGTTAAGTCCGCCGGGGAAACTAGTTTCCATAGTTCCATCAAACAAACCTGCCTCTTTTCTATCGCCTCTCTCTCTCTCAGTTCTCTCTTTCTCTCTCTCACAGCCTCGCTTCTCTCCATCACCTCTCTCAATTACAGAAACAAAACCTTCAAACTCACATCCACCTCATATAAAATCGGAGTAATTTCAGCCTCACTTAAACAATCCTCTCGACTATCTCGTTCTTTTTTATTTCTTACATAGTCGACTATCTCGACCATCTCTTTCTTCTGTAGAAGTAACTCCAGATCTGAAAAATATGGTTCCAATCCTTGTTGTTTCAGTAAGTTTTTATTTTTTGTGATTGAAGATCGGGATTTATTTTCTTCTGTCAGAAACGTAATTTCAGATCTCAGATACTATGGTTTCAGTCCTTGTTATTTCAATTTAAGGGTTTATTGTTTTTCTTTTCAAAGTTTTTGGTGGTCAGGAATTTTTGGGTCCTTATTTGCTATATCAAATTATGGATTGACAATTATTAATTTTATTTTTGGTTCCGATTCAACTTTGGCAGTGATTCCTGAGTTCAATTTTTTGGTTTAATTCTTAATTAAAGTATAATCATTTTTACTGTTGTATGAAGATTTAAAGGCTTTGTTGCTTGAGAAATCGTACGATGAGCAGATGCAGTCGGGATTTGTTTCTCCCTGATTCATTGATAGTGTTTTCCGAATTAGATTTTGTTTTCTGAATTGATGAATCTTGGTTTATTTTTCAGGGGTTTGGATTGGTGCGCTGGTTACTACAATGGATATATTAACAAGGGAGTCGACCTCAGTTTCATTGTATGTGGAGTAGTTTGTTCTTCCTTCACATTTTAATCTGGTAAAGGATATGTTTTAACTTGGTTCTGTCTCCGTCTCCCTCTCATTCTTAACTCTTCATTCCCTGTGTTGATAAGAAACAAAGAAGAAATCATTGTTCTTTCCCCAAATTTGAAATACCAACTTCAGGGATTGTTGTTTCCATTTTCAATGCGAGGTAGGATTTTATTTCATTTCTTTCTTCACAAAACAATTTTACTTGTGACTGATTTTATCTTGGTTTGATTCAATATCCAGAAAACTTCGTTTAGCTATCCAAAACATGGTGCTTGGATTCTCTCTAGTTTAATTGTGTCAAGGTATGGGGGTTTTCTCACACAAATGGATTTAAACTTCAATTTGTGCAACTTGATTTCTAATCCTTAAATTTGATGATTTTCTTTACAAATCATGTTTGTTGCAAAGTAAGAAATGGGTTTCTGTTGCTTCACCTTTAACTTGATTCTTTGAGGGAAAACTATTCAAAGTGGTATGGTTGATACTTTGCCTTAACTTGGTTCAAAATACATGATTTGGTGTTTTTTTTAATGGGTTTGTAAGATTTGCAATACAAGCAAATAATTATTTCATACTTTTAGATTAAGGATGGTTTGAACTTTTTTTTAAGTGTTTATTTTCTCCAAAACTCAATTCCCAAATTGGGTTTCAAAGATAGCCCATCACATGTTTGTGAAATTAACCTGAAATTTCTGGAAAAACGTAATTTATGTCCTGTTTGGTATTGACTTTTGACATAACTATCACACTCTTTATCGTTTATTATTCATCATCTTTGTAAAGAGACCAAATTTGCTGAATTCCAACTCCTAATGAATTTTCTACAAATTTTCTAATAGAGACTTTCAAAACTGAAATATTTCTGAAAATGTTTTGCTGTCCTGTTTTGAAGAACTCTTTGACACAGCTATGAAACATTATACTTTCTCTTATCATTTTTGTGTTAAAGTGGGTTTTCTTATCTTTCCAAAAAAACCAAATTTGTCAAATTCCATCACCTAATGATTTTCGTATGAATTTTTTATCGGAGCTTTCCGAAACTGGAATTTTCTCAAAACATGTTCCCGCCTTTTGTTTGTCGAGACGGTTTTGACTTAGATGTAAAGCTCCTTTCTTTGTAATACCATTTTTATGTTAAATAGGACTTGCTCATCCTTCCAACAAGACCAAATTTTCCGAAATCCAACACCAAATGATTTTTAAAAGAATTTTCTATTTGAGACTTGTGAAACTGAAATTTTCTGAACATGATGGTATTTTCCTGTTTTGTCGAGAACCTTATGCACAGATATGTATCCGTTTACTCCCTCTTATCATTTTTATATTAAATAAGACTCTTTCAGCTTTCGAATGAGACATGAGTTGCTGATTTTCCATCAACTAATGATTTTCGTATGAATTTTTGATCGGAGCTTTCCAAAACTGGAATTTTCTAAAACATGTTCCTGCCCTGTTTGTCGAGACGGTTTTGACATATACATAAAGCTCATTTCTTTGTACTACCATTTTTATGTTAAATAGGACTTACTTGTATTTCCAACAAGACCAAATTTGCCGAAATCCAACACCAAATGAATTTTAAACGAATTTTCTATTTGAGACTTGTGAAACTGAAATTTCCTGAACATGATGGTATTGTCCTATTTTTTCGAGAACTATATGCACAACTATGTATCTGTTTACTTTCGCTTATCATTTTTATATTGAAGAAGACTCTTTCAGCTTTCCAATGAGACATGAGTTCCTGATTTCCGTTGTGTAACGAATTATGTACGATTTTTTGATGACTAACTTTTTGTCAACACGGATGATTTTCATTAGGTATACTTGGATCAATTTATCATTGAATCCTTTTCATAGTATCTGAATTTCACAGGTTGTGCATATGTTAACAGCTTTTGATTTGGATTTCCATGTAAGGTTAATGCTTTAAAGTGTTTGTTATCCCTGAGTTATGATACTTATTTGTGAAACCCTGCAACAAAATAAAATTCTTGTTAACTCTCATGGAATTCATTATACATATAAGTGGTTGTTCTCTATGAGTTATTTATCCTTACTATGTTTGTGTGCATTGGCTTGCGTAATTACTTCCTGCTAGGTTCAGAACAAAACGGTTAGTTTAATTTCCACTGGCAGCCTTAATAGAGCTACAATCTGGAGTCTGAAAACATGTGTTTTCGTGTATGTGTAGGTTCAAGTTGGGATAATATTTCTGCTTTTATTTATTACGCCGCTCATCATTGTATAAATGATACATCAAACGCACTCCAGGTTCGTCTGGTGTAAGCTATCATATTTCTTATGTTTTCCTCTTACTAATTTGGGCTCAGAAGTTGCGGTTTTCTGGCTTTGCAAAAGTTGGTGCTGCAAAAGAAGGAAACCTGGTGTTTAAATGCAATTGTGTGCCTGAAGTTGGCCTTACTGGTTGCGAAGCCCTGATGAATTTTATTTGTGAAGTTTTTATTGATGAGGGTGGTTGCATGGTGCTCAATTCACTAGCCATCTAGCCCTCGACAACTGCAAGGTTTGTGAACTGATAGATTATGATCTTAACATGCTGGTTGATTTTTTGGTACCTGCTGAACATGATTTCAACTTTTTTACATAACGGAAGTAAAATTCAGAAGTATATCCCTAGTTTTCTTTCTTTGTGTGTCTTCTTTCAACAAAGTATATTATGTATCTGATATCTCCTTATGCAGTTGTCGTTGTCCGTTTTGGATCTACTAACGGATCTTTTTTTTTGTTATTGTAGGTTGGTATTCTTACTCTTAACTTCGGTATATATGCCCTACATTCGAGGCACCTGACGTTGTGTTGCTAGAAGAGAAGGGATCTTTGTGTGTCTGCTGCCACAAGGTCTGCATGCCCTTTATCCAGACAATGATTTTGATATCCTGCCAAACTTTCTCGCTGATGGCCCGTGTCTTCAGTAAATGAAGGCATAATTGGTGAAGTCTTGTTCTTCTCGTGTGTCTTTAGTGAAAGAAGGCATCAGTGTTTCTTTAGTGAAAGAAGGCATCAATGGTGAAGTCTGACTTCAATTTCGTGTTGAAGTTCTCTGGTATTTAAGCTTGTAATAAAAATATAAATTTTAGCATTTGAAGTTAGGAACTTTAGTATTTTAGATAGTCAAAGTTGTAAAACTGTTGTTAGCATTTTTTAATACAGATTCAGTTTTAAAGTTATCATCAATTTTAGTATTAATACAGTTTTGAAGTTAATATTAATTTAATCGTCATTCGGCTTTTATTTTTAGACTCAGCTGAATCAGCTTTTGGTTCAGCTGAATGAATTCCATTTTTTTTTATAAAATATGTTCTACATAAACGTCTGCTTCTATCGGTAAGTAATTTTAGACTAATCAAGGTAGTCGTTTCTGAACTGATTTAAGGGCTCCCATAGGCAGTCGTTTTGATAAATAAGACTATAGATTTAGGGCTCCCAAAAGCAGTCATTTTTGATGATTGTAAGGCTTATTCTGGCAGACTTATTTTTTTGATTTTCCACTAGTGAGTGAGGCATGCACGAAATGCCCGTACAGGCTGTAACTCTCGGTGTGTTATACTAGCCCGATTGAGCATACATCTCTCAGTGTGTTATACTAGCCCAATTGAGCATACATGTCTCGGTGTGTTATACTAGCCTGATTGAGCATACATCTCTCGGTGTGTTATGCTAGCCCGATTGAGCATCTGGACTGTCCATAGCAGTCTCAGAAATAATCACGGCCACGCAAGTTGGCCGCATGATTTAACCAGCCTAGACGAACCCCAGCAGGAGCAGGAAACCACCGCAATGACCACTAGCGGGCCTGTTTATGCCCTGGTCGGTCGAACGCATACCTTTCCCCCCAAATATCCGCCAATCACTAGTCCTGAAGAGGGATGGTTGAGCAGGCATGGAGCGGCTAGCATGCATAAGACTGTCGAAAAACAGTCTCAAAAAGGTCGTGACCGTCCAACTTCGTAGGCATGGTTGGACGGCTTGGATCGACCCTCGATCAAGTGATGATGTGTTGGTACACCCACGGGCGGGCCCACTTTCCACCTGTTTGATCGTTTCCCTCACGACCAAGCTATGAAGCAACAAACGGTTTCCCAAACGCGGTTTGTGTGATGCCTTGAGAAACCTTGGAAGTCCAAACTGATCGTGATCATCCAACTTCGCAGGCATGGTTGGATGGCTTAGATCTCGCCTAGGACCATGGAGCAAGCATGCATGTGTTCACTGCCAGCCCAAGGTGGGCCCCGCATAATCGACCTCCCCAAGGGAGGCGCGCAGCCACCAAGTCCGATCAGTTGAAGTTGGTCGGTCTGAAACCCTAATTAGGGTTTGCGGCATCATCCATGTGTCACAAATCGATCACGAGCGTCCATATTCGCAGGCTCAGACGGAGGGTGTAGATATCAATTAAAAGGGTCCCGAGCATGTCAACGCGATCATTGTGGTCCCGACTTAATGCTTGACCGATCGGCCAATGTCGGCCTTGGCCGGACGTCTCGGTTCATACGCCCTGAAGGTGGCATGCCACGCCCCTTTAGGAATCCTTTGATGCATTGGATTCCTGTCGCAAATCAATCTCAACCACTCTTTTTTACCGGTAAATTTGAGTGGCCTAGATCAAACCATCGTGGGACAGTGAAGTATGGACATGGACATCAGCATGTAATCTACACGTGTGCCTGATCGGTCCTCTATGAAACGTTTCCCATGCTTGGATTCGACCACGCTGAAAGAAGGTACATGTGCACTTCTTAAACCATAATCTGACGGTCGCAGATGTGGGTCGCAATTCATCTCGTCCGTCCAACTTCGCCAGCTTGGAAGGACAGCCTAAGGCATGAGTTAGGCTATCAATGAGGCATCATCACGGTCACAAACCCACCACTCTTCCACATGGAGTGATCGACCAAGTCAGGGGTTGCCTGTATAGCCTCCAAACGATCACTCGAAAGTGGATGGAAGTGATGTTATTTTAAGGCGCATAAATTCGTGACTCACTCCGATTAAGCCGTAAAATAGCGATGCTTCATTCGTGCTGAATATATTCGATGCAGTACCTGCGTAGAATACACACGATACTTTACAAGTATCGACTTCCTAAATAACTTAGTTTTTTAGCCTAGCGTTACATGCTACTTTCTGTGCATCCCACGATCCACACACACTCGAGACATCAATCATGTCGCAAACTAGGGTATACATACTGGGGTATTGGTCTGGCGGTTTACAGCGTGCTATCACAAGAACCTGTCAGGAATACATGGACGGTTAGTGATGATGGGAGAAGTAGGCAAGATTGATCGTGTGACACTAACACACAACTCCACTACTCCATCACTCCACTTCCTCCACTTCCCACGAGAGACGTGAATAAGGCTCAAATGACTTGTATAAATAGGTTCTCCTCCCTATTTCTAATACAGAGAACACAACACAGAAACCAAGTGTTAATACAAAATGTATTCAAACACCCAGAGCCTGCTTGCATTAATTGTAAGCATGTTCACCTTTATGTTACAAGTCATAAACAAGCCTACACCTTCACAATCTCAACACCTTCTTCGCTTCCCTCCCTAAGATCAACCCCATCTCCTTCACTTTGTGACCGAAACAAGTTTGGAACGGCCATTTCTTGGTTTAGGCCAGAATTGTATAGATTGATCTCTCGAATCAAAATCACTCCCGTGCAGTGCATTTGTTTAGGGTTTAGATTCATTTCTCATCCACACACCAAAATTACCAAAACCAGCAGGAATAGTTTTTACCCATAAATAGATGTATCTCAGCTGAAATCTTTCTCCTCCTCACCTGCAACATTACATCCAATCCACAAATAGCAAAACCACATCTCCATCTATAACTCACAATAACATATCCATTCAAATCCAATGCTAGCCTGCATTTTTGTCTTAGTCACCATCATATCTTCACTCCCTTCTTCTGCAAATTTCGTTTACAACCAAGCATATCACCACCACTAATTTCCAATAAATAATACTAGTGTAACAAATTAGATTTCATTGACAGAGATATATCAAACTACATAGAATCAGAAGTAAAGTACACAAGATTAAGCAATTCAATCAAATTTTATAAAATTCATAACAAATACATGGGTAATAGAGATGATGATTCGCTGATTTCGAATCTGAACACCGATTTTCAGTCAAGTTTTAAGATACACAGATCGATTGATATTCAGTAAGGAAACCTAGAAAAAAAATTATAATATTTTCAAATATATCCGAACTTTGATCATGAGTTCATAGATAAAATTCAGTTGAAATCATAACTTCTAAAATTTCGAGAGAAAAAATTCAAAATCAACAACATATAACTTCAATTGAATTAAGAGATAATGAAAAATGAAGCTTATATGCATGTCGATTTGATTCCGTAAATGAATCTTCAGATGCAGGGTTAATCTTCTTTGGTTAATTATCGCATTAAACAAATCATCTTCATCTTCCATTAGATCTATCTTTTGATCGGATGCAATCGATCTTTGACATAACTGAAATTACAGAGGCATAGAAGGAGAAGATGCAATCGATCGTTGTTGTTGCAGTCGCAGATTTGGATGAAGACGAAGAAAAATGAATCTCAGAAACCCTAGAAACTATTTTTCTACAGCAGAGAGAGAGAGAGAAAGAAAATAGAAAAATGAAAATGTATTCTGATATTCCTCTTGTATATATATTAAAGGGTAGTGTTGTCATTATTAAAATTCGTAATAATTAATTATGGTCCAGATCTGAAGAAAATTTGATACTTTGGGCCTAGCAATATCATTCTCTGAAAGTATGGAGTTGACAATGTATGATCCATTTAGTGGGGCTTCTATATGTTGAACCTAGGGGTGAGCATTTTATCCGTAATCCGCGGATTTAATCGGGACCAACCGTATTTTTGCGGATGGATGCCCGGACCGTTCACTAATGGGTTGGACGCGGATGAGATTTTTTGAAATCCAACGGATTACGGATTGGGCCCAGATGCAACCTTGAAAATCCACTGGACATCCATATCCGTTAGATTAATGTCATTTATATAGTTTCTAGAAAATATATAGATAGTTTTGGAATTTTTAAGATGTTTGCTTGGAGTGTTGTCCATGACACTTATATATCATTAGTATAAAACAGGGTTTGGATAAGTTTGCCTTTGTTAGTGGTGGTCAGGATTTGTCTGGACAAAAATAAATCAAGGGCTGTGGTTCACTTGATCACCCCTTACATCTCGCACGTGTGGCGTTAATTCCAATATTATGAATGAAAAATGAATACTCAAGTCAGGATATGGAAATTCAAAAATTATAACAAGGAGGTTCGAACTCATGACTTATTGAGTCATAAGAGTTGCCTCTAACCAGCGTTCCACCTTGGTTGGAATTGATAGAAAATATAAATCAATAATGGTGGTTTGTTCAACTCAAATACCACAATTTTTTTATTAATTAGTGTTTCACTAATTGCACATAATAAATAATCTATTCATTATAAAGTATTTATTAATTAGTGTTTCACTAATTGCTCATAATAAATGACTAATTATTTTTTAATTATAAATATTTTCTTAATTAATTATAATATTTATTTCTATTAATAATTAATTTTGATAAATAATATCAATAGACATTTTCTGCGACAATGCGTAGTAGAAGAGGTGGAGGCCGAAAGATTAGTGGTGGTTAAGGGCAGAGCCAAGCACAATTATATTTATTTTTGTTCTTTTATCGTAAAATGGGATACAAAGTCCATTTTTTCACATATATCCAACTTGCCAAGAATTTTTTTCTCCCTTTCTCCTCAAAATCCTGGCTCCGCCCCTGGTTTGTGGTGGAATAAGTAGTGACGGTGAATGCTGGTGAGTAGTGATGGACAATATTAATTTTATGTTGTCGTTACCACATCGATAACATCGTAGTGTGGAATATATGGTTGGTTGTTTTTAACACTTATTTCAGGGATGATATCATACAAGATAATATTTTCATGATCGTAGTTGGATCACCCAAATGGTGCCCCTGTTATCTTTGGTACTTTATCGTATAAATTATGATTTTTTAATGTTAAAATAAAATTGATTGAAATACAAAAAACAATATATATACGGAAAAAAAAATGAAACTAATCAATTGACGAAATTTTGTTCAATCTAACCTCATATATAGCATTTGTGATTGAAAATTAGAATTGCGTCCAACAACTACATGGGATGGGCGGCGGTGATGGTGTCAGTGGTGGAGTCAAAAATTGACATTGAGGAGGCATATTTAAAAAAAAAAAAAAAAACATGTAAACTTTGGTGGACTAAACCATAAATATATATGGACAAAGTACTATTTATAAAATATAAACTAAAAAAATTATGTAGTTATTAAAAAATTAAGGGGTTAGAGCCGGGTTAGACCCTTGGCTCCGGCACTAGGTGGTGGTGGATAAAAAAAGTGGATTCATATGGTTTTATGGTGGTGGCGGGTATTGGTGAAAAAAACATATTATGCTAATTTCGTAACGCCACAAAATGTGTAACGTTATATTATAAAGTATAAAACGTGGTTGATCATTTTAATGTTAAAATAAACTCGATAAAACACATGTCCATTTTAAAAAATTGGTGCAATCAATTGCCATGTTATGTAATAACTAAACGAACGACACGAATCAAGATCAGAACATATGAAATTATTTATTATCGATTTGTTTATATAAAGAGTGGTCAGAATTTGACCTTGGCAAAGATAAATTTACCGCTAGGGTTTGTTCAACTTAACCATTTTTAAATGTTTTATTAATTAGTGTCTCATTGATTGTTCATAATGATTAAATTTCTATTATAAATGTCCCTTTAATAATCTAACATAAATACATAATTTTATTAATAAATAATTTTACTAAAAACTATATTAATTCTAATGGTGAGTATAAGCGGTGGTGGGTGTTTGTGAATAGTAAAGGCGGTAACATTACTATTGGGGGAAGAAATAGTGGCGGTGGGTGTTGGTAATAGTAGTGTATAATAATAGTTTTTGTTTTTTAGTGAGTTTTATTGACTAAGTAAAAAAATAATCTTCACAAAACATGAAACATTGTATTGTGAAAGATGTAATTGGTTGTTTTTAGCACGATTGATAAGGACAAAAATCAAATATTTCGAGGATGATACCGGAATGTATAAGACAATATAATCATGAATGTTCGATCACCCGTATTATATAAAGGCAATTGGTGTACCCGCATAAGAGAACATTATCGCTCTCTCAAGTACTATTACATTCTTTTTCCTGAAAGACCATCAATGTCGAGTTGTTTCGCGACAACTACCTACAAAGACAACAACTTTCACTCAATTCCCGATATAAAACCTTACAGTCCGAGAAAATGTATTTGCATTCTAAAGTATTTGTTTGAAAATTATGTATGTTCATCAAAATCATCATAAAAAACTCTAAATCATAAATCTAAATTTCGCCTCCGATGTTTATGAAATATTTTTTATATTTTCCATTCTCAAATTATGCGACCTCTTGATAGTAAATCAACAATATCAAATTACGGATCAATATGTATATGTTTCATTCACTGGGTTAGAAGGTAGAGTAGACACAGATGGGTAGATCACACAAAGCAGAACATGACTGAGAATACTTCAATAATTTGGTCAAGAGATAAGGTCAAAAATTTAAGATTAACTTTCTATAGGACTAATTAGATCGGCTTCGATAGGAGATGACTAAAATATGGATTAATAATAATTTTCACGTAAGACAATTGCAAAACATAGTTTGGCTAACTCTGCCTATGTAAAGAGTGGTCAAGATTTGTCCTTCCTCAATTGCTATGTTATGTGAGAAGAAGGTGATATTTAAGATTGAGGTATAATTCAAATCTATTAGATTTATGCCATTTACAACTGGATGCCTTGAAAAAAATTGACGTGTTGTTATTATTATTATAGGCAAGGGATACATTGACCACACTTGCGCAAATAGCTCATTTCGCAAATGATTGGTGTTGCATGTACTGTCTAGAATGCAACGAGGAATTTGAGGAAACAAGGCACCAGAAGCAGTGTCCTGAGTATTTTGGATATAGTAACTTAGACCCGATGTAATACTTATGTTCTTTTTTTTTTTAGTTTTTCCACAATCTATTTATTTAATAAAAATGAACATTGCAAATACAAAACATCAACAAAAATTAGACAGATTGCGTTTGACAATAATGGCTACTGATGGTCCGGAACGGCAAAAGAAAGAAATTGTTGTAGAAGAATTATTGGGATATACAATGGATTACTTGATACGAATGAAAGAGGTATAACTATTTCGATTCTGAAATCACATAAAGTTCACAGTAGAAGATGACATCAAGTTTAAATTTAGTAACAAACATAATATGGCTAACTAAAATGTTAAAAAAAAACAAGATATATAAACTTAGAAAGCCGTGGGAGTTGAAGAGGCCAATTTTGAAAACTACAATCTTAGAAAGCAACGATCCACAATACCATTTTTTTTTTAAATAAATATTCAATGTAGAATATGTCAACTTTTGGTAAAGGATCTATTGACAACCTATTAATTTGAAATAGGATCAGGGAGTACAATATGTGTTCAAGGTTCTTTATGAGGTAATGTGTCGCCAGATTGTATTCTAAGTGAAGGTAGGAACATACGGAAGTGACAAAATGTCCAAGACTTTTGAAGTTACCAAAGCCTTCGTTAAGACGAATTGCTGGGCACAATACTTTGTTGAAGATTTAATGGCAGAGGTTCGCATATATACAATCCCTTCGAAAAAGTAATGGGTACACATTTTAAACATTGTCATCTAATGGGTGTTGAAAAATTATAGGAAAAACATGTCACATTTGATAGTTTGTACTATTCTCTGCCTATTTGGAGGATCGACAACATGACCATGATAGATAAGTCAGCTGGAGAAAAATAGGAGCATGTGGAGACTTTTATGAACGATATTGATTAGTTGATTTCACTGATATGAGCGTTGCTGATGACATATTTCCAAAAAATATTTAAACTTCCATGTTCATGTAGAGCATTATCTCATTATAAGCAATGAACCTAAATAAAAAAGTGTCTGGAAGTTAAGATTATATTTCTTTCGTTCGAGCAAATCTCCGGCGGTAAAATATTAAAGGAAAAAATAAAGAAAAAAAAAGAGGAAAATCACAACTATTTTTATGACAAACACATATTAAATCATAAGGAGTTGATAAGTATTCGGGACACAAATTATATGATATATTAAAAATGAACCAACATCATGGTCCGTGCCGTTACGGCACGGGTTAAGGTCTAGTTTATATACATAATATATTAAATGTGTTGGATATATAAGAAGTCATCTATATTGGTTTTATTTTTCATTATAAATTTTAAGTAACACAAATCCATTGGATTATCCGTACCCAATCCGTTCATCCGTACATTCATTGGATGTTGGATTGGATGCGGATACCTAATTTAAAATCCATAATGAATTGGATTGGATGTGGATGAGGTAAAAATCGGTCCATACATACCGACCCATGCTCACCCCTAGTTGAACCCATATAATAGGGGGTTCTAGTATTTTTCATATGCGGATTCGGTCTCAAATGCTCACCCCAAAATGCAGCCCAGTCAAATATTACACCCTGACCCGATACCCTAACCCGTTGACAATTGACACCTTACCGAAGTGACTGTTAGTTGATTCTCTCTTTCTCTCTGGAAATTTTCTGCAACCCCAGAACACTATGAAGAAGATGAATTCTCATGTACCTACAACCAAAATCATCAAAATCAAGCAGCAAGCAGTTTCTCAAATTTCAATGCTGATTCTACTGATCTCCTTATCCCTCTTTCATCCTCACTCTACACGATTAGCATCTGCAACAACTCTCTTAAAACCCCCTCCACTTCCTATTTTACCAATCCCTTCATCCGCACAAATCTCGTGGCAACTTGATGAAATGGCACTGTTTCTTCATTTTGGTACAAATACTTTCACTGATTCAGAATGGGGTACTGGTCATATTAGTCCTTCAGTTTTTAACCCAACTGAGCTTGATGCTCGTCAATGGGTTAGTGTAGCAAAAAATGCTGGATTTTCTCGTGTAATTCTTACTGTTAAACATCACGACGGGTTTTGTTTATGGCCTTCTGCTTATACTGATTATTCTGTTAAATCTAGTCCTTGGAAGAATGGTACTGGTGATGTGCTGTTTGAATTGGCTATTGCTGCAAAGGAAGCAGGTATTGGTTTGGGTGTTTATCTTTCACCATGGGATCGACATGAAGGTTGTTATGGGAAAACGATGGATTATAATGAATTTTATATGGGCCAAATGACGGAATTGCTCACTGGGTAAGATAGAATTTGGTGCTTTTGTGATTTTGTTGATACAATCTATGAGAATTGAATCCATGTTTTGTGGTTTTGCATAGGGGCATATTGTTCTGGGAGAATTTGTGTTTATTGAAACTATGCCTGATTGAGTTGTTTACATAGACTTTGGATACATAATAATAGTCTTTGAAGAATCAGTGCTATTGATCGACCAATGCTTACCGTTAAGGAGTTGTCTGATTCAGTTGTAGGATAAACTAATTGAGATGTTTCATACTTTCATTACATTATACTTCAGATTTGCGAAATTGGTTGTAATAGCAATTTGTTTGACATTGGAGCAGATATGGGGAGATCAAGGAGGTATGGTTGGATGGTGCTAAAGGCGAGGGAGAAAAGGATATGCAGTATTTCTTCAGGTCTTGGTTTAGTCTCATACATCAGCTCCAACCTGGAGCAACAATATTTTCAGATGCAGGTCCTGATACTAGGTGGGTTGGGGATGAGGCTGGTGTTGCTGGCTCCACTTGCTGGTCTCTTGTGAATCAGAGCTCCCTCACAATTGGACACACTGATGCCAAGTGAGTTCTCTTCTTTTAACATCCGTTTTGCATTGTACAAATTTGCTTGGAATATTAGTTTTGAGGTTGCTGACCTTATTCAAGATGCCAATAGCTTGGAGAAACTGAGAGTTTTGCTTACTTTATATAGGCCTTAATTGGAGCTAGGTTTCCTTTTAATTGAAAAAACTCTACGCCAGACCAAAGAAGTTCATTGATAAGCTGACAAAACAGGAGTGTAGGCTCTGAGGAGTATAATTTCAGATAGGAATTGGGTTGCATAATTTTCTTTATTATTGAAATTCTGCAATAGGTATTCAGGTGGAGGAGACCCACAAGGACAGGATTGGATTCCTGCCGAGTGTGATGTATCGATAAGACCTGGTTGGTTCTGGCACCCATCAGAACTCCCAAAGTCGGCACTCACTCTCCTTGACATATATTACAAATCAGCTGGCAGAAACTGCCTTCTGTTGCTAAATGTACCTCCCAATTCATCAGGCCTTATATCAGATGAAGATGTTCAAGTGCTCCGGGAGTTCACAGAGCTCCGGCGCGCCATTTTCTCCCATAACCTGGCAGTCAATGCAGTTCTTACTGCAAGCAGCACACGTGGAAGCAGCTTTGGTGATTCCCGATTTGAGCCATCTCATGTTCTTGAAGAGGGAATCTATCATTATTGGGCCCCTGAGGAAGACCAATCAGACTGGATAATATATCTAGATTTCGCAACATCAGTATCGTTTAACATGGTTCAAATTCAGGAGCCAATTCACATGGGTCAACGTGTTGTCTCCTTCCATCTTGATATTTTAAGTCGAGGGATCTGGCAGACTGTAACGAAGGGCACAACCATTGGGTACAGAAGGTTGGTGCGTTTTCCCACTGTAAAATCACAGCAACTGAGGCTTGTTGTTGACAAGGCTCGAGCTGATCCACTGATTTCTTACTTAGGCATATATTCTGACCCATTCTCCGTTGTGGGTGATGCACATAATGTAAGCTCAATGTCATACTTCAATGCCAGTCGAATTATTCAGCCAGTGGTTGGCAACCACTCTTCCAGTACTTCAGTGTAGAGTTGAGTTTCAGGGTCGCATAAGAAGCTTTGGGAGTTTCTTGTAAGAGATTGCTGCAGTTCATTCATATAATGTACGATTTGTTGTATCCCCTTGAATTACTTCTTCTTTTAGCAGTGAAGTTGGCAGTGAAGAAGAGATTGATGATGCAAGTAAGGGGGGTCATGTGCCTTAGGATCTGTCCAGACATCTGTATTACAAAGATGTTTGTTGTTCATTGATATTGCTTTTGTATATTACAAAAAATCAAATAACATTCTTTATAGTTCGGTTGTGTAATCCTCTATATAATGTGTTTGTCCAAATTCAAAAAATGTACAATTGGATTATGAACTTTTGGACAAAATGACACTCGAGGAACAAAAATTCTTCTCATTTATTCTGACAAAATACAGGAAACTAACATGGTTGAATACTCGAACATATAATATGTTACAAACAGTTAAATAAAATAAAGACTGATTTGAATGTATATGTATGTACCTCAGACCTACAGCTATCAACATTACAAAAAAATAAGCCCTCACATAGCCAAGAAGCAACACATACAAGACCCTAACCATGAACGAATCAGAAAAAAGAAAAAAAAATATAGATGAACAAATTGGCAGATAATTATCCCTACATCATAAACGGTGCTGAAAGACCTTAGACTCGTATTCTTTACAACTGTCTGCACCTCCCCTCAGAAACTCTCGAGAAAGAGACAATTCCTGCCCTGCCCCATTGTATGTAAGATCAATGAAATGCTCGGGAAGGACTAGTGGGACAAAATCTCAGATACCCGTTCCTCAGCATCAGTAGGGATCTCCCTGCCTGGTACCTTGACCTTAAGAAGACTTGAATACCTGTCAAAAAATACTTAAAATTGTTAAAATTGTTTGCTACACTATGTCTTGTCAACATCTTTATTTTAATTTTTTGGGTATCTTAGTATATAGCGCAAATTATCAAATCAATCATAATATCTACGCGTGTCCTTTTTAACAAGGATATGTAGTACTGGAACAAGGGACAAAATAGAGCAACTTACTCTGCAGCTGTAAACAAGTACTCATGCTCCGCAATAAAGGCAAGCAAAGCCTGCAAAAACAAACCAAAATATGAGAACTTTGGAAGCAGCCCAGAGAGAAAGAAAAATCTTTCCAATAGATTCTTACTTCAAATGGCAAGTTCAGCAGTTCATAATAAGTCCGAACACGGTCTAATCTTTGCTGAACAGCTTCACTGTCGATTGATGGGATTGCTGCTATGGCCTGCAACAAGAAGTGTGTAGAATAAGAATTGAACAGATTTTAAGAGAAATAAATACTGAACTTAAAATAATTGTTGTTTCATAGGCATACTATTTAAATGTAGCAGCCAAAAGATAAATGCTAATACATTATGGATTAGTTGGGGAGTAAGAACCTTTTCCTAAACTGATCATTTACATTTCATAGTTAAGCACAAGATCTCTGAAGTGACAGAAGCTACACAAGACAAACTTTTTTAATTATCTTCTTTAATGTTCAAATAAAGAACATATAACCTCCAATAGAAGGCACCAGAAGCCTAGTAGAGAGAAGGTAAGAAGCTATGGAGTATAAAATAATCGTGTCAAGGGTACCGGTGTATCATAAACCTATGCCGGAGAAATCATGGTCAGACATCATAAATAGTTGACTTTTTCACTTTTCACCAGCCAGATACAGTTTTACATAAAAGTAGCAGCTTTTTTGGGGGTATTACGAAAGACATGATAAAATGAGTTACTGAAGAAAAACAAACCTGTTCTAATGCGATGGAATTCCGGCATATCTGCTGGACCCCAAAAAGGTTGATGGACTTAATATCCCCCAAAGCCTGATAAGAGATTTAAAATTCAACTTCATGAGAACTTCATAAATGAGGAAGTGACCATTTGCTGAAAAAATTACAACCTGTATAGTGAAAAGATATTATATTCAAATCATTATTAGCAACATGGCACCTTGATAGACGCATTCGCTGCAACACCACATATTCCACCAAATATGTAAGTCCGCTTTTTCTCCGCAACAAAAGGTGCCATCTCCTCATCCCTACGTGTTATCTGTAGGACAGAATGAAAATTAGTAAAATATCATTATATGATTTCTTTTGTAAGAGTAAGATGTCTTCTTCTAAAAGTTCACATTCTGCTTTTTTTAATAGGGCTATCCAACAGAGATAAAACACCAACCTGCGCTGTAAGGGAAATAATGAAATCATCCGGCTCTTCCGCATCTTGATCCTCCACATATTCTCTACTACTCATTTCCTGTTTGAAACTGAAAATGTTTAGCTTCTTTATAATGGCAAAAAGTCAGATCCGCATTGATGTGAAGAATTAAATTAAACGCGCATAAACCTGCATATGAAAGATTGTCTCTAGCTGCATCTCTACACGTAAAACCTTAAGACAATCAATCGCGAGTCTCCTGTACTCTTCAGCATATGATGCCAAATCCCTGGTAGGTACACTGCTAGTTCGTTTATGGTGATGAGCTTGTTTCTTGTGGTTCTCCTCTTCTAATTGATTTGATGACCTTGAGGATGCTTGTCCAAGCCTGTAATACGTGGCATATCAGATATTCTGCTTGCAGGTATAAACATAGATAGCATTCTACTCCTACTATGCAACAAAATGTTCATGGTCTAGAAGAAGTTTGTGAGAAGATAGACAGCAAAATAATACTGGTAGCATGAAGGTCAGATGCATACTCACCTCTACTTCATAATAATACAGAACTGCTTCTTTATAAGTCCATTGAGTAAGAATATAATAAACACCTTTGGATTTTAAACAAAAGTCTTAAAGGCATTCTATTATACTATAGAGTGTTCTGCCAGTCTGGACACTTCATTTATTTTTGTATTTACACAAAACATGAATAGTATGGTATAACTAAAAGGGTAAATACTTGTAAGATGAGAATTCTTACCTTTCGATGGAGTCGGCCACATATTCCAATGAATCACTAAGAGAAGCCAGCAGAATGAGTTTGTTATCGTCACGAATTAAATTCTCCTGAAAAAAGAATTATGAAACAGAAGAAAGGAAGAAGGTCACAGCATGCAACCTCTACTTAACAAATAGATGACAAAATAGATGAAAGGAAGAACTCATTAGGGACTTCATTGGCTCACTTTACAAACAGATGACAAAATACAGTAAGAGTCACTGTTACTAGACTTACAAATACATAGATGTCTCTACCAACTTAATCAATGAACTGCTTTTAGAAAAGAGAGCTACCTGCTTAATTGGCCTCAAATTTAATAACAAATCACTCATCTCTATCTCCACCTCAACTGTCTCAGCATCTGTACCACTATTTTCAGGGTGCGACTGACCGGATGAATTTGGTAAATAGACACTCGCTGGATCAACTCGCATGAGACCCTCGACATCATGCCTTCCGATGAGCATATAGCTCTGTTTCTCAAGAACTGCCTGGAAAATAATCAACCACATATAATGAATAATCAGGGTTAGGCAAGCAGGCAACTCGCAACACAAATCATTCTGGTGAATGCAACCGAACCAGTCAACAAAACTTTAAAATTAAAAAAGGGAGAACCACGTGCCTCCATATATGACGTCCGGCATCTTTCATACGTCCGCTCAAGAAAAGTTTGTACATACTTTGCGAGGTCGCCAGCATATTTAGGCATGGCTTGAGCCCAGCCAAGCACCTACAATCAACAATATAGCTTGTATTTCAGTATTATAGCATATTACAGAAGCCAGAGATAAAATGGATTCCACTACTGTAGCTCATACTGCATTGTACACGTTCTATATATAGGAGATTCTTAAGTTACCTCCTTCGCTAAGAAATCAATAGCCAATAGGCCTTGTAAGACAGGACGTCCCTTCTCAACCAGTGGATTATAAGTTGTAGCAGCATGTGCTCGTGGTCTGAATGCAGCAGGACCTACAGAAGTTTAGTGGTGGACGTTAGTCCTTGATCACCAAATAAAGAGAATAGAAAAGAACGTAGGTATTTCAAGCATGCCAGTGTCTTTCAATGATAAATAAAATAGTAAGTAGTAGACTACTAGTTGCAACAATAAATGATTTCCCAGCAAAAGAACCTTGGTACACTGCTAGTTCACAGCAAAGAAAATTGTACTTCAGTCAAGGGAGGTTTTGCCACTAAATATGTACAAGTTCTTCATTGAATCTTTGTAGGAAGTGAAATTGGTTTCACAAATAGCATAACTGTGCGTCGTGAATTAATCTTCCTCATAACAAAATCACAATTTAACTTGAAACTAGAAAGGGCGCCTAATTTACAGACCTGTAGATCAACTAAACAGTATATAGTTCGATATAAGTAAGAATCATACTTGATATAGCTTGTTGGACGCTTTTGCGATAATCCACAAACATGGTGGGTAAGAAATGATCCTTCAGAAAATTCTCCACGAACGCTAGTAATCCATCATTACTGAAAATTTGGGAAGATCACACGAGATATATACATTCATTGATCCGCCAACTCAAGCCTTCCAGATTAATCTCTTTAATAATCTATTAAAACAGATGGCCTTTTTTCTAATGTGAGTCTGAGAATGAGAATGTGAGCTTACCCAAGCTGAGAATACTTTTGGGGCAGCAATGATGCAACCTTATCTGTAAACTGCAAACTTCACCAAATCAACAAAAGCAGCAGAAATACTGAAGTATGATCAAGAATAAATACAGTGTGGATAGTTGAAAAACCTGAAGCACAGGACGGTATATTGCGGCTGCTAGATATATTCCTTGCTCAGGAAGGACACCTGTAGTACCATAGCCCTCTTGCTGCACATTTGACCCCCTCCTCCACCCTTGGCGAAT
The DNA here is from genome assembly GCA_023529315.1 of Papaver bracteatum. Taxonomy (NCBI): domain Eukaryota; kingdom Viridiplantae; phylum Streptophyta; class Magnoliopsida; order Ranunculales; family Papaveraceae; genus Papaver; species Papaver bracteatum. Next base: position 1,634,906 of record JAJJWX010001826.1, on the reverse strand, counting down.
AAGATCGGCTCCTACATTAACGAATAAAGTGTCAAGCAGCAATAAAAGCAAATGAAAACTCACACATTATTCAAAAGCATATAATTATGAAGATGAAAAAAATGTAAAGTATAACTTAGAATGGAAAGGTCAATAAAAAAATAATAATATTGAGATCTTGGCGTGTATGAAATGCAGGTTGACGTCTTTATAAGGGTCATATGGTTCAAGGGGAGGCAACTCTTAAAAGCTCAACGAAATACTTACATTCAGAGTCAACATCAATAATACCAAATTACATTTAGGGTAAGGAGAAGAAAGTTACAACCATCTTACTTATCTAAGGTGGTGGTGGTTGACATATGATTTCAAAACAAAAATATGCCAAACTTAATAGGGCAAATGTTATCTCAAAAGAAGAAGAGAAAAACAACATCAAACTATTTCAAGATGAGCACCTTGGTTTGGGAGGGAGGACGTTGTTTCTGTAAAGCGAAAAGCAAATGTAAGACCATCTTCCGAGCCATCTCTGTAACCACCAAATTCAAAATGAGAAAATTCCTAACATATGTGATAGTTAAACATGTTGATGGTATTTATTTTTAATAGATTGGTGGACAAGGCGATGCATGCCTCGGGCCTCCAAAAGAAAGTGTTTGTCGGCTACTCAGAATAAATGTCCACCCAAATTGGATAATATTAACTTCTCCATATTAAACTTGGCAACTTAATTAACTAAATTTTCTAAGACATGTAAATGCCTAAGAACCAGTTCTCGAATAAACATCAGATAAAAATAATACTCTATTTTTTGAGGATGTATAGGATTTTACTGATGATTAAAACTTCGATTCATCAAGTAGAAATCTAAACTAACTAATTTTTCCTTTCCTTTGAAGGGCCCTTATTTGCAAGTCGAGCTGTTCTCGAATGAATTCCAGATAAAAATAATATACTATTTTCTGAGCATCTGTAGGATTTTACTGATAACTAACTCCGATTCATCAAGTAGAAATCTATCTAGAACACCAAGAGTTTCCGGCCAATATCACAACCTTGTAGCAAATTTTCAGTCATAAGAATTATATGCATTTTATGAGTGTTGTCGTGTTGCTTTGATAGAGAAATCAACAGGCAATATTCCATTTATGTGTCTCGAATTCATGTTTAAACAAATGATACAGGAGGGAGTGTCTATATTCTATCAACAGAATATATGACCTTAAGAATATTCCATTATTGGAACAAACATAGAATTGAAAGCAAAAACTTGTATTTACCTCTTTTCCTTTGAAGGGCCCTTATTTGCAAGTCGAGCTGTTTGTACAGCAGCATCGGCTGATGCAGCTTCTGGAGTTGCTCGTAGAATCTCACATATGACTTGCTGGCATTCACTCTTTTGCAAGCAAAATGAAATAAGCATATAAGAGGAGACATTACGAGAAGATATTGTACATTTAGTAGCAGTAAAATCAACCATTAGGTTATATAGATAATCACCAGAAGGTGAAAAAAAGAAAAGAAAAAAGAAACAAACAAAGAATACCTGCAAGACTGTCAAGGAAAATCCTACACTATAACCTCCAGTGTTCTGAGATGACTCAGAATCATTGTTCCAGCTCATGTCTCCGTTCATTGACTTTGGTGTGCTCAAGTCACTGTGTTGTCCTGATTTAGATTCCAGAAGTTCCCCGACGATAACATGATTCTCTGAAATATGGTGATTGCAAGATTAATTCCACTATTCCAGAAAAGTAATAAGAAACAAATTCTGTAATACACATGTAGTCATATCTTACCAAGTATTCGTACAATATCATCCAATACCGCCTCAAGAAGTTCATTGGCTGCAGCTTGAGCTGCACCAAGTGGAGCCATTGTAGGTGAGACTGGACTAACTGCTAATAGTGTCCCAGCCTTCTGCATTATCCCATTTGGACGCTTTTCTTTCTGCAACTGGAAGCTTTCCATTTGTTTTTTGAAACAATGTAAACCTGGACTTGTAGTTTTAGCCGAGTCACCAATACCAGGTCTAGAAGAATTAACAACAGCTGCATGAGCTTTAATCTTTGATGTGATAATCTCATGTATAGTGGGTCGCAATCTTTGGCTATTAAACAGTGAGAAAAATCAACAAGGGTCATTGTAAATAGGAAAAAAGAGAGCAGGAGTCCTAATCAAAATGAAGGAACAGGAAACGAAGACACTTTCCCCTTTTGCTAGCCAATATAAACCAAACAGCATACCATATAATAGCTCCAGCAGCAGCAACCTTTCCAAGCATACAAAGACACTCAACCATGGTCTGTAAATACTTCACATGGAGAGGAGCATCACTTTTTTTCACTGCTTCCTACAACCAAAAATGAACCCAGCAATCATAGTTATCACCAAATACAAAAGTAACACAACATATGTTTATAAGTTTTAAGATATGGAGATCGTACAAGGAACTCGTTTGGAGTGGAATAGGCAAGCCAGGTTGGAATTTGACGTGAAGCAACTTTACCATCACCACCATTAACCTTACCATCTGACGCAGATAGGTCATGTATATCGACACTATCATCATCTTGGCCATCAAATGAAGACCTAAAAACAGATCCAAAATTAAATTGAAATAGTGCACTTTAAAAAAAACTAGCCGACTTTTACGAAACTCTAGATTTACATTCTTTAAACTAGAATCTAATATATTTCCAGAGTTAGTCTCGAATTTTTATTAGTAAGGGATTAATGTTGAGGTTGAGGGCCAAATGCAGGAGTGGTTGTCCAAATAAGAGTGTACGTAGATGGCATATGTAAATGTGGAAGACGGCATATGATACTGTGAAAGTCTTTTCTACGATGACTTGAAGGAAAGAAAGAGAAGCTTCTATTACCCTCCCTCGGCTGAACCCCGCCTATAAAATCCATCTCCAAGCCCTGAAGCACCAAACTGATTGTCTCCTTTAAACAATCTAGTTCTTCGAGACAGAGGTTGTGAATTATTCATTGATGAAGCATGCGCTGTGGTAGTAGGCAGGTCATCATCTATGCTCGCTGTAACTGAGCTGCAGACGATAATTAGCTCAGCAATGATAAAGTTGATCAAAAACGAGAAACTTTGTGATTTGGTAGACTACAACTGATATATGAGTTAAAACTTTGGAATCTATGTACCTGTATTCACCCTTATCATACAAATGGCTATGCAATTCCTCCAAAACCTTATAAAATAGAGCTCCACGCAGCTTTGTTAATTCATTACGAACATCTTGCAAAGCACCAACCTAACCACAATAACAGTTTCTAGATTACGAACCGGAGAAGCCAAAGGAACCAACCTTTCGGACCTCATGAGTTTATCATATATTTTGCGGAATGCATCAAGTGTTAAAATGATTTGGCTAAGTATTTTTTAAAGACCCGAGCAGTAGTCCAGCACGAGATCTTAAACAGAGAACTCATAGAGTCAATGAACGATGACAGAGATGGTTTTACGAGTTTAACGAAGTTTTGGAAAAAAAAAAATGCATTGATATTGGGAATATATATAAGTATTTGGACAATAATCATAAACTTTTAAGCAACAAACCGCTTGAAGGCCCTCTCTCTCAAGCATCAATGTTGACTGGATATGCAATTGAACCGCAGCATAGAACTGCTTTTCAGCAATAAGCTTCTCGATACGAGATGGAACCTGACCACATCAATAATAGTTTATGACAAATCATTTTCAAGATACGAGTATGAGAATAATAGTTTATGAAAAATGATTTGTGTTAGACATTATCAACTGGGAAAAAAATTGCAGAGGTGCAAGGAGTCCATTACATATTTTAGGTTGGATAACTGAAGGCTCGGGTAGTTGCTTCCTATTCATAGGAAGCTAAAGAAAGAATAATGAGAGAGTACAGATAGAGAATCACGGCAACACAAACCTTAGCTATGCCTTCAATTTGATCCAGCAACGAGATTATATGGCGCAATGTGACAGACCTAGACCACAACTGATGCAATTGCTTATTACGGGTGCCAAGGCGCTTCTTTGCCTCTGCCAAGTCAACCTTTAAAATGGCAATACCTTCTGCCGATTCACTGAACAGTCGCAGGATCTAGAAGAAGAAAGTATATTAACTTCGTTTAGTAAAACTTCGCTGGTGATTGATTGACAGAAAAGAGGGTGTCAACTGACTTTCCTAATAAGACTAAGAGACAGCAGAAAACGATAGTTCAAAAGAAAGATAGTTGACTGTGTATTAGTTTGAGAGGATGTGCATGTAAAAAGAACAGTCAGTAATCCACTAATATATAAACTAAAGAAAGAAAAGTACAAACTTGGGAATAATTCTGAATTGCTTTGTTAAAGCCACTATGATATGCATGCACGACTTCATCGACAACTTCCTCAACGACATCACTTTGTTCCTTCAAAGACCGTACTTCCCCTTCACGATCCTTTGATGTCAAAATATGTACAACATGAGGTAATGAATCGAAACGAGCAGCTGCCCAGCTTTCATCTATTGAAGATATTTCGTCTTTCAGATACTGCGTTAATCAGAAAACATTAAAAAGTTAGAAAGGTGTCATAACAACTTATACATAAACTAGGTGCTGAGAAACCAACACCAAACTACATTAGCAAGATTTTATCTAAATCAAAAAAGGGAAGCCCACAATAACCTAAATCAATGTAATGTAGCTTTTATCTAACAAATTCAATGAGTTCTTATGGCATGAGTCACAGTGGAAAATTCTATCGATTATACTTCTATTTGGAACCACACTATCAGAAGTTGGGCAACAATTGCGGAGGTATTGGTAAAGAGCAATGTACAATCATTGAATAATAACAGCAGGGAATTGAAGGTCATAAACTGAAGTAAAGAGTGTACTTATCAGTTAGTTTAACGCAAAATACATTACTAAAACTAAAATTCAGTTTAGACTTACAGCTTTCTCAGAGGAAATAGGCAATCCATCAAAAATACCCATTTCCAGAAAATCAACAGAACACAGTTGAAATCATCAACCTGCACAAACATAACACTACCGTCAACACATAGATACGCATGAAATTCACAGCAATTCAACTCCTGTAAACCCTAGATTCAACAAAATATTGGACTATGAAATTAATGAAATTGGATCCATCCATCTATATCAAAAGTGGTAGAAGAGATCTTGATATAATAATTTGAATAGGCGCTACAAGAGAGAAAGAGATCGTACCGATGGATCCACGGGAATTAGACAGTTTAGAAAGAGGAATTAGATAGTTTTAACAGGGGCGGGGATGAGTAGAAGGAAGTGAAAGATTAAAATGGTTTGATTTTTCTTTTTCTTTTTCTTTTTGTTTATTTTCTCTAGGAAAATACTTGTCATAATTCTGTGCAAAAGAGAAGACTATGATGATTGGCACGTGAGAGATGATTAGGGATATATATGTGAGATCTCGAGGAAGGTAACATTAACGGTCAACTTAAATCAGAACGTTCTTTTTTGGTGGAGGCCAAAAAAAAATTGTGTTCTTTTTGTTTTTACAAGGTTCCACCTCCAAGTCCAAAGACAATTCCTATAGAAAAATTCAAATACAAAATATTTACAAGCCAGGTAGGTGGACATATCCGGTTTTCCACCATGGTAAACGTGAAAACCATTGGTGTTCTGCTGAGCGACAATGCTGCTAGTGGTTGAGAAAATACCATCCGGGAGTTTATACGTCATCGATAAAAATATTTCTCATAATGAATTTTTTTTTCATGTAATTTCTATAGAAAGATCATTGGTGAAAAACATTGGTGTTCCACCATGTTAAACGTGAAAAACATTGGTGTTCTGCTGAGCGACAATGCTGCTTAGTGGTTGAGAAAATACCATCCGGGAGTTTATATGTCGTCGATGAAAGTATTTCTCATAACAGGTTTTTTTTTTTTTTGCATGTAATTCCTATAGAAAGATTCAAATACAAAATATTTAGAAGCCATGTAGGTGGGCATATCTGTTTTTCCACCATGGTAAACGTGAAAAACATTGGTGTTCTGCTGAGCGACAATGCTGCTAGTGGTTGAGAAAATACCATCCGGGAGTTTATATGTCATCGATGAAAGTATTTCTCATAACGGGTTTTTTTCATGTAATTTTTACATCATTTTCGAATTTTAAATCACACTGGTCCTGGCATGAATCAACCTGCAACTCCAAATCCAAATAATGATTTGTTCATTTTCTATGAAGAAGTTGTAGAATTACTTATTACACACAGTAATCTATGGAATGTTAACCTCTTAAATCAATTGTTTGATGCTGATGTTAGAGCATTGCTCGGTCAAACTTGCAAGTTTTGTTATCTCAAGCTTGTTGTCAATGTTAGATGCACAGAGTTATATGTTGATTTCTAGTTTACTTAAGTCAAGTCTCGGACTAGGATTAGAGTATGGTAGTTGAATATCCGGCATCAGTGAATAACCCTCAAAAATTGAAGATTGGAGATCAAATAAAGATATTTGGATAACTTGATCGACAAAGATATATGTGAAGACTATACCATTCTATTTACTTACAGCATTACCATTTTATCTATAAGAGACTATGTCGTACAACTTCTAGTAGATTTAGTATTGCAATTAAAAAAATCGAGTCAAGCTTGTCTTGATAAACATCTCGTAATATGATTCAAGAAATGGATGTTCATAAATCCTTAGCAATCTTAGATCATAATTATATTTGTTTCAAATACATCATTTTTAAATTGCCCAAGCAATGATATTTATATATATGACGATTGGGAATGATTCAAACATCAAAAGAGAGTTGTCGGAACTACTGAATTTTGGACACAAGGTAGGTACGAATACCCTGTACGTGTACCCTAGATATCTGAAATTGCATAATGTAGGTAGGTACGCATACCATGGAGTTCTGAATTCATGAATGAGGGAGGTAAGTATACCTAATACGCATAACTCAAGGGACTGAGCTCGTAAATAGCTTAAGGTTATGCATACCTAGTACGCGTACTTTAGCTACCTGAATTCACGAACTAGTTCATATGTACGCGTACCCTTTTGTATACCTACCCAGTACGAATTAAGTAGAAGCTCATGAACTATTTTTACAAATAAGTTTTCCATTGTTACAACTCTCATGAACACCTCTAAGACATCTTTTATTACTAAGCCACTTTGTGTTTGTGTATCATGATTCAACTCATAAGTTTTAAACGAACATGATATTACTTATACGTTCGTAAGGCATATTTGTCATGGACTATCATTATACACAGTTCAGGTACCCTAGACCATGGTGTATATTTTTCTACGTAATTTCAAGACAAACTTCTCACATGCTTACATGAACTCCTAACAAGAGTTCCATCTAAACTGAAAAAGTGTTTGCTTGATTCTCAAGTTATCTTAGCTTGAATTCTAAGTAATCCTTAGTCTTGAAAGTCTATAAATAGCGAGGCTCGAATTCTAAGTAATCCTTAGTCTTGAAAGTCTATAAATAGCGAGGCTCAAACAACTGGGAAATTCGATCCCTGACACTTTTGTGCCCTAACTGTATGCCAGAATCGTCCTTTATTCAATCCCTGAAACATATTTAGGTTTACGACTTGAAGACTTGACCTAAGGATTCGTGAAGCCCAGTATGACTATCTTTACCTTGATAGTTTGTGTATCCTGACCTTGTTTTTTCTGTTTGTCGAGGTTTTCGTCAATCACCTTCAGGAACGAGATAGATAAAATTCACAAAGTTCTCTTCGTTTCAGACTTTGTGATTCCTCAAGATAGGTATCTAAAACTCTTCTTTATTAATCGGTTTACGATTGTTATTGAGAGGAGGTTAATAATTCAGGATTCTCAGCTAACTAGGTGTAAGTGTTCCGGATTTGTGAGGTTTGCTAGCTTTGTCTATTGCAAACATATTTCCAAGTCTTAATCTATTCGATCTAAAGGGAAATCAAATAGGCTTATTTGTTAGAGGCACATTGGTATCAGAACTCTTCACTGAGGTTAAAGAAACTCCTAAGCTATAAAGGACAACATCTAAGAGAATCAACTGCGTAGATCCTTATGAGGTTCAAGAGACGTAAGGAGCACATTTATAACTAAATCGCTTGGAGGGTTAATTTGGTCTTGTTGAGGGGTGAATATGAGATTGGTCCTACACGTCCTGGTCATAACAATGACAACACATTTTCCTAGAATAGCATGAGAGAGAGCTTGCCCTCTATTGTATTATGTCCTTCCTTTTATAGGCTTTTCCCAAAACCCTTCTTCTCATGACATCATGCCACATGTCATAAGAACCTTCTTATTTTCCATTATTGCCATTCCTCCCAATATGACCTTCCATTCTTCATTAATTCCTTCCCTATCCTATTTATCTACATGGATATACCTTATCGGATAGAACGTTTGTCTCTCAAGATGTTATCCACCCGTCCAAGCTCAAAAACCCATTCCGTTTTGTATCATAGATGATCTTAATCATAAACCTTTCTTAATGATTCCTTGTATTTAATCTCATATTCATCTTCAATTTTTAATACTTGTACCAGAAAAAAAAAAACTTCTTTTAGTGTTGTGTTCTCATTCAAATGATAGTTTTAAACCAAGTAAAATGTACAATTATTTTGTGCTTATTGACTTTGTGATAGAGGAAGAAAGTGATTATTGAATAGTTTATCGATAATACATCAAATATTAATTATATGCTTAATTCGTTATTGGTTCGGGCCAGAATTATTGTTCTCATTTGAACTAGTTTTGGGAGAACCATCAAGTGGTTTGAGGGTTCTCATGCTCCCTTCCATTTTGTAAGTAATCTATGGACCACTGGTCTAGAGTATCAAAAAAAAAAAAAAAACTAGTTTTGGGTTAGGAATATGTGTGTCAATTTTAATTTGTTTGCAGTACTCCATAATTTTATAAAGTTCAATTATGAGAATAAAACCATGTGAATAACTTAATATGTATCTCTATTGTGGTCATGGAATTTTGTTCTTGAATGTGAAGCCTTGACATTTCAGAATTGAATGAAAACAGATTGGTGTTATATTACTTGTGTAGAATGCATCCAGTTCAGTTAAGCTACACTTACACCTTCGCGAATTAAAGTTGGATCCTCTAATTAACCTGCTGAGAGAGTTGGGGGTTTGGATCCTTGATTCTTAAAGTTCATTTCTTGTTACAGACATCAAACTTATAAAATGAAATTGTTATTTCTTACTTTGACCTTGAACATACATTGTTCATTTTTTTTAAACTTTTGGTGGTTGTGTATTGTCATTAAATTGCTTAAGATTTTCAATAGTTAAGAACTTAAGTAGTTATGCACACTTGGATTTCGTATAAGCGCATCAAATTTCATAAATAATTTGCAGGAAAAAATCGGTTCGGTTGGTTGAATAGACACATGAACCCAATTTTTATTTACAAATTTTCCACGGTTTAAACCCAAAATAATATGGAACTAAACCGAGCCGATCCGGTTAGGTTTTACACCGAATCAAGACAAAACTGGTTCGGCTTTGGTATGAAAATCAAAAACATGATATAGGCCGGTTCGACCTTTGGTTTACCCAAAACCCGAGCCAAACCGCACCGCGTGCACCCGTAGCACCAATAGCTATAGAGTACCACATTAAAATCATACCCCCGGAAAATTCCTTATGTCATCGTATGCCATAAAGAGGTATGTACGAATACTCCTAAAAAACATCCTAATGTAACATGCTATTCAGTTTAATTCTTCAAGAGCATTAAGGTTTGAGAATCAGAGCTAATCAACGCAACTAATATACTACGAGTAATCTATTTAACCTTAGAAAAGCTTTTACATGCAATTACTTGAAGGTTTTAGATACGAGGACGGATCCGCTCACAAGTTTAATCTCACGTTATCTCACTTGAGATTTTCATCCCTTGGATTGGAAAGTATAAACGGTCATGATATTTTAGATTAACACATTTTAGATCCGGGTTTTGATGGGTCGCCCGTGATTTTCTCTTTTTATTTCTTTTTATTTTCTCTTTTTGTTTGTCTTTTCTATTCATTCTTTCTCCGAGATATCATTTCACCTTCTCTTTCGCAGACATAAAAATTTCACTTCCTAAGAAATCATATAATCTTGCAAAGGTAAAAAAAGCTTAATCAATCATCAATAGTTTTATATCCATCCCGAAAATTATCGCAGCAAAAAAAAAAAAAAAAATCAGCAAAAACCAAATTGGATAGAAGAGGTTAAAAGATTATGATTATTTGGAGATAATAGTAATATGAATGGATGATATATATAAGTGGTTTTAAGAGTTTCAATAGTTTTAGGAGAGTGGGTTTGACTCGGATTTGCATCAAGACACTCAAAAGTATAAGAGAAATCAAGTGTGCAAGCAAACAAACTTAAGTTCAATATACAGGTGAAAGAGTTGGAACATGATGAAACAGTCTTTATAATAAAAAATTAATTAGCTTACTGATGAAGTTGAAAGATGATGTTCAATATCGATGGAGTACTTCCTTTTATACTGTATTAGCTTACTGATGAAGGTGAAAGATGATGTTCAATATCGATGGAGTACTTCCTTCAATATCGATGGAGTACTTCCTTCTATATTGTATCGATGGACAATTTCTTCATTTTCTTTTTTTCTTTGAAGTTTTCATCTCTGGCAGACCACTTCAAAGAAAATTGATGCGTTTAGTATGCTAATTTTTGATCATTTACACATGGCTTCATTTTGATTCGAAAGTTACTGATTGTTTCTATGTCTACGAAAGAGAAGGTGAGGATATATCGGAGAGAGAGTAAAAACAAATAAAAATAGAAAGTCACAGGCGACCCATCAAAACCCGGAACTAACATGTGTTAATCTTAAATATCGAGACCGTTTATACTTTCCAATCCAAGGGATGAGAATCTTCAGTGAGATAACGTGAGATGAAACATGTGAGCCTATCCATCCTATTTAGATACAATCAGTAATCACAGTTTTTTATTTATGATTAAGGCTATCAAAGATTCAATGTCTCAAACCCTAGTCTACATATAAATATGTTTTCATATTAAATTAATATGCAACTTAACCGAGTAAAAACCATACATGATGATATTAAAAGTAAAACATGAACGACGTGATTATGAATATCAAAACTAACCAACCATGCAGTGGCGAATCCAGAGCAAAAGTTTAATGGGGGCACAACCTATTATTACATGACATGTCTAGAGTGTAATTGGAGAAAAAAGTCTATAATCTTAGCTCTAAAACATAAGGGGTTTTAGAGCTTTGGACGAAAGGATAATTTTTTGGGAGACAAACGTTGCATCCAACCATCCTAGTCTCATCTTAGCGAAAGGCATATGACGGATGCAGGAGTTGTAACCTATAATCATTATGAATATATATTAATTGTGTTATGTCATAATTAAGATCATAAATAAAAATTAAATTCAGTTAAACAAATGATTAAGACTTTTGGCTTTAATTATGTCATTTTTCTATTTTTTTTCATTGTATTCTCCATCTACAAATAAATAAATAAATAACCAAATAATTTCTCAAAATTAACGATTGAAAATTTCAATTAAATCCAGAAAATTAAATGAAAACTAAGTTATTCTCCGTCCGCTGAAGGATTGTGCGTAAAAAACCAATTATAGAGAAAATACATGATAACGAGTATTTATTTATTTTATTTTATTTTATTTTTGTTAAATCATGCATAAAAATAAAAATAATTTATAAATAACAAAATCCTATAGCATACCTAGAGTCAAAGACACAAATCACATTTGGGAATATTTTGTTCCGGATTTTTTGAAACAATTTGTAATAAATGATACCACGGGAACAACTTTCCCACGTGTAATTCCGCTCTAGTTTTTCTTAATATATTATGCTTAAAATAAATCAAAGCACAAAATTGTTTGTAAATGACCTTGGTGATATGAAGATGTTTGGTGCAAAGAATCACAACCAATATTTACATTCATATGAATCAAACCCTTCAATTAATAAACATGTACAAAGAATCATAGTTATATAACAAGTTTTACATGTTTTCTCCTCGACCACGTACACACCACAAATCTGATATATCGAATCACTAAATATCATTTTCCAAAAAGAGTAGTAAATATGAGATGGAAAATCAAATAATAGATTTAAAATATGTTCAGTTGATCTGAATCACCTAAGAATTTGAAGGGTTTCACTAACTTATCTGAAGTGAAAACCAAAGACGTAGTGGAAATCGATGAATATTTAAGGAATTTATTAGTTTTGAGAAAATCAGTATTTTTAAGAGATGGAAAATATATACTCGCATATATTTTGGGCTGAAATATTATATTTATTTCGAAAATGATTTGTGACTCCCAGAATCTCTACTCTCGTTGCTCCCAATATTAGGTGGCGTACACGTAGGATACAACTTCAATTGATTGATTTCACCCAATAAAACCATAGATTAGTTAAATGGTTTTAGCCGTTGATTAAACTTAATGACTAAGATACAATATTTGGATTCTCTCTTATACCTAAGAAAATATACTTCTGAATATTTGATCCAGAGAACGGAAAACATCTTCTCTATGGATTACCCACTTTGTTTTCTTCTCACAAATCACGTAGATACCATTGTAGATGGGCGTTGGAATAATTCTCATTCTATTAATTACTTCATCATTGTTTGGTTGTTTGATTTAGCTTCACTGTACGTTATAATCTTCTATGCTTGTGCAAAATAGTTTTCTTATTGATCCTTCACTATAATTTTTTAGTGTTTTGGAATGTTGGCTCAAAACTCCGACAATCTTATGATATGTACAAAAAAGAAGACGAATGCTTGTTAACAGAAAGAAGAAGGAAGCAAGTCCTTTGATAAGAAACAAAGGCCACCAAGAAATAAATTAAGTCCACCATATGAACAAATGGATGGATACCCAAAGAGTTCGAGAAACCACCTTGGGGATTATTGTTGATTTATCCTTTAGGGAAGCATGCTTGGTACTAACGGTATCTAGCAAAACTAATTTTCTTTCTCTCTCCTTGACTTTGGCCGGGCGATTTTGACCATTGTCGGAGAGTTTGAGTTTCCACAGGATTCTTCATGAATCCCGATCCATTACAACCAGATCCGGGTATTACTGCTGGATCTGGTCCTCTAAATCATCAAACTACCCCCATCCACAATTTTCGACCCCCCTACGAAAATATGGAGTCTCCTTTTCCTAACTGGAGTGGTGTTGCCAACCGATCAAAGCAGATCCCATCTAGCTCTTTAGAAGGACTAAGTTATCGTCTCCCTACAATGATCGATGGAACAACAGTAGCGGCGATTAAAGACAGTGATATTGCTAATCACTTGGAAGATTGTGGAAAGCTGATTGTAGGAGGATTTGTGGGACGCAAATTCCCTTATACCTATGTCAAAAACACAATTGAAAAAGCATGGAAAATTAAAGGTAATCTATCTATGACCCTGCACGGTGATAAAGCATTCATTCTGAAACTTTCACTAGATGAAGATCGTTTAACAACATTAGATTTTGGACCGGTGTTTATTTCTGGTAGCCCTTTCTTTGTTCGACCATGGATACCATTTATTGAAGAGGAATTAGAATCCATCCAAACTGTTCCAATTTGGATGACAATTAGAGGAGTTCCTCTACATGCTTTTAACCCGGAAGGGCTTAGTGTGATTGCTAGTGTTGTTAGAAAACCAATACTCCTGGATGGCCCGAATGCTGCACGCACAAGGATGACTTATGCTAGAGTATGTGTGGATATCAATCCAAAAACCGAGTTAAAGAAGATAATTCCGGTTGTTTTTGAGAATGAGAAGAAGTGTAATGTTACTGTGGATTACGTGTGGAAACCCCCACAGTGCTCGGTGTGTTCGACGTTTTGCCACAACGAAAATAAATGCCCAAAGAAAATTATGGTTCCACCTCTTGCTGTGTACCTCAATCACAAACTAAAAGAGAAGATACGCACAACTCCTTCTGGTCAAAAGGATGTTGTGTTGCAGGAGGATCCTAGTGCTGAGGAGTGGTCAACAATTACACATAAAAGAAAGTCGATGAAGACAGGGAATGACTCAACTTCCAAAGATTATGTGTTCACAGTACAAGATTCTCCAGTGTACCCCCAGGTTTTGAACCAGAAGGGACTCCTATGGATCTTGGGATACTTCATACACTTCAGAACTCGTTCTCACCACTACAAGAGTATGTTATAATTGAGGATGTGGTACAAGCCTCTCCATCTGACCAAAACACTGAAGGTATCAACACATGTGGGGGCAGCACAGCTTATGCCGGAGTGGCTGGGCTTGAACAGACTAGAAATGCAGCTAAGAACAGTTATCAAGGACCTGGAAGCAAAAATGTGAGTAGCTCATTTATGGGTGTAAGAGGTATTGACCTTAAGAAAACATGTCGGGTTAGACAGTCCCCTCAAAAACTAGTAATCCATGATTAATTTAGGAGCATGGAATACTAGAGGGCTTAATGACCCTCTCAAGCATGTGGAGGTAAGAAATCTTATTCGTAATAATAACATTAAGATTTGTGGTTTGGTCGAGACTAGGGTGCAGGCTTGTAATAAGGATAATGTTAGGAGTAATTTACTTCCTAATTGGTCTTATTTAGATTATTATGATCATCATCATCTTGGGCGTATTTGGCTTATGTGGGATCCAAATTGGGCTAGAGTTTATCATTTGTTTAGCTCTTACCAATGTATTTTTGCTAGAGCCTCGATCCAAAATGGTCCTTGGGTTATTGTTACTATTGTTTATGGGCACAATGCGGCGGACAAGAGGGAAGATCTTTGGAATACAGTTTCCAGTTTTTCTATCTCTAATAACCTTCCGTGGTGCCTTTTAGGGGATTTTAATGCTTGCCTTTATAATAATGAAAAAATAGGGGGGTTTAACCTGGAGCCTTCTTCTCTTAGTAGTTTCCAAGAGTGCTTACAAGATACATAGATTTTCGACTGCCTGTTTGTAGGATGCTTTTATACTTGGTCCAACAAGCAAGACGTTGATTCCAGAATTACTTGCAAATTGGACAGAGTTCTGATCAATCTTCATTGGTTGAATATTTTTCCTGATTCGTCTGCAGATTTCCTGACTTGTGGGATTTTGAGATCATTCTCCCATGACCTTAAGTGTTTTTCAGGGCAGAGGTAATGGCCCTAAGGCGTTTAGATACTTCAACACTTGGGCTGATGAGGATGATTTCTTACTTATTGTGACTCAGGCTTAGAGTTTGGAGATCCAGGATACTCCTATGTATCGCTTTGTGTCTAAGTTAAAGAATGTCAAGAAGTTCCTAATTGCTTGGCGGAAGAGTAGATTCACCAATTTTAGTGCTCAAGTGGAGGCAGCTAAATCTCATCTTGACACGGTGCAAAAAGTCCTTCAGGTGACTCCTAATTGTCATGCAACTATCTCAAGTGAGATGGAAGCAGTCCATGTCTATGCTCAGAAGGTGCGTCATGAGGAGTCTATGAAGAAACAACAGTCTAGGGTTCAATGGATGAATCTAGGGGACAACAACACCACCTTCTTCCACAAGTCTATTATTGAGAGAAGAGCTAGGAACAGGATTTTGACCCTTTATGACTCGGGAGGCAATAAGCTTACTACAGATGCTGATATTGCTAAGGAATGTGTTTCTTTCTACACTGACTTATTCGGCAATCAGTCTACTACTACTTTTGACTCTGCGGCTTGGGACCAAATTGAGCTTAACAACCAGGTTTCTTTGGAGGAGGCTAATCTCTTAACTAGTCCTGTGTCTGCGGATGAAATCATATTCTCCTTATTCTCTATTGATTCGGACAAAGCTCCGGGTACGGATGGATTCTCCTCTCATTTTTTCAAGCACTGCTGGCGTATAATTGGCTCGGATTTCATCAAGGCTGTCAAGAACAGTTTCTCGAGTGCAAAATTACTAGGTGAGGTTAATGCTACTATTGTGTCTTTAATTCCCAAAATTACCAATGCAACCACTCTAAATTATTTTAGGCCAATTGCTTGTTGCAATGTTATGTATAAGTGCATTTCCAAGATTCTCATAATTAGGCTTAAGAATGTGGTGAAGAAGGTAGTTAGTCCTTGCCAGTCTGCTTTTATTTCAGGACGTTCTATCCAGGACAATATCATGTTAGCCCATGAACTGATGAGGAACTACCATAGTAACAATGGGAACCCAAAGTGTGCCCTTAAGATTGACTTGGGGAAAGCTTATGACTGCTCAAGGTGGGATGCTGTGATCAGCACGCTTAGGAAGATTGGTATTCCAAAAAAAAATTATTAATTGGATAAGCATGTGTATCATTGAGCCAAATTCTCTATCATGGTTAATGGGACTGCGCATGGCTATATTGAGGGGAAGAGGGGCATTAGGCAGGGATGCCCTTTGTCGCCTTATCTTTTTTGTTCTTGTTATGGAAGTTTTTAACTCGCTTATGCTGAGGCAGGTTGATCTGGGGTTCTTTTCTCTCCATCCAAGATGCAAAGATCCTGTCATTACGCATCTCTGTTTTGCAGACGACTTATTGGTCTTCATGAAGGGATATGTTCAATCTGCAATGGCCCTGGCTCACACTCTAAGCACCTTCTCAAACATGATTGGTTTGGTTGTGAATAAGTCGAAGAGCAACATCTTCATTTCCTCTGTCGATGAGACTTCTGCAGTTAATATTAAAGCTGTTTTGGGGTTTGAAGTAGGCGTTTTACCAGTGAGGTACCTGGGTCTTCCTCTTTTATCTACAAGACTTACTCATGATGACTGCTCTCCTCTAGTGGACCATATCATTTCCAGAATAAAATCTTGGAAATCTAGAACTCTGTATTTTGCTGGTAGGGCTCTTCTTATCAAGGTAACTTTGAGTGGGATGTTAATTTTTTGGTTATCTTGCTTCGTTCTTCCTAAGAAGACTGTGAACCTCATCAATTCAACCTTTCGAAAGTTTCTTTGGTCGGGGATCGAACTTATGTATAAGCAGCCTGCAGTTAAGTGGGAAACTACTTGTCTCTCTTATAGTGAAGGTGGTGTGGGCATTAGGTGTATAGAAACCACCAATACTGCTTCCAACCTTCGTCACATTTGGGATATTGTGGCTAATAATCCTACCATCTGGGTTGATTGGGTCAAAAAGAACTTGATCAAAGGCAAGGATTTTTGGCACATTAAGCTTCCTTCGGACTCTTCATGGTGTTGGAGACGCATTCTGGACCACAGAGAGGTGGATAAGCCGTTTGTTCTGCACCTGCTAGGTAATGGCGAGAATACAAAGCTTTGGAAGGACAACTGGCTCCCTCAAGGTAACCTTTCAAGCAACTTTCCCCCCCACCTAAAGTACGATTCTATACATCATTTAGAGGCCCCTATGAGCAGTTTAATGTGTAATGGAGAGTGGAGTATTTCTCCAAATTTGATGAATGCTATAGGTAACCATTACGATGACATTATTAAGGTCAAAACCGATATTATGCTTGAGGATAGAGTTGTTTGGACAGCAGGGAACTCTGGTGAATATACTCTAAGAGATACTTATAATGCTATGAGGGGTAACGTCTCTAAGGTTTATTGGCAGTCCCTAGTGTGGTTCTCTCATTGCATCCCGAAACATTGCTTCATTGTTTGGGTTACTCTGAAAAGAGGCTTAAAGACAAGATTTAAACTCCTCTCTTGGGGTATGTAAGTGGACCATGTGTGTGTTCTGTGTAATCATATGCTAGAGGATGAATTCCATCTTCTGTTTAAATGTTCTTACTCGGTTTCTATATGGGATAATCTGTACCATCTGCTGGGATTAAGAGCTCTAAGACATCATGATTGGGATGATCAGATTCGCTAGTGTGTGAACAATATCTCAGGGAACAAGGCGATAGGCATATTGAGGAAACTGGCCTTTAACGCTTCTATTTATCATATCTGGGGTGAAAGAAACCTTAGAATCTTCTCCAACAACTTTCTACAACCTGAGAGCTTGATGCATCTTATCTGTGACGATGTTAGGATGAAGTTGTCTTCTTTTGATACTTGTATGGTGGATACTATTGATCATAGGAACCTCGCTACTATTTGGGATTTTAGACCAAGACTAATTATTCCTAAGAAGACCCCTATAACTTGGAGAAAACCAGATAATGGTGAGGTAACTATTAACACAGATGGAGCCTTAAATGATAATGGAGCTGGTTTTGGTGCAATCATAAGGGATGATTCAGGTGCCCCACTAAGTGCAGTGACTGGAAGTTCTACCCCAGGGTTTATTTCCATGCATGAGCTTCAAGGGGTTGAAGCAGGGTTAAAACTCGCTATTAAGAATGGCTGCAGGAAAGTTTCATTACGTTTGGACTCCAAGACTGTTATTTCGTATCTCTCCAAGGAAAACCCGAAGCCTCCTTGGTCTTGCCATCATGTTTGGGAATCGATTAGAAGACTCCATAGTCAGATTCAGTCATGCAATGCAGTGCATACTATGCGTGAAGCAAACAAAGCAGCTGACCTTATTGCTAGATACCTTCCTAGTGGAGAGTTTGTGGAGATTATTCCAAGCTCCTTTGCTGAGGATTTGAAGAAGATCATCCAAGAGGATGCAGAGGGTAAAGTCTATACTAGAAACGGCTAAGTTTTGTTTGGTTGCTCCCGTGCTTTGTGCGGGGGTTGTTTCTTTTCTTTTCAGTTTTTTTTTGTTCTTGTTTGTTCTTTTTTTTCTTTGTAGGTTGGGGTCTCCTTAACCCCCTCTCCTTTCAAAAAAAAAAAAGCATGCTTGGTACTGAATATTTTTAGTTTTTTTTCTTCTGAAATAGCTCATGGAGGACTCTAAGAAAAAATACTGCTTGGTACTGAACAAGAAACTTTACTAACCTATCTATGAACAACAAACTTGTCAACTTCATTTTGTTTCGATACTAATTTCTTGTATCTAACCGTTAAGTTTAATCGACTGCTAAAATAAATAATAAAAATTTAACTTACGGTTATATTTGGTGAAATTTAACAATTGAAATAGTATCCTATGTGTACATGCCACCTACTATTGGGAGCAATAGGAGTACAGTTTTTGGGAGTCACAAATCATTTTCGTATTTATTTTAATACCTTATGTGCATACCTTTTTTTCTTCTAATTTTTTACATTTTTATTTTGAAATGATAGGGAAAGCGGAAGGATATGTAATCGTATATAATGTACAGACCATCCTAATTAATTCTAAAAAAAAAATCATAAAATACTAATATGAAATGTGTGAGATTCATGCTAACTAGATTTTGAGGCCAACTAATGTATATTGTCACTAGATGCAATAATTAAATTAGATAAACCTTTTTTTTTAGAATCCTATTTTTGGGGCGGTCTTTTGGGGTTATTTAGGGTCATGAAATAGTAAATGAGGTTACCTCTTATCACATCATATTCCTAATGTCTATTATACCCCTATCCGAATTTCACTATTCATTAGAAAAATCAATTCTTTAATCTTCTCCTTCTCATTTACAATCATGATGAAGATGATGATCATGATTTCATCATGATGAAGATCATAAAAAACTTAAAAACTAAATCTATTATCTTCTCCTCATCCTTCTCTTCTCATTCATAAATTGTAAAAAGATGATGAGCATAATTTCATCATGATGAAGATGATGATCATCAAGAAAACCCAAAACTATTTTCTTCTCCTTCTCCTTCTCATTCAAAAATCATGATAAAGATGACGATCATCATAGAAAGAAAAAACTAAGAAAATCCACCATTTATTTTTGTTTTAAATGGTTAAAAAAATCCAATTCGACGAATTTCAGGTAAAAAAAAAATAGTTTCTCAAAGTATTTACGGCTGGGAGTTCTTAGATTCCCAACCGTGAATCAAGATTACGGCTGGGATAGTTTTTCGACCCAACCGAGAGTCCATGTTTCGGCTTGGTTTTCCAACCGAAATTTTTTTCGATATTTTTTTTTGGTTTCCAGAACCAATTACGGCTGGGAAAACATCAAATCCCAGCCGCAACTGACACTTATTCGGGTGAGATAATTTTTCGACCCAACCGTAGAACGCAAAAACGGTTGGGAAATGATGGTGTTCCAAGCCGTATTTTTATTTACGGCGGGGAAATAAAGAACTCTTAGCCGAAATCATTTTTTTTATGATAATATTTGTTTTTAGAACCAGTTGAGGCTGGGTTTTCCCTTATAACGAAGTTTCGAATAGGTTTTCCTAACGTAACAACGATTTAATGGTTTTCCCAGTAAATCGGTTCTTCGGAAAACCAAAAAAAATAATTATAAAACTAATTTCGGTTGGAAAACAGAGCCGAAACATGTACTTTCTTTGAAATCTAAGAACTCCCAGTCGTAAACATCTTCAGAAGCTTCTGTTTTTTTAACCCGAAATTCATAGAATCATATTTTTTAATCATCTAAAAGCAAAAATAAATGGTGGGTTTTCTTAGTTTTGATTATTTTCATCATTTCTAAGCAATGGAAAAAATGAAAAAGAAGATAAGAAGAAAATAATAGATTTTGGTTTTTTTGATGATCATCATCTTCATCATGATGCGATGAAGAATCACGATGTGATGGAGAAGAAAAAGAAGAACAAGAAAGAAAGAAAAATTATAGATTTAAGTTTTTTAATGATTTCATCATGATAAAATTATGATCATCATTTTCATTATGATGAAATCATGATGAAATGAAGAAGAAGAAGAGAAGATTATTTTTTTTATTTTTTTATAATAGTTAGATTATGTTTATTGGAAGGGGTATATTTGACTTTTACTATTGGTTAGGTTTCCCCCTATCCATATTAGGATGTTAGAACACAAACTTGCCCCCAAAACCCATGGACTTTAGAGCCCCAATAATAGGATTCTTTTTTTTAATATTTTTATTGAACATTAACACCATATTATAGGTAATTTAGTTAGGTTAAGGGTTCATCATGAAAGAAGATAAATGTTAGAACGTGTGCCGTTACGGCACGGGTTATTTCTAGTCTCATACGCTAAAATAGAACTAAATTAAGGTTCATTTAAACTGGACATTCGGTGTTTAAAATGATTTCTTAATTCCTAAACGCATAATAATACTAATTTGTATTGGTTAATTTTAAGATTTGTTGTTAGTAATCTAATTATAGGTTCATATCGTCAGTAGTTAGCATACAACGAGGTTTTCCCAAATGACTGGAAGCACTACGTTTGCTAAGCGAAACATTTCTACTGGTTTTATTTTAGAAAACAACCTCACAGTTTCATTAATGACTAGAAACAATAAATTAAAATCCTCCAATTGATGGTATAGGTAGTAAACCCATAGAAACATTGCAAACAAATGCATCGTCATTTATCACTCATCAGGACAAAGTCGTAGAAAAATAGGTGGAGAAATCCAATGATTACTATAGAATCTAATTGATAAAACCATGAGCTGTAGTGTACAGATGGTATATTCAACACATTGAAACAACAAATCTAAGTACAGAGAATTAAAGAACCTCAATTTTGGATTTAAGGAATTTATATTTACTTTCGGAAAAATGGGACTGTGTTGTAGAATTTTCCGAAAATGAGTCATTTGTCCAAATATTTTTAAAATATGGTCTAAATGGACGAGTAAAAATTAGTAAATTAGTATGCGTGAAATGGACATCAAAAAAATAGTAAGGATGAAACTGGATTCATCCTGACTTAAACTTAAAAAATAGTAAGGATGAAACTGGATGTATCCTGATGTAAATTAAAAATAAGAAAAAATATTTAAAAATGGGTAGGATAAAATTGTTTACATCCTGACTATTTTTATATTTTTGCCCATTTAAACAGTATCAAAATCTAAATGTCCTTTTCACATAGAAATTGTTGATTTTGGTCTTTTTAATCAATTTTGTGTAGAATTTTAGGGTAGTTTTGGGTTTGTGAGAGTGCGGTTAGATTGAGAAAAGTACTAGAGAGTGATGGATTTTATCTTGTTATGCTGGTAAATCATGTAGTATTGTGGGGGCTTCGGGTCATTTTAAAAATGGAATATATAGGGAATTTTTTTCTTTCATAAATAAATGATATGTGTCGGTCGACCTCAGGTGCATTCCTGCAGCCATGTTGATTCACATGTCAAAAGTTCAGAAAAATTATGTTAGAAATGCATGTTCATTTCCCAAAAAAAGATAGTAATGAATGAACCACATCTATCTATCTATCTAATTAGATGATAATTGAAACTCAATATTCAATCCTCATTCATTATGGCCCCACTTTATGATGATATGGACAATTATAGTGTGAGTATTAACGAATAGAGCTTTCTCATTCATTCTAGCCCTACATCAATCAATTAAGAAAAAAATAAAAATACTTACGCCCTAATTCCACCTTCCGTATCATCCCACTACTCCCACTTTCATTGAATAACCGCCCCCACTTCAATTTCCAACACAGAAAAGTGAAAAATCCATATTCGCCAACTTCTGTTCTTCGCCGTAACTGCTCAAATCTCTGTGAATGTTTTCTTCACAAAAATCTGTTCTTCAGTACTTAAAAAATGGCTTACGAATTTCAATTTCATTAGATAACGCCAACTAAAAACCAATTAATATGAGAGATTGGTAAGTTTTTTTTTTTACATTCTTCTAATTAATTTTTTTATTGTGGGTTTTATTTTGATTGTTGTAGGTACAGGAAAGAGGAACCCTTTTTTCAAGTCCGAGTTGTTTCCGATAGGCTTGAATGAGGATTACATCAATAATAGAAGAACAGTCTGTAAGAGTCTTAGATTCGTTATCGAATGATCTAAGTAGTATGCAAAAGCTCTATTATTATTGTTATAATGATAAATACCAGAGCAAAAGATGCTTTCTCCGGAGATGTTCGTTGATTTGATCTCAAGATTCATACTTCAAGTGACAGTAAGATGATTTACTTTACCCTCTTTCATTAACTGTATTGCTTATAAATTTGATTCACATGTATATTATAGAAATCAATGTGTGATTTTCATTTTCATGGGCACTATATGTAGAGACTCTATGAAATGGGTGCAAATGTTGGACCTGTCGCTTAATAGAGATATAAAATCTCTGATAGTTTTAATTTTAGTTTTGCTTTGTTCATCCTACAAATTTGGGTGTTAATCTTTTCATAGTGTGCAAATTTTTATGTTTAGAAAACTGGGTTTAACAGTTGTACTTTTGTGGGTGTGGTTGTAGTTCTCTACATGTTCAATCATCATCCCGAGCACACTGGAGACGTTTACAAGAACCAATCTTTAAAACGGTGAGTAAATAACCATAATCCTAATTTCCCTTTCTATCATTTTTCACTGAAAATATTTTCCTCTAATTCCTTTATGTAACTTCTTTGATTATTCAGTATAGTTATGTAGTTTACTATAATTCCGAAGCTAATTTTAATAATGGGGGCCTCTTCAGCCGGGAAGAATTTTTTTCCCCTTCATTGTCATCGGTGCTCGCACTTTTTTAGTCGTACTTCTTTGTATGGATATTTGGCCAATAAAATCAATACCATCAGTAAGCAAGTATTGAATATGATCTATCGTCATAGTGCATTATATAAATCACTATTTAATTCAGTTCAAACTAACAGAACTGTGAATTGTAGATTGCTACCTAAGACCCTTTAATGCACAATTCTTAATATCCATCTTAGTTACCGTGGAGATTTTTCTTCTTCATTATATATATCATTGATTCATTTAATGTTCTTTAGTTTCCAGATCATCCAACAAGGAAACAAAAGAAATTTGTGAAAGAATTGGTACATCTCTATCATAACTGTGAGTGGCTACTAATGTACGTTAAATCTCATTTCTATTAATTTGTGTCTTAAACTGAAAATTCACATGGATGAATCTGTATAAATGGTTGAAAATCCAATGAACTTCCCTATGAAATATTATTTATTTTACCTCTAACTCTTGAAGCTTGATGATATGTATATTGTTTATATACTTGAACCTGTGTTGTTTCAATAGATGCTCTCCAAACTGATCCTCTGAACCTGTGTTGTTTGGGTTTTCTCTTTATATATTTGCTGTGAAATATTATATATATAGTTGGTACATGTTCGTTTAGATGATGCAAGGTCATTTCTGTTGCTTTTTAGCTGATTTGGAACCTCAAACAATCATAAGGTCAACGTTGCATCATATAGGGAGAGTCGCCAAATTAAAAAGGTCACAACAAATGTTCAAATTCAACTGCAACAACCGCGGCTCTCCGAGACAATACTTCATATTTCTGTCGGGGTGTTTACATTCTTTTGCATGAAAAAATAGAAGGATTCAACATATCATGTTTGTATGGGGAAGAATACTGGAAAATCTCTGATGGTTGTCTATATTCTTATGTAGGAAATGTAGAAGGGTTCAACTTATCGTGGTTGCATGGAGACTGTCCAGTGCTAAATCTTGATGATATGTAAATGGAAGCCAGTGCTCAGCCTAGGGTTATTGTTGGATCAGCTGGGGCTTCCCACAATGAATTCACTCAGTAATCTGACAAGTATGTTTCTATCTTAATAGGTTATTGTGGTTTGTTTGTTTTTTTGATGTGTAGTTGGTTAATGGTTATTAATCCGATGTTCGTACTCAGTGCCCTCATTCTGTTTTTTTGGATGTTGTTCCATGTATTTCAACCGTTACAAACAGACGGCCTACGTTTTATGAGTGTATCTTCCTGGTGTTGCTTGGATTGGAACCTTTAAGTTATGTGGTGAAAGGGGTGCGAGTTACACAGTAGAGTGAAAACCATTCACAGTGCAACGTTATAAAGGATGTAAATCATGTATTTTCTCTTCTTAAAGACTGTAGCTGATATTAATGGTAGAAATGCGACCCTTAAGCTACAGGTGTTATTATAATATATTTTTTTATGTAGTTATTAGACTTATTCATTTGGGAAATTTGATTACTGTTGCTAAACCGTTTTAGTACAAGGTTGGAGAGGTTTGTGCTTTATTTATCCTAAAATAATCCCTGGAGTTATTCATACTAAAACTAAAAGGTATTCTTTAAATATATGTGATAATAAGGATGATGATGATATAACGAACAACCCCTGCAGTAACAATGTCTTCGCTGACTGCAAAGATAATGGGCTAAGTCAGGTATTTAAGTCAATATAAAGAGAACCCCGAACAAACAAAAAAACATTATTGCCCGGTGCGGAGCACGAGTTCCCATCTAGTTGAACTAATTCGTGTATGCGTTAACAATGCATATAAGCGCATTACTAGGTTAATTATAAAAACAAGTTGAGTGTACGTGCGTTGCACGTCATGCCTTATGCCATGTTATTACCGATATTTAAAACTCATTTTTGTAAAATGTATTTGCACGTTGAAATATATGATACATAAATGCTACTAAGACAAAGTAAGATATAAGTTGCTTTGAATTGCTTTTAAAATTGATTTCTCCTGTAAAAATATTTGAAGACTTCATATTTTGTGGTCTTGTTTATTCTCTTTGCATAGAATTTGAAGAGCTTCTCGTTAATATAATTTTTACAAAAATTGGACATATAAATTAAAATATACAGATTTTTTAAGTTTCATTTTAATTTTGTTAAAAAATGGCAATTTTGTAAATACGAAAAAGTTCAGATTTATAATGATACACCCCTGTATTTAGCCATATTTACACCTAAAACCTTCCATGAAAATAAAATGTAACTGTTTATCATCAAACATGGGAATCCTATGGTTGTAATCAAATGTTCACACGGAATTGCTTTTTGAGGATCTGACGGTTGATATTTAATCCGAGAAAATCTAACGGATGAATTTCTAATCGGTTTCAAATTGTGTAAGGTTTCGCTATAATGCTTGCGCCCATTAAAGGGGGGACGATTGAAGCTTTCACATTGAGAAGCTTGATAAACCCATTTGATGAGTCCAATCGTGGAATCTTCTTGGTTGGCTTGTGCATTGGGGTCATCTTAGAAACATGGAAATGGTAATCATAGTAATAACTAACTAAATATTTTAAGTTCAGTGAGAGGTAGTTACTTAAAATTTGAGATTATTAACTGACGTAGAAGTTTTTTACATTTATTGTTTATGATTTTCAGGTTGTCGTATCATTTGCAATGGGTGGTTACAGAACATATTTAGGCTTTAAAACAAGCTTACGGTCAAGAACAAGTACCCAATTCCGCTAGTGCAAACTTGTTTGATCGGTTGTCCAAGGACAAGTACTTCAACAAGTTGGACTGGCGTCCTGGTTACTACCAAGTACACATGGATGAAGGCAATAAACCAAAAAAAGCAATGGTAACGCGGTATGGCTCATATGAGTATCAAGTAATGCCATTTGGCTTGACGAATGTACCCGCAACTTTCTACAACCTAAAGAATGATGTATTTTATGAGTATATCGATAGATTCTTAGTAGTGCACTTGGATGATATAGTCGTTTACAACGGCACTTTGGAAGAGCATGCAATACACTTGCGCAAAAACTTTGCTCCTTTTCTCTCTCTCTCTTTCTTTCCCCTTTTCTCTCCGAACCAAAAAAGAAGGAAAAAAAAACACTTTCTTCAAAACTTAGATCCTTGATCCATCCGGTTTTGGTTTGATTTTTCATATATACAGGAAGGATCAAGTCTGTTTCCTTGTATATATTTATTTTCCAATAAATTTTTTTTGTTTCCAAACATTTTTTATGGTTTTTCTAATCGGTCTGATGGTTTCACAATACTAGGTTTTTTTGGTGGATTTGGATTTGCATTTTTATCAAGCATGTTCTGGATGAAAATAGTTTACTTTGATCATATATGGAAATCATTTCTAAAGAAATAAATTTGAGAATATTACTTCCCTTTTATGGAAGCATCTGATATCTTTGATGATCAAGAAATAAAATAGTTTAAAACCATTATAAGGATTTCCAATCCTTCAACGGGTTGCAGAAGTTTAATACGATTTTCATATCTCGTTTCTTTAAGTTTGGATTGTAAATCTTGTATTATCTGTATTTTCCTATTTATTGATGTAACTGATCAATGTAATCCTTTAAACCTAAATTCGAATGAGGTAGTCTAATAAGTAAAATTTAGGGGCTTTTGAAGCCCCTATTCCATCCAAAAAAATAAATAAAAAACAACAACTTGCGCAAAGTGTTTACAATGTTGCAAGATGTTAGCTCATATGTGAAAAAAGAAAAATGAGAGTTTTCCTAAACCACAATAACTTGTCCTAGTCATGTGAAAGGATGCGTACATATAGTCCAGAAAAAGGTGGAGGCAATCATGGATTGGCCTGCCTTATAAAAGTTACTTGAACTCGTTCTTGTCTGGGATTAGCTAACTATTACCGGCGATTCACAGTTGGCTATTCAAAAAAGTGGTGTCGCTGACAGATTTATTGAAGGAAAATAAAACCTGGCATGAACTGAAAAATGTCAATGGTCATTTGAATTGCTAAAGGAACCAGTCTCGACAAAACTAGTTATCCACTTGCCTGACTACGAATTACCATTTGAAGTGCATATCGATGGAGGATTACTAATGCAACAAAATCATCACGTTGCCTATGAAAGCCGCATGATTAATGGTGCTGAAAGTCAGTATATTATGCATGAGAAGGAAATGTAAAGTGGTTTATTTCCTTAAAGTATGTCACAATTATTTGTTAGGTACTTACCTTATCGTAAGGACTGACAATGTTGCCATCACCTATTTCACCAGTCAAAAGAAATTGTTGTCAAAAAAAATCTAGATGGCATGAGTTTTTGGAAGAGTTTGATATAAAGATCCAACATAAGCTAGATATATTGAACTCGGTACCTGATGCGTTGATCGTAAAATGGGTAGCGGAGTATTTTAAGACACTGACCATGATTTTGGCAGAATTGTTTCCTCGAATCAAGAAATAGACAAATAGAGATCAAACATGTGTGCATTTGAACAAACAAGATAATGATGGAATTGTTCGTCGATATTGTATAGATGATAGCGTCATTTCTACCAAAGAAGGTAAAATTTATGTATTAAATACTGGAGGATTGAGAAGGGCACTTTTGCGAGAGACACATGATGTATTATATAGAATAGTCATCCACGTATAAAACAAACTAATGCATTAATAACTCATTCATATTTCTGGCCTAAAATGTAACAAGATGTAGAACTATATGTAAAAACTTATTTGATTCTTCAACAAGACAAGACAGAAAGGAGGAAGATAGCTGGTCTATTACAACCTTTTCCGATTACAAGCATACCTTGGAAGAGTATGTCAATGGATTTCATTAATGGACTGCCCATGGTGCAAGGTTATGATTCAATAATGGTCATTGTCAATCGTTTTTCCAAGCATGCAATGTCCATTACCTGTCCCCATTCTTACAACGCAAACATATCAACAGATTCGTTCTTCAAGAGTATAGTAAAATATTGGGGTATATATGTAGACATAGTGAGAGATCGAGACTTACAGTTTACTGGAAGGCTTTGGACAACATTGTTTGGATTGCTTGGATTTGGACTAAAATTTTCTACTAGTAATCATCATCAAATCAATGGTCAAACATGGAGGATAAATTCGTTATTAGAAGAGTATTTATATTACTATTTGCCCGCAAGCCAGAATAATTGGGTGGCGTTGATGGATACAACCAAATTTTGTTAGAATATGTACAAGAGTTCATCTACATATGAGCTCTTTCGATCCATATTTGGGACAACAAACTTTAACCCTGCATAAAGTGCCAAAGGATAAGAAGAAAAACTCATACCCAGTAGTATACCACTACACAAGGTCGAAAACTTAAATGATAGAGCAAGCGCGCGATAGTTTGTCCAAGGCAGTAAGGGGGGTGAATAAGTATGTTGATATGCATCACAGATATATATAGTTTGATTTGGATAAAAAACTGTTAAAGTGAACGCCCTAAATTTGAAAGAATATCTCAACTAAATCCTTGTATAAGGGACTGGTTCCAAGGTACGGTAGTCTATTTGAAGTAATAAAAAGAGTTGGGAAGGTGGCTTATAGACTCGTTTTTCCATAATGATTAAAGATGCACCCAACATTTCATGTTAACTTTCAAAATAAGTATCATCTTGATTTATTGGACACTTTGAGACAATAATCGAAGCGTGCACCACCAATAATCAGATCGTAGTTCGACAAGAAAATTGAAAATATACTTGATAATCGAGTTGCGGGGCAAGGAATGAAAAATATGAGGACTTATTACTTAGTTAAGTGACATGGATTACCCGAGTCATAAGATTCTTGAGAGAAAGATACAACGCTGTGGAAATATGAAAAAAAAAATTAGAATTGCATTAATCTAAAAAAATAGGTGAGGGTCTCGAGTTTATCTGGTGGGGGAGGTGTACGACCGGTTGGTCAATTGGCCTAGGAAAGTGCAACATAGTCATTTTTAAAGCATTGCTCAGTCGAACCCACATGCGTTGCTATCTCAAGCATGTTTGTCAATGTTAGTGATCAAAACTATAAGTCATGATTTTTAGCCTATTTATAGATGTCTCGGACTAGGATATAGATTGTGTAGTTAAACTTTAGACTTCACGGCGTTCATCATTTGAAGACGAAGAACTACTAAGGAGAGCATATGGAACTTCATCGACAAAAGGTATGTGGAGACTGAAACTCATCTATCACTTGGAAAGTCTATTTCTACTATATCTCCTACATTGAGACATAAGTCGTATTACGGTGTAGTTTTCTATATACACATTTGAGATTTCGAGTTGAGTTTATCTCGCTTACGTGTTTCTCGAAATATGCGTTGGCAAGCTATCGCTTCGAACAAGTTCATCTTATATCATGAGAAAATTGCCTAGTAACATCTTACATGGTTTGTGTGATACAATCATTTGGTGTAGTCTTGGAATGTTTCGTTAATGATTATTTCAATATCTTGAAAATTGCTTTGATGTTAATTGTGTGTGAAAATGGCTATTGTCATCCTCTAAGAAAGTTTCAATGATTGAAATAAAGAGCTTAGAATCATATAGCCATGTTTGGATATAAACGTAGTATGTTATCACATTTGTGTGTAAGTCCAAAACCGGGGACCTGAAGTATACGTACCCGTACACGTACTGGCGGTTGTTGGATGTCTGGGAAAGTATGCATACATGTATGGATACTAGCGGAAGTCTCACGTCCATGAATTTTTGCTGGAGTTTGGAGTGTGAATAGGTATGTGCACCCGTACGCGTACTAGCATAACCAAACTCGGTCCAGCTACTTAAATATGTGTACCCGTTTGCATACTTGAGTTGGTTACTTTATAAAATCGGTATTACATGAACTTAAACATTTATAAATTAAGGAATGCAATCTTTGCAAACCGTGGCTATAATGTTCATGTATTGATTCGAGTGAATTAAATTGATTTTTCTTCAATTGTGTTCTTATATACTTCTATGAGAATATTGCAATTGAATGGCTCTTTAACTAGTTTCATTTGAGTCATTTGAACTAGTTATGGTTAAGATGAATAAGGTTGATATGATAAAAATCATATGGATAACTTCGGTTAACTATTGTCGAGCCAACATGGTGTACACGTTTAGGTATGGTTACATAAATCTAAATAAGGGTACATTCCATTTGTGTGTAACAAGCTAGGTTCGATCTAACGGTTGAAAGATATTAGCTTGGTTGAATCAGGTTTTTCATCTAACGGTGAATATTGAATGCTTTGTTACCAAGGTAACTTGGATTGCAGACCCTGATTTGAAAACTATATAAAGTGGAACTCTAGCAACTGGGAAACCTAGTCCCCACACCTCATGTGCGTTACTAGTTACATCAACTAGAGTCGATTATCCTTTAACTTTATGTTTATATCGAGACCCTGTAGGTTAACGACTTCAAAGACTTCATTGGGATTGTGAAGCCGGACCCAACTATTTTCTTTGTAGTTGTGTGTTCTGATCTTGCCCGATTCTAATCGTATTGAGTACAGTTCAAATGATTGACTCGAGATTAATTTTTCTGATAGGAAATATAAAAGAAATCACAAATATCTCTGTCCCATTGTTTGTGATTCCACAATATCTTGTTTCTATAGTCATTTAAAATTTTAGAGCATTGCTCGGTCGAACTCGCATGTGTTGCTATATCAAGCATGTTTGTCAATATTAGTGATCAAAACTATAAAGTCTTGATTTCTAGTCTACTATAGCTAAGGCCTCAGACTAGGATAGAAAGTGTAGTTGAGCTCAAGAACTCCATGGAAATCATCATACAAGACGAAGGACTACTCAAGGAACCAGTGGATCTTCATCGACTAAAAGGTATGTGGAGACTTGAACTTATCTATCACTCAAAAGTCTATCTACTATATCTCCTATCTTGAGACAAAAGTCGGTTTACTATATAGACTAAAGATATACACATGTGACATTTCGAGCTGAGTATATCTCACTTATCTATTTCTCGAAATGTGTGTTGGTAAAGCTTTCGCTTTAGCCAAGTTCATATTTTCCTAGTGACAAAAGTCATGTTATGTTTCAATCACTTTGGAAATTGCTCTGACGAAAACTAGTTTGTGAATAAAAACTATATGACGTCCTCTGAGAATGTTTCAATGATTGAAATGAGAGTTTAGACAATATAACCACTGGGGGATATAAACATTGTTGTGGTAACACATATATGTATAAGTCCTTAGCACTTGAACCGAAGTTTGCAAACTTTGTTGATCAAGTGAAAACCGGAACTTGAGCAGTCAACTCAGTCCGCGAACTCAGTCCGTAAACGTGCGTAGTTCTCGAACCCGAGAATTTCTGCTGGAGTTGTAGCTCTGTTTCAGTCCGCGAACTGACGGAAGTTCTCGAACCCGAGAATTTCTGCTGGAGTTTGTGAAATCCAACCGGTTACTTGAGTCCGCGAACTTGAGTGGTTATGTCTAAAAACGATGTTCGTGAACTTATTTAATTTATCTAAGGAATGCTATTGCAAACCGTGGCTTTATAGTTCATGAATCGATTCGAGTGAATCACATCGTTTTTGCTTCAATTGTGTCTTGTGTAGTACATAAGATCTAATAGCAATTGAACAACTCTCTAACTAGTTCATTTGAGTCATTTGGACTAGTTATGGTGAAGAAGAATATGGTTGATATGAAAGTTATTATTTGGCTAACCATTTGGTTGACTATATTGAACCAACTATTGTACACATTTGGGTGCGGTTACACAAACCCAAAATCGTCAAGTACATGTGTGTATGGCAAGCTAAGTTTTCGATCTAATGGTTGAGAGATATTAGCTTGCATCTAATCAGGTTTTCATCTAACGGTGAATATTGAATGCTTTGTTACCAAGATAACATTGATTGCAAAGCCTGATTTAAAAGACTATATAAGGGAGAACTCTAACAACTGGGAAACCTAATCTCCACACATTCTGTGTAATACTAGTTTGATAAGCTAGAGTCGATTCTACTTTAACCTTTGGTTTTCTTATTCTAAAACCAGGTTAACGACTTAAAGACTTCATTTGGATTGTGAAGCCAGACCGATACTGCTTTTCTTGTAGTTGTGTGATCTGATCTTGTTGTTTCTATCGTACGAGTACAATTGTAATAATTGGCTTGAGATTTCTATCTCCAATAGGCAAGATATAAAAGTAATCACAAACATCTTCGTCTCATCGTTTGTGATTCCACAATATTTTTTTTCGCTGCATCGATTAAGACTATTATGAGGTAATTGATAAAACTGAGTTGTTCTTCGGGAATATAAGTCTGGTTTTATTGATTGGTTCCTGTTCACCTTGATTTATCAAAAGACGGACAAAACTCATAGGTTCATTCGTGGGAGACGAATTTATCTATCTTGTAGACTTTTCTGTGTGAGACATATTTATTTGCTAAAGTCTTCGACTTTGGGTCGTAGCAACTCTTGGTTGTGGGTGAGATCAGCTAAGGGAATCAAGTGCACAGTATCCTGTTGGGATCAGAGGCGTAGGAGCATAACTGTACCTTGGATCATTGTGAGATTGATTGGGGTTCAACTACAGTCCAGACCGAAGTTAATTTGGAGTAGGCTAGTGTTTGTAGCGGCTTAATATAGTGTATGTTTAATCTGGACTAGGTCCCGGGGTTTTTCTGCATTTGCGGGTTTCCTCGTTAACAAAATTCTGGTGTCTGTGTTATTTCTTTTCCGCATTATATTTTTATATTGTAGGACCAGAATATCGCTACATCTATTCTCTGCGAGATAAACAACGCTTCCCAGCGAGCATCACCGCAAGATCTTCAACTACACTTCACGAGTGTCACAAAATCCTTCAAAGGAATGACGTAATACCTGACAACTGAAGAAAAATTGAGGAAAGCATGTTTGATTCTGCGATGGCTACAAAGCTTGCGATATTTAACATTGTGATTATCGCGGTACAATCCCAGAACCAATCCGAAATAAGAGGAAAACTTAGCTGTCATCCACTATGTAACTACCCTATAATTATAGACCCAATGTGTACAGAAAAGGATGATGTATTTTTGAGAGTTAAGAAAATCTTGAGAAGAGAGAAACTTCAAGAGAATAGTTGTAATCTTGAATTCTTCCATTTCTGTAAACATTTTTGAAACCAAAATAATAAAGTGTTGTTTTTCATCTTTAATTATAAGTTGATTATAGAAAAATCTTAACAAGGGTGTAGTGTGGGAAATCCTGCAACTATATTTTGCCGCCCGAAACAGGGAGAATCAAGTTAAGAAATCTCTAATTACAATTTGAAAATTTGAAGAAATCATTAGAGTTGAAGAAATGGCTAGAAGAAGAAGAAATACATCAGAACCACCAACAACTGTGAGGAGGAGTAAAAGACTTGCAGGAGAAGAAACAAATGAATTAGGAGATTCTTCAAGGATAAGAACAAGAAGAAATAGAACAAGGATTGAAGGAGAAGATCAAATCCCACAACCTAATCAACAAACACCGATCCAAAATAGAAATGTGGATTATGATAGAGTGAGTGTGCATACTTGGAGATCGGACTCGATGGAAGATGTAGAAGATCAACAATTAAGAGACGGAAGAAGAGAAGAAAGAAATCAAGGAATGGTTGAAGGATTAATTCACGGAGGAGATGAAAATGAAACAACAAATAATCCAAGACAAAGAATACAAGAGGAAAGAAGATTAGAGGCGGAAGAGCGTGCAAATTTAACAAGACAAAATCGCGAGTTGAGAATGGAGAATTTGAGATTACAAAATAGAAGATCAAGAAGTACTGTTAGATCAAATTCAAGATCAGTAAGGGAAGAATTAAGGCCAAATTCCCCAGTAAGAAATGCTAGAGGAAATATCCAAGAAGAAATGCAAAATCTAAATGGAGAGCAACGTCATAGAGAAGAAGAGGTAGTAGAAAATCACCATGATCCGCGTGGTGAAAATTTGGATTATAGACTTAACAACAGAAATCAAGAAGGAAGAGACAACCAAAATGATGAAGATAATCCAGAAGAAGGTAGGAGGATATTGCATGGGCGAGAGATCCAGAGAGATCGAAGAATAATTGAAGAAGAAATTGAGAGACATTATGCTGAACAAGCGCGACTAGCTCGCGAGAGAGAAAGATTGAGGGCAGAAGTAGAAGAACAAGAATTTCAAGAGGCATTACGACAAAATAACCATGAAAATCGAGAAAGAAGACGGACGCAAAATCGCCATAATAATAATATTCAGGAAGAATATGATAGAATACAAAGGAGAATAGAAAGACAGCGAAGAGAAATGAAGAAATTCGCAGAGAATAAAATAGACAGTATAATCAATTGTGATGGCAAGAAGAAGCTGAAGCAGAAGATCGCAGAAGAATAAATATGGATGTAGATGAAGATATACAAAATCTCGCAAGATAAGAAGTACATGAACGCAGAAGAAGGGAAGCAACATTGAAAAGACCAATGGAACCAAATTCATCTGCGAATGAGCAAATTTTAAGAGAGTTAGCAGAGATGAGGGGAATAATAAACAACAGAAAAGAAGGAGGTAGAAGGCAACTTGATGAAGCTATTGAAGAATCTACGAGAACTCCATTTACTCAAGAAGCACAGTTAAGAGGAATACCTCCTAAGTGCAACTTACCAGCATTAACCAACATTTTTGATGGAACTACTTGTGATGTACAACATGTTAAGGCTTATGTTAGGTGTATGCTGCAATGGGAGAATCATGATGTTGTATTGTGTAAATATTTTGCATCTAGCTTAACTGGCAAGGCGCTAAAATGGTTTGAGGGATTGCCAAAAAATACTATAACTTCTTTTGATCATTTACAAGCTACATTTCTAGGAGCATATATAAGCAACAATTCATCACGACCAGGTATTGAAGATGTGTTTGGGTTAAAACAGAGGGTTGGCAAGAGTCTGAAACATTTAACCATAAGATGGAAGACAATGTGCAGTGAGATGGCAGGGAGAGTTGACGAGAGATATCTTATCTTGTCTTTTATTAAATCAATGTTCGCGACCAATCTACTGTACATACAAATTTTCAGAGTCAAGAATACAATCACTATGACTGAACTGCGAGAACTACAAGAAGAATACATTGCTTTGGAGGAAAAACAAAATTAAATGGAATCATATCCCATTGCAAACACCAATTCAATAGCAGCAAATGGGAGTTTACTTCCTAAAATGATTAACAATGTGGCGAGCAGCTCGCAAGCACAACATGAGAAAGTGGAGACCGATAACCAGCAGAAGTTGGTAGCTATGGGCAGTCGATATCAAGAAGAATATGAAAGGGAGAAGAATTATTACAACCGCGGAGGGAATAATAAGATTCAAAGGCTTGATCATCCGCAAGAAACTTATGGTGGACAGAGGCAAAATAATTTCAGAAGCCAAGGAAATCAGAGGATAATATGGGAAGAAATCAAGATGCCTCCTCTAAACGCTAGTATAGAAAAAATCTGGGAAGCTATCATTTTGATGGAAAATATACCCTCTCCATGGAATATGGGAAAAGAACCACATCCTAATAATCGTAGTCAAGAATTTTGTCCTTACCATCACTTTCATGGTCACACAGTAAATGATTGCAGAAATGTAAAGAGAATAATTTTAAGGATGATTGACCAAGTAAATCTAAACCACTTTTTAATGGGACAACCACAATCTCAGCGATTGCCTCCAGCACCAGAAATTCGCAGGGTAAATACTGTAAAATGATCAGAATCATTCGTAATAGAAGTTGGGGCTAAGGCAAAGAATTTGTTTTGTAATTCCATTGTACATTCACATAGAACAATAGAGGATTTCCATGATAATGTTCTAAGCAGAGTCTTCGCGAGAGACACGTATGGAAGAGAGATAATTAATATCGCGAGAGCCTCGCCATTAGAAGAACGGCAGAAACAAATTATATCTTTCACTGTACAAGAAGTACCAGAACCTGGCGAGCAGCATGATAATACATTGGTAGTAAGGTTAGAGATAAATCCAAAGCAAATAGAAGAAGATGATGGAGGAAATTATGATGAAAATGAAGACTCTTGGGCTATCAATAGAGTTCTGATAGACACAGGCAGCTCAGTTGATATACTATTTTATCATACCTATAAGACCATGGGTGGGAAAGACGAAGATCTAATTCCATCAACATATAAAATCTATGGTTTTAATGGTATTGCCAATAAACCCAAAGGGGAAATCGAAATGCGGATTCCATTGAAAGGGATAACTTCCAAGATCTTGTTCTGTGTTGTTGACATTGAATCACCTTACAATGCCATGATTGGTCGACCTTGGCTACATGGGATATTAGGTGTAGCATCTACTTTCCACCAGTATGTTAAATTTCCTCATCCTAATGGTGTTGGAGTAATTAAGGGAGATTGGGGAGAAAGCAAGAAATGTTATGAGATTGATATAAAATCTTGCAAAGAAAGAGCTGAGAAGAAGAGCAATTGGAAGTACAACATCAAGCAACGACAGAGAGCTGAAAGATTGATGATTGATTTAATAGAGCAGCGAGAGGAAGAAAATGGCGAGCCGATCGCAGATAAAAAAGAAAGAGCAAAACGTGACAGAAAAGCAGAACCAAAAGATAGTAAGTAAAAAGGTAAAATGATAAAATTTAAAGAAGCTTATGCAGAATTTGTTTGAAGAAAATGCAATAGAAAAGAGTACTCTGTTTGAAAAAATTGCAAAATTTTAATGAAATTTTATCAGAGTTACAATGCTTGTGAGAAACGTGAATAAAATTTCGCAGAGATTAATAGAATAGGACAAACCTTTATGGCGTGCACCTTAGTTCGCGAATAAAATTTTGCAAGAGGCAAATGTAAGACCTAATAGTGCGTCATATAAGAGGGTATATCTTGACATGACTCAACGATAAGGTTATACCGCTGCTGGAACCTGAGTTATGCAGATGTTGGGGTTAAATAAAACCTATCCAGGAGAGGGATCTTGGGTTTCCAATTATATAAGGTTATACCATGATTGGACGACTAAGAACCACTTCTAAGAAGTGCAAAGTATGACCAAGGCTCCGAGGTACACGGTTGAGCCAAGGGTGCCCGGGGCGTACGAAACTACCCTGGACATTCTTGGTAAGTCTTGGCTATGATGCACTTGGCCTGAAGAAAACCCCACTTAGGGTGCAGTCTTGTAACTATAAGCCATATAGGCATAAAGGACAAGAGGCTGCGAAAATAGCTGGTTGTTGGAAAATTTGGATGGGAGGAGCTAGTCTTGTATGGCCAATGTGCCCTCCTTGAAGGGGCAACCAGGGGGAAGATAAGGGCGTCACCCTCCGTTAGGGAGCTGATAAGTGTCTAAAGACGGTAATGTCATGGGGCTTTATGATCGCAAGAACATTTAGGCCTATCATATTGTCGCGTGACGAAAGTTATACAAAGTCAAATAGCCAAAAGAGAAAAAGTTAAGATGAGATCAATGGGTTTTTACATTTAACAAGTGTAAAGACGTCCTACGATTTCATCACAAGACGGCAATGTCATAAGGATTAATTCTTGCAAGAGAGTTTATACTTATCATATTGTCGCAGAGATGTTGAAAAAGTATTGATAAGACAAGATCAATGGGTCAATACATGCAAATGTAAAGACGTCCTGCGATTTGTCGCAAAAAGAAAAGATGTGGCAAAATAAGACCTTTAATTAGGAAGGCATAATAAGACCATAAGATGATTACGATAATGCTCGCAGAATTTATGAGATTTGCGATTCTACGCAGAAATCATAAAGTTATGCAATTATTGCTAGCGATAACATCGCCGATATTGAGGCAAATTTAATTTGATTCACAACTAATATCTAATCTCTACTCAATATTTTCATATTGCAGATGAATAATAGAGGCAAGTATGGGAATGCATAGAATGATGAAATTATTATTCATCCATCATATGATAAAATTGCATAGATGATACATTTATACAAATAATTAAAGGATAATAATTATGATTGATTGATTATGTTGCAGAAAAAGAATTGTTTTCTAATTCATACAGATAGAAGCAAAACAAGTTTACACATCAAGTTGGAGAAGCTCGCAACGATGTTACGAGAAGCAAAAAATAAATGTACAAAATTTACAATGAAGAAACAGGGAAGAAACAAGACTAAGTAGATCCATCACCACCTTCATCAGAGCTCTTTTCTTTCTCTTCATTACCGGATTTATCTTCTCCATTATTATCTCTATCCACGTCAGATCTCTCTTCCTCGTCAGATAATTCTTCATCATATTCGCTAGACTCCTCAGCTTCACTATCAGAGATAATTAAATTTGGGGAATCATCTGGAACTTCCTTTGCAAGATCGGGGTATATAGAATGAGGGATACCATGATCATTACAGACTAGTTTAACAACGTCATTACGAGCACGGAGAAGGGCATTGCTAAAATTTGAAGATGAGATTTTCAATTTATCCTTCAATCTAGAATACTTTTCATTGCGAGAAGATAGACTTCTGGCGAGTTGGTTTTTCTCTTCTCCTAACTCATCAAATCTTTTACGATAATTCTTTTCGGATCTTTGCGAGCAAATGACAACAAAATTAGTACATATAAGGATGATTCAATTAGGAAATAATTCAGGGAAATCATAAGAGTGATAACCTTCTCTTTCAGAAATCATGTCTTTAATTAAAGCCACTTGATCAGCATGAAGACTAACATCTACACCTAAATTAGTTCTGGCGTTATCAAGAATCTTCGTAGTCCAAGAAAACTCATCATCACTATTAATAAGGAGACGAGATCGAACTTGGGTTTCCCTCGCAAGAAGATCTTCATTCTCGCGGATAAGCTTATCTCTTTCCATTTGAACGTTAAGAAGAGTTTTATGGAAGTTTTCTAGGGTCTTGGAGCCATTTTTAACGGCAAGATCTTTCTCATCAATAAGATCACTATTCCTTTTTCTTAATCTATCTATTTCTTTCTTCGAATCAAGATAAAAGCGCATATACTTGTTGGTCAAACCTAAATTGAATCTGTGTTCAATTTTTAAGAGATTAAATTTGGATTTAAGTTCATCTATGGAGAGGTATTCAATCTTATCATCTGAGAAATTACTTAAAGAATTATTAAGGTTAGCAAGAAGGGTATCATCATCTACAGGGTCAGGAAAAGATTGGAAGAGTGTAGCCTCGTCAGTAAGACCATAAATATCTGCAAAAATGGTTGCTTAAATAAGCTGCGATAAGGTGAGAAGAATTAAAAGAGAAAAGAAATAAATCATACCATAGAGTTGTTGATTGGCTTTATCAAGATCAGAGGTTTTTTTCTTGTCAACTGAAGCTTCAGTCTCCAACTGCTTATTTTTTTTGCGAAGTTCAATAACTTCAGCTTCTAGTTTTTTTTTATCTTGACGAAGATTAGCAACTTTCTTTTCATAAATAATACGCCTATTGTCTAAATTATAAGCAACAACAAAAGAGGCTCTTCCAACCTGCGATAGAACTATATAAATCAATATTTGACAAAGATATCAGTAGATACACAAAAAGGATGAACAAGTAAAAACTTACCAGGCTTCCAAGTGAATTCAAAAGACTTGGAGTTAGCGATCTTGAAACCCCGCGAAGGGTATCGCTGTCAGCTAGTATGGGAGAATCACAGACATTGGCGAGAGATTGGGATATTTCATTAACAACTTCATCCCCATACTCATTTGGGATACCAAACATATTTTTGCCAAAAAAATTGGATAGATGAGCCATCGAAGAATCAGAAGAAGAATAATTCTTTATAAAAGGGAAGTTGTTATTATTAAAATCCTCGTCAATATTATCCTTGTTAAAATCAATACTTAGATTTTCTGGAGTGGGTTGAGGAGCTGAAGAAGAAGAAGGTCGGGTTTTCCTTTTCTTCAAAGGAGGATCGCCAAATTCTTCACCACGAAGGGCAGAAGACTTTCCCTTGGGAGGAACAACAGATTTATCCTGATCGCCAGATTCTTCACCACGAGGGGCAAAAGACTTTCCTTTGGGAGGAATGGTAGATTTATCCTTTGAGGGTTTCTCCTTAGTTCTCATGGGTTTTATTGGCTCTAGTTCTTCAATTTCCTGCGAGCACAGATGAAGATAAGAAATAGGGGCAACAATTTATTGTTAAAATTTATGAAAAGATATTTCTTACTTCATCCGTGAAATATTTAAGAGCTAAGAAAGTGCTGGGTTTCCTCAAAGCCTGGTAGCTGAGCTTCATTCTGTTAATCTGGAAAAGAGTGAAGTAATTAGCGAAAATATGAAAATATGGGGAAAATAGTGAATA
This sequence comes from Papaver bracteatum, assembly GCA_023529315.1. Lineage (NCBI taxonomy): Eukaryota > Viridiplantae > Streptophyta > Magnoliopsida > Ranunculales > Papaveraceae > Papaver > Papaver bracteatum. The sequence continues at coordinate 1,594,143 of JAJJWX010001826.1, read as the reverse complement.
ATGATTATACCAAAAATCGAAGAAAATATACCTCTTTAGTTCTTTCAGGCCAATTGAAGACCCAAGGTTGGTATTCTGAAAGATTCGCGGGTAATTCGCTAGAACCGGAAATATAAGGACCCTCAAGACATAATGAAAAAATGAACCACTTGTCATCTCTAGAATGGCGAGGGCCTTGGTTGGTAGATGTATGCCAATCAATATCCAGCATAAGAGCTTTATCGTCAGCGACCTTTTCTTTTTTCAAACGAACACCCCAGCAAGTGCTATCCCTCTTCATAGGGACTATTTTATAATTTACAAAGAAGTTGTCCACAGTATAATCTGCAGAGACGATGGGGACATCTTTAAATTGAGGATTATTTGCATCTTCAAGGTAGCGAGATCCTTTGCCAGCTCCGCGAGAGGCATATTCAAGCAGCAATCTGATGCAATATCCACCTAATTGATATATTGCTCGCGAGAACCTCTCGTCAGATATTATTTGATAGAATAATGGGAGTTCTGGGTCATAGAGAGGAATGGGAATACCAGCCTCAAGTTGACCTAGCGACACTATAACTTTTTCGCGAGAGCATTGATGATCAATGAATAATTTGAGAGAAAGTTCGGATCTAGAATTCTGATTTGGAATTGTAGACAGAGTAAAACCTTTGATCTTGAGTTTTTCTTGCATCTCACCAAAAGCAATCAAATTTTTAGCACCAGCGATAACCATCTTTCAAGTATGGGAATGAAGAAAAAGGTTGAAAAATAAGAAAGGAATCACAACGATAACAAATGCGCAATTTACGGAAGAACAGTAAACTTGCAGAGAAGTTACGCAGAGAAAGAAGAAGAAAGTAAAAAGAGGAAAAGAAAATAATGAAAGGAGTATTTATAGAAGAAGAGGTTTCTCGAGAATATGAACGCAATAAATGCAAAGAAAAGAATGAAAGGAGTATTTATAGAAGAAGAGGTTTATCGAGAATATGAACGCAATAAATGCAAAGAAAAGAAATGAACGGTTAGATCGCAGCGGTTATAGAGGACGTGTTGTAAATTCATTAGAAGAGAGAATATGTGAAAATAGCTGGCGAAGGGTACAGAAACGTGTCAGAACAGAGATTAATGAAGAGATAAGTAGTTGAGGCATTTTAAAAAAATTCTCATGATCTTCTCTTCTTCGCAGAAAAGACATGAGAAGAGGCAATATGTAGGACCAGAATATCGCTACATCTATTCTCTGCGAGATTAACAACGCTTCCCAGCGAGCATCACCGCAAGATCTTCAACTACACTTCACGAGTGTCACAAAATCCTTCAAAGGAATGACGTAATACCTGACGACTGAAGAAAAATTGAGGAAAGCATGTTTGATTCTGCGATGGATACAAAGCTTGCGAGATTTAACATTGTAACTATCGCGGTACAATCGCATAACCAATCTGAAATAAGAGGAAAACTTAGCTGTCATCCACTATGTAACTACCCTATAAATATAGACCTAATGTGTACAGAAAAGGATGATGTATTTTTGAGAGTTAAGAAAATCTTGAGGAGAGAGAAACTTCAAGAGAATAGTTGTAATCTTGAATTCTTCCATTTCTGTAAACATTTCTGAAACCAAAATAATAAAGTGTCGTTTTTCATCTTCAATTATGAGTTGATTATAGCAAAATCTTAACAAGGGTGTAGTGTGGGAAATCCTGCAACTACATATATAATTTAAATAATACAGGTTGTGCGTTGTTCAATCAGTTAGAATATCCGACCTTATTGGTTGTTAATATAAATTGATTCACACTTGGATATTGGTCTTTGGTACCATCCAAGTTATCTATCTTTGATTAGGACTCGCGAATTGTATTTGCTTGAGTAAATCAAATTGTGAGATTGAGATAATAACTCCTTGAGTATATTCTATTAATTGAGTCTAGTTGATTCTCTATAAAATAACTCAGACTTGTCCATACAGATTTCTAATCGAAATATTGGGTGAGGTTGTTAGACCCTCGCTTTTTCATAAGATTATTGTGAGGTGATTGTTATAGTAGGCTGTTCTTCGAGAATATAAGTCAGGTTTATCAATTGGTTCTTGTTCACCTTGATTTATCAAAATATGGAACAAAAACTCTTGGGTATTTCTGTGGGAGACAGATTTATTCAATCTATATACTTTTCTGGGTGAGGCAGATTTGTTTATCAAGTCTTCGACTTTAGGTCGTAGCAACTCTTGGTTATGGGTGAGATCAACTAAGGGAATCAAGTGCATAGTATCCTGTTGGGATCACAGATGTAAGGAACACAATTGTACCTTAAATCAGTGTAAGATTGATTAGGGTTCAACTACAGTCTAGTCCGAAGTTAATTGGTAGTAGGCTAGAGTCTGTAGTGGCTTAATACAATGTGGTGTTCAATCTGGACTAGGTCCCGAGGTTTTTCTGCATTTGCGGTTTTCCTCGTTAACAAAATTCTGGTGTCTGTGTTATTTCTTTTCCGCATTATATTTTGTTATATAATTAAAATATCACAGGTTGTGCGTTGTATCGATCAATTAGGAAATTCAACCTTTGGTTGTTGATTAAAATTGATTGATCCTTGAACATTGGTCTTTGGTACTGTTCAAGTTACTTCTCTTATACTCAATCGGGCTCGCAAATTTCTATTTGATGATTGCAAATTGAATTAAGAGTTAGAGATATAAGGGGTATTTTGAGTTTCCTCCCCTGAAAAGATTGCTAATTAGCGTTTCCTCCCTAAAAAGATTGAAATTAGTGTTTCCTCCCATCGTTAAGTATTCCATCCACTGTTCAGTTAGCTGAGTCATCATCTACGCACGTGTGGATAAAATAACCATAGGGGTATTTGCGTTTCCTCCCCTGAAAAGATTGATAATTAGCGTTTCCTCCCCAAGCTAACTGAACAGTGGATGGAATATCTAACGATGGGAGGAAACACTAATTTCAATCTTTTTGGGGAGGAAACGCTAATTATCTATCTTTATAGGGGAGGAAACGCAAAATAGCCCGAGATATAAACTCTTGTATATACTTTTCTCTAGATTGAGTCTGACTATATAGTTGATTTTCTAGAAAGTATATTAGAGTAAGTCCTCTCAGATTTCCAAACAAATTGTTGGGTGTGGTTGTTAGACCCCCGCATTTTCAGGATGCACCAAATGAAATTGGCCTTGGTAAGAAATGTGCAATGCATTTAGAGTTGCAGGATAAACATATATAAACATACTCTGAATATGATGACCAAGAATGTATAGTGCATTTAACAATGCGAGATAAGCATTACCATGAGTGAAATGGGATTTGGACATGGCATGCATGCTGAGGTCTTCAGGAAAGCAATCTTGGCTCGCGTAACCACACTTGCATCATTAAAAGAATGATGCACTACATGGTTGGTATTTAGTTGATGTACGCATCATTGGAACAATAAGATCATAAGCATGTGATACATACATGATCTTGACGCTTACAAGTTGGTTACACTTAGTTGACATAACTTTATGCTTTTCTAACAACAATGAACTTCCTCTTTGGTTTAGAGAGAGATAGGAAAGTCAGTTAGTCAACTACCTTGCATAAAGTGAATTTATAACTACTAGGCAACTACTTTGTAAATAAATTTTCTAAGGATATATAAGTCTGATCTTTTAAATTCTAGGTATCCGGTACAAGAAGAGTTTGTGTAACCCTTAGTGTGTCTTAATAATAAGTATTCGGCCAATATTGAAACTAATTATTATATGTTGCATATTGTCCCTGTTTTCACTAAAGTAGTATGGATAACTGTTATATGTGTGTGCTGATTTGTGAAGCGTGAATGTTCATGAAAATAACAAATATTTGGTATGGGATAGGTAGAGTTTAGTCAAGAGAAAGAAAATTGGCTAAGTGAGAAAAGGTTGAGACTGTGTTATCGAACATAGAGTTGTTATTAAGGAAGGATTTTTCATTTGCGAAGCTTAAACTTGTTGTGAGTTTATCATGGGTTGATATCTAATGCATGATATTTTTGCGCTATATGAGTTTCATTTGATTTTCTTCTTCATATAATTATAGAAGGAAGAGACGAATGCCAAAAACTTGAACTCAAATCTTAGGAAGAATATTTTATTTCTCTATACTTGGAGTACCTGGTGTAGTAACATCTATTATCACTTCTGATGAACCTATTATTCTGAGGTATTAAAAGTCTAACCGTTATTTATATTTTTCTAGATACAAGTACAACGTCAAATTATCAATAATTCAATGCTACTCAAAATTCTCAAAAAATGTGTAACACATCATTGTTGTCGTCCTCATGCTCTCACAACTTTCATCGATCTACATCTTTTAAGCGTTAATCCCAATCTATTTCACCTTCGCCATTTGATAAGGTAAGTGATAAATCACGATTCATTCAATCTCAAACTACGCGTGTGTTTGAATTTAAAAATAATAGTTGTTAGAGCGCTGCTCGGTTGAACCCACCAAACGTTGGTATGTCAAGATTGGTTGTCATACTTAGTTCCAAAACTCGAGTCGCTTAATAAGTAAACTAGAGTCAACTTCGATAGGTTAAACTAGAAATGATAGAATTATTGTGCTCTAGTTACTCACAAAGATCTGAAGATGGATTGAAGACAACAAAGACATTATCCTTCAGCTTGAGGTTAGTAACTATGACTTGACTTGTTCCATTTCTATCTTGTGTCTTTCAAATCTTTTAGATTGAAAACATAACATGCGAAGCTATATTATTATGATCAAAGTGTAAAGGAATTACAATATGAAGTATAACGTCTATCTTTTGAACTTCGTATATAAGACATCGACATAATCATATGAATGCTACTGTGATTATGTATGGGTATGGGTGAAGATTTCGTCCAAGGAAACAATGTTTTACATTTGTTAAAGGAAGTAATTTCATGAACTTGTTTTATGAATCGAAAGGGAAATCGCTAGGCTTATTGGTATTGTTATTCATTGCAAATCTTTTGAATTACCAATATGTGTGTTTAGTATAACTGCTCATAACTTGTTTATGTATCTTGGTAAAAATATTCACAAGGCCTGACTTTTGTATTGGTATGACTTTTATTAGTGAATCCGATCTTAAGTAATCACCTCAGATGGTATGATCGATTTGTTGTAATTGGTATGACCAACTCTAGACATTGGGGAACCGATCCTAGTAAGAGGTGAAACCGATCACAAAATGGGAATCGATCCTTGTAAGAAGTGCAACAAGTTTTTAGTTATTGGGAACCGATCCTATGAACATGTGCAACACATTTTTAGTTATTGGGAACCGATCCTATGAACATGTACAACAAATACAAGTTAGATACCATATATATGTGGAAACCGATCCTGTACCTAGTCAACCAAGTTTTGGTAACTAGCGTGACTAATTATAGTACCCACATGGAGGTAGAACCGAAACTTGTTTTGGTAGAACCGTGAAACCCATGATTGGTGATTTGATAGGATAATCAATCACATAGTTCTTGGAAGTCAGGTGAACCAATTCTAAACTTGTTTAAAATTGTGGCAAATCGGTTATAAAATTGTAAGTATGAAAAAGGACTTGCAAAGTAAAGATGTCAACATACTTTGAACATGTGCAGTAACGCTTATCTTTTATTGTTCAAAGATATTCCTTAATAGCTATAGGAGAATCCCGGATCTAAAATAAATTGAGAATCTTTTAATTAAGGTTTTTAATTTTATATTTGGAAAATAAAAATTAGTAATGTGCATACTAATTGGAGATTTTCTAGTGAGATTTCGGTTAATATTTGGACAAAGCATTTCCAGGAATTATGGAAACCGAATTTGGAAATATATTGCATATCTTGAGAATATTTTCGGTTTTGGAAATTCTTTGGTGTCCAAACTTCCTTGATCTATAAATACCTAAGTTTTCATTTCTAGCAAACCATCCTAAGAGCCAGCAAAACTACTTTTTTATGTTATTACTGGTGGAGCCGTCTATCCGGAGAGGAAAGTACCCTAGTTAGGCGAAATCTCTTACGACCGCTCGTTTAAATACTTTTGTGGGATCAAGAAGCTATACGAGTACCATTGGTGGGAAACTAGATGATTGCATTGTTATTTTAGTTTTCGATTATTTATTTGATTGACTAACGTTTGTTGAATCTTTGATTGCACCTAGTTTGTTTATTCTTGAGAACCTTCTCTTCTGATATAAGGCTCACTCAAACTAGATCAAAGATTTGATGTTTCTATGGATATAAGTTTTTCTAGATCCGTAAGATAGATTCTTTGATTTGACATTGTTAACAGACTTTGTTATATGCGACAAATTAATAAAGAATCAAGTTTGACATTACATGTTGTTACTTTGAAGATTAAATCGAAGATTTGAAGACTTTTGTTTTTGTGTTTTGATCTTGGTGTAACTTTCTGTGACTTGATTTTCCGAGATTAAGAGGTTGTTTATTTTCAATAAACATAACCCTTTTTAGATCAACAAGTAGTTTATGAGTTTATCATAAACCTTGTAATCAAGATTAATTATTTCGGTAATCATTGTCTTGTTTGATCTTGTAAACGAGGAACGTCGGATCTGGTAAATGGTCTTAAAAATAGAAGATCCTTGACTGTGCTTTTATCATATATTTCGGTATTGTGATTATAAAGTGAGTTTTGTTACCAAAAAGTTTATCCTTCACTATTTGTAATACGCTCCAAAGGAATCTTGACTTTCCAGTTGAAAGATTGGTAGAAAAGTTATTGTGAACCATTGAGATGATATATTATATTTAAGTCCTAAAGAAAACGGTTGTTCTGCTAGGATATCTAGTATCAAATATCTATTGAGAACTTCGGTTCTGCTAGATATTATCAAAACAAATATCTATTGAGAACTTCGGTTCCGCTAGATATTATCTAAACAAGAATACTGTTGAAGCTGAGTAACTAGAATTTTAGTTTACTTAGTATTGTCTACACGAAGTTGCAGGCTTACTTTTTGTAGCGTCTTAATTCATTGAGTATTCAAAACTGGACTAGGTCCCGGGGTTTTTCTACATGATTGTAGTTTTCCTCGTTAACAAAATTCTGGTGTGTGCTTTACTTTATTTCCGCATTATAATTGTTTTTATATTATAATTAAAGTAATTACACTTGTACGTTAACTAGGCACTTGATATTTATCTTATAAGGTTTCGGTTATCAAGTGAACACTTTGTCGTAGTATCGTCTCGATTTCATATCCATAGACGATCACACAAAGTGTATTGGATTTCTCCACTTGACTTTGATACTCTCACATTGTTAAGACAGTCCGGGCTAACCCTATTTCAAGTGGACACCGTGTTGAAATATTCCTTGAGTGATTGTTGCTCCAAGAGGTTTATACCGATAGAGATTGAATAGGTTGTGATCAAATAAAAATATTTTGGTGTATTTGGATACCCTCGTCTTTTCAATTGGTATCATAGCATGCATACATAAAAAGATCCAACAATCTGTACTTGGTGTGATCCAACCTATATATTTTGAATCAAATGGTTGATTCAGTTAACGTGCCCACCAGGGTTTGATGGCTCAAACTATCTATGGTGGAAAATGGCAATGCAATATTTTCTTCAATCTCGTGACTTTAACACATGGGTTTTAGTTATTGATGGATATGAACACCCAATTTTTTTTGTCAACAACTCAACCACTGAGTTTAGACTAAAGGAATTAAAAAGAGTTCAATAATGAAGAAAAATTGCTTTCGAAGCAAAATTATGATGGATTGAATGCCATTATTCATGCTTTAACTCGAGACCTCCATCATCATGTAACCAAGTGTAGAACATCAAAGGATGCTTGGGATATTCTTAATGTCATATTTGAAGGGAATACCTCTAAAAAAGAAGCTAGGCTTAAAACCCTATCTTCTAGATGGGAAAACCTTCGTATGGATGAAGACGATACCTTTGATGAGTTTGATCAAAAACTTTCTGAAATAGTGAATGCCTCTTACGCTTTAGGAAAAACTATTTCAGATAAAGATATTGTGTGTAAAACTCTAAGTTCTTTACCACCAAGATACGAATCTAAAAAGCATGCCATCATGGAATCAAATGACCTTTCCACACTATCTAGGAGCACTTTAGTTAATAAATTAAAGATCTTTGACCTTGAATACCAATTCAAGAATGAAGAGGGTATTGCCCTCAAAGCTGTAACTAAAACTAGTTCTTCGGTCAGAAAATTCTTGTGATGCAAAAACTGAGGATTGTAGTGTTGATACGACTACACGATAATTTAGAAAGTTATTAAGACAAAATAAAAGGAGTTCTTGTAAAGATGCATATTCTCCTTCTCAAAAATCACAGAAATGTGTAGAGAATAGAGAACAAATGATGGTGATAGCTCTAATTGTTCCAAGGATCAAGAGAACAAAGCTTTCACTGCAATTGCTGAATGTACACCTGAAAAGGATACTGAAGTAACTCCATAACCAAAGGCACTTTAATATGTTCTTCGTGAAGAGAATAAAAGATTGAAAAGGGAACTTGATGAATTGAAGAACGATGTAGAGATAATTGGTGCTGGTAATTATCTTAAATGCATGAAATATTACAGAGAACAAATTGAAGAAAGTCATGATCGATAAGTGAAGCTATACACGGAGCTAGAGAACTTAAAGAACGTTGAGGTAAGTAAATCTACTGAATCTGAAATAAATTTCAAATTTCAAATTGATAAATTTAAGGTTGATCTAGATAATGCTCTCGAAAAAATAAAAATGTTGGAAAAAGAAAATATGGGTCTAAAAGCGAACTTGAAAATGTTCGACAGTAACACGAAACAACTTGACTTAATATTGAATTCAACTAGAGTTCCTCGTGATACACGAGGATTGGGCTACAAAGGTAAACAAACTTTGAATGCTAAACAGGAGACAAAGTTTGTAAAACCTAAAGACTCTGCTGAAGAAGTTGCTTCAAAATGTGCAACAAAAGATTGCTCTTCCACAAAAGAAAAATCTGTAACACCTTCATCTTCAGCAAAAGACGGAAAACGTAAAATCCGTCAAACTCCAATGAAAGAGAATCCACAACAAGGTAACACTAGGCCTCATGTTTCGTGTGTTACTAAGCATTGCTCTTATTGTGGAAATAAGGGACACTTGGAAAGGGGGTGCATATTCCGTAAAAGTAATGAGAAATCCATAGATGCACGTGTTTCCACAAAATTGGTTGAACTCAATAATGCTTCTCGTGCTAAATTAGGTCATTATTGTCCTAAAAATGAGCAAAATTGTAATGATAGTTCAAAGTTTGCTTATCAGGATTCTACAAAGTTTTCTCATTATCACTTAATGGTAAAAGGAAAAATAACTTTGTAAAGACAAGATCTGATGTTCCAAATTAGAGAAAGGTTAATTCTCAGAATTTTCAACATTTCAGTTACCCTAATGTTTCCTCATGAGATTCCTCAAAGATTTCAGGAGGAAATAATAGGCAGAACAAAACTGCTCCTGTAAAAATCATTTCTAAATGGAGTTCAAATTCTTCTCTAAAGAAAACCAGGGAGGTACAAAAATATAGTCACAATGGTGACACTCGAATGATAAGTTTCAATACTCATGACATTCAGAATATTGTGCTAAACGTTCTTGATCAAATGAATGTATCTCTGTGTTGTCATCGTTATATGAGATAATTAGGTCTCGTATCGGTTACCTTTTTATGATTTGGTGACTTTTGATTTAGAGGATTTCATATCTAACCTTTTGGGTTGCTTAATCAAATAATCATAAAAGGATGATGACAATTAATCTCATAAGTTGTGTATATAGTATATATATGAGTTTTTGGTATTAACTTATTACTATTGGCACGTAATATTTAAAAACCTTTTCAACCTTTCTCTGGTAAAGGTTTGTTTTGTTGTTCTTATGTCTTTGCGAAAGGATGAAAAAATAATGAGGAAAAGAGAATGTGAAATTTGAGGTAACAAATTTGTTAGTTAATTGTTTTCGTGTTTAAGAAAAGCCTAATTTTATTGCATATATTTATTGCTTTTGCTTAACAAAATTTCGGTACAATTGATGTTTATCCCATTATTTGTATATGGATGTGTGTGTGATTCAATTGTTTACGGTTAAGAAAAATTATTTCTATCTTGCTTTATTGTTTGGTATCAAATGTTTAGGCTTACAAAATTTCGGTGAAATTGCGGTACTTTAATGTCTATGTTATTTCATTTGCTTCAGGTTGAGGTAAATAATTATGCAAGTTGATTTATTTGGTTTGTATGAATTATTTATGGCTTAACAAAAGAAAAGGTTTTCGGGATTAATTGTTTAGTCCAATTCGTTTCTGGATAAGAGAAACTAAGTTAATTCTGATCTTAGTTAGACTTATCAAAGTGGAGGTTTCGGTTATTCAAGTCTAATCGAATGCCTTAACAAGAAATGTTAGTTAACTAACCTAGTACTTGCTTTGTTTAAAAGTGAAAGGTCTAAGTTATTATTTGAATATTTAGAACCTGATGAGAAAAATAAAGTTAATTATGATCTTTATTTTGATCTTATTATACAAGCGATTGTATTTGTGCAATCGGTTTATCAAAAGAACTAAGGTTCTTAGTCAATTTATGATTTGCTAAACTATTAGGGAAAATTGCTTCGGGCAATTGTTTTCTTGGTAACATATCAAAATAAAATTACTTTGTACTTTCGGTTTTGATATTGGTTATCTAAAATGGTGTATGGAACCCTTGATCGCTGTAGTATGCGTCAAAAATAATTACACTTTCTTACTACTCAAAATATAAATATAGCAAGGGAAAGAAAGTATCGATCCCACAGAGAGGTCTTGGTTGTCAAGTTGTTTTGGTTTCCTATATAAAATACCGGGAGTTTTCTGATTTTATGAAACTAAAAATAAAGTAAAAGAAAACAAAGAAAAGTAAACAAATCAAATAGAAAAGATATTGGTTAAGGATTCATCTTCATTCACAGATATGCTTTCAAAACAATAAGTAGAATTGATATTTAATCTCAAATTTTATCAAAAGCCCTAGAATATCTTGATCGCAATAATATCCCGCTAATCTCCTTTTGTCATCAACAAACACATTAAAAGATGCGAGTATGAGTTCTATCTAAAAGAACAACCTAACGTGTAAAAGCACTAATCAAGTTTAATTCCCTAGATGCATTAAGTTCTATGAAATCAGGCCAATCAAAGCAATCGAACGTGGAAAACGCACTAATTCAATTTAACAAAGGTTATGGTTCACATATGATTATAAGGATGCATCACTACAAGCTATAACCATATTCATGCTACTTGTAATCAGGAATCTATCACTTTTACGTATAACAAACCCTAATCTAGCAATAGAGATGAACACAAACTCAACCGATTTGCGACTCGATCAAACAAGCATTCAAATCATATAACAATATAAATTGTGAATCATAAACGATAAAGTATGGAGACAAAACTAATTTATCATATCAAAAACCATATTATGTGAAATCCAATTATTCCATAACCAATAATAAACTTAAGTACTCATATTCAAGGAGTTCATAACAAGAAGAAGAAGAAACCCTAACATGTTGCAAACCCTAGAACAAAGTAGTAGAAGAGATATATGATATAAGATGATAAGATCCTCTCTTTTTATATGTTTCTCAATTTCCATAAAGGATACTCCTTCCAAAATTAGGTTTTGTCTTCAAAGTCCATTAGTTAGAAGTCCACCAAGGCCACAAGAGAGAGAAACCCGTGCAGAAAATATGTCCCAAAAGCGCTCGCCGGAAAACTGGATTTTCGGCGCCAAGTTGGCGGAATTCGATGTACGAGAGTCGGAAATTGTCGCGCCGACCACTTGAAAATGTACCTCCGTCGATGGAATATTCCGTCAAGATTCCGTTAAAATAAACGATCAAGAAAGTCAAACGTTAGTCAGCGGGTCAAGGGGTGAGTCACTGAGTCAGAACCGAGTCAGCTAGCTAACTCGTCTGACTGGTCTGAGTTGGTCACTTGCACAGGCCAGAATAGTTCACGGCCAAGATGGCCATGCCTTCCCTGTATCTCCTGCAATTTCAGTTCCAGCCATGATGGTTATGCTTCAGCATCATTTGTAGCTACAATCAAGCATCACATAATTGCATTACAAACCCATTATGCAGTTCGATCAGCACAACTGCATCCTTCACCATTCTCAGTTTCAACAACAGCATTCTCTGCCAAGATCACCAGCCCACCATTTGCAGCATCAACCTCTTAACCAACAACCAATTCCCCCAGCTGCAACAGTGCTCAACCTCACCCTGCATTGAGCTCACAAATCTGCTTCTGCAAGACTCATTCAGTCATTACTGTAATTCTAGAGCAGCTGCACCCAAACACTCAAACATCCACCATCTTCTTATCTTGACTGCAACACTTCCTTAAGCTATTACACTCCAATTCAGACCATCATAAGCTGCAGCATATCTCTGGTTCAGCACCACATCATATTCCAAATCTCTACACATTGCTTTTCCATGACAATCAACATACTCATCCATCTCTGAGTTCTTATATCTCTTACTTGCAACACCATTCCTCTGCCATAGGAGCACCATCCACCAGACTCAGGTCATCTCAACACCTCAAACCAACACTTGAAGCATCGGCAACATCAACATCAACTTCATAACCTCATACCTAGACATTCATCTACCCAGATGCTGTAGTTTAGCTGCAATTCACCTTCAATACAACCTCAGAACCAAACCCTGATTTTCATCTCATCCACATCATTACCTTCTCCCCTGAGTTACAATAACAGTAACAAAACCATCTATCGAACCCCATTTCTCAGCACCACCACTAGCAACAGCTTCACCCTCTGCTCTTAATTCAACATCTGCATTTACAGATCCATCTTGCTGCTAGTTCTCAATTAAGCTCAATTACCACCAACACAGATTCAAGCCCATTTTCTCTCTTGCACCAACACCACCTGTCGTGACATCAATTCACCAGTAACTCAGCCTCAGATGCAATCAATCTCTATTCAATCTCAGATACCCTGAATTTATTCAACCATCTTAATCAGATCCCCTTCTTGTTCTTGGTACCCTGTCTTTATACCCATGGAAGCAACTGAAGCACCATCGACAACATAAAATCACCATTTCTAATCTTCCATTCATCCATCAGCTTTAAATCCCTGGTTCCATTAACAACATAGCAACAGTAGCAACTACAATTTTATCTCCCAATTTCAGAAACCCTAATTCTCCATTTCTAACATCACCAACCCTTGAGCTCATACTATGAATACTGGGGTTTAAATATTAATTCGAGTAATACCCAACTCCAATCTGCATATCAACTGCAGCAAATTCAAGCCATCTCTATTGCACCAGCTGCCACAAGCAAGCTCAGCTGCAGCTTCAGTAACACCTTCCTTCCCCAACTCCATTTGTTCAGTAAACACCACCAGCTCCATCTCTCAGACTGCATCTGTTCTTCAATTGCATACATGAATCGAAACCCTAATAAATCCACCGAAACTCTTCAGCTCTGTTCATGGACGTTGCAGTGAATGGAATTGGGGAAAATTGGAGAGACCTTGATTCGATTTGGTATAAGAGAAGGGGGATATTAAGACACCCCAGATAAAACACACCCCAATATAGGTGCCCTGAGTTTCTCCTTTGGTGCTTTTAGCAATGCCTTTAAGTACAAAATTGGCTACCCCTTAACCTTGCTAGGGCTGTCCTTAACATTCCTCCAAAAGAGAGTTGATCCTTATCCTTATCTGAGCTCCAGATAGTGTTCTCCCCTGTAAAATGATAGCTTTGCCCTTTCAACTTAAATTCAATGATTTCTTCTTGTTTTCTCCCGTGCGACTCCAGAGTACCTAATAACTCAAACTCACACATAAGATACATAATTTACATGAAAACTCGCAAAGAAAGCATAAATACTAGATATAAAATACGGTGTATTCTACACCTATCAAATTCCCCCACACTTAGACTTTGCTAGTCCTCGAGCAAATCAAACAAAACAAAACTAAAACAAATACATACAACTCCGTGTCATCGAGGCTACGGTCACTTTTAGCATAAATAACAAGCCTTTGAACCCCTAGGTGTTCCTAGTGGACGAGTTATAGTCTCGTTAAGGTTTACTAGAGATATACCTACAAAACCTATATTTCCAACTCCGTCTATTTGTGACAAATCAATGAACGCATCCAAAATGACTACAGGAGGAGGTACCTTGCAAATTCAATTCATATATTAGTAAATAAACTCTAATTAGATAGTCGAACAAGCCACAATACTCGGAAACTAACAAACCACAATCACAATGAAAAGATTAAGAAGATGGAAATAGATGTAGAGGTTGGCGAATTTTCACAAGTGATCGATGTTTCCCATATCTGTCTGAAGGTCACTGCCAAGATGAACCTATGCCTATTGGATTGAGCTACTGGTTTTAATTCTACATCAACTCACTGGCATATACAAGGGAACCAGAAGTGACTTTATTCAACCAATATAATATTTTCTTTTCTTTTTCTTTTTCACTTTTTCACTTTTTTTTCTTTCTTAGACAGCATGATTAGATCTTTTGGATCCAAGCGCATGCTTCTTTTCAGCAAGTACATGATAGTTGCCTTGGATCCTGCATTCCACGCTTGTTTAGGCGACGGAGACATGGACTACGTTTCACACATACTGCTATTCCCAAGTGTCATTTTATTCCGTTTGGTCTAATTGGTCGGTCTTTTTTTTTTTTTTTTTTTTTTTTTAGCAACTCAATCACTCTATTTCATCCTAGCAGTAATAACACGTCGATGTTCAGTGACCCACCAAAGCACTTAGAGAACAATAGATAAATATGGAAAAATAAAAATAGAATGTGATATGGTGATATTCCGAGATATGGTAACAACTATCATGTTAATTGTGATTTCTGAGCTATGTTTGTTCTTGTTAGTTAATTGGTTCCTCAACTCCTGCATTCAAAATGGTTCCATCCACTAATGGTGTCATCCTAAAGGCACAAGTTTCTAGATTTCGGAGTTCAAAAAGCACAATTTTTTCTTGGTTTTTCTATTATTTTGATTTTTTTTTAAAGGCATAAAACAAACTAAAAAAAACTATACAAACATATAAATGCTCCCCCACACTTAAACTTCACATTGTCCTCAATGTGTAAAACCAAAAGTTCTGAATTCTGACGTAACAGCAGATAAAACGCAAAAATTGTGCAAATTGGTAAGGAATTTGGAAAAACTCCGTTTCAAAAAAGTTGTTCACCTACGTGTTTTCTACACAATGTCAAAATTTCACAGTGTTTTGATAAACGTTCTGACAGTTATGGTCTCTGGACTGAACTACGCGCAGTCTGAAATTTTCTGACGAAAAGGTATTCGTCATAATTCTCTTCTAAGATAGATTACGGACTTAATGAAATTAAACATGGGGATGCAAATATGATATGAAAAAAAAAGGATAAAGATAAGAGATACAAAACCGATGGGTTGCCTCCCACTTAGCGCTTGTTTTAATGTCGACGACCCGACTTAGCTTCTTGAAAGATTCACTCCCCATATATTAGCAATCTGAAAAGTTGGGGATCCATCCATAACACATGTTTTGCAAACACTAGCTTCACACAAATATTAGTAATATAAAATATAAACGAAGCTATGAACCGATAAAAGCTTCCCCCACACTTATTCTTGTCCACACTTGGAAGTGCTTAAAGAATATAGGAATCGGGAACTTCCACGGTTTCTTGTTCCAAAACCTGCATAGTATGAGAATCTAATATTTCTAATGGAGGAAATCGAGAAACAAAGTCATTTAACAATGTTTTCGAAGCACATACATTCAAACCAATAAGAGGCAAAGGAGAAGAATTAATATGCAAAGGGTTAGACAAACCTCGCACAATCTCTTGTAACACTGTATCCTCTTCATCCTTGAAAAACTCAAGTGAATTATTCACCTCTTGTATATCATGGTCCTCTATCAAACCTTGCAACCATTCTTCGTCCGTTTCTGCCTTAACCAAAATCTCGGCATCAACATAATCATTACAATCATTTACAATTTCAATTGGGTCTTCCACAATATTGGTCATAACGGTCACATTCTCAACATACTACTCTTCATTAGACTCAAACCATGTTGTAAAATCTTGTAAAACACTAGTTTCATCATACTCATGTACCTTTTGAATAGGTTCTTGATCATTATAAAGATCAAGGATTGAGTCAACTACACTAATGTCATCCAATATCTCCAAAGGTTGGTCCTTTTCTACTTCACCTTGATTGCAAAGAGACTCCACTGTAGACTCCTTGGGGATGTCACCATAAATTGGTTCAAGCGATGTACTTTTATAGTCATCGTCACTGTCATAAGATTGGCTACCACTTCCCAAAGCTTGGTATTTTGCATAATTGTGCATGTCCTCTTTGTATTCTTCAATGCCTTGTCTTAAATATGAAACACTTTGTTGAAGCTCTTGGAGTGATCCATCCAAGTTCTGAAAATAGCATTCCATTTGTTGGTAAAACTCATTCGACATAGACAAAGTAGAATTACTTACCTCAGTATTGCTAGGCCAATTATCTTCCCTTTGAATGGGTGAATGATCATAACTACGATCAGAAATTGGTTTAAACATACTATTAGCACATTCGGTCGATGAAACTGGTTCCATGCTTCGTTGTCTACAAATTGACTCCATGCTGGCCATAAATCGTTGCATCTCATCAACCAAACTAGAGGAAAAATTAAGAGAAGCACAACTATTCTCCACTCTTTGTGGTTGCTCACTTACATAACTATCATAAGAAGGTTGATATGTATGAGAATAACCCAAAGGGTACATGGAGTATTGATCATAACCAAAGGATTGGTTTTGATTGTACTCCCCATAAGGGTGATAGTTGTCATAGTGTTGTTGAGGTTGATAACCGTATCCATTGTTCCAATATGCTCCGTCCATAATAGGTACCTGAAATACGATTCTCAAAACTATGTCAAAATCAGAAAAAAAAGAAAAACTAAAAAGAAAACAAAAATAAGAAACCAAAAACAAGTGACAACCGTTGCCTCCCCGGCAACGGCGCCAAAATTTGATCGCTGCCGTATGCGTCAAAAATAATTACACTTTATTACTACTCAAAATATAAATATAGCAAGGGCAAGAAATTATCGATCCCACGGAGAGGTCTTGGTTGTCAAGTTGTTTTGGTTTCCTATATAAAATACCGGGAGTTTTCTGATTTTATGAAACTAAAAATAAAGTAAAAGCAAACAAAGAAAAGTAAACAAATCAAATAGAAAAGATATTGGTTGAGGATTCATCTTCATTCACAAATATGCTTTCAAAACAATAAGTAGAATTGATATTTAATCTCAAATTTTATCAAAAGCCCTAGAATATCTTGATCGCAATAATATCCCGCTAATCTCCTTTTGTCATCAACAAACACATTAAAAGATGCGAGTATGAGTTCTATCTAAAAGAACAACCTAACGTGTAAAAACACTAATCAAGTTTAATTCCCTAGATGCATTAAGTTCTATGAAATCAGGCCAATCAAAGCAATCGAACGTGGAAAACGCACTAATTCAATTTAACAAAGGTTATGGTTCACATATGATTATAAGGATGCATCACTACAAATAACCATATTCATGCTACTTGTAATCAGGTATCTATCACTTTTACGTATAACAAACCCTAATCTAGCAATAGAGATGACACAAACTCAACCGATTCGCGACTCGATCAAACAAGCATTCAAATCATATAACAATATAAATTGTGAATCATAAACGATAAAGTATGGAGACAAAACTAATTTATCATATCAAAAACCATATTATGTGAAATCCAATTATTCCATAACCAATAATAAACTTAAGTACTCATATTCAAGGAGTTCATAACAAGAAGAAGAAGAAACCCTAACATGTTGCAAACCCTAGAACAAAGTAGTAGAAGAGATATATGATATAAGATGATAAGATCCTCTCTTTTTATATGTTTCTCAATTTCCATAAAGGATACTCCTTCCAAAATTAGGTTTTGTCTTCAAAGTCCATTAGTTAGAAGTCCACCAAGGCCACAAGAGAGAGAAACCCGTGAAGAAAATATGTCCCAAAAGCGCTCGCCGGAAAACTGGATTTTCGGCCGGAAGTTGGCCGGAATTCGGTACCGGAGAGTCGGAAATTGTCGCCGCCGACCACCTGAAAATGTACCTCCGTCGATGGAATATTCCGTCAAGATTCCGTTAAAATAAACGATCAAGAAAGTCAAACGTTAGTCATCGGGTCAAGGGGTGAGTCACTGAGTCAGAACCGAGTCAGCTAGCTAACTCGTCTGACTGGTCTGAGTTGGTCACTTGCACATGCCAGAATAGTTCACGGCCAAGATGGCCATGCCTTCCCTGTATCTCCTGCAATTTCAGTTCCAGCCATGATGGTTATGCTTCATCATCATTTGTAGCTACAATCAAGCATCACATAATTGCATTACAAACCCATTATGCAGTTCGATCAGCACAACTGCATCCTTCACCATTCTCAGTTTCAACAACAGCATTCTCTGCCAAGATCACCAGCCCACCATTTGCAGCATCAACCTCTTAACCAACAACCAATTCCCCCAGCTGCAACAGTGCTCAACCTCACCCTGCATTGAGCTCACAAATCTGCTTCTGCAAGACTCATTCAGTCATTACTGTAATTCTAGAGCAGCTGCACCCAAACACTCAAACATCCACCATCTTCTTATCTTGACTGCAACACTTCCTTAAGCTATTACACTCCAATTCAGACCATCATAAGCTGCAGCATATCTCTGGTTCAGCACCACATCATATTCCAAATCTCTACACATTGCTTTTCCATGACAATCAACATACTCATCCATCTCTGAGTTCTTATATCTCTTACTTGCAACACCATTCCTCTGCCATAGGAGCACCATCCACCAGACTCAGGTCATCTCAACACCTCAAACCAACACTTGAAGCACCAGCAACATCAACTTCATAACCTCATACCTAGACATTCATCTACCCAGATGCTGTAGTTTAGCTGCAATTCACCTTCAATACAACCTCAGAACCAAACCCTGATTTTCATCTCATCCACATCATTACCTTCTCCCCTGAGTTACAATAACAGTAACAAAACCATCTATCGAACCCCATTTCTCAGCACCACCACTAGCAACAGCTTCACCCTCTGCTCTTAATTCAACATCTGCATTTACAGATCCATCTTGCTGCTAGTTCTCAATTAAGCTCAATTACCACCAACACAGATTCAAGCCCATTTTCTCTCTTGCACCAACACCACCTGTCGTGACATCAATTCACCAGTAACTCAGCCTCAGATGCAATCAATCTCTATTCAATCTCAGATACCCTGAATTTATTCAACCATCTTAATCAGATCCCCTTCTTGTTCTTGGTACCCTGTCTTTATACCCATGGAAGCAACTGAAGCACCATCGACAACATAAAATCACCATTTCTAATCTTCCATTCATCCATCAGCTTCAAATCCCTGGTTCCATTAACAACATAGCAACAGTAGCAACTGCAATTTTATCTCCCAATTTCAGAAACCCTAATTCTCCATTTCTAACATCACCAACCCTTGAGCTCATACTATGAATACTGGGGTTTAAATCTTAATTCGAGTAATACCCAACTCCAATCTGCATATCAACTGCAGCAAATTCAAGCCATCTATATTGCACCAGCTGCCACAAGCAAGCTCAGCTGCAGCTTCAGTAACACCTTCCTTCTCCAACTCCATTTGTTCAGTAAACACCACCAGCTCCATCTCTCAGACTGCATCTGTTCTTCAATTGCATACATGAATCGAAACCCTAATAAATCCACCGAAACTCTTCAGCTCTGTTCATGGACGTTGCAGTGGATGGAATTGGGGAAAATTGGAGAGAAGCCTTGATTCGATTTGGTATAAGAGAAGGGGGATATTAAGACACCCCAGATAAAACACACCCCAATATAGGTGCCCTGAGTTTCTCCTTTGGTGCTTTTAGCAATGCCTTTAAGTACAAAATTGGCTACCCCTTAACCTTGCTAGGGCTGTCCTTAACATTCCTCCAAAAGAGAGTTGATCCTTATCCTTAACTGAGCTCCAGATAGTGTTCTCCCCTGTAAAATGACATCTTTGCCCTTTCAACTCAAATTCAATGATTTCTTCTTATTTTCTCCCGTGCAACTCCAGAGTACCTAATAACTCAAACTCACACATAAGATACATAATTTACATGAAAACTAGCAAAGAAAGCATAAATACTAGATATAAAATACGGTGTATTCTACACCTATCAACCCTCGAGCTTAACTCTTATAGGTTTTTCAAGTGTTTTAATATTTGTAAGATCCCTTCGGTTTGTCCTTTATTTGCTCGTACCTTTGTCATTTTGTGACAAAAAGAGGGAGAAATATATGGAGTAAACAAGTGATACTTATATTGATTTGATATCATTAAGGAATGGACAATGGTGCTTAAACGTTATATCTAACAAAAGAGTAAAGCATAAACTAAGGGGGAGTAACATATCATACCGATACTTGTGGTTATCTTAACTACAAAGGGAATAACAAAGACGTGCGGATTGAAAATCTACCTATCTTACCTTTAGGGGGAGTATTAGCTTTGTTATTATAATGTCAACATCAACATTTAATTTTGAATACATGAAGATTAGTATGAGTTATTTTTGTAATTCTTTTATCTCCATATGTAATTTGTATGTAGATGTCAATGATCTGAAAATTTTGCATATTATATCTTTTTTCAGAAATAGTCTTTCTAAGAGAGAAAGAAGCATTTACAATCTCAGAAAGTTTAATATGAAACTCTTCAAAAGTATCATTGGCATCCATTCGAAGGTTTTCCCATTCAGAGGTGAGAGTTTGAAGTCTAGCTTCATTTTCTGATGTGTTTCCATCGAATACGATCTGAAGATTATTCCAAGCTTCCCGTGAAGTTTGGCACGTGGATACATGATGTTGTATATTGCGACTTACGGCATGTATAATAGCATTCAAACCATCTAAATTCTGCTTTACAAAAGCCTTTTCTTCGCATGAATAATCCATTAAGCGTTTAAACTCAGTTTTTGAACCTTCTATTTTCTGACGATTATACCCATCAACGACTAATAACCAAGTATTAAAATCGCGTGATTGAAGAAATGATTTCATAGCAGACTTCCACAACAGATAGTTTGTTCCATCAAATCTTGGTGGTACGTTAACCGATATCGATTCATAAGAACTCGAGTTCATTTCTTTTAGGTTGGATCGCACCAATCACAGATTGTTAGATCTTTTCGTGTTTGCCTGCTTTGATACCAATTAAAAAGATGAGGGTACCCAAATACACCATAATATTTTTGTTTCAACCTAAAAGTCCTCTACCGAATGTGATTGTCAATGGACAAAGTCGAGACAATACGACAATTTGGTTCACACTTCGTGTGATTGTCTATGTATACAAGATCGAGACAATACAATAACAAGATAACTTGTGTGATTGACTATGGATACAAGATCGAGACAATACTACAACAAAGTGTGTTACTTGATAATAGGTTCGGTAATAACCAAACTATATAGGATCACTATCAAGTAATGCGGATTTAACGCATATGTGTATTTTACTTCATTATAATAAACAATTATAATGCGGAAATCAAAGTAAAAGACACAACAAGATTTTGTTAATGAGGAAACCGCAAATGCAGAAAAACCCCAGGACCTTGTCCAGTTTTGAATACTCTCAGAATTAAGCCGCTATAAAAAATATAATACCAACTTCGTATAGTTGAGACCAAGCAGACTACCCCTATCTACTTAGGTCCCTCAGTATCCCTGCGCCTTAGAATTCTAGAGTCACGCACGTGAATATCAAGTCCTTTGGATCGTATTCCAAATAGAAAAAGAAGAATTTGTTTGGTAACCACTTTAATCAATCTTGCTAAAGATTTAGATAAGTCGTTGACAAAGGCTCTTCCGTTTAATCTAATAAACATCTTTGTCTGGGTAGATCAATCTAACTTTAACTACCAAAATAGTCAAGTATAGATTTGTACTCAATCAAAATAAATCTCAAAGAGATATAGAGAATGTCGATCTCACACAACTAATCAATCGAATAAATTTGATTCTAGTTGGGTCCTTGATGTAATTTTATATAGTGGTAAGAAGGTTGTCGTTCACTCGGACTTGATGAGATTGATTTCATATTTAATAAACGAAAATATTAGAAATAAATAAAATATATACAAAATGTGTCATAAGATGAAGAATTTACTGGGACTCAGGATTTCACTGTTTTTCATATTCAAGTGGTTGAGAAGTTAATCCTAGGCAATTATAACTCAAAATAAAAGAAATGTTAACTCTATATTTTGCCAAAGTAGATTTCATAAAACATTAGTTGTAAGTTGTGAGCATGACGCATCAAAAGTAATTAAAACCAAGCATGCGACATCATACAAAATAACAAATAATTAATATAAATCATAAAACAATTAAATTTTATGCAAATAAGTATAAAAGAATTAATTTAATTACCACATGGGTGAAAAACAGCTTCCTCCGTTGTCCCAGTGATGGGTTCTAGCTCCGCATGGTGGAAACACACTCAAAGTATTTATTCATAGCTCAAATGGTGTTTTTATTGAGGAAATAAGATAATACAGAGATTCAGAACGCTGTATGGGCGTCACAGTACACACTGTTACAAATAAAACATAAAGAACTGTTGCTAACGAAGATATACGTTATAACTCAGAATAAAGCCGTTACAAATTTTATATCGCTGTCGCTGTTCCTAAACGACGGCTATATTGTGCATGTTCTTCGTGTTCTTCAGAACGACACTCTATATGTGTCGTCTGCAACTACTTCTTCCTGTTGCTGCTACAACTCTTCCT
The DNA here is from genome assembly GCA_023529315.1 of Papaver bracteatum. Lineage (NCBI taxonomy): Eukaryota > Viridiplantae > Streptophyta > Magnoliopsida > Ranunculales > Papaveraceae > Papaver > Papaver bracteatum. The sequence goes on along the minus strand of JAJJWX010001826.1, from coordinate 1,571,156 downwards.
GCATCCTGACTCTTCGTCCTCAACCTACCCCTAACTCTCCATCCCCTTCTTAAGACACCCCAGGATCCTTTTTATAACTCGCTAACACCCAATCTTCCGCAATAACTTCATATCATCCTCTCTTTAATTCTATGTATTACGAGAATATTATTTTTCCTTTTTATGCAGCAGCTAGGGAATAATTCCTTGTTTCTTCTTCCCTTCACGCGTTAATTGCTGCGAGCACACTGCTTACTCGTCTCAGACAGATTTAAACTCACTGCAGGGAACAAATCTCCACGTAACTTTCCTAAAATAAACCCACATAATCCCATGAATACCTCCTCTTTCTGTTTCCAATTCAACATGTAATCTTCCTTTTTTTCTCGAGAACAATTGACTTACGAATCCTGTCTTGAAGTAACGGGATCGTATATAATCAAATCCCCGAAGAAATCTCAGCAAAATCTTACCAAAATTATTACAGAGGGATTTCGTATTTTCAAAACTGCACTTTCCCTGTTTTCTTCCATGCGTGTATCTAGCCCAATTTTGTTGATTCCGACGATCATACCAGGTTAATTTCATCCAATATATTACTCCCGAACAATTTCAGCCATTGAGTCTCACTGAATCATGCCAAAAAAATCTAACCATTGTTCTGGCGGTTTCAAACACATTTTTCTGAAATTTGAATGAAGAAGGTGGTGTCCCCCAACCAAACAGGGGGTGCGAATAGCAGCTGGCTCCCTGGGGGTGCCCTTATCCAAAATGAGGGTGCCTTTATTACTTTTCTCCGGGGGGGTCCAAATAGCACTTTTTGAGCAACTTTTTCCGCACAAGTGTATTTCTCCAAAAACACATACACAAACATATAAACACCAAAATAAGTACAAAAATCAAGCACTAACAATAGAGACATTGAGGACAATTCAGACACAAAAATGTGTCTATCAATCCCAGCCGATCAAGATTTGTCCACACAATTTACAAGATACAAAAACCAATAAGAAATCTTCTTCGTCTTCAAACCTTCTTTAATCTTCAATAACTTGCACTAAACCACTTGAATCTATCGTGATCAATCACGCACATAATGGAGTCTGTTAATAATGGATTATCACAAGATATCTTTAGATCTAACAACAATTCTAAAGATTTCGTTGATACTCTGATATAGTTTGAGTGAATCGTATATCAGATGAGAAGATTCTCAAGCATAAACAAACTAGGTGCAATCAAATTTTCAACAACCGTTAGTCAATCAAATCAATCAAAAACTAATAACATTGCAATTATCTAGTTTCACCTAATTAGGATACTTTCCTCTCCGAATAGACGGCTCCACCAGAAATAACAAGAAGTGAAGTTTGCCCGACTCTTAGGATAGTTTGCTAGATATGAAAACTTATGTATATATAGACTAAGGATGTTTGGACACCAAGGAATTTCCAAAATCGAAAACAAAGATATGCAATGAATGACAAAATTCGGTTTTCCTAATTCCAATAAATGCTTGTCCAATATTTTCAAAATCTTTCAATAGAAAATGTCCAATTAGTAAATGCACATTACTAATTTTCATTCTCTAGAGATATGCATTAATTGCTGGTAATTAAAGAATATAAAACCAAAAAACTTAATTAAAAGATTATTAATTTATTTCGGCACATGATCTCCTTGATGTTGAAGGTGGGTTTTCGGTAAGGGATAAAATCGTAAAATCATGATACTGCATATTTCTGACCCGACTTCAGGAATGTATGTGACAATTCATATTTTATGATCCCTGAACCATTTTATGATCTCTGACTAAGCGAACGTTCCTCTCAGATCTATGAAGGCCTCACAACTGAGATTTCGATGCTTCACACATTTCATCATCATCTCTACATAAAATCAAAATGATTGGGCGGCTCCTAGACATATTGCATGCTAGTATAGAGCATAACGCCTTCAGGATATTACACTGTTCGTTGTTCCCTGACTACGTAGAGAGACCGTGTATAGAATATATTAATGATTGGGCTACTCCTAAACATATTGTATGCTAGTATAGAGCCTAACGCCTTCAGGACATCACACTATTCGTTGTTACCTGACTATACACCCCCCAAAACGAGTATGATGCTTCAATTATCTCATATCTCAATTCTCCAAATAAGTTAATTCTAGCGTGTCATTCATCAACTGAATTCCTAGAAAATAATTTATTCTATCTCATTGCTCCGTTTCATGGCTGATCCTTAGCTGGATTCCATGGATTAGTAATAGATACTCAACTCATTTTATTACCCCGTTTCATGAATTATTCTCAGTTGAATTTCATGAATTAGTAATAATACTCAAATAATTTTTATAACTCCGTTTCATGAATTATTCTCAGCTAAATTTTATGAATTAGTAATAAATATTCATCGGGCACGAATGAGCGTTCAAAAGTATGGATGAACGAGGAACCCATGCAAAATAGGAAGGAAAATAATATTAAATAAAATAAACAAGTGGCGTGGGACCGGACCCACCGACCGGCCAGTCATGCCCCGTGTCCGGTCCCCCTCTTCCGTTACTTTATTTTATTTTTACCTATTTTATTATTTTCCTTGTTTGAGCAAACTCCTTCGTTCGAGCAAAACTCCTAGTTTCTCCATATTTTCCTTCAAACGAAAAATAGTAAAAAATAGGGAAAGGTATCAAGGGACCGGGCCACCTAGTCATGACCGGTCCCACACCTTACAATTCCTTATTTTTTCATATTATTATTTCCTTCATCTCATGAAACTCCTCTGTTTGAGTAAAAACCCTAGTTTTTCAATATATTCTCATATATTGCTCAAGCCATGGAAAAGACAAAAAGTCAAAAGGTCACATGACCGACTAGGCTTCTCACGTCAAAAATTTAAATATTATTATTTAAATATTCTAAAAATATTGGTAGCACGAGCAAAGTTTTACTTGCTCATTCAAGCAAAATCGAGAGTTTCAGTCAAGATCAAACTCTTATGAAAACCCAAAGTATTGCTCAAACGCGCACCAGAAAATACCAAAATCCTCAGGATTGAGACACGGACACTATGGTGACACATGAATGCCACCTTAACCGACCAAGGCTGGCCCTAAGGCTTGTAAGGATCCGGTCCTACACTCTTTCGTATTTTTGACCTAATTAGCTCAAAACAGTTCATATTGGGTCCAAACTCTTTCCAACCAACTTGGAATTTGATCAATCGACCACTAGCTGGTCCCACGGCCATCAAGGGCTGGTCCCATTATTCCTTGGCCGGTCCTCATATCTCCATAATTAGGTTTTATCACCTAACACTCAGACGGGCACTATTTTAATAAATGATTAAACCAGCATTTAATCATCCTTTCACCAACTGGTCAACAAAAGACTTTGGTGCATGCTCACTCGAGCACCAAAGCGCTACATGGTCGGCCATCATCCCATGTAGCCGGTCCCTCCTTTACTCAGTGATTGATTTTCAGTAAGTCATCAATTGATCAGCAATTGATCAAAATTAGGGTTTAGAACTGAACGCTCTGTAAATCATAATTCTGAGCAAGTTTAGACACTAATATTTTATGTTGATCCAGCAATCATCATCTTAAATTAATTATATAATATTCGGTCCAACTATCAATATTTTAATTAAATATTTTATTTGGTCATGCTACCAATAATTCATCAAACGAGTAATATTTGCTCAGACGAGGTATATTGATTCAACTGTCTTTATTCAATAATTCATCAAACAAGCAATATTTTCTCAGACGAGGAATATTGATTCAACTATCAATACTCAGTAATTCATCAAATGAGCAATATTTGCTCAGACAGGGAATATTGATTCAACTATCAATATTCAGTAATTCATCAAATGAGCAATATTTGCTCACACGAGCAATATTTTCTCAGATGAGGAATATTGATTCAACTATCAATATTCAACAATTCAACAGACGAGCAATATTTGCTCGGACTATCAATATTCATCACGTTGATCCAGTTATCAACATTTATTCGATAACTATACGTCCCAACAGACATGTTCAATCCATTAATCATAGAGCATTCAACAATCATGGTCGACTGAGAAGTACTTAGACTCATCGCCTGATCAAGTCAACAACCGACTAATTAAATACACGTCTGCCTTGCAGACTCCACAAATCATGAGACATCAATCATGTCACATGGGGGGATATTAATTAGGGTTTTGTTCTGGTGGCCCACAACACATGTGTTCATCCACGATGAGAAATGTGAGTAAGTCGTGCAAGCAGTTGAGGAAGTTAGCAAAGTAATGGGTGGACGATCAACCCAGTCTACGCACGACATGTAACTGGTTAAACCACGATCTTCCACTCAAATAACCGTCACACTTACTGAAGATCAATGTGTCCATGTTCTAGAAATATAAATAAGTTCTCCCAATTAATGATTAACATAACATATATACGGGAATTACCACAACAATTCTCATCTGAACAATCACTATCAACAAAGCAGAATTCAAACTTATTCGAACCTAGCAATTTATTTGCAGAAACCTACAACACATTCACAATCCTTGATCACCATTGATCTCACACATTTCTCCGCTTCCCTCCTACATATCAACACTCTTCCCTCTTTGGTCGGCTGTCAGCCGAGCAAAAATAATTTCACTTTCTCACTCTACTAAATATGAATGAAGTAAGTGGTAAGAAAAAGTCTGTATCCACAGAGAGGCAATTGTTGTTATGCAAATTTCAGTTTCTAAGGTAACCAAGGGGGATTTTGTTTTTATCAAAGCAATAAAATAAAGGAAAGCAATAAAAGAATTGTAATAATCAATAAGAGAAGATATTGGTCACGTGATAGTATCATTCACAAACATGTATTTTCATCAATGACTAGAATTGGTATTTTAATCTCACATTTATTAAAAGTCCTAGGATACCTTGATTGCCAGTATATCCCGCTAATTCCCTAATTTCATCACAACCACATTAAAAGACGCAAATGTGAATTCTACTTAGAAAGCAACCTAAAGTGTAAAAGCACAATTAGATTTTACCACCCAAGAGCATTAAGTTTTATGGAATAGACTAATCAATGCAAACGAACGTGTAAAAGCAATAATCTGTTTTAACAAAAGTTATGATTCACTTGTGACTAGTAGGATAAATCACTACAAGCACTACCCATAATTATGCTACTTAGAATCATGGATAAACAACTTTTTCGTATTGAAAACCGTAATATAGATTTAGAAATGAAAGCAAATCGGATTGATTCCGGACTCAACCAAACAAACAATCAAATCATATAAAAATATAAACCATGAATCATAAACAATAACTTATTGAGACAAAACTAATTCGTTGAATCAAATATCATTTGTGAAATCCACTTAATCCCATAACCAATATTAATTGTTTAGCTACTCATAGCTTTTGGGTTTATCATATTCATAATCAATAATAAAATGAAGAAGATGAAAAATAAACGAAAGCAAACCCTAGTCACTGCTCTCCTCCAAAACTCCAGTAGAAAAATACGTGATTTTTCTTTGAAAGTAGAAACTTTTTCTTTTTGTACTCCTCTTCTTTCCAAAGCTAGGTCATAACTTCCAAAGCCCAATACTAAGATGTCCACCAAGCCCATATGTAGAAGAACCCATGTAAAATTCTGTCCCAAAAACTGCTCGCCGAAAAACTGGTGTAATGGACGAAAGTTGGCCGGAATCCGGCACCAGAAAATATCTCAGGTGACCGGCAAAGTCCACACGGTCACCAGTCAAACAGGTCAAACCTAACAGTCAGGTCAACTGGTTCAAAGTTCAGGCCATCTTGCAAGGCCAAACTTAATGATGCACTGTCATTGTGTTTCACAAGTGCAATCCAGCCATGATGGCTGTGCATTGCCACTCCCAACACCTGCAACTGAGTTACTCCAGCATTCTACCAACTCTGTATCTTCACTCTCTCAGCTGAACTTCATAACTACCACCACTGGAGCACAAAGCATAACCCCACAAAGCACAACACCTTGACTATTTCATCTCCATATCCCATACAACAGAAAATAAACCTGCAATCACCAGACCACTTCAGATAGTAGCATAACCTTTTTGCTCACAATCAGGAACCCAAAATAGTTCAATCCCCCAGCTACATATTGAGTCACACAGTACCCATCCCAACTGCTCTTGCTCCTGTGACTCATACAAGCTCACCAGAATCACCATCTCTGCCTTAGCATAAATTTCATCTGCAGCTTGAGCTACATCCTAGACATACATTTACATACCATTCATTCAGTTCTGCTGCAACACAAAGCAACTAATCACAGTTCCAGCTCTCATCTCATACAACTGCGTCTCAAATCACTATAAACTCATCTGTAACTTCAAACTCCAGCTTCAGCTTAATCACCAAACCAACATCACCATATGCTCTTATCACAGGACCATGAACCATTGCAACTATACTTGCTCTTCCATGTAATCTCATCTACCAAAACTTCAATCCATGCCTAAAGCATATTCTTCCATTGTAGATCAAAGACCTGTTCTAACATTCATCTATACAACATAAGCTTCATTGACAAAAGTTGCATCCACTACCATTCTTCCATTGCAGCAGCAAGAGCTAACATTCATGACAAACATCATTTGTAGCTACATATCATGCCAGGCTGAGTTCTCACCTGCAATACCAATCTCGTCCAAGGTTATGGCTTCACTGTAAGTCCCAACACTTCCAACACCTCAGAAGTTCAACCAACCTTCCATTTCTACTCAAAGCCACCACCAACTCCCGCTTGGCTGCTCTCTTCTCTTCCTTGTTCTGGTAGCAGCTGAACTACCTACACTGCCATCAACATCAGTTACTGCTTTCCAGTACCATCACATATAACCACCTCCAACTAACACCATGCTGCATCTTCAAAATATCAAAACTATTTACACAACAGCCCCTCCATTATAGAATCCCTTTTATTAAAATCACCATTTTCCACAATATCATCTCCATTACTAGCAATGTCAGGAACCCTAACTTCAAAATTTTAACTCCAACAATAGCTCTGCACTACATTAAGCCCCAGCACTACAAATCCATGAAAATCATCACCTGCACCTGCAATTTCAATGCTCATACACAGATTCATCAACCCTGTATTTCTCATGCTTCACAGTGACCACCACCTACAGCTGAGCTTAAACAATTCATATCACCCCTGACCTGTATCTTCAATTCTCAAGAAACCCTAACCAGATTTAGATTCCCTTTCTTCCATCTCAGCAGAATCAATTTAGTTCTTTATCTCAAATTCAAAAATCCATCAAAACCCCATTTACAAATTCAACAATGCCAACACTACTGTAGCTGCATCTTCTTCTATCGGTTCTAACTGATTCTTCAAAACCCAGTTAACCAACAACCTCAAATCATCATCCTCACCAATTTTAGATTCAATTGATCAAACCCTAACTCCTTCAAATTCACATCTTCGTTTCAGATTCAATCAAACCTTATTTCGATAATTCCCTTGCAAACCCATTTCAATTCTACCACCAATTCCTTCTTCTCTCTTTGATTTCTCTGAACACTTAACTGAAGCCGCCATTGATTTTGAGCAGAGAGGAGAAATAATGGCTAATGATAGGAAATGAGTTCCTCAATGAATTTTAGGTATTGTATAAGAAATAGAATTTGATAATCCACCCAGGTGAAATAGATAAGGGGTGTTCAGATTCCATTTGGCCTGTCAGTTCCAGATAAGTGACAACCTATTCGCCTCTTGCTCAACTTTCAGTTATGGCAAACTGACGGTTCATTCTTCACATCCTCCTTGCGCAACCTAGGCTTTTTGACATTATCGCTCCAAATGGACTTTTTCTTCGTCTTTTGCTCCGAATGACTCCAAAGTACCTGATAAACTCAAAAGTAAACATAAGATACAAAATTTACAAGAAAACTCGCAAATAAAACATAAACAATAGATAAATATCAAGATGTTTACAATACCTATCACTCTTTGTGACCGAACTGACTTTGGAACGTCCATTTCTTGGTTTAGGCCGGAGTCATACAGATTGATCTCTCGAACTCAAAGCACTCCTGTGCAGTGCATCTGTTTGAGGTTATGCAGTTTGCTCGGTTGAGGAGCCTCCGTCCGCACGGTCGTCTCTCCACTTACTGAAAAACCAGCAAATCATTTTTCCCCATCATCACTTGAGTACTAAGGAATATCTTTGAACAATAAATGATAAGATTTACTGCTCGTGTTCAAAGTATGTTGACATCTTTTCACTATAAATCCTTATTTCGTACTCCCTCCGTCCAATTTTACTTGAAGGTTTAGGGTTTTTTTCTAGTACCAAAATAGATGAAGGTTTCCATAATTTTCACACTTTCTTCCTAATTTGACCCTGCATTGGAATCAACCACTAGAAACAAGGAACAAAAAACTAGGAGGTTTAAATATTTTAACAATTATTATTAAGGGATATATATGGGAAAAAAAAATCTCTTTCAATTTTCTTAATCTACGTGAAAACACCTATACCTTAAACTAAATCAGGACGGAGGGAGTATTTACATGGATTTGCATTCTTGGAATCGGTTATACCACACTTTTAAACAAGTTTAGAATTGGTTCACATATTTTCCAAGACTACTATGTGATTGATCAAATACCAAATCACATACTTGGGTTCAATCTGTTTTACCAATCACTAGGATCTGTTATACCTAATCATGGAAACACTTGTGATCGGTCACACCAGTCACTAGGATCGGTTACAATGGTTACAAGGATCGATTCCATATACACATGGTATTACTTGTGATCGGTCACACCAGTTACCAGGACCGGTTACACCAATTACTAGGATCGGTCACACATACACTCATGATCTGTCACACCAATTACTAGGATCGGTCACACCAATTACAAGGATTGATCATACCATCACATGGTGATTACTTAGGATCGGTTACACCAATTAACAAAAACCAGTCATACCAAATCATAATTCAGGCATTGTGATTAGTTATACCAAGATATATAACATAAGTTAAGATCGGTTCTACCATTTCACACATATTGGTCATCCAAAGATTTGCAATAATTAACCGAACCAATAAGCCTAATGATCTCCCTTTCTATTCACGAAACAAGTTCATGAATGTACTTCCTTTAAATAAATGTAAAACATTATCCTAGGATGAAATCTTCACCATAACACATTCACATAATCATAATAATATATACAAGATTATGTCGATGTCATATCTACGAAGTTCAAAAGATAAGCTTTATACTTCGTAGTTTAATTCCCTAATACTATGATCCTACTATTATGATCATGTCACATCACTAGAGTATTATACAATATGTACAATATATACAGCTTCGCAGTTATGTTTTCAATATAACACGACTTGAAAGATACGTTAGGAATTAAATAGTTCAAGTCAATATTACTAACCTCAAGTGGAAGGATGATGTCTTCGTCGTTGTAGTTAGTTACTTCTTCACATTTTTCAGGTCTTCGGAGTAATACTTGTATGTCTCAATATTCCTAGACTTTCTAGTCTAACCTTAACGAAGTTGACTCTAGTATTTTAATCAAGCGACTCTAGATGAGTTTTGATACTAAAATATGACAACCAAACTTGACATACCAACGCTTGGTGAGTTCAACTGAGCTATGCTTTAACAACCTGTATCTCAGAATACAATGATGAAACCATGTTAATTCCAAAGAATATATCAGTTTTAGTTCATTGGGTTCCTGATGCCACCATATGCCCATTCTGAATGATATGTATCCAAAAGGGCTGAGCTTTAGTTTCTCGTCATCCCTGGGTTAGTAAATTTTCCTGTCTGAACTTAGCCATTTTTGTTTTGGTATGAAGTTGGAAGTACAAGATTGATCAGTGATAGAATAATTAATCAACAAAAGATGAAAATTAGAGATGGGTTATACAATTTTTTATGGATCGACCAGAGATGATGACGATAAAGATAACAAAAAAAAATCAGAACATCATTAATCTATTAGGAACAGAGAGAGCTGCCGCTGGAGTTCTCGATCGAGTTTTGAGAGAAGTTAAAAACGTCGAGAATCGCGCATACACATATATATATATATATTCATATTTTGGTTTTTCATATATTTTGTAGAAAAGCAAAGTGGATAAGGTGGTTTTTCATATTTTGTAGGCCAACTTAAGCAGCCGGAATGGGTGCGCAAATTTGGACTCGCTTGGTTTTATCAACTAAATCATTTTCATTCTGTCTGCTTAAGATAGCTCATAAGCACCCGTGGCCTAATGGATAAGGCATCTGACTTCAAATCAGGCGATTGTGGGTTCGAGTCCCACCTGGCGTGCTATATTTTTTTTGAAACCTCCTTTTTAAAGAGCTGTTTCGAAAATCTTGGTTTAGCCTTCTTTTTTGGAAGATTTCCTGTTCTGTTGTTCAAACTCTCTGGTAAACCGGCACTGAGCTATTCTACTCTAATAACCTAATCAATGATGAGCTAAAAAATCTAACTTCCCCAATTCATCCTCCTCAAATTCTCGCCTTCGCAATGTCTGAACAACCCCCATTAACGGAACCTTCAGTCTCTAATCCTTCAGAAACCATCCCTTCTCTCACAGAACAACAAAACCCTAACTCTACCTCCGTTCCTACCTCGAATTCTGTTGCTATACAGAACACAATCCCAATCCCCTATATAGATTCCACCTCCATCCCAATCCCTAACTCTACCTCAGTTCCTTATCAAAATTCAATTTCTAACTCTAACAATAGCCCTAATTTAAATCATCATCATCATCCACCTCTTACTCCCCCCTTCCCTAAGAAGCCAAGGAAAGGCGGTAGAGCTCCTCGATCGTCGCCTCTTTCTATCAACGACCAGGTATTTCCTCAGTTTAATTATTCTAATTGTAATGGTAGACTCAATGGGAACATTAATGGAAACGTTAGCGGTAATAGACAACACATTCCTTCTAGTTCTTCTTCAAATTTTATGAAATCCAATTTAGAGACTTCACATTCTTTGCCCCCATTACCCAGCACTACCGCCAGTATTGGCAGGACTATTCCTGATATATCTGAAGAGATTATATTTATTAATAAAGAAGCTACTGCTGAAGCTTTAACAGCACTAACTTCAGGATTTCCAGCTGATTCCCTCACTGAAGAGGAAATTGAAGCTGGAGTTGTTTCTGTCGTAGGAGGTATTGAACAGGTTAATTATACATTAATTAGAAACCATATACTAACTAAATGGAGGGAAAATATAAACAGTTGGTTAACAAAAGAATCGTTAGTGCGATCAATACCTTCTCATGGTCAAACCCTTTTGAACTCGGCTTATAGTTTCTTGGTTTCGCATGGATATGTTAATTTTGGGGTTGCACCTGCGATCAAGGAAAAGATTCAAGCAGAGGCGACTAAACCGAAAGTTATTATAATCGGGGCAGGATTGGCTGGTTTAGCAGCTGCTAGGCAATTAATGACATTTGGGTTTAAAGTTGTTATTTTGGAGGGTAGGAAAAGAGCTGGTGGACGGGTGTATACCAAGAAAATGGAGGGTTCAGATAAAATTGCTGCGGCAGATTTGGGGGGAAGTGTTTTGACGGGTACATTTGGGAACCCACTTGCAATTATAGGCAGGCAGTTGTCTTGCTCTCTTCATAAGGTAAGGGATAAGTGTCCTCTTTATAAGCCAGATGGGAAGCCAGTTGATCCTGATATGGATATGAAAGTGGAGACAGCATTTAACCGACTTTTGGATAAAGCAAGCCGTCTCAGACAGTCAATGGGGGAAGTTTCTGTTGATGTTTCACTTGGGTCTTCGCTTGAGACTTTTAGAGAGGTCTATGGAGATGCAGTGACTAGTGAGGAGATGAACTTGTTTAATTGGCATCTAGCAAATTTAGAATATGCAAATGCAGGTTTGCTTTCACAGCTTTCCCTCGCGTTTTGGGACCAGGATGATCCCTATGATATGGGAGGGGACCATTGCTTCTTGCCTGGGGGTAATGGGAGGTTAGTTCAGGCATTGGCGGAAAATTTACCTATCTTATATGAAAAAACTGTTCACACCATCCGTTGTGGTAGCGACGGAGTGCAGGTTCTTGCAGGGAACCAAATTTTTGAAGGAGATATGGCACTTTGTTCAGTTCCGCTTGGGGTATTGAAGAGTGGCTCTATCAAGTTTGTTCCAGAATTGCCTCAAAGGAAGCTTGATGGAATAAAGAGATTGGGTTTCGGGCTGTTGAATAAGGTTGCGATGCTATTCCCCCATGTGTTCTGGGGCACGGAGCTCGACACATTTGGGCACCTCTCTGATGAATCGAGTCGTCGGGGGGAATTTTTTCTATTTTACAGCTATGCTACTGTGGCTGGAGGTCCCCTCTTGATTGCTTTAGTAGCAGGAGAAGCTGCACATAAATTTGAGAGCATGCCCCCTACTGATGCTGTGTCCCATGTCCTGCAGATCCTAAAGGGTATGCCTTTACTTTTTTTCTTTTTCTTTTTTTATATATGACAATACTGGCGTTTTCCCTTAGTCTAAAGAGAATTACAGACGCATCAGATAAAGTTTAACAGCAAAATAATTTGATGCTACAGATAAAAGCTCCAAAATAGTTAGCAAAGACACTTGTATAGAGAACAGAGATTAGACTGCATGTATTAGTATAAGATGTTACAGATTAAAGCCCAAAAATAGCTAGCAAAGACACTCGTACAGAGATTAGACTACATATATTTGTATGCTACTGCTATTAGTATATCTCATCGGCGTATTTTCTTAAACATACGTGCTTGTGCACAGGTATTTATGAGCCACAGGGAATTGATGTTCCAGAGCCGATTCAGACTGTTTGCACTAGGTGGGGTAGTGATCCCTTTAGTTTAGGTTCATATTCGAATGTTGCCGTTGGAGCATCTGGGGATGATTATGATATCTTAGCAGAGAGTGTTGGAGATGGGAGGCTTTTCTTTGCTGGGGAAGCCACTAACAGGAGATATCCTGCAACCATGCATGGAGCATTCCTCAGTGGTCTTAGGGAAGCTGCAAACATGGCTCACCATGCTAATGCTCGGGCACTGCGTGTAAAAGTGGAGAGGAGTCCATCAAAGAATTCTCAGTCTTGCGCTGCCCTTCTGACCGATTTATTCAGGGAGCCAGATCTTGAATTTGGGAGCTTTTCGGTTATTTTGGCTCGTAAGAAATCTGATCCCAAGTCGGCAGCAATTTTGAGGGTCTCATTTAGTGGACCTCGGAAGAAGAACGCCGAAGGATCAAAACCAGATCAACAGCACTCTAATAAGTTGCTCTTTCAGCAGCTTCAGTCACAGTATAATCAGCAGCAACAGCTTCATGTTTATACCTTGTTGTCAAGACAACATGCTCTTGAACTGAGTGAGGTTAGAGGAGGTGATGAGATGAGATTGCACTATTTATCCGAGAAGCTTGGAGTGAAGTTGGTAGGTAGGAGAGGTTTGGGTCCTGCTGCAGATTCTGTTATTGCTTCTATCAAGGCTGAGAGGGTAATCCGCAGATCAGCATCAACTTTTTTGGCTCTTAAATCAGGTGAAATATTTGGTTTTACTTTCACTCTCAGACTTGCTATATATTCTTTTAATCAGTTGACTGTTTAATAACTCACGATGGCAACGTTTGAAAAAAAATTCTGCTTTGTGGGAAAAAGGTACATCGAAGCAGAGATCTGCCAATTCCAAGCAAAAATTAGTCAGGTATGAATGCGATTACACTTCAAATTTATTAGATATATCTCGAGATTCATTTTATTTCTTAACCTAGCTGTTATTTTCCAGAAGGGCAAAAGTAATTCGCAACGGCAGTAGTGCTGCACATCGTCCGACCTCTTCAGCTTCTCCTTCTGCATCTCGTATTGCCTCTACTGCTGTTTCTGCACTTCGTCCTGTCTCTGCGGATCCTCCACCTGCCCCTCGTCCCATCTCTTCAGGTCCTCCTTCTGCACATCGACTAGGCTCTGCAGGTCTTCCTCTTGCACCTCGTCTTTGTTCCGGCCCTCCTTCTGCGCAACGTCCTGCCTCTGGAAGTCCTTCTACTGCACCTTGTCCTGGCACTGTAGCTCACCCTGTATCTCGACTCGTCTCATCAGCTCCTCTTGCACCGCATCCCGTTGCTGTATCTTCAACAGCTACACCTCATCCCAACAATGCAGCTCATTCTACTGTACCTTGTAATGGCTCTGCAGCTCCCTCTGCACCTGAACTCATCTCCGCAGCATCTGTTGCACCAGATTTCGATGGCGTAGCTTCATCAGTTATCCCTCATCCCAGTGATGCAGCTCATCATACTGCACCTTGTATTGGCTCTGCAGCTTTGCCTGAACCTGTCTGCACAGTGTCTCTTGCACCGCATCTCTGTGATGTAGCTTCGTCAGTTACTCCTCATCTCAGTGATGCAGCTCATTTTGCTGAACCTTTTCTTGGCTCTGCAGCGCCTTCTGGGACTCACCCCCCATCACCCACCTTAGAACCTCCAATGGATGATGTATCTTGTCCTGTCTTAGCAACTCCTCTCGAAGCACCACCTCTTCCTGCCTTTTCTCCTCCTCTCGACCCTGCACCTCTTCTTTCCTTTGTGTCTCCTCCTGTCTTATCACCTCCTTCCGGTTTTGTATCTTCTCCCAGCTCTGTGTCTTCTCTCATTCCTGCCCCTCTTCCCAACTCTGCAACTCCTCCAATGGATACAGGTCTTGATTCGTGAAAAAGGATAGCTGAAGTGAACAGATCCAGATGACACATTGGTCCCACTGGGTCTTCTATTTGATCGCGCATCAACCAGCATGGTGTTGGTTATTGCCATACACTATACGGCATGGCTGGAACTTACCTCTGGTAACCCACTTGGAAGGAAGGACATCTGAACCCAATCTCATAATCTCGCAAGGAACAACCACAAGCCATATGAACGAGCTTCCTCATTTTCAAAAAGCTGGTTTCTTGTTGCGCCCCTGTCAAGGGTTTTATCTTCCTGAAGGCTGAAACCCATGCTTTTTGTTTTTGGTTAATCAGCAGAGGAGCAAATGCCAGTGAGTGAGTTTTGGTTGTTCTTCACATTTGATTTAGAAGTGTGTATGGTGCGGTCTACCTCACATGGAGCTCCCATAGTTTCTCACACTAGAGATTGATATAACAAAAGTACTGTAATTGAGTAAATCTTCTTCCTCTTTTAATAACAACAACAAATCTTCAAGCTCCAGTCTTAGTAGCCGTCAGATTTCCAATGATTTAAAATTCAGCCGTTAGATCTGAATACTTAATTCTGTGTGAACTATTTACAGCATCCGTCGGATATAATTCGTATTTATATCTCATCCGTTAGATTGGAAAAGATTCAGTGGATCTGAATACTATATTTCGAAAGTTATGCAATTTTCAGTTATGAATACTATAATATTCCCACTTTTCAGGTCAGTATCTCCCCGCAACAAAATTGTGTTACACCTAAAATCGGACAACGTGCATCGCACGTGCACTCTCCTAGTGTAATGTAAAGCACCGAAAAATCTTTAATCCGCATGTCTTTTCTACCAACTACTGTGACATATAAATGACGATTTTCCATTTTTTTCTCCTACATTCCTACATTCACTCGTCAGTATTGTAATTTGCATCTTGATTCCTGTTAGTAACTGGTCTTCCAAGTCCATCTTCTTACCAACCACCAGTAATAGTATTTTGTAGTTGAATTTCAGCAGAATTTTCAACCTCTTTTTGTTTTTCCTGAAATTTATATATTTGGTGATGATCACGTTAAGATGTCAAAAGCTATGGCGTCCAATGGGCAAAGGCAAAGTAGAAGAACTGGAACTCACCAACTCTTTTGCAAGTGGGTCAACCAACTTACCAACCAATATGACAATAACATAATCATACTTTTTTCTCTACGGATCATTTTTTAGAGATCGTACTTTGGTCCCTACCATTATTATAAATGGACATGGACAGCGCACTAGACGCTGTACACCCGAAGCAGGACTCTAGATCCACCGCCAAATTAGACAAAATTCAACATCGACAACAAAATTCAATTTTAGATTCAAACTAAGAATCGTGAATGTTTTTAGTATGTCTTACCAAATATGAGTCAAAGCTAAAAGCTTAGTCGATGCACTAGCGTGGGATGGTTTGAACTTGTTCGAATTTGGTGAACCAGGATCAGGTGAATCTCGTGATCAAGTCAAGAAACACACGTGTGTAGTGTGGTTACTGTGGTTTTGTATTATTGGAGAATAATTTGACATCAGACTGTTGATTACGTATATCGTAAAAAAATCAGATGATTATATCATCGAAACAAAAACTAGCGATCAAAAAAGGAAAAACAGAATTTAAATCATTTTAGTGAGAAAAAATGAGTAATCAGTTGCAAAATGTTGAAATAATGTCCACATAAACATAATTAAGTGTAGTCGCTCATAAGCCAATTTTTTTTATCTTCTCAGCAAATCTTATCTTAGGTACTACATTTCTGCAAATCTCTCTATCAGATGGAGACAATGTTGCTGGTGCAGTAATCGAGTATTTCAATCTAATAATATCATTTTATCTAAGGATCCCGTGTTAAAAATTACAAAAATACTAAAAACTTTTTGAAATTGACTGTATTTAATCGATTAAATATCGTTCATAATGCTATTAGATCAAATTTTCTTACGTCAAGAGGATTTTCCTTGTGCTTGCGAGTTCGTATTGTTTTTCTTTTAAGGCCCTTCTTTTATTATTAATCCGCCTGATGGACAGCAGTTAGTGTCGGTGCTGCTCATGGTCTGTAACTCATATAATAGGCGCAATAAATTCATAATCAGCAACATGGACAACCTAAGTGTTTATGATCAGAAACCTCCCTTGTCGTCGCATTAAACAAAAGCGTAAAATTTATTTGAGTTTTATTATCTTGTGCATCCATTCACAAAATAAGAACTAATCATTGGTCTTGAAAATAATAAAAAAGAATAAAAAATTATGAAAAATAATGTATTTTATATTGGAGAAGCTAAAGTTTGCACTTCTATGAAGAAAAATTCAAAAAATCTATGAACATTTGATTTCTCCAATACAAAATACATTATCTCTTATAATTTTTTATCATTTCCAAAGTTTGCTCTTATCTCGTGACCAATTTAGTATGACACACCGACGAAAATGTTACTTCTGAAGTACATTAACACAAGCACACCTACAATTTTTACCTACCAACCAACTAATGAAGTAGGACCCAGTAAAGTGACGTGGAGAAAAAGAGAGTGGACCAAAAAATTCGGAGAAGCAGTGCAAGTGGTGACAGAGCGAGTCAGACGAAATCACGTCCCCATACACGATTTCACTGGTTTACCCTTCTTCTTCGGATCTTTATAAATACTCCTCTTCTTCTCTGTTTCCCTCGTTCCTCCTCCTCCTCCCTTCTACCCCCCTAACACAACAAGATCTCGTCGTCGTGTATTCGTCTCTTTCAAGTTTATTCTCCAAGAGGTTCGTTCTCTTCCTCGGTTCTTTAAGATCATTTTCATTCTCTCTTCATAATTTTGATTCATTTCAATTGAGTACGTTTGTGAAGATTTTTATATACTTTAGTCGTTTAGTGCTACTTAGAGCTTTAGATCTACGGCAGAATTTTTATTCTAAAGAGTGATTTGTTCATATGGTTATATTTTATTTATTTTTGTCTGTGTAGTGTTAATCTTTGTTTGATTATCCAAGATTGTTTTTTTTCTTTCTTTTTAACAATTATTTAGATCTATTATTTACATTTATTTGTAATTATGTTCTGATTGGTTTCGTCAATTATAATTGTTGAACATTAAATGATTATTGATTTTTTTCTTCCAAAATGACATCTTTGGCCGAGATTTAGTTATATATTGGAAAATCTAATCAAATAATAAGGAAATGCTTAAGATCTGCTAGGAGAAATAAAAATCTGATATTTTGATTTGTCTTATGAATTGTTTGAAGTCTAGCTGTTATTTTTAGCTTTTCGTGGTTTTCGTGGTGAATCGTTAGTTTTAACCTTTGAATATTTGATTGTTACAGATGGATACCTTATCTGATATTTTGATTTGTCTTATGAATTGTTTGAAGTCTAGCTGTTATTTTTAGCTTTTCGTGGTGAATCGTTAGTTTTAACCTTTGAATATTTGATTGTTACAGATGGATACCTTCCTATTTACCTCAGAATCAGTCAATGAGGGTCACCCAGACAAGCTCTGTGACCAAGTGTCTGATGCTATTCTTGATGCTTGTTTAGAACAAGACCCCGAAAGTAAGGTTGCTTGTGAAACCTGTACCAAAACCAACATGGTTATGGTTTTCGGTGAGATTACCACCAAGGCTAAGGTCGATTATGAGAAGATCGTCCGTGATACTTGCAGGGAAATTGGATTTGTTTCGGCTGATGTTGGTCTTGATGCTGACAAATGTAAGGTTCTTGTTTACATTGAACAACAGAGCCCTGACATTGCTCAAGGTGTTCATGGTCATCTTACCAAGAAGCCAGAGGATATTGGAGCTGGAGACCAAGGTCACATGTTTGGTTATGCTACTGATGAAACTCCTGAGTTGATGCCTTTGACTCATGTCCTTGCTACCAAGCTTGGAGCTAAGCTTACTGAAGTGAGGAAGAACGGAACTTGTGCTTGGTTGAGGCCTGATGGGAAGACCCAAGTCACCGTTGAATACAGAAATGACAACGGTGCTATGATCCCACTTAGGGTTCACACTGTTCTCATCTCTACTCAACACGATGAAACTGTAACCAATGACCAGATTGCAGCCGACCTTAAGAAGCATGTGATCGAGCCAGTCATCCCTGCCCAATACCTTGACGACAACACCATCTTTCACTTGAACCCATCTGGTCGCTTTGTCATCGGTGGACCTCATGGAGATGCCGGACTAACTGGTAGGAAGATCATTATTGACACCTATGGTGGTTGGGGTGCTCATGGTGGTGGTGCTTTCTCAGGAAAGGATCCTACCAAGGTGGATCGCAGTGGTGCTTACATTGTCAGGCAGGCAGCCAAGAGTATTGTTGCTTCTAAACTTGCCCGTCGTTGCATTGTCCAAGTTTCTTACGCCATTGGTGTTGCAGAGCCATTGTCCGTGTTTGTTGACACTTACAAGACAGGTACTATCCCAGACAAAGACATATTGCAGCTGATCAAGGAGAACTTTGACTTCAGGCCTGGAATGATGTCAATCAACCTTGACTTGAAGAGAGGAGGTAACTTCAGGTTCCAGAAAACTGCTGCTTACGGACACTTCGGCCGTGACGACCCTGACTTCACCTGGGAGACTGTCAAGACCCTCAAGCAAGCTTGAGTCTGATTCTCGTTTATAAGCAAATTATATATGGGGAATACAAGAAACAGCATATCTATCTCTACTTTTTAATTCAACAAAATTGAGAAAAAAAAGCGAGGAAATCGAGCTCGAGGTGAAACTTCTCTGAGTTGTGGGTTTTAGGAGTTTGTAGCATTATTATTATTATTATTGTGTTCTTGTTTTTCTCTTGAAGGGAAAATGTCTTTTCTTTGAGTAGTCAGTGATTGTTTCTTACTGCACCAAATTGTTTGGATGTTTCAATTTGTTTGATCATATAATATAATCAAGTGAAATTAAATACATGAACTGCTCAATGCTTTTTCTTATTTTCTAGCTCTCACCATTGTAGGTTGAATTTCTATTACCCTTCAATTCTCGAAGGGACGATAAATTTGGGACATCCATGTTACCCAGTAAAATTCCTGCAGAATACTCGAAAGAAGGTTCATAAAATAGAGTTCACATTTAGAAGTAGGGTACTCAAGCCTCATGGTGTCATTCACATCTTTGCTGCGGAGCATAGTTCCGTAGAGTGTCCACAGGAGACTGCCAAAGATTAAAAGTTGGAACGCCCGTAAATATCCCTCACTATAAATTTTGGTGCAGACTGTCTTGCTAAGAGAGGAGCAGTGTTTGACAATGGAGTAGAATGTTCAATAGATACTAAAGGTTTTGAGTTTTGGATTTCTGCTTTTGAGTTTTGATCTTGAAACTTCCTGCACTGAGGCATTATACCGATTCATAATATTAAGTACTCGTATAATAGAGGATCATAAAATTCATTGAATCCCGTTTTTTATATTACTTAGAAGAGAATCATAAGCAACATTTAATTTAAAAACATGAAACATTTACGAATGCAACCAGAGTCTGTCTTGCAATCTCTCCTCCCCAGCACCAAACATCTCGTCAACCCTTTCGCCATCCCGGAAGAAATGGAACGTTGGTGTGTAACGTATATGTTGAGTAGTATCAGGGCATTCATCAATGTCAGCATATACAAATGAAAGCTTCGGGAAATTGTTGCTTAATTTACAAAATGATGGAAGAATCTGACTACACACACGACACCTGAAAAAACAAAGACCCGACTAGGTTATAATAATTCACTTTAATTCTTCAACGGCACAATTTGTATAACTGTATATGACCCCATATTTGCCTTTCCCATTTCTGTTAGTATTCACATCAAACACATTGCGTTCATCTCTACTTATCCAACAAAAGTTACGAAACAATATAAAGCTTCAAACTAACTAAATCAATCAGATTGACTTACCAAGATGCACCATAGTTGATAACTGCCTGCAAAAAATGATGCTTCTAGTGAATTTAGCGAACAAAATGAAAAAAGAAATGAACTTACTTACTAGAAACTGCAAACAATAAAGTGAAAAGAAAAGAACCCCCGATTTGAATAAAATCCATTCTTTAAGAACCCAAAGTAGGACAAACCCAACCCAAAATTTGTGTTTCTTCTAATGAATTTCTTGTTAGTTAGTTTATTTGTTTTATCGTTATAAGTACACTTACAGGAGCCTTGGAAGATCTTATGTTTTGGATAATCTCTGTTAGGTTTTGATCGCTTGAAGCACTCTTTAAGTTCCCATGACGGTTCAAAGGTAAAATCAAACCCGTTCCTTCTAATCCCTTTGATTTCTCTCCCAAGCTCAAGTCATTTCCTCCCTCCATTAATTCTCTCTTTGAAGACAGCTACCAGTACAGAGAGCTAAATAAGTATCATCCCAAATCAATTAATCCAACGGTTGATATGGGCTTAATTTATAAAAATTGTTGGTTAGACTTATTCTGGGTTTGATAATGCTTTTATTTTTCTAAAAACATTTTCAAAACTTATATATGTCAATAATTTTTTAATTGGTGTTTGGTAAAAATAAATAAAAGTGGTTATTATCCAAAGCACTTACCAGATTACTCAATTTTTAAAAGCTGGGGAGGAGGAGCTTTTAAAAGTTACAAAAGGATAAGCTGTGACCCCACCAAAATTTAATGATTGATTTATCGTTTTTGTCCCTATTTGTTTTGTAAATGACAAAAATTACCCTTAAATATATATATACAATCAATTTTTATTTCTTATATTTTATTCTTTAAATATTATTTTATTTTATTTTCAAACTATTATATGATACATGTAGGAGCAGAATATCCACAAGGCTTGGTGGCAACATCTTAAGCTATGATGTACCTAAAGATGAAGAGGCAAGAAGCACATAATAGAGGCTGGCAGGCACGAGAATTAAGGAGCCACATGGATCGGACGTGATCCCTCTACAGCTGTCGGACAAGACTCGACCCCAGGCCTCTGATAAAGCTGACAAACGAGACATATTGGGTCAAACGAGGAGCGGTAGTCAAAGGGATAAGAAGACACACATCATATCGGCCAATCGCGAGGGCGATAGGATTGGAAGGGCGACATCGCACCCAGAGAACACCCGAAAGGATCGGCTCCGATGAGAGACTGCTAAGGAACCAAAGCACATCGTCCATAATCACAGAAAAAGAGACGACGCGAGCGGGCCCGATAACAGGACTCCAAATTAGATATATTGTGACCAACACCATAATTTGGTTGTATGTAACCTCCCCTATAAATATAAGAACTTGTATCCAAGAGAAGGGGGTTGTAATTTTGGAGAGAGACTTGAAATCACCCGAGAAAGAAAGAGAGTTGGAACTAGTTTATGTGAGAAGAGAGCTCAACTTAGAGAGAAAACACCATTGTAACACCTTGAAGTAATAAGATTCATCTTTTCACCCTGTGGACGTAGGTAATCATACCGAACCACGTAAATCTTTGTGTCTTTTGTTTAGCTCTTACTTTCATTTGCATGAGTAAAAGATTTCTATCATTTGGATGTAGTTTGTAGTAAAATGCATCTACATTCTGGCGCCGACTAAGGGGATCCGACTAAGATCTCCGGATACCTTGCCTAAAATACCTTCAGAGACGATCAAAAGCTCCTAAATACACATCCAAGTGTTGTAGTGGAAGCTAAGATGAAGTCTGTTGGTCAGAACTGATTATTTATTGTTGTTTTGAGTCGTTTAGTATACATGCAAAATTGAAGCAGTAGCCTCATCTTTACAAGGTATAACAGAGTTCTTATTTCTTCGCCCACGAACGGTTTGATTGGCAGAAATTCTCCATAAGCTCACCGACGATCAACAACACAGGTTAGGAGCTAGGTTGAGAATCTGATGATAGGACGACTATTTGTTCTCGAGGGTTGAGTGAATTTTAGTGGTAAATAAGCCGTTCTCTTGTTGCAGTACAAAGTTTGCATGCTTAGGATTGCAAGAGGTTAAGCTTCCCGGCATGGAAGTCGTGTCTTAGATGTTTCTTTAGTAAGGAAAGTTTGTTTACAAGTTCTTAGTAAGCGTTATTGTGTATGTACCCTTGCTTCATTGGTCGACAACAACCCACGTCGTCTGATTAGAAAAAAGAAGGAGGAATATCTTGACCGGCGATGCTATCTAGTCGTCGGAAAGTTCTTTGAGAGTATCCACGGAAGACAGCCACAAAGAGATGACATTAGTAGAGACCTGAGTTAATTTTTTGACTTACGTACCATACCATTCGATCATCACATGCATGAGTTTAATGATTTGGAGCATATAGAATGAAGGACAAACTATCTTAAATGCGGAGGTCAAGTACTGAAGGTGACGTTGTACGAATTGATAGGGACACAACGTAAAATCTGCCGCAAAGTCAGCTTAGAGTCAAAATAGGGTAGATAGGCATGACCCATCTGATAACTGGAGTCGGCTTTGTATCTGCAAGCTCGGACATCGTGTTGTTTTTTGCGTCAGTCTGATATTTTTCACCTTTTTTGAATGATTATTTCAAATACTAGGTCAAAGTAAGGTGTTCTTTGTATTTGCTGCCGTAGGTAGGGACGGACGATACTTGGCTCACCACGTGTCACGTCCGATGGCTATTACTTCAGGGACGGGAAAGACGTTGAGAAATCGTACAGTGGCTAGCAGCAGCATGAAGGCAGGGGTAACTGGGCCGAGACAAGAAGGCAGTCGACTACCACCGCCCGAGGAATCTCATGCAGCTGCACAAGGCATGACGACTGTTGATGATGAAGTGGATCTTGGGCGAGATGATAACACCCTACCCTTAGACCAGGTTATTCTAACCCAGAGGAGAGTTGACCAAGTCGATGGACTTACAGCTACAGATACAGATGACGATGAAGAAGCGCTTGTGGCACAAGCCCAGAGACAAAGAGCAAGACAGCAAGCTGAGTACCAGGAAGCCTTACGAAGATAGAAAGAACGTCTCAGGCAGATTCAATTAGGGCGAGGAGCAGCTAGTAATGTCGGCCCTGCACCTGTCCATGCATCCGGTCATGCAACTGGTCCGATACTACCTCTACCACCGACATCGGTACTATTACAATCTCGGCCAAAACACTCTAATGGACATTCTAGTCCTGAGAGCACAAACCCGACGTTGTTGGCCATTTTAGAAAGTCAAAGAAGACAAGAAGCGGCGATAAGAGAACTCCAGCAACGAAATCTCGCCCTGGAGTTTGAGAATTACCAGTTGAGGAATCAACGAACCAGATCAAGGGGATTGTCCATCCAAGGAACGTCGAGTCACCATGGTCGATCGGGTCAATCACCACCTATGACTGGGCCGATCAACCCTAATCGGTCTAGGAGATCTCCCATACCCTCCCTAGGAGGATACGGACCACCCGAGGACTCGTCTACCGATGAAGAAAGGAAATGGAGAGACGGACAACAGGAAGGGGCGATAGAAGCTAAACTTAAAGAGTTGGAGGCAAAGATTAAGGAGCTACCGGGGAGTAGTGAAGAGAACAAACTGGCGGAGATTATGAGCGAGGCCGAGAAGACACCTTTCTCCCAAGAACTTGAGCAAATGCCATTCCCACCAAAGTGTACTTTACCTACATTTCTTTCTAGATTCGACGGAACAGGAGACGCGGTCGAGCATCTAAAAATGTATACCATGTCATTGATCCAATGGAGGAACAACATGGTGGTCATGTGTAAATTCTTCACGGCCAGCTTGGAGGGCGAGGAGAGAGATTGGTTTTATTCACTTCCACCTGGATCAATCGGCGGATATGATGCACTAGTTGAGTCCTTTCTTGAAACTTATATGCACAACAACCGTCCTCGGCCAAGAATGAAAAAACTATTTACCCTCGCCCGGAGGTTCAGGGAGCCCTTGAGAACCTTGACCGATAGATATAGGAAACTGTGCACTGAAATTGGCAAAGTACTAGTGGATCAGGCTATCTTTGGATTCGAAAACGCGTTGGGAAGATCGGACCCCATCTGGATAGCTATGTTCTCTAAAAAATTGAAAACCTTAAAGGAGATGCGAAGGATGCAAGAACACGTTATCGCCCTAGAAGAAATTCAAGCCGAATCGAGAGATAGGGGAGCGAAAAAAGCTAGTGCTGAGGCTAAAACAGTTATGGACGATCCAGTCGGGCGTCCCGAGAAGAGATCAGACCCTCCACCAAGAAGCAGGGAGAAAAAAGAGTGGGTGGCCAAAGGGAAGAGGCCGAGGCATGAAGCCCGATCATATACACCTTTAAACGCTCCTTTGGAGAAAATATTCAAGGAGGTCGAGAAGAGGAATGATATCAATTACCCAGCATCAAGGGGAGTCCAGTTCTAAGGAACCAAGGATCACCCCGAGTAATGTCACTACCATCAGTATAGAGGCCACTCCACTAATAGTTGCTGAGAAGTAAAGGATATTGTTCAACACCTCATTCGAGATGGGTATCTGAGACAGTTCGTCCGACATCCAGCTCAGCCGACGACAACACCCGAAGTGCCGGTTCATCAAACCCGCATTGATAAGTCAAATCAATTTGTGAATACCACTTCACACTCAGCTATTCAAGACTATACTCTCGGCCCGGTAATCAATTCAAGGATTCACAAGAGGGATCGCGATGGCAAAGAAATATGTAGCATAGCCAGGACCTTACCGATGGAGCCTTGGATGATGCAACCTATTTCGTTCTCGTCCAAGGACGTCCCAGCAAACGGGCAAGAACACAATGATTAATTGGTCATCACGTTACTAATTGAGGAATGGGGAGTAAGAAGGATTCTCGTGGATAGCGGAAGTTCAGTCGAGGTGCTATTCTACGACACGTTCAAGAGAATGGAGCTGTCGGACGATATCCTTGTTCCCTCAACGTATCGCATCTACGGATTTAATGGTACGGTAACCATCCCTAAGGGCGAGGTAACTTTGAGGGTTTCAGACGGTGGGGGCTACCTTGACACACTAACAACTTTTTGTGTGGTCGACGTCGCCTCACCCTATGAAGCAATTATCGGACGTCCATGGATCGCTGGGATTAAAGGAGTGGCATCGGCATATCATCAGAGATTAAGGTTCTCGACCTACAAGGGAGTAGCTGAAGTTGTAGGCGACTCCCAAGCAGCACGACAATGCATGCAGGTTGATACCGAAATTAATGAAGATCGGAGATCTCGACAAAGGCGAGGGAAGAATAAACCCAAAGAAGTTAAGGATGCAAAAGAGTTGGAGGAGGCAATTTCACAAGCGGTCATGGCGTATGAAACCCAAGAGCAAGACCCTTTATAGCAATCAAAGGAACCTGCTCCGATCAGGGAATCTAAATCTAATTTTTCAACAGTTGAGCCGACTCGGGAAGTGAATTTGGGGACGATCGAGGAGCCAAAGACAGTAAGGATCGGGACATTACTCTCGGACGAACAAGCAGGTCAACTTGTGACAGTGTTAAAGGAAAACTTAGACGCGTTCGCATGGGAAGTACACGATTTAGAGGGTAATGACCCGGAGGTCTGCTGCCACCACTTAATGATTGATCCAAGGGTCAAGCCGGTTAGACAGAAAATGGCGCGAATCGCACCAGAGTTACAAGCAGCGGTCGAGGCCGAGCTAAAGAAGCTACAAGAGTCCGGAATAATCAGAAATTCCCATTACCCGCAGTGGATATCTAATATGGTCGTGGTGCCAAAGAAAAAGGGAGGAGTCAGAATATGTATTGATTTTAGTGACTTGAACAAGGCCTGCCCGAAGGACAGCTTCCCTCTCCCAAGCATAGACCAACTAGTAGAATCGATAGTCGGATATGAGGCGATGACACTGATGGATGGATACATGGGATACAATCAGATACCGCTGGCACCCGAGGATCAGGAGTATACTTCCTTCTTAACACCAAGGGGGATGTATTGTTATACCAAGATGCCATTTGGACTCAGGAACGCTGGTGCTACATATCAGAGATTGGTAGGGGATATGTTCGAAGACAAGATTCACGACACCATAGAAGTTTACGTGGATGACATGTTAGTCAAGAGTCGCCTATCCAGGGATCACGTCCGAGACATTCGTGAGATTTTTCGGACAATGAGGAAACACAGGATGAAGATTAATCCCGCCAAGTGCAATTTTTGGGTTACATCAGGGAAATTTTTAGGATATATCATCACCTCCAGATGGATAGAACCAGATCCCGAGAAGGTTAGGGCTGTCTTGGAGATGCCATCTCCCGCGATAGTAAAAGATGTGCAGAAGCTAAATGGTTGTATAACAGCATTGGGGCGATTCGTATCACGGTCATCGGACAAATGTAAAGCCTTTTATGACATTATGAAGAAATGGGAGAAGTTTCAATGGACGGATGCTAGCGAAGAGGCCTTTCAAAACATCAAGTTACACCTAGCCAGCCTCCCGGTTCTGCAGAGGCCCGAGAAGTCAGAAATTCTTACCCTATACTTAGGGGTGACACCATATGCCATTAGTGCAGTATTGGTTAGGACGGAGGGGAATGCGGAGAAGCCGGTGTATTTCATTAGCAAAACGCTAAGTCCGGCCGAAAAACTATACCAGAATGGAGCATATGGTACTGTCACTAGCCTTTGCTACGTCTAAGCTCCGAACATATTTTCAAGCTCATCGCATACGGGTGCTCACCAAGTCGCCTATCGAAGCGGTTTTGGACAATGCAGGGCGATCAGGGAGAATCTCTAAATGGGGAGCCTTAATCAAACAATATGATGTGGTGTACGAAACAAGGACGGCAATCAAAGGACAGGTAGTGGCCGACTTCCTAGTAGATTTCCCACTAAGCGATAAAGACGAGGTTGAAGATATACCTAGGATGATGGAAGAGCGAGAAGAGCCTGCCGACCTATTAACAGCCAGTAGCCCCACACGATGGGAAGTCTTCGTCGATGTGGCATCAAACAAAGAGGGGTCAGGTCTTGGATTAGTATTCACTATGCCGAAAGGAAGAAAGATAGTGCAGTCGTTCAGGCTGTAATTCAAAGCAACAAACAACTCACCGAGTACGAAGCAGTAATCCATGCCTTACGGATAATTATAGAAATGGGGCTACAGGAGGTTCGCTTAACTAGTGATTCACAGTTGGTAATTCGGCATATTACGGGCAAATATGCGACACACGAACCCGTATTGCAAAAGTATTGGGAGCTCGCCCAATTTTACATCAACCAAATACCAAGCATTAAGTTCCGCCACATTTGTAGAAAAGATAACAGGCACTCAGACGCTCTATCCTACATCGCCTTACATCTGGTAGATCCAAGCATAGAGGGCATTCGCGTTATAAGGCTCCTCACTCCCTCAATCCCAGAAACACCGGACGTACGGATCGATGTGGACATTAACACAGCCGAGCGATATAAAGAGGGCGATTGGAGAAAACCAATACACCAATACCTGTAAACGGGCGAGCTACCCAAGGGTTGCCCCGAAATAAATAAAATCAAAAGTAAGTCGGGCGCCTACGAGCTAAGGGAAGGGATCCTATATATAAAATCTTACTTAGGGACACTCTTACGATGCCTAAATAGAGAAGAAGGCCACATAATCTTGCATGAATTACACTATGGGGCCGCCGGAAACCACAGCTCGGGGAGAAGCTTATCGGCCAAGGAAAAAACAATGGGATATTTTTGGATGTACATGAACGAAGACGCAAAAGAAATGGCGAAAGCTTGTGAAGAATGCCAGCGATATGGAAAGAAAATCCAGGCACCAGGAGTACCTTTAAATTCTATTATAAGCCCATGGACCTTTGCCAAGTGGGGGGTAGACATTGTCGGACCATTACATGTAGGAATGGGGCAGAGGAAGTACTTGATCGTGGTCACAGATTACTTTACCAAATGGGTAGAGGTAGCACCACTAAGGAACATCCGCGACAAAGATGTCTTCAGGTTTATCTGAGAACATATCATTTGCCGCTTTGGGGTCCCAACATCTATCGTCTCCGATAATGGAAAACAACTCCAAGGAGAAAATATTGATCTTTTGTTCAACACGTACAACATCAGGAAGAGCAAAGATACCCCTATTTACCCCCAGAGTAATGGGAAGGCCGAGATCACTAACAAGACAATCGCCGAAAACATGAAGAAGAAATTGGATGGGGAATATGGAGACTGGTGTGAGGAGTTGTACAACGTTTTATGGGCATACAAAACCACGCGGAGGGAAGCTACAGGGTTCTCGCCGTTCATGCTTACTTACGGAACCGAGGCAATTATACCGATGGAAGGAATGATACCCACCACTAGGACAGAATCTTGGAGGCGAAACGTCTCGGCCGACCTAATTTTGGAAAAACTCGACGATTTGGAAGAAACAATAGAGATGGCGCTAAAAAAAATGGAAAACTATCAAAGAAGGTTACAACGAGAGTACAACAAGCGTGTTCGCGCAAGGGAATTTCAACCAGGGAAGCAAGTGTTGAAGTTTCTGGTCGAACAAGCAGTGTATCAGAAGCACAAAGAGCGCGTCATGCGTCAATTAAGAAAGCACGAAAAGTGTCATAAAACCATATGAAGTACAAAGTATAACAGAAATAAAAAGAACATCATCGGCGACGTAGCACCCCCATTTAAACAAAAAAGCAGTGTATCAGAAGTAAAAAGGGGAAGATGTGTTCAAAGCGATTTACAACCCAGAACAAAGGGAAACTTAGTGGCGCAACACTACAAAAGGGGGATTCAATCCTTGGGAGGAACATCGCCAGCCCTCTTTAGCGCGATCTCGCGCCGCTTATTCTCCACATACTCAGTAATACCCGAATGGACCTTCTAGTCTATCTCTTCTTCATGGGCGACGCGTTCATCCTCAACTTGTTGGGTAAGCTGCAAATTTGCGGCCTCTGCATCGGTCAACTTGGTGCCAAAATCGAACTCGACCTGCTTCAACCGTCGGACCTCTAGATCCAATTCCTGAGAACGTTTTTGCTCAGCTACAAAATCACAACAACACGGGATTATTCATTGGATATGGCTTAGCAATTTCACAAGTACAAAAAATAATCTAGTCTTAAGGATGGCCTCAACACATCGCCTATAAGACCTGAAAGGGCTGGTAACAGTGAATGAAGCGATTCTACCGACTTGGACAACTCATCCTCGGCCTTGGACAATTTCATGGTTAGCTCATTATATCATTGCTCATTGAATTCATTGCTGGGGCAGTACTTCTTATGTTCACTCCACTTATCCATCAAACGATTGCGCGATACTTGGAGCACTGCAAGTTGCGACCTACTCCATTCTAGTTCACCCACCAGTTTGTCGAATTCACCCACTTTTCCCTGCAGATCTCTATTAGATCGCTCCACTACATCTTTATCCCTCAAAATTCATCGGCAATCCTCGTGAAGGTCTCGGTTCTGCAATTGTAAGGAGTCTACCTGTTGTTCTAGATCCGTGGACAAAGCAGCTTTCTTAGCAGAAAGGCGTTGAGAAGAACCCAAATGAGCCCATAAATTGTCTATTTCTTCAAGGGCATACTCAAACTGTCGATATCGGTCTAATTCACCTTGAATCTCTTCGATCTCACCAGCTTGTCGATCTATTTTTCCATCCTTGTTCGCAATTCTCCGATAAAGATTCTCCACTAATCCTTTTCGATATCCCATTTCCTCTTCATGATCCTAAACTCCGAAGAAGCATCTAAACCTATACTAGCTATCTCATCTAGCAGAAGGATACCCGACTCAGGATACTGGCACGATAAACTCAATCAACATAAGTTAAGGTTCATAGAATTGTAACATACCTTGAGCATCGGCGAGTTTAATCTCTAGCTCGCGCGCACGACTCTTCTCGTTCTGCAATTGAAGCTGGAGAGATTCCACTAATTGCCTTTCCCTATGATGATTGGCGGCATCCAATCGTACACGATTAAGGATCTAATGCAAATAAGCAAGTTAAAATGGTAGGCGACGACTAGGAAGAAATTAAGGAGTGGGGCATCACCCAGACAGGCAGTCACTCACCACCATATCGAGAGTCTGAGCTATATCGCCATAGAGGGCATGGCACCAAGCATTTTTTCACCAGTATACGCTCCAAAGTCGGGGGAAGTAAGCGCTCCAAGGGAGTTCAGGATAGGGCCAGAGACAGTAAAAGAGGTTTCAACACTAGACGAGGACCCACCAGTGATCTGGGGCAGACGACGAAGTACTTCCGATTCAGTATTAACAACCTTTCCCAAATCGGACGTCTTCAGGGGCTCTTGTTTGTCGCCCAGTTCAGCGTTAACAATCACTTTAGGACCGCCTTTCTCGCCCATCTCCTTCCTATCGCCCTTATCATCCGAGAAATCCTCGCCAAATATCTCATCTTCATTAGGAATATCGATGATTGGTTCCTGCCTCGGCGACGGCTTAACAACATGCTTGCCTCTACTAGGATTACGCCTAAGAGGTTGGGGATCAACCTCATGCACATCGGACCCGCCGGCTTTATCGTCATCATGCCTAGGATGTTTCTGCACAAGGTTTCTCGTCAGAACATGTGAAGGCAAAAAACAAGGGCAAGTACATGTACTCATAACAAAATTACTGTGTTTGTTACCTTCCCCTGGTCTTCCTCAACCCTCGTGCCAGCACCCCTCTTTCTCGATGATGTGGCGACCTTGGAAGAGTCGCCCTGAGGCTTCAACGACAACGAATAGGCAATTGGCGTCAAAACTAACAAGATAGAAATTGAGGAAGGTAGAAGGAGACACACACTTTATCAGCCTTATCATCATTAACCACCCAGAAAGGTTAGGGCTCGACGGAAAACGGAGGCGATGAGAAGCTACCATGTAAAATCGTCCCTTAGACAAGAAGCGGAACTCGGGGATAAATTGGGTCATTGGTATGACGAGCTCGCCTATTAGAACCTTGGCCGATGGGATCGGCGTCTAGCATCATCCTTTCAACATTATTAGGCATAGTCCTTTGGCGATGAGGACTAGCATCAAAACCGGCAAGGTCACCATTGGTTGAAGTACCGGCTCGATAATTGGCGAGGAAATTGGCAACAATATATTTAGGAGCGTCCTCGGGCTTATAGGTCGACCAGTTGGCGGTGGAGCCGTGACCATCTCGGCGATCTCTCCATTTATCCATGATTCGAAAAGTATTGCCAGTCCATTGATCCAGAGCACGATAAGGCTTGAGCTGAGAAAGAATCTCATAGTAGAAAGGGCTATCAGGGTTGTACAGAGGGAGACGGAGACCTATCTCCAGCTGACCATGAGTGATGACCATACATTCAGCTAACTGCTCGTACTTATCCATATCGGTCTTCCTTAAGGTGTTGTTTTGTCCCGAGATCAGTGTAACTTCGTAATCTTGAAGATCGTACTTCTCTTTCAACTTCTCAATGAACTCTTCGTCGGAGATATCTTTCCCCCTTTTCTCGGACCTGCACGAAATAGAAGGAGAACCATCAGGAAAGATAGATTTCATGGCGTGATCATCATACTTGGAAGGACTATCAAACGAAAATAGGGAATAAATGGGAAAAGCATCAATCTCGGAAAAAACATCGTCAACACACCTTTTCTCAGTCATTGAGGGAGAGGAATCCATGGACGTGAGTAGTACAGAACTCGGGAATTGGTGAAGAAGGTTGGGACGACAAAAATGTAACTACAGCTACTGTAGCACTCAGTGATGAAGAGGTGAAGGAATAAAACCAAGAAGACAAGGGTTTACGGAGGTAGGAAGTGATGAAGAATCTCGAAGAAGATAGTTGCAGCGGCTGGAAACTAAAAAATGGTAAAGGAGAAGAAAGAGAAGATGAGAATGGAGTATTTAAAGGAAGAGAAAGGGTAACCGACGCCGATGGTTACATTTCATAAAGAGGAGTTAGTGGAGTACTGCATGGCGGAAATCGCGGCATGAACGAGGACGTGGGAAGATGGGGCGATTTTCTTCCACTCGTGTCTGCCACACGAGCGAAAGAAGGGGCGTAAATGTAGGAGAAGAATATCCACAAGGCTAGGTGGCAACATCTTAAGATATGATGTACCTAAAGATGAAGAGGCAAGAAGCACAGAATAGAGGCTGGCTGGCGCGAGAATTAAGGAGCCACATGGATCAGATGTGATCCCTCTACAGCTGTCGGACAAGACTCGACCCCATGCCTCTTATAAAGCTGACAAACGAGACATATTGGGTCAAACGAGGAGCGGTAGTCAAAGGGATAAGAAGACGCACGTCATATCGGCCAATCACGAGGGAGATAGGATTGGAAGGGCGACATCGCACCCAGAGAACACCCGAAAGGATCGGCTCGGATGAGAGACTGCTAAGGAACCAAAGCACATCGGCCATAATCGCAGAAGAAGGGACGACGCGAGTGGGCCCGACAACAGGACTCCAAATTAGATATATTGTGACCAACACCATAGTTTGGTTGTATGTAACTACCCCTATAAATATAAGAACTTGTATCCAAGAGAAGGGGGTTGTAATTTTGGAGAGAGACTTGAAATCACCCGAGAAAGAAAGAGAGTTGGAACTAGTTTATGTGAGAAGAAAGCTCAACTTAGAGAGAAAACACCATTGTAACACCTTGAAGTAATAAGAATCATCCTTTCACCCCGTGGACGTAGGTAATCATACCGAACCACGTAAATCTTTGTGTCTTTTGTTTAGCTCTTACTTTCATTTGCATGAGTAAAAGATTTCTATCCTTTGGATGTAGTTTGTAGTAAAATGCATCTACAATACCAATTCATTTAATTTGTCAAAAATAAAAATAAAAACAAATTTTAAATAATTACTTAAAATCATAATCATTTTTAAACTTTAGTTTATTTTTTGTTTGAAAATTATATATATTTAAAATTGGTTAAGTAAAATTAATTTTTCGTAACAATCGTAATAATAGTAATAATTAGTAAATTTAATATTTCATTTATTTATATTTAATATTAAAAAAATAATTATTTTTGACCCCAATAAAATTGAATAAAACTATTTTTAGAGATATGTCTGTTTTTGTCATTTGCCACAACAACAATTGTTGAATCTAGTATTTTACCAAACACACTTTGATTATTTTTTCAAATAGCTTTAACTTTAATTAATATTTTACCAAACGTCTAACTGTTTTTTTCTCACAATAACGCACAACAGAAAAGTGCTTTTACAAAAGCTACAGCAATACCAAACTAAGCCTTAGTCCAGTATAATACTGGGTTTGGTAATGTTTTTTTTTTTTTTTTTACAAAAACACTTTCAAAACATATATATATCCTGATTTAATTGGGGGCCAACCGTTTTAATTGGGGGCGTCACTAGATGACAAAAAAGTCTCCCATTAGTAATCCGAGTCAGCCCTTATAAAAAAACTTTCTAAATGGCTAAAATGCCCTTGAGTGATTAGTATTAAGAATTAATGAAGTTGATTAGTGTGATAATCGTGTTTACATGAAAATCAGATTTTGGGATTAAATTTTTGTGATTTTTTTTGTTGGAATTTTTATGTTTTGAGAAGAAGAAGAGGAGTTTTGAGAGGAAAAAATAGGGTTTTTAGAAATGAGCAGTAGGATCTTCATTTCCACTATTTTTCATGGCTTCCTCCATTAAAACAATCAGCTAAACTTGATATAATCTTCAAATTGTCTGAATGGTGCTCCAAGTGGTCGATTCATGGTCACTATGGAACTACTCAGAGTGAGGTTCGTTATAGTCGGGTGTTTATACACCAACGACTCTAATGAGTCGTCAGTCTGTTGACACTCAAGTGGACGACTCAAACCTGCGACTTTTAATGGCGATGAAAAATCATCAAGGTGGTGTGTTAAACCATGACGACTGTTTATAATGTTCACCTAGAGTCGTTAGTTGATTCGTTTAATACCCAGACGACTCTCGAATCCAAACTCTCTGTATAAAAAGGCAAGTTTTTGTGAGTTTGAGTCGTCATAGGTAAATTCTGATATACTGACGACCCTAACCCACCATTTAATAATTTTACATAGAGCCGTTAACCAATAACAAAGGGTCGTCAAAACAGGGTCGTCATCTTCAACTTTAACACTAATGACTCTATTCTAGGGCAGAAATTTTTGAAGTAGCAGAAAGAGGGTCGTCATCTTCAACCTAATACCCTAACGATTTTTCATAGAATCCGCATGCATATCAAAAGTCGTTAGGGATTTTTATTTACAGACTAACGACCCTAACTCTGTAACTGCTACTTTTCAGTTACCAAACTCATTTTCACAATCAAAACACAACAAAAAATCTAATACAAGGTGGGTTTAATTGGAGCCATAGCTTTCTTGGGTTTCAATTTTTTGGCGACGATTACACGATGAATCGGTTGAAGAAAAAAAAAATCTTCAAAATAGTCATTAATGGTGGTGGTGGAGAAGAGAACATGGAGGAGAGGAAGATGAAGAAGAAGAGAAGCCTAATTAAGGTTTCTAATTAAGGTTAACTGATTTTTAATTTTTAGTTTTAGGTAAGGGTAAAATAGTATTTTCATAGTCGGATTAATAGGCCCCTGATAATTTTGGGGTGCAAATAAAATTTGATGGCCCCCAATTAAACGAGTATATATATATCAATAATTTTTGAAACTAGTGTTTGATAAGAAAAAATTAAAGCGTTTTTTATTCAAAGCACTTCCAAAATTCCTCAATTTTCAAAAGCTAGGGTGGAGGAGCTTTTAAAAGCTACAAAAGCATAAGCTTTGGTCCCACCTAAATTTAATGATTGATTTATCTTTTTTATCCCAATTTAATTTTATAAATGACAAAAGTTACCCTTAAATTTTTATTTTTATTTTTATTTTTCTCTTTAAATATTATTAATTTTTAATTTCACACTATTTTATATATATACCATCAATAACCTAAACACCCAACCACATCTCTCACACCACGTCGAGAGTTGCGGTAACCTCCCCTCCCATTGGCTGGTCAACAAAGCCCTCGCTCCTTATTGGCCGAAATCAAAGTTAGCCCCCATTACATTTCATGGCCGTTAATTTTTAGTAGAATATGAAATCCGGGCCTTCGGATCAGCGGTAAAATATACAAAGATCTTTCGGGGAGGACCCACATGTTTTTTTTTTGGAAAAAAAGCAAAAAATTCCATGTAAAAGGAAAATCAACGTGTATAAGTTTTTTTACGAAATTTACATACCAAAGAAAAAAAATATTAAGGGATTAATTCTTTCATGAGCAATTAATGGAAAAAAAATCTTCGAAAATCTACAAACATCTTTCGGCGAGGGCCCACGCGTTTTTTTTTATTGGGAAAAAAACAAAAATTTCCATGTAAAAGGAAAACCAACATGTATAAGTTTTTCTTTAATAAAATATGAAATTTGGGCATTCGGATTATCGGTAAAATCTACAAAGATCTTTTGGGGAGGACCCACACATTTTTTTTTAATGCATATCTCTTTAAATACTAAATACCTTTAGATGGACCATCTCTACCCTAAGATGATGGACCTGGCATAAATGATTCCAACATCTACATTATACATTATAGACTAATATGTAGACTCACGTTTCTTCTCTATTTTAGGTTAAATTCTACTTCACCTCTTGAAAGCCAAACGGCTACCACTAAAACTCAAAAGAAGGCTTCTCAATCACTTATTAACGAATGAATGCTTTCATGCATGTCCATGCATGATCTTTATATAGGTGTACATACATACTAATCGGGATATAGTATGTACTTGCTTAAGAATTGCTTAGGGATATTTGCCTAAAATGTATCATAGCTTACACGTTCTCACAGTTTTAACAGGGTTGCCGATAATTTTGACGATATTTGGTGTCTTTTGCTATTTACTCCATACCTACATATAGAATAAAATAGGAAGATCGTCGGTGCAGCCGTACTAAAAGACTAAGAACGTGGTACAATTTTGAAAGTCTGTATGTCGGTAAAATGTGGTAATATTTTGATCAAGAATTCTTTTGTTTTTGTAAATGTTTATTATGGTAACCAAGAATTTGATTATTTTCAGGATCAACTGAGTTTACTTTTTGTAATTTAATAATTGATGCAATTAAGTGCATACAAGAATTCTTTTTATCGTGGCTTCGCTTATTAGAAAAACAAAATTCAATTAGTGGAATTTTTTTTTTATCACAAAAACACACGGATCACAAGCATAGTTTGTGGATGAAATCCCGATGAGAAGCGAATGATCGATTTAGTCTTTCACACAGTTTCCATGTACTAAGGCATGGAGTAATCATCAAATGATTAGTGCAGTCTTCACACAATAGTCATGTTCTACGTCAGAATTGTACATGACTATTGTGTGATGGCTGCAGTATTCATTTGGTGTGTACAGAAATCATCTTCAAACTATTTTATCTTCTTGCAGGCAAGAAGGTCACTACACATTTTTAGCTGCTTCAATAGTGCACCCTGAACCATGGTCTTCTGCTTTGACACCTATTAGTATATATCTCCAACCATGATCATCAGCTTTTTTATATATTTATTATTATTTATTTATAATGCCTAAAGTCAAAGGTGGGATGAAAAAAGGTTTTGCAATTCGTCGAATAAAATGTTCGATGGTACTATTTCTTTTCCTCAAATGAGTTTAAGGTTTCAAGCATTAAATTTGCCGTTGTGGTTTCTACAACTGTGGAGGCTGGTTTCTCATTTTTCTTAAAGGTTATGTCATGTTATTAATTGAATTAAACTTACTTTTAGATCAATTAACGATATTACCTTACTGAGCATTAATCTAATTCTATCATCCAAATACTAACCATATCAGTTAGAAACAACCATATATTCCACCTATTTCAGAGTTTTGATTGTTGGTTTGACATTATTACTTCCTGGGTACTTGGGTTATTAATGGAAACAAATTCGGTTCACTTGATTAATGCAGGCATGATAGATGCATAAGCTATCTGTACATCTCATGTCATCAATGATGGTATTTTGAAGCAAGAATATAGCGAACTCTAACAACGTTGTTTCCTATGAGGCTAATAATTGGAAAGAACACGGGTTTGCAGTATATTCAGCTGGACCTCATATCAGTTCATGCCTAAGGTGGTAAAACGAACACGGATAAAGCTGAACTTAAATAATATGATCATTATAGATTCTATGCAAAAGCTAAGTCATTATGCAAAAGTTAAGTCAGTGCTAATTGAAGTTTGAATGAAATTAACTCAAGAGCTAATCGTTTTGGATGGATACACTGGAAAATTATAAAACATCTTTGCGTCCCTATGTACCCAAGGTGATGACAATTTGTTGAACTATATACTCTTTTTTCTTTCAGCTTATGAGTTGGAGAAGAAAGTTTCTACAACCACATTCGGGCAAAATGTTAACGATTTCCATAAATGATTTGCCGTGTATCTTTACTGGGTTTGATAATGTCCCTCATAAAACTTCCCACGGAATTTGAATATTATCCTTCTTATTCAGATCATGATGTTCACCTTTGTTTTAATAATATATTAATAAGCGCAGGTAATAGGTTAATATTAAGTGATTTTGTAAAACATCTTTGTGAACCTAATCCAAATTTTCAAGTAAATAATACTTGAAAAAAAGTAATACTTCATTTATTTTTATTTTCTTTTATCATAAAAAAATGATGTATTAAAAGATGAAAGAATGCACAACATCTCTACCAAGAGTAGATGAAAGAAAAGGAGAAAAAAAAACTACAGGAAGATTAAGTTCCAATTATTAAGCGCTGAATTCGTAAAGTTCAGATGAACTCGATGACCTGCGGCAGCTGCCCAAGTCAAATTATGATCATTGTCAGTTTTGTAAAGAGAATGTTCTTCAAATTTTCTAAAATTTCGTCCCCTTCAGATGGTGTTAACAATTTCCGCAGGTAGCAAACCCCAGATGTATTTACCCGATTGAGAGAAGTGTTTTTCATGCCAAATATCTTCCAAAATTCTCATTGTACCGGGAAGTACCCAAACCCAACTTGTACTTGGTAAAAGATGAGACCAGATCTTATAAGTTATTTTGTAGTTTAGGAAAAGATGGCCATGCGACTCAGTTCCAGTTCCACACATAACACAGGAGTTATATAGATGATGGACCTTCTCTATTTTCTCTCTTTAATGCATATCTCTTTAAATACTAAATACCTTTAGATGGACCATCTCTACCCTAAGATGATGGACCTGACATAAATGATTCCAACATCTACATTATACATTATAGACTAATACGTAGACTCACGTTTCTTCTCTATTTTAGGTTAAATTCTACTTCACCTCTTGAAAGCCAAACGGCTACCACTAAAACTCAAAAGAAGGATTCTCAATCACTTATTAACGAATGAATGCTTTCATGCATGTCCAGGCATGAACTTTGTATAGGTGTACATACATACTAATCGGGATATAGTATGTGTATGTCTGTTACTTTCTTCCATCTCATTGAATCTTATGAATTTCTAAACTTTGTTGCACGGCATGAGTTTCCAATAGTGTTCAATTGTTCGTGAATACTAACTAACCAGTTCTAATTCAAGAAAATGAATAGACATCAGGATTATAGTGGAATATATTATGTTATTATTTTTAAGAAAATTGTTTCAGTCACATCACGATTTGATCATTGTTACCAAATTATTTTGAATAGCAAAAGTTTGTATTGACACCAGGTCGAGCAACTTGGAAGTTCGTGATCGGGAAAACATGCAGTTGTGAAATCTTTTAACGGTTTAAGTCTTTAAGATATGTTTTCATATGATAATGCTCAATGGTGCAAAAGTTACGTCAGAGATTGTTGATAACTGAGAACTGAAAATGAAATAAATACGACATACGACGAACATTTTCATTGTGTTGATTTTTCATGTGCATTATATGCAGTGAGATAATTTGTATATGTATGTTAATTTAACTTGAGGCTTTGTGGTAGTGTTATTAACTTTAGGTGTTGTTAGCGGGCAAAGGATAAGATATAAAGTTTTAGTTCTAAACAACGGCTTAGTACTTCTCCGTGTAATTTCTTTTGGGGATTTTGGGATTTCATGGTTTTGGGCTTTGATGAAATATAAAGTTATCAGTTACAATCGACGGGCTTTAGAAGTGTATTTTTGTTCGCAAATATGACATCTGGAGAAGCACTGGTGGCATTAGTCACCACTGGTGCTGACCTTTTTGTAACTTATGTAGATGAGGTAGAAGATAACCTATAAAAATAGTCCACTCTCTAGGTCAAGTTTAGTAAATGTGGATGAGTTACTTTAAGGGGAACAATATGGAATAATATTAAATACAGAGATGTGAATGATCACATTAATAAGAATTGTCTTTTTTTTTTTATTTTGAAAACATATATGATGATAACATCGTACCATATTTTTGAATCGCATCCGTTCAGTTGCTTGAAAATGAATCTTACTGATCAAGCTGGATTTTTTAGTTCTCTGATGTATTTTCACTAATTTTAAAATTTAGGTTGGGAAAACTTAGAAGTAATGGTAAATTATCACTAAATATTGTATCGATGGTGCCAGATATACTGAAATTTTTCTCCATATTTCTCCAGAAAGGAAGACCCAGTGGCATTGGGTATCTACAACTTTTCCCTTTACTGGTTATAAGATAGTTTCCTTTGGGTATGTTATGTGGATGAACAGGTTTTTAAAGATAGAAAAGCTTAGTGATGACCCAACGTTATTTCCCAGAGAAGTCGTTGAATTCCTGGCTTTAGGTGATGTTGCTAGCAGAGAAAATGATACTACCTACTATATAGGTATGTGGCTGGTGCATAAATCATTTATTTTTATTTTTTATGATATCACATTATATACGTAGTAGAAAAAAAAAGAACGTTTATACTGATAACATAAATTGTGTATTTTTTTTGTAGTTGTCATCGAAAGCTTAAGTCCGTACCTAACATTATGAGAAAGACTGTTGGTGATAGTGAAGTCGCGATGCAAGAAATTGTGATCGAAAATGGAAGGTACGGTACAACGTGAATTTTCATGTATTGGTTTTTACCAGACTGTAAATTATTATGTTTGGCAATAATATTTTTGATAACAAGGGAGATGCAGTTAAGGTAACTCAGTGAGCCGAATTAGTGAACGCTAATCGATCGACCGGTGCAAAGGCTGATGAGAAGGGCATTCAACTTTCCTATGAATTAAATGTTAATCGATTAACCAAGAGAGATGAGATTTATAAATGTTCCAATGCACCTGGACAATGGGTGCGGGGCTAAGCTCCGCCAAACCAAATTAGCAATTCCCACTAGACCAGTGCGTAGCACGGGTTACATACTAGCTTCCAGAAATAACTTATGAAATAGATTCCACAGTAAGGGAAGCTCTCAGTAATGTAAAGAAACTGGAGAATCAAAAATTATACTCTTAGCTATGTGCGGACATGGTCGGTTTGATCTTCATGCATACAACAAGTATATATAAAGAACAATGGTTGATTTATCTTTTGCCGGCGAGAAAGTAAAAGCATCACTGGCTAATATTCCTGTAAGAAAAAAGAATTGTCAAAATGGTATGGTAATGATTATGGTAGTGCCCATCAAATCAAGGATGGACTAGGATAATTTTTGTTCGATAATGAAAAAAGGAAGCATCATATCGACGCCATAATATTTCCAAATAAAATTATTTGTGATTATTTTCAATAATATGTTTTGTATTTACGTTGAACACTACTGCTACTTGGAACTTGGAATTAATAGAATGATGTGTTATTACGAAGAGGATTCAAAGGGTTGTCAATGGATGCTGAAAATATTTCCAATGACATGTATAAGCACTCAAATTTGTTGGTCTATATGGTTTAATTCATGGGTCGATCTTGAAAATACGATATGATAGTTTTAGTTAATAAAACCTAAATCAATTTTGACCGGTCTATATTGTGAAAAGAAATACCGGTGATTGTTTTTTTTTGTTCCGTCATGTGAAAGTTTATCGTTTCTATGTGTTAATTGTCTGTAAAATGTGTTATTACTGTGATTATGTACATATAAATTAATAACAAATTCCTAGGTGAATAAATTATTGATAATTCAATTAAATCTGGGAACTGACGTATCTTAAGTGTTTTATCATCAACCAAAGTATTAATTTCAAACAAGAATGAAAATTGGTCACTAGGAAGAAGGTTGGTCCAATAATTCCAACAGTTTAGAAAACATCAAGACGTGCAAACTGCTCAAGCCCAACAATCCAACTAAAATTTTAAATCGCACGCACATCAAGTGTATATTACAAGTATGTGTAGAAGAAAAGAAGAACAAAAGAATGGAGACTTTTGAACAGGGGACCTCGCAATATCATGCTCGACATCAATCTGAAGTAGAGAACTTGAAGCTTCAAAGTAACTTTTTGACATCTTGGAAGAAGTCAGTTTGGGTATAGAACTCGGATCAATTTCTAGAAGCAAAAAAGACCGTAACTTTTGGCGAAATAAAAAATATTTTTCTTATGATTTCTATTACGGATGATTATGCTTATGTATCCAAAGGCGTTATAATTGGGCGTTTGGATGTACACTGAGAACTACCTTTTCAATTTCTAGAAATCATCTTGCGGATGACTTTTAGAAGCAATTTTTTTTTTTTGCTTTTAAGCAAAATAAAATGTTATTGCTTCTGACTTCTAGAATTGACTTCTGGTATTCAAACATGCTGTAACGACAATTGAGTTTGTATGACTTCCAAAGCTTACTACAGTAGCACTTCTATCATTGAACCGTACATCTCTAGGTACTCACGTAATTCTTAAAAAGACAAGTGCCGATGTCCTAATGTGTAGCATATGCTAGAACCTATCTGATACATACATAATATGTTTGAGACCAATTATAACAACAAGCGAGAGAACAACTAATATATAAATTCAACGTAGATGAAAAAAACATATTGATAGATTAATAAAAAATTCTTATGATCCTTAACCTTCGTGTATTTCAGGAAAACAAATCTCACATGGAATCCAGAAATAGGTAAACACGTCATAACCCGTTGCTCCAAATTTAACGACCAAATGGAGACGAATGCATTAACAGGTGGATCTATGCCATCCTTCAAGATAAGAATAAAAGTAAAGTAACCACAATGTTTAAGATAAGCACAATTTTCGGGAAAAAAATATATTATACAATCTGTTAAAAAATAATTTAGTTTTACTAAAAAATGGGGCAAACTGCATAGAAGAAATATTAACTGCAATTGGGGAAATGAATGCTCATTAAATTCAAACTCGACGAAAGATACTTCATATATCTCACTCTAAAATTATATGACATATTTCATTGTGATAATACTTTGGAGAAAGCATATCTATTAAAGAAAAACGAACGGGTAAGTACAACTTCTGACATAGAACAACTCCAGACACATAAGAACGACCTGGTAAAAGAAATAAAAGTATGACACAATAGAAAATGAGGATGACATGCCATCGTGGATCGAATTTGATGAACATGACGAATATATGATAGAGATTATGGAGAAGGATCATGACATGCCACCATTGGTTGCGATAGATGAAGAATGCAATGAAGTGTTTACTTATTAATTGTGATTATAGATAGAGATATTTAACGTTTGGTACCCAACAAATGTCCAACACCTAGCTTTGGTACCTAACATTTCAAATATTAAGGGTTGGTACCTTGACTAGTCAAAAACTGTTAAGACTAACAGTGGACTTTTAAATAAAAAAATTGACCCTCTTTATTTTATTTTCTTTATTTATCAGCTTTATTTATTTTTGAGTTTACCGATTTACCCTCTTCTGAACTTTATCTTCTTCACTGTGTAATAGCCCATGAAAGCGAAAACCTCCCGTCGCTGCAAAATCCAAATTTAAAACGCGAAAAGAAAAAAAAAATTCAGGGAGAGCAAGACTAAAGTTGGCGAAACTGAAGGAAACCCAAGAACAAGGACAAACAGTATTTGTAGGTTCTCAACTAGTTTCGAAGCTGTCAAATCTGCAGAAGCTAGTGGAAAATGAATTGCATGTGGCTGTGAATATTGCTAGCAGCAGTAGAGGTTCGGATGTGCTGCAGGAACAACCAAATAGGTTGGATACGCATTTGAATATTGTGCAGCAACCAAACAAGGGTCTAGGGACTGAAGGCTGGAGGCCATGGCCGGATACGTATAGGTGTTGGACCGTAATTACAAAATCCACATCACTCGTAGTTGGGAGGACCATTGGAGCCCACCTGGTGAAAATGTTATGAAAGTAAATGTGGGTATTGATTACTCCTGGGACGACACATCTGCTGCTTATGGAGTCATCGCCAGAGATCATTTGGATGAGCTCAAAGGGTGTCAAACTGGTTATTTTTTGGGGGATAGCCTCGAAGTTGAAGCCAAAGCTTATCTTGATGGAGTTGAATTTGCTGTCAAGAGTGGGCTGGATAATGTTGTTATTGAGGGTGATGCTCAGAATATCGTTGAATATTTAAAAATTGTTAATCACTCTAGCTAGCTATGCTAAGTCCAACTCGATTCGAGGATGGTTACCCTCTCCCCCTCCTATTATCACTTCTCTCTTAAAGGCTGAAAGTAATTGTTCAAAAAACAAAGAACACGCGGTGGTGGATCGTGATTGGAGTACGGATGAAGATTGTAGTGACTGCTAAATCGTATGATGAGTCTGGTACGTTTTCTTGTGTTATTACTAGGTGTTGTGGAATCCTATACTAGTTGTAGTTGGTTATCAAAACAAAGAAGAAATGCAAAATGAAGTGGGAGGAAAACTAACGTAGTGTTCAGAGATCGTCTTTTTAGGACCGTCGGATTAAGGGTAATTTTGGATTTTTACAAAATAATTATTTAATTATTTAATAAAAATATTATTTGTTAAGTCAACTGTGGTCTTAACAGATTTTAACTGGTGAAGGTACCAACCCATAATATTTTAAATGTTG
This sequence comes from Papaver bracteatum, assembly GCA_023529315.1. Taxonomy (NCBI): domain Eukaryota; kingdom Viridiplantae; phylum Streptophyta; class Magnoliopsida; order Ranunculales; family Papaveraceae; genus Papaver; species Papaver bracteatum. Next base: position 1,526,517 of record JAJJWX010001826.1, on the reverse strand, counting down.
GGTACCAAAGCTAGGTGTTGGTCATTTGCTGGGTACCAAACGTTAAAAAGCCCTTATAGATAACATGAACATTTGTTTTTAGGCACACCCTTTTGAAACATATTATTATACTCCGGCAATAAATTATTTAATTTTTTAAATCAAGTACGGCACAATAGAAAACGACGATGACGTGCCAACATTGATCGAACTGGATGAACATGATGATGATATGGACGAGATTATGGAGAAGGATTGTGACATGCCACCGTTGGTTGTGATAGATGAAGAATCCAATAGAGATCATAGATAGCATGAGCATTTGTTTTTAGGCACACTGCTTTTGAAACATATTATCATTCGCTGGCAATATATTATTTAATTTTTTTAAACCTTGGTAATTTTAAACTAAATGGATGTGAATATTATAATTAATAGTGCTATCATGGGGTTCTTTCTTGGGGACCAGTGTATAAGACCTATTAAGCTGTATCAGGAAACTACGCTTAAGAAGCAGTTCAAACACCACCAACAAACATGTAATGCTGGCAAGGTCATAAGCAAAACGGGACTCAACATAGCACTATTACATTAATCAACTTCTAAATCTAGACATAATTAAAGGTATCTCGGCAATAGTCCTGCATGCAGACTTCTAGCATTTCACATTTCTTTTTGTTTTGTTTTAAAAATTACAGTTCACAAATTTACATGTGATATATATATATATATCTTTCAAAAATTCTGCAGATAGAATCGTTGGATAGGACAATTTGTTAAAAAAAAAAAGGTTGGACAAAAAAAACGTGTAATTATGTTTAATTGCAAATAAAATTGTAATTATGTTAATAAATAATTGCAAATGTCCATAGGAAAATTAATTATTTTAAATCCAAAATCTACGGTGTCAATTTATTTTTAACTATTTTAATATCTACCTATAAAATTGATACATGAATTCAGGTTTATAATACCAAAGTTAAATCATCAAATCATTAGATACCTAAAGTGTATCAGAGTTCCATATCCCTTTAAATAACGCATTTTACCATGGGCGCGGGGCGAAGCCCGCCACTCTAAATTAGTTGATCCATCGGCCCCGGTGCGTAGCACGGGTTACATACTAGTTTCATTTAATTTGTCAATAATAAAAAATTAATATTAAAAAATTATTTCATTTTAGTTTGACTTTTTCTTTGGAAAAAAAATATATATTAAAAAATGACTAAGTAAAATAAATTTTTTAACAATCATAATAATAGTGATAATTAGTAAATTTATTGAGGCACAAGATTTTCTCCTGGGATTGAAGGGCAACTGTTGATTATTGCACGCCTTCGTTTTGATAGGCGCGTAGTGAAGGCCAGTATGGTGGCACGGCATGGGGCCATGGCGAGGTGCGTTTGGCATGGCGTAGTAGGTGTGGATGTCATGATTTGCTATTGGCACGGAGGTGCGGCTAGCATGGCTGGCATGCTTTGGCGCGGTTGATGTGGATGGCATGATTTTCCATTGTCACAGAGGTGCGGCTAGCATGGTTGGCATGCTTTGGCACGGTCGGTGTGGCTGGCATGATTTGCCATTGGCACAGAGGTGCGGCTAGCATGCTTTGGTACGATCGGTGTGTCTGGCATGATTTTCCATTGGCACAGAGGTGCGGCTAGCATGGTTGGTATGCTTTGAAGCGGTCGGTGTGGTTGGCATGATTTGCCATTGGCACAGAGGTGCGGCTAGCATGGTTGCCATGCTTTGGCGAGGTAGGTGTGGCTAACATGATTTGCCATTGGCACACGTGGGAATTAGGGTTTGGCTTGTCTAACCCAAATTTGAAAAAGATACCCCGGTAATTATTTAGGGACACATTAAAGGTTTCAGTAAATGTGCCTAGTAAATGCTTGTTACTTTAAATGTTGTGACATCACTATCTGCTAGGGTTTAGTGTTTTACGATTTTAACCCAAAGCTAAAAACCACCATCAACATTAAGTCCCCTGATTAGCTCGAAACAGGTGCCTTGTTGCGAGGTAAGCATATGATGGTGACTGACAAGGACGGAATTGAGGTGTAAATCATTGCAAAGATGGTCAGGAGAATCCGACTAACCTTTATGAGTGGTAAAAAGAGTTTTGTCTTCCCGTGTTGGCGGCCCTACGTAAGTTGTACTTGGAATGCAGACCGTGGAGTGGTGAGATGAAAGTTACTAGCTTGGTCTGGTCGTACATCTCCAAGGAAAAGGGGGCGCGGTCTTCGAAGGCGACGCAAGTAGACGTCTTGGCTCGAGGGGCCAAGAGGTAGCGTGGTCTTAGTAAGGCAAACACGTGAGGATGATAGGATCGCGACAGTGGAGCAGGCGTCTTAGCATAGTGTGGCTTGGCAAGACGAGACGTACACGGACGGCTAGGCGTGGTGGAGCCGTGACAATGGAGCGAATGGCTTGGCATGGGGGTCGCGGCAATGACATAGTGGGACGTGCAAGGGCGGTAAGGCATGGTGGGGGCTGTGATGATGGAGCGAGTGGCTTGGACGGGGCCGTGGAAATGTGAGGCGCTGTTTGATGAGGTGAGGCATGCATATGCGGCTTGGCACGATTATGATTTGTCTGTGCTGTCTGATTTCTTCATGTTCGACGCCCATGGGCATTTCTTTCCTTTTCTTTTTTTTCAAATATTTAAGTATCGCGCCCTCCCATCTCGCTCAGCTTTCATTGGGGTTTTGATGAGCCATTTTATTTTGAGGCTGGTCTCCCGGCCGTGATTTCGGCATGCTCCGCCTATTCAGCTTGCGCTTCTCTTTCTTATTTTAGGGCTTCCATAGTATTTACGCCTGGTGAAGTTATGTCGTCTTCCCAGTTTTCAACAAAGATTTCTTCTCGTCAAGTCCAACTTTCACCATGTCGATCAGAAGCGAATCTTCCTCGAGTCGACCAGGTTCTCCATCCAAACGTGTTAGGCTTGATTCTCGTGACAATTCCCCAATCCGAGTCATTCGGGTTAGGAAGGTAATGCTGGTATGTTCTCATTAATCAACATACGTTTCTTTATTTTCCGATGAATAATGGAAGTTTTCCTTCTATGTAGAGGTATCCTGTTGGATCATGTGTTACCGTCATTGATGAAGATGACTTGGTTACCCCTTTTTCTTCGAGATCGATCTTTCTAGCCGCTGCAGATCTGGAGAACGCTGACTTAGGAATTTCTTTCCATGAGTATCCAATGCAGGCTTGTTGTTCGGAACCCGCATGAGGTGCCTTTCTTATAACTACTGGAGCGTTGGGGGGTTCCTTGTGCGAAAATAATTCGTAACTCTTTATACAAAAATATGGAAGATAGACGGCCATATTGCCATCAGGAACGTGGTACAGTATTTTTCGTCTGCTTTGGTTTCTATTGTGAATTGTCTCCTTCCAATGGTTGTTGAAATGGAGAATATGTCTATCCGTGCCGTCATGGAAGCATCTATTCAAAAGTGGGAGAACATGGTGTCTACCTGTGAATCTCTAGAGTTCAATGTTAGTTGGTTGCGGCATCGTCTTGAAATTGTGAAGGTCGACATGGCTGGTATTCTTGCTGGCGTGGTCCCTGCTACAAAATCTATTCTGAAAAAGAGGAAATCCTTGGCCTTGGAGTCACAGAAGGTGGAAGAGTCAATCCGAAATTTGAAGAGCAAGACTGAGAGGTATCAAAGTCGTTTGAGGATGATGCTTTCTAGAGATTACCATCTTTTGGATGGGATTTTCTGAGTTATGTGGGTTGTGATATGTTTGGGTTTCTTTCTGGGTTTTGAGCATGTTTTTTTTTTACATTTTTTTTTGAAAGAACAAGAGAACTTTATTGATTTGCTTCAATCAAATGAAATAAAAGCTTAATACGGTATGGAAGAAAGTGGAAAGATGACTGGATATCCGTGTTTGTGATACGGTGGGGTGAGCGGTGTTCAGGCGTAGTATGCCTTTAGCCATTTCCCGTTGATGACCGCTTCCAGTTTTCCCCTGTCCTCCTTAATGACTTTGTAGTACCCACTGCTGTATGCTTTCGTGACTATATAAGGACCTTCCCATTTTGCGGAGAATTTTGGTGCAGATGCGTCTTGCTGGATGTGTTTAGCAGTCTTCAGTACCAAGTATCCTATTTGAAAAATTCGATGTTTCACGGTTTTGTTTTATGCTCTGGAAACCCTGTTTTTGTATACCTGCGCGTGTTCTTCCGCTTTGGCCCTCCTGGAGTCTACAGTGTCCAATTCCGCAACCCTGGCACTTAAGGCTCCAGCTTCATTCCATCAAACTCCGCTTGCTTCGGCAATCCTGGATGATGGGATTTTAATTTCCGCCGGGAGGATAGCGTATGCGCCATAAACAAGAACATAAGGAGAGACCCCAATGGAACTTCTTGGTGATGTCCGATATGCCCAGAGTTCCATGGGAAGTTGCTCATGCCATGTTCGAGGATTATCGTGCATTGTCCGACTGAGGATTCAAATCAGAGTTTTGTTGGTGCTTTCAGCCTGCCCGTTCCCTTAAGGGTAGTATACGGTGGAGAAGACTTGTTTAATCTCGTATTCCTCGAGCAACTCTCGTACTTGCTTGTTCGCGAAAGGGGTGCCATTGTCGGTGACGATATTTTTAGGCACGCAAAAACGGCAGATAATGTAATCCTTAATGAATGCCACAATCGTGGTTCCATTCATTCCTCGTAAAGCTATGGCTTCGACCCATTTGGTAAAGTATTCGGTTGCTGTTATTACATACTCGTGATGTTTTGAGGATGGTGGGTTGATATTCCGAATGATGTCGAGTCCCCAACTATGAAAGGGACATGGACTACTTATTGAATACAGGGTGGTTGCCGGTACATGAATAAGGTTCCCGTGTACCTGACACTCCTTGAACCTCTGTACGAAAATAATTGCGTCGTCCTCCATGGTCGGCCAGTAGTACTTCTCATGTATTTGGAGAAATAACTTACGCTTTCCTTGGTGTTCTCCTTCGTGCATCTCCTTTAGTATGATTGGGACCTCTACCTCGTTCAAACATCGCAGAAGACTCCCTCCAAAGCTTTTACGATATAAGATCCCTTTGTGGAATACGAACCTCTTGGACCTTTGTTTTATTTTGGATGCCTCCTTCTCATTGGTGGGGAGTATCCGTCACGAAGGTAACTTATGTACGGATTCTGCCAGTCCCCGATGTGACCAATGTTTAAAATTTCTAATTGATTTAGCGGTGCTTGACAGTTGGAACAGGTTCTTTGAAGTAACCAAGCTTGGACCTCCATCTCCGGACAATAATAGCCAAGGCATTATAAACGACGATAGAGGGTTACCACCAATGTCTATTCGCAGACCTCACCATGGATGCGATTGAGATGTTGTTGTGCTTCCTATTCTCCGAGGCATCTTGACAAAGAGCCGTCCAGATTTCGATGAGAGAGTACCCCTCGAAGCATGAAGAAATCACGCAAGTTTTTAAGACTGACCTTTCCTTGAAAGAGTGAATTGCTAAGCTCTTGGATAATCGGTGTTCTCCAGTCATCAACTTCATCTTTTTCAGGTTGTGAAAGCCACGTTAAAGCCATGGTCCTTATTTTCACCGTCAAAGTTTCCTCAAGGCCTTCAAATCGCAGTTTCGATGCTAACGTTTCTAGGCAGTCGGCATGTTGGTTGTTGCCGCGCCCGATATGGGCTATTGTTGCGTCGGTGAAGTAGTTCAACAATTTTTGCGCTTCGGCTCTATATGGGGCTAAGGTTACCTCCTTCAGCGCGTATACTCCATTTACTTAGTTGACCAGTAGTTTAGAGTCCCCTCTTATTTCCAGACGTGTGGCTCTGACTTGTTTAGCCAAGGACAACCCAATAAGGAAGGCTTCATACTATGATGAATTGTTGGTGCAGAGGAAGTCTAGATTGAAGGAGTGTGAGAAAACTTCACCAGTTAGGGATACTAGAACCACGCCAGCTCCTCCCGTGCCGTTGTTAGGGGTGGCGGAGCCGTCGAAAAATAATATCCAGATTTCCTCTTGGATGAAAGAGATTTTTGGAAAGTCCCCAGGGAGGTCTTCGCGTAATGTTACAACATTTTTTCCTGGAAATGCCACCAATAAATATGCAACTGCCTGTTCTTTGATGGCCCTCGGGGAAGCACATATTATGTCGAATTCTGACATCTAGAGGAGCCATTTGGCCGGCCTTCCTATCAGAGCAGGTTTTGAGAGGAGGATCGGATTTGGATATTAGCACCACTTTATTGGACAACAGGTAGTGCCTGAATTTATGGATGCAATAGACCAAAGATAGGCATGCCTTTTCTGCTTTGGGATACCTGAGTTCGGCATCTCTCAAAGTCCGAATAAAATAGTATATGGGGTATTCAATCCCTACGTCATCTTCTTGGGCGAGGAGAGCTCCAACAGCAGTGTCACTCAAAGCGGTGTAGAGGTGTAGCGGTCTTCCTTGCAGGCCGGGGAAGATAATGTTCGTTGAATCTTCCGGAACGCTTCCTGTTGTAATATGGTCCAGACAAAGCTTGCTCCTTTCTTTAGTAACGGGGTAAACAAAGCAATAAGTTAAACCAATCCGGGTATGAAGCGGAGGATGTAGTTTATTTTGCCCATGAAACTCTAGAGTTCCTTCACGTTCTGCGGTGGTGGAATTGTGAGGATGGCTTGCGTTTTGGTTGGGTCAACTTTGATCCCCTCAGCGGTTACTTGGAAGCCTAGGAACTTGCCCGAGGAGACACCGAAAGCACACTTTAACGGATTCATTTTTAGCTTTATTTGCTACATATTTCGAACACCTGCTGTAAAATCCCTGTGTGAGCCGCCCGAGTTTTTGACTTGACCACTATGTCATCTACATAATCCTCAACTTTCTTGTGCATCATGTCATGAAAAATGGTGGTCATGGCGCGTTGGTATATGGCGCCAGCGTTGTTCAAACCGAAGGGCATCATAGTATAGTAAAACTTTCCGAGAGGAGTTCGAAAAGCCGTCTTGCTTGCATCATGCTCATACATTTTTATTTTGTTGTAGCCACTGTACCCGTCCATGAAATAAAACATGTCATGACCACTGGTGGCATCTACCAACATGTCAATGTTGGGTAGCGGAAAATCATCTTTAGGTCAACATTTATTTAGATCCCTAAAATCGACACAACACCTGATTTGACAATTATTCTTTTTTATCGGAACTATGTTTGCCAACCAGGTGGGGTGATGGATTGGTTTGATGAAACCAGCCACCAATAACTTTTGAACCTCCACCTTAATCTGTTCTTCAATATCATGTCGGAATTGTCTTAGGGTCTGCTTGACCGGCTTGGATCCGGATATCACATGTAAGTGGTGAGGAACCAGCTTCTCGTCCAGGCCAGGCATTTCCTCGTGCGTCCATGCGAATATATCTTTATATTCCTTGAGGAGGTCTACCAACTTTGTGCGCTCGTCTGTATGTAAAGTCGAGCTTATGTAGATGGGTCGTGGAGATTCCTCATTCCCGATATTAACAATTTCAAGCTTGTCTGTGGTTGAATTGGTGCCGTCTTGTAGCTGTTGTGGCGCGTCAGTTATCTCCTATCGTGGCTCGTAACCAGGATGGTATTCCATTGGGCGGAGAGATTGTATGGTAGTCTTCCATGTTAATTTCTAACAACGGCGTTGATATATGGTTTTCCCATTTTCGTCGTGACCCGTAATGAAAGCCCGTCCTCTCTTGGTTGGAACCAGACTCTGGTCATGTGGATGGAGGCGATTGCGCCTCTCTTCTGAAGGTGTGATGTGAGGCCGAGTTTCTCCGCGGGGTTGTGTAGGACTATCGCTTTTTTCAATGGTCATCCATTTCGGCAGTGGGGTGTGGTGAGCCTTGTTGGTTGTGACTTGCGGCCCCTGTCTTGGCTCAAAAATTTCCATGACACAGATTGGCGCATAGGAAGATGATGACGCTGCGATGCGAATGACTTCTCCGTTTAGCGTGGTTTTCAAGCATTGGTGATACGTCGAAGGAATGATCATATTGTCGTGGAGCCATGGTCTCCCCAGTATCATGTGGTAGTCTGTCTCCTTTTCAATTACCTTGAATCTTACTTTTGACTGGACATGTCCTACCGATAGATTCAAATTGACGTACCCATATGTTTTGGTTTGGTTACCTTCGAAATCGGTCATGGTAGTAGGTTGTCGTGTAACCTCGCTTGGTCGTACTTTGTCCATCCTGAGTGTCCTAAGGGTGACAACATTGGAGGACGCTCCTGTGTCGATGAGGGCCCTTTTGGATTCCACGTTTTTTATTCGAGATGTGATGTGTAGGGCGCGGTTATGGATTTCCTCTGCCATCATGTCGTCGTCGGTGAACGTGATATTATTAACGGATGAATCCTGCATTTTTACTGTTTCCGGGCGTGGAGGAACCAATGGCACGCTTAACGTTATCCGATTGATGGCGGTGAACGTCTCCATCCGTTGATCCCTTGAAAGATGTAATAGTTCACATAAGTTTTCCACCAGTGATGCCGCTTCTTGGCTTACGGGTCTCTGATTGGTAGTGAAGTTGTTGGCTTGAGAGTGATCATTCGGGACGTCAGTCCCCATCTCTTAACTTTCCGAGGAAGGCGAACCGCTCATCTCTGCCGTCAGGTCGATGAGGAAATACAGTATGACGTTGATTGCATCTCTCATCATACCCATGTTTTTGGTGTGAATCCCCTGGACCCGTACTAGGTTAATCAGCCTTGGAACTCCTTCGTTGGCCGTGTTGTTGGGCGTTAAAACGTTTCCGTTTTCCTGAGTGGAATCCGAGGATACAGATTCAGTCCAAAGACCAACCATCATTCCTTATTAGAGAAGCATATTCATACACTGATATTGGGACCAATAGACCGATCTCCCACTGTTGTGGCCAATTATTTGTAGGTGAAAATGGTTTCTCCTGATTTCGTTAATTGCGGGTGTGCAGGTGAGAAACAATTTAAACCCTAAACAATGTACTGCAAGGGAGTACTTTAGATTCGAGAGATCAATCTATACAAGTCCGGCCTAAACCAAGAAATGGCCGTTCCAGAATTGCTTCGGTCACAAAGTGGAGGAGAGTGGGTTGGTTTTGGGGAGGGAAGCAAGGAAAGTGGTGAGACCAGAATAGTTGATTATGGAAGAGTAATTGGGTTACTATGACTTGTTATCAGAAAAGTGAGAGAGCTAACAAGGTGAGCTAGCAAGTAAGTATTTCTGAGTGTTGTATCTCTTGTATGAACTTGTTGTTCAATGGAAATAGGTAAGACCTATTTATACAATTCGGAGTAAAAACGTACCCTGGTCCCATTAAGGAGCGGGGAAGTAAATGGGAGGAGGTGGTAACCGTATGCATGGAATTGATGTTCCATAAAGTGGTTAACGCATGAAACTGTTTTTCATGAAACTGCTAACGTTATGGAATTGATGTCCCATAAAATTGTTAACGCATGTGCTTTATGTCCCAAGAACGTTTTACACATAACCTCCCGTATTTATTAACCGCCTCACCCTATGACACTTCCTTATGACGGGCGTAGTGCACGCTGCACGCTATAAACCGCCAAACCAATGCCCAAAGAAGATCCCCCAATTTGTATTGATGTCTCGAATATTTTTGGAAAACTTGTAGCACGTTATAATGTCTTAGAAAGTCAAGCTAGGGAAACTTGCTAGCCTGGTGACCTTCGACGGTCGATATTTTGCATCTTGAGAGGAGGGGCAACCATTGATCGTTGCAGGCCTTCATTTTGGTAGCCGCGTAGTGAGGGCCAACGTGGTGGCGCGGCTAGGTTGGCATGTCGTTGGCATGGAAAGGTTTGGCGTTGCCAAACTTAGGTTTTCGGGACAAAGGTTACCATGTGTCGTCTGGTAACCTTGGATGGCTAGGATTTTCTCCTGGGATTGAAGGGAAACCGTTGATTATTGCACGCCTTTGTTTTGGTAGCCGCGTAGGGAAGGCCAACCGGGTGGCGCGGCTATGGTGTGATTAGGCTTGGCATGTGGGGCCAAGGGTTCGCCTTGGGTGTGGCTAGCTTTGGCAAGGTGCGATTTTGGCTTGGCATGTTGGGCCAAGGGTTTTCCATGGGCGTATGGTGTGGCTAGGGCCAAGGCAAGGGCGTTTGTCTTGGAATGATGTGACTAGCATGGCTAGGGCCAAGGCAAAGTGCGTTTGGCATGGCGCGACTAGCTTGGATAGGTTTGGTTTGGCTAGGCATGTGGGGCCAAGGGTTTTCCATGGGCACATGGCGTGGCTATGGCCAAGGCAAGGGTGTTTGGCTTGGCATGATGTGACTAGCATGGCTAGGGCCAAGGCAAAGTGCGTTTGGCATTGCGCGGCTAGCTTGGCTAGGTTTGGTTTTGCTTGGCGTGTGGGGCCAAGGGTTTTGCCATGGGCGCATGGCGTGGATAGGGAGTTTGGCTTGGCATGGTGTGACTAGCATAGCTAGGGCCAAGGCAGAGTGTGTTTGGCATGGCGCGGCTAACTTGGGCTAGGTACGGTTTTGGCTTGTCATGTGGGGCCAAGGGTTTGCCATAGGCGCATGACGTGGCTAGCTTGGGCTAGGTGTGGTTTTGGCTTGTCATGTGGGGCCAAGGGTTTGCCATAGGCGCATGGCATGGCTAGCTTGGGCTAGGTGCGTGACCAAGCTAAGTTTTTGGGGCAAAGGTCGTTTGGTAACCTTAGACAGCCAGGATTTTCTCCTGGGATTGAAGGGCAACCGTTGATTGTTGCACGCCTTCGTTTTGATAGCCGCGTAGTAAAGGCCAATATGGTGGCGCGACATGGGGCCATGGCGAGGTGCGTTTGGCATGGCGCAGTAGGTGTGGCTGGTATGATTTTCCATTGGCACGGAGTTGCGGCTAGCATGGCTGGCATGCTTTGGCGCGGTTGATGTGGCTGGCATGATTTTTCATTGGCACAGAGTTGCAGCTAGCGTGGTTGGCATGCTTTGGCGCGGTCGGTGTGGCTGGAATGATTTTCCATTGGCACAGAGGTGAGGCTAGCATGGTTTTCATGCTTTGGCGCGGTCGGTGTGGCTCGCATGATTTTCCATTGGCACAGAGGTGCGGCTAGCATGGTTGGCATGCTTTGGCACGATCGGTGTGGCTGACATGATTTTCCATTGGCACGGAGGTGCGGCTAGCATGGTTGGCATGCTTTGGCGCGGTCGGTGTGGCTGGCATGATTTTCCATTGGCACAGAGGTGCGGCTAGCATGGTTGGCATGCTTTGGCGCGGTCGGTGTGGCTGGCATGATTTTCCATTGGCACAGAGGTGCGGCTAGCATGGTTGGCATGCTTTGGCACGGTCGGTGTGGTTGGCATGATTTTACATTGGTACAGAGGTGCGGCTAGCATGGTTGTCATGCTTTGGCGCGGTTGGTGTGGCTGGCATGATTTTCCATTGGCACACGTGGGAATTAGGGTTTGGCTTGTCGTAACCCTAATTTGAAAAAGATATCCCGGTAATTATTCAGGGACACATTAAAAGTTTCAGTAAATGTGCCTAGTAAATGCTTGTTACTTTAAATGTTGTGACATCACTGTCTGCTAGGGTTTAGTGGTTTACGATTTTAACCATAAGCTAAAAACCACCATCAACAATAAGATAGTACTTATACGATGGAACAAAGTAAGATCAGAACACACAAATACAAAGAAAATAGTTGGGTCTGGCTTCACAATCCCAATGAAGTCTTCAAGTCGTTAACCTATGAGGGTTCTAGGAAAAACCTAGGTTAAAGGAGAATCGACTCTAGTTGCAACTAGTATCATACATGAGGTGTGGGGATTAGGTTTCCCAGTTGCTAGAGTTTTCCCTTATATAGTCTTCAAATCAGGGTTTGATAGCTTTGAAACAAAGCAATCAATATTCACCGTTAGATGAAACCTGATCTAAGAGCCAAGCTAAGTTTGCTTGAAACCAAAGCAATTTCTCTCCACCGTTAGATGGTCTTAGCTTGTTACACATAAATGAAATGTACCTTCATTTAGATATGGGTAAACATACCTAAACATGCACACTAGGTCGGCTCAATAATAGTTAACCGAAGTTAGCCATATGAACACTTTCATATCAACCTTGTTTATCCTAAGACATCTAGTTCCAAATGACTCATATGAAACTAGTTATGTTACTCATAGAGTTGCTCAATTGTTTATATATATTCTCATAGAAGTATACAAGACACAATTGAAGCAAAATCGGTTTTGATTCATCGAATCATTTCATGAACATTATATCCACGGTTTACAAAAGATAGCATTCCTTATTATATAAATATATTTGTTCACGACTTAGGCGATTTTAGAACTTAACCACTCAAGTATGCAAACAGGTACGCATATCTAAGTTGTCGTACTTGGACTGTATTTGCCAGTATGCAAACAGGTACGCATACTATAGTTCACATCCTACTTCAGTTGATTTCCGTATGCAAACACGTACGCATATTATAGCTCCCGGACTTCAACTGACTTGGCCAGTACGCATACGATTACGCATACTATAGCTCCCGGAATTCAACTGACCAACCAGTACGCATAATATATTCCCGGTCTTGGAATAATCATGCAACAGTTAGCATACAAGTACGCATATTGTGCCATATCCAATCATTGGTTAATCGTTCTAAACTCTCATTTAAATCATGTAAACATTCTTAGAAGATGATAATAGATGTATCATACAAACTATGAGCTTCAAAGCAATTTTCAAGTGATCGAATAATCAATACGAAACATTCCGAGTCTACATCAAATGACCGTCTCACAAAAATCATATAAGATGTTGTCAGGTGATTTTAACATGATCATCTTTTGAATTTCATCAAGGATCAAAGATAAACTTGGTTAAAACAAAAGCTTACCAACACATATTTCGAGAAATATGCAAGCGAGTTAAACTCATCTCGAAATATCAAATATATACAAATCGAATATTATATAGCTATATGAATTTTGTCTTAAGGAGATAGAAAGAGATAGACTCTTATGTGATAGATAAGTTCAAGTCTCCACATACCTTTTGTTGATGAAGTTCCTTCAAGATCGCCTTAGTAGATCTCCATCTTCAATTGATGAACGCCGTGAAGTATAAAGCTCAACTACACATTCTATCCTAGTCTGAAACATAACTATAAGTAAACTATAAATCAAGACTTATAGTTTTGGCAACTAGACTTGACAAACAAGCTTGAGATAGCAATGCTTGCGATTTCGACGGAGCAATGCTCTAACAGTTTCCACATTTTCGAACAATAATTAGGGCCCTTCACCTATGGTACCACGCTATATAATGGGTGTCCAATCACTTATTTCTGGCAAAGTTTGTTGATGAAGCTAAAGGAGAACTCGAAAGTTTACAAGACGATGTTGTGCGATGGGGATGCTAGTCTCAGCGAGCATTTTGTTAAGTATCAACATCATCTCCATGGGGACAATCCAATCACAAGGGATCATTGGATGGGAATTCTGATATGTGCACACTTAATCGCCGATGCATTCAATTGTGTGGCTCACTATTTCTCAAAAGATGCTAGTTTCACATTCACCCCAAAAACAACCATATATGTCGAGCAACTTAAACGTGGGAGATTGATGATTGCGTTGATTAAGAACAACCACTTTATAGGGCTCCGGTTAGAAGACAATTGTCCATTGCCTATGATATCCGGAAGCCCTTATTGGTGTGGATTTAACCCTAACACAATGTTGGGTTGGTGCATTATGTATGAGCATAACATGGAGATGTGGAAATCTTTTGAAGAAGTTGGACGAAATTATACATGAAGGTCAAATTGTCCTTGAGGATGATTAAAGTACATTCCTTAGTAATTAAGGGATTCTTAAAAGTAGTGGCCATACGCGTAGTCATCGGATGAGTTCTATCTACCTTATGAAGAGATGACAGCTTAAGAAGAAAGAAAAGAATATACGCGTTCTTCTGGATTATATGGTTTCAGATACTTACTTTTTATTTTTTCCTCCAGATATGTATTTTATACCTATAATTGGTGCTATATTCCTGATTAGTAGTCAGGAAGTTTCGATCAACATGATAACATAATACATTCTTCTTTTGTTTTAGCAAAATTTTATGAAGAAAAAGAATTTCACCTTATCCTATGTACCATTAATCAAACTAAGTATGCATTCTTATTTTTTTTATAATGAATTAAAGATTGTGTTTTTTGGAATTTGGTCTTATTGTTGGGTGTATTATAGTGTAATTATAGAATTTGGCTTTACTTTTGGGTGAATTACTGATATATGTTCGATTAGGAGGAGAAATTTAAGTACCAACCGAATTCCGGAGTACGGTTCCCTGGTGCAAATTTACAGGTAACCAAACTCTAATTTGAACTCTTGTTCAATGAAGTTCGGTTATCGTTTGGAATTTGCAGGTAACCGAACTTCAATTTTGTTATTCTTCTGCAATGTTCGGCAACCTGTTAAATAATACCAGGTAACCGAACATTGCATTACCTTTGTTTATTTGACAGGTTTCCAAACTATTGGGTAGCAATCCTAAATGTATTTACTGCTAATTTTGAATTTGACCCACTCACTAACTACTCACCAAACGTCCATTATTTAAAAAAAATAATAGTCGTTAGGCCTAAATTTTCTGTAAAAGTAAACATATCCCTTTCACATTCACCTATCTCTTTCTACAAACACATTTGATTCCTATATAACCATGACAGCATTCGACTCCGCCGAAGATTTAGAAATCACCAAAGCATGGTATGCAGAAAGACGAGTTCTAGAACACACCTCGTCCGAGACCTTTTGGGCGAAGATACATACCAAATTTATGCAAGATTATGGGAACCCGAAGAGAAGAAGTGTGCAACAAATCCATGATAGGCATCAAGTCGTCCTAGATGCGGTAGTTGCTTTTACCAAAATCCAACAACGGATTTTCAACGCTTTCCACTTAAGCTTGTCCCTTGAAAAATTTGTAAGTATTATTTTTTGTTGTTGAAAGAATCTACTTTTATCAATTTGTAACTAACAAAGTGAGTTTGTGTCGGGTTTACCAATCTTTCGCTGCCACAAGCTTCAATTACATCTTCCCATTTCTGAAAAACATGATAGCCATAGGTCTAAGGGACAATTATTTTCAAGTGGAGATTTAAATGGTGGGTTATGGCCTAAAACAATAAATTTGGCATTCGGAACACCTAATGGTTATAGGTTAAATATACTCCCTAAGATATGATAAAGTACATTAGTTGTAATTTATAAAGGTGGAGAAATTAGGGGATACCCTCGAAAATTAGGGGATACTTTTATTGCGGTCGGCATGATTTTTCAATACTGACTATAGCAATCGTCATTCAAAAACAATGCTGACAGTAACAAAAAGTATCTCCCCGTTTGTGGAGGTATCTCCCAATTTTGGGTTTTTTTATAAAAGGCTGTGACTAAATACAACCTAAGGATCAGTTGAACACAAGCTCACCTTAAAATTATAGTAAAACGTTTTTAATATAATACTCGGTAATACAATATTCTCGCTAAAATAATAAAATTCGATGGTCCAAACTCGGATGCTTAGTGCTAAAATAATAAAATCGATAATATTATAATATAATACATTGTAAAAGTTTCTCTTAAACGTTAGTAGGTCTAAAATATTATATAAAATAATAATTCAATTAGAAAAATAAAAAATAATTTTCATACATATCAAATTTCTCAAAATATGATTCAATATTGGTTTGTTTCTCTTTAAAGTTCAAATCAAGTGGTATTTCATTCTTGTATGTAGTACAATATTAATGTTTTTACAACTTCTAGTCATGAACTAAAAACTTCTATCAAGCTCATCAATGGTTGCACATCATAGGTATTTTGTATTGAACCACAATTGTTCCATTCAAAAAAATAGAAATTATTCTTTCAAATTAATATATTATTAACATATTTATAAAACAATAAATTATCGATTATATAATATCTCTTTAAAATAATAGGATTATGGTGGTCCCAAGCATATTATTTTATTGAAGTTTCACTGTAAAATATTTTCTTATCCTATTTGGAGGAGGTAAAAACTACCCACTTTCTCCCTAATTTTTCACGTTTTTTTTCTTCAACTGTCAACTACTTGGATCATAGTTACACCATTAGACCCACATGAATACATGATTATTTCCGAATATTTTTCTATCTTGTCCATTGAACATAAACAAATATTAATAAGTTCTCTATCATGAAGTTTCAAACTTATCCACGTAATAATTTTTAGGCTTTTGATCTTACCCAAATATGATTATCAAATTAAAGCGTGTTTCAGATACTTCTAATTGAATATGGGATTACAAGATTTTAAAGTTTATGATGAGTATATTATAAGATTTCTATTTGGAATCTAGAAAATAATGAACCCTATTGGTGATTTTGTTAGAGATGGTGTGAAGAAAAAATTAAGATGACGGTGGGTTTTCTCCACCCTTATGGACGTAGTTATAATATATTTTGACATCAAATGAAGGTTATATTTAATCTTTATATAGGTTCATTTTAGTCACTATGGGGTATGAATTGTGGGTTTCTTAGTGTACGTGCATATATTGGTCGCTTATATATTTAATAAAGTAATATTTTATCATATTTCTATGCAAAATCTTAAAGATTTAAGAAAAGACCACTCATAGTCACATTGTCTACGAATTTGAACCATTTAGCTTTTTCCTCCTGAAAATATGATATGAAGGAAAATGAATTTGACAAATAGAAAATAGATAACAACGATAGAAAATGAATTTTCTAAAATAAAAGAAGTTGTTAGAGCATTAACCATCATGAATCAAGCACGATTGACCACAATGATCCAAGGAAAAAACGGGAAAAAAAAAACTAAAACCAAGAAAAAAAAACCGGACTCTCTCTCTTTCCTTTCAATTTTAATTGTGAGACCAAACTTATGAATGCAAGGGGTGGTCCTAAATTTTTATTTGTTTAGGCCTGTGAGAGGAGAGATGCATGGATCTGACTTCTTAAAAGCACAACAAAACTTACTGGCACAAAAGTGACAAGCATTTACTCCCAATTTTATGGCTTGCAACCATAACACATACACATATGCCATTTAATCTAACTTACTTCAGTACTGTATAATACTCATGTAGTCTTATTTTCAAGTTTAGAGAGTAAAAACCAAGAAAATGACACCTAATTCGCTAAACATGAATTCAGACAGAGACTTCCTGATACTAATGAGAAGCATATGTCACATTCTGCTTATTCGTTCTTTATGGATGCCGTCAACTCTTTCTGCTGCTTCTTATCAAGTTTTAGAAATAACTCCTTTTTTAGGGTCTGGTTGTCAATCTATTTAAAAGCAAGTTTTTGTTCAAAACCTTTTTTTGCAAAGCGTGCAAATTTTTGATAGCCTAATTTCTTATGTTCACCGAGTATAAAATGTCCGGCATATTTTCGATTTTCACCCGTCAAATTCCACGGTTCTTCTGGTGTAGCAAGGAGTGGAAAACCACGAGGCAACATTAAAGCACGTTTCTTTAATGTCACATTCACCTTAAGTTCTCGATCTTTTTCGTTGAAATCAACCAAGCTTGATCTAAAATGGAAAGTAAAAAAATATGAAAAATTTGTAGATGTGAAAAAAATATAACACCTAAAGATATAAAACAAGTTACGTACGAAGGAACATAGTACAATGACTTGATATTTATATTAGCTTCATATTTAATTGGATCACTTACCACAGTGAAGACTAGACTCTGCTCTTTTTGGTAACAAATTTATGTCGCACTGTACTTGGAGATACTCAAATACCATTAGATACAAGAAATTTTAAGAAGTAAAATAGACAAAGTATGAGACAACATCTAATAATTGAGATGCAAAAAATATCTAACAACATCGAGATTTGGTGTCCTTACCACTCTTCCGCTGCCACAAGCTTTAGTTACATCTTCCCATTTCTGAAAAACATGATATCCGCAGGTATAAGGGGCAAATTTTTTAAGTGAAGATTTAAATGGTGAGTTATGGCCTAAAACAATAAATTTGGCATTCGGAACACCTAATGGTTATAGGTTAAATATACTCCCTAAGCTATAATAAAGTACATTAGTTGTAATTTATAAAGGTAGAAAAATTGTGGGATACCCTCAAAACTTGGGTTATTGCGGTTGACATGATTTTTCAATACCGGCTGCAACAATCGTCATTGAAAAACAATGCCGACTGTAACAAAAAGTATTTCCGAGTTTGTGGAGGTATCTCCCAATTGTGTTTTTTTTTTATTTTTTTTATAGAAGGCTGTGACTAAATACAACCCAAGGATGAGTTAAATACAACCTCACCTAAAAATTACAATAAAACTTTTTTAATATAATACTCGATAATATAATATTCTCGCTAAAATAATAAAATTCGATGGTCCCAACTCATGCGCTTAGTGCTAACAAAATATAATCGATAATATTATAATATAATACATTCCAAAAGTTCTCCTTAAACATTAATAGGTCCAATATGTTATAAAACATAATAATCCCATTAGAAAAATAAAAAATAATTTTCTTACATATCAAATTTTCTCAAAATATGATTCAATATTGGTTTGTATCTCTTTAAAGTTAAAATCAAGTGGTATTTCATTCTTGTATGTAGTACAATATTAATGTTTTTACAACTTCAAGTCATTATCTAGAAACTTCTATCAAGCCAGTTAATGGTTGCACATCGTAGGTATTTTGTATTAAACCACAATTTTTAATTCAAAAAAATATAAATTATTCTTTTAAATTAATATATTATTAACACATTTATAAGGATTTGAGTACTATCATTGGTGACACTTTGGAGGTTTCCAAGGCTTTGAGTATTATTGAAACCGAAGGTTCGAGCAGAGGTCTCCATCTTAATATAAAGAAAACTGAGGTTTCCTGGCCTACAGTTGATCCACGAAGTCTGGAGGTAGGTGTTTTTCCCCCTGATATTGCTAGGCATAGAAAGGGAGTTAAGCTTTTGGGTGGACCTGTGAGCTTAGATTTGGACTTCATGAGTGACATGGCGGTGAATCGGGTGAATAAAAATATTCAGCTCATGTCTGCTATCAAAAAGCTCAGGGATCCCCACAGTGAGATGTTGCTACTCCGAAACTGTGTCGGTGTTTCAAGATTATATTTTGCTATGCGTACTACTAATCTGGAAGCTCTTCAACAGGCCTCTGAACTCTTTGATGACCACTTGTTCCAATATTTAAGGCTCTTAATCACCGGAGATGGTCCTGGTTTTGGGCCTTTGCAACAGAGACTGGATACTCTTCCTATCAAGGACGGCATGCTTGGCATATATACCATGGCTAACACTCGCACTTATTGCTATCTTGCTTCTCAAAGTCAGACTGCTTCGGTGCGGAAGGCGATTCTTGGTAATTCTTTCACCAGCGACTATGGGGTCGCCTACCAGTTGGCTCTTCCGAAATTCATTCAGGTATGCGGTTTGCCTTCCACTTTTTGCGTCGATAACACTTCCCCCTCCTCTATGCACTCCCTGGTAGTCACTTATTTTGATGCAATCAAGAAGCAAATCCCCGACCAATTTACTTTATCTGTAAGAGACTCCATTCTTTGGAAATGTAACCAGATCAAACACGCTCAAGATTACCTTTTGGTTGTTCCGATCAGTGGTTTAGATCAATGTCTTGGCCCCAGACAGTTTAGAGCTGTGGTTTTCTATCATCTAGGTATCCCTTTATTTGTTGAAGGGGGGTTATGCTCATGTTGCAATAGGTCCATGGATATCTTTGGTGATCACGCGCTTCACTGTGCTAACGAGGTTGGACTAAAATTCCTCCATGACTTCGTACGTGATGTAATTGCGAATATTTGTTACAAAGATGGTGTCCATGCACGCAAGGAGGTGAATTAGGGTCTTATGACAGATAGTAATAAGGATTTACGTATGGCGGATATCCTTGTTCTCAATTGGGAAAATGGCCAAGATGTATGTATGGATGTCACAGGGGTTTCACTCTTTACTGGTGATGGTGTTTTTTTCGTCTCAGGCCAGGCTATCTCTAGAGCAATTTCGCGTAAACGTTCTAAATATTTGGATGAGTGTACCTCGCATGGTTATGGTTTGGGTGTTTTAGCCTTTAATACCTTAGGGGAACTTAGTGAGGATACTATTTATTTTTTTAATCGTCTGAAGAATTGTTTAGTCAGCCATGACACTAGTAGTGGTCTAGGTAGTTTTATTTTTCATAGATTGGGTGTCGCATTCAAAAAGGAGTTGGTGCTCAACTTGTTGCTTGGCTACCAACTTAAAATTCTGTAATCAATATATTAAATTGGAATAAATTACAATATTAATTAAATATTATTTATAAAATAATAAATAATTGAATATATAATATCTTTTTTAAATAATAAGATTAGGGTGGTCCAAAACATATTATTTTATTGAAGTTTTACTGTAACATATTTTCTTCAGCTATTTGGAGTAGGTAAAAACTACCCACTTTCTCCCTAATTTTTAACGTTTTTTGTTGAATGTATAATTTGGGGATAAAAAAACTAATTGGGGAGATATGTGCCAGCATGGTTTTTCATGCCGATTTAATTGAAAAGCCATGTCGGCCCATATCTCCCAATTAGTTTTTTTATCCCCCAATTAATCCTTCTTTTTGTTTGTTTGATTTTTCTTTCAACTGTCATCTCCTTGGATCATAGCTGCACCATTAGACCCACGTGAATGAATGATTATTTCCAAATATTTTTATATCTTGTTTTACTCATATAGTCTTATTTTCAAATTTAGAGAGTAAACACCCAATTCGCAAAGCATAAATTCCGACAGAGACTTCCTGAAACTAATGAGAAGCATAGGTCACATTCTACTTAGTCGTTCTTTATGGTTGCCGCCAACTCTTTCCGCGGCTTATTATCAAATTTTCGAAATAACTCTTTTTTTAGGGTATGGGAAGCAAGTTTATGTTCAAAACCTTTTTTTTTTGTTTTTGCAAAGCGTGCAAATTTTTGATAGCCAATTTTTTTCTTCTCATCAAGTATAAGATGTCCGTCATATTTTCGATATTCACGCGTCAAATTCTGCGATTCTTCTAGTGTAGCAAGTAGAGGTAAACCATGAGGTAACATTAAAGCACGTTCCTTTAATGTTACTGTCACCTCAAGTGTCCGATCTTTTTCGTTAAAAATCAACTAAGCTTGACCTAACATGGAAAGTAATAAAAAATGAAAATTTTGTAGATGTGAAAAAATATAACACCTAGTGATATAAAAAAAATGTTACGTAAGAAGGAGCATAATACTATGACTTGATATTTATATTAGCTTCATATTCAATTGGATCACTTACCACAGAGGGTTAGACTCTGCGCTTTTTAGTAACAACTTTATGTCGCACTGTACTTGGAGATACTCGGATATCATTAGCTAAAAAAATATATTAAGAAGTAAAATAGATCTTATCTATGAGACAACATCTTATAATAGAGATGCAAAAAAATATCAAACTGATGTACAAAGTCTAGTGTTTCATGCCTACCTGTACTTGCGCGGAGGAATAAGTCGGATCTAGGTTTTATATCCTTACCACTCTTCTGCTGCCACAAGCTTCAATTACATCTTCCCATTTCTGAAAAACATGATAGCTATAGGTCTAAGGGCCAATTATCTTTAAGTGAAGATTTAAATGGTGGGTTATGGCCTAAAACAATAAATTAGGCATTCAGAACACCTAATGGTTGTAGGTTAAACATACTCCCTAAGATATGATAAAGTACATTAGTTGTAATTTATAAAGGTGGAGAAATTGGGGATACCCTCAAAAATTAGGGGATACTTTTATTGCGATCAGAATGATTTTTTAATACCGACTGCAACAATCGACATTGAAAAACAATGACGACTGTAACAAAAAAGTATCTCCCAGTTTGTGGAGGTATCTCCCAATTGTAGTTTTGTTTTTAAGGTTGTGACTAAATACAATCCAGGGATGAATTAAATGCAACCTTACCTTAAAATTAAAATATTTTCTTAACCTATTTGGAGTTGGTAAAAACTACCCACTTTCTTACTAATTATTCACGTTTGTTTGTTTTTTCTTTCAACTGTCAACTCCGTAGAATATAGTTACACTATTAGACCACATGAATACATGATTATTTCTGAATACTTTTCTATCTTATCCATTGAACATAAACAAACGTTAATAAGTTCTCTATTATGAAGTTTCAAACTTATCCACATAATAATTTTTAGGCTTTTGATTTTACCCAAATATGATTATCAAATTAAAGCGTGTTTTAGATACTTCTAATTGAAGATGGGATTACAAGATGTTAAATTTTTTGATGAGTATATTATAAGATTTCTATCCGGAATGTAGAAAACAATGAACCCTAATGGTGATTTTGTTAGAGATGAAAAGGAAAAAAAAGATGGATTGAAGAAAAATTAAGATGACGGTGGGTTTTCTCCACCCTTATGGAGGTAGTTAACAAATATTTTGATCTCAAATGAAGGTTGTATTTGATCTTTATATGGGTAGTATTTAGTCACTATGGGGTATAAATTGTGGGTTTCTTAATCTATGTGCATATATTGGTCGCTTATATTTAATTAAGTAACATTTTATCATATTAAAGATTTAAGAAAATAACCACTCACAGTTACATTGTCTTTGAATTTGAACCGTTTAGCTTTTTCTTCCTGAAAATATGATATGAAGGAAAAATATTCAGAAATAATCATGTTTTTCAGAATTTGTTAAATAAAAAAGAGATAACAGTGATAAAAAATGAATTTGCTAAAATAAAAGAAGCCTAGTTTGTACTTACTTTACTTAGTTTGCGATAGCGAATTTTTTTTGAAGCAGTGGAGTCGGGGGAGTTGGATGTCATCATATCCAACTAAGATTTCGATATTAATCACTAAGACACCACGACTACCAGATGATCCGACCGTTCTTGACAACAAAAAAAAGAGGACAGAGAGCGTCAGAGAGGGAGGAGAAAATTATGATTCAATCACTCGAATTGATTCAAAAACTTTTGAATTTCCTACTCCAAAACTAGGAAATCAGGAAGGATTCAAGATTGTGGTGAGGGGTTCTCATGGTTTAAATTTCAAAATCATCATCTCAACTGCCATTGGAGCATGGAATAGTGATGTTCGAGAGAGATTATTCAGGCTCAAAATTGGAAAAAGAAATGAACAAACACATAAGGCAATTTTGCTTTTCTGATTGAAAAACTAAAAAACATTATAGGAGAATTTCTCAAGATTGACAGAACAGATGAAAGTAAAGCTAACAACGGGTGGATAAGATTTAATGATCTAAACAAATTGATGGGTAGGAAAGAATTTATTCCTCGAAGAATCCCGATGATAGAAGCTCAGAGAGCTCATTCAAGAGATAAAACTCTCCGTACCTTTAGCTGTACTGCTTATGGG
The DNA here is from genome assembly GCA_023529315.1 of Papaver bracteatum. NCBI lineage: Eukaryota > Viridiplantae > Streptophyta > Magnoliopsida > Ranunculales > Papaveraceae > Papaver > Papaver bracteatum. Next base: position 1,503,083 of record JAJJWX010001826.1, on the reverse strand, counting down.
ACCATTTCATGGATTTTGGTTTCAAATGAAATTACAACAAAGATTAAATAGAACAAATATTTAAAGCTCACAGTCATGAACAGTTGATCAAGAATGAAATAGTTGTTGAAAACCAATTAAATGGTTCAGTAATGATGCTAGCATTGAAATTAAAAGGTGGATAGATGAAGACATCACCATTAATGCTAGAGCACTTAATCTTGCTCAAAATTGGATAAAAATAAAAGGTCTTCTAGTACAACTGTGGTCAAAGGAGATTTTTGATCATATTGGTGATGCAATGGGGGGATTAGCAGAGGTAGACCATCATACGGTGCAAAGGAATCCAGCTTGTTGCAGACTCAAAGTCAAAAGCACTGCAAAATTCATACCAGCAGCTCTTAAAATCACAATACAAAGGGATTCAGTTGGTTCTGTCCATTGAATGGGATTTCGCTTACTCATCGTAAAAGAAGACGACGATTGCATTCTCACCGGAAAACTCTGCAACTACTAGATAAGGTACAATTAATGCAAATTCAAATTCAAATTTTGAACGTTCTGACTCGTACAACTGCAACATTTCAAAATAAATTGCCTAAGTTAACCACGTGGAGAGGGGTGCTCCTAACCCTCAAACAAAGGCTCCCATATTAATGGATTATACTTTAGCCCCCACTTCCTCAAGCATGAAGCCACGAACTATCTAACTGCTAACAATTAAATAAAGGGTTTTTTAATAAAATGGGCAACTTTTTTAATGGATTATACTTAACAAAATGACCGTTTTTTGAAATTGTTATACCCTCTTCGTCCCTAATTAGATGAGCTACTTGTAGTTTGCACAAATTTTAAGGCAAGGAGGAAAATGGAGTATATTTAAGTATTTTTTACAATTATACCTTTATGGGCAATAATTAGTAAAATTTAGAAACGATTTATCTCTTAAACTATACCACGGTTTTTTATAAACCTTATACCGTTGAAAAGCATTTTAAAACACCTACGCAACGAATATAAACATGACTATCAAATTATACATATTTCTTATTGAAAAAATAATCAATTAAAAGGGTAGTTTTAGAAATATCCCCTTGGTTAGTGAAATAGCTCATCAATTTGTGGACAAAACTAAAAACCAAATAGCTCATCTAATTAGGGACGGAGGGAGTATAAAGTAACGACAGTTAACTCAGACGTGTTAGTTGAAGAAGACTTAAAATCCCCTAACCTAAATACGCCTGCTTATATTTTCTTCCCTGACCTTCAATTCCTTCGGTTCATTTTAAAATTGAAACGAGACATATCTCCAAAAATAATAATTTTAATTTAAAGTGTCCAAACATCAAATTAATTCAATTGAAAATGAAAACTTATCAATTTATATAAATTTAAAACTACCCAATTCAGGCAGTAGCAAAATAAGTTGACATATATATATATATATATATATATATCACGTTAAAGCACTGCTCGGTCAAACTCGCAAGCCTTGGTATCTCAAGCTTGTTTGTCAAGTTTAGTGATGAAAACTATAAGTCTTCATTTCTAGTCTACTTATAGTAATGTCTCGGACTAGGATATATTATGTAGTTGAGCTTTAGACTTCACGATGTTCATCGATTGAAGACGAAGAACTACTAAGGAGAGCTTGTGGAACTTCATCAATAAAAGGAATGTGGATACTGAAACTCATCTATCACTCAGAAAGTCTCTTTCTACTCTATCTCCCTTCTTGAGACAAAATTAGTATTACTATATAATATTCAATTATACACATTTAATATTTCGAGCTGAGGTTAACTCGCTTACATATTTATCGAAATATGTGTTGGTAAGCTTTCGCTTTAACCAAGTTCATCTTATATTCTTGACGCAAGTCAAAATATGATCATGTGAAAATTTCCAAGTAACATCTTACATGATTTGTTTGATACAGTCATTTGATATAGACTCGGAATATTTCGTATTGATTATTTCAATAACTTGAAAATCACTTTGATGCTAATAGTTAGTGAAAACAACTATTGTCATCCTCTAAGAAAGTTTCAATGTTTGAAAATGGAGTTTAGAACGACTAACCTTGATTGGATATAGCATAGTATGTGTACTTGCATATATGTTATCCATATCCGAAACCATGGTATGCATACTGTTTGGTTTGCTGAAAGTCCGGGAACCATGATATGCATACCCGTATGCATACTCATTGGTTAAGTGAAGTCCGGGAACTTAAGTATGCATACTGGTGTAAAGTTCAAGTTCCGGAATTCTACCGAGGTTGGTGGTATGCGTATCGGTATGGGTACTGGCGAACCCAAACTCAGTCCGACCACTTAGGTATGCAATCCGATATGCGTACCCGAGCTCGTTAAGTTCTAAAATCGATTATTCATGAACTAATACATTTATATATTAAGGAATGCAATCTTTTGCAAACTGTGGCTATAATGTTCATGAATTGATTCAAGTGAATCAAAATTGATTTTGCTTCAATTGTGTCTTGTATACTTCTACGAGAATATAAAACAATTGAACAACTCTATAACTAGTTTCATTTGAGTCATTTGAACTAGTTGTGATCAAGATGAATATGGTTAATATGAAAGTGCTCATATAGCTAACTTCGGTTAACTATTGTTGAACAAACCGCGTGCACATGTTTGGGTACGATTACCCCTATCTGAATGAAAGCATATTTTATTTGTGTATAACAAGCTAAGTTCTATCTAACGGTTGAAATATATTACCATGAATCTAATAAGGTTTTCATCTAATGGTGAATATTGAATACTTTGTTACCAAGGTTACTTAGATTGCAAACCCTGATTTGAAAACTACATAAAGGAGAACTCTAGAAACTGGGAAACCTAATCCCCATACCTCCTATGTGATATTAGTTGCGACTAGAGTCGATTGTCCTTCAACCTTAGGTTATTCAAGAAACCTTGTAGGTTAATGACTTAAAGACTTCATTGGGATTGTGAAGCCAGACCCAACTATTTTCTCTGTAGTTACGTTTTCTGATCTTGTTGTCTTCTATCGTGATTGAGTACTATCTTCTCTAAGATTTTCTCGAGATTTAATCTCCGATAGACAAGATAAAAAGTAGTCACAAACATCTTCATCTCATCGTTTGTGATTCCATAATATCTTGTTTCGCTACTATATGATTAAGATTATTATGAGGTGATTGATATTTCTAGGTTGTTCTTCGGGAATATAAGTCCGGTGTTTCAATTAGTTCCTGTTCACATTGATTTATTCAAACACGGAGCAAAAAAAAAATTGGTATTTCTGTGGGACACAGATTTATTCAGATCAATAGACTTTTTTGTGTGAGACAAATTGGTTTATCAAGTCTTCGAATTTGAGTCATAGAAACTCTTAGTTGTGGGTAAGATCAACTAAGGGAATCAAGTGCGCAGAGTCCTGTTGGAATTCAGAGGCGTAAGGAACGCGAATGTACCTTGATCAGTGTGAGATTGATTAGGGCTCAACTACATTCCAGTCCGAAGTTAACTTGGAATAGAATAGTGTATGTAGTGGCTTAATACAGTGTGATGTTCAAATCTGGACTAGGTCTCGGGGTTTTTCTGCATTTCCGGTTTCCTCGTTATTGATGGTGGATTTAGTTCAAGGCTAAAATTGTAAAACCAGTATTTTTATGCGCTGTCACCTTGCAAAGGGAAAAGCCGTTTAAGAAGTGATGAGTGCAAAAAACCTCTTTACTTTTTTTATTCGAAGCAATTCAATAAAATACACAAGATTCACCCAGAATGGTGGGTGCAACAGCAATCCCGAATATTCTATGAATTTTATTAGCATTAATAATTAATGCATGATTTGCCTAGTATTTTTCCTGCTGTGTTCTCTGCTGAACTCTCATTATTGACATGACATGACGGCTGAGTGTTCACTCTCAGCAGAGTAGCATGAATCTCCGTGCAAATATTGATACATGCACGAAGTACCCACACATGCTATATCACTCTCTGACAAAGAGAGTCTCGCATCGACGTGCTTTGGTTAGCCCAATCGAGCATCCATAATTTCCTTAAGGGAAATCTAGACTGTCCATGTCAGTCTCAGAAATGATCATGGCCACACAAGTTGGCCGCACAATTTAACAATCCTAGCCAAACTCTGGCACGAATAGGCGATTACCGTGATGACCACCGACGAGACCACTTACGCCCTAGCCGGTCGGGCATCACACGAACATCTCCTAGCACCGTAAAACGCCAACCCTAAGTGCCATGCTGCTTCGTGGAGAATCGATCGAACATAGACCGCTCAAGGCAGTCTGAAAACAATCACGACCGTCCAACTTCGCCAGCCTGGTTGGACGGATTAGATCATTCCATGAATTATTAGGAAATCGCTAATTCACACGTTGGCGGGCCCACTCTCCCCATACCTGATCGGTTTGCTCACGGCATGGTCATGGAGCAATGAACGATTGCTCAAAATATGGTGGGCGTAATGCTTTCGAAAGTCGTGGAAGTCCAGTAGCGTCTTAAATCGATCACGACCATCTAACTTAGCCAGCCTATTTGGATGGCTTAGATCGCATTTGGGACCATCTAATTAGGGTTTGCGACAATGCACATCTGTCGTAGTTCGATCATGACCATCCATCTTCACCAACCTAAACGGAGGGTGTAGATATAGATTCAAGAGGTCCCAAGGATGTCAACATGATCACCGTGGGCCCACCTTTGCGTGTGTCCGGCCGGCCTATGCAGACTAAGGCCTGGCTCCTCGAAACCCTCGCTCAAAGGTGACATGCCAAACAAATTTCAAATCATTTGCGGCAATGTATTTCTGCCGCAAATCGATCACGACTACTCATCTTTGCTGGTCAAATTGAGAGGCCTAGATCGAATCTTTATGGGACCGAGAGGTATAGGCATGCACGCCGGCAGACCGTCTCCACGCATGCCTGGTCGGTCCCACCAAAATTAGCGCCTATGCTTGGATTCGATCACTCCAAAGAGGGGATGCTTGCGCAAACGGCAGCAAACATGCGCCGTAAATCATCTCGTCTGTCCAACTTTTCCAGCTTGGACGGATAGCTTGGATTAGGAGTTAGGAGACAAATAAAATGCCTCAATGATCACCGTCCGCCACTCTGTTACATGGAGTGATCGACCAGATGGTGTCCCGCCTACGCAGCCTCCAAATGATCACTCGAAGATGGTTGGACGTGTTGTTATTTTAAGACGCTTAATCCGCGACTTGCTCTATCAAGCTTTAAAACAGCGATGCTTTATGCATATCGATTGTTTTGAGTTGCTTGCTTTAAAACGATGAATTACATGCATCGAGCATACACGATATTTCACAAATATCAACTCCTTAAATAACTTAGTTATTTAACCTAATAGCACCATATGATATTTCCTGCGGCGGGTCCCACAACTCGACCCACTCATTCGAGACATCAAACATGTCACAAACTGGGGGATACTTACTGGGGTATTGGTATGGCGGTTTACATCGTGCGGCATGCAACGTGTCCATTACGAGAATGTGTCTGGAAGCATGGATGGTTAACGATGATGAGGAAAGTGGGCAAATGCATGATCGTGTGACAATCACCTACACGACCCCACTACTCCATCACTTAACTTCCTCCACTTCCTACGAGATGGGGATTGTGCTCAAATGACTTGTATAAATAGGTTCTTCGACCTATCTTCAAACAACACAGAAAAAACCAAGTGTTGTCACGTATCCAAAAAACACCCAGGACTGATAACTTACATTGTGCAAGCCAATTCAATATTCTGATACAAGTCATAAACATCCAGCACCTTCATAATCTCAACACCTTCTTCGCTTCCCTCCCTAAGATTAACTCCATCTCCTTTACTTTGCGACCGAAGCAAGTCTGGAGCAGCCATTTCTTGGTTTAGGCCAGAATTATATAGATTGACCTCTCGAATCAAAAGCACTCTCGTGCAGTGCATTTGTTTAGGGTTTAGATTCGTTTCTCATCCACACACACCCAAATTTACCAAAAACAACAGAAACAGTTTTCACCCATAAATAATTGGCGGCCACAGTGGGCGGCTAATCTCTCGGTTGTGAAGTCAATTTCTTTAATACCCAATCCTATTTGGTTAATTTCGAAATGGTTGGTCTTAGGACTCCCCCAACAATTTTAAATCCTGGTCGAAGTTCCTCCAATGAAGATACCCCTCTTCCCAATGGTGTATCTGATGGTGTAACCAGAAGAATCCCAACATTAATCGAGTTAGCACAGGTGCAGGAGATTCACACGGAGAACATGGACCTGATCAAGGAAATAATAAACGGCGTACTCGATTTCCTCATCAAAATGACATCAGATATGAGCGGTTCTCTTGTCATGGAGATTTCTATATTGGGGACTGATCCTCCTCAAGTCAATAGTTTCACTATGAACCAGAGGCCAGTGGATCAGGAAGCGGCTTATCTAGTGGAAAGTTTATGCGAACCTTTACACCTCTCGAAGAATCAACGGACGGAGACGTTTGTTGTAATCAACCAGATAGCCCTGGACGTGCATTTGACTCCTTTGCGTCCAGAAGCCTCAAAAACACCAGAGATGTCTGTGAATAATGTTACATTTACATAAGAAGACATGATGGCGGAAGAAGGTCATAACCGGGCCCTACATGTTACTTCACGCATCAAGGATTCAGAGTTCAAGAGGGCCCTCATCGATACAAGAGCGTATTCGAATGTGATTACTCTCAAGACACTCAGGATGGCCAAGGTTTGCCCAAGCAAGATCATGCGACAACCTACCACGATGATATACTTTGAAGGAAACCAAACAAACACGTATGGGTATGTCAATCTGAATTTATTTGCAGGGCCTATCCAATCAAAGGTGAAATTCGAAGTCATAGAAAAGGATCCGGACTACCATATGATACTGGGGAGACTATGGATTTATGATAATAGGATCGTCCCCTCAACATATCACCAATGCCTGAAGACTATGTTGAATAAAGAAGTCGTTTGTATTCCTGCATCATTGTCTCCTTACGCACCAATATATGGAGTGGAATTGCTTGAACCGAGGGAAACTTCGCGCGAAGAATCAGAAAAAGTTCATTGCATCCCACTCCCCACGTGGGCGTCAATCTAGGAGGAGGACCGACTTGCATCATTGAAGGCTAAGTCCCATGATGCATCTTTGCTGACAAGGCGTCCCGATTCTTCTTCATCATGTGAAGTCGTGACCCACGCTCACACTAAGAGGGAACGAACTTTTGTGGCAAGCCGTGATCATAAAGGAAAAACCATGTACCGACGCCGATGTTAGCAATTAGCATGGGAGACTGTTACCCAGTCTCTCCGCCCAACGGAATACTACAACAATGACGGGACACAAGAAGAAGTGCTAGATGTTCCACGACAACTGCAAGATGGAACCAACTCCACAACTGATGAGCTCGAAATCGTTAACATTGGGAATGAGGAATCTCCTAGGCCTATCTCCATCAGCTCAACCTTGTGTACAAATGAACGCATAAAGCTCGTGGAACTTCTCAAAGAATAAGAAAAATTGGACGTATGAAGAAATGCCCAGTTTAGATGAAAAATTGGTCACCCATCATCTGCATGTCATACCTGGATCCAAGCCGGTAAAACAATCTCCAAGGAAATTCAGGCACGAGGTAGAAGAGCAAATCAAGACTGAGATTCAGAAGTTGCTAGCTGCTGGTTTCATTAGACCCATTCATCATCCGACCTGGTTGGCTAATATGGTTTCGGTAAAAAATAAAAATGGACATATCAGGTGTTGCGTGGATTTTAGAGCCTTGAACAGATGCTTCCCCAAAGACGATTTTCCCCCACCTAACATCGACATGCTAATAGATGCTACCAGCGGACATGGCATGTTCTCCTTTATGGATAAATATAGTGGTTACAATCTAATAAGGATGTATGAGCATGACGCAAGTAAGACAACTTTTCGAACTCCTCTCAGAAATTTTTACTATACTGTAATGCCATAAACGCCGATGCAATGTATCAATGCGCTATGACGGCAATCTTCCATGACATGATGCATAGGCAAGTTGAAGACTACGTGGATGATATAGTAGTCAAATCAAAAACTCAGGTGGACCATGCAGGAGTCATATGTCAAGTGTTCGAAAGATGTTGTGAATACAAATTAAAGATGAACCCTTTGAAATGCGCTTTCGACGTTTTTTCAGGATTTTTTTTGAGATTCCAGGTAACTGCTGAGGGGATCAAAGTGTACCCATCCAAGACTCAAGATATCCTCATGATGCCGCCACCGCGAACTGTGAAGGAGCTCCAAAGCTTTATGGGCAAGGTGAACTACATTCGACGTTTTATACCTGGTTTAGCCCAACTCGTTGCTTCATTCACCCCCTTGCTGAAGAAAGGAGCAGGTTTCGTCTGGACTGCACTACAACAAGAAGCATTTTAGAGGATTTAATGAATATTTTCATCTCCAGCCATCATGAAGTCTCCCATCCAAGGAAGACCGCAATGTCTCTACAATGCCTTCAGTGATACCGCCGTCGGGGCTTTGGTCGCTCAAGAAGATGATGAGGGAGTCGAACATCCTATATACTATTTTAGTCTAATATTGAGAAATGCTGAACTCAGATATCCCAAGGAAAAAAAGGCATGCTTAGCCCTAATTCATTCCATTCAGAAGTTCAGACATTACCTGATAACCAATAAGGTGGAACTTGTATCTAAATCTGATCCTGCAAAGCTTTTGCTTTCAAAACTCGCAAGCATTGCTATCTCAAGCTTGTTTTTCAAGTTTAGTGATCAAAACTATAAGTCTTGATTTCTAGTCTACTTATAGTAATGTCTCGGACTAGGATAGATTGTGTAGTTAAGCTTTAGATTTCATGGTGTTCATCGATTGAAGACGAAGAACTAATAAGGCGAGCTTGTGGAACTTCATTAACAAAAGGTATGTGAAGACTGAAACTCATCTATTGATAGACACATTTTTGTGTCTGAATTGTCCTCAGTATCTCTATTGTTAGTGCTTGATTTTGTACTTATTATGGTGTTTTTATGTTTGTGTAGGTGTTTTTGGAGAAATATACTTGTGTGGAAAAAGTTGCTCAAAAAGTGCTATTTGGACCCCCGGAGAAAATTACTAAAGGAACCCTCACTTTGGATAAGGGGTACCTCAGTTGGGCACCTGCTATTCGCACCCCCAGTTTCATTACGGGGGACACCATCTTCATCATTTGAATTTCCAGTTTGGCGGGAAACTGTTCACAAACTATGGCAGAATTAGGGTTGACGATTTGAGCTTGTTGCAGTGAGACTAAAGGGATGGAATTGATTGGGTATGTTTCTTTGGGCTAGACAGGGATGGTAGAGGTGTTATTTTCGATCCATTTTGGCTGGATAATCCGAGAGAAGAAAATAGATCTACAGGTTCACGAGAGAGATATTTCACGGGATTGCATGAGTTTTGGAGAGTTTAAACGAGTTCTGCACATGTTTCTTGACTCGAGCAACAGTTTGGAGCATGACAGAAATAAATAAGGAGAGTTTGCAGTTGTAAGACGCATGCAGGAGAAGAAAAAGGAAAGAATATCTTCCCGTATCTGGCACAGTAAATGGGGATTATTCCGGAGTTATCACAATGATTTTGAAGCCATGTCGAGTATAAAAAGGCATGTTGGAGAATATAGAGGGGTCGCGGAGAGTTTGTGAGAGTTTAGAACACTATAGAGCCGGAAAAAATCGAGTTGCAGAGAATTGCCATTGCTGTTGCTGAAGAAGGAATGAAGAACATAAGACGCTACAGAACCGTTGTTCATCTACAATGACAACAACAAACCACTGAGGGTCACAGTACTATAGTGACAGTGACACTACCAAATTATCGTTCTCTGTAACAGTATTTTGCAACAATTATAAGCATTGCAAACACCCAGTTTTAAGCATTTTCACTATATTTCATCTTTGTACACAGTTTGAGCAATGAAATCAACTTTTGAGCGTGTTTCCAACATGATGATGAGCTAATTCTCCCACAACCAAGGAAATGAGGAAGCTATTTATGCATGAATAATTGGTAAACATTTTATTTTCTCTAATTTACAATTTATAATTCACTCAATCACTGTTTTTGCAGAGTTTTAAATTATTTGCATAATTTTCTTAATTAGTTGTGATTCAATTTGATAGGTTATACATTGTTTAGTCAATTGATAATCTATGCTTACGGAATACAATTAATATTTGAGAATATGCCTGATTATTTGTGAATTAATAAACAATGGTCTTAAAAGATAATTAGAGTTTTGGGTTATTTACCATCATTCATTCATGTGTGTAATAGTGGAATCAGTGTCTTGGTTATTTCTAATATCTTGAAATCAATTTTGCATTAAGTTTTCTTTATTTTTAAGTTTTATAAGTCTAAAATCTGTTGCTTTCACAAGTCTCAATGAACCTATTACTACAACATTATTGAGAATACATCAATTTTCGCCGCCTTGTAATTCCTTGGAGGCCTTGGGTATCAAAGCTCCACTAAGCTTCCCTCGTCTCTATTCAACTTATGTTAACTCAAATTGATTCCAGAGGGGTTTGCTTAAATTGTAAAGAATTCCCTTTCGAAGGATTAAAAGTTGGTCTAGAAACAATCTAAGTGGAGCCATCATGCTTTTTGTTTGCTAGAATTTAGTAGGTTTGCTGTGGTGGAGTCAGCCTTATTTTTGTTTGCATAGAACTTCCCTTCCTTTTAGGACTTTTTTTTTTCTAGTGTATGCCCGAGGTCATTAGAGAACGGGCTTGGAAAATAAATATTCTAGGTCGTTTGATTAGTGATAAACCTAGTAGTTCTTCTTGTAAAGATGAGGAGCTCGAGGACTCTTCTTTTGAGAGCCCCATTTTTGGAAACTCCAGCTTTGAAAACTTGACAATTAGTGAAGAAAGTACTCCAAGTCCTTTGGTAGTTCCAGAAATGGCAACTTTGAAAGCTTTGTTAAACCAAATTAGGACCTCTCGTCCGTTATGTATCAAGTTAGCTGAAACTGAGGCAAATTATGAACTGAAACCTGGGACCCTACAGATGCTCCCAATCTTTTTAGGGAAAGAAAGTGAAAACCCCTATTTTCATATTAGGGAATTTGAGGAAGTTTGTAGTACTCTGAAAATTAAAAACCTAGATGATGATGCATTGAAACTTAGGTTATCCCCATTTTCCTTAAGAGATAAAGCTAAATCGTGGCTATATAGTTTGCCTTCTGAGTCAATTGAAACTTATGACCAACTTACAAGAGGGAGAATATTTATATAGGTATTTGGAAAGGTTCAATGACTTAATAGCTCAATGTCCTCATCATGGTTTAGAAAAGGTTAGGCTAGTTCAGATCCTCTACGAGGGTTTAGATTATTCGACAACAACCTTGGTTGATTCCTTATGCACAAGTGGGTTTGAGAATCAAACTGTTGATGAGGCGATGACATTTTTGAATGAAATTGACGATAAGACCCAACAATGGGAAAATAGTAAGGAACCCCAAAAATCAATTCTTCTAAGTAGAGGAAATGTCAATAGGGTAGAAGGATCTTATGAGTCTGATGCTAAAATAACAGCCATAGCCAAAAGGTTAGAAGCCTTAGAATTAGGTCATTCTAGTGGTAGTAGAATATAGCCTTTTTGGGAAGGCCATACTGTTAATGATCAAGCCAATGCTCTTTATAATAATACTAGATTTGATAATCGTCAGAAGTTTGACCCTTATTCGGAAACCTATAACCCTGGCTGGAGAAACCATCCAAACCTTTCTTGGTCTAAGGGCTAGAATCAAGGTCAGTCTAGTAACTCTCAGGTTCCCCCAGGTTTTGGCTATATTAAGAATCCTTCCGCTCCAGCACAGTTCCAGAACCTTTCAGATAAAAAGATTCTGAGTTTAGAAGAGTCACTTGCTTTGTTAACTCGTAACACTGTGGAGTTTCAGCAATCTGTTGCTCAAGGCTTAGAAGAAAATAAGAGAATAGGTCAGGCTAACTCTCAGGCTATTTCTAATTTAAAAACCCAGGTTAGTCAGATAAATGAGTCTTTGAGAGAAAGAGGTAAGTTTCCTAGTCAAACTCAACCCAACCCTAGAGGAATTAATGAAATAGGTGAAAGACCATACGATCATGTGAATGCTATTAAAACCCTTAGGAGTGGTAGAGTGACAGACAACAAGGTTTCCATGCCTGATAGTGAACATGTTATAGTTCACCCTTCTGAACCAGAAACCGAAGAGACTGATATAGTCTCTAAAGAGACCGATGAGGTTCCTGATAAGCCCGCCTTTGTTCCTAGAGCCTCATTCCCACAGCTGCTAGTTCCAACTAAGAGGGAGTCTACCTTTAATGATATATTGGAGGTTTTCAAGTAGGTAACTATCAACCTTCCATTATTATATGCAATTAAGCAGATTCCCGCTTATGCCAAGTCTCTTAAGGATATGTGTACGTGAAAGCGAAATATTAGTGTCCAGAAGAAAGCATTTCTAGCTAGTCATGTGAGTTCTATTATTCAGATTACCACTACTCCTAAGTATAAAGACCCAGGGTCCCCTGCTATTTCTTGCACAATAGGTAAATACCGTGTTGAAAAAGCTTTGCTTGACTTAGGAGCCAGTGTGAACCTACTCCCATACCATGTGTACCTTAAGCTAGGACTTGGTGAGATGAAACCTACCCAGATGACACTCCAGTTAGCTGATAAGTCCTTTAAAATTCCCCATGGTGTAATCGAGGATGTTCTTATAGAGGTCGACAAGTTTGTATATTCAGTGTATTTTGTTATCCTAGATACCCAACTTGTCCCTGACCCAGAGAACCAAATACCAGTGATTTTAGGTCGCCCATTTTTAGCTACATTCAATGCGATCATTAACTGTCGAAATGGTATTATGATTTTGTCTTTTGGTAATATGACTATTGAGCTGAACATTTTTAATATATTTTTTTTGCTAAACAATATTAATATTAATCACCAAAAAATTACAAAAGGTTTTTTACAGTTCACATGAACTATCTCAAAGAAAGAAAATCAAAAGCAAAAGAAAGAACTGAAATATAATTTCTATTTGACTAATTATAGGAATACCTAAAATATTTCTTATCTGGATATTCAAGAGTACCTAAGAAAGTTGGTTTGGTGTCAAAATGATCTTCTCTCCTTTGGCAAGTCTAGCTCCCTTTTTTTCAAGGTTATCATTTGAATGATTAACTTCTCTGAAGTTGTGAGTGAATTTAAAAGTAAGAATGCTGGAACAAATCTTCTGCCATCTAGGTTGAGAAAACCATGGGATTTTCTTGGCCTGGAAAGCTTGTATTACTGAGTTAGAATCTGTTCTAAAGCATAGATGCATAAATCCTTGAGAAATTGCCCATTCACCTGCATTTATTACTGTAAAAACTTCTGCATAATAGTTTGTTGATACCCCCAATCCACCTGAAATTACAACTAAAAATTCACCAGAACTACTTCTCCCAATGAAACCATATCCAGATATCCCAGGATTACCCCTGGAAGCTCCATCACTGCATAATAAAACTTGATTTAATTTGGAGAAAGTAAAGTAAACTTCCTTGACTCTGAAGTGCTTAACTTGTCTACTTTTAAGACCAAAAAATTTCAGAACTTGCAAGTCAAAAGAAGAATTCCACATAGTTGATTTCATTCTTACTTGGCTTTCTTCAGTAAGTTTTAAAACTTTTTTCTTGATACTTTCAGCATTGCAAGGGGCATCTTCAAACATACATTTGTTTCTATTGTGCCATAATTCTCTCATTGTGATGAAAGAAGCAATCTTCCAAATCTCTTTAACGGCAGGGCTTTTACTATTTGCTAAAGATAGAAGTTCATCAAATGACTTGGGATTGATAAAGTTAAAGACTCCACACAACCAACTCCAAATTATTTGGCTGAAGTTACAATGCCATAGCAAGTATTCTTTAGTTTCTTCATCCCTCTTACAAAATACACATCTTGATGCTAACTGGATTTTTTTTTTTTTTTTTAAGTTATCATCTGTTGCACATATGTTTCTTTCCAGTTTTCATACATTTGCAGATATATTTGGGTGAATTGAGGAATGCCATACCTTTTTTGTCCATTGCACTGTAGGGAATCTTTCTCTTATTATTTCTACTGCTGATACAACTATGAATTCTCCTGTGTGGGTTCCAGTCCATATTCTTCTATCTGCACCACCACCAATTACAGGTAGATCATTGACCGCAATCATTGCCAACATCTCACTTGGGATTACCCATTCACCATCAAGTATTAAATCAGATACTTTCATTAGTGGAAATTGTTGAATAAAAGAATTTTCTAGATACAACTCTTTTAATGATTTCTCCAGTTCCCATTTCTCATTCCAAGATGAAATGTATGATCCATCACCCACCAACCATCTTGTGTTGTCTTGCATATCATATATAACCCATTTTATACCAGGCCAAATAGAAGATTTCTTGTAATATGATATCCATTCTCCTTTTTTATTTTGAAATTTGACTTGAAAGAATTTAGACCATTCATCTGTACCATTCTGCATCTTCCAAAATAGATTCATTAGAAGAGCTTTATTAATTTTTTCCAATCTCCTTAATCCCAGACCTCCTTCAGTTAATGGTGAACACACTTTATTCTATTTTAAAGTAATGCATTTCCTAGTAGCAGGGTCTCCATACCAAAGAAAATTTCTAATTATTCTTTCACATTCATTCAATACTCTTTTGGGCCACTTATAAACTGACATATTGTATACTAGTAAGCTACTAAGAACAAACTTCACTAGCACCACCCTCTCTTGAAAAGATAGTAGTCTCCATTTCCAACCAACCAATCTGTCTTGCATCATTTCAATACCACCCCAAATATGAGAAGCTTTAATACATCCTGGAGTTAACATAACTCCAAGATATTTGTCAGGGAATTCTGCCAGTGGAATGCATACTTCCTCTGAAATTTGAATTCTTCTTCTATCACTATTGCCCCCAATGAAGCATTTACTCTTCTACGAACTAATCATTTGACCTGATGCTGCTTGATATAAATTTAGAGACTCCATTAGTATTTTAGTATTTCTCTTATCTCTATTGCAGAAAAGGAAAATGTCATCTGCAAAGAATATGTGTGATGGTTGGGCTCCATTTCTATTTACCATTGTCTTAAATTTTCCTATATTAACCAGCTGAGTGATATTTCTACTTAAGACACCTTCTGCAATCACAAAAATAAGGGGAGACAAAGGATCACCTTGTCTCAGTCCTATCCCCACTTGGAAATAACTCTCTGGTCCTCCATTTACTAAAACTGAAATTCTGGCAGAATTGAGTAAAGTTTGTAGCCAATTTATACTATTATCTGAAAAGCCAAATTTACTCATTACTTGGAACAAAAATCTCCAACTAGTGAGTCATAGGCCTGGGTTATATCAATCTTAAGACCAAAGTTTCCTCCCCTTCTCTTAATTTCCAGTTCATTGATCATTTCAGAGGCAAGTACTATTTTTTCTTGGATAGTTCTCCCTTTTATAAAAGCTCCTTGTTGAGGGGATACTATTTTATGAATAATGCTTCCCAATCTTGTAGCCCATATTTTGGTGAAAATCTTGAAGCTGAAATTCATTAGACCTATTGGCCTATATTGCTTTGTTTTTTTTTTTGCATTGCTCACTTTAGGAATTAGCTTCAAAAAATTAGCATTCAAACCTGAAGGGATGAAGTCTCTCTGCCAGCGGTATTGTATTGCATTTATCAGATCTGAACCAATAGTTTCCCAAGCAAATCTATAAAACTATCCAGCAAATCCATCTGGTTTAGGTGCACTGTGAAGATTCATATCAAATACTGCATTATTTATTTCTTCTGCTGATGGAATAGAGGTTATCATCTTGTTGTCTTCTTCACTCACAACTTTAGGGATGTTATCAAAAAAATTGTCTTCAAAATTAACTTCTTGATGCTTAAATTTATTCTCAAAATGATTGACAAGAACTTCTGAAATCTCCTTTTGATCTGAGATGATATTACCTTCTTCATTTTCTAGTTCAACAATCATATTCTGAGTCTGTATTTATTTTAAGATAACATGGAAGATCTTTCAATTTGAGGCTCCATCTTCAAACCACATTACTCTTGATTTCTGTTGAACTATATCCCTTTGTTGTTGAGTAAGTACTTCTAGCTTTCCTCTTATTGTTACCAGCCTGTTAAGTAAAAAATTGTTATCAGGTGAGTCATCTGAATCAAGGGAGCAAGATATAACTTCTTCTTCTGCTTCTTTGAGATTCTTATTCACATCACCAAACACAGACCAATTCCAAACTTTTATATCTTGTTTTAATCTTTTAAGTTTACTCATAAAGATAACTACTGCATTCCCTTGTACCTCTGGATTCCATGAAGTTTGTATCAATTTTAAAAATTCTGGATGAGATTTCCATACTTTGAGAGCTTTGAAAGGAGTATTTACTGGTTTAGATATATTGGCATTTGCTCCAAATAAAACATTGTGATCAGAAATTCCTCTAGCTCCCACTTTATAATCCAAACTAGGATACAAGCCAAGCCATTTATCATTGAAGACTGCCATGTCAAGATTACAAACAATTCTCTTTTTACCAGCTCTATTATTACTCCATGAGAAATTTAAACATGTTTTTGGTGCTTGGATTAATCCACTACTGTGAAGGCAGTTATTAAACTCCAACATTGACATTTTTATTGGTCTTAAACCTCCATTTTTTTCTTCATCCTTAATGACTGAATTAAAATCACCAATTTTCAACCATGGTTTATTCAAAGTGCTTAGATCTATCATCTCATTTCACAACTCTCTCCTTTGTACAGTCAGAAAAACAGCACGTACACTTGTAATTAGGGAACCTCCAATTTCCACTATGATTGATTGAGTTGTACTAGATATTAAAGTTGGTTATTGAATAGATGCACTCCATAGAATCCATATATTACCTTTTCTTGAATCAGTTGAGTTGTGGAAAGCTTCATAGTGCATACCTAGCAATCTTAACTTTTTACAAAAATTAGAAGAATATTTTACTTTTGGTTCTGCAAGAATCACTAAAGTTGGGCTAAAATTGTGAACTAACTTCTAAGTTTATCAGATGCCTTTTGTCTTCTTAGGCCTCTGATATTCCAGAAGACTACCTTCATTTGCTTGGTTGAGTTTGAGAAGAATTACTTCCTCTCAGAGTTTCTTTTTTGCCACTGTGAGAAACCAAACCAGAAGATTGATTCCTTGTTTGAATGATACTAACATGCTTTGTAGCCTTCTGTTTAGCTTTTGGAACTTCTTCTAAGACAACTCTTTTTTTCCACATGTGGAATAATATTCACCACTGAATTTACTGATGTAGAGCTTGATAATGTACTCAGAACTTTGTTAACACTTAAAACTGGAAACTCATTAGTTGAGTTTAAAATTTCTTCATTAAAGTCCTGTAAAACTTGAAATTTACCTGAATTGGGACTTGTGGAGGTTATTTCAGTTGACTGAATAGGAGGAATAATTGCATCTACTTCCTCATCACTTTCATTTAGAATCTCTTCAATACTATCTAGCATTTGTGTTGTGCCTGGAGAAGTGAAGCAAACCTTCTTAACAACATTATGGGCTGGAGTTGGTTCCTGTTGTTCTTGAGTATTCCATTGTAATCTGCATTCAGCTACATAATGACCAATATTCTTACAATTATGACAGTACTTTGGAAGTTTAGGGATATGTACTTCCTGCTCAAATCCCCCATACTTAGATTCAACCCATATTTTGCTGGGAATGGATTTTGCTAAATCAATTTCAATAAAAACACTTGCATAGTAACCTGCTTCTCTTTTCAAAGTTGTCTCATACACTTTAATAGGTCTTCCTAAAGTTTTTCCCATATGAAGTATAATTCTCTCCTTCCAGTACTCTAAGCTTAGACCAGGAAAGTTTACCCATACAAATATTGATGAATATTTTTGAGTTGCAGGGTTAAAATTAGGTTCCCATACTTTAATATTAAGGTTTTGATTTTCAACAACCCAATCACCAGACCAAATATACTTATTGTCAGGTTCATTATCCAATTTGATTATAAAGAAACCTTTTCCAATAGGAATTAGTTAAACAATACCCTTTAAACTCCATTGTCTCCTTAAAGCTGTTTCTTTTACTTTAAATTTAAGCTTCACAAAGTCCAACCTCCCTATTAAACTGTGTTTTCATTCATCTAAACTATCATCAATAATATCATACAAGGATGGAGAGTCTCCATGTTTACCACACTCTGGAAGATCTGAAATAATTTTTGATGTTGTTCCAAAATTTGAATCATAATTTGAAGTTTTGGATCCTGAAACATATCCCATTTCTGTTTGAGTTTGCTGAGTTTCTGATATATTTTTGCGATCAATTTATGTAAGAAGTCTCAGAATTCAATACACCAATCATCGGAACTAATTAATAATGTAAGAATTACCTGAAATTAAATGTAAGATCGAAGAAACCTGAGATTTCGATGACCTATTTGTGATGATTTTCTCACTGAGTTAGGCACCGATTCGCAGAGCTCTTTTTGTTGGGTCTGGCTTCCTAAAATATTTTTAATATTAGTAATTTACCCTCTGAACTAGATGACTCGAACATAGAAGAGGTAAACATGATAGGAACATTAGTCGAGGAGCCATTACCAAACACTTTGTTAGAAGATCCATTGGAGAAATGCCTAGCTCACTTTGGGATTGATTTTGATGATGATAATGTGATTAATGAGGTGAATGCTTTGTTAGATTCAACCCCTTTGTTAGACACCAATAATGGATGGAAACCTAAGTTCGAACCACTACCATTTTCTAAGTCTACCCTAGTTCCTTCGTTAGAAGAGCCTCCTAAGTTGGACCTTAAAAAACTACCAGATACCTTGAAGTATGTGTTTTTGGCCCATCTAAAACTTTACCTGTAATTGTAGCATCCGACTTGGATAGTGATCAAGAAAGTAGGCTAGTAACCATCCTTCAAAACAACAAGGAAGCTTTAGGGTGGACCACAGCAGACATTAAGGGTATAAGTCCCACTATTTGTATGCATCAGATCTATTTAGAGAGTGATATCAAACCTTCTAGGTAGATGCAATGTAGACTGAACCCTAATATGAAAGAATTAGTTTGAACCAAGGTTCTTAAGTTGTTAGATGCATGCATTATCTACCCCATTTCAGATAGTAAGTGGATCAACCTCATTCAGGTTGTTCCCAAGAAATCTGGTATTACTGTAGTCCAGCATAAGAACAATGAGTTAATCCCAACCCAAGTGACCACGGGTTGGCATGTTTGTATTGACTATAGGAAATTGAAAAAGGTCACTAGGAAGGATCACTTTCCCCTTCCCTTTATCGACCAAATGCTAGAGAGATTAGCTGTACATAGTCATTACTGCTTTTTAGATGGCTAATCAGGCTATAATCAGATCGTTATTGCCCAAGAAGACAAAAAAAAAACTACTTTTACATGTCCCTTTGGTACCTTTGCGTATAGACGCATGCCTTTCGGGCTATGTAACGCCCCTGCGAATTTTCAGCGTTGCATGATGAGCATATTTTCAGATATAGTAGAAAAGTTTTTAGAGGTCTTTATGAATGACTTTTCAGTATTTGGTTTGTCATTTGATGAGTGCTTGCATCATTTGTCATTAGTTTTGACTAGGTGTAAGGAAAAGAATCTAGTGCTTAATTGGGAGAAATGTCATTTCATGGTTCGTTCAGGAATTGTTTTATGGCATATCATATCTTCTAAGGGTATTTAGGTAGATAAAACCAAAGTTGACCTTATTAAGACTTTACAGGTCCCAAAAACCGTAAGAGATATTAGGTCATTCTTAGGGCATGCGGGTTTTTATCGCCGATTCATTAAGGATTTTAGCTTGATTTCTAGACCTCTTTGCAATTTGCTTGCAAAAGATGTTAAGTTTGTCTTTGATGATGCTTGTTTAGAGGCTTTTGAGAAGCTTAAGACGTTACTAACTACCGCCCCCATAGTCCAGGCACACAACTGGAACCTACCCTTTGAGATCATGTGTGATGCTTCAGATTATGTGATTGGTGTTGTGCTAGGTCAGCGAGAAAACAAATTACTTTATGTGATTTACTATGCTAGAAAAACTCTGAATGAAGCCCAGTTGAACTATACCACTACCGAGAAGGAACTGTTATCCATTGTGTTTGCCTTAGACAAGTTTAGACCCTATCTCTTAGGTTCTAAGGTCATAATATATACTTATCATGTTGCTTTGAAATATCTCATGTCTAAGAAGGATACAAAACCTAGATTGATTATATGGATCCTTTTTTTGCAAGAATTTTCTCCAGACATTAGAGACAAAAAGGGTGCAGAAAATGTAGTAGTAGACCACTTGTATAGGTTAGTTATTGATTCCCCTGATGATCCCCTTCCTATAAGGGATAGCTTTCCTGATGAACAACTATTATTTGTTACCCAATTACCTTGGTATGCGAATATAGTGAACTATCTTGTTACTGGTCGATTGCCCCAACATTGGGGTAAACAAGATCGTTCTAGGTTTTTAGCCGAGGTCAAGCACTTATTTTGGGATAATCCTTATTTGTTTAAGTATTGTCCAAACCAGATTATTAGGAGATGTATACTTGAGAGTGACCAGAAAAGTATTATTTCCTTTTGTCATGATCATACTTGTGGGGGTCACTTTAGTGCTAAGAAGACCGCTGCTAAGATATTACAGTGTGGATTCTATTGGCCTTCGTTGTTTAAAGACTCCCACAGTTACTGTGTTACTTGTGAAGGTTTCCAGAAATTAGGAACCATTTCTCGTAGGAACATGATGCCCTTGAACCCTATTTTAGTTGTTGAGGTCTTTGATATGTGGGGTATTGACTTTATGGGTCCGTTTCCTAATTCTTTTGGTAACCTATATATCCTTGTCGCTGTAGACTATGTATCTAAGTGGATTGAGGTAGTTGCGTGTAAAACGAATGACCATAGGGTTGTGATTGAGTTCTTGAAAGATAATATACTTACACGTTTTGGTACACCGCGAGCTATAATTAGTGATGGATGGTCACACTTTTGTAATGGACCTTTTAGGCTTTTGATGAAGAAATATGGTATTACACATAAGGTAGCTACCCCGTATCATCCACAGACTAGTGGTCAAGTAGAGGTTTCCAATAGGGGGATTAAACATATATTAGAGAAAACAGTTAATCCTAATCGGAAAAAATGGTCGTCTAGGATTACTGATGCCTTATGGACTTACCGTACTGCGTTTAAGACCCCCATTAGAATGTCACCTTATCGACTTGTGTATGCCAAGGCATGTCACTTACCTGTTGAGTTAGAACATAGAGCATATTGGGCTGTTAAGCATCTAAATTTTTAACTTGACAAGGCAGGAGCCCATAGGAAACTCCATCTCAATGAATTGGAAGAGATTCGTAGAGATGCTTACGATAGTTCTAAGGAGTATAAGAACAAAATGAAACTTGTGCATGATAGAAATATTTTAAGAAAGTCATTTTCTCCATGTCAAAATGTTATTCTGTATGATACCCGCTTGCATCTTTTCCCTGAGAAGTTGTTCTCGGTGGACGGGTCCTTTTATTGTTCGCACTGTCTTTCCTCATGGAGATATTGAGATCGAGACACCATATGGTAGTAGTTCTTCGAAGGTTAACGGTCAAAGATAAAAAAACGGGGGTCTAACAACCTCACCCAATATTTCGATTAGCAATCTGTATGGACAACTCCGAGATGTTTTTCTAGAGAATCAACTAGACTCAATCAATAGAAAATACTCAAGGAGTTATTATCTCAATCTCTCAATTTGAGAAAATGTGATTCATGAGTCTAATCAAAGGTGAACATGAACCAATCAATAAAATCAGACTTATATTCCCGAAGAACAGCTCAGTTTTATCAATCACCTCACAATAGTCTTAATTGACGCAGCGCAAAAAGATATTGTGGAATCACAAACGATGAGACGAAGATGTTTGTGATTACTTTTATATCTTGCCTATCGGATATAGAAATCTCAAGCCAATTATTACAATTATACTCGTATGATATAAACAGCAAGATCAGATCACACAACTACAAGAAAAGTAGTATCAGTATGGCTTCATAATCCGAATGAAGTCTTTAAGTCGTTAACCTGGTTTTAGAAGAATAAAACCAAAGGTTAAAGGAGAATCGACTCTAGATTAGCAAACTAGTAGCACACATAATGTGTGGGGATTAGGTTTACCAGTTTCTAGAGTTCTCCCTTATATAGTCTTTCAAATCAGGGTTTGCAATCAATGTTAGCTTAGTAACAAAGCATTCAATATTCACCGTTAGATGAAAACCTGATTAGATACAAGCTAATATATTTCAACCGTTATATCGAAAACTTAGCTTGCCATACACACGTGTACTTGACGATTTTGGGTTTGTGTAACCGTACCCAAACGTGTTCAATAGTTGGTTCAATATTAGTCAACCAAATGGTTATCCAAATGATAACTTTCATATCAACCATATTCTTCTTCACCATAACTAGTCCAAATGACTCAAATGAACTAGTTAGAGAGTTATTCAATTGCTATGAGATCTTATGTACAACACAAGATACAATTAAAGAAAAAATCATGTGATTCACTCGAATCAATTCATGATATATAAAGCCACGGTTTGCAATAGCATTCCTTAGATAATTTAGATAAGTTCACGAACATCGTTTTTAGACATAACCACACAAGTTCGCGGACTCAAGTTAACCGGTTGGAGTTCACAAACTCCAGCAGAAATTCTCGGGTTCAAGAACTTCCGTCAGTTCGCGGACTGAAACCGAGGTACAACTCTAGCATAAATTCTCGGGTTCGAGAACTACGCACGTTTGCGGACTGGGTTGACTGCTCAAGTTCCGGTTTTCACTTGATCAACAAAGTTCGCAAACTTCGGTTCAAGTGCTAAGGACTTATACATATATGTATTACCACAACAATGTTTATATCCCCCAGTGTTTATATTGTCTAAACTCTCATTTCAATCATTTAAACATTCTCATAGGACGTCATATAGTTGTTATTCACAAACTAGTTTTCGTTAGAGCAATTTCCAAAGTGATTGAAACATAACATGACTTTCGTCACTAGGCAAAGATGAACTTAGCTAAAGCGAAAGCTTTACCAACACACATTTCGAGAAATAGATAAGCGAGATATACTCAGCTCAAAATGTCACATGTGTATATTCTTAGTCTATATAGTAATACGACTTTTGTCTCAAGATAGGAGATAGAGTAGATAGACTTTTGAGTGATTGATAAGTTCAAGTCTCCACATACCTTTTAGTCGATGAAGTTCCACTGGTTCCTTGAGTAGTCCTTCATCTTGTATGATGATTTCCATGGAGTTCTTAAGCTCAACTACACTTTATATCCTAGTCCAAGACCTTAGCTATAGTAGACTAGAAATCAAGACTTTATAGTTTTGATCACTAATATTGACAAGCATGCTTGAAATAGCAACGCATGCGAGTTCGACCGAGCAATGCTCTAACAATTTCCCCCTTTGTAAATTTTAGTGGAAAAACTATTAATACATATGTAATACAAAAAATATATAAATAAACTTTGTAGCTCCTATTTCACATGTCTAATCTTCAACAATACTCGAAATCTTCGTCACTTTCAAGTAGTCCAATGATCCCAAAGGTTGTAAGTTTAGCATCATCGTTGTTGAAAATCCGTAGCTATAACAATGAGAAAAGCATCGGTTCTCAATCATTGTTATGCAGTGTCATAGTATTATTACACAACGTCAAAGTCCAATTGCATCACAACTTCAACAACAATACTATGGTGATACTTCACTCCCCCTTAGTCAATATTCCATCTCACATGGAAACCACTCCCCCTTACATAATGATCCGAAAACCATATGTATTTGTAGTGTGAACTATATATTAATTCTCCCACTTTTTGTCAATAAAATTGGCAAAGGTACAAGAACATGATCCTATTGAAATTTCCATAAGAGATATTTCATGAAATGTGTATCATCTTGTTTAGATGCAATCATAAAGCCGAAGCTAAATGCATTCATCAAGGAGTTTATAAAGACGCAAGATAACCCCTCTAATATTCCACAGCAGCAATCCCCACAAATATTTGGCAATTAAGCCCAAGTTCAAAATATCTCTCCCCTATAATATGTCATTCCCTAAGGAACAACAAGAGCGACCTTAATTTCAAAAAGAAAAGAAGGATTTCTTTAGACTCAACAAATTACATACAAGTATGAATTTGGAATCCAACAAGAAATATTCAATCAAATTAACCAAAGCGAACCAAGATTAATTTGACTAAATATGCTCAACACAAGTAAACTTATGGAGACTTAATAAATCAATTAGATTAATCACAAAAAAAACTCGCAAATAATCTAATTGTCATACTCAACCAAACTAATTACAAGAGTAATCAATTTAATTGCCACACTCGACATAAGAACTTTCTATGGAGCAATGACTAAGTTAATCATAAAAATAATCATCCTAGTCAATCATGCTCAACATGAGAAAAACTTACGGAGTGCTAATTAAATAACCATGCTAGATGATTAATTTAGTTCAAAACTACTCGAAGTTGAGTGCCTTACGGAACACAACTAAGCTAATCACAAAATAATCAACTTTGGTTGTCTAATGCTCAACATAAGTCACAATACATAGTCTTACGGTAATACACAAAATATAGAACATGGAAGCTCAATTACTGCAGAATTCACAAGGATTCATTCTATGTTTCCATCACCATTGGCACAATGACACACAATAGACATAATTCTTGAATCACAAAATATTTTAACCTATCTTACATCAATAATTGACAATATATGCTTAACTTTTGTGTTTGTCAAAAGTATATTCATCCTTTTATCAATATTTGCATATCAATTCACGAACGACTTTACTTTTGACAAAATATGGGACAATCGAGTTCACGGACGTGAACACACATATCCCATCAAAATATTGCAATATATAAAACCATAAAGATTAATACTGCAACCATCATCTTCCAAACAAGTTTAGAATTTAAACCAATAAATCTAAAAATAAGAAGATGAAAAACATTGGATATAGATATGTGTAATCACAATAATGGATATTCCAAAAACACTAGTTATTCTTCTAAACAAAAGAGAAACAATAGAAGATTTACTAGACATTAAGAAATCATAGTTCATTAAGAACCTCATATTTCAATGAAGCCATCAAAGAATGTATCGATGATTTCCTTTATTCTCTTGACCGTAGACACACCATGTTCGTGAATTAGAACACTAACTTTGCGATCAACCCACCTGAGAAAGCTGTCTAGCTTTGGCACAGTCCATGGTAAGCTTCTTTTGATTCCGTATTATAATATTATGATTAGCAAGAATTCTGGCCTGACCATCTAACAGTTGGTTTATTTGCAATTGAATATTTGCAAACTCGACCCTTGAATCGTTCTGAAAACGAGTTAAACCCTTGACAGAATCAACAATCCAAGAATTGTGATCCTTTCTTTCAAGCATCTTCTTTAGAACAAGCTCCTGAATTGACTTACGTTCCTGATTATCTTCCTCCATATCAAGATGCACAATCTCTTGAGATCTTGCAGAGTTCTCCATAGATTTTAAGGAAAGAAGAACACAATATAGAACAAGTATATATGCGTTCGTCAACGAGAGTAGAAAACTCTGGTTTTCAAAACCCTAGATACTCACAAGAGAAGGAAGCGGATGTTCGTGGACTCCCAAATAAAGGACTCAAACAGAATTAATATATAACATACTTGAGTATTCCCTAATTATTTTCCTTGCACCTCTCAAGTTAGAAACAAGGAAATAAATACCTGGAATCAGGTAGTCGAGTGTAAGTTAATTCCACTATGATCATCGGGAAAAAAGTTGTATATATCATCTGACCGTTTGATCTTTGTTTTCTTCGCCTTTCTTCGGTTGGTGTTCATCCCTGAAGGATAATACATGGCGTTTTTAACAAATCCATCAGATGGCTTTCTCTGAGGACTATGTCTAGGACCTCTTGCAACTGGTTCAAGAGGATCAAAATAGATAGGCATCCATTTTCTTGGCTTAAATTTACCAGAAATATTCTTATTAGTACGGGGAAAGCTTTCCTTAGCAACACAAGAACTTATGCCATAATGCACTTGAGCCCTATGATGATTTCTAGAATAGAGATCATTTTTATAAGGTTTCTGGTTTCATGTGGGCATGTGATTCACTGCATTAGTCAACTAACTATTTGTTCCATTGACAGTGAAGAGAATCAAATTACGAAGCTTAGAAATTTATTTCCTTCTTGCAAAACAATGGATAGCATAGTGATTCCCTTTCCCACAAAAAGTACAGGTTCGTGGAGAAGAAGCAATAATTGGCACATGTCCTAACTTCATACCAATATGAGAAGACTGCAAGTTATGCAAACCGTTCTTGACACAATCTTCATCTTGAGAGCATTTCTTCATGTATACATAAGATTTTCTCCTTAAGACAGAGTTTTCCTTTTCCAAGGATTTACACTGTTCATGGGCTAGAGTAAGAGATGCACTTAGTTTCTCTTCTTCATCACGAAGTCTGTTGAGATCCGATGAATAAGTCTCTAGCAAACATTTTTCTCTAATTGAGTCCTCTTTAATAATATCCTCAAGAGCACTAATCCTTTCACGATGGAAAGTAGTTTCTTGAAGAAGTTTCTCAATATTCTTAGAGAAGGACTTAATGATGTTATAGAGATCACGTTCTCGATCAAGAGAATTTTCAAATTCATCAATAAGCTGATCATGATCATTAAAATCAATGTCTTCAGCTGTATGTTTTGAAATTATGGTGAGCTCCTTTTCAACTTCTGCCAGAGTGTCACATGCCTCATGAGAGGAAAAAATGTCATTATCACATTGAATATTTTTTCTACCTCGGGATTCGGAAGAATCAACTAAGGAATAATCCTTTGAGGTGTTTTCAAGACACTTGACATGATCAAAAACTTTAGGAGACATTTTGGTATGCGCAACAGAAATTTCGTCCACAGACTCAGATTGCACAAACACAGACTTGTAAGGTCTTAAGCGTGTTTGCCTGCTCTGATACCAATTGAAAAAGCGGGGTTCTAACAACCTCACCCAATATTTCAATTAGCAATCTGTATGGACAACTCCGAGTTATTTTTCTAGAGAATCAACTAGACTTAATCAATAGAAAATACTCAAGGAGTTATTATCTCAATCTCTCAATTTGATTTATTCAGGCAAATGTGATTCACGAGTCTAATCAAAGAGAGATAACTTGGATGGTACCAAAGACCAGTATCCAAGTATCAATCAATTTAAATCAACAACCAATAAGGTCAGATATTCTAATTGATTGAACAATGCACAACCTGTATTATTTCAATTATATAACAAAATATAATGCGGAAAAGAAATAACACAGACACCATAATTTTGTTAGCGAGGAAACCGCAAATGCAGAAAAACCTCGGAACCTAGTCCAGATTAAACATACATTGTATTAAGCCGCTATAGACGCTAGCCTACTCCAAATTAACTTCGGTCTGGACTATAGTTGAACCCCAATAAATCTCACACTGATCCAAGGTACAGTTATGCTCATACGCCTCTGATCCCAACAAGATACCGCGCACTTAATTCTCTTAGATGATCTTACCCACAACCAAGATTTGCTATGAACCAAAGTCGAAGACTTTAGCAAACAAATCAGTCTCACACAGAAAAGTCTACAAGATAGATAAATCTGTCTCCCATGAATAAACCTATGAGTTTTGTTCCGCCTTTTGATAAATCAAGGTGAACAGGAACCAATCAATAAAACCAGACTTATATTCCCGAAGAACAACTCAGTTTTATCAATCACCTCACAATAGTCTTAGTCAACGCAGCGAAAAAGGATATTGTGGAATCACAAACGATGAGACGAAGATGTTTGTGATTACTTTTATAACTTCCCTATCGGAGATAGAAATCTCAAGCCAATTATTACAATTGTACTCGTATTATAGAAATAACAAGATCAAATCACACAACTATAAAAAAAAAGTAGTATCGATCTGGCTTCACAATCCCAATGAAGTCTTTAAGTCGTTAACCTGGTTTTAGAAGAAGAAAACCAAAGGTTAAAGGAGAATTAACTCTAGCTTAGCAAATTAGTATCACATAGAATATGTGGGGATTAGGTTTCCCAGTTGCTAGAGTTCCCCCTTATATAGTCTTTCAAATCAGGGTTTGCAATCAATGTTAGCATAGTAAAAAAGCATTCAATATTCACTGTTAGATGAAAACCTGATTGGATACAAGATAATATCTTTCAACCATTAGATCGAAGACTTAGCTTGCCATACACACATGTACTTGACGATTTTTGGTTTGTGTAACCGTACCCAAACGTGTACAATAGTTGGTTCAATATTAGTCAACCAAATGGTTAGCCAAATGATAACTTTCATATCAACCATATTCTTCTTCACCATAACTAGTCCAAATGACTCAAATGAACTAGTTAGAGAGTTATTCAATTGCTATGAGATCTTATGTACTACATAAGAAATAATTGAAACAAAAACGATGTGATTCATTCGAATTAATTCATGAACTATAAATCCACGGTTTGCAATAGTATTCCTTAGATAATTTAGATAAGTTCACGAACACCGTTTTTAGACATAATCACTCAAGTTCGCGGACTGGATTCACAGACTCAAGTTAACCGGTTGGAGTTCACAAACTCCAGCAGAGATTCTTGGGTTCGAGAACTTCCGTCAGTTCGCGGACTGAGTTCACAGACTGGGTTGACTGCTCAAGTTCCGGTTTTCACTTGATCAACAAAGTTCGCAAACTTCGGTTCAAGTGCTAAGGACTTATACATATAAATGTTACCACAATAATGTTTATATCCCCCAGTGGTTATATTGTCTAAACTCTCATTTCAATCATTGAAACATTCTCAGAGGACGTCATATAGTTGTTATTCACAAACTAGTTTTTGTCAGAGCAATTTCCAAAGTGATTGAAACATAACATGACTTTCGTCACTAGGAAAAGATGAACTTGGCTAAAGCGAAAGCTTTACCAACATACATTTTTAGAAATAAATAAGCGAGATATACTCAACTCAAAATGTCACATGTGTATATTCTTTGTCTATATAGTAATACGACTTTTGTCTCAAGATAGGATATAGAGTAGATAGACTTTTGAGTGATAGATAAGTTCAAGTCTCCACATACCTTTTAGTCCATGAAGATCCGCTGGTTCCTTGAGTAGTTCTTCATCTTGTATGATGATTTCCATGGAGTTCTTGAGCTCAACTACACTTTTTATCCTAGTCCGAGACCTTAGCTTTAGTAGACTAGAAATCAAGACTTTATAGTTTTGATCACTAACATTGACAAACATGCTTGAGATAGAAACACATGCGAGTTTGACCGAGAAATGCTCTAACAAGAGATTGAAACCATTTTTAGAACCCATTCCTACTGGTGATGTTCAGGAGGTCCCTCTGGAGGACCCTGTTCACCCTTGATTGACCATCGAGGCGATTGTATGTTGTATATTAGTTTTTTATTCTCTCTTCACCCAGGTACTATCTTCCCGACTTCTCTCTTTACTGATTCCTCATGTTACTTTACTTTTTTTTCTTGCTCTTGCATTAGAAACATTAATGACAATGTTAGATTTAAGTTTGTGGGTGGGGAAGAAACTTTTTGTTAGCTTTTAGTTGCAATAAATAAACTCCAGAGCCTAGAAATTTATGCCTATTAAGGTTTGCACTAACCAATCTAAGTGGATGGAAGCATCTTGGTTGTAAGAGTTGAGGAACCAATCTGACTAGATGGAAACATCTATAGAGTCTATTCATAAAAGCACATAGACTCTGCTTAGTCGTTGAGTGCTCAACTGGAATTTCTGTTATGCGAATTTCACTGGTGTTGTTGCATAAGATTCTCATTATTCCAATGTTGATTCCATAATCAGCAAGCATTTGTTTCATCCATAGAAGTTGAGTACAACATGAGCATGCAATGCTGTATTCTGCTTCACATGTTGAGAGGGATTGTGAATTTTGTTTCTTGCTATGCAAAGCTACAAGATTCAGTCCTATATAGTGGAAACCCCATGATGTACTTTTTCTATCTTCCACACATCCTGCCCAATCTGCATTTGAATAGGTAGTAAGATCAGTGTTAGTATCAAAAGTGTAAGATAGACCATATCCCGCAGTGTGATTAATGTAGCGAATAATCCTTTTTGTAGCTGCGAGATGAGATTCCTTTGGATTTGCCTGAAATCTAGCACAACAACCAACACTAAAATCAATATCAGGTCTAGTAGCTGTAAGATATAAGAGCCTTCCAATGATAGATTGATCGAATTTTAGATAGTGGTAAGTAAGGTTGTCGCTCACTCGGACTTGATGAGATTGATTTTAAGAATTAATAAACTAAAATAAAAGAAAAATATATACAAAATATTATCACGGGATGAAGAAAGCTACTGGGACTAGGATTTCGTCGAATTCATAACATACGGTTCAATTTATTTATTCTCAACAATTAAATCTCAATAAATAAAATTCATATGGACTCTGATTTTGCCAAGGTAGATTCTCAAAAGATTAGTTGTAAATCCTAAGCATGGTGTATCAAAATATTTAAGCTAAGCATACCTCATCAAATTAAATAACAATCAATTAATTCAAATCATATTTCAATTAAAATTAGTGCAAAAGTCTTAAAAAGAATTAAATAATTTTACCCATGTATGAATTCGTCTTCCTCCGACGTCCTAATGTTGGGGTCTAGCTCCTCATGTTGTAGACACTCTCAAAAGATTATTTTATTGCTGGAAAAGTGTTTACAATGGTGAAAATGAAGAAAAATAACAAAAGCAACAACTTTGCTCTACCAAAACTCCCCTCCCAAATGTGATCTCTAGCTCTCTATTTATACACACAAATACACATTACTCAAATATATTCTTCCATAACTCCAAAATCTTCTTCTTTTTAATTAAAAATATTTCAGGAATTTTTCCTTCTATTTATTCTCTATATTTCTTTACTAAACCCATATCTTCTTTAATTCGCAGAATAAAATCCAAGATAAAATCTTCTAAGAATATCTTTCTTGTTTAATACAAGACAACTTCCTTTTTCTTCAAAACTTCCTGTTTATAAGGCAAGAATATATTCTTATGTTAAAGATAATAAATCCTTTACTGTGGAAACCAAATTTCCCGCCAATGTTCTTTTTGAAAATAAAGAAGACGGTGGTGCCCATATCCAAAGTGCAAGTGCCTTTATCAAAATTTCTGTATGCCTTTAGTAATTTTCTCCGGGGGGTCCAAATTACACTTTTTGAGCAACTTTTTTCACACAAGTGTATTTCTCCAAAAACACCTACACAAACATAAAAACACCAAAATAAGTACAAAATCAAGTACTAACAATAGAGACATTGAGGACAATTCAAACACAAAAATGTGTCTATCATAGATCGATAAAGCTTTTGATCCACATTTACTGCTTTCTCATCTCGATGTAGTTTACCTGTAGTGGGCATAAGAGTTAATTTATGGGTAGACTTATCATGGCCAAATATTGAGACGAGATCCTTAGCGTACTTCTCTTGAGATAAGTAAATTTCATCCCTGTGTTGTTGAATTTGTAAACCCAAAAAGAATTTTAATTCACCAACATTGCTCATTTCAAACTCCTTTCCAAGGATACTTGAAAATCATTTGCAAGTTTCTCCGATATTGATCCATAGATGATATCATCTACATAAACTTGAGAAATCACAACATCTTTTCCATTCCACTTGGTAAATAGAGTTTTATCAGCTCCTCCACTCGAAAAACCTTTCTCAAGAAGAGATGAGGTCAGTTTTTTGAACCAGGCACGAGGTGCTTGTTTCAACCCATATATCACCTTATTAAGTTCAAGGACATGATCTGGGAAGTCAGGGTTTTCAAATCCCTTAGGTTGAGATACATAGACTTATTCTTTTAAGGTTTCGTTTAAAAAGCGGATTTGATGTCCATTTGAAATAGCTTTACCTTAAAAAAACAAGCATGAGATAATAACAATATGATGGACTCAAGGCATGCCACAGGAGAAAAGGTTTCGTCAAAGTAGATTCCTTCGATCTGTGAGTATCCTTGAGTGACAAGTTTTGCTTTGTTTTTGACAATATTTCCAAACTCATCAGACTTTTTCTTGAATATCCATTTGGTGCCAATAATATTGACATTTGGAGGACAAGGTACAAGTTTCCACACATTTTGTCTTTGAAATTGATTTAACTCTTTATGCATTGCATTCACCCACATGGGATCACTAAGAGCTTCATCAATATTTCTTGGTTCTATATGTGAAAGATAACATCCAAAATTGCACAAATTTTGATGTTTTCCTCTAGTATTTATAGTAGAATCTCTTCCTCCAATAATATTATCTGGATTATGGTTTCTATGAAATTAGAGGTGTCGTGGAGGGACTCGTTCTTGTTTAATAGGCACAGTTGGATCAGTGTTATTCTCCTTGTCACTAGAAAGATATGGATCAATAACAGTAGGTATAACTTCAACTGAATCCGAAACTTCTTTGACTTTCTATGTTGTCTCTGTTGGAGGCAGTTCAGCAGGAGAAAAATTGTGATGAAAGTCGCTAATATCATCAATGATAACATTTGCATAATCCATCATTACTTGGGTTCTGATATTAAATACTCGAAAACCACGACTATCAGACGCATAGCCCAAAAATATACCTTCATCACTTTTAGTATCAAATTTCCCTCTCTGTTCTCGATCTTTTAGGATGTAGCACTTACTTCCGAACACTCTAAGATAGTGTAAGTTGGGTTTTCTACCATACCACAACTCATATGGAGTGTTTAGGGTTTTAGACCATAGATACACACGGCTAATCAAGTAACATGCTGTGAAAACAGCTTCTCCCCAAAATCTTAGAGGCAAGTTTTTGTTGTGGAGCATTACCCTGGCCATTTCCTGAATATTCCTATCATTTCTTTCAGCAACTCCATTATCTTGAGGAGTTATTGGTGGTGAGTATTGTTGAATAATCCCCACTTTGTCACAGAATTCAAATACTTTGGTGTCTTTGAATTCAGTGCCATGGTCACTTCTAATTTTCTTTAGTTTGCTACCTTGTTCATTCTGGATCCTATTAACAATAATCTTAAATTCTTCAAGGGTTTCATTCTTATAAGCTAGAAATGCTACCCAAGTGAATCTGGTGTAGTCATCCACCATAACTAAAGCATACTTCTTCCTTCCAACAGTAGATTGTTAAATTAGTCCGAAGAGATCCATATGAATTAAATCAAGTGGAGCCTTAGTGAGAATATCTGGAGATGACTTATGGTGAACTTTTGTTTGCTTACCCTATTGACATGAACCACATACACCATCAATATTTGCATTGATTTTGGGAACGCCTCTAACAAGTTTCTTATTAATGATCTTAGTTAAGAGACGATAATTGATGTGACCAAAACGCTTATGCCAAATATATGTAGATTCCACCTTAGTCAAATTGCAACAATTAATAAACTAAGTATCAAGAAGATAATAGTTACTTTTACCACGAGTTCCTTGAAAAATCACTTTTCCAGTTTTACCTATAATGACACATCCACTTGCATTGAAGACAACCCTATGGCCTTTGTCACATATTTGACTAATTGAAAGAAGATTTGCAGTCATACCTTTGATGTATACTACAACATGGATTTCTGGAACACCTAAAAGCTTGATTGTACCCTTCTTGCTAATGTAGCAATAACTCCCATCTCTGAAAGTAACTGGTCCTCCATCAAAGTCGCTTATTGTAACAAACCATGAAAGATCACCAGTCATATGTCGGCTACAACCACTTTCGAGAAACCATTGAAAGGGTGATGTTGATTTTAAGGAAAAAGCTCCCATACTAACACTACTTTCTTGTATTGGTTTTCCTGTTAGTATTTTACACCTTTTTAGATAAGTAAACAGTTGTTCAGCTTCCTTGTGAAGTTTTTTCGCAACTTTTATACTTTTCTAAAAACGTGTACATGTATGTTGAGTGTGATTGTGAGACTTACAAAACATACATTGGGCAACATCAATAATTTTATTTAAGAAGTTCTTCCTTCTATCAAGTTTTTCAAAGCATGTGCTTTGTATAAGACTTGACTTATTATGATCCTTTAAATAGGAATCGAAGAAGTTATTCATCATAACTAAAGAATTTTAGACAGACTTCAAATCCTTATGCTTTGCAATTTCTGCAACAAGATCACGATTGATCCGAATTTGTTCATCCAACTTCCTTTGGAGAATAACAAGACTTTTAGAACATTCTCTAAGATTATGTTTTATTCCTGGTGAAGCGTTTATAGAGACTTTAGTGTCCATCTAGTCAGATCGCCACAAACATAGACTGATAAGGTCTTTCGTGTTTGCCAGCTCTGATACCAATTGAAAAAGCGGGGTTCTAACAACCTCACCCAATATTTTGATTAGCAATCTGTATGGACTAACTCTAATATACTTTTAAGAGAATCAACGAGATAGACAGACTCAATCTTAATAAAAAGTATATCAAGGAGTTAATATCTCTATCTCTCGATTTGATATATACTCAAGCAAATAAAAATCTAGGAGTCTTTATCAAATACAAGAGATATAAACTTGGATGGTACCAAAGACCAATATCCAAGGATCAATCAATTTCCAATAAACAACCAAAGGTGGGATTTCACAATTGATCGATACAACGTACAACCTGTGATATTTCAATTATATAACAAAATATAATACGTAATATAAATAACACATACACTAGAAATTTTGTTAACAAAGAAACCGCAAATGCAGAAAAAACCCGGGTCCTAGTCCAGATTGATCACCACACTGTATTAAGCCACTATAGACACTAGCCTACTACAGACTAAATTCGATCTGGAATATAGTTGAACCCTAATCAATATCACACTGATTCAAGGTTTTATTTATTTTTTTGTATTTCTACATACAATTATGTTGCACTCCTTACGTCTTTGAGACTGATCCCGTTCTCTGAGGATACTGCACTTGATTCCCTTAGATGATCTAACCCACAACCCAGAGTTGCTATGACCCAAAGTCGAAGACTTTAATAAATAAATTTGTATCACACGAGAAAAGTCTACGATAATAGATAAATCTGTATCCAACAGATAAACCTACGAGTTTTGTTCCATCTTTTTATAAAATCAAGGTAAACATGAACTAATCAATAACCAGGACTTATATTTCTGAAGAATAACCTAGAATTTCTGATCACCTCACAATAATCTAAATTGTATGGTAGTGAAACTAGATATTGCGGAATCACAAACGATGAGACGAAGATATTTGTGATTTCTTTTTATCTTTCCCTGTCGGAGATATAATATCAAGCTAATTATTCAATTGAACTCGTATGATATAAAATGGCAAGATCAGATCTCTCAACTACAAGAGAAGTAGTTTCATCTGGCTTCACAATCCTAATAAAGTATTTAAGTCATTAACAGACAGGGTTTCGAGAAGAAACTTACGATTAAAGGAGAATCGACTCTAGTAAACAAACTAGTATCATACAGGAGGTGTGGGGAGTAGTGTTTCCAGTTGCTAGATGTCTCCTTTATATAGTTTTCAAATCAGGGTATGCAATCTAAGTTACCATAGTAATAAAGTATTCAATATTCAATGTTAGATGAAAAACATGATTTATCCAAGCTAATATCTTTCAACCGTTAGATCAAAACTTAGCTTGTCACACACACATGAAATATAACCAGCTTGGGTACATATACGGGTATGCGTACCTTAGCTACCGGATTTGAGTTTACAAACTTAGCAGAAATTTTCTGTTCGAAAACTTCCATGGGTACGCGTACCTAAGGTGACTGGTTTACTATTTTGCAAACTACAAACTCAACAAAAATTCTAGGTTTAAGAACTTTCGCCAGTACACGTACGGGGTACGCATACCCAACTTGTCTCCTTCACCAATATTGCATGCACACATATGCACGCACTTGGTTTCCGGTACATGGATTTACACATTAATATGCGAACACACTATATATGCTTATATCCATAGGTGGTTACGTAATCTCAACTCTACATTTCAATCATTGAAACATTCTTCTATAATGTTATAATAGTCATTAGACATAAGAATCGACTATCGTCATCAAAACTATTTTCAAGATTGAAACGTCATCATAACTTTCGTCACGGGTAAAGATGAAATGTGGTTAAAGTGAAAGCTTACCAACACATATTTCGAGAAAAATATAGGCGAGTAAACTCGGCTCGAAATAACAAATGTGTATGTGTGAAAACTATCATACATATACGACTGTTGTCTCAAGAGTAAGAGATAAATAAACTTTTGAGTGCTAGATAAGTTCAAGTCTCCACATACCTTTTTGGTCGGATGAAGTTCCACTGGTTCTTTGAGTAGTTCTTCGTATTTGTAAGATAATTGCCATGGAGTCTAGAGCTCAACTACACTTAACTATCCTAGACCGAGACTTAGTCATAAGTAAACTAGAAATCAAGACGTATAGTTTTGATCATTAATATTGACAAACATTCTTGAGATAGCAACACATGCGAGTTCGACCGAGCAATGCTCTAACATACACATTTGATATTTCGAGCTAAGTTTAACTCGCTTACATATTTCTCTAATTATTGTTGGTACACTTTCGCTTTAACTAAGTTCATCTTATATTCTTGACGCAAGTCAAAAGATGATCATGTGAAATTTACCAAGTAACATCTTACATGATTTGTGTGATACAGTCATTTGATGTAGACTCAGAATGTTTCGTATTGATTATTTCAATAACTTGTGTTGATGGGGAAAATGATTTGCTAGTTTTTTAGGGGATTGAGAGATGACCGTGTGGACGGAGGCTCCTCAACTGAGCAAACTGCCTAACCTCAAATAGATGCACTGCACGTGAGTGCTTTAAGTTTGAGAGATCAATTTGTAGGACTCCGGCCTAAACCAAGAAAATGGTCGCTCCAGAGTCAATTCGGTCACAAATAGGGAAGAGGGTTGATCTGTAAGAGGGAAGCTGAGAAGTGTGCGAGATCAATAGTTATCAAGGATTGTGAATGTATTTAAGGTTTTTACAAGTTTTTTGTGAACTGTTGAGTTCAAATAAGCTCTGGTTGATTGATTGAATTCTTGAGAGTGATTGCTCGAATTCTTCTTAGACGAACATTGTCTTTTTCTTGTTCTTTCAATCATGGATTCAGAGACTTATTTATATTGCTAGAATTGTAGACACATTGATCTCTAGTAAGTGTGACGGTTGCTCGAGTGAAAGAGTTGGAAAGTAGGAGATTGTGGTTTAACCAGTTCCATGTCGTGCGGAAAATTGGTTGATTGTCCACCCACTACTTTGCTAACTCCATCAACTGCTTGCACGACTTACTCACATTTGTCATCATGGATGAATACACGTGCCGTAGGCCATCAGAACAAAACCCTAATTAATATCCCCCCATGTGATGTGATTGATGTCTCACAAATGTATTTGATTAGTCAGTCATTGACTTGGTTAGACGATGGGTCTAAGTATTGTTCAGCCGAGCATGGTTTCAGAATGCTCTATGAAAACATGTCTGCTGGGAAGTATAGTTCTCGAATGAATGATGAATTATTGAATATTGATAGTTGAATCAATATTCGAGTTTTTGAGCAAATATTGCTCATTCGATGAGTTTCTGAATATTGATAGTTGAATCAATATTCGAGCAATTGATCAAGTATTGCTCATTCGATGAACTATTGGTAGCATGACTAAAATAAAATATTAATTAAAATATTGGTAGCTGGACCGAATATTATATATTAGTCCCAGATGTTGATTACTGGATCAACATAGAATTATTAGTGTTTGAACTCACTCACAATTATGATTTACAGAGTATTTATTCGAAACCCCAATTTTGATATGATAATTGATGATTTACTAAAAATAGGTCACTGAGTGAAGGTGGGACAGGCTACATGGGATGATAACCGACCATGTAATTCCCAAGTGCTTGAGTGAGCATGCACCAAAGTCCTTTGTTGATCGGTTGGTGAAAAGATGATCAAACGCTGGTTTAATCATTTATTAAATAATGCTCGTGCGAGCGTCAGGTAGTAAAACCTAGTTATGGATAGATGAAGGACCTAACAAGGGGTCATGGGACTGGCCCTTTGTGGTCATGGGACCAGTTGGTGGCCGATTGAGCAAATTCCAAGTTGGGTGGAAAGAGTTTGGACACAATACGAACAATTGAGAGCAAATTAGGTCAAAATTATGAAGTTGTACGTATGGGACCGGCTCCTAGCAAGCCTAAGGGACAGACTTAGTCGGTCAAGGTAGAAGACCCGTGTCACCATGATGTCAGTGTCTCAGTCCTGAGAGTTTTGGTATTTCCTGGTGTGCATTTGAGCAATATTTTGGATTTTCAGAAGAGTTTGATCTTGACTGAAACTCTCGATTTTGCTCAAATGAGCAAGTAAAACTTTGCTCGTGCGACCAATATTTTGAGAATATTAAAATAATAATATTTTAATATTTGACATGAGAATCCTAGTTAGTCATGTGACCATTTGACTTTTTTGCTTTTTCATGGTTTGAGTAATATTTGAGAAAATATTGAAAAACTAGGATTTTCGCTCAAACGATGGAGTTCCATGAGATGAAGGAAATAATAATATGAGAAAATAAGGGATTGTAAGGTATGGGACCGGCCACGTCTAGGGCATGGCTAGGTGGCCCGGTCTCGTGACACCTTTCCCTATTTTGTTTGATGAGAGTATGGACAAACTAAGAGTTTCGCTCAAACGAGAGAGTTTGCTTCAATGAAGGAGTTTCCATGAGATGAGGGAAAAAAATTAAAATAAAATAAAATAATGGAAGAGGGAATGGCTAGGCGGCGGCATGACCTATCGGCCAGTGGGCCCAGTCCCACGCTTATTGTTTATTTTATTATTTTCCTTCATAAGTTCCTCGTTCGTCCATATTTTTGAATGCTCATTCGTGCGTTCGGGTGCTCGTTCGTGCATTACTTCCAAGTACACTTGCGCCATTTTCTCGAGACTTACTCGGTGGTGGCCCAGATGCTCGATTCTTGAATATTTATTACTAATTCATGAAATTCATCTGGGAATGATTCATGAAACAGAGTAATAAAATGAGTTGAGTATCTATTACTAATCCATGGAATTCAGCTGGGGATCATCCATGGAATGGAGTAATAAGATAGAATAGATTTTTTTTTCTAGGAATTCAGTTGATGAATGACATGCTAGAATTAATATATTGTAGAACCGAGATATGATATAATTGAAGCATCATACTCGTTCCGAGGGGTTGTATACTCAGGGTACAACGAGCGGCGTGACGTCCTGAAGGCGTTAAGCTCTCTAACAAACATTATGTCTAGGGAACCACCCAATACTCAAGATTCTATAAACGGTCTCTCTACGTAGTCAGGGAATAACATGCAGCGTGACATCCTGAAGGCGTAAAGCTATCTAACAAACATTATGTCTAGGGAACCGCCTAATCATTAAGATTCTATGTAGAGGTGATGATGAAATGTGTGAAACATCGAACGCTCAGCTGGGACGCCTTTCGAGAAACATATTCATCATAGCTCTGAGAGGAATGTTCGCCCAGTCAAAGATCGTGAAACGGTTCACAAATCATAAAATATGAATTGACACATGCATTCCTGAAGCTGGGTCAGAAACATGCAGTATCATGATTTTAAAATTTTGACCTTTGTTGAAAATCCACCATCAACATTAAGTCCCATGCTTAGTGAGGGACAGTCATGTTCTGTAGTAAGCACTAAATGGTGATTTTCCAGTGGACGAGATAAGTAGTTGAACTTAGTCATACAAAGGCATTTTCAGAATCCCCGATTTGCTCCAATGATGTCATGTATGAGAAAATGACCGAATAAGAACTCGGAAGTATGACAGAGTTTCATCTCGTAAGCAAGGAGAGACGAAACACTGCTGGTTTGAATGGTCATATGTTCAATTTTGGTCGATTTAGCGTTTACGGGCCCGGGCCCGAAAAAGGAAATCCTTGTTTTATTAGGTTTTTAGAAATAAATTTGACATAAAAGGAAAGAATCCCTAAAAAAATTATTATTTTTTCCAACTGACCGACCACCTCCCCCCTCCTTCATCTATTCACGTCCGAGTATCAGGGAGGATATTTTCCGTCGAAACCGACACCACCGATCACTGTCCGACGAATTTCCGGCCACCTCCGGTGTGTTTTTTTTTTAAAAAAATTTCTTCTATATGTTGTTCATGAATTGTTCAAAATCCATGTGTATAAGCATGCGTAGGTTTTATGAAAAATTTATTTTTTAGCAAACAGGCATCTGTCCGTCCATCGGTTTAGAAAACGAATGATAATCCTTAATACGAAAGGGATGTATATATTTTTTGAATAAATATGATCCAATTGCAGTGAATTTTCTTTTTGTCTATGAACTTTCATGAAGAAACAAAATTTATTTGGACTTGTACAAAATAGAAAAGACTTTTGTTTGATAGACAAACGCTCGTTTGAGCGAGGCAATTATTTATTTATTTTATGTATGTGAGTTATTCACGTAACTGATTTTTTTTAGGTACGTGAGTTATTCACGTTTTTTTTTTTATTTACGTTAGTTGTCAACTCACTCTAATTATTTAAAAAAATAAATAAAAAAATACGGTGAATTACTCATGATTAGGATTAGGGGTGGGACTTGGGTTGGGTCAACCCACCCAACCCATGCCCAACCCGAACGTTGGGTGGTCATGGGCAAGTTCGGGTATAATTTTAATAAACCCGAGTTAAATTTGGGCAACCATTGGCACAAATATTTCTAACCCGAGCAACCCACCCAACCCGAGGAACTAGAATATAATTATATAAACTATTTTTATAATTGGTAGTATTATCTATTAAGAGCAATTTTAGCCATTATCTTCAAACCTAATAATGAAAATATAAATCATATCTATCTCATTATTAATTCAATATGATTTTTTTTTATATTATTGTCAATAATCATAAGTTATTTGGAAACTTAAGCTAAATACAATAATCAAATCTTATAATTACTAAAATTTGTTATTATCACATTAATAAAAAATGAATTTTAATACTTAAATTAAGGTCATTACGAAACATTATGTCTCCCTTATTGGTTTGAATGAATAAAAATTCCAAAGAGTTTGTTTATCTGAATATTTTGATAATATTTCGTTAAAAAACTAACATATAGAATATATTGAGTTGAGTGCTACTATACACAAAAAGTGAAAATGAAAACATCGTTGGTGCATAGTTAACTGAACCCCAGCAACTGTCCACAATTTTTGTGTCGTAAAGTATTAGTATGGGTCAACCCGATGAACCCGGGAAAAGCGAGGAATATAACTTGGGCGGGACTTGGGCAACACCTCCACGGGTTCTACGGGTTCCTTGGGCAATCTGGGCAAATGATTTCTACCTCAG
This sequence comes from Papaver bracteatum, assembly GCA_023529315.1. Lineage (NCBI taxonomy): Eukaryota > Viridiplantae > Streptophyta > Magnoliopsida > Ranunculales > Papaveraceae > Papaver > Papaver bracteatum. The sequence goes on along the minus strand of JAJJWX010001826.1, from coordinate 1,461,392 downwards.
GTATGCCTCGGCCAATCCTTCCAACCCGACCAACCAACCCAAGTTGTCCTAACCCTAATTAGGATTTTGCAAAACCAAGTTTTGGTTTTCAGCAATTGTTGAGAGCAAACAATTGTTTGCGATAATAATGTTTTCTGTGAATTTGTGATTTAATAGTGTATGTTTACACAACAGAAAATCAGTGAATGTCCACACAGTGAGATTATGTAGATTTCTCATGGTAAAATTATGTGAATTGCTCACATAATGGAAATTTCGTGAGTTTCTCACAGTTTTATGAAAATCAAGTTATGATTTTGAATAATGAGTTTTTTTTTTGTTCGTCTTTGCAAGTGCAAAGAAGCGAACAGATTCTCGAAATTTTTGTGTTATAGTCACTACAGCTAGTGAAATCGTAAATAGGTAAGAGTTGAGGGTTACCGTTTTTGTAGACGCTGACGTGAGAACCTTTATTATCTTGTTGTGCTTAAATTCCATTGCTTTGATGAAATTGGCACCTTGCATTAATGATATGTTGAAGTACAAATGTTGTATGGATGTTTCAACGACTTTGCAAAGATGACTGATTCCCATGATAGCACTTCCAGAGATGATACTTCCACAGATGCAACTTTAGGAAATGATACCTCTCTAGATGGAATTTCCGTTGACAAAGAAGAAAAAGCACTTGGAACATAGAATGTTCCAAACACTGATGATGAGTTCTTTGTGGTTCAGTATAAGCCTGAAAAACGCCTCTCAAGTTCTGCATTTCGTCTTCTTATGGATCCCATGGATATTTCTCAGAGGAAATTGGTGTCTCCTCGAGCGATCACTCGATTCTGTCTACAAGGAGGGCATTATAAAGCTTCACAAATAGACTTCAAGCTTTCCCGAAAACCTATAACAGACTTCTCCAGATGGGCGAGACATATGTTGGGGTATAATCATGTGAGAACCATGTTGGATCTCACATGATATGAGAGGTATATTATCTTTGCTCTCTCGTTGGTGTGTTCCTACTCATACTTTCATATGCATGTGGGATAATTTACCATCACTTTAGAGGATGTGGTTGCTTTATTTCATCTTCATGTCACGAGTAATTTCCATGCAACACTTTCGGCAAACGAGAATTTAATATCTGATCTCTTGACAACTACGATGCATGATGTTAAAAAATTATCCAGTAAAATCTTGTTATGCTCAATGGTTGAAGCATTTGAAAGACATGTGGATGGTATATTAAACATTGCTGATTTCTTGTGTTTGTGGTTATCCAGAGATATATTTGAAGATAATGGAAACTTGCTGAAGCCATTCGTGATTTCTTTTGCCATTAAGATAGCTCAAGGTGAGAAAATTCCCATTGGTAGTCTGTTCCATGGTTGTGAATTCCCATTTTTCCAATGGTTTTATGAAAGCTAAAACATATGTTAATACAATGTTTCTCCAAGGCTTATTGTGGGAACGTTTCAAGAATTATGTACCAATCCCTCGTAGCATCTTGCAAGAACCAAATGTTGATACTCGTTATGTTCTCCTTGAGAAGGATAATTCCAGGATTATGCACTGGTCTACAAATAAACCTCAACACAAGACACGCCTTACCAGTGTCTTGGACAATGGGTCTGAGTTTAACTTTCATCCTTGGGTGTCGATTCCTTCTTTTGTCTCACAATTGATCACTTTTAATGATGCAGAAGAAAATATCACTTTGAAATCCGGTACAGACCTAAGTGATGGTGAGAGATCCTTCATACCGAGTTGTACTCCTGGTTATTTAGTATCCGTAATATATAGAGAGTTTCTGGTGGAGGAATATAACATCGATAGAGAATCTCGATAAATGGGTCTTTATCAGTGTGTGCCAGATTTCCAGAAAGTGTTAGAGAATTGCTCGGTCAAACTCGCATGCGTTGCTATCTCAAACATGTTTGTCAAAATTAGTGATCAAAACTATAAAGTCTTTGATTTCTAGTCTACTATAGCTAAGGTCTTTGACTAGGATAAAATAAGTATAGTTGAGCTCAAGAACTCCATGGAGATCATCATACAATACGAAGGACTACTCAAGGAACCAATAGATCTTCATCAACTAAAAGGTATGTGGAGACTTGAACTTATCTATCACTCAAAATTCTATCTACTCTATATCCTATCTTGAGACAAAAGTTGTTTGATATATAGACTTAGATTATACACATGTGGATATTTCGAGCTGAGTGTATCTCGCTTATCTATTTCTCAAAATATGTGTTGGTAAAGCTTTTGCTTTAACCAAGTTCATCTATACCTAGTGACGAAAGTCATGTTATGTTTCAATCATTGTGGAAATTGCTCTGACGAAAAATAGTTTGTGAATAACAACTATATAACGCCCTCTGAGAATGTTTCAATGATTGGAATGAGAGTTTAGACAATATAACCATTGAAGGATATAAGCATTATTGTGGTAACACATATATGTATAAGTCCTTATTGCTTGAACCTAAGTTTGCGAACTTTGTTGATCAAGTGAAACCGGAGTAGTGCATGAGCTCAGTCCGCGAACCCAGTCCACGAACTGACGAAGTTTTCGAACCCGAGAATTTCTGCTGGAGTTTGTGAACTCCTTCCGCGAACCCAGTCCGCGAACTTGAGCAGGTTATGTCTAAAAACGATGTTTGTAAACTTATCTTAATAAACTAAGGATTGCTATTGTAAACCATGGCTTTATAGTTCATGAATCGCTTCGAGTGAATCATATCGTTTTTGCTTCAATTGTGTCTTGTGTAGTACATGAGATTTCCTTGCAATTGAACAACTCTCTAACTAGTTCATTTGAGTTATTTGGACTAGTTATGGTGAAGAAGAATATGGTTGATATGAAAGTTATCATATGGTTAACAATTGTTGAACCAACTAATGTACAAGTTTGGGAACGGTTACACAAACCTAAAAACGTCAAGTACATGTGTGTATAACAAGCTATGTTTTCGATCTAACGGTTGATAAATATTAGCTTGAATCTAATTAGGTTTTCATCTAACGGTGAATATTGAATGCTTTATTACTAATCTAACATTGATTGCAAACCCTGATTTGAAGACTATATAAGGGAGAACTCTGGCAACTGAGAAACTTAATCCCCACACATTCAGTGTGATACTAGTTGTTCTAAGCTAGAGTCGATTCTCCTTTAACCTTTGGTTTTCTTCTTCTAAAACAAGGTTAACGACTTAAAGGCTTCATTGGGATTGTGAAGCCAGACCGATACTACTTTTCTTGTAGTTGTGTGATCTGATCTTGCTTCTTCTATCGTACGAGTATAATTGGAATAATTGGATTGAGATTTCTATCTCCGATAGGCAAGATATAAAAGTAGTCACAAACACTTCATCTTATCGTTTGTGATTCCTCAATAATATTTTTCGCTGCGTCGATTAAGTTTATTGTGAGGTGATTGATAAAGCTGAGATGTTCTTCGGGAATATAAGTCTAGTTTTATCAATTGGTTCATGTTCACCTTGATTAATCAAAAGACGAAACAAATCTCATAGGTATATTCGTGGGAGACGTATTTATTTATTACTGTAAAAAAAATTGTGTGATAAAAATTTGTTTATTAAAGTCTTCGACTTTGGGTCGTAGCAACTCTTGGTTGTGGGTGAGATCAACTAAGGGAATCAAGTACGTAGCATCCTGAAGGGATCAGAGATGTAGGAGCATAACTGTACCTTAGATCAGTGTGAGATTGGTTGGGGTTAAACTACAGTCCATACCGAAGTTATCTTGGAGTAGGCTAGTGTCTGTAGCGGCTTAATACAGTGTATGTTTAATCTGGACTAGGTCCCGTGATTTTTCTGCATTTGTGGTTTCCTCGTTTACAAAATTCTGGTGTCTGTGTTATTTCTTTTCCGCATTATATTTTGTTATATAATTGAAATAATACAGGTTGTGCGTTGTTCAATCAATTGGAATATCCGACCTTTTGGTTGTCGATTTAAATTTATTGACACTTGGATATTGGTCTTTGGTACCATCCAAGTTATCTCTCTTTGATAAAGACTCGCAGATTCTATTTTCTTGAGTATAGATCAAATTGAGAGATTGAGATAATAACTCCTTGAGATATTTTTATCTAGATTGAGTCTGACTATCTAGTTGATTCTCTAGTAAAGTAACTCGGAGTTTGTCCATACAAATTCCTAATCGAAATATTGGGTGTGGTTGTTAGTCCCCCACTTTTTCAGAAATAAAAGCCATCGGTCGACCGTCTTAAGCTTTTTTAGATTGTATGCATTTGAATGGGCATTGATATTTGTACCCTTGCTCTGACCAGGTCGCCTATGCAAATCCAGGTTATATAACTTTCTAGAATTAGCAAATTGATCGTTTACATGATTTTATAATGGCTGCTCAAACTCCGGTACAAGAACCTCCTTCTTTTGAGATGGTTTCTGATCGACCAAGATTGAAGTATCCTTCCAGTAGTGATAAACGAAAATCACTTCCAGGATATTCACAAGTAAGTATTCTTCTCATGACTTTTATAAAGACATAATAATTACCTCTAAATTATTTCGTTAATTTTACCACAGGGCGGTCATGCAGTGAGATATCGAATTAATGTGGATTTCACGGAGATTGAAGAAATTCCTCGAGGCGGAGAACTTAGAAGTAAGAATTACAGGATGTTACCGAATGGTGCGCAGTCCCCAGTTATTTCTTTGGTGAGTTTTCAATTCTCCCTCCATCACGACTTTTCCTTATCCACGTAATTAGGATCACAAAACCAATATTTGTTAATTTATTTCAGAATTTTTCTCCATCGAGCATGGACAGTCTTCAACTTGCTCATGGGTAAGCAGTTTCTGAATCCAGCATTAGTGAAGCAGTCGATGTAAGTATCTCTTTCGTGCAAGCGATCATGGCAGCTCCTTGAATGGAATAATAATAATTTTTGTTGATGTATCTAGGAGGAGATTATCACGGATAAACAACATATTGATAATGCGCATTCTTCCTTGGGAAATGAGGAGATGGAGAACCTTCAAAACCCACAACCGAATGGAGATAATAATGCTACTAACGATTGTTATTGCTCGGTCAAACTCGCATGCGTTGCTATCTCAAGCATGTTTGTCAATAATAGTGATCAAAATTATACGTCTTGATTTATAGTTTACTTATGACTAAGTCTCGGTTTAGGATAATTAAGTATAGTTGAGCTCCAGACTTCATGGAGATTATCTTACAAAGACGTAGAACTACTCAAGGAACCGGTGGAAATTCATCCGACCAAAAAGGTATGTGGAGACTTGAACTTATCTATCACTCAAAAGTCTATCTATCTCCTACTCTTGAGACAACAGTCGTATAAGTATGATAGTTTTCATACATATACATTTGCTATTTCGAGCTGAGTTTACTCGCCTATCTTTTTCTCGAAATATGTGTTAGTAATCTTTCGCTTTAACCTCTTTTCATATTTATCCGTGACGAAAGTCATGATGACGATTCAATCTTGAAAATAGCTTTGATGACGATAGTCTATTCTTTATGTCTAACGACTATTATAACATTCTAGAATTCTGGTGTCTGTGTTATTTCTTTTCTGCATTATATTTTGTTATATAATTGAAATAATACAGGTTGTGCGTTGTTCAATCAATTAGATTATCCGACCTTTTGGTTATCGATTTAAATTGATTGACACTTGGATATTGGTCTTTGGTACCATCCAAGTTATCTCTCTTTGATAAAGACTCGCAAATTCTATTTGCTTGAGTATAGATCAAATTGAGAGATTGAGATAATAACTCCTTGAGATATTTTTATCTAGATTGAGTCTGACTGTCTAGTTGATTCTCTAGTAAAGTAACTCGGAGTTTGTCCATACAGATTGCTAATAGAAATATTGGGTGTGGTTGTTAGACCCCCGCTTTTTTAATTGGTATCAGAGCAGGCAAACACGTTCAAGACCTTACAAGTCTGTATTTTTAGTGATCTAACTCTATGGACAGAGGTGCTATCTCTATTAATGTACCACCAGTCTTCGATGGATCTAATTACCTGTGGTGGAAAATTACTATGCGAGCTTTTCTCCAAGCACGTGATTTCATGGGTATATGTTGTTAATAGATATGATCCTCCCGTTGTGGCAGTCGGCAATGTAAGCGTTCCCAGGAATATTAGTGAATACACCCCTGCCTAAATACTTGCTGCAAGGCAACATTCCGACGGTTTGAATGCGATCATACATGCCATTACCCCAAATCTTCAGCACCATGTGTCTAATTATACTAAGTCGCAATAATCTTGGGATATCTTAGCAGCTATATTTGAAGGTAATACCAGTGAAAAGAAAGCTAGGCTTCAAAACCTTAATTCCTATTGGGAAAACCTTCGTATGGCAGATGAAGAAACATTTGATGAGTTTAATCAAAAAGTGTCTAAAATTATTAATGCATCTTTTGCGTTGGGTAAGACTATTCCTGAAAGGACATTGTGATGAAAATTCTCAGATCGCTGCCATCTAGATACGATTCTAAGAAGCATGCCATCATTGCGGGAAATAACCTTGATAGTCTCTCCATAAATACGCTGGTTGGTAAGCTTAAGATCTTTGATCATGAACTTTCATCCAAAACTAAGGATGTTGCGTACAAAGTACTAAAAAACACTAAATTACTTGATAAAAGTAAAAAAGTGTATATCTCTGAAGATGATCACTCTGAGACAGATTCATCAGATGAAGATCTTGACAAATCAATCTCGATGATCACAAGACAGTTTAGGGATCTTCTGTTGAAGATAAGTAAACGGTTCTCCAGAGATAAGTCTAAGGCATCGGTCAAACCTCATAATCGTGTTCCTCCTAAAAACAGGGATATTGATGAAACTGATGATGAGGATATGCCTCAGTGCTTTAAGTGTAAGGGATTTGGTCATTTTGCAAACGAGTGTCCAAATCAGAGAAAATACATTGGGAACAAAGGTCTTGCTGCAACTCTTGATGAAATGTCTGATAGTTATGATTCAAATAAAGACGAGAAATCAAGTGTTGCACTTCTTGGTGAAAAAATTGATTTTGATAATTGTAGCAATACACACATCAATCTTGATATTCTTTCAGAAGAAAATCCAACCATTCTGGAAGAAAAAGTTGTCCCATCTTTGGAAACACTGCTTATAATGTTTCAGGTCCCAATATGTGCTTAGTTGCTTGCACATCCCAGAAGCCTGATTTTTATCCAAGTCTGACGTGCTCATATTGTTCATTAAAGGGTCATGAACTCTCAAAGTGTTTCAAGTTCAAACACCAACAAAGGCACGTCAACAAACTTTAACGAATAGCAAATCATCTAGCAAGAAATCTCAAACTTGCTCAGAAGACCAGTGAGGTATGTAAGATTTTATCTTCGTCTAAGAAGTTAGTATCCAAGGATAAATCAAGACCATTTGAGAGGAAATTATGGTCAAATTGTTTTGATAGACAGAGGTCTATGGATTCCTCCCAAGAGGAAATTGGTGGACAAATTGTTATTCACCACAGCGCAACTTGATTGTGTTGTTTTTAAAATCTTGTCTCATGTGCCTGATCAAAAGAGACAATGATTTTGTACCTCTTAGGCTTTAGGAAAAGTTTCCTTCTTTTCTTAGATTTGTCTATCAAACAAAAAAAGGTATTATTGACAAACTTTACACTTGATAGGGTTGATAGTTGGTCGTCTACGAACCTATTAAAGGTTTCGACTACATTCCCTTTTTCCTTCTTTAAAACCTCTTTTTATCTCAAGAATACTTGTTGAGCAAATTGTGATTTTCTCTCACAAACCCATACGTTCATGGATGCTCCAAGTATGATGCCTTTTGAAGGAAAAGATGGTGATACGATTGTCAAGCCACCAATCATGAAGGAAAAAGAAAAATCTCCATTGCCTCTAACATTGAAAAGGAAAAGAAGGAATGTGAGGAAGCCAAGAGCAGTTCCTTCAAATTCTCAGAAGTTTTCTAATGTTCTTGAAGTGTTGAAGGAGATGCAAAAGGAGATTAAACAAATAAAGGCTTTTGTGTATAAGACTCATGAGGTTCAGAAGGCCCTGGTTCGACAACATCATCTAAGAAGGTTTATTGATATAAACTCCTTCCTTAATGAACCTTATGTCCCAATGGTTGTTGATGACAAGGAGTTCGGGGACGATAAAGAATTCTTCAAAGGTCTTATTGCCTAGTAAATCTTCTATTTTTCTTATTTTGAAGAATAACTAGTGTTTGGAATAGCCATTATTGTGATTACACATAGCTATGTCCAAAGTCTTCATCTTCTTGTTTTTAGATTTATTTGTTTAAATTCTAAACCTGTTCGGAAGATCATTTTTGCAGTATTAATCTTTATGATTTTATATATTGCAATATTTTTATGGGATATGTGTGTTTACGTCCGTGAACTTGATTGTCCCATATTTTGTCAAAAGTAAGTCGTTTGTGAATTGATATGCAAGTATTGATAAAAGAATGAATAGACTTTTGACAAACACAAAAGTTAAGCCTATATTGTCAATTTTTGATGGAAGATAGGTTAAAATCTTTTGTGATTTAAGGATTATGTCTATTGTATTTCATTGTGCAAATGGTGATGAAAAATAGAATGAATCCTTGCTTATTCCACGGTATAAGGTCGATCTCAGATCCACAATTTTTGTGTAAATACTGTGTTGTTACATGAAGTGTCTTATGTTGAGCACTAAAACAACAAAAGTTGATTGCTTTTGTGGTTAGATTAGTTGTTGTTCCGTAAGGTACTTTATGTTGAACATGTTAAACTAAATTAATCATCTTGTGTGGTTATTTATTTAGCACTCCATAAGTTTTCTTATGTTTGAGCATTTCTTTGACTGGGTTGGTTATTCATGATTAACTTAGTCATTGCTCCATAGATTTTTCTTATGTCGAGTGTGACCAATTAAATTGATTACTTTTGTAATTAATTTGGTTGAGTATGGTAATTAGATTATTTGCGAGTTTTCTAGTGATTAATCTAATTGATTTCTTAAGTCTCCATAAGTTTACTTGTGTTGAACATATTTAGTCAAATTAATCATGGTTCGCTTACGGTTAATTTGATTGAATATTTCTTTTTTGATTCCAAATTCATACTTGTATGATATTTGTTGAGTCCAAAGAAATACTTTTTTTCTTTTGAAATTAAGGTCGCTCTTGTTGTTATTTCGGGGATGACATTTTATGGGGGAGAGATCTTTTTGAACTTGTGCTTAATTGCCAAATCTTTGTGCGGAGTGCGGTTGTGGAATATTATAGGGGTTATCGTGTATCTTTATGAACTCCTTGATGAATGCGTTTAGCTTCGACTTTATGATTGCATCTAAACAAGATGATATACATTTACCTTTGTTCATGAAATTTCTCTTACGAAAATTTCATTAGGATCCCATTCTTGTACCTTTGCCAATTTTATTGACAAAAAGGGGGAGAATTAATATGTAGTTCACACACAAATACATATGGTTTTTGGATCATTATGTAAGGGGGAGATGTTTCCATATGAGATGGAGTATTGACTAAGGGGGAGTAAAGTATCACCATAGTATTGTTGTTAAAGTTGTGATGCAATTGGAATTTGACGCTGTGTAATGATACTATGACACTGTAGAACAATGATTGAGAACCGATGCTTTTATCATTGTTATAGATACGGATTTTCAACAACGATGATGCTAAACTTACAACCTTTGGGATCATTGGATTACTTGGAAGTGACGAAGATTTCGAGTATTGTTGAAGATTAGACAACATGTGGAATAGGAGCTACAAAGTTTATTTATACATTTTTGTATTCCATATGTATTAATAGTTTTGCTACTAAAATTGACAAAGGGGGAGATTGTTAGAGCACTGCTCGGTCAAACTTGCATGCGTTGCTATCTCAAGCATGTTTGTCAATATTAGTGATCAAAACTATAAAGTCTTTGATTTCTAGTCTACTATAGCTAAGGTCTCGGACTAGGATAAAAAGTGTAGTTGATCTCAAGAACTCCATGGAGATCATCATACAAGACGAAGGACTACTCAAGGAACCGGTGGATCTTCATCAACTAAAAGGTATGTGGAGACTTGAACTTATCTATCACTCAAAAGTCTATCTACTCTATATCTTATCTTGAGACAAAAGTTGTTTGCTATATAGACTTAGATTATACACATGTAGATATTTCGAGCTGAGTGTATCTCGCTTATCTATTTCTCAAAATATGTGTTGGTAAATATTTCGCTTTAACCAAGTTCATCTTTACCTAGTGACGAAAGTCATTTTATGTTTCAATCATTTTGGAAATTGCTCTGACGAAAAATAGTTTGTGAATAACAACTATATAACGCCCTCTGAGAATGTTTCAATGATTGGAATAAGAGATTAGACAATATAACCATTGGAGGATATAAGCATTGTTGTGGTAACACATATATGTATAAGTCCTTATTGCTTGAACCGAAGTTTGTGAACTTTGTTGATCAAGTGAAATTGTGAGCTCAGTCCGCGAACTCAGCATATAAACTCAGTCCGCGAACTGATGAAGTTCTCGAACCCGAGAATTTCTGCTGGATTTTGTGAACTCCGTCCGCGAACTTGAGTAGGTTATGTCTAAAAATGATGTTTGTGAACTTATCTTAATAAACTAAGGAATGCTATTGCAAACCGTGGCTTTATAGTTCATGAATCAATTCAAGTGAATCACATCGTTTTTGCTTCAATTGTGTATTATGTAGTACATGAGATTTCCTTGCAATTGAACAACTCTCTAACTAGTTCATTTGAGTCATTTGGACTAGTTATGGTGAAGAAGAATATGGTTGATATGAAAGTTATCATATGGCTAACCATTTGGTTAACTATTGTTGAACCAACTAATGTACAAGTGTAGATGGGGAAAAACGATTTGCTGGTTTTTATGAATTGAGGAGACGACCGTGCGTAGGAGACTCCTTGAACCGAGCAAAATGTTCAACCTTACACAGATGCACTTCAAGAAGGGAGTGCTTTGAATTCGAGAGATCAATCTGTAATACTCCGGCCTAAACCAAGATAATGGCCGTTCCAGAGTAAATTTGGTCACAAGAGAGGATGGGTAGATCTGTAGGTGGGAAGATGAGAAATGTGTGGAATCAATGGTAGTCAAAGATTATAGGTGTGTTGTGAATTCTGAATATGATAAGTTCTGAATGATTAAAATTGCTTAGTTGAGAGTAATTGCTCAATTGAGGAGTTGATGATCCCGTGATGTCAATGAGACGTGAGATTCTCGTCGTTATTGACGTTTTTTGTTTCAATCATGATTCAGAGACTTATTTATATTGCTGGAATTATAGACACCATGATCCCATGAAGTGTGACAGTTGATGGAATCAAAGAGTGGAGAGATGAAAATAGTGTTTGAAACCAGTTGCTCATCGTGCAGAGACTTGGCTGATTTTCCACCCACTACTTTGTTAACTCCTTTAACTGATTGCACGACTTTCTCACATTCCATCATGTGTTTGAACACACATTTCGTAGACCGCCAGACCAAAACCCTAGTTGATATCCCCCCCAAGTGACACGATTGACGTCTCATGGTTAGTTTAGTCAGTTGCTGACTTCGTGATATCATGGGACGATGAGTCCATGTATTTACTGAGTTGAACATGATTTTGAAAAAATATCCTGAAACTCATGGATTGAACGTGGGCATGATCCTCACGTTGATAGTTGAGGCAAACAAGTATTGCTCATTCGATGATTTGTTGAATATTAATATTTGAACCAATATTCTCTGATTTGAGCAAGTATTTCTTATCTGAGCAAGTGTTGCTCATCTGATGAATTATTGGCAGCGTGACCAAAATAAAATATTAATTAAAATACTGGTAGTTGAAGTGAGTATAATTAATAAGAATATTGATCATGAGATCTTCATAAATTTATTAGTGTTTGAATCTGGAATTATAATCATTGGACTCATAAACCCTAATTTGATCAATTGATGACCACTTCATGGTTTTTTAGGAATTGAACCATGGAATGAAGGAAGGATTGGTTTCATGAGACCGTGTGTCAATCATGTAACACCCATATGCTCACGTGAGCAAACACAAAGACCTCTTGAAGAGTTGGTGACTTGTTGATGAAAGAATGATTAAATGCTGGTTTAATCATTTATTCGAATTACTGTTGGGTTCAGTATTAGGTGATAAAACCTAATTAATTATGAAGAAGTGGAGGACCGACCAAGGATTCATGAAACCGGCCCTGGGTGGTCACGGGATCAAGTGTTGATCGCTCCATGAAGTTCCAAGTCGTTTGGAAGAGTTTTGGACCTAATACGTGCAATTGTGCAAATTTGGTCAAATTGTGAACATATGTAAGACCGGATCATTGAGAGCCAAAGATCCAACCTTGGTCGGTCAAGGTAACATGCTCATGTCTCCAAAGTGTTCGTATCTCAGTTCAGAGAATTTGATATTTTTAGATGTGCGTTTGAGCAATCATTTTAGAAAATATGAAGAAACCAAGGTTTTTAGATAAAACCGTCAAAACTTCATGAGATGAAGGAAAAATAATGAAAAAGTGAAAGAATTATGAAGTGTGGGAGCAGCCATGGCCAAGGAATGGCTGGCCGGCCAAAGGGGCCAATCCCATACGTTCTTTTCCAAAATTTTCATAATATTTTCATGATTTTAGGGAAATATGATAAAATCAAGGAATTTTACTAAAATCAAAGAGTTTTGTTCAAATCAGGGATTTTCCATGAGATGAGGGAAACATAAAAAAATAATAATAAAAAAAAAAGGACGTGTGGGCGTGCGGGACCGGCTTGGAGCATGGTTGGCCGGCCAGAGCCCGGTCCCGTGCGTTTTCCCTAATTTTATGTATTATTTCACAATTTAAAGGAAATTTCATAATTTGAAGGAAATATCATGAAATCAAGGAATTTCATGGGATTATGAAAACATGAAAAATATAATAATAATAAAAAGGGACGTGTGAGGCCATCTAGGGTTTGGCCGATCGGCTATGGCCCGTGCACACCGGTTTTCCTAATTTTATATTATTTTTCATGGGACCAAGGAAATATCATGAGATTAAGGAGTTTTCATGAAATTAGGGAAATAATAATAAAATAATGAGGAATCATGAGGTGTGGGGCCGGCTGGGACCAAGGCATGGCCGGTTGGCCAATGGTCACGCCCCATAATATTCTTCCCTAATTTTATATTATTTCTTTGGTGTGAAAGAAACACCATGAAACTGAGGAGTTTCCTCAAAACGAAGGATATTTGTTCAAATGAAAGAATTTTCATGAACTCAAGGAAAATAACAAAATATGATAAAAATATGAAACTAACGTGGGATTGACCACGACACGGTTGGTCGGTCAGTGGGCCCATGCTCCCAGCGCCTTGGTCGATTTTTTATTTATTATTTTCTTTCCTATTTTGCATAGGTTCATCGTCTCGTCGTATTTTGAAATACTCATTAGTGCGATAATTATTAGTGCATCGTCGTTAAGTACACTTTCACCATTTAAATCGAGGCTTACTCAGAGATAGCTCGGACGCCCATGCATTGAATATTTATTACTAACCCATGGATTTCTGCTGGGAAGAACCATGGTTTGCAGTAATGAAATATCTGCGAAAATATTTGAATATTTTTGGAAATTCTGTGGATGAATCCAAGAATTTGGGAATAATTAACTTACGGCTCTATACTAGTAGAGCAAGCTGTCTAGGAGAATTAATTATTCCGATATGAGCTTGCTGGAGCTCCATATCCTTTATATAGTCAGGGTAAACTCGTTGTTTGTATCCTGAAGACGTTATCGCTCTATACTAGCAGAGCAAGCTGTCTAGGAGCCGTCCATCCCGTGATACTATATAGAAATAATTACTGAAGTCTTCAATATTCATGAGATATGTTGTTGTCTAGCCGTGAGAGACCACATATATACATTTACTCTGAGTCAAAGTATTCTCAATCAGAGGATTCGATGAGAGACCCGTGTCTCAGTACTCACGTCGGATTGCTGAATCAGAGGTTCGTATAATTATAGGTTTACGATTTTAGCCTTTGTCGAAAATCCACCATCTACATTAAGTCTCTGCTTAGTGAGGAAATCCATGTTCCTCACTCAGCATTGAATGGTGATTTTACGGTCATAAACAATATAAGTAATTGAACTTAGTCGTAAGTTAAGATGTTACCGGATTTCGATCGTACGAGCATACCATGACTTGAATGAAGATTCCAGTGACATGCTAGAGTGTCGTTTGATGAGCATAAATTGGTGTCGAACCTCTGATTCGGACGACGGGTCCTTGGTCGTTTAGGATTCGCGGGCCGGGCCCAATAAGGAAATCCTTAGAAAATTAGGTTTTGGAAATAAAATTGATATAAAAGGAATTGTTCCTTTATTTTTTAAATTTTCCCACGACCAGAATTTTATCATCTCTTCATCACCTTCACGCCAGCAACAAGGGAGGAGAAAATTTTCGCCGGACCACCAGCGCCGCCGCCGTTGTTGCCGCCGTTCGGCTGTCTTCCGCCGGCGACGACCAGGTGAGCGTCTAAACTTTTTTTTTGTTTTGATGTTTGCTGAGTTCATGTGAGTTTATGAGTGTGGGTTTCGTTGAAAACCCTCGTTTTTTGAAAACGTATGTTCGTTTGATCGTTAGTTTTTGAAAATTAATAATAATCCCTGATTTAGGAGAGATTTTTTCTTCATATATGAATATTTAGGTTCAGTAATAAAACTATGTTTATGAGCTTTCATGTGAGCCAAAGTTTTATCATGAAAAGATGAATTTTTGCAAAACCGAAATAAACCCTTCGTTTTAAAAAATGACGATGATACGAAGAGAAGGTTTTTCTTCTTTATACATATATGAACTTGTGTCCAGTGATAAATTTTTTTTTATGAGCTTTCATGTAAACCAAAACTTTATCTTATAATGTGTATGTTTTCACAAAATTGAAATAAACCTTCGTTTCAAAGACGTATGACGATACGAAGGAAAATATTTTTTATATAACCATGGTATGTTCATGGATTTTTTTTTTTTTTGAAACCGTGGAGTGTCAAAAAATTTATTTCCGTGAGCTTTGCTCACGTTGATTTTTTTTTATTTATTTACGTGAGTAAATAAAACGTTTTCTTTATATATATATATATATATGCAAATATATATTATTTTCCCTAAAATCAAAACTTGAGTTTTGTGTAATACTATTTAGAAATAAACAATTATTTATGATGAAATAATGTTTTAGTTTTCGTGATTCCACGGTGAATGTTCACATAGTAGAAATATTCATGATTTTATGAAAAATCTGAGTTTTGTTTGTCTTATGTAGGTTTCGAAGAAACGAACGATATTGAATTGTTAACTCTAGCATTACTCTCACTACTGTTAGTGGAAGCGTAAAAGGTAAGAGTTAAGAATTACCATTTTTACCGATGGATTTGTTTGCATGTTCGTAATCTTTTGTGCTTCCGTTTCCATAAAATATCCGACAACAACAATTACTCTTCTTCCTCTAGATTTTCTGATGAGGATTTCAAAGTTCCTGTATCGAAGTCTAGGGCTTCTTAGGGTGAGGGGACAAAGTCTGGCGTACCCTTGAATGAGCGGAGGGTTACTTTCGATGAAATCAGGAAAAGAAAAGTTGAGGATGATGCAAAACAGGCTCGGCGTGAAAAGGATCGAATCAGGCGCAAAATACAAAGGACTGGGGAGAAACGTTAATTCTTGGACGGGAGGCATGCTGACTCTAATGCTGATGATTCTAAAGAAGACATGTGGGAGGTACCCGGGACTTGGTCTGATCGATGTGAAAGAGAGTACCAGAGGACTATGAAGCAAATTGGAGCTAAATCGGAAGAAGATTCGGATTCAGATGATGATCCTGAAGCTCGTCTGAACCCCATCGCCGCTGATTCTGATTTTGATGAAGAGCAGGATAGTGATGACGACTCCGATGACTCGGATGATGAGAAGGATAGTGATGACGAATCTGACGAATAGATTTATTTCCGTCTTCTTTTCTTTGTGAAACATTTGAATGTTCCTTAGGCTTCGTAATAGATATTTCTTCGACGATTCGAACAAATTTTCTCATGATTTAGAATTTTCTTTGAATGAGAAAATCCTTTTATCAATGTTGATTCTTCTGAGTAAGCGAACCAATGTTCATGCCTTGAAATTCATCATGACCTTCAACTCGCCTTAGTGATTTCCGTTTGCAGAAAGTACTGAGATACGTGATGCATGGGTTGAGAGAATATGTGTTACACATGAGTCCGTGTAACCTTGACCGTGTGCACCCATCCCCAGCTATTTTTTCTCCACATATTCAGTGTTTCCCTTGTTGAAATCTTAGGGTTTCAGTAAAACCCGCCACTGAATTGACTATTCACAAAAGATAAACCTTCACCGCGTCTAACATATATCTTCAAGACTTCGAGTCGATCGTCTACACAAATATTTCTTCCATTCCTGAGTTAGTTTCATCGTGCAGAGAATTCTTGATCATACCTTGTTTCTTCCATGTCAAGCAATGGTATCTCTTCTCAAGATAATACTCAGTCAAAGCGTGAAATAACAACGTCCATCTCAGTAAGTTGCATTTCTTTTTGTCTTTACCTGATCGATGTGACGATTTGATCTTTAAGAAAATGACTTATTACAAGATAATCAGAAGAATACTTCTTCTCGGCCCAAGGGAACTGTCAGAGCTCCTGTCCGGTATAGGTCGTCTGGATCATCTGTAAGTAATCTTATAACTCTTGAGATTAAACTATGCTCTATTAAAATTAAATACTCCTTCGTTTCATCGCAGGCGGATGTTCGTGTCGTTGTCGATGCCAGAAGAAGGAACGGAAAGTCTGTGACTGTAGTTGAGGTTGAGGATAGCACCGACCAAGTCGGTGAAGATTATGTAGAGTCTGTGGGGACAGGAGACAGTGTTCATGCCCGTGAATATCCTGTAGCTGGACTCCCATTTGAAGCCCCTTTGATCAATACTTTCCCGGACAATGAAGTGGTTGGCAGGTCCGTCGTTCCCAAATGTCATGCGCCTCTGTATACTAAGATATGGAAGAAGTATGGCCATATTGCCACTACAAAGGTATGGAAAGGCTTTCTTCCAACTCTCTTAACCACGGTAGCTAGGCTGTTACCAATTATTGAGGAAATGAACCAAATGCACTTGCGAGATGTTAAAAACCATGAGCTCCATGAATGGGATGAGATGATCTCAAACTGTGAGACATTGCGATTTAATGTGAGATGGCTTCATCGTCGACTTGAGATAATCAATATTCATAAAGCGGCGGAGGCTGCTGATGCGATTTCCGTGAACACTAATTTATTGGAGGAGGAGAAGATACTGGCTCTGGAATCTGCTAGGGTCGAGAAAAGAGTTGAGGATTTGAAGGTAAAGACTAGGATCTTTCAGAAGAAACTTGATAGAGTTTCTTATAGGGATTATCCACTGCTGGATAGTTTGCTCTGAGTGAGCATTTATGATTGTTGTTTTTGAATTGATTTAAGTTTCTGGTTAGGTGGAATAATTGATCATGGTACGAATAAATTTTGCTCATTTATGAAATGTTTAATGAACAAAGAAGAAGTTGAATTCTCTTTGGAGGAATGGAAATTACATTTTTGAAAATGCTTGCAATGATGAAATGATGAAAATGCAGTTGTTTTCTATAGATCAGGCGTAATATGCTTTGAGCCATTTGACGTTGATTATATTTCCTTCCACTCCTCCGTCAATCTTTAAGATTTTGTAGTATCCGCTGGATACTGCTTTGGTGACTACATATGGTCCTTCCCATTTTGGAGAGAACTTGTGAGCAAACATGTCTTGTTGAATGTGCTTTGTTGTCTTTAATACCAGATCCCCTACTTGAAATGTTCGAGGTCTTACCATTTTGTTGTAGGCTCTGAAGATTCTTTGCTTGTAGGTTTCTACATATTTTTCCACCTTAGACCGCTTTGACTCGAGCATGTCCAGTTCATCAACTCTTGAGTTGGACACTTCGGCTTCATCCCATTTCACTCCACTGGATGTTGCGATCCTTGCTGAAGGAATTTTGATTTCTACCAGCAGTATGACATCAGCCCCATAGACAAGAGAATATGGTGAAGTCCCGATCGAGATCCTTGGCGCGGTTCGATAAGCCCACAAAGCCATAGGCAATTGTTCGTGCCAGGTTCGGGGATTATCATGAATTGTTCGACTGAGAATGCGGATCAAAGTTTTGTTGGTGCTCTCTGCTTGACCGTTTCCTTGGGGATAGTATGATGTAGAGAAAACTTGTTTGATGCCGTATTCCTCGAGCAATTCCGTCACGTGCTTGTTGGAAAAAGGGGTTCCATTATCGGTAACAATATGTTTGGGAATACCGAATCTGCATATTATGTATTCTTTGATGAAGGCTTCAATCGTGATTCCAGTGGTGCTTCGAAAAGGAATGGCTTCAACCCATTTGGTGAAATATTTGGTTGCAGTGATGATGTATTCATGCTGCTTCGAAGATGCTGGATTAATTTTCCCGATGATATCCAGTCTCCAGCTATAAAAGGGCCATGGACTATTCACAGAATTCAATGGGAGACAAGGAGTGTGAATGAGATTACCATGGACTTGGCATTGATGACATCTTTGAACGTGCGCAGCTGTATCATCTTCCATGGTCGGCCAGTAATATTTCTCATGAATCTGGAGAAATAATTTCCTCTTTCCTTGATGCTCTTCATCGTGCATCTCCTTCAGGATTGTTGGGATCTCATGCTCAGCTAAGCATCTCAGCAGGTTTCCACCAAAACTTCTGCGATATAAGATCACATCGAGAAAAACAAATCTCTTAGCTCTCTGAATGAGCTTGATTGTTTATTTCTTTTCCAGCGACAACTCGTTTTCCCGGAGGTACTTGATGTAGGGGTCCCTCCAGTCCCCAGTGTGATGGGCCGTTAGAGCTTCCAAGTGATAAGGAGGCGTCTGACAGTTAGGACATGACTTTTGCAGAGTTCTTAATTGAACCTCCATGGAAGGCCAATAGTATCCCATTCTTTGAAGCTTTCGGTAAAGTGTTACCACGAGCATCTTTCCACATGTTTCTTCATGTACGCGCTTGATTTATTCGTCCGATTCGTCAGTTCCAAGGCATCGTGATAAAGACCCATCAGAGTTTCGACAGTATAAAGCACCATGAAGTAGAAAATAATTCCTAAATTCCTTGAGACTGATTTTCCCTTCTGAAAGAGAACTGTTCAATTCATGAATAATAGGTGCTCGCTAATCATCTGCTTGGATGTCTTCGACTTGAGCAAGCCAGGTAGATGACACAATATGCCTTTGTATAGTGATAGTCTTCTCTTCTCCTTCAAATTGCATCTTAGAAGCGAGAGTTTCCAGGCAGTCGGCGTGCCTATTGTGAGTTCGTCCAGTATGGACAATCGTTGCATCAGCGAAATAAGTTAACAACCGTTGAGCTTCGGTTCTGAATGGATCAAGCGTGATTTCTTTGAGAGAGTATGTTCCATTCATTTGATTGACCAGTTGATTTGAATCTCCCCTTATCTCGAGGTGTGTTGCTCCTTCTTTCTTAGCTAGAGAAAATCCCAGCAAGAAGGCTTCATATTCTGCTGAATTATTGGTGCAGTTAAAATCCAGCTTGAGTGAATGTGAGAAAACCTCTCCAGATGGAGAGACTAGTACTATGCATGCTCCTTCAGTGTCATTTCTAGGGGTGGCGGAACCGTAAAAGTACAGAATCCATGTCTTTTCTTTGATGACTAAGACATCTGGAAACTCACCAGGTACGCCTTCATGTAACACTGTTGCATCGTCTCCTGGAAAAGCACCGAGTAAGTATGCCACTTCTTGGCCCTTGATTGATTTGGGAGGTGTACATGCTATGTCAAATTCTAACATCTAGAGTATCCACTTTACTGGTCTTCCTATCAAGGCTGGCTTTGATAGTAGAAACTTTATAGGGTCAACCTTGGAAACAAGCAAGACTTTGTTAGACAATAAGTAGTGTCTGAATTTCTGAATTGCATGTACTAATGCAAGGCATGCTCTCTCAGCTTTTGGGTATCGGAGTTGAGCATCCCGCATTGTACGACTGAAGTAGTAGATTGGTCGTTCGATGCCTTCGTCATCTTCTTGAGCAATGAGTGCTCCAATAGCAACATCACTAGAAGTCGTGTAGAGTATCAATGGTCGTCCTTGCACTGGTGACTTCATGATAGCAGGTGATAGCAGCATCTTTTGTATTTTCTGGAATACTTCTTGTTGTACAACAGTCCATATAAAATTGTCTCCTTTCTTAAATAGAGGGGTTAATGAAGCAATGAGATGAGCTAATCCATGGATGAAACGTCGAATATAGTTTACCTTGCCCATGAAACTTTGGAGTTCTTTCACGGTGCGTGGAGGAGGCATGGTAGTAATAGCTTTCCTCTTGTCCGGATCAACTTTGATTCCTTATGCTGTGACCAGGAAACCTAGAAACTTTCTGGAGGAAACACCAAAAGTGCACTTCAGAGGGTTCATCTTTAGTTTGTATTCTCGACATATTTCAAAAAATTACCTTAGAACTTGGAAGTGAGATGCTCGAGTCTTCGATTTAACCACAACATCATCGACATAGTCTTCAACTTGCTTGTGCATCATGTCATGGAATATGGCGGTCATGGATCGTTGATATGTGGAACCGGCATTCTTTAATCCGAAAGGAATCACTGTGTAGTGGAAGTTCCCGATAGGAGTACGGAATGCAGTCTTGTTGGCATCATGTTCGTACATCTTGATCTGGTTGTATCCGTTGTAGCCATCCATGAATGAGAACATACCATGACCGCTGGTTGCATCTACGAGCATATCAATGTTGGGTAGGGGAAAGTCATCCTTCGGACATCATTTGTTCAGATTTTTGAAATCAACACAGCATCTGATTTGACCATTTTTCTTTTTGACAGGAACAACTATCGCCAGCCATGTTGGATGTTGAATAGGTTTGATGAACCCTGCTGTTAATAGTTTCTGAATCTCGACCTTGATTTGTTCTTCGACTTCATGTCTGAACTGTCTAGGCAGTTGTTTGACATCTTTGGAGCCAGGAGTGATGTGCAAATGATGAGTAACCAATTTGTCGTCTAGACCAGGCATTTCTTCGTACGTCCATGCGAAGACATCTTGATACTCTTTCGGTAGTGCTATTAACTCTGTCCGTTCTTCTGGTGACAGTGCTGAGCTAATTAGGATCGACCTTGGATTATCCTCCGTTCCGATGTTGATCTTTTCGAGATCATCAGTGGTGGAGTCAGTGCCGTCTTGTAATTGTCGAGGATCATCTTGAACCTCTTCTTTGAGTGATCTTTCACTCTGACATGATTCTTTGGGGCAGGGAGACTTTTCTTCGTTCTCCCCTGCTAATTGATAATCCTTGCACCAATAAATGATTCTACCCTACGCATCATGACTGCTTATGAAATTAGATCCTTGAGTTGATATCTGATCCTTGAGGCGTTTAATTGGTGTGGCAGGTGGCTTAACCGACTTGATGTTTGAGGATGACGTCTCGCTTGCATATTTTTCTATGGACTCCTAGCTTGGGAGTGGAGCACTGTAAATCTTGTTTGGAGGTTCAAAGATGTTCTTCTGCGACTCAAGGAATTCAGCATCATAGACCGGGGCGTAAGGAGATGATGAAGCCGTAATACGAACAATTTTGTTATTGATTAAATCTTTCATGCATTGATGGTATGTTGAAGGAACCACCTTGTTATCATGGATCCATGGTCGTCCGAGTATCATGTGATAGTCAAGATCTTGTTCAATCACGTGGAACTTGGCTTTTGATTGAATAGGCCCCACCTTCAGGTCTATGTATGCATATCCATATGTATGGATCTGGATTCCTTCAAAACCCGTCATCAAGATGGGATGACGAATGATTTTATTTCGTGGAAACTTGGACGCCTTGAGGGTCTTTATAGTGACAATATTTGTAGAAGCGCTTGTATCAACGAGAACTCTCTTGAACTCAGAGTCTTTGATAAAACCGGTTATGTACAAGGCTCGATTATGTCCTTCGTCTGCTATACGGTCCTCTTCTCCAAAGGTGATGTTGTTGATCGAGTGCTCAGACGTCATGAACGTTGCTTCAACTACTGGAGATAAGGAAGCTAATGGTACCTCATATGATATCTGGTTGAGTGTAACAAACATGTATGTTCATTGCTTCCTGGAAAAGTGTAAGAGTTCGCATAAGCCTTCAACTAGCTATGCAACCTCCTGGTCCACCGGCTTCTCATAAGTAGTGAAACTGTTGTTTTGAGGATCATTGTGTGACGAGTCAGTCCCCGGTGCTGGGACTTCTGAAGCGGAGATCCTGCCTAACTCGGATGTGAGTTTGATGAGGAAATCAAGTATGTGGTTCATTGTATCCTTCATCAGATCCATGTTTCTGGTGTGGATCTCTAGAACTCGTGCCAACTCAGTTAGAGTTGGGATTTCCCTATTTTCCGCGCTGTCGGACGTAGCGTTGGAAGGAGTAATATCGCCATTTGAAAGATTATGTATTGAGTTTGGAGTAGTCGAATTACTCCTAAGACCGACCATCCTGTGAAAGTTTGAAGTTGCGACCGAGAGAATGATCTCCCACTGTGGTCACCAATCTGTAGATGGGGCAAAACGATTTGCTGGTTTTTATGAATTGAGGAGATGACCGTGCAGAGGAGACTCCTTGAACCGAGCAAAATGTTCAAGCTCACACAGATGCACTGCAAGAAGGGAGTGCTTTGAATTCGAGAGATCAATCTGTAGTACTTCGACCTAAACCAAGACAATGGCCGTTCCAGAGTAAATTTGGTCACAAGAGAGGATGGGTCGATCTGTAGGAGGGAAGCTGAGAAATGTGTGGAATCAATGGTAGTCAAAGATTGTAGGTGTATTGTGAATTCTGAATATGATAAGTTCTGAATGATTGAAATTGCTCAGTTGAGAGTAATTGCTTAATTGATGAGTTGATGATCCCGTGATGTCAATGAGACGTGAGATTCTCGTCGTTGTTGATATTTTTTTTTTAATCATGATTCAGAGACTTATTTATATTGCTGGAATTGTAGACACCATGAAGTGTGACAGTTGATGGAATCAAAGAGCGGAGATATGGAAATAGTGTTTGAAACCAGTTTCTCATCGTGCGGAGACTTGGTTGATTTTCCACCCACTACTTTTTTAACTCCTTCAACTGATTACACGACTTGCACACATTCCATCATGTGTTTGAACACACGTGTTTTAGACCTCCAGACCAAAACCCTAGTTGATATCCCCCCAAGTGACACGATTGACGTCTCATGGTTAGTTTAGTCAGTTGCGGACTTCGTGATATCATGAGACGATGAGTCCATGTATTTACTGTGTTGAACATAATTTTGAAAAAATGTCCTGAAACTCATGGATTGAACGTGGGAATGATCCTCACGTTGATAGTTGAGGCGATCAAGTATTGATCATTCGATGATTTGCTGAATATTAATAGTTGAACCAATATTCTCTGATTTGAGCAAGTATTGCTTATCTGAGCAAGTGTTGTTCATCTGATGAATTATTGGCAGCGTGACCAAAATAAAATATTAATTAAAATATTGGTAGTTGAACCGAGTATAATTAATAAGAATATTGATCATGAGATCATCATAAATTTATTAGTGTTTGAATCTGAAATTATAATCCTTGGACTCCGAAACCCTAATTTGATCAATTGATGACCACTTCATGGTTTGTTAGGAATTGAACCATGGAACGAAGGAAGGATTGGTTTCATGAGACCGTGTGTCAATCATGTAACACCCATATGCTCACGTGAGAAAACACCAAGACCTCTTGAAGAGTTGGTGACTTGTTGATGAAAGAATGATTAAATGTTGGTTTAATCATTTATTCGAATTACTGTTGGGTTTAGTATTAGGTGATAAAACCTAATTAATTATGAAGAAGTGGAGGACCGACCAAGGAGTCATGAAACTGGCCTTGGGTGGTCACGGGATCAAGTGTTAATCGCTCCATGAAGTTCCAAGTCGTTTGGAAGAGTTTTGGACCTAATACGTGCAATTGCGCAAATTAGGTCAAATTGTGAACATATGTAAGACCGGATCATTGAGAGCCAAAGATCCAACCTTGGTCGGTCAAGGTAACATGCTCATGTCTCCAAAGTGTTCATATCTCAGTTCTGAGAATTTTGATATTTTTAGATGTGCGTTTGAGCAATTATTTTAGAAAATATGAAGAAACCAAGGTTTTTTGATAAAACCGTCAAAACTTCAAGAGATGAAGGAAAAATAATGAAAAAGTGAAAGAATTATGAAATATGGGACCAGGCATGGCCGGCCGGCCAAAGGGGACAATCCCACACGTTTTTTCCAAAATTTTCATAATATTTTCTTGATTTTAGGGAAATATGATAAAATCAAGGAGTTTTGCTAAAATTAAAGAGTTTTGTTCAAATCAGGGAGTTTCCATAAGATGAGGGAAACATAAAAAAAATAAAAAAATAAAATAAGGGACGTGTGGGACCGTCTTGGAGCATGGTTGGCCGGCCAGGGCCCGGTCCTGTGCGTTTTCCCTAATTTTATGTATTATTTCACAATTTAAAGGAAATTTCATAATTTGAAGGAAATATCATGAAATCAAGGAATTTCATGGGATTATGAAAACATGAAAAATATAATAATAATAATAATAAAAAGGGATGTGTGAGGCCATCTAGGGTTTGGACGATCGGCTATTGCCCGTGCACACGGGTTTTCCTAATTTTATATTATTTTTCATGGGACCAAGGAAATATCATGAGATTAAGGAGTTTCATGAAATTAGGGAAATAATAATAAAATAATGAGGAATCATGAGGTGTAGGGCCGTCTGGGACCAAGGCATGGCCGGTTGGCCAATGATCACGCCCCACAATATTCTTCCCTAATTTTATATTATTTCTTTGGTGTGAAAGAAACACCATGAAACTGAGGAGTTTCCTCAAAACGAAGGATATTTGTTCAAATGAAAGAATTTTCATGAACTCAAGGAAAATAACAATTTTTTAAAAAAATATATGAAACTGGCGTGGGATTGACCACGGAACGGTCGGCCGGTCAGTGGGCCCATGCTCCCAGCGCCTTGGTCAATTTTTAATTATTTATTATTTTCTTTCCTATTTTGCATAGGTTCATCGTCTAGTCGTATTTTGAAATACTCGTTCGTGCGGTGATTATTAGTGCATCGTCATTGCGTACACTTTCACCATTTAAATCGGGGCTTACTCAGAAGTAGCTCAGACGCCCGTGCGTTGAATATTTATTACTAACCCATGGATTTCTGCTGGGAAGAACCATGGTTTGCAGTAATGAAATATCTTCGAAAATATTTGAATATTTTTGGAAATTCTGTGGATGAATCCAAGAATTTGGGAATAATTAACTTACGACTCTATACTAGCAGAGCAAGCTGTCTAGGAGCATTAATTATTCCTATATGAGCTTATTGGAGCTCCATATCCTTTATATAGTCAGGGTAAAATCGTTGTTTGTATCCTGAAGACGTTATCGCTCTATACTAGCAGAGCAAGCTGTCTAGGAGCCGCCCATCCCGTGATACTATACAGAAATAATTACTGAAGTGTTCAGTAATTATAGGTTTATGATTACTCAACACTTAAAGTGTTCAGCAATTATAGCCGTCCATCCCGTGATACTTTATAGATATGTTGTTGTCTAGCCGTGAGACCACATATCTACATGTACTCTGATAAAAAGTATTCTCAATCAGAGGATTCGATGAGAGACCCGTGTCTCAGTACTCACGTCTGATTGCTGGATCAGAGGTTCGTATAATTATAGGTTCATAAATTTAGCCTTTGTCGAAAATCCACCATCTACAACAAGTTTGGGTACGGTTACACAAACCTAAAAACGTCAAGTACATGTGTGTATAACAAGCTATATTTTCGATCTAATGGTTGAAAAATATTAGCTTGAATCTAATCAGGTTTTCATCTAACGGTGAATATTGAATGCTTTGTTACTAAGCTTACATTGATTGCAAACCCTGATTTGAAGACTATATAAGGGAGATCTCTGGCAACTGGGAAACTTAATCCCCACACATTTTGTATGATACTAGTTGTTCTAAGCTAGAGTCGATTCTCCTTTAACCTTTGGTTTTCTTCTTGTAAAACCAGGTTAACAACTTAAAGGTTTCATTGGGATTGTGAATCCAGACCGATACTACTTTTCTTGTAGTTGTGTGATCTGATCTTGCTTCTTCTATCGTACGAGTACAATTGGAATAATTGTCTTGAGATTTCTATCTCCGATAGGCAAGATATAAAAGTAGTCACAAACACTTTGTCTCATCGTTTGTGATTCCTCAATAATATTCTTCGCTGCGTCGATTAAGTTTATTGTGAGGTGATTGATAAAGCTGAGATGTTCTTCGGGATTATAAGTTTGGTTTTATCAATTGGTTCATGTTCACTTTGATTTATCAAAAGACCGAACAAATATCATAGGTATATTCGTGGGAGACAGAATTTATCTATTACTGTAGACTTTTTTGTGTGATACAGATTTGTTTATTAAAGTCTTCGACTTTGGGTCTTAGCAACTCTTGGTTGTGGGTGAGATCAACTAAGGGAATCAAGTACGTAGCATCCTACTGGGATCATAGATGTAGGAGCACAACTGTACCTTGGATCAGTGTGAGATTGGTTGGGGTTCAACTACAGTCCAGACCATAGTTAGCTTGGAGTAGGCTAGTGTCTGTAGTGGCTTAATACAGTGTATGCTTAATCTGGACTAGGTCCCGGGATTTTTATGCATTTGCGGTTTCCTCGTTAACAAAATTCTGGTGTCTGTGTTATTTCTTTTCCGCATTATATTTTGTTATATAATTAAAATAATATAGGTTGTGCGTTGTTCAATCAATTAAAATATCTGACCTTTTGGTTGTCGATTTAAATTGATTTACACTTGGATATTGGTCTTTGGTACCATCCAAGTTATCTCTCTTTGATAAAGACTCGCAGATTTTATTTGCTTGAGTATAGATCAAATTGAGATATTGAGATAATAACTCCTTGAGATATTTTTACCTAGATTGAGTCTGACTGTCTAGTTGATTCTCTAGTAAAGTAACTCAGAGTTTGTCAATACAGATTGCTAATCGAAATATTGGGTGTGGTTAGAAAAAAAAGCCATTGGTCGACCGTCTTAAGGTTTTTTAGATTGTACGCATTTGAATGGGCATGAATATTTGTACCCTTGCTCTGACCGGGTCGCCTATGCAACTCCAGGTTATATAACTTTCTATAATTAGCAACTTGATCATTTACATGATTTTATAATGGCTGCTCAAACTCCGGTACAAGAACCTCCTTCTGTTGAGATGGTTTCTGATCGACCAAGATTGAAGTATCCTTCCAGTGGTGATAAATGAAAAACACTTCCAGGATATTGACAAGTAAGTATTCTTCTCATGACTTTTATAAAGACATAATAATTACCTCTAAATTATTTCATTAATTTTACCACAGGTGCAGTGAGATATCGAATTAATGTGGATTTCACAGAGATTGAAGAAATTCCTCGAGGCAGTCGTGCAGTGAGACATCGATGTTTCCGAATGGTGTGCAGTCCCCAGTTATTTCTTTGGTGAGTTGTCGATGCTCCCTCCATCACGGCTTTTCCTTATCCACGTAATTAGGATCACAAAACCAATATTTATTAATTTATTTCAGAATTTTGCTCCATCGAGCATTGACGGTCTTCAACTTGCTCATGGGTAAGCAGTTCAAGAATCTAGCATTAGTGAAGAAGTCGATGTAAGTATCTCTTTCGCTCAAGCAATCATGGCATCTCCTTGAATAAAATAATAATAATTGTTGTTGATGTATCCAGGAGGAGATTATCACGGATAAATAACATATTGATAATGCGTATTCTTCCTTGTGAAATGAGGAGATGGAAAACCTTCAAAACCCGGAACCGAAAGGAGATAATAATGCTACTAACGATTTTTATAGCATTGCTCGGTAGAACTCGCATGCATTTCTATCTCAAGCATGTTTGTCAATAATAGTGATCAAAACTCTACATCTTGATTTCTAGTTTACTTATGACTAAGTCTCGGTCTAGGATAATTAAGTATATTTGATCCCCAGACTCCATGGAGATTATCTTACGAAGACGGAGAACTACTCAAGGAACCAGTGGAACTTCATCCGACCAAAAAGGTATGTTGAGACTTGAACTTATTATCTAGCACTCAAAAGTCTATCTACTCCTACTCTTGAGACAACATTCGTATAAGCTTTCACTTTAACCACTTTTCATATTTATCTGTGATGAAAGTCATGATGATGATTCAATCTTGAAAATAGCTTTGATGACGATAGTCGATTCTTTATGTCTAACGACTATTATAACATTATAGAAGAATGTTTCAATGATTGAAATGTAGAGTTAAGATTATGTAACCACCTATGGATATAAGCATATATAGTATGTTCGCACATTAGTGTATAACTCCATGTACCGGAAACCAAGTGCATGCATTATTGGTGAATGAGACAGGTTGGATACACGTACCCGTACGCTTATTGGCGGAAGATCACGTCCGTGAAATTCTGCTGAGTTTTGAGTTTACAAACTTATAAACCAGTCACCTTAGGTACGCGTACCCACGGAAGTTTTTCATCCGAAAATTTCTGCTGGGTTTTCAAACCCAATTCCGGTAAAGCTAGAGTACACATACCCATACGCGTACCTAAGATGGTTATATCTCATGAACTAAAACAATAAATCAATAAGGAATGCAATCTTTGCAAACCGTGGCTATATTGTTCATGAATTGATTTGAGTGAATAAAACCGATTTTGTTTCAATTGTGTCTATGTATAAAGATCTAAGCAATTGAACAACTCTTGATCTAGTTCTTATGAGTCATTTGAACTAGTTATGTAGAAGATGAATATGGTTGATATGAAAGTGCTCATATGGCTAACCATTGGTTAACTATTCGTGAACCAACTAAATGTACACATTTAGGTACGGTTAATCAAACTTAAATGAAATACATTTCGTTTATGTTTGTGAAAAGCTAAGTTTTGAAATAACGGTTGAAAGATATTAGCTTGGATAAATCAGGTTTTTCATCTAACGGTGAATATTGAATGCTTTGTTACCAAGGTAACTTAGATTGCAAACCCTGATTTGAAAACTATATAAAAGAGACATTTAGAAACTGGAAAAACTAATCCCCACACCTCCTGTGTGATACTAGTTGGTTTTTCTAGAGTCGATTCTCCTTTAACCGTAGGTTTCTTCTCGAGACCCTGTCGGTTAGCGACTTGAAGACTTCATTAGGATTGTGAAGCCAGACGAAACTACTTCTCTTGTAGTTGAGTGATCTGATCTTGCCGTTTTCTATCGCACGATTTCAATTTAATAATAGGCTTCAGATTATATCTCTTGTAGTTTAGTGTCTGTGTTATTTCTATTCTGCATTATATTTCGTTATATAATTGAAATATCACAGGTTGTGTGTTGTATCGATCAATTATGAAATCCAACCTTTGGTTGTTGATTGGAAATTGGTTGATTCTTGGATATTGGTTTTTGATACCATCCAAGTTTATATCTCTTGTATTTGATAAAGACTCGTAGATTTCTATTTGCTTGAGTATAAATCAAATCGAGAGATAGAGATATTAACTACTTGATATACTTTTTATTAAGATTGAGTTTGTCTGTCTAGTTGATTCTCTTAAAAGTATATTAGAGTTAGTCCGTACATATTGCTAATCGAAATATTGGGTGAGGTTGTTAGACCCCCGTTTTTGCAATTGGTATCATAGAAGACAAACACGTTTAAAGACCTTATCAGTTTGTGTTTGTAGCGATCTAACTCTATGGAAAGAAGTACTATCTATGATAAACGCATCACTAAAAATAAAGACTTTGTTTCTATTAGGTCTATTAAAGAGAAAGATCCCTCAATCTCTGTTATAGACGAACCTAGTGTTCAAATGAAATAGTCTAACACTAACTTGTGTTATCCTGATGAATCTAACTCTGTTATTCAAGAGGAAAGAGCTAGTGAGAGTAAACTAATTCTAAATCTTGTTAGAATTCAAGCTGAAAGATTCAAACAGTTGAAAAAATATGTCAATATCCTTTTTGGTGTAGTGAAAGACGGTGGCTCCAGTGAAAAGGCTTCTTATAAGGAAAATTCTGAAGTTCGATTAACTCGTATCTTACTTGAAACAAAACTTAATAAGGATGCTTTAGATATTGAACATCTCCTGAGCAAAGTATGATATACCATATACTTCTATTCAAACTAAAAGAGCTCCGGTTTCAGAAGTAATCCCAGATTCTCTTCCCACTCAAATTAATGTGAAGGGGATTCACACATCAATTGGAAAAAAGAAATCTCCAGACGATAATGTTAGGTCTGAAATCTCTAATCACTCCCGTGATCAGAAAGTGTGCCTTTTTTGTGATTCAAAAAAGGCATACAGCGCAAAAAAGGAAATCCAAGTTGAAAAATAAATCGTTGTTTCAACTTCAACACACCTTAGATTTAATTCTTAAAGGTGTAATTGACATCCGTATGTCAAAACCAATTGGTTTTAACACACATCCTGTGTTTCCTACCAGGAAAGTCAGTTCCATGAGTTCCTTAAATGCACAAAAGCATAATATACCTTTTGACAAATATCGTCCAAGAAGAACTCATGTTCTCTGTCCTGTTAAGAATGGAGATAATGATGTGAATCATGTATCAAGTGAAGAAAGCAGATATGAGCAGATGGGTGACAACCTAAAATTTATTATTAAAGGATACAAGGAAATCATCAACAAACTTTGTAGTTCATCCAGACAATATTCTTCGGGTAAAAATTCTTACTATGCGTCGTATCATGATGATAGTTAATTTTATGATGACTTTTCACATCATACCAGTCTTCCTCCAAGGTACAAAAGGAATAGGTTTAACCAAAAACAATATTCATTTGATGAGCTAAAAGCTCATACTTGTGTTACTTAATCACAAGGTTGAAATCTATCACACAAAAATCCTGGTTGAGAGATATGTTCAGGTATACTTGTTAGAATGGTATTTTCAGATTCTCAAGATATTTTCTTATTGTATTTAGCGTGAGTATCCTTGTAAAAATACTTGCACAACTATTTGTACTTGCTATGTCATTATTTTTATTATTGTTGTTTGGTTAAACAAGGTGCTAGCCATGTGCTCTAAAATGTTTCTCTTATGAGACATATATTTTTGGAGTCATTCTGATTGCCTCTTTTTTCAAGAGATTTTCAGTAAGGTCGTGTGCGTACGACTCTTGTTCTTATTTTGGGTCGAGATTGATCTCGTACAGGTTACACATGTGACCGGCGCGAGTCAATTAAGAAAACCCCAAAATTCCTTCCATGAGTAACCTTTTAAGTACCCAACCTATTGAGTTACGTACGCATACTCTGGGATATTTTTTTGGGTTATCAAGTATGTCATCTTCTTCATCTCGTAATGGCGATTTTGCAAAAGGATTTCTTGAGAAAGGTTTTGGTTCTGAATCAAAAGGGATTAAGAAAAGAACATTTGTAGAAGATGGTGCACCTAATGCCTCATGCTACTATGCTTACTCACACCAAGATGTTGAGAATGAGGATATGATTTTTGCTGAAGTGGTTCATGACTTTCTTATATATTTTGAGGAAGCAAAGTTGCAACTTGTTGATACTATGAAGGATCTTGATGTGGTTAAAACTGAGTTGAAAAAGGTTACTTCTGACCTTGGTATCATATTAAAGAACTTCTCAATGAGGATATCTTCTCTGAAGACGCAGTTGATAATATGAATCACAAGCTTAAGAGTCTCGAAACCAGTGAAGATGCTAAACGTGAACTTTATCTTGTGATCGGTTTCTAGTAGATTTGTTATTTATGTCTAGAAAGTCTTCTTATGAGAATTTTATTCTTTTGTTTTAAGAAGAATAACTAGAGTTTGGAATATCCATTATTGTGATTACACATAGCTATGTCCAATGTTTTCATTTTTGTTTTTAGATTTTTTTTTATTTAAAACTCAAAAATTGTTTGGAAGATGATTTTTGCAGTATTAATCTTTATGGTTTTATATATTGCAATATGTTATGGGATATGTGTGTTTGCGTCCGTGAACTATTATTGTCCCATACGATATCAAAAGTTATCTCTTTTATATGTCGATATACAAGTATTGATACAAGATCAATGAAATTTTGACAAACAAAAATTGAACCTATTATGTCATTATGCAAATAATTGATAAAAGATAGGATGAATTTTTGTTTATGGGGATTATGTCTATTGTATGTCATTGTGCAAACAGTGATAGAAAATAGGATGAATCCTTGTCTATGCCGCATTATTGATTTTCCCTGATCCATATTTTATGTATATACTGTTTAGCTCCATAAGTCTTCTGGTGTGAGCATTCCCAACTAGAGTAATCATAGATTCGTTTGTGGTTATTTTGGTTGTGTATTCTGATTAAATTAATCCATGGGTTTTCTTGTGGTTAGTATAATTGAGAATTTTGGATACAAAATAATTTTTGTGGTCTTGGTGTCCAAAGAAATCATTATTTTCTTGTAAAAGTAAGGTCGCTCTTGTTGTTTTCTCGGGAATGACATCAAATGGGGGAGAGTTCTTTTGAACTTGCGCTTAATTTCCATATCTTTGTGGGGAGTGCGTCTGTGGAATTTTTAGGGGTTATCTTGTATCTTTATAAACTCCTTGATGAATGCATATAGCTTCGGCTTTATGATTGCATCTAAACAAAGTTGATATGTCCTTTTCTTTGGTCTTGAAGCATCTCCGTGAAAATTTCATTAGGATCCCGTTTTCGTACCTTTGCCAATTTTATTGACAAAAAGGGGGGGAATAAATATGTAGTTCAAACTACAACTACATATGGTTTTCAGATCATTATGTAAGGGGGAGTGGTTTTCCTGTTGAGACGAAAGTATTGACTACGGGGGAGTGATACATATCACCATAGTATTGTTTTCGAAGTTGTGATATAAGAACTTTGATGATGTGTAATAATACTATGATACTGTATAACAATGATCGAGAGATTTTGTTTTCTCATTGTTATAGCTACGGAACTTCAACAACTATGATGCTGAATTGAACACATCTAAGGAATCAAGGGAGTACTTGGAAAATACGAAGTTTTCGAGTAATGTTGAAGCACCAAAGAGATCAAGCATGTGGACGAGAAGCTACAAAGTTTTATCTATTTTGTAATCCATATGTATTGATAGTTTTGTCACTAAAATTGACAAAGGGGGAGATTGTTAGAGCATTACTCGATCGAACTCGCATACGTTGCTATCTCAAGCATGTTTATCAATAATAGTGATCAAAACTATATATCTTGATTTCTAGTTTACTTATGACTAAGTCTCGGTCTTGGATAGTTAAGTATAGTTGAGCTCCGGACTTCATGGAAATTATCTTACGAAGACGAAGAAATACTCAAGGAACCAGTGGAACTTCATCCGACCAAAAAGATATGTAGATACTCGAACTTATCTAGAACTCAAAAGTCTATCTATCTCCTACTCTTGAGACAATAGTCATATAAGTATGGTAGTTTTCATACATACACATTTGCTAATTCGAGCCGAGTTTACTCGCCTATATTTTTCTCGAAATATGTGTTGGTAATATTTTCCTTTAACCACTTTTCATCTTTATCCATGACGAAAGTCATGATGATGTTTCAATCTTGAAAGTATCTTTGATGACGATAGTCGATTCTTTATGTCTAACGACTACAACATTATAAAAGAATGTTTCAATGATTGAAATGTAGAGTTGAGATTATGTAACCACCTATGGATATAAGCATATATAGTGTGTTCGCACATTAGTGTATAAGTCCATGTACCGGAAACCAAGTACGTGCATATGTGTGCATGCAGTATTGGTGAAGGAGACATGTTGGGTACTCGTACCGGCGGAAGTTCATGTCCGTGAAATTCTGCTGAGTTTGAGTTTACGAACTTACAAACCAGTCACCTTAGGTACGCATACCCACGGAAGTTTTTCATTTGAAAATTTCTGATGGGTTTTCAAACCCAATTCTGGTAAATCTAGAGTACATGTACCCGTACGCGTACCTAAGCTGGTTATATCTCAAATCGGTTATCTCATGAACTAAAACAATAAATCAATAAGGAATGAAATCTTTGTAAACCGTGGCAATATTGTTCATGAATTAATTCGAGTGAATCAAACCGATTTTGTTTCAATTGTGTCTATGTATTAAGATCTAAGCAATTGAACAACTCTTGAACTAGTTCTTATGAGTCATTTAAACTAGTTATGTAGAAGATGAATATGGTTGATATGAAAGTGATCATATGGCTAACCATTGTTTAACTATTCTTGAACCAACTAAATGTACACGTTTAGGTACGGTTACTCAAACCTAAATAAAATACATTTCATTTGTGTGTGTGACAATCTAAGTTTTGATATAACGGTTGAAAGATATTAGCTTGGATAAATCAGGTTTTTCATCTAACGGTGAATATTGAATGCTTTGTTACCAAGGTAACTTAGATTGCAAACCCTGATTTGAAAACTATATAAAGAAGACGTCTAGCAATTTGAAAAACTAATCCCCACACCTACTGTGTGATACTAGTTGGTTTTTCTAGAGTCGATTCTCCTTTAACCATAGGTTTCTTCTCGAGACCCTGTCGGTTAGCGACTTGAAAACTTCATTGGGATTGTAAAGCCAAAAGAAATTACTTCTCTTACAGTTGAGTGATCTGATCTTGCCATTTTTTATCTTACGAGTTCAATTGAATAATTAGCTTGAGATTATATCTTTGATAGGGCAAGATAAAAAGAAATCACAAACATCTTCATTTTATCGTTTGTGATTCCTTAATATCTAGTTTCGCTACCATACGATTTAGATTATTGTGAGGTGATCAATAATTCTAGACTGTTTTTTGGGAATATAGGTCCGGGTTATTGATTGGTTCCTGTTCACCTTGATTTTATCAAAATTCGGAGCAAAACTCGTAGGTTTATCTGTGGGAGACAGATTTATATATTATCGTAGACTTTTCTGTGTGATACAGATTTGTTTATTCAAGTCTTCGACTTTGGGTCGTAGCAACTTTTGGTTGTGGGTGAGATTAACTAAGGGAATCAAGTGCGTAGTATCATGCTGGGATCAGAGACATAAGGAGCGCAACTGTACCTTGAATCAATGTGATATTGATTAGGGTTCAACTACATTCCAGACCGAAGTTAGTTAGTAGTAAGCTAGTGTCTGTAGCGGATTAATACAGTGTGGTGTTCAATCTGGACTAGGTCTTGAGGTTTTTCTACATTTGCGGT
Source organism: Papaver bracteatum (assembly GCA_023529315.1). Classification (NCBI taxonomy): domain Eukaryota; kingdom Viridiplantae; phylum Streptophyta; class Magnoliopsida; order Ranunculales; family Papaveraceae; genus Papaver; species Papaver bracteatum. The sequence continues at coordinate 1,425,877 of JAJJWX010001826.1, read as the reverse complement.
TTCCTCGTTAACAAAATTTCTGGTGTCTGTGTTATTTCTATTCCGCGTTATATTTTGTTATATAATTGAAATATCACAGGTTGTGCGTTGTATCAATCAATTGTGAAATCCAACCTTTGGTTGTTGATTGGAAATTGATTGATCCTTGGATGTTGGTTTTTGATACCATTCAAGTTTATATCTCTTGTATTTGATAAAAACTCGCATATTTCTATTTGCTTGAGTATAGATCAAATCGAGAGATAGAGATATTAACTCCTTGATATACTTTTTATTAAGACTGAGTCTGACTGTCTAGTTGATTATCTTAAAAGTATATTAGAGTTAGTCCATACAGATTGCTAATCGAAATATTGGGTGATTTTTTTAGACCCCCACTTTTTCAACGATGGTTTTAATAACATCAATTTTTCGAGTGGCTTAGAAACCCTTCAAGTTTTCTCATTATAAGTTTTATATTTCATAATGTAAGATCTTAGAACTACATGACAATCACATGTGCATGGATATGTGTATAGAGAATATACTTGATGATGCCATTGATATTGAATTAAAGTAATCCTCTTGAGACGCACGTAAATCTTCTTATTGTGGAATACCTTGTGGAGCTCTTGGTTTCTTCCTCTTGACCTTTTATCCTCTTGACCTTTTACGTAATGAGTTGTTAATTCTTTAATACCATAGTGATGGGTATTGTATTCCATTTATAGGCAGAGGAAGGACTAAGTTCCTCGGATTTTGAACATTAACTTTTAATACTCAACTATCCATCAAGGGAGAGTTAATAAGGTAATAAACCTTGTAGAAACTTAAGATAATAACTTCTTAGTAACCTAAGATGCATGTCTAGCAATGTCTTGATTAGCTTAGATTATTCACATGGACCAAGAGACATTTATAACCGTGTGGAAATAATTTTACACTCATGCCCAGGAAATTTCCAAGCTTTACCAAAGAAGATTTTTGAGTTTTGAGCATGTTTAGTGGCCGAAATCGGCGAAACAGTAAACTTCCAGGAGACTTCCAGAAATTTTTCAGCTGTCATGTAGTCCAATATTTCGGACACATATTTTTTCTCGTATTGTTATGAAATTTTGATATGTTATAAAGGAAATCCATATGAAGAGAATGGTATATAACTAAACCTTAGATTCTTAACCAATTACTCCCAGTTCTTCGTCTTATACATAGCAATGTAAAATCTCCTCAGGTGAACTTGTCGTAAAACGTGTTTTTATGACTTTCACACTATTTGCCCATATTTTGAATGTATAATAAAGAACTTAAATTGTGTTAGCTTACTTATATATTGGATTTTATTATTGACTTTGGTTTCCATGATTGAATCGTTCTAATCTCATGTAATCTTCGTATTAGGTTCCAAATGCCGAAGTTGAGAATAATAGAACTAATGATGCTTAGAACAATATGACGAACCAAAATGATGGCATAACCACCTCTGCACCTCATGGTCATTAAGAGATTGCTACTGAAGTTTTCAAAGAGATGGAAACCCAAATTTTCATTGTTCCACTGATAGAAGAAACTACTCCAATGGTCGAGACTCGTATGATCGTTAATAAATACTCGGATGAAAGGATTGCTTTCGATCTTCCATTCGGTGAGTTGATCCCGTATCATGAATTGGTTGGTGGGTTTAGCGTTGCTACTGGGTATTCCAGTTTATACGAGAAGATATTGAAGATGTATGGTCGCATCATCGTTACCAAAGACCCAAAACGTGTTTACTTATTAACCAAACAAGTAGGAGTTATCTTGCGTGTTATAGATGATATACAAACCAGAGCTAGAAGTACCGTTACTCCAGATGTACTATTTTATTGGTAGTACAACTTGAAGAATTCGGAGGAACTGGGTTTCAATGTGGGGTGGCTTCGTGAGAGAATTGAAGTCATTAAAGAAGCAGTTGAGAAGAATGTAACTCTGACAAGTGATGTTGTGATAAATAAGGAGGCTGAAAAGACGAGGGTACCTAAATATACCTCAAACTAAAACTTTTCCACATATAAGTCCTTTCTCCGAAAGTGATTGTTTATAGACTGAGTCGAGATAATACAACAAATCGGTTCATACTTTGTGTGATCGTCTATGGATACGAGGTCTAGACAATACAACAAAGAAGTATGTTTACTTGATAAAATGTTCGGACTTAACCAAACACAGTAGGATTTACTATCAAGTAAATAGGAATTAATGTTTGTGTAATTTATTTTAAATTATAATAACAATAATTATAATTGCGTAACATAAAAGTAAATGACACGTCAAGATTTTGTTAACGAGGAAAACTGGAAATGCAGAAAAACCCTGGGACCTTGTACAGAATTGAATACTCTCGGGATTAAGCCGCTATACAAAATCAAACCAACTTCGTATAGTTGAGACTAAGCAACTAAACCTACAGTTCACCTAGTTTCGTCTGTATTCCTGCTCCTCCGACCTGTAATAAGTCACATACTTGGAACAATAACTTTGGTTCATATTCCAAACAGTTAAGGAACAACAAATTTGTTTGGTATCAACTCTTTTCAACCAAGTGATGTGAGTTCGACAAAAGGATCTTCTGTTTATCTCAATAAACTCTTTTGTCAGGTTCTTAGATCTATCTTATCAACAACTACCAAGGTAATTGTTAAGATTTTGAAATCAATACTTTTAATCACAAAGAATTGTATTGATGCCGATCTACACAACTAATCAATTTAATCTACCATAAGGATAAACCGATTATAGTTGGATCTTATTTAACCGAAACAAGTATTGTGCACACTAAAGATTATGAACCCAAATAAGAAATCTTGAAAGTCTTATTTATCTTCAAATCTTCTTAGATCATCAATAAATACCTGCACACAATCAACTTGAATCTCTTGTGATCAATCACGCACATAATGGAGTCTGTTAATAATGGATTATTACAAGATGTCTTTAGATTTATAAACAATCTAAAGATCCCCGTCGAAACTTCGATCTAGTTTGAGTGAATCTTATATCAGAAGAGAAGATTCTCAAGCATAAACAAACTAGGTGCAATCAAAGTTCAACCATCTTTTGTCAATCAAATCAATCGAAAACAAAAGATAAACTGCAATTATCTAGTTTCCCACCAATGGTACTAATAGAGCTTCTTAATCCCAAAGAAGTCTTTAAACTGAGCTGCCATAAGATATTTCGCCTAATTAGGTTACTTTCCTCTCCAAATAGGCGGCTCCACCAGTAACAACACAACTGAGGTAGTTTTGCTGGCTCTGAGGATTAGTTTTCTAGAAATGCAAACTTTTATATTTATAGACAAGGAAGTTTGGACACCAAGGAATTTCCAAAATCCAAAATATTCTCAAGATATGCAATATATTCCAAATTCGGTTTCCATAATTCTTGTAAATGCTTTGTCCAAATAATGACCGAAAATCTCTTAGAAAATCTCCAACTAGTAAATGCACATTACTAATTTTTATTTTCCAAAAATAAAATTAAAAACCTTAAATAAAAGATTCTCAATTTATTTTTTCGATCTGGAATTTTTCCTTTGGCTATTAAGGAATATCTTTGAACAATAAAAGATAAGTGTTACTGCACATGTTCAAAGTATGTCTACATCTTTACTTTGTAAGTCCTCTTTCATACTTACAATCTTGAAACTGATTTTCCACACTTCCAAACAAGTTTAGAATTGGTTCATATGACTTTCAAGAACTACGTGATTGATTAAGAACACTCAATCACCAAACATGGGTTTCACGGTTCTACCAAAACAAGTTTCAGTTCTACCTCCATGTGGGTACTGGATTTAGTCATACTATATTTCAAAAAATTCGATTGACTAGGTACTAGGATCGGTTCCCACATATATATGGTATCTAAATTGTACTTGTTGCACATGTTCATAGGATCGGTTACCCTTTGCCTAAAAACGTGTTGCACATGTCCATAGGATCGGTTCCCCTTTCTGCTAAAAACTTATTGCACCTTATACAAGGATCGATTCCCCTTTGTGATAATTTGCACCTCTTACTAGGATCGGTTACCCTTTACCCATAGTCGGTCATTACCAATCACACTAAATCGATCATACCATCTCAGGTGATTACTTAAGATCTGTTTCACTAATAGAAGTCATACCATACAAAAGTTAGGCCTTCGTGAATAGTTTTACCAAGAACATAAACAAGTCATGAGCGGTTATACTAATCACACATATTGGTATTTCAAAAGATATGCAATGAATAACAATACCAATAATGCCTAGCGATTTCCCTTTCGATTTATGAAATCTTATATGTCGATGTCATATAAGATTTTTACATAGGATGAAATCTTTACCTTATACAAGTTCATGAATTTACTTCCTTTAAACAAATGTAAAACTTTGTTTCCAGTGGTGAAATCTTCACCTTATACCCATACATAATCACAATAGCATTCAAACGATTATGTCGATGTCTTATATACAAAGTTTAATGGTTAAGAAATAAACCTCATATTGTATTCCTTAATACTACATCTAACTAGAGTGTAATCATTCATGCTTCGTAGTTATGTTTTCAATATGCACGACTTGAAAGATACGTTGGGGAATGAAACAATTCAAGTCAAATATCACTAACCTCAAGTGGAAGGATGATGTTGTCTTTGTATCTCCACACTTCTTCAAGTCTTCGCAATACTTGTAATGTCTCATATCCTTATACTTTCAAGCTAACCTATACGAAGTTGACTCTAGTACATAATCAAGAGACTCTTTAAATGAGTTTTGGATCACTAAAATATGACAACCAAACTTGACATACCAACGCTTGGTGGGTTCAACCGAGCTATGCTCTAACAGAGGCTAAGATCGCCCAATTGATTGAAGAGTTGCAGTTGGAGCAAGAGCTTTGCGAGACCTGAAGATTGCCGAAGAGTAAAAAATTTATCTTGTTGATTTTCTTTAGTTTCCCTTCCATAATCTCTTGAACCTTGAACTTCTGATAGATGTGAGGTTTTATTTTGGTTTTGATTTTTTGATTGGTTTCGGATGAGTGATTGAGGATTTTTTTTAGATTTGACATAGATTTTTCTTTAAATAAAAGAACTTTGATAAATTACTGAATTCAAATATTGGATGCAAGTGTTGCAAATATTTTGGAGGAATTGAAAATACAAGTGAAAGAAAATCACTAGGTGTCTCAAGCGTTCGTTCGTGCCTTGAGCATATAACACCTCAAAACGCTGAATGTCTCAGGCATCAAAGACTTTGAGCCAATTATCTTGTACCACTGGTACACTCCTCTTGCCCTTCATATGAACCAACTTGTAGTATCCTCCAACCGTCAACTTAGCATTGAGAACTAAATCCCCTTCATGAAATTTGTTAGGCTTGATCGTTCATGCCCTGAATATTTTCTGCTGGTTCAGAATTAATCGTATAGTGGGATTCCATGTTTGTGAAGCTTTCCAATCTTGCGGCACATATGGACACTCATGCAAGGGAGAATATCTAGGATATTGCTTGTTGTGTTCGGTTATTATTTCAGCAATGACTGTATCAGTGAGATGCTCGATTCGGAAAGGCTCCGCATCCAACCGTTTGGTGAAATATCGCTGAGGTGAGCTTATCCATTCATAGCATTTTGTAACAGCTAGGTTGTTGGTGGAGTGAAGTCCCCGGACTAGGGCAGCATATTTGAAAGTTGATAATATGGACACATGAGGTGGGATAAGACTTGCATGATTGAGGAACCTTTTGAGGAATGCATGCGCATTTTCTTCAGGCTTTTGTGTCAGCTTCATCAAGGATTTGAATCCCTCCAGATGCTCGAATAATGAAGTATCCTTTATTTCTTCCGAATCAGAGATTTCTTCAACAGAAAAATGTGCAATTGAAGGTTTTGGAGTTAACTTTTCAGCATGAATCCATGTATGTCCGAGGATCATATCATATCCAGAGTCCTCCCTAATTATGTGAAATTTGGTTTCCGCCTAGGTTGAACCAGTTTTGATTTTGAGAATGATGTAACCATATGCATCCTTGGATATTCCTTCGTAATATTTGACTGATACAGGAGCATGAGTAGCTTCTTATTGAGTGATGCCTACAGCTCTGAGAGTCTTCAAAAGGATAATATTGATAGTCGTTCTAACATCGACCAACGCCCTACGGAATTTATTTCCTTTGAGATCAACCATGGTAACAAGTCCCCAGTCATACATTTCTTTGTCAGTGACCGGAGGTTCAGGGAGTGCTTCTGGAATGGACAGACGTTTCCTGGACACTATATGTTTCAGAGTCGCGAACATGTCCTTCCTTTGAGCCTTTGACAGATAAAGAAATTCGCAGATGTGCTCCATAAATGACTGAACTGTTTGTTTTTACTGATTTTTAGAGAGTGCGAAGGTTATAATTGGGAGAGGATTCTTTTGTACTCTTTTAGTCCCCAGTTCCCCCGAATCGACCTTTTCTTTAAATATGCGTTTCAAAGTTCTGCAATCACTTGTCGGATGACTGACATACCTATGAAAGCGGCAATAGAGCGAATTCTCCATTTCTTCCTCTGTTGGCTCTCTCCTAACGGGAGGCAGTCTGACCGCACCGTATTAAATCCAGACTTCCAATAGCTCAATCACATCTTCAATGGGAAAAGGAAAGTCTAGTTCTTCCTGGGAATTCTGCTGATGCTGAGTCAGTGCTTGTGCATTTCGAGCTTGGTTGTCCTTCCTTGATGTTTTTGTAGGATGGGATGTTGGAGGAGCATTCTTATGTTGTTGCACCTCAGCTTTCCTCTTGCTTCCTTTAGCAACATTCATGGAAGGTTGGAGATTGTACTTCTTGTTGATTAGGCACTTGGCATTGCCTCGAGTTTCTCGCATTTCCTCGAATTTTGTAGCTCTTGTTCTTTCCATTAAGGCCAGAGCAATAGTTACTGATCGCTTGGCTGCTTCATGAAGTTCCGATAAAGTCTGGAACCAGAGATTTTCCAGTAAGGCTCTATAGACTGGGATCATTCCGTTGATGTAAAAGTACACCAGTTGTTGTTTGGTAACATTTGGGCCATGACAATCCAGAGCCTGGGTTCTGAACCTCTTTACATAGTCATTCGAATGTTCATTGTTCTTCTGAGATATTCTTCCTAAATCAGAGAGAGTAATCTGCTCTGAGATGACGAAATATTTCTGGTAAAAAGAATTAACCATTTTTCCCCAGCTAGTGATTCTCCCTGGTGCGATGTTGTTGTACCAGGTATATGCTCAACCTGTCAGAGACTTTGAGAATTCCTTCAGGCATACGACATGGTTGTGTTCATGTTCTCCTAATGCTTCCAGGAATAGAGAAACATGTTATTAAGCATTCCTTGTTCCATTGTAGAGTATGAACGTTGGATATGTGTAGCCCTTCGGGAGAGGAATTCTTTGCATAGCAGCAGGATATGGAGGTTGATGACGGTGAACATATGATGTTTTGTCTTTTCCTCGATCATTCATAAAGCGTTCCAGATCTTCACGAGTTATGATACATGCTGACTCCTTCTGTGGTGGGTTATCTGCAGCTTTGCGGACTTCATCATCATCCACCACGTGAATTGGAGAGATTTCAGGATCAGTTTTTTTGGCTTTTCCTTTCTCCGATCCGTCCTGAGGTTTCTCTGACATTTTATCAGTGAGAGTTTCGAGATAATTTCATAACTCCTTATGAGTGGTAGCCATATCAGTCTGATTTTTGGCGAGAGTTTCTTGCACCTTCATGAGATCAGTTGTGGTAGGCGGATTTTGTCTGATTTCCTCGGGAGACCGGCCGAAGAGAGGGTTACTTCCGATGTTGGTTTGAGGAAGAATGGTACCGCCAGTACCATTGTTGGAACCAGGAGTAGTTTCTGGAGTACCACCACTATTGCTAGTGCTAGCATTCTTTGGGTTAGGATTTGTAACTGAACCTGACCTAAGATCAACCATTTTGTGAAAATTTGAGATTGCAACCGAGATATAATCTCCCACTATGGTCTCCAATCTATTGATGAGGAAAAACAATTTGCTGGTTTTTTAGGGGATGGACAGACGACCGTGTGGACGGAGGTTCCTCAACCGAGCAAACTGCCTAACCTCAAACAGATGCACTATACGGGAGTACTTTAAGTTCGATAGATCAATTTGTAGGACTCCATCCTAAACCAAGAAAATGGCCGTTCTAGAGTCAATTCGGTCACAAAAGGGAAGAGGGTTAATCTGTAGGAGGAAAGCTGAGAAGTGTGCGAGATCAATGGTGATCAAGGATGTAGGGACAGAATATCGCAGCATTATTACGCTTGCAAATAATTAACGACGCAACAAATGATAGCTTGCGAAATTGTGGAGAGAAAAGACATCTTGCGAGCAAGGCTGCGAAGACTCGCATGACATATTTTAGATCCGAAATTGCGGGACAACACAACTGTCATCTTTTATGTAAAATCATATAAATAGCCATTTAGGCATAAGAGAAAAAGGGGGGTTCTTTTGGAGAATAGATTTTGGAGAGACATTTGAAGTTAGAATTTTGTAAAGAGAGACTTATTTTCTTGATGATCTTATTCCCCAAAAATCTAGAGATCCAAATATTCTTTAATGGAGTCACAATTGTAAAATCATGTAATTACATACAATCACTAATGAAGAACCATGGATGTAGATCACAATGATCGAACCATGTAAAAATTCTTGTGTCTCTTTTACAATTTTAGTACTTTAATCTTCATTTTAATATCAAATAAATTAGATCATCAAATCAAATTAATAGAATCTCATGAGGGTGTAGCTGTGGGATTTCCTGCAACTACATAATTGGCGCTAGAAACAGGGAGGAGTAATGGATTTATCCTTCCTGTAACTTGTTGGTTCAAGAAATTTTCAAGAAGATTAGTTATTATCCACACTTTTTATTTAGATCTATAAAGTTTGGGTTCAAAAATGGATATTTTATAGAAGAAATTACACTTTCAAGGAATAAACATCATCAAAAATTCAAAGACATGAAAAGAGATTCAGGGAAATTATCTATTGCTAGAGTTGGATCTTGCCAGATCTACAAATTAGAGGAAGAAATCAAAAGTTTCTTGGAAGTTTTTCATATTCAAGAGAAAGAGCAAGAGGCAATTTGTGAAGAAACAAAGGAAGGACGAAGAAGAGATAAGACGCAGACGCTGCAATTTCTGTCATGAATAGAAATTCGCAAAGATGGTTTAAGGTTGAATGAGTAACAGAGAGGTCGCAGGTTCGATTATGCTTGCGAGCATAATTTTCTTCTTTTTTACAAAGAGCGAAAAAAAAATGAATAAGTTCACAATATTGTTTCATTATTTCACAAACAAGAGGCAGCACAGTTGGTCGTCTGCGAATTTAAGGAATTCCATGGTCGCGGGATCAAGTCACAGCACATACATATTTTTTTCCGCAAGTATATTTACGATATTTCGCAGAGAAGAGTTTATGATTACTTCGCAGAGATATTTCGCAAGCAACAAATAGCACAGATGGACAATAAGGAAGTATGCGAACTAGAGGACATGAGATCGATTCCCCCTGCGAGCAAATAATTTTTTACTTCGCAGATATTCATCTCGCGGAATTAGAATATGATTACTTCGCAAGAACTTTGATTATTTCGCAAGAGCTTCTTAGCACAGTTGGTATGTCACGAGAAAATCCAAGAAGCAGGTCAAGGGTTCAAGTCTCACTTCTCACACTTGTTTTTGCGACTCACATGAAAGCTAAGTACCACTTTCTTTGAACATTTTACTTTTACAGAAAATAAAAGATTTTTGATTTGATTTACAAAAAACGATTCAATCGCATAATAGGAGATTATTTCGCAGATATATTTCGCAAGAAATGGTTAGAACAGTTGGTATGGCGCAACATTATACAAGAGGTAGATCAAGAGTTAATTTCACAAGACTTCATTTCTCATTCCTTCTCATTTAGTAAGCAAATCGATTACTTCGCAAGAGACGATAGCAACATAAATCGCATGAAAGATAAGTACCACTTTGCTAGAATATTTTATTTACAGAAAATAAAAGATTTTTGATTTTATTTACCAAAAGCGATATACTCGCAAGATTTCTAAAATTTCTAAGATTTCAAAACATTTCAAAGATTTTTTAGATTGGTGAAAAGCGATACAATCGCAAGATTAAAAAAATGAATTCATCGCAAAAATTTAAAGATCTCAAATTTTTTCAAAGACTTCAAAGTTACAAAAAACAGAGAAAATTAAATTTATATATTTCTATAGAACAATTTTGATTTAAAGACGCGATATGAATATTTCTCATATTTCTTCAAGGATTGAAACAAAAAGGTAATCAGTATATTTGTTCGCAACGTATAACAAAACATATTTTGAAAAACAAGAAAATGAAATGAGGCATTTCGCAACATGAAAAATTTGTGATGAGTTTTTATGAATAAAAATGATTTATTGCGATCAGCTTTCATTGAAGAAAGACGCAAAAATTTATTTGCGATCAACTTTCATAAAAGAAAGACGCAAACTGTGATCAACTTTCAAAAAAGAAAGAAAGCCGCAGAAATTTTACACAGGCAAACCTTTGTGACGTACACCCTAGTTCGCGAAGCAACATTTCTCAAGAGGCAAAGTCCTAAAGTACGTCATTTAAGGGGGTACCTATAAGCATGGCTCAGGGGAAACGGAACACCACCACGGAACCTGAGTACATGGACATTATGGGGTACATAACCCAAAAACGGGGTACCTATCCGGGTAAGACACCTTGGATTCTCAACCTAATCTTGCGATGTAACATGATTTAGGCGCCGAGGTACACAGTTGGGCGACTAAGGCATACTGTCTTTCCCAAGAAGTGCAGAAAACGATAAGGCGCCGAGGTACACAGTTGAGTCAAGAGTTCCGGATGGGTTTGAAGCACATCTGCCATTCTTGACAAGTCTTGGCAAATGATGCACTTGGCCCAAAGATACCCCATAGGGTGAAACCTCGTAACTATAAGTCCTATAGGCAAAAAGGATAAGAGGTTGCGAACAAAATCTGGTTGTTGGCAAAACCGGATGGGAAGAGCTAACCTTGTATGGTCGATGTACGCTTCCTTGAAGGGGCAACCAAGGGGAAGATAAAGGGCAGCACCCTCCATTAGGGAGCTGATACGTGCTATAAGACGCAAATGTCACGAGGCTTCTTGTTTGCGAAAACATAAAGGCTTGTCATATTTGTGCAACAATCGTATTTCTGTGAGTAAAAAAAAAATATATATATATATATACTCGCAGAATTAAATAAAAATAAGTTAAGATGAGATCAATGGGTCTCTCTACATGCGAATGTAAGGACGTCCTGCGATTTTGTCGCAGAAAGAAACGTGGCTAAATAAGACCTTTAACTAGGAAGGCAAAATAAGACCACGAGAGAATACGCAAATAAACTTGCGAAGATGATATGAATGCAAACAATCTTGCGAACATATATATTGAAATGAAACTGAGATTATGCATCTTTAATATTTTAATTATATTATATCATGCGAGACTAATAATGCAGGTATAAAACAATGAGATACAATGAACAAGAAAAATGAGGCACAAGCAAATGAACTTGCGAGAACAATAAATATGCAGAGAGGAATGCAGATAAATAAAGAATGGAAGCGATTTAAAGCTACATCAATTTTGCCGCGACAAAATGAGATAAGTAACAGAAACTTTAGATATACATTGCAATAGATAAGCATTCTCATCATACAAACATCATACTCGCATCATAAAAGCATCGCATAAACATTTCATGGCATAAACATAGCATACACATCTCATAACAACATCATCACATAAGCATTATATTCGCACAAGTATTTTACATAACTTTACAGAATATTCGAACTTCGCAGATTATTCGTAACACTATTCGCAACACTATTTTAGGAACATTATTCAGAATATCGCAGAATACTTCGTAATTTCGCAGAGAACTTTAAAAATTCGCAGAATTACTCAGAATTTTAAAAGAATGTGTCAGAATCTAGCAGGAATATTTAGAAATTAGCCAGATCATTCTTAATATTCAGAATTTTAAGAATGTGATTATTTTCTTAAAGATATTATCGCATGAGGCAGAGGCAAGATAAGAATAAAGAAACAATTCGTTCATTCAACATTTTCTCAAGGATTCTACTCTCACAGATAAAGAACAGAGGCAACTATGGGTACTAAGAAAACATTTTATGTTCTTTATCTTCTCAACAAGATTACTAACCAAAAATGGAGTAATAATTTCACATGAACAAAGGCAGTATTTATAACTCTCATTTAAGGACGAATACTTCTTATATTTCGAGGATTAAATACTTCGTATACTTCTTCAAGAATACTTCATACTTCGCAGAGATGATACTTCTTATTTACTTCGCAAAGGTCCGGAACTTCACAAAAGAATAGAGGCAAGTATATACTTTTCAAGTCCAGTATTCTTTCGCTCGTTCCTTCAACAACAAAAATCAAAGATTACTACAACAACGGATTTTTTCTTAAAGATCGCTTTTTCAGTCGAGCATGGTTGTTGAATGCTCTATGAAAACATGTCTGCTAGGACATATAGTTCTCGAATGAATGATGTTGATAATTGAATCATGATAGTCTGAGAAAATATTGCTTATATGATGAATTGTTGAATATTGATAGTTGAATCAATATTCGAGTATTTGAGCAAATATTGCTCATTCAATGAGTTACTGAATATTGATAGTTGAATCAATATTCAAGCAATTGAGCAAGTATTGCTCATTCGATGAATTATTGGCAGCATTACCAAAATAAAATATTAATTAAAATATTAGTAGCTAGAGCGAATATTATATATTAATCCCAGATGTTGATTACTGGATTAACATAGAATTATTAGTGTTTGAACTCACTCAGAATTATGATTTACAGAGCATTTGTCTGAAACCCTAATTTGATCTGATAATTGATGATTTACTGAAAATAGGTCACTGAGTGAAGGATGGACAAGCTACATGGGATGATAACCGACTATGTAATTCCCAAGTGCTCGATTCAGCGTGCACCAAAGTCCTTTGTTGACCGATTGGTGAAAAGATGATCAAACACTAGTTTAATCATTTATTAAATAGTGCTCGTGCGAGCATCAAGTAGTAAAACCTAGTTATGGAGAGATAAGGGACCGACCAGTGGGTTATGGGACCGACCCTTGGTGGTCATGGGACCGGCCCTTGGTGGTCATGGGACCATCTGGTGGTCGATTGAGCAAATTCCAAGTTGGTTGGAAAGAGTTTGGACCCAATACGAACAATTGAGAGCAAATTAGGTCAAAATTATGAAGTTGTGTGGGACCGGCTCCTTGCAAGACTAAGGGACGGCCTTGGTCGGTCAAATAGCATGACCATGTCACCATGATATCTGTGTCTCAGTCCTGAGAGTTTTGGTATTTCCTAGTGCGCGTTTGAGCAATATTTCGGATTTTCAGAAGAGTTTGATCTTGACTGAAACTCTCGATTTTGCTCAAATGAGAAAGTAGAACTTTGCTTGTGCGACCAATATTTTGAGAATATTAAAATAACAAATGAGAAAGTAGAACTTTGCTTGTGCGACCAATATTTTGAGAATATTAAAATAACAATATTTTAATATTTAACGTTAGAAGCCTAGTCGGTCATGTGACCATTTGACTTTTTGGCTTTTTCATGGTTTGAGCAATATTTGAGAAAATATTGAAAAACTAGGGTTTTCGCTCAAACGATGAAGTTCCATGAGATAAAGGAAATAATAATAAGATAAAATAATGGATTGTAAGGTGTGGGACTGGCCACAGCTAGGGCATGGCCGTCCGGCTAGGTGGCCCGGTCCCGTTACACCTTTCCCTATTTTGTTTGATTAAAGTGGAGAAACTAAGAGTTTCGCTCAAACGAGGGAGTTTGCTCAAATGACGGAGTTTCCATGAGATGAGGGAAACAAATTAAAATAAAATAAAATAATTGAAGAGGGGACCGGCCACGGCAGCATGACAGGCCGGCTGTTGGGCCCAGTCCCACGCCTCTTGTTTATTCTATAATTTTCTTTCATAAGTTCCTCGTTCGTCCATATTTTCGAATGCTCATTCGTGCGTTCGGGTGCTCGTTCGTGCATTATTGCCAAGTACACTTGCAATATTTTCTTGGGACTTACTCGTTGGTGGCCTAGACGCCCGATTGTTGAATATTTATTACTAATTCATGAAATTCAGTTGGGAATGATTCATGAAACGGAGTAATAAAACGAGTTAAATATCTATTACTAATCCATGGAATCCAGCTGGGGATTCAGGGAATGGAGTAATAAGATAAGATGGTTATCTATTACTAATCCATGGAATCCAGCTGAGGATCATCCATGGAACGGAGTAATAAGATAGAATAGATTATTTTCTAGGAATTCAGTTGATGAATAACATGCTAGAATAAATCTATTGTAGAACCGAGATATAAAATAATTGAAGCATCACACTCGTTCTGAGGGGGTGTACAGTCAAGGAACAACGAGCGGCGTGACGTCCGGAAGGTGTTAAGCTCTCTAACAAACATTATGTCTAGAGAACCGCCCAATCATCAAGATTCTATACACGCTCTCTCTACGTAGTCAGGGAACAACGTGCAGCGTGATGTCCTGAAGGCGTTAAGCTTTCTAACAGACATTATGTCTAGGGAACCGCCCAATCATTAAGATTCTATGTAGAGGAGATGATGAAATGTGTGAAACATCGAACGCTTAGCTGGGAGGCATTTCGAGAAACATATACATCGTAGCTCTGAGAGGAATTTTCACTCAGTCAGAGATCGTGAAACGGTTCACGGATCATAAAATATGAATCGACATATGCATTCCTGAAGCTGGGTCAGAAACATGTAGTATCATGATTTTACGATTTTGACCTTTATTGAAAATCCACCAACAACAACTTGAAAATCGCTTTGATGCTAATAGTTAGTGAAAACAACTATTGTCATCCTCTAGGAAAGTTTTAATTATTAAAATGGAGTTTAGAACCACTAACCATGGTTGGATATAGCATAGTATGCGTACTTGCATATATGTTGTCCATATCCAAAACCATGGTATGCATACTCGTATGCGTACTGTTTGGTTTGGTGAAAGTCCAAGAACCATGGTATGCATACCCGTATGCGTAGTCATTGGCTAAGTGAAGTCCGATAACTTCAGTATGCATACCGGTATGCGTACTGGCACAAAGTTCAAGTTCCGGAATTTTACTGAGGTTGGTGGTATGCGTACTGGCGAACCCAAACTCAGTCCGACCACTTAGGTATGCAAACCGGTATGCGTACCTGAGCTGGTTAAGTTCTAAAATCGATTATTCATGAACTAATACATTTATATATTAAGGAAAGCAATCTTTTGCAAACAGTGGCTATAATGTTCAAGAATTGATCCAAGTGAATCAAAATCGATTTTGCTTCAATTGTGTCTTGTATACTTCTACGAGAATATAAACAATTGAACAACTCCATAACTAGTTTCATTTGAGTCATTTGAACTAGTTGTGATCAAGATGAATATGGTTAATATGAAAGTACTCATATGGATAACTTCGGTTAACTATTGTTGAACCAACCGTGTGCACATGTTTAGGTACGGTTACCCTTAACTAAATGAAAGCATATTTCATTTGTGTATAACAAGTTAAGTTCGATCTAACAGTTGGCAAATATTAGCTTGAATCTAATCAGGTTTTCATCTAACAGTGAATATTGAATGCTTTGTTACCAAGGTAACTTAGATTGCAAACCCTGATTTGAAAACTATATAAAGGAGAACTCTAGCAACTGGGAAACCTAATCCCCACATGTCATGTGTCATACTAGTTGCGACTAAAGTCGATTCTCCTTTAACCTTAGGTTTTTCACGAAACCTTGTAGGTTAACGATTTGAAGACTTCATTGGAATTGTGAAGCCAGACTCAACTATTTTCTCTGTAGTTGCATGTTCTAATCTTGCTATTTTCTGTCATGATTGAGTAGTATCTTATCTAATATTTATCTCCGAGATTTAATCTCCGATAGGCAAAATAAAAAGTAGTCACAAACATCTTCGTCTCATTATTTTTTATTCCATAATATCTTGTTTCGCTACAATACGATTAATATTATTGTGAGGTGATTTATATTTATAGGTTGTTCTTCGGGAATATAAGTCTAGTATATCAATTGGTTCCTGTTCACCTTGATTTATCAAAATACGGAACAAAAACTCTTCGGTATTTCTGTGAAAGATAGATTTATTCATATTAATAGACTTTTCAGTGTGAGACGGATTTGTTTATCTAGTATTCGACTTTGGGTCGTTTCAAGACTTAGTTGTGGGTGAGATCAACTAAGGGAATCAAGTGCGCAGAGTCCTTCTAGGATTCATAGGCGTAAGGAACGCGACTGTAACTTGATCAGTGTGAGATTGATTATGGCTCAACTACATTCCAGTTTGAAGTTAACTTGGAGTAGGCTAGTGTTTGTAGCGTCTTAATACAGTATGGTTTTCAAATCTAGACTAGGTCCTGTATTTGCGGTTTCCTCGTTAAATTTTTTTCTGGTGTCTGTGTTATCTCTTTTCCGCATTATATTTGTTTATTTAATTGAAATATCACAGGTTGTGCGTAGTTCAATCAATTAGATAATCCAACCTTTGGTTATTGATATAAATTGATTAACACTTGAACATTGGTCTTTGGTACCGTTCAAATTGTTTCTCTTATTAATCCGTCTCACAAATTTCTACCTGTTCGATTGCAGATTGATTTGAGAAACTAAGATACAACTCTTGGATATATTTCCATTGGTTGAGTCTAATTGTCTAGTTGATTCTCTTGGAATTATATTGGAGTTTTTCCATACGGCTTGCTAAGCGAAATATTGGGTGTGGTATTAGATCCCCGCTTTTTCAGATAATATAATCGATCTCATAATCAATTTCATCACTACCTCATTTTAAACATCATCAACAACACAAACAAACCAATACTTTTCATCTTCATGATTCGATGCTTATGAAGATGAAAAATTCAATATTAACCAGTACTACCCATAGCAATAAAGAGCAACCACCAAGCTACCACTAAATCACGACCTTACTTGAACAACATTCCATCAAATGATTACCGCAAACCAAGATTGAAACCGAAAAAATCATAAATCAATAAACCCCCAATTTTGAGGAACCCTAAATTCATTTTCGACTCAGTGTAACAAATTAATACAATTAATCATTTGATATGAGCAATACAAAGATAAATAGACATTGGGTTTGATATACTTACTCCTTCTGAAAACCCATATTGCTTCAATTTAAAAGTTTTCTTCGTCTTTCTTTAATTTCAACTTTTGTGTACTGTAGTCGAACATTAAACTCAGGTAATACTCTTGGTATACCATTAAATATTATGAATAATCAAAAACAACTTTATTTTTTAATGGTACCCTAATCCTTGAAGATTTCTCTTGACTGGTTTTTTTGGTTTGGCTTTGATGGTAATGGCAAGAACTGAATGCGTAAATGAAGAAGATGTAATGTCAGTTTCTTTAATTGTTATGCATTTATAAGGATATGATAGTCATTATATCATGAACAATTGACTTAGTCAAGGTAGATCAATTTGGTGCTCCCAGATGTGTAAACTAACAGAAAGGTCACTTTGTAAAATATTTAATTTTTTTAGCCGGTTTATTAATTTGATAGGAGGTTAGTCAGTTTGTTAATTTTCCATACAAATCTCTGATCATCTAAACTTCCCGCCAAACCCACCCACTGTAATCAAGTTTTGTATTGACAGGAAATCTACAATCATGGAAGGTGACATCGTCTTAAGGTAAGTTTCATTTTCCATTTCTCATAATTTTAGCTTTCGCATAATTCTTAACCAGCTAAACTTAACAATCAATGTAGGTTTCAGAAAGGCATTACAGGTGATTCTGGATTTTCTCCCTTATTTTGGGTAAGCATATATCTAGATAGTTTAAAGTTTCAAAAAATTATTTTTTAGGTATTTTTAGAGATGTTTGAGTTCTTGAATAGGATTATGATTTATAATCACAAATGATCAGTTTTGGGTTAATGTTATAATATTTTATGAGACCTGCTTTCTATAACTCTAACCATTAAAGATTTGTTTTCGTTGTTTTGGTATCTGTTAACAAGCTTGGTAAAGGGGCGTCATGAATCGGTAGAGGGGCGTCAAGTGTGATAGCAATGACCCTCATATTGGTTAGGGGGTGTCCTATAGGGGTGTAGATTGACTAGATTACCCTTTTCACCTTAAATCAACCAAAATCAAATCAATTTTTTTAAGCCTAATGATTCAAAAAAAATCAAATCAGTTTTTTTTTCATCTTCTCTTCTCCTCCATTTCCATTCTAACCATAAGCTCCATTAAAATCGATCGAAAATTTCATCGTGATTAATCGGTGATTCGCAACATTAATAATTGTTGATTGAAGTCTATATTCGAAAACCCATTTAGTATTTTTGTTGTGTTCAATTGAAGTGTATTCTCCATCAAAAATTGGAGTTTTAGGTTAAAAATCAAATTTTAGAATGTCGCATTTTTTCTTTATACGGTTAGAATTGGTTATGTTACTTAACCGTATCTATGCTTTACGGTTCGTAACAATTAAATAAATATCAAATACTAACCGTATGTTCTTGGTTCGAGAATTTTGGTGAGATACGGTTGGTAATTTAAAC
Organism: Papaver bracteatum; assembly: GCA_023529315.1. NCBI lineage: Eukaryota > Viridiplantae > Streptophyta > Magnoliopsida > Ranunculales > Papaveraceae > Papaver > Papaver bracteatum. The sequence goes on along the minus strand of JAJJWX010001826.1, from coordinate 1,407,127 downwards.
AGATTACGAACCGTATTTTGTCCCGCATGTTAGTTTTTTCCGATCGGCTCATATTTTCGAGTTAGTTACCAACCGTATCTACATACGGTTGAGGATGATATTAAAGTTACCAACCGTAATTAACCTACGGTTTGTAATAGAATAAATTTTACCAACCGTAATCGGTATTATTTCCGGTTTTCCCAAATTGAACGATTCACGGTTGGTTTGGTAGTCGTTACCAACCGTATCTCACATATATGGTTGGTAACCACTAATTACCAACCGTGAATCGTATTATTTCGGGTTTTCCCCAAATTGAACCGATTCACAGTTGGTTTGGTAGTCAAGTTACCAATCAGTATCTCACATATACTGGTTGGTAACCAACTAATTACCAACCGTATGTTCTTCCTCGAAATTTTTAAAATTTTGATTTTTTTACATACTTTAGAGAATTTTAATCAACAAAAAGCTAATGGAACTAGTACTTGTTTTCTCTATCATATAGAGATTCACCCACCTCAAATTTGCAACTGGAATCATTCATTTTGGTTGAGTGAATCAAAATCTAGGGTTTCACAAATATCACATAAGTTTTCTTCTCCTCAAATTTTTTTTTTTTATAACTCTAAAAATCTGATTTTAGAGTTATAATACACTAATCTTGATTATCAAAACTAATCTTGATAATTAACACTAATCTTGATTATCATTACTAATCTTGATTATTAACAATAAGGGCTAATTAGTCATTTACATATTTTCATTGATAAGGGGCACTTGATTTTACTTCTAATGACCTTTTTTGTCTTATTAGTTTGACGCCCCTCTACCGATTCATGACGCCCCTTTACCAAGCTTGATCTGTTAAAACGCGTCAGCGAAAAAGCATATTTGTTGCCCATGTTTTTGCACCAATCTTTAGGCTTCATCTGTATTTTGTTGTATTGTGTGTGAAACTTACAACTGAGTTGATAGTTCGAGCGAATCAAATACACTCAGTATAGGTAATCGACTTCGCCTATATTTTTAAACTTCGCAATTGTTTGTTTTTCCTGTAGTGCCATATTTGCCTTTTACTATCGTACTAAATGAATTTTCCAAAATGTTTATATTAAGATTACTAGGGAAGTCGTTTGTTATCAAAATGAAGACTCATAGAATTTGAGTTGATTATGTCACTTATTCCGTCTAGTTGGTGTTGTTTTCTTACTATTATGCTTGTTAAATTGGCATTATCTTGAACTATATAGATAATCATCAAGGTAACAAAATAGCTTAGTTTTGAAAGTATCATATTGAGTTTTTGTAGGACTAGAATATCGCCACAACGATATTCCTGCGATATTAACAACACTTCTGGATATTAACAACATTTCTGCGAGAACATCATGAGTACTTCAATAACACCTAACGAGTGTTGCAGAATTGCTTAAGGAATGACATAATGAGTGATGAATGAAGAAACATGTAAAGAGCATGTGTCGACCTGCGATAGTTATAAAATTAGCGAGAAGGAAAATCATGGTTGTCACGATGATGATCGCAGTGTAAATCCGAGATAAAAGGAAGACTTAGCTGTCGTCCATTATGTAACTACCCTATAAATAGAGACCCAATGTGTCCAGAAAAGGATGATGTATTTTTTAGAGTTGAAAGAGTCTTGAGGAGAGAGAAACTTCAAGAGAATAATTGTATTCTTGATTTCTTCCGATTCTGTATACATTTTTGAGGATTAAATGATAAAGTGTCATTTTTTATCTTCAATTGTGAATTGATTATAGCAAGATCTTAACAAGGGTGTAGTGTGGGATTTCCTGCAACTACATTTTGGCACCCGAAATAAGGAGAATCAAGCTAAAAATAAAAATAAAAATGAATCTCTAATTACAACTTGAAGATTTGAAGAAATTGTTAGAATTAAAGAAATGGCTGGAAGAAGAAGAAGAAATACATCAGAACCACCAACGACTGTGAGGAGGAGTAAGAGACTTGCAGGTGAAGAAACAAATGAATTTGGAGGATCTTCAAGGATTATAACAAGAAAAAATAGAACTAGGATTAAAGGAGAAAATCAAATTCCACAACCAAATCAACAAACACCAATACAGGGTAGAAATGTGGATTATGATAGGGTGAGTGTGCATACTTGGAGATCGGATTCAATGGAAGAAGTAGAAAATCAACAATTAAGAGACGGAAGAGGAGAAGAAAAAAATCAAAGAATGGTTGAAGGATTAATTCATGGAGAAGGTAAAAATGAAACAGTAGGTGATCTAAGACAAAGAATACAGGAGGAAAGAAGATTAGAGGCGGAAGAACGTGCAAATTTAACAAGACAAAATCATGAGTTGAGAATGGAGAATTTGAGATTACAAAGTAGAAGATCAAGAAGTACTGTTAGATCGAATTCAAGGTCATTTAGAGAAGAGCAAGGACAAAATTCCCCAATGAGAAATGCTAGAGAAAATACTCGAGAAGAAAGACAAAATCCAAATGAAGAGCAACGTCACAGAGAAGAAGAGGTAATTGAAGATTGCTATGATCTGCGTGGTGAAACTATGGAAGATAGACACAATAATGGAAATCAAGAGGATGGAAATAATCAAAATAATGAAGAAAATCGAGAAGAAGGTAGAAGAATATTACATGGGCGAGAGATTCAAAGAAATCGAAGAATAATTGAGGATGAAATTGAGAGGCATTATGTTGAACAAGCACGTCTAGCTTGCGAGAGAGAAAGGTTAAGAGCAGAAGTAAAAGAATAAGAATTCCAAGAGGCAATGCGACAAAATAACCATGAGAATCGAGAAAGGAGACGTATACAAAATCACCGTAATAATAATGTTCAGGAAGAGTATGATAGAGTACAAAGGAGAATGGAAGGACAGCGAAGAGAAATGGCGAGAAATGAAGAAATTCGCAGAGAAGAAAATAGACAGTATAATCAGCTGCGATTACAAGAAGAAGGTGAAACAGAAGATCGCAGAAGAAGGAATGTGGATGTAGATGAAGATACACAAAATCTCGCAAGACAAAAAGTACATGAACGTAGGAGAAGGGAAGCTGCATTGAAAATACCGATGGAACCAAATTCAACGGCGAATGTGCAAATTTTAAGAGAATTAGCAGAGATGAGGGGAATAATAAATAACAGAAGAGAATGAGGTAGAAGGCAAATTGATGAAGCTATTGAAGAAGCTGTGAGAACTCCATTCACTCAAGAAGTACAATTAAGAAGAATACCTCCAAAGTGAAACTTACCAGCATTAACCAGCATTTTTGATGGAACTAACTGTGCCGTACAACATGTTAAGGCTTATGTTAGATGTATGCTACAATGGGAAAACCATGATGCTGTATTATGCAAATATTTTGCATCCAGCTTAACCGGCGAGGCGCTAAAATGGTTTGAGGGATTGCAAAAAAATATTATAACTTCTTTTGATCATTTGCAAGCTACATTTCTGGGAGTATATATAAGCAACAATTCATCGCGGCCAGGTATTGAAGATGTATTTGGGTTAAAGCAGAGGGTTGGCGAGAGTATGAAACATTTAACCATAAGATGGAACATAATGTGCAGCGAGATGGCAGGAAGAGTAGACGAGAGATATCTTATCTTATCTTTTATCAATGCAATGTTCGCGACCAATCTGTTGTACATACAAATTTTCAGAATCAAGAATACAATCACTATGACAGAGCTGCGGGAATTACAGGAGGAATACATTGCTTTGGAGGAAAAACAAAATGAGATGGAATCATATCCAATCGCGAATACCAGTTCAGTAGTAGAAAATGGGAGTTTACTTCCTAAAATGATTAACAATGTGGCGAGCAGCTCGCAAGCACAACAAGAGAAAGTGGAAATTGATAACCAGCAGAAGTTGGTAGCTATGGGCAGTCGAGATCAAGAAGAATATGAAAGGGAGAAAAATTATTACAATCGCGGTGGAAATAGTAAGATTCAAAGGCTTGATCAGCCGCAAGAAACTTATGGTGGACAGCGACAAAATAACTTTAGAGGGAAAGGTAATCAGAAGATAATATGGGAAGAAATTAAGATGCCACCTCTAAATGCTAGTATAGAAAAGATTTGGGAGGCTATTATTTTGATGGAAAATATACCATCACCATGGAATATAGGAAAAGAGCCACATCCCAATAATCGGAGTCAAGAATTTTGTCCTTACCATCACTTTCATGGTCACACAGTAAATGATTGCAGGAATGTAAAGAGAATAATTTTAAGGATGATTGACCAAGGAAAGTTAAACCACTTTTTAGTAGGACATCCACAATCTCAGCGGTTACCTCCACCACCAGAAATTCGCAGGGTGAATAATGTAAAAGGAGCAGAAACATTCGTAATAGAAGTTGGGGATAAAGCAAAGAATTTGTTTTGTAATTCCATTGTACATTCTTACAGAACTATCGAGGATTTCCATGATAATGTTCTAAGCAGAGTCTTCGCGAGGGATACTGATGGCAGAGAAATAATGAATATAGCGAGAGCCACGCCACTAGAAGAGTGGAAAAAGCAAACTATATCTTTCACCGCAAAAGAAGTACCAGAGCCTGGCGAGCAGCATGATAACCCGTTGGTGGTAAGATTAGAGATAAATCCAAAGCAAGTAGAATAAGAAGATGAAGAAAATGATGATAAAATTGAAGACTCTTGGACATCAACATGGTTTTAATAGATACAGGGAGTTCAGTTGACATCTTATTCTATCATACCTACAAGACCATGGGTGGAAGAGACGAAGATCTAATACCATCAACATATAAAATCTATGGTTTTAATGGTACTTCCAATAAACCCAAAGGGGAAATTACAATGCGTATTCCATTAAAGGGGATAACTTCCAGGATCTTGTTCTGTGTTGTTGACATAGAATCACCTTACAATGCCCTGATTGGTCGACCTTGGCTACATATGATATTAGGTGTAGCATCTACTTTTCATCAGTGTATTAAATTTCCTCATCCTAACGGTGTTGGAGTCATTAAGGGAGATTGGGGAGAAAGCAAGAAATGTTATGAGATTGATATAAAAACTTGCGAGGAAAGAGATGAGAAGAATAAAAATTGGAAGTACAACATCAAGCAACGACAGAGATGTGAAATGTTGATGATTGATACAATAGAGTGACAAGAGGAAATTGATGGCGAGCGTCTCGCAGATAAAGAAAAAGCAACAAAACATAACAGAAAAGCAGAACCAGAAAGTAGTAAGTAGAAAGGTAAAATGTTGTATTTTAAGAAATTTATGGATGAATTGTTTGAAGAAAATGTTTTGAAAAAATATTTTGAGATAAACTTGAAAAAGTGTACAAGAAAAGAGAAGTTCAGAATAAAGAAATTTTATCGGAGTTATAATACTCGCGAGAAATGCGATTAAAATTTCGTAGAGATTAAAAGAATGAGACAAACCTTTATGGCGTACACCTTAGTTCGCGAGTACAATCCCGCAAGAGGCAAATGTAAGACCTAAAGTACTTCATATGATGGGGAATCTCTTTACTTGACTCAGGGATAAGGTTATACCGCTGCTGGAACCTGAGTCATGCAGATGATGGGGTTAAAGAAAACCTATCCGGGAGAGAGACCTTGGATTTCCAACTTTATAAGGTTATACCCTGGTTGGACGACCGAGGATCTCTTCTAAGAAGTGCATAATATGACTAAGACTCCGAGGTACACGGTTGAGCCAAGGGTGCCCGGGACGGACGAACCTACCCTGGCCATCCTTGGTAAGTCTTGGCTATGATGCACTTGTCCTGAAGAAAACCCCACTTAGGGTGCAGTCTTGTAACTATAATCCATATATGCATAAAGGACAAGGGGCTGCGAAAACAGCTGGTTGTTGGAAAATCTGGATGGGAGGAGCTAGTCTTGTATGGCCGATGTTCCCTCCTTGAAGGGGCAACCAGGGGGAAGATAAGGTCGGAACCCTCCATTAGGGAGCTGATAAGTGTCTTAAGACGGCAATGTCATGGGGCTTTATGATCCCAAGAACATTTAGGCATGTCATATTGTCGCGTGACGTAAATTATACAGAGGCAACAATCCATAAGAGATATGTTTAGATGAGATCAATGGGTTTTTACATGAAAGTGTAAAGACGTCCTGCGATTTCATCGCAAGACAGCAATGTCATGGGACTTTATTCTCGCAAGGGGATTTAGACCTGTCATATTGTCGCAGAAAATTCAAAGAAAAATGGATAAGGCAAGATCAATGGGTTTTTACATGCAAATTTAAGGACATCCTGCGATTTTGTCGTCAATAAAACTGTGGCAAAATAAGACCTTTAACTAGGAGGGCATAATAAGACCACAAGATTGAAAGATTGCGATAAGTGACGCAGAAATTATGAAATTTGCGATATTCATCGCAGAAAATATTGAGGCAATATACATAGGTTTTACAACTGATATCTCTACTCAATTTTTTCTTATTGCAGATGAATAATAGAGGCAAGTATGGGAATGCATAGAATAATGAAATTATTATTCATCATCATAAGATAAAATTGCATAGATCTTATTATATGACGCATTTATATAGATAGTTAAAGGGGAATAGTTATGTTGATTGATTATGTTGCAGAAAAAGAATTGTCTTCTAATTCATACAGATAGAAGCAAAAGAAATTTACACATCAAGTTGGAGAAACTCGCAGCAATATTGCGAGAAGCAGAAAATAAGTGTACAAAATTTACAAGGAAGACAAAGAGAAGAAACAGAACTAAGTAGATCCATCACCACCTTCATCAGATTTCTCTTCTTCTTCAGATTTCTCCTCATTACCAGATTTCTCTTCCTCATCATCATCATCTCTATCTTCGTTAGATTCCTCTTCCTCGCCAGATTTTTCTTTATCCTTGTCATCACTACCTTCATCTTCGCCAGAATCCTCAACCTCGCTATCAGAAATATCAAGATTTGGAGTTTTAGATGGAATTTCCTTTGCAAGATCATGATATGAAGAATGAGGAATATCGTGATCATCGCAAACTAGTTTAATGGATTTATTACGAACTTCAACAAGAGAGCTATTAAAATTCGCAGTTGTAATTCTAAATTGTTCTTTCAACCGTGAATACTTCTCATTACGAGCAGTAAGACTATTTGCGAGTTGATTCTTTTCAGCTTCCAGTTCTCCAATCCTTTCAGAATTTCTTTTTTCGGCTCCTGCGAATATATAACATCAAATTGAAAATTTTGAAAGGAAGAATGGTACAAACAAGAAATTAATAAGGAAGGATGACTAACAACCTTCTCTTTCAGAAATCATGTCTTTAATTAAAGCCGCTTGTTCAACATGAAGACTGACATCTACACCTAAATTAGTTCTGGCATTGTCAAGAACTTTCGCAGCCCAAGCAAACTCCACGTCATTATTTATAATAAGACGGGAACGAATTTGGTTTTCTCTTTCAATAAAACCCTCCTTCTCGCAGATAAGCCCATCCCTTTCAATTTGAACTCTAAGAATGGTCTTATGGAAATTTGCTAAGGTTTCAGCTCCTTGTCTAGATATACGATCTTTGTCTTTTGAGAGATCTTTGTTCTTGGCCTTTAAAGTTTTAATCTCAACTTTGAAATTGTGATAAAGTTGTTTGAATCTGTGAGTTATATCTAAACAAGATCTGTAGTCAATTTCTAAGAGGCGAAACTTAGATCTGAGTTCATCTATGGAAAGGGAATTAATATTGGAAGGGTTATTTAAAGAATTATTAAGAAGTTATAGAAGAGTATCATTGTCTATTGGTTCAGGAAAAGAGCGAATGGTTAAAGCCTCATCAGTGAGACCATAAACGTCTGCGAGAATGATAAATCAAGTAAGAAAGAATAGTGAAATATAAAATTACGAAGGAAAAGAAGAAGGTTATCATACCTAAGAGTTGTTTGTTAACAGTATCAAGATTGGATACTTTGAGCGATTGTTGAGAAAGATTGTTCTCAAGTTCTTTATTCTTCTCGCGAAGATTGGCAAGATCATCTTCCATTCGTTCATTCTTCTCGCGAAGATTGGTGAATTCATATTTTAGTTCTTCATTCTTTTGGCGAAGAACAACATTCTTCTGTTGAGAAAATGCACACCTTTTGTCTAAATCAGAGGCAACGGCAAAGGAAGCTCTTCCAACCTGTGAAAGAATAATATAAGTTAAGAGTTGGCGATGGAATAAATACATAAATAGGTTGAAGAAATGAAAACATACCAGGGTACCAAGAGAATTTAAGAGACTGGGAGTCAGCGATCTTGAGATTCCTTGTAGAGAATCATTACCTACCAATATGGTAGCATCGCAGACTTTGGAGAGAGCCTGGGATGTCTTATTAAGAACTTCATCTTCATAATTATTAACGATACCATGAGTAATATCGCCAAAAATCTTGGATAATTGAGCTATTGAAGACTTAGAAGATGAAGAATCTTTCATGAAAGAAATGTCATTATCATCATCATTGTTGTCCTTATCAAAATCAACACTTAAATTTTCTGGAATGGGTTGAGGAGTTGAAGAAGAAGAGAGTTGGGTTTTTCTTCTCTTTAAGGGAGGATCATCAGATTCCTCAATGCGATGGACAGTAGGCTTCCCTTTTGGAGGAGCAGTAGATTTCCCCTCGCGATCAACTGTGGATTTCACCTTGGTTCTCGCATGCTTTATTGGTTCTAATTCTTCGATTTCCTATGAACACAGATAAAGATAAGAAACAGGGGCTACAATATATTGTCAAAACTAATGAAAGGATATTTCTTAATTCATCTGTGAAAGATTTAAGAGCTAAGAAAGTGTTGGGTTTCCTAAAAGCCTGGTAGCTGAGTTTCATCGGGTCAATCTGAAAAAGATTGAAGTAATTAGCGAAAATATAAAAACGTGGGGAAGATAGTGAATAAAAATTATACAATAAATCGGAGAGAACATTCCTCTTTAGTTCTTTCAGGCCAGTTGAATACCCAAGGTTGATATTCTGAAAGATTCGCGGGTAATGCGTGAGAACCAGAAATATAAGAACCTTCAAGACATAACGGAAAAATGAACCACTTGTCATTGCTGGAGTGACGAGGGCCTTGATTAGTAGATGTATGCCAATCAATGTCTAGCATAAGAGCTATATCATCAGCAATCTTTTCTTTCTTCAAGCGAACACCCCAGCAAGTGCTATCCCTCTTCATAGGGACTATTTTGTAATTTAAATTTTTTTTATCCAAAGTATAATCTGCAGAGACAATGGGAACATCTTTAAATTTTGGATTCTTCGCAACTTCAGGGTAGCGAGATCCTTTATCAGCACCGCGAGAAGCATATTCAAGCAGTAATCGAGTACAATCTCCACCCAATTGATATATCGCTCGTGAAAACTTCTCGTGGGAGATTATTTCGTAGAATAATGGAAGTCCTGGGTCATAGAGAGGAATGGGGATACCAGCTTCAAGTTGACCTAGCGATACTATGATTTTTTCACGAGAACATTGATAATCAGTAATTAATTTGAGAGAAAGTTCGGATTTAGGGTTCTGATCTGGAATTGTGGACAAGGTAAAACCTTTGTTTTTAAGTTTATCTCGTATCTCACCAAAAGCAACCAAATTTTTAGCACCAGCAGCAACCATTTTTGAGTATGGGAATGAAGGAAAATGTTGAAAAACAAGAAAGAAATCACTGTGATAGCAGATGCACAATTTGCGGAAGAACAGTAAACTTGCAGAGAAATTATGAAGAGAAAGAAGAAGAAAGTAAAAATAGGAAACAAAAAGAATAAAAGGAGTATTTATAGAAGAAGAAGTTTCTCGAGAAGATGAATGCAATGCAAAGAAGAAACATGAACGGTCAAATCGCAGCGGTTAGAAAAGACATGTCAAAAATTTATTGGAAGAAAGAATGCATGAAAACAGATGGCGAAGGATACAGAAACGTGTCAGAACAGTGATCAATGTGAAAAGATAAGTAGTTGCGGCATTTAGTTCTCATGATCTTCTCTTCTTCGCAGAAAAGACATGAGAAGAGGCAAGATGTAGCACCAGAATATCGCCACAACGATATTCCTGCGATATTAACAACACTTCTGGATATTAACAACATTTCTGCGAGAACATCATAAGTACTTCAATAACACCTAACGAGTGTTGCAGAATTGCTTAAGGAATGACATAATGACCGACGAATGAAGAAACATGTAAAGAGCATGTGTCGACCTGCGATAGTTATAAAATTAGCGAGAAGGAAAATCATGGTTGTCACGATGATGATCGCAGTGTAAATCCGAGATAGAAGGAAAACTTAGCTGTCGTCCATTATGTAACTACCCTATAAATAGAGACCCAATGTGTCCAGAAAAGGATGATGTATTTTTAGAGTTGAAAGAGTCTTGAGGAGAGACAAATTTCAAGAGAATAATTGTATTCTTGATTTCTTCCAATTCTGTATACATTTTTGAGGATTAAATGATAAAGTGTCGTTTTTTATCTTCAATTGTGAATTGATTATAGCAAGATCTTAACAAGGGTATAGTGTGGGATTTCCTGCAACTACAGTTTTCTGAACCAGTTCTTGCTCTTTGGTTACTTTCTTGTAGTGCTCAACATCTTAAGTAGGTTATGTTCTAAAATCGGTTTATTCATGAACTAATAAATTTATATAATAAGGAATGTAATCTTTTCCAAACCGTGTCTATAATTTTCTGATAGACACATTTTTGTGTGTGAATTGTCCTCAATGTCTCTATTGTTAGTGCTTGATTTTGTACTTATTATGGTGTTTTTATGTTTGTGTAGGTGTTTTCGGAGAAATACACTTGTGTGAAGAATGTTGCTCGGAAAGTTACATTTGCATCCCCATGAGAAAATTACTAAAGGCACCCAGAAATTTTGATAAAGGCACCAACACTTTGGATATGGGCACCACCTTCTTCTTCATTTTCAAAAAGAATTATGGCGAGAAATTTGAGTTTCAAAAAGAATATCTGCTTGCCTTATAAACAAGAAATCTATGAGTATTAATTACGGGAGTTTTGAAAAAAAGGAAGTTATCTTGTTATAAACAAGAAAGATATTCTTATAAGATTTTCTCCTGGATTTGATTCTGCGAATTAAAGAAGATTTGGGTTTAATAAAGGAAAATAGAGAAGGAAAGGAAGGAACAAAATTCCTGAAAATATATTTAATTAAAAAGAAGAAGATTTTGGAGTTATGGAAGAATATATTTGAGTAATGGGTTGGTGTGTATAAATAGAGAGCTAGAGAGCACATTTGGGGGGAGGAGAGTTGAAAGAAAAAAAAGGTTGTAGTTTTGTTGTTTCGTTATTATTTCTTTTTCATCATTTGTAAACACTTTGAGCCATGAATAAATATTTTAAGTGTGTTTTCGACGTGATGAGCTAAACCCCAACACTGGGACGACGGAGGAAGCCGAATTTCATACATGGGTAATTTTAATTAATTCTTTACATGACTTTTGCACTAATTAAAATAGAATTATGATTTGAATTAATTAGTTATCATTTTATTAGATGGGTCATGCTTGCTTAGGTGTTTGATGTCCCATGCTTACGAATTATAACTAATATTTTGAGAATCTACCTTGGCAAAAATAAGAGTCCGTGTTTTTTTATTTGTTGAGCGATAATTGTTAAAAGAATTAATATTTGAACCTTTTGTTATGAGTTTGGCGGAATCCTGAGTCCCAGCACCTCTCTTCATCTTGTGATAATTTTTGTATATATTTTTATATTATTTTAGTTTTATTAAATCTAAAATCCTTTGCTTTCACAAGTCTCACGAACCTTTTACTACTACAACATCATTGATAAATACCATCAATTTTTGGCGTCGTCGACACGGAGCTTGTCTTTAGGCTAGAGTTTTTAGATTTTTATTCTTTTTTTTTTAGGTTTTTATTTGTTTTTACTTTATTTGTTCTTCTTTACGTTTTTGTTTTTGTCTTTTTACTACATATTTTGGAATTTGGAGCGAAAGAAAAATTTGCCAAAGCTTTTGGTGAATACTTAAAGTTTGGAGTTAAAGACAAAGCGAAAGGAGCGAAAGAAGAAGAATTTTTTCTTTTTTTTTTATAAAAAGAGAGGGAAAAAAAAAGAGAGTTTATTTCTTTAGATTGTATTAGGATTTCTTTATTCTTGTAATTTTTTTTAACACTTTACTTTAATTTTTTTTGGACTTTGGACTTGTACATTTGGACATTCTTTTTTTTTTTTTTAAAACCCTACGGAAGGGTTATTTAAATATAAACTGCACAGGGAAGGACGGTGATTACGATATCACCTCGGCCCCTCGGGTTCGTACACAACATAGGAGTCGTGGCCCGAGTCGACTTCAACGGTTCATCCCCCGTCTGGAACGGGAGGTAAGAATTCTAAACACCCGCGAATCCCCTGTCAGTGGGTTTACTGGATGATTTTGTATGTATATATGTTGAGGTTTTGAAAACGGTTGTTTTAAATTACTAGTAAAGGGCAATGACTGGCCATACAAGATAAGGGTTTGGATTTCATCACCGTTCTCTTCTTGCCCGCCTTAGGAAAACGATACCAAACGCGAACCTAAGATTAAAATTTGGAATAGAACGAGACCGATAGGGTAACGAGCTTAATAGGAAAGTCATTCGAAAAATATTGGTTACTCTTTTGAGCATGCTTTTAAGTTCATGACGGTTTCTGTAAGTTGAATGCGTGACTGCGCCGCCTTGTAATACGGTGAGGCCTTGGGTATCAAAGCTCCACATAGATTCCCTCGCCTCTATTCAACTTACTTAAACTCGGATTGATTCCAGAGGGGTTTGCTCATATTGTAACAAATTCCCTTTCTAAGGATTAGAAGCTGGTCTAGAAACAATCTAAGTGGAGCCATCATGCTTTTTGTTTGCTAGAAATCAGTAGGTTTGTTGTGGTCAAGTCATCCTTGTTTGTGCTTGTGTAGAATTCCCTTGCAGTTAGGATGTCAAACTGGTATTATAATAGCCATTACAATTATTATGATTATCCAACCGAACAATATGGACATCACTCTTTTTATGACCAGAATGTGAATAGTGGTTGGGAATGCCAACCTTTTGAAGGTTATGGGTCATACCATGGTGAGCCCAATTACCATCCACACGTGCATCAGTCTTACGAGCAAGAAGATTTTGATACTAGTTCTTCGTCTCTAGAGGATACAATGAAACTATTGAAAAATAGTAATTTTTATGATCCTTCTGTTCCTACCCCTTCTTTAGAAGAGTCCCTCAGGAAGTTAGAGGAGTCGACACGTAAGTTAGCAGAAATGAATAACTTAGTTTATGACTAAAGAAAACTTTTTATAGAGGAATCCCTCAAATTGATAGCTGAGACGAACGAAAGAATTGCTCGAAATAATCTTAATTTCCAATACAGTGTTTCCAATAATACCCTAGAAAATGAGGATAATTTTTATCAAGATAACGAGGATAGAATTGGTAACACTACTTGTGTAGATGAGGTTCAACCATTTTCATATTATTATAATGATGATGATTATGATGAGTGTTGATGAAGAATTTGAAATAAGCAGGCATAGTGATCAGGAATTTGTTACTCCAATTGAGCTTAATAATGATAATGTTTCTAGTTCAAATCCAAATAATTTTAATAATTATTCACCTATTCAAAAGGATGAGGATTTGATTAGAGATACCCCCGTTTTAGACGATGTAGTATTTCCTTTTGATTGCGAAGCCAATGATGGTTTAAAGGAACGAGTATATTTTGAGTCTAGCGATTTAGAAACAATAGACTTAGATAAATAAAATGAACTCGTAGAGATGAGTGAGGATGTACCTGACTTAGAAGAATCAATTGACCATTTTCAGGAATCAGATAGCCTTGAAATTAGGGAAGTTGTGACTAGTCTTTCTAGAGATACTGAAAACTCTAAGTTTGGGGGTGACTATCGTTTTACATGTGCCTTAACTCTTAGAAAGGTCCCTAACTTGGGACTTGACATATGTGCCTCAACCATTTTAAAAGATTATCTTCATACACTTTTTCCTGAACCTAGTTGTGTCCATAAAGAAGTTCAGTTGTTAGAAACCCATCCTCTGGTTGATATTGTTAACCTAGGCTATGATACCACGATTGACTTTGTTTTCCCACTAAAAACCTTCCTTCCAATTGTGGGAACATATGAATTTCAGATGTGTTAGTTATTAAGTTTTGAGACTAAACCTAATTACTTTAGAAAATTAGGGTCGACACATTTTCTTAAGAATGACCACCTCTTTCATTGTGGTCAGCTATGTGAGTCAAGTCTGATTGACTTAGAGGATCCCCAGTTATTCAGGTTATTGTTATGTGCTTCTAAGTTCTTAATTGAGTATTTCCAGACTCTAGAACCTGATCTTCAGGATCTTACCTTTGAGGAAATCCAGCCGATGAAAGCTTTTTATCTTGACCCTTTTATAGAGCCTGAACCCGAACCATAACTAGATGTAGTTGTCTTAAACAAAATAGATAAGGGTGTGTTGGATATCTTCCTGGTTTGTTGCAGTCTCCTCTTCTTGTGGGTAACACTTTTTGATCCATATGACCCACAGTTATTCCGGCTACTACTGTATGATTCTATGAGGTGACTAATTCTTCCAATGTCTGGCTGAAGACTTTAAACTTAGCACTTCTTGGGAGGTAACCCAATATTCTTGCAACACGGTAATATCTTTCCTTACTCTTTTTCTTCAAGTGGTAACAGTTTCTCCTTGTTCATGCTTTTAATTTCATCTTTAGAACATTGAGGACAATGTTATATTTAAGTTTGGGGGTGAGGAAGAACATTTTAGTTGCACTTTTGAAACTTCTAGCGTCACATGGTATCCGGTTAGCTAAGTTTACCTACTGTTTCTCACCAAAAAGATATAAATTGGAATGCTTTTAGAGGGTAACCGTGATGGACCTAACCATCCATGATGGAAAGGCAAGTAGGTCAGGAAATGCCAGAAAGACAAAGCAACCTCACAATATAGTCTTAGTTACTGGATTACGACTCTCTTTCAGTAGAAACTTATCATCATCAACAAACGGAGCGACATCAAAATCTATGAAGAAAGTTGAAGACGTTTAAGGTTTAGAAGCAACAATAGAAAATCAGAATTAAAAAATCAAGGGTTACAAGAAGTTATAAGAGCAAAAAAAAAAACGATATCAGTTGTTGAAGTTCATGATACTAATTAAGACATTATAAGTTGCAAAGATCCAAGTGTTAAACTCCTTTTGTGATGGCCATGTAAATTTTTGTTTTGTAATTCAAAAAAAAGAAAAAAAAAAGTTTAAATTTTGTTCAATAAGGCCATAGGAAAGTAGAAATCTATAAGAAAGTTTCAAGCGAGAAATTGAAGAGAAGATTTAATTGTCAAGGTTCTATGAGGCTCGAGAGTTTATCCTCAACAGTTGAAGACCGAAGAAGACGTTGTTTCTACTGGGCACTATGAGAGAGTCGAAGAAAGATACATTTGGTTGCTTTGTTAGTCCGCTTTCAATCTGGCACAAGATCTTTCTAGCACTGGTTTAACTCATCACACGTAATTAGTCCAGTTGTGTAGCAGAATTCCCTCTCATCTTTTCTCTCTCCTAATCTTATCCAGCTTTAAATCAGCGGACGCATCTTACAATATTTATCTAGTTGTGTAGCGGATATCTCTTTATCTAGCAGTGTTGCGGATGTGTCTCCCCTTTTCCTCAGTCAACTTTAGAGCTGGCACCTTTAATTTCTATGGCATTCTAGTCACTTGGAGATAGGTTGATAATTTGTATGTCCTCATAGCTCTTTGGATACTTGTGACCAATTTGAAGTCATGGTTTTGTGGGTACACCTCTGGTAAACCCTCCCGAGACTAACTCGGTTTTATTTTTTAGTTTTGCTCGAGGACTAGCAAATAATAAGTTTGGGGGTATTTGATAGACACATTTTTGTGTATGAATTGTCCTCAATGTCTCTATTGTTAGTGCTTGATTTTGTACTTATTATGGTGTTTTTATGTTTGTGTAGGTGTTTTCGGAGAAATACACTTGTGTGAAGAATGTTGCTCGGAAAGTTACATTTGCATCCCCATGAGAAAATTACTAAAGGCACCCAGAAATTTTGATAAAGGCACCTGCACTTTGGATATGGGCACCACCTTCTTCTTCATTTTCAAAAAGAATTATGGCGAGAAATTTGAGTTTCAACAAGAATATCTTCTTGCCTTATAAATAAGAAATCTATGAGTATTAATTACGGGAGTTTTGAAAAAAAGGAAGTTATCTTGTTATAAACAAGAAAGATATTCTTATAGGATTTTCTCCTGGATTTGATTTTGCGAATTGAATAAGATTTGGGTTTAATAAAGGAAAATAGAGAAGGAAAGGAAGGAACAAAATTCCTGAAAATATATTTAATTAAAAAGAAGAAGATTTTGGAGTTATGGAATAATATATTTGAGTAATGGGTTGGTGTGTATAAATAGAGAGCTAGAGAGCACATTTGGGGGGGAGGAGAGTTGAAAGAAAAAAAGGTTGTAGTTTTGTTGTTTCGTTATTATTTCTTTTTCATCATTTGTAAACACTTTGAGCCATGAATAAATATTTTAAGTGTGTTTTCGACTTGATGAGCTAAACCCCAACACTGGGACGACGGAGGAAGCCGAATTTCATACATGGGTAATTTTAATTAATTCTTTACATGACTTTTGCACTAATTAAAATAGAATTATGATTTGAATTAATTAGTTATCATTTTATTAGATGGGTCATGCTTGCTTAGGTGTTTGATGTCCCATGCTTACGATTTATAACTAATATTTTGAGAATCTACCTTGGAAAAAATAAGAGTCCGTGTTTTTTTATTTGTTGAGCGATAATTGTTAAAATAATTAATATTTGAACCTTTTGTTATGAGTTTGGCGGAATCCTGAGTCCCAGCACCTCTCTTCATCATGTGACAATTTTTGTATATATTTTTATCTTATTTTAGTTTTATTAAATCTAAAATCCTTTGCTTTCACAAGTCTCACGAACCTTTTACTACTACAACATCATTGATAAATACCATCATGTTCATGAAATGATTCGAGTGAATCAAAATCAATTTTGCTTCAATTGTGTCTTGTACACTTCTATGTGAATATAAACGATTGAATAACTCTCTAACTAATTTCATTTGAGTCATTTGAACTAGTTATGATAAAGATGAATAAGGTTGATATGATAGTGCTCATAAGGCTAACCATTGGTTAACTATTGTTGAAACAACTAAGTGTACGCGTTTAGGTACGGTTACCTTTATCTAAATGATGGTACATTTCATTTGTGTATAACAAGCTAAGTTCGATCTAACGGTTGAAAGATATTAGCTTGAATCTAATCAGGTTTTCATCTAACGGTGAATATTGAATGCTTTGTTACCAAGGTAACTTAGATTGCAAACCCTGATTTGAAGACTATATAAAGGAGAACTCTAGCAACTGGGAAACCTAATCCCCACACATCATGTGTGATACTAGTTGCGACTAGAGTCGATTCTCCTTTAACCTTAGGTTTTTCACAAAACCATGTAGGTTAACGACTTAAAGACTTCATTGGGATTGTGAAGCCAGACCCAACTATAATCTCTGTAGTTGCTCATTCTGATCTTGCTGTTTTCTATCGTGATTGAGTATTATCTTCTTTAAGATTTACTCGAGATTTATTCTCCGATAGGCAAGATTCAAAAGTAGTCATAAACATCTTCGTCTCATCATTTGTGATTCTGCAATATCTCGTTTCTTTAATCGATTAAGATTATTGTGAGGTGATTGATAATACTAGGATGTTCTTTGGGTGTAAGTCAGGTTTATCAATTGGTTCATGTTCACCTTGATTTATCAAAATACAGAACAAAATTCATAGGTTTATCTGTGGGAGACATATTTATCTATTCAATAGATTTTTCTGTGTGAGATAAATTTGTTTATCAAGTCTTCGACTTTGGGTCGTAGCAATTCTTAGTTGTGGGTGAGATCATCTAAGGAAATCAAGTGCATAGAATCATGTTGGGTTCATAGATGTAAGGAGCGCAACTGTACCTTGATCGGTGTGAGATTGATTAGGGCTCATCTACATTCCATCCGAAGTTAGACTGGTAGTAGGCTAGTGTCTGTAGCAGCTTAATACAGTGTGGTGTTCAAATATGGACTAGGTCATGGGGTTTTTCTGTATTTGCGGTTTCCTCGTTAACAAAATTCTTGGTGTCTGTGTTATTTCTTTTCCGCATTATATTTTGTTATATAATAGAAATATCACAGGTTGTGCATTAAGATCAATCAATTAGTGAATCCAACCTTTGGTTCTTGATTATATTGATTGACACTTGAACATTGGTCTTTGGTACCGTTCAAGTTGTTTCACATAATAAGAAGGCTCACGGATTTCTATCTGTTTGATTTGCCGATTACATTGTGAAACAAAAATACAACTCTTGGATATACTTTTCTTGAGGCTGAGTCTGATTTTCTAGTGGATTCTCTTGAAAGTATATTGTAGTTTGTCCATACAGATTGCTAAGAGAAATATTGGGTGTGTTTGTTAGACCCCCACTTTTTCAGTTGGTATCAGAGCATGCAAACACGTTCAAGACTTCATAAGTATGTGTTTGTAACGATCTGACTCTATTGACAATAATGTTATCTATGACAACGCAACACCAGTTCAGAATCACACTGATTCGGTTCAAAGTCTTGAGTCTTCTGGGAGATCTCCCATATCTTCTCCTTTGGCTGAATCTGTGTTCAACTGGGGAAAATATCTAGATGAACAGTTGGATGATCTTTCAGATGAAAGTGATTCAGAAGAGGGACAAAGCGTTGATAAGGAAGTCCCTCAATATATCTAACTCTTTGACCATATCTTAAAAGTAAAAAAGTCAACAACTTTCTTGGCTGAATATCTGACACCTCTCTGTCAAGAAAACAGGAAATTGAGAAAAATATTTAAGGGTTATGATTGTGGCTACAAACTCTTACAATCTACTGTTAAAGATCGCGAAGAAGATGTACGTTCAAAAAGGTCTAAATGTGATAATTTTCGTCGAAATCTCTTTGTGTTAAAAGAAAGACTTGAAGAATCTGAAGCAAGATATTACTCTCAACAAAAAAATTTATACGACAGAGAAATTAGTCTTATCGCCAGAGAAAAATAATTGAAAGCTGATCTAGCTGCTATTCGTAATAAGGTCACTTCACTGGAAGAGAGTTTAATAAGATTCAATGCTAGCTCTACAAAATTATCCTCTATGGTGGGAGCATGTAAAGAACGTCGTGATAAACATCTGGGATATAAAGGAATAGATGCTCCAAGTACTAGTAAGATCAATTTTGTCTGTGCTAATGAAAAACTCACTAGTGAAAAACCTCTTTCAGCAGCTGATGTTCCTAGGAACAAGGATTGTCCACCTTCGAAAATAGTTCATATGAGAACGGTCAAGAACATTCACTACAAATGTTATTATTGCGGAAACAAAGGTCACCTTGAAAGGAGATGTCGTTTCTGACCGCGTAATGAAAAACTTCATAACATTTTTGTATGGATGTCTAAAGAAGTAATTAAACATGTTTCTCATTTTGCTAGGGTAAAAGGTCTTGTCTGCAATCAAGAAAAGTGTTGTGATGAGCCAATTCTTGATTATAAATATGACACAAAATATGCCTACAATTGTAAAGGAAAGAATGCCATATGGGCAATTGACTCTTGAAATTACTCTGTGAAGAGAAAAAGTCATCGGAGGAAGAAGAATTGTTCAAGCTCTTTTACTCTCTCCGAAGAAATTCTTGAATCAAAAATAACTACTCCAGACTACATTCACAGCAATAATCAAGTCTCAGAGCTCAAGACGAGTATAAACAGACTTAAACGCAGCATTAAGAAGACAAGGAAGGCGGCAGTTTCAGGTACCTCTTATCCTCCTCTGTTTAACTCTCGTTTGACTAACCCTATTATTTTTTCTGAAAATCTTCATAAAATAAAAAAGGAATAATTCAAAATTCTTGATGAGCATTTTTCTCATCAAAAGACAACTTGACTGCCCAAAATAACATCCTCCTTGTAACTGTGGGAGGATGCTAATAATTCTCAAGAAGTTTTTTTATCTAGAAAAAGTAGTCTTTGTTGTGTTATTATCATTTTTTTTAATGATGATCATACTACTGTTGAGCCATGCTCCAGTACTTTATTATGTATTTTACTATAATTGATTAATAACCCTTGAGAATCTTTTTTTTCTTTGTTGCGTGCCGTGAAAAAGTCGTGTTCTCTTCCCTTTGACGAGTGAGTTGTTGTTTATCAACAATTATATTATGCTCTTTTGAGCTAAGACTATCGTGAATTTGTTTATAATGGGTCTTTGATTTTATCAAAAACTACTTCTAAATTTGGCTTCATCCTCTCTTGGTCTTGGACCTGGTTTGTAACCATAAGTACACGGACACCTGACCCTTACCGAATGTATACCAGTAACTTTAGGGTTTCCCTATGATACACTCATATATATGTATCACGTTTTTCATCCTCTTCTGATACATACACGTTCCGTAGCGCCAAAAGTTATCTTGAATTTGTGTGGTGTGCACAATGGATGGATGCAACAAGGAAGACGATGTTGAGAAGTGCAAGGCTATTGAGTTTCACAAGAACCCTGTTTTCATAACCTGCTACCATGCTGTTGATCATGAAAACAAACTGTCAGTTCATATGTCATCTCAACTGGTAGGAAATCTTCTTCGAGATGTTGATGTCATACGTGAACAACTTGAAATTGTAACAAAGAACCTTGATTTTCTGAAAAACGAATTGAAGAAAGCAACTGATGATCTTTATGTTAGATCTCTGGTTGATGGTCATGTCTGATGATTTTCGGTTGCGTTCTTCCTTGGAGTTATATTTTAATTTGTCTATGAAACTTCTTATGAGAATTTATTCATGTGTTTTAAGAAGGATAACTAGGGTTTGGAATAGCCATTATTGTGAGTACATATAGCTATTTCCAACGATTTTCATCTTGCAATGTTTTTAGATTTATTTATTTAAATTCTAAAGTGTATTTGGAAGATGATTTTCTAGTATTAATCTTTATGGTTTCATATATTGCAACTTGTTATGGGATATGTGTGTTTGCATCCGTGAACTATGATTGTCCCATACGTGGTCAAAAGTTAAGTCTTGCATATGTCATTATGAAAATATTGATAAAAGACTGAATGACCTTTTGACAAACAAAAGTTAAGCCTATTGTGTCATTATGCAAATATTGATGGAAGACAGTATAAACGTTTGTTTACAAATATTAAGTCTATTATATGTCTCTATGCAAATATTGATGAAAAATATAATTAATCTTTGAATAATTCGCAGTATTGATCTTTCCCTGATCCACATTCTTATGAATATACTGTGTGGCTCCGTAAGTTTTTCTTATGTTGAGCATTTTTGATTAAATTAATCATGGATTCTCTTGTGGTTAATTTAATTGAGTATTTTGGATACAAATTCATGTTTCATGTGATTTTTTAATGTCCTAAGAAATCCTTCTTTTCTTGTGAAAGTAAGGTCGCTCTTGTTGTTCTTTCGGGAATGACATTTTATGGGGAGAGTTCTTATTTGAACTTGTGCTTAATTGCCATATCTTTGTGGGGAGTGCGGCTGTGGAATATTATAGGGGTTATCTTGTATCTTTATAAACTCCTTGATGAATGCATTTAGTTTCGAATATATGATTGCATCTAAACAAAGTTGATATGTTATCTTTTGGTCATGAAGTATCTCTATGGAAAGTTCATTAGGATCCCACTAGTTTTCGTACCTTTGCCAATTTATATTGACCAAAAGGGGGAGAACTAATGTGTAGTTCACACTACAAATACATATGGTTTACGGATCATTATGTAAAGGGGAGTGATACATATCACCATAGTATTGTTGTCAAAGTTGTGATTCAATTGAACTTTAATGATGTGTAATAATACTATGACACTGTATAACAATGATTGAGAGCAACTGTTTTCTCATTGTTATAACTACAGATCTTCAACAACGATGATGATGAGTTGAACACATTTAGAATCATTGGAGTACTTGGAAGTGACGAAGATTTCGAGTAATATTGAAGAACCAAGGAGATCGAGCATTTGGATGAGAAGATACAATGTTTAATTATTTTGTAATCCATATGTATTGATAGTTTTGTCACTAAAATTGACAAAGAGGGAGATTGTTAGAGCACTGCTTGGTCGAACTCACAAGCGTTGCTATCTCAAGCTTGTTTGTCAAGTTTAGTTGCCAAAACTATAAGTCTTGATTTCTAGTCTACTTATAGCTATGTCTCGGATTAGGATAGTAAGTGTATTTGAGCTTTAGACTTCACGGCGTTCATCGAATGAAGACGAAGAACTACTCAGGGAACTTGTGGAACTTCATTAACAAAAGGTATGTTGAGACTTGAACTCATATATCACTCAAAAGTATATCTACTCTATCTCCTATTTGAGACAAAAAGTCGTATTGCTATATAGACTTCAATTATACACATTTGGTATTTCGAGCTGAGTTTATTTCGCTTATCTATTTCTCGAAATATGTGTTGGTAAGCTTTCGCTTTAACCAAGTTCATCTTTTATTCTTGACGAAAGTCAAAAGATAATCATGTGAAAATCTCCTTGGAACATCTTACATGATTTGTGTGAGACAGTCATTTGATGTAGACTTAGAATGTTTCGTATAGATCATTCGATCACTTGAAAATTGCTTTGAAGCTAATAGTTTGTGCGAGACAGCTATTTTCGTCTTCCAAGAATGTTTCAATGATTGAAATGAGGGTTTAGAACATGTAACCATGATTGGATATAAACATAGTGTGTAATCACATTTGTGTAAAGTCCAAAACCGGAACCATGGTATGCGTACATGTACGTGTATTGGTTGGTTCTTGAAAGTCCGAGAACTATGTATGCGTACCCGTACGCGTACTGGCGGAAGTCCAAGTCCAGTGAATTTCTGTTGGAGTTTGGAAGAGAAAGTGGCGTAACCAAACTCAGTCCGTCTACTTAGGTATGCATACCCGTTTGCATACTTAAGTAGGTTATGTTCTAAAATCGGTTTGTTCATGAACTAATATATTTATATAATAAGGAATGCAATCTTTTGCAAACCGTGGCTATAATGTTCGTGAAATGATTCGAGTGAATCAAAATTGATTTTGCTTCAATTGTGTCTTGTATACTTCTATGAGAATATAAACAATTGAGCAACTCTCTAACTAGTTTCATTTGAGTCATTTGAACTAGTTATGATAAAGATGCATAAGGTTGATATGAAAGTGCTCATATGGCTAACCATTGGTTAACTATTGTTGAACCAACTAAGTGTACGTGTTTAGGTACAGTTACCTTTATCTAAATGATGGTACATTTCATTTGTGTATAACAAGCTAAGTTCGATCTAACGGTTGAAAGATATCAGCTTGAATCTAATCAGGTTTTCATCTAACGGTGAATATTGAATGCTTTGTTACCAAGGTAACTTAGATTGAAAACCCTGATTTAAAGACTATATATAGGAAAACTCTAGCAACTGGGAAACCTAATACCCACACCTCATGTGTGATACTAGCTGCGACTAGAGTCGATTCTCCTTTAACCTTAGGTTTTTCACGAAACCTTGTAGGTTAATGCCTTAAAGACTTCATTGGGAATGTGAAGCCAGACCCAACTATTTTATCTGTAGTTGTGTGTTCTGATCTTGCTGTTTTCTATCGTGATTGAGTACTATCTTCTTTAAGATTTTCTCGATATTTATTCTCCGATAGGCAAGATTTAAAAGTAGTCACAAACATCTTCGTCTCATCGTTTGTGATTCCACAATATATTATTTCGTTAATTGATTAAGATTATTGTGAGGTGATTGATAATATTAGGCTGTTCTTCAGGAATATAGGTCTGGTTTATCAATTGGTTCATGTTCACCTTGATTTTATCAAAAGACGGAACAAATATCATAGGTTTATCTGTGGGAGACAGATTTATCTATTCAATAGACTTTTCTGCGTGAGACAGGTTTATTTATCAAGTCTTCGACTTTGGGTCGTATCAACTCTTAGTTGTGGGTGAGATCAGCTAAGGGAATCAAGTGCGTAGAATCCTGCTGGGGTTCAAAGACGTAAGGAGCGCAACTGTTCCTTGATCAGTGTGAGATTTATTAGGGCTCAACTACATTCCAGTACGGAGTTAGATTGGTAGAAGGATAGTGTATGTAGCGGCTTAATACAGTGTGGTGTTCAAATTTGGTCTAAGTCCCTGGGTTTTTCTGCATTTGCGGTTTCCTCGTTAAATTTTTTTCTGGTGTCTATGTTATTTCTTTTACGCATTATATTTTGTTATATAATAAAAATATCACAGGTTGTGCGTTAAGATTAATCAATTAGTGAATCCAACCTTTGGTTGTTGATTATATTGATTTACATTTGAACATTGGTCTTTGGTACCGTTCAAGTTGTTTCACATAATAATCAGGATCACGGATTTCTATCTGTTTGATTTGATGATTATATTATGAAACAAATATATAACTCTTGGATATACTTTTCTTGAGATTGATTCTGACTGTCTAGTTGATTCTCTCGAAAGTATATTGGAGTTTGTCCATATATATTGCTAAGCGAAATATTGGGTGTGATTGTTAGACCCACGCTTTTTCACAGTGATTAATGGCATTGCCTGTGATGATATCATCTACATAAACCAGAACATAGGTAAGTTTAGAACCAATTTTTTGCAAAAAAGACTAGAGTCAGCTGGTGAAGGAATGAAGTCAAGACCCACTAAAACATCAACCAGTTTCTCATACCAAGCCTTTGGTGCTTGTTTAAGACCATATAGTGACTTGTGAAGTTTGCATACATAGTTGGGATGCTCAGCATCTTGAAAACCAGGTGGTTGTGTCATGTATATATCCGTTTTTAAGTCACCTGCATAAATGCATTAATTATGTCTAACTGAGTAATTTTCCAATCAAAATTTACTGCAATGGATAAGACTAATATGATTGTAGTAGGTTTCACAACAGGGATGAAGGTATCAGTATAATCAAGACCTTCAAGATGATGAAATCCCTTAGCAACTAGCCTTGATTTGTGTCTTTCAAGTGTACCATCTTCATTATATTTAGTCTTAGAAACCCATTTGCATTTAACCAAATTTTGGGAAGGATCAGGAGGAACTAATGACCAAGTACCTGCATCCTTAAGAGCTTTGTTCTCAACATGCATTGTATTTAACCAAACTGGTAATTTAGCAGTTTGAGAATAACAAGTTGGTGTAATGGATACAGTGTCATCCAGATAATCAGTGGGAACATGATGTCCAGTTGAAAGTTAAGATTTGGGTTTGAAAACGCCATGTTTAGATCTATTAAGCATCAGATGAGTATTGTGGTCAGTTGAGAGTGCAGTTACAATGATATGAGGATGTGATGGAGTAGTAATTGCAGGGAAAATATTGGTAGTAATGGAATGAGTAAATAAAATTTGAGTAGATGGAAGACAAGATGATGGAGCACAAGTTATGATAGTGTTTAGCTTAGCTACAGACATGTCAAGGTCATAATTGGAAACAAATGAAGTGGATGTAGTAAGAGTATTGTATGGAAAATTGGATTCAAAAAAATTGACATGTCTAGACACATAAATTTTACTGACAGGATTGAAGCACCTATACCCCTTTTGTTATTTTCTATAACCAATGAAAATGCATTGTTCACTCCTAGGTGCTAATTTAGAAGTAGAATATGGTTTAAGCCATGGAAAACAAAGACATCCAAAACTTTTAAGAAAAGAGTAATCTGGAGTTTTATGAAATAGCACTTCAAAAGAAGATAAGTGAGAAAGTGATCTGGTAGGTAGTTTTTTTATGGTGTAACTGGTAGTGGATAAAACTTCAAACCAGAATGAGAGGGGAAGAGAGGATTGAAGTAAAAAGGTCCTAGTAATATCAAGAAGGTGTATGTGTTTTGACTCAGCAATACCATTTTGTTCAGGTGTGTTAGGACAAGTTATTTCATGATTGATACCATGAATGGAAAGAAATTTATTAAGATCATGATTTACAAACTCACCACCTCCATCAGTTCTCATGCATTTGATCAAGCAAGACAAAAGATTCTCTACTGAGGATTTGAACTGTAGAAATATTGTTTTAAAGTTGGACTTATGTATAAGAGGAAAAACCCAACCGAATTTAAAATAATCATCAATCATATTGACATAATATTTGTGACATAACAAAGAAGTAACATGAGCAGGGCCCGGACATCAAGATGTAACAATTGTAAAGGTGCAATGGAAAAAATTAGTAGAAATGGAAAAAGGTAGTTTATGACTTCTATCAAATTGACAATGAACACATATAATAGGCTTTGGCACAATATTTTCAAGCTTTATTGTTTTACAGACTCTAGTGAAAGACTCAAAATATGGATGTGCAAGTCTTCTATGCCACATTGAAGATGAAGCTTGAACACAAAACATTGCTGATTTGCTGTAGGTAAAGGTGAAATTAGTGATTTGTAGTTGGAGATAGGATATAGATCATTTTCACTAGGCCCCTGAAAAAGAATCTTCCCTGTGTGAAGATCTTTAATACATAAATTAGAATAGGTGAAAGTTAGAGAACAATTGTTATCTCTAGCAAATTTGTTAACTGAAAATAAGATTTTGTGAATCTTGTGGAACATAAAGAATTTTATTTAGGTAAAAATTATGGTTAGGAACATAAATTTTAGATTTCCCACAATGCTTAATTGACATACCTGCACCATTTACTGTACCAATAACATCAGAACTAGAATAATTAAGATATAAGAGCTTCAAGATTACCAACATCAGTTGTCAAATGATTATTAGCACCAAAATACATGTACCAAGGGTTTTCACCAAATATATTAGCTGCAACAAGCATGGCATGGATGTTTCTTGGAAGTTTACGACCATGATATGCAAAATTCATGCGATTCCAACATTCACTAGCATCATGACCATATTTTCTACAGATTTGACATGTAGGTCTATCTCCAGAATAAAGATCAGAATGAGGTGGTATTGCAGAAGGATAACTTGGTGTTGTAGATGGAGAAGGAGATGGAAGAATACCAGATCCGGAACCTCTACCAAAGGAAAAATTATGTTTACCACCACCCCTATGAAAGAAATTATGACCACTACCACCAACTTTACATGGTGGTCTGTAAGAAGCAGCAAAATCTCTATTGCTTGATTCAGCAACTAAGAACTTGTTTCTTTCAGATACTATCATTTCTTCTATAATCAACAGATTATGAAGTTCAACACTAGATACATGAGGATTTCTAATTCATATGGAAGTAGTAAATGCATTGTAATATGAATTTAAGGTAGATAATGTGATAACATCAAGTTCATCATCCGTTACCTTAGTACGGCTGCAGCAAGCTGATCAGAGATTATTTTAATCTCATTAAGAAGGGAAGAAACTGTTTTGTCACCTTGTTTAAGAGACATAAGTTTTGTCCGTAATTGAATTGAATGTGTTGATGATGATCTTGCAAATATGTCTTCAATACTTTTTCACAAATCATATGAGGTAGAAGATCATGTGAAGTAAGGAATCACATAATCAGAGATTGTAGAGTTAATCTAGAGAAGAATAGTAGAATCTTCATCAATCCAGTCTAAATACAAAGGATTTTTTATTCCATTGAGTTCGTTTCTTGGAGAGGTAAATTGAGCAGGACATGGATAAGATCCATCAAGATACTTCATAATTTTGAATTTTCGAATAACAGGAATCATTAGTGATTTCCATGTGAGAAAATTATCATCTTTGAGTTTAAGACGAACAATACTAGTTAATTGATGAACACGAACCCTAGAAATTCAATTAGAAGTTGGATTTTCCATTATAACAGTAGAGGAAGATAATGAAAAAGCTGAAAAATGAGAGATTGTTAACGAATTTTCAGAAAGAGATCAAAGATCAAGAAAATTAGATCAAGAAAATTTTAGAGTTGAAGATCCATATGGCTCCGATAGCATAGCATAGAGGGATTTATGAAGAAAGGAAAGAATTCTCATTAACAACAACAGAAGAGATAAATCTCTTTAAGTACATACAAAGATTCAGATACATATAGGCTGTTAATGACAACACATTGTTGTCCAAACGCAAAACACTAAAGACACTCAGTTAATACAAAATGGGCACTCAAACAATTATAACTAAATATAACTGTCTTTCAGTTCATTATATATATTAGTAAAAGTTTGTTAAGGTTTTTTCATATGATTGTTCATTTACCAGCTCCGAATAATCCAACACTCTTTGTCTTTAATATGAAATTAATTTTACAGCCCCTGGGACATAAATTGGCAGGGGGTGCTTTTGTGTGCAGCCAAAGATGGGCGCCACGTCGTTTATCCTCTCCCTTTTTTCCTGTCATTGATAGGTGTGTAAAAACACCTCTCTAAGTATCGATTGGTATTGCTTTTTTGGCTAGTTTTCGTGTAAAATTGTGTTATTAGCTTTCTTTTTTATTTCATGGGAATTTTGGAGCTTATTCCCTAAAAGAACAAAGAATCATCCAATTTACCAAAAGAGAGACGGAATTATTATTACATGGGACCGTTAAAACTCATGGGAGAAGTAGCAGGCAAAAATGTTGGAGCTTGTGGTACTGCTGGGCTTAGTTCGGGAAAATGGTATTTGATGTGGCTCGAATAGGAAGATCACTGTCTGGTGGACTTAAGGGAAGTTGATAGCACGAGAAAAGAAGAGCACGATACGGTTGAGATGGGAATGACGCAACTGATGGACGTGGAGATGTAACCATTGGTTGACAGCGATGATGAAGAGCTCGAGTTGCTGGTTAAGCCATAAGTATTACACAAGGAATGAGTTTGGAATGTTGATGAAACTGTGGCTTGGTGATGATTAATAGTCTGAGGGTCGTGACAGAATTCCAAGTAACAGCAAACGATGATGCTGCTGCTCGAGTGAACGGAGTTGGTAGTTGAGAAGGAGATACAGTTGGTCTTAGTATAAGGAAGGCTATCTAGGTTGGCTTTGCTCAGTGAAGGCATCTGGATGACGAGCTCATGTTGGCTGGCAGTATTTGAACATGAAAGTGCTACCTGTAGTGATGATAATTCAAGAGAACCAAGAGCCGAGTACAGCAGGTGTTGACAACGACAATGGAGTAACTTCGGGGAGACTTGCAGTCGAGGAATAGAAAGGAAGCGCTGGATGTGAATGAGGCCGAGAATGGAAGTGACAGCAAGTGTCTGCTGCCAGTGTAGTTGAAAGGTCAGGGACGGAGCATGACAGGTATTGTGCTGCTGGAGTTGAGCCATTGCCATGGTTAATTTGTATAGGCCTGAGGTTGCATTGGTGCTACCATTTGCCGATGAAAATCGTTAGTTTGATTGCATGGATGGATGTGTGATCGAGAACAAAATAGGGACCGAGAAGTTAACAGAGAGATGATGGCAGTACAATATGAAACAATGCATGCATGGTTATATTGGCAGCGATGATGAGAAAGCGAAGCTGTAATAAGGAGTTGCAGTCAGTGGGAGAAGATTATGAGCAGTTCATACGGGTTTGTGGTGTTGATGGAACTTGTAATTGGTATTTGGTTTATGTTTTCTGAACAGGGATTGCACGATGGCCGTGATGTTAGTGACGAGAATAAGAACATGCATGCATGGTTGTGATGACGACGAGACTTGCAGCCAAGAAATAGAAGAACTAGATCGAGTCTTGACTGCCGTGGTCCGAAGGATTGATCGGATGATGTTGCGGTGATATGGGTAACGGAAATGGAGTTGTACTGTGGTTGTTAACAGATGAGTTGTAGATGGAGTTCAAGGAGAGTTGAACTCGAGGACTAAGAGGTAGAGATGAGCATGAAATGACGTTTGGATGAAGCTGTGATGACATTGTGGACTAATAACTAGGCTACAAATAGGCTGGGCCTTGTTTGGGATTTAGACCAGCCTTTGCGGTGGCTCACTTGAGCAGCTTTGGATCTTGACAGTTGGGTACAAGCCCAACAGGATGTTTAGCCAATTACTCTACACGAACAGAATTAAGGGTGGTGTGCGGCCATTCCAGAAGTTTCGAAAAGGGTTTTTGGAACCTACTTTGACCGGGTGTTATGCACGGGACTAAGGAGGTGCACTTTCCTATTTTTGCTAGGTTTCCTAGATTTCTTAAAGAAGAGGTTACAAAACCCTATATATAGAGAACCCTAGGCACAATTTTATATATCAGATCTTCTTGACACATATCTTCTTTTCACCGTTTTTCTCCCCCTTAGGGGGAGAACTATCTCTTTTCTATTCTTTATATTGTAAGGATGAATTCAAAGTTCTAATGTGAAGCTCAATTATTTTGCAAGTTTGTTTCAAGTTTTAAATTGATTCATTGTGGATTGTTTTTACTATATCGAAGGTTTATGATTGGTTCTTAGATTGGTTTGGGTGTGCAACCAGATTAGTTTATTAATCATTCTAATGCTAGTAGAGAGTTGAGTCGACCCGTAATTGTCTCTTATCTCCTACACAAGTAGAAATCGCAAGACCTTACGGAGGGATTCTGTGGAGCAATTGCGAGTAAAGACAACACCAGTAAGTGGACCGAGCGTCATCGAGTTTTATTCACCGGGATCAAACCTAAATTCACAAATATTAATGCGTTAATGGTACATCTTGTAGTTGAGCGCTTCCGTGTCAAGGTGGTTCTTTTGAATAGAATCCGGTAGTCGAGCGCTTCCGTATCCGGTGATATATGGAGTTTTTGTGGATTGCTAAGCGTACCTGCTTTCCTACGGTTGGTGACAATTGCTTCTAACAAGAGATAAACGGGTACAATGTTGAGTTAACGGTTAGTAACTGCGAAGTATTTCTTCAATATAGTGCACTTTCCTATTTTTGCTAGGTTTCCTAGTTTTCTTAAAAATAGGTTACAAAACCCTATATATAGAGAACCCTAGGCACAATTTTATATATCAGATCTTCTTGACACATATCTTATTTTCACCGTTTTTCTCCCCCTTAGGGGGAGAACTATCTCTTTTCTATTCTTTATATTGTAAGGATGAATTCAAAGTTCTAATGTGAAGCTCAATTATTTTGCAAGGTTGTTTCAAGTTTTAAATTGATTCATTGTGGATTGTTTTTACTATATCGAAGGTTTATGATTGGTTCTTAGATTGGTTTGGGTGTGCAACCAGATTAGTTTATTAATCATTCTAATGCTAGTAGAGAGTTGAGTCGACCCGTAATTGTCTCTTATCTCCTACACAAGTAGAAATCGCAAGACCTTACGGAGGGATTCTGTGGAGCAATTGTGAGTAAAGACAACACCAGTAAGTGGACCGAGCGTACCGAGTTTTACTGCTGGGATCAAACCTAAATTCACAAATATTAATGCGTTTTGGGAATTACATCTTGTAGTCGAGCGCTTTCGTGTCAAGGTGGTTCTTTTGAATAGAATCTGGTAGTCGAGCGCTTCCGTATCCGGTGATATATGGAGTTTTTGGGGATTGCTAAGCGTACCTGCTTTCCTACGGTTGGTGACAATTGCTTCTAACAAGAGATAAACGGGTACAATATTGAGTTAACAGTTAGTAACTGCGAAGGATTTCTTCAATATCTTTTCCTTATTATCCTTCATTTATATTTTCGTTGATTTAGATAACATAACAATTGCATTACTCTTCGTGGGAACGATCTCTTACTACCTCTATATTATATTTAATTAGTGGGAAATATCTTTTTATTTTGTTGAGTAAACGACGCTCACCAGTCATATATTTGGACCATCTTTTTTTGCCTTTGCTTTTGCCCCGTGTTTAACATTTTCCTCCATAGGACTTGCCCTCAACATCCTTGGGCTACATTTAGGGGTGCACAAAGGTCGGTTCGGTGCGGTTACATGCCAAACCGTCCACCTAACCGTTGCCACTACGGTTATCATTTTTGAAACCGTGACCGAACTATATTTCTATCGGTTCGGTTCAAAACCGATCGGATTCAGAACAGTTGAAACGGTTTTTCAATCGGTTTTAACCGATGCCAATTCTAAATCAATTCTACCTTTACCAAAAAAAAAAAAAAACTCTATAAAAATTTGTTTACTATACATAAGGTATTCAGTTCTAATTTGAACATTAATTTACAAATTCAAATTTAATAATCGATGATTATCAAATTTAACATCTGGATTTAAATCCAATATGTTATTCTTTTCCTCCTTTGCAGTCCTCTTTGATTAACAACAACATCAAGTTCAACATTCAGATCTAAACCCAAGCTATTACTCATAGACTCCTTTGATTACTTCAACAATCTAAAAAAAAACACACAATTATTCAAGATTAATACATGCATCCAGACATAAAACTAGGGTTTTCTATCAAATAAATATAAGAAAAAAAATCAAAAGTAATCATATCCATCCCATAAAAACATCCAAAGAAAATAACCCTCCAAACTTGGATTATGATAGTGGTTGTTCGATCAAATGAAGATGAAAGTTCTGCTGATGGTGTTCTTGGTGAATCATAGAGGTGGTGGTGCTCTTGGGTATTGATGGAGGTGGAGGAGGCTATATGCTACTGGTGGCGATGGAGGAGGCGACTGGAGAGAGACCAAAATGAAAAGGAAAACCGTGAAGAGAAATGGAAAATGAAGAAGCTGTTTAGAATTTTAGGGTTTCTAGTTTATATAGTCTAGGGTTACTTTTTTTAGACGGCTAGGATCGACCAGAATAGAAATAAATCAAGGGCGTATAATAATCGGTTATTCGGTGCGGTTAGTTTGCGGTTATAGGTAGAACCGTTCACCGAATCGTAAATCTAACGGTTATTAAAATGAAAACCGTGACCAACCGTTGGATCATCGGTTCGGTTTGCGGTTACGGTGCGCTTAGCTACATTATATAGTAATGGGTCCCACGTAAAGACAAACTTTCACCATTCATTTTGTGGATGAAGTTTGTTGAACTTTTATAAACTTGCTAAAACTTAGTAATGGCTTCAGTTCTACAAATTACAGTACAGAACTCTTGTTTACAATTCTCTACAACTAATCGTAGTATAAAATTCCGCCGATATTTTAAGTCTTTGGTTCTCGACACCTCTAGTTCTGCAAAAATATCTCAAATTTCCACGTTTCGTTTACAAGTAGATTCTCATAACTTGACCAACAAAAACATCTCCCGCGCATCACCTGAAGGTAGTAATTTCAACTGAAATGTATAACTTTTCTCTGTTACTTTGTATTGCTTTGAGGTTTTAAAAATTGGGTTTGTCTTAGCTAACCTATAGATTCGATGCTCACGAGTCAATAATTCAACAATAAGAAGCTAGAACTGTGTCTTAGAAGGGAATTGTGCTCAAAAACAGTATGCTAAATTTCCTTTCATTTGTATTTATTGATAAATATCTTGTTTTGATGGTACAATGCCGCAGAAATTCCTGGTGAGTTACATGACGATTCAAAATTTGTACCTTTGAATGCTGAAGATCTCCAATACGGCCCCCCTGTAAGTGCTTACTTCAATGTGAGGTTTCCAATGCACATAAAGCTTCAAATAATTGCCTTCTTGTTGTAGGCTCTGTTGTTGCTGGGATTCGCAGCCGAGGAAACAGGGCTGGTAATGTCTAAATTTGTGCTCCAACACAATCGATGACTCCAGGTCTTCTGATAACTCAAATTACCCGAAACACTGTCTTTTGTTTTTGACAGATTCAACAGTTTCTAAAAGCGATTGGTGGAGAATTCCTGAAGGTTAACAACAAATTCAACTCTACCTGGAATTATCACCATCAAACTCTTTCCAGGTACCTACCTAGTATATCCAGAATGGGTTTCACTACTGATCTAACATTTTCTTTTATCATAGGTTGTTCATTGTACTGAGGATATGATTACTCGATCATTATGGGAAGCAATCAACACAGAGCAACCCAATTTGGAAGAAGTACAGGTTAACGGTTTCACCTGTGCGCTTATGAATCAAGATAGTACTTCAATAGTGTTTAAGATATCCTATCAACACAAAGCATGTTAAAACAGCAGTTCGATATCAGGATTCAGTAATCTTCTTTATGTAGTTACGATCCCCATTCTATTGCAGATAGCAAAATCAGTTCCACGCGTTTGTTTCTTATCTGGTCTAACTGGGGAGGAAATGATGATGCTTATTGAAGAATTTCCAGAAATTGGTATGCAAACTTCCCTAATCGTTAGCAAATATATATCAGCATTCATAAAGATAAGCTATCTGAAACTGAAATTCATTCCGCCATAACATGGTGAACAGAAAGATAAAACTTAAATATAATTGATAACTGCTGGTATGCTTCCATTACAAAACTGTACAAGATTGCCTGAAAAAAATTGTTGAACACAGGACTAGAACCTGTGGTATTTGCTGCTCTTGTTCCTAACAGTGCAGATAAGCTGTTACAAGAGGTGGTTGAAGAGGTTATCGGGGACCATGAAATGATGGTAAGCTACTAAGCTCTTACTTCTATCTCCATAATGCTATTGCTGCCTGTCAAAGTGTTAATTACCTCTGTAACAAACTTCTTTGTTTCCTTCAATGCAGATTGCACAACAATCAGACTCAACATAGGCACATTCAGTTAGAAAGGGTAAAGACAGCCAATGCATACCTTTGTTCAGTACCTGAATTTTGACAGTCGGCAATGGAGATGCAAGATTTTGTTCTGACTTGTGAAAGGTTGCCAGCTATAGCTAAAGAAAAGTTTAGAAGGGCAAACAATCCCAATAAGAAAATTACATGCTGACAATTTGCTGCAGACATTTAAGACGTGTATTCCAACTATTCCCCTCCTACAGCAGTGGCTAGGATTACATTAGTCAGCCAGATAAATATCCAACATCATATTTGGAGACCTGTTCATAAACATATAGTGATGTATTAAGCTGAAAGGCCAATAAAATTACTTTATGGTTCCTCTCACCAATAATCTTTACAGGAGCAAATCCCATTTGTAAAATGATGAAACCTGATCGTGTCCCTCACAATAACTTCTCTACAATAAACGTCGGAGAAAATCTTAAATGCAGAGTGACAATCCCCACATATTCTAAGATTCTTCACTATCCGAATAGTGGCTTCAGGACCCATATTGATCAACCCAAATGCCAAAGCCAGTTTTTCACTGTGATAAGAAACGACAGTTTCTTTTTCTTCTTCATCTATATCGAACAAAACACGGGCTGTATCTGGGACATACCCAGCCGATTTTAATCTCTTGGTTACCTTCTCCAGTGTCAGCTCAATCTCTTTCCTTTGTGGGTGTGATTTATCACTTGCCACAAATTGGTGTAGTGTACCATTCAGTTCGATATAACTCCAACCAGGTGGCTTCTGGATTCCTCTCTCATCCATAACCTTCCTCACTGTTCTTGCATCTTCCCACCGATTCGCATTGCTAAACATGTTAAATAAGAGAACATAACGAGCTCCATGATCGGGATCTAATTCGAGAAGTCTTTTGCCTGCAATCTCACCCATTTCAATATTCCCATGAATTCTACAAGCACCCATAAAAGATCTCCATACTACAGGATCGTTATCAGTCGGCATTTTCTGGATAAATTCATAAGCCTCCTTCAATCGCCCACTTCTTCCAAACAGATCAACCATGCAGCAATAATGTTCATTTTCTGGTGTGATACCATGGACCATAAGCATCGAGTCAAACAGCTTCTTTCCCTCTTCAATTAGACCTGTGTGACTACAAGCACTTAAAATTGCTATAAACGTAATCTCATCAGGTCTCAAACCATCTGACTCCATCTCCAGGAAAATGTCTATAGCTGTATTTCCAAGGCCATGCTGAGCAAGACCTGAGATGATGGCATTGAAGAGAAAAACAGTTCTTGATTTTCGTGGAACTTCACGGAAAATATTGACTGCAGTTTCTATGCTTCCACACTTCCCATACATATCTATGATAGCTGTTATGACTATGGGGTTAAAATTAAAGAACTCTGATTCTATGCACTGTTGGTGAAGCTTTTTCCCTAAATCCAAAGCACCCAACCTCGCACAGGCCGAGATTACAGTAGCTAAGGTCACTTCATCTGGTTTTATGCAAAACTTTTCCATCTCTTTGAAAAGTTCTAATGCCTCCTTGTACTTCCCCATCTGACAGTAACCGCTAATCATGGCTGTCCAACAAACCAAGTCTCTTTCTTCCATCTGATTAAAGAGTTCCTGTGCCATATCAAGTTCTCCATACCTCACATAACCTGATATCATAGCACTCCAAGCTTCAATGCTTTTACGCATTCCCATTTTACAGAAAACCAAATGTGCCATTTCCATCAATCCACACTTAGCATACATATCAACAAGAGCAGTCTTCAACAGAACACTAGTCTCATTGAAATTCAAGTTCTTGTACACCAGCGAATGAATCTGCTTGCCAATCTTTTGATCACCCAACGACGACCAAGCAGAAAGTAACGCAACAATCGTGTACTCATCAGGATGAATACCAGAACCCCTCATTTCATTAAAAAGACACAAAGCTTCAGTAGGTCGACCACCTCTTGCATACCCATTGATCATTGTGTTGAATGAAACCAGATCTCTGTTACAACTTTCATCAAGTAGCAGGCGTGCATAGTCTAGTTTATCGACAGTCGAGTAGAATGCAATTAGAGAATTCTTAATAAAAAGATTTGATTCGAACCCAGTCTTTAATATGTATGAATGTATCCCTTGCCCTGATGTAATACTCGATGCCTTCGCACAAGAGTTGATCAAAAACGGGAAAGTGAAGTTATTAGGAGAAACAAAACCTTGGGCGATCATAGATTTGAAAAAATAGACAGAATCTCGAGGGGATTCACTACGAGAGTAGCCTCGAATCATGGTATTCCAAATGAAAACATTTGGTTTATCAATTTGCTTAAAAAGACGACGAGAATAATCGAGGCCGATGGGCGTACCCGAGAGCGAAAAGAAGGAAATGAGTCTACTAAGAGGGTAAATGTCTATATGAGAGCCATTGACAATAATCTGAGCATGGGTTTGGAGTGCTTGTTTGATAGCAGTGCATGAATCGAGAAGAGAAACTGGTGAAGGGTTACCCATTTACCTGTAGTCCACATCAGTTATCAATTAGAAGCCTTCTACCGTGAACCCATGTTAGTGTTTTCTCCTTCGTAAAAGAGCTAGGAAAAGAATACTTGAAAAAAAGCAGCAGCAGATAACAGAGCTGAATGTTATGGCTTAACTTCGGAGTATTTATGTGAGAACTGATGTGAGCTTCCTCCCGTTTGTCGAAACAGCTACGGGAAGGATGTCATGTTTCTAATAGAGTACCCTAAAAACTCAAAACCAAAGGGCCACAAGAGCCAATGGTGTGCTTTCTGAATGTTGTTCATTCTAGAAGAATTGCCCTAGCAATAAATCTGGGCTCTTACAATTTGGGTAAATATACAGCCTGAGATCTATTAAAAATTTACAGCCAAATATATTCCAAGAACTGGCCACAAACATCTCCTGGTTTCAGTCATTACCAAGTGCAACTGTGCACCGATAGTAAAACTACAAGCCTTTACAGGTCGATGTGCACGAATATTATAAGCAAGAAACCAGTCTACTATATAAGAATTGGGCTCGAAAAGGCGACCTGTAAACCAGGACCTGCTTTGAATATTATAATCAACCCCAAGTTTTTACACAAATAACGCAAGTCTGAAACGGAATATCTACAGTCTGTTTCTAACTACCTTTAAACCATGTATCCAGTAAGTCTATACCATTGACAACTGAGGAAAACATAACTGAGAAAACCAAGCACGAATGACAGAAAAAAGAGCCCGTTACATGACTTCAGCCCTGCCTTCTGTTTGGTCATCAGCTTCAGCAAGTTTGCCTCCAGTCCATTTCTTTAGCATCTCTAAGGCAGCTTTAGGTTGATCCATTGGAACCATGTGGCCAGCATTACGGACCTGTTCAGTTATTCAAAGCAGCTAAGCGTTAGTTCGACGCTTCACTTCGATGCATAGGCAAAAAGTTTCAGATATAAAATTAACAAATCTACGAGCTTCTGACAGATGATAAAGAAGGACCTTGAGGAAACTGAGAGGACCATAGCTTTTCAACACTCCTGCTTCCGCTCCATCTACTACAAATGGAACTTTTGGGGATGCCACGTACTCTTGATGGCCAGACCACTGCATGGCTTCAACCCACCTTGAATTCCCTGAGAAGAACACAAATTCCCAGACAATCAAGTACAATTTGCTAAACTTAAACAACAATCCTGAGGACCAAGGTTGCTCACAGGTAATGAAAATTGAGTCACACAGTGAACTAAACAGTTACCTAGCCAATTGCATATGAGATCGTACTCTCCAGCATAAACAAGGAGTTGGATTCCATCTTCAAGTAGAGCAGGGATGCCAACCTCCAGATTCCTCATCCAGTCCATCAGCATGCCCTGGTACACAGTAGGGCTGCATGAAACAAATTCAATGTCCCCAACCCCAAGAGCATCCCTGACCTTTCTCTGGTTTAGAAACTTATCCATATTTGAGAAGTCATAGCACAACTGCCCTTTGCACTGAATTCTGATATCATAATGCTGCGGCAGAGTAAAAAAGAAAAATAAAAATAAAAAACTATAAGAACTTAATAGAACATGCTCGTGGTTCTTTTAACGCTTAATACACTTCATAATTGGATAAAGATTGAGACTTGAAATTGATTCATATCTTACATTTATATTCCCAGCAATCAATTTGATTCTACTAAATATAGTATTGCAAACAAGATATGAGGCCAGGCAAGCGAGGGTACCATCAGTACCTAAATAGAAAATACAATACGATACCACGTCAAAGACTCAATAGCAGCTAACAGCCAACTAAATCAATTAAGAGACCATAAATTATATACAGAAAATTGCCATAGAGTTACTTTTTCTTTCCCCTTTTTTGTCCGTTTATACTGGTCAATAACAAGAAAATTCAAGATTAAGAGGTTACCACAAAGCTTGATTGCCAATTCACATGTTGGAAGGATCTTGTTAATGCTCTTCTGCTGAGATTCGTTAATTAGTCCCATATCTAATGCATAATCTGCATATGCCTTGTACTGGATGGCAGGATCAGTAAGTCCATTACCAATAGCAAATCCCTGTTCAACACATCGCAAATGATGAAATCAGATCCAAGCAAAGTGACGGACCAAATTGAAACACCCAATTAGGTAGAAGAGAAGAAAATCACCTTTAAGTTTATACGGATCCCTTCTTTAGCCTTGTTACCTTGGTGGACTCGAGCAGCAAAAGCAGGTATGTAGTGCCCAGCATAAGATTCTCCGGTGATGAAAAAATCATTGTTTACGAACTGCGGGTGCTTCTGGAAAAAAGCCTGGATTCATAGAAAATTACCTCAGTTTCAAGTTCTAAATAGCAAACTTCTAGGAGAAGAGACTGAAACCTTAAATGAACTTTGAGGGCAAGAAGAGAAAATAATCATTATCACCAATGCATGTAGGCATAACATGCAATGGAGGTGTTAATGCTACTGCAGCTAATCTAGCTATTTTCTAAACAGATAGAATATTGCTTTTTAAAGCAAGTGAAAAGATATCCAAACAAGATCTGCAATGGCCAAGTGTCTTCTTAAGCATTTTTTTTCGTTTTTTGAAATCTTCTTAAGTGTCAAGTGGTTAAAGCAAGAAGGTTATCAAATATAAGTGATACACCAAACAGAATCTAAAGAATATTAGTAGGCTAAATAACAATGGGGTACAAGACTCGGTACAAAGCATGAGTGGCTTGAGAAAATCCAAATATACTTTAAATTAGATGTGAATCTGGAAACTAATACTTATAGCAGCAACAGACTAAAAAGGGACAACATACCTGCAAGAAATCATAGAGATCGTCACTAACACCTGTTTCATCGTGACGTAGATCACGCTTATCAGAAGTATAGCTAAAACCAGTCCCGGTGGGTTGATCGACATAAATAAGATTTGATGCCTGCAGGTTATCAGTCTAAAATTCACTGCGAGCCATTTCTGAGATGCTCAAGAAGAACAGATACAAGCAGCTTTGGCAAGATGCGCTCTTATCTTTCGAGCCATAATTAATAGAAAAGTAAACAGGAAAAATTCTTACCTTGTCCCAACCATATTCATTCAGCACAAGGGACATGTTATCTGCAATCTTAAAGGGTCCATTTTCATAAAATAGAGCTAATTCACTACTACATCCTGGTCCTCCAGTCAACCATATCACAACAGGATCATCTGACTTGTTACCCCGAGATTCAAAGAAAAAGTAGAACATCCTACAATTTTCAGATGAGACGAATTCTTTTAACAAAAATGGCAAACAAAAAAGAAACAGTAAGTATTCCCTTACCAAATTACAAAAATTTATTTAAAACAAAAACATGATAAAATTACTCCAAATATTGGTTACACAGATTACAATAGCTTCATCAAAAAAAAAATTATAATATATTCTTCAAACTTCAGATATCATTGAACCATTTTTATTTTATTTTTGAATTTCATAATCAACATCCACATTTCCATCCAAAAATATAATTAAAACCAACATCCATGTAAAACCCCACAACCCAAAGTCTTATTTCACTGTAGTATAGTATAGTACCCATACCCATCTCAGTTTCTTAATCTATATTTACCCAAGTTGAGTTCAATGTTCACTTCAT
The DNA here is from genome assembly GCA_023529315.1 of Papaver bracteatum. NCBI lineage: Eukaryota > Viridiplantae > Streptophyta > Magnoliopsida > Ranunculales > Papaveraceae > Papaver > Papaver bracteatum. Next base: position 1,366,329 of record JAJJWX010001826.1, on the reverse strand, counting down.
AATGAATTTTAACAACATTTCTAACCTAAATTCCATCCATACCCCTTAGAATCCCATTAACTAACCATTTAATCAACACAAAGACAAAAAAATAAAAATAATCCATACAAATTCATCAGAATCTAGGGTTATAAGTAGGTCTTAGAAAACCATACCTTGCAGCATGAGAATGTTCAAGTTTATAGTAACCAGCATGATGACCAAGGTCTTCAACAGAAACACCATCAGTATCAATCAAATTTGGAAAAGTAAAACGTTTCTCAACAATCTTAGGAACATCAGCAGTTAGGGATTGTTCGTCAACAGGTTCAGCATCTTTAGGTATAAGATTGAGTTGACGGATTAGTCTTTCTGCTTGTGATGTTGTTCTTTCAATTGATTGTAACCCTAAAATATCAGAAACTGATTCAGAACAACAACAAGTCAATGCTGAGAGAAGAAGAAGAAACAAGGAGAGACTACGCAGTGATGAGATTCTTTTCTCCATTTTTTTAGGTGAGAGATGAAACAATGAAGAGGAAAGTCTGGTGTTGGGGGCAGACAGAATATTTACAAGGCTTCGAATGAACCAAATATGTCTCAGTTAGTTGTCGACACGTGTTTACGTGGCTTCAGGCCTATATGGCCGAGGTTGTTGATCTCAAATGTAACACGTTGCAGTCGCGATAAGGGCCACGTGTCAACCATGAGCTACGACGTCAGTAAACGGAAAATCCATCAAGAAAAAGTTCACCATCTAGCGCGGACCCGACTCTCTATCTCCTTATTTTGCTTCGCAACTTTATCTTTTAATATAAACAGTTATTTTCTTCCCATAGTAGTTATTTTCATCCATTAGCAGTTATCTTCATCTTCTTCACTGAATTTTCTCAACCTTTTTCTTATTTTCTGCCCGGATTTTAATTTATTTTAAGATCCAGGTAGAATTACTTATGTAATATATATTTAAATAAAACAAATTGCATTATAGCAATTGATATTGTAGTATGTTTTTATTTCTGGTACGTATGGCAAGTCTATGCCATTAAGATTTCTCATATCTCCTGGAGGGAATTCGATTTCATTCAATATTTCCTACAATCATCTACGGACGTGATGAACATGGATTACAGAATTCGATGTTGAATTTGGGCATATTACTTCTTTTATGGAAGCATCATATCTTCTCGGAGTGTATCCAACAAAATGGTGATAAACCATTAGAAGATTTCAATTCCCCTGTCGGTTTACATATATTTGGTGCAGATTTTTGTTTTTGATTTTCTTCGTTTCAAAATTATTGTACTAATCATGTATTTCGATTCATGGATGTAATTGAACGTTATGTAATTATATTTTATTAATAAATGAAGTTTGGAGCTTTCATGCTCCTCATTCCTTCAAAAAAAAAAATATTTTTTTCTTAGATGGAAAAAGTGCAAATTCAAATAAAATGACACCAATCACACTAAGGCCTTGTTTGGTAAAATTTATGATTATCTATTTATGAACAAAGGAAGGAAAACCCATTCAGAGCATACATCCTCCAGAGACAGTCCTAGCATTTAAAGGGGATATAACATCTCCGTATAAGGCAGAATCAAGAGAAACCAATTCAGCAGCAACTCAAAAAGATATTGGCCAGCTAATACATTTAGGAAATTATACAAATTTATGTTTACAATCATTAGGTAAACAGACAACCATAATAGAATCCATGTAAAATAATAATAAACCAGTGGCAACTACTAGTAATATAAATCCAGATGAAGATAGGTCAAATCAAGGGGGACATTTATTCAAGCCAGCCCCGGTTATCAATAGAGAAGTATTTAGGTTATCCAATCCCGTATCTAAACCTGAATCAATGCCAAAGAGATAATATATTCCCTTTTAGAAAAGCCCTTACGTGTCCTTGAAATAGTGGAGTCGAACTTGCTTTTTAAAATAAAGCTTTAATTAACTTTCTTCAACCGATTTATTCAAAACAGTTATCTTTATTGGCATCTGGACCTTCTTTAAAATTAATCCAAAACAGTCATCTCCATTAGCATCTAGATCTTCTGCACTGTGTTCTGACTTGATATCATCTTCCTCCATAGATTTAGAAGAAGAGGGACGAGAACTTAATTCTTCACTATCCAAAATTTTCAAAATTTGCTTTTTAAAATCTTCATTGGAAATATTACCATGCTGCTGTTTTAAAGCTAATAAATGAGTCGAGAATTCCATAGGGGAAACTGAGGATGATACTAACACCAATAATTGAGGTGCCACAAATTTAACCCTGAAATTACAAGAAAATTAATCAAAAACAGTCATCTCCATTAGCATCTAGATCTTCTGCACTGTGTTCTGACTTGATATCATCTTCCATACATCTGGTGTGTGGAAATCTGCACAACAAAATTATTCGACAATTAAAAATGAGATTTTGGCTATAATCCATTGTGTTACTAAATTTGAAGGTGATTTGTTAAATCATGAGTTTATTATCCGGGTAGATATATTGCCAAGCAGCAAAAGAAGTTTTAGTAAAGGATGTTAAACATTTAGCATCTCGTCAAATCTTTGCTAGATGGCAAGCTATTCTTTCAGCTTTTGATTTTAAAATTGAGTATATCAAAGGAGAGACTAACTCTTTACCTGATTTCTTGACTCGTGAATTTTTGCAGGGAAAAAATGGAATCCCAACTAATTAAAGGCAAAGCATCTAGCAAAAAGGATAATCCTTTCAGCAAAAGGAATGATCATTTCCTTATAAAAGATAGCCTTAATAAAGGTAATCGTTCCTCTTATGCGGAAGAAAAATCTCCTTATATAAATACTTTAGCATTGCCTCTTCTTGCTATTGAGACTGAGCATGCTCAGAGAAATCCTGCATAAATTGCATCTATGTATTTAAAAGATCATATTTTACCACATTATGGTAAATCTAGAAACTTCTATGAAGCAATCCTTATGTCGGTTACTCTCTATGGACACGTTTTCCACTTTCCAATAAAGCAAAAAAGTTGGGCTTATTTTGTTCCAGGCGTGGCTTATCTCTTCCACGAATCCTTTTCCCATTGGTGGATTTGATTTTTAGTAATCTTATCTCTCTGTCTTTCTTCCCCTATAAATACTCTTCCTAGAACAGAAGAGAAGAGAAGGGCAAGTTTTTCGAGTTGTAAGTTCTTTAAGTTTCAAGTTTGAGTGTTAGTTTGAGTGTGAGTGTGAGTTTCAGTATTTTCCTGTAAGAGTGTTTCCTATTTTGTGTAAATTCTTTTCTTTTTTATTTACCTTGGGAGTATGTTTAGCCACTTCAATGTATTTTTCCAGAGCAACACGTTTAGCCTCAGGATCACTTATTTTATCTATTAGTTCTAAAATAAAATTCTCCTCCTTAGTAAGAACATTGATTCCTAAGCCTGACATTTGCTTATGCAAACAATTTTCGCAGGAACAATTGTCATCACATTCATTATCCTCTAAACCGGAAATAGTATCTGAAGATTCATCAGATTCATGTTCTGAAGATACTTCTTCAGTTTCGTCTGAATCATCAGACTCCATTAAAAGTACTTGACTTAACTGACGTTTAAGCCCTTCATCTATGTTTAACTCATTTATTTTTTGTTTAGTCCGACATTTATTTTGATAATGTCCAACCTTTCCACATTTGTAACAAACTGGAAGTTCTTTCTTATTATTATATTGTTGTGGTTTCTTCTTATTCCTTGGGAAATAGGGCCTCTTATATTTTTGTGGGTATCTATTTTACTTCTTTGTCCTTTTACCATGATATAATCTAACATTTTTATTCTTGGATCTAGAAGTTGTTGGAAAAGTATTATAACCAAATTGTTCACAGAAATCTCCTAATTATTCTTTCTTAGTTATTTTATTCTTTTGTAAATACCTATGAAGTTTTATGTCTGAACATAAGGCTAAACTTCTGACATAATTTCAGAAGATAATTACCCAAAGGTGTATTCATTGTAATCTATTATTCCTTGGGTATGTTTAGCTTTAAGCCTGCTCCTAACTCTTTCAGCAAATAAGGGAGGCAATCCAGACACAAACTTCTCTTTCCAAAATTCAGAGTCTGAAGAACAATCTTCTCTACTGAATAATTTGGAGAAGAAAACATCTTTATACCACCTATAATGGGAGAGAGTGGGACACTTTAGGTTAATGAGTAATTCTCTTGATCTCTCCATCTGTTGGGAGTTTGTTCCCACAAAGTGTAGAGCAATAGTATACAGTAATGTGTTTCATGCATCTGGCTCATTCTGGATAAATCCATTATCTAATCTTACTTGTTTGACTGCATTTTCTATGCTCCATTTTGCTTGAGCCGATAGATGGAAATCCCACCATCCTTTAAGCTGACCAGTAAATCCCGTAACTATGGCTTTAAAGATTTGATCATCGGGATTTTCAAAATTAATTCTAGAAGCATAACTATACATGGTCATTTGCCTAACTGTATTAAGTATATGGTATTCAGTCATACCATCTATATTTCATTCTACTATAGATCTGCCATCAAATGAGACATGGTTCCAATTGTAGTCTTCTTCAATTTGTAAATCTACCGGTGTAGGTCTTGGGTAATAGTTTCTTGTACCAGGAAATACTCCTCCATAATTTTTACCAAAATATATTTTATTAAGGGTAGTTGGTTCTAATGTTTGAAAGGTTTCTTCTAATTTGTCTACATCAATATTATTGTACTGTTCTTGTTTAGATAAAACATTAACAGTGTGAGATGCTTCTTTTGAAGATTTAGGCCCTTTAGGAGTGGATAAATTATGATTATAGATAATCATAAATTGATAAATAATTTTGATATAATCATTTTCAAAATAAATTTTTCCAAACACTTTTTTAAAATAATTGATATAATCATTTTCAAAATAAATTTTTTGAGTTCCAAACACTTTTTTCAAATAATTGATTATCTTATTTTAGAAAATCGTTGTTGAATACTATCTGCATTTAAGATCTCGAAAAGGAGAGGAAAGAACAATAATCTACGACATTTTTTTAGTCCTATGTTGTTTTTGGTCTCTCTCTTGATAGTTTAAAGAAAATAAAAAGAAAAAAATTAATTTGAGTTCCTCAGAAAAAATAATTGATTATAATAAATTTTCAAAACTACTATTTCCTGTTTATAGAAATAATGGAATTTTTTCAGTTATGATTAAAATAAGCAATTATTATAATGGTTATCAAACTCATATAGAATCCATTATAATCTTTGATTCAATTGGCGCTTCATAATGGATTATGGGTTTAATTTTCATCTGAAACTTCACTTATTCCAATTTATCTTTGATAATCCATTAAAGTAATGGTTACCAAACAACCCCTAAGTGTGAATTGCTATCAGAAAACAAAATACCCTCAATTTTCTTTTGGATTTTTTTTTTGATATATTTACTTTTAGAATTTGACTTATTTTTAAACTAAAATGAAAAAAAAAAATACTTATAACATCTCCTTTTTAAAACGGAAGTAGTATAAACATGGCTAAAAACTAGCCCAAATGAAGTTTGCTCAAAAAATTGTCTTCATGCTTTGGACAAAGTTGGTGCTTATAGCAAGTTCAAAAAGAATCCCTCCTCAGGTCTGTTAAAATCTTTATGTACAAGGAGGTGATGAAAGATGACATGCCAGAATGCAAAGTTGATTGGAAACCAACAACGCAGTAGGTAACTCTAAACTATAAGATCTACTTTTACATGAAAATATCTCGTTTTTTTTTAGTCTCAACATTGGCTATACCATTGAATTAATCCCCAATTCAGTGGTAAAATGGGTAAGGAATACCCAATAATTTCATATTTTTGGGAGTTCATTATTGTCATCTCATGGAACAGTCAAGGTCTAGGGAAACCAAACACACAAAAATACCTCATAGACATTCTAAACAGGGAAAATCCAGATATCCTATGTTTACTAGAGACAAAACAGCAAAATAACAATATGCATAAAATCCTTAAAATTGCAAATGTTCACCACTACTTGCTGGTTCCTCCTAGATGCCAGGCAGGAGGCCTGGCTATGATCTGGAAACATCATTTGAAACTCACCATTGGGAGCTATGTTCATAACTAAATAAATGCTATGATTACTGATAATAGTACTAATAAAATTTATATGATTACTGCTTTTTATGGCAGTCCCTATCCTGTGGGAAAAATAGATTCTTGGAATATGTTGAGAAACATAGCGAACAACATAAACATACCTTGGCTGGTGATGGGGGATTTAAATGTAGTTTTAAAAACATAGGAGAAAAAAAGGATGTAGACCTTTTGATCGTGGAGAGGCAAATTTATACAATGGTATCATAACTGACATGAACCTTCAAGATTTGGGTTTCGGTGGTTACTCATTTACTTGGTGTAACCAAAAAACTGATAATGCAAGGGTCGAATAAAGACTTGATAGAGCCCTAAGCAATGAAAGTTGGATGGATTTTTTCCCAAAATCCTCAATCAAACACTTAATTGCTAGGGGATCTGATCATGGTCCTATCATCTTAAAAACTAATCCAGATTGGAAGGATGGCGCATATCCTTTCAAGTATTTCGGGGGCTATATGGAACACCCATATTGCAAAATATTAATCAGTGAATCTTGGGAGAGATACCAACAAGGCTCTGCAAGTTTCTCTTTCGCTAAGAATCTTAAAAATGTAAAACATTCTCTATATAGATGGAACAAAAATACTTTTGGAGCCATCCATCATAACATAGCCAGAATTAAAAAAGACATTGAAAACTTGGCTACAAACAATATTAGATGCCACGTTACTTTAAAGAGACTTGAAACCTCTTTGAATAAATGACATAACATAGAAGAAAACTTCTGGAAAACAAAGAGTAGAAACAATGTGATAAACTTGGGAGATAGAAATACCTCTTTTTTTCACAATGCTACTAGAATCAGATATAGAAGAAACATGATTGATTCTATGAAGGACTCAACTGGTAACTTGTTATCTGATAGAACCAGCATATCAAATTGCCTTCCAGAACATGTCTACCACCACTATGCCTACTTTGAATATGGAAATGTTAAGTTTGATACCCAAAATAATATCGGATAGAGAGAATGAGACTCTCCTTGAAAAACCTCTTGAGGAAGAAATAAAAGCTAGTTTGTTTGCAATGGAAGGAAATAAGGCACCGGGCCCAAATGGTTTCCCACCAAATTTCTTCCAAGACTCTTGGGAGATAATTGGCAAGAACCTTATTGGGTTAGTGCAAAAAAAATTCGAATCTGGTTACATGCTTAAAGAGATGAACTCAACTTTCATCACTTTAATTCCCAAGGTGCAATTCCCATCCCCCCCCCCCCCCCCAGTGATTTTAGACCTATATCATTATGTAATACTACTTACAAATTGATTTCTAAAATCATTTCCCAAAGGATGAAACCCCTATTAGGAAAGATCATATCCCCTTATCAGTCAGCCTTCATACCAGGCAGACAAATAAATGACAATACAATGGTTGCCCATGAGATTATCCACAATTTGAAACTAGAAGAGACAAACAAGAATGGATAGGAGTAAAAATAGATATGTCTAAGGCCTTTGATAGGGTGGAATGGCCTTTCCTACTTGCTGTTCTAGAAAAAATGGGCTTCTCTCTGGAATGGCGAAACAGAATAAACCAATGCATATCTACCACTAGCATGGACATTCTTCTGAATGGCGTTCCTTGTGATTTCTTTAAACCTACAAGGGGTTTAAGGCAAGGGGATCCAATTTCACCTTACCTGTTTATCCTTTGTATGGAGGTTTTCTCAAGAACTCTTATGAAAGCTGAGAATGAAGGGAAAATACATGGGATCAAAATTGTGAAAAATGCTCCCCCTATAAGCCATTTACTCTTTGGAGATGATTGCATAATCTTTTTGCAAAGCCACAAAAACTGAGGCTAAAAATCTCCTGCATCTTATCGCTCAGTTTAGTAACTGTTCCGGGCAAATGATAAATCTAGCAAAGTCTGGCATTTTTTCCGGCAATAATACCTCCACTCAGATAAGCTTAGAAATAACAGAAGTAATGCAAGTAAGTCCCATTTCTCTTAAGGATAAATATCTAGGGTCCCCTCTCTTCACACATAAATCCAAGGTTAAAGCTTTCAATCCTGTGATAGATATCCTAAAACAAAGAATGGTGGGATGGAATTAAAAAACAATCAATCCGGCAAGAAAAAGGGTCCTAATAAAACATGTAACTTCTACCATGGCTAACTATCAAATGAGCACCTTCAAGATCCCAAAAACCACAATTGAGGAAATGGACAAGATCCAAAGGGATTTTTCTGGGGAAAGGAAAAAGGAAAATCTAAGGGTGTCTTTCTGAAAGCCTGGACATGGGTTTGTAAACCTTTGGAAGAGGGAGGTCTTGGTTTTGTCAAGCTTGAAAAAATCAACTATTCCATCATATCTAAAATGGGATGGAGAATGATGGAACAACCTAATAGTATAGGGGCTCAGGTTATGAAGGCTAAATACTTCGAAAAGGTGGACATAATGCATATGTCTCCAATACCTAAACCAACTGATTCTTGGGTCTGGAAAGGAATTCTCGCTGGCATAGCTAATATTCAGAATTATGGGAAATGGAGTAAACATAAATATTTGGCATGACAATTGGATCAAAGGAATTGAAGGTCTTATCCCTAAACCAAACAATTGTCCTATAGGGGTGAATAAGGTGGCTGACCTCTTCACTGAAAATCATCAGTGGAATAGACCCCTAATCCACAACCTGTTTACGAATTTTGTTACTAATAAAATTTTAAACACGGACATAAAAGTTGGTCATGATGACAAGGTTAAGTGGTCTCTAACAAAAGATGGGAAATTTACTGTGAAGTCTCTATACAACAAACTTACTAATAGAGGCCAGTATAACCCCAATAACAAAAATTGGATGGCAATCTGGAACCTGGAAGTTTCACCTTCCATCAAAATATTTCTATGGAAAGCTGCACATTCCATTCTCCCAACAGGGGAAAGAATGGGAAAGCACCTTCATTACATAGATACTATTTGCAAAACCTGCAATTGTCAAGTTGAGTCCCTTATCCCACATGTTTATTCACTGTCCTCTAGCTCTTCAAGTCTGGCGTGATCTTCAGTTTGACCCTTATGAAGTCTTCAAACACAGTTTGGACTTCCATGAATGGCTTACACATATACTCATCTATAACAATCAGGAGGAGGAGAATATTAGATGGACTGAATTATGTGCAACTGTCATTTGGCACATATGGAAGGCCATATGTGATTTAACTTTTGTAAAAAAAGTTCCAAATTCAAAAAGCATTGCACAGGAGATCATTCACTACACAAATAACCAAAAAGCAGCCAGGAACAAGGGGAAAAAAACCCAATGTTTGTGGAATTCTCGAAAGAAGAAGCGGAACAACAAACAATTGAATTCAGAACAAAATGGATAGCCCCAAAAATATTCACTTTGAAAATCAATGTGGCTATTCATATGAACCATATTACTAATTATGTTGGTTTAGGTATGCTTCTTTCTGATCACACAAGTAACTACAGAGGAGCAAGGGGCTTAAATCTTGGCCAAAGTATCCCCGATGCAGTAATCAGAAAAGTTTCCTTTCAGGTATACAACTGGGCAGTGGAATTAGGAAGCAGATTGGACATCGAATCAAACTCTTGCAGCTTAATAAAATTGATCAGAAGCCGGTATGCAGAGAAGATAGAAGCGAGATTTACTTTGTCGTATGATGGGAAGGAACTTTTTGAAATCGGTACCTGGAGCACTATCAACGAAAGAGATGACCATACTGCAGTAAACTTTGCGAAGATTAGCACAAACTGCAATTATACTAGACGATGGAATCAATATTCTGTCCACAATTTGATTTCCTTTATCTCCGACAATTTTCCTTTTGTTAGTACTGTAGACTTTCAAAACAGTAACATGTCTTCTGTTATCTCTAGCAATGTTTCTTTAAACAATGGGAGGACTGGCAGTCTGCACAACAGCACCAGTCCTCAAATGTTGTATCTTGCCTGAGGATTTTTGCTCCTCTCTTCTTATTAAAAAAAATATGAAATGTTATTTTATTTTGACAAAGAAAAGATCAAATTATATTAAAAAGTAAATTTTTTGTTCCCATCCCAATTAAATAAGGTGTACTTGACTGCGATCACCATTTGATTCCTATTTCGTTTCGATCAACCTGTAAAGTCGATCCTTTCTTTCCCTCCATATCGTTCAGCATTATCGTGAAAGGGATCAATCCCAAGGCTTCCTACACATAGCATTACCAATTACTGTATCCTACTAATTTCTTTCCTTGCTACCATAAAGTTGATAATTTATTTCCTTCCGTGTCGTCCACCATATTGCGAAAGGGACTGATTCCCAAAGCTTCCTAAACATAGCATTACCTTTCTTAGTTGGCCATTCCATAGTGCAGCCTTAACAGAATCTGCAAAAACCCAATCGATGCCAAAGCTACTAGCTCCACAACTTAAAGTTTCCTTGCACCGAAGGAAAAGGTGCAATATTTGTCTCTTCCTCTTCGTTACAGAATAAGCAAGTATTTCGATTTATCTTCCCAGCGTTTTAATTTCCACCGCAATCCAAAAATAGAGTATTAATCCTCCACATAAACTAACAGTCATAACATCTTAATTAAGCATTCCACTGATACCATTAGCTAGCAGCCATAACATCTTAATCAGCATTTACAAGTACTAATACCACTAACTAGCAGAAAAATATTGACTTGTACAAATCTAGTACGGAGGATCAAAAGAAAAACTACCTTTAGCTTTGTGTTTTATTATCAAAATTAGATCAGTACATCTTCTAAACTTACTCTTTCACCAACTCGGAAACCATTAAACTTACCACTCTACATTTTCTTTTCCAAGCTTGGAATAGCTTGGATTCCACTATTAGACTTGATCGAAGTGCTCCAACACTCATAAAATAAACGAAAAGTATTCTCCTTTGTTCACCTAACATTATCTCCCACACGCGTCAACCATGATCACTTTAACCTCCGATGAACAATTGATAAAAAGGAAAATGCTACTGGAAGCTGTCAACAGTGGAAAGTGCAACGCCACTTTAGTCCGAGACAGATACATCATATATACACCACCAATAGTCACACAACCGTAGGCTCATCCAAGACGAGCAAAGAAAATCCTGAGCACGGTAACAAACAGTACTAATAGCTAGCTAGCACAGTTGATTCAGATCTCTGTCAAGAATTTCACATGACATGGGAAGTATTCGTGATTGAAAAATAGCAAAACAAAGATTAACATTTGCCATGCAGTAGTTCCAAAAATCGCCAAACACACATGGATTCATAAAAGAAGCTAAACTCAGAACAATATATTACAGATATCACATTTCTCTCTCTTTTTGGTTATAATTTAACAAGTGTTAGATCCAACAGTCATGTTGCGAATGGCTCTCTCATATGAGGAACGTGCAGAACTTTGGTTACAAATTCAAATTCAAATTCACTGAAATTAAGTAAGACGAGGATGACTGGGCAACGGACGATTATGCATCTATGACCTCACTTTGGCAAGTCTTGCCCGTATTGCTTCTAGTTCTTCCTCGTCATCAGATCCCTCGGCTATAGCCTCTTCCTGTCAAGTTACAAATCGGGAAATTTTACACCTTTTAGATTGATTCAGACACAAGGTAACAACAAATGGATGGATGGATGGATGTAGTTGAACAGTGAAAATACCTCAGCTGCTGTTTGGACGGGTTGCTTTAATCTTTCTCTTCTTGCTGCTACAGGAAGCTGTGCTGCAGTCTCTCCAGCTATTTCTGTCAAAACCTTCTCAACTTCTTGTTCAGTCTCCTCCTCGATGTCTTCTGAATCAAGAGCGTCGTCAAGAGCGTCATTTACCATTTCTTCAATTACTCCCGCCTGAAAGTGCATGATTGATGAGGTAATTCTTGCAGGTAAAGAAGACGGCTACTCGAGGTAAGAGTATGTATTACCTTGGTCATTTCTTTGCTGAATTCCTGCATTGTTGCGGCCACTTCTGGGGCCTTCATGAGGTTATTGACAAGCTTCATAACCTCAGTGCTCTTGGACAAATGACCCACTGTTCGGGCAATTGCTGCAAATCCCCACCAAAACACATAGCACCATAAAAAATCTACACACTAAATGTATTCTTAAAACGCTCCTGTAAACATGACTGGAACGAAATTTTAAGAAAATATATATTTCACTACATACAGGGAATCATATATTACAAGGATATGAATCGCACATAGCATCAAAATATAACTCTCTGACTAACATTGTACCAGATTTCGATTCAATTTCTTTGGAGTACAGGGACGTAAGCTAAATTCCTCCAAAAACACATACAAAGAATACTTATCCTCCAAAACAAAAGGATGGTTTTTTCAGTTATTAACGAGTACATCCACCAAAGAAGTAGAATTGTAACACAGTTTCATGCTAAGCGATTCCTGTTTAAAGAATGTGCAAAGTGCCTTGAACTAGTAACAGATGGTGTTCTTAAAACCCTTGAATCATATGATTAAAGTAAAGTCTAACTTTTGTAGCAGTGCACACCACCAAAAGAGTGAAATAGACAAAACAACTTGCATATACAGTTATTTGAGTAACAACTTGCATGGACATGTATTAGCAAATACTGAAGTTTCAATTGATAAAGCATCGTACCAACACTTTCACCAAGGTGCATCGAAATTGAGTTCATTTGTGCCTTATTCTCATGAAGTCGGTTCACTGCTTTTCTTGAACACACAATTTCCTTTGCAAGCGCCTATTTAAAATATTTCAAGAAAATGAGAATGTCGACGAGTAAATATATTTTTTATCAAAGAAAAACAAAAAATGTAAAGACAAGAGCTTTAACATGGCAGGTGTGTTAACGTGGCAGAAATCGAGTTACTACTATAAGAAAACATACTGGAAACAAGTATAGCTTTCTTAACCATCACTTGACCAAAAACAAATCCAGAATAAGGAGAAGTTACTAGAATAAAGTAGCATATACGAAAACAGGACGTAAGATACTCTCTATCTCTGCACTGTTAATTTAAGGCCTCAAGTTATTCAGCACCTATATGATTCGAATCCATACACATACAGTTTACTGATACTACAGAAGAAAGTCATGACTGGCAACAATACGGTTTTAGGATCATACTACATGCTCACTGATAAACCATGGTACAGTTACTATAAACCTGCATACAGGTATTCCAATTTGCAGCTACATCAACCGATCATTCCTTTTAGCGAGAGGCTTAAGTAGTGTACCACTTCAATGCATTATTCATTATACAGTATAAACTCAACAAAGCAGAAATAACCTTGATTTTTTGTCGTGGATTAAAAATTAGCTACTTTCAGTTATCGACAATCAATCTCCCTTGTTTACTCTACTGTTTTGCATTCTATAAAAAAAAACTAACATAGACCATCAAGCATTCCTGAATATCAACAACTTTTACTATAAATTATTTACCTTTGCTGAGACCATATCATTTCTCTTAGCAGCTTCTCTGATTGCCTTCTGTACAGCTTTCTCTTCTCTCTCCACATCTAAGACATTTAAAAGGACCAGAATTTAAAATCGCAAATTCAAAAACCTAAAATTCACGACAAATTCGGGTATAATTTCTTCAAAACTCACAAAATATAACAAACGAATTAACTAAGAACCACACAAAGGTCACAAAGTTACAAAGTTTATTAAAAAAAAAAAATCAATTTGAGACCTAATATATGGAGAAACAAGGTTCTGTGAAAAATACAACTTTACCTCTAATTACCTCTAATTTGTCTTTCAATATTACGGCATTCCTGTCTAAGTTTTCTTTGCCAATCTCTTAATTGCTGTTGAGGGTTTGCTTTTGGCTTCAACAAGTTCTTCACTTTCTCCATTACTTTGTCTATAAATAAAAACCCAAATCACAATACCTAAATCGTTGATGGAGAAGAAGGGAAACAGTATAAAATCTACACTTGATATATCGCTTAAAACCGAAGCTAATTTTATTCCCCACTAGTCTAAATTCTGAAATCAATTTATTTTCTTTTTTCCTTTACAAGTCTGCTTTCGAGTTCCAACTTTCAACGACTAATCTGCGGTTTTTGGTTTTTGCTGATAAACTTAACACGGTGTCCATCAGTAGTCATTACGCACCATTAAAACGCGTTGCCATCATTCACAAGATAAATTCATGGCCGTTGATTGGTCAAATAATAAAGTTTTGGGTGGGCATAAGGTTAAGTCCTATGGGAGAGTTTGGAGTGATAGATTGGCCAAAAAGTGTTGCAAATCATGAAATAATTGTGAGAAAAAAGTTAACACTCACTCTGGCTACTTCTCTCTCCTAGTATTTGCTCGCAGTTTCACTATCAGCGAATTTAAAACGCCGAACAATGCGGCGCTCAAAAAGTAGTCCAAACGCCGAACCATTCGGCGCTAGATAAATGTTTTTGATAGAAAGAGAAAGTGGGAGAGAGAGGGAGAAAGAGGGAGAAAGAGGGAGAGAGACGTGTGATGGAGAGGGACGTGTGAGGGAGAGAAGAGAGAGAAGAAAAAGAGTGGGGAAAAGAAAGAGAGAGGAAAAAAAGGAGAGAGAATAAAATAAAATAAAAAAATGCCGAATGGTTAGGCATTTAACACCGAATTGTTAGGTGTTTCGCTGCTAGATTGGCCATCTCATAGGGGTTAGGAGGTTTCTCTTTCTGACGTGGATAGCCAATCTAGCAGCTAGATATCTAGCCGATAGTACTAAGCCTAAGACTCTTGTGGAGGTTCCCGGCCTCTTCCCAAATGCCTTTACACGTCAGCCCAGGAAGAGCCTAGCCCAGCGGTAACTCCCGATTTTTGTAGAGGACGGACAATAGTAAGTCATTTCTAAAATAAAAAAACAGGACAATGATTGTCCGTTTTTTAAGAAATGGACAACGAGTATCCGCTTCGTTTACACTATTTTGACTAGTCAACAACGCATGACCGGGCAACCATCAACCTTTTGCGAATGCTCTTCTACCTCCAAAAATCAATAATCTCCTCTTTTTTGTGCTTATCAAAGATCTCTCTTCATTGCTCAAGCACTCTGGTTTTCTTGTTCTCATGTGAAGAAATTATGGAGAGATCAAGAAGCGAAATCAATAGGGATTTTCTAGTTTTGATATAATCTTCTTAGATTTTTTTTAATGAAATACTGATAAATATCAATAGATTAGGGGTTTCTTCTATGAATTTTTCTTCTTCTTTGTAACTAATATGGATTTAGGGTTTTTAGTATTTTGGTTAGAGCATTTACAAGAAGATAAAATCCCCAAAATCAAGATTTTGCTACTATGGCCTTGTTTAATCGAAATTTTATGATGCCTTGTTGATTTGAAATGGTGATAAGAGTTCTGGTAGGATTAAGAGGTTCGAGAAGTTGGGTTGTTCACAAATTTGTACCTAGAAAAAGTGATCAAACCTCACAATTTTGTTTTTGTTTTTGTTTATCATGCTCTCGTTTTAATAATTTTTATGTCTGCTGTTTAGGAAAAGATTGAAGAAGATAGGCATGAACAAATGGAAAACTAAGTGAATTAAACTCAAGTAGTATCAATTCCATCAATTTTAGAAAAGTTCAAGGAACGGTTAATAGATATCTGTTTTCCATTTACTAAAACGGACAACGACCAGCCGTTTCCTAGGAGCAAACACTCATTAGCCATTTTGGTTGAGTAAAACGGACAACTATTATCCGGTTTCCACTTTTTAAGAACGGCTAACCGTCGCCCGTCTGGGGAGTCTTCCCGCTGGGATTCCCAAATACCAGGGAAGGCTAGCGGGAAGAAGGGGGTTAGGCGACGATTTTTTGATTTGGGAAGAGCTTGGGCATCTCCATAAGACCCAGTTTAAGAGAGGTTATGAGAGAGCTACATCTATTCAAAAAGCAGCCCAAACCACCCAATCCAAGACAAACGGTTTGTTATATCCGGGACCTATGTTACAAAATGGGATGTTTCCCTAATTCTTAATATTTTATTTTACCCCTTATTACCCCCTACAATTTGCACTACACTGCCAATCTGTACTATTATAATAGATCTGATACGAAAACAAATTTTATCTACATTATTCATTCTTATGTGAAATCACTCAATTTTTTGTCAAATTCTAAAGCTCTCGAACCAATAATGGTAAGATGAGATTATGGTGAAGTTATTTTTTATGTACTTTAGTAGCCGTCTCAATCATAAAAATAAATTTACTCATGTTATTTTCTAAAAGAACATGAAGAACATTTGAAGAACACAAAATCAGCGGCAGAAAAATCCATATGTTAAGTTCCAAAATAAATGACGGCATTGAACCTATGATATATGGCATGAGGAGACAAATGTCAGACTTCAAATTTTTTTTTTGTTTTTTTTCCAGAGAGTCGTACGTAGCCAACAATTCTATTTGGCGTTGTTTATTGAACATTTTATGTCAACAAATTATACTAATTGGTTTCATCAATTAAGGTAATATACACACTAGGAATCATGTCTACGTAATACATTAACATCATTCTATGAATTACAATGTTTGTCTTGTTTTCTACAAGGAGGGGACTTAAAGAAGTGCTAGAGGAGATTAAGATGACCGTTGAACGGTAAAATAAGATTTCAAATTTCGTATTAAACACGTGTATCATTTGATCTCATTCATACATTTTTAAAATTATCTAAACACAAAATAAGACAAAATTAGGACAAGATAAAATCAAAATGTTGTAGAGTTACCATCATCATCACCCCAAAAGACTTCGGGCCATTGTTAAACACGTTTGTACCCATGTTTCAGTTGAACCAAAGTGACGCATTTTCCATCAACATTTATACTATCATTCTTCATCAATAGCTTGAAATCAGCTAGATGCTTGAAACAAAGCATAAAGACACTGCAAGCATATCTTGGATGAACCAAAATAAAAGTCTGGTCATCAAAGTGATAGTCTTTCACAAGAACATCAAAAAAACGGTCTCTTTTCAAAATAGCAAAGCACTCATCAGAAATAGAGAGAATTTTGTAAACAAAGCACCCCAATTTCTTAGAAATATCGAAAAACTAAAGAAAATATGAGAATTTTGAATGATATACACTTTCAGTAATCCCAACATCGATTTGTATAGTACACCCTAAACACAAATTAACCATTTCAAAATTCCTAGAATGTTCAGTCCACCTAGATTTAATATATACTCGTACTTTCTTAGTTCTGAGAAGTATTAGGTTCAGAGAATGTAATGGTTATGAGAATAGTTATACTTGGTGAAGTTCTAATTAAATGTAACATATAATAATAATAAAAAAATTGTTGGAGTAAATAATCTAAATCTTTGAATCCAACTTGTTAAATACACGATATTGCCTGTTCAGAAGTTATTATCTTACACATTCTGAACCAGTCCTAGATATACTAGTGGTACTTGACTCCGCACTACTAACTGCCAAACATGCATCCACCCCCCCACATGTTAACTGAAATATGAAACGATTGATTTGATTAACAAAAAAAAAAGTGATGCAAGTAATCCCAAAATGTTAGAGACATGAGTATTCAATCCTATGGGATGTATCTCAATCAACATCATTAAATAAGATTAAGTGGGATGTATCTCAATTTAAGATGATGCCCTGAATTTTCATTTAAAATAAAAGAAAAAATCAGTCTCAACACACTTTCTCAATCACAATTTCATTAGTCAAATAAACATTTCAGATAATGATCTGCAATAATTCATATCACACCCACGGCTAAAAAAAACAAGCAATGATCCTAAAGTTCATATATACAAAGATGAAATTTCATATGTTTTCGTGTCTGATAGCGTGCAACCAGTTATTGATGGTAATCAAAACTAATTCCATAACAATAGTGGTGGTGAAGTGATGCATCGAAAAATTGAATTTGATTAACCGCAGGTATAACAGTGGTAAATAGAGATCGTTCCCACAAGGAGTGTCCAATACTATTTCCAATCAATACTCATTAATTTCAAGTCAGGGATGATTCAAAACGAATATTTCAAAATTTCAATACTACGAAAATAAGCTAACAAATGAAATAAATCGAATTTCAATGGATGTTGTCAAGGATTCTGGAATCTGTTGTAGGCAAGGTTTCACTTGTATTCAATTGCAAGGATTTTTTGATAGCTCATATAAAGTAACAAACCTAGTTGCTTGTGCATGGAAGGTATGGCGGTTAAGATTTCTCGAGAAATCCTAATAACCATTCACACAAGGCATGACTAGTCTAAAAATGTTCATAAATCAATTGGTAACAAGGTTCAATGATAATTTCTATTAACCTAACAATAGACTATACATGGCATAGAATATGAAAAATCAAATAGAAAATAAATCATTGAAGAGACACAAACAATTATCATTAAGTTTTTGCATTCGAAAACCGTTGTTTTTAAACACAAATAAACAAGCCTATGAATTTATCCTTTCAATGATTTAGCTAGCCATGGTTTTCTTAAAATCCATAAAAAATGATTAAGGAATATAATATGATATGCAAGTCTAAAAGCAAATCCAAATGGTTAAAACCTAGTTTCTCCCTGAAAGATGGACTTCTCTCCTTGCGTCTGAGTATAGTATATTTATGTGTTGCGAAGATGTCCAACTGGATCATGCAAGCATCGTCAAAGCCTAATCCGACTTCCAAATTCAAGCCCTCTCCCAATTCCGACCACAATAAACTTCTTGTTTTCTGACCATCTACCAAATTCATTGTTGTTGCTGTTAAATCCCCATTAAATCAATACCCATTGAAATATCCAGTAAACACACATCCTCAACTTGTTATTGTTGTGCTTATGTCTCAATTGAGAAATTCCATTTAATCCAATTTCAGACTATAATCAAGATCTCCCAAAACCAAATTCAACTCATCCATACTGTTGAGAAATCTATAAGAAAGTGAAAGCTACAAATTGAATTGACACAAATTGTGAAAACGCGAAGGGTATGAAAATACACCACCACTTTTTTATTAGGCAATATGTATGGACAAACTCAATACAATTCCGGGAGTTAAACTCAATCAAGAAATAATATCTAGAGTTATATATCTCTCTCTCTCTCTCCTGTAATTAAAATGTTTACATAATCAAATTCGTGAACCTAATTACAAAGAGATAACTTGGAAGGTACCAAAGACCAATATCCAAGAATCAATTAAGTCGTATCCAATAAACTAGGTTGGATGTGAAAAAGTTGGGGTCTAACAACCTCACCCAATATTTAGATTAGCAATCTGTATGGACAATTTCGAGTTGTTTTCTAGAGAATCAACTAGACTCAATTAAATAGAAAATACTCAAGGAGTTATTATCTCAATCTCTCAATTTGATTTACTCAAGCAAAAGTGATTCGCGAGTTATAATCAAAAAGAGATAACTTGGATGGTACCAAAGACCAATATCCAAGTGTCAATCAATTTAAATTAACAACCAATAAGGTCGGATATTTTAATTGATCGATCAACGCACAACCTGTATTATTTCAATTATATAACAAAATATAATGCGGAAAAGAAATAACACAGACACCAGAATTGTGTTAACGAGGAAACCGCAAATGCAGAAAAACTCCGGGACCTAGTCCTGATTAAACATACACTGTATTAAGCCGCTACAGACACTAGCCTACACCAAATTAACTTCAGTCTGGACTGTAGTTGAACCCCAATCAATCTCACACTGATCCAAGGTACATTTATGCTCCTACGCCTCTGATCCTAGCAGGATACTGCGCACTTTATTCCCTTAGCTGATTTCACCCGCAACCAAGAGTTGCTACGACCCAAAGTCGAAGACTTTAGCAAACAAATCTGTCTCACACATAAAAGTCTACAAGATAGATAAATTCGTCTCACCCGAATAAACCTATGAGTTTTGTTCCGTCTTTTGATAAATCAAGGTGAACAAGACCCAATCAATAAAACCAGACTTATATTCCTGAAGAACATCTCAGTTTTAACAATCACCACACAATAGTATTAATCGACGCAGTGAAAAAAGATATCGTGGAATCACAAACGATGAGACAGATGTTTGTGATTACTTTTATATCTTGCCTATCGGAGATAGAAATCTCAAGACAATTATTACAATTGTACTCGTACAATAGAAATAGCAAGATTAGATCACACAACTACAAGAAAATTAGTATCGGTCTGGCTTCACAATCCCAATGAAGTCTTTAAGTCGTTAACCTGGTTTTAGAAGAAAAAACCAAAGGTTAAAGGAGAATCGACTCTAGCTTAGCAAACTAGTATCACATAGAATATGTAGGGATTAGGTTTCCCAGTTGCTAGAGTTCTCCCTTATATAGTCTTTCAAATCAGGTTTTGCAATCAATGTTAGCTTAGTAACAAATCATTCAATATTCACCGTTAGATGAAAACCTGATTAGATGCAAGCTAATATATTTCAACCGTTAGATCGAAAACTTAGCTTGCCATACACACATGTACATGACGATTTTGGGTTTGTGTAACCATACCCAAACGTGTATAATAGTTGGTTCAATATTAGTCAACCAAATGGTTAGCCAAATGATAACTTTCATATCAACCATATTCTTCTTCACCATAACTAGTCCAAATGACTCAAATGAACTAGTTAGAGAGTTGTTCAATTGCTATGAGATCTTATGTACTATACAAGACATAATTGAAGCAAAAATGATGTGATTCACTTGAATCAATTCATGAACTATAAAGCCACGGTTTGCAATTGCATTCCTTAGATAATTTAGATAAGCTCACAAACATCGTTTTTAGACATAACCACTCAAGTTCACGAACTCAAGTAACCGGTTGGATTTCACAAACTCCAGCAGAAATTCTCAGGTTCGAGAACTACGCACGTTCGCAGACTGAGTTCGCGGACTGGGTTGACTGCTCAAGTTCCCGTTTTCACTTGGTCAACAAAATTCGCAAACTTCGGTTCAAGTGCTAAGGACTTATACATATATGTGTTGCCACAACAATGTTTATATCCCCCAGTGGTTATATTGTCTAAACTCTCATTTCAATCATTGAAACATTCTCAGAGGACGTCATATAGTTGTTATTCACAAACTAGTTTTTGTCAGAGAAATTTCCAAAGTGATTGAAACATAACATGACTTTCGTCACTAGGCAAAGATGAATTCGGCTAAAGCAAAAGCTTTACCAACACACATTTCGAGAAATAGATAAGCTAGTTATACTCAACTCAAAATGTCACATGTGTATATCTTTAGTCTATATAGTAAAATGACTTTTGTCTCAAGATAGGAGATATAATAGATAGACTTTTGAGTGATAGATAAGTTCAAGTATCCACATACCTTTTAGTCGATGAAGATCCACTGGTTCCTTGAGTAGTCCTTCATCTTGTATGATGATTGCCATGGAGTTCTTGAGCTCAACTACACTTTCTATCCTAGTCCGAGACCTTAGCTATAGTAGACTAGAAATCAAGACTTTATAGTTTTGATCACTAACATTGACAAACATGCTTGATATAGCAATGCATGCGAGTTCAACCGAGCAATGCTCTAAGAATCTCCCCCTTTGTCAATTTTAGTGGCAAAACTATTGATACATATGGAATACAAAAAATATATAAATAAACTTTATAGCTCATATTCCACATGTCTAATCTTTAACAATACTCGAAATCTTCGTCACTTCCAAGTAGTCCAATGATCCCAAAGTTTGTAAGTTTAGCATGATCGTTGTTGAAAATCTGTATCTATAACAATGATAAAAGCATCGGTTCTCAATCATTGTTATACAATGTCATAGTATTATTACACAGCGTCAAAGTCCATTTTCATCACAACTTCAACAACAATACTATGGTGATACTTCACTCCCCCTTAGTCAATACTCCATCTCACATGGAAACCAATCCCCCTTACATAATGATCCGAAAACTATATGTATTTGTAGTGTGAACTACATATTATTTCTCCCCATTTTTGTCAATAAAATTGGCAAAGGTACAAGAACGAGATCCTAATAAAATTTCTGTAAGAGATATTTCATGACCAAAGGTAAATGTCTATCATCTTGTTTAGATGCAATCATAAAGCCGAAGCTAAATGCATTCATCAAGGAGTTTATAAAGACGCAAGATAACCCCTATAATATTCCACAGCCGTACTCCCCACAAAGATTTGGAAATTAAGCACAAGTTCAAAAGAACTCTCCCCAATAATATGTCATTCCCTATGGAACAACAAGAGCGACCTTAATTTCAAAAGAAAAGAAGGATTTCTTTAGACTCAACAAATTGCATACAAGTATGAATTTGGAATCCAACAAGAAATATTCAATCAAACTAACCCAAGCGAACCAAGATTAATTTGACTAAATATGCTCAACATAAGAAAACTTATGGAGACTTAATAAACTCGATTAGATTATTCACCAGAAACCCCATAAATAATCCAACCAGATACACAATTAAACTAATCACAAGAGTAATCAATTCAATTGGCCACACTCGACATAAGAGAAATCTATGGAGTGCTAACTAAATAATCACACAATATGATCGATTTAGTTCATTTGGGTTCAACATAAGAGATTATGGAACCCCGACTAAGATTATCATAAGATATGACAACCTTAACCGTACATGTACTCAACATAAGAAAACTTATGGAATACAAACTAAATAACCACACAAGTTGATTAATTTAGTTCTTAATGCTCAAAATATAGCATCTCATGGAACAACCAACCATGCCAATAAAGAATAGACTTAGTCGTATCGTGCTCAACATAAGATACACAATGGAGCCTTCTCGGTAATACATAAAAAATGGATCTATACCGTGGATAACCATACAAGCATCTATTCTATTTTATAACATCATAATAGATTTTATCCTTGCTCAACAAAAGTTTTAATCCTATTTTTCATCAAATACATGATTGCATAGGTATACCTTTTGTATATGTTGTCAAGAGTTCATCATTCTAAAATCAATATGTTGCAATATTTATAGATAAATGAGTTAACAGTGAAGGCAACATATAATTCAGTCATTCTTTAGAGCAAGAACCTATTCAAAATAAAACATCTTTTTACACCACAATTGTAACTTGTTCTTGTAAGAAGGGAGAAAAACAAACTAGACTTAATTGCGATAATATTTATCCGCAATCTTAAAAACTGGCTCAGAGAGTTCAGGATGAGCTTCCAACACAAAGCTTAGTTATTCTTGAAGGCACTGAATTCTTATATCACGAGGATCTCCAAAAGAGACACCATGAGCTCCAGATGTTCCAGAAGTGACTGGCTTCCTCATCTTGTTGATATCAGTCTGGGATAGTGGAGAAGGAACAGCGGTGCAGGTACCAATGGTCTTTATCTTGAACTGGCTGCAAATCCAACTAATAAGACATGGAAATCCCAGGTTTTTCATCTGAGAAACCATGTGAATCATCTGACGAATAATTAACCCACTGAAATCGACTTCTTCTCCAGAAATTAGATAGCACATTAATTCAGCTAGAGTTCTTCTCCAAAGATTCCTATCTAGAGTGCTTGGAATCAAGTTAGCAATAGCAAGTTTACTAAAAACTCCTAGGTGAAAACTAATATTGTCAACACACAATTTTCCACCAGACCAAGATTCATGTCTATTAAGAAGCATTTCAGAAAGTTGTCCTTGTTTTGTTCTAACCTTTTCTGGCTGAGGTACAACTAGAGTACGATCAAGAGACAGGTTCAACAAATATGCAATAAGTTCACGATTTATCTCAATTGGCACTCCCCCAACCATTGTCTTGGAGTAGCACCTGTTTTTGTCTGCTGCATGAAGATTAGCATAGAACTGACAAGTCATCTCAAGATATGATGACCCTAGACCATGATGAATATAACCCCACTCATGCTTGTTCATGAACTGGTAAAACTCATGTTCGTTAACAGTTTCATCATAGATTCTTTCAACAACAAAATTTCCTTTTATAAACTTAACATACTTATCCCTAACAAGCACACTTATGAAGCTAATACCAAGACCAGAGTCGAAAAGAGGCTGGGAAATATCTAGACCAAATTCATCATCTTCAAATTATACATCACTATCATTTTCACGAACAGGTTGAGTACTTGAGCTTTCACCACGATTAAGTCTCTTCCTGTAACTCATTTTTGCTAAAGTATACGAACTAAAGAGAAGTCGGTACTTACTTGGTTTGTGACTGTTGCTAATGGTATAACCACAACCAGGAAACCCCTTTGAAAAATGTTTACGACCCAGTGTACGTGAACCTCTTCAGATTTTAGTGACATACACAAATAATAATTTGGTTTGAAAACGAGAGGGAGAGGATCATGTGTATGAGAACAATTTAGGTTTTTCCTTTGCCCGCGAACTGAAGAAGAAGGGTGAAAGAAACGAAGAGAGTTCTTTTCCTCTTTTTATGTGTTGATCGAATCTGAAAGACACGTTCACGGACTTGGTTGGTTCACGAGCTGGTGAAAAACATGTGACAGTCACGTGTGCAGACAAATGACCCGTTTGGAATGGTCCAAGAACAAGGACTCAAAATTCATTTATAAATTATCTTTGCACAACATGACACCAAGAGAGGGTTTCTTTCCAAAAACTCTTACAACATGAGATACCGGAAACATTCTAGCGCATTGGTGTCACTATGAGATTATCAAAAGGCATAATCAGAATCCAGGAATTTTTATGATTTATTTTCTTCCATCTCATATAGAAATTACTAGTATGACATAGGCTAGTTTTGAAGACGCAAGGAATTTTGGAACCATTAACAACACTGAAGACTTTAATATTGTGAGAACTATAAACAACAATTAATTCATGCTTCGTTGTTGAGTTTCGCTGAGGAAATGCTTTGCAACATTCTCTTATTGTTTTGCAACTAAGACCATAATGTTCAATAGGTGTATAGTCCTCATTTATTATATCAATATCAATCATGGCATGACTTTTGAACATAACTTGATCTAGCATGTAAAGAGATTCTTGCTCATCCATAATACATAGATCAATCTCAGATGATAGGCACTCAAGTTTATTTTTAACTTCTGAAAGAGTTTCCAAGGACTTCATACCAGCCAACGGCTTTGAAAGCAACTCTTCAACACTCATGGAAAAATCAAACATGAAGGAGTTTTCGAAAATCCCTGGACCTGGTGATGCATTTATTGAGACAACACTTTTGTCCATAGAGTCAAATCGCTACAAACACAAACTTGTAAGGTATTAAACGTGTTTTCCTTCTCTGATACCAATTGAAAAAGTGGGGGTCTAACAACCTCACCCAATATTTCGATTAGCAATCTATATGGACAACTCCGAGTTGTTTTCTAGAGAATCAACTAGACTCAATCAAATAGAAAATACTCAAGGATTTATTATCTCAATCTCTCAATTTGATTTACTCAAGCAAAAGTGATTCGCGAGTTATAATCAAAGAGAGATAACTTGGATGGTACCATAGACCAATATCGAAATTTCAATCAATTTAAATCAACAACCAATAAGGTCGGATATTCTAATTGATCGATCAACACACAACCTGTATTATTTAAATTATATAACAAAATATAATACGAAAAAGAAACAACACAGACACCATAATTTTGTTAACGAGGAAACCGCAAATGCAGAAAACCCCCGGGACCTAGTCCAGATTAAACATACATTGTATTAAGCCGCTGTAGACACTAGCCTACTCCAAATTAATTTAAGTCTGGACTATAGTTGAACCCCAATCAATATCACACTGATCCAAGGTACAGTTATGCTCCTACGCCTCCGATCCTAGCAGAATACTGCGCACTTGATTCCCTTAGCTTATCTCACCCACAACCAAGAGTTGCTACTACCCAAATTCGGAGACTTTTGTAAACAAATATGTCTCACACAGAAAAGTCTACAAGATAGATAAATTCGTATACCACGAATAAAACTATGAGTTTTGTTCCATCTTTTGATAAATCAAGGTGAAGATGAACCAATCAATAAAACCAGACTTATATTCCTGAAGAACAACTCAGTTTTATCAATCACCTCACAATAGTCTTAATCGACGCAGCGAAAAAAGATATTGTGGAATCACAAATGATGAGACGAAGATGTTTGTGATTACTTTTATATATTTCCTATTGGAGATAAAAATCTCAAGACAATTATTTCAATTGCACTCATACGATAGAAACAGCAATATCAGATCACACAACTACAAGAAAATTAGTATCAGTCTGGCTTCACAATCCTAATGAAGTCTTTAAGTCGTTAACCTGGTTTTAGAAGAAGAAAACCAAAGGTTAAAGGAGAATCGACTCTAGCTTAGAAAACTAGTATCACACAGAATGTGTGGGGATTAGGTTTCCCAGTTTCCAGAGTTCTCCCTTATATAGTCTTTCAAATCAGGGTTTGCAATCAATGGTAGCTTAGTAACAAAGCATTAAATATTCACTGTTAGATGAAAACATGATTAGATGCAAGCTAATATCTTTCAACCGTTAGATCGAAAACTTAGCTTTCCATACACACATGTACTTGAAGATTTTGGGTTTGTGTAACCGTACCAAAACGTGAACAATAGTTGGTTCAATATTAGTCAACCAAATGGTTATCCAAATGATAACTTTCATATCAACCATATTCTTCTTCACCATAACTAGTCCAAATGAACTAGTTAGAGAGTTGTTCAATTGCTATGAGATCTTATGCACTACACAAGACACAATTGAAGCAAAAACGATGTGAATCACTCGAATCAATTCATGAACTATAAAGCCACGGTATTGCATACCTTAGATAATCTAGATAAGTTCACGAACATCATTTTTTAGACATAACCAGTCAAGTTCACGGACTCAAGTAACCGTTTGGAGTTCACAAACTCTAGTCGAAATTCTTGGGTTCGTGAACTTCCGTCAGTTCACGGACTGAGTTCGCAGACTAAAACCGAGCTACAACTCCAGCAGAAATTCTCAGGTTCGAGAACTACGCACATTCGCAGACTGAGTTCACGGACTGGGTTGACTGCTCAAGTTACGGTTTTCACTTGATCAACAAAGTTCGCAAACTTCGGTTCAAGTGCTAAGGACTTATACATATATGTGTTTCCACAACAATGTTTATATCCCCCAGTGGTTATATTATCTAAACTCTCCTTTCAATCATTAAAACATTCTCAGAGGATGTCATATAGTTGTTATTCACAAACTAGTTTTCGTCAGAGCAATTTCCAAAGTGATTCAAACATAACATGACTTTCGTCACTAAGAAAAGATGAATTCGGCTAAAGCGAAAGCTTTACCAACACATATTTCGAGAAATAGATAAGCGAGTTATACTCAGCTCGAAATGTCACATGTGTATATCTTTAGTCTATATATTAAAATGACTTTTGTCTCAAGATAGGAGATAGAGTAGATATACTTTTGAGTGATAGATAAGTTCAAGTCTCCACATACATTTTAGTCGATGAAGATCCATTGGTTCCTTGAGTAGTCCTACATCTTGTATGATAATTTCCATGGAGTTCTTGAGCTCAACTACACTTTCTATCCTAGTTCGAGACCTTAGCTATAGTAGACTAGAAATCAAGACTTTATAGTTTTGATCACTAACATTGACAAACATGCTTGATATATCAACGCATGCGAGTTCAACCGAGCAATGCTCTAAGAATCTCCCCCTTTGTCAATTTTAGTGGAAAAACTATTAATACATATGGAATACAAAAAATATATAAATAAACTTTGTAGCTCCTATTCCACATGTCTAATCTTTAACAATACTCGAAATCTTCGTCACTTCCAAGTAGTCCAATGATCCCAAAGGTTGTAAGTTTAGCATCATCGTTGTTGAAAATCCGTATCTATAACAATGAGAAAAGCATCGGTTCTCAATCATTGTTATATAGTGTCATAGTATTATTACACAACGTCAAAGTCCATTTGCATCACAACTTCAACAACAATACTATGGTGCTACTTCACTCCCCCTTAGTCAATACTCCATCTCACATGGAAACCAATCCCCCTTACATAATGATCCGAAAACCATATGTATTTGTAGTGTAAACTACATATTAATTCTCCCTATTTTTGTCAATAAAATTGGCAAAGGTACAAGAACGGGATCCTAATGAAATTTCCGTAAGAGACATTTCATGACCAAAGGTAAATGTTTATCATCTTGTTTAGATGCAATCATAAAGCCGAAGCTAAATGCATTCATCAAGGAGTTTATAAAGACGCAAGATAACCCCTATAATATTCCACAGCCGCACTCCCCACAAAGATTTGGCAATTAAGCACAAGTTCAAAAGAACTCTCCCCCATAATATGTCATTCCCTAAGGAACAACAAGAGCGACCTTAATTTCAAAAGAAAAGAAGGATTTCTTTAGACTCAATAAATTGCATACAAGTATGAATTTGGAATCCAACAAGAAATATTCAATCAAACTATCCAACAAGAAATATTCAATCAAACTAACCCAATCGAACCAAGATTAATTTGTCTAAGTATGCTCAACACAAGAAAATTTATGGAGACTTAATAAACTCGATTAGATTATTCACAAGAAACCCCATAAATAATCAACCGGATACACAATTAAACTAATCACAAGAGTAATCAATTCAATTGGCCACACTCGACATAAGATAAATCTATGGAGTGCTAACTAATTAATCACACAAGATGATCGATTTAGTTCATTTGGGCTCAACATAAGATGATCGATTTAGTTCATTTGGGCTCAACATAATCACACAAGATGATCGATTTACTTTCTAGAGAATCAAATAGACAGTCAGACTCAATCTAGAGAAAAGTATATACAAGAGTTTATATCTCTAACTCTTAATTCAATCTGCAATCATCAAATAGAAATTTGCGAGCCCGATTGAGTATAAGAGAAGTAACTTGAACAATACCAAAGACAAATGTTCAAGGATCAATCAATTTAATCAACAACCAAAGGTTGAATTTCCTAATTGATCGATACAACGCACAACCTGTGATATTTCAATTATATAACAAAATATAATGCGGAAAGGAAATAACACAGACACCAGAATTTTGTTAACAAGGAAAACCACAAATGCAGAAAAACCTCGGGACCTAGTCCAGATTGAACACCACACTGTATTAAGCGGCTACATACTCTAGCCTACTACCAATTAACTTCGGACTGGACTGTAGTTGAACCCTAATCAATCTCACACTGATTCAAGGTACAGTTTTATTCCTTACGTCTGTGATCCCAGCAGGATACTACACACTTGATTCCCTTAGTTGATCTCACCCACAACCAAGAGTTGCTACGACCCAAAGTCGAAGACTTCATAAACAAATCTGCCTCACATAGAAAAGTATATAGATTGAATAAATCTGTCTCCCACAGAAATACCCAAGAGTTTTTGTTCCGTCTTTTGATAAATCAAGGTGAACAGGAACCAATTGATAAACCAGACTTATATTCCCGAAGAACAGCCTAGTATAAGAATCACCTCACAATAATCTTATGAAAAAGCGGGGGTCTAACAACCTCACCCAATATTTCGATTAGCAATCTGTATGGACAACTCCGAGTTGTTTTCTAGAGAATCAACTAGACTCAATCAATAGAAAAATACTCAAGGAGTTATTATCTATTATCTCAATCTCAATCTCTCAATTTGATTTACTCAAGCAAATACAATTCGCGAGTCCTAATCAAAGAGAGATAACTTGGATGGTACCAAAGACCAATATCCAAGTGTCAATCAATTTAAATCAACAACCAATAAGGTCGGATATTCTAATTGATTGAACAACACACAACCTGTATTATTTCAATTATATAAAATATAATGCGGAAAATAAATAACACAGACACCAGAATTTTGTTAACGAGGAAACCGCAAATGCAGAAAAACCTTGGGACCTAGTCCGGATTAAATATACATTGTATTAAGCCGCTACAAATAGTATCCTACTCCAAATTAACTTCGGTCTGGACTGTAGTTGAACCCCAATCAATCTCACACTGATCCAAGGTACAGTTATGCTCCTATGCCTCTGATCCCAGCAGGATACTGCGCACTTGATTCCCTTAGCTGACCTCACCCACAACCAAGAGTTGCTAGGACCCAAAGTCGAAGACTTTAGCAAACAAATCTGTCTCACACAGAAAAGTCTACAAGATAGATAAATTCGTCTCCCACGAATAAACCTATGAGTTTTGTTCTGTCTTTTGATAAATCAAGATGAACATGAACCAATCAATAAAACCAGACTTATATTCCCGAAGAACATTTCAGTTTTATCAATCACCTCACAATAGTCTTAATCGACGCAGCAAAAAAAGATATTGTGGAATCACAAACGATGAGACGAAGATGTTTGTGATTACTTTTATATATTTCCTATCGGAGATAGAAATCTCAAGCCAATTATTATAATTGTACTCGTACGATAGAAACAGCAAGATCAGATCACACAACTACAAGAAAAGTAGTATCGGTCTGGCTTCACAATCCGAATGAAGTCTTTAAGTCGTTAACCTGGTTTTAGAAGAAGAAAACCAAAGGTTAAAGGAGAATCGACTCTAGCTTAGCAAACTAGTATCACACAGAATGTTTGGGGATAAGGTTTCCTAGTTGCTAGAATTCTCCCTTATATAGTCTTTCAAATTAGGGTTTGCAATCAATGTTAGCTTAGTAACAAAACATTAAATATTCACTGCTAGATTTAAACTTGATTAGATACAAGCTAATATCGTTCAACCGTTAGATCAAAAACTCAGCTTGCCATACACACATGTACTTGACTATTTTGGGTTTGTGTAACCATACCCAAACATGTATAATAGTTGGTTCAATATTAGTCAACCAAATGGTTTGCCCAATGATAACTTTCATATCAACAATATTCTTCTTCACCATAACTAGTCCAAATGACTCAAATGAACTAGTTAGAGAGTTGATCAATTGCTATGAGATCTTATGTCTAGGATACAAAACAAAGCTTGGCTAAGTTTGCCTATGTAAGTGGTGGTCAGGATTTGTCTAAAGAGAAGATAAATCAAGGGATGTGGTTCTCCTGACCACCCCTACAACTCGCACGCGTGGCATTAATTCCAATATTGTGAATGAAAAATGAATACTCAAGTCAAGATATGAAATTTCAAAAACTATAACGGGGAGGTTCGAACTCATGACCTATTGTGTCATAAGAGTGGCCTCTAACCAGTGTTCCACCTTGGTTGGAATTGATAGAAAAGATAAATCAACAGTGGTGGTTCGTTCAACTTAAATACCATAATTTCTTTATTAATTATAGTGTTTCACTAATTGCACATAATAAATAATATATTCATTATAAAGTGTTTTATTAATTAGTGTTTCACTAATTGCTCATAATAAATGACTAATCATTTTTTAATTATAAATGTTTTCTTAATTAATTATAATATTTATTTCTATTAATAAGTAATTTTGATAAACAATATCAATAGACATTTTCTGCGAAAATGAGTAGTAGAAGAGGTGGAGGCCGAAAGATTAGTGGTGGTTAAGGGCGGAGCCAAGCACAATTATATTTATTTTTGTTCTTTTATCGTAAAATGGGATACAAAGTCCATTTTTCACATGTATCCAACTTGCCAAGAATTTTTTCTCCCTCTCTCCTCAAAATCCTAGCTCCGCCCCTGGTTTGTGGTGGAAGTAGTAGTGACGGTGAATGCTGGTGAGTAGTGATGAACATTATTAATTTTATGTTGTCGTTGCAACATCGATAACATCGTAGTGTGGAAGATGTGGCTGGTTGTTTTTAACACTTTTGATAAAGGAAGGTACCATATATTTCAGGGATAATATCATACAAGACAATATTTTCATGATCGTAGTTGGATCACCCAAATGGCACCCCTGTTATCTTTGGTACTATATCGTATAAATCATGATTTTTTAATGTCAAAATAAAATTGATTGCAATACAAAAACGAATATATACACGGAAAAAAAAAATGAAACTAATCAATTGACGAAATTTTGTTCAATCTAAACCTCATAAATGGCATTTGTGATTGAAAATTAGAATTGCGTCCAACAACCTACATGGGATGAGCGGCAGTGATGGAGTCAAAAATTGACATTGAGGAGGTCTATTTTAAAAAAAAAAAGAAACATGTAAACTTTGGTGGACTAAACCATAAATATATATGGACAAAGTACTATTTTTAATATCTATGCTAAATTAACCATAAATTAATTGACGACCTAAGTTTGTTAAATCTAAACTTTATACATGACGTGTAGGATTAAAAGTTATAAGTGTGCCCAATATCCAATATTATGAATTAAAAATGAATACTCAAGTCAAGATATGGAATTTCAAAAATTATGACGGGGAGGTTCGAACTCATGACCTATTGTGTCATAAGAGTGGCCTCTAACCATTGTTCCGCCTTGGTTGGAATTGATAGAAAAGATAAATCAACAGTGGTTGTTTGTTCAACTTAAATATTAATTAGTATAAGTGTTTTAATAATTAGTATAATTGATTTGTCTAGAGAGAAGATAAATCTATGGTCATGGTTTGTTCAACTTCAATATTAATTAGTATAAGTGTTTTATTAATTGATGTCTCATTAATTTCTCATGATAAATGATTTATTAATTTTACATCATAAATATCCCTTAATTAATATCAATACATATCTCCAACAATAAATAATAATTTTGACAAAAATTATTTCAATAGATATTAGTGGTGGTGGTGGTGGTAGTAAAGGAAGAAGTTAGTGGTGGAAGCGATGGAAGGTGTTACTAAGTGGTGGAGGCGGTAACATTAGTTTTGGTGGAAGAAATAGTGGCGCTGGATGGTTTTAATGGCGGTGATATTGGATTTTTCTTTTTGAATCAAAAATACTAATTTTTTTACATGATGGGTAACATTGTATTGTGAAAAGTATAGTTGGTTGTTTTTGACACGATCAAAAAAGGCGGATAACAAATACTTTTGGGATAATACCAAATCATATAAGACAAAATGGATGTTTTTGGTACCACTGCTATCTTTGGTAACCGTTCGTACGCATGATTTTCATTATTAACAAAAAACATATAGTTGAATAAATTAATTGACGACCTAAGTTTGTTAAATCTAAACTTTATACATGACGTGTGGGATTAAAAGTTATAAGTGTGCCCAATATTCTATGTGGGATGGAAAATGGTGGCGGTGGAGAAAGAAGTGATATATGGTGGTTTGTGGTACTGGCCGGTATTAATGAGTAGTAATTGACTATGTTAATTATGTGCTGCTACAAAAGGATAAAACTATAAATTAGAAATGTGGTTGATCATCTTAATGCTAATATAAACTCGGTTAAAATGCATGAAAATTAAGAAGAAGAAAAAAACATTTATCATGAGAAATTAATGAGACCTCAATTAATAAAACACTTATACTAATTAATATTTAAGTTGAACAAACCATAACCATAGATTTGTCTTCTCTCTAGACAAATCACTTATACTAATTAATATTTAAGTTGAACAAACAACCACTGTTGATTTATCTTTTCTATCAATTCCAACCAAGGTGGAACAATGGTTAGAGGCCACTCTTATGACACAATAGGTCATGAGTTCGAACCTCCCCGTTATAATTTTTGAAATATAAGGGGTTAAAAATTATGTAGTTGGAATAATATGTTTTGTCAATAGTATAAAGCAGAGTTTAGATAACTTTGCCTATCTGAGTGGTGGCCAGGATTTATCCTTGGAAAAGATAAATCAAAGGCTGTGGTTCTCCGTGCCACAGCCTACACGTCGCACACGTGGTGTTCATTCCAATATTATGAATTAAAAATGAATACTCAAGTCAAGATATGGAATTTCAAAAATTATAACGGGGAGGTTCGAACTCATGACCTATTGTGTCATAAGAGTGGCCTCTAACCATTGTTCCACCTTGGTTGGAATTGATAGAAAAGATAAATCAACTGTGGCTGTTTGTTCAACTTAAATATTGATTAGTATAAGTGTTTTATTAATTAGTATAAGTGATTTGTCTAGAGAGAAGATAAATCTATGGTTATGGTTTGTTCAACTTAAATATTAATTAGTATAAGTGTTTTATTTATTGATGTCTCATTAATTTCTCATGATAAATGATTTATTAATTTTACATCATAAATATCCCTTAATTAATATTAATACATATCTCCATCAATAAATAATAATTTTGACAAAAATTATTTCAATAGATATTAATGGTGGTGGTGGTAGTAGAGGAAGAAGTAAGCGGTGGAAGGTGTTACTAAGTGGTGGAGGCGGTAACATTAGTTTTGGTGGAAGAAATAGTGGCGCTGGATGGTTTTAATGGCGGTGGTATTGGTTTTTTCTTTTTGAATCAAAAATAATAAATTTTTTTACATGACGGGTAACATTGAATTGTGAAACTATAGTTGGTTGTTTTTGACACGATCAAACAAGGCGGATAACAAATACTTTTGGGATGATACCAAATTATATAAGACAAAATGGTTGTTTTTGGTACCACTGCTATCTTTGGTAACCGTTCGTACGCATGATTTTCAGTATTAACAAAAAACATATAGTTGAATAAATTAATTGACGACCTAAGTTTGTTAAATCTAAACTTTATACATTACGTGTGGGATTAAAAGTTATAAGTGTGCCCAATATTCTACGAGGGATGGAAAATGGTGGTGGAGGAAAAGAAGTGATATCTGGTGGTTTGTGGTACTGGCCGGTTTTGATGAGTAGTAATTGACTATGTTAATTATGTGTTGCTACAAAAGGATAAAACTATAAATTAGAAATGTGGTTGATCGTCTTAATGCTAATATAAACTCGGTTAAAATACATGAAAATTAAGAAGAAGAAAAAAACATTTGGATGTCACGTTATATAATAAATAACACTAAAAACTACATATTTATTATCAAGGTTTCTCCGTCCAATAGATAAATCTAAGGTTGTATTGAGATCCCATAAGCAGAGGGCGAGTTGGTCTTGGATTTCTGAATGATAATGAATATAATGAAACGCTCCCTCTCGGTTTCTCCAATGAAAACCGAAACCTTCTAAAAAAAATAATCAATTGAACAACACTTAGATGGAATGCATCACCACCAGTGTATACTTCTCTGAATTGCTACATATCCAGTGAAATTTCTACAGATTAATCTGGTGATTTCGTCCTACCGTAGTTTTTAACGAGGCATGTAATTAAATCTCTAATAGTGATTTTAAAGGTATTTAATAATTACAAAATTCTCTTATAAGTTTTGTTTATGCAAGTATTGATTTAACTTGGGTTCTTTTATATTTTTGTGTTAAGTTGATGACTTTTTAATTTGAATACATGTTTGGTTAACAAACTTTGATACATATAGGGTATTTTCTTTGTAGAACTAATGTTAGTCTCTCATTTTTCCCGTTAGCACTTTGTTTCGATCCCGTATTTGTAGACATTATTTGACTAATGTTAGGGTAATCTCAAGGCCGATTAAACCCAATGTGTGTTGTATACATTGAAGGTGACAGAAGTTTGTGTCGGCTCTACCTTGAAACTAATAATTTTTCTTCGGAAGGTTAGTTGAATTTATGTAGATACAAATATCAATATGACTATGCTCTTTAAAACTCCAAATTACTTGAGTAACACTAGATGTGAGAACGTCATTCATGCACTACTTAGCATAGTTGGTGTGAAATCTTTTTATCCACAAATTTCTTCAATTATATTATCAATATGATTGAGAAAGAATCTTACACATGTTTTGATTTACTATTATAAGTTTATTTTTTTCAACTCACATGTGTATATCTCAGCCTTCCAATAGCCAAGGGTTCTTCATTTTTATAACTCTCACATTTGCAAAAAATAAATAAATAGTGTTTATCTATAGTAGGGAAAATATTATGGGTTTTTGCTTCACTCCTTAGAGCCTTAGTTATCAATA
Source organism: Papaver bracteatum (assembly GCA_023529315.1). Lineage (NCBI taxonomy): Eukaryota > Viridiplantae > Streptophyta > Magnoliopsida > Ranunculales > Papaveraceae > Papaver > Papaver bracteatum. The sequence goes on along the minus strand of JAJJWX010001826.1, from coordinate 1,330,272 downwards.
ATTTCGGAACAAATGTATTCATAAACATCATGGAGTTGGATTGGCAGTTTAGGTATATGTACTGTTAGATGAAATATTCTTTTTGAAGTTTGAAATTATGGTATGATGGAACAATAAATGGGGAAATTTTTTATTTACTGTTTTTTTTTTATTTTCATGTTGGCACAACATTATTACTCCGTCCAGATAATAAATTGGAATAACATGCTTAAGTAAAAAAATAAAAAGATCAGGTAACCCATTTTGTTTCCCAAAATCTATTTGAATATCAAAATAATTACTCACGAATAAAATGAAGCAAGAGGAATTTGTACAATATCGTATTAGAGACAAAACATCCCGTGCCGTTACGGCACGAGTTAAGATCTAGTCTCTAATACGATATTGTTCACATTCCTTTTGCTTTATTTTATTCGTGAGTAATTATTTTGATATTCAAATAGGTTTTGGGAAACAAAATGGGTTACCTGATCTTTTTATTTTTTACTTAAGCATGTTATTCCAATTTATTATCTGGACGGAGTAATAATGTTGTGCCAACATGAAAAAAAATAAAACATACAGTAAATAAAAAATTCCCCATTTATTGTTCCATCATATTATAATTTCAAACTTCAAAAAGAATATTTCATCTAACAGTACATATACCTAAACTGCCAATCCAACTCCATGATGTTTATGAATACATTTGTTCCGAAATTATTGATAACTAAGGCTCTAAGGAGTGAAGCAAAAACCCATAATATTTTCCCTACTATATATAAACACTATTTATTTATTTTTTGCAAATGTGAGAGTTATAAAAATGAAGAACCTTGGCTATTGGAAGGCTGAGATATACACATGTGAGTTGAAAAAATAAACTTATAATAGTAAATCAAAACATGTGTAAGATTCCTTCTCAATCATATTGATAACATAAAATTGAAGAAAATTCGTAGATAAAAAAATTTAACACCAACTATGCTAAGTAGTGCATGAATGACGTTCTCACATCTAGTGTTACTCAAGTAATTTGGAGTTTTAAAGAGCATAGTCATATTGATATTTGTATCTACATAAATTCAACTAACCTTCCGAAGAAAAATTATTAGTTTCAAGGTAGAGCCGACACAAACTTCTGTCTCCTTCATTGTATACAACACACATTGGGTTTAATCGGCCTTGAGATTAAACAAATACCCCAACATTAGTCAAATAATGTCTACAAATACGGGATCGAAACAAAGTGCTAACGGAAAAAATGAGAGACTAACATCAGTTCTACAAATAAAATACCCTATATTATCAAAGTTTGTTAACCAAACATGTATTCAAATTAAAAAGTCATCAACTTAACACAAAAATATAAAAGAACCCAAGTTAAATCAATACTTGCATAAACAAAACTTATAAGAGAAATTTGTAATTATTAAATACCTTTAAAATCACTATTAGAGATTTAATTGCATACTTTTGTTGCAGCACATAATTAACATAGTCAATTACTACTCATCAATACCGGCCAGTACCACAAACCACTAGATATCACTTCTTTCTCCACCACCACCATTTTCCATCCCTCGTAGAATATTGGGCACACTTATAACTTTTAATCCCACGCGTCATGTATAAAGTTTAGATTTAACAAACTTAGGTCGTCAATTAATTTATTCAACTATATGTTTTTTGTTAATACTGAAAATCATGCGTACTAACGGTTACCAAAGATAGCAGTGGTACCAAAAACAACCATTTTGTCTTATATGATTTGGTATCATCCCAAAAGTATTTGTTATTGATCGTGTCAAAAACAACCAACTATACTTTTCACAATACAATGTTACCCGTCATGTAAATTTTTTTATTATTTTTGATTCAAAAAGAAAAAACCAATACCACCGCCATTAAAACCATCCAGCGCCACTATTTCTTCCACCAAAACTAATGTTACCGCCTCCACCACTTATTAACACCTTCCAACGCTTCCACCACTTACTTCTTCCGCTACTACCACCACCACCACTAATATCTATTGAAATAATTTTTGTCAAAACTATTATTTATTGATGGAGATATGTATTAATATTAATTAAGGGATATTTATGATGTAAAATTAATAAATCATTTATCATGAGAAATTAATGAGACATCAATTAATAAAACACTTATACTAATTAATATTTAAGTTGAACAAACCATGACCATAGATTTATCTTCTCTCTAGACAAATCACTTATACTAATTAATAAAACACTTATACTAATTAATATTTAAGTTGCACAAACAACCACTGTTGATTTATCTTTTCTATCAATTCCATTTCCAACCAAGGTGGAACAATGGTTAGAGGCCACTCTTATGACACAATAGGTCATGAGTTCGAACCTCCCCGTTATAATTTTTGAAACTCCATATCTTGACTTGAATATTCATTTTTAATTCATAATATTGGAATGAACACTACGTGTGCGACTTGTAGGGTGTGTCACGGAGAACCACAGCCTTTGATTTATCTTTGCCAAGGATAAATCCTGACCACCACTCAGATAGGCAAAGTTAGCTAAACTCTGCTTTATACTATTGATAAAACGTGGTTGATCATTCTAATGTTAAAATAAACTCGATAAAACACATGTCCATTTAAAAAAAATGGTGCAATCAATTTCCATGTTATGTAATAACTAAACGAACGACACAAATCAGGATCGGAACATATGAAATTATTTATTATCGATTTGTTTATGTAAGGAGTGGTCAGGATTTGTCCTTGGAAAAGATAAATTTACCGCTGAGGTTTGTTCAACTTAACCATTTTTAAATGTTTTATTCATTAGTGTCTCATTGATTGTTCATAATGATTAATTAAATTTCTATTATAAATATCCCTTTAATAATCTAACATAAATACATAATTTTATTAATGAATAATTTTACTAAAAACTATATTAATTCTAATGGTGGTAGTGGAAGTAGGGTTAGTATAAGAGGTGGCGAGTGTTTGTGAATGGTGGAGGCGGTAACATTACTATTGGTGGAAGAAATAGTGGTGGTGGATGGTTTTTATGGTGGTGGGTGTTGGTAATAGTAGTGTATAATAATAGTTTTTGCTTTTTAGTGAGTTTTATTGACCAAGTAAAAAAATAATCGTCACAAAACATGCGACATTGTATTGTGAAAGATGTAATTGGTTGTTTTTAGCACGATTGATAAGGACAAAAACCAAATATTTCGAGGATGATACCGGAATGTATAAGACAATTTGATCATGGTTGTTCGATCACTCGTATTATATAAAGGCAATTGGTGTACCCACGTAAGAGAACATTATCGCTCTCTCAAGTACTATTACATTCTTTTTCTTGAAAGACCATCAATATCGAGTTATTTCGCGGCAACTACCTACAAAGACAACAACTTTCACTCAATTCCCGATATAAAACCTTATTGACCGGGAAAATGTATTTGCATTCTAAAATATTTATTTGAAAATTATGTTTGTTCATCATAAAACACTCTAAATCATAAATCTAAATCTCTCCTCCGATGTTTATAGAATATTGTTTATATTTTACATTCTCAAATCATGCGACCTCTTGATGACAAATCAACAATATCAAATTACGGATCAATATGTATAGGTTTTATTCACTGGGTTAGAAGGTAAAGTAGACACAGATGGGTAGATCACACTAAGCAGAACATGAATGAGAATACTTTAATAATTTGGTCAAGAGATAAGGTCAAAAATTTAAGATTAACTTTCATAGGACTAATTAGATCGGCTTCGATAAGAGCTGACTAAAATATGGATTAATAATAATTTTCACGTAAGACAATTGCAAAACGTAGTTTGGCTAACTCTGCCTTTGTAAAGAGTGGTCAAGATTTGTACTTCCTCAATTGTTATGTTATGTGAGAAGAAGGTGATATCTAAGATTAAGGCATAATTCAAATCTATTTGATTCATACTATTTACAACTGGATGCCTTGAAAAAATTGACGTGTTGTTATTATTATTACATGCAAGGGATACATTGACCGCACTTGCGCAAATAACTCACTTCACAAATGATTGGTGTTGCATGTACTGTCTATAATGCAACGAGGAATTTGAGGAAACAAGGCACCAGAATCAGTGTCCGGAGTAGTTTGGATATAGTAACTTAGACCCGGTGTAATACTTATGTTCTTTTTTTTTTTAGTTTTTCCACAATCTATTTATTTAAAAAAAATGAACATTGCAAATACATAACATCAACAAAAATTAGACAGACTGCGTTTGACAATAATGGCTACTGATGATCCGGAAACGGCAAAATAAATGAATTGTTGGGATATACAACGGATTACTTTATACGAATGAAAGAGGTGTAACTATTTCGATTCTGAAATCACATAAAGTTCACAGTAGAAGATGACATCAAGTTTAGAGTTAGTCACAACATAATATGGCTGACTAAAATGTTAAAAACAAACAAGATATATAAACTTAGAAAGTCGTGGGACTTGAAGAGGCCAATTTTGAAAACTACAATCTTAGAAAGCAACGATCCACAACACCATAATTTTTTTTTATAAATATTCAACGTAGAATATGTCAACTTTTGGTAAATGATCTATTGACAACCTATTAATTTGAAATAGGATCAAGGAGTACAATATGTGTTCAAGGTTGTTTATGAGGTAATGTGTCGCCAGATTGTATTCCAAGTGAAGGTAGGAACATACAAAAGTGACAAAATTTCCAAGACTTTTGAGGTTACCAAAGATTTCGTTAAGAGGAATTGCTGGGCACAATACTTTGTTGAAGATTTAATGGCAGAGGTTCGCATATATACAATCCCTTCGAAAAGGTAATGGGTACACATTTTAAACATTGTCATCTAATGGGTGTTGAAAAATTACTGAAAAATCATGTCACATTGGATAGTTTGTATCAATCGTTCGATGCAAAAAAAAAATACTATTCTCTGCCTATTTAGAGGATCGACAACATGACCATGATAGATGAGTCAGCTGGAACGAAATAGGAGCATGTGGAAACTTTTATGGACGATATTGATTAGTTGATTTCACTAAGATGAGAGCTGTTGATGACATATTTCCAAAAAATATTTAAACTTCCATGTTCATGTAGAGCATTATCTCATTATAAGCAATGAACCTAAATAAAAAAGTATCTGGAAGTTAAGATTATATTTCTTTCGTCTGAGCAAATCTCCGGCGGTAAAATATTAAAGGAAAAAATAAATAAAAAAAGAGAGAAAAATCCCAACTATTTTTATGACAAACACATATTAAATCATAAGGAGTTGATAAGTATTCTGAACACAAATTATACGATATATTAAAAATGAACCAACATCATGTCACGTGCCGTTACGACACGGGTTAATGGCTAGTACTACACAAGACACAATTGAAGCAAAAACGATGTGATTCACTTGAATCAATTCATGAACTATAAATCCACGGTTTGCAATTGCATTCCTTAGATAATTTAGATAAGTTCACGAATATCGTTTTTAGACATAACCACTCAAGTTCACGGACTGGGTTCGCAGACTCAAGTAACCGGTTGGAGTTCACAAACTCCAGCAGAAATTCTCGGGTTTGAGAACTTCCGTCAGTTCGCGAACTGAAACCGAGATACAACTCCGGCAAAAATTATCGGGTTCGAGAAAAAAGTTCCGGTTTTCACTTGATCAACAAAGTTCGCAAACTTCGGTTCAAGTGCTAAGGACTTATACATATATACGTTTCCATAACAATGTTTATATCCCCCAGTGGTTATATTTTCTAAACTCTCATTTCAATCATTGAAACATTCTCAGAGGATGTCATATAGTTGTTATTCACAAACTAGTTTTCGTCAGAGCAATTTCCAAAGTGATTGAAACATAACATGACTTTCGTCACTAAGCAAAGATGAATTCAGCTAAAGCGAAAGCTTTACCAACACATATTTCGAGAAATATATAAGCGAGTTATACTCAGCTCCAAATGTCACGTGTGTATATCTTTAGTCTATATAGCAAAACGACTTTTGTCTCAAGATAGGAGATATAGTAGATAGACTTTTGAGTGATAGATAAGTTCAACTCTCCACATACCTTTTAGTCGATGAAGATCCACTGGTTCCTTGAGTAGTCCTTCATCTTGTATGATGATTGCCATGGAGTTATTGAGCTTAACTACACTTTCTATCCTAGTCCGAGACCTTAGCTATAGTCGACTAGAAATCAAGACTTTATAGTTTTGATCACTAACATTGACAAACATGCTTGATATAGCAACGCATGCGAGTTCAACCGAGCAATGCTCTAACATGATGTATATACTATAATTGATCAACGTATAACATGTGATATTTCAATTAATATAAACAATATAATGCGAAAAATAAAATAACACAGACACCAGAAGTTTTGTTAACGAGGAAAACTCAAATGCATAAAAACCCCGGGACCAAGTCCATATTGAAAACCAAACTGTATTAAGCCGCTACAGACACTAGCATACTATCAATTAAATTTGAACTAGAATGTAGTTGAGCCCTAAAATATATCCCACCGATTAAGGTACAGTCGCACTCCTTACACCTCTTGAATCCCAGCAGGACTTCGCGCAATTGATTCCCTTAGCTGATGTCACACCAACTAAGATTTCCTTGAACTCAATTAAATACTTTGGACCAATCTGCCTCTAAATGGTGATGGAAATCGATAGCAGTAGACAAAGTCTAGATAACCTCTAAATCCGGGATTATGCAACCCGAAGTGTAGCCTAGATTTTTATTCACCTCACAAGTATAAAACATGTGGAATCAACAAATTTTGAGACGAATAAAACTTTGATGATGTCTATCTATCTTGATCAAGTAAGTAGCTCAACAATCTATCAAGATCAAGATACTCGAGTTATCAAGGAAAGATAATTGGACCTGGCTTCATGAATCCCTATGAAGTCTTTGTGGTCGCTAAAAAAGTAGGACACACCAAAAAGTAGTGTCGGGATTCGAAGATCCCAGTTTCTTGAAGTTTCCCTTTTATAGACATTCAAAGCATAGGTTTCTTTAGGTTTAAGCTAAGATAGCTTTGGAATCAAGCAAACAATATCCAACTTTAGATGAATCTTTGAATCCGATTTACATAAACAAAATATACACTCTAGTTAGGTGAATACCGAACCGTGTATAAATTCTATGTTCAATGTGGTTAGCCAAAACTAGCCGATTGGAACTTAAAAGCTTAATATTAATTTTCATGAACAAATAATATATTAACTCCGAGTCACAATCATGTAATAAAATAAGTCTAGTGTTTTTAGAGAATTAATCAAATGTTAATTATCTCATAGAAATAATTAAATCGCACTTGAAAATAATCAACATGGTTAGTAGGTGTACAAGGCACAAATACCAGTGCCGTTTCGAATGATAAAACTTGAATCATGATTTTTATTTTGAAAAATAAATTGTCCTTAACGAAATTCATCAAGTATAAACAAATATTCATTAAGCTTAGTCATTATATTTCGAGAAGTCCCTTAACTTGACTCGGAATTCTTGTATATGCATAGTAGTCTAATTAGTTATGCGACATCGTCTCAATGCTACGTATTGATCTTTGTACCTTGGTGACTATTATTATAGAGGCGGAATTCAGAATAATAACAGACGAAAACTAAAAAACAAAACACACTAGAAACCAGATCCGAATAAATATATCTTCTCTAGATTATGAACAAGAAAACTATTACAATTCTCTCTTTGTTATGCTCACAATCTCTCTAGGTAAATAACCTTAAACTATTTGCTAAGCTTGCTTTTACAATAATTAATTGTCTCACAAGCTTCTCTCTAAGTATGTGTGTTAAACCTCCTTTTCTAGGTTTCAAACCACACTCTCTAGATCTAAGTGTGTCTGTATCACAAACTACACTCTATATGTCTTAGCTATGAGCTAAACATCTCTATTTATAGGTTTAACGGCTTCCCAAACCTTCTAGGAATCTATTTCCTTATCTAGGAGTAATTCCTCTTCTAGGTATATTAACTTGTCTAGGAATATTCCTTATTTAGGAATAATTCCTTTTCTAAGTATATATTTCCTTATCTATAAATATTACCTTGTCTAGGAAACATTTTCTAGGTATATTTCCTTATCTAGGAATATTACCTTGTCTTGGAATATTTCCTTATCTAAGAATACTGCCTAAAAATCAGTATTCCTTCCCAAAATTATAATTTTATCCTCAATCCGTTTTTGAGGATCACTAGTTCCCGGGTAGAGGAAGATACACATATATCATGCGCCCCCTCAAGAACTTGAACTCCTATGAAAGTTATATTTGGAGGTTAGGGAACTCGAAAGTTCCTTTCACCTTGCTGAACCATCTCTCTTTGCTGGAAACTTTACCTTGATGTCTAATTTGAAAATCGTTCATATCTCCTCCTCTTGTCTTAGTCACTCTTCGCTCCATAATGCAATCTTCTTCGAGTGGGTCTTCTTCTTTCTCGTCATTTTCTTCAAAAACACCAGATGAAGTCGTAGTATTTTTCTTCGCCTTCGAATTGGGTGTATAAGAACGAATATATTCAGTCAATTCTTTAAGGGTAGTTTGAATCAACTTCATGTCTATTTGTTGCATATCCACATTTTCTTCCATAGTTTGTGGTTTGCTTTGCGTAGGATCATCATCTGACTTAGTCATCCTTGATTCCCTTGTTCTCCTAACATATTCCAATTTTTGAGTAACTCACCAAGTTTTTTGTAGAGAGATCTAGTAAAGACCATAAACCACGGGAATCTTACCTAAAAGAAACGAACCTTGCTCTGATACCAACTTGATACGTATTGATATTTGTACCTTGGTGACTATTATTATAGAGGCGGAATTCAAAATAACAATAGACGAAAACTAGGAAACATAACACACTAGAAACGAGATCCGAAGAAATATATCTTCTCTATATTATGAAAAAAAAACTATTACAATTCTCTCTCTCTTACGCTCACAATCGCTCTAGGTAAATAACCTTAAACTCTTTGCTAAGCTTGCTTTTACAATAATTAATTGTCTCACAAGCTTCTCTTTAGGTATGTGTGTTAAACCTCCTTTTCTAGGTGTCAAACCACACTCTCTAGATCTAAGTGTGTATGTATCACAAACCACACTCTAGATGTCTTAGCTATGAGCTAAATATCTCTATTTATAGATTTAACGGTTTCCCAAACCTTCTAGGAATCTATTTCCTTATCTAGGAATAATTCTTCTTCTAGGTATATTACCTTGTCTAGGAATATTCCTTATTTAGAAATAATTCCTTTTCTAAGTATATATTTCCTTATCTAGAAATATTACCTTGTCTAGGAAACATTCATTTTCTAGGTATATTTCCTTATCTAGGAATATTACCTTGTCTTGGAATATTTTCTTATCTAAGAATACTGCCTAAAAATCAGTATTCCTTCCCAAAATAATAATTTATCCTCAATCCGATTTTGAGGATCACTAGTTCCCGGGGAGAGGAAGATACACATGTATCACTTAATGATAGAAAAGTGAATGTAACTTGAGAAATAGGTGGTTCAGTCTTCACTTACCTTTTGTTGATGAAGTTCTCCAAAAGCTTCGGTTGATCCTCGCCCTCAAACGGTAGAACGCAATGATGACTGTCGTGATCCATTATTTCTCAACTACATTTATATCCTAGTCTGAGACTTAACTAATTGTATACTAAAAACCAATATATAGTTTTTACAACAAGCTTGAGATAGCAACACTTGTGAGTTCCACCGAGCAATGCTCTAACAATCTCCCCCTTTGTCAATTTTAGTGACAAAACTATTAATACATATGGATAAAAAATAAAGTTTTAACAACTCCTCGAATCCATCATGTTTTGATTTCCTTGGCTTCTTCAACTCCTTGAACTACTACACGAAATCAGGGATTTTGTAACGTTGAAAAAACGTTAGTATCTATATATTGTAACGTCAAAAAAAAAACGTTGCAAAAGTGTCGTTATTATTAGTGTTACAATAATTTATCAACGGTTGATTTTGTTACCATAAAAATTTATTAAATAACAGTTTCATTTGTTGGAATAAATACACCAACGGTTATCTAGTCAGCACAAGATTTATCTAATGTTATTTTGTTGTAATGGATAGCTATTATTGTGTGTATCGTAACAGTTAGACTGTAATAGTTAGGTATAACAGATACTGTAACAGTGATTTTGTGTGTAACGGTTGACTTATTTCCACCTGTCCTTCCTTGTAACAGCTACAACAACGATTTTAATCGTTGCTTTGTTGATTGTAACAGATTGGATTTAACAGTTATTATAACGATTCAAAACCGTGATAGCCCAGTGTAACGGCTGCCTTACGACACGTGTCAATTGTCATTAACGTTTAAAGTAATGGCTTCAAACATTGATTTTTCATTGTAACATTTTGGATATAACAACTTGCCATAACAATTCGATTCGTAACAGCTGACTGTAACTTTTACCGTCTGCCACGTGTCTATCGCTTATAACATATAAACTAACGGCTTTAGACGTTGACGATTGATTGTAACAGTACTGAATTTGCCAGGTGTGCTAATTACTAACAGATTTTATAACGTTGATTCGACGTTGGTAAAAAAAATAATGTTTTTTTTCTGTTATAAATAAGCTCCCATAATTGGACCATGCAATGCAATGCAATCTATTTCTGAAGATGCAATACAATTAGTTTCTGAAGCTGCATTGCAATTCATTTCTGAACCTGCAATACTGAATCTAAAACCCATAATTCAATCTCATTCCGCAGTACATACATTCTCATTCTAGCACAAGGAATTCATTCATTTAATTATTCTGAAATTCAATCTCATTGCACAATACATACATTCTCATTCTAACAGCATAAGAATATATTCATTCTCATTCGAGTATCATCTTTACATTGGAAGAACTGCTTAAGCCTAAAAAATACATGGTTCCCTGTATGGTTATAATCAAATGAGAAGGGTTGTGTTTTTCAGCAGTTTCTAAATATAAGCAGGTGTTGTTCTGCCTTATATATACCTTGGCTGAAAAAATTTGTTATCCGCCAAAAAAAGTTGTCCATTGACATCATAGTAGCCTTAACTAGCTCTTGCCATCAATTCTAGTATCCTAATAAAACAATAAATAAACCAAAATTAGAAACAGATCTAATAGGAGAGAAAGCTTCAATCAGTAATTTGGGTATTTTGTTTTACATGATTCTGCAAACAATAAAATTAGTGACAATCAAACTGGAAACAATGTTCGCAGAAGAGACAAAAAATAATTCAGAGCATTTCCATTCTGGATTTCATACATTGTCATTGTTGAATACTATTCAATCATAATAATTTGAACATTGACAATCAAAAGTTTTTATTTATTTGACATAATTGTAACTGGCAATTCACATACATGGTTCATATGAAAAATTCTGAAAAGTTGTAGTAAGAGTTTACTCACCATAAGAATTAGAGACGAGAATGTGTTACTTCTCAGTTGTCCTACTTCCACAGCTTCGCAGGACCAACACCCTCTCATATCTTCCAACTGTCTACATGTCCAGGTATTCTTGCACATCAACAGTTCTAATTATATTTCTCTATCGATGTCCTGCAACGCAAATACAAGGGCAAGGATAAACTTAATTCAAGAATCTTGATCTTGGTTACAAGTTACTCCCTCGCTTGTACAGTTTTGCAAGGCCAACATGGTCTCACTTGTTCATCATTTGTCCAGCTTCAGGTGTTTGCATCAATGAATCCTAAAAAACCAAAGAGAATGGTAGTATGAATCAACCAAATTTTTCATTTAGAGGAGACCATAATAATGATAAGTAATGCACATAACTTTAGTGTGGTAGGAGTTTACTCTCCAAATAAGGTAAGCATTATTTATGCCAAGAGAAACATCGCATATGCATCGAGTATTCGGAAAAGTAATGTCTCTACAAATACTCAATGTGGTGAGTTGTTTCTTCTGCCATAAAAATGAACATGTTGATCTTTTGTTGTTGTATACCTAACCTGCAACCAAATTTTCATCAAGTGAAAGAGACCATAATAATGATAAGTAATTCAAGAAACTCTAATGGGTTAAGAGTTTACTCACCGACTGGAATTAAGGAGGGTTACTTGTCTGGTATTAAGCATCGATCTCCATAAGGTGAGCTTGATTTGTGCCAAAATAAACAACTCACCTACATCGGGTTTACGGAAAATTAAGATATACATTAATATGTTTTTTCTCTACGAAAACTGGCTGTGGTGAGTTGTTCGTTCTTGCGTAAAAATGAATATCTTGTTGTTTCGTTGTTGTATACCTCTCCTACAAGACATGTTCAAGAGCTCGGAGTAAAATCATTTGAAGCAACTTCATTTATTCCAGCTCTTGAACAGCCATGCAGGAACATACAATAGTCTCTTATCTTGTTCTTTACTTCAGATAGTACTGCCACACTAACACATCTCCAACTTCAAGTCTTCCAATCAATGAGTCCTTAAAAAATAACAAGATAATGGTAGTAGGTGAGTACTTCAGTAAGGATAAATAATGATAAGGGAAACTAATTATCATAAGAGTTTAATCACCAATGGAATTAGAGAGGAAAACGTATTAGTTGTCAGATTAGATGCATCGATCTCCTTCATTTACAACAAACCTAGCGACTAATACGTATCCACTCTAAAAAATCTATGGTGGTAAGTTGCACCCGGTTGGCAGGAATCATGTAAAACATATATTTGAAGAGATCAAAATAGGTAAGTAAACGAACTTGAGATATAAAAGGAAACCTACACCTTCACATCAACAGTGTCTCATATAATGGCTAGGCGAGCACATCTCTAGGTACCTCAAAACTACCACATCTCTTATCTTGGTGTACACTGGTCCTGCAAGGCTATGTAAGTGGTGGAAAAAATACATTACAAGATATGCACTTGTTAACTATGAATTTTTTCCACACTTACACAGCTTCAAGTCGCATCAATGAATCCTGGAAAAACAAAGTGCAGGGTAGTAAGAATCAACCAATTTTCATCAAGGGAAAGAGACCATAATAATGATGAGTAATGCAAGAAACCCAAATGTGTTAAGAGTTTACTCACCAACTGGAATTAAAGAGGTTACTTGTTAGGTTTGCGACATGGATCTCAATAAGGTGAGCTTGATTTGTGCCAAAATAAACAACACACCTACACAAAATTCACGGAAAATTAAGATATACATTAATATGTTTTTCTACGAGAACTCTCTGTGTGAGTTTTTTATTCTGGAATAAAAATGCATATCTTGTTCTCTTGTTGTTATAAACCTGCAGCGGCATCGTATGTTAGAGCATTGCTCGGTCAAACTCGCATGCGTTGATATCTCAAGCATGTTTATCAATGTTAGTGATCAAAACTATAAAGTCTTGATTTCTAGTCTACTATAGCTAAGGTCTCGGACTAGGATAGAAATTTTAGTTGAGCTCAAGAACTCAATGGCGACCATCATACAAGACGAAGGATTACTTAAGGAACAAGTGGATCTTCATCGACTAAAAGGTATGTGGAGACTTGAACTTATCTATCACTCAAAAGTCTATCTACTCTATCTCCTATATTGATACAAAAGTCGTATTACTATATAGACTAAGGATATACACATATGTCATTTCGAACTGAGTATATCTCGCTTATCTATTTCTTGAAATATGTGTTGGTAAAGCTTTCGCTTTTTCCAAGTTCATCATTACCTAGTGACGAAAGTCATGTTATGTTTCAATCATTTTGGAAATCGCTCTGGCGAAAAATAGTTTGTGAATAACAATTATATAATGCCCTCTGAGAATGTTTCAATGATTGAAATAAGAGTTTAGACAATATAACCATTGGAGGATATAAGCATTATTGTGGCAACACATATATGTATAAGTCCTTAGTGCTTGAACCAAAGTTTGTGAACTTTGTTGATCAAGTGAAACCGGAGAAGTGCGTGAGCTTAAGTCCGCGAACTGGCGGAAGTTCTCGATAGAGAATTTCTGCTGGAGTTTGTGAACTCCATCCGAGAACTTAAGTCCGCGAACCCAGTCCGCTAACTTGAGTAGGTTATGTCTAAAAATGTTTGTGAGCTAACACATATATGTATAAGTCCTTATTGCTTGAACCGAAGTTTGTAAACTTTGTTGATCAAGTAAAACCGGAACGTGAGCCATCAACTCAGTCCGCGAGCTGGCGTATTTCTCGAACCCGAGAATTTCTGCTGGAGTTGTACTCAGTTTCAGTCCGCGAACTGACGGAAGTTCTTGACCCGAGAATTTCCGCTGGAGTTTGTAAACTCCAACCGGTTGACTTGAGTCCGCGAACTTGAGTAGGTTATGTCTAAAAACGATGTTTGTGAACTTATCTAAATAAACTAAGGAATGCTATTGCAAACCGTGGCTTTATAGTTTATGAATCGATTCAAGTGAATCACATCGTTTTTGCTTCAATTGTGTCTTATGTAGTTCATGAGATCTCATAGCAATTGAAAAACTCTCTAACTAGTTCATTTGAGTCATTTGGACTATTTATGGTGAAGAAGAATATTGTTGATATGAAAGTTATCATTTGGCTAACCATTTGGTTAACTAGTGTTGAACCAACTAATGTACAAGTTTGGGTACGGTTACACAAACCCAAAATCGTCAAGTACATGTGTGTATGACAAGCTAAGTTTTCGATCTAACGGTTGATAAATATTAGCTTGTATCTAATCAGGTTTTCATCTAACGGTGAATATTGAATGCTTTGTTACCAAGCTAACATTGATTGCAAACCCTGATTTGAAAGACTATATAAGGAAGAACTCTAGCAACTGGGAAACCTAATCCCCACACATTCTGTGTGATACTAGTTTGCTAAGCTATAGTCGATTCTCCTTTAACCTTTGGTTTTCTTCTTCTAAAACTAGGTTAATGACTTAAAGACTTCATTGGGATTGTGAAGCCAGACCGATACTAATTTTCTTGTAGTTGTGTGATATGATCTTGCTATTTTTATCGTACGAGTGCAATTGTAATAATTGGCTTGAAATTTCTATCTCCGATAGGCAAGATATAAAAGTAGTCACAAACATCTCCGTCTCATCGTTTGTGATTCCAAAATATCTTTTTTCGCTGCGTCGAATAAGACTATTGTGAGGTGATTGATAAAATTGAGTTGTTCTTAGAGAATATAAGTCTGGTTTTATTGATTGGTTCATGTTCACATTGATTTAACAAAAGACGAAACAAAATTCATAGGTTTATTCGTGGGAGACGAATTTATCAATCTTGTAGATTTTTCTGTGTGAGACAGATTTTTTTATTAAAGTCTTCGACTTTGGGTCGTAGCAACTCTTGGTTGTGGGTGAGATCAGCTAAGGGAATCAAGTGCACAGTATCCTGCTGGGATCAGAGGCGTATGAGCATAATTGTACCTTGGATCAGTGTGAGATTGGTTGGGGTTTAACTACATTCCAGACCGAAGTTAATTTAGAGTAGGCTAGTGTCTGTTGCGGCTTAATATAGTGTATGTTTAATCTGGACTAGTGATAGGTGTCTAAAACACCTTGATATTTATCTATTGTTTATTCTTTCTTTGCTTAGTTTTCTTGTAAAATATGTATCTTATGTTTGTTTTTGAGTGTTTAGGTACTATTGGAGTCATTTGGAACAAAAGAAGAAGAAACATGGAAAATGTCTCATCTCATGTGCAACTGCTGTTGGGATGATTTATTTCTCATTATTTTATTTTATTTCGTCATCTCTGTCTGAAAAGCATGTCAGTTTTAGTGATGCAAATTATTGTCTGAAAAGCATGACAACTTTAGTGATGAAAAGAAATTGAAGAAAAGAAGTGGATTTGAGAAGTAAAAGATGGCTGTCATTGGTGGAAGAATTCAAGAGAAGAAAAGAGCATTCATTTGGAGCAAGGAAGTGCAAAAATGTCATTTTACAAGTGAATGATATATGAAGCCGACCAAAGGTTAAGAGGTTGCCATATGGTTAACCCTTAGCAGTGACCAGATGCTGAATAACCAACCCTAATCCCATACCCTAAAAATGAGAGATTTCTCTCTCTCATTCTTTTGTGTCATTACACATCTGAAATTGAGGAGCAATGGCTGCGCTGCTGCTGAAACAAAGAAAGGGAGAAGTAAATTCGAGAGCTGAAACAGATCGAGATGCAGAGAATGGAAGAAATCAATGGGGTTTGAGCTAAATTGAGAACTGGCAGCAAGATGGGTTCGAAGAATCGAAATGAAATCAGGGTATGAATTTGCCGGTGGATGTATCTGCTGCTGTGGATTTGGGAACCATATCTGTGGATGAATATCGAGTATGTGATGATTTGGAGTAATGGGTTTGCACTGAATTTGCTGGTGGTGGCTGGGATGAACGAGATATTGAATCTGTGGTTGTTGGTGGCACTGTTGATGGGAAAGCAAGCAAATTGAGAAGGGTCCTGTTCAAATTCATGCTACAACAAGAAGCATAGAGATGGGAGATCAAAGCTCAACTGTTGGTGGCGGTTCTGGTGATGGAAATAATTGTGTCCTGAGAAGTGGTTTTGCAGCTGTATATCTATGTTGAGAATAATAGGAGAATGGTTCTGAGTAAGCTACAATATGAATGCCTAGATGTATGTTAGGGTTTTGAATAAAGAGACAAAGCTGCAGTGGAAGGTTCAGGCTGGTGCTGGTGCTTAAGCAGATGAGGATGATGTAAATTCAAGAAACCAGTGCCGTAGAAGACGGGTTCATAGTGGTTTGTTCTCAGAGCTCAAGCTCAGTTGGTGAATATGGTTGTTTCAAGGAGTTGTGGTCGGTGCGAATGAAACCTTCACAGATGTTGTCTGTGTATGGGTAATAACAGTATGAAGGCAGTGATGTAAGTTGGGTTTATGATGGTGGTATTGGTATGAATGAGCTGATGGAAGTGTGTATGAAGGTAACATGGTAATGATATTACAGGCAAGGACAGGAATTCTGAGCAGTTCAGGCAAGCAAATGGAGCTGTGATTCGAACCTATGTTGCAACCATGAAATGGGAATGACTAGGAATTGCAGGTGATGTAGTTGATGACGCAGTTCAGGAAATCAAGCAATTGCAGTGGTGGCTGTAGCTGGGAAGATAACTTGAGTTGTGAACTGAAAGATTAAAATGGATTATGTGGGTTAAATATGTGTGGAATTGCAGGGGTAACTGATATGGAGTCTTGAGGTGTTGTTGTTAGTTTCAAACCTTTAGATTACGTAGTTGCGGAAGGTTGAGAGTATATGCTATGCAACTAGTAATGCGGTGCCGCGAGATGAGGAGTTAGAGCTAAAGATATCCATGGAAGCAATGTCAGTCAGATGATGATACATAGTCTGATATGAAGATGGTTTGTGGCAGTGTTGATCGATACAGAAAAGTGGTGCTCGAACTAGAAAACCAACATGGACTGGTGGAGCTCGATCTTTGCTACCATTGTATGGAGATCGAATACAACATAGAAAGCAGTAAGTGGTGCAACTGCAGAATGAGTGGTTGGAGATAATGAAACTGTAGTTCAGGCGATGGTGTGCAGTTGGAGTTGGTGGCATTTTGTTACAATTACAGCCATTGCAGTTACCATCTTGGTGTCGTGGCTGGATGAATGGATCTGTAATGCGGTCAAATAAGCTGAAATTGCGGTGAAGGTTATGAACGATGGCGCTTGCTGTTATGATGTTGAGATGATGAAGGACGTATCATGAAGCTGTGAATTTGAGCTAGGAAATAAGGGAGTGGAAGATTGCAGAGATGTTTTGATATGGCCTGAATTGGATGAAGTTGCAAGAGAGTTGCAGCTGTGAAGTTATGCACACAGAACTGCGCAGGATGGTGCAGCTATGGGAATGGCTTGTGCAAAATGGTTCAGGCCTGGCAACTCAATGCACTCAGCCAAGTCAGCTAGCTGACTAGGCGCTGACTCAGGTCTGACTAGACCTTGCTGATATCACTAGTCTAGTCCACTGATCCGGACTGACCGAGTTGGACCGGTTGACTTACTTTGACCGGTGGCCGTTAACTTCTCTAGTCACCTGAGATATTGTTCCTGTGCCGGATTCCGGCCATCTTCCGGCGATAAACCCAGTTTTCCGGCGACAGTTTTTGGGGCATATTTTCTACATGGGTTTTTTCTTACTCATGGGCTTGGTGGATTTTCATCTAATGGACTTTGAAGACTAGACCTAATTTTATAAGTTGGAGAAAATCTACAAAAGAGAGTTTTCTACAACTTTTGGAGATCACGTATTATTCTTGGAGGTTTGGAGGAGAGCAACGACTAGGGTTTGCTTTCATATTTAATTTTTCATCTTCTTTATTTGATTATTGATGATGATGAACTCCATTAATATGTGTAGATAAATCTTATACTATTGGTTAAGGATGTAGTCCTATTTCTAAAACTTGTGCTTGATTAATGCATTAGTTTTCTCTCTTGATTATCGTTCAAATCTCTACTATTTTTATAATCATATGATTGATGTATTGTGATAGGATTTAGATGTTTGTTTAGTTAAGTGGCCAATTAATTGAACTTGCATCCTTTTCCATAGCTATTTTAGGGTTTTTCATCAAGCGATAACCCAAATACAAGTAGCATGATATGATTATAGTTTATAGTGATACACTCTTGTAATCATATGTAGAGTTTGACAATTGTCCTAAATGTCATGCGCAATGTATGACAATTGCATTGATTAGCCTATTTCCCAAACTTAATGCTCCTAGGAATTGAACTTAATTAGCGCAAGGCGTTAGGTTATTCTTTAGGTAGAATTCACATACGCAGATCTAATGTGTGTGTTAATGAACTTAGGAAATTATTGGATTATCTTTCTCTCTTAAGTTTCTAGGCTTTGATAATAAAAGAGATTAAATCGTATTTCTAATCATGTATGCAAGCACATGTTTAAGATTGAAGATGAATTCCTTGACCAATATCTTTCTCTCATTGATTACTCCCAATTATTTACTTTGCTTTTAATTTACTTTTATATTGATAAAACAAAATCCCCTCTTGGTTACTTAAGAATCTGGAAATTGCATAACAACAATCGCCTCTCTGTGGATACGAACTCTTTCTTACCACGTACTTCATTCATATTTAGTAGAAAGAGAAAGTGAATTATTTTTGACGCATATGCTGCGATCAAATTTTGGCGCCGTTGCCGGGGAGGCATACGGCTTGTTATATAGTTTTTAGTTTATTTTTATCATTTTTGCTTTTATCTTTGCTTCCTATTTCTTGTTTCGTTTTTCTGACTTAGTTTGTGAGAATTGTTTTTCAGGTAATAATCCCTGGCTCCCAAGAATTGGAATTATCGAAGGTGCGGGATAACTACTCGAGAAGGAACAATACTCCAAGCAAGAGTGGACGAGGCGTAAGAACTAGAGTTGGAAGTAGAGGAAGAAGTTGTAGAACAAGAGGTTCCGGTTGAACAAGAACCACCTTTTGAAGAAGAAGAAGAAGAAGAAGCAATGGGTGATGCAAATTGTACACTCAAGGAATTGGATTCTCACAAGCTGGATACACAGCAGGGTTGTATTCAAACAAATTATACTTTTGAGATCAAGTCGGGGTTGCTTAGAGAATTACCAAAGTTCCATGGCATGGTGAATGAAGATACAAACAAGCATCTTATGGACTTCCACACCATTGTCATGGCCGTGCTTCTAGTGGATACTGATGCGGATGATGCAATGTTGAAATTTTTTCTATTCTCTTTGGCGGATAGTGCTAAGGATTGGTTGTATTATTTGCCTCCCGGAAGTGTCACAATCAAAGGCTACTCAAATTCGCAAGGATATTTGTGGGATGAAGCAAAATATGGGAGAATCTTTATATGAATGTTGGGAATGATACAAGAGATTAGTGGCAAGCTTCCCTCATCACCAATTCAGCGACGCTATGATTATCCAATACTTCTATGAAGGACTCCAATCAAGTGATAGGAATCTTCTTGACGCTGCAAGTGGTGGTGCACTTATGAAAAAGACGGTGACACAAGCTAGGGAGTTGATTGAGAGTATGGTATTAAATTCTCAATAATTTTCAAGTAGTGGATCATAACCACCTACCAAGGGAGTTAATCAAGTTCACGAGATTATTGAATTACGTCAACAAATGAGCAATATGATGGCAATGATGCAACAAATTGCAGCAGTGGTTGTAATACCATCACGCCCAGCTTATGAGAACGTAGAGCATGTCAATGTTATATTCTCAACTCAGCCGTATGGTATTTACTCCAACACTTACGAGCAAGTTGCGAGTGCAATTTCTGTTTATAGCCATTCGAATGAGTTCCAACAACAAGTGCAACAACCACAACAATGGCATAATCCAGAATTGGAGAAGATGGCTACTTTGGTGGAGGCTCTAATGTCCGTGGTACATCAAAATCAACAACTAGCGAACTTAAATCAGCAGAAAACGGATAATGCAATTAAGGAGTTGCAATCGCAAGTTGGTCAACCGCAACAACAACAATTTTAGCAACAATAACCACCTCAAAATCAAGGGTCCAATATGGAAGAGTTGCTGAAATCTTTTATGCAAAGAACGGAGGGTGCGGTCGAGGACTTGCAAACACAAGTTGGTTCAATGGCCGAGGAGATTAATCAGTTTCATGCAAAAAATGGTGAGAAACTCCCTTCCCAACCTTTTAACTCAAGAGAGGGTGTCAATGCTATTACGTTGGGAAGTGGTACATAATTTGTGCAACCCGAAGTTACTAATTCAGGTGAAGAAGAAGCCCCAAAAGAACCAATTTTGGAGGAAAAGAACGCAGATTTTCCCCAAACTTCTGAGGTAACTAAATCCAACTCTAAACCTCTTGTTTCTACTTATGTACCTCCTCTACCTTTTCCTGGCAGGTTCGCTAAAGCTAATGAGAAGGTGGAACAAGATAGGGATATTTGGGATGTTTTTAAGAAGGTCCAAGTGAATATTTCACTCATTGAAGTAATTAGGCAATCTCCTCGCTATGAAAAGTGTGTAAAGGAATTGTGCACTAACAAGCACAAGCTAACCGGTAATGAGGTAATGAGTTTGGGGGAAAACGCTTCGGCGTATCTTACAAAGAAACTCCCACCTAAATTGAAAGATCCCGGTAGTTTCACTATTCCATGCACTATTGGTAAAACAAGGTTTGCAAAATCTATGTTAGATTTAGGAGCGTCTATTAATGTTATGCCTACTTCGATTAATGATGCTTTAAATCTTGGTTCTCTCAAGAAAACTGGCATAGTTATTCAACTTGTCGATAGATATAATGTTTACCCTAAAGGGATTGTTGAGGATGTTTTGGTGCAGGTAAAAGGACTAATATTTCCAGTGGATTTCTACGTTTTAGACATGAGTGATATGAATTCATCCTCGTCTACAACTTTACTGTTGGGTAGACCATTTATGAGTACCGCTAGAACGAAGATTGATGTCCATAATGGCACCTTTACTATGGAGTTCGATGAAGAAGTCATACACTTCAACATCTTTGAGGCGAGGAAACACCCAAGTACCATTCAATCAGGTTTCCATAATGTGTTGGAAGCCGGCTAAGGCATAACAAACAAGGAGCAAGTCGGGCTGACGACTTTAAACCAAGCGCTAAGTGGGAGGCAACCCACCTGTTTTGTATCTTTATCTTTATCTTTTTATTTTTAAGCATTTGCTTTTATCTTTATTTTCTTTGTTTTTGCATATCATTTGCGGAATTTCCCACCTTGAACTTTCTTTGGACGATTTAATTTTACATTGAGGACAATGTAAAGTTTAAGTGTGGGGGAGCATTTATATGTTTGTATAGTTTGTTTTATGCCTTTAGTTAAAAAAAAAACAGAAAAATAGAAAAATAAGAAAAACATTATGCTTTATGAACTCCGAAATCTAGAAACTTGTGCCTTTAGGATGACACTACCAATATAAGTGGATGGAACCATTTTGATTACAAGAGTTGAGGAACCAATTAACTAAAAAAGATGGACATATCTCAGAAATTATAAATACCATGATAGTTGTTACCATATCTTGGAATATCACCATATCACATTCTATTTTTATTTTTCCATATTTATCTATTGTTCTCAAAGTGTTTTGGTGGGTCACTAAACATCGACTTGTTATTACTGCTAGGATGAAATAGAGTGATTGAGTTGCTAAAAAAGAAAAAAAAAGAGACCGACCAATTAGACCAATCGGAATAAAAATGACACTTGGATAGCAATATGTGTGTGTTCTCCCTGTCTTCGTCGCCTAAACAAGCGTGGAATGCAGGATCCAAGGGAACTATCATGTAATCTGATAACAAGAAGCATGCGCTTGGATCCAAAAGATCTAATTATGCTGCCTAAAAAAAAAGTGAAAAAGAAAAAGAAAAAATATTATTATTGTTTAATAAAGTCGACTCCTGGTTCCCTTGTATATGCAAGTTGAGTTGACATAAAATTAAGATTGTTGACCACTGGTTCCCTTGTATATGCTAGTGTGTTGACACTATAATTCAGACCAGTAGCTCAATTCAATAGGATGCATAAGTTCATCTTGGCAGTGACCTTCAGATAGATATGGGAAACACCGATCACTTGTCAACATTCGCAAACATCTACCTCTATATCCATCTTCTTAATCTTTTCATTGTGATTGTGGTTAGTTAGGATGCAGTTTTACAAGTGGTAAGTATAGGGGGTTTGATTCTCGGACTTTTTTAAAGATTCGGTTTTTAGACAAAAGATGGTGATTTTTATAAAACTTATAAAATAATGGAAATGCTAAAAATGATTCTTGTATTCAATTTAAGGAGACTAGGATGTCAAGATTCCATCACTACTACACATACTAAATGATTATAACTATTCCCTATAATACTCTCCCAATATTACTCAAGACGGTTTAGGACAAATAATACGTCTCGGAAAATAAATCTTTTCAAGCAAATATTTTTCTCAAAGAATTAACAATCTTCTTCACTATAAAATGCTATTCTCTAACATAGAATATATAAATCAATTATCAAGCATCATAGGACACATGAAGAAAATTATTACCGTTACGAATCAAGAATAAGGACCAAGAGAATTATTATAGAAAATAATCAAAACATTATAGCACACATAGTAGGATTTCCTCCCTAATCCTAGATAGGAATTTAGTTACTCATAATTAAGAGCACTAAGAAATAAAAACAGAAGAAGGAATGAAAGAAGAGTATAAGAGGTGTGGGATGTAGAGGTGTGGGATGTGGAATCGTGTAGAGTCCCCCATCCGAACGTCATCATTCCTAGAAGAGTTCAAGCATATTTATAGGGAAAACGCCCGACCATTTCTTCATGGCAGCATCACGCCCATGTGCATCTTCTCCCACGCCTTGTATCCACCCCACGTTGCTATCACTTTCTCATGCTTTTGTTCTCCTCACGCTTGGTGTTTCTCTTCCCACGATGTTGAATTCCTCCCATGATGTTCTGTCTGCGCCACGATGTTCTGTTTTCCCCATGCCTTCACGCTTTGTTTTGTTGTCTGCCATGCTCTCACGTTCTTGTTTTCTTTTCAAACAACAGAAGCTTCACGTGCTTCGACTCCATTCCCCGTCATCATTACTGCTACAATTTCCTTCATGTGCTCGTGTTCCGACCATGCATGTTCTCCTCACGTTTTCATGTCTGCCACGTTCCAACCCATTGTTGAGGTCTGCTTCGAACAGCAGCTATGTTTTTCCTCCGGCCATGCATGCAGCGTAAACTCGAGCTCTCATGACATGTTTGTCATCCCAACCAAACACCGAACATCACCTTCTCCATTGCTTTTAATCTCGAGCTACTCCATTTTCATTAAACCACAGTAGAACGATCACCACATCTTCCCTTGGACAACTCCTTGCTAATAATGGTAGCAGTAGCATAACCCCCCGAGCATCTTCATCAGTCACTTCATCGGCTGCCATGGCAAACTCGAGTTCATCAACTGCCATGCTCGAGCTCCATGAACTCTCTGTGTAAACTCAACCACCTCATCTTCACGTTCTTACCATCGACCAACCTGTTTGCCATCAACCCGAACAGCGTCATCGTCTGCAATCACCGGTGAACAGCCATGCATAATTCTTCTCTGTTAAAATCGATGGAGAAGATGATGCTGCCCTGAGTAAAATCATCTGGTGCCTTTAACGGATTTGAATTATTGCCTCCCCCTTTGTGTAAAATACTGGACTACCTTTAGCATTACCCTTGAACTGGGCTGCCCCTTGACATACAGTGAGGGTGCCTTTTAACATGAGATGCCCCTTATCATACATAAGGGTGTCAATAGCACTTGACCATTGTAAAATGACCATTTTGCCCTTTTCTTGTTTTGCCCATAACTTCTTCATACGAACTCCGAATGACTCCGTTCTTTCGCTGTTGGCTTCGCCGTCTCGTCCTCTACACAATGAAAAGTAGAAATCTTGTATTTGAACGAGTTACATTTGGTCTTTGGCCCTTCTTCACTCTTAGCTAGCTTCTTTTATTGCACAACTAAGCTCGAATTCACTTCTTTTTGGATTATTCACCTAATAACACACAAATAAGAGAAAACACGCGTAACACACACTAATCTGCAAGAAAACCATCAAATACTAGCATGGAACTAACACCAAATATATGTGCAATATGCACTTATCAAATTCCCCCACACTGGCTTTTGCTAGTCCTCGAGCAAACTAAAAATCCTAACTCACTGTCGCAGGCATCACGATTGCATTTAGCGTATGCAATAAGCCTTTAAACCCCTAGGTGTCCCTAGTGGCCGAGTTATAGTCTCGGGAGGGTTTACCAGAGGTATACCCACAAAACCTACTCCAACTTCAAAGCGTTCCAGCGTCCCAAGCATCCAAAGAGTTATGAGGACATAGAGTTTCTGCATGCTAGTAATAAGAAGTTAGAAATACCAAAGAACATATTCTCATTCTTAAATATTGAGTGAGAAATAATCACACCATAATGAGAGAATGCGTGTTTGAGAAACGACCAATAAGCATTTCGCCTCGACTTCTGCCTCACTTAAAGGATTTTATGATAATTGCACTCAATAAGACAGCTTTTTTATGGGTCTCACATGTGTGCAGGTAGGAATGAAGATAGAACTCCTACACACGTTGAATGGTGGGAAGGAAACCTTCCGAATTATTTCTGGAGACCCCACAAAATCGTGGGAAGTAAAAGACTTTTTCTGATGATCTCTAAGAAAGGAAATCAACCACTTATAGCAAGGATGAGAGTACTTACCACCTTCACATCTGATTGCACTGATGATAACACCACTCTCACAAAGATCCAATAGAAACGTCTTCCTTCGGCTCGTCTTCTTCATCTTGGTCTTTCTTCGTCTTCAACTGTTGATGATAAATTCTTGAATTTCGTAGAACTTTGACAATTTATAACTCTTTTCCTCTATTTCTTGTCGCTTGAAACTTCTTTATATTTTTTCTTCCCCATGGCCTTATTGAACAAATAAATCCTAAATCTTTTTGCAAATCTTTTTATTTTTTTTTTATTCTTTTTTTTTTTTTTTTTTTAATTAAGATTGCAACTACAATAATAAAATTAACATGGCCATGAAAGAAGTACTTTACCACTTTGATCTTCACAACTTGTATTGTCTTTGTATCATAAACTTCAATAATTCTCATCTTTTGATTTTCTCTGCTTTTGTAAATAAGTCTTCATACTTAGATATAAAATTTGCTCTTCCTTGAATTGTTGCTTAAAAACCTTAAACGTCTTCAAATTTCCTTGTAGATTTTGATGTCGCTCCTTTGTTGATGATGTGTTTCTATGGACCTGTTGTTGGAGAGAGAGAATGGTGCTAACTGCAAATCAAACTACAAGAAGGAGGTTTTCATCTATAGACGTCACCCTCATGATTGACAAAATTAGCACTCAAGAGATCAAAAATAGTGCTGAAAATAGTGTGAAGTTGGGTAGCTCACCATTCTACCCGGAATTAACGTATGGTGACACACACTCAAAAGAAAGCTCTTTAGTCAGCTACTAAGAAAATTTGGTCTGGTGCCTCTGTTGATTTGAAAAAGGTAGTCTCCACTAATGATTGTTCAGCAACTCTAATAATGCATTTCTCTCTGCTCCTAATTTGCATCACCGGCATGATTAAATCCATTATTTAACACTCCAATTCGTAAGAAATCCGAATGTAGTTCTCTAACACTTCCAAGTTCAGTTATGTCGGTCAGAATTCTCTATGTAAACATACCTAGAAGTATGCTAGTGACTCTAAAATCTCTATAAGTTGGAGGTTTTATTCAAATATTAATTTTTTTTTTTTTTTTTTTTTTTTTAAATTTTGAATCAAAAAGGCTAAAAACTCTATATGCAAAAGGTCAAAACACTCCCCCACACTTAAACTCTACATTGTCCTCAATGTTCTAAAGATAAAATTAAAAGCATGAACAAGGAGAAACTGTTACCATCTGAATCAAAAGAGTGAAGGAAAGATATTACCGTGTTGCATGAGCATGGGTTACCTCCCAAGAAGTGCTAAGTTTAATGTCTTCAGCGAGACATATGAAAGAATTAATCACCTCGAATCATATAACAATAGCCGAAACAATTGCGGATCATCTCGCATCAAAAAGTGTTAACACAGATAAAAGGAAACTGCAACATACCAAGAATAAACATAGAACACCTTTTCCTAGTCTCCTGTTTAAGACAACTATATCTAGTTGTGGTTCAGGTTCAGGTTCTATAAAGGGGTCTAAATAAAATATTTTCATGGGTTTCACCTCCTCATAAGTGAGATCCGAAATATCAGGTTCTAAGGTCTGGAAAAATTTAGAAGCACACAATAATAACCTGAATAATTGAGGATCATCTAAGTCAATCAGATTTGACTCGCACAATTGACCATAATGGTGGTCATTCTTAAGAATATGTGTCGTCAATTTTAATTTCCTAAAATAATTAGGTTTTGTTCTAAAAACTATATAATGACACATTTCTAAATGAGATACTCCCACATTTGGTAAATAAAATCTTGGTGGGACAACAAAATCAATTATGGTATCTTGGACCGGATTAACCACATCAACCAGAGGATGGGTTTCTATCAACTGAGTTTCTTTTTGAACATAACCAGGTTCAGGAAAACGTGCATGAAAATAGTCCCTTAAGATGGTAGAGGCACATATGTCAAGTCCCAAGTTGGGGACCTTTGTAAGAGTCAAGGGTAAACCACGAGGAAAATAATATTCACCCCCAAACCTAGGGTTGTCTATATCCTTGGATAAACTAGTCACAATTTCCTTATTTTCTAAATTATCAGATTTAGGAAAATGGTCTTTTATTTCTTCTAGGTTGTAATAGTGTGGTTCTACATTTGTATAATCCTCAGAAGGGACTATTGTTTCTGAATCACTAGACTCTAAAACACTAGTCTCAGGATAAACTCTTTTCTCTAATCCATCTTCGGCTTCATAGTCACAATGATATACTACACCATCTAAGATTATGGTATCTCTAGTCAAATCCTCATCCTTTTGAATAGGTGAATAATTATCAATATTATTAAGATTT
The DNA here is from genome assembly GCA_023529315.1 of Papaver bracteatum. Classification (NCBI taxonomy): domain Eukaryota; kingdom Viridiplantae; phylum Streptophyta; class Magnoliopsida; order Ranunculales; family Papaveraceae; genus Papaver; species Papaver bracteatum. The sequence continues at coordinate 1,302,637 of JAJJWX010001826.1, read as the reverse complement.
GAACTAGAAATAACATTATCATTATAAGGTTCAATTGATGTAACAATTTCCTCGTCACTATGATTATATATTTCAAATTCTTCATTGACACTATCCTCATCATCATAATAATATGAAGATGGTTGAAATGGTTGAACCTTGTCAAAATATGCAGTGTTTTCTGATCTAACCTCATCCTCTAAATTAGGTGAATAATTATATGTATTATCAAGGGTAAGATTGGAAACACTATTTTGGAATTCAAATTCATTATGAGCAATAGCCTTAGGTGCATTTTCTTCCTGCTTATTAAGAGTCTCACACAGTTTATTCATTTTTATTTCAGATTCACATACAGTTTTGCTCAATTTCTTAAGTGATTCTTGTAAAGAAAGACTTGTTAATTCATACTGTTTGAGTGCATCTTCTATGGAATAAGATTTATATTCATCAGGAACTGGTCCCAATTGTTTGATTAAACCCTCTAAAGATGGAGAACTCTCATTTCTTTCATTATAATATTGCTCATTTGCCCATTCATATGATTGGTGGACGTATGAATAGTAATTAGGATCACCGTGGTATGAACCATAACCTTCAAAAGGTCGGTAGTGGTCCCAATTGATATCCACACTATGGTTATAGTACGGATAATGTCCATTTAGATACTCAGTCTGATAATCATTATATTGGTCTTTATAATACCAGCTTGACATAATTTTTTTTTTTTTTTTTTTTTTTTAAGAAAGAAAAATAAAATAAAATAAATAGAATAACACAAACAAGGAAGGGAAGTTCTATTCAATCACAAACAAGGCTGACTCCACCACAGTAAACCTACTGATTTCTAGAAAACAAAAAGCATGATGGCTCCACTTAGATTGTTTTCTAGACCAGCTTCTAATCCTTCGAAAGGGAATTCGTTACAATCTGAGCAAACCCCTCTGGAATCAATCTGAGTTAAAGTATATTGAATAGAGGCGAGGGAAGCTGCTAGAGCTTTGATACCCAAGGCCTCACCGTATCACAAGGCGGCGCAGTCACGCATTCAATTTACAGAAACCATCATGAATTTCGAAGTATGCCTAAGAGTAACCAATATTTTTCGAACGACTTTCCTACTAAGCTCGTTACCTTATAGGTCTCGTTCTACTTCAAATTTTAAAGCTTAGGTTCGCGTAGGTATCGTTTTCCTAAGGCGGGCAAGAAGAGAACGGTGATGAAATCCGAACCCTTATCTTGTATGGCCAGTCCTTGCCCTTTACTAGGAAAATAAAACAGCCGTATTCAAGTCCTCAACATATATGCAAACGAAGGAATACAGTAACTCGCTAACATGAGATTCGCGAGTGTTTCGACAAACTTACCTCCCGTATCAGACGGGGGATGAACCGTTGTTGTCGACTCGGGCCACGACTCCTATGTCATGCACGAACCCGAGGGGCCGAGGTGATATTGTAATCACCGTCCTTCTCTGCAAACAGTTTGATATTTAATATTACCCTTCCGTAGGGTTTTTAAAAAATAATAAAAGAATGTCCAAGTCCAAAGTCCAAAAAAAATATAATGCAAAAGAAATAGAAAATTACAAGAATATAGAAATCCTAATACAATCAACAAAATAAATAAAATAAACTCTTTTTTTTTTATGTAAAAAAAAAAAATCTTCTTCTTTTGCTCCTTTAGCTTTGCTTTTTACTCCCAAGTCTTTTTAAATTTTCACCAAAAGCTTTGGCAATTTTTTTTTTTTCGCTTCGAATTCCAAATTCTCTTTTGGTAGGCAATTCCACAATAAATATAGAATATTACCTGCACAATAAAGATAAAGAACAAGAAAAATACCCAAGTAAAATCAAAGAAAACAAAAATATTTACAAAGAAAATAAAAAATCTAGACTAATTATGTACAAAGAAATAAAATATCTAAACAAATCAGAATATATCCTAAAATAAATATATACAAAAATAAAAATAAAATAAAATTTGGATACTTACCTGTTTGGTGCAAAAATTTTACTTCTAATTTGAATCCCAAATATCCTGCACACCAAAAATAGAATATACCCAAATAGTAAAATCTAATAAAATAATAAATAAATAAAATAAACTAGCAAAATATTTACAAAAGTAAATCTAAAACCTAACCTAAAGCAAGTCCGCGTCGACGGCGCCAAAAACTGATGCAGTTTTACAAGTGGTAAGTATAGGGTTTGATTCTCGGACTTTTTTAAAGATTCGGTTTTTAGAAAAAAGATGGTGATTTTTATAAAACTTATAAAAATAATAGAAATGCTAAAAATGATTCTTGTATTCAATTTAAGGAGACTAGGATGTCAAGATTCCATCACTACTACACATACTAAATGATTATAACTATTCCCTATAATACTCTCCCAATATTACTCAAGACGGTTTAGGACAAATAATACGTCTCGGAAAATAAATCTTTTCAAGCAAATATTTTTCTCAAAGAATTAACAATCTTCTTCACTATAAAATGCTATTCTCTAACATAGAATATATAAATCAATTATCAAGCATCATAGGACACATGAAGAAAATTATTACCGTTACGAATCAAGAATAAGGACCAAGAGAATTATTATAGAAAATAATCAAAACATTATAGCACACATAGTAGGATTTCCTCCCTAATCCTAGATAGGAATTTAGTTACTCATAATTAAGAGCACTAAGAAATAAAAACAGAAGAAGGAATGAAAGAAGAGTATAAGAGGTGTGGGATGTAGAGGTGTGGGATGTGGAATCGTGTAGAGTCCCCAGCCGGGTCTGTTTCTGGGAGAAGAGTTCAAGCATATTTATAGGGAAAACGCCCGACCATTTCTTCATCCTAGCAGCATCACGCCCATGTGCATCTTCTCCCACGCCTTGTATCCACCCCACGTTGCTATCACTTTCTCATGCTTTTGTTCTCCTCACGCTTGGTGTTTCTCTTCCCACGATGTTGAATTCCTCCCATGATGTTAATCTGCGCCCCACGATGTTCTGTTTCTCCCATGCCTTCACGCTTTGTTTTGTTGTCATGCTCTCATTCTCGATTTCTTTTCAAACATCCGCTTCACGTGCTTCGACTCCATTCCCCGTCATCATTATCTTGCTACAATTTCCTTCATGTGCTCGTGTTCCGACCATGCATGTTCTCCTCACGTTTTCATGTCTGCCACGTTCCAACCCATTGTTGAGGTCTGCTTCGAACAGCAGCTATGTTTTTCCTCCGGCCATGCATGCAGCGTAAATTCGAGCTCTCATGACATGTTTGTCATCCCAACCAAACACCGAACAACACCTTCTCCATTGCTTTTAATCTCGAGCTACTCCATTTTCATTAAACCACAGTAGAACGATCACCACATCTTCCCTTGGACAACTCCTTGCTAATAATGGTAGCAGCAGCATAACCCCCCGAGCATCTTCATCAGTCACTTCATCGGCTGCCATGGCAAACTCGAGTTCATCAACTGCCATGCTCGAGCTCCATGAACTCTCTGTGTAAACTCAACCACCTCATCTTCACGTTCTTACCATCGACCAACCTGTTTGCCATCAACCCGAACAGCGTCATCGTCTGCAATCACCGGTGAACAGCCATGCATAATTCTTCTCTGTTAAAATCGATGGAGAAGATGATGGTGCCCTGAGTAAAATCAGCTGGTGCCTTTAACGGATTTGAATTATTGCCTCCCCCTTTGTGTAAAATATTGGACTACCTTTAGCATTACCCTTGAACTGGGCTGCCCCTTGACATACAGTGAGGGTGCCTTTTAACATGAGATGCCCCTTATCATACAGAAGGGTGTCAATAGCACTTGACCATTGTAAAATGACCATTTTGCCCTTTTCTTGTTTTGCCCATAACTTCTTCATACGAACTCCGAATGACTCCGTTCTTTCGCTGTTGGCTTCGCCGTCTCGTCCTCTACACAATGAAAAGTAGAAATCTTGTATTTGAACGAGTTACATTTGGTCTTTGGCCCTTCTTCACTCTTAGCTAGCTTCTTTTATTGCACAACTAAGCTCGAATTCACTTCTTTTTGGATTATTCACCTAATAACACACAAATAAGAGAAAACACGCGTAACACACACTAATCTGCAAGAAAACCATCAAATACTAGCATGGAACTAACACCAAATATATGTGCAATATGCACTTATACATGGCAAAAGTCTCATCTCATGTGCAACTGCTGTTGGGACGATCTATTTCTCATTATTTGCTTTTACTTTTTCATCTCTGTCTAAAAAGCATGTCAACTTTAGTGATGCAAATTATTGTCTGAAAAGCATGACAGCTTTAGTGATGAAAAGAAATTGAAGAAAAGAAGTGGATTTGAGAAGTAAAAGATGGCTGTCATTGGTAGAAGAATTCAAGAGAAGAAAAGAGCATTCATTTGGAGCAAGGAAGTGCAAAAATATCATTTTACAAGTGAATGATATATGGAGCCGACCAAAGGTTAAGGGGTTGCCATCTGGTTAACCCTTATTAATGACCGGATACTGAATAACCAACCCTACTCCCATACCCTAAAAACGAGAGATTTCTTTCTCTCATTCTTTTCGGTCATTATACATCTGAAATTGAGGAACAATGGCTGCGCTGCTGCTGAAACAGAGAGAGGGAGAAGTAAATTCGAGAGCTGAAATAGATCGAGATGCAGATAATGGAAGAAATCAATGGGGTTTGAGTTGAATTGAGAACTGGCAGCAAGATGGGTTCGAAGAATCGAAATGAAATCAGGGTATGAATTTGCGGTGGATGTATCTGCTGCTGTGGATTTGGGAACCATATCTGTGGCTAAATATCGAGTATGTGATGATTTGGAGTAATGGGTTTGCACTGAATTTGCTGGTGGTTGCTGGGATGAACGAGATATTGAATCTGTGGTTGTTGGTGGCACTGTTGAGGGGCAAAGCAAGCAAATTGAGATGGGTCCTATTCAAATTCATGCTACAACAAGAAGCATAGAGATGGGAGATCAAAGCTCAACTGTTGGTGGCGGTTCTGGTGATGGAAATAATTGTGTCCTGAGAAGTGGTTTTGCAGCTGTATATCTATGTTGAGAATAGTAGGAGAATGGTTCTGAGTAAGCTACAATATGAATGCCTAGATGTATGTTAGGGTTTTGAATAAAGATACAAAACTGCAGTGGAAGGTTCAGGCTGGTGCTGGTGCTTAAGCATATGAGGATGATGTAAATTCAAGAAACCAGTGTCGTAGAAGACGGGTTCATAGTGGTTTGTGCTCAAAGATCAAGCTCAGTTGGTGAATATGGTTGTTTCAAGGAGTTGTGGTCGGTGTGGATGAAACTGTCACTGATGTTGTTTGTGTATGAGTAATAATAGTATGAAGGCGATGATGTAAGTTGGGTTTATGATGGTGGTATTGGTATGAATGATCTGATGGAAGTGTGTATGAAGGTAACATGGTAATGATATTGCAGGCAAGGACAGGAATTCTGAGCAGTTCAGGCAAGCAAATTGAGCTGTGATTCGAACCTATGTTGCAACCGTGAAATGGGAATGACTAGGAATTGCAGGTGATGTAGTTGATGCCGCAGTTCAGGAAATCAAGCAATTGCAGTGGTGGCTGTAGCTGGGAAGATAACTTGAGTTGTGAACTGAAAGGGTTGCTGCTAAGAATTCATGGAGTCTCTGAAAGCAGAATGATGAAGATTAAAATGGATTGTGTGGGTTAAATATGTGTGCAATTTTAGGGGTAACTGAGCTGGAGTCTTGAGGTGTTGTTGTTAGTTTCAAACTTTTAGATTACGCAGTTTCGGCAGGTTGAGAGTATATGTTGCGGAACTGGTGATGCTGTGCTGCGAGATGAGGAGTTGGAGCTAAAGATATCCATGAAAGCAATGTCAGTCAGGTGATGATACATAGTCTGATATAAAGATGGTTTGTGGCAGTGTTGATCGATACAGAGAAGTGGGGCTCAAACTAGAAAACCAACATGGACTGGTGGAGCTCGATCTTTGCTACCATTATATGGAGATCGAATACAACAGAGAAAGCAGTAAGTGGTGCAACTGCATAATCAATGGTTGGAGATAATGAAACTATAGTTCAGGCGATGGTGTGCAGTTGGATATGGTGGGATTTTGTTACACTTACGACCATTGTAGTTACCAACTTGGTGTTGTGGCTGGATGAATGAAGCTGTAATGCGGTCAAATGAGCTGAAATTACGGTGAAGGTTATGAACGATGGCGCTTGATGTTATGATGTTGAGATGATGAAGGAGGCATCATGAAGCTGTGAATTTGATCTAGGAAATAAGGGAGTGGAAGATTGCAGAGATGTTTTGATGTGGCCTGAATTGGATGAAGTTGCAAGAGAGTTGAAGCTGTGAAGTTATGCACACATAACTGCGCAGGATGGTGCAGCTCTGGGAATGGCTTGTGCAAAATGGTTCAGGCCTGGAAACTCAATGTACTCAGCCAAGTCAGCTAGCTGACTAGGCGCTGACTCAGGTCTGACTAGACCTTGATGATATCACTGAGTTTAGTCCACTGATCCGGACTGACCGAGTTGGACCGGTCGACTTACTTTGACCGGTGGACGTTAACTTCTCTGGTCACCTGAGATATTGTTCTTGTGCCGTTTTCCGCAATCTTCTGGCGTAAACCCAGTTTTTCGGTGGCAGTTTTTGGGGCATATTTTCTACATGGGTTTTTTCGTACTCATGGGCTTGGTGGATTTTCATATAATGGACTTTGAAGACTAGACCTAATTTTAGAAGTTGGAGAAAAGCTACAAAAGAGAAAGTTTTCTACAACTTTTGGAGATCACGTATTATTTTTGGAGCTTTGGAGGAGATTAGCGACTAGGGTTTGCTTTCGTATTTAATTTTTCATCTTCTTTATTTGATTATTGATGATGATGAACTCCATTAATATGTGTAGCTAAATCTTATACTATTGGTTAAGGATGTAGTCATATTTCTAAAACTTGTGCTTGATTAATGCATTAGTTTTCTCTCTTGATTATCGTTCAAATCTCTACTGTTTTTATAATCATATGATTGATGTATTGTGATAGGATTTAGATGTTTGTTTAGTTAAGTGGCCAATTAATTGAACTTGCATCCTTTTCCATAGCTATTTTAGGGTTTTTCATCAAGCGATAACCCAAATACAAGTAGCATGATATGATTATAGTTTGTAGTGATACACTCTTGTAATCATATGTAGAGTTTGACCATTGTCCGAATTGTCATGCGTAATGTATGACAATTGCATTGATTAGCCTATTTCCCAAACTTAATGCTCCTAGGAATTGAACTTAATTAGCGCAAGGCGTTAGGTTATTCTTTAGGTAGAATTCACATACACAGCTCTAATGTGTGTGTTAATAAACTTAGGAAATTATTGGATTATCTTGCTCTCTTGATATTCTAGGATTTTGATAATAAAAGAGATTAAATCGTAATTCTAATCATGTATGCAAGCACATGTTTAAGATTGAAGATGAATTCCTTGACCAACATCTTTCTCTCATTGATTACTCCCAATTATTTACTTTGCTTTTAATTTACTTTTATTTTGATAAAACAAAATCCCCCCTTGGTTACTTAAGAATCTGGAAATTGCATAACAACAATCGCCTCTCTGTGGATACGAACTCTTTCTTACCACGTACTTCATTCATATTTAGTATAGTGAGAAAGTGAATTATTTTTGACGCATACAACTGCGATCAACTAGGTCCCGGGGTTTTTCTGCATTTGCAGTTTCCTCGTTAACAAAATTCTGGTGTATGTGTTATTTCTTTTCCGCATTATATTTTTATATAATTGAAATAATTCAGGTTGTGCGTTGTTCAATCAATTAGAATATCCGACCTTTTTGATTGTTGATTTAAATTGATTGACACTTGGATATTGGTCTTTGGTACCATCCAAGTTATATCTCTTTGATTAAGACTCACAGATTGTATTTGCTTGAGTAAATATAATCGAGAGATTGGGATAATAACTCCTTGAGATATTTTCTATTTGATTGAGTCTAGTTGATTCTCTAGAAAGTAACTCGGAGTTGTCCATACAGATTGCTAATTGAAATATTGGGTATGGTTGTTAGGCCCCCGCTTTTTCATCATGTTCATGGGAATAACGAAGGATACAACTCATATCAATGTAGGGGTATACTAATCCTGCAAGGCTCTCTAAGGGATGGAATAAATTCATTTTGAAAAAGTTAATGAATTTATTCAAACGCTTAAACAGATTTACAGGACCAATATTGTCCATATAGGAAACGTGACAAAAAACCGCATACAGAACAAGATGGAAATAGAACTCTGTGGTGGGTGTTGTATCTTTAGGCATAAAAATGAATTTCCAGTGCTTTTGTGGTAGTATGCCAATCCTGCAATTCATGTTCAACAACTTGGAATAAAATCATTTATAGAACTTCATTGTTGAATAGATCGTAATAGGTGACAAAACAAACCTGCGGTTAAAAAGGAAACCTGCAGCAACATCGTGTTCATGGGAATGGCTAGAATCCTAGACGAAGGATACAACTCATATCGATGTGGGTGTATACTAATCCTGCAAGGCTCTCTAAGGGATGGAATAAATTCATTTTTACAAAGTTGATTTTGTTGAATAATGAATTTATTCAAACGCTTAAACATATTTACTGGACCAATATTGTCCATATAGGAACCGTAACAACAAACCACATACATAACAAAAGGGAAATAGATTACAACCAAATAACCACAAATCTAAAGCATAAACCTGATAATTGAGATTACAGTTGAATAAACCTTATTTGGGTTGTAATCTATTGAAAGAGATTACAACATCCAAGATAAAAAAGAATGTAAAGCAGTAAACATCATCATATAAAGAATACGGATGAGAACAAACTATTGAAAGATAATGCAAACCACTAAAAATAAGTAAACCTTAAATGTGAAGCAGAAATCTATCGAAAGACGTTACAAATGGATGCTAAGAAGTAAACTATATAGATGTTAAGCAGTAAACAACAACAACAACAATAACAACAACAACAACAACAACAACAACAACAACAACAAAAATGAAAATATATTTCTTGTTAAAATCTATTGAGATTACAACCAGTAAAAACCTAATTTTAAAGGGAAAAGTACAAGTCTAAAACATACCAGTGATCTTCATACAGATCTATTAAACAAATTAAAACCCTAAAGGAGAAAAATAAACAATTTTAATAAATCTATTCGTAGCTAAAAGGCACAAAGAAAACACCTTGAGATTGAATGAGATACAGTGAAAGATGGGAAAAAGGTCTGAGTTCTTCGTCTCTCTCTCTCTTTTAATAAAACAGGAGGAGAGATGCAATTATTGAGTCAGATGAGGGAAAAGAAATTTGAGAGGGAAATCAGATGGGGTTTCAAATTTGTGAGGGAATGGATATCAAAAATAGTTATTAGATTGGGAAAGTGAGAGGGAAACGAAATTTGAGAGCCAAAACTTTCGGACAAGATAGAAGAGTACAATAATTGAGGAGAGGTTTGCTTTTTCTCTCAAAATATCTAAGTCCAATGTGTCTGGATCGAGGTAAAGTTGGTCAAATATGTAGTCAAGTTGGTCAAAAATGTGGTCAAGTTGGTCAAATTTGTGGTCAAACACATAATCGGATGCAGAACGAGGCATACTCAGCTTGCAAGATAACCATATATAGACCCAATGTTCTCGTCCAGATGAGGTTTTTGATGTCAAATATCAGATTGGATGGATCCTAAGTGGATTCTGTAACCTATTATATGACACTCAACTTACAATATTACCATATACAGACCCAATGTTCTCGTCCAGGTGAGGTGTTTGCTGTCAAATATCAGATTGGATGGATCCGAGGTGGATTCTGTAACTTATTATGGAAATTAGCTTGCAAGATACCATATACAGACCCAATGATCTCGTCCAGGAGAGGTTTTTGATGTCAAATATCAGATTGGATGGAGCTTGAGTGGATTTTGTAACATATTTTGGAACTCATCTTGTAAGACTACCATATATGGACCCAGTGTTCTCATCCAGGTGAGATGTTTGATTTCAAATATCAGATTGGATGGATCCGAGGTGGATTCTCCAACGTATTATGGAACTCAACTTGCAAGATTACCATATACAGACCCAATGTTCTCGTTCGGATGAACTGAGGACGAAATATATCATAATTGAACATCACAGGTTTAAAGAATACTAGAGTTAGACCGGAGTTTCTCATTCGGATGAATTGGAGACTAAATATATCATAATTGAACATCACAGGTTTAAAGAATACTAGAGTTAGACCTGAGTTTCTCGTTCGGATGAACTGGAGACGAAATATATCAGAATTGAACATCACATGTCCAAAGATTACTAGAGTTGGACCTGAGTTTCTCGTTCGGATGAACTGGAGACGAAATATATCAAAATTGAACATCACAGGTCCAAATATTACTAGAGTTGGACCTGAGTTTCTCGTTCGGATAAACTGGAGATGAAATATATCAGAATTGAATATCACAGGTCCAAAGATTACTAGAGTTGGACCTGAGTTTCTCGTTCGGATGAACTGGAGACGACATATATCAAAATTGATCATCAAATGTCCAAAAAATATTAGAGTTGGACCTGAGTTTTTTGAAGCTGCATCTGTAAAAATATCATCTCTGGAAGTATCATTATGGGAACCAGTCATTCTTGAAAAGTTGTTGTGACGTACAGACAACGTTCCTACTTCAGTATATTATCTGTAGATGCATATTTCATCAAACCAGTAAAGCACAACAAAAAATAGGATGCTCACATCAGCATCTACAAAAATGGTAACTCTCAACTCTTACCTATTTACGGTTTCAAGAACTTTGTGATAATAACATAAAACTTCGAAAATCTTGCCCGCTCCTTCAAACCTGCAAAGACGAGCAACACCCATTACTTAAAAGTCTGACACCTGACTTTTCACGAAATTATGAATAATTCACATAACCCTTCATGTGAACATTCACTGATTTCTACCTTGTGTGCATATACTATGAAATCACGAATTTCACGAAAACATTATTATTTGCTTTTTTAACAATTGTATAAAATCATTTTGCTAAATCTTTCATAAAATCTTGAACAACCCACGTATCTCTTTACTGTGTGAACGATTTTTCAAATTTGGACAGACGTCCATTCTATAATTGTGAAAACTCACATACATATATTATTTCACCATGAATACTTTTCTACTCTCAACAGTTGTTCAAAATCAAAACATTGATTTTATAAAAATATATATTTCAACATGAAACTCATGTAAATTTGAAAATATATGTATATATTTTGCTCCCTCTCGCGAGCATCTGAGAGTCTTTCAGTTTTGTGAAAATCCGCATATTCATGTGTTAAAATTTTGATTTTCATGAAGCCTAATTAACAAATTTTATCTACTGTAATAACTAAATCATGTCTATTCAAGGATTCATGTATTTCTTTCATATTAGGGATTATAGCTCGAACAAACGGGCATATGTTTTCTAAAACAAATTTTCATGAAATTACACATACATGCACACATGGAATTTTATTTTTGAACAACTCATGAACAACTGAACTTTAAAAACAAATTTAGGGCTTCTTCCCTTTTATATCAATTTTATTTCCAAAACCTAATAAAACATGGGTTTCCTTTTTGGGCTCAGGCCTGTAAATTCTAAACTGACCAACAACTAAGCCTCCGTGCGCTCAAATCAGCAGTGTCTCATCTCTCCGTACTCACGAGATGACACTCTACCTTTCTATTAGGATCCTCACTCAAATATTTGCCCGTACGTGACACCATTACAGCAAACCGAGGATTATGAACATACCTTTGTAGACTGAGTTCAATCACCGATCTCATCGACTGAAAATCACCATTCAATGCATTAATGCGGAACATGACTGTTCCCCACTAAGCAGGGAACTTAACGTTGATGGTGTATTTTCAATAAAGGGTAAAACCGTAAAATCATGAGGCATGTTTTGACACGTCTTTCATGCATGCAACGATTCATGTTTTACGAATCCATGATGAATATGTTTTCGAAGAGCCCCACTAGCTGAGCGATTTGATCCCCTGGAATTTCATCATGCCCTCTATGCAGAATAACATAATTGGGCGATTCTCCGTAAATTGAGAGCTTAACGCCTTCAGGACATCGTTGACATTCATGGTTCCCTGACTGCAGGAGAGCGACCCATCTCCACATAGAAGAATAGTTGGGCGGAGGATGCCTTCAGAACGTCGGTGACACTCACTGTTCCATGACTATGTGGAGAGACCATGCATAGATTCAGGCGGTTCTCCATAGATTGAGAGCAGTAATGCCTTCAGGTCATAAACAATACCCGTGACTTCCTGACTATGCACCATTCAGAATTAATTATGCCGTGAAATTTACAATTGAATTCCCAGAATGATCTATTATTGCTCCTATTCCATGGTCGAATCCACAGCCTGATCCCATAGAATGGCAATAATAATTGCTCCTATTCCATGGTCGAATCCACGGCCTGATCCCATGGGATGGCAATAACAATTGCTCCTATTCCATGGTCGAATCCACGACCTGATCCCATGGAATGTCAATAACAATTTTTCCGATTCCATGATCGAATCTACGACTTGATCTCGCGGAATGGTGATAAACTACTATATTATCTCATTATTCCAATTTCATGATCGAATTCACTGCTAATCTCATGGAACGGTAATAGATAATTTTATTACTCCGATTTTATGGTTGAATCCGTGATCCCATGGAATAATAATGCCTGTTTTATTATTCTGAGTTCATGGTCGAATCCACAGCTGATCCTATGGATTGATAATAAATAACTACTCATTTTGTTGTTCCGTTTCATAAATTATTCTACACTGAATTTCATGAATTAGCAATAAATACTTAACCATCAGGCATCTGTATCATCACTGAGTAAGCCCCACAAAAATGGTGTAAGTGTACTCGACAATGATGCACGACTGAGCATCCGAATGCACAAACGAGCATCCAAAAATATGGACAAATGAGGAATCCTACGCAAAATAGGAGAAAGCAACAAATAATAGTGGTCGGTTTCGTGCCTCTTCCATTGTTTTTCCCTATTTTATTATTTTCATGAACTCATGAAAAACTCCTTCAATTTAGCAACTTTCCTTGTTTGTGCAAAACTCATGAATTCCCCATAACTTCATGGATTCATGAAAAATAATATTATAAAATAGGGAAAGGTGTGCGGGACCGGGCAACATAGCCGGCCGGCCATGCCCTAGCCGTGGCCGGTCCCACACCTCACAATCCCTAGCTTTTTATAATTATTATTCCCTAAACTCATGAAACTCCTCCGTTTCAACAAAAACTCATGGATTCTCCATAACATCATGGTTTCATGAAAAATAATAACATAAAATTAGGAAAGTGTTATGGGATCGGGCAGCATAGCCGGCCGACCATGCCCTAGCCGTGGCCGGTCCCATACCTTGCAATCCCAAGTCTTCTATAATTATTATTTTCCCTAATTCATGAAACTCCTTGGTTTGAGCAAAATTCATGATTTCGTCATAACTTCTCAAATTTTGCTCGAATCATGAAAAACCAAAAGCCAACGAGTCACACGACCGGATAGCCTTTCATGTCAATTTTAAATGTTAAAATATTCTTATTTTAATATTTATAAGATACTGATCAATTGAGAAAACATGCTCATTCCAACAAAAATCAATAGTTTCAGTCAAGATGAAACTCTTCCGAAAATTCACAATATCGCTCGAACGCACATCAGAAAATACTGAAACTCTCAGTACGGAGACACGGACACCACGGCCACATGTGCGTGCCTTCATGACCGACCAGAGTCATTCCTAGGGATTGCACAAATCCGGTCCCACACGTTTTCACACTTTTGACATAATTTGCGCAATCGCTCATATTGGGCCCAAACACTCTCCAACCAACCTGGGGATTGCTCAAACAGACAATAGCTGGTTCCATGACCACCAAGATCCGGTCCCATGCTCTCTTGGTCGGTCCCATCATTCATACCTAGATTTTATCACCTAATGCTGAACCCAATAATATTTCAGTAAATGATGAAATCGACATGTAATCATCATTCTTTCACCAACTGGCTAACTCAGGACCCTGGTGCACGCTCACTCGAGTAATTGGGCATCACATGGACGTCCCTAGTCCCATGTGGTCGGTCCCTCTATCACTCATGACCTATTTTCAGCGATTCATCAACTATGATCTGAAATTAGGGTTTCAAATACATGTTCTACGAATCATCATTCTGAGCAAGATTCAAACACTAATGAATTTATATTGAACCAACATCTGAATTAATCATATAATATTTGGTAATTTACCAATATTTTAGTATTTTATTGGGTCACGCCACCAATAAATATTTCGTCGAATTGAGCAACACTTGCTCAAATATTGATCCAGCTATCAATATTTAGTAATTTATCACTAATTTGTCGAATTGAGCAATATTTGCTCAATTGCACGTCAAATTATCAATATTCGGTATTTTGTCGAATTGTGCAATACTTGCTCAGTTGCTCGTCAAATTCTTAATATTCAGTAATTCGTCGAATTGAGCAATACTTACCTAGTTGGTCGAATATTGATCCAAACTATCAATATTCAGTAACTTATCGGTATTTCGTCGAATCGAGCAATACTTGCTCAGTTGCTCGAATAATCCACATATATTCAGTAACTCATCAATATTCAATAACTCGTCGAATTTACAATATTTTCTCAGACGAGCAACACTAACATTCATGAATTGCTGAGCATTTGTCAAACATGCTCGATACAGCAAAACGTAGGCTCATTGTCTAATCAGTCAATAACTGACAAACTAAATACACGTCTGTCATACAGACTCCACGATTCATGAGACATCAATCACGTCAAATTGGGGGATAACAACTAGGGTTTTGGTATGGCGGCCTACAACACGTGGATTCATCCACGACCAAAAATGTGCGTAAGTCGTGTAAACAGTTGAAGGAGTTAGCAAAGTAGTGGGTACATGATCCGTCAAGTCTCCGCACAACATGGAACTGACTTCACCACGATCTTCCGCTTGCCTATTCTTCCACTCATGAAACCGTCACACTTACAGGGATCAAGGTGTTCACAACTCTGATAATATAAATAAGTCCCTGAATCCATGATTAAAAACAACGAATAATCACTAGATATCAGCAATAGTCCACACAGAATTTCTCGAGTAACTACTCTCAAGAATTTATCAATCTACCAGAACTTATTCGAACTCAATAGTTCATCAATTTGCAGAAACCTTCAACACATCCACAATCCTTGATCATCATTGATCCCACACAATTCTCAGCTTCCCTCCTATAGATCAACCCATCTCCCTCTTTGCGACCGTATTGACTCTGGAACGACAATTGACTTGGTTTAGGCCGGAGTCCTACAAATTGATCTCTCGAATCTAAGCACTCCCATTGCAGTGCATCTGTGTGTGGTTAAGCAGTTTTCTCGGTTGAGGAGTGGACGAAACGCTCGTCTCTTCACTCCCCTAAAAACCAGCGAATCATTTTTCCCCATCTACAGTTTGGCGACCACAATGGGAGATTAATCTCTCGGTTGCAATCCCACATTCTCACAAAATGGTTGATTTTAGGTCAGGTTTAGTCACAAATCCTAACCCAAACAACGCTAGCACTAGCAACAATGATGGTGCTCAAGAAACTATTCATGCTTCCAACAATGGCGTTGGTGATGCCACTCCTCCACAAACCAACATTGGAGACAATCCTCTCTTCGGCCGGTCTCCCGAAGAAATCAGAGAAAACCCACCTACCATCGGTGATCTCATGAAGGTGCAAGAAACTCTTTCCAAGAATCAGATTGACATGGCTAACACTCAGAAGGAGCTGTGCAATTATATCAAAACTCCCACTAACAAGATGTCCGAGAAAGCTCAGAAGAAAGGAAAAGCCAAAGAAACATCTTCGACTGTTGATCCTGAAGTCACTCTGATCCATTTAGCAGATGATGGTGAGGTGCACAAAGTTGCAGATAACCCACCAACAAAAGAACCTGCAAGCTTCATCACTCGTGAGGACCTGGAATGCTTCATGAAGAATCGAGGAAAAGACAAAGCATTTGTTCATCATCATCAACCTCCATATCTTGCTGCTACACAAATAATTCCTTTCCCGAAGGCTACACTTCCCCAACGTTCACACAATACAACAGAACATGGAACGCTCAAGAACACGTCTCACGATTCCTTTAGGCACTAGGAGAGCACGGACACAATTATGTCGTCCGTCTAAAATAATTTTCGAAATCTCTGACAGGCCGAGCATACATATAGCACAAAAAAATTGTATATGGGAGCATCGCTACTTGGGAAGAAATGGTTAATGCCTTCTACAGGAAATACTTCTTCGTCTCAGCGCATATTACTCTCTCCGACTTAGGAAGAATGTCTCATAAGAGCAATAAGAATCCGAACGATTATGTGAAGAGGTTCAGAGTCCAAGCTTTGGATTGTCATAACCCGAATGTCACTGAACAACAACTGGTGGACTTGTGCATCAACAGAATAATCCCGGTCTACAGAGCCTTGCTGAAAAATCTCCGGTTCCATACTTTCTCAGAGCTTCATGAAGCAACCAAACGTTCAGCGACTACTGCTCCGACCTTACGGGAAAGAACATAAGCTACAAAAGTCAAGGAACCGGGAGAAACTCGAGGTAGTGTCAGATGCCTGATTAACAAGCAATATAATATCCAACCATTCATGAATGTTGCTGAAGGAAGGGAAAGGAAATCCGAAGGGCAGCAACATTATAGCGCATCTCCAACATCCCAAGCTCCTATGAAGGCGCATAGAAAAGATAACCAATCCTAAAATGCACAAACCTCGACTCGGCATCAACGAATGGTAAATGACCAAACGAGGACTCAAGATTCCATCTTCACATTGAAGAAGTGATCATGATACTGGAAGTATGGGTTCAAGATGATACAATCAAGTTGTTGTTCATCAGGAGAGAGATGAAAAAAATGGAGAATCCCAGACGTCTGTCCATCCCGGAAATACTCCTTGAACCTTCATCCACAGACAAGGAGATGTATGACTGGGGACTTTTCACCATAGTCTATCTCAAAGGAAATGAATTCAAGCGAGCGTTGGTCGGTGTTGGCATTGTTGTTAACATTATTCCTCTAAAGACTCTCAGAGCCGCAGGCATCACTCGACAAGAATCTACTTGTGATCCCATCTCAATCAGATACCTTGAAGGAACGCTCAGAAATACTTATGGCTACATCACTCTCAAAGTGAACATAAGTTAAACCTCGGAAGAAACCAAGCTTCACATAATCAGGAAGATCCAGGATATGACATGTTCTTCAGAAAAGCGTGGATCCACACTGAAAGGATGGCTACTGGAAAAGCACCTTTGGTTGCACATCTCTCAAACGAAGAAAGTTCTGATCCAGAATATTTGGCGGACATTCCATCATCATAGCACTTGGAGGAATTTCGAACTTTGATGGGGTTGAAGCAAGAACCTTCCAAAGATGCATAGACATTCATCAAGAGGTTCCACACTCATGCAAGTCTCATTCCTTCCATGTATACGTTATTTATTTCCTCACATGTTATCCTAGCATGGGGAATTCTTCTAGCAACTCTGCAAGACGTTATGAATGGTAGCTTCACCGCATTAGTATTTTACCAAGTGATTGAATTCAATATTTATTTAAATCGAGCATTGAGACATTCATTACTGAGATGATGTCCAAGCATGACAAAGATTATTTTGGGTGTTTCTCCATAGCCTTGCAGGAGTGCCCATGTGTTCTACAAATCTTGGATGCCTGCACAAGTATTGAATCCCACTATCGCAACGAAATAAATGCTGAATCAACAGAAGATGGCGATCAAACCTAAGACATTCGATGCTTAAGGGATATGACGCTTAAACGCTAAAGCATCTAGAAAGCCTTCAAATTGTACTCCCAATCAAAGAGTACACCTTCAATAATGGCGCATCTGGATTTAGCATAAATATCTCGACACACTGATCCAATACCAGCACGATCAAAGTGTAACTGAAATATAATCAATAAGTCTTCATTATCTTTATGACAAGACTTCTGAAGCAGATGCAACATGATTCATCCATCGATGGCACGAATTTCTTCAACATGAACTGGTGTAGATGGTGGATTTTCGACAAAGGATAAAATCGTAAACCCATAATTACACAAACCTCTGACTCAGCAATCATGCGTGAATATGGAGACACGGTTCTCTCATCGAATCCTCTGACGGAGAATACTTTCTCTCAGAGTGCATATAGATATGTAGTCTCACAGCTGGACAACGGCATATCTCATGAGTACTGAATACTTCAGTCATTATTTCTATCACGGGATTAACAACTCCCGAACAACTTGCTCTACTAGTATAAAGTCATAAATTAATCATTCCTAAATTCTTGGATTCATGCGCAGAATTTCTGAAAATATTCAAATATTTTCGCAGATATCTCATTACTCAAACCATGGTTCTTCCCAGCATAAGTCCATGGATTAGTAATAAATATTGGACGCACGTGCATCAGAGCTACCGCATGAGCAAGCCTTGTCTTAAACTTAAATTCTTGGATTCATCCGCAGAATTTCTGAAAATATTCAAATATTTTCGCAGATATTTCATTACACAAACCATGGTTCTTCCCAGCAGAAGTCCATGGATTAGTAATAAATATTGACGACGGCATCATAGCTACTGCACGAGCAAGCCCTCGCCTTAAACTTAAATTCTTGGATTCATCCGCAGAATTGCTGAAAATATTCAAATATTTTCGCAGATATTTCATTACGCAAACCATGGTTCTTCCTAGAAGTCCATGGATTAGTAATAAATATTGACGACGGGCATCGTGAGCTTTGCGCTCTGAGCAAGCCTTGTCTTAAACTTAAATTCTTGGATTCATCCGCATGAATTGCTGAAAATATTCAAATATTTTCGCAGATATTTCATTACGCAAACCATGGTTCTTCCCAGCAGAAGTCCATGGATTAGTAATAAATATTGGACACACGGGCATCAGATCTACCGCCTGAGCAAGCCTTGTCTTAAACTTAAATTCTTGGATTCATCCGAAGAATTGCTGAAAATATTCAAATATTTTCGCAGATATTTCATTACGCAAACCATGGTTTTTCCCAGCAGAAGTCCATGGATTAGTAATAAATATTGGACTCACGGGCATCAGAGCTACCGCCTGAGCAAGCCCTGTCTCAAACTTAAATTCTTGGATTCATCCGCAGAATTGCAGAAAATATTCAAATATTTTCGCAGATATTTCATTACGCAAACCATGGTTCTTCCCAGCAGAAGTCCATGGATTAGTAATAAATATTGTATGCACGGGCATCAGAGCTACTGCCTGAGCAAGCCTTGTCTTAAACTTAAATTCTTGGATTCATCCGCAGAATTGCTGAAAATATTCAAATATTTTCGCAGATATTTCATTACGCAAACCATGGTTCTTCCCAGCAGAAGTCCATGGATTAGTAATAAATATTGGACACACGGGCATCAGAGCTACCACCTGAGCAAGCCTTGTCTTAAACTTAAATTCTTGGATTCATCCACAGAATTGCTGAAAATATTCAAATATTTTCGCAGATATTTCATTATGCAAACCATGGTTATTCCCAGCAGAAGTCCATGGATTAGTAATAAATATTGGATGCACGAGCATCAGAGCTACCGCCTGAGCGAGTCCCTGTCTCAAACTTAAATTCTTGGATTCATCCGCAGAATTTCTGAAAATATTCAAATATTTTCGCAAATATTTCATTACGCAAACCATGGTTCCTCCCAGCAGAAGTCCATGGATTAGTAATAAATATTGGACGCACGGGCATCAGGGCTACCGCCTGAGCAATCCCTGTATCAAATGGTGCAATTGTATTCAACAATGATACATTAACAACCACCGCACGAGCGAGTATTTCAAAATACGATGAAATGATGAACCTATGCAAAATAGGACGAAAAATAACAAATAAATAAAAATTAACCAAGGCGCTGGGAGCATGGACCCACTGACCGGCCGACCGTGCCGTGGTCAATCCCACACCAGTCTCATATTTTTATCATATTTTTGTTGTTTTCTCCGAGTTTATGAAAACCTTTCATTTGAACGAATATCCTTTGTTTTGAGGAAACTCCTCAGTTTCATGGTGCTTCCTTCGCGCGGAGGAAATAATATAAAATTAGGGAAAAACGTGATAGGGCGTGACCATTGTCCAACTGGCCATGCCTTGGTCCCAGCAGGCCCACATCTCATGATTCTTCATTATTTTATTATTATTTCCCTAATTTCATGAAAACTCCATAATCTCATGATATTTCCTTCGTCCCATCAAAAATAATAAAAATTAGGGAACCCGTGTGCACGAGCCATGGCTAGTCGGCCAAACCCTAGATGGATCACACGTCCTACTCTTTTATTAGCATATTTTTCATGTTTTCATAATCCCATGGAAATTCCTTGATTTCATGATATTTCCTTCAAATTATGAAAATTCCTTCAAATCATGAAATAATGCATAAAATAGGGAAACGCACGGACCACCCACACGCTCACACGTCCCTTATTTTTATTGTTTATGATTTTTATGTTTCATGTCTCATGGAAACTCCTTGATTTCAACAAAACTCTTTAATTTTAGCAAAACTCCTTCGTTTTATCATATTAGGAAAAATAATATGGGACCGGCCATGGTTTTTAAAATCACACGATTCACGATTTGAATCGTGCGATTCGATTCAAATATTTTGAAATCGATTCACATCATGAAGGTGAATCGTTTCTTTCAAGAATCGGTTTTTTGACTCCGATTTTGACTTTTTTTGACCAAGTCAAACATGCTAAAGCTGGTGAAAAGCCAAAATTTAATGTTTGAAAAATTTAAGGGAGGTGAGATTCGAACCTAAAATCTCCTGGTTGTTGAGCGAACCCTTAGCCATTGTACCAGCTCGTTTGTTCGTATTAATATTTGACATGCTTTTAAGTTATTCTGTTTTTACATCAAAGATCATGACACAGTTAATTTATCTAGTTCAATGATTAATTTTAGACATGTATGTGATGATTTAATAATCACCCATGAATCTTAGATTCACGATTTAACATACGACTCGATTCTTAAAATAGAAAAACGATTCGATCCGCGATTTCACAACCTTGGGACCGGCCCCTTTGATTTTTCCTGAGTTTTACTCTCTTGCTGTTTTCGTCTCCCGAAAGAGATTAAAACCTAAATATTCCCGCGATAGGAGATAGAAAATTCTTTTCCGTACGGAATGGAGGGGCGGACCAGCAAAATCCGAGTCCGTATGAGAAATCTATGTTGATTCTACCAAAGGACGCTGATTAGGGTTTCAACCAATCTGGGAGTGCTCAAACGATCAACATTTGATCCCGTGACCACTCAAGGTCGGTTTGTTCGGTCCCTCACCTCTTCATAATTCCTCCACTTTTCATTATTTTCCTTCATCCGATGAAGTTTTGACGGTTTTATCAGAAAACCTTAATTTTGTCATATTTTCTCAAATGGTCGCTCAAACGAGCACCAGAAAATATCAAAATTCTCAGAACTGAGACACGGACGTCTCAACGATGAAAGCATGTTACCTTGAATGACCAGGGTTGGATTTGTGGCTCGCAATCAGCCAGTTCCACGTGTTTCTCACAATCTGACCTAATTTGCACAATTGCACGTATTAGGTCCAAAACTCTCCAAACAATTTCGAAATTTGACGGAGCGATCATCATTTGATCTCGTGACCACCCAGGGCTGGTTTCACAACCCCTTGGTCGGTCCCTCATGTTTTAATAATAATTAATTAGATTCTATCACCTAATGTTGAACCCGATGAAATTCGGTAAATGATTAAACCAAACATTTAATCATTCTTTCAACAACTCACCAACTCTTCAAAGAGGTCTTGGATTTTGCTCACGTGAGCATATGAGAATTTCATGGTCGATCCACGGTCCCATGAAGCCGGTACTCCTTCATTCTATGTTTAATTTCAAATAAATCATCAATTGGTCATCAATTGATCAAATTAGGGTTTCTGAATCCAAGGATCATGATTCCAGATTCAAACACTAATAATTTCACACTGATCTCATGTTTAATATTCTTATTAATTATGCTCGGTTCAACTACCAGCGCTTTAATTAATATTTTATTTTGGTCACGCTACCAATATTTCATCAGACGAGCAACACTTGCTCAGATGAGCAATATTTACTCAAATTAACGAATATTGGAACTATTAATATTAAATAAATTAGCGAGCAACATTTTCTCTCCTCAATGTGAGGATCCTATTACTGTCTCAGCAGACACGTTCGATTCATGAGTTGCAGAACATTTTACAAAATCATGTTTAACTCAGCAAATACGTGGACTCATCGTCCCACGAAGTCATGAAATCAGCAACTGACTTAATTAACCATGAGACATCAATCGTGTCACTTAGGGGGATATCAACTAGGGTTTTGGTTTGGCGGTCTACGGCACGTGTGTTCAAACACACGATGAAATGTGAGCAAGTCGTGCAATCAGTTGAGGGAGTTAGCGAAGTAGTGGGTGGAAAATCAACCAAGTATCTGCACGATGAGCGCACTTGGTTTCGAGAATTATTTCCATCTCTCCACTCCTTCACTCCATCAACTGTCACACTTCATGGGATCATGGTGTTTTTAACTCCGGCATTATATAATGTCCTTGAATCCTGATTGAAAAGGACAACATTCGAAGAGTTCCCAAACATTCGAAGAACAATCGTCTGAACGACCAATTTCTCAACAAAGTTCATACAGACGCTCATTCGTCTACACGAACTCACAGAAATTACTCTCAATCAGGCAATATTCAATCATTCAAAGCAGTATACGGAAATCATAACACACCTACAATCTCAGATCACCATTGATCTCACACATTTCTCAGCTTCCTTCCTATAGATCAACCCATCCTCTCTTGTGACCGAATTTACTCTGGAACGGCCATTGTCTTGGTTTAGGCCGGAGTACTACAGATTGGTCTCTCGAACTAAAAAGAACCCCCTTTATAGCGGTGCATCTGTGTGAGGTTGAACATTTCGCTTGGTTCAAGGAATCTCCTCCGCACGGTCGTCCTCAATTCCGCAAAAACCAGCAGATCATTTTTCCCCATCTACAACTGGGGACTTGATCTTATTGAATAAGATTCAAGACATAGAAAGTCATTGCAACCTGATGTGATTCCATGAAACTTCATCAACGGGACCTCTCTACATCATAATCCCCTTCACAACTGATGAACTTCCTCTCTTCGCCAATCATGAAGATCATTATTGCTATCTACTGCAATAACGTCGATTCACTGACAAAGACAGTTCACAGTAAATTCATATTTTTCAGGGGAATTTGGGTTGTGCTCCCAGTATACCTACACCTTAGGGATTCTCAAACTACCAACGAGTTCGTGAATGTAAAGTCTCACTGGATGGAGGAGCAAAGGCTATGTCAATAAATCATGGTTCTAAACTTTTCAGTCTCTGAAGAAACTCTGACCATAATATCGGCGTCAACAAGGATATATTGAGGAATTTCATTCATGGTCTCAGCATCAATAAGAATGTTTGGAGAAAATTCAATCATGATCTCAGCATCAACGCCGGTCTCAGGAGCAACATCTTCATGACAGAGCTTCATCAACTAACCATTCTTTGAAGCATTGCTTGATGAAACAGACTTATTCAAGCATTAATAATTCATGTCAAGATGTGTAGACATGAAAATATGTTCACATTAAAGTCTTCCCAAAGCTCGCACGACTGGTGGGCACAATCCGTAGTCTTTTACAAGATGTTCTCATCGCCTCTACAAAGGAGATACAACACACTTCAAGCCATGGTTTACGAAAACATCCCTATGGGTGAGCAATGCTTCCTTAACGAAATATGTTCGCCTATGTCTCTTCCACAACATACCAAAAGGGCACATCAATCGGACATACGAGCTGAAATATACGCCCTTTACCATCAGGTCTACGAAATCTGAAAACTTTATACGGGATTACAAATTACAAATGTGCACGCTTCGTTGGCTGAACTCTATAAATCCAAATTGAGTGATTCTTTCTCATGTGATAACTCAGTCTGTTAGCTTCAAAAATTGGGGTCAAACATCGAATTCCGACGTCGTATGAGGTTCCTACAGCTTCCAGAGCGTACAACATGCAAGCAGCAATTCTTAGATGGGATTCATAACTTCCACAGTCGATCGGTGTCCACCAGGTATTTCCACTAAGTAATTCATCAAGGCACCTCCAACTTCGACCATCTAGGTTTTTACATCAATTTTCTACCTGGGTTCTCTATCCAAGTCTTGCCTGAAGAAGAGAAAACGAAAAGGAGAGATTTAACAAAATACTGGGGACTGACGGTCCAATGATCATGATGATCAGTTTCACAGTCCAAGACTTGTGGCACCAGACTCTCTTGTGATAATCATTCATCATAAAATAAATTCTAGCATCAGGACATGAACCATGGTTATTACACCACCCCTCTTGAGAGCAGCCTCAGTTATGGTTCCGTGGCCAGGGTTTCAGAAGTGATGTTTCCACGACTGACAGAAACAAGATGGCTGCAAGCACCATGCTCATGTATCAATCAAGGGGTCCTGATCTTAAATGAATCAATGGCATTTAAATCCTTCACCAACTGTTCAAGATACAAGCGAATGGTCTAAAGACACAACATGGGTGTTTTACAACAAGCTCGTCTGAGATGATTTTACACTGTCATGCACAAAGTAGTGAGCTGGGAGAAGTTTGTGATGAATCCAGGGGTAGATTATATATCATTCTCTTTGTATGGATGTCCTATACAACATATCCAAAATTCACAACAATTGAAGAAACGACCGAAGAGTTGTGGACAAAACATTGGACCACATGCCAGTTGAAAATTTTCTGAAGGTCTCTTGGAAGTTTACTGTTTCATCGATTTTGACCCTAAAACATGCTCAAAACTTAAAAGTATTCTTAAATAAAGCTTGGAAATTTCCTGGACATAATGATACATGGGTATATCACGAAATTCTGACATAGGGTGAAGATTTTATGGCATTTTTGCTAAAGGCTGAGTTCTGAATTTTTTGGTGACGTATTTCGGTAAAAGTTTTCACTTATTCATGAGAATCTTCATTCATTCATCAAAAAATAAGCAATTTTATACTTCTATGAAGAAAATATATGATGATTACTTACTTTGGTAGTCCCTAAAGTGCTCAAAGGACCAGAATTGCCAATATCACCATTGGAAACATCATTGCTTTTACTCGGTTTCGAAATCCGGGGTTTTCTTCTCCAAAGACGAATGGGAATCTTCAGTACTCCCTCATTCCATGGAAATATCCTCCTAAATACATCAATAAAAATTAGTCGTATTTCATTCAAGGAGTGCCATAAACGATTATACGAAGAGGTACTTACATCGAATTCTTCTTTGGTGCTCGATTCAGAAATTATTTGTTCATCAACAACAAATTAAAGACCGTCAAGGCTCGATGGAGCAAAAGTTCTGAAACGAAGTAACAAACATTGGTTTCATGATCCTAATTGCACGGACAAGAAAAATTCATGATATAAAGAGCGCTAACAACTCACCAAAGAGACAGCCGGGGACTTTACAGTGGTCGATATCATTATATGATCCTTATTTCTGGATTCTCCACTCCGAAGACTAACTGCTATTTCTGGGTAATCCACAACAATCGAAAAAGGACCCATTTGTCGAGTTGCTCTCGATGTTATATTCCTCCATCAGAGATTTCCCGTGCATTACTAATACTAAGTAATCAGGAGTACAACTCAGTGTGAAGGATCTCTCACCATTACTCAGAGGTCCTAGAAGCACCATTTTTTGAAGCTGCATCTGTAAAAATATCATCTCTGGAAGTATCATTATGGGAACCAGTCATTATTGAAAAGTTGTTGTGACGTACAGACAACGTTCCTACTTCAGTATATTATCCGTAGATTCATATTTCATCAAACCAGTAAAGCACAACAAAAAATAGGATGCTCACATCAGCATCTACAAAAATGGTAACTCTCAACTCTTACCTATTTACGGTTTCACGAACATAGTGATAATAACGTAAAACTTCAAAAAACTTGCTCGCTCCTTCAATCCTGCAAAGACGAGCAACACCCATTACTTAAAATTCTGACACCTGACTTTTCACGAAATTATGAATAATTCACATAACCCTTCATGGGAACATTCACTGATTTCTACCATGTGTGCATACACTATGAAATCACGAAATTCACGATTTTTTTTTTCTTTTTTAACAATTGTTTAAAATCATTTTGCAAAATCTTTCATAAAATAGTGAACAACCCAAGTAACTCTTTACTGTGTGAACGATTTTTCAAAATTTGGACAGACGTCCATTCTACAATTGTGAAAACTCACATACATACATTATTTTACCATGAATACTTTTCTACTCTCAACAGTTTTTCAAAATCAAAACATTATTTGAAAATATATGTATATATTTTTCTCCCTCTCGCGAGCATCCGAGAGTCTTTCAGTTTTGTGAAAATTCGCATATTCATGTGTTAAAATTTTGATTTTCATGAAGCCCCATAAACAAAAATTTATCTACTGTAATAACTAAATCATGTATATTCAAGGATTCATGTATCTCTATCATATTAGGGATTATAGCTCGAACGAACGGGCATATCTTTTCTAAAACAAATTTTCATGAAACTTACGCATACATGCACACTTTTGAACAACTCATGAACAACTGAACTTTAAAAACAAATTTAGGGCTTCTTCCCTTTTATATCAATTTTATTTCCAAAACCTAATAAAACATGGGTTTCCTTTTTGGGCTCGGGCCTGTAAATTCTAAACTGACCAAAAAATAAGCCTCCGGGCGTTCAAATCAGCAGTGTTTCATCTTTCCGTACTCACGAGATGACACTCTACCTTGCTATTAGGATCCTCACTCAAATATTTGCCCGTACGTGACACCATTACAGCAAACCGAGGATTCTGAACATACCTTTGTAGACTGAGTTCAACCACCGATCTCATCAATTGAAAATCACCATTCATTGTATTAATACGGAACACGACTGTTCCTCCCTAAGCATGGGACTTAATGTTGATGGTGGATTTTCAACAAAAGGTAAAACCATAAAATCATGAGGCATTTTTTGACACGGCTTTCAGGCATGCAACGATTCATATTTTACGAAGCCATGATGAATATGTTTTCGAAGAGCCACACTAGCTGAGCGATTCAATCCCTTGGAATTTCATCATGCCCTCTATGCATAATAACATAATTGGGAGGTTCTCCGTAGATTGAGAGCTTAACGCCTTCAGGACGTCGGTGACATTCATTGTTCCCTGACTGTAGGAGAGCGACCCCTCTCCACATATAAGAATAGTTGGGCGGCGGACGCCTTCAAAACGTCGGTAACACTCACCGTTCCCTGCCTATGTGGAGATACCGTGCATAGATTCAGGCGGTTCTCCGTAGATTGAGAGCAGTAACGCCTTCAGGTCGTAAACAACACCCGTGACTCCCTGACTATGCACCATTCAGAATGGATGTGACACTTTAACTAGCTAATATCTTTTCTGTATTAGATTAATTCTACCATGACATTCACCATTGAATTCCCAGAATGATCTATTATTGCTCCTATTCCATGGTCGAATCCACGGCCTGGTCCCATGGGATGGAAATAACAATTGCTCCTATTCCATGGTCGAATCCACGGCCTGATCCCATGGGATGACAATAACAATTGCTCCTATTCCATGGTCGAATCCACGACCTGATCCCATGGAATGGCAATAATAATTGTTCTGATTCCATGATCAAATCTACAATTTGATCTCGCGGAATGGTGATAAACCACTATATTATCTCATTATTCCAATTTCATCATCGAATCTACGACTTGATCTCATGGAATGGTAATAGATAATTTTATTACTCTGATTCTATGGTCGAATCCGTGATCCCATGGAATAGTAATTTATGTTTTATTATTCTGAGTTCAAGGTCGAATCCACAGCTGATCCTATAAATTGATAATAAATAACTACTCATTTTGTTGTTCCATTTCATGAATTATTATACACTGAGTTTCATGAATTAGCAATAAATACTCAACCATCGGGCATCTGGATCATCACTGAAGAAGCCCCACAAAAATGGTATAAGTGTACTCGCCAATGATGCACGACTGAGCACCCGGATGCACAAACAAGCATCAAAAAATATGGACAGATGAGGAATCCTACGCAAAATATGAGAAAGCAACAAATAATAATAAAATAATAAGAGGCTCCCAGGGGCCGGGCGCATGATGCGCATCGTTTACTGATGGGTATTTTCAATGATGTTATAGTAAAAAGGTTCGTTGAGACTTGTGAAGGAAGATTTTTTTAGACTTTAATTTTTTATAAATAAAACAAACTCAAAACTAAAAGTGTTGCGAGAATTATGGAGAGACTTGGGCTAGGATTCCGCTATTTTCCAATTCCAAAGTGATATTAATTACAATAATGCAATTTCACATGTTCAATTTGATTCTCAAATATTGCAAAAGTAGATTTTTTAGAAACAACAAATGTTAATCCAAAGCATGGGATATCAAAACCATAGGCTAAGCATATTCCATCAATAGAAAATACAATTGTTTAACAAAAATCATAAAATCTATTTTCAATATAGGCAAATAATCATAATAAAAATTGCACAAATTAAATAATTAAAAATTACCACTTTTTCATTGACAAGAGAGCTTCCTCCGTCGCCCCAGAGGATGGGTCTAGCACATCATGTTGGAAAGACGCTCAAATTGATTTTTCATTGCTCACAATATGCTTACAAGATGAATAGAGTGAAAATAAATTGAAAATCGGGTGTTTGCAACGTTTATAAATGTTGCAAAACACTGTTACAAAGAACGATAGCAGGTGTCGCCATCGGTTCTCAGAGCGTTGCGACCCTAGCTTCCAGTCGTTGACACTATTTAAGAACGACGGTTTTTGGCCGTCTGTTCTTCGTGTTCTTCAGTTAAACACCAGCAGAAAAATATCATGTAACTTAATGATTCTTCACTCTGCTCTCTGCCCAAAACCTCTGTTCCCGTTCTACGGCTCCTCTACACCTTATATAGCATCACATGCAAGAGAATCCTCCCTCATAACTCCGAGTATTCTCAAAAATCTTCTCATGCAGTCGCGGGATATAATTCTCAAAATTAACACCTTCACGCGTCTGCCAGCAATCTAAACCCTCCAAACACGCTTCCAACTCATCAAATATTTGGTCAACACGCTCAGGCCACAATAAGTCTTCCCGGAATAACAAGAAATCCCGAGAAAAACTTCACCGTATATATAGTTCCCTGTTTTCTTCTCGTGGAATTTCCAGCCAAATATACCCAATTATAACGCCCATACCACGCCTGTTTAGTCCATAGGAAGATACCCAATGATTTTCAGCCTTTGAATCTCCTTCTAGCACGCCCAAAATTCCAACCCTAATTCAGCCATTTGAGAATCGTTTTTCCCGCCAAAACAAAAAAATTGAAATGATGAAGATGGGTGCGATGGATAAATGGGCTATATATAGCCGTGGGTGCTGAGGACGAAATTGGGCTACACATAGCCATGGATGCCCCTTATCCAAAGTGGGAGTCCGAATAGCATATGTCCTCCCAGGGTGTTCTGAGCAACTTTTCGAGACGAATTTTCCAACAACCTTTCAAAAAATACCT
Organism: Papaver bracteatum; assembly: GCA_023529315.1. Taxonomy (NCBI): domain Eukaryota; kingdom Viridiplantae; phylum Streptophyta; class Magnoliopsida; order Ranunculales; family Papaveraceae; genus Papaver; species Papaver bracteatum. The sequence goes on along the minus strand of JAJJWX010001826.1, from coordinate 1,272,704 downwards.
ACAAACACACAAAACACCATAATAAGGACAAAAATGAGTACTAACAATACGAAACATTGAGGACAAATTAGACACATAAATGCATCTATCAAATACCCCCAAACTTATTATTTGCTAGTCCTCGAGAAAAACTAAAAAAACAAAATTCTAACTCACTAGGAGGCCCCAGTGACCGAGTTAATCTCAGGAGGGTTTACCAGAGGTGTACCCACAAAACCTTGACTTCTAATTGGTCACCAGTATCCAAAGAGCTATGAGGACATACATATTCTCAACCTATCGCCAAGTAACCAGAATTCCAGAGAAATTAAAGGTGCCAGCTCTAAAGCTGACTCAAGTAAAGGGGAGACACATCCGCAACACTGCTAGATAAAGAGATATCCGCTACACAGCTAGATAAACATTATAAGATGCATCCGCTGATTTACAACTAGATAAGATTAGGAGAGAGAAAAAGATGAGAGGGACATCTGCTACACATCTGGACTAATTATGTGTGATGAGTTAAACCAGTGCTAGAAAGATCTTGTGCCAAATTGAAAGCGGACTAACAAAGCAACCAAATGTATCTTTCTTCGACTCTCTCATAGTGCTCAGTAGAAACAACGTATTCTTCGGCTTCAACTATTGATGATAAATTCTTGAACCTCGTAGAACCTTGATAATTAACTCTTCGGTTTGATTTCTCACTTGAAACCTCCTTATAGATTTCTACTTTCCTATGGCCTTATTGAACAAAATTTAAACTTCTTTCTTATTTATTTTTTTTATTTTTTTTTAAAACCGGAGAATAACAAGACAAAAATTTACATGGACATCACAGAAAGACTTTAACACTTGGATCTTCGCAACTTGTAACGTCTTAGTATCATGAACTTCAATAAATTATATCGTGTTTTTTTTTTTTTTAGCTTCTTGTAACCCTTGATTATGAATTCTGATTTTCTATTGTTGCTTCTAAACCTTAAATGTCTTCCACTTTCTTCATAAATTTTGATGTCGCTCCGATTGTTGTTGATGATAAGATTCTACTGAAAGAGTGTCGTAATCCAGTAACTAAGACTACATTGTGAGGTTTCTTTGTCTTTCTGGCATTTCCTGACCTACTTTCCTTTCCATCATGGATGGTTAGGTCCATCATGGTTACCCTCTAAAAGGAACAAGTTCTCTCCTGAATTTCAAGGATCTCAATGTATTTTTCTCTAATATCTCAAAAGGTTGTTATCCCTAGCATTCAAATTTCTATATTTTCGGTGAGAAACAGTATGTAAACTTAGCTAACCGGATACTATGTGATGCTAGAAGTTTCTCCCTTACCCCCAAACTTAAATCTAACATTGTCCTCAATGTTCTAAAGATAGAAACTGTTTCCACTTGAGGGAAAAGAAATAAGGAAGGATATTATCGTATGCATGAGCGTGGGTTCCTTCCATAAAATGCTAAATTTAAAGTCTTTAGCTAGACATCAAATACCTCAAAAGGATTGTCACCTTCCAAAGTTATATACTAATAGCCGAAATAGCTGCGGGTCCTCAGAACCAAATAGAGCAGACACAAATGAAACACTACCATTTTGGATTAGAAAAATGAGCGGATGGAGCATAACTTGATCTAGGGATTTTATCAAGGAAACTAGATTTATATGGGGTACCTCTTTGGGATCTATATAAGTGTCTAAGGAAACAGGTTCAACCGAATGACATGTCTCTAAGATCCGGGATTCTCCATGGACAGTATCTAGAGGATCGGGTAGCAGAGTTTGAAGAAACTCAAGTAGTATCTTAGATGCACAAAGCTCGAGTCCCAAGTTAGGGACTTCAATTAGGGATACATGACGATCACTAGAGTTATCATTACCCCCAAACTTGGGGTGAACAGTATCCTCAAATGGACCAAAATCTATGGGATGGATTCTAGGGTCCATAAAGTCAGCATAAAAACTAGCTTCTTTGGGAGACTGGTCATCTAAACGAACAAAATCATCATATAATGGATTATCAAAGTAAATCTCTAATATAGGCTCATCAACTAAGGTGTTTGTAATGGTTACCTCCTCCGAATCACTTAAAGGTTCATCAAATAATGGATTATCAAACATAGTGCAGGCTAAAGGATCATGAATTAGAATGCTAATCATGTTCACCACTTCGAAATAATCCATCTCATAAGACTTAATGACATTAAATACATTTAGCTCAATAGTCATATTACCAAAAGATATGTTAATAAGTCCGGTTCTACAATTGATGACAGCATTAGGTGTGGCTAAGAATGGGCGACCTAAAATCACTGGGATTTGAGCACTTGGGTCCTGAACAGGCTGGGTATCTAGAACAACAAAATCCACTGGGTATATGAACCTATCAACCTCAATAAGAACATCTTCTATGACACCACGAGGCACTTTGACATACCTATCATCTAATTGTAGTGTAATTTTAGTCGGTTTCAACTTACCAAGACCTAGCTGGGTGTATACATGATACGGGAGTAAGTTAACACTATATCCTAAGTCAAGTAAAGCTTTATCGACCATGTGATTACCAATCGCACAAGAAATGGTGGGGCATCTAATGGTATTTATCAATGATGTTGTAGTAGTAAGGTTCTTTTGAAACTTGTGAAAGCAAATTTTTTAGACTTAATTTTTAAAGCAAAAAGAAGACAAACTCAAAATAAAGTTTTGTAAAAATTATGGAGAGGCTGGGGCTAGGATTCCACCATTGGTCGATATTAGTGATTTAATAAAATAATAATTATGCAACTCAACATTCAAATTGATTCTAATAGTATTGCCTAGACTTGTAGATTTTCAAGAGAATAGATGTTAATCCAAGCATAGAATATCAAAACCCTAAAGCAAGCATATTCTATCAAGAGAAAATACACCTAACTAATCAAAATCATATAATCAATTTTTAGTTCAATGCAAAATAATCATAATAGAGTTGATGTAATTAATTAAATATAGAAATATATCACTTTTACCGAAACAACGGCTTCCTCCATCGCCCCAAGGATTAGGTTTAGCTCATCATGTTGTTGGAACACTCAAAATATGATTTCATTGCTCGAATAGGTGTTTACAAGATGAAAAGGTGAGAAAATAATGTAAACTGGGTGTTTGCAACGTTTATAGGTGTTGCAAACACTGTTACAAAAATACGATATTTCAAAAGTGCTTCTGTTACGGTTCCTGCGACCCACAATTAAGCGTCTCAAACACTGTTGATAAACGACAGTCTTTGAGAGTCTGTTCTTCGCGATCTTGGTGTTCTTCAGCAGCAGAAAAATATTTTCTGCAACTTCGATTTCTCACTCTGTAAAGCTCTGTAACTCTCCCAATCTCCCCGTATCCATTCTACTCAACCCCATAAGCCTATTTATACTCAACATCCTCAAAATCTCACGCAATAACTTCATGAAATTCTCCATTATTCTTCACGGCCTGTTTTAGGAAACAATTAGATTTTTGATCTCTCCACGCGTTCTGAAGCTGTAAAATTGACATAATAAGATCCTTCACGCTCTGAGTAGTTGATACATCCCCTCAAACACGTGCAAAACCCTGTGCTGCTCGTGAAATCCCGTGAATATCTTTTCCGAACATGTTCCGGCCACAAATCCCTGTTTTCTTCACATACGGTTATCTAGCCAAATTGGGTCGAATCCAACACCTGAATCAGTCCTGTCTAGTCCATAGGAACGTATCCAAAGAATTTCAGCCCTTTAGTCTCCCTAAAACATGCCCAAATTGCTAACCCTAATTCTGTCGGCGGCACTCCATTTTTCCCGCCTATTTTCTGTTCAAATGAAGAAGATGAAGGAGGTGCCCTTATCCAAAGTGAGGGTGCCTTTAGCAATTTTCCCGGGTGCCTTGAGCAACTTTTCCTGGGGTGTCCTGGGGGTGCCCTGAGTAATTTTCTAGGTGCCTTTAGTAATACTTCCGGGGGTCCAAATAGCACTTTTCGAGCAACTTTTTCCACACAAGTGTGTTTCTCCAATAACGCCTACACAAACACAAAAACACCATAATAAGTGCGATAATCGAGTACTAACAATAGAGACAATGAGGACAAATTAGACACAAAAATGTGTCTATCAAATACCCCAAAACTTATTATTTGCTAGTCCTCGAGCAAAATTAATAAAAAAATAAAACCGAGTTAATCTCGGGAGGGTTTACCAGAGGTGTACCCACAAAACCATGACTTCTAATTGGTCACAAGTATCCAAAGAGCTATGAGGACATACAAATTCTCAACCTATCTCCAAGTAACTAGAATGCCAAAGAAAAGGTGCCATCTCTACAACTGACTAAAGAAAAGGGGAGACACATCCGCAACACTACTAGATAAAGAGATATCCGCTACATAGCTAGATAAACATTGTAAGATACGTCCGCTGATTTACAGCTGGATAATATTAGGAGAGAGGTAAAAAATGAGAGGGACATCTGCTACACAGCTGGACTAATTACGTGTGATGAGTTAAACCAGTGCTAGAAAGATCTTGTGCCAGATTGAAAGCGGACTAACAAAGCAACCAAATGCATCTCTCTTCGACTCTCTCATAGTGCTTAGTAGAAAAAACGTCTTCTTCAGTCTTCAACTGTTGATGATAAATTCTCGAACCTCATGGAACCTTGACAATTAACTCTCCTCTTCGATTCCTCTCTTGAAACTTCCTTATAGATTTTTATTTCCTTATGGCCTTATTGAACAAAATTTAAACTTTATAATTTTTCATTTTTTCATTTTTTTTTTTCATGTAGAGTAAAAACAAGACAAAAATTTACATGTCCATCACAGAAGGAATTTAACACTTGGATCTTTTCAACTTGTAATGTCTTAGTATCATGAATTTCAACAACTTATATCGTTTGATTTTTCTTGCTCTTATAACTTCTTGTAACTAGTCTTCAACTTTGATTTTTGAATTATTCTTTTATATTGTTGCTTCTAGACCTTAAACATCTTCAACTTTTCATAGATTTTGATGTCGCTCCATTTGTTGATGATGATAAGTTTCTACTGAGAGAGAGTTGTAATCCAGTAGTTAAGACTACATTGTGAGGTTGCTTTGTCTTTCTGGTATTTCCTGACCTACTTGCCTTTCCATCATGGATGGTTAGGTCCATCATGGTTACCCTCTAAAAGGAACAAGTTCTCTCCTGAATTTCAAGGATCTCAATGTATTTTTCTCTAATGTCTCAATAGGTTGTTATCCCTAGCATTCCAATTTGTATCTTTTCGGTGAGAAACAGTATGTAAACTTAGCTAACCGAATACCATGCAACGCTAGAAGTTTCAAAAGTGCAACTAAAAAGTTTTTCCTCACCCCCAAACTTAAATCTAACATTGTCCTCAATGTTCTAAAGATGAAATTAAAAACATGAACAAGGAGAAACTATTACCACTCGAAGAAAAGAGTAAGGAAAGATATTACCGTGTTGCAAGAATATTGGGTTACCTCCCAAGAAGTGCTAAGTTTAAAGTCTTCAGCCGGACATCAAATACCTCAAAAAGGATATTCACCTTCCAAAGTCATACACCAATAGCCGAAATAGTTGTGGGTCCATAAGACCAAATAGAGCTAACACCAAAATCAGGCAACTGCACTGGTTCAGAAAGATGAATAAAAGGAGTACATCCTCATCTAAGGTTTCTGTCAAGACAACTGGGTTTATATGGGGAAAAATATGAAGCTTCATATGTGTGTCTTGATAAAAAGATTCATCTGAAATATTGGCCTCTAATACCTGGGTCACTTCCTGGACAGTATCAGGAGGATCGGGCTGTGGAGTCTGAATAGACTCAAGTAAAATCTCAGACGCACAAGGCTCGAGTCCCAAGTTAGGGACATCAATTAGGGATATGTGACGATCACAAGAACCATCACTACCCCCAAACTTATGGTTTTCACTACTCACAGACAAACCTCTAACTATTGCTTGTATTTCTGGATCCTCGGAGTCCCTAAAGTACTCAAGAGCTTCTTCTAGTTCTCTACCCCCAAACTTAGGTTCATCATTACTCTTAGAAAGACCTAACACTATTGCCTGGATTTCTGGGTCCGTAGAGTCTTTAAAATACTCAAGAGATTCTTCTAAAGATTGATCACACATTTGGTCTAAGAGAATGGTTTCCTCAAATTCATCTAAAGAATCTCCTAGTAGAGTATCATCCCAATTATCCTGAACTAAAGTGATAATCATATTCACTTCTTCTAAATCATCATTTTCAGAAGGTTTTATAGTAACATTAAAGACATTTAGTTCAGTGGTCATATTACCAAAGGATATGTTCATAAGCCCGGTCCTACAATTGATGACAACGTTAGATGTGGCTAAAAATGGGCGACCTAAAATCACCGGGATTTGAGCACTTGGGTCCTGAACAGGCTGTGTGTCTAGAACAACAAAATCCACTGGATAAATAAACTTATAAAACTCAATTAGAACATCCTCTATGACACCAAGAGGTACTTTAACAGACCTATCAGCTAATTGAAGTGTCATTTTAGTCGGTTTCAACCTACCAAGACCTAGTTGGGTATAAACATGATATGGAAGTAAGTTAACACTAGATCCTAAGTCAAGTAATGCCTTATCGACCATGTGCTTACCAATTGCACAAGATATGGTGGGGAATCCAGGGTCCTTATACTTAGGGGGTGTTTGGTTCAGAAGAATGGAACTTACTTGACCAACTAAAAAGGCTTTCTTTTGGACATTAAGCTTACGCTTTCGTGTACAAAGATCTTTAAGGAACTTGGCATAAGCAGGCATCTACCTAATTGCTTCTAATAATGGAATGTTAATGTTCACCTGCTTAAATGTCTCCATTATCTCGTTGAAAGTCGACTCCTTCTTTGTTGGGGCTAATAACTTTGGATATGGGGCTCTAGGCACAAAGGTAGTCCTATCAGGAATTTCTTGGGACTCCTTAGGAATTGTTTCAGTTTCCTCATCTATGGGTTCCTCTTGGGAAGTAGAAGGTGGAACTATAGTGTTTCCACTAGGCATGGCTACCTTATTGTCTACCGTTTTACCGCTCCTAAGGGTTGTTATCGAATTCACATGGTTTGATGGTCTTTCGCCTACTTGATGAACTCCTCTAGGATTGGGCTGAGTTTGACTAGAAAACTTACCTTTTTCCCTCAAAGACTCATTTATCTCACTAACCTGGGTTTTCAACTCGGAAATAGCCTGAGAGTTAGCATAACCTATACTCTTACTTTCTTCTATCCCTTGCGCAACCATTTGGTTGATCTTTTCAGAGCTTTTAATGAACGAGGCGAGAGTCTCTTCTAAACTTGTGATATTTTTATCCGAAAGGTTCTGAAATTGGGGTTGACCTGAAGAGTCCTTAGCATAACCAAAACCTGGGGGAGGATGAGAATTACTAGACTGACCTTGATTCTGGCCTTTAGACCAAGAAAAATTAGGATGGTTTCTCCAACCAGGATTATAGGTCTATGAGTATGGGTCAATCTTCTGATGGTTCTCAAACCTAGCATTGTTATAAATAGCATGGGCTTGTTCTTCACTAACGTGACCTTCCCAAAACGAGCTATTGGGTTCTATTCCACAACTAGAGACTTGAGAGGCTCTAATTCTATCATTAGGTTCAACAAGGGACCTATTTTTAGATTGACCCATTTCCAAAGCTTCTAGCCTTCTAGATAAAGAAGCGAACTTAGCATCTGACCCAAAGCTTGTATCGACCGTATTGGTGTTATTTCTATAGACCAAGAGTCTTTTAGGGGGTTCAACACAAGACTCCCATTGTTGGGATTTTTCAGCTACATCTTCTAAGAAGGAAAGTGCATCATCAACGCTTTTACTCGTGAATAAACCAGCACTCATACACTCGACCATGGCTTTGGTCGAATAGTCTAAACCTTCATACAAAATTTCAACTAGTTTCATTTTTTCGAACCCATGGTGAGGACATTGCGACAAAATATCATTAAATCTCTCTAAAAATCTATAAAGGGATTCTCTTTCTTGTTGCATACTGGAACTAATTTTCTGCCTAAAAGATGCGGTTTTATGCTTAGGAAACCACTTTAAGTAGAAAGCAGCGGTAAGTTGGTCCCATGTTTCTATAGACCCAGATGGTAGGTTATTCAGCCAGGACTTGGCTTTATCCCTTAAGGAAAAGGGGAACATCCTAAGTTTCAAGACTTCATCAGTAAGGTCCTTAATATTAATTGTTCCACATATTTCGTCAAAGTCCCTAATGTGAAAGTAAGGGTTTTCATCATCTTTTCCTAAGAATATAGGGATCATCTGAAGAATACCAGGATTCAACTCATAACTAGCCGTAGAGGCTGGCAATTTAATGCACGATGCTCGGTTGGTCCTAGTTGGGTACATGTAGTCTTTCAAAATAGCCATTGATGGCACAACTGAAGTACTATCCTCACGAAGAGACAGATTCACAAAAGAAGAGTCTTCGAGCTCCCCGCCTTCACAAGAAGAACTACTAGGTTTTTCACTAATCAAACGACCTAGAGTGTCTCTTTTCCAAGCCCGTTCTCTAATGACCTCGGGCATACACTAGAAAAACAAAAACAAAATAAAAAGAAAAAGAAAAATCCTAAAAGGAAGGGAGGTTCTAAGAAAACACAAAGCAGACTGACTCCACCAAATCAAACCTAGATATTTTTAGCAAACAAAAAGCATGATGGCTCCACTTAGATTGTTTTCTAGACCAGCTTCTAATCCTTCGAAAGGGAATTCGTTACAATATGAGAAAACCCCTCTAGAATCAATCCGCATTTAAGTAAGTTGAATAGAGGCGAGGGAAGCTGTTGTAGCTTTGATACCCAAGGCCTCACCGCATTACAAGGCGGCGCATTCACGCATTCAACTCACAGAAACCATCATGAACTTCGAAGAATGCTCAAAAGAGTAACCAATATTTTTCGAACGAGTTTCCTATTAAGCTCGTTACCCTATCGGTCTCGTTCTATTCCAAATTTTAAGCTTAGGTTCGCGTTTGGTTTTGTTTTCCTAAGGCGGGAAAGAAGAGAACGGTGATGAAATCCGAACCCTTATCTTGTATGTCCAATCCTTGCCATTTACTAGGAATTTAAAACAGCCGTTTTCAGTTCAACATATATGCAAACGAAAGAATACGAGAACTCGGGCGACAGGGATTCGCGAGTGTTTCGACAAACTTACCTCCCGTACCAGACGGGGGATGAACCATTGAAGTCGACTCGGGCCACGACTCCTATGTCATGTACGAACCCGAGGGGCCGAGGTGATATCGTAATCACCGTCCTTCTCTGCAAACAATTTAATATTTAATTTTACCCTTCCTTAGGGTTTAAAAATAAAATAATAATGTCCAAATGTCCGAGTCCAAAGTCCAAAAAGTAAAGTGCAAAAATAAAAAGAAAATTACAAAAATAGAGAAATCCTAATACAATCTAAAAAAAAAAAAAACTCTCTATCTTTTTTTTTTCTTTTTTTTATAATAATAAATAAAAATCTTCTCCTTTCATTCCTTTCGCTTTGTCTTTAACTCCAAACTTTAAGTATTCACCAAAAGCTTTGGCAAATTTTTCTTTCGCTCCAAATTCCAAAATCTGTAATGAAAAGACAAAAACAAAAACGTAAAGAAGAACAAATACAATAAAAACAAATAAAAACCTAAAAACGAAATAGAATAAAAATCTAAAAACTCTAGCCTAAAGACAAGCTCCGTGTCGACGACGCCAAAAATTGATGGTATTTATCAATGATGTTGTAGTAGTAAGGTTCTTTTGAAACTTGTGAAAGCAGATTTTTTAGACTTAATTTTTAAAGCAAAAAGAAGACAAACTCAAAATAAAGTTTTGTAAAAATTATGGAGAGGTTGGGGCTAGGATTCCACCATTGGTCGATATTAGTGATTTAATAAAATAATAATTATGCAACTCAACATTCAAATTGATTCTAATAGTATTGCCTAGACTTGTAGATTTTCAAGAGAATAGATGTTAATCCAAGCATAGAATATCAAAACCCTAAAGCAAGCATATTCTATCAAGAGAAAATACACCTAACTAATCAAAATCATATAATCAATTTTTAGTTCAATGCAAAATAATCATAATAGAGTTGATGTAATTAATTAAATATAGAAATATATCACTTTTACCGAAACAACGGCTTCTTCCATCGCCCCAAGATTAGGTTTAGCTCATCATGTTGTTGGAACACTCAAAATATGATTTCATTGCTCGAATAGGTGTTTACAAGATGAAAAGGTGAGAAAATAATGTAACCCGGGTGTTTGCAACGTTTATAGGTGTTGCAAACACTGTTACAAAAATACGATATTTCAAAAGTGCTTCTGTTACGGTTCCTGCGACCCATAATTAAGCGTCTCAAACACTGTTGATAAACAACAGTCTTTGAGAGTCTGTTCTTCGCGATCTTGGTGTTCTTCAGCAGCAGAAAAATATTTTCTGCAACTTCGATTTCTCACTCTGTAAAGCTCTGTAACTCTCCCAATCTCCCCGTATCCCTTCTCCTCAACCCCATAAGCCTATTTATACTAAACATCCTCAAAATCTCACGCAATAACTTCATGAAATTCTCCATTATTCTTCACGGCCTGTTTTAGGAAACAATTAGATTTTTGATCTCTCCACGCGTTCTGAAGCTGTAAAATTGACATAATAAGATCCTTCACGCTCTGAGTAGTTGATACATCCCCTCAAACACGTGAAAAACCCTGTGCTGCTCGTGAAATCCCGTGAATATCTTTTCCGAACATGTTCCGGCCACAAATCCCTGTTTTCTTCACATACGGTTATCTAGCCAAATTGGCTCGAATCCAACACCTGAATCAGTCCTTTCTAGTCCATAGGAACGTATCCAAAGAATTTCAGCCCTTTAGTCTCCCTAAAACATGCCCAAATTGCTAACCCTAATTCTGCCGGCGGTACTCCATTTTTCCCGCCTATTTTCTGTTCAAATGAAGAAGATGAAGGAGGTGCCCTTATCCAAAGTGAGGGTGCCTTTAGCAATTTTCCCGGGTGCCTTGAGCAACTTTTCCTTGGGTGTCCTGGGGGTGCCCTGAGTAATTTTCTAGGTGCCTTTAGTAATCCTTCTGGGGGTCCAAATAGCACTTTTCGAGCAACTTTTTCCACACAAGTGTGTTTCTCCAATAATGCCTACACAAACACAAAAACACCATAATAAGTGCGATAATCGAGTACTAACAATAGAGACAATGAGGACAAATTAGACACAAAAATGTGTCTATCAGCATCCAGGGTCCTTATACTTAGGGGGTGTTTGGTTCAGAAGAATTGAACTTACTTGAACAGCTAAAAAGGCTTTCTTATGGACATTAAGCTTACGCTTTCGTGTACAAAGATCTTTAAGGAACTTGGCATAAGCAGGAATTTGTCTAATTTATTCTAATAACGGAATGTTGATGTTCACCTGCTTAAATGTTTCCATTATCTCGTTGAAAATCGATTCCTTCTTTGTTGGGATTAACAACTGAGGATATGGGTCTCAAGGCACAAAGGTAGTCCTATCAGGAATTTCTCGGGACTCCTTAGGAATTGTTTCAGTTTCCTCACCTACGGGTTCCTCTTGTGTAGTAGAAGGTGGAACTACAGTATGTCCACTAGGCATGGCTACCTTATTGTCTACCGTTTTACCGCTCCTAAGGGTTGTTATAGAGTTCACATGGTTTGATAATTTCTCACCAGCTAAAGATATTTGATGGACTCCTCTAGGATTGTGCTGTGGCTGACTAGGGAACTTGCCTTTTTCTCTCAAAGTCTCATTTATCTGACTAACTTGGATTTTTAACTCGGAAATATCTCGAGAGTTAGCCTGGACCATCTTTTTGTTTTCATCTAGACCTTGTGCAACCGTTTGCTGAATTTCTATAGTGTTTTGAGTTAACAAGGCTAGAGACTCTTCTAAACTCATGATTTTCTTATCTAAAGGGGTTTGAAACTGTGTTGGTCCTGAAGGATTCTTAGCGTATCCAAAACCCGGGGGGAATAACCTGAGAGTTACTAGGATGACCTTGACTCTGGCCCTTGGACCAAGAAAGGTTTGGATGGCTTCTCCAACCAGGGTTATAGGTTTCTGAATATGGGTCAAAATTTTGATGGTTCTCAAATCTAGTGTTATTATAAAGAGCATGGGATTGCTCTTCATTATTCTGTCCTTCCCCAAAAGGCTCTACTCTACCACTAGTATGACTCAATTCTAAGACTTCTAACCTTTTTGCTATAGCTGCTATTTTGGCATCTGACTCATATGATCCTTCTACCCTATTAACAGTTCCTCTACCTAAGAGAATGGTTTTCTTGGGCTCCCTACTATTTTCCCATTGGTAGGTCTTTTCGGAAATTTCATTCAAAAATGTCATGGCTTCATCAACAGTTTTATTTTCAAACCCACCGTGCATAAAGACTCAACCATGGTTGTTGTCGAATAATATAAACCCTCATAAAGGATTTGAACTTGCCTAACCTTATCTAAACCATGGTGAGGACATTGAGATATTAAGTCATTGAACCTTTCCAAATACCTATATAGAGATTCTCCCTCTTGTTGAGAAAAAGTACAGATTTGCGTCCTAATAGACGATGTTTTATGCCTAGGGAAAAACCTCTGTAAAAAGGCAGCTGTGAGTTGGTCATAGGTTTCAATTGACTCAGAAGGCAAACTATATAGCCAAGCTTTGGCTTTATCTTTCAGGGAAAATGGGAATAACCTAAGTTTCAAAGGATCATCATCTAGGTTTTTAATTTTCATAGCACTACAAACTTCCTCTAATTCCCTAATATGAAAATAGGGGTTTTCACTTTCTTTCCCTAAAAAGATTGGGAGCATCTGTAGGGTCCCAGGTTTCAGTTCATAATTTGCCTCGGTTTCAGCTAACTTGATACATGACGGACGAGAGGTCCTAGTTGGATTTAACAAAGCTTTCAAAGTTGCCATTTCTGGCACTACCAAAAGACTAGGATTGCTTTCTTCACTAATTGTCAAGTTTTCAAAGCTGAAGTTTCCAAAAACAGGGCTTTCAAAAGAAGAGTCTTCTAGCTCCCCGCCTTCACAAGAAGAACTACTAGGTTTGTCACTAATCAAATGACCTAGAGTGTTCTTTTCCAAGCCCGTTCTCTAATTACCTCGGGCATACACTAGAAAAACAAAATTAAAAAAAAAAATCCTAAAAGGAAGGGAGGTTCTAAGAAAACACAAAGCAGACAGACTCCACCAAATCAAACCTAGATATTTTTAGCAAACAAAAAGCATGATGGCTACACTTAGATTGTATTCTAGACCAGCTTCTAATCCTTCGAAAGGGAATTCGTTACAATATGAGAAAACCCCTCTGGAATCAATCCGAGTTTAAGTATGTTGAATAGAGGCGAGGGAAGCTGCGTGGAGCTTTGATACCCAAAGCCTCACCGCGTTACAGGGCGAGGTAGTCACGCATTCAAATTTCAGAAACCATCATGAACTTAAAAGCATGCTCAAAAGAGTAACCAATATTATTCGAACGACTTTCCTATTAAGCTCGTTACCCTATCGGTCTCGTTCTATTCCAAATTTTAAGGATTAGCGTTAAGTATCATTTTCCTAAGGAGGGCAAGAAGGGAACGGTGATGAACTCCGAACCCTTATCTTATATGGCCAGTCCTTGCCCTTTACTAGGAAATTAAAACAGCCGTATTCAGTTCCTCGACATATATGCAATCAAAGGAATACAGTAACTCGCTGACAGGGTATTCGCGAGTGTTTCGACAGACTTACCTCCCGTACCAGACGGGGGATGAACCTTTGTAGTCGACTCAGGCCACGACTCCTATGTCATGTACGAACCCGAGGGGGCGAGGTGATATCGTAATCACCGTCCTTCTCTGTAAACATTTTGATATTTAATTTTACCCTTCCTTAGGGTTTAAAAAAAAAAAGAATGTCCAAGTCCAAAGTCAAAAAAGTAAAGTGCAAAAGAAAAAGAAAATTACAAGAATAAAGAAATCCTAATACAATCTAAAAAGATAAAGAAGGATTAATTGGGGGATACTTTTATTAATTGGGGGATATGAAATAGTAATGTTATTGTTCATACCGGCATGGTTTTACTACACAAAATTATTTTTTTACTCTGCCGGTATGAACAGTAACAGTACTATTCATATCCCCCAATTGCATGTTCAAGATAAATTTTTTTTTTCTCTCTCTTTTTTATAAAAAAAAAAATCTTCTCCGTTCGCTTTTCCTTTTACTCCAAGTCTTTAAATATTCACCAAAAGCTTTGGCACAATTTTCTTTCGCTCCAAATTCCAAATTCTGTAAGGAAAAGACAAAAAGCAAAAACGTAAAGAAGAACAAATAAAATAAAAATAAATAAAAACCTAAAAAAGAAAACAAAAAAAATCTAAAAACTCTAGCCTAAAGACAAGTCCGTGTCGACGACGCCAAAAATTGATGGGTATTTTCAATGATGTTGTTGTAAAAAGGTTCGTTGAGACTTGTGAAGGAATTTTTTTTTAGACTTTAATTTTTTATAAATAAAACAAACTCAAAATTAAACGTGTTGCGAGAATTATGGAGAGACTGGGGCTAGGATTCCGCTATTTACCAATTCCAAAGTGACACTAATTACAATTATGCAATTTCACACGTTCAATTTGATTCTCAAATATTGCAAAAGTAGATTTTTTAGAAACAACAAATGTTAATCCAAAGCATGGGATATCAAAACCCTAGGCTAAGCATATTCCATCAATAGAAAATACAATTGTTTAACAAAAATCATAAAATCTATTTTCAATCTAGGCAAATAATCATAATAAAAATTGCACAAATTAAATAATTAAAAATTACCACTTTTTCACTAGCAAGAGAGCTTCCTCCGTCTCCCCAGAGGATGGGTCTAGCACATCATGTTGGAAAGACGCTCAAATTGATTTTTCATTGCTCACAATATGATTACAAAGATGAATAGAGTGAAAATAAATTGAAAATCGGGTGTTTGCAACGTTTATAAATGTTGCAAAACACTGTTACAAAGAACGATAGCAGGTGTGCGTCACTGGTTCTGTAGCGTTGCTACCCTAGATTCTTGTCGTTGACACTGTTTAAGAACGACGGTTTTTGGCCGTCTGTTCTTCGTGTTCTTCAGTTAAACACGAGCAGAAAAATATCTTGTAACTTAATGATTCTTCACTCTGCTATCTGCCCAAACCCTTTGTTCCCGTTCTACTGATCCTCTACACCTTATATAGCATCACAGGCAAGAGAATCCTCCCTCATAACTCCGAGTATTCTCAAAAATCTTCTCATGCAGTCGCGGGATATAATTCCCAAAATTAACACCTTCACGCGTCTGCCAGCAATCTAAACCCTCCAAACACGCTTCCAACTCATCAAATATTGGGTCAACACGCTCAAGCCACAATAAGTCTTCCCGGAATAACAAGAAATCCCGAGAAAAACTTCACCGTATATATTGTTCCCTGTTTTCTTCTCGTGGAATTTCAGCCAAATATACCCAATTATAACGCCCATACCTCGCCTGTTTAGTCCATAGGAAGATACCCAATGATTTTCAGCCTTTGAATCTCCTTCTAGCACGCCCAAAATTCCAACCCTAATTCTGCCATTTGAGAATCGTTTTTCCCGCCAAAACCAAAAATTTGAAATGATGAAGATGGGTGCGATGGATAAATGGGCTATATATAGTCGTGGGTGCTGAGGACAAATTTGGGCTACACATAGCCGTGGCTGCCCCTTATCCAAAGTGGGAGTCCGAATAGCATATGTCCTCCTAGGGTGTTCCGAACAACTTTTCGAGCCGAATTTTCCAACAACCTTTATTTCCAAAAAATAACTACAAACACACAAAACACCATAATAAGGAAAAAAACGAGTACTAACAATACGAAACATTGAGGACAAATTAGACACATAAATGCGTCTATCATTTACACAACAAATTATTCAAGATATTTCCCATTAATTAACTGGTAATATAGCGGTAGTTAGAAATCGTTCCCACATAGAGCTGTGTAATTGATAGGTTATTTGATCAATAAAATAAAGTAAAAGATAAGGGGATTGGTTTAAAGTAAAATGAAAAGAATAACAAATAAAAGAAAGATGATTAAGGAATCATTCGCCGCCACTGGAAAGAAACTTAATAAAAGTTCTTGTTTATTTCTTGTAGAATTTCCATTGTTACCAATCGTAGAATAACAATAAGCTCTGTTATCCCCGGAATTCCTATTGCCACTGGATACGGAAGCGCTCGACTACCAGATTCTATCCATTTGAACCACCATGAATAAGCTCTCAAGGTGTAACCCAAACGAATATATTATGTTTTGTGAATTAGGTTGATCCTAGCATCAGACGCATAAGCTCGGTCTGCTTACTAGTGTCATCTCTATACACAATTGCTTAACAGAATCCCTCTGCCAACTTTTGCAATTTACTACTTGTGTGTGGAATTCAATGACTATTACACGTATCACCAACCCCAATATTAGTAGAATAATTATTATCAGGTTAATTCAAATGGCCAATTGAATAACCCAATAGTAATCTTAGACGATAAAAATAATAGAGACAATTGACGAGAAATTAAACTCAAAATAAACTTGTGAAAAAGAATTAAAGTTCCATTACTCAGGACTTTGAAATCATCCTTAATCAGTAAAAAATTAGCAACACATGGATTTACTAAAACCCATAAAATATATATAAAAGAAGAAGAAGAAAATAACTTGGTTTCCCCCTAAAGGGGTAAACCCAAAATATGAAATAAAACCTTTTCTCTCTCTATTCTTTTCTGTATTTTTCTCTCCAAAAAGTTGTGTCCTCTCTTCTCAGCTATTCGGCCTTATATATGCTTCAATGAGCGACAAATCCTAAATTGATAAGGATGCATAGTCTGTAAGAAATAGTTTTGAATATGTGAAATTAAGTAATTTTCTTCCTATGTGTGGCGGAGTATCTTAATCGTGTGGGTCACGAATTATAATTGGTTGTAACACTTTCCTGAGCCACGTGTACCGTTATCACCTCTCAAGAACTGATCATATATCAAACTCCATGTACAACTTCTGCACCGGATTCCCACTTTCACCTACGCGTAAATCTTTTAACTTGATTATAAATCTTCCGATATTTATCATCAACAACAACTCGTTTCTCGGTCAAGAGACTCAGCACAACTTCATCTCCGAACTCAGTCGAACATCACCCAAACCACAACTTCAAGCTTAACTCCATCCAACTTCCATCAATGACATTAGCCAACTCAAAATCAACATTTCTTCTCGATCACATTAGGAACCATTTCTCACCATCATCTCTTTTCATCGAGCATCTACAATGGCAGCAAGCCATAACCATTATTCACCATCGACTGCAAACTTCATGGATAAACTCCATGAGCATCTTCAAGCTCTTCTGCTTGGTACCTGTGGTTCCTCGAGCTCTTCTCTATCTCCCATCATTAAAACAAACATTTATTGATCATCACCACCTCTTTCACTGGCAACAAACTCCAACCCATGATCAATCTTCCCATTTGTCCATCATCGATATCCATCACCATTCTAACTCGCAGAATCGTGCTCACCATCTCCTTCATCTCTTTCTTTCAGGACTAAGTACAGCTCCACCAGTTAGTAACCATTAATAATGGTAGCAGTACCTTCTGTCGAGCTCCGTTTCCTTCAAACTCTAGTTGCCGTCTTCCCATGGTAACATCACCATTATTCCGTATTCCACCTTACCATGTTATTCCCGTCACTACCAACCATGCAAACTCCAGAGATCAAATACAACAGTTGATGTGATCAGCTCGTTATCACCGTATCACTGGTCATGGGAAGAAGATGAAGGTGGCAGCCCTTAGTAAATTATCTGGGTGCCTTTAACATGTTTTGAATTCTGGCTTTCCCTAAGTAAAAGACCAGATTACCTTTGAAACTGTTCGCCCCTTATCAGAATGACTGCCCCTTAAAGCACAGTGGGGTGTCAATAGCACTTGTCTTGGAAAATGACCATTTTTCCCTTGTAGTATTCTAAGTTCTTGTTTTGCTCATAACTTCTTCATACGAGCTCAGAATGACTTCGTTCTTTCTCCATTGACATCGTCTTCTTGTCCTCTACAAAATGATAACTATGAATCCTCTATTTGAATGAGCTCCACTGGGTCTTTGGACGTTCTTCACTTGTAAACTTCACTTTTGTAGCTATTTCCACTTCTTTTAGGATGATTCACCTGATGAAAGACAAATACAAGAAAACAAGCGTAATATACAATAATTCGCAAGGATATATAGCAATTACTAGCATGGATTCGACACTAAATATATATAAAATATGCACTTAACAAATTCCTCCACACTTGGCTTTTGCTAGTCCTCGAGCAAACTATCTAAACTAAAATACAACAACTCCATGTCGTTGAGGATACGGTTGCACTTAGCATGTGCAACATGCCTTTAAACCGCTAGGTGTCCCTAGTGGATGAGTTATAGTCTCGTGAGGGCTTACGAGAGGTATACCAACAAAACCTACTCCAACTTTAAAGTGTTCCAGCGTCCCCAAGCATCCAAAGAGCTATGAGGACATAAAGTTTTTGCATCCTAGTAATAAGAAGTTAGAAATACCAAAGAACATATTCTCATTCTTAAATGTTGAGTGAGAAATAACCACACCATAATGAGAGAATGCGTGTTTGAGAGCGATCAATAAGCATTTCGCCTCGACTTCTGCCTCACTTAAAAGGATTTTATGATAATTGCACTCAATAAGACGACTTTTTTATGGGTCTCACATGTGTGCAGGTAGGAATGAAGAGAGAATCCTACACACATTGAATGGTGGGAAGGAAACCTTCCGAATTATTTATGGAGACCCCCACAAGACCGTGGGAAATAAAAATCTTTTCTGATGATCTCTAAGAATGGAAATCAACCATTATTACGAGGATGGGAGTACTCACCACCTTCATATCCGATTGGAAGTTAATAAAGCACCACTCTCACAGCATCCAATAGAAAACATCTTCCTTCGGCTCGTCTTCTTCATCTTCTTGGTTTTGGTCTTCAGTTTTCAACTGTTGATGATAAACTCTTGATCTTCATAAAACTCTGACAATTTGTAACTCTTTTCCTCAGTTTTCTTATTGCTTGAAATTTCTTTATATATTTTTCTTCCCTATGGCCTTATTGAACAAATAACAACCTAAATGCAAATCTTTTTGTATTTTCTCTTCTTCTTTTATTTTTTTCTATTTTTTTTCCTTTTTGACAAAAATATTGCAGCTACAAAAATAACAACGAAATTAAAATTAACATGGCCATAAAAGAAGTACTTTACCCCTTTGATCTTTACAACTTGTATCGTCTTTGTATCATAAACTTCAATAACTCTCATATATTGATTTTCTTCTCTCTTGTAAATAAGTCTTCAACTTGGATATAGAATTCCGCTCCTTATATGTAAGTCTTCAACATGTATATAAAAATCTGCTCATTGTATTTTGCTTTACTTGGATATAAAATTTTCTCTTCCTTGTATTGTTGCTTGTAAACCTCAAACATATTCAACTATACATGTAGATATTGATGTCGCTCTCCTTGTTAATGATGATGTGTGTTTCTATGGATCTGTTATTGGAGAGAGAGATAATAATGCTAATTGTAAATCAAACTACAATACGGTGGTTTTCATCTATAGACGTCACCTTCATGATTGACAAAATTAGCACTCAAGAGATCAAAGAGTAATGCTTATACTAGTGGGAGGTTGGGTAGCTCACCATTCTACCCAGAATTAACGTACGGTGACATACACTCAAAAGAAATCTCTTTAGTCAGCTACTAAGAAAAATTGGTCTAGTGCCTCTGTTGATATGAATATGGGTAGTCTCCACTAATGATTGATCATCAACTCTAATAATGCATTTCTCCCTGCTCCTCATTTGCATCACCGACATGATTAAATCCATTATTTAACACTCCAATTCGTAAGAAATCTGAACGTAGTTCCCTAACACTTCCAAGTTCAGTTATGTCGGTCAGAATATCTATGTAAACATACCTAGAAGTATGCTAGTGACTCTAAAATCTCTACAAGTGGGAGGTTTTTATGCAAAATTTTGAAAAATCTATATGAAAAATATCCAAACACTCCCCCACACTTAAACTTTACATTGTCCTCAATATAATTGACTAGTCCTAAGTAAAATCAAGGTGGGAAATCCTAACATGATATGTAAAAGAAGAAAACTAAAAACGAAAGGATAGAAAATACAAAACCTATGGGTTTCCTCCCATGCAGCGCTTAGTTTAACGTCCTCAACATGACCTTTTTGTTATCGCCCGTACACCAACAATCTAAAAATATGGTAGTCTTCCCAGAAAACAATCTGCAATTCTAGTAACAGCTTCATGAAAACATTATCACAAGATATAAATATTAAAGCTATCAATTTATTGAAGTTTCCCCCACACTTAGTCCCTTCTACACTTGAAAGTAGATAGAGAACATAAAATTCGGGAACCTCAAAAGGTTCTTCAGCATGGCGAACCTGCACAATGCTAAAATCAAGCACATAAAGCGGTGGATACTTAGAAGAAAAATAATCCATTAAATATTTAGAACCACACAACTCCAATCCTAAGTGAGGTATTTTCCTAAAAGTCGGGTTAACAACTCTTTGAGAAGCTACTTCAATTGGATGGAAATGATCAATAGATATAGATCTAAGCAAATGTCTGGACAAACCTTGTTCGATATCCTCATCTTTTATCTCTAGTAAATTATTTACCTCAAGTATGTCGCGGTCCTCTATTGAACTCTTAATTTTTGCTTCAACCGAAATCTCAGCGTCATTATAATCCTTGGCAAGTTCAACTGGGTCTTCCACTACTTCAACCAATTTGGTTTCATTCTAAATCATCGCCTCTTCAACAATCTCATCATCAGAATCATAATCTTTCCCCAAAAAGTCTAGTTAATTGGTGCAAATCCTAGGGTCTTCCTTATGAGTCTCCGACGAAAGAATAATTGGGTCTACTTCTTGCAAATCAACCGGCCTAAAAACATTGTAATCCGGATAATATTCATAACGTTGATATGCATTTGATATGTTACACCGTTCATAACAATGGTTCGGCCATTCCAAGGCTTCTCCTTTTGAATAGGCGAAGGATATTTATTATGATCCGGAGTTGGAATAATCGTATCAATGTTGCAAGGACTTTTGAGAGGTTTTTCATCTTCGTAATCATTACCGATCAAGTATTCATTACTATCCACGGGAGTGTCAGAATAGTTTTGGTTTTGAGACCAAAGTTCTTCTTTATTCCTCTCTTATTTTATTTGATCAAGGCTTCTTCTTAAGTTTTGGACACTTTCTTGAAGTTCTTGGAGTGATTTATTAACACTCTGCGGATATTGGTCAAATCCTTGTTGATGTTGCGCCATTGCTTGGATCAGTTGGTCAAGACGTTCTTCAGAACCTGCACTTTCACTCACCACAAGATTTCCAGACCAAGTCTCCTCCTTTTGAATAGGTGAAAGATCATAAAAACGATCAGAAGTTTGGTTATATATATTGTAGTAAGATCAGGTTGATGTATTGTTCTCCATGCTTGGTTGTTCATTAAGTGGTTCCGGCGTGGATAAACTGGCCTTTATTTGAAGAATGAACCAATCAAGTTTCTGCTCACATCTAGAAGATAAACGATTAGAAGTATAACTATCCTCATATCCTTGTGATTGTTCACTTACATGCCCGTCATAAGGTTGTTGACATGTATGAGAATATCCATAAGGTTCCGTAGGATATTGACCATATCCAAAAGATTGGTTCTGATTATACCCATATGATGGTCGGTAGTAGGATGGTTGGTAGTTGTCATCTGAATGAAATTAAAAACCATATTGATTACCAATGTTGTATGCGTGATCTTGTGCTCCGTACATGTTATTTCCATAAGGAAACATGACGACTCACAAGATCAAAACAGAAAATAAACAAAAATCTAAGAATAGAAATAAAAAATAAAAAAAACAAATCAATTAGCAACCGCTCCCCCGCAATGGTGCCAAAATTTGATGCGCGCCGTTTACACAAAAAATTATTCAAGAAATTTCCCACTAATTAACTGGTAATATAGCGGCAGTAAGAGATCATTCCCACAGAGAGCTGTGTAATTGATAGGTTATTTGATCAGCAAAATAAAGTAAAAGACAAGGGGATTGGTTTAAAGTAAAATAAAAAGAATAACAAATAAAAGAAAAATGATTAAGGAATCATTCGCCGTCACTGGAAAAAAACTTAATAAAAGTACGTGTTTATTTCTTGTAGAATTTCCATTGTCACCAACCATAGAATAGCAATAAGCTCTACTATCCCCGGAATTCCTATTGCTACTGGATACGGAAGCGCTCGACTACCAGATTCTATCCATCTGAGCCACCATGAATAAGCTCTCAAGGTGTAACCCAAACAGATGCATTATGTTTTGTGAATTAGGTTAATCAGACGCATAAGCTCGGTCTGCTTACTAGTGTCATCTCTATACACAATTGCTTACCAAAATCCCTCTGTTAGCTTTTGCAATTTACTACTTGTGTGTGGAATTCAGTGACTATTACACGTATCACCAACCCCAATACTAGTAGAAGAATTACTATCAGGTTAATTCAAATGGCCAATTGAATAACCCAATAGTAATCTTAGACGATAAAAATAATAGAGACAATCGACGAGAAATTAAACTCAAAATAAACTTGTGAAAAATAATTAAAGTTCCATTACTCAGGACTTTGAAATCATCCTTAATCAGTAAAAGATTAGCTACACATGGATTTACTAAACCCCATAAAAATATATATAAAAGAAGAAGAAGAAAATAACTTGATTTCCCCCTAAAGGGGTAAACCCTAAATATGAAATAAAACCTTTTCTCTCTCTATTATTTTCTGTATTTTTCTCTCTGTATATAGGGAAAAATGATCTGCTGGTTTTTGCGGAATTGAGGACGACGGTATGGAGGAGATTCTTTGAACCGAGCGAAATGTTCAACCTCACACAGATGCACCGCTATGAAGGGGGTGATTTAAGTTCGAGAGACCAATCTGTAGTACTCCGGCCTAAACCAAGACAATGGCCGTTCCAGAGTAAATTCGGTCACAAGAGAGGATGGGTTAATCTGTAGGAGGGAAGCTGAGAAATGTGTGAGATCAATGGTGATCTGAGATTGTAGGTGTGTTATGATTTCAGCGTGAAATGCTTTGAATGATTGAATATTTCCTGATTGAGAGTAATTTCTGTGAGTTCGTGTAGACAAATGAGCGTCTGTATGAACTTTGGTGAGAAATTGCTCGTTCATACGATTGTCGTTCGAATGTTTTAGAACTCTTCCAATATTTTTATTTCAATCAGGATTCAGAGACATTATATAATTCCGGAGTTGAAAAACACCATGATCCCATGAAGTCTGAAAGTTGATGGAGTGAAGGAGTGGAGAGATGGAAATGGTGCTTGAAACCAGTTTCACCCATCGTGCAGAGACTTGGTTGATTTTCCACCCACTACTTCGCTAACTCCCTCAACTGATTGCACGACTTGCTCATATTTCATCGTGTGTTTGAACACACATGTCGTAGACCGCCAAACCAAAACCCTAGTTGATATCCCCCCAAGTGACATGATTGATGTCTCGTGGTTAATTAAGTCAGTTGCTGATTTCATGACTTCGTGGGACTATGAGTCCACGTATTTGCTGAGTTAAACATGATTTTGTAGAATATTCTGCAACTCATGAATCGAACGTGTCTGCTGAGACAGTGATAGGATCCTCACGTTGAGGAGAGCAAGTGTTGCTCGCTAATTTTAATATTGATAGTTCTTTGAGTAAATATTTCTCATCCGAGCAAGTGTTGCTCGTTTGATGAATTATTGATAGCGTGACCAAAATAAAATATTAATTAAAGCGCTGGTAGTTGAACTGAGCATAATTAATAAGAATACCGATCATGAGATCAGTGTGAAATTATTAGTTTTGGAATCTGGAATCATGATCCTTGGATTCAGAAACCCTAATTTGATCAATTGATGACCAATTGATGGTTTATTTGAAATTAACCATAGAATGAAGGAGAAATGGCTTCATGGGATCGTGGATCGACCATGAAATTATCATATGCTCACGTGAGAAAAATATAAGACCTCTTTGAAGAGTTGATGAGTTGTTGAAAGGATGATTAAATGCTGGTTTAATCATTTACTGAATTATCGGCTGGTTCAAAGATTAGGTGATAAAACCTAATTAATTATTAAAATATAAGGGACCAACCAAGGGGTTATGAAACCGGCCCTGGGTGTTCACGGGATCAGATGATGATCGCTCCGTCAAATTCTGAAATTGTTTGGAGAGTTTTTGGACCTAATACGTGCTATTGTGCAAATTAGGTCAGATTGTGAGAAACACGTGGGACTGGCTCATTGCGAGCCAAAAATCCAACCTTGGTCGGTCAAGGTAACATTATTTCGTTATTGAGACGTCCGTGTCTTAGTTATGAGAATTTTGATATTTTCCGGTGCACGTTTGAGCGACCATTTGAGAAAATATGACAAAATTAAGGTTTTCTGATAAAACCGTCAAAACTTCATCGGATGAAGGAAAATAATGAAAAGTGAAGGAATTATGAAGAGGTGAGGAACCTACTAAGGGGTCATGAAACCGGCCCTGGGTGGTCACGGGATCAAATGTTGATCGTTTGAGCACTCCCCAGATTGGTTGAAACCCTAATTAGGGTCCTTTGGTAGAATCAACATAGATTTCTCATACGGACTCGGATTTTGTTGGTCCGCCCCTCCATTCCGTACGGAAAAGAATTTCCTCTCTCCCAACTCGGGAATATTAAGGGTTTAAGCTCTTTCGGGAGGTTAAAACAGCCAGAGAATAAAACTCAGGAAAAATTCAAGGGGCCGGTCCCATAATTTTTTTTCTAATATGATAAAACGAAGGAGTTTTGTTGAAATCAAGGGATTTCCATCAGATGAGGGAAACATAAAAAATCATAAATAATAAAATAAGGGGCGTGTGAGCATGTGGGACCGTCTTGGAGCATGACTGGCCGACCAAGGCCCGGCCCCGGGCGTTTTTCCCTATTTTATGCATTATTTCATGATTTGAAGGAATTTTCATAATTTGAAGGAAATATCATGAAATCAAGGAATTTTCATGGGATTATGAAAACATGAAAAATATACTAATAAAAGAGTGGGACGTGTGAGCCATCTAGGGTTTGGCCGACCGGCCATGGCCCGTGCACACGGGTTCCCTAATTTTTATTATTTTTCATGGGACGAAGAAAATATCATGAGATTAAGGAGTTTTCATGAAATTAGGGAAATAATAATAAAATAATGAGGAATCATGAAGTGTAGGCCGGCTGGAACCAAGGCATGGCCGGTTGGACAATGGTCATGCCCCATCACATTTTCCCTAATTTTATATTATTTCCTCCGCGCGAAGGAAGCACCATGAGATTGAGGAGTTTCCTCAAAACAAAGGATATTCGTTCAAATGAAAGGTTTTTCATAAACTCAGAGAAAACAACAAAAATATGATAAAATTATGAAACTGGTGTGGGATTGACCACGACACGGTCGGCCGGTCAGTGAGCCCATGCTCCTAGCGCCTTGGTCAATTTTTATTTATTTGTTATTTTTCATCCTATTTTGCATAGGTTCATCGTTTAATCGTATTTTGAAATACCGGTTCGTGCAATGGTTATTAATGTATCATTGTTGAATACACTTGCACTATTTGAGACAGGGCTTGGTCAGGCGGTAGCTTTGATGCCCGTGCGTCCAATATTTATTACTAATCCATGGACTTCTGCTGGGAAGAACCATGGTTTGCGTAATGAAATATCTGCGAAAATATTCGAATATTTTCAGGAATTCTGCGGATGAATCCAAGAATTTAGGTTTGAGACAGGGCTTGCAAAGGCGGTAGCTCTGATGCCCGTGTGTCCAATATTTATTACTAATCCATGGACTTCCGCTGGGAAGAACCATGGTTTGCGTAATGAGATATCTGCGAAAATATTTGAATATTTTCGAAATTCTGGATGAATCCCGAATTTAGGTTTGAGATGGGGCTTGTTCAAAGCGGTAGCTCGATGCCGTGCGTCCAATATTTATTACTAATCCATGGACTTCTGCTGGGAAGAACCATGGTTTGCGAAATGAGATATCAATGAGATATCTGCGAAAATATTTGAATATTTTCGAAATTCTGCGGATGAATCCAAGAATTTAGGAATAATTAATTTATGACTTTATACTAGCAGAGTAAGTTGTTCGGGAGTTGTTCATCCCGTGATAGAAATAATTCTTGAAGTGCTCAAGACTCATGAGATATGCCGTTGTCCAGCTGTGAGACTACATATCTATATGCACTCTGAGAGAAAGTATTCTCCATCAGAGGATTCGATGAGAGACCCGTGTCTCAATATTCACGTCTGATTGCTGAATCAAAGGTCGTATAATTATGGGTTTACGATTTTATCCTTTGTCGAAAATCCACCATCTACACTCTCCAAAAAGTTGTGTCTTCTCTTCTAAGCTATTAGGCCTTGTATATGCTTCAATGAGCGACAAATCCTAAATTAATAAGATGCATAGTCGGTGAGAAAGAGTTTTGAATCTGTGAAATTAAGTAATTTTGTTCCTATGTGTCGCAGAGTATCTTAATCGTGTGGATCACAAATTCTGATTGGTTGTAACAATTTCCTGAGCCACGTGTACCATTATCACATCTCAAGAACTGATCATACATCAAACTCCATGTATAAATGCTGCACCGGATTCCCACTTTCACATACGCGTAAATCTTTTAACTTGATCGTAAATCTTCCCATATTTATCATCAACAACAACTCGTTTATCGGTCAAGAGACTCAGCACAACTTCATCTCCGAACTCAGTCCAACATCACCTAAACCACAGCTTCAAGCTTAACTCCATCCAATTACCATCAATGACATTATCCAACTCGAACTCAACATTTCTTCTCGATCACAGCATGAACCATTGCTCACTATAATCTCTTGTCATCGAGTATCTACAATGGCAGCAACCCATAACCATTATTCACCATCGACTACAAACTTCATAGATAAACTCCATGAGCATCTTCAAGCTCTTCTGCTCAGTCCTTGTGGTTCCTCGAGCTTTTATCTATCTCCCATTATTAACAGAAAACGTTCATCGATTATCACCACCTCCTTCACTGGCAACAAACTCCAAACCATGATCAATCTTCTCATTTATCCATCATCGATATCCATTACCATTCTAACTCGCAGAATCGTGCTCACCATCTTCTTCGTCTCTTGCTTGCAGGACTAAGTACAGCTTCGCCAGTCATTAACCATTAATAATGGCAGCAGTACCTTCTGTCGAGCTCTGTTTCCTTCAAACTCTCGTTGCCGTCTTCCCATGGTAACATCACCACTATTCCGTGTTCCTCCTTACCATGTTATTCCCGTCACTACCAACCATGCAAACTCCAGAGATCAAATATAACAGTTAATGTGATCAGCTCGTTATCACCGTATCACTGGTCATGAGAAGAAGATGAAGTTGGCAGCCCTTAGTAAATTATATGGGTGCCTTTAACATGTTTTGAATTCTGGCTTCCCCCTAAGTAAAATACCAGATTCCCTTTTAAACTGTTCACCCCTTATCAGAATGACTGCCCCTTAAAGAATAGTGGGGTGTCAATAGCACTTGTCATGAAAAATGACGATTTTTCCCTTGTAGTCTTCTAAGTTCTTGTTTTTCTCATAACTTCTTCATACGAGCTCAGAATAACTTCGTTCTTTCGCCATTGACATCGTCTTCTTGTCCTTTACAAAATGATAACTAGGAATACTCTATTTGAATGAGCTCCACTGGGTCTTTGGCCGTTCTTCACTTGTAAACTTCACTTTTGTAGCTATTTACACTTCTTTTAGGATGATTCACCCGATGAAAGACAAATACAAGAAAACAAACGTAATATACAATAATTCGCAAGAATATATAGCAATTACTAACATGGATTCGACACTAAATATATGCAAAATATGCACTTAACAGCCTACAGGCCGGCCGACGATGCCCTAGCCGTGGCCTGTCCCGTGCCTCCTCCATTATTTTGCCCTATTTTATAATTTTTCATGAACTCATGAAAAACTCCTTCAATTTAGCGACTTTCCTTGTTTGTGCAAAACTCATGAATTCCCCATAACTTCATGGATTCATGAAAAATAATATTATAAAATAGGAAAAGGTATGCGGGACCGGGCAACATAGACGGTCGGCCAAGCCCTAGCCGTGGCCGGTCCCACACCTCATAATTAGGCATGTCAACGGTAGCTATCGAAACAGATATGACCTCCACCATATCCGTTACCGATAAGATTACTGGATATCCGACGGATAATAAAAAATATTTCGGTTATCCGTTCCGATAATAATATCGGTTATCCGGTAATATCCGATAATAATTCATTATAATAAAAATAATTTAAGTTATTTTTTAGTCTTTCTCTAATTTCATAAATTACAAAAAAAATTGGAACCCTAAGGAAATTCGACTAAACAAAATCTAATACCTTGATCAAATGCACAAATTTGACTTTAAAATTATTATATTAAATTAGATTTAAGCAAAACTTAAATCTTCTCCATCAATATTGAAAAATTCTCCGCTTTTCTCACAACCAATAAAACTAGTTGTGTTTTTGTTCTTCCATAATATTTTTATTTCTACCACTCTTCACATACTACCAAGCTAACAACTAAATATATTCCCCAAAGAAAATATAAAAAAATTTGTATATGCATTCTTTAACGGATATCGGATATTATCCTATAGGATAATTCCTTTAACGTATTCGTTTCGTTAAAGTAAGAATATCCGATAAAGTATCCGTATCTGATATCCGTTATCCAAAATTTCGGATAATATCCTAACAAATCGGACGGACTCGGACGGATATCTAATATTCGGTTATCCATTGACAGCCCTACTCACAATCCCTAGATTTTTATAATTATTATTCCCTAAACACATGAAACTCCTCCGTTTCAACAAAAACTCATGGATTCTCCATAATATCATGGTTTCATGAAAAAAAATATAAAAATTAGGAAAGTGTTGTGGGACCGGGTAACATAGCCGGCCGGCCATGCCCTAGCCATGGCCGGTCCCACACCTTGCAATCCCAAGTCTTTTATAATTATTATTTTCCTAAATTCATGAAACTCCTTGGTTTGAGAAAAAATCATGATTTCGTCATAACTTTTCAAATTTTGCTCGAATCATGAAAAATCAAAAGCTAACGGGTCACATGACCGGCTAGCCTTTCACGACAATTTTAAATGTTAAAATATTCTTATTTTAATATTTACAAGATACTGATCAATTGAGCATACATTCTCATTCCAACAAAAATCAAGAATTTCAGTCAAGATGAAACTCTTCCAAAAATTCACAATATCGCTCGAACGCATATCATAAAATACTGAAACTCTTAGTATGGAGACACGGACACCATGGACACATGTGCGTGCCTTCATGACCGACCAGAGTCATCCCTAGGGCTTGCACAAAGCCGGTTCCACACGTTTTCACACTTTTGACCTAATTTGCGCAATCGCTCATATTGGGCCCAAACTCTCTCCAAGCAACATGGGGATTGCTCAAACGGACAACAACTGGTTCTGTGACCACCAAGATCTGGTCACATGCTCTCTTGGTCGGTCCCATCTTTCATACCTAGGTTTTATCACCTAATGCTGAACCCAACAATATTTCATTAAATGATGAAATCTGCATTTAATCATCATTCTTTCACCAACTTGCCAACTCAGGACCCCGGTGCACGCTCACTCGGGAAATTGGACATCACATGGACGTACCTAGTCCCATGTGGTCGGTCCCTCCATCACTCATGACCTATTTTCAGCGATTCATCAACTATGATATGAAATTAGGGTTTCGAATAAATGTTCTACGAATTATCATTCTTAGCAAGATTCAAACACTAATGAATTTATATTGATTTAGCAACTAGCATCTGAATTAATCGTATAATATTTGGTAATCTACCAATATTTTAGTATTTTATTGGGTCACGACACCAATAAATATTTCATCGAATTGAGCAACACTTGCTCAGTTGCTCAAATATTGATCCAACTATCAATATTTAGTAATTTATCAGTAATTTGTCGAATTGAGCAATATTTGCTCAATTGCACGTCAAATTATCAATATTCGGTATTTTGTCGAATTGAGCAATACTTTCTCAGTTGCTCGTCAAATTCTTAATATTCAGTAATTCGTCGAATTGAGCAATACTTGCTCAGTTTCTCGAATATTGATCCAAACTATCAATATTCAGTAATTTATCGGTATTTCGTCGAATCGAGCAATACTTGCTCAATTGCTCGAATAATCCACATATATTCAGTAACTCATCAATATTCAACAACTCGTCGAATTTACAATATTTGCTCAGACGAGCAACATTAACATTCATGAATCGCTGAGCATTTTTCAAAAATGCTCGATTCAGCAAAACCTAGGCTCATTATCTAATCAGTCAATAACTGACAAACTAAATACACGTCTGTCATACGGACTCCACGATTCGTGAGATATCTATCACGTCAAATTAGGGGATAACAACTAGGGTTTTGGTCTGGCGGCCTACAACATGTGGATTCATCCACGACGAGAAATGTGCTTAATTCATGTAGACGGTTGAAGGAGTTAGCAAAGTAGTGGGTGAACGATCCGTAAAGTCTCTACACGACATGGAGCTGAATTTACCACGATCTTCTGCTTTCCCACTCTTCCACTCATGAAACTGTCACACTTACATGGATCAAGGTGTTCACAACTCTGACAATATAAATAAGTCTCTGAATCCATGATTGAAAACAATGAATGATCACTAGCCATCAGCAATCGCCCACACAGAATTTCTCGAGTAACTACTCTCAAGAATTTATCAATCTACCAGAACTTATTCGAACTCAACAGTTCAACAATTTGCAAAAACCTTCAACACATCCACAATCCTTGATCATCATTGATCCCACACAATTCTCAGCTTCCCTCCTACAGATCAACCCATCTCCCTCTTTGCGATCGAATTGACTCTGGAATGGCCATTGACTTGGTTTAGGCCGGAGTCCTACAAATTGATCTCTCAAATATAAGCACTCCCTTTGCAGTGCATCTATGTGAGGTGAAGAAGTTTGCTCGGTTGAGGAGTCGACAACACGCTCGTATCTTCACTTCCCTAAAAACCAGCAAATTATTTTCCCCCATCTACAACGTGGTTAGCCGAAACTAGCCGATTTGAACTTAAAATATTAATATTCATTTTCATGAACATATAAGACATTAACTCTGAGTCACAATCATGTGATCAAATAAGTCTAGTATTTTTAGAGAATTAATCATCTCATAGAAATAATTCAACGCACTAGAAAATAATAGACATGCTTAGTAGGTGTATAAGGTACAAATACCATTGTTATTCGTGAGTCGGTTTAGTCACAGTACGTGTACCGATTTGTAAGCTAACGAGCCAAACCAAGTTTCGGAGTTAACATAACTATTTATGTATGCGTACCAGTATGGATACCTTAAGACTATCACCAGTTTCAGAGTTCACAAAACTATTTTAGTTTGCGTACCGGTTTGGATACACAACCGAGTTCGGGAACACATAACTATTTTGGTGCGTGTACCGGTTTGGATACAACCGATCCGGTTCAGGAGTTAAAAATATTTTCACATGATGTGCATAAGAATATGCGTATCACAAATCTATAAGTCGATATATAGCTACTCCGCTACGTGTACGAGTACATGTAATACGGGTTCAGACTTATAACAATTTTCCTAGTTTGTAAGACTGATATCACTGTCTTGTATTTGAATTTATAGTAATTCTATATTTATCTCTAAATCGATTCGAAACATTCCCGAATAACATCAATGACACATATGACAGGCTATTTTCGAATGATAAAACTCGAATCATGATTTTGATTCCGAACAATAAATTTTCCTTAACGAAATTCATCAAGTATGAACAAATGTTCATTAAGTTTAGTCATTATATTTTGAGAAGTCTCTTAACTTGACTCAAAATTCTTGTATATGCATAATAGTCTAATTAGTTATACGATATCGTCTCAATGATAGAAAAGTAAATATAACTTGAGAAATAGGTGGCTCAGTCTTCACTTACTTTTTGTTGATGAAGTTCTCCAAAATCTTCGGTTGATCTTCTCCTTCAAACTTGAGAACGCAATGATGACTGTAGTGATCCACTGATTCTCAACTACATTTCTATCCTAGTCCGAGACTTATGTAATTATAGTATAGAAATCCAGATATAGTTTTGAAGACTAGATGTGACAACAAGCTTGAGATAGCAACACTTGTGAGTTCGACCAAGCAATGCTCTAAAAAATTGCATATCATACCCCATTCAAGAAACCAGAAGACACCACCACTGATTACATATAACGCCAGCTGTAGATTCATCACCAGTTGGTTTTAAATTAATTCCATTACATCTAAAAACTCAGTAGTTGACACTATTAACGATGCCGGAATTTGGTAGAAACCACCATCATAGCTACCACTTGTTTGGACTTCTATTTCATTCCTATAGTATCTACAGATCCATATACAACCACCATTCCAATCCAAGCTTCCCATATAGTCACCATAACCAACACCAATTTGAGAACAAAGCCATCTTATCCCTTGCCATATACCCTCTATAATTGTTAGAGTATTGCTCGGTCGAACTCGCAAGCATTGCTATCTCAAGCTTGTTTGTCAAGTTTAGTTGCCAAAACTATAAGTCTTGATTTCTAGTCTACTTATAGCTAAGTCTTGGATTAGGACAGTAAGTGTAGTTGAGATTTAGACTCCACAGTGTTCATCGAATGAAGACGAAGAACTAATCAAGGAAACTTGTGGAACTTCATCAACAAAAGGCATGTGGAGACTTGACTGATCTATCACTCAAAAGTCTATCTATTGTATCTCCTATTTTGAGACAAAAGTCGTATTGCTATATAGACTTCAATTATACACATTTGCTATTTCGAGCCGAGTTTATCTCGCTTATCTATTTTTCGAAATATGTGTTGGTAAGCTTTCGCTTTAGCCGGGTTCATATTTAATCGTGACGAAAGTCATATTATTTCAATAACTTGAAAAATCGCTTTGATGAAAATAGTTTGTGGATAACAACTATTTTAACATCCTCTAAGAAAGTTTCAATAATTGAAATGAGAGTTTAGAACAAGTAACCATGTTTAGATATAAACATAGTGTGTTCTCACATTTGTGTAAAAGTCAAAAACCGGGAACCTAAAGTATGTGTACCCGTACGCGTACTGGCGGTTGTTGGAAATCCAGGTAAGTATGCATACCCGCACGCATACTGGCGGAAGTTTCACGTCCGTGAATTTCTGCTGGAGTTTGGAAGTAAAAAACAAACTCAATTTGGGTACTTAAGTATGCGTACCCGTTTGCATACTTAAGGAGGTTACTTTCTAAAATTGGTTTGTTCATGAACTAAAATATTTATATAATAAGGAAAGCAATCTTTGAAAGCCATGGCTATAATGTTCATAAATTGATTCGAGTGAATCAAAATCGATTTTTCTTCGATTGTGTCTTGTATACATCTATGAGATCTAAGCAATTGAACAACTCTCTAACTAGTTCATTTGAACTAGTTATGGTAAAGATGAATAAGGTTGATATGAAAGTGATCATATGGCTAACCATTGGTTAACTATTGTTGAACCGACTAAGTGTACACATTTAGGTACGGTTACTCAAAACTAAATGAAGGTAAATTTTATTTGTGTATAACAAGCTAAGTTCGATCTAACGGATGAAAAATATTAGCTAGAATCTAATCAGGTTTTCATCTAACAGTGAATATAGAATGCTTTGTTACCAAGGTAACTTAGATTGCAAACCCTGATTTGAAATCTATATAAAGGATGAAAAAGTGGGGGTCTAACAACCAAACCCAATATTTCGATTAGCAATCTTTCCTTAGACGGTTTTTGTTAATATGTTTGTTCTACTTATGAGTATTTGAGGAACTTATTGAACTGACTTTCATGGTAGAATACACAGGGTAAGTACGAAAACCAATAGTTTTAGACCTATAAATGTCAGTTACACCTTTGAGGATTAAGTCTAAGGTGTGTTGAAGTTGAACAACAATTTTTTTATTCAACCTAGAGTTTCCCTTCTGTTTGACAGAACCTTTTGCCTCACAAAAGAGATATATTTTCTGATCACCATGGCGATTAGACAGTACAGTCTTAACAGTCTTGTTGGGAGATTTATTCCTTCCATGTGATGTAGAACATCCTTGATTAGAGGATACTAACACATCTTTTTCAAATGGAAGGGATTCAGATTTTACTTCTGGAGCTGGAACATTTTCAGTCATTGCAGAAGTAATTGGTATATTGGACTACTTAGAGCATCCTTAAATAGAAAGTTTACTCAAGCGATGTTTAATTTTCAAAGCATCCTTTTTGAGGCTTTCCTCAAAAGATATACTTGAAGAATAATCTTCAGTATTTTATTTGAACTTGCATTCCCTTACTACACCAAGGAGAACATCGACATGATGTTTCAACTAATTAAATCTATCATCTTGGATTCTAACAAGATTTAGAATCAATTGACTCTCTTCAGCTGTTTCCCGTTCATTTAGAGAAATAGACTCTTTTGAAGGGTAATTGGGATAACACATGTCAGAGCTTGTCTGTCTAGTTTGAACACAAGGTTCGTCTACATTAGAGATTGAAGAATCTTTCTCTTTAATAGAAATAGACGAGACATAACTTTTATTTCTGGTGAAGTGTTTATCAGAGATAATACTCTTGTCCATAGAGTAAGATCGCTACAAACACAGACTTGTAAGGTCTTGAAGGTGTTTTCCTGCTCTGATACCAATTGAAAAAGCAAGGGTCTAACAACCACACCAAATATTTCAATTAACAATCTGTATGGACTAACTCCAATATACTTTCAAGAGAATCAACTAGACTCAATCTTAATAAAGTATATCAAAGAGTTCTAATATCTCTATTTCACAGTGTAATCAGCAAATCGAACAGATAAAAATCCGTGAGCCTAATTATTATCTGAAATAACTTGAACGGTACCAAAGACCAATGTATAAGTGTCAATCAATGTAAATCAACAACCGAAGGTTGTATATTCTAATTGATTGATCTTAACGCACAACCTGTGATATTTCAATTATATAAAAAAATATAATACGGAAAAGAAATAACACAGACACCAGAATTTTGAAAACGAGGAAACCGCAAATGCAAAAAAGCCCCGGGACCTAGTCTAGATTTAACACACTATATTAAGCCGCTGCAGACACTAGCCTACTACAAACTAACTTCGGTATGGACTGTAGTTAAACCCCAATCAATCTCACTTTGATCCAAGGTACAATTGCGGTACTTACGTCTCTTATCCCAGCAGGATACTACACACTTGATTCCCTTAGATGATCTCACCCACAACTAAGAGTTGCTACGACCCAAATTCGAAGACTTTAATAAAACAAATATGTATCACACGAAAAAGTCTACGGTAATAGATAAATCTGTCTCCTAAAGAAATACTTACGAATTTTTTTTCTAGCTTTTGATAAATCAAGGTGAACATGAACCAATTGATAAACCAGACTTATATTCCCGAAGAACAGCTCAATATTATCAATTACCTCACAATAATCTTAATCGACGCGGCGAAAGAAGATATTTTGGAATCACAAACGATGAGACGAAGATGTTTGTGACTAATTTTATATCTTTCCTATCGGAGATATTAATCTCAATCCAATCGTTACGATTTTACTCACACAACTACGAGAAAGTAGTATCGGTTTGGCTTCACAATCCCAATGAAGTCTTTAAGTCGTTAACCTACAGGATCTCGAGAAGAAACCTAAGGTTAAAGGAGAATTGACTCTAGCTAATATAACTAGTATCATACATGAGGTGTGGGGATCAGGTTTCCCAGTTGCTAGAGTTCTCCCTTATATAGTGTTACAAATTAGGGTTTGTAATCAATGTTAGATTAGTAACAAAGCATTCAATATTCACCGTTAGATAAAAACCTGATTAGATTCAAGCTAATATCTTTCAACTGTTGGATTGAAAACTTAGATTGTGACATACAAATGAAATGCACGTTTTAGGTTTGTGTAACCGTACCCAAACTTGTACATTTGTTCGTTCAACAGTAGTTAACCAAAAGGTTAGCCATATGAGCACTTTCATATCAACCTTATTCTTCTTCACCATAACTAGTTCAAATGGCTCAAATTAACTAGTTAGAGAGTTGTTCGATTGCAAGGAAATCTTATAAAAGTATACAAGAAACAATCGAAGCAAAAACTATTTGAGTCACTCGAATCGATTCATGAACTTTATAGCCACGGTTTGAAAATTGCATTCCTTAGTTAATATAAATATAAGTTCACAAAAATCGTCTTTAGATATAACCAACTCAAGTACGCGGACTTAGTTCGCGGACTTAAGTTCCCGGAAGGAGTTCACAAACTCCAGCATATTTTCTCGGGAAGAGAACTTACGCCAGTTCGCGGACTGAGCTCACAACTCTTGTTCCGATTTTCCTGATCAACAAAGTACGCATACTTCGGTTCAAGGAATAAGGATTTATACATATATGTGTTACCACACAATGCTTATATCCAATAATGGTTATATAATCTAAACTCTTATTTCAATCATTGAAATATTCTTAGAGGACGTTGTTATATAGTTGTTATTCAAAAATTATTTTTCGTCAAAGCTATTTTCAAAGTGATTGAAACATAACATGACTTGCATCACTAGGTAAAGACAAAGCGAAAGCTTACTAACACATATTTCGAGAAATAGATAGGCGAGATAAACTCGGCTCGAAATAGAAAATGTGTATAATCAAAGTCTATATGGTGAAATGACTTTTGTCTCAAGATAGGAGATAGAGTAAATATACTTTTGTGTGATAGATAAGTTCAAGTCACCACATACCTTTTAGTTGATGAAGTTTCACTAGTTTCTTGAGTAGTTCTTCGTCTTGTATGATTATCTCCATGGGGTTCTTGAGCTCAACTACACTTTCTATCCGAGTACGAGATATTAGCTATTGTATACTATAAATCAAGACTTATATTTTTGATCATTAATATTGAATAACATGCTTGAGATAGCAACGCATGCGAGTTTGACCGAGCAATGCTATAACAAAGGAGAACTCTAGCAACTGGGAAACCTAATCCCCACACCTCCTAGGTGATACTAGTTGTATAAGATAGTGTCGATTCTCCTTTAACCTTAGGTTTTTCATGAAACCATGTAGGTTAATGACTTAAAGACTTCATTGGGATTATGAATCCAGACCCAACTATTTTCTCTGTAGTTGCGTGATCTGATCTTGATGTTTTTTATCGTGA
This sequence comes from Papaver bracteatum, assembly GCA_023529315.1. Lineage (NCBI taxonomy): Eukaryota > Viridiplantae > Streptophyta > Magnoliopsida > Ranunculales > Papaveraceae > Papaver > Papaver bracteatum. Next base: position 1,235,068 of record JAJJWX010001826.1, on the reverse strand, counting down.
TTGAGTAAAATCTTAAGATTGGCTTGAGATTTATATCTCCGATAGGAAAGATTGAAAAGTAGTCACAAATACCTTCGTCTCATTATTTGCGATTCAACAATATCTTGTTTCGTTAATCGATTAAGATTATTGTGAGGTGATTGATAATACTATGCTGTTCTTCGGGAATATAAGTCTGGGCTATCAATTGGTTCCCATTCACCTTGATTTATCAAAAGAAGGAACAAAACTCGTAGGTCTATGGGTGACAGATTTATCTATTCCAATAGATTTTTCTGTGTGAGACAGATTTGTTTATCAAGTCTTCGACTTTGGTCGTAGCAACTCTTAGTTATGGGTTAGATCAGCTAAGGGAATCAAGTGCGTAGTATCCTGCTGGGATCAGAGACATAAGGAGTGCAACTGTACCTTGAATCAGTGTGATATTGATTAGGGTTCAACTACATTCCAGATCGAAGTTAGTCTGTAGTAGGCTAGTGTCTGTAGTGGCTTAATACAGTGTGGTGTTCAAATCTGGACTAGGTCCCGAGGTTTTTCTGTATTTGCGGTTTCCTCGTTAACAAAACTTCTGGTGTCTGTGTTATTTCTTTTTCGCATTATATTTTGTTATATAATTAAAATATCATAGGTTGTGCATTGAATCAATCAATTGGTAAATCCAATCTTTGGTTGTTGATTGAAATTGATTAATCCTTGAATATTGGTCTTTGGTACCGTTCAAGTTATTTCTCTTGTATTCAATCGGGCTCGTAAATTCCTATTTGTTTGATTGCGAATTGAATCGAGAAATTGAGATATAACTCTTTGATATAATTTTCTCAAGATTGAATCTAACTGTCTAGTTTATTCTCTTGAAAGTATAGTGGAGTTAGTCCATATAGATTGCTAAGAGAATATTGGGTAAGGTTGTTGTACCCCTTTTTTTCATTTGGTATCAGAGCAGGCAAACACGTTTAAGACATCTTAAGTCTGTGTTTGTAGCGATCTGACTCTATGGACAGAAGTGTTATCTCAATAAACGTACCACCAGTCTTCGATTGATCGAATTACTTATGGTGGAAAATTGCGATGCGTGCCTTTCTTCAAGCGAATGATTTTCAATCATGGGCTTACGTTATTAATGGCTATAATCCTCCGGTTGTTACAATAGGCACTGAAACTATTCCAAATGATATTGGTGATTATGATGTTGCCGAGATTCTTGCTACAAAGTGAAATTTTGATGGATTGAATGCAATCATCCATGTCATTACCCCAGATCTTCAGCACCATGTGAATACGTGCACGGTCTAAAGATGCTTGGGATATCTTAGAAACCGTATTTGAAGGGAATACCTGTGAAAAAAGAAGCTAGGCTTCAAAATCCATGTTCTGATTGGGAAAACCTTTGTATGGCAGATGAAGATTCATTTGATGAGTTTAACCACAAAGTGGTTGAAATTGTTAAGGCATCTTTTGCATCGGGTAAGACTATTCCTGAAAAGGACATTGTGATAAAAATTCTCAGATATCTTCCATTTAGATGCAATTCTAAGAAACACGCCATCGTTGAAGGAAATAACCTTGATGTGCTTTCCAGAAATACTCTTGTTGGGAAGTTAAAAAGCTTTGATCATGAGCATATATCCAAATCAGGAAAGGATATTGGTTTCAAAGCACAAAAGAACACAAAATTACTTGCTGAAAGTAAAAGTGTTGGCATCTCTGATGATGATCTTTCTGAGACTGATTATTCAGATGAATATCTTGACAAGTCAGTCTCATTGATCACCAAACAGTTTAGATATCTTCTTTTAAAAATAAGTAAAAGGTTCACTAGGGACAAACCTAAGTCATCAGTTAAACCTCATAATCGTGTTCCTCCTAAAAACAGGGATACTGACGATACTGATGACGAGGATATGCCACAGTGCTTTATGTAGGACCAGAATATCGCCATGATATTACTCTTGTGAGATTAACAACACTTCTGCGAACATCACCACGAGTTCTTCAACAACACTTCACGAGTGTCACAGAATGATTTAAAGAATGACGTAATAGCTGACGAATGAAGAAACACGGGAAGAGCGTGATTATCCTGCGATGGTCACGACGCTTGCGAGAATGGACATTATAACTATTGCGATAATATCGCGAGTCTGATCCAAAATTAAAGGACAGATTAGCTGTCATCCACTATGTAAATGTCCTATATAAAGAGACCCAGTAGATTCAGAAAGAGGATGATGTGTTTTTGAGTGTTGAGAAAGTCTTGAAGAGAGAGAGAAAATTCAAGAGAGCGGTTGTATTCTTGATTTCTTCCGTTTCTTGTAAACATTTCTGAGAATCAAATAATAAAGTGTTGTTTTTAATCTTAAATATGTCTTAATTACAGTAAATTCTTATCAAGGGTGTAGTGTAGGATTTCCTGCAACTACATTTTGGCGCCCGGAATAGGGATTGAAAGTTCAAAATTATAGGAAAAATCAAGATTAAAGATCAATATTCGAGTTAAGAAGATGATTGAACAAATTGGTGAAGCAGTTGAAGAAACAATAATTGAAGCAAAGGAGGATTACAGGAAGTTGGAGTGTAATACGATAACAAAAACAATGATCAACCAATTCCATGAAAATATTAGAGGAAGGATTCATAAACGAGATTTTGAAGGAAAAAGAATTATGACGGTGGAGAAAATATCACCTCTGAAGGATTGGGAAAAGCAGGAAATCACATTCACAGCAGAAGAAATAAGAAAATTTGGATCATACATCTCCATTGGTAATCACGGTATCTACTGTGCGAGTGAAGAAGGAAAAATCAACAAGATCTGCAGAATAATGGGTCGTGAATAAAACTTTGGTGGATGCAGGAAGTTCAGTAGATATTATATTCTATCATACATTTAAGAAAATGGGATATAAGGATGAAGAGATGTCTTGTTCAAATTATCACATTCATGGTTTTGGAAAATCTATAACAAAACCTAAAGGCGAAATAATGGTACGAATTCCGCTATGAGAGATTGAAACACAAGTAACATTATGTGTGGTGGATGTGGAGGCACCATATAACATGATATTAGGGAGACCATGGATACATGCAATCAAGGATGTAGCATCAACATTACATCAATGCATCAAATATACTATGCCTAGTGGAATTGGAGAAATTAGAGGAGATACTGATCTTGCGAAGCTGTGTTATCGAATTGAAGTGAGAAATTGTGAAGAGCGTCCAAAAATGCGAAAAGCTCGTAGAAAATTGGCAAAAGAGGCAAAGAAGGAAGAAGAATTTAAAGTTTACATGATAAGAGCAAGAGAAGGAAAAGGAATACCCAGCGAGATATCGCAAGAAGATGATCAGCCCGCGAGAGTCATGGAAACACCAACACCAATGGGAGAACCTAAGGCCAGCTACACCGCAGCATAACTAACAAAGGAAGTAAATGTTGGAAGTGAAGAAGAACCTAAAATGCTGAAAATTGGAACTAAAATGGGTGCAGATGAAGAAGATCAAACCATAAATCTCTTGCGAGAGTATAAGGATATTTTCGCGTGGAGTATGGATGAGATGCCTGGAATAGATCCATCAATTGCATGTCATAAGTTAGAAATTAACAAAGATGTGAGACCATTCAAGCAAAGGATAAGTAAAATCGCAACAACTTATCACTCAAAAATAGAAGAAGAGTTAGAGAAAATGCTTGATGCTGGAATTATAAGACAAGCAATATACCCGGAATGGATTGCAAATATGGTAGTGGTTCCAAAGAAAAATAAAGGGATCAGAATTTGTATAGAATTTACTGACTTAAACAAAGCTTGCCCTAAAGATAGTTTTCCATTACCAGATATTCCTCAAATGGTTGAATCAAAGAACAGAAATGATAGAATATCTTCATTAGATGGGTATAAAGGTTATAACCAGATTCCTCTCATGAAGAAGATCAAGAGCACACCGCATTTTTTGCTCCAAGAGGATTATATTGTTACACAAAAATTCCTTTTGGGTTACGAAATGCTGGTGCAACGTATCAAAGAATGGTGGAGAAGGTGTTCGCAAAGTGGATACACAAAACATTAGAGGTGTATTTAGATGACATGTTAATAAAGAGTAAAGAAGCTAAGAACCATGTGTGAGATTTGAAGGAGATTTTTGATCAAATGCGACTCTTTAACATCAAGGTAAATCCTAAGAAATGCATTTTTGGAGTAGTGTCAGGGAAATTTTTAGGTTATATTGTATCAAAAGAAGGAATTCAAGTTGATCCCGAGAAAGTACAAGTAATTTGCGATATGCCAACGCCAGCAACAGTGAAATATGTACAAAAATTGAATGGGCTCTTAGCCTCGCTAGGAAGATTTATCTCACGATCTTCAGATAAATGCAAGCATTTCTTCAATATACTCATGAAGGGTACAAAATTCAAGTGGAAAGATGAATGTGAGAAGGCTTTTCAAGGAGTTAAAGAATATCTAATGAACATATCTTTTTTACAGAAAGCGGAGCCGGGAGAAGAATTATTGATTTATCTTGCGACAACATCGCACGCATTAAGCACAGGATTACTGCGAATAGATGCAGGGGTAGAAAAACCAATTTATTACATCAGCAAAACGTTTAATTCTGCAGAGAGAAATTATTCAAAAATTGAGAAGCTAATTCTGGCATTGGTTTATGCAACCTTTAAACTTCGCATATATTTTCAGGCACATAAAGTAAAGGTATTAACAAAGGTGCCCATTGAATTAGTAATGAAGAACTCAAAAAGATCAGGCAGAGTTGAGAGATGGAATGCACAAGTAGGGTACTTTGAAATCAAATATGAAGTCCATCCTCACCAAAATCACAAGTTGTAGCGGAGTTTTTAGCAGAATTTCCTCTAGAAGATGATGAAGCTGTGGAAGAAATGATGGACACAGAAGAAGAACATGGAGATCCAAAAGATTTATTAAAGGAACCCAACATGTGGGAAATATTGGTGGATGGATCATCAAATGGGGAAGGAAATGGAATTGGAGTGGTCTTTATCTCGCCAGAAGGAGAAAAAAATGGCTTTTTCATTTCCTTTGGAATTCACATCCACTAATAATGAGACAAAATATGAAGTTGTGGTTCATGCTCTAAAGTTTCCCGTAGAGATGAAGTTGGAGAACGCAAGGATTACCAGTGACTCGCAATTGGTTATTCGCCAGATAAAAGGAGAATACACAACAAATGAACCATCTATGAAGAAATACAAGAAACTTGTTGAAGAATTGTCTGTGAGAATTCCAAAAAATAAAATGGAGACATATATCAAGAAAAGATAACAGACTCGCAGATGCTTTTGCGTTCATATCAAGTATGATGACAAACCCAGCTGCGAGATGCATAAGAATTCATATGCTTGTATCACCTTCAATTAATAAAGAAGAAGAAGAAAATGCGGATGTAATGGTAATAGAAAATAACACAGAAGAACCAGCCAGCGGAATTATCGCAGATTGGAGAGAAGAACTTCACGCATACTTGGCAACGGGTGAAATACCAAGAAATAGATTAGAGGCGCACAAATTAAAGAGTCGTGCAATAAATTATGAATTAAGGGATGGAGTATTGTATCGAAAATATTTTAATGGGCCATTACTTAGATGTTTGACACGGGAAGAAGGAGAAAAAGTGTTAAAAATGTTGCATAATGGAGATGCTGGTAATCATAGCGGAGGAAGATCTTTGGCTTATAGGACAAAAATGCAAGGCTATTATTGGTCGTATATGCATGAAGATGCAAAACAATTATCAAAGCGTTGCGAAGATTTCCAGCGATATGGAAAGAAGATACATGCACCGGGGGCACCATTATCATCTTCAAAAAGTGTGTGGCCTTTTGGAAAATGGGGCTTAGATATTGTGGGACCCTTTGTGCCAGGTTCAGGGCAGAAGAGGTACTTAATTATCGCGACAGATTACTTCACAAAGTGGGCAGAAGTAAAAGCGGTACAACACATTCGTGATAAAGATATATTTACGTTCATCTTTGAAAATATCATCTGCAGATTTGTAATTCCAGCACAGTTGGTTTCTGATAATGGAAAACAATTTAAAGGACAAAACATAGAGTTGCTACTCGATGCATTTAAGATAAGATGTGGAAAATCTACTCCTTTATACCCACAAGCTAATGGTCATGTTGAAGCAACTAATAAGACAATCGCAGACATCTTAAAAAAATTTAGAAGGGTACCATAGAGCATGGTGTGAACAGGTACATAATACAGTCTGGGATTACAACACAACCAGGGGAGAGGCAACTGGGATGTCACCTTTTTGTTTAACGTATGGTGTTGAAGCAGTACTACCAATAGAAGTTGTTATTCATACAACAAAAAGAGAGGTTTGGGAGAAGAATCTTAATGCTAGCATGATTCTAAGAGAACTTGATGAATTAGAAGAGAAGAGAGAAAAAGCATTACAATATATGGAAAATTATCAGCGAAGGTTGGCTCGCGAATATAACAAGCGAGTCAAAAAACGTGAATTTCAACCAGGCAATTTAGTTCTGCGAGAAACACCAGAGTACCAGCGAGAACATGGTGGAAAGTTGGCGAGAAAATGGGATGGACTGTATATCATTAAAGATATAGTTGGTACAGGGGCATACATGTTGGTGGATCCAGAAGGCAGAGATGTTGGTCAAAGACTTGGTAGACCATGGAACAAATTATATTTAAAAAGATATTATCAGTAACAAATTTTTAATGAAACAAAGAGGAAATGGGCAAAACAAATTTTTACAGCTGCGAGTTTATTCGCAAGATCATTCAAGATTACATAAAGAATGAAAGATTGCGATATACGCAAAAGAAACAAAGAACGGGACGAACCTTTATGGCGTACACCCTAGTTCGCGAATACAATTTTGCAAGAGGCAAATGTAAGACCTAAAGTACGTCATATTAGGGGGTATCTCTTTGCTTAGCTCAGTGATAAGGTTATACCGCTGCTGGAACCTGAGACACGGAGACTGGGGTCCATCTCTTTGAGATACCTATTCAGGAGAGATACTTTGGATTTCCAACTATATAAGGTTATACCCTGGTTGGACGACCGAGGGTCTCTTCTAAGGGGTGCAAAGTATGACCAAGGTGCCGAGGTACACAGTTGAGCCAAGGATGCCCGGGATAGACGAACCTACCCTGTCCATTCTTGGTAAGTCTTGGCTATGATGCACTCGGCCTCAAGAAAACCCCACTTAGGGTGCAGTCTCGTAACTATAATCCATATAGGCATAAAGGATAAGAGGCTGCGAAAACAACTGGTTGTTGTTAAGACCATATGGGAGGAGATATTATTGTATGGCCGATGTGCCCTCCTTGAAGGGGAAACCAGGGGGTAGTAAGGGCGACACCCTCCATTAGGGAGCTGATAAGTGTCTTAAGAGGGAAATGTCATGGAGATTTATGTTCGCAAGAACATTTAGGCATGTCATATTATCGCGTGACAAATACAGAGGCAACAAGCCATAAGAAAAAGTTAAGATGAGATCAATGGGTTTTTACATGAAAGTGTAAAGACGTCCTGCGATTTCATCGCAAGACGGCTATGGCATGGGGCTTTGTTCTCGCAAGGGAACTTAGGCCTGTCATATAGTCGCAGAGAATTGATAAAATACAAGAGCTAAGGCAAGATCAATAGGTCTCTACATGAGAATGTATGGACGTCCTGCGATTTTGTCGCAGAAATAAACGTGGCGAAATAAGACCTTTAATTAGGAAGGCAAAATAAGACCACAAGAATAATCCTACCCATTAACTATTTCATTTTTCTAAGATGCAGGATATATTTTTTCATTCCAAGAAAGATAATGAGGGGCAAGTATGGGAACTGATAAATAAAATATCATTATCTTTCTCGCAGAGTATTGAGAAGGACAAAAATTTAACATAGCTCCAAAATGAGTTTTAAAATTGAAAGGGGTTACATCATTCGCAAGAAAGTGAACTAAAAGAAAGCAAAAAAACAAAATTCAAGCATTATCTTTTCCAGAGTTATTAGCCTCGCCAACATTCTTCTCATGATCAGCTTGAATTTCTTCCTCAGTTAATGACTCATTAACGGTTGTTCCATCGCCAGTAGCTACTTTAGTAAGAGGAGATTTTTCTTTATCCACTGAATTTTCTTGAGAAAAATCTTCTTCATCAGTTACATACTCTAGATCACTAGCCATGGGAAGAGGAATTTCATCATCATATACTTCAAAAGGATTGACTGATACAGGGGAGAGAGCATTGGATATTAAGATTTCATTCACGAGAACTTCAACACTAAGATGAACTTTGCGAAGGAAGCCTCTGTCGCGATTCCTAATTTCCATGTTCTTATAGTATTCAAGATAGTCATATCTTCTTTCTGCACGATCGCGAGATTTGACATAATTGGCTAGAAGTTCACCATTTTATTTGCGGACTGAAGCCAGTTTATCAGCCAAGTCAGAAATGGTGGTTTGAAGACTTTTCTCAGATTCTGCGAGAAAAATAGATAAGCCAGAAAAACATTCAGACGAAGATCTTGCAAAAATATAGCAGAGAAATTTGAACAGAAAAGTTAACAATTAAAGCAATCAAAATGACTACCTTCTGTCTGCGAAGATAAGTTTTGAAATAATGATAAGACACAACTCTCCCACTGGTTCATGGCATCATCAAATTTATCTCCAATTATACCCTTCAGGCGAGATTTTATACTTTCTTCTTTAGAAAGGAGATAATCATTTTCTTTCTCCAATAAGGAATGAGATTCTTTTAATCGGGAGAAACGTTCTTTGAGTTTACTAGCCTTTACACTTAGAGCTATCCTATCCTGGATGAGTTTATCCTTCTCAGTTATTGATGATTCAGTTACTTCTTTGAGTTCTTCTTTCAATGAAGACGGAGATTGTTCTTGATTGTTACACACTTTCTGAATAATACTTAAATGCTGCGAGGAGATCGTTATCTTATTTGAGAAGTTGCGCTTTTCTTGAGATAAGGTCTCATTTTCATCTGATAAAGTTTCTATCACCAAATTAGCTTGGGTTAACAAATAAGAAAGACGAGTAACTTCGCTATTTAACAGACTTTGCCTTTGTATTAGTTGGTTATTCTCATTGGTAAGATTATCTATTTGGTCGATAGAATATGAATGAAGGTTATCTAATCTATTATATTGGTCCATCCAAGAATCTTTCTCAGCACGAGCTTCTTCAGCAATAGACTCAAATCGGAATCTCTCCAAGAATCGTGTCCGATTTACAACTAAATATATGAACCAAGGGTTTAAAAGAGAATTAAGCACAGAAAAAATGAGAATTTACTAAAATAGAAAAACCAAGAGATAAAAGAAGGAAAAGTATACCTTTTAGTTCCTCATTCTTATTGCGAAGATTCTCGCAATTCAGTAAAGAGTTGCGAAGCTTGTGCTGAAGAGTATTGCATTCCGAAGTCTTAACCCGAAGACTCTCTTTTAAAATTTCAATTTCATTTTCTAGAGATGTCTTCGCAGTCGTTGTTCAGAACCAAAATACTTGTTTAAAACTTCGCAGACGCCACTAGGGGTGTTCATGGTCGGTTTTGGTTCGGTTTCAAGCCAAACCAAAATCGAAACCAATACTATCGGTTTTTAAAAATTGAAACCAAACCAATCCATTAACCATTGGTTCGGTTTCCAAATGGTTCCAGCCGGTTTCGGTTTTCCCCAGTGGTTTTTGGTTAACTAATAATTATGTCAAAACCAAAAAAACATTACACAAATTTTCAGAAAAAAATAGTATTGGTTTACCAAAATTTAAAGACAAAAAATAAATAAAAAGAATATCAAGAGTAGTTAAATCTTACTCTAAATCTAGAGATCAAAAGAAGATTTAACAAATGGTAGGCTATACAGTGACATCTCTAATGAAAATTTAATCAATGATTTTTTTTATTTATCAATATTCGGTTAACCATTGGTTATTGGTTTGGTTTCTCTATCATACCAAAACCAAACCATTAATCTCGGTTTTCATCTTTTCTAAACCAAAACCAACCATTAGTTAATGGCTTGGTTCGGTTTCCCCCTAATCGGTTTGGTTTGGTTCGGTTTCTCGGTTAACCATTAACCATGAACACCCATAGACGCCACGCTTGACATGATTAATGGAGGATTTTCTAGTTTTATCCAGAATGTCAGATAAGACTCCAAAGGAAACGTTTACATCAATTGAAGCTTCTCTAACAGGAGGGAGAGATGTAGGTGGTGAAGTGGTAACAATGGCGAGTTGAAGGTTTGAATTATTTGTGTCATTAGGAGGGGGAGTGTCTGGAAAGGTCACATTTGTAAGTGAAAATGAATCAACTTGAGAAGTGACTACAGTAGAAGAAGAAGGAACTTCATTTGAAATAATATGGGGAGTTTCACTTATGAGAGGGTTAATTGAGGCAGGAGTATTTGGAGTGACACCATCGCAAGCAAAAGGTTGGGGCCCAATTTGCGATGCTATATGAGTGGATTTGAAGAAGATAATGAGGGAATAGTAATTCCGTATTCAATGGGTTTAATCTTGCGAGGTTCAACAACATTCTCATCATCCTGCGAATAATAAACTAGATAAGAAACAGAGGCAACAATATTGTTATTAAGAAAACAAGTGTTTCTTACTACCTTATGATTCACACGATTCCTCTTCTTTTCAGCCAATTTCTGTTGCGAATTTTTGAAAAAATTAGGGTTTTGAGATACAAGTTGCACGTTAGAAGTAGTTTCACTGAAAAGAAGGCACAGTATGGGAATTATAAAAAATCAAATAGAAGAGATCAAATAAAATAGACAAACATAGTTTAGACAAGCAGAATCGAATTTAATAATGACAGAAGAGAATGTTTATACCTTTGAGACTCCATTAGATCAGTAGCATATGAACCTGTGAAAGAAGAAAAATTGCAGACGGGAAAGTTTACAGAGAAGAGAAGGGATGAAGAAGACGAAGACGAAGAAGTAAAAGAAATAGAATATTTCTTAACAAGTTATCTCTTTTATAGACAGAAGAAGGGTAACCGGGTAGTAAAGGATTAACCGGTTAAAAGAGGAGCATTCGACACGTATAAGCGGTCATACCTAATTTACAGGGTTTTGTCGGAGAAAAGAGATGAAAAACTAGGTAGCTGCGGCATTTTAATTCTCATAGTCTTTCCTTCTTCGCAGAAAAGGCATGAGAATAAGCAAGATGTAGGACCAGAATATCGCCATGATATTACTCTTGCGAGATTAACAACACTTCTGTGAACATCACCGCGAGTTCTTCAACAACACTTCACGAGTGTCACAGAATGATTTAAAGAATGACGTAATAGCTGACGAATGAAGAAACACGGGAAGAGCATGATTATCCTGCGATGGTCACGACACTTGAGAGAATGGACATTATAACTACTGCGATAATATCGCGAGTCAGGTCCGAAATTAAAGGAAAGATTATCTGTCATCCACTATGTAACTGTCCTATATAAAGAGACCTAGTAGATTCAGAAAGAGGATGATGTGTTTTTGAGTGTTGAGAAAGTCTTGAGAGAGAGAAAATTCAAGAGAGCGGTTGTATTCTGGATTTCTTCCATTTCTTGTAAACATTTCTGAGAATCAAATAATAAAGTGTTGTTTTTAATCTTCAAATATGTCTTAATTACAATAAATTCTTATCAAGGGTGTAGTGTAGGATTTCCTGCAACTACACTTCAAGTGTAAAGGTTTTGGTCATTTTTCAAATGAGTGTTCAAATCGTAGAAAGTACACTGGAAACAAAGGTTTTGCTGCAACTCTTGATGAAATGTCTGACATTATGATTCTAATGAAGACGGAAAATCAAATGTTGCACTCTTCTGTGAAAATGCTGATTTTGATAATTGTAGCAATACGTTCATCAATCTCGATATTCTTCTAGAAGAAACTTCAACCATCTTGGAGGATAATATGGATTTCTCTTTGCCCACTAGAAATTTTTCTTCTGTTTTTGCAGGTTCCACCATGTGTCTAGCAGCCTGCACAGCTGTGATGTATGAACCTTCCTCCAGTTTGACATGTGCTTATTATACTCTCAAAGGTCATAAGTTATCAAAATGTTTCAAGTACAAACATAAGATAAGATATGTCAAAAATCTTCAATGAAGAAAAAATCGATTAGCTAACCAGCTGAAACTTATTCAGAAATCGACTCACGTATGTAATCCTATCTCTACTCCAAAGAAATTAATTTCCAAAGATGTTTCTAGACCATTAGGAAAAATGTTTCGGTCTGAACAGTCTGGGAAACAGAGAACTAGGAATTCCATTCAAGAAAAGTATGGTGGACAGATCATTGTTCACCCAACACAACGTAATTGTGTTAGTTAAGTGTCTTGTCTCATGTGCCTGGTTAAAAGAGACATGAGTTGTCACTTCACAGCCTTTAAAAAGAAAAAGAAAATGTGTGTTTTCTTTTGCTTTTAAATTGTTTTGGAATTCTCCAGTCTTTTCTAATTGCTTTTGAAAAGATTTTTCTATGTTATTTAAATAAAAGAGGGGTATTATAGATAATTCTGCCTTCTTTAAGGTATGAGTTGTGCGTACGTGAACCCTTTTTAGTATATAAAGTTTTTGTAACCCTACATTCCTTTTTCATTCTCTAAGAAACTCTTTTATCACAAGTTTGCTTGTGGAGCTTGTTTTGAGAAATTCCTCTCACAAACCCATATTGTTATGGAGACTCCAAGCATCATAACTTCTGATAGAAAATATATTAATATGATTGTTAAGCCATCAATCATGAAATAAAAATACAATCCTCCTGTTTACTCAAACTTGAAAAGAAAAAGGAGGAATGTGAGAAAACCAAGGGATCTCCCTTCAAATCTTCAGAAATTTTATGGCGTTCTTGAAGAATTGAAGGAATTGAGAAAGGAAGTGCATCAAATAAAGGCTTTTGTGTTTAAGACTCTTGAAATTCAGAAGGCCTTGGTTCGACATCAGTCAAGAAGGTTTGTTGATATTAACTCCTTTCTTCATGAACCTTATGTACCAATGGCTGTTGACGCTATGGCGTTCGGGGACGATAAAGAATTTTTCAAAGGTCTTAATGTCTAGGAAACTTCTTATGAGAATTTATTCTTGTGTTTTAAGAGGGATAACTAGGGTTTGGAATAGCCATTATTGTGAGTACACATAGCTATTTCCAACATTTTCATCTTGCAATGTTTTTAGATTTATTTATTTAAATTCTAAAGTTTATTTGGATGATGCTTTTGCAGTTAATCTTTATGGTTTTATATATTGCAACTTGTTATGGGATATGTGTGTTTGCGTCCGTGAACTATGATTGTCCCATACGTGGTCAAAAGTTAAGTCTTTCATATATCAGTATGCAAGTATTAATAAAAGATTGAATGAACTTTTGACACACAAAAGTTAAGCCTATTATGTCACTATGCAAATATTGATGGACAAAAATTAAAGTTTATTATATGTAATTGTGCAAATAGTGATGAAAAATAGAACGAATCTTTGTTTATTCCGCAGTATTGATCTTCCTTGATCCATATTTTTATGTAAATACTGTCCGGCTCTATAAGTTTTTTTATGAGAGAATTCCGATTAATTTAATCATGGGTTCTCTTCTGGTTAAATTAATTGAGATTGTTGGATACAAATTCATGTTTCATGTGATTTGTTAATGTCCAAAGAAATCCTTCTTTTCTTGTAAAAGTAAGGTCGCTCTTGTTGTTCTTACGGGAATGACATTTTTAATGGGGGAGAGTTCTCTATTGAACTTGTGCTTAATTGTCAAATCTTTGTGGGGAGTGCGGTTGTGGAATACTATATGGGTTATCTTGTATCTTTATAAACTCCTTGATGAATGCATTTAGTTTCGGCTATATGATTGCATCTAAAAAATATTATATGTGCTTTTCTTTTGGTCATGAAGTATCTTTATAGAAATTTTATTAGGATCCTATTGATGGTGGATTTTAATTTAAGGCTAAAGTTGTAAAAGCCAAAATTATATGCTGACATCTTGCAAAAGATAAAGCCATTAATAAGTGATGAATACTTCTTCACTTTACTAATTCACCTAGAATGGAGCATGTGGAAACAATCCCAGTATTCTGTGAATTAAATACACGAAATTCATCCAGGTTGGAACATGTAGCAACAATCCCATATACCTTGTGAATTTACAACATTATTAATTAATGCATGACCAGCCTTGTATTTCCTTTACTCATTATCGGTGCGGCATGACGACTGAGTGTTGTTCTCAGCAGAGCAACATGAACCTCCAAGCATTAATAATGAAGCATGTACGAAATACCCGTATAGGCTGCAACTCTCGGTGTGTTATACTAGCCCGATCGAGCATACATCTCTCGGTGTGTTATACTCTCCCGATTGAGCATAATTGAATCTGGACTGTCCATATCAGTCTCAGAAATGATCACGACCATCCAACTTCACCAAGCATGATTGGATGGCTTGGATCGAATCCATGACCCCAAGCAGGTATTGGAATATTCACTACCGACCCAACCCGGGACCCACATGATCGGCCTCCCTAAAAGGGTGGCATAGCTTTCCAAACCGTCCAAGCCAAAGCAGTATGGACGAAAAACCCTAAATTAGGGTTTGCGGCACATTACATGTGTCGCAAAACGGTCTCAACCATCCATCTTCGCAGGAATAAATGGAGGGTGTCGATGTAGATTCAAAGGGTTCAGAGCATGTCAACATACTCACCATGAGCCCGCCTACATACATGCCCGATCGGTCAGTCGTCCCAATTCATGCTCCCAAGGCATGACACACGGCCGGCAAAACCCTAATTAGGGTTTGTATCGATCACAAGCGTCCATTTTCACCTGATCGAATGAAGGGTCTAGGAGTCGACTAAGCAGGTCCAGCGAGTATTAACACGATCACTATGGGCCCACCTATCTCCACACCCAATCGACCAAGGCATACCATGCACAGTCATCTCGATTTGCACGCCCAAACAAGGCGTGTCACACTTCCCAATCTCGAACTGATCTCGACCACTCAACTTCACCGGATAAATTGAGTGGCTTAGATCACGTTTCTATGGGACAGTAAGGTATAGGCGTGAACACTAGCCTACCACCTACATGCCGAACCAATCGGCCGAGACCGACCAAGCTTGGTCGTCTTGAAACGCATGCCCGAAGTTGGCATGACGCGCGGCATTTGCGGCACCAAACTTCTGTTGTAAATCAACCCTGACCGCTCCTCTTTTCCGGAAAAATTGAGCGGTCCAGATCACACTTTCACGGGACAATGAGGTATGGACATGTTTACCGGCATGCCGTCTACACGCATGCCCGATCGTCCATGCCAAAATCGTGTCCCAAGCTTGGATTCGACCAAGATGAAAAGTGGCGCTTGCGCGCCTCTTCTAAAACCTTAGTTCCACTAACGGTCGTAGATGAGTGTCTTAAAGATCATCTCGTTCGTCTAACTTCACCGTCTTGGTTATACATCCCTGGTCAATAGTTAATTGGTCAGTGAGGCGTCATGGTGATCACCACCCGTCACTCTACCACACCATGTAGTCGACCAAGGGAGGACTTGCTTGCGCGACCTCCAAACCATCACATGAAGTAGGCTGGACATGAGGCTATTTTGAGACGCTCAAACATCGATGCTTCATACATGCTGAATATACTCGATACAGTACCTGCATAGAATATACACAATACTTCACATGTATCGACTTCCTAAATAACTTAGTTATTTAATATAGCATTACATGCTACTTTCCGTGGGTCCCACGATCCACACACTCGAGACATCAATCATGTCACAAACTGAGGGATACATACTGGAGTATTGGTCTGGAGGTTTAAAGCGTGCAACGCACAGCGCGCCATCACAAGAACGTGTCAGGAAGTCATGGACGGTTAGTGATGATGGAAGAAGTGGGCAAGACTGGTCGTGTGACACTAACACACAACTCCACTACTCCATCACTCCATTTTCTCCACTTCCCACGAGATACGAGGGTTAGGATTAAAGACTTGTATAAATAGGTTCTCCTCCCTATTTTACAGACAGAAACAAGGAAAGTCAAGACAACAGAGGCAAGTGTTGATACAATCCTATTCAAACACCGAAACTGATAGCTTACATCCTGCAAGCCAGTTCAGCTTTCTGATACAAGTCATACATAGGCAACACCTTCACAATCTCAACACCTTCTTCGCTTCCCTCCCTAAGATCAACAACCCCATCTCATTCACTTTGTGACCAAAACAAGTCTGGAACGACCATTTCTTGGTTTAGGCCGGATTTGCACATATTTATTTCTCAAATCTACAAGCACTCCCGTGCAGTGCATTTGTTTAAGGTTTAGACTCATTTCTCATCCACACACCCCAAATTACCAAAACCGGCAGAAATAGTTTTCACCCATAAACAATTGGCGACCACAATGGGAGGTTAATCTCTCAGTTGTAAAGTCAATTTCTTCGAAATCCGATTCAATTTTATCAATTTCAAAAAGGATAGATCTTAGAACCAATTCAATCAACAATTCATTTCAAGATGGTGGAACTCAGGCCTGGATCAAAAATCAATTCTGATGGAGCTAGTGTGGATAACACTCTCGGTGTCGATGTACCTGTCAGTGGAGCTACCGTGGTTAATACATCTCGTGGAGCCGTCACTTATATCACCAACGCTAGCAGAGCAGAAGATATCCCAGTAGGTGTAACGCCTCCCATCACCAGAGCCAGAGCAGCTGCAAACCTCGGCATTTCTTCGAGCGTAACGCCTCCGGTGGTTACCAGAGCAACAACTTCCATTCCTTCATCAGGACGAGGAGCTGGAGGAGCAAGAGGAGAACCATCTCCCATTACCATCACATATTTGATGGAGAGGCGGGAAGTCCTTGCAAAGACTCGAACAGATATGGCTGTAACTCAGAAAGAGGTACTCACTTTTCTTAAGACATTAACTGGTCGATTTCCATAAGAACCACTACATCCCTTGGAGCCAACAAGGAATGCATTCAACGCACCTGGAGAAGGTACGACGCGGACCTACATGAACCTGATCAAAGAAGAGATATCAGATATGAATGGACCTGTCATGGAGATTCCTAAACTGGGGACTGATCCTCACAATGATCCTCCTCAAGTCAATAGTCTCACTATGAGCCATAGGCCGGTGGATCAGGAAGCAGTTTCTCTAGTGGAAAGTTTATGCGAACTTTTACACCTCTCGAAGAATCAGCAGGCAAAAACATTTTGCTGCAAACCGGGCCCTACATGTTACTGCATGCATCAAGGATTCATAGTTCAAGAGGGCCCTCATCGACACATGAGCGTATTTGATGTGATTACTCTCAAGACTCTCAGGACGACCAATGTTCGCTCAGGAAAGATCGTATGGCATCCTATCACAATGGCAGACTTTGAAGGAAATCAGACCAGCACATACGGGATCGTCCCTTCAACGTATCACCAATTCCCGAAGACTATGCTGAATATAAAAGTCATTCGTATTCCTGCAACATTATCTCCTTACGCACGAATATGCGGAGTGGAAATGTTCAAACAGGGGGAAGCTCCACGGGAAGGATCAGACAAAGTCCATTTCATCTCACTCCCCACGTGGGCGGCAATCCAGGAATGCTACAACAACGACGAGCCACAAGAAGAAGTGCTAGACGCTCCACGATAGCTGCAAGATGGTACCAAATCCACAACGGATAAGCTCCATGATGATGAATCTCCTAGGCCTATCTCTATCAGCTTAACCTTGTGTAAGCATACATACAATCTCCAATAAAAACCGGTCAAACAATCTCCGAGGCAATTCAGGCATGAAATCAGGTGTTGCATGGATTCCAGAGACTTGAACGAATGCTGTCCCCAGGATGACTTTCCTCTTCCTAACATCGACATGTTAGTAGACGCCACCAGTGGGCACGGCAAGTTCTCCTTCATGGATGATTACAGCGGCTATAATCAAATAAGGATATATGAGCATAATGCAAGTTGGTGAGCGTCGTTTACTCAACAAAATAAAAAGATATCTCCCACTAATTAAATATAATATAGCGGTAGTAAGGATCATTCCCACGAAGAGTAATGCAATTGTTATGTTATCTAAATCGACAAAAATATAAAAGAAGGATAATAAGGAAAAAGATATTGAAGAAATCCTTCGCAGTTACTAACCGTTAACTCAACATTGTACCCGTATATCTCTTGTTAGACTCAATTGTCACCAACCATAGGAAAGCAGGTACGCTTAGCAATCCACAAAACTCCTTATATCACCGGATACGGAAGCGCTCGACTACTGGATTCTATTCAAAAAAACCACCTTGACACGGAAGCGCTTGACTACAATATGTAATTCCCAGAACGCATTAAGATTTGTGAATTTAGGTTTGATCCCAGCAGTTAAACTCGGTGCGATCGGTCCACTTACTGGTGTTGTTTTTACTCACAATTGCTCCACAGAATCCCTCCGTAAGGTCTTGCGATTTCTACTTGTGTAGGAGTTAAGAGACAATTACGGGTCGACTCAACTCTCTACTAGCATTAGAATGATTAATAAACTAATCTGGTTCCGCACCCAAACCAATCTAAGAACCAATCATAAACCTTCGATATGGTAAAAACAATCCACAATGAATCAATTTAAAACTTGAAACAAACTTGCAAAATAATTGATCTTCAAAATTAAAACTTTGAATTCATCCTTACAATATAAAAAGAATTGAAAAGAGATAGTTCTCCCCCTAAGGGGGAGAAAAACGGTGAAAAGAAGATATCTCAAATTGTGCCTAGGGTTCCCTATATATAGAGTTTTGTAACCTCCTCTTGAAGAACCTAGAAAACCTAGCAAAAATAGGAAAGTGCACCTCCTCTTGTCCCGTGCATAACGCCCGGTCAAAGTAGGTTGCAAAAATCGCCACAAATTCCTTAAAGAACACTTCCAAGCCTGGCCGCACATAGACTGGCTGAAACAACCAAGTGGGATTGCGTTGACATAAGGAAGCCCAGCCAGTTATCATCATTAAATTTCACTCAAGTGTCAGTCCGCAGAACTGACCATTCAATTGTATCATTCTCCCGTGAATTCTCTTTACTTCCTGTGATTATATACGGTTGTTTCAGTCCGTAAGCTTCCCTGTCACGTTACTTCCACTGCCAATTATCCATACCATTGCAGAAACACGCGACTTCCTAGCTCCAACCATAATAGGTCACTTCCAAGCTCTCCTTCGTTTACTTCCAATCACGTTCACATAAAACCATAACATTCCCTGCCATCACCAGCGATAATCCCAGCTCAACTGTACCGTGCTCTTCTTCATCATAGCTGAGTCCGTCCATCTCTGCCACTAGCCACGGTGCAACCGATCATCATCTTGACTCCACCATCACCTGTTAAATCATACTCGAACACGGACTACTCAACCTCTCCCTACATTTATTGTCCAACTTGAGATTATCATCATAACAGCAACCTTTCCTTATTTCTCATAAAAACCCATTCTTTCCTTTCATCTCAACCACGAGCATCACATCACCACAAGCTCTACAAACTGAATACAGCTGCTATAGTCGGCCTTCCACCTTCACTGATCTTCATCGACACCATTGTGATCATTAACCCAACTTCCGTTGTCACTGCCAACTTTTTAGCAAATGACAACATCAATCTTTCCATCCTCAACTTGTACTCTCCAGCACAACATGAGCTGTTCATCATCACATCACACTCAATGGCAGCAACTTAATATCTTGTCGATTCAAGTTCATCGTCATCTCGACCCACTGTTAAGCTCGAGTTCTACCACTCACCATCATTCTCTGCCTTCAGCACCTGGAAACAGCGTCAATCCCATTTTCATCATGCATTAATAAACCCACAACAAACTCCAGTCATAGCCAACGATGGATGTTATGGCAGCAACCATTCTTCTCGGCATTGCCATCGCCAGTAATGCTGGCAACAACACTACCAACATTCAAACCTGATCTCAACTACATCGGCCAACCATCTTTACTGCCAAACTCTGCCCGTTCCAGCTGCAACTCCTCTCTGGGTCTTCTCGACACAAATCCATCTCATCACAGACACCAACATATCGTCATTCGAGCCTTCTCGTCACCGATGTCCATACATACTGCCAATAATGGCAGCAACATCCTTGATTCCCTATCCTACAGCTCTGCTCCATTGTTCACCATCATGGTCATCACAGTCTCGACCTTCTTCTATGTTTTCTTCCACATCTTGATAACCGAGTCTCAAGTCTCAACTGACTTTGCTTCTCTTTAACGAACTGAACTCGTGCAACACCCCTATTTCAGCTCCATTCTATACTCATTACCTTCCATCGACTTTGAGAATCAGTGGCGGTACCACTGATTCGCCACTCTCCAGCATGTTTAGTTCAGTGTCATCACTGCCAAACTCGGTTCTCAGCTCCTTTGTGAATATCAGCATCCATCATTATCACTGCCAAGAGTAACCAGGCTTATTTAAACTGTTTCTATTAATGGGCTTGTCTCCATACATCCCAATAGCTCATAACTGTTGATCCTGGACATCTACCAAGAGTACTTTAGCTACAGAGGCACCACCAATGTCGAATTGTGGCCTTCAAATTAGTGAGTTCATTGACACGAGCTTCTAGCGTCCGATATGCCTACGCGACTGCCCGTAGTAGATTGTATGCGGTGATAATTCTGCCTCTTTGGTGGTCTATTGGACGATTTCTTGTTCTTTTCGGGAATAAGCTCCAAAATTCCCAAAAAATATAACAAAGAGCTAATAATACAATTTCGCAAGAAAACTAGCTAAGAAAGCATAACCAATCGATACTTAGAGAGGTGTTTTTAAGCACCTATCAAATTCCCCCACACTTTGACTTTGCTAGTCCTCGAGCAAACAAAACGGAACAAAAGTAAAATACAACTCCATGTCGCGAGGATACGGTTACTCTTAGCATGAATAACAGGCCTTTAAACCCCTAGGTGTCTGGTAGGCTCGGAAAGATACCTACTATTGTATAAACTGCAAGTGCACAGTGTCGGCAAGCAACACAGGGGAAGCACAGGTCGAACCACAGAGACTTGGAGAGTGTAGAAGTTGATTCTAAATCCTGATTCAGAGAGTAACCAAAAGGGGTTTGATTTTGTCGATACGACGATATGATTTTCAAGTGACTGAAATAATAAAAGTAAAAGATGCAAATAACAAGATATGTAAACAATGATAATATGGATACTAGGATATTCAAATCCACCAATAACCTATGATATGCATTCAACTTGTAATATTATTCTTGTCCTTATAGTTGATTCAAGTCTACCGTATAACTAAGGTGTTTCTCCAATGGATAATTTAATCACAACTAAAGTATTTCTCCAAAGCATTAATTGTCTAATTAAGCACAACTAATCTAAAGATCAATATTTGGTTAAGCATGAGTTGTAGGATAATCAACATAGATATATTCTAACTACAATGGATACATGGCATACATTGTGAGAGCAAGATGTTGAAAAACTTGGATTAAATTATATCTTTAAACAATTCTAAACTTTCAAGAACAAGATACAAGATATGAATACATACCAATGAGATTAGGGCTTCATCTAAACCCTAGTAAATGAAATTAGAACATGAAGAACATTACAACAAAATTGAAATTTGATAAACTAACATGAACAAGATATTCTTGGATGAGTTTTCAACACAACAACCCTCTCTATTTATACACAAAAATTCTCTCACACTTGGGATTCGAAATTTACTGTAGCAACCACTCAACAATTAAACAAAACATGTTTTCTTAATTGATGGATAGAATGGAATACAATGGGGGTGAGGTGGATGTTTTGGAAAGAATCCAATGGGGGTGAGGTGGAAATGGATTTGGGTCTTGGGTTTTGGATCATGGGTTTTGGATCATGGGTTGTTTAATCCCATGAATTTGTAAACAAAGTTGCCACCGATGCGCGAGCGGGTTGCAATGCTTCCAACTTTCTTCTCTTTTGTCTTCTCAATTCTTCCAAGCTTTATTTAGTACTTAAAAACACAAAATTAATTAATACAAATATTTATTCTTGAAGATGGTAAGAATGCAGAATTTGGGATAATATATGACTTTGAAGCGCGAAAGATGAGTTAAGTGCCAATGAAAAGGTGTATGAATATGCAATATTTGGCACTCATCAGTGTCCCTAGTGGACGAGTTATAGTCTCGTGAGGGATTACGAGAGATATACCCATAAAACCTTTAAGCCAAAACGAATAACATACCAATTAGCAATTACTCCCCGGAAACGGCGCCAATTTTGGTGAGCGTCGTTTACTCAACAAAATAAAAAGATATCTCCCACTAATTTAATATAATATAGCGGTAGTAAGGATGGTTCCCACGAAGAGTAATGCAATTGTTATGTTATCTAAATCGGCAAAAATATAAAAGAAGGATAATAAGGAAAAAGATACTGAAGAAATCCTTCGCAGTTACTAACCGTTAACTCAACATTGTACCCGTATATCTCTTGTTAGACTCAATTTTCACCAACCGTAGGAAAGAAGGTACACTTAGCAATCCCCAAAACTCCTTATATCACCGGATACAGAAGCGATCGACTACCAGATTCTATTCAAAAGAACTACCTTGACATGGAAGCGCTCGACTACAAGATGTAATTCCTAGAACGCATTAAGATTTGTGAATTTAGGTTTGATCCCAGCAGTTAAACTCGGTACGCTCGGTCCATTTACTGGTGTTGTCTTTACTCGCAATTGCTCCACAGAATCCCTCCGTAAGGTCTTACGATTTCTACTTGTGTAGGAGTTAAGAGACAATTACGGGTCGACTCAACTCTCTACTAGCATTAGAATGATTAATAAACTAATCTGGTTGCGCACCCAAACCAATCTAAGAACCAATCATAAACCTTCGATATAGTAAAAACAATCCATAATGAATCAATTTAAAACTTGAAACAAACTTGCAAAATAATTGATCTTCACAATTAGAACTTTGAATTCATCCTTACAATATAAAAAGAATAGAAAAGAGATAGTTCTCCCCCTAAGGGGGAGAAAAACGGTGAAAAGAAGATATCTCAAATTGTGCCTAGGGTTCCCTATATATATAGTTTTGTAACCTCCTCTTGAAGAAACTAGAAAACCTATCAAAAATAGGAAAGTGCACCTCCTCTTGAAGAAACTAGAAAACCTAACAAAAATAGGAAACTGCACCTCCTCTTGTCCCGTGCATAACGCCCGGTCAAAGTAGGTTACAAAAATCGCCACAAATTCCTTAAAGAACACTTCCAAGCCTGGCCGCACATAGACTGGCTGAAACAGCCAAGTGGGATTGCGTTGACATAAGGAAGCCCATCCCGTTATCATCATTAAATTTCACTCAAGTGTCAGTCCGCAGAACTGACCATTCAATTGTATCATTCTCCCGTGAATTCTCTTTACTTCCTGTGATTATATACGGTTGTTTCAGTCCGCAAGCTTCCCTGTCACGTTACTTCCACTTCCAATTCTCCATACCATTGCAGCAAAACGCGACTTCCTAGCTCCAACCATAATCCGTCACTGCCAAGCTCTCCTTCGTTTACTTCCAATCACGTTCACAGAAAACCATAACATTCCCTGCCATCACCAGCGATAATCCCAGCTCAACCGTACCGTGCTCTTCTTCATCATAGCTGAGTCCGTCCATCTCTGTCACTAGCCATGGTGCAACCGATCATCATCTTGACTCCACCATCACCTGTTATATCATACTCAAACACGGACTTCTCAAGCTCTCCCTACATTTATTGTCCAACTTGAGCTTATCATCATAACATCAACCTTTCCTTGTTTCTCATAAAAACCCATTCTTTCCTTTCATCTCAACCACGAGCATCACATCACCACGAGATCTACAAATTTAATCCATCTGCTATAGTCGGACTTCCACCTTCACTGATCTTCATCGACACCATTGTGATCATTAACCCAACTACCGTTGTCACTGCTAACATTTTAGCAAATGATAGCATCAATCTTTCCATGATCAACTCGTACTCTCCATCACAACACGAGCTGTTCATAATCACAGCACACTCAATGGAAGCAACTTAATATCTTGTCGATTCAAGTTCATCGTCATCTCGACCCACTATTAAGCTCGAGTTCCACCGCTCACTATCATTCTCTGCCTTCAGCACCTGGTAACAGCGTCAATCCCATTTTCATCATGCATTAATAAACCTATAGCAAACTACAGTCATAGCCAACGATGGATGTTATGGCAGCATCCATTCTTCTCGGCATTTCCATCGCCAGTAATGCTGGAAACAACACTACCAACATTCAAACCTGAGATCAACTACATCGGCCAACCATCTTTACTGCCAAACTCTGCCCGTTCCAGCTGCAACTCCTCTCTGTATCTTCTCGACACAAATTCATCTCATCACAGGCACCAACAGATCGTCATTCGAACCTTCTCGTCACCGCTGTCCATACCTACTGCCAATAATGGCAGCAACATCCTTGATTCCCTGTCTTACAGCTCTGCTCCATTGTTCACCATCATGGTCATCACAGTCTCGACCTTCTTCTATGTTTTCTTCCACATCTTGATAACCGAGTCTCAAGTCTCAACTGACTTTTCTTCTCTTTAACGAACTGAACTCGTGAAACACCCCTAGTTCAGCTCCATTCTATACTCATTACCTTCCATCGACTTTGAATAATCAATGGCGGTACCACTGATTCGTCACTCTCCAGCACGTTTAGTTCCGTGTCATCACTGCCAAACTCGGTTCTCAGCTCCTTTGAGAATAACAACATCCATCATTATCACTGCCAAGAGTAACCAGGCTTCTTTAAACTATTGCTCTTAATGGGGTTGTCTCCATACATCCCAATAGCTCATAAATGTTGATCCTGGACATCTACCAAGAGCACTTTAGCTACAGAGGCACCACCAATGTCGACTTGTGGCCTTCAAATTAGTGAGTTCATTGACACGAGCTTCTAGCGTCCGATATGCCTACGCGACTGCCCGTAGTAGATTGTATGCGGTGATAATTCTGCCTCTTTGGTGGTCTATTGGACGATTTCTTGTTCTTTTCGGGAATAAGCTCCAAAATTCCCATAAAATATAAAAAAGAGCTAATAATACAATTTCGCAAGAAAACTAGATAAGAAAGCATAACCAATCGATACTTAGAGAGGTGTTTTTAAGCACCTATAACAAATAAGACAGCCTTTCAAACTCCTCTTGGCAATTTTTACCATACTATTATTCCTTTTGGCTTAAAGAATGTCAGTGCAACGTATCAACGCGCTATGACGGCAATCTTCCACGACATGATGCATAAGCAAGTCGAAGAATACGTGGATGATATAGTAGTCAAATCCAAGACTCAATCCATCCTCACGATGCCGCTTCCGTAAACCATGAAGGAGCTCCAATACTTCATGGAAAAGGTGAACTTTTGTTTCATTCACCCCTTGTTGAAGAAAGGAGGAAGTTTTGTCTGGATTGCACTGCAACATGAAGCGTTTCGGAGGCTTCAACGAATATTGTCATCTCTGAATCATCACAAGGGGTTCGCCTATTATGTTAGCCCAGACAAGAGCGAGCATAGGACATATTCAGATCCACTGAAGCCGATACCTCAAGGGAGCATCCTCAAGAAGATAACGATGTTCGCACATCATGTTTATCAAGATCCGGGCGAATCACTCTTTCAGACGATGGTGCATGTCTATCGTGCTATGTTGGAGAATCTGCGCTTTTGGTCATCCTCTGGACTTCGTGAAGATGTTGAACGCTCATCTACAACAACATCTGCCCTGCTAGAAAGAACCAGTTTCGCTGATGCAGCAAGAAGAAAGCCACCGAGATACAACATCCTGCGTGTTCAAAATCGCCAAACTCTAACTCAAGTACCATATGCACGACTGCCGTAATGGTGAAATAACGTCCAAGATATTCCATATCTGGATCGATGGTAACTACATCAATGAGAGACACTCTCCCGTAGAAGAAGTAGTTGCGTTACCAAAGGAGTATGACTGGGACTGCTTAGCACTTCCCATATCAAAGACAACCTCATGAACCTAGCGCGACAACACCTATCAAGTCGAAAGCTCTGGATACTCGTGGGCAAGGGATTGTCTCCCTCTTCTCTATTTCATGAAGAAACATCAAGTAATCCATCGGTTTCAGTTTATCCCTCTAACAATGAAACCAGCTCTACCACTATATGAAGACTGCCAAGTTCGTGCCCGTAGCTATCACGCCTCTCCCTGCCAATCTCTTCTGATCACAGCTACTGCTAAGAACTATTTTTGCTCGTCGATTGATACCATCCAGAGCTTCACCATATTGATAGACGCATTTATGTGTCTAATATAATCTCAATTGTATGTATTGCTAGTGCTCGGTTTTGTATTTATTATGGTTTTTTATTTCTTTGTAGGTGTTTTTGGAGAAATAAGCTTCTGCGGAGAAAGTGGCTCGAAAAGTGGTCATGGGAGAAAATTACTAAAGGCACCCAGAAGACATACTACAGGCATCCCAGAAGTATGTTAGAGACTCCCCAGAAAAGTTATATTTACACCCCAGGAGAATTGCTAAAGGGACCCCACCAGTGGATAAGGGGTACTCAATTGTCAAGGGGCACTCCACTGATAAGGGGCACCTCACTTGCTATCTACACCCCAGGTCAACCCAAGTGTTAAAGACACCCGTCAGTTGGTTATGGGGAGGTCATCTTCTCCTTTGTTTGAAAATAGAAACTGGCGGGAAAAGAAAACACAGTTCGTCTACGTTATTATCTGGAGAAATTTGGTCGAGATTGTCTCAGGGTTTTGGTTGCATTAAGACACGTATCATCCTGTTACACTAAAACAGGGTTGATAATCTCCTTTAGATTCGAAAAGAGATGGAAGATACGTCACTTTGAAGTAAAACAGGGAAGCCATTGTTTACGGGATTTGGTGGATCATGTTTGGCAGTTGCTGTTCGATTTGTACGGATTTGGACTGGGACGGTCCTGTTACTATTAAACAGGCTAGGTGAAGGGCTTGGACGCGGAAAAACATAGAAAAGTCTTCGACAAAACATGATAGGAAACATTGTCGGGATTCTGTTGGTCTTTGATTACATGCATCATAAGAATATCTTCCCTGATTCGAGTTGATCCTATGTTTGGAAGCTATGACAGTTCAATCACGCGTAAAACAGAAACGTATGAACATTAAAGGAATGAACAAAATTGCTCTTTCTCGGGTTAATTGTTTTCTGTATTTTTGGAAGATTTCGTGTATAACAAGGAAGATATCTTCTCTATCTAGGTCATATGCTATCTGTTGAAAGAGTTTGGATTAATTCAGAAGCCGCATACGAGAAGAAAAAGGAGAGAAATGCCGTAACTTTTGGAGGAAGCAAAGGAAGATAGACCAAAAATTTCTTCGAGTTTTAATCGCTCGGGAAGCATATATAAGGAGCATGGAAGTCACAGAATGGGACAGAGACCTTGATGGGGACGTTTGGATTAGTTTCAGAGAGAATAGAGAGTTGCAGAGGTGTCTTTGATCATCACGGAAGGAAGCAGAAGAAGAAGAATAAGAAGAAGAAGAAACGATCACAGTTTCTGTGTAACATCCAGAAACTGTCATCTTTTCTTTCTCTATTTGAAACACTCACATTGCAACAGTTTTTTAGTTAAGTCTCTGTAACAGTAACGTCTGTAATAGTAACACAGCGTTACGAATTTCTGTTCCATTATAAATCTTCAATAAAAACACCTATTGAGCCATGTTTCTATCTTTTGAGAGTGTTTTGACTATGAGGAGCTAAACCCCAATACTGGGATGATGGAGGAAGCCATATTTCATGCGTGTGGTAATTATATTTAATTCTTCTATGACTTTTGCACTAATTAAAATTGAATTAGGAGTTTGATTAATTAGTTGTCATCTCGTTTGATGGGTCATGCTTGCTTAGATATTTTGATGTCCCATGCTTAGGATTTGCAACTAATATTTTGAGAATCTACCTTGGCAAAAATAAGAGTCCATGTCTTTATTGAGCTATAATTGTTAAAAGAATTGATAGTTGAACCACATGAATATAAGAATTGGTGGAATCCTGAGTCCCAGTACCTCTCGATATCGTGACAACCTTTGTATATAATTTTTATTAGATTAAGTCTAAAACCAAATTTATACAAGTATTTGAACGAATCTTTACTACCACTTTACAACAACTTAAAAAACCACATCACATATCAACGACCATTACGTACAAAAGACCCATCTGGCATACAAGATAGAGCCACGTAGACCACACTTGGGGACTGAGGTTCAGAATGAAGTTCCTTCACCGTCAGTCAAGAACTTATTCAACACCCTCTCCAGCAGAAGCCGCTTCAACGCTCTCCGGGACCTGCTCTCTCCAGAAGCTGCTTCAACGCTCTCAGCGGGACCCATACCACGTTCGAACATACAAGGTTCACGTTTGGGAAAATAAAGCACGCTTGGGTCCCATGTTCGAGAAAAGGGAAGACCAGTGTTAGTCGGAAAGACCGGTGTTGGTCATAGTAGTAAGGGGTAATCCTGGTGTTGGGTGAGGCAACATGTTTGGTGTCTGGTCGAAGCAGGCACAGCAGGCCCCAAGAAAAGAAGGCAAGCGACGGGTCCTGCATTGATCAGGCACATCCAGCCCCAGATTGGTCAAAGAAGGCACAGCTGGCCCCAAGCAAAGCAGGCACGCGGCGGGTCCCATATTGATTAAGCACATAAACTGTACGGGAAAAGAAAGCAAGATTGGTATTGATCAACTCACAAGGCTGGTATTGATCAAGTCACAAGGCTGGTATTGATCAAGTTACAAGGATGGTATTGCTCAAGTCACAAGGCTGGTATTGCTCAATTCACAAGGTTGGATCAAGTCACAAAGCTGGTATTAATCAAGTCACAAGGCTGGTATTGCTCAAGTCGCAAAGGCTGGTATTAATCAGGACATAAGGCCGGTATAATAGGCACACACAGCAGGGCAGGTTTCAGTCGAAGCACATGGCCGACGTTTGAAGCATGTACACAGTGGACCCACGTTTAACCGAAGTAGACACAACAAGCCCACGTTCGATCAAGCAGGTGCATGATGAGTCCCATGGTTAAGCGAAGTAGGCGAGCCCACATGCCTATCAAACAGGTACCACATGGTAACGTTTGGTTGAAGCATATACATGGTGGGGTCTACATCCGTTCGGGGTTATATGCACGATTTTGTATGGGAAGAGAAGATACAAGTTCTATTCCCTTCTTGGCTCAAATACCCTAAATAGGAAACCGGTTCCATCAAGGTCGTCGTCATACCTGGAGTACTCCCATGAATGAAGCAGGTGCAGCAGTCCGTCGATTAGGCACAACCCCACGATCGAGCAAAGCAGGCGCAATAGCCCCTCGACCTAATTTGGCATAACAAGGTAGATCCGGAAAGACCGACATCATATTAAGGGAATGCTCTCCTAGACACCTCTTCAACGTGACATGTTCCAAGGACAGGATGAACCGTCTCTCCTGGTAACATCTAACTTTGTCTCATAAGTTTTATCTTTAATTTTCACCATCTTATGCCTACCCCAAAATAATGCAACCATTATGCTCTAGGCATAGGACTTAATGTTGATGGTGGATTTTCAATTAAGGCTAAAATTTTAAAATCCAAAATTATACGCTGACATCTTGCAAAAGATAAAGCCATTAATAAGTGATGAATACTTCTTCACTTTACTAATTCACATAGAATGGAGCATGTGGAAACAATCCCAATATTCTGTGAATTAAATACACGAAATTCATCCAGGTTGGAGCATGTAGCAACAATCCCATATACCCTGTGAATTTACAACATTATTAATTAATGCATGACCAACCTTGTTTATCCTATACTCATTATCGGTACGGCATGACGACTGAGTGTTGTTCTCAGCAGAGCAACATGAACATCCAAGCATTAATAATGAAGCATGTACGAAATACCCATACATGCTGCAACTCTCGGTGTGTTATACTATCCCGATTGAGCATACATCTCTCGGTATGTTATACTAGCCCGATTGAGCATATTTGAATCAGGACTGTCCATATCAGTCTCAGAAATGATCACGACCATCCAACTTCACCAAGCTTGATTGGATGGATTGGATCGAATCCATGACCCCAAGCAGGTATTGGAATATTCACTACCGACCCAATGTGGGCCCCGTATGGTCGGCCTCCCTAAAAGGGTGTCATAGCTTGCCAAACCGTCAAATCCAAAGCAGTATGGACGAAAAACCCG
The DNA here is from genome assembly GCA_023529315.1 of Papaver bracteatum. Classification (NCBI taxonomy): domain Eukaryota; kingdom Viridiplantae; phylum Streptophyta; class Magnoliopsida; order Ranunculales; family Papaveraceae; genus Papaver; species Papaver bracteatum. The sequence goes on along the minus strand of JAJJWX010001826.1, from coordinate 1,204,695 downwards.
AAATTAGGGTTTGCGGCACATTACATGTGTCGCAAAACGCTCTCAACCATCCATCTTCGCAGGCATAAATGGAGGGTGTAGATGTAGATTCAAAGGGTCTAGAGCATGTCAACACACTCACCGTGAGCCCACCTACATACATGATCGATCGGTCAGTCGTCCCAATTCATGCGCCCAAACAAGGCATGACGCACGGCCGGAAAAACCCTAATTAGGGTTTATATCGATCACAAGCATCCATTTTCACCTGATCGAATGAAGGGTCTTGGATTCGACTAAGCAGGTCCAATGAGTATAAACACGATCATTGTGGGCTCAACTATCTCCACACCTGATCGGCGAAGGCATACCATGCCCAGTCATCTCGATTCGCATGCCCAAACCAGGCGTGGTCACACTTCCCAATCCTGAACTGATCTCGACCACTCAACTTCACCGGATAAATTGAGTGTCTTAGATCATGTTTCCATGGACAGTAAGGTATATGTGTGAACATTAGCCTACCACCTACACGTCGAACCAATCGGCCGAGACCGACCAAGCTTGGTCATCTTGAAACGCATGCCCGAAGTTGGCATGACGCACGGCATTTGCGGCACCAAACTTCTGTCGTAAATCAACCCTGACCGCTCCTCTTTTCCGGACAAATTGATCGATCCAGATCACACTTTCACGGGAAAATGAGGTATGGGCATGTATACCGGCATGCCGTCTACACACATGCCCGATCGTCCATGCCAAAATCGTGTCCCAAGCTTGGATTCGACCAAGCTGAAAAGTGGCACTTGCGCGCCTCTTCTAAAACCCTAATTCCACTAACGGTCGCAGATGAGTATCTTAAAGATAATCTCGTCTTTCCAACTTCACTGGCTTGGTTATACAACCCTAGTCAAGAGTTAATTGGTCAGTGAGGCGTCATAGTGATCACCACCCATCACTCTACCACACATGTGGTCGGCCAAGGGAGGACTTGCTTGCGTGACCTCCAAACCATCACATGAAGTAGGCTGGACATGAGGCTATTTTGAGATGCTCAAACAACGATGCTTCATACATGCTGAATATACTCGATACAGTACCTGCATAAAGTACACACAATACTTCACAAGTATCGACTTCCTAAATAACTTAGTTATTTAATCTAGCATTACATGCTACTTTCCATGGGTCCTACGATCCACACACTCGAGACATCAATCATGTCACAAACCAGGGGATACATACTGGAGTATTGGTCTGGCGGTTTATAGCATGCAGCGCATAACACGTCATCACAAGAACATGTTAGCAAGTCATGGACGGTTAGTGATGATGGAAGAAGTAGGAAAGACTGGTCATGTGACACTAACACACAACTCCAATACTCCATCACTCCACTTTCTCCATTTCCCACGAGATACGAGGGTTAGGCTTAAAGACTTGTATAAATAGGTTCTCCTCCCTATTTTCCAGACAGAAACAAGGCAAGTCAAGACAACAGAGGCAAGTGTTGATACAATCCTATTCAAACATCGGAAATGATAGATTACATCCTGCAAGCCAGTTCAGCTTTCTGATACAAGTCATATATAGCCAACACCTTCACAATCTCAACACCTTCTTCGCTTCCCTCCCTAAGATCAACCCCATCTCCTTCACTTTGTGTCCGAAACAAGTCTGGAACGGCCATTTCTTGGTTTAGGCCGGATTTGCACAGATTGATTTCTCGAAACTACAAGCACTCCCGTACAGTGCATTTGTTTAATGTTTAGACTCATTTCTCATCCACACACCCCAAATTACCAAAACCGGCAGAAATAGTTGTCACATATAAACAGATCCCACTAATTTTTGTACCTTTACCAATTTTATTGACAAAAAGTGGGAGAATTAATGTGTAGTTCACACTACAAATACATATGGTTTTCAGATCATTATGTAAGGGAGAGTGGTTTTCATGTGAGATGAAGTATTGACTAAGGCGGAGTGATACATATCACCATAGTATTATTGTCAATGTTGTGATACAATTGAACTTTGATGTTGTATAATAATACTATGACACTGTATAACAATGATTGAGAGCTATTGTGTTCTCATTGTTATAGCTACGGATCTTTAACAATGATGATGCTGAGTTGAACATGTTTAGAATCATTGGAGTACTTGGAAGTGACAAAGATTTCGAGTAATGTTGAAGAACCAAGGAGATCAAGCATTTGGAAGAGAAGCTACAAAGTTTATTTATTTTGTATTCCATATGTATTAATAGTTTTGTCACTAAAATTTACAAAGGGGGAGATTGTTAGAGCATTAGGCGGTCGAACTCGCAAACGTTGCTATCTCAATCTTGTTTGTCAATTTTAGTTGCCAAAACTATAAGTCTTGATTTCTAGTATATTTATAGCTAAGTCTCGGATTAGGAAAGTAAGTGTAGTTAAGATTTAGACTCCATGATGTTCATCGAACGAAGATGAAGAACTACTCAAGGGAACTTGTGGAACTTCATCAACAAAAGGTATGTGGAAACTTGAACTTATCTATCACTCAAAAATCTATCTATTTTATCTCCTATTTTAAAACAAAAGTCATATTGCTATATAGACTTCAATTATACACATTTTGTATTTCGATCCGAGTTTACCTCGCTTATCTATTTCTCGAAATATGTGTTGATAAGCTTTCGCTTTATCCAAGTTCATCTTTACTCGTGATGAAAGTCATATTAATTCAGTAACTTGAAAATCGCTTTGATGAAAATAGTTTGTGGATAACAACTATATTAACATCCTCTAAGAAAGTTTCAATGATTGAAATGAGAGTTTAGAACAAGTAACATGTTTGGATGTAAACATAGTGTGTTCTCACATTTGTGTAAAAGTCCAAAACTGGGAACCTAAAGTATGTGTACCCGTATACGTACTGGCGGTTGTTGGAAATCCGGGTAAGTATGCGTACCCGTACGCGGAAGTATCAGGTCCGTGAATTTATGCTGGAGTTTGTAAGTAAAAAACAAACTCAATCCGGGTACTTAAGTATGCATACCCTTTTGCATACTTAAGGAGGTTACTTTATAAAATTGGTTTGTTCATGAACTAAAACATTAAATAACTAAAACATTTATATAATAAGGAATGCAATCTTTGTAAACCGTGGCTATAATGTTCATGAATTGATTCGAGTGAGTCAAAATCGATTTTGCTTCAATTGTGTCTTGTATACTTCTATGATATTTAAGCAATTGAATAACTCTCTAACTAGTTCATTTGAGTTATTTGAACTAGTTATGGTAAAGATGAATAAGGTTGATATGAAAGTGCTCATATGGCTAACCATTGGTTAACTATTGTTAAACCGACTAAGTGTGCACGTTTAGGTACGGTTACTCAAACCTAAATGAAGGTACATTTAATTTGTGTATAAAAATCTAAGTTCGATCTAATGGTTGAAAGATATTAGCTTGAATCTAATCAAGTTTTCATCTAACGGTGAATATTGAATGATTTGTTACCAAGGTAATTAACTTAGATTGCAAACCCTGATTTGAAATCTATATAGGAGAACTCTAGCAACTGGGAAACCTAATCCCCACACCTCCTGTGTGATACTAGTTGCATCTAGAGTCGATTCTCCTTTAACCTTAGGTTTTTCACGAAACTCTGTAGGTTAACGACTTAAAGACTTCATTGGGATTGTGAAGCCAGATCCAACTATTTTCTCTATAGTTACATGATCTGATCTTGATGTTTTCTATCGTGATTGAGTACAATGGTAATATTTTCTTGAGATTTATATCTCCGATAGGCAAGATTGAAAAGTAGTCACAAACAACTTCGTCTTATCGTTTGTGATTCCACAATATATTGTTTCGTTAATCGATTAAGATTATGTGAGGTGATTGATAATACTAGGATGTTCTTCGGGAATATAAGTCCAGGTTATCAATTGGTTCATGTTGACCTTGATTTATCAAAAGACGGAACAAAACTCGTAGGTTTATCTGTGGGAGACAGATTTATCTATTCAATAGACTTTTCTGTGTGAGACAAATTTGTCTATCAAGTCTTGGATTTTGGGTCGTAGCAACTCTTAGTTGTGGGTGAGATAAGCTAAGGGAATCAAGTGCATAGTATCCTGCTGGGATCAGAGACATAAGGAACGTAATTATACCTTGAATCAGTGTGAGATTGATTAGGGTTCAACTACTGTCCAGACCGAAGTTAGTTTTTAGTAGGCTAGTGTCTATAGCGGCTTAATATAGTGTGGTGTTAAAATCTGGACTAGGTCCCAAGGTTTGTTTGCATTTGCGGTTTCCTCGTTAACAAAACTTTTGGTGTATGTGTTATTTCTTTTCCGCATTATATTTTGTTATATAATTAAAATATCACAGGTTGTGTGTTGAATCGATCAATTGGTAAATCCAACCTTTGGTTTTTGATTGAAATTGATTAATTCTTGAACATCAGTCTTTGGTACCGTTCATGTTATTTCTCTTATATTCAATCAGGCTCGCAAATTCCTATTTGTTTGAGTGTGGATTGAATCAAGAAATTGAGATATAACTCTTTGATATACTTTTATTAAGATTGAGTATGACTATCTAGTTGATTCTCTTAAAAGTATATTGGAGTTAGTCCATACATATTGCTAAAGGAAATATTGGGTGTGGTTGTTATACCCCCGTTTTATCAGATCCCACAGAAGTCTTTAAACGAGCGGTCGTAAGAGATTTCGCCTAATTAGGGGTACTTTCCTCTCCGAATAGACGGCTCCACCAGAAATAACAAAAAGATGAAGTTTGCCTGGCTCTTAGGATAGATTGCTCGAAATACAAACTTGGGTATTTATAGACCAAGGATGTTTGGACACCAAGGAATTTCCAAAACTGAATATTCTTAAGATATGCAACAAATGCCCAAATCGGTTTTCATAATTCCTGGAAATGCTCTGTCCAATATTTACCGAAATCTCCCTAAAAAATCTCCAATTAGTAAATGCACATTACCAATTTTTATTTTCCAGAGATATGCATTTAATTGATGGTAATTAAAAGCATATAAAACTAACAACCTTAATTAAAATATTCTTAATTTATTTCGGTCTGGGATCTCCTTGAGTAATTAAGGAATATCTTTGAACAATAAAAGATAAGAGTTACTGAACATGTTCAAAGGATGTCGATATCTTTTTCTTTGTAAATCCTTTTTCATATTTACAATCTTGGAATCGATTATACCACACTTCCAAACAAGTTTAGAATTAGTTCATCTGTATTCCAAGAACAACTATGTGATTGATCAAATATCAATTCACTAATCATGGGTTCACGGTTCTACCAAACACAAGGATCGGTTCTACCTTAATATGGTTACCGGGACCGTTTACATCAGTTACCAGGATCGTTTACATCAATTACTAGGACCAGTTACCATATTCTCATGGTATTACTTGTGATCAATTACACAAGTCACTTGGATCGGTTACACCAATTACTAGGACCGCTTACATGATGTGTTCTCAATAATGTTGTAGTAAATATGTTCGTTGAGACTTGTGAAAGCAATAGATTTTAGACTTAATGAAGCTTAAAAATAAACAAAACTTAATGCAAAATTGATTTCAAGATATTAGAAATAACCAGGACACTGATTCCACTATTACACACGAATGAAAGATGGCAACTAACCCAAAACTCTAATTATCTTTTAAGTCTTTTATTTCTTAATTCACAAATAATCATGCAAATTCTCAAATATTAATTGTATTCCCTAAGCATAGATTATTTATTCACAAAGTATAACCTATCAAATTGAATTACAACTAATTAAGAAAATTATGCAAACAATTTAAAACTCTGCAAAAGTGGTGATTGAGTGAATTAAAAATTAAAAATTAGAAAAAATAAAATAGTTACCAATTATTCATGCGTAATAGCTTCCTCATTGCCTTAGTTATGGGAGAATTAGCTCATCATCATGTTGGAAACAAGCTCAAAAATCATTTTTATTGCTCAAAGGGTGTTTAAAAAGATCAAAAGGGTGAAGAAATTATAATACCGGGTTTGTAATAGTTTTATCTATTACAAACTGAAAAGAACGATGAAAGGAATCTGTCGCTGACACTGTAGCTATACGACCCTCGTCTCTGTGTCGTTATTACTATTGTTAAACGACTGTGTTTTGTGGTCTTTGTTCTTCGTGTTCTTCAGTTATACAGCAGCAGGGGTATTCTCTGAAACTCTGATTATCATAACTTTCTTCTTCAAACTCTCCCCAAACTCTCTGTAACGCTTCTATGCTCCACCAGTACCATATATACTCGTCAGGATCAAGGATTACTCCTCATAACTCCAAAATATTTTCCATTACTCGGCAGTGATGGAAAATATTCTTGGATTTTTTTTTTCACGCGTTGATTTTCTGCCAGCACACTCTAAACATGCTCCTATACGTTCCAAACATGACATAAATAGAGTAAACTACTCTATAGACACACGCTAGCATACACAGAACTTGGGATGAAGTAACCAAAACCCGAGTTGCCCTGTTTTCTTCACTGCCGATTATCCAACCAAATCCATTTGATTTTGAATCCCATACCACTCATGTTGATCTCAGTCAAGTATTCCCACGCAATTACAGCTATTGAATCTTGCTAAAACATCACCAAAATACGAACCCTAATCTCTGGCCGGAGGCTGCAGCAGTTCCCGCCAAAACTAAAATTTGAACGATGAAGATGGTGTCCCCCTAAAGAAACTGGGGGTGCGAATAGCAGGTGCCCAACTGAGGTGCCCCTTATCCAAAGTGAGGGTGCCTTTAGAACTTTTCTCCGGGGGTCCAAATAGCACTTTTTGAGCAAATTTTTCCACACAAGTATATTTCTCCAAAAACACCTACACAAACATAAAAACACCATAATAAGTACAAAATCAAGCACTAACAATAGAAATACTGAGGACAATTCAGACACAAAAATGTGTCTATCATTACACCAATTACAAGGGTCGATTACACAACTCTTTTGTGATCGGTCACAACAATTATTAGGATCGGTCACACCAATTACAAATATCAATCATACCATCTTAGGTGATTACTTAGGATTGGTTACACTAAGAATAGTCATACCAATACATAAGTCAGGCATTGTGATTAGTTTTACCAATATACATAGCATGTTATGATCGGTTATACTATCTCACACATATTGGTAATCCAAAGATGTGCAATGAATAACAATACCAATAAGCCTAGCGATCTCCCTTTCGATTCATAAAACATGTTCATGAATGTACTTCCTTTAAAAAAATGTAAATATTGATTCCTAGGATGAAATCTTCACCTTTACCCATACACATAATCACAATAGCATTCATACGATTATGTCGATATCTTATATACGAAGTTCAAAAGATAAGCGTTATACTTCTTATTTTAATTCCTTAACACTATGATCATGTGATTATGTCTTACTACTACAGTATAATCATTCATAGATTCGCAGTTATGTTTTCAATATAGCACGACTTGAAGATACGTTAGGAATGAAACAGTTCAAGTCAAAATATAACTGACCTAAAGAGGAAAGATGAAGTCATCGTTGTAGCTTGTTACTTCTTCACATTCTTTAAGTCTTCGAGTAATACTTGTATGTCTCATAATCCTAATCTTTCTAGTCTAACCTATATGAAGTTATCTCTAGTACATAATCAAGCGACTCTTTAATTGAGTTTTGATTCACTAAAATATGACAACCAAACTTGACATACAAACGCTTGGTGGGTTCAACCGAGCTATGCTCTAACAAATAAGTCTTCAACTTGGATATAAAATTCCGCTATTTATGTGTAACTCTTCAACGTGTATATAAAAATCTTCTCACTGTATGCTTCTTGTAAACCTTAAAGGTTGTCAACTTTCTTCTTAGATTTTGATGTCGCTCCACTTGTTGATGATGATGTGTGTTTTTATGGACCTGTTGTTGGTGAAAGAGAAAATGATGCTAACTGCAAATCTAACTACAAGAAAGTGGTTTTCATTTATAGACGTCACCCTCATGATTAACAATATTAACACCCAAGAGATCAAAAATAGTGCTGAAAATGGTGTGAAGTTGGGTAGCTCACCATTCTACCCGGAGTTAACGTACGGTGACACACACTTAAAATAAAGCTTTTCAGTCAGCTACAAAAAATTTAAGGTTTGGTGCCTATATTGATGTGAAAATAGGTAGAAGTATGCTAGTGACTCTAAGTATGCTAGAAGTATGCTAGTGGCTCTAAAATCTCTACAAGTTGGAGGTTTTATTCAAATATTTAAAAAAAAAATTGAAATTTTTGACTCAAGAAGCCTAAAAATTATATATTCAAAAGACTCCTCCACACTTAAACTTCACATTATCCTCAATGTGTAAAAGTGAAAATTCTGAATTCTGACGTAACAGCCGATAAATGCAAAAACTGTATAAATTGATAAGGAATTTGGAAAAACACCATTTCATCAAAGTTGTTCGCCTACATCTTTTCTACAAAGTGTAAAAAGGGCATAATATTTATATAAAAGGTCTGACAATTATGGTCTCTAGATTGAACTATGTGCAGTCTGAGTTTTTTTGACGAAAAGGGTATTCGTCATAATTTTCTTCAAAATAGAATTCAGACTCTATGAAATTAAACATGGGGATGAAAATATGAAAAATTAAAAAACAAAACATAGAAATAAAAAATCAATGGGTTGCCTCCCTGTTGATGGTGGTTTTTAGTTCAAGGTTAAAATTGTAAACCTTGCATTTAACATGCCGTCACTCTGCAAAGAAACGGAGCCACGTAAAAGCGGTGAGTGTTCAACCTCTCCACTAGCACATTTATTGAGCAACACAATATTTCCTCATGAAATTAATCCAGAATGGTGCATATGGAAACAATCCCAAATATTCTATAAATTTTGGCATCTTGCCTGTATTATTCAGATATTCTAAGTTTCTTTGAATGCTTTCTATGCTATGTTCCCTGGATGAACCCTTAATGTTGATATAGCATGACAATTTGTGTTCACTTGCAGCATAGTAACACGAGTTTCCAAGTATTAAGGATAAGGTCCTTGCATAAAGTATTCAATCGGAAAGCATACTTCTCTTTGGAAATGAACTTAGAGAACAACACATATAATTCAATCAATTTTGTGATAATTCACAAGATTCACCAATTTGCAAAAATTAGGTTTTTGCCCCCTCCGCGGTATATTAGACCTTGCCTGTCGAAATTAAGCCTAGGAGAGCTAGGTAATTAATCCACCATGGATTAGTTGGTGCAAAATCCTACCAAAAATCAGAAAACAAAGAATAAAGGAGCCGCAGGGAAGGAGCAGCAACAAAAGAAGGTGTGGCCACGACATAGGCCAGCCGGAGCCACTTGCAAGTGGCCACACCCCATATTGCCACACCGTCCCTAATCTTCTGTCGACCAATCAGGTTGATTTAAACCTGGCATACTCCCATGAGTTGTGGTTGGGCCCATACTTGCCGGCACTATTCCCCATCGACCAATCAGGTCACGTTAAATCTTCCACACACACCAGAAGTGCGGCCACGCTCATGCTTGGCCGACCCTCTCTTTTTATTGACCAATCATGTTGTTCTAAACCTGCCACAACATTAAAAGAGGTGGAATTGCATCAAGTGTCCACCATGCCAAACTGGATTCACAAAGACCGTGCCAACATGCCAATGGCATACTAACGGTATGCATGCCAAATGAGCATGCCAAGCGCACATGCCAAACGTGCCACTTTGCCGTAATTGCACGCCGAACGTGCCAAAGCACCGTGAATAGCACACCTACGTGCCAACCCACTTTTTGTTCGTGGACAACGCCATAATGGACTTCAACGTGGTTATCCTATCCAGAAGCAAGACCTTTCTTTAGTGGCGATGGATGAAACCCTAATTTCCATCCATAGCACAAACTATGCCACTTCGGGCCCCATAACATGCCACGAGCCGTGCAGACTTAGGAAACACTAATAAAGGCGTCATACCATAGCCACTCGTGGCAATACTTGTTCATGTGTCCATTTCCATATGATGGCCTGGCTATGGTTCCTTTGGCATGGCTCTGGCATTGTTTGCACAAAATGCCATTGTACCACGGTCACATGTCGCATGTCGTATGCGCTAATTAGGGTTTCGGCATTCCAAACTCTAATTTAGGAAAAGTTGATATGCCAACCAAGACAAATAATGTTCCACAAAACATTAGGATTGATGTGGCTACTGGAACTGATGTTTCCACACTACATTTGAGTCCAACACCAATGTGCCAAAATCTGGCGGCAATGGCTACGCCAGACGCCACTTGCACCATCGTGCCACTAGCATGCGCTGACCATGCCAACCATACCGCCATGCCAACCATACCGACATACCACTGGCATGCGCTAAAAATGTCACTACGTTATTGGCATGTACCAATGGCACCACTATGCCATTGTCAGGCACCAACTGGAAGTGTCCATAATCAATGGTCACTCTTTCTCATGATTTGCAATCTCAGCCGTCCAAATTCGCCATGGAATTGACAGGCATGTGGCAAGTTTTAGGCGACCAGCCAAGACAAGCCTAATAGCATCACATGATATTTTCCTGTAGCAAGTCTCTTGACTTTGAATTTCCACACGTAGTAAGATACTACACGTTTTCCACTAAAATACTCGAGACATCAAACATGTCACAAACTAGGGGATACTCATCAGGGTATTGGTCTGGAGGTTTACAGCGTGCGGCGTGCAACACGCCCATTATATGAAAGTGTCAGGAAAAAGGGCAGTTAGTGGTAGCAAGAAGTAATGGGTGTAAACAAACTCGTTTTCTTCATCGTGGAAACGTGGTTTCTTGCGGTTACATATTACTCCACTCTTCCATCACTAAATCACTCACACTTCCTACGAGACCAAGGTGCGTTAAATTATGACTTGTATAAATAGGTTTCACCTATTTCCACCGAACAACAAGTTTTGGTTAACAACAACACAATATCCAAAAAAACACAAAAGAACTGATAGCTTGCATTCCACAAGCCAGTTCCATATTATGATACAAGTCATAAAATAGCCATACCTTCAGAATTAACCATTCTGGGCTCAACACCTTTATTCGCTTCCCTCCTTAAGACCAACCATTCTCCTTCACTTTGTGACCGAAGCAAGACTGGAACGACCATTTATTGGTTTAGGCCAGGATTGTACATATTGATCTCTCGAATCTAAAGTACTCCCGTGCAGTGCATTTGTTTTAGGTTTAGATTTGGTTCTCATCCACACACCCAAATTTACCAAAACCAACAGAAACATTTTTTACCCATAAACAATTAGCGACCACAGTGGGAGATTAATTTCTCGGTTGCAATATCAATTTTTAATTTCATTTTTTTAATTTTAATTTGAAGATGGTAGAGCTTAGATTCAGATCAGCTACAAGACCTGATACCACAAGCGCTGAGAACGTCCTTGGTATCAACGTCCCTTCTAGTGGCATCAATTTACCACTTGTCAGCATGACCAACACCACCAGCGGTGCAGGAAATATTCCTTCAGGAGTTACACCTCTGATCACCAGAGCCAGAGCCGCTGCTGCCACCCCTAATATTTCTTCAAGCATGACGCCCCCAGTTGTCACCAGAGTTGTCGCCACTCCACCATCGGGACGAGAAACTGGAGGAACCAGAGGAGGCTAACCTACTATTACTATTGCATATTTGATGGAAAGACAGGAAGTTCTTTCTAAGGCTCAGACGGACATGGATTCAACTCAAAAGGAGTTACTTACTTTTCTCAAGACGTTAACGGAGTGGCTACCACAGGAATCACGTCTACCAAAGCCAATGAGGAGCGATTTTAATACTCCTGGCACCAGCACCTCAGCAGGACGCACCCTTGTGGATGAAGAGGCCCGTCCATTTGAGAGGAGTCAGCTATTTAATTTTATCACGCGTAAAGATTTGGAATGCCTTCTACGAAATCGAGACAGAGAAAACTCGGTGGAATGCAGCAGCATCAACCTCCATATCCTCCTGATGTGCTAAGAGTTCCTCTTCCGAGGGGATATTATTCTCCTCAATTCTCCCTATATAATGGCACTGGTAATGCACGTGAACATATCTCTCGATTTCTAGAATCCTTAGGTGAACACGAGTATAATAATGTCCTCCGCCTGAAAGAATTTTCAAAGTCACTTACTGGAAGAGCGTACACCTGGTACAACAACATTGCACCAAATAGCGTATCCAACTGGCGTGAGATGGTCGCATCTTTCTATAAGAAGTTTTTCTTTGTGTCTGAGAAAATTACCTTTTCAGACTTAGGAAGAATGTTCCAACGAAATAATGAACATCTGAATGATTATGTCAAGAGATACAGAATTCAGGCGCTGGATTGTCACGACCCAAACGTGACTGAACAACAATTGGTGGACTCTTGCATCAATGGCATGGTTCCCATTTATCGCGCCTTACTGGAGAATCTATGCTTCCATATGTTCTCTTAACTTCATGAAGCTGCTAAATGGTCGGCCACAACAACACCAGCATTGTTTGAAAGAACCAAGCCGTCCATAGGTGAAAACGCAGGTGAAACTAGAGGAAACATATGCCTCATCAACAAGAAATATAATACAGCCCCTTTGTAAGCGTGGTGAGTGAATGAGGGAAAAGGAAATCTCCAGCGGCATAACAACAACCCAAACGTGCAACACCAGTGCATCACGTGGCTCCACCTCGGAAGGTCGCGACCAAAGCTCTCGTGCAACACCAAGAAGGCAGAGAAGACACCTTAGATTTCTTATTCTTAATCGAAGAAGTAATTGAACTCTTGGAAGAGTGGATTCAAGATGATGACATCAAGCTGCCTCCTATCAGGCGCCCGCCAACTGTAGAGGAAATGGTAAATCCCAAGTTTACCGCATGTTCGTCCATCACCCGACTAATGAGTGCAATAGATTGAAGCGCATCTTCAAGGAAAAGGTAAAGGCGGGAGAACTCCAACTGGGCAATGAGGGAGTTCACAAATATCCTCTTCCAGTCAGGAGTTGTATGCTATCTAGGACTCATTCAAAAAACTGTACAGTCCATGATGCAACACGTGTGCGAGATCCTATATTTCTTCAAGGCGCAACGTCAAGACATATTTACAACCCTCAATCGTGTTGTGTCAGGAAAGCGACTCTTTTATGCTGAAGAAGCAGCTCCGAAACCCCAACCTCTCTCAGGAATTGTTGTTGGAAAGTGCAATTGGGGACTGCTGACCATGGCTTACCTAAAGAATGTTGCTTCGATGGCACACTGATTGACGCGGCCTCTAACTTCAATATTGTTACCGTCAAGACTCTAAGAGCTGCAGGAATTTCAAAGAAGGAGGCTACCCACTCCCCAATTATGGTCAAAAACCCAGGAGGAGAAGCAATAAGCGCGTACGGCTGTATTAATCTCTAAATTAAGGTGGGAGATGCTCTAACACATGGCAAATTCCAAATTGTCAAAGAATGCCCAAATTATGACATGATTCTGGGGCGCTCATGGGTACATGGAAATAAAGAAAAATTGGGAGTATCCCCTCTGCCGGTGTCAATAACCGAAAGAATTTCCAACAAGCCATCCAACCCTGAAGATTACATGTTGTCGTGTCAACAACTTTTCGGTGTAACCCAATTGCATGGAGAGAGCCTGTCGATGTTCATCCGCAGATTCCGAACACAAGTAAGTATTATTGAACAACCCTTTCTGCACCTAGTCACTTCTCCTCTCGGTCAAGCCTGGGGACTGGATCCAATTATCAACCTGGGCGTCACTTGGAGATGTGAATGGGATGTTGGGCCCTTTAAGTGTTTCATAAAAAATTTGGAGGCTATCTTAATAAAGAATAATGAACCCAAGAATCAAGTATCAATGCAACATCAAAACCCATTCCAAGTTGGAGATATGGTAGTGATAGTTGTCGCTTAGCCTCCTTCACCCGACTCCACAGACGAACCATACCTAGTAGCAGAAGTTATTTTGGGAGGCTACTGCAGGCTCATCAACACTGACAAGTTAGAAGGAATAATAATACATGTCCGGTGGCTCAAACCATTCAAAGCCTGAAAGAGTCACGCCGCCTTTTGCCTCAAAATTCTTCTTAGTATTTCCTTCAGTAATTTCCCTTTTCATGCAATACTTGTAATCCCTCCAAAATGATTGCACTGCTTGCATTCATAATTAGGGTTTCAATTCTAATTAAAAGCATCTTTATTTCAAAATAAGTTTTCCTGAATCTCAAATGAAAAGTACCCAGTAAATCCAAACCCTCACAAAGTCATTATCCACCGATTGGAAACCAGAAAAAACCAAACCCTACTAGAAATATTTTATTCAAAAAAAAAATATACTGAAGAAGGGAATATGCAAGGAAGAAGATAATCAAGTGGCGACACAGACACCTTCCTTCAGGAATATCTGTCTTACACTTTTGCATACCCAGGCGGCATGCCACAGACGTCCTGTGTGATTTGCAAGGGAAAGACCAATAAAAGGTTGGTTGAATCCCTAATTATTGTTACTATTTTCCTCTCACTAGTCCAAAACCAGGATTTTAGGACACTTGGTGTTCGCGGAAAAAGACAGATTCGGTAAGTCGTTGAATATTAGACAGTTGGTATGCGTTGAATAATTTGTATCTGATATCTAACACTGAAAGTCTGTCATTTATTTGGTTTTTATTTACCCCCGTTCCCTTTAGGTTCCACCCCAGGAGATAAAAAATAAAAAAATAAAAAAATAAAAAATCCCGATGAAAATATATGTCGACTAATTAAATTATAATTAATTTAGACCCTTGATGAAAGTGATCCTACGGCCAAATCCAAAGACCCAACTCTTAAAAGGAAGACTAGAAACTACTCGAGTCAATACTGAAAAATATTTAGGAAATAACTGCTTCCGTGTTCTCCTCCATTATCAAAGATGAAACCTTCGTTTCATAACCTTTTTCTACCGATTTTGGTTTCCTCATATCATTAAACATACTAAAGTGAAGAAATCATGGACATATCATGACTCGAAATCAGGGAAGAAATCGTGGACAGATGGAAACTCGAAATCAGTAAGGATTTTTGTGGTTTTGATTGATATAATCATCTGATTCATCTTACTTTCTTATGAAATTCTAATTAGATTGAGGTTTTCTTATATGAGATTTTTCATCTTCTTTATAACTGATTCCAATTTGGTTTTTAAATCACACTTTCTTTCTTTTTCTCCACTTATTTATGGTTTTGAACATGAAGTTGTTGAATTTAGAGATGTTTGGGTTGTGAAGTTGTTAACTGAATTCAAAGTTAATTTTAATAGAATGGGTTAGATTTGCTTACAAATTCATAAGTTGGCTTGTCTGTTGTATTGGTCTAGAAACAAGAACGAGAAAAGTAAAGAAAGGAATAAAGGGAAAAATAAGACTGAATCAGATATGGTTGGAACTGAGTCACCTGATTCAGATTTGGCTGAAATTTCGATTATTGAATTCGACATTCGGTATTAGTAGTTAATTTTGGACAAAAGAAATCCGTTATTAATCTTTGACAAAAAACGAAATGTCCTATAATAAATAGTACACCAAATATATGACATACTTTAGGACGGACAATATTTGTCATATAACTCTGTTTTCGACAGTTTTGGTATGTCCTAAATTTCGCATTTTGGGCTAGTGTCTGTTTTGGCATGCAAGGCGTTGCTATGTAAGTATCTCAACGAAGAGAATGTGACATGCCTACTAGCATTATTGCTGTGTTATTTATGTGATTTGGTTTCCCCTCCGATAAATCACTCTGGAAGAATGAAAGAACATGTATTTGCAAAAGGAGTTTTGGGATTCTTTCGGGAGATTTTATTCGTTTATCAAATTGAAGATATGAAATTACCAAAGAAGCATGAATGAAAAATATTACTCGGTGAGGCATATCTCCAGTCACATGAACAAAAAAAATGAAGTATAAAAAACATCTACACACTACGAAAAGATTATTTTTCTATGAGAAAAAAATAACAGAATGGAAAAACTAGTTATTAACATCACAGCCTGCTCCTGCACCCTCTTCAATAGCCTCTCCAATGGCTCCAACACCTTATTTGTTAGCCTCTCTAACAGATCGAGCATCTGCTTTGTCAGTATCCTCAACGGTTGCTTCAACTTTCCCAACAGTAGTTTCGTCATCCTCTCCAGAAGATGTTTCGTTTTCCCTCTCGTGGGCCGCACCGACACCTTTCTCAGAAACTGCTCCAACAGTCTCTTGAGGATACTCCGATTCGTCATCATCAGAATCGAGGATTACAATGCCGTTATGAACATGGTAATTAAACTTGCTTTCTCCTAGAGGTTTCTTAGGCTCGATCCTTCCCCGCTTCAGTCTAGCAGCGAACCTTTCAGCCCTGGCGCTGGGTCGCTGAGATGCTTCATCATACTGAGACATCTCAATGCACTGGGACTCTTCATCATGTCTCCACTTTTCCTCCATGTCCATCGAAGACATGAAATCTTGAGCACGCATACGGACAATGCGTAGATAAGTGAGAGGCATACCTTGTATGATCCGGTCGGCTTCACGAAATAAAGAATCGATTTTGTTCAATACCTCCTCATGTGCATAAACCCTGGGCTTGTCAACTTCAAAGCTTTTCTCTGAAGAATCAGAAGGACGATCATCACCAGAAGTTCCCATTATATACTGCAAAGAAGCATTATGGCTGCATCAACAACTTACGTGGTAAAAGAAGACAAAATAAGAGCTGCGAGAATATATGAAACGATACTTGGAAGGAATATGAATGCAATTATATAATGATCTATATGAAAGAAAGGCT
The DNA here is from genome assembly GCA_023529315.1 of Papaver bracteatum. NCBI lineage: Eukaryota > Viridiplantae > Streptophyta > Magnoliopsida > Ranunculales > Papaveraceae > Papaver > Papaver bracteatum. The sequence continues at coordinate 1,187,831 of JAJJWX010001826.1, read as the reverse complement.
TAAAGTGGTCTTTTATATCATACATATTGATGAAATCTGAGAGAGAGAGAATCTTCTTCCTGCCGTATATTATGGATCTAGATACGGGATATCAACTAGATTAGATACTTATCTATATGTGATAATTGTTTTACCTGGATTACCGATGGAAGGAATCTCTCCGCTACAGAAGCAAAGCCAATGGAACAAGGAATAAAAGATGGGGTGACGCCATTTATGTGCATAACACTTTTAGAATTCGAATGGAAAAAGGTTTCCTTTTGGGCCACGCCCGGAAGAAGGCGTCTGGATCCGAAGTATTAATATTACATGACACCAATCACCCTAGTAAATCCAGAAGTACGCTAACGCTCCAAGCGCCATATTCACCATTCCGCGGCTAAGCCAGCAGCTCCATCTTCATAATTTTGCGGCTAAGCCAGCAACGTCATTATCATTGTTCCGTAACCAAGGTTGCAGCGCTATCTTCACTATTCTGTGGCTAAACCAGCAACGCCATCTTCATTATTTCGCGACTAAGCCAGCATCGTCATTATCACTATTTCATATCCAAGGTTGCAGCTCCAGCATCAACAGTTCGTGGCCGAAGTTTCAGCGCCAGCACCATGCGGTCAAGTCGAAAATACTCTGAAGCTGCCAACACAAGGATCATAGACTACTCATGTCTCCTACCAAAGGTTAGTCGAATTTTTTTATGGTAATCTATTCATGACTTGCCCTTTCGATTTTTATCCTTGTCTGTCACCATCTCTTGCTTACCCCATAACAATGTCACTGTTACGAGCTAAGCAAAGGACTTAATGTTGATGGTGGTTTTTAGTTCAAGGTTAAAATTGTAAACCTTGCATTTAATATGCCGTCACTCTGCAAAGAAACGGATCCACATAAAAGCTGTGAGTGTTCAACCTCTCCATTGGCACATTTATTGAGCAACTCAATATTTCCTCATGAAATTTATCCAGAATAGTGCATGTAGCAACAATCCCAGATATTCTGTAAATTTTGGCATCTTTCCTATATTATTCAGATAATATAGGTTTCTTTAAATGCTTTCTATGCTATGTTCCCCAACCGAACCATTAATGTTGATATGGAATGACAATTTGTGTTCACTCGCAGCAGAGTAGCATGAATTTCCAAGAATCAAGGATAAGGTCCTTGCATAAAGTATTCAATCAAAAATCATACTGATATTTGGCAATGAACTTAGAAAACAACACATAGAATTCAATCAATTTTGTGATAATTCACAAGATTCAGATATCACCCTGACCAATTTGCAAAAATTAGGGTTTTGCACCCTCCGCGGTATATTAGATCTTGCCTGTCGAAATTAAGCCTAGGCGAGCTAGGTAATTAATCCACCATGGATTAGTAGGTGCAAAATCCAACCCAAAATCATAAAACAAGGAATAAAGGAGCCGCGGGGAAGGAGCAGCAACAAAATAAGGTGTGGCCATGACATAGGCCAGCCGGTGCCACTTGCAAGTGGCCACACCCCATGTTGCCCAACCGACCCTTATCTTTCGTCGACCAATCAGGTTGCTTTAAACCTGCTATACTCCCATGAGTTGTGGATGGGCCCATACTTGACGGCCCTATTTACCATCGACCAATCAGGCCGCGTTAAATCTTCCATGCGCACCAGAAGTGTGGACACGCCCATGCTTGGCCGACCCTCTCTTTTTATTGACCAATCAGGTTGTTCTAAACCTGCCACAACATTAAAAGAGGTGGAATTGCGTCAAGTGGCCACCATGCCAAACTAGCTTCACAAAGACCTCTCCAACATGCCAATGGCATGCCAAACATTCCAAACATGCATGCCAAACGAGCATGCCAAGCACACATGCCAAATGTGCCACTTTGCCGTAATAGCACGCCAAACGTGCCAACACGTCGTGAATAGCACATCTATGTGCCAACCCACTTTTTGTTCATGTCCAATGCTATAATGGACTTCAACGTGGTTATCTTATCCAAAACCACGACCTTGCTTTAGTGGCGATGGATGAAACCCTAATTTCCAGCCGTAGCACCATCTATGCCACTTCGGGCCCCATTACATTCCACGAGTCGTGCGGACATAGGAAACATGATGGTCTGGCTATGGTTCCTTTGGCGTGGCTCTGGCATTGTTTGCACAAAACGTCATTGTACCATGTTCACATGCCACATGCCGCATGTCGTATGCACTAATTAGGGTTTCGGCATGCCAAACCCTAATTTAGGAAAAGTTGTTACGCAAACCAGGCCAAATAATATTCCACGGAACATTGGGATTGATGTGGCTACTGGAAATGATGTTGCCACACTACATTTGAGTATAATACCAATGTGCCAAAATCTGGAAGCCATGGATATGCCAAGCGCTACTTGCACCATCGTGCCACTGGCATGCGCTAAAAATATCACTATGATATTACCATGTACCAATGGCGCCTCTATGACATTGTCAGGAACCAATAGGTAGTTGACATAATCAATGGCCACTCTTTCTTATAAGTTGAAATCTCAGCCGTCCAAATTCTCCATGGAATTGACAGGCCTTTGGCAAGTTTTAGGCGACCAGCCAAGACAAGCCTAATAGCATCACATGATATTTTCATGTGGAAAGTCTCTTGACTTTGACTTGCCACAGGTAGCAATCTGCTACACGTTTTCCACGAAAACACTCGAGACATCAAACATGTCACAAACTGGGGGATACTCATCAGGGTATTGGTCTGGCGGTTTACAGCTGGTGTGATTTTAATTGTTGTAGAAAAAGTGGTAGTAAAAGTTCGTTCAAAGACTTGTAGAGATTGATTTTAGACTTAATATATACACAAGTTTGTCACGTTATCGAGAGGTACTGGGACTTAGGATTTCACCACTAATCACATTCAATTGGTTCATACGATGATTCATAACGGTTCTAGCTCTTTTGTTGACTCTTTTCTTTGCCAAAAGTAGATTTTGTAAAACATTAATTGTAAATCACAAGCATGGTGCATCAAAAGCTCTAAGTCTAAGCATACACCATCAAACGAAATCACAAATAATTAATAAAAAACATAAATTGATTAAATCAATACAAAAGTCATAGAGAATCAATTATAGTTACCAAACGATTGTGAAATAAGGCTTCCTCCATTGTCCCAGTGATGGGGCTTAGCTCATTGTGTTGGAGACATGCTCAAAATATGGATTCATAGCTCAAAAGGTGTGTTTACAATGGTGAAAAGGAGAAAAGTAATAAAAATAGTAAACTGAAACGTTTATAATCGTTACAAGCTACCTGTTATAATTGTAATGCACTGTAGCATGAACGACAGATATTTATTGTAGCGGATTTTGCGACTGTCTTCTGCATGCTTTTGTTCTTCAGCTCCTTCTTCACCAGCAGAAGCAGCTGGGTACTTTCCTGCAACTTCCCGATCACCCATCTGCAGCTTCTCCCGTACCTCTGTAACTTACCCCAACTCTCGACAGCCCTCTGTTGTGGCTCGAACCAACTTATATACTGTAGTTTCAGAATAACCTACAACTACACCCTCAATAGAATTAGTAAAAACTCAAGAAGTTCTTGATGATGAATAACAATTTTCTTATTAATGTTCTCAATTGATCACAAAGAAGTATCTAAATGGAATTAGAATAGTTACAACTTTCTCTATTCTCTTTCCTAAAATATTTTCTAACACTCACTAAAAGAACCTCTTTAATTTTACATTTGAACTCCTATTTATAGTAAAATTTATACAGCTGTTCATGAGTTACGAAGTATCGCAACTTATACTCGCAAAATTATTTCATCCTCGCAAAACTTCATATTTATCCGCGCTTCTTCTATCATCGTATCATTTTATAACTCTTTTCTCCTGATACTCATGAACTATTACCTTGCGATATTCAGTACCTACATCTTGCCTCTTCTCATGTCAATTCTACGAAGAAGAAATGACCGTGAGAACATCACCGTTACTTAGTCTTTTGAAATTTTGACACGTCTTTTGTAACCGTTCTTTTTTAGTTATTCCCTTATATAACTCCTTTATATTCTCTTCCTTTTCTTCTTCTTATTTCCGCAATTCTATCTTCTACTCATACTCTCTATCACTATTTTCTCTGCAATTTTTTCTTCTACTGTATCTTCATGAGTTCTCCAAGGTAATTTCCCTCTATCTCTGCGTATTTCATTTGTTCTCCTCTTTAATTTCTGTATAATTTGTTATCTAATTTTGGTTTATTTCAGCAAAATAACTTCTTAGATGAAATCTCAACTAAAGAATCCAAGCCTTAATCCACGAAGAAGAAAATCTGAGAATCAAAAGGTAGTTAAAATACTATGTCTTCTTTCCTGAACAATATATTGTTGCCTCAGTTTTTAATCTACATTTTGATTCGCAGGTTGACGAAAAACCAAATCCAAGCAAGAGATCTCGAATAACTAAACCCACACCATTAATTCCGATTGATGATTTCCTTCCTGAAGTTGATAAGGAATTTTCCTCTCCTCCTCGTGAAAATGCTTCTTCACATACTCCTGCCTCTACTCCATTACCTGCTTTTCAATCTCCTATCAATGTCAATTTATCAACACTTCTTCAAGATCAACCCTCTCAAAATATTTCTTCAACTTCTTCTTTTGAAAAACAACCCTCGCAAAATATTTCTTCAACTTCTTCTTTAGAAAAACTTGTCTTGTCCCCAAATCCTTTGAGTGCTATTTCTCCAGACAATTTGCAGCTTGCTCTTATTCCTTCAAATTCTTCTCCTCTTCCTCAAGAAATTCGAGATGGAATTTATTCAACTTTCCGAATGTTATCTGAGGTTTTGACCAATACTGCGAAATCTACTAATGTTCGTTCGCAATATGAATTTTGCGAAGTTCTGAATAATTTCGTCAATCCAGACATTTCTTCTTCGCGTCAATCCTTGGAAAAAGAAATTGAATTACTTCTCCATTCTTTGAAAGCTTCTCAAGCAGAATGCGAGGATCTTCGTAAAGAAAATCATCATCTTCAGAATAATTCTCTGGACTGTGCGATTCTTCGCAAAAGAAATGATGAATTGAAAGGTATGATTACTATCTTCATATTTTCTCTTTTATTTATTTATATTCTTCATATGCTTGAAACATCCATTAAAACCCATTCCCCTTTATAGAATCCATCCATAAATGTAGAAGATTGGTACTTCACCATGAATCAGATGCAACAGAATATCGAACCAAGCATGAAAGCCTCTCAAACCAATTCTCCCATTTATCTAATCTTTACTCGTGTGCTCTTGACAACTCTGATGCTCTTTTTCAAGAGAATACTCAATTAATATATGATCGAAAATTTTTGAATGATGACATATCTCAACTTTTTTCTTCCTTAACCAAAGCTAATTTGAGAATAGAAACCTTATTAGAAGAGAACAAAACCTTATCAGAAGAGAAATGTTCGTTTTTGAATACAATGATTATTTCTTCGCAAGAATTAAAGACTCTTCAGAATAAATGTTGCGATCAAGAAAATCTTCTTTCTTTATTGAAAGGTGAACTTGAGGAATTAAAGAAGTCTTCAGATGCTGAAAGAAATTCTTTTGTTGTTGAGAAGAATTCCCTTATTAATAAGAATATAGTCTTGTGTGCTAAGAAGAATCAACTTGAAGAAGATTACTCGTCATTAAAAAGTCTTAATGCCAAACTTGCGAAGGATAAAAATTTTCTCCTTTCTAAAGATCAAAAGCTTCAATCTCGACTTAAATGATTAGTTGGTGATGGTTTTGATAATGCGATGAATCAGATGAAGAACTGTTGTCTATATTTAACTCAATCTCTTACTTCGCAAAGAGAAGGTAGTCATTAAAATTTGACTGCCTCTGGTATATCTTTAAATTTCGTTATACTCGCAAATTTTATTCTTTGAACTTTGTTTTATTTGCAGAATCTGAGAACCACCTTCGTAATGCAAAAGCTGGATTAGAAGCCTCATGTTCTGAGCTTCGTAAGAAGAATGCTTTGCTTTCTACTCGCTTAATCAACTCTCGTGATCGTGCTACTCGGAGATTCAATTATCTTGCTTATTCCAAGGATATCGAAGATACCAATCATCAAAAGGCTATACTTCGTGAAAGTCATCTGAAATCTCAAGTCTTTGCGAATAACATTCTCTTATCAAGAGGCTTGCCTCCTGTAAAGATTACTCCTCTGAAGATATCTGACGATGAAGTTGCTCGTGAGCCTGATAGTGATTTCGATTATGAGAGTGATGATGAAGATCTTGATGATGAGAAAGAATCTATTCCTCAAGGAGATGTCCCTGCTGCATATTCTTCCAAGGATGATATCTCGCAAAAGTCAAAGGCTGCTAATGACCCCTCTGATCTTAAAGATCCAGCACAGAGTGTTGATGAAGCATGATAATATTCCTTGTTCAATTTATCATTGGCTCTCCTTTCTTTCTTTCTTTCTTGAATTCCTTCCCTTAATTACCGTTGGTTTCCTTTTTGCGAACAATTCTATTTTTTGAGAAGTACATTTGATATTTTACGAAGATGATCTATCCTTTCTTTTTGATATTTTGCGAAGATAATTTAACCTTTCTTTGACTAAATTTCCCCCATTTGATCATGTGAAGAGAAATAATATATAACTCACAGATAAAGCTTAGTATATCCTTTTCCCCCTATTATTTCTCTTTAAATGATTAAACATTGTTTGAAGTATTAAAATATCTTCCTCAGTTTATCTTACGAAGTTTCAACCTTTGTAGAAGTATTAGAAGTACCAAATCCATCAAATGAAGAGATATAAGAAGTATTATAAGTATTCAATCTACCAAATGAATTATTAGAAATGCACAATTCCCTTTTTCGTATTAGAAGTACTCGATCCACCAAATGAAGAGATATAAAAAGTATTAGAAGTATTCAATTCATCAAATGAAGAAATATAAGAAGTATTCGATCTTTGAATAATTATGTAACATATGACGAAGTATAATGATTATTTAACTTTCACCAAATGAAATATCCATTAAAGAAGTATAATAAATATGAGATATTCTTGAAGAATTATAAGAAGTATTCAATCTTTTTGTGAAATATTCAATATATGGAGAAGTATAAGAAGTATGTAATTCTCGTAAACTTTTACGAATATGAACTTATCTGTATTTGATTGTTATCAAAATCGCATATTTTGTTAAGTCTTCATTAAAATTCTTCAATGATGTTGTCTTTTTTGATAGGACTTCTCGTAAAATCCTTCAATGATATTGCCAGAGCTGTCTTCTCTTCAAAATATCTTGATGTATATTCTTGTAAAATTTCTTCAATGATATTGATGCAATAAATTTCATTAATTTCTGTGGTCTTATCATGCCTTCCTAAGTAAAGGTCTTATTTTGCCACCTCTTTTGTATTAATTATTTGCGATAATATGACAAGTCTGAACATTCTTGCGAACATACAACCTCGTGACATTATCGTCTTGCGATGAAATCGCAGGACGTTCTTACACTTTCATGCAAAAACCCATTGATCTCATCTTAACTTCTTTGTATAGTATTTTAGCCTCTTCAGGAATTGTTGCGACAATATGACAGGCCTAAATATTCTTGCGAACATAAAGCCCCATGACATTGCCGTCTTGCGATGAAATCGCAGGACGTCTCTACACTTTCATGTAATGACCCATTGATCTCATCTTAACTTTATTATGTTCTGCGAGTTCTTTATTCTTTTCTTTCTTTCTTTTTTTTTTTTTTTTTTTTTTTTTTAGAAGGCTCGCAGAACTTCATTTGTTGCACAAATATGACAAGCCTTTATGTTTTCGCAAAAAAGAAGCCTCGTGACATTTGCGTCTTATAGCACTTATCAGCTCCCTAATGGAGGGTGCTGCTCTTTATCTTCCCCCTGTTTGCCCCTTCAAGAAGCGTACATCGACCATACAAGGTTAGCTCTTCCCATCCGGTTCTGCCAACAATCAGCTTTTGATCGCAACCTCTTATCCTTTTTGCCTATAGGGCTTATAGTTACGAGGTTGCACCCTATGGGGTATCTTTGGGCCAAGTGCATCATTTGCCAAGACTTGTCAAAAATGGCAGATGTGGTTCAACCTCACCCGGCACTCTTGACTCAACCGTGTACCTCGGCGCCTTGATCGTTTTCTGCACTTCTTGGGAAAGACAGTATGCCTTAGTCGCCCAGCCTAAATCTTCTTACACCGCATTTTATATTGCGTAATGTCGTTAGATTAGGTGAGAATCCAAGGTGTCTAACCCGGATAGGTACCCCATTATTGGGTTGTACCCCAAATTTTTTACCATGTACTAAGGGCCCTTGGTGGTGTTCTGGTTACCCTTAGCCACGTTATAGGTACCCCCTTAAATGACGTACTTTAGGACTTTGCCTCTTACGAATTATAGCTTCGCGAACTAGGGTGTACGCCACAAAGGTTTGCATGTATAAAATTTTCTGCGGCTCTCTTTATTTTTTGGAGGCTGATCACAGATTGCGGTCTTTTATTCGCAAATTAATGAAATTTTAATCGGAATATAAATTTTGAAAATTCATAACTTTTCCCAATTTCCTGCGAGAAAACAATATTCGTAAAAAAAATTCATGAGTTTTATGGGTAATACCTTTTCAAATATAGTCTGTTCCAAGGTCTACCGAGCCTCAAACCCATGTCTCTCCCTTTTGGATCCATCATCCGATAAGCTCCGCTTCCTACAACTTCTTTAATAACATATGGTCCATCCCATTTTGGTGCTAATTTCCCTCCATTTTCTTTTTGATATCGAGGTGTTTATCGCATGGCCAAATCACCTGGTTTATATTCACGTTCAATGACTCTCTTGTTGTATTCTCGAGATAATCGTTCCTGATAAATCCTCATATGGTGCAACACCTTTTCTCTTTTTTCTTCCAAATCATCCAATTCTCTTAATATTACTCCCGCACTTAAATTTCTTTCCCAAGCTTCTTTCTTTGTTGTTGGAATTACAACCTCTGTGGGTAATATTGCTTCTACTCCATATGTTAGACAATAAGGAGACATTCCAGTTGCTTCTCTTCTAGTTGTATTGTATGCCCAGACTGCGCTAGGTACTTGCTCGCACCACCCTTTGAGATGTCCTTCTAATTTCTTTTTGATTGTATCTGCGATTGTTTTATTTGTTGCTTCAGCTTGTCCATTAGCTTGTGGATATAACGGGGTTGACTTCCCACATTTTATTCTAAAAGCACTGAGTAACATCTCTATATTCTGCCCCTCAAATTGTTTTCCATTATCAGATACTAGTTGTGCTGGAACCCCGTACCTGCAAATGAGGTTCTCAAATATAAACGTAAAAACATATTTATCACGAATATGCTGTACTGCTTTTACTTCTGCGAGCTTCGTGAAATAATCTGTTGCAACTATCAAGTATCGCCTTTGTCCAGATTCAGGTATAAATGGTCCAACAATATCCAACCCCCATTTACCAAAAGGCCAGCAGCTTGTTGAAGAAGTTAATGTAGCCCCTGGTGCATGAATTCTTTTACCATGTCGTTGGCATTCCTTGCATCTTCGTACGAACAATTTTGCATCTGTATGCATATAAGGCCAGTAATATCCTTGTATCTTTGCTCTATATGCTAGAGATCTTCCCCCACTATGATTGCCAGCTTCTCCTCCATGTAACATCTTCAATATCTTTTCTCCTTATTCGCGAGTTAAGCACCTGAGAGGTGGTCCACTAAAAGATTTTCTGTATAAAATTCCTTCTCGCAACTCATAGTTTGTTGCACGACTCTTTAATTTATGTGCTTCTAGTCTGTTCCTGGATGTTTCTCCTGTTGCGAGGTATTCATGAATTTCTTTTCTCCAATCTGCGATGTTGTTTGATAACTCTATTTCTACTTCCATCGCAACAACTTCTTCAATTTCTTTCTCTTTGTCCACCGATGGGTTTTGAATTGTTTGTATTTGGATATTTCTTGTATTTGGATTTGTCATCATGCTTGGAATAAATGCAAAAGCATCTGCGAGACGGTTATATTTTCTTGATATATGTCTCCATTTTAATTTTGGTATCTTCGCAGATAATTCCTCAACGAGTTTCTTGTATTTCTTCAAAGAAGATTCATTTGTGGTATATTCCCCTTTAATTTGACAAATCACTAATTGTGAATCACTTGTTATCCTTATACTTTCAAGCTTCTTTTCTATTGCGATCTTTAATGCATGCACTACAGCTTCGTACTCTGTTTCGTTGTTCGTGGATGCAAATTCTAGTCTGAATGAGAATGTTGTTCTTTCTCCTTCTGGTGAAATCAACACGACTCCAATTCCATTTCCCTCACTATTGGATGATCCATCCACCAGAATTTCCCATCTATCAGGCTCTGTTAACAAGTCTTTTGGATTTCCAAATTCTTCTTCAACATCCATCATTTCCTCTATTGCTTCATCTTCTTCCAAAGGAAATTCTGCCAAATAATCTGCGACAACTTGTGATTTTTGCGATGACAACACTTCGTATTTTATCTTGTAATGGTTTACTTGTGCATTCCACCTTTCTATTCTTCCTGACCTTTTTGTGTTCTTCATGACTGATTCAATTGGGACTTTGGTTACCACTTTTATTACATGTGCTTGAAAGTATATTCGCAACTTGAATGATGCATAAACCAAGGCTAAGATTAACTTCTCCATTTTAGAATAATTATTTTCTGCTGCATTAAAGGTTTTACTAATGTAGTAAATGGGCCTTTCTACTCCTGCGTCTGCTCGTAACAGAACTGCACTTAGAGCATATGGAGTTGTTGCGAGGTATACCAATAATTCTTCGTTTTTCTCTGGTTTCTGTAGTATAGATGTATTTGCGAGGTATTCTTTGATTCCTTGAAAAGCTTTTTCACATTCATCAGTCCATTTGAATTTTGCTCCCTTCTTAAGTATGTTGAAAAAATGCTTGCACTTATCTGACATTCGCGAAATAAATCTCCCAAGTGAAGCCAAGAGTCCATTTAGTTTTTGTACTTCTTTTACCGTTGCAGGTGTTGGCATGTCACGAACTGCTTGGACCTTTTCTGGATCAACTTGTATTCCCTCCTTCGATACTATGTATCCCAAGAACTTTCCAGATGAAACCCCAATTATACATTTCTCAGGATTTAATTTGATGTTGAACTTTCTCATTTGCTCAAACATTTCCTTCAAATCTTGCACATGGTCTTTAGCTTCCTTGCTTTTTATCAACATATCATCTACATATACCTCCAAAGTTTTATGTATCCACTTCGCGAACACTTTTTAAACCATACGTTGATATGTAGCACCCGCATTCCGCAAACCAAATGGCATCTTCACATAACAATACAAACCCCTTGGAGCAAAAAAGGCAGTATGTTCTTGATCTTCTTCTGCGAGTGATATTTGATTATACCCTTTATATCCATCAAGTGAAGTGATTCTATCATGACCTGCAGCTGATTCCACCATTTGTGGTATATCTGGTAATGGAAAACTATCTTTGGGACATGCCTTGTTTAGATCAGTGAAATCTATGCAAATTCTTATTCCTTTATTCTTTTTCGGAACAATGACCATATTCGCAATCCATTCTGGATATTTTGCTTCCCTTATGATCCCTGCATCCAACATCTTTTGTAATTCTTCTTCTATCTGTACATGATAATTTTGTGATATCTTCCTTATTCTTTGTTTGAATAGTCTTATATTTTTATCTATATTCAATCTATGACATGCCACTGATGGGTCAATTCCTGGTATCTCATCTACACTTCCTGCGAAGATATCTTTATATTCTCGCAAAAGATCAGTAGTCCTTTTTTCTTCTTCTTCATCCATCTTAGTTCCAATTCGTAAGAATAAAGGCTCCTCTTTACTTCCAATATTTATTTCTTTAGTTGGTTCAGCTGCAACATAGCTTGGACTTCGCTCTCCCATAGGTGTTGGTTCTTTAATTATTTTTGCTGGTTCCCCTTCTTTTTCTGGAATTTCATTTGGTATACCTCTCCATTCCTTTGCTCTTGTTGTATACACTCGGAATCCTTCTTCTTTTCTTGTTTCCTTCGCAAGTTTCCTACAAAGTTGTTTCTTTCTTGCTCTTCCTCCGCATTGTGTTACTTCAATTTGATAACAAAATTTTGCACTATCAAGATCTCCTTTTATTTCTTGAATTCCATTTGGTGTAGGAAATTTGATTTTTTGATGTAATGTTGAAGCAACAGCTTTGATCGCATGAATCCACGGTCTTCCTATCAACATGTTATATGGAGATTCCATATCTATCACATACAAGATTACATGTGTTTCGATTTCTCCTAGTAATACTCGCAGCACGATTTCTCCTTTAGATTTTGTTGTAGATTTCCCTAATCCATGAATAAGACACTTTGAATTTATGATTTCTTCATCTCTAATTCCCATCCCCTTAAGTGCATGATAGAATATAATATTAACAGAACTCCCTGTATCAACCAAAATTCGGTTTAATTTCCATTTTTATTCAGCTTTCTTATCTTCTAGCATGATTGGCAATGTGATCACCAATGGTGAAGTGTGGTTCAAGTCTTCATTTGGAATTTCTGCTACTGAAAATGTGATTTTTTGCTTTTCCCATTCTTCTAAAGTTGTCATCTTTTCTTCCTCCATTATCTTTCTTCCTCTACAATCTCGCTAGTATATTTTTCCCTTCATATTACTATGAAATTCATCAATCATTGTCTCTGTGATCATATTACATTCTTCTTTTTTGCCATCTCCATCTACTGACTTCATTTGATCTTCAAATTTTCCACAATTCCCTCAAATTTAGGCTACCACAATTCTCAAGTCCCTGTTTCTAGCGCCAATTATGTAGTTGCAGAATAACCTACAACTACACCCTCAATAGAATTAGTAAAAACTCAAGAAGTTCTTGATGATGAATAACAATTTTCTTATTAATGTTCTCAATTGATCACAAAGAAGTATCTAAATGGAATTAGAATAGTTAAAACTTTCTCTATTCTCTTTCCTAAAATATTTTCTAACACTCACTAAAAGAACCTCTTTAATTTTACATTTGAACTCCTATTTATAGTAAAATTTATACAGCTGTTCATGAGTTACGAAGTATCGCAACTTATACTCGCAAAATTATTTCATCCTCGCAAAACTTCATATTTATCCGCGCTTCTTCTATCATCGTATCATTTTATAACCCTTTTCTCCTGATACTCGTGAACTATTACCTTGCGATATTCAGTACCTACATATACACTCCGCAGCGACCAAAATATCTCGAAAAATCCACTTTTATTTCACCTAAATCCTCGGTCCTTCTTTACGCGTGTTCTAATTTAACCCAAACTCCTCTAAACTGATAGATATGAATCATGAGTCATAACAGAATATACTCTCGTCTATTTTACGTAACTTCCATAAATACCATGACAGACCCCGAATATCTCCATCACTCCCTGTTTTAGATTGCTACCAAATATACGAAGATGTTTTAACTCTCAAAACACGTCACTCATCCCTCACTTCTCGCAACAGGCCTACACCACACACATAATTTAATGTGTAAAAATATCCCCCTCTGGAGACAAGCTTCTAAAACTGCCACCCTTAAGTAAAATATACAAATAACACCCTTTTGGGGTTTTATAGACATTTATACCCTTATTTAGAAAGGTCTGGACCCTATAACAACCACCTCAGCAATTAAATCTGGCAGAGTCAGCTGCCACCTCAACAGAGATATTTACCCCTTTTTCTCGTTTTTTCCGTCACAAAATTTTAGAAGCAGTTTGTGATCTCTGCCTCTTTCATTTCCTTCTTTTGTTTCTCAATTTTTAAAGAAAAGTTCTTCAGTTCCATCAACTTCCTTCCCTCTCATTCTTCAGAGATTTCTTATTTTTTCAATTTCATCTCAGATTCAATCTGCTGCATACCCAATTTTGCAATTTCGTCTCAGTTTTTCAATTTAGTGCGGTTTGTAGAAGAGAAAAGAAGAGAAGAGCAATGGATCGAGAAATTTTGATGTTTTCTGGATTATGAAACATGTATTTTCATCAACTTTACTTATGATTTGGTAACTGAGCACAAAAAAAAAGGTATGATTTAGGTTTGAAAATCTCATTTTTTCTGTTCATCGTCGTTAAGAGTATTTGGAACTGAGACGAATGAAATTTTTTGTGATTTATTCTATGGAAATTAGTATTTTGCTTCAGTTTTGATTTATATTTCTTAGGTTTTTGATAATAGTTTTTTTTCCTGTTAAATTAGGGTTCATACTTTCATCACTGTAGCTTGTTGTGAATGAGAAATTTTTATTTGTTTGTTTTAAAATTGGGTGTATTATGTTGGGTTTCTCTCTAATTCTTATTTGGGTCTTGCTCTATTTCTTCCCATTTGGGTCTGATGTTGCTTATTAGAAATGATGTATTATTTTTTTTTGTTGCATGTTGAACTTTTAATCATTATGGTTAATGGTTCTAACAGTTTGGATTTCTTTAAAACTGATCTCAATTGTTTAAAGAAACTTAATTGTTGTATTTAGTTTACTTAATTTCATGTAATTTTAAGAGGAAACTTGGAATAATGAATAATGAATTGGGTTGAACCTGGTGAATGATACTAAAGCAATTTTTATTTTTGAAGTAGTTGTTCTTTGGAAATTGTTAGTCGGAGAGAGTTAGATTTTTATAGACTTGCTTCATCTGAATAAAAAGTTTAAATAATTTATTTATGCGTGTTCTGTCCTAGACATTCTGATTTATTGGCATGGAATGAAGAAATCCCATTTAGTTATTATGTGCTCTGTAGTGTGATCAAGATCCCTCTTATATTGGCTTAAAGCAAAGAATGGTATATCAATTCGCCCTAAATGGAAATGCATATTTTCTGTATTATAGAATTTTTAGATGATCGAATGATTTGTATTTGAAATTAACCATTAGAAATGTGGTAAATTTGCCGGGGTGTGGCATTTGTATATATGAAGAAATTATGGCGAATGCGGAAGCTGCCTTTCATTTACGAGGGTGGGCCTAAGAACAATGATTCCCTTGTTTGTGTTATGTCTTTTTCAGGAATTGGTTATCAGATACTAAACATCTAAAGTACTTTTGGATCCTGTGCTCAGAGATAGTTGGAGTTGTTTCTTGAATCCTAGTTCAGAGCATTGGCATGGTCCACCTAAGTTTAAGTGTAGGTAAAAAATTTGTCATTCATTACATAATTAGTACTCTTCCTTGTTTTCCTATGCTTTGTCATGGCCACCAAAAGCTTAATTTTTTTAGATTCAACATTAGATCTAAATCATGAATTTGTGGATAGTTGTAACATGTTGTATGAATAGCAATTTAACCACTGCTAACTGCAATTTTCATTGGTGTTGTAATTTCTTTTACTGCAATGATGTGAACACATATTATGAAGTGTTTGAAAGAAGCATAAATACCTATGCTAGCGAGTAGCCATCTTGCTAAACAGAGCATCTCACCACCACCCTCCTCTCACAAGATGGCTTACTCTTGTCAGTTCCTACCATCAGCCTCGTCATATTTCCCTTATAAGTAAATCTGACATTCTCCCACTACTTTCAAGCTTGTAGCATTTTTTCATGATAATATTAATGGTAATTATTGTCGTTTCGGAGCAAGAATTTCGTAGAACCAGAGTTATTGTGTTTTTCTTTTCAAAAGAGTAGTATTTTTGAGTCACATCTAGCTATAATGGAGTACACAAAACAGTCTGACAGTGAGTTGATTTGGCTTATTATTGGCAAGACAAGAGAACACCAATGGTTAATTTAACTCATCATCCTTAGTTTGTGTTGTGGCTGTGTAGTACCTACTCATACATGGAGATTTAGTGTGTTAAAATGTTATCTTTCCAGGGAAGGGCAATTATGGTGGCCTAATGTCTATTCATGGTGTTTCTGTTTTGAATTGTGAATAGTAGTTGTAATTTATATATTGGAATTAAATTTAGTAACAAAAGCTACAGTATCCATCCAGTTAATTTGGGATAAAATGCCACAAAGGGTTACCATTATCTATTGGATTGACGGCTGACTCAATGGCCCTTGCGTAGAATTTATGTCTACATTAATGTATATGTCGTAACTAGTTAGCCATTGTTGTAATTGTAAATATTGAAGATGTTACTGGTGTTCCGATCTACATTTTTTATGTAGTTGTCGCTTTGCGAATGTTAGTCTAAAACTACTGGTATGGTGCTATAGGTTAGAGTCACATAGCTTTTTCTGATAAAAAAAAAGAGTCACATAGATTTATGTTTGTCCTGTCGGTGATAAATATCAACGTTGATGATGGACTGTCAAGCTTTTGTTTTGATGTGTTAACCTGACTTAGCTACTGTATAGCTGGTGTGTGGGAAATGTTTTTGTTTGTAAATCTACGCCAAGTGGTCGTCATCCGTTCTCTCTGCTGTTAGCTTGCATTTTAGAGTCCTTGCTGCTGCAGCTAATCACAGCCCATTCATTACATAATTAGTTCCTCACTTGCGAATTTTTTATAATGTCATAATAATGTCATGATGAGCACTTTGTTTTAGGTATATAGGAACTTAGTTTTTCTTAATCATTATAACTTGGGTATATTAATTATATGTCCCTACTTTTAACTCCCTACAAATATATCCTTATGTAACAATAATTATGTCCCTCCTTTTTTATAACCTTATCCATTTAATATTAGATTACCTTAATACCCTCACTCATATAATATTTTTCTTTATTTCAAAATACAACAAATTTCTTCCTCTACCACTTCACCACCACCACCAACATTCAACTACCATTCCACCACCACCACCGTTCAACAACCACCACCTACCAACCGCCACCACCACCAATATTCCACCACCACTCCTTCACCGCCACCATTACACCACCACTAGTCCTCCTCCACCACAAATTCATCGTCGTCGCCGCCACCACCGTCACCACCGCTGCCGCCACCACCGCCACCACCACCACCACCATCACCACCGCCGCCGCCACCATCACTGGTTCAAATTTTTTTGTATCAACAAAAAGTAGTTGATCCATTTCAGTTGGATCAAAAAATGGATGTTTATCCATTGCAGTTGGATCAACAGTAGAAATTTATCCATTGCAGTTGGATCAACAATGGATGTTTATCCATGCTGATGGAAAAATGCTACCACTTCATCAGCTGTAGTTTCAGATTCACCAACAAAACCATCAACAGTAGAAGTTTATCTAGTTTATCCAAGAAAAAAGGATCAACAATAGAAGTTGATCCAATTTTAGTGGATCAACAATGGAATTTGATCCATGTAAAATTGGATCAATAATGATAGCTTATACATGTAAAATGGAGTGAACTTGGCGTGAGTCGAACACGCATCATCTGACATGGAGTCAGGCATGCTACCATTGCACCACAAGTTCAACATTGGGACAAATTTACATGATTTAAACTACAAAAGCATGAGGTCAAAGGATAAACAACAGTAGTTGATCCCATATAGATGGATCAACAACCATAGTTGATCCAATATCATTTCCTGCTTCAACCTAGATAACCACCATATTTCATTACCTGTAGCTTCATAAACACCAACAGCTCCAAGACCAGCTTCAAAACCAATCTCAGTTGAATCAACAATAGATGTTTATCCATTTCAGTTGGATCAACAGTGGATGTTTATCCATTGCAGTTGGATCAACAACCATAGTTGATCCAAAATATATGGATAAACAACCATAGTTGATCCAAAAAATAGAAATACCATTCTAAATACTAAATAATAGACCTTGAGATTATTGTTCCAGTAGTGTTTCACGACCAAAATGTCATCATAACTAAGCAATATAAACAAACTGAAACAAACATGCATTTTTTTCCCCAATTGCAGCAAGGTATGCATAACAAAAGTAAAACAAAACAACGAAAGAAATTATGAACATACCACCAGAATGTATACTCTTTCGTAGCCGGAAGAAGCCACCACTACAACCATCTCCCAAACCACCAGAAAATCACACCAATCTTCACAACCATAGTAACCAGAACCACCATCCACCACTATTTCTATCACCAATTGATCACTCCAAGCTCATTACCACCACCACCAAAAATCCCCTCATCAAATTCCTCATCAATATCACAACGCAAACCAAAAACATCACTCAAATTATTCCTACACTCAAATTTCTTCAACGGAGTCACCAACTCAATCCCTACATGACCTTCTACATTCACCATCCCACCATAATCTACATGATTTTATACATCCTTAATACGTTCAGGACACGATTTAATACACATTTTCTTCCTAGCAATCGGCAACGGAGTATTAAATTGTTGTTGTTGTTGTATTTCTCTAAGTGGATATCTACAAACATTCCCCATTTCATTTTCATTTCTGTATATACACCAAAAATTATCGAAATCAAAGGGGGGTTTCAACAATTACTGAACAAATCCAAATGGGGAAAAGAGATTTAGTTACCCTAGTACTTACCTTGTGATTTGATGATGATTAACCTTAGAAACTGGTGAAGATGAAGATGAGGAGTGATTGAAGGGGCGTTTGCGACTGAGAAGAGCTTTTGCAGCTCTGAAATTCTGTGAGATTCGATTTCGTTGTTCTTCTGTGAGTTGATTTGAGTGAGAATTGATGAAATTAGGTTTTGGTGGGACGTTTTCTTTGTTCATTTCGTTGATTTGATTTTGGATCCTTGCATCGGAATTTCCCCAATTTCGTCTTATCAACACCAACTGCTAACTACGATTTCTTGGATTCCCAAATTTGAATTTGTAATTTGAAACATAATCCCAAATTGATGAGGGGATTTTTGGTATCAGGTCTTGAGTTTTATGTATCAGATCTGGAAAAAAAAAACGAATAAGAGATGGAGGTGATGGATACGGTGGTGAGCTCGTTTGTTTCTTCTCTGAAAGAGAAATATAAATAGATAAAAACAATAGATGGTGACGATGGAGATACTGTTGGTGCTGGTTGCGTTCGTTATGGCGGCGATGGAGATGAAGATGATGGTGGCGACGGCGATGAAAATGGTGGTGAGTTTTGATAGTCGATATTTTTCTCAGGATGAGAAATAAAGAAGATAAGAAGAAGGTATATAAAGGTTGGGGTATATTTGGAAGTCCATAAATTATTGATGGGCCCCTGATGGGATTTTAGATAAGGAGGGACAAAATTATTATGTGATAAGGATATTTGTATAGACTATCAAAAGTAGGGACAAAAGTTCAATTACCACTTATAACTTTGTGTCCGAAGTGTACTTTGAGTAACTAAATAATATGAATTACTACTATGTTATTACTAATCTCGACTACATTATTTTTGTAGGTTCCAAGTTATGGGTTCAGGAGCGAAGAAGAAGAAGAAGAAGTGTTCTCGAAAAGTGAAATCTGTTGTTCATGCGGATGAAACAGTGTTAGATGCCACTGTTGAGGACAAAAGAGTGGTATCTACAGATGGTGTTGAAAGGTAGATAGGTGACATTTAGCCTGTTAAGGCTAACCATTCATTTTATGTGTTGTGTCTGGTCACTTTTTTTTTTATTGCTGGAGATTCACATAAGATATTTCCTGAGTATAATAATCAGTAAAGCTCGGAGAGATGAATACTTACTTTTAGAAATAGTTTTGAGTCTACTTGTTCTAATAGATGATTGTATGGTATAGTGTAATTGTGCCACCGTTGAGCATTCCCTGTCAAATGCTGAAATGTATGCATTAATAGCCTAGAACCCAAGCTACTGCCTATATGCGCATTATTTTAAGAAGTGAAATTTGAACAATAACAATAGTTTAGTTATTTATATATAAGAGAAAGTTAGATGCCTCTATGTGAATCCTATTTTTGCCATGTTGCTGCATTGTTCTTTCTAGGTGTATTTGGTATAAGCCACTTGTAAACAGAAACTAGACCGGTCATTCCTTGAATCACTTTTACAACTCGAATACAAATGGTTATTGGATTAGTTGGAATGTACAACTATTTATCTTTTTTTTTTTAATGTTCGTGCTTGCCGCTCTCAAATACTCAATTCTAAGCACTCGTATGTTGTTATTGGTGTAACTATTTATTTCTATATAGTAGGGTGTTTGTTCACCTTGCCAGGTACCGGGCTCATACGTGCCATGTATCAACATACTCAAGCCCGAAGTTTTTGAAGTGGGTGCGTAACTTGCTGTCTCCATATGAGCAAGAGATATTTTTGTCAACTGCAATTGGCCCTTTACTACACCTGCCCATGCAAACGTGGTCTAGTTCCTTATGTCATTTCTTATTGGCTAGTCAGATCTCCACGGGTGATGAAGGTGATAAGGGTAACCGTGAATAAAAGCGCATAATGGTTTGTGAAAAGGAACTCTCCTTCGGAAAGAAAGAGTTCGCATTGATTTCGGGGCTTAGTTTTAGGAAGTCAGACCATAAATTTTCTCTTCCCGCCACGAAGCCCTGCCTTAAGATGAAGCATTTCCCCGATGAAGAGAAACCAGTAACTAGAAAACGCTTGAAATTATTTCTTTTTGGCAAAGTGGACGACGACGAAGACGGAAAAAAATCGAAGAAATGTAGCAAAAATGAGGACAACTCTAATGCTGAATGTGAAATTGTTAAAGTCCCACTGGAATCTGATGACAAGGTGAAATTGTCATTACTATATGTTGTCCACATGTATGTCTTGGGAAAGGGAGATGACAAAGTAGTTGAGTCTGATCACTGGTACCTGGTGGATAACCTTGTCGATTTCAACTCTTATCCTTGGGATGACATAGCGTTCAGCAGAACTATTCATAAAATTAATTCTACCTTAGCTTATCAGATTAAGCATGATAAGCCTATTGGAAGTGAGGTGACTTACAAATGCCATGGAATGGCCCATGTCCTGGTGGTAAGAATCAGTTGAGTTGATATTTTCTAGTTGTCTAATTTTTTGCTATTTTTGATTTTAAGGTTTTCCTTTTTTCACCAAGGTTTGGGTCTGGAAGTGTTGTCGAAGGTGCTTAGTAAGTTTGGAAGCAAGGCTATTTTTGAAAATTGGTGCCCCCATATGCATAGTGTTACATGCGATTTAGTAATACACCATGAGGATCTACTTACGGTTTTGAAGGAGTCAAAGGTATGAAGTAATAACTACCTTAGTTACTTTATTTTTTTGTTTGCTGTATTATTAATTTGGTCGAATGACTTTATAAAATTACAGGATGAAGTGTGTGATGACATTATGTGGCATAAAGAAGATGCAAAGCGTTTGGTAATGTTGGGGTTATGTGAAGGTCCCTTGGTAGATGACGAAGAAGAAGATTCGTTAAAGAATGAAAATGTGGTGGAGAACGAAGATCTGTTTGAGAAGGGTGAGTAAGAAAATGTGTTAGAGTCAAAAAATGTTTTTGTGGATGAACAGGTTCCAGAGGAGAGCAACATGGATGATAAAGGGGACGAAGAAGATCTATTAGGGAATGAAAATGTGGTGGAGGAAGAAGATCTATTTGAGAAGGGTGAGGAAGAAGAACGTGTGGCACCTCCTAGCTCCCAACCTGATGCTCTTTGTTCTAAGACATCAACTTCAATTATTGCTTCTTTTGAGTCTTTTGTGAAAAATGCAATGATTGGTCATACGGAGGATTTGAAAATGAGAGTGATTGGTGAAATTGAGATATTTAAAAGTACAGTGAAGGGTCAGTTGGAGGATTTAAGCATCCAGATAAATAATAGCCATAAAACAATGTTGAATCATATGGAGTGTTTAACTGCCGAGTTCAAATCAATAAAGGATAAGATTGGTGGAACCCAGACGTACAATGCATTGTCAAAGACAAAAACGGTGAGTTATTTGGAAATTCTTTGTATTAAGATAGATATAATGTCACATCTATTCTGATATTGAAGTTTTATTGAACAGATATTCATGTTGTTTGAACAGGGGACTCCACCTGGAGGACATAACGAAGAAGGAGATTTGGATGGTGCGGCAATGCAGAAGCCAGATGTGACTCCTGGGAATGGATCCAATAGTATTGGGTTAAATCCACCATATCCGTACAATCCTCCAAATAAGGAAGTTGATGTGAGCCGACCTGTTGTAAGTATTTATTGCTACATTAGCTCGTATATCTTTTGTACTTTTTTCAGAAAACTATCGTGGTATGACTTTTTGACTGTGTCAGATATGTAGGCAGAAAACATTTGTTACAGCTCAATGGGGAAAAAAAGAAAGCGTCAGAAAATTAAACCCTGCACTGGCCCTGTTGCACCCATTATCGTTCTTTCTGATGATGTTCCAAAAGGCCAGGGAAGGACTAGGAGGAAAATAAACCCTGCACCTCCCCTGTTGTACCCGTATACTACTACAGGGCTAGTGGCGAAAAAGAACCCAAAAAAGGTTCCGACAAGCAAAGAGCGTATTATCATGAATTATTTTGAAGAAGACATCTTAGATCAGCGAATAACGAAGCAGGATATAGATGATGTGAACAGGTTCATAAGCCTCGGGTTAGCCTCCTCCCTAGTATACCCTTTTGTTTCTCTGTCTTATTGTATATGTGAAAACTAACAATCATGGTGTTGCCTTGCAATGGATTGTAATTTACCACAGTATCAAGGAACATGGCGAAAACTATGATGGTGATGGTACATCATTATTGTCTTGCTCTGAGTATAAACTACTACTACGTTCAACTGGTTAGTTAAGCGGTAATGTGAGTCAGATTGCATCATTTGATATTGACATTTAAATCTAATAATGAGAACATTATTTGGGTTGTGAGAAGTTAGATGTTTATTGGTCTGTCTGCAGATTATTGACAATGCATTGGTGCTTTTGCACAAGTCGTATCCTTCTAAAAAATCGACTGGTACCTGGTCATACTTTGAAAGTCACTTAGCGGTAAGTTTTTGTGCAGAATAGATTGGATATTTTCTACTTCTTTATATTATTGCATGAATACATTATGACTGAACTGCCTTGCTCGTGAAACAGCAACATCTTGCGAATGGTGATTTTGCCCAAGTTGACAGATTGAGATTAGGGTTAGCAGGACGCCGTGGTTCACCACCTAGTGAGCATTTACCCTCTTGGGATAAGGTTGATGTCGTATATGGTGTAGTTTGTATTAACAAGATTCACTGGGTCGCAATCTCCATTCAAGTAAAGGAGAAGATAATTATAATTTATGATTCTCTTAGACCGAATCGTAATAATCGCTCAAGCAAAATTCACCCGGAAGTCGGTCAAATTCGTGATTATTTGGAGAAAGCATACAACCGCGGTCCATCGTGGTGTAGATATGACGTAAAAAAAAACAAGAAAAATGATACGCGAGTCTTACTTGAAATCTATCTTTAACCTTGAATTTTTAACCTTATATTTCGAGAATTGATCCATATACAATTTATGCAGTAACTCTTATGGGGTGTTTGCCTTCAAGTTTATCGAGCATATGGTTTGGAAGATTCTTGTTTGTCAAGTGCAACCTTCTTTCGCTAGTCGTTATCGATGCGAACTTGCGGTGCAGCTATTCAAGAAACAATTCATAGAGGTGAATGGCACATGTGGTGAATAGTAACATGTAATCATATGATGGTGTAGTATAATTCCTGGCCAGCATGTTGGTCCCTGTTTTTTGGATTTATATTTTGTTAATCATGTTATGATCCTTCAGTTATGGATGTATAGCGGTTTGTATCAGCTTTCAAACGTCTATGCTTCTAAAAATTGATGCTTAGATATTTTATCTACTTCATGGTCTTTGAAAGGAGTTAGCAGCTTAGTGTTAGCTAAATATCACTGGTTTGGGTGACTTGAAATTTAAAGATAAGAATACACAGGTAGGAAAAAATGTATATAAAAAATCAACTAAAGTTTAAAAACTAAATAGAATACATAGGTAGCAAAAATATACAACAAAATAAAGGTTACAATTTCATTGGTATCAAAACCATTGGAATAAATGCTAGATTTATGAATTTTCCGACATAACGGTAATCGGAAATCTGTAATGAAAAATTATCAGTAATTTACAAACCCAAGATGATAATATACAAACCCGGGATGATAAAAAAACGTATAATCTATCCTCAGTTCATCCGAGTGAGAAACTCGGGTCTAATTAGTGTAATATACAAACCCGGGATAACAAAAACACATATAATCCATCCTCGGATCTAACTCATGTAATATACAAACCCGGGATGATAAAAACACATATAATCCATCCTCAGTTCATCCGAGTGAGACACTCGGGTCTAACTCATGTAATATACAAACCCGGGATGATAAAAACACATATAATCCATCCTCGGTTCATCCGAGTGAGAAACTCGGGTCTAATTAGTGTAATATACAAACCCGGGATGATAAAAACACATATAATCCATCCTCGGTTCATCCGAGTGAGAAACTCGGGTCTAATTAGTGTAATATACAAACCCGGGATGATAAAAACACATATAATCCATCCTCGGTTCATCCGAGTGAGAAACTCGGGTCTAATTAGTGTAATATACAAACCCGGGATGATAAAAACACATATAATCCATCCTCGGTTCATCCGAGTCTAATTAGTGTAATATACAAACCCGGGATGATAAAAACACATATAATCCATCCTCGGTTCATCCGAGTGAGACACTCCGGTCTAACTCATGTAATATACAAACCCGGGGTAATAATAACACATATAATCCATCCTCGGTTCATCCTAATGAGAAACTCGGGTCTAATTAGTGTAATATACAAACACGGGATGATAAAAACACATATAATCCATCCTCGGTTCATCCGAGTGAGAAACTCGGGTCTAATTAGTGTAATATAAAAACCCGGGATGATAAAAACACATATAATCCATCCTCGGTTCATCCGAATGAGAAACTCGGGTCTAATTAGTGTAATATACAAACCCGGGATGATAAAAACACATATAATCCATCCTCGGTTCAACCGAGTGAGACACTCGGGTGTAACTCATGTAATATACAAACCCGGGATAATAAAAACACATATAATCCATCCTCGGTTCATCCGAGTGAGACACTCGGGTCTAACTCATGTAATATACAAACCCGGGATGATAAAAAACATATAATCCATCCTCGGTTCATTCGAGTGAGAAACTCGGGTCTAATTAGTGTAATATACAAACCCGGGATGATAAAAACACATATAATCCATCCTCGGTTCATCCGAGTGAGAAACTCGGGTCTAATTAGTGTAATATACAAACCCGGGATGATAAAAACACATATAATCCATACTCGGTTCATCCGAGTGAGACACTAGGGTCTAACTCATGTAATATACAAACCCGGGATTATAAAAACACATATAATCATTCCTCGGTTCATCCGAGTGAGAAACTCGGGTCTAATTAGTGTAATATACAAACCCGGGATGATAAAAACACATATAATCCATCCTCGGTTCATCCGAGTGAGACACTCGGGTCTAACTCATGTAATATACAAACACGGGATGATAAAAACACATATAATCCATCCTCAGTTCATCCGAGTGAGAAACTCGGGTCTAATTAGTGTAATATACAAACCCGGGATGATAAAAACACATATAATCCATCCTCGGTTCATCCGAGTGAGACACTCGAGTCTAACTCATGTAATATACAAACCCGGGATGATAAAAACACATATAATCCATCCTCAGTTCATCCGAGTGAGACACTAGGGGTCTAACTCATGTAATATACGAACCCGGGATGATAAAAACACATATAATCCATCCTCAGTTCATCCGAGTGAGACACTCGGGTCTAACTCATGTAATATACAAACCCGGGATGATAAAATCACATATAATCCATCCTCGGTTAATCCGAGTGAGACACTCGGGTCTAACTCATGTAATATACAAACCCTGGATGATAAAAACACATATAATCCATCCTCAGTTCATCCGAGTGAGACACTCGGGTCTAACTCATGTAATATACAAACCCTGGATGATAAAAACACATATAATCCATCCTCGGTTCATCCGAGTGAGACACTCGGGTCTAACTCATGTAATATACAAACCCGGGATGATAAAACCACATACAATCCATCCTCGGTTCATCCGAGTGAGACACTCGGGTCTAATTAGTGTAATATACAAACCCGGGATGATAAAAACACATACAATCCATCCTCGGTTCATCCGAGTGAGAAACTCGGGTCTAATTAGTGTAATATACATACCCGGGATGATAAAAACACATATAATCCATCCTCGGTTCATCCGAGTGAGAAACTCGGATCTAATTAGTGTAATATACAGACCCGGGATGATAAAAACAGATATAATCCATCCTCAGTTCATCCGAGTGACAAACTCGGGTCTAATTAGTGTAATATACAAACCCGGGATGATAAAAAAACATATAATCCATACTCGGTTCATCCGAGTGAAACACTCGGGTCTAACTCATGTAATATACAAACCCGGGATGATAAAAACACATATAATCCATCCTCGGTTCATCCGAGTGAGACACTCGGGTCTAACTCATGTAATATACAAACCCGGGATGATAAAAACATATATAATTCATCCTCGGTTCATCCGAGTGAGAAACTCGGGTCTAATTAGTGTAATATACAAACCCGGGATGATAAAAACACATATAATCCATCCTCAGTTCATCCGAGTGAGAATCTCGGGTCTAATTAGTGTAATATACAAACCCGGGATGATAAAAACACATATAATCCATCCTCAGTTCATCCGAGTAAGACACTCGGGTCTAACTCATGTAATATACGAACCCGGGATGATAAAAACACATATAATCCATCCTCAGTTCATCCGAGTAAGACACTCGGGTCTAACTCATGTAATATACGAACTCGGGATGATAAAAATACATATAATCCATCCTCAGATCATCCGAGTAAGACACTCGGGTCTAACTCATGTAATATACAAACCCGGTAAGATAAAAACACATATAATCCATCCTCAGTTCATCCGAGTGAGAAACTCGGGTCTAACTCATGTAATATACAAGCCCGGGATGATAAAAACACATATAATCCATCCTCGGTTCATCCGAGTGAGAAACTCGGGTCTAATTAGTGTAATATACAAACCCGGGATGATAAAAACACATATAATCCATCCTCAGTTCATCCGAGTAAGTCACTCGGGTCTAACTCATGCAATATACGAACTCGGGATGATAAAAACACATATAATCCATCCTCAGTTCATCCGAGTAAGACACTCGGGTCTAACTCATGTAATATACAAACCCGGGATGATAAAAACACATATAATCCATCCTCGGTTCATCCGAGTGAGAAACTCGGGTCTAACTCATGTAATATACAAACCCGGGATGATAAAAACACATATAATCCATCCTCGGTTCATCCGAGTGAGAATCTCGGGTCTAATTAGTGTAATATACAAACCCGGGATGATAAAAACACATATAATCCATCCTCAGTTCATCCGAGTAAGACACTCGGGTCTAACTCATGTAATATACGAACCTGGGATGATAAAAACACATATAATCCATCCTCAGTTCATCCGAGTAAGACACTCGGGTCTAACTCATGTAATATACGAACCTGGGATGATAAAAACACATATAATCCATCCTCAGTTCATCCGAGTAAGACACTCGGGTCTAACTCATGTAATATACAAACCCGGGATGATAAAAACACATATAATCCATCCTCGGTTCATCTGAATGAGACACTCGTGTCTATTTCATGTAATATACAAGCCCGGGATGATAAAAACACATATAATCCTTCCTCGGTTCATCCGAGTGAGAAACTCGGGTCTAATTAGTGTAATATACAAACCCGGGATGATAAAAACACATATAATCCATCCTCGGTTCATCCGAGTGAGAAACTCGGGTCTAATTAGTGTAATATACAAACCCGGGATGATAAAAACACATATAATCCATCCTCGGTTCAACCGAGTGAGACACTCGGGTGTAACTCATGTAATATACAAACTTGGGATAATAAAAACACATATAATCCATCATCGGTTCATCCGAGTGAGACACTCGGGTCTAACTCATGTAATATACAAACCCGGGATGATAAAAACACATATAATCCATCCTCGGTTCATCCGAGTGAGAAACTAGGGTCTAATTAGTGTAATATACAAACCCGAGATGATAAAAACACATATAATCCATCCTCGGTTCATCCGAGTGAGAAACTTGGGTCTAATTAGTGTAATATACAAACCCGGGATGATAAAAACACATATAATCCATACTCGGTTCATCCGATTAAGACACTAGGGACTAACTCATGTAATATACAAACCCGGGATTATAAAAACACATATAATCATTCCTCAGTTCATCCGAGTGAGAAACTCGGGTCTAATTAGTGTAATATACAAACCCGGGATGATAAAAACACATATAATCCATCCTCGGTTCATCCGAGTGAGACACTCGGGTCTAACTCATGTAATATACAAACACGGGATGATAAAAACACATATAATCCATCCTCAGTTCATCCGAGTGAGAAACTCGGGTCTAATTAGTGTAATATACAAACCCGGGATGATAAAAACACATATAATCCATCCTCGGTTCATCCGAGTGAGACACTCGGGTTTAACTCATGTAATATACAAACCCGGGATGATAAAAACACATATAATCCATCCTCAGTTCATCCGAGTGAGACACTCTGGGTCTTACTCATGTAATATACGAACCTGGGATGATAAAAACACATATAATCCATCCTCAGTTCATCCGAGTGAGAAACTAGGGTCTAACTCATGTAATATACAAACCCGAGATGATAAAAACACATATAATCCTTCCTCAGTTCATCCGAGTGAGAAACTCGGGTCTAATTAGTGTAATATACAAACCCGGGATGATAAAAACACATATAATCCATCCTCGGTTCATCTGAGTGAGACACTCGTGTCTAACTCATGTAATATACAAGACCGGGATGATAAAAACACATATAATCCATCCTCAATTCATACGAGTGAGAAACTCGGGTCTAATTAGTGTAACATACAAACCCGTGATGATAAAAACACATATAATCCATCCTCGGTTCATCCGAGTTAGACATTCGGGTCTAACTCATGTATTATACAAACCCGGGATGATAAAAACACATATAATCCATCCTCAGTTCATCCGAGTGAGAAACTCGGGTCTAATTAGTGTAATATACAAACCCGGGATGATAAAAACACATATAATCCATCCTAAGTTCATCCGAGTAAGACACTCGGGTCTAACTCATGTAATATACGAACCCGGGATGATAAAAACACATATAATCCATCCTCAGTTCATCCGAGTAAGACACTCGGGTCTAACTCATGTAATATACAAACCCGGGATGATAAAAACACATATAATCCATCCTCAGTTCATCCGAGTGAGAAACTCGGGTCTAATTAGTGTAATATACAAACTCGGGATGATAAAAACACATATAATCCATCCTCGGTTCATCCGAGTGAGACATTCGGGTCTAACTCATGTAATATACAAACCCGGGATGATAAAAACACATATAATCCATCCTCAGTTCATCCGAGTGAGAAACTCGGGTCTAATTAGTGTAATATACAAACCCGGGATGATAAAAACACATATAATCCATCCTCATTTCATCCGAGTGAGACAATCTGGGTCTAACTCATGTAATATACGAACCCGGGATGATTAAAGCACATATAATCCATCCTCAGTTCATCCGAGTGAGACACTCGGGTCTAACTCATGTAATATACAAACCCGGGATGATAAAAACACATATAATCCATCCTCAGTTCATCCGAGTGAGACACTCGAGTTTAACTCATGTAATATACAAACCCGGGATGATAAAAACACATATAATCCATCCTCAGTTTATCCGAGTGAGACAGCCGGGTCTAATTAGTGTAATATACAAACCCGGGATGATAAAAACACATAAAATCCATCCTCAGTTCATCCGAGTGAGACACTCGGGTCTAATTAGTGTAATATACAAACCCGGGATGATAAGAAACTAAAATATACACGACATTTATTAATACACTCGGACATAATGAAGGTTGTTAATACCCCGAAAACACGAATTGAGTTTAGCAAAGAAACAAAAAGAAACACAATTTAGCAAGGAAACACAAAAACTTCATGTTCTGTATGAACAAAATAGGTTAATGTGAACCACTGGATTCTTAATCCGTATGAGACACAATAGATGGTTATTGGCCATCGATTTAGGGAGAAACCCTAAATGTCGGGAATTTACCCTAAAGATTCATAGTAATTATAATCGTTGCCACAATATAAGCAAACCATAACCCTATTGACCAGAAAAAACCCTAGTTATCACTTTTTCACCTGCTCCCCTCTCTCTTCATCAGTTCATTTGCAAATGAGAACTAGACCAGCCAAATTATCTCCTCCTCTCTTTGAATTCCACCATTACCAACCATTTAAGCCCTATATGGCAAAACCTCTTTATAATTAATTATGATTATTAATCTTCAACATCTCTCAATTGTGCAGCAGTAATTTTTGATTTTACAAAATCAGCAGGTACAGTTAGGATTTTTATTTAAAATTTTATTTCCTTTTCTTGTATTTTTACTGCTCGATTTTCTTAACGTGGTTTAACAATTATTGTTTTACAGGTTGGTTTCTGGTAGACATAACAGCTTAAGTTACAGTTCAGATCTTTTACGGGTAGATCTCAACATCTTTAGTTGCAGTTCATATCGGGTACACTTGATTTTATTCGATTTAGGTGATGTTTATCGTTTTTATAATACTGATGTTAGGTTTGGCTTGTTGATTTTAACTTTTTTTTTTTTTGGTATTCTTATGCAGATGCATGGAGTTAGGTTTTAATATGGTATTTACCGGTTTAACTCTTGTCAGGTGGTGCTACATGTGTTGGTACAACTGTCATGGATGAGATGGCTTACAGGTTTACAAATGAACTCCCATTAAACCATGCGCTCAAGATCTGGTACCAGGAGGATCTTCTAGTGGTTCTGCTGTGGCTGTCGCTACTGAGCTTGTGGATTTTTCGTTAGGTAACTTATCAATGTAAACAACACTATACATTTGTTACATGGGAATAAGAATATCTATAGTTAAAGAATATCTTGTTCTTTATGTCTTATAATCTTGAATAGATGAAATATTAATTTATTTCTGGCCATCATTGTGAAGTTGGGGAGAGACTATTTTGTTCTGTACATTTGAGATTGCAGTTGTATATAGGTGTAAGCTAATCAAACTTGTAGTAATCAACCATTGAACTTGTATCTCTTATGTCTTGTTATGGTTAACAATTTTAAGATTCATACATTATAATAATTTTTTGAGACCCATTGTAAAGCAAGCATAGATTATCATGTACACTGTATGTTTCAATGGAAGTAACTAGATTTTGATGTTACTCTAGTGTTTACGGTAGTTATGTACCCCTTGTATTTGGTCTTGTTTTGGATGTTTGGTGTACATTTAGCTACTTTTGTTTGATTTTTTGTCGACTGTTTGACTGTTTTTCTATAGATATGAAGTAAAATGCTACTAAAAACCTTTATTTGATAAGGTTGTAGTTAAATAATATCATTTTTACATGTCTCTGTTGGATGTGTTTGCTTAAATTATTTTTTGTGCAGAAATTAGCAAGAATGCTTAACTTTATGTAGTAAAATCAAGTATGGTGGATAGATATTCTCTTGGTGAAATGTTACATTTTAATAGTTTAGGTTTAAAAACTCATGAATTAGCAGAATAAATCCTTATTTGCATTTTCCATCAGTCAGTTATGGTTAAGATTCTTTCGCTCTGTAACTATCCTTTTTTTAGCAATTAGCAGGGGTACATGTTGCCTTCATTCTCAGGGTGCATAGGTTTGGTTATTGTTTGAGTCCAGCACATCATAATCTACTGAAGGTTTGGAGTTTTCATTTTTGAAAGTTGTTTGGTTCTAGTTTGTGGATTTTCTGGTGGTGAAACTTGCCCTTTTGTTTGCGTTAGCTGATCAGTGCCCTACTATTCTTATTTTTACGACAATGCAACACATGTCAGTTTGAAATTACAATCATCTAATTTTAATCTGTGTGCAGGTGTTATGTAAAGTGCCCAAGTAAACTAAACATAAGATAAAAGGTATACTAAATTACCACTCATACATAGCATTGCTATAAAAAAAAAATTTTTACCATAATACGGCAAGAGAAAATGATTGATTTTACTACCACTCTAGTTAAATATTAGTCCCCTGTAGAGCAGAATACTTCTTCCGATTAATCAATCTCCTGTTAAGTGCGTTATTCTCAGCTCTTATAGAATTTACACATTTGACCAGATCATTGTATGTATGGTGTAACAGATCTCCAAGAGGTGGCAACGGCGTAACTGGAAAACCCAACTCAGCTGTTTCCTTTCTTAATCTACGACCTTCTTCGATCGCGTCATACCATTCCTCACAGGACATAACTCCATTGGCAGAAGTATTCAGATATGTTAAAGACATACTTGAAGAACCCAGATCCGCTGGTTTTGGTAGGTGGTTGGTTTGTTGGTTGCTTCGACGGCTTCTTTTTGAAGGAATTTTAGAAAAACATTTTTCCAAAACTCCATTGGCAGAAGTATCCAGATTTATTAAAGACTTGCTCTCTGATCTTGAACTCATGTGATCAAAGTGGGTAGTTTAAATTGCAAGGAATCACTCCTAAATGTTGGCTGTTATATATATATATATATAATGGTAAACTGAGTAAGCAATCTTACTGCCTCACTCATATCTAAGTTGTTTGATATTTTTTTTTATATAATTTTGTTTTTCTTTGTTGTGAAAAATGACTCATCCACTTACTTCCCAACTCTAACAATCTCACCTGCTGGGACTCTCTTTAATTTATTAGCCAGAGGCAATAGTTTGTCCCCTTATTAGATCATTCTCTGCACTACTGGTTTGTCCTTTATTGAATCTTTTTCTGCACTATCTTTCATACTGTACATTGTCAAGAAATAATGGGACAAGCTTTACATTGGAGAGCTTTAAATTTGCGGTCCGTTAAGAATGGGACAAGATTTAAATTTGTTTTTTCCCTTCCTTTCCAGTAAAGCATCTCTTTTGCCAACAGAAGACTACTTGGGAAACATGAAAATGGACTTTTTTTTTTTTCAGTTACACATGACAGGTTAACATGAGAGGTGCCCAACAGAAAACTACTTGGGAAACATGAAAAAAGAAAAATAAAGCATCTCCTCTTTTGCAAGAGAAGACTACTTGGAAAACATGAAAAAAGAAAAGACTTTTTGCAATTAGTCAAAAGCAGCTGCAAGAAAAATAAGAATAATTTGGAAACATGAAAATGGACTTTTTTTTTTCTCGGTTACACATGAGAGGTGCCCAACTATATTTGTTTGGGTGGCATTAAGTTCTCCATGTTTGCCAACATAAGTATAGATAGACAACATTCATTTTCGTTTGTGCTTAATCAACTCTAGCCTAAAGAAAATCATATCTATTTGTTATATTAGTTTAACAATGGTAGGGTCCTCACAACAGTCTAGCGTAAGCTCATTAGTTTCAAATGCCCGAACAACAAATCAGAACCCCATTTATACTACCATATATGGGAGGAATGAAGACTCGAAAAAACCTATCGACCAGAAAAAAAACTATTGACCAGAAAAAACCTATTGGCCAGCGTGTAGTGACTAATTTCTACACAACAACAAATGGCAGCCAATTCTGTAAGGAATGGTTTGACTTAGTAGAGGAGGATTGCCGGTTACGTGAAGAATGCAATAGGTTAGGGATCTCAGCCCCGATATCATGTGTCATTCCTTATCATGGCAGGGGCGTATGGATCAAGGAGGATAATTTTGGATAGTGTTTGTTTCAAGATCTCGCCCTTGTTGAGTTGATGAATGGTTCAATGAGGGACGATATCCGAAGGCACAATAACGCAACACTTGAAAAGAAAAGTTAAGAAGAATGGTTTAGGCTAATGTCTGACTCTGACTAGTTTATTTTATATTTAGAAGTGCTTTTTATTAGGTATGACGGAAATGTTTTGTACTTCTAGGTGTTCCTAGTTATGTCTATATAATTTTCGTTGTTTTAATAAGAAAAGTAAATGAAAATTAGCACGTTTACAAGAGTGCATAACCCAGCTAGAAATTGCTAAAACAACATGGTGTCTCAAACAAGGCTATTGAGTTCCTTTCACTTTGCATCAACCTCTACTGAAGTAAATGATTTTTGATTCTCGTAATCAATTCACATGAAACATGCCAGTACTACGGAACATACAATTAATAAATATTAGAAAACTAAGGAATTCATTTTCAAAGGGTAATTCCCAAATTCAATTACAGAAGACCTACTTTCCGAAATTTAAAGTTTCATATCAAGTATGAGAAAAACTAATTTACCCTGAGGATTAAAACATGACTAAAACCAAAATACTAATGATGTCGCCTAAACTATTTCAAAGGAACATAACAAGGTAAGCAATATCAGCAACCAAAACCACTCCAATTCTAATCCTTGGGACAACGTTTGCTGTTAGTGATGCGTGTCGTAACCACAACAAATTAATTAATATTTTACTACCTAATTAACAAGTAATATAGGGTAGTAAAGATAGTTCCCACGAGGAGCAAGAGTTTTTAGTTGTCTTATAATGTCACAAAAGGGGGGTTTTGGTTTTAGATTTTATAAGCAAAGGAAAGTAAATAAAGCAATTAAAAAGATAAAGGAAATCAATAAGAGAGATTAGATCAAGGAATCCTTCTTCGTTGCAAAACAATGATTCAAGTTATGTTCTTTTCCACTTCTTATTAGTCACAAATTATTTCCAACCGTAGATATAGCAGCTAGATCAGTGCTAACCCTTAAATCCCTTATATCACCGGATACAGAAGTTCTCGACTACCGGATTCTATTTACCAAACCACCAAGTAGTAGATCACTCAAGATGTAATATAGTTAAACGCATTAAGATTTATGAATTTATTAGGTTCATATTAGTAGTTAGACTCTTAGATCAAGGTCCACTTGCTAACGTTGTTTTCACACACAATTGCTCCACGGAATCCCTCCGCAAGGTCTCGTGTTTGTAACTTATGTAAGGAGTCAAGAAACGATTACTTATCCCCTAACTTTCACTAGCTATAGATCAATTAACAAATCAATTTAGTTGCGCACCTAAACAATCTATCAATCAACCATGAATGTATAAACATTCCTATTAGTAAAAACAAACGATAATCATATGAAAAACTTCAAGATAAAATTGAAACAGAACTCAAAACATGTTAAGAACTAGGAATTCATCCTCAATCAATAAAATTAGCTACTCATGCTAAAGAGTTCACACAAAAAATAAAGAAAAGAAAAGTGTTGTGTGTGTAGAAGTGTACAAAAGTGTGCACAAAAGTGTATCTAAGTGTGTATAGAAAAGTAGAGAACTTCTCTATTTATAGGCTTCAATGTTCTCCATATCTTCTAAGGAATAGAATCCCTTTCCTTTAGCAATTCAATTTCCAAGTCCAAGCCTTTCTCAAATCTTCCATCTCCTCTTTCCAAATCAAAGCCCAATTCTCCATCCAATTCCAAATCAAAGTCTTCACATTCCATGAGAGACTCACACACAAATCTGTAATTTTGAGTCGCCGGAAAACTAGGTTTTCAGCCGGAATCAGTCACCGCCGTTCACCTGAGATTCTCCCCTGGTAAGGGAATATTCCGTCACGGTTGTTGTCCAAGTTAATGGTCATATCGGTCAACTGTTAGTCAATGGGTCAAGGCAGAGAGTGAGTTAGCCTCTAGTCAGCTTCTGAGTCAGGCTGATTCGGTCTTAGTCGGCTAAATTACTGAGTTGAAACGGATCATCGGACTCGTCTGCATCGGTTCATCGCCGGTTGAGTTAACTTGCCGGAGGATAAATTTTTGCAGAGTTCTGTTTGTTTATAGGACTTTTTCAGGCCGATCTATATAGTCTTCAATCCTGTGACAATCCTAACATTCATTCATTTCAGGCTTCAGCTGCAGTACTGTCATAGATAACTCAGTCTTCATACCTCCACCAGATTCAGTTACTCATACCCATTCTTCTATTGATTCTGAACTCCACCAACAACAATACCCGTTCTTCCTTCTCTCAATTTGACAGTAATAACACAAAATCAACCCATCTTAGCCTCACAGTTTCATCTCTCAGCAACAATTTCATCATCATTTCTTTTCTCTGATTCTGTTGCAGAAACTTACCCACCTATTCTCGATTTATAACAACAGCAATGCCTCAATTCTTAATCAACTTCAATCCAATTTCGAAGTCAACAGGAACCCATCTTTCAATTCTGCTCAGAAAGTTCAATCAACCCTCAGAACCTCATCTTCACTTCTTTTATTTTCCGGCCTCAACCCACCATCATTCACAGCAGCAATCCCCATCATTTTTTTCTTGATTTCATAAAATTTCCATCATCACCCATCTCTGGCAATAACCAGCTCGTCCTCTCTTCATCTCTAAGGTCTCAAGCTCTCGATTTCACTAGCTACTATGCATCTTTCATCTTTCCTATCATTCAGTTGTGTAATGAAGGAATTTAACGGGATGTAGGGTTAGGTATAGTGAGGGGGTGCTTTAGAATTCGGACACCCCTTAGTTTAGGACAACCACCCCATATTGAGTGCATATAATAAATGGTCACTTCCGATAAGGGCTAGCCAGCTAGAAGCCCCTTAACCTCAGCTAATATGTATTTAGTACTCCTCCAAATGTAATTGTCCCTTAACCTTAGATGGGATCCAAATAGTTTTTGCCTGTGAAATGACCTTTATGCCCTTTTTACTCAAATTGGGTGATTTCTCATTCTTTTTGTCCGTGCGACTCCAGAGTACCTAATAACTCAAAAACACGCGTAAAATACATAATTTACATGAAAAATAGCAAAGAAAGCATAAACTCTAAATAGTAAATACGGTGTATTCTACACCTATCAGATTCCCCCACACTTAGACTTTGCTAGTCCTCGAGCAAATCAAACTAAAACTTACAACTTCAAAGCGTTCCAGCGTCCTAGGAATCCAAAGAGTTATGAGGGAATAGAGTTTCTGCATGCTAGTAATAAGAAGTTAGAAATACTAAAGAACATATTCTCATTCTTGAATGTTTAGTGAGAAATAACCACACCATAATGAGAGAACGCGTGTTTGAGAAACAATCAATAAGCATTTCGCCTCGACTTCTGCCTCACCAAAAGGGTTTTATGAAATTGCACTCAAAAAGACGGCTTTTTTATGGGTCTCACATATGCGCAGGTAGGAATGAAGAGAGAATTCCTGCAACACTTTGAATGGTGGGAAGGACAACTTCCGAAATATTTTTAAAACCCACATCTTTTAACATTTTGAAAAACCATTTTTTCTAACGATCTCTAAGAAAGGAAATCAACCACTATTATCAAGGATGAGATTACTTACTTTCCTTCACATCCGATTGCCAATTATGAGAACACTACTCTCACGACATCCAATAGAAACGTCTTCCGCTTCTAGTCTTCATGGTCTTCGTCTTCGGCTTCAACTTTTGATGATAAATCCTTGAACTTCGTAAATCCTTAACAATTTGTAACCTTTTTCCTTAAAATCCTTGTCGCTTGAAACTTCCTTATAAATTTTCCTTCCCCACGGCTTATTCAATAAAAACAAAAATAGACATTTCTCTTGTCTCATATTTTTTTTCAATTTTTTTTTTTAAGACAAGAGAAACAAAATACAAAACAAAGTGAAATAAAACAAACCATGGCCGTGGAAAAGTACTTTACCGCTTGATTCTTCACAACTTGTATCGCCTCGAAATCATAAACTTCAATAATTCTCACCTTTTGATTTTCTTCGCTTTTGTAAATAAGTCTTCAACTTGTATGTAAAAATCTGCTCATTGTATGTTGCTTTACTTGAATATGAAATTTGCTTTTTTCTTGTTCCGTTTCTTGTAAACGTTAAACGTCGTCAACTTTCCTTGTAGATTTTGATGTCGCTCCCTTGTTGTTAATTATGGTATTTCTATGGACCCGTTGTTGTCGAGAGAATGGTGCTAACTGCAAATCGAACTACAAGAAGGAGGCTTT
The DNA here is from genome assembly GCA_023529315.1 of Papaver bracteatum. Classification (NCBI taxonomy): domain Eukaryota; kingdom Viridiplantae; phylum Streptophyta; class Magnoliopsida; order Ranunculales; family Papaveraceae; genus Papaver; species Papaver bracteatum. Next base: position 1,149,683 of record JAJJWX010001826.1, on the reverse strand, counting down.
CATCCATAGACGTCACCATCATGATTGACAAAAATTAGCACTCAAGAGATCAAAAATAGTGCTAAAATTGGTGTGAAGTTGGGTAGCTCACCATTCTACCCGGAATTAACGTACAGTGACACACACTCAAAAGAAGCTCTTTAGTCAAGGAAGAATTTCTGGTCGGTGCCTCACATTATATAAATAGGGTAGTCTCCACTAATGATTGATCAACAACTCTAATAATACATTTTTCTCTGCTCCTAATTTGCATCACCGGCATGATTAAATCCATTATTTAGCACTCTAACAAGCAAGAAATCCGAACGTAGTTCCCTAACACTTGCAAGTTCAATTATGTCGGTCAGAATTCTCTATGTAAACATACCTAGAAGGATGCTAGTGACTCTAAAATCTCTAAAAGTTGGAAGTTTTATGCAATTTTTTTTTTTTTTTAAATATGCTTAACCACTCCCCCACACTTAAACCTTACATTGTCCTCAATGTAATTGAATCCTCCTAGTAAAGTCAAGGTGGGAAATCCTAACATGATATGGAACAAGAAAAATAAATAAACGAAACTCGAAGAAAATAAAAACAAAAGGATAGGAAATACAAAACCGGTGGGTTGCCTCCCACTTAGCGCTTGTTTTAAAGTCGACGGCCCGACTTGGCTCTTGTAAGATTTATTCCCCATATACTAACAATCGGAAAATTTGGGGATCCTTCCATGGTACCTGTTTTGCAAACAATAACTCCATACAAATGTTAGCACAAGAAAATAATAGTAAAGTTATCGCTCGATAGAAATTTCCCCCACACTTATTCTTGTCTACACTCGGAAGTATATAAAGAACATAGAATTTGGGAATTTCTATGTATTCCTCTTGGCAAACCTGCATAGTATTAGCATCAAGTGTTTCCAATGGTGGATATCGAGAAACAAAGTCATTCAAAAATATTTTCGAAGCACATACATTCAATCCAATAAGAGGTAAAGGAGAAGAATTAACATGAAAAGGGTTAGACAAACCTTGCACAATCTCTTGTATTACGGTATCCTCCTCATCCTTAAAAAATTCAAGTGAATTACTTACCTCTTGCATATCATGGTCCTCTATCAAACCTTGCAACATCTTCATCATTTTCTACCTTAACTAAAGTCTTGGCATCATCATAATCATTAGCAAGTTCAATTGGGTCTTCCACAAATTCAATCAATTCGGTTTCATTATCGAGCATCATCTCTTCAACATCCTCGTCATCGGAATCGGGCCATTCACTAAAATTATTTTCGTCGGTATAAATTGTAAGATCTTCTTGTGAGGGTGTTATACCGTTTATAACAATAGGTAAGTCACATCCAATCTCCTCCTTTTGAATAGGTGAAGGATCGTTATTATGATCCGGAGTTGGAATAACTTCCTCATTGTTGCAACGCTCATACACCTCTGCGGACTCATATCTTTCCCTAAGGAATTTTTTCCAAGCACTAAATGCATCTTCCTCAAGCTCTACCTTTTGAATAGGTGATTGATCATTATTAAGATCAAGGCTCGAGTAATCTACACTAGCGTCATCAAAAGTCTCCAAAGGTTGGTCCTTTTCAACACAATCATCTTCATTATCGGAATCACCATAATAAGAATCTTCATCGGTTTCATAACCTTTATCCCGACGTCGTTTAAGTTCCATATGAATGGTCCTACTAATTTCTACGACAAGCTCTTCCGAGTCTCCATCATCTTCCAATTTGTATAATTTTTGTTCAAGTTTCCTTACGTTCACACGCTTACCACCGTTGGCTACAATAGGTTCTCTTTCCCATGACTCTTCCCTTTGAATGGGTGAATGATCATAACTACGATCCGGAGTCGGGTAAGAAAAAGTGTTGCAGAAATTAGTTTGTGCGACGTTCTTTCTATCACGGTCTAGTATTTGTCGCAAGTCTTGCAATTCATTGATAATCTTCATACAACTCGAATGAAGCCAATTAGAAGTAGATTTATCCCACCTTGGTGCTTGACTTACATAACCATTACAAGGTTGTTGATATGTATGAGAGTATCCATAAGGTTCCGTAGGATATTGATCATAGCCAAAAGATTGGTTTTGATTGTATCCTAAGGATGGTTGGAAGTTGTCATAATGTTGAGGTTGAAAACCGTATTGATTGTGGTAATATGCTTGATCTTGTCCACCATACATGGAAAACCGATACTTGAAAAACAATTCTCAAAAACTAAGTTAGACACGATAAAGAATCCAACAAAGCAAGAATAAAGCAAAAAATAAAAATAAAAACAACTAAAATCGCTCGTTGCTCCCCGGCAACGGCGCCAAAATTTGATGCGTGTCGTAACCACAACAAATTAATTAATATTTTACTACCTAATTAACAAGTAATATAGGGTAGTCAAGATCGTTCCCACGAGGAGCAAGAGGTTTTAGTTGTCTTATAATGTCACAAAAGGGGGGTTTTGGTTTTAGATTTTATAAGCAAAAGAAAGTAAATAAAGCAATTAAAAAGATAAAGGAAATCAATAAGAGAGATTAGATCAAGGAATCCTTCTTCGTTGCAAAACAATGATTCAAGTTATGTTCTTTTCCACTTCTTATAAGTTACAAATTATCACCAACCGTAGATATAACAGCTAGATCAGTGCTAACCCCTAAATCCCTTATATCACCGGATACGGAAGTTCTCGACTACCGGATTCTATTTACCAAACCACCAAGTAGTAGATCACTCAAGATGTAATTTAGTTAAAAGCATTAAGATTTATGAATTTATTATGTTGATATTAGTAGTTAGACTCTTAGATCAAGGTCCACTTGCTAACGTTGTTTTCACACATAATTTCTCCACGGAATCCCTCCGCAAGGTCTCGTGTTTGCTACTTATGTAAAGAGTCAAGAAACGATTACTTATCCCCTAACTTTCACTAGCTATAGATCAATTAACAAATCAATTTAGTTGCGCACCTAAACAATCTATCAATCAACCATGAATGTATAAACATTCCTATTAGTAAAAACAAACGATAATCATATGAAAAACTTCAAGATAGAATTGAAACAAAACTCAAAACATGTTAAGAACTAGGAATTCATCCTCAATCAATAAAATTAGCTACTCATGCTAAAGAGTTCACACAAAAAATAAAGAAAAGAAAAGTGTTGTGTGTGTAGTGTGCAAAAGTGTGCACAAAAGTGTATCTAAGTGTGTATAGAAAAGTAGAGAACTTCTCTATTTATAAGCTTCAATGTTCTCCATATCTTCCAAGGAATAGAATCCCTTTCCTTTAGCAATTCAATTTCCAAGTCCAAGCCTTTCTCAAATCTTCCATCTCCTCTTTCCAAATCCAAGCCCAATTCTCCATCCAATTCCAAATCAAAGTCTTCACATCCCATGAGAGAAACTCACACACAAATCTGTAATTTTGAGTCGCCGGAAAACTGGGTTTTCATCCGGAAATAGGCCGGAATCAGTCACCGACGTTCACCTGAGATTCTCCTCCGGTAAGGGAATATTCCGTCACGGTTGCCGTCCAAGTTAACGGTCATATCGGTCAACTGTTAGTCAATGGGTCAAGGAAGAGAGTGAGTTAGCCTCTAGTCAGCTTCTGAGTCAGGCTGATTCGGTCTTAGTCGGCTGAATTACTGAGTTGAAACGGCTCATCGGACTCGTCTGCATCGGTTCATCGCCGGTTGAGTTAACTTGCCGGAGGATAAATTTTTGCAGAGTTCTGTTTGTTTATAGGACTTTCTCAGGCCATTTTCAGGCCGATCTATAGTCTTCAATTCTGTGACAATCCTAACATTCATCTAACATTCATTCATTTCAGGCTTCAGCTGCAGTACTGTCATAGATAACTTAGTCTTCATACCTCCACCAGATTCAGTTACTCAGACCCATTCTTCTCTTGATTATGAACTCCACCAACAACAATATCCGTTTTTCCTTCTCTCAATTTGATAGTAATAACACAAAATCAACCCATCTTAGCCTCACAGTTTCATCTCTCAGCAGCAATTTAATCATCATTTCTTCTCTGATTCTGTTGCAGAAACTTACCCACCTATTCTCGATTTATAACAACAACAATGTCTCAATTCTTAATCAATTTCAATCCAATTTCGAAGTCAACAGGAACCCATCTTTCAATTCTGCTCAGAAAGTTCAATCAACCCTCAGAACCTCATCTTCACTGCTTTGATTTTCCGGCCTTAACCCACCATCATTCACAGCAGCAATCCCCATCATGTTTTTCTTGATTTCATCAAATTTCCATCATCACCCATCTCTGGCAATAACCAGCTCGTCCTCTCTTCATCTCTAAGGTCTCAAGCTCTCGATTTCACTAGCTGTTACGCATCTTTCATCTTTCTTCTCATTCAGTTGTGTAATGAAGGAATTAAACGAGATATAGGGTTAGGTATAGTGAGGGGGTGCTTTAGGATTCAGACACCCCTTAGTTTAGGACAACCACCTCAGATTGAGTGCCTATAATTAAATGGTCACTTCCGATAAGGGCTAGCCAGCTAGAAGCCCCTTAACCTCAGCTAATATGTATTTAGTACTCCTCCAAATGTAATTGTCCCTTAACCTTGGATGGGCTCCAAATAGTGTTTGCCTGTGAAATGACCTTTTTGCCCTTTTTACTCAAATTGGGTGATTTCTCCTTCTTTTTGTCCGTGCGACTCCAGAGTACCTAATAACTCAAAAACACGCGTAAAATACATAATTTACATGAAAAATAACAAAGAAAGCATAAACTCTAAATAGTAAATACGGTGTATTCTACACCTCTCAGTTAGCATAATTCCCCGTCTGGTGACACCTTGAACAAGCTATTTTATTTCTAGGTTTTTCAATGGCAGACCTTATCCTCTTGATGCTCCGACGACCAACTTCCGGTGTAGTTTTTGGAGGCAGCACCACCCGCTCTGCCACCTCCGCTGGGACATCCCAAGTTTCTGGGCTCAGCACACCATAGATTTTAGGTTCATACATAGATATCCAAACAGATGTTTTATAATACTCCCCACAAAGGCCTTCTTCTTTTATCTTATATGTCTCACACACTGCAAGTACGTGGGGACATGGAAGATGCTGATAGTCGAACACTTTGCATGTGCAAGACCTTCGGTCAAGATAGACGGTATGCTGCTCTACATAGTCACCCTCGTCCACTTCATATTCGTCCCCATCGACATGGCAAGCCACAAACCTTTTTGCCACATCCCACCGTTCTTTGATTATATCCCGTGCATGTCCACTCAAAGGATCTTTCCGATCACGAGCTAGTTGTCTACGTTGGCGGAACCATTCCATAAGGAACCTGTGAATGTAATCGACTAAATGGAAGATTGGAAGACCTTTAACATCAGCTATTCTTGAATTGAAAGTTTCACAGGCGTTTGTAGTCATGAGAGTAAAACGACCTGTTCTAACCTTCACCCTAGCCCACATTTCTGGTCCAAGTTCCACTATAGATTTTAAAGCAGCGGGGCTCGCTAAACCTAAGTCTCTCATAGAATGTTCATACTCATCATTGCTAAACGCTTTTGCAACTCTTATAAATGTCACCGAAGCCGCGGCGATGTGGTAGGTCTGTTTGATATTTTCTGCAAGGTCACATTACAGGACTGACTTATAAGAACAACATGAAGCATGCATATATATATATATATATATATATACACATATACATATGAAATGTATCTGAACATAACATCATACAGCATGGTGGATAACAAAACTTGTTTGGACTGTACACATATATGTGACCACTATTGTGTGCGTATATCCTTTATGGTACTACTGTCATGGACATGAATGCCGTACCTAGTCCATTATATACAAAATTATGCTATTGTCATTGATCTGAATTACGTATCTAATGATACAAGGGACCAACTAACTTCATAGCTCTGTCTAGATACGTACATATAAAGATCTACAGTCTGACAAGTAACACTAAATACAAATCAAGGTTAACATTGTATCCATTAAGAGAACTAATATAAAATCTATTTAAACACAAAACTTGTGTGTTATTAGTATATAAAGTCTTGTTAAATACCTGAAAGATGGTGGATGCAGTATACTTGATTAGCACAAGGAAATGCCAACCTTATGGCTCTACCGATCGATGGGTGCCTGTCTGTTTCCACAAAAATATCTTCATTCATAGCATACTTATCGCCAAGTACTCCGGCTAACTTTCTCATAAACTATTCCCAAGATTCATTGTTCTCGGAATCAAAAACAGAAAAACCAATAGGATAGATCGACTCGTCGGGATCCATTCCAACGGCTGACAGTAGAACTCCTTGGCGTGACCCTGTAAGGTGTGTACCATTAACCGAAAATGCGGGTCTGAAATAGTTTTTAAATCCTTCAATACATACTACAAAAGAAAAGAAATAATATAGAAAAGAATCATCCGAATCAGTTACTATCTCAGTAACAGTACCCTTGTTACGAGCACCAAGCATGTGACTATAACCAACGAGGTGTTGGTACGATTCATTGGGGCTACCTTTGATCAGCTCAATACCACACTTTCAAGTGATGTATCCCTGCTGGTAATTGATAACCACTCCATAATCCCTTTTTATGTCCTTAACCAGTTGTTTGGGCGTAAAGGCCACATCTAGTTCTTTGAATTTGTGCTTGAAAAGCTATGTAATTCCAGGAGCGACCGCTTTGGTTCTTAATTCAGGGTCAGTCCTTTTGTTGCTTTCATAAGTATGCATATCTATTGCAACTGTGAGTTTCCACCACCCACAAGAATCTAAGGGAACTGCTCGCAGACGCCACTTGCATGTCTTGTCTTTGCATTTGGCAATAAACCTCTGGCTGTCGGATTTAAAAGCTATGTACTCAAAATTTCTTTCTACTTTCGCTATTGCAAGTATAAGTTTCAGCTCCGCCTTGATTTTGAAAGTGTTACCCACACATAGATCATTGTACTTCATATCCTTTGGGGGCTTAGAAATATCCAGAACCGGCGCTGGAGTTGTTGGAACATCATGAAGACAGCGGAGTTTCTTGGATGATGGAGTCATTACTGGTTCAAGACATCTCCTAGACTTTGGACCACTAGTACTCGCTGAAAAAAATAAAACATTCAACATTAGTGTGACTATTTAGTCAGGACAAACATATTACAAAAGTACAATAATAAGAGGGACAAATAAACGTACCTTTAACACCACCATCTCCCTTGGAGGTTTCATTCTTGGACTGATAATCCTCAGTGAAACTCGATGTGAGATTGTTAAGAGGGGTCAAGGGAGTGTGGTGAAGCATCTTGGATCTGATGTCATGTCCAGTAGTTGTTTTGGAAGTTACGGGAGGAATATCTACTTTTACTTCTTCTCCATATTTGACTGTGTAAAATCTTGGGACTCCACATGTCTAGCCAACATAAAAAATCAACATTTATTCACTAACAATCTTAATCCTTTGCTTAAATGCGGTTCCCGGGACATCTATGAGGCCATACACATCAAAACAAGGTTTGTGCAAGAAACCTAAAACATCCATTCCTCTCTTCTTCACATCCTCAAAAGTGTACTTATCAGGTACCCCAGCAAGATATGTCATACCTTTGTAGTCATCATTACCTTCTTTGTGCACCCATTCACCATTGTAGTGGATGAGAACAACTTTGCTTATCATTATGACGACGACAATTTAGGGTTCTAAAGCAACTGTATTTCACAAAACACACTATCAGTTATATACATATAAACTTCTTAAGCAAAAAGTGAATTACCAATCAATTCCTAAATGAACATTGAAATCATTCAAAAAGTGATTACAACTCGTATCGAACATCACATCTACGATATACAGAGCGACAGTACTTATTCATATACTATCTACTATTATTTCTTATAACCCCTACTAAATTTCCAATGGTGATTGCTAGATAATTGAGAACAAGCAAATTTAGATTAATTTTGTGTACACTCTACCCAAGCATAGTCTACAATCCAAAGCTTCTCCTGTAGTTCATTTCAGTACCCAAGTTTAATATTTATGACCGAAAATGTCTTTAAGCAACAATACATATAACTAAGAAGGTGGTGATAAAATACTGGACATTAATGACATCATATGATTATGTTGCAACCTCCTTATATATGTAAGAAGTTTTCTGTAGTGGAAAATTTGTTTTAAAACCTAAACAAAACAGCAATTGCTAATGACATAAGAACAAGGTCCATATAAATGTATAAGATACTCTAGAATCTGCTAGTTATTCATCTCATACAGTTAAGAAAAGGAGATACTACGAAAAGATTAAGAAAAGAACAAAAAGTGATGATCTACTAGATCGCATGCCTATTTCAACCAACTATTTTCCTGTAAACCTAATCATAAAAAAAATTTAGCCGCAGTTAACACATCCTAAATAAACAGAGGCCAAAATTAAGATCATCTTGTATCATGAACCCTACGTAAATTAAGTAACCAAACCACAAAATTAAAGATAACCCATACCTTATTTCACTGTAAACTATATAAATAAACATGAATTTAAATCCCCAATGTACATATTTAAAAACCCTAACTTTGAGTTTCAGTTTGAGTTTGAAATTGAAATTAACCAAACTTTAATATCGAATTTGAAAGAGCTAAAAGTTAAACTCACATATTGAACACTATATAGATCCTTCCTTCTCTATCTCAGTTGGATGCTTAGTAAAATATAAAACCCTAGCTTTCATGGTGTAGTAGCTGCCATGAATTAAATCGGGTTCGTGAAAGAAGAAGAAGAAAAAAAGAATAATAAGAATTGAAGTTTGGTCGAAAGAGAAGGAAACAAGAAATGTATAAGATGGTGAAAGAAGAAGAAGAAAAGAATAATAAGAATTCATTTTTGGTTGAAAGAGCAGGAAGAAGAAGAAAGAGGAGGAAGAAGAAGAAGGCCGCACAAATTAACCAATCGAAAGGTTTCGTCGATATTGACCAATAACAATTTTTTTTTATAATATTATATTTAAAAGATTTATTTAAATAAAACACATATGTCCCCCTCTAACTGGATGTAGATAAGGTGAAGGTGAAGCGGTAGGACCCTGACAGCGAAGGTCCTGACATTAGTTGAAAAAAGGTCCTCACTTCCTTCGTCCTACTTGTCACCTACATGGCGCCTAGGTGGGAGATTTTGAGAAAGGTCCTGACCCTGGTTAATAAGGCTCCAGACCATACATGCCGAAGGTCCAGACCATTAAAATATTATTTAATTCCATTGACAAGATTATTTTATTACAAATACCAGTGTCCGGTAAAGGTTCAAGTAAAGGGTCCAGACCCTTCTCTGGACCTTTACAATAAAATATTAACAAAAATTATCTTATTTTAATATTTTTATTTCTACTAGAAGACTAGAGTGGGGTCCAATAAGATCCAGTTCAAGGTCCAGACCCCCGTTGGAGGTCCTAAATACGTAAATACCATTAAAAAAAGGTGATTTCTAATTTTTTTAATTCATATAATAAGATTTTTTAAAATAATGATATGGTCCAGTATATAGTCTTGACCCTTTCATCAGGACCCTTGCACTGAAAACCACAAAAAAAAAAACACTTATTTTAAGTTTTGAAAGTTGAAAATAATATTAAACAATTAAGGGTCATCTACTATTAGGGGCATAAATGTCATATAATGGCATTTTTGGTAGGTTTGGGGTTAGGGTGGCACTTTTGGAAACCTATTTCCAAGAGTGGCAGTTTTTGGAAACCTATTTCCGCGTAACTCCCTTATTTTCCTTGATTAAAAACCCTTACATACCCTGTTTTGATGTAACAGGGTCATACCTATTCATTACTATGAAGATATCAATGAGATTGTCGACCAAAATCCAACACAGGCAGTACGCAGATGAGAAACTCTTTTGAACGTAACATTTCCCGCCAATTTCAATTCTCACGTAAAGAAGGTGGGAATCCCCTTAACAGAAATGGGGGTGCAAATAGCAGTTGGTGGTGAATAGTGATCTGGTGCCCCTTAGCAATGGAGGTGCCCCTTATCCAAATGAGTACCCCTTATCAATTTGAAAGGTGTAAATAGCAAAACTCCTAGGGTGCCTTTATAACTTTTCTTGGGTGCTTTTAATGCTCCTCTAGGACGTCTCCAACATACTTTCGGGATGCCTGTGGTACATCTTCTGGGTGCCTTTAGTAATTTTCTCGCGGTGGTCCAAATAACACTTTTCGAGCCAATTTCTCTGCACATGTTTATTTCTCCAAAAACACCTACAAAAACATAAAATAATCAAATAACTACAAAATCGAGCACTAACAATACACATTATTAAGACCAAAATAGACACATAAATGCGTCTATCAAATACCCCCAAACTTATTATTTGCTAGTCCTCGAGCAAATCTAAAATAGAAAATAAAATCCTAACTCACTGTCGCAGGCATCGTCGATTGAATTTAGCGTATCCAATAAGCCTTTAAACCCCTAGGTGGCCCTAGTGGACGAGTTATAGTCTCGGGAGGGCTTACTAGAGATATACCCACAAAACCTTTATACTCCAGACCCTTACTATCTACGCAGAACCTTGGAAGGCACTAAAGAATCTCCTTAGTTGGCATACTTATTGACTACAAGAGGAAGTACCCTGACGCGAAATTCCAATTGTTGTACACGAGTTTGCACTCAAGCATACTAAAATCACTAATCTATAGCAGAGTGGTGTTTTGGCGCATCCGCCGTCGGTTTTCCTTGGGACAGATCTGGCCTTTCGTGTTTCATTTGGGAAGTTGAATCCATCGGTCCAAAAAGTTTGGGGTCAAGGTGTTTTTTTCGGTTCCAGGAAAAAGTTTGACACTGTAAAACGTGTCACGATCAAATCAAATCTTGCTGGTTGGTTTTGCCGGTTTCAATACGTGGAGAACTGCTAAGAGTTTGAGCGGTTAATTAAGAATTCTATATTCCTAATCGTGGAAACCGTCGGTAGTCAGTTTCATGGAAACAATTTATTTTTTTTTGCTCTGTTCGTATTTTCTTGCAGAAAAATTCTTTTGCATTTGATTTCTTCTTATTTCGTGTTTTTACCGTATCGGACGTTGGTGTGAGCATAAGTTTCAGCACTAATCGTATCCTAAAATCTATAACGCAATAAGGAGTTAGAAGGAGAGGGATTTCTGGGCATACTTCATCTTGCACATGATGACACGAGACTGAAGTTGGTACATAAAGGAATACAAACTAGAGTTCCACCACCTTTCCATCCAAGGTAATAAATTAAACCCATGATTTGGATTTGCAAACGATGCATCTAATTAGTCAACAAAAACTAAACAACAAGTTAGTTTATGGATGTTGATTTTGCAGGTGAGAGTGGAAGAGTGATAGGGAATGCATTGTTGGAAAAAAGTTACCGGGCTGCAATGGAGATGAATGACAGAAATCTTTTGTGGTTGTACTCAAAACTTTCAAGGCTCTGGTGATTTCTTTTAGACAAATATTTCTACCCTCCCAACGAATTGGCGATTGCAACAGTATGTGAAATAACGCCTTCAGATACAAAGAAAGCCCTACAACCGAAAATTGATTCAAGGTTTGCACCCTTGACCCAATCAAGAACACATGTAAATAAGTTTCTGATGATGCTTTGTAAGAAAGAAGAACATAAGATAGTTTTTTTGATGATTTCGAAATGGGTTTGGGAGATGCTACTTATAGGAGTTTTTGCATCTGTTGGGAAAAGACATGTCTTTTCACCAACAGGTTTCTCTTCACAAAGAGATGCGTCTCTTCATCAACAGCCACTGTCTGTTGAATTTAGAATTTTCTGGAAACGTTTTCCAACTGTCCAAACAATTGCATAGCCAAAATATTCCAACATGCATTTTCTGGCTACGCCCCCCAGGACCCCCCTTCGTAGCGCGGTTGAAAATATTCCAACATGCATGAACACCACCAATTGAGTAAAGAAGTACGTCCATAGATTCGTGATTTATTATCATGATGATCAGTATGGTCATGTAATCATGCATTCAAATTTTTTGCTTATTAAGGTGAGAATCTGTGAAAGAACTATGGTGGCCTTCTTCTTTCGTTTCAAGTACAATTTTCTCAAGTAACGTAGTTTAATAATGGATTTTGTTAACTATTGTTGGCCTCATGCTCCAAATCCGTTTAGTCGTACTTATTGATATTTACTTAGCCAAATGATATTTACTTAGCGAAAGCATTCATGAAAATGATTTGCTCGGCAAAATTTTGTAAATTATGTGTTTTTGTATTTTTGATCCGTTTGTCTAGGCAATCAAAATTAGCTTGAGATTCATGGAACGAAGGTCACCGATGGAACTCCTACAGTAAACCCATGGAATGGTCGAGTAAGTGTTGACTGACTATTCAATCGTAGGAGCATGATTTCATGGAAGTTGAATTTATAAGAACAGTCGCACATTATCGATAGCCTCACACAGCCTGACATTCATCTTTCATTGCTTTTGCAGTTTCATGGGCGTAATCATTTTGAACTCCTTTTTTTTTTGGTTTTATTGTTTCTCTTATTGTTTTGTAACCACTTGGGGGATTGAATATGTTGGAGTTCCAAACTGCCTAATTTTATCGACACATTTTCTGAGATGCTAATTAATTCAACATTTTTTTCTTCTTTGAATTGCAGGATGTCAATGTGAATACCGAGAGATATAGTGTTAAGAGGAATGTTAACTCATTGATGTGTATGTTATAGGTTAGAGTGGGAAGAATGAAAGTGTAAAGAATGAAGTTATTGTACAGTTACATCTACAAATTCCATGACCACAAAGCCTACTAAATTGAAAAAGTTTGGGGTTTTAACTAAGAAGCCTGAGTTGCTCAAGTTTTTTTTTTGGTGCTTTAATGTTAACTATCCATCACTTTGTTTCCTCAAATCAGTTGCTACCGTGAGAGCTAGAGGGGACAAAAATACTACTACATTTTTTTGGTTATCTAGGTTAAGAGTTGTTATGTTTAGTATCCATTGTGGTACCAAAATGGAAATTCACGATTTTCTTAAAAATTTGTAACATTGAACCTTTGTGGTCCGTAGATCAGTAGTTCGACTTTAAATTTGGTTAAATCTTCATCCACCTCCTCCTGTAATTTCTTTAACTGTTGATGCTCTAATAGAAATTTATGTCTCTATTTTTTCTTCATTTTTGCTCAATATCGATGAGGACTGTTTTCTTTCTGTTCATTTTCCATCCTCACCATAGCGATATGCCATAAAATCGATTCTCATGACCGATATTGTGAGCTACGTATGAGAAATGAGAAAACAAAATTCAAACATTTTCGCGTAAAAATACAAATAAAGAAAGATTACAACAGTGGAATAGGCGGGATGTCAGCAACATGTTTTACGGGTAAAGGAATAACTCCTTGGTTTGCTGCACGACTCTTATAGCAGCATCCTCATCTTTGGAATAACATCTTGGTTGCACTACTCTTATAGAAACGTCCTCATCTTTGGAATAACATCTTGCTTTGCTGCACCATTCCTATAGAAGCCTCACCATCATTCCTCACATTCTTCCGATTAATGATTTCTAGAAAGTCCCACGCGCCGAAGGCGCACGAGAGGTTGAGCCCAGGCCGAAGGCCTGGGTGATACCCTAGTTCATATATAAGTGATAGAGCTCTACTCAGATAGTCTCACTATGGACATCAATATAACGGAGTCAAAACTAATCACATGGATAGATCAAGAAGATGGATATAGAGAAAAACATAGAGGTTTTGATGTTTACTAAGTGATAGGTGTTTCCCATATCTGTCTGAAGGCCTCCGCCAAAATAAACCTATCCTAATGGACTGAGATACTGGTCTGACTAATATCAACACAACTGGAATATACAAGGGAACCAGTGATCGATAATCCTAACTCTAGGTCAACACAACTGGCATATACGAGGGTTCCAGTGGTCGACTTTATTAAATTTATTCCAATTGGTCTGCTGGTCTGGTCTCAATTTCTCTTTCTTTCTTTTTTTTCTTTTTTTTTTCAACTTTTTTCAACTTTATTTTATTTTATATATATCTCAATCACTCTATTTCACCCTAGCATTGGTAACAACTTGATTCGTGATCCCCACCTAATCACTTAGAGAAACATAGTTTAAAAACAAAATAAAATAAAAACAGAAGTGAAAAGGACTCAACGAGATATGGTGAAACTATCATGTTATTTATAACACCTGAACTTTGTGCTTTTATGAATAGACTCTTCTAGATGTTTCCATCTAATCAGATTGGTTCCTCAACTCCTACAACCAAAATGTTTCCATCAACTTAGATTGGTTAGTTCCATCCTTAATAAGCATAAATTTCTAGGCTCTAGAGTTTACTAATGCAACTAATAAGTTTCTCCCATACCCCCAAACTTAAATCTAACATTGTCCTCAATATTCTAAAGATAAAATTAAAAACATGAACAAGGAGAAACTGTTACCATTTGAAGCAAGAGAGATAAGGAAAGATATTACCGTGTCGCATGAATATTGGGTTACCTCCCAAGAAGTGCTAAGTTTAAAGTCTTTAGCCGGATGTAAGAAACAATTAGTCACCTCAAAGAATCATAGAGTAATAGCCGAAATATCTGTGGGTCATCAAAACCAAATAAAGCTATCACAAGTAAAAGGAACCTACAATATGCCAAGAAAATGAACAAATAAAGCATACCCTTGTCTAGTTTCCTATTTAAGACAACTATATCTAGTTGTGGTTTAGGTTCAGGCTCTATGAAAGGGTCTAGATAAAATATTTTCATTGGGTGCACTTCCTCATAGGCGGGATCCAAAGATTTAGGTTCTAAAGTCTGTAAAAACTCAAGTAAAAATTAAGAAGCACATAATAATAACCTAAATAATTGCGGATCCTCTAAGTCAATCATATTTGACTTACACAACTGACCATAATGAGAGTGGTGGTATTCCTTAAACAAATGTGTCGACCCTAATCTCCTAAAATAATTAGGTTTAGTCTCAAAACTTAATAATTGACAAATCTGAAACTTATACGTTCCCACAATTGGTTGAAAATATTTGGTGGGAAAACAAAATCAATCTGGGTATCATATCATGGGTAAACCACATCAACTAGAGGACGGGTTTCTAATAACTGAACTTCCTTATGGACATCACTAGGTTCGGGAAAACGTGTATGAAGATAATCTTGTAAAATGGTTGAGGCACATATGTCAAGTCCCAAGTGAGGGATTTTTATAAGAGTTAAAGCACATGGAGAATGATAATCACCCCCAAACTTAGAGTTTTTAGTGTCTCTAGAAAGACTAGTCACAACTTCCCTAATTTCAAGGTTATCAGATTCCTGAAAATGGTCAATTGATTCTTCTAAGTTAGGTTCATCCTTACTCATCTCTACGAGTTCATTTTCTTTTTCTAAGTCTATTGTTTCTAAATCGCTAGACTCAAAATATACTCATTCCTCTAAACCATCATTGGCTTCGTAATCAAAAGGGAATACTACATCGTCTAAAACGGTGGTATCTCTAGTAAAATCATCATCCTTTTGAATAGGTGAATAATTATTAAAATTATTTGGATTTGAACTAGAAATAATATTATCGTTATAAAGCTCAATTGGGATAACAAATTCCTGATCACTATGCCTATTTATTTCAAATTCTTCATCAACACTATCCTCATCATAATCATCATTATAATAACATGAAAATGGTTGAACCTCATCTAAACAAGTAGTGTTACCAATTTTATCTTCGTCATCTTGATTATGAAAATAACTATCCTTATTTTCAAGGGTATTATTGGAAACACTATATTGGAAATTAAGATTATTTCGAGCAAGTCTTTCGTTCGTCTCAGCCATCAGATTGAGGGATTCCTCTATAGAAGGTTTATTCATTGGTGCAGTTTGTCCGTTAATTTCTAACACAAACCTATTTGTCTGTTCAGTTAACTGCTTAAGAGACTCTTCTAGAGAAATGGAGGGATCATAAGTAGCACTAGGGTATAATTGTTTGATTAAATCATTCAACGGGGAACCAGTACTATTATATTCCCTATTTTCTTGCTCGTATAACCGGTGCATGTGTAAATAGTAATTAGGATCACCATGGTATGAGCCATATAACCTTGAAAAGGCGGATGTTCCCAACCACTATTCATACTATGGTCAAAGTTGTAATGTCCATTTTGAAACTCAGTCGGATATTCGTTGTATTGGCTATTGTAATACCAGTTCGACATACTTTTGTGTACGTGCAAATGCAGGGTCGACTGAAATGGGTAAGCTCAGGTTACCTTTAGAAAAATATACCTACATTCAAAGACTGGTCAAAGGTACAAGGCTAATGCTTGTGGTGTTTCGGATGATAACGCCCAAAAGGTTCACCGTACTAAACCACGTGTTTTTCTAAAAATCGGTGTTTGACGATGCAATTGGTGTGTGCATGTGCTTTTAACACAAAATAAACCCACTGACAGGGGATTCGTGGGTGGAAAGAGTCTTACCTCCCGTACCAGACGAGCGATGAACCGTTGAAGTCGACTCAGGATACCGACTCCTATGTCAGTGTACGAACCCGAGGGGCGAGACATGATCGTGAATCGTCGTCCTTCCCTGCAAACAGTTTTATTTAATTTTTAACCCTTCCTTAGGGTTTTAAAAATAATGTCCAAGTCCAAAAATAAAGTCCAAAAAGAAAAAGAAAAATTACAACAGTGAAACCCTATTTACAGTTTCTAAAAATAAAAAGAAATAAAGTTTAAATAAATATGTACAAAATCTTCTTCACTCCTTGGACTCCTCTTTTCTTTCCTTCTTTGGCGATGCTTTCCTTTTATAGCACTTTGTATTCCCTTGTAGCTTCGCTCCAAATCTGAAAAGAATCAAAAAAATACCAAAGGCGTAAAAGAGAACAAAAATAATAAAAATAAACCTAAAACAAATCTAAATACAAGTCCGCGTCGACGGCGCCAAAAATTGGTGTGATTTTAATTGTTGTAGAAAAAGTGGTAGTAAAAGTTCGTTCAAAGACTTGTAAAGATTGATTTTAGACTTAATATATACACAAGTTTGTCACGTTATCGAGAGGTACTGGGACTTAGGATTTTACCACTAATCACATTCAATTGGTTCATACAATGATTCATAACGGTTCTAGCTCTATTGTTGACTCTTTTCTTTGCCAAAAGTAGATTTTGTAAAACATTAATTGTAAATCACAAGCATGGTGCATCAAAAGCTCTAAGTCTAAGCATACACCATCAAACGAAATCACAAATAATTAATAAAAATCATAAATCGATTAAATCAATGCAAAAGTCATAGAGAATCAATTATAGTTACCAAACGATTGTGAAATAAGGCTTCCTCCATTGTCCCAGTGATGGGGCTTAGCTCATTGTGACATGCTCAAAATATGGATTCATAGCTCAAAAGGTGTGTTTACAATGGTGAAAAGGAGAAAAGTAATAAAATAGTAAACTGCAACGTTTATAATCGTTACAAGCTAACTGTTACAATTGTAATGCACTGTAGGATGAACGACAGATATTTATTGTAGCGGATTTTGCGACTGTCTTCTGCAGGCTTTTGTTCTTCAGCTCCTTCTTCACCAGCAGCAGCAGCAGGGTACTTTCCTGCAACTTCCCGATCACCCCTCTGCAACTTCTCCCGTACCTCTGTAACTTACCCCAACTCTCGACATCCCTCTTTGTGGCTCGAACCAACTTATATACACTCCGCAGCGACCAAAATATCTCGCAAAATACACTTTTCTTTCACCTAAAGTCTCGGTCCTTCTTTCTCTATCTTTTCCTTCACGCGTGTTCTAATTTAACCCAAACTCCTCTAAACTAATAGATATGAATCATGAGTCATAACAGAATATACTCTCGTCTCTTTTATGTAACTTCCATAAATACCACGACAGACCCCGAATATCTCCCTCACTACCTGTTTTAGATTGCTACCAAATATACGAAGATGTTTTAACTCTCAAAACACGTCACTCATCCCTCACTTCTCGCAACAGGCCTACACACAGTCCATTCCCGTGAAAATTTCGACCAAAATAATCAACAGAAAACCCGATATTGTTTCTCCCCTGTTTTTTAGAAAGTCCGCGTAACTCCCTTATTTTCCTTGATTAAAAACCCTTACATACCCTGTTTTGATGTAACAGGGTCATACCAATTCATTACCATGAAGATATCAATGAGATTGTCGACCAAAATCCAACACAGGCAGTACACAGATGAGCAACTCTTTTGAACGTGACATTTCCCGCCAATTTCAATTCTCACGTAAAGAAGGTGGAGTCCCCCTAACAGAAATGGGGCTGCAAATAGCAGTTGGTGGTGAATAGTAATCTGGGTGCCCCTTAGCAATTGAGGTGCCCCTTATCCAAATGAGTACCCCTTATCAATTTGAATGGTGTAAATAGCAAAACTCCTAGGGTGCCTTTATAACTTTTCTTGGGTGCTTTTAATGCTCCTCTAGGACGTCTCCAACATACCTTCGGGATGCCTGCGGTACATCTTTTGGGTGCCTTTAGTAATTTTCTCGCGATGGTCCAAATACCACTTTTCGAGCCAATTTCTCTGCACATGTTTATTTCTCCAAAAACACCTACAAAAACATAAAATAATCAAATAACTACAAAATTGAGCACTAACAATACACATTATTAAGACCAAAATAGACACATAAATGCGTCTATCAACAACGTGCGGCATGCAACACGCCCATTATAAGAAAGTGTCAGGAAACAGGGCAGGTAGTGGTAGCAAGAAGTAATGGGTGTAAAAAACCCGTTCCTTTTATCGTGGAAACGTGGTTTTCTGGCGGTTACACATTACTCCAATCTTCCATCACTCAATCACTCCCACTTCCTACGAGACTAGGGTGCGTTCAATTATGACTTGTATAAATAGGTTTCACCTATTTCCACCAAACAACAAGTTTTGGTTAACAACAATACAGTATCCAGAAAAACACAAAAGAACTGATAGCTTACATTCCACAAGACAGTTCCATATTCTGATACAAGTCATAAAATAGCCACACCTTCACAATTAACCATTCTTGTCTCAACACCTTTCTTCGCTATCCTCCCTAAGACCAACCCTTCTCCTTTATTTTGTGACCGAAGCAAGACTGGAACGGCCATTTCTTGGTTTAGGCTACGATTATACAGATTGATCTCTCGAATCTAAAGTACTCCCGTACATTGCATTTGTTTTAGGTTTAGATTTTTTTCTCACCCACACACCCAAATTTACCAAAACAGCAGAAACAGTTTTTACCCATAAATACTCCCATTCAGCGCTTAGTTTAACGTTCTCAGCATGACCCTCTTGTTATCGTCCGTACACCAATAATATGAAAATCTGGTAGTCCATCCAGACAAAAATCATTTTATTAAAGTTTCCCGCACACTTTGTCCTTTCTACACTCGAAAGTGGATAAAGAACATAATACATGGGAACTTCAAAAGGTTCCTCTCTGTGAACCCGCACAATGCTAAAATCAAACACATGAAGTGGTGGATACTTAGAAGCAAAATAATCCGTTAAAACTTTGGAATCACGCAACTCCAATCCTAAGTGAGGTATTTTCCTAAAAGCGGAAAAACTCTTTGGGGAGCAACTTCAATTGGATGGAAAGGATCAATAGATATAGAATTATGCAAAGGATTAAACAAATTTTGTATCAGATCCTCATCTTTCTTAATTAACAGTGAATTATTTACCTCAAGTATATCGTGGTTCTCTATCAAACTTTTAATTTCCATTTCAACTGAAATCTCAACATCATTATATTCCTTGATAATCTCAATTGGGTCTTCCACAACTTCAATCAATTTTGTTTCATTCTCAATCTTTATCTCTCCAATAACCTCGTTATCGTCATTGGAATCCTCTTCAAAATCGTCATCACCACTACGACATTGAAATTCTATTTGTATAACCCTGTCAATTTCTTGAAGAGTCTCTTACGATGCTCCAGTTTTTTCCAGTTTATTGTATTGTGCATACAATTTTTTGATGTTAATACGCTTTCCACCATTATGATCAGTAGAATTTCTAGACTGTATCTCTTCTTTAAGTGAAGAAAAAACACGATAAAGAGGAGTATGTCTTGATTCAGTATTATAAGGTTCCAAACTCTTTGACAACTTCACATTACTAGTAAATAACTGATTAGAAGTATAACTATCCTTCCATCTTCGTGATTATTCACTTACATTCCCGTCATAAGGTTGTTGACATGTATGAGAATATCCATAAGGTTCCGTGGGATATTGATCATAAACAAAAGATTGGTTTTGATTATACCCATATGATGGTTGGTAGTTGTCATATGAATGAGATTGAAAACCATATTGATTACCATTGCTGTATGTGTAATCTTGTGTTCCGTACATGTAATTTCTGTAAGGAAAAAGACTCACAAGAACAAAAGAGAAAATCTAAAAAAAAAATAAGCTAAAACAAATAACAAATCAATTCGCAACCGCTCCCCAGCAGCGGCGCCAAAATTTGATGCGTGTCGTAAGTCCAACAAATTAATCAAGATATATCCCATTAATTAACTACTAATATAGATACTCGTCTACCTTTCATAAGAATCATATATCGCCACTTCCAACTCCATCTCAATCACCGGAAGCAACATATATCTCCATACAACCATCACATCTTCGTATCGATCATCAACATCATCATTCTCGTCTTATTGGACCCAACTCTCTCTGTTCTCGTTCCATTCATACATAGGTCACAGCGAAAATAGATAAACCAGTTTTGTTGGTCGAGTAAAGAAGATGAAACGGAGTGCCACAAGTAGGAAACCCTGGTGCTGTTAGTATTTATTTGAATTGTCGCATCCCTGAGTAATTTTGTGGGTGCCTTTAACAGTTCTGTGTGCTCAGAAATTCAGCAACTCTGACTCGCTTCAAATCTTTGTAAATTCCTCATACGATGTCGAAATAACTCCATTCTTTCGTCGTTGGCTTCGTCTTGTGGTCCTCTTCAAGTTGGTAGAAAGAACTTATTGAATTAAACGACTTCCTCTTAGTCTTTGGCCCTTATCCACTTGTAGCTAACTTCTTTTATTGTACATTTAAATGCCAATTCACTTACTTTGGATGATTCACCTAATGAAAGACAAATACAAGAAAACAAGTATAATATATAATAATTTGCAAGAATATAAGAAAATACTATCATGGAATTGATATTAATATATATTAAATATGCACTTACCAGTTTGTTATCTTCAGCTGGAGATTCATGAGTTCTTTCAAGATTACTGCCATCAAGAGAAGTATTTTCAGGAGAAGTTTCCGCAAAAGATTAATCATCATATGGCCTCTTTATCCAGGTTTATTCTTGTATATGGTACGTTATCAACAATAATTCATCTTGAACATCAATCACTTCACAACATGTGATATCTGTTAACTTCTTTTGGAAACTCAGTGAACTTTTGATGAGTGTGAATACTTTGAACTTGCTTTTCCATTTCATATTTCATTTTTGGTTGGGATGATTGTAAAAAATGACCTTACATTTGCCTTAAGTTCCTTTTCTATTTTATATAATTGTTTTCATATTGCTTGACAAATTATTTCAATGATGTTTTTGAAGTAACATAATTATCAAAAAGTACATTCATGCTTTCAGAACGTTGAGTAGTCGAAATACCTGCCCAAAAATAAGTCTTCACGTAACATGGAACTCATTGACCTTTCTATTTATATAGTTTGTTTAACCATTTACTTTGTTCCAAACTTTTATACCTCTGAAACATCTCACTCCTACCCTTTTCAAAATCAGCTGGACCTTGTATGTCATAAATGGCTATTTTCAACTTGGATTTTATTTTCTTATAATTCTCATAGATGCTTAACTTTTTAGGATTTTTTTTTGGTAACATGCCATAAACACCATCGATGTTTAGCATTTGGGAAAACTATTTCGACCGGGGCCTTAATACCGCTATCTTGATCAGTGATAATAACCTTTGGAGCACATTTCCCCATGCAATTCAGCTAAGTTTTAAATAACCAAACAAAAGTCTTAGTGTTCTCATTTGATAGCAATCCACATCCAAATAAAATTGATTTCCCATGATGATTCACCCAACAAAAGGGGAAAATGACATATCATATATATTTTTCAAGTATGTTGTATCAAATATAATAACTTCACCAAATTCCTTATAAGCATGTATGCACCTTTCATCATCCCAAAAAGCATTCTTCAATATCCCCCCATTATCCATATCGATGCTATAAAAGAAATTTGGGCATTGTTTTTGCATCTTAATAAAATAATTTTAAAGTGTTGTTGTATCTCCTTCACCTAATTCTATAAGTTTCTCACGTAAAAGAACATTTCTCACCAAATGTAAGCTTATCATATCCACCTTCTCCAGCTACTAATAAGTGGAAGCTTTTGTTGGTTCTAATTCCTGCTTTTTCATCTAGTACGAGTTTATGTTTATAAACGGTGTTAATGTTTTTTTGTTACATCTCAAATGTCGAGTACTATTAGGGAATAACTCGTGGTCGTGATCAGCAACTAAAGCCACAATTCTCCAGTTTTCATCTGGGTACAGTCTCGCTGATATGTGAGCTTTACAACCAATTTTTGAAGTTAGCCCGACATTCAATGGATTCTATTCACCATTATGTTTTCCTCCTCGAACACAACAATAACATACATGGATAAGTATTCTGTTATCCCTCCTTGACGACTGTTTTACAATATCAAATTCTCGTTGCATATCAAAAGTTTTGTAACATTCATACAATTCATCTAATGTATCAAACTTCATTCCCATCTTTGGTTCAATCTTCTCACTTTGATCCTTGTTGCTAACAATATCTGAAATCCCAACATCTTTCCATTCAACAATATTACACACTTCTGCATCCATGTCCGCTCATTAAGATTATCGATAAAAACGTGTTATAATTTTCTAAATCACAAACAATCCACTCCACTGTTTACAACTTGAAACAAAAAAAAAACAGGTTTTTTGTTAATAAATTAAAGTCTGTGAAGCATAAATTCTACCAAAATAGATACTAAATCTTAAATCAATCGATAAAGAGATCAGAAAAAGAGAAAAAAAAAAAAACTTACTGATTTTAGGTAAGCTTCACCAATCAAAACACTATCTTGGCACCTTTTTTTTTCTCACAAGGAGGGAACTAAAATCAACTCTTGATACGTTTTGTTTCGTTTCTCCAAAATCACATCCCGAAAAATATATGTAGTCTCATTTAGAGAGAGAGAAAATAAGATTTAAATTAAAATATGAAAAGTAACTTTCACCAATGTCTATCCGATGCGGATTAGTCAGGTGTACAAACAGCTAGCCCCGGGAATACCCTCGGTATTTCTCACGGTCATTGTAGAATTATTGATAATAAAGAGAGTTTTTTTTATTTTATTATAAGAGAGATTTAATGTGAGAGTTGGACATGCCCACTATCTCTTAGATACTAGTGATTCCACGTGCTTAGTAAAATAAAGAGAAACGTTTTTGTACATTTGAATAATTCCTTGACAATTAATTTAGACAACCCTGGAAACTCTTCCTTCCGTGACGTGAGTCACTTTGTGCTTTTAGGCTGGGTCTTATGGGCATGCCCAACCCCTTACCAAGCCAAAAAAATGTGGCCAAAAGGGGGTCTTCCCGCAAGCCTTCCCTGCTTTGCAGTAATCCCAGCGGGAAGACTCCGGGAACAGCTAATGGTTAAACGTTCTGAAAAGTGATAAACGGTTAATGATTAACCGTTCTGTACCAAAAAAACGGATGACAATTGACCATTCCTTTGGAACGGCTACACATTGGCCATTCTTAATTTTATGGAAACGGTTAATGGATATCCGTTCCTTGACCTATTTGAATTTACACTCGGTATACACTCAATTTCTGTTTAAGACTTGTTTAATGAAAGATTATTATGCTCTTTTAACTACAAATGGTTCACGTGCATGGGGTTTCCGGTCGAAACAATTTTTTGATTAGTGTAGAGCATGCTTGTCTTAGGTGCATTGAGGTCAGCATAACTTAAATTGTCAATTTTTTAAATGGATTGTAGCGTACACATAAAACGTATTGGGACAGAAATACTTAAATAGATGGTGCAAAGATGAATAACCAAGTTCATTTTATTGGGATATGTAACCTTAGTAGTACATTAAATAAAAATGACTGGAAACTAAACCTAACTCACTGTCGCAGGCAAGGCGACTGCACTTAGTCGGTGCAACAACCCTTTAAACCGCCCAGTGTCCCTAATAACGGACGAGTTTAGTCTCGGGAGGATTTACCAGAGATGTACCCACAAAACCTACAGTACTAGCACACCCGAACTAATCTTCATCACCATCTTCATGGCATAACATCTCTGGATCAAACTCTTCGGGCAACCTCTCCTTTAAGAGTAAATAACAGTCGTATAGTTGGAATGATTTACCGGTTGCGGCTTCGTATTTATGTTCCGAATGATTTTCCTATATTAAGGAAAATAAATATTATAATTGTGTTATTAATATTGTTTAAAAAAATGAAGGTGTTAGTCCAAAATCAAAACACTTACACATTCGTTTAAGATCTATCCAGAAGGGATGTTTCTCAAAAGTGGAACCAAAAAACTTAGGTACAACTTAACCTTCGTCTTAATGTTTGGTACCCTATTTTGTAAAACTCTGGATGTTCTCTGGTGTGGATTTCCATTCCTAAATGTTAAATGTATAACCACAAGATCCCATAAATTAACACCTGAAACAATGTTTCTTGTTTATCCTTCGGCAACAAAGACATTAATCCAAGACTGGGTGATATCCGCATCTTCAGCAGGGGTGAATCTTGCGACCATGACTACTAAATTAGTAAATGAATATGTTGAAAATTAAACATAAGATATATAAGAGTAAGGGAGATGTTGGTTGCGTTCTTTTGGTATAGAGCAACATTATTTATACTAAATTTGGTTTTACTCTTTGAACGCGTAAATCACTTTACATATATTTTTGCTCAAGTGTGGTCACTCTGGTTACCGACGCATTATGTGGGTCGATTTTTTCCTATCAGTCATACATTTATCAAACTATTGGTGTTTCTGTACTTGAAAAGATGTATCGGTTTTTTTTGGTTTCGTCATATCAGTACACTGTTGGGGATAAAAAAAAATTGAGTTTTGTTATCACTTTTTGTCGGTTTCGTCATATTAGTCATTAGTAATTTACACCATCGGAAAATCTTTAATTGAGTTTTTTTGTCAACTTTTGTCGGTTTCGTCTGATGTTTCTTTAATTTATTGCACTTTTGGATTCTCTTCTTGAATTGACATTACAATGGATGTTTTATCTTTCGAGATATCACCTCATATCTTTTTTTTTTAAACAAATCTATTTTTGATTTCTTGTCCTTAAGACTCATCAAATCACTGTCTTATTTTGGTGTGTTTTCATATTGATGTGTTTCCCGTACTGTTTATTATATAAATTTCTATGCAGTTTGATAACATTTTACAGTTTTCTATATAATCCCCCTAAATGGATCCCACAAAACATACCCTAATTACATAGACAATAAGTTATTCCAGTAAATTTGTGAGAATATTTGTGATGCAGTTTAGTAACGAAGAAGATATCGGTATTGTGGAAGCGTGGATTTTAGAAACAAACAGAGCCACAATCCCTGGAGCAGAAATTAATTCAAGTGAGTTTTGGAATAATGTGTTTCATAATTTTGAAGATATTATCGGAAACGATAATAGAAGAACAAAAAATGCAGTAACAACCAGATTCAACCTAATTAATACTAAAATACAAACCTTTGTTACAATTTTGTTTGATGTCAACTTGAAGCATGCATCATTGTCATACGAAGTTCGAGTAAGAACTTTATATTAACTAGGTTATTATGGTTTGATTATTAATATAGTCTAATGTCTAATGTTTTATGTTTAGTTATCATGTTTAATACTTTTTGTTTGTTTTTCAGAAAATGAAAGACCGGATCGAGTACCGTGAAGACACAAACAAACCATTTAAATTTGATGCATTATATGAGCAATTGAAAGATGTTGTACCTTTCTTTAATGTTGAATGAATATTTGAGTTTCAAATGTTTTTTAAATAAGTAGGATGACTTTTACATTCAAGCATGAAATGCGTACATTTGATTAAAGTTTAAAAAAACACAACCTAATTAAATTGAAGCAACTACAAATTAAAATCACAAATGTTTAACTAAACACAAAGACAACTAATTACCTAATCACTAATACAACTAATTAAATAATAACCAAGACCACCAATAAAACAACAATAAAGCCAACCGACAAAGACGACTAATTGCCTAATTATGAGGGTCGTTTCCCAAACGGGTACTTATTTCTTGCTGCATCTTAGATACTGCAAATTTCTTCCATTAAGGGAGCCTGTCCACATCCATTAATAATATTTCCATATCCTTCTGCCCAATTGCCACTTCTTCAATGTGGGCATTCTTCTCTCTTGCCAATGTATCCCTTGTCCCATTTTCAACTAATTGGCGCATCATCTCATTTTCAACTAGCTTTTCTTCATGTTTTGCTGCATCCTTTTTCTCAAAATATTGAATCATATTGTTCCAGCCTCGTTCTGCAACTTTAGCCATGGAATTTTCCATTTTAGACTTATCTCTGCTAGGTCCTCTGGGTTTATCTCTTGGAAAAAAAAGTGTTTGTGTTTGGGTTCCCGCCAATGTTTCTGTGCCATCTCCGTCTTCATATTCAGAAACAACCATATGAGTAGGGATAGGCTGAATTGGCTCACCATGATAGTTCCTTAAATTCACCGGTTCGCAGCCTTCCACATGATGCTTCAATAATGCGAAAACCCCGTCATGTTTCCAAGGTTTTCCACCCCTTACCTCAACAAATTTTACTCTTGATTATATTTACTGCAACCATATTTTTGGAGAGGGTAAATGAAATAAGAA
This sequence comes from Papaver bracteatum, assembly GCA_023529315.1. Classification (NCBI taxonomy): domain Eukaryota; kingdom Viridiplantae; phylum Streptophyta; class Magnoliopsida; order Ranunculales; family Papaveraceae; genus Papaver; species Papaver bracteatum. Next base: position 1,122,676 of record JAJJWX010001826.1, on the reverse strand, counting down.
AGCCATGTTTTAAATCATCTTATGAATTTTAAATTCAAAAAATTAAAGTTTTTTATATGACCAAACTTATAATTTATTCTTCAGTCAAACCACTCGGGGGTTCCTTAGATAAGTCGCGATAATTCCTGTAAATCTTCTGCAATAGGTTTTGAGGGCACTCATTCTATTTTGAAGAGCTTTTCGAGTCCGGTTTGTACGTGTGCAAAAAATGCGGTGGTATTCCGGTTCAATTTTGTCCTAAAAAGTCTCTGAATATTGATACCTACCTACTACTGAATCGGATGCAAATATAACATAAGCTTTTGCAATTTCCAGATCTTATGCTCGTGTAAAATTAACCATTATGTTTTTCACCAAGTTGAATATCACCAAACTATCAAACAGATAAAAGATATATATGATTTTGAAGTGCTTGTAGTAATATGTTTGGTGGATTTGAGTTGGTGTGATTTATAGTTACCACAAATCCCATATATATAACATGTTTTAAGAAAATAACCGTTGAATAAAATGGTTCATTATTAGTCGTTTACAAATCTGGGCCGCAAGATGATAGACACCGTTATATATCTAACAGCTGATAAAAAAATGGTCAATCAGAAACCGTAAAACGGTTTATGATTATCCGTTTAGTCCGGGAGACGTTGGATCTTCAACGGTCTTTATCATCTAAAGGTTCATATGCAAAACGGATAACTATTAACTGTTTTCTTTAAACAGTCAAATTATTTTTCCAGTATATATAACCGTTGCCTTCGTTTATATCATACCTTCATTTTACAACTCTTCTCTCCTTACATTTCAAACTATCAAACAAAATTTACAAACCCCTAGATTTAAATTTTCATTTGTCATATTTATTGGTTTATATCTTATTATTTCTGGGAGTAAAAGATGGTTAATTTTAGTGAACAAGAAGATATTCATCTCGTCAGAAGTTTTTGCATCGTAATAGAACGACCCGAATTTTTGGATATGGCTCTTCAAACCTTTTGGAACAATTTCTTAGTCGAGTTTCAGTCAACAACGCCTACAAACAATAGAACCTTGAATGCTCTTCAAGCTCGCCTACGTATCCTAATTGTTTTTTTGCATGGTGTATAGGAATCTACTACGCGAATAAAATAATGATGAACAATTAGCCTGAGCTAACTTTTCTTTGGTTACAAGCCATACATTTCACCAGTCAAGCGCCAACGATGCATTTGGACCACATCTAATAATCAATCCAGAACACAATATAAAGAAACAAGATTTCTGAAGAATTTAATAGGTTATCCTAATATTGTGTTTTATTTGCTATTAAGTTTAAAATGTTCTGTGTTATTTGCTATTAAGTAGTGCTAATGTTGTATGTTATTTAACGAATGTAATCTTTTATTACTACCTTATGTTGATTTGGTGTTTTTTCTTCGTTCAATTAAATAATTATTTTTTTAAGTAACCATGTCTGACTTACATTTATCAAAAACTAGTAAAACAAAAAATTAATTCACTCTAAATCGGATGCCAATAAATCTTGTTCTTGGTTATAATGGTCTTGATCAACATCAACCCCGTCTGAGTCTTCTCCAGAATCTAACTTGTTGTCTACCGCGTCTCCAGGCATTTCACCATCCCTTAGACCTAGGCCGTGTTATTCCCATATATGAGATGCAAGATCCGCACGTAGTCTCTCCTGAAGAACCGGGTTTTGTAATTCCTCGCTCGTCTGCCTGTATGTTCCGACTATAGGTGCATGAGGTGGATCTGGCACATATTTCCATAATGGGCATGTTCGTCCGCTACAACCATATTATACAATATCAAGCAGGTTCTCATGATTGATTTCATATCTTGTTTTTGCAAGTAGTTACATCTGTGGTAAAGGATCCTAAATTTGCTTTGGAGTGTCCCAAATTCCAGTTCCACATCTTTCCTCTTTGACATTTGATATTTGTTAAACAACTCGAGAATTGGAATACCACTGGGTGAACCGAATGCTTGGACTAAAACATAGTAGCTCTTATAAATTACATCCACTATATAATACCCTTGTGTGTACAGGTTCCCATTGATACTAAAATTACAAGGTGATGCAATACTATTGAGATTGTCATTAAACAAATTAGAGGACTTCAAAACATTAAGATCATTGTTTGATCCACCCACTCCAAAATAACCATGCCAAAACCATCTATCGTATGAAGCAACCGCCTCAAGAATACAAGTTGGATAACTTTTGTGGCCTTTGTGTATTCCCGCCTCGTCTATTGGACACACCCCATCCCCAATGCATACAATCCAGGCTACCAAGTATTCCTGGGAACCCTCGAGCGGCGTTCTCCTTCATCTGCCACTGTGTATCATTCACAGTGGGACGTCTCATGTATTCCGCATTATATCCAAACATAATTGCATCACAAAACTTATTTATATAGTAGTAAATAGTAGAAGAAGCCATAAGAGTGTAGTCATCCACGCTATCATGTGGGATACCTTTACAAAGACACTTCATAACGGCATACATTTTCATGTGTGGAGAATGACCAAGAATTCGTGCAGCATCTTTTCCTTGACGAAAGTTTGGGTTAACCTCACATATTTTGTGCATATTTTTTTTAAAGGGGTCGATACATACCTAAACGGCCATGGAATTATTTTTGTCCCCTAGTGCAACCATCATTGAAATAATTCTTCATCATCCTTGCATCCTCTTCGGCACAACCTCTTTTGATTGATTCTCTCTTGGTCACTTGTATTGGTACCGGTTGGTACAAGTTATGAGTATTTTGCACCATAAACTGATATAGCATGAGAATATTTTGTTTTGAATCTTCATCATCATAATCATCTCTCAGATGAACCCCGTATTTCATTGATATATATCTCATTAAAGTCATGCTTCAATTAACAACAACGACAATACAGTAGCAATTAAATAGTGTACACTGGATATTTAACAAAGTAGACACTTCAATTCAACCATAACTAAGTGTAATAAGACCAACATTTCCAATTGTTTTCCAACAAAAGTGATAGCAAGTTATAACTATCATAATATCTATTAATATGTAAATTAACTAGAGACTCACAATCAAAATTACCTCTTTCTTTCTCAAACATAACAATTCATATAAATTAGAAAATACCTATAGAATTAGACATACAATGTAATTTAATGTTAAACAAGTTATCAAGGCCTCACAAATTATACAATCTAATATAAGTTTCTAAAATCAACAAAGTTGCTTAAATTGAAATCTTCACAATGCGGTAGATATTAGGACTTGGATTAAATTCATGCTATTCATTTCAAATATAATGAAAATCTTTGCAATTGAAAAATTAAAAACTAGGGTTTATAGATTAATAGGATTACCTTACATTATTTTGATGATTAACCTCTTCAAAAATTGGTTGAACTTGCAATTAAGAGATTCCTCAACAAACTCGGTAATAGAAATAGTGGAAATGATGTTTTGGTGATTTACTATGAGGGAATGAGGATTGGGGAAGAACATGCAGAGAAAGGAAATGGGGGAAGAACATAAGAACCGTAAACTGTGTTCGGTTCTGCTGGTTTAGGGGAAATTTGAGAACGGGCAATGGTTAGCCGGTTCAATAGGTTTGGACTGGTCAAGATAAAAAGAACGGTTAAGCATTAACCGTTCAACTGAAAACGGGTGATGGTTGTCTGTTAAATGAAGAACGGTCGATTAGTGACCGTTATTTTTATACAGAACGGCTAACCATTAGCCGCTCCCGTATTCCTCTGGGAAAAACCGCAAGAGCCAAGCCCTTCCCAGGATGATGTGTAAAGATATTTGGGAAGTGGCTGGGAGGAGCCATTAGACCCGATCTTAGCCGCAAATGCCATTTTAACTTGTATTTCTGCTATTTTCCTTCTATTTATAGGATTCACTTGTACTTTCTAAAACTGCTCTAAATTAAACTCATTAGCGAAATAACGAGTCCTAGCTAGTGTAATTATGAATTTAGAAATACCTCACTTATGTGCTATTAAATACCTATGCACTTACATTTTTCTAGTCCTCGAGCAAAACAAAAGCAAACATTTCTAAATGATATGCAACATAAGATAAAATATAGAGTAGAGGGAATAAATTTGAGGGGATGACTCCCATGAAGCGAAAAATATTTGTTTCTCAACTTTCCCGTAGCAAGTAATCTCAAACAATGTGAATATGAAACCCAGAGTAACCTGCCAAGTATATATATAAAGTGTGAATTTGGGGATCAACCCAACATATTAGTTCAACTACAAATATAAACCCACAAAGATTACAAACATCCAAAAAGACATCTGAATCCATGAGTAACTCACTGCCATAAACAACAAGTTCAGAATGTTTACTAGTTTTCAATTCCCAGGTGAGACTCCAAATTGGGTATTATATCAACTGAAATATTTTAAGCGGATTCACTAGAAATCGGTGAAACCAATACATTAGCAATATCAATAAGCATCAGAGCATATGAGTTGGAAAAAATGATCTAAGCAAAAAAATTCCGATTCATGTTTGTTATTGTGAATTACCTGACCAGTATTCATATGTTTAATAGCTATATAAGCATCTTGAAAACTACTAGGTGGAACATCGAAAGAAGGTCTCAATGCAGAAATCTTGCGAAAAACAATATTATCTGAATCGGCAAAATAAGATAAGCAAATATTTGATAATTCAGTTTTAGCGAACTCCTTACAACATGCAATATTTTGAGGGATATTTTCGAGATTCTCATTGTAACAATAAGTGTAATCATTCACACTATCAACCATTAGTTATTTAGGTGTTGACCTAGTGACTCACTTATTTACCTCGACTATTAGTTGATCGTTAAAGACAACAGAGACCGTTAGTTGACTAAGGTGATCGACTACAGTTTCTCAATGAATTTTCTATCGTCGATGACAAGATCTCGACGACCACTTTCTGACAGCAACTCCAGTATGTTATTTTTGACACATGAGTCTGATGGATTACTTGGATGTGGACTTTGGGAAGATTTGTCATAGTTTTGGAAGTTGGAGAAAGAGAAAGATATTAAAGGGAATCAATTCTATATCTTCTTCAACTTGGGGTTTTGGTGCAAAGAGAAAGTAGTCGTTATTCTACTAACAGTTCTAGGGTTTGCTTTATCTTTCATCTTCTTTAATTTAATTATTTTGTGAACTCCAAAAACCATGACTAGCTAATTACTTATTTTTGGTTAACATTTTAATTGGATTTCTCAAACATGATGCTTGATTAATAAATTAGTTTGTCTCAATATTTATTGTTTATAATCCATTAATAAAATCGTTTATGATTTGAATCCTTGATTGTTTGAGTTCGGAATCAAGTGAATTTTATTTCATATCTAAAGCTAAATTAGGGTTTTCAATACAAAAAAGTTGATAAATTCTGATTACAACTAGCATAGTGTGGTTAGTGCTTGTAGTGATATATAAATATAATCACATATAAATCATAACCTTTGTTAAATTGACTGCATAACATATGCTAATTACATTGATTAGACTAATTTTGAAAACTTAATGCTCTTAGGGAACTAAACCTAATTGTGCTTTTACACTTTAGGTTGTCCTTTAGTCGAATTCATATTCGCATCTTTAAATGTGCTTGTGAAAAATTTAGAAAACTACCGGGATATTCTTGCATTCAAGTTATTCAAGGGATTTTTGACAGTGAGAGATCAAATATAGATTCTATTTAATGATATACATACATGTTTGTGAATGAAAACGACCCCTTCACCAATATTCTCATCTCACTAATTAGTTTTAACTATTTCCTTTGCTTTCACTTAGTTTTAAATTATTTTCAAGAATCACAAAAATACCCCTAGTTACATAAGACTTGAATAACAACACATACCTCTCGTAGAACACATTATTTATTACTACTTTAGTTAATCCATATTTTTGACATGATGCGACACACATCAACCGTGCAGAATACGGATACATGAACATGCCCAAATGATCCTTTGGAAACCTTAGTTTTGGTGTGCCTTTTGATATTGATTCTAACAAAGCTGGATTGGGTCTAATTTTACGAGATGCTGCAGGACATTTCCATGAAAGTCAATGTTGCCCGTTATTTGTAGGTGAAAATGGTTTCTGCTGATTTCGGTAATTTCGGGTGTGCGGGTGAGAAACAATTTAAACCCTAAACAATGTACTGCAAGGGAGTACTTTAGATTCGAGATATCAATTTGTATAAATCCATCCTAAACCAAGAAATGGCCGTTCCGGACTTGCTTCAATCACAAAGTGGAGTAGAATGGGTTGGTTTTGGGGAGGGAAGCAAAGAAAGTGATGAGACCAGAATAGTTGATTCTGGAAGAGTAGTTGTGTTACTACGACTTGTATCAGAAAAGTGGGAAGGCTAACAAATGGTAAGATAGCAAGCAAGTATTTTCTGAGTGTTGTATATTCCCGAATGAACTTGTTGTTCTGTGGAAATAGGTAAGACCCTATTTATACAAATCGGAGTGAAACGTACTCTGGTCTTATTAAGGAATGGGGAAGTAAATGGGAGGAGGTGGTAACCGTATGCATGGAATTGATGTTCCATAAAATTGTTAACGCATGTAATTGATGTTCCATAAAACTGTTAACGTATGGAATTGATGTCCCGTGAACGTTTCACCTTTAACTCCCTGTATTTACTAACCACCTCACCCTTATGACATTTCCTTATGACGGGCGTAGTGTACGCCGCACGCTGTAAACTGCCAAACCAATACCCAAAGAGGATCCCCCATTTTGTGATATGTGTTTGATATCTCGAATGTTTTGTGGAAAACATGTGGCATATCGTTGTTGCCTGGAAAGTCGAGTTTAGGAGACTTGGTAGCTCGGTGACCTTCGACGGTAGATATTTTGCATCTTAAGAGGAAAGGTAGCCGTTGATCATTGCACACTTTTGCTTGTTGGTGGCCGCACATGGAAGGCCAGCATGGTGGTGCTGATGGGTTTGCATGGCATGGTTTGGCGTGGTCAAACTTAGGTTTTTGGGCCAAAGGTTACCATGCTTTGTTTGGTAACCTTGGATGGCTAGGACTTTCTCTTGGGATTGAAGGGGGACCGTTGATTGTCGCACGCCTTCATTTTGGGTAGCCGTGTAGGAAAGGACAGCATGGTGGCACGGTTAGGATAGCATAGCATGCCTTGGCGCAATTAGGTTGGCATGGAATGCCTTGGCGTGGTTGGACTTGGCATGTGGGGCCAAGGGTTTTTCATGGGCGCATGGCGTGGCTAGCTTTGTCTAGGTGAGGTTTTGGCTTGGCATGTGGGGCCAAGGGGTTTCCATGGGCGCATGGCGTGGCTAGCTTTGGCTAGGTGCAATTTTGGCTTGGCATGTGGGGCCAAGGGTTTGCCATGGGCGTATGGCGTGGCTAGCTTTGGCTAGGTGCGATTTTGGATTGGCGTGTGGGGCCAAGGGATTTCCATGGGCGCATGGCGTGGCTAGCTTTGGCTAGGTGCGGTTTTGGCTTGGCATGTGGGGCCAAGGGTTTTCCATGGGCGCATGGCATGGATAGCTTTGGCTAGGTGAGGTTTTGGCTTGGCATGTGGGGCCAAGGGTTTGCCATGGGCGCATGGCGTGGCTAGCTTTGGCTAGGTGCGGTTTTGGCTTGGCATGTGGGGCCAAGGGTTTGCCATGGGCACATGGCGTGGCTAGCTTTGGCTAAGTGCGGTTTTGGCTTGGCGTGTGGGGCCAAGGGTTTTCCATGGGCGCATGGCGGGGCTAGATTTGGCTAAGTGCGGTTTTGGCTTGGCATGTGGGGCCAAGGGTTTGCCATGGGCTCATGGCGTGGCTAGATTTGGCTAGGTGCGGTTTTTGCTTGGTGTGTGGGGCCAAGGGTTTGCCATGGGCGCATGGCGTGGATAGCTTTGGCTAGGTGCGTGACCAAGCTAGGGTTTTGGGCCAAATGTCGTTTGATAACCTAAGACGGCTAGGATTTGCTCCTGGGATTGAAGGGCAACCGTTGATTGTTGTACACCTTCGTTTTGGTAGCCGCGTAGGGAAGGCCAACATGGTGGCGCGTCTAAGTTGTCATGGGGCCATGGCGAGGTGCGTTTGGCATGGCGCGGTAGGTGTGGCTGTCATGGTTTTCCGTTGGCACAGGGGTGCGGTTAGCATGGTTGGCATGCTTTGACACGGTTAGTGTGGATGGCATGGTTTGTCATTGGCACATAGGTGTGTCTAGCATGGTTGGCATGATTTGGCGCGGTTAGTGTGGCTGGCATGGTTTGCCATTGGCACAGAGGTGCGGATAGCATGGTTGGCATGCTTTGGCGCGGTTAGTGTGGCTGGCATGGTTTGCCATTGGAACAGAGGTGCGGCTAGCATGATTGGCATGCTTTGGCGCGGTTAGTGTGGCTGGCATGGTTTGCCATTGGCACAGAGGTGCGGCTAGCATGGTTGGCATGCTTTGGCGCGGTTAGTGTGGCTGGCATGGTTTGCCATTGGCACAGAGGTGCGGCTAGCATGGTTGGCATGCTTTGGCGCGGTTAGTGTGGATGGCATGGTTTGCCATTGGTACAGAGGTTCGGATAGCATGGTTGGCATGCTTTGGCGCGATTAGTGTGGCTGGCATGGTTTGCCATTGGCACAGAGGTGCGGCTAGCATGGTTGGCATGATTTGGCGCGGTTAGTGTGGCTGGCATGGTTTGCCATTGGAATACGTGGGAATTAGGGTTTGGCTTGTCGTAACCCTAATTGAAAAAGATACCCCGGTAATTATTTACAGACACATTAAAGATTTCAATAAATGCGCCTTGTAAATGCTTATTACTTAAATGTTGTGACGTCACTGTCTACTAGGGTTTACGGTTTTACGATTTTAACCCTAGGCTATAAACCACCATCAACATTAAGTCCTCTGCTTAGCTCAAACCAGGTGCCTTGTTGCGAGGTAAGAATATGATGGTGACAAATAAGGACGGAATCGAGACGTAAATCATTGCAAAGATGGTTAGGAAAATTCGACTAACCTTTTTGAGGGGTGAAGAGAATTTTGGCTTCCCGTGTTGGCGGCCCTGCGTAAGTTGTACTGGGGATGCAGACCATTGAGTGGTGATACGAAAGTTACCGGCTTGGTTTGGTCGTACATCTCCGAGGAAAAGGGGGCGCGGTCTTGGGAAGGCAAGCGAGAGCGGCTTGGAGAGGCAAATCATAGAGGGCGGCTTGACACGTGGGTCCAAGGAGCGGCGTGGTCTTGGAGAGGCAAATCATGGTGGATGGTTTGACATGTGGGTCCAAGGAAATGGAACGGGAAGCTTGGCGTGGTGCGGCCATGGTGAGGCGAGGAATGCACGGACGGCTTGGCCATTTGTCTTCATGGGCCTAGTTGCCTCTTTTCCTTAATTTTTCGAGATGTAAGTAGAATCTGCAATCCTTGCATCCGGTAAATTTGCACAAATCCAAGTATGACTAGGTGTCTTTGGGGCCAGGCTTTGGAACGCGAGGCGGAGCTGCTAGCATAGACTTGGCATGAAAAGGATTTGTTAGCACCAATGGGCTTGGAATGGGCGTGGGCCACTTGGCAAAGCATGGCGTCGGTAATGGAAGTGCGGCAAGGGGAAACGCAGGTTGCTGGCAAGGCTCTGACATGGTCCACTGGAAAGGCGTTTGCATGGAAAGCGCAGATTGTCCTAGATGGCGCGGAGCGTTGGCGTTGGCTGGCATTAGCATGAAAGGCGCTGATTATTGCAAAAACTGAATGTGGAGCACTGGCAAGACTGGAACTTGCAAGGAAAGTGCGGATGTCTTGGGAGTGGCAATGCTTGCTCTAGTGGGACCGATTTCCTTTCTTCATTCATGCGCGGCTTTAACATGAAATTCTTTCCTTATTCAAAAAATATTTTTCGAGAGGTAGGTAGCATCCGCAATCCTTTCATCTGGTAGCTTTGCTCAAATCCCGGTATGATTGGGTGTCTTCAAGGCTAGGCTTTGGAACGCGAGGGGAAGCTGCTAGCATGGACTTGGTATGAAGGGGACCCATTAGCACTGACAGGCATGGAATGGGTGCGGGCCGCTCTATAAAGCGCTTGGCAAGGCATGACGTTGGTAAGGGAAGTGCTTTGGAAGGGAAGTGCTTACAAGGGAAGCGCTTACGGTTTAGGGTTGACACGTCGAAACCCTAATTAGTGCCCTTCACTAGAATCGCTGTAGAATCCACATACGGACTCGGATTTTGATGGTCCGCCCCTTTATCGGACACGAAATAGAATTTGTATCTCCCAACGCAGGAATATTTAGGTTTCGAGCTCTCTTGGGAGGTGACAACGGCACAACAGTAAAAATTAGGAAGAAGTCAGGAGGGATGTTGCAGGCCCGGTGCGGCATAGTCGCGCACCAGTCACCTATTCCCATTCATAGAGCAAGAAGGAATATTAATTTTGTTCAAGCTGTAAAAACTCTTTCCGCATGAAAAGAGGTATCGACCCTCTTCTGTTTTTCTGTTGTTCGTATGGATCCGTGTTTTCGTCTGCAGTGTCTCTCCAGTGGATTCCAAAAATTTACCAAAACTCCGCTGTATTCTTGGGATGGATGGATGAAATGTATGCTCGGAAATGATCATGTCAGGGATAATCTTGGAGATTGTGGTTGCATCGTCGGTCCATCCTCGACCTTAGGTTGTTCAGTGGACCTTCTGATCGTGATTATGATGTGTTGTGAATGCTTGCATGGCCGAAAACTTCTTGCTCCCCGGGATGAAATAGGGAGACGTTCCATTGCCGATGCGCTGCTATCAAGTCTTTCGGGACTTTGTTCCAATTTAATCCTTCAAACCATCTTCTGAATCTTGGACTATCGTATGGAATGGGATGCGGTGAGAAGTCCCCATTCATACTTCGGCTTGGTATGATGGCATGGATGAATACGTGAATGCAACCTTCTGGCGTGCTTTTGGAGTCTTCGGTGCACATGTTGAGAAATTCCCGTGGCTCGTAAAACCTCGACAGTGATGATGTTGAGATCAATAATAACCTGGTTTAGGGGAGTGAAAGCGTCTCATACTGGTAGTCCCCATGCGTAACCTACTTTCATTACATTTCCTTGAATCCACGTCCACGGGATTTGATATAAGCCTAACGTACTCTTCTTGATATGACACTGGGATGATCAGAAATTATATTATGAAATATTATGGATAGTGTAGGCTTGGGATCCTCCGCGGCCTCATAAAGTGTTTAATGCATCTTCTTGACAGAGAGGTGATGATATTCTTGCGTTGCACCCTTGAAGAGTAGATGACCTTGTTGTGGCTATGACCTTTTTGCTTAACTATGTCTTCTGAGCTTTGACAGTGAAGGGATTCCGTGTATACCCTCAGTCCCCAAGTATGGTTTACATGTTTCCATCTTATATGGTCAGTTGGTTGACCATGATAAATACATCACCATCGTGCGTTCGTACTGCTGATTTTGTTACTTCTTCCACATGGAACTTAGAACATGGAGGAGTATGGGTTACCTTTGTAGTAATTGTTGTTGTGGTGAAGCTCTGGATGGTATCAACAAATAATAGGCAATAGTTCTTGGTAGTAGATATAACCAGAATATACTATATTATCGCGGTAACAAAGTAGGTTGGCTAGAATTGTATGGGCACCCATGGAAGTAAAATGATTGGCTGGATGCGTAAGCGAGCAAAATTGTCCATGGTCACGAGTTTTGGCGGGATGAACTAAAGGGTGGCCATGACTACGAAGTTTGGATGGCTGCGATCATGATCCTTGACATGGGGAGTGTGGCGGCATGACCCTTTGCATCAAGGAGCGGCGTTGAAGCGGAGCCGCTGCTGGAGAACGTTGATGCGGAGCCACTTCTGGAGAGCACGTTTAAATGACGCCTTGCAACTCTCAGAGCCTTGAAGGTTACCATGTTGAAGTCGTAGGATGCGTCACGTTATGTCAAAACTCGATATCCCTCAAGATAACATAGGTTAGGAGTCCCCAATTTCATCTATCGATCGTGCTTTCCAGGAGAGGTTGGGGTTTGGGAATGGCTTCCATGGCTGGAAACGCCTACCTTCCTGATGCAATGCGGTTGATGGATGCAAATATGTCTTGATGCTATGCCTTGGAGAAATATAGAATCTCATATAACTGTTTCATCATAGACTGTATGACTTTGTGGGCGAAGTTCCCATCGTGTGGGTCCTGACGGGAGAAGGGTCTCTGTGAAATCAGGAGGGTTGTTGATTTCCTTTGCTTTCGATTTTTGGAGAAGTCTTTCCTGATCTTTACGTGTGATGAAATTGGATTGTTGATCCCCTTGTACTGGGTGTTCAAGAGCAACACGAGCCTCTTCATCTATAAATGCATGTCCTGCTGAAGTGCCTTTTGTCTTTTCATCAAATCAACAGTGGTAAAAGGAGGTCGGCTTCTTCCGGCTCTTCCAGTATCTTGCCTTGATGGTGGAGTAGCGTCTCTGGTGACGGTTGGAGCTGTCATGCTTGAAGAAACGTTGGGGTGGCGGAAGCGGCTATGGTTCGGGTGATCGTTAGTATATCGTGCAAAGATGGCACGGTTTTGATCACGGAGTGCTGGAGCCATGACTCTGTTTCGAAGGGTGAGGATGGCGCTGCTTTGGCTAGTTGTGGAGCATAGAAGATGGCACTGGAAGGGCGCAAGATGTTAGCGCTGGAAGAATGCAAGTTATTAGCGCAGGTTGTGGTATTGTCGCTGGCATGTGCGTGCGGCATGTGTGCCTGGCATGCACGTCTGGTAAGCGCGTATGGTAAGCGCATCCGGTAAGCTTGTCTGGTAAATGCTTCTGGTAAGCGCGTCCGGCTTGCGCATCTGGCATCGGATTTGGTATGGCGCGAACTATTGACTGGGCATGGCGCAGACTATTGGCTTGGCACAATGCTGGCTTGGCATGGCGCGGACTTGTTCTTGCAGGCCCAGTTTACTCTTTCCAGACGTAGCTCAAACAAGAAATCCTTTCGTTATTCAAATTCCAAAAAGTGTTATGCTTATGAAAGGGGTTGGCTCCCCTTTTTACCTCGTATCTTTGTTATCACGTCCTGGTGTTAGCGGTAGCGCGGTAGTGATAAAGTGGGCAAGCATATTCTATCTATGTACTCCAGCGTTTCTCTTTCAATTTGTTTTCTTGTTTTCTTGTGTTGGTGCAAACCATAGCTATAAGTATGCCTTCCATAAATCAGTAGAAACATTTTTCTTCTCAACTGGTGTAAACCCTAGCCATGGGTATGCCTTTCATAAACTTGTGGAAATACTTCATCATAAACAATTCTTCGAATGTTACCGTAGTAACGTCTGCTAATGGTGACAGGTAATCATTGTTGTGCAAAGTAGGCACATACGGGTAGGTGACTGTTTTTTTTTTTTTTTTTGAAAGGCAAACAAAACGCCTGGTTTATGGTTTTTGATTTTCTAGTTTTCTTGGGTTGATAGATAAATGTTACCATGACGGTTTTGGATTATTCTTTTGGAATAAAATATTTAGGAATGAATTGTTTTGATTATGATTGAAAGTGATGTAAACATTCCACGAAAACCATGGAACCGTGTGTTGGTAGATGACATGGGATGAAACATAACATGGCTATCGATTTTATCATTCTTGTGAAACTTGAAAAAGCAAACCATGTATTTTGTCTAGATAAGACTTACTCGGTTTCTTAGGTCTTCTGATGAAAAGTAAACCTTCCGGGTGTAGGACCAAGCTTTACAAGAAACACGGCAGCGGGAAGTCCCCAGTCGTTATTGAGCTATCTGATAGCCGAGCCGTTGATCCCTGGGCGGATCGTTTTGCTTCTAACCTCTGGGAAGTCCCCAGTCATCCCTTGTCGTGTCGTGACTGATAATCGAGTCTTCGGGTAACTGAGTCGGAGTGGATCGTCTTTCTCCACCATCGTGATGTTTGGGTCGAAGAACGAGATCGACGGTCGAAAATTGACATTGTAACCGAAAGATCGAACCTCCCGCTGTAGTCACCAATTGTTTGTAGGTGAAAATGGTTTCTGCTAATTTCGGTAATTTCGGGTGTGCGGGTAAGAAACAATTTAAACCCTAAAAAATGTACTGCAAGGGAGTACTTTAGATTCGAGATATCAATTTGTACAAATCCAGCCTAAACCAAGAAATGGTCATTCCGGACTTACTTCGGTCACAAAGTGGAGGAGAATGGGTTGGTTTTGGGGAGGGAAGCAAGGAAAGTGATGAGACCAGAATAGTTGATTCTAGAAGAGTACTACGACTTGTATCATAAAAGTGGGAAGGCTAACAAATGGTAAGCTAGCAAGCAAGTATTTTCTGAGTGTTGTATATTCCCGAATGAACTTGTTGTTTTGTGGAAATAGGTAAGACCTATTTATACAAGTCGGAGTGAAACATACTCTGGTCTCATTAAGGAATGGGGAAGTAAATGGGAGGATGTGGTAACCGTATGCATGGAATTGATGTTCCATAAAATTCTTAACGCATGGAATTGATGTTCCATAAAATTGTTAACGTATGGAATTGATGTCCCGTGAATGTTTCACCTTTAACTCCTTGTATTTACTAACCGCCTCACCCTTGTGACATTTCCTTATGACGGGCGTAGTGTACGCCGCACGCTGTAAACCGCCAAACCAATACCCAAAGAGGATCCCCCAGTTTGTGATATGTGTTTGATATCTCGAATGTTTTGTGGAAAATATGTGGCATGTCGTTGTTGCATGGAAAGTCGAGTTTGGGAGACTTGGTAGATCGGTGACCTTCGACGGTTGAGATTTTGCATCTTAAGAGGAAAGGTAGTCGTTGATCATTGCATGCTTTCGCTTGTTGGTGGCCGCACAGGGAAGGCCAGCATGGTGGCGCATCTGGGTTGGCATGCCATTAGCATGGCATGGTTTGGCTGGGCCAAACTTAGGTTTTTGGGCCAAATGTTACCATGCGTTGTCTGGAAACCTTGAATGGCTAGGATTCGTTCCTGGGATTGAAGGGGGACCGTTGATTGTCGCACGCCTTCGTTTTGAGTAGCCGTGTAGGAAAGGCCTGCATGGTAGCACGGTTAGGCTAGCATTGCATGCATTGGCGCAATTAGGTTGGCATGGAATTCCTTGGCGTGGTTTGGCTTGGCAGGTGGGGCCAAGGGTTTGCCCACATCTTCCACACTACGATGTTATCGATGTTATAACGACAACATAAAATTAATATTGTCCATCACTACTCACCAACACTCACCATCACTACTTCTTCCACCACAAACCAGGGGCGAAGCCATGATTTTGAGGAAAGAGGGAGAAAAAACTCTTGGCAAGTTGGATACATGTGAAAAATGGACTTCGTATCCCATTTTATGATAAAAGAACAAAAATAAATATAATTGTGCTTGGCGCCGCCCTTAACCACCACTAATGTTTTGGCCTCCACCTCTTCTACAACTAGTTGTCGCTAAAAATGTCTATTGATATTATTTATCAAAATTACTTATTAATAGAAATACATATTATAATTAATTAAGAAAATATTTATAATTAAAAAGGATTAGTCATTTATTATGATCAATTAGTGAAACACATATTAATAAAACACTTTATAATGAATAGATTATTTATTATGTGCAATTAATTACTAAATCAATTGATAGAAGTGTGTTTGAAGATGAAGATCAACCGAATCTTTTGATAACTTCATCAAAAAAAGGTAAATGAAGATTGAACCACCTATTACTCAAGTTTTCACCTTTGTATCTATGAGACTAAGTCGCATGACTAAAGTGGACTTTACATGCACAACGGAAATTTCAAGTTAAGTTTATCTTGTTAATTATTCTCGAAATATGTTGACTTAGCTTAAGAACATTTGTTCATACTTGATTAAATTGGTTAAAAATAATGTATTGTTTATGACCTAAAACGTGATTCAAGTTAATCATTTGAAAATAGCCTGGAACAGTGATATGTGTTATTGATGTTATTCGGGAATGTTTCAAATTGATTATTAATCAGAGAGATATAGAAATACCATAAATCTGGATACAGGATAGTACACATACCAGCATACATACTAGCTCAACTATTATAGGTCCAGAGTCGTAGTACATGTACCCAGTACACGTAAAGGCGTAGCTATAGTTCGGCAACGAATTTTGGTACACATACCGAGTATGCAAACCTAAAAAAGTATGTTGACTCGTGAACTCAGGATGGTACACATACCTAGTATGCATACCGAAAAAGTTTTGTACACTCTTAAACTTGTTTTGTCTTAAGGGTATACAAACCCAGTACACGTACCATGAAAAAATAACTCACGAACTGGAAAGTAAGTACACGTATTTATCCTGCCGAATATTTTCAGATGCATTAGAATTGTTTCTATGAGATAATTGACATTTGAACAACTCTCTAAAAAAACATCTAGAAATATTTGATCACATTATAACTTATGGTTGTGACTCAAGATTAAAGTGTTAAAATGTTATATGAAAATGGTTGAGCTTATAGTTCGTCAGGCTAGTTTGGGGTAACCTTTCATGAACAATTCATTATACATGGTTCGTTTAAAGTTCATCCTAACCAGAGTG
Organism: Papaver bracteatum; assembly: GCA_023529315.1. Lineage (NCBI taxonomy): Eukaryota > Viridiplantae > Streptophyta > Magnoliopsida > Ranunculales > Papaveraceae > Papaver > Papaver bracteatum. Next base: position 1,106,115 of record JAJJWX010001826.1, on the reverse strand, counting down.
TATATTTTTTTATGTTAATCTCAAATCAAAGATTCATCTAATAGTGGATATTGATTGCTTGATTCCAAAGCTACCTTGGCTTAAATCTAAAGCAACCTTTGAACATGATAGACTATATAAGGAACTGGGATCTTTGAATCCCTGACACTTTTCTTGTGTGTCCTAGTTGTAAACTAGATTCTTCCTCTCTTTTATTCCTTTTTAGGTTTAACGACTAAAAAGACTTCGTTTAGGGACTCGTGAAGCCAGGTCCAACTATCTTTATCTTAATAGTTCGTGTATTCGGATCTTGCTACTGATTGTTGAGTCTCACTCCGATCAGGAAAGATAAATAGAAATCACAAAGTTTCTTCTTCTTAGATTTTGTGATTCCGCAAGTATATTCCTATATAACGATTCTTTTTTGAAATCAGAGTAGGTTTTACTTGTGAGGTGAATAATAATCTAGACTGCTATTCGGGAGTTATAAGTACTGGATTTTGGGGTTTGCTCGACCTTTTCCATTGCAAATGATTTCCTATCTCACCTTGATCTTTTGATCAAAACATAAATCACATATAAGCTAATCTGTGGGAGGAAGATTTGTTTAAAGTCTTCAACTGAGTTAAAGCAACTCTTAGGCTGTAAAGGACGTCAACTAAGGGAATCAATTGCGCATAGTCTTGTGAGATTCAAGAGGTGTAAGGAGCGATTTTAACTGAATTACTGTGACGGTGGATTCGGTCTCAACTACATTCCAGTCCGAAGTATTGATAATAGGCTAGAGTCTGTAACGGCTTAATACAGTTTGGTATTCAAATATTGACAAAGTCGTGGGTTTTTCTGCATTTGCAGTTTCCTCATTAACAAAATTTCTGGTGTCTGTGTTATTTATTTTTCCACATTATATTGTTTATCTTTACAATTAAAATATCACAGGTTGTACGTAAATCAATCAAAGTAGATATATTCATCAGAATTTTTGGATACGACTTGATTGATCTTGGATATTGATCTTTGGAATCGTTCAAGAACTCTCATGGTATAATCAGGTTCACGGACTTGTTTCAGTTTACATATTGATTGTGAGAGAAAGAGGTATAAACTTTTAATATAATTCCTGACTGAGATTCATTAAGTTGTAACTCTCAGAATTGTATTTGAGTTTAGTCCATACAGGTTGCCTAAGAAAAAGTTGGTGGTGTATTTTGGTACCCTTGCATTTTCAAATTCTACCTCCACTTGTTGGTTTGAATCTTAATATTGATATAGAGTTTTCCTTTGCTTCAATGTACTCACATTGGATTGGAATAAATTGTAAAAACTACGACATATAAATAATGGCTACAGATGCTGGTTAATTTGGAAAGAATAATGTCTTAGAATCTTTCATTCCAAATCAACCACAAGTATGCAACTTGCTTTAGAAATTCAGATACATTTGCAATTCTGGTCTCCACTCAAGAGAACTGTTGATGATAACTTATAAAACAGAGTGAACAATGACTCTGGATTTCGAAGAGAAACAATAACCTTTAGTAAATAACGATGGAGAAAACTTTTATCTAATCAATCCAAAGTGAATTTTGATGCTTCTTGGATTGATTTTTCTTCTATTGTTGGATATGGTTTAATTTTATGTTCTGACTTAGGTGTGGCTGTCCAAGCTAGAGATGGAAGCAACAAAGCCTCCAATGCAGAAGAAGAGGAAGCTTTGAGCTTGCTAGAAACAATATCTTGGGAAAACATTATGGGCTTAAAGCACTTTTAGGTGGAAGGCGACTGCCAAAGAATAATCATTTATGCTTAGGACAAAGCAAGCAATGTTTACTAGAGAAATCAAGCAATAGTAGCTGAAACAATGAAGATTCTACATTCATGTGACAACTTTTTTGGGTACTTTGTTCAACAATAGTAGGTGCAGTGGGTTGCAGATATTTTGGCCAAGAAAGCAAGAAAAAGTAGAATCCATAAAAAATAATGGATTAGAATGCCAAGCTACATTACTTATGCTATTTATCTGGAACCATCAAAGCCTCCAATGCAGAAGAAGAGAGAGCTTTGAGCTTGATAGAAACAACATGTTGGGCATAAAGTGTGGACTTAAAGCACTTTTAGGTGAAGGGAGACTGCCAAGGAATAATCCTTTATGCTCAGGACAAAGCAAGCAATGTTTACTGGAGAAATCATGCGATAGTTTCTGAAACAATGCAGATTCTACATTCCCGTGATAACGTTTTGGGTACTTTGTTCAACCATAGAAGGTGCAATGGGTTGCAGATATCTTGGCCAAGAAAACAAGAAAAAGAGGAATCCATAAAAAACAATGGATTAGATTGCCAAACCACATCAACCCTTCTATTGACTTAGATTTTCCAAATTCAGTTGTTTCCCCCTTTCTGTTTCTAAGATCAACAATATGTCGAGTGATATCAATATCTCGTATTGCAATCATCATGAGATAAGGGTAACCAGCACTTTGAAAAATTCTATATATCCTTGATCTTTATTTTTCAATCTACTTTAACTTTCTAATGGCGACGCTCTTAATCTGGAAAAAAAATCCTCAAAAATTACCCTTGGAAAAGTGCTGAATTTTTAAAATATTTATATAGGGAATAGGATGTGTTTTTTTATTTCGATCAAAACAAAAAGGGACATGTATTTAGGCCGCGATAAAACTAGCGAATTGGAAAATAATCATGCCATAAATACAGATAGTGGCACTCGATCCTTCTTAAATTCAAACGTATAGCTGTGGATTTTTGTACAATGAGGTACATATATCGTCCTATGCGGTCATTCTTGGTTTGAATGTCGGACTTCTAATGCTACAACCGACACATCCTATTTCGTTCAAGTTATTACGAACCTAATAAGCCAGATATCATAATAAAATAATCACAGTCTAATTCTCTTTTTAATGAGAAATTCTGGAAGTAGAATAACAAATCCTGTTACATATTGGCACCCACAAGAACTCGATCTAGAATTCTAGATTCTAAAAATCACCGTCTAATCCTCTTTTTAATATTTCACATCTTGGCACCCACAAGAACTCGATGTAGAATTCAAGATTCTAAAAATCTAAGACTCAAGCTGTAGTAATATTTTTAGTTAGAGAAAGTTAATAACTACACAAATCATCTGTATGGCATGGTTTTCTCAACATTGTATGACGATGGTCCATGTCGTACTCTTCTCCTTCATCAGTTCATACCTGAATTAATACTTAAGGGTGAAAGGAATCATTCACAAGGATGGTCTGCAATCCACTCAAGACAGTGTACGGGCCCTGCTGATACCTGAACCCGAATTACGGCCCGAGGTGAAAAAAGTGAAGTCACATGGGTAATCAGCAATCCATTGTAATTCTAACCAAAAAAATGAAAGAAAAAAGGAAAAAGTAAAACAATGCTTTTAATGATTCGACAAAATTGTACATAGCTTTCAATGTTGGAAAATTGCTCGGGCAAAAATCTAATGCCCCAACCTTCTTGAACACATACATTCAAAGAAGCAAGAGAGTTCTTCAGCTGAAAAGAAGTTTTTGACAACGAACATTAAAGAGACCTCATCTACTTGTATCTTTACCCCATATTTTCCCTTGAAGAAGGCAATGCTCTCAAGTCTCAACAGTAAAAAACACCACCAACAACAAAAATTACCCATTCGCGTGAAGAGAATAGTTGAATTTGTCTCTATTAATCGATTGCAAAATAGTGGTAGCAACTAGCAAACCATCAACTAACTATTTGTTATGGACCATGTGACTAGCTTGAACTCTGCACATTATTTTGAGGTAGTTAGCTTGATTAAAGACTCGTTTTGTGCGTCGCGTGTACCGTGTTAATTTCTTTCACCAATTTGTCTGAGGCTTCCAGTGATTTGCACTGTTTATTAGAGAACCTGACCATGGTCTCAAAACCAATTGCTTAACATACACAGTTCTCTCTAAGGGAAAACAAGCAAGTGTCTCCAATAAGTATTAAGTCAAACCAATAAGTTATGATGGCTGCATTTTCTACAGGAGATCGGCATTTCTTCTTTTTTGAAATATATGTTTTCATCTGAATTTACCTTAGCACCACCAACTAGTTTGGTACAGCATAGTCCCAAACTCATTGCCACTACATATCTCTCTTATATAGTGTGTGTGGGTCCATTCCACTTCCTTATTAATATCGATCGTACTGATATGCCTTGCTCCGACAGCTACCCATTTCTCTTCTCTCTCACTCAAAAATTAAGCTCACAATCATTCTATGTTTATTTCTTTATAACGTCTCTTTCTGATCTCAAAAAAAAAAAAACAATTTTTTCTGTTGCTTCTTCTCTTCTTTTAAATATGACTGATCATATATTTCTCTGCTCTACTGTTCTGATAATCGTTATGATCATCCTCCCTGCTGCTTCATCAAAGAGTGCTATGCCTTCTCCTGGTTACTATCCGAGTCACAAATTCAGGACCATTGATTTTTATCATGGATATAGAAATCTATGGGGTCCTCAACATCAAAGAGTAGACCAAAAATCTTTGACTATTTGGCTTGACAGCAACACTGGTAAGTTACGATTTTCTTGAAACACTGGTAAATTGCGATTTTCTTGATCAACAATGGTATGTTTGTTTTAATGTCATACTTCATATTACTCATCATAGTACACCAAAACAGGAAGTGGGTTTAAGTCGATTCAGCCGTTTCGATCCGGGTACTTCAGTACTGCAATCAAACTCCAACCTGGTTACACTGCAGGAGTCATAACATCCTTCTACGTAAGATTTGAAAATCCATCATAATACGTACTGGTTATTAGCATTATGTCCGTCTAGCAGGAATTTAACAACTCAATCGTTTGTGTACTTCTTTTCCTTTTTTGTTTTTGTTTCCAGCTTTCGAACAGTGAAGTTCATCCGGGGCATCACGACGAAGTTGATATCGAGTTTCTTGGGACAACACCGGGGAAACCGTACACGTTACAGACAAATGTGTACATTCAAGGAAGTGGGGATGGGAAGATTATTGGAAGAGAAATGAAGTTTCATCTCTGGTTCGATCCAACTGCAAATTTCCATAATTATGCTATACTCTGGAGTCCCAATGAGATTATGTAAGTGTTGGAATATTCATTAAAGTGAGATAATGACATTTTAGCAAAACATAGTATACATTAGGTTAACTATAGCTATATGACCTATAATTAATAATCATCCAAAATTTTATTGCTCACTGATTCATTTTCTTGCTATCAACAGTAAAATGGGGTCTCAGCCTCATTTATGATCACCATGTTCAAACTGGGTGAACATAACCAATAGCTTTGGACAGTTATTTTACTTACTCATGCTGATGCTAACAATTCCAAATATTGATATGGTGGTCTTGTGATACAGATTTTTCGTTGATGACATACCCATTAGGTGTTACCGGAAGAAAAGTGCATATACCTTCCCCTTGAGGCCAATGTGGGTATATGGATCGATATGGGATGCATCCTCATGGGCCACCGAAGATGGTAAATACAAGGCTAATTATCAGTATCAACCCTTCGTCGGAAGGTATTCAAATTTCAAACTAAGTGGTTGCTCCGCCTATGCAAGACCCTCGTGCCGCCCTGTCTCTGCCTCTCCTTATAGGTCCGGTGTGTTAAGCCGAAAACAGTTTTGGGCCATGAGGTGGGCACAGAGGTACTACATGGTTTATAACTATTGCAACGATTATAAAAGAGACCATTCTCTTACACCTGAGTGTAGGGCTTAATTTGTTTATGCCATCATTAATTAAGTTTTGTATACTCTCTTAATAATCTACTCATCTTTCAATTAAGTGGCTACTTTTCCAAGTGTATGTAAACAGTAGTAAAAGAAGTGTTGAGCATCTAGTTTCCTCAAAGAGAAGACAGAGAAATTCAAGAAAAAAGGGCTGAACCGCTGAATGCATTCAGGTTTCTCAGCAATAATTGAGATTCTTATTTTGTTTTTGTTACTTATTATTGTATGTTATTATCATGTTTCCAAATTTTGAATGACATTGAAATTGAGTTCATTTTGAATGATAATATACTCTTTCGTTTCTTTTTAATAGGTTGGTTTTCTTTTTAGAAAAAAATTAAGGAAATTAAGATAACCAATCATTGAAAGTGGTCCTCATGACACTTGTCAATAAAAGAGGTGAAGTGAAATGGTCCCCATGACACTTGTCAGCAAAAGAAGTAAAGTGAAATGGTCCACATGACACTTGTCATCAAAAAAAGTTAATGGTGGGTTTGTTCGCAAAATTCACCGTTTCCAGGAATTTATAATCCCATGGGATTACAAATTCTGGGATTCATGTAAATTCCTTGTGTGTTTGGTAACTCAATTAAAAAATTTAAGATTTATAAAGTTTTTTTGTATTAAAGTCTTTGTATGGTTTGTCATTACCCCCAAATCTTAAAATTGCATATATATGAGATTTAGAGTTAAAAAAAAATGGTTCCACGAAACCCTTGATAAGTTTCCCAGCAAATCTTAGGGGGAGGGGTCGGACTCCATATTGAGGATTTGCTGGGAAACTGAATCCCGTAGGAAACGTGATTCCAATTATTCGGGAAACCAAACATACAAAAGGAAACATAATTCTAGCAAATCCCCTGGACCCATAAATTCCACCCTATAAATTCTACATCCAAACCCACTATAAGAGAAAAGTGGTCCCAGAAAACTAAAGTAACATTTGATTTTCCCAATTAGGAAACATTTATTTATAAAAACCATCATATTAAAAAGGAACGGAGGGAGTAAGTGTTTCTAGTGTGTAAATATATATAATCAGACTCTAAAACTCATCGTACTTTAAATTCATGCTCACCGATCACTAAAGAGTTATGTCGACGTTTAACCATTTGTTAAGAAGGCTATTATTAGGGCGTCACATTCCATTAGAGGGGCGTCATCTAATAGGACAAAAACGGATCACCCATAATTAATATCAAAAACCCCTTATCTAAAATAATTTTAAAATGACTAAACAACCCTTATGTGGTTAGGCTAATAATATAATTAACTAATAATTAGATTGATAAGATTTTTTATATAATTAGTGATAAAAAATCATATTAAGTGGGAAGAAAAAGTTGAAAAAATGAGAAACTTTGGAGATTTTTTTCCCAAGTAAAACCCTAGATTTTAAATCACCCAAACAATGTTCTTTTTATTTCTCAAAATTAATGAAAGTAAGTAAAAAAAAAATGAATTTTTTAGCTTTTCAGAGCGGTTTACGGTTGGGTTTTTCCTTCGTAGTCAACCGTAAGACAAATTTACGGTTAGGTGATGATGAACTCCTAACCGTAACTAGGTAAAATTAAGAAAACCCAATTTTAAACCAGTTACGGTTGGGTTTTTTTGGTCGAAACCCAACTGTAAATCAGTTACGGCTGGGTTTTTTTTTTGTCGAACCCAACTGTAAAACAGTTACGGGTGGGTTTTTTGTGACTGAACCTAACTGTAAATCAGTTACGGATGGGTTTTTTTGGGTCGAACCCAACTGTAAAACAGTTACGATTAGGTTTTGTTAAGGAAAACCCAACCGTAACTGGTTCTGAAACCTAATTTTTTTCTAAGATTTCAATCAATCTAACCATTTCAGATGCAATTGGTTTGTTGATTACCATCACTTCTATCAATATGCTTCTTCCGCACCTTTAGAGAATTCAATCGAAGATTATAAGTTTTTCGAACCGTCGATTGATCGAAGATGGTGAAATGATTTTGATTGAAAAAAAAAAGAGGGAATGATTTATGGTTGATTAAGAAGAGGAAGTTAAAAAGAAGAAGAAGAAGAGGAGGAGGAGGAGGAGGAGCAGATCTTTGAATGAGAATTAGATTTTGATTTTAGTTTTAGTTTTTAGGTTTTGATTTTAGTTAAAGGGTAATCTAGACATTTTGTATTGAATCAATAATACCCCATAACTAATTTTTTGGTCACTAGAAATCCAAGTGAAACCCCTTTATTGGAATGTGACGCCCCAATAATAGTCTTTTTTGTTAAAGATTCCGTCGCAAATTACGATAGGGATTCCTGACACGAGATGAGCAGGGAATGGTGAGAATAGGGCGAGTGAGTACCGCTTGTTGTGGAAAACTACTTGACAGAACATGTTAAACAATAGAGCTTTGATATGCGCGTGAGGTCCACTTGCTTTCGGCCAGTGTCTAAATTCGCGTCTTCTCGTTTTATTTTACAAGCTGCTTCAAAGAACACGCTTGTAACTTGTAAGGTTTCAATTTCAAAGTTGGGTCTTAATCTTAACATCGTCAAAAATGAGGGTAGCAAACTGGGTCTTAATCTTAACATCGCCAAGACAAAGATCTTCTGGCCTATGTTGGATATACGATGTCATGACAGGGACGTCTTTTTGGAACTCGCCCAAATTTACGATGACCAACTAAGGGGTAAAGCTTTTAGGGGGCCTGTTGAGGTATCGTAAGTTTAGACCATGAGTTCTGTAGCAGCATGATCAATAGTAGAGTGGTCAAAACTAACAATTTAATGGACGCCGTTAGGAAGCTAGATGATCCCCAAAGTGAATTGTTATTGTTGCGTAGTTGTGCTGGAGTCTCTCGTCTGTATTTCTCTATGAGAACCACCAGGCCGGATTTTGTCATAGATGCTCAAGTTTTGTTTGATGCTCACTTGTCGTTACATCTGCGGTACATTGTTACTAATGACGGGCCTGGTATGGGGTTGCTGCAGTACTGTATGTCTTCTCTACCTCTCAGCTTGGGTGGTTTAGGTATCTACTTCATGCTGATGCAATAAACTATTGCTACTTGGCATCTTGCATACAGACTCAGCCACTTCAGATCATCATCCTTCGTAACGCTCAACTGCAGGGCCCTAATCACAACATGCAGCGCGCCATAGAGCTTTTCTCCAGCATATGTGGTCCGGACGTCAACATCGAGCTTACTGCCCCCCATCCCATGAAGACCTTGGCAGTGATTTACTTTGATGTTGTAATGAAGGATTTGCCGGTTAAATTTTCCATGTCATCTCGAGATTGTGCTATTTGGGAGTGCAATAAAGATATCCACGCACAAGACTACCTTAAGGCTATTCCTATCGAGGGGCTTAATCAGAGGGTTGGGGACTCAGGAATTTGGAGCAGTTTTACGGTATAGGCTTGGTATACCTCTTTTTGTGGAAGGTAGCCTTTTTGATTTTTGCAGGAGGGATATGGACTGTTATAGGGATTGTAGGACCTCCACGGACCGCCGCACCCTCTCCGGGCACGGCCACATAGCACCGATACTGTCCCCACTTGACCACCTTGAGGTTAGGTGTGGGGTTTTCATCCAAAATGCATCGATACTATGTAGGGAGAGTGTCTTGCTTATATATCACCATATGGAACTTGTTCTCCTCCATGTGGGACTATCCTTAGTAACCACATGTGTGTATTTGAGCCACACAACTCCAACAATCTCCACCTTGGCGAGAATACACACCACCTAGCCACCTCCGTCCGTATGCTTCCAATCGGACAATGATTACTGCCACCAGATGCTCTTGGAACACTACTCATACTTTGAGCTTCCCGGCTCCACCTGCGACCTTCTGACTACCGACATTCCATAACCACTCTTCAGCCCGATTCTCGGCAGCTCCACCTTGCTCTGATACCATTTTGTAGGACCTCCACGGACCGCCGCACCCTCTCCGGGCACGGCCACATAGCACCGATACTGTCCCCACTTGACCACCTTGAGGTTAGGTGTGGGGTTTTCATCCAAAATGCCTCGGTACTATGTAGGGAGAGTGTCTTGCTTATATATCACCATATGGAACTTGTTCTCCTCCATGTGGGACTATCCTTAGTAACCACATGTGTGTATTTGAGCCACACAACTCCAACAGAGATCATTCCTTACACTGCGCACATGAGGTAGGCATCAAATTTCGTCACGATCTCGTGCGTGACATATTTGCAGATATGTGTTTTCGTGTAGGGGTGCCGGCTAGAAAAGAAGCAGATCTGGGTTTGTTGGCAGATGATGGGGGTTCTCTCCTTGGCTGATATTTTAGTCCTTAATTGGGACAATGGGCGTGACAAGTGTTTGGATGTAACCGGTGTTTCGCCATTCACCGGAGGAGGGGTGCACACATATCGTCCAGGGTTAGCACTGAATAGGGCAGTCAAACGCAAGCATAAGAAATATTTGGAAAAATGCTTAGCCCATGGTTACAACTTTGGCACTTTAGCATTTACTACTTTTGGGGAACTTTGCACTGAAACAAGGGATTTCTTGAAAAGGCTTGATAATCAACTATCTAGATTTGATGTTAGTGCCAAGAAATGCAACTATTTCTTTCATAGATTAGGAATAGCAATACAAAAAGGGGGTTGGAGCCCAGCTTATCGCTAGGCTGACAACTAGTTACCTGTAGTCCGTTTGTTACGAGGATTGGGATGAGATTAAATACATTCCCATGTTCTTTAACTTATTTCATTTATATTTCTTAAAAATAAAAAAAAAAGTTGAAAGAAATAGAGTTTGTGAAACCTAACTTTCAATAACAGCAATGTTGCACGCTTAACAATTAAGTTTATCTTGGTTAGATTTTGTCAAAATGGGAAATGAGATTCAAAGGTTTGAAGCTAGGTAAGTTGTGTCAAAAGCGCAAATGAACACGAAATATATAGATGTTAAACTAAATCATGAATTATGACATACAATCACAAAGGTCACAATGTATGCCATGTAAAATTTGTCGGAAAAAAATTACAAAATAAATAAAAAATTGAAAAGTAAGAAAATGCTTCATGGTTTCATGGCTTCATGCTAGCCATTATCCGCTTTTGTTGTGATTTATAATTTTGTTACCTCCTTTCGGTTGAACCACACCTTTTGATCTTACTGAACCAACTTGGTAAGGTCACAACTCACAAGACCTAGCCTAACAAATATTACTCCCTCCGGCTCACTATTATGTGAACTATTTGATTTTAGATTTTGTCCCATTAATAAGTGATCGATGTCACTAAACAATGTTGGAAATTTTGGGTATAAAACAGAGGATGATAACACTAAAAGAAATTGTTGTTATACTCAAAAGCTTTCAAGGCTCGGGTGATTTCTTTTAGACGATTATTTCTACCCTCCCAATATAAATTGGCGATTGCAACAGGTATGCGAAATAATGCCTTCAGGATACAATGAAAGCCCTACAACAGGAAATTGGATTCAAGGTTTGCACCCCTTGACCCAACCAAGAACACATGAGAGAGATTTCTGATGATGCTTTAGATGGAAAGAAAAACAGGTTGAATTCATTCTCAAGAATGAGAGAATTCCTTCACTACTTATAGGGTTATTCATGCCTATTGAGATGCCTCTTCACTTCCAAAAGCCATAAGGTGTCTGTTGGGAATGGTTGTGTCCTTTATGAACCATCACACCTATTAGAGGTGTCCCTTCATCTCCAACTAACATCCATTGTGTTTATCCAACACAGAACACTTCCCCATCATAGTGACAAACCAAAAACAAAAACAGTTTTATTTTCTAAGTTATTGAAAATATCCAACAATCTCCCCCTATTTTCAAAAACCAAAAACATAAAATAAAATAAAACTTATAAAACCGGAGTGGCTGCATCACTCAAGTGACTGCCTACGTACCCGAGTGGGATCAAGCCAACGTAGTTCAAGCACAATTGGGACTAAGCATCATCGTGAAATCAATACATAAATGATAGGTACCTTCAGGTTTGAACCTTCACTTAGTGTAAGAAACTCAAAGCCTTATCGAGATTCTATGGTGAAACCGGTCTTGAACCAAGTATCCCTTATGATAAAACTTAGTCTCCACACATATTGATTCCATAAATCATGTGTTCTGTAGCCAAGCACTATAAAGGCCTTGTGCTTATATCCTTATTCATGAGTCTTCTTTAGAGAACGGTCTTCTTCTCTTAGGAAACGGCCCACATTTCCATACTCATATAGGTAAGTCTCGAAGGTGTTTCTGCGAGACACCTTTTACTAATCACAGACTCATTAAGGATTTACATCCATCCTATTTTCTTATGAAAAAACCGCACTAACTTGAAATGGGAAGTTTTATGTTAGTGCTCCATAATCTACACCATAACTTGTTGGTACCACATTGAACCTTGTTTATCTTTTTCAAAACATAGGTTGGGTTTCTGCTATGGGAGATCAACCTTCCTTCACAGACCTTAGTCCCATTTCTATATACTTCATTGAAATTAATTCCTTTTGGAGACTCTTCATAAGTAGGTCTACCAAGCTTTTCTCCGTTTCAATGGTTAACTGCAATTACTCCTTTCTTGAGTAATTGACTTACAGTTCCTTGTCTAAGACTTGTATGTCTTGACTTTTCATTATAAGTCTTGTTAAAGACGTTATAGATCATATCCTGATTCACAATTAATCAAGACCTCCTGAGATGGCTTCTTCCAAAATAGGATCTCTACAAGTTAGGTTTTAAGCCATTTCTTCTCATTAATTGCATCTACTAATGCAATCAATTCTGAAAACATTACTAAAAAATGTTCCTCTTTGATTTTACAAAATAATTGTAACTTCTCTAGTGATCCTAATTAACATTTACGGTTAATTCACAAGAAGTCATTATAGACTTGCATACACTAGAGGCATAGAAAATTTGTAGGCAACTTATATATTTGCTATCTCAACAAATATAATACCTTGATGAGTAACTCTTTTACTCATGCCCAATCCTCTACAAATTCATACCCAAAAAACATAGACAATGTCTATTTAACATTCTACATTATGTAATGCAAATGTTCATAATTTATGCATCGGTAATATCGTAACACCTCATCGTTGGATATTTGGTCGGCCTCCCAATCTTCCAATATGTTACATATTGACCGGTATTCCATTTTTCCCTTTCGATGTCATTTAAGACCTGCCAATTTCCAATTTGGAACCTATAATTCTTATCGCAAGAATTATGTTCATGCCATACCATTGTTGTCTCAACAATTATGACGATTTTGGTTTTAAAATAATCCACCAACTAGAAAAATTTTATACGACATTTTCGTATAAATTCTCCCCCTATTTCATGATAATTCTCAAATGCCAAAATGCAACTCAATATCATGAAATACCATTTGTGTCAAACATGTACCCCATAATTTCTAAATAGAAATTAAAACCTCAAATCCAATATACCGATGCACGTACCATCATTATGGATCTGGCTTTCCTTTGCAAACATTCTAAACAAAGCCTCATTCAATCGCCACATGCGGGTAAATTGAATAAATCAATTTAAACCACGTACATCCAACCGTTATGCACCCTTAAAGGATTCCGAACTTCTAATACATTTATTAGATATCTCATGCTATCATAAAAATATATATATATATATATATATATATATATATATATATTACTAACCCCAATCAAGAGGACTAAGCATTATTGTGAAAACCAATCATGTCACAGATGAATATGTGGATGTAAAAATCACAGTTGCAAATTTATGATATGCTTTACGAACATAACAGAGCATTAACAAAGGCTAGACGATAATATGCACAGATTGTGATTATAATGGCTCATCCACATAACATACACATGCCGTAACTATTTCTAAGAAACCGAGATACTAAGGATGTATTAGTCTTTAAGATTGTTGGAAATATTATACTTATCTGATTTCATGGAAGTTTCCCTTGACCACAACCCTTGAATGTTTGCGCGCCAATGATTGAATCAAATTCCCATAAACAACATCATGTTCCCGAACACGGTTTCCACTATAAATTTGAAGCTTGTTTTCCAACTTCCCTTATTCTCGTTTCCTCTGTCTTGTCTGAATTTAATCGTCTAAAATCTGTTTGGAAATTTTGGGTATAAAACAGAGGATGATAACACTAAAAGAAATTGTTGTTGTACTCAAAAGCTTTCAAGGCTCGGGTGATTTCTTTTAGACGATTATTTCTACCCTCCCAATATAAATTGGCGATTGCAACAGGTATGCGAAATAATGCCTTCAGGATACAATGAAAGCCTTACAACAGGAAATTGGATTCAAGGTTTGCACCCCTTGACCCAACCAAGAACACATGAGAGAGATTTTTGATGATGCTTTAGATGGAAAGAAAACAGGTTGAATTCATTCTCAAGAATGGGAGAATTCCTTCACTACTTATAGGGTTATTCATGCCTATTGGAGATGCCTCTTCACTTCCAAAAGACACATAAGGTGTCTGTTGGGAATGGTTGTGTCCTTTATGAACCATCACACCTATTAGAGGTGTCCCTTCATCTCCAACTAACATCCATTGTGTTTATCCAACACAGAACACTTCCCCATCATAGTGACAAACCAAAAACGAAAACAGTTTTATTTTCTAAGTTATTGAAAATATCCAACAAACAAGAAGATATTTATAAAATTATCATTTTAATTAGTTATAAAAAATATAAGAAATATGCATAATTTGATCACAAAATTGGTCAATTAACCCAATAACGACAATTCTTGTGTGAAAAATATATGTAAAGTTTGATAGTGTTCAAATGGACGAGAATGTATAAATAACCAGGATGTAAACAGTTTCATCTTACCCATTTTCAAATATTTATTTTTAATTTTAATTTTCATCAGGATGCATCCAGTTTCATCCTTACTATTTTTTAAGCTTATGTCAGGATGAATCCAGTTTCATTCTTGTTATTTTTTTGGTGTCCATTTCACTCATACTAAATTTTACTCGTCCATTAGAACCATGTTTTAAAAATATTTGGACAAATGACCCATTTTCCGTAATTTGATAGGCATGTTTATATTCGTACGTAGGTGTTTTAAAATATTTTTCAATTGTATGAAGTTTGCGAACATCCGTGGAGTAGTTTGATAGATAAATCATTTCTAAATTTCACTAGTTATTATCCATAAGGGTTAAATTATAAAAAATGATTAAAAATACTTTTTTTCTTGCTTACTTTAAAAATTGTACAAACTTAAACTAGATTGGTATAAATAATTTAATTCATGAATGTTTCTCGCAGTTGACCGTACTGAAGCAACCAGCTCATAGACTTTTCTTCTGTTTATTCTGATTTGTTTTCAGTTTCGGCTTGTTATACAAGTTTATAATTCAGTTACGTGTGTTGTCACGGTCACGTTGAAGAATGCATTATAGCAAAAAATTAGCTTGGTAGCATTACGTACTTCCTCAGGGTTTATGATTCATGCTTCATAATTCGCCAACCTCTTGACAGTTTTTCGAGGTCCTAATTGTGATTTCTCTTTTCGTGAATGACTCATTTGTTTTGATGTCCCCCGATAATCTATGTCTACACGAGAACACAGTCTAGGAATGAATCGAATGATAAGAAGTTGAGAAATGCCAGGTTAACCTCAATCTTAAGTTGTTTTGGCTTAAAGTTACTTGGGAGTTTGTTCAAGATAATGTCGGCAGGAAATTAAGATCAAATCAGCCAGTCCAGGTCAAGTTTCATGAATTTGTCAACAATTTTCGTCAATCAATCACCGCTCCATTCAAGTGTCTTTTAATGCAAATATGTCAATCTAGAGTCCTAGACTCCGATCGTATCAAATATTAAAGAAAATCTTTGAGCAAAATCTAATTATGTAAACAAGTGATCGTCTCATGCTTGAAAACTCCAATTATCCTTTGGGTTTTTGACGTTTTTCGTAAACGGAATTGCCATTCCTTGAGAACTCCATTAGAGTTTAATGGTCTGATAACAAAAACTAAACGGAATTCAAGTGACATCTTGGAGTGGACCCTTTTAGGGACATAGGCCCTTCTGCAATGGTCATATCAGCTTTAGGGTTTTGTTCAGCTGTAACCATCACCCTTTCTTTCTAAGTATTTTTCGATCAAAATGAACTGTGGGTCCATTCGTATTATTTTCATGATTGGGTCCCAATATTTTTGTAAATTAAGGGCAAGGAAATTCCACGTGGAATTGTTCACCAATCAATCAACCGAGTGCGAATTCGTGCCCACTCCTTAACGAGTGTATATTTCACATTTCAATCTCTACCTTTGATTTAATTTAAGGAGTTATGTAACGAGGGCCGTGATTCTAAACATGGAGGGTAATGGGGTCATCAGTTAAAATAATTAACCAATCAGAAGTTAATGTGAAATATACACTCGTTAGAGGAGTGTGAACATATTTGGACCGCAATCAACCATTTCTTTACAATTTAAGATTTTTTCTGAGTAATAATGGTTTTGACAATTATCAAAGAAGCATTCATTCGTACAAAGATCCAAACTCAATCTTGGAGTATTGGCAAAGAGAGAGCCTACATCTTTTTTGTGAAGATATATTTGCCCTAAGTTTCTTATCTGATTGAGCTGCTCTTGTATATTTATCTGCAATGTCAAGGTTCAATCATCATAAATTATTTTTGTTGAGTCTTTGCCACTAGGAAATCATGATTCTTGTTCCATTATTCTATTTTTAGTTTTTCCATTAGGTAGGTTGTTGTTTCTAAAACATATGAACTGTGTGGTTCTTACTTCTTATCATTGTGGCAAGGAAAATTTACACTTATGATCCAAGGTTTAAATAATAAAATTTGCCAACTTTACACCAAACCCGACCTTAGCTCAGTTGGTAGAGCGGAGGACTGTAGTTGTTGCTAACAGATTATCCTTAGGTCACTGGTTCGAATTCGGTAGGTTGGAATGTTTTTTTTAGACCTTTTTCCTCCTTCCATGGTCCTTGAAGCGGATACGACTTAGGATGCATAGATAGACATGTTCTTTTAATGGTACTCTTGTTGGTAGTTCATTACTTCTCTTTACAAATTACTCTTTGTTAGTTCCTTTTATTTATATTTCAATCTTTGATCATGATATTTTTTGAAGTCCATGTAATCTTTATTTTATCATGAATTAAAGTTTATGAGATTTATCTAAAAAAAAAAAGAACTTCAATCTAGATTTATCGAGTATATCTAGGTAATGTCTATATAACTATATTAAATTGGTGCTCGGTGCGTAGTTAACTTCTCCTGATAATGTTTTACCTAACATATGATGATAAAAATTGATAGTCGCATGTATCTTTTTGTCAGGACACCTATAACCGTCTGAACCACTTACTCATAAACACCACTGATAATCGAAATGCAACTGTTGAACAAAAACTGAAAAATGTTATCCCAAAAAAACCAAAGTGAAAGCCAAAATTTTTATATATACTTACCCATACACACTGATAGCTTTCTTATTTTTTTTCCTTTGCACCCTTTAATTCTCACCCATTGGTGAAAACAAAATATAGATATTTAATGGTTAATTTTCCGCAACTTCAAGTTTTTCAGTTTGTAAATTGAATCTTATTTGCACAGGTTCTGAGCTGACACCACTGCAAGCTTTTAAACGCTACCAACTAACATTTGTCTCCGGATCTTCCGCAAGGCCACATTGCACGCAATAACCATGTTAGTTGACATTATTCCTCTCACGCTTGACCCTAGAATTTGCACTGCTACAACTACTATCGGTACCCATGATTTCAAGCATGTATATCACATTAACTGAATTTGCAGTTCATATTAGGCTGCTACTTCTGATGTTGTTGCATGGTTCACCTCCATCTTTTCCCTCACTTAATTGGATTGTCGTTTTTTCAGCATGTCATGAACCTGATATCGGGCACCCTCACTTGAGCTAGCCGACGTGTTATTGATGATCCGCGATAAATTCCTTATATTTTATGTATTCTTCATTCATTAGGTTCTATAAATTCCCTATCTTCTATCTATAAACTCCTTTGAAACTTTTCAATTCCCCAAGTGACTTCCAGGTACAACCAACATCAAGTTTTTTTTTTTTTTTTTTTTAATAAGCAAAGGCTCTCAAAAGAGCTAATGGTCCTCCTTAATTGTTGGAAGAATCCAAACAGGGGGTGTAGACCAGTACATGGAGGAGTTGTTTAGCTTAGCCCAGCTGGAAAGCTCATGAGCAACAGAATTACAAGTCCTAGGTTGGAAAACGAAATTACAAGCAATAAGTTTAGAAGAAAAGAAAAAAATGTATTTAAAGATAGCATCCGTCCTAGTATCTCCCTCAAAATCTCCAACCGAAAACTTGTCAATGAGAGATTTAGCATCACTTTCAACAATGATGTGGGTTAGTTTTTGTTCCACAGATTTCTTTAGAACTTCCCAGATGGCTCTAGCTTCAGCTTCTTCAGCAGAGGCAACATCAAACACTAGGGAGGCACAAAAAGTATCTTTTTTAGAGAAGTCTTGCATCACATATCCTGTACCATTAGCTCTGGTTAAGGTATCAAAGGCACCATCAGTGTTACATTTAATCCAGCCAAAGGGAGGGGGCATCCAGTGGTTACACAAACTAACAGCAGGACTAGACACAACAAGCACATTAGAGAAAAAATACTTCCTAGTAAGAAGCATGGCTTTAGCTCTAGCAATCACAGTAGAGAAATTTTCATTAGTATTCTGGAAAACAAGGTTATTCCTACTTGTCCATAGGGACCAAAGGATAGCCACAAAGAGACATTGATTTTCATTAGAAAGCTTGGAAACAGGATCAACTAGCCAGAAGATTAACCAGTCAGTGAAAGATTTATTCTGAAAAAACTGGGTGTTAATATTGAAATCAGATAAAAACTAGACTCTGCTAGCAAAAGAGCAATTAACCAAAGCATGCATGATGGTTTCAAGAGGGTGAGAACATCTAGTGCAATCAACACAGTTCATAGGCATTCTAGTTTGGAGGACAACCCTACTAGGTAAGGCATTTCTAGAAGATCTCCAGAGAAAGACTTGTATTCTGTAAGGAACTTTTACTTTCCAAATACACTTCCATAGATTTTTACAAGGGGAGGGCCTCAGGCCTCTAATCCCCAAGTAGGAAGACTTTGAAGAAAATTTTCCAGTCTTAGAACGTTCCCAAGCCCTCCTATTAGGAGTGCAAAGCTAGATTAAGGGAATGGTGATGATCTTCTGGACAGAAGCATCATCAAAATGTGTAGTAAGTCTAGGGACATCCCAAGACCTAGAAATGGGACCAATAAAATAAACAACCTTGATACTTGGATCAGGGGGGACAAGTGGGTTGGGTGTGGCATATCCCATGTTGGGAATCCACTTGTCACACCAAGGGTCAATAAATTGACCATCCCCAACAATCCAAGAAATAAAGGGTTTTATAAGTTCCTTAATGGCATGGAGGCATTTCCAGGTCCAAGAGGAAACAACAGAACATTTGGCATTACGAAAATCAGTGTTGGGAAAATACTTAGCTTTCAGAACAGTATCCAAGAGGCTATTAGGTTTTTCCAGAATTCTCCAGGCATTTCTAGCTAGCATAGCAAGATTATTCAACTCTGCTTTCCTAAACCCCAGACCACCTTCACTTTTAGGGGAACATAAGATATCCCAGCCTAGTAGGTGAATTTTTTTGTCTTTAGGGTCCAGGGTCTCCCCCCACCAGAATTTGCAGAGATGAGAGTCCATTTTACTACACATATGTTTAGGGATAAGGAAATCTCCCATCTGGAAAAGAGGAATGGCTTGCCCAATATGCTTTATCAGGGTAGTCCTGGAAGCCTGGGATAGGAGCTTGTGGAGCCAGATAGAAATCCTAGCATCCACAGCTTGGAGAATTCCCATGTGAGTTTTTATTTTAGAAGCTTGAAAAATAGTAGGAGTACCAAGGTATTTTTCTCCCAGATCTCTACTTTGAATATCTAGTATATTGGCCAAAATAGCTTTCCTATGTTCAGGAATTTTCCTACTAAACAGGATACCAGATTTCTCAAAATTTATTTCCTGCCTAGAAGCTAAACAATATTTTTTAAGATAATCCTTGATGACATTAAAGTTTTTTTTCAGTAGCTTTAGAAAACAAAAGGGAATCATCAGCAAATAACAGATGAGTCATTTCTGGGCATTTTTGCAAACCTTTATACCATCTAACACACCTTTACTCTGAAGGGTATCAATATAGGACGATAGAGCTTTAGAGCAAAGAATGTAGAGGTAGGGAGATAGAGGGTCTCCCTGTCTAAGGCCTCTTTCAGGTTTAAAGAAACCAGTGGGACTACCATTCAAGAGAACAGAATAAGAAACAGTAGAGACACATTGGTTTATTAGTTTAACCCAATGTTCTGACATACCCATCTTAGTTAGGACTTTCTCAAGAAAATACCACTCTAGATTATCATAGGCCTTAGACATGTCAAGTTTGATGCCATCCATGCCTTCAACTATATCACAATGATTAACATCATATATAGCCTCATTATCTAGTAAGATATTATCAGAGATGCTTGTTTTCGGTACAAAAGTACTTTGGTTTTGAGAAATGACTTTATCCATGAAAGGCTTATGTCTGTTAGCCAAAGTTTTAGACAAGATTTTATAAATAAAATTGCAGAGGCCAATTGGTCTGTACTGGGTAACCAACTCAGCTAAAGGGACTTTAGGAATGAGAGCAATGTTGGTGTGATTGAACACTTTAGCAATGTTTCCAGTTCTAAAGCAAGTCTGAGTCATGTCCACAACAGCATCTCCCACAATGTCCCAGTGTTTTTGGTAGAACAGACCTGTAAATCCATCTGGTCCTGGAGCCTTTTTTCCCCCCATTTGAAAGACAACATTCTTAATCTCCTCTGGGGTAAGAGGAAGATTTAGAGAAGCATTATCTTCCTCAGAAAACTTAATAGGGAAATCATCTAGGATATCATCTTGGAAAGATTTAGATTGATAAGAGTAAAGGGATTTGAAATAATCTATAAAGGATTTCCCAATGCTATCTCTGTCAGTTATGATATCATTTTGGAAGTTCTTTAACCAACTAATGGCATTTATTTTTCTTCTAAAGAGAGTTACTCTATGAAAATATGGTGAATTTATGTCACCTTCCAAGAGCCATACTTCTCTAGATTTGGCCTTCCAATATAAATCCTCCAGATTGTATAGGTATTCCAATCTAGCTTTGAGTCTGGAAGTATTAGTGGTGTCAGTAGGATAATTTATCTGGAGATCAACTAGCTCCTTCCTAATGTTAGAGATATTAGTTTGAATATTTCCAAAAGAGGACTTATTCCATTCTCTTAGGACGTTCTTGGTATTTAATAGTTTTGCTTTAAGCTTATAAGCAGAAGATCCTACCACATTGACAGACCAAGAGTTGGCTATAATATCTCTGCAAGTAGGATCCTCTATCCACATAGCCATAAAATGAAAAGGTCTAGGCATACAAACATCCTCATAATTGAAACCAATATGCATGGGACAGTGATCAAAAGAATCCCTAGGTAAGTTATTGACACATAATTTAGGACAGAGATCTTCAACAGTTTGGTTGATAAGACATCTATCTAACCTTTCAAGAATCAAATCAGGTCCTTGCTGAATGTTAGACCAAGTAAATCTTGGGCCAGAAAAACCAGTATCATGTAAGTTAAAAACAGAACAAAATTGTCTAAGGTTTTCAAAATCAGAATCACCAACTTCTATACCACCATTTTTATCCTCATTGCTTAAAAGGACATTAAAATCTCCTATGACAAACACAGGTTCATCTGGTGGAGCTATAACTAGATTACATTGTTCTTCCCAAAAATCATGCCTCATACTACTATTAGGTTCACTATACATAAAGTGAATGTGACAAGTTTTAGAATGGATGATGTCAGTAGAAGTAACATAGATGCCCCTTTGGCTAGAAGATATGACATTTAGGTGGATTTCTTTTTTCCAAGCAAGAGCAAGACCTCCACTTCTACCAATACTGGGCACATTGAAAGTGCAAGGATACCCCATGTTTCTAAGTTTTCTAGCTGCCATGTCTTTGTTCATTTTTGTTTCAGACAAGAAAATAATATCAGGATTGATATTTTTGCACAACAGACTAAGCTCATTATTGGAAGATTTTTTTCCAAACCCCCTAAGGTTCTAGGCAATGCAATTCACATTATTAACATGGAAAGGATTCATGGTGGTAGGTTCACACACAAATATAGGGGAAATTTGAGGAAGGTTTACCTGAGTGTTTGGATCAGATCCACCATTGAGTGAGCCATTAGTGGTACCTCCATCTTGAGAAGACATTTGGGTAGAATCCAGACTAGAAGAGGCAGCATGGAGATGAGAATTGTTGCGGACATCAGTATTGCTTGGAGAACCAGAAGCATGAATATTAAAATTACCAAAGTAATTGAAGATAAGTTGGGTATTGAAAGAATAGGTAGAGAGATCTATATCTGGTAAATCTCCCAGGTTGGTGATTGGGGGACATAGTTGAGTATAGTTGGGCTCGGAGTGAGTATTTTCTTCAGCTTGTGTTATAGGGCTAGTAGAATTGGAATTAGCTCGAGTTCGTTTACGTAACTCAGCTCTGGGGTTGATTTTCCTTTTGAGGTTAGCTAAAGCTTCTTGATCAGAGTTATTAGCAGCTCCTCTAATGATAATGGAGCTAGGATTTAGGGAAGCTTCCTTTTTGAAACGCCTAGACGAGTTGGTGGTTCGGATCGGACCTTTTTGGTTCAGCTCAGCACCAGTAATGGAAGCATCCACAGAGACATTTTGAGTAGTAGTTTGTTTGAAAATTACTGGTAAGACGTTTTCCACCGAAGTAGTATGTTGTTGAACCGGTCCAAGGTCAAAAAAATTCAGAGCTGATGATCTGTTAATGAATGGGCCCATTTGGAACACATTAGAGAAACTCTTGTGAATGGAATTACCCATTTGTTTGTAAACCTCTTATGCTTTTCCTTTAGCCATGATTGTAGAGTTTGTAGGTAAGTTTCGTCCAGTAGAGCAGATTCCTCTAGAGCATCAATTAGAGAAAGCATTAACTTGGAAACTGTTGGTAGAGTATAGTTACTGCATGAAGCCTTGAGTTCTGTAATTTTCTTCTGTTTCTGCTTCCAAGCCGGGCAGTTTTGGTCCTTATGATCAAGAACACGACAAGCAGTGCAGAAATACCTTGGAATTCTAATGGGTCTACATTCGATCAATAAAGGTTCACTTCTTCCACTTGTGAATAGTGGGATGCCAGTTGGAAGGGCTTTTTTAACAGAAATTATGATACAGACCTTTATATTCTTCATGAGGGGGTGCTTTCCAAAGGGGTTTTGGGATTCCACTAACTCTCCCATCTCCATTGTGAGGATCTTGAGATCATTAAATTCAGTGCATTCATTCGGAATGTTACACAAGATGAACCACATAATTTCTTCATCAAAGGAGAGTTGGTTATTGATTGGCCAACCTTCAGTAGGAACTTCCTTTAACACTGCCAGATAACCACAGACAAACCAAGGTTTCTGAGACCTTATTCTATTGAAATCTTCTTCAGAGAGGAAACGAATGAGAACTTCATTTCTTTGGCCATTCCAGGAAGATATTGTAGGGTGTTGGGCAAGAGGCCAGTTGTTATAGATGTGGTATCTGATAGAAGCAGTAGGAATCAATGTCTCACAACTGATGTATCCCAAAATAAACCATTTCCAGTTAGAATCTGCTTCACCAGAATAACTTTTTTATATATGAATACAGGATTAGCAAGGGAGGATGGTAATGTAAGTTTCTCAGACATTTGTAATGAAAGATTTTGGATATCTTGATTCAAAGCTTGTTTTTTGCTTAGGGGTTTGGGAAGAACTCATCTCGAATGAGAACTTCATTTCTTTAGCTATTCCAGGTAGATATTTTAGGGTTTTGGGTAAGAGGCCAGTTGTTACAGATGTGGTATCTGATAGAAGCAATAGGAATCAATGTCTCACAACTGATGTATCCCACAATAAACCATTTCCAGTTAGAATCTGCTTCAGCCAGTATAACTTTTTTATATATGAATACAGGATTAGCAAGGGAGGATGGTAATGTAAGTTTCTCAGACATTTGTAATGAAAGATTTTGGATATCTTGATTCAAAGCTTGTTTTTTGCTTAGGGGTTTGGGAAGAACTCATCTCAAAGGAGATATGGATATGAAAAAATATAAGTTGATAGCAATTATTTTTTTGGGTATTCAGGATAAAATAAAATTTCAGGGAGAAGATACCATGGTACCTACTGAACTGATATTGACCCCAGATAGAGTATTGAGGGATGACGTAAGGCTTTTTTGTTTGGTTACAGTTACCATCCTTAAAAGGGGAATGCAATACTTGTTGACTCTGATTTGGGGGGAGTGCAGGAGAAGATTGATGCAAAGTAGTGATAGCACGATTACAAATATTATTCTGGAGAAGACTTTTGGGACAAGGTATGTCATTATCATATCTGGGAGAAGCAAGTTTGTGTGGATTTAGGTGATTTATGAGAGAGGTTGAGATACAAGACCACTTGTGGACAAATCCAATAATGAATCGATGTTCCTTTTGAGATATAAAAATATGGAATATGAAGGGAGTACCCAAAGCATTTAACAGTTTTGGCAGTATTTGGGTGAAGGAAAAAGACAGTGGTTATAATGATAGAAATTTGGGGGGAATTTTTGAGTTGTGAGGGGGGGGGGGGGATGAGTGTGGTTATCTTTAGTAAATTTAGCACTGCTTCTGCCAAGGGTTCTCAAAGCCGCAGTGGTGCCTCTCATCTGATGCTGCCTCCAACTAGTCTGCATTAAAAATGAAATGATTTTAATTAGACCCCAAATGTGAATCACGAAGAGAAAATACTTACCAATGCGACACTTAATAGTGATCCGGTTAGGTGGAGGGCTAGTGAGGATGGTTAGGTATTGACAGTAAGGGTCAATAGGATAATTATGGTTCTTAGGGGGAAGGGTGCACGCATGAAGTTGCATGGGTGAAGAGAACGAAGCGATTTAACGATTAACCAACCGCCATAAATGGCAGTTAATGGTAGAAGTTATGCCTTTAAAAGATGGGTTTTTGTGGTGATTAAGAAATTCATTAGTAACTTTGCTAGAAAGGGAAGGGTTAAGAAAGAGATCGAGAAATGGCAAACTCCGGTAGTACTGTTCCGATAATCCCTTCCATCTCAGAAATTTGCAATCAGGTAAGAAAACCATTTACCCAACTTTCGAATTGATGAGTTACATCAGTTAGGCAGAAATAGATCATCGTGATATGGTTCAACAACGCCAAAGGGAGGAAGAATATCATAGGCATAGAGATGCTCAACGAAAGGAACGGATGTATGCTGAATGGGTGCCTCGGTACTTGAAGAGGCGGGAGAGGAAGGATAGTGAATGGGAGGCGAAGCAAGAGGATAAGGCTGAGCAGAAGGCCAAGGGACCACGATATTGGAGTGGAACTGATGAAGAAACTGACTCGTCCGGAGGATTTGATGCAGATGGAGAATGTGGAGAAGAAATAGGGACGAGCGATTTGGATTCATATTATGGGGAAAGCAGTGAAGAGATGTCAGTTGAGCGACTTGAGTATGACTCTGATCATCTAAGGTATCGATTTGAGAAGGAGATAGCCAGTCCCAAGAAGTACTCTCGAACCATGAACAAAGAAGAGCAGTTTCCATTAAGTGTGAGTGTCCGAGTTCCTTTTTCAGATGAGGATTCAGACTCCATTGGTACATCTCCATCCCCATAAAGCAGTGAAGATAGTGAACGGTGAATGGAGGGAGGGTAGCAGGAAGTGTGGTGGATGCCGCAAAGTCACCAGGAGGAGCAAAATTTATTGTCTGTTTGAAAATCTTGAAGATGATTAGCAAATTTTTTGTAAATAGACTCCTCTGGTCATTCCCCTGACTACCCGACTTCTTGAAGCTGCGATTGAAGGTAATGGATAGTTTCCTGCTCTTAGTTTTTTCCTTGGTTCTGTTGGATATTTTGTTATGGTGTTTGGGTTTTAGAATTTGTAAAAAGTTTGGTATTTATTTGGACCTGGTAGTAGTGATTGTGTAAGTGTTAATAAGTTGTTCTTTTTAGCATCAGTGATGCGTGTGTGACTAAGTTGCTGATGATGATGGGTTTGTTGGATTTTTGTTTCTTGGTTTGTAATGGTATTGAACAATATGTGGTTATGTCTGAAAGTGTTTCTACTTAGAGCACAACTGTTAAATACTTTGTTGGTTTCTTGGTTAATGGTAGTAGTAGTGTTCTGGTAGAAATTTTCCTTAGTTTTGGTGCAAATGGAAGTACTTGGTTGGTCTATTCTGATTATAGACTTGATTAGGAAACACAATAAACTGTAGAGAATGTAGCTAATAATGAACAACACAAGATGAATGGTATACATAAGTGATTCTTTCATAAACATAGAACAAGAACAAAGATTGAAACGAAGTTGAGTTTAGAGACCGATTTGCGGAGCAAAATCGGAGGAGACCTACTTTAACCAAAATACTGAGAGTGGATATTGGAATACCTAATCTTACCAACATCAAGTTTAATATTAACTATACTTGTAGAAATATGCTCAATTTTATCCTCCACAGAAAATACTTAATAGTTCTACCAGTATAACAAATTATAGTGAAACGGTATCTTGCCTTGCAGGCTAAAGATGCTTGCAAAGTAAAGTATGGAGACATTATTTATGTTGGGAGAAACTCTTTTTTCATATTCCATCCAGTACTGTTCTTGCAAGAGCACTACTCCATCCTTGAAAAC
Organism: Papaver bracteatum; assembly: GCA_023529315.1. Lineage (NCBI taxonomy): Eukaryota > Viridiplantae > Streptophyta > Magnoliopsida > Ranunculales > Papaveraceae > Papaver > Papaver bracteatum. The sequence continues at coordinate 1,079,522 of JAJJWX010001826.1, read as the reverse complement.
ATCATCTACTTTTTTTCTTGGTATGTCATTACTTAAATCTGCAATAGAGTGACTAACAATTCAGTTTGGCATATCATGTAATTTATTTTATTAATTTTTATAGTATGTAAGGATACGTATTGAACAATAAAACTCAAAATTGTGTGTAGATTTGCCTCAAATCAAAATAACATACCTCAAATCTAATATATGTGCCTCTTGATATATTCAGTCGAATGCTAAAATGGTAAACTCAAAAAATAAAATGGGACGGTGTAAGATGACCAAATCGAGAATAGCTAACACTCAAAAATAGACTTGACATAATGAGAAGACATAGTTGTGTCGATAATGTTAATAAATATAAGGATAATAGTTGGTTTTCCATCATTAAACATAATGTCACCTATTGCAAACGAAATTCACATGGAACTTTATTACCTTCTGCATTAGCAAACTTGTCTAGTGAAAGAACTGCAAAACTGAATTTATTTCCATTAGGTCTATTCCCAATCCCATTAAGCGACCAAACTTCTACTAATACATATTGCGGGTAAAACGAGGAAAACATCAATAATTTTATTTATAAATGCCAACATTCCTCATTTTTAATAAGGACGAAAAAGCTTGTGTACAACTAGCTCCAGATTTCCATTACCGCTCGCAATAACATTATGAATTGTGATTGATTTTTATTCTATCCCGAAACCCCCCTTCAAACAAAATAGAGAAACAATTAAAAGATCACCCATATTCCATTAGAAGAACATGAAGACAGCTAAATCGCAGTTGTATTCAGAAGAAATGTAAATTTCAAAAATATAGACATTGGTTTGACACAAGTCTACGAAATGGGCAACAACATATACAATAATAAATAGTCACACATTTTAGCTAAAATACAATGTAATAGGGTTCTCAGTTAAGAGGGCCAAGGGTGAGATTGAATATATACATTTTTGGATTGGTATTGCTCGGTAGCGTCAATCCGTTCTTGATGCTCAAAGAGAAAATATAATAAGGTATTCAGTTAGTGTTCTTGGGATCACTATAAAGGACATTATGTACATGGTTCTAACAACATAATACTTCAACACAACAAAGGAAATTATTGCATCCTGTGAAATTTGGAGTTTGGGATGTTATCAAAAATTTGATAAGGAAACATGCTGGGAATGTTAGCCTTAACACAGATTTGACCAAAACAATTCAGGGAAAAATATGTTATACTTCAAACACTAATTCCTTAAAGGCATATATTCCTTCAATGATTTTGATTAATAGTAGGAAATTAGGAATAACTACATGTCATATATTTCTTTAGCATGAGTAGAACATCATCAACAATTTTAGGAGTCATTGAGAAAATTAATTCCTTTTAGTAATTATTAAAGCACCGCTCGGTCGAACTCTCAAGTTTTTCTATCTCAAGCTTGATGTAAATGTTAGATGAACAAAACTATATATTGATTTCTAATATACTAAAATCAAGTCTTTGGATAGGTATCGAGGTTGATAGTTGAGTATCAGACGTCGCTGAATAACCCTCGAAGACTGAAGATCGACGAATACATTTGGAGAACTTTATCAACAAAGAGGTATACGAAAACCTAATTTTTTTTATTGACTCACGTGCATTGCCATTTTATCATGAGACTATGTTGTATGACTTCTAGTAGATTTAATATTGCAAAGAAGCAATTTCAAGTCAAGCTTGTCTTGTTAAACATCTCGAAATATGATTTAAGCAATGGATATTCATTGGTCCTTACAAATCTTAGTTCGAAAGAATTTATTGTTCAAGAACTATTTTTTGTTATATGGATCATTTGAAAATTTCCCAAGCAATGATATTTTATATCTATGGAAAGTGAGAATGTTTCAACATATATGGTGAATCATCTCACAAACCATGGATATCTGAAGTTTCGGAATATAGGTAGGTTCACAAACCAAGTTCGCGAACCGAAGAATTCTGAATGGGAGAGTTCACGAACCCAGATCACAAACTATGGTGATCCGAATCTGTGAAAGCGAACGGTTCACTAACCCAGTTCACGAAACATTTTACAAATACTCTCGGTACGTATTAGCAGATACTCAAAGACTATTTTCATAAATATGTTTAGCTTCTATGATTCTCATATACACCTCTAAGACATCTATGATCACTAAAACACCTTATGGATGTGCATCATGATTCAAGTCTAAAGTGTTTAAATGAACACAATATTGCTTTCAAGTTCAAAAGGCATATTTTCCAAGAAGTATCGTTGTACACGGTTGCGGAACCCGTGCCACATTATATATTCTCCTATGTGATTTCAAGACAAGTTTCACATGCTTACTTGAAAACCTAACTAGTGTCATCTAAACATATAAAGTGTTTGATTTATTCTCAAGTTATATTGGCTTGAATTCTAAGCAACCCTAAATCTTAAAAATCTATAAATAAAGAGACTCATTCAACTGGAAAATTTAGTCCCGACACTTCTTTGTCCTAGTTGATTGCTAGAGTCGTCCTCTATTTGAAAACGCGGGGGTACCAAAACACACCACCAACTTTTTCATAGGCAATCTGTATGGAAAAATTTAGACACAAATCCGAGAGTTCAACTTAATGAATCTCAATCATGGAACAATATCTAGAGTTATATATCTTTCTCTCACAATCAAAAGTTGATAGAGGCTAGTCCATGAACCTGATTTACGTGTGAGAGAACTTGGGTGATTCCAAAGATCAATTTCCCAAGTAATCAATCAAGTCATATCCAACAAACATGGATGGATGTATCTACTTTGATTGATTAACGCACAACCTGTGATATTTCAATTATAAAGATAAATAATATAATGCATAAAAGAAATCACACATATACCAGAAATTTTGTTAACGAGGAAACCACAAATCCAGAAAACCCCCGGGACCTAGTCCAGACCGAACACCAAAATGTATTAAGTCGCTACAGACACTAGCCTACTACCAATTAACTTTGGACTAGAATGTAGTTGAGCCCTAACCAAGTACCACACCGATTAAGGTACAACCGCCTCCTTACGCCTCTTGAATCCCAGCATGACTCAGCGTAATTTATTCCCTTGGATGACGTCTTTTACAACCTAAGAGTTGCTTCAATTCAATTGAAGACTTTAAACCAATCATCCTCTCATAGATAAGCCTATATATGTGAGTTATTTTTTGATCGTAGATCAAGGTAATTGGAAATCGATATCAATAGACAAACTCTAGCTAACCTCAAAATCCGGAGTTATGCAACCCGAACTGCATCCTAGATTATTATTCACCTCACAAGTATTACACTTGTGGAATCAAAAAAGTCTAAGACGAAGAGAATCTTTGAAGATTTATATCTATCTTGTTCAAGTGAGCAACTCAACAATGGGAAAAAATCAAGATACTCGAGCTATAAGATAAACAATAAATGGACCTGGCTTCACGAATCCTTATAAAAGCTTTAGAGTCGTTAAACCCTAAAAGGGTTTTAAGAAGATGACGACTCTAGTTTTACAACTATGACACACTAAGAAAAGTAGTGTCGGGATTCAAAGATCCCAGTTGCTTGAGGTTTCCCTTTTATAGACATTCAAAGCATAGGATAGGTTTAACTAAGATAGCTTTGGGACCAAGCAAACAATATCCACCGTTAGATGAATCTTTGAATCTGATTTACATAACAAGATATACACTCTGGTTAGGAAGAACCGTAACCGCACCATGTACATAGATCAGCCTCATGAATGGTTATTCGAAACAAATGAACTATAAACTTTTTAAATACGTGTACTGGTATGGATACCTTAAAACAATAACCAGTTTCGGAGTTCACAGAACTTTACTGGTACATGTACCGGTATGGATACCAAACCGGTTCCAGAACTAATAGTTCTTTTCTAGTACACTTACTGGTTTGCATACCGATCCGGGTTCTCGAGTTCACATACTTTTTAAGATGTGCATACGCGTATGCGTGCCAAAAGTCTTCTGTCAACATATAGATACTCTGTTACGTGTATTGAGTACATGTATTCTGGTTTCTGACCTATAACAGTTTTCACAGTTTGTAAGACTGCTATGTGTATTGGCTTATATCCAAATTTACAGTAGTTCTATATTTCTCTAAATCAATTCGAAACATTCCCGGATAACATCAATGACACATATCACTGTTCCAGGCTATTTTCGAATGATAATCCTTGAATCATGATTTTGTTTGCGAACAATAAATTGTTCTTAACTGAAATTCATCAAGTACAAAATGTGCATTAAGCTTAGTCATATTTTGAGGACTAATTACAAGATAAACTTGACTCGAAATTCTTGATATGCTTACGATAGTCTAATTAGTTATGCGACAACGTCTCATAGATATAAAGGTGAATATAACTTGAGAAATAGATGGTTCAGTCTTCACTTAATTTTTGTTGAAGAAGTATCCCAAAAGCTTCGGTTGATCTTTGCCTTAAAACGGTATAACGCAATGATGCCGTGATGTCCGTTTCTCAACTACACTTTCATCTTAATCCAAGACTTAACTAATTGTAGACTAGAATTTAAGATATAGTTTTGACAACTAAATTTGACAACAAGCTTGAGGTAACAACACTTGTGAGTTCGACCTAGCAATAATCTAACACTATTGACCTAGGTTTCCTATGAGAAACATAATTATTTCTACGGTTGAAATACTTTACTTACCGATTCGTGAAGCCAGGTCCGACTATCTTTACCTTGATAGTTAGTGTATCCTAATATTGTTAATTTTGTCATAGAAGTTTTAGTAATCTCGTTCAGGAATGAGATAGATAAAAATTGCAAAGTTCTTTCCGTATCAGACTTTGTGATTCCTCAAAATAGATATCTAAAATTATTCGTAATTGATTAGTTCACGATTGTTCTCGAGGGGTGGTTAAAAATCCAGGCTTCTCAGCTAACTGAGTGTAAGTGTTCCAGAATTGTGAGGTTTGATAGCTTTGTCTATTGCATATTTCCAAGCCTTGATCTATTCGATCTAAAGGGAAATCAAATAGTCTTATCTGTTAGAGGAAAATTGGTATCAAAAGTCTTCACTTAGACTGAAGCAACTCTTAGGATGTAAAGGATATCAGCTAAGGGAATCAATTGCGTAGAGACTTGCGAGGTTCAAGAGACTTAAAGAGCACGACTGAAGCTAAATTTTTTGGAGAGTAAATTCGGTGTCATCCACATTTCAGTCCGAAATTTGATAGTTGGCTAGTCTCTGTCGCGGATTAATACAGTTCGGTGTTCAAATTTGGATGATTTCCCGGGGTTTTTCTGCAGTTATAGTTTCCTTGTTAACTAAACTTCTGGTGTCTTGTGTGTTTTCCTTTTCCTTTTTCGTATTATATTGTTTATATTTATAATAGGAACAACACAAGTAGTATATATTCAATTTTAGTAGACTAAGTCAGGCTTCTCAACTAACTGAGTGTAAGTGTTCCAGGATTGTGAGGTTTGATAGCTTTAGCTATTGCAAACATATTTTCAAGATTTGATCTACTCGATCTAAAGGGAAATCAAATAGTCTTATCAGTTAGAGGCAAATTGGTATCAAAAGTCTTCACTTAGACTGAAGAAACTCTTAGGATGTAAAGGATATCAGCTAAGGGAATCAATTGCGTAGAGACTTACGAGGTTCAAGAGACGTAAAGAGCACGACTGAAGCTAAATTGTTTGGAGAGTAGTTCGGTCTCATCCACATTCCAGTCCGAATTTTGATAGTTGGCTAGTGTCTGTCGTGGCTTAATACAGTTCGGTGTTCAAATTTGGATGATTTCCCAAGATTTTTATGCGGTTGCAGTTTCCTTGTTAACTAAACTTCTGGTGTCTTGTGTGTTTTCCTTTTTGGCATTATATTATTTATATTTATAATAGGAACGACACAAGTAGTATGTATTCAATTTGAGTAGACTAAGTCCATATTAATTATGATCGACTACGAGCTTCATTCTTGTAGAATTCGCATCTTAAAAGATAGATAATAAATTTCATACTTGGCAGAATTCCGTTTTGATTATGTGGATACAACTAGATTGATCTTGGATATTGATTTTTGAAAACATCCAAGTACTCCCATTAACAATCAGATTTACAGACTCTTGAGTCTAGACTTTCTGATTCAGAAGAGTTATATAAACTCTATATACATATTGTCAAGGATCATTAATTTGGTCTACTTGCAATTGTATTAGGTTTTTTCTATACAGGTTGCCAAACGAAAACGTTGACGGTGTACTTGGTACCCTCTCCTTTTCAGTAATGAAAATTACTTACTTGCAGCACCACTAATTGATAACACAAATTGTTGCACTGATGATTGGAGATTAAGATATTAGAACGTAGCTAATCAAAAGAATATAAGAGAGGGAAAAAGTAAAAGAGTGATAGCATGACATATAAAAATTTTCATCTAGTTCTAAACTCAATTCAAAATTATTCAAAAAGAGTAATACCTCATAAAATTGATTTCATGCACAAAGATCAGTTAACACTCAACATTAATCTCGATCACCCACAAATAACACAAACAAATTGGAGTTCCGAATAGAGAAAGGGAAAAGATGGAGACCAATGGGAGGTACTATTTTAGGTTGCGCATGGTGTTTAGGGTTTTAGGGTAATCAGATTTCACGGTAAACGTTTACTCAAAGAGGATTAAAAGCATATCATCGATGTGGGGTGTTGTCCACTCACACTAGGTTACGCGACCTTGTACAATTAAGTATTAAGTGTAAAGGAGATGTAATAATTTATAAGCATAACATCCAATTGGAGAGTCGGTTTCCATCACCAAATAGGAATTTCACCAATTAGACTTTGCCAAGTGTCCTCGCTATAAATATTGCTTCAGAGAAGGCATATTTTGTCCAATAAGAAGCGAGGGTTCCATCATCATTCACCGTAAGAGTTTATTTGTCTAGGCCTTTAAGGGGGAAGATAAGTATCTCCAACTAATATGTAATTATTTTATCTTCTACAGTAAGTTGTAATCCCTATTTTTGTGATTATCAAAATATTTTTTTTTTATATATTTTATTTGCATATTTGATGGCTTATTTTAGGCAATTAAATTAATTTTTATATATCTCCATAATAATTACATAAAACCTTCAAGGTGTTTTTATTGACTGTCACAATCATTTCAAACATATATTCGAGGATGATATACATCATCTTGAAGTAGATCTAAGTGTCCATGAAGATCCCATATCTACTTGATATGATCGCGATTTCGATGTATATGGAAAATCACTCCTTTATTATATGATCCTTTATATATAATAAACAATATGTAAAGTTTTAGTTAATACCCTAAAAGATTCCATAAGTTGGAATAAAATAAAAACCTTAATGATCGGCTAGATTTTCGTTAAAAACCTAGATGGTCATTGATATCCGCCTAGGTTGTTATTATCGACCTAGCCAATGTGAAGATTTTAAAACACAATCTTACAGTTGTCTAGGTAGGAAATAAGAACATAACCAGTTCTAGTACTCCAATTTTCTTTTAAAATAATTCAAGTAACATAATCAGTTGGTTACGATCATAAACCTAACTGATTATGCATAACCCAAAGAGTTGAAATCTATTATAATTATCTATATTATCATTGATGACTCACAACCATTTGTGGTGGTGGTGTTCAAAACTAGGTTTTAGATAATGACCTAACTAATTATGTTTATTTTCTTTATTCAACAGTTGTGGATTACATTATTTAAAAAGTAATTAAAAAGGACAAAGTACTTAGTACACCACCAATTTTTTGGTTCGCGAAATTGTATAGACAAATATTTTTATCATCAATACGTGTAGATCTCTATAAATAAAATCCATGTTGTTGATTGTAAATCAAGGTCAACCTAGATATAATTGAACGATACAATATATAAATTCCAACAAGACAAAGTCTTGTAATCTGTATACGAATTCAATAAGAGTAGGTCCTGTAGGATCTTTACAATTTAGCTAAAAAATATGTAGGTTTATCACGTATTTCTTATGATATTTCAATTATACGAACAAACAATAAAACGGGTACAAGATAAAACACAAGACACCAAAAAATTTGTTAATGAGGAAACCTGCAATCTAGTACTAAAATCCTAGTATGTCGTCCAGTTTGAACACCACGATGCATTACGTCGCTACAAACACGCCTAGTATCAGACTTCGGGCTGGAACATATTTGATATCGAATCAACCCCTTTGATAAATTTAACTTCAGTCATGCTCATTAAGTCCCTTGGATCTTGCAAAATCCTACGCACTTGACCCCTTGCTGACATCCTTTACAGGCCTATGAGTTATTTCATCCGAAGTGAACACTTCAACTTGAACAACAAGTTTATGTGTAGTTTGTGAACTAGAAAATCAGTTTGTGATACATTAATATGATAGGTGTTTAAAACACCTTATTATTTATCTATTGTTTATGCTTTCTATGCTAGTTTTCTTGTAAAATATGTATCTTATGTTTTGTTTTTGAGTATTTAGGTACTTTGGAGTCATTCGGTTCAAAAGAAGAGGAAACATGGAAAAAGCGTTGGAAGCGGATTGTGTCTCATTATTTGCTTTTATTTCTTCATCTCTGTCTAAAAAGTATGTCGGCTTTAGTGATGGAAATTCTGTCTGAAAAGCACGACAACTTTAGTGATGACTCTCATTGAAGAGTATAAGTGAATATGAGAAGTAAGGGACGGTTGATGTTAGCGGAGGAACTCGAAAGAAGGATAAAGCGTTCAATTGGAGCATAGGGGTAACTCTTTTGGAGGAGTGATAAAGACAGATCAGTTAAGGATAAGGGGCTAGAAATTTGGTTAACCCTTATCAAGAAGTAACCACTCATTATAAGAACCCCATTCTGGGGTGGTTTCTATTACTGGGGTGTACTCATCCACCCCAATCATTTCTAACATAAATCAACTCTCAAATAATTTGTTACTGAATTTGAGAAGAGGCGCAGCTTAATCATTTTTTGTTGTCCAAGAAGTTGGTAGAGAAATCAGAGGAAGAAGAGATGAAGGTGGTTCTGTTGTTTTGAGGAGAAGGCCATTTACTTAGGGTTTGCTGTTAATACAGGTCGAGTGAATTAGAGGAGAACTGAGACCAAAGATCGAATCCATGGTGTTTAATGGTGGTGATTGAAAATGGGTTTGTGGTAATTGCAAAATTGAGCTCAAGTTAGGGTTTTCTGAGGTTACAGTGAAGAACTAGAGAATGGGTTTGATTTGAATTGAATTGCAGAGAAATGGAATTTGTGTTGATGGTGTGAATATGAGATAGAAGATGGGGTTTGAGCTGATTTCTCTATGAGTTTGAAAGTGTGAGATAATGGGTTCAAGAGCAGCTAGAGTAAAGCTCAGGTAGATACACAGGTGGTGATGAATCTGATGCAGCTGCTAGGTTGCAGGGGAAATGAACTTGCAGGATGCATGGTGCTAGATTCAGAGAATGGTTGCTTTGTTTAAGGCATTAGCTGGAATGAATGGTTTGGCATGTATTGAACTGGTAATGGGATCTGGTGGTGTTGGCTGTGGAGTTTCTTCTAGTGAGATGGTGGTTGCTCTCAGTGCAACCTGGTGGCCTGGGATTGTATTGGCAGTAGAGGTGTTAGTGGTTTGCTGGCAAAGGTTGAAGCTGTGCAATGAATTCACATGGGCTGGTCAAGGGCATGAAATGGGTGCTGATGGTTATGGAACTGGTGGTAACAATGGATTGTGGCATTGATATGTGTTGAAGATGTTGCAGAAATTACAATGGATATGCTGATGATTCAGTGGAGTTGAGTTCATTGAAGAATCTGCTGCTATGGATTTGTATTGAATCCATGAACTTGGACAAGACTGTATTGCAGTGCAGCTGGCTCATGGTGGTCTAACCTGTAAACAAAAATGGTGAGAATTGCTACTGGAGTTGATTGTAGCTGAGATGGCAGTGAATGTATGGAAGTGCAGTTATTTTTTCCAGAGAAGAGATTTTTGGTTGAACTGAAGAATGGAGGAGCTAGCAGTTCAGGTGGTGTTATGCAATGGGTTTTGGTGGTGTGTGTAATACATGATAATGCAGAATTCAATGGAGGCCTCAGACATGATGTTGCTGTCATTATGGAACTCATGGAGGAAGCAAACATATAGAGGGACTGGTGCTAGTATGCTGTGAAATTCAGGGAGGAAGTAATATTGATGCTGCAGGGAAGTAATGTAGTGGTGAAGTTGCAGGGTATTGCAGGCTAGTGGTGCTGAGTTGGTGATGGTTCTGTCATGGATTTGAGCTGCAAGGAATCAAGAAATCAGTTAAGAAGAGCAGTCGGAGATGGTGACAGTGAGGTTGTTGCAGTTGAGCAGTTCTGAGAACTGGTGTGACTCCAAGGGTTGATGTTACCAGTTTAGGTGAGAACTGCAATGTTGTATAGTGAGTTGATGGCTGGGTTCAGTGTAGAGCTCGTAGTGATAATTCAGTGGAAGTAGCAAAGTTAATGCTATTGCAGGTGGAGTTGTGAGACTTCAGGAGCTGGTGATAAGATAGAGATGGAATTGAAGGTGGCGAGGCGATGTAACAGCTAGGTTTGAAGTTGGTGGTATCGTGTTATAATTGCAGGTGAAGAATGTTGGTTGTTGGTGGTTCTGTTGCTGTGATTGAGAAGAGGGAGCTGAATAGAGAGACTGAAATGTTACTGTTGTTCAATGAGTTGCAGGGCCATCTTGGCCGTGATCGAAGTCTAGACGCTTCTGACCATCATGGTCAGAACTCTAAGAGAAGAACAGAGAAGGCACAACCATCATGGATGTGCAATGATTGCAACAAGTCTGGCCTGGACCTGTTTGACTCGGGTCAATTAACTCAGTTGATTCCGAGTTGACTCAGTTGATTCCGAGTTGACTCAGTTGACCCGAGTTGGACCGTTGACCGTTTGACTTTTCAGGTGGCCGTCGCCTTTCCGGTGCCGGATTCCGGCCAAATTCCGTCAAAAAAACAGTTTTCCGGCGAGCGTTTTTGGGACATAATTTCTACACGGGTTTATTTCTCTCGTGGGCCGGGTGGATTTCCAACTAATGGACTTTGAAGTCAAAACCTAATTTTGGAAGGAGAAAAAGCTACAAAAAGAAAAGTTCTACTAACTTTTGCAGAGAACGTTTTATTCTATTCTTGGAAATTTTGCAGAGAACGTTTTATTCTTCTTGGAGATTTTGCAGAGAACGTTTTATTCTATTCTTGGAGCTTTTGCAGAGAACTACTTCTAGGGTTTGCTTTTTTTTATGTTTCATCTATTTTCTTTGAATATTATGATGATGAACTCCATGAATATGTGTAGCTAAATACAACTATTGGTTATGGGATAAAATTTGATTTCTTCAAGCATATTATTTGATTCTATGAATTAGTTTTGTCTCAATTTTATCGTTTATGATTCATTATTTTTACTATCATATGATTTGAATGCTAGTTTGGTTGAGTCCAGAATCAATTGGATTTGTTTTCATCTCTAAAGCTATATTAGGGTTTTCAATACGTAAAAGTTGTTATCTCTGATTTCTAGTAGCATCTTGTGATTAATACTTGTAGTGATACATATTTTTAATCGCATATGAATCATAACCTTTGTTAAAACGAATTAGTGATTTTACACGTTTGTTTGCATTGATTAGTCTTATTTCATAGAACTTATTGCTCTTAGGGAGTTAAATCTAATTGTGCTTTTACACTGTAGGTTGCTTTTTAAGTAGATTTCACAATAGCATCTTTTAATGTTGTTTGTGATAAAATCAGGAAATAAACGGGATACTCTTGCGATCAAGATATCTTAGGACTTTTGATAATTGAGAGATTAAATTACCAATTCTAATCATAGATGAAAAATACATGTTTGTGAATGATACTATCCCTTGACCAATATCTTCTCTTTATTGATTATTCAAATTATTTACTTTGCTTTATTTAGTTTTATTACTTTGATAAAAACAAAGCACACTCTTGGGTTATTTGGTTACTTGGTTACTTAAGAATCTGAAAATTGCATAATAACAATCGCCTCTCTGTGGATACGAACTCTTTTTTATCGAATACTATATTTATATTTAGTTGAGTGAGGAAGTGAAATTATTTTTGACGCATACGACATGCATCATAGTACTACTTGATCATGTTTGTTAATTTATATTTTAGCAGGCATAGTTTATTAAAAAATAAATTATTCTCAACCTCAAAAGCAATTAGTCATATGAATGTTCGTTGCTTGAATTCACGTTTCAAGATTAATCAAGTACAACCTTAAACTCAAATAAATCTCTTTGCATTAAATCAATTATACTAAAGCCATACGACATTGTCCTAGTAAATAAAATTATATAAATAATGAGTTGATAGGATAGTCAGTCTTAACATACCTTTGTTAATGAAGTTCTCACATATATCTTCGTTGTTCTTCAGTCTTCAATATTCAAGGTTTATTCGGTGAATTATGATAATCAACTACAATGCTTTAATCCTAGTTCTAGAATGGTTTTACTTTACTATAACTCAAGATACAGTTTTGTGTAACATTGACAACAAGATTGACACACCAACACTTGTGAGTTAGACCGAATGATGCTCTAACACTAATGACACAAACACAATAAGCTAGGTAATTTTCATTGACCTAGACAATTGTTATTTTAATATAAAATTGGAAAGATAATGCAATCATAAATTTGCCTATGTACTCTTAGTCAAATTAGTTCTTATTAGTTCTGTTGAGTTGTATGTTGTCTAGATCTTAACAACTGCAATTAAAAATAGGGATAACCTAAGCAACTCAAAACAAAATCAACGGTCCCGAGAATTATTTCTTTTTGGAATTTAAAGTTTTTAACTGAGAGGGAGGATCCCCTCACACTTGTATTCTCACACTATCTCACACATTGGACGTTATTTTTGTGAATAAAAGCCAAACAATTACGAAGAATCTAATATTTTGGGGATATGTTCCTCGTACAAATCTCTATGTTCTCACCAAAAATAATTATATTCCGAAATGTATAACATCACTATCTGTTACTTTGAAAATGATCCGTTGAAAATCGACGAATTTTAACCATTGAAATTAAGATTGGTAGATGATTTTGTAATGTATTTCGGGATGCGCTCAATTTCGGTAGGTATGTAGAGATTTGCAAGAGAAACATATCCCAAAAAATTTATCTTCAAATTTATTACCATTTGGTTTTTATCTATAAAATAGGGTCCGAAGGTGTGAGATAGTGCGAGAATTAAAGTGTGAAGGAATCCTTAGTCAAGTTTAGGTATAAAGAGACAGAGAAGAGAAGATAAGAGTTTAGAAAAGTAGTCTATATTGATTTCATGTATATCGTTTATACAATGGAGACATATATTTATATAAACTCTTAACCTAGAATCCTAAAACAATTAAAGACTTGCAACACAAGTATTGCATAACTTAAGATTTCCTAGGATACAAGACATTTTATGCATAACAAATTCTAGAACATTGACAAAATAATACTTGAACATCACGTCATAGATATTGTCCAAACACCCTATCACAAGTGCAACGGGTCATCTTGAACCGTCATCTTGATTCTTAAAGAAGTAAATCAATCCTTAGAAAGAGGTTTTGTGAATATATTTGCCACTTGATCTTTTGAAGAGATGAATCGAACATCCAACTGTTTTGAAGCAACCTGATCACAAGCAAAATGATAGTCTATTTCTATGTATTTTGTTCGAGCATGAAATATGGGATTAATAGTAAGATAAGTTTCTCCAAGATTATCACACCATAAAACAAGAGGAGATTTGGTGGACACTTGTAATTCTGAAAGAATAGAATGAATCCACATGATCTCAGCAGTACCAATCGCAAGGCCCACGATATTCAGCCTCAGTACTAGAATGAGATACTGTTTTTTGTTTACGAGCACTCCGGGAAATAATATTACCACCCAATAAGATACAATAGCCACTGGTAGAGTGACGATCATCCAAAAAGCCAGCCCAATCAAAGTTCGTTTAAGTAGTAAATGATAATTTTAAATTGCTTGCTGGTTTTAGAAGAATCCCAAACGTAGAAGTATGTTTTAGATAACGTAATATACGTTTAACTAAACTCTAGTGACATTCACTTGGGGTATGAATGAATTGACAGACCTTGTTAACAACATAGAGGCTAATTTAGGACGTGTAAGTGTCAAGTATTGTAAAGCACCAACAATTCTTTTGTATTCTGCAACATCAGTGAGCAAAGTATTGCGATCGGATGACATATCTCTAATTGTACTTAATGGATTTTGGATTGGTACTCTAACAAGAAGATCATAAACATATCTTATTTGTGTAAGAAATAAGTCCCAAAAAGTACGTGTTGCTTCAATCCTAAGAAAAGATATAGAACCAAGGTCTTGAATTCCAAACTCATTTTGCAAAGAAGTATGAATAGATGTCAACCCTATTTTACTTGAATCAGTAAGAATAATGTCGTCAACATAAACTAGTAATAGAAATACCGGTGTTATCACGTAGAAGAATCACATTTAGAAGTAACAAATCCATTTTGTAATAAGAAAGTACTGAGTCTATGGTACCAAGCACGTGGGGCTTGTTTCAAGCCGTAGAGATATCGATGTAGTTTACATACATATATATGAAAATTATGATCAATATATCCCCGAGGTTATTTCATGTAAACTTCCTCTTCAAGATTGTCGTGCAGAAAATCATTTTGAACATAAAATTGATTAATAGACCAATTATGAGAAAGTACCGGTGTAAGAATAATACGTATAGTGCAAGGTTTAACAACTGTAGTATATGTTTTACCATAATCAACACCTTCATGTTGATTGTATCCTTTGGCTACTAAACTAGATTTATAATGCTCAATGGTGCCATCAGCTTTACGTTTAATAAGAATAACCCACTTAAATACGATGATATTCATGGAATAAGGTACCAAAGTCCACGTACCATTTTAAAGTAATGCATTGTATTCAGTATCTGATGCCTTACGCAATTTTGGGTTTTCCCGAGCTTGTGAATAACCAGTTGGTTCAAAGTGATAATCAGTTGCAAGTGCATGCTTAGAATTCGATTTGTAAATTCCATCCAGATACAAGATAAATCAGTTTATACCTGTACAGATGAAGTAGTATCAGAAGAAACAGTAACATCCTGAGTTAGTGATGCATCAGTTGAAGTAGTAACATGAGGTATTTCAGCTTGATGGCTTAATAATGATTCTTCCCAAGATACTTGGGAATCAACAATTGGTGAATGAAGTTGTATATCGTCAGTAGAAAATGGTTGTTGCGGCATAACATTACGAGAAGAACTTATAGAGATTAGAAGGATATTTAGTGAAGTAGGTATTACCCGATCAGTAGATAGCAGAGATGGTTTCGATGATGTAGCAAAGGGAAAGACAGTCCCATGACAACTGATACAGATATGACAAATAGGAATATCAAGACACTTATATCCTTTATGTGAGGGACTATACCCTATGAATACACAAGGAGAGGATAATTGTTCCATTTTATGAGATCGATATGGGTGAAGGTGAGGATAACATAAACACACAAAAACACGCAAAGAATTACAATCAGGTAATGTACCAAATAGATCCTCATAGGGAGACGCGTTTGCAAGAGCAAAATATGGAACACGATTCATTAAGTAACATGTTGTAAATAATGCATCATACCAATAAAACAAAGGAACAGAAGCCATATATAATAGAGTAAGACCAGTTTCATGAATAGGATGACATCGTCGTTCAACTAAACCATTCTATTCGGGTGTATGTGGACATGAGAATGTATGAAAAATACCATGTTGTTGAAGGTAAGGAGTGAGATTACGATATTCAACAACATTATCTGATTGAAAGATTTTGATTTTTCTGTTAAAAATATTTCCACGTGTTTTTGAAACACAAGAAAGATAGAAAAAATATTTGATTTGTAAAACATAGGGAACATCCAAGTAAAGAAACTATGTGCATCAATGAAAATAATATAGTATCGATAAACTTCACTAGACAAAACATGATAGGGACCCCAAATATCAGAAACAACCAAGTCTAAAGGATTCAAATATTTAGTTGTACTATAAGGAAAAGACAATTTGTGACTTCTATGCTCATGACAATAGGAGAAAAAACTTATAGTATTACTAGAAACATGAAGATAAAACTTAGAAATAATATGACACACAATACGTATCATAGGATGGCCCAATCTAGAGTGCTAATTATGTATACTAGTACGTTCACCAACACAGGATGCTGGAGAGACTGATGAAGCATCAAGTTCATAAAGACCACCTTACCTACGGCCGTGTAGAAGAACCTTACCCGTGCATCGATCCTTTACAAGATAAAAATCGGGATGAAATTAAAATAACACATTGTTATCAGTTGTGAGTCGAAATACAGATAACAAACTGTGAGAATAGGGCTGCCCATGGTTCGGTTTGGCTTGGATTTCTGCCAAACCTAAGGACCAAACCAATATCTCTTTTAAGAAACCAAAAACCAAACCAGACCATGCTCGGTTTAGAATATTAGAAACCAGAACCGTCCCACCATTTTTTTTTTGGTTTTTCTGGGTTTTTTGGTTTTTTTTAATAGACTTTCATTTTTAACTCATAAATCAAAATTGTAAATCAAATCATCAAAATAATTTCTTTATTTATGGGTATACTCATTAAAATCATATATATTATACATATATAATTCAACATTAGATACATTTTTATTTATATTTGCTTTATTTATAGATATACTCATTGAAGTGAATATATATTATACTATGATGGAAAGTTCGCTACATATTATTATGGCTTTTGTTGGGTTTTTTGGTTCTTACTCTTGGTTTCTTTTTTGGTTTTTTTTTTTTTGGATTTTTGGTTCTTTTATGACATCAATCCAAAACCAACCATCTAACATCGGTTTTCTCGATTTTTGGGTTTCTTAATTTTTGGATTTTTCGGTCTCTGGTTTTCTGGATTTTTTTGTCGGTTTGGACCAGTTTGGTTCGGGTAGAAAACCGAACCATGGGAAGCCTTATGTGAGAAATTTGAGGAGTATAAATTGTGTTGTGAAGATGTAATTTACGATCAGGAGTTCCTAGAATAAAAGAACCAATATGGTAAATTGGAATAGAAGTACCATTTACCAATCTGAATTGATCAGGACCACTATATTATGAGGGAATATGTATTCGAGAGAGATCATTAGTGATATGATTAGTTGCTTCACTATCAGGAACCCAAGGAGCAGTAGAAGCTGATCTTGGCGCTTGGGAAATGTAGGCACGAGGAGCAGAAGAAGACTGAGCAGGTGAAGATGGTGGACGAGGAGGAGGTTGTGGGCAAAAACGGCGATCAAAATGTTTTCAGCAAAGATGAGCAGGATGTCAAGTTTCATCACACAGTTGACAGGGTGTTAACTGAAGAGTACCACCATTCTTCCATTCCTTTGTTGATGACCAGATTTTGACACTAGAGGTCTTGTAGAAGAGGCAATATTGGCTACAAGTTGAGAGTTTAAAGACCTGTTCCGTTGCTCTATACGTAGCTCAAAGGTAACAAGATAGGTAATAAAATCTTCAAGATTCATAGTTCCCATGGAAGTTGTAAGAGATGTTACTCTGGAATCATAGAATGAATCCAACCCAGCCAGAATACAGTGACGTAATTTAGTATTGGTGATTGTAGTATCAGTAGCAGTAATATTGTCAACAATATCACGAGCACAATCTATATAATCTCTCATATAAAGAGATCATTTCTTCAAAGAACGAATTTCACATTGTAGATATTGAATATGAGCATCATATTTGGAAGCAAATAAGGACTTAATAGAAGACCAAACTGCATGTGAGGTGATGATACAATGAACTTTTCTTAGAACAGGAAGAGTTAGAGAAGATAAAATCCAACTGAGAAGGATTATATCCTGTTTCATCCAAGAAGCATATTCAGGATTAAGAGTTTATGTATCTGCTAAAGTAGGAGAAGGACATGGTTTTTCACCATTAACATAGCCATCAAGATCAAAGCACGCCAAAGAGAGTAATTTGTTTCATCAAGCTTGACAATGATAATGTGATGAGGTTGAGAATAAACAAATGAAGCCATCATATATTGGGATGAATTGATAAAGGTTGTAAGTGAAGAATCTGAAGAAGATGCGAAAGACATAGAAAATCAAACAAAGATAATACCAAGTCAAGTTTAAGTATAAAGATACAGAGAAGAGATGAGAATAGTTTAGAAAAGTAGAGTTCTATTGATTTCATATATATCGTTCATACAATGGAGACATATATTTATACACTCTTAACCTAGAATCCTAAAACAATTAAAGAATTGCAACACAAGTATTGCATAACTTAAGATTTCCTAGGATACAAGACATTTTATGTATAACAAATTCTAGAACATTGACAAAATAATAACTTGAACATTACATCGTAGATATTGTACTAACACCCTCCCACAAGCGCAACGGGTCATCTTGAACCATCATCTTGATTATTAGAGAAGTAAACCGATCTTTAAAAAAGAGGTTTTTTGAATATATCTTCCACTTGAACTTTTGAAGAGATGAATCAAACATCCAACTGTTTTGAAGCAACCTAATCACGAACAAAATGATAGTCTATTTCTATGTGTTTTGTTCTAGCATGAAATATGGGATTAATAGTAAGATAAGTTGCTCCAAAATTATCACACCATAAAACAGGGGGATATTTGGTGGACACTTTTAATTCTGAAAGAAAAGATTGAATCCACATGATCTCAGCAGTAGCAATCGCAAGGCCACGATATTCAACCTCAGTACTGGAACGAGATATTGTTTTCTGTTTACAAGTACTCCAGGAAATAATATTATCACCCAAGAAGATACAATAGTCACTGGTAGAGCGACGATCATCCAAAGAGCCAGCCCAATCAGTGTCCATATAAATAGTAAATGATAATTGTAAAGGAGAAAAGGGTCATCTGTTGAAAACTCCAAACAATTAACGAGTTTAAACAAGATTTGTCATTAAGTCCCCAAGTATTTATATCAATTCTTAAATGTCTAGCCCCAATATTTATGTAGTTTCTTCAATAAGTCCCTAAGAATACTCCCAATGTCAAACTAGGCTTATGCTTCCCCTGGGCCTTGAAGCCATCAATAAGTCCCTAAGAATACTCCCAATGTCAAACTAGGCTTATACTTCCCCTGGGCTTTGAAGCCCCAAAGTGGGCATTTCCTTGATTCCCCTATGGGGTCGGCCCTGATCCTTCCTATTTTTGGAGAAGTCAATGGTTTTCTTTTGGCGGTAGAACTGACAGCTTAACTGAATCTCCAGATTGTAATCATTGAAGGAGACTATCAGGTAGTTGTTAGATGTTTTCCAGGAGCAATGAAGAAACCACCTAGAATACTTTGGAAGATAAAATATGACATTAAAGAGCTCGTAACCAGATTCAAGAACAGTGAATTTAGATATGTTCCAGAAATGGCCAACTCTACAGCTCACTCTCTAACTGGTTACGCTCTTTCCCATGATGTCGAAACTATGTAGACTAAGCATCTTTTGCCTGCTGAAGTTGCTTCTCTCTGGTTAGAAGATGAAAGCCAGCCTTTTTTTTGGTTTTTCTTTTGGATTTTATTTGTACCCGGAAAGAAAATAAAGAAAAAAGATGGGGTAATTTGCGTTACCTCCCCCGTAAAGATTGGTAATTTGCATTATCTCCCCTACAAAAATAAAATTAGTAAAACCTCCTCTCGTCAATAATTCCGTCTATTCCAAGTTAGCTGGATCAACACTAACTTACGCGTGGTTTTTATTTTTTTGGGGTAATTTGCGTTATATCCCCTATAAATATTGGTAATTTGAGTTACCTCCCCTATAAAGATTGGTAATTTGCATTACCTCCCCTACAAAAAACCACGTGTAAGTTAATTCTGAGCCAGCTAACTTGGAATAGACGGAATTATTGACGAGAGGAGTGATAGACACATTTTTGTGTCTGATATAATCTCAATTGTATATATTGTTAGTGCTCGATTTTGTACTTATTTGGTTATTTTATCTCTTTGTAGGTATTTTTGGAGAAATAAACATGCGCGGAGAAATCGGCTCAAAAAGTTGCTAAAAGTACCTCCGTAGGACACCTGCTATTCGGACCCCCATTTTGGATAAGGGGTGACCAAATTAATAAGGGGCAACCCCAGGGAATATGCTATTTACACCCTGTGAATGATAAGGGGTACTCATCTTCTATAATTCAAATTTTTCTTTTTGGTGGGAAAAGTTTATTTCTCACGGACAAAATTAGGGTTGAGGATTTGATCGACTTTTGTGAAGATTAAAGGGCTGAAATTGATTAGGTTTACTTCTTAGGCCAAAATAGGTCTGGTAAAGTCTTTGGATTGAACCCAAATTGGCTAGAAATCGAGTTGGAGCAAAGCAGAGGTGGAGTTATACACGGACCCTGTATGAATTGGTTTTTGGTATTTCAGGGAGACTAAAGGAGAGATATTATTTCCTAAGATTAGTTTCTATCTAAGGAAGATTTGGAGAGGAGTTGGAAAGATCAGAAATGCGTGAAACAAGTAAGGGAAGAAATTATTGCAGTGACTTCCACGAAAAGAAAAGAAGAAATTTAATCGGGATTTCGAGGTTGCTGAAGTGTATAAAAGGATTGGTCGAGTTCCAGAGGGGGTTATTGGAAGTTTAGAAGAAGTTGGGGGAAGTTTAGAACACCACAGAGCCGAGAAATCAAAGTTGCAGGAAACCGGGTTTTGCTGCTGTTGCTGAAGAACACGAAGAACATTAGACAGACTAGAGCAGTCTTTTATTTTACAACATATTAGTTCTATCGTTTCCTGTAACAGTTCATATTGCAACAATGTTTTGTAACAATCAGTTTGTAACGCCCTTTAAACGTTGCAAGCTGTCTGCTTTATTAGTTTTCTCTTATTTTTCACCCTTTTGAGCTATGAACACCTATTTTGAGCATGTGAATAGTATGAGGAGCTAAACCCCTTAGCTGAGGCGACGGAGGAAGCTATTTTTCCAACAATCACGTGGTAACAATTATTTTGTTAATTTCTGCAATTTTTTTTATGATTATTTGCATTGAATCAAAATTGAAATAATGATTTTAATTGACTTGTTGTGTTTTCACTTGATGGTGCATGCTTAGCTTAGGGCTCTTGATGTTCCATGCTTGAGATTAACAACTAGTATTTTGAAAATCTACCATTGGCAATATTTTAGAATCACAATTTCTTTTGGAGCAATATTGTCTAGAATTGCATGATAAGTATTAATATTGAATCACATGAAAAATTGGAAAATAGTGGAATCCATAGTCTCAGTTTTCTCTAAAATCTTGATAACAACTTTCTTTGAGTTTTCTAGTTTAGTTTAAATCTAAAATCAAATCTTTATAAGTCTGAGTGAACGACAACTTTACTACCACTTTCTACAACAACATTAAAATCACATCATGGAGGTTTTGCTAATTTTATTTTTGTAGAGGAGGTAATGCAAATTACCCCAAGAAAGAAAAAAAACAAAAAACAACAAGAGAATTTTGATAAAGTACCCCTCTCCCAGGTATCCAAAAAAAAATGCCCCCGTTATTTTGAAATTTGTTAAAGTGCCCTCACGTTAGTTTTTCCATCTAGTGTTAGTTAAGACTAATTTCATTTACATATTTGCCTTTTATTTATTTCCACATTGATTTTCTACATCATTTTCAGGTTCGTCGAGTCTGGTTCAGGATCGTTACACCGCTTTCAGGTTCGTTACATCGTTTCCCAAAAAGGGTTCATCATTTCAAGTGTTTTGGGGTTTTCGGTTGGAGGAAAATCGACCTTCTACAACATTTTTTAGGTTCGTCGATTCCGGTACAGGATCGTGACAACACTTTCAGGTTCATCGAGCCCTGTTCAGGATCGTCAGATCATTTACCCTCCCCATCAAGGAAATGTAGTTCAGGGGTAAATATGACTTTTAATTGGAAGGATAATTGCCACCTAGCACATAACTGGATGAAATTTGCCTTACGAATAAAACGTGGTACTTTAACAAATTTCTAAAAAATGGGGGACTTAATGTCAAAAATAGGGGTACTTTATAAAAAAGCCAAAAAAACAAATTGTGCTCGTGTTATCAATCATCTCCCAGAATTTAAGGGGAACCTTATCTCGAGTCGCCTTCAAATTAAAGCGTTGAATTTGTAGTTAACTCTTTACATACGGTGTTCAGGTCGGGTTTGGTTTCTGTTTTTGACATAAAAAAGAAAACCAGCAAAAAGACTTTCATTGTTGCGTTAAATTTCTTTTCTTTCTGTTTCGAAAAATTCAAAGTATCGAATCCACGAAATATTCAATTCAGTTACGATCAGAACAACAACATCAGCGAAAATGGTAAGTCTTTCTCTAACACATAAATCTGGTTTCTTCAATTTGATGATATCTGATCTTTGTTAAATTCTCTTTCGCAGGTTTGTGTATTTTGTTTAATACCACTTTTTCTCATCCCAATCGTTAACCTCTTACCAATACTATTTGATGTTTTGATGGTAAGATAGATCCCCTTGTCTAATTTCTTGATTTTGTTCTACTTTTCATTTCCCCTTTTTGATTAAATTTAATCTGGGGTATTAATTTGGGTTGTTGTAGGCAAGAATTTATAGGCTTTTAGGTTGGGAATACAGGAAACCAGAAAGAGTTCCCCCCGCTTGTCCTTACAAGCCTTCAACAGCACAGAAAGATGCAATAGTAAGTTTTGCTCAATTGGAAAAGAATAAATTACCTTTGATCAATTTTAAAATTTTCTAAGCTATTTGTTCATATACCCATGAATTTTAGCTTACAAGTAAAGATTCAATCTTTATTGTGTTTGGTTTGGTTCCCTTCTCTTTGTTATGTCGATAATCTCAATTTGGGACATGACAATGAGCTTTTCCATCATGTTTCCGAGAGGGTTAATGAAAAAGATAGCAATTAGATTTTAGGAGGATACCTATGTGATTGCTTCTGGGTGAGTAGTTGGGTATCTTGCTAGCCTGCTAGGTCTTTCCAAAACTTGATCAACCTGGACCCAAATAAGATAAACAACCAGCTGAATAAGAAGGAAAATATTTATTTGATTAAAGAGAGAATTTTATCAACATTACCATCAAAGTTACTTTACCCTAGGTGTTATATCTCTCTGCATCTCATTTCCACTCCGAATTTAGAAGTTGATTCTTTTATTGGTCATTCTTGGGAAGGTAGCTAATTTTAGAACTTTCTGTATTGCCTAAATTGAAATAAGAGAAGACTGCTTTGATTTCTACAATTCTGTAATTTTTCTTGTTTCACAACTGGTTTGTCGTCATCTTACTGGGGTCAAGGCTGATCAACTTATAGTCACCAGTCTACTCTTAGCTCTCTCATTGACACAGATGTTGTCTTTGCTTTGCTTCCAAAATCTATTATTGAAGCTGAGTTTAGCTGTCTGAATAGCAATGGCAGACTATTTTACTTAGAATAGATTCGTTTGAAATCGAGGAACACAAAACATCATCTTTTAATGTGTTGAGTTCACTTCTGGTCAGCTGGTGAAGTGAAACTAAACTAGGATCTCTTTAATTTCTCTGTAGGTAGGGGTGGACGTAAAGCTCATGCACGAAAAAATGGGAGTAGCCACTGATACCCCAGCAACAGCGCCGCCGGTGGATAGTGGCAAACAAGACTGAAACTGAAACTAAACTTGGTATTTTATATTTTTATCACTGTATTTCTTGTAATAGCTCTGTTTAGTGTTTGGGGTTGATCTAAGAAACTAAGGGTTGTGCTGTTAACAAAGCTTAGAAAAATAAACTTTTTCAAATGATTATTGCCAAAGATGTTTGGTTTCTTTTTCCTACACCTTAGTGTCATGTAGTATTTAATATCTAATAATACTTTTCACAGACCCATGTTGATCTATGTAAGTTAAGCTCCTACACTGATCATGCCTAGAAAACTCTATAAACATGACAATGTATACATCCTAGAGAACAAGAAAATGAGCAACTTGACTTCAAAAGGGAACCACACTCTTTTTAACCAATGCAGTATGCCATCCTATTGTTGGTGCAGACACATTCCCTGTCCTCTGCAAAGCTCATAGTAACCATATTCCCATATGTCCAACAGGATTTGTTAGTAAGCCTAAGAAATAAGTCACTGCGGTCTACTACTAAAACTCCATGATTTTTTTATCTTCTACCATTTTGGGGTTCTGTGATCTGAGTACTTGAGTTGAAGTAATCTACACCTGAACATGTCAACAAACCAATACTAGCCTAAGGTAACCAATGTTGAATTCATAAATCTCTCCTCTGCAGGTTGGGCCTTGACATATCCACTTATGACATTACAACTCATGTCAGTATATATATGTCAGGATTTATTGAAATAAGAATCCTTTTTCACTGCAATATACTACTAAAACTCCATGAATTTTATCTTCATGCCATTTTGGGGTTCTGGGATCTGAGTACTTTGAGTTGAAGTAATCTATACATGAACATGTCAACAAACCAGTACTAGCCTACGGTAACCAATGTTGAGTTCATAAATCGCTCCTCCATAGGTTGGATCTTGACATATCTACTACTCAGAGTACTACTCTCAGAGTTATATTAGTATGTTAAGGAAAGCTTTGACCCACATGGGTCTTTCTCTGAGAGGAGGAGGTTGCAATCAGGGTTTTACTGGAATACCACTGTTTGAGTGAAAATTGACCCACATGGGTCTTTCTCTGAGAGGAGGAGGTTGCAATCAGGGTTTACTGGAATACCACTGTTTGAGTGAAAAAGATAGCAGTTAAGATTTTGCTCTACCCGTGTCTGAATGGACTGTATGTGGTTGAGGAGTTGAGCACTGGACTGTATGTGGTTGAGGAGTTGAGCACTGGGCAGCTATGGTAGCTCTATTTTTCTGTAGGTTGACTGGACTGTGGTCCAGTTTCATCCGATTAATCATTCTTATAGCTCTCATCAATACAACTGCAGTTATCATTCTTATAGCTCTCATCAATACAACTGCAGTTTCATCGGATTAATCATTCTTATAGCTCTCATCAATACAACTGCGGCTGAACTACAATTCAGGTGCAGTTGCTTGCATACCAGCCAGCTGCTAACAAAAACCTCAGATTGGTTGGGAACGTTTTGAAAACAAGAAAGCTCATGTTTTAGTTTTAGAGCCACTTTTGCTCAACATGTTAAGACAAGAATATAACTTAAGCTCATCTGCTCATGTTTTAGTTTTAGAGGCCAACTGGCAACTTAGAAGCCACTGATGTCCCGGAAACTTAAACTAGACTTGATGATGTCCCGGAAACTTTAACAAGACTTGATGGCATGCCAGCCATGCCAGTTGTTTATGATGGCAGACAAGACTGAAACTGAAACTAGACTTGTTGTTTTTATTACACTCTATTTCCTGTCAACATATATATCTGTTCGATGGGGAATGTTGCAAGAAACCAGATATTGTTAAGCCTGAGGAAATAAATTAGCGATGGGGAATGTCGCAAGAAACCAGATATTGTTAAGCCTGAGGAAATAAATTAGCGATCGTCAATTTTATTTAGAATCTCATGTAGTCTTGGTTCTGACAAACCCAGGTTGATTAATGTAAATTCAGCCAGTACATTGATTATGCTTAAACAAACACTAAAGACATGTACATCCTAAAACAGAAAACTAGTAACTAGGCTTAGGAAAAACATAACTGTAATACTAAAAGGATCCCGCAGTTACTACTGCGGATACCATTGTGTTCATTCCACACATAGCATGACCTCTGCAAAGCTTATAATAACCATGTTCTCCCCATCTTTTACCCCATGAATTCTTTATGATCCAATAGGGTGTGTTCCTAAACCTAAGAAATGAATATCCTCTTTCGCTATAACCTACAAGTAAAACTCCATGATTTATAAACTTCTTTCCACAAATTAGTGGACATGAAACCCCACCGATGTAAGTCTGCATAAACACTGCATTCAATCCTACTGCAAGTGGACCATGATGGACTAAATGTGCTGCTATTTGATTCTCATCAAGAGGTATATTTGTGAAGTTAGTGATCTTAACTGCAATTTTCTCTTTATCAAATTTGCATTCTCCAGCTTTACCGACGTATGGGTATGTTTTCTCTTCCTGTAGTCCACCAGCTTCAATCAAATACTTGTATGCATTTGTCATTAGTCCTCCTTTACACCCATTGTCACATGCATCCTTCTCCTTCAAATCACACTTCACCAAAACAAACACATGAAACAAGAAAAGAGCATTTGGCAAAACACAACTGATCTTAGAAACGAACTGATTGAATAAGAAATCGTCAAAATCCTGACCTTGTGATCACAATCTACAAGTTGCTGCTCACTAAGACTGACTAGTTTCCCTGTTGCTATGAAATTTGCTCCTTCCACCACTCCTGTGGTACTAAATGCCCAACATGATCCACACGTCCCCTGAAATCATGGTTTTGCATATTTTACATATCATAATAATAAACTTTGTTAGAAAGAGGAAGAGAGGTAGATGGATAAAGATTACCTGCAACTTGACATCAGTAACACCACCTTTTTCTCTCCAATCAAAATTATTTGGCAAACCATTAACATCTATGGTAGAAGCAGTAGTAGAAATTTCATTAGAATCTGGTTGACACCCACTTTTTAAACCAGTATATAATCTTTCAAATTCATCTTCAGAGAGATCAGAAAAGGGTGTAACGCCATGAATAGCAGTAGGATCTAAAGCTTGATGTTCTGCAGCTCGAATCATATTTATGGCAAAAACGCCAAGTCTATGTATATATTCTTCTCTTGTTGAGTATTCTTTACCATAATCTCTCATAAACATTTGAAAATTCTTCTCTGTTGAAGTACCTAAATGAATTCTATTATCTTCGTTGAACTTTCTATTCAAATTTTGTTTTTCTGTGACTTGATAAATTTTTGAGTCTTCTACTGAATCAACGGTAGAAACTGTAAGTAAATAGGTTAAGAATGCAATACCCACTGTGGAAATTAGGTCTCTTCCCATGTTTTTCAATTTCTTCTGCTGCTTTGCTTTGAGGTTAACTGAACAGAATCAGCTTTGAACAAAATATATTTTGTTAATGCTTCTTTGCAATGGAGTTGGTAATCACATTTTTGATCTTCGAAGCAGTAGTAAATAGTAATCTAACTAGGAAGATGGACCATGTGGCATGCATGCAAAGAATACTATTGCTTTTTAGCAACACGTTGAGAACTCTGAATACGGTGATTTAGCCTTTGACTGGCGTCATCGGTTTGATTTTTTTTTTGCCTAGTAGACCTTTTTTTTTTTTCACAAAAGGTAATATAGGCTTCCGAAAGCTATCACAGACGACGAACGTAACAAATGACAGTGTATTTTTCATTTTTCCTTCCCAGTGTATTTTTCATTTTTCCTTCCCAAAAAGAAACAAACAAAGAACAGTGTATTAGTAGTAACCAACAGACGAGAACAATTGAAAGACCGCAAGATGCATTAAAACACGCCAAAAAAAGATCCGTATTTTAGGGCATATGTAAATCTTCATATGTAAATCTTTTGGGATACTTAGTAATGATTCTTCGATGTTAAGGGGTGTAATGGGTGGTTACATTGCTTAGATACCATTAGTTAATTAATGTTTTTAACTTTCTTTAAAACATTTTAAACTTTCTTTTCTCTGTTACAGTGGAAAATATGGAGAAAGTAAAGAGGCAAAGAGAGGTTTTTATTGATCAGGATAATAGGGTTACATGGATACAATTTCCTTTATATACTTTAGGTAACCCGTAGGCCTTGTAACACCCTCTTTGTGCGGTTCATTAACAAAACTTTATACATACTGTTTCACATATAGTTCTTCAAATGTCGTTCTCCTTGATGACTTGTGCCGAAGTTCATTGCCTCATTAAAACACCGACAAAGAAAAACCCGATGGGATAAAACCTTGGTATAACTCTTCACATGTAGTACTTCACATGTTTTCTCGTACTTTACATGTAGTTCATCACATGCAATACGATCTTCAAAGATCGATAAGTCTAAGTTAATTGCCTCGTTAAAAACCCAAAGGGATAAAACCTGAACTAAAAAAAAAGAGTACAATATTAAGCAAACTTAGAACATAGTTGGACTCGAATATGTTGCCTCATTAAAACCTTGATAAGGAAAACCCAGTGGGATAAAACCTTGACGAAGGGAAAAGAGTACAACGTGACAGATGCAAGTAAAGGTGATCCGTTGCAGAAGATCACTTTGCTCCGTTGAAGTTGACTAGTTGCTTCACAACTCTTAAGGCAGAAAATCCTCGTAAGAAAGACAATAGCCTTAGCTGGGAAATTACATTCCCGGTGTTTGTTGTTGTCTCATTAAAAACCTTGCCAAGTAACAAAACCCTATGGGAAAAAGCAACCTCGGTGAAGGAAAATAGTTCAACACACCATTAGATGCTCCCCCTGATGTCAGACAATTTTCATTAGTCTAATGCAGTCAAAAGGAGTTTATCACACTTTACTTTGGTGACTTGAATGTTTATAAGACAGTGTTGTTGATTCTGGAAGTTACGTTGCTTAACATACTATCACGTTTCATTTCTTTGATTCTGATATTTTCAGTAATATCAACGCGGTCTTTATGTCTTCAACGTTCAACATACTTGATGTTTTTAGTGTTTTGTCGCTAAAAACCTTGTTGAGTAATAAAACCCATTGGGAAAAATTATTCTCAATCGAAGGGAAAAATATTACACCACAACTTCACTTTCGAAGTAAAATATGTCAACATCATATCCTTGGATCCTCCCCCTGATGTCGGCATCTCCCCTGATTACTTTCAAAGTTGTTCCAGATAGTTCCTTTAGTCATGTATTTTTCGAAACTAATATCGGTAATGACTTAGAAAATAGTCTACCATATATCTCCCCCTGATTACTTTCGTTGGAGAAGAGATTCTTGTTTCTTCATAATCAACGACTTTTGGATTGCACTTTCATTAGCATTCCTATTTATGTCTTTGCAGGGATAAAACCAATTTATGTCAATGGTTACTTTTAAGTACATGATTACATTCGCTATACCATTCCAATGACGTTGTGTTGGCGCTGAGCTATATCTAGCTAACAAGTTCACTGAGGATGTAACATTTGGTCGAGTACATTATGCTAAGTACAATAATGCGTCTATTGTACATAGATAAGGGAAATTCATCTCCCGACACATCTTCGTCATCTTCCATTAGGCGAATTGGTCATTTACTTACATTTAAACCTCGACTAACCATGGGAGTGCTAGCAGGATGCATGTCCTTATTAAATTGCCTGACAACTTTAGGCTTATGTAAACCGGTGGAATAATATACCACAAGCTCAATTTTCGATAGAGCTTTCCCCAGATTTCTCATCTCAAATTTGGATTTAGAGTACCTTGTAGGATCTCTTATTACATTAAGAGCACCCATCATGTGTGTAACATCAACATGTGTAGCTACAATTCCAAAACATGAACTTGCTTGTGAATACGCAATGAAAAATACCTTACTTTTCTATCCCTTCCAAATCAATAGCCACTTAGACAGTTATAACACATTCCCATGATTATTTCAACCCGTAAGTGAACGTCCAGTCTAATTGTAAACACACTTTGTGGTCTAAAGTCACTTGATTTGGGTAACAAAAGGCTAACAATTCCTTTTGTAAATATCTTCTATCTCCCTATTCTTTCAGAGATACGTAACAACCACATACATATGCTGCATTTCAAGTCCATTTGAAATTACCAAGTTAACTAAGTAGCGGAACGCTATAACGCTTATTACAAAAGAACAATTCTATGGCTTTATGAGAAACCTCGCGCCACAAGGCGAGTCTTTATACTTTAAGACAACTTTCTTCTCATTATGCTTTGTGACAAATTAATCATGTATGTTTGATAGGCTTTACACTTTGTTGGTTAGCACTATCACACCAAATACCTGTATATTTGTCAAAGAACCAAGTTCTACCTGGATTGTGTAGGCCAAATATGCTCTTTGTTGACATTAAACAATAATAAGCATGGTTCGATCTCATCGTTCTCTTTCCTTGAGAAACTATATATAAACATAATCATTAATATGCTCGCACGATCTTTCCATTGACTCTTTTGTGTTCTCATAATCCTTTAGGATTTCATTGTTCTCTGGAATCATTTTACTTCGGAGCGTCCTCCATCATTGATTCATGGACATAGTCAGAGACAATAAAATGAGATAATTTTATTAATGATACAAATTAGGTTGTGCCTTGCTCATCTACTTCCTTTCTAGGTGAGCATTGATCAAACCTGGTGGTATCTCCATCTTCCTTTATGGAGCCACGGCCTTAACTACACTTCCACCAAGTGTAGTTGCAACACCTTAGTCTATGGTGTACCCCATACTGAAGATTTCTAACCTTGCAGACACATTTGCAGCTGGTATGTGTGATCTTTTCACGTTGCCGATATTAGTGTACTTTCTGAAATCGATTATTCTTTGTAAATTCACATTTACATTTGTGGAGTACAAGAATCATATGAGACACAGTGGGAACACACCACGACAATTGATGTCGTTCCCTTAGAAAATACTTTTTGTTATCTCCCCCAAACGGAGGGAAGACTGTCTCATTAAAAATGACAACCTGCAAATCTAGCGGGAAGAAATCCCCTGCAAAGGTTTAAAGACACGAATAATTGTTGGGAGTAAATATCCAACAAAACTACTTAATCGTTTTCGTGACCCATCATAGTACGATGTGGACTCGCAATGGCACATATATAATGCAACCAAAAATGCGTAAGAATATGAATGTAAGGGTTATATCCAGTTACTAACTGGTACGCAAAAATGGTTGGCTAATTGTGGGTTCTAAAAAGAATAAGTAAATATGCATATAATATTGCACAACCCCAAGCATTTATGGAAAGGTTGTTACGCATAACATATCCTTAGACACCATGTGTAACCTTTGATGGTAGCCTCTGCGAGACCATGGGGTGTAGGATATTCTATAATGATCCTATTAAACATGCAATATCCATCAAGTCCATTTGATGTAAAATATCTAGCATTAACAAGGTTGGTGAGACCTTAAATTGTATAATATGTGCTAGAATTGTTTCAAAAACGCATAATTTATTGTGAACAATAATTAATTAAACACTTCGAATTATCCACCAGAGCCATAAATCACTCGAATGGACCGCATTCTGCATGGATATGTCCACAACTATCACTTTGTTTCTTTTGAAAGAATGAGTTGTTTACCATTTGCATCTTATGATGGTCTCAATCCTGTTAACTAAAGAAAGACTTTGTAAAATGAGTGACATGCTTTATTACTTTAAAAGCATAATGAGAGGGGAGGTATTATTTGTAGTACTTTAGAAATCATTGATTGTGACAGATGCCATCACTTTGCATTCTTCCAATCTTTGTAATTCTTATTTTCTTGTTCACTCAAATTTAGGGATTTTCATTTGAGTTCTTTCAAAATAGAGCATCATGTCACAACCAAAGTGTCTTTATGGTTATGTCAAAACTTGAATGAATCAATCCTAACATTACACTTTCGGTGACGATATATATCCAATTATCCAAGTATTAGTGATTTACAGTTCACTAGATTAATTAGCTCATTATTTTCTCTAAAATGTGATTCCTTTCACATTTATTAGAGGCAATTCATAGATGCATTCCCATTCTCACGATGAATTTTCGTACGATAACCGTTTGGATAGATTTCGTAGGAACTTGACAAAGTGTAATTAGCTCTTAGTTCTTATAGAGCTCATATCACTTTTAATCTTTATACCAATTAGGCAACAAAGATTGAACATTTCTTCGCTTGGCTATTACCTGTAATGATCCAATCATCGCATGATATTATATAAGGAAACAATTCAACAAGCAGTTTAATATATTTCCTTAAGAGCTTCGTGTAATAAGTGGTGTGGCCTTATTACATAACCAAATAAAATTTATATAATTTACTTCATATTGTTACAGTTCATGAAGATGATATCGTTTTCATCATAATGTACGAATGATCCTTTTTAACTCAAGTACTTTTGAGTATATCTCAAGTTCTTTAGAGCATTTCAGTCTCATGGAAATGATATACTTTTCATTCCATAAGTACATACAATGAATTTAATTCCTCGCAATTAGCTTTTAATTAAACTACCGTACAATCAATAGTCCAGGATCAAATCATACAAAATTCAGTTGAATAAAGATAATTAATA
The DNA here is from genome assembly GCA_023529315.1 of Papaver bracteatum. Taxonomy (NCBI): domain Eukaryota; kingdom Viridiplantae; phylum Streptophyta; class Magnoliopsida; order Ranunculales; family Papaveraceae; genus Papaver; species Papaver bracteatum. The sequence continues at coordinate 1,047,163 of JAJJWX010001826.1, read as the reverse complement.
AACCTATCAAAAGGTAAGTGTATTAACTGGACAAGTTTCTTATTTCCACTGAAGTTGACAAGTGGGGGTATGAACTTCTTTTAATATATAGTGAGTTTGTTGTCCTTTAAACTCTCTATATATCTTGTAGGTGGCTGCTACTATATGATACATGCAATCCATCACTTGTACCATACTCAATAAATGTTTATACCAAGTGTCCAACTCTCAGCTTAGTAAATACATTTCATGATGGAAGTATAGCCCTTGTAGACACAATTTACTTCTGTATCAGAGGCTCTTTAATGACACTCAAGTACTTCTGAGTCCAAAAGGTCAAATTTTAATCGAATTGGTTTAATCAAAACCTGGTCAACGGATTGGTCAAAGCCCTTCCATTGCTTTGATTAGGTCATGGTTAACAAAAGTTTACGTATATAGTCTATTATATATGAAGTACTCAAGCCCATTGATAATAAACTTAAAAATATTGTTAACCCTAAAATTGGAAATTTCATCATCCAACTCTAGTGATCGAAAACCAATTGTAGACATGTCCGATATTCATCGTAGTGTTTCGACAAACATAATAAAATTTCAAAGACATCCAATAGCTAGATAAAAAGATATTCATGACACCGTATGACTGTTCTGGTTAACATTTATGTGGACATAGATGGAAATATCACGTACTTTAGAGTACTTACCATGGTTGGATATTTATGAAATATTTAGAGTATCTCAATGACGATAATATATACCATATATAAAAAATATAGCTTAATCCAACGGTTACAACTCTAAAAAACTTAGGTTTTTCAATGCTGTTATAATTAGGGTTTTCTAAACAAAGACAGTTCCACTAAAATCAGAATTTGGAGATTGCATCATATTCCGATTTGATTGAAATTTTAACAGACTAAATAATACCTAATTGGGTTGAACATACTAAAATTTCATATGTTTGATAATCATACATTCGTGGAACCCTAATATATACTACCAGAACGAAATTTCTTTGTTCAAAAGAAATTCATGGTAACGCATCCATGATGATAAACAAATAGCATCCATGATGATAAACAAATAGGATCAGAACCACACTAATCTTCAAGAAATATCCATGACTAATCTTGAACAAAGAAAAAAATAAATTGCACTAGTTGGTAGAGTCGTGCTTGATAACGTGTTGCAGTGGAAAATATGGAGAAAGTAAAGAGGCAAGAGAGGTGTCTATTGATCAGGATAATAGGGTTACATGGATACAATTTTCTTTATATACATGTAAAGGTAAACTCTAGGTAACTAGATGGACCGCACATCCATGGGCCGTAGGCCCTGTAACATTCTCTAAATTTTTAATTTTAATTTTAATTGATTTTTAATTTTTTAATTGTTTTTTCTTCCCTTGTTTCTTTTCTCTATCGCAAGGAGATATAAAATAAAACGTATTTCTCACAAACTCAAGTCTTATTTTCTTTGTGTGATCGATAGATTATGTATAAAAAAAAAAACTAGGATTTTACGACAATTATGGAATGAAGCAAATTATCAGCCGAACTTCTCATTTTTCATCATTTTGAAGGTGTTGATCATTCGGCTGACAACTAAACACGAAAATATAACCCGAACTTCACTTTATGAAAAACAATACTAAGTTCGCTTATCCTATTTTTTTCTCGAATCTTCCAAACCTAAGTTCGACAGTGACAAAGCTAATTTCAGTCTCTGATAACTTATCAACTGAATCTAGGTATGTTTTCGTAAATCCTGGGATTGGATGAAAAGTTGTCAACCGAACCTTTGAATATTCTTTATATACGAAGAACACCCAACGTTCGACTGACAAGTTATTAGCCGAACCTAGGTATGTTTTAAATTTTTTTGGGTTCTTCTTGTAACTTGTCAGCCGAACTTAGGTTTTGTAAATATAAAAAAACATAAAACAAATAAATATAAAAAATAAATGATAAGGTCAGTTTTGTCATTATGAAAAATTAGTGGATAAGGAGCTATGTAGTAATACTATTTCATGACCCTTTTTTTACTATTCATTACGCTAAATTTTTGGGTATTGCCCTAAATCACGGTTAAAAAAACGAACAAGATGTTTGCCAATCCAACAAAAACAACAAACTAACACATCCCATGCACAGCGACCCGACTCAGCCTAATATGTAAATAAAAACTTTCCATGATGCAACTCGAACCGAACTCTCCCCTGTCAAATTCAACCTGGTCCGGACAAAAGAACCCTAGCCGTCATCCTTCACTAGCATGTAGTCGAACCACCATCTTTCTCCTGCACCTATGGGAAATAAAACACCAAAATCATCCCATCACTACCAATACCACAATCATCCCAAATCCAACACAAAAAAAAACATATCTACTAGCATCAAGATCAATCACCACCACCACTGGAAGAAACACCATTGGCCATGATAAAAAATCAAAAGAAAACAACGACTCTGAATGCAACACCCGCCATCATACTTAAACCCACAAAAAAGAAACATGATAAAACGAAACAAACCATATAAATAATCTTATAAACTTAAGAACATAGATCAGTGATGGAGTCGATTATCCATGAAAAAAATGACAAACTACACGAGATTTTTTTTTTTTTTTTTGAGATCGTTACAATATTTTTCATAATGTACGTGATCGTCATACTCGATTTGGTCATAAAATGAACCAAATCGAGCAAGAAAATGATGAACACAAAAAAGGTTTTACAGTAGGTGAAGGAGGAAAGAGAGAGATTTTTATTAAAAGTGTTAGGGAAATACTTATGGAACTTACCAAATGAATATCCCCTTAAACAGTTTACTATTCAATTGGGAAGGAGTGATGGTAATAGCTTAATTTGGAAAGGAATCCAGTTTTTTTTTTGTTTGTTTCTTTTTAACTTAAGGCATCCTTTTTGTTGCTTTCTGGTTTCTTAGTTACTTTGTAACTTTGCTGTAACTGTTTCATGGCAGCCTCTTCCTTGTGGTAACCATGCTTTCTCTTTAATATATCCTGCCCTTTATGAGTAATAAAAAAACTTACAAAATAAAAGTTTTTATTCAGCCAGGCGGATAGGCAAAGTGGAATTTGCACTATGGTAAAAGTGTTTGACGGCTTATCAAGAAGCGCGCGGTCTAGGAAGAGCCGCTGGCAGTTTTGGGAAGTCCGCACGGATTAAAATAAACCGCTGGCCCATGATTGTAAACCTCAGCCGGTCGTAGTAAATCCGCCAACGAATTCTTTACTACAGTAAAAAATGACTATTTTTTTACTACTATATAAATTACCCCCACTTTCAAATACTCCACTCACACCAAAATTCACTTCTCTTGAATTTTCAGTGCTAAATCTTTTCTGATTTCTTTTCTAGTGTTTTAAATTTCTTAAGAGATATACCTCAAAAACCTATTACACTTTTTTTGTGATGCGAAACTTGAATTTGTTGTTTCTAAGATATGTATTAGTTTTAAAAAGATTGAAAATAGTAAAAGGAAAATGCAAGTTTTGAAGTTAATCCAATAAAATAGTCTGCTAAAAGGCGAAGAAAACCTCCAGTTTTGAAAGTGTTAGAGCATTGCTTGGTCGAACTCGCATGCGTTGCTATTTCAAGCATGTTTGTCAAAATTAGTGATCAAAACTATACGTATTGATTTCTAGTTTACTTATGACTAAGTCTCTGTCTAGGATAGTTAAGTATAGTTTGAGCTCCAGACTCCATGGCGATTATCTTATGAAGACGAAGAACTACTCAAGGAATCGGTGGAACTTCATTCGACCAAAAAGGTATGTGGAGACTTGAACTTATCTAGCACTCAAAAGTCTATCTATATCCTACTCTTGAGACAACAATCGTATAAGTATGATATTTTTCATACATACACATTTTCTATTTCGAACCGAGTTTACTCGCCTATCTTTTTTCTCAAAATTTGTGTTGGTAAGCTTTCGCTTTAACCACCTTTATCCGTGACGAAAGTCATGATGAAATTTCAATCTTGAAAATAGCTTTGATGACGATAGTCGATTCTTTATGTCTAACAACTATTATAACATTATAGAAGAATGTTTTAATGATTGAAACGTAGAGTTGAGATTACGTAACCACCTATGGATATAAGTATATATAGTGTGTTCGCACATTAATGTATAAATCCATGTACCGGAAACCAAGTGCATGCATATGTGTGCATGCGATATTGGTGAAGGAGACATGTTGGGTACGCGTACCCGTACTGGCAGAAGTTCACGTCCGTGAATTTCTGCTGAGTTTGGAGTTTACGAACTTACAAACCAGACACCTTAGGTACGCGTACCCACAGAAGTTTTCATCCGAAAATTTCTACTGAGTTTTCAAACCCAATTTAGGTAAATCTAGAGTACACATACCCGCATACCTAAGCTGGTTATATCTCAAATCGGTTATCTCATGAACTTAAACAATAAATCAATAAGGAATGCAATCTTTGCAAACCGTGGCTATATTGTTCATGAATTGATTCAAGTGAATCAAACCGATTTTGTTTCAATCGTGTATATGCATAAATATCTAAGCAATTGAACAACTCTTGAACTAGTTCTTATGAGTCATTTGAACTAGTTATGAAGAAGATGAATATGGTTGATATGAAAGTGCTCATATGGCTAACCATTGGTTAACTATTCGTGAGCCAACCAAATGTACACCTTTAGGTACGGTTACTCAAACCTAAATGAAATACATTTCATTTGTGTGTGTGACAAGCTAAGTTTCCATCTAACGGTTGAAAGATATTAGCTTGGATAAATCAGGTTTTTCATCTAACGGTGAATATTGAATGCTTTGTTACCAAGGTAACTTAGATTGCAAACCCTGATTTGAAAACTATATAAAGGAGATGTCTAGCAACTGGAAAAACTAATCCCCACACCTCCTGTGTGATACTAGTTTCTAGAGTCGATTCTCCTTTAACCGTAGGTTTCTTCTCGAGACCCTATCGGTTAGCGACTTGAAGACTTCATTGGGATTGTGAAGCCAGAAAAAACTACTTCTCTTGTAGTTGAGCGATATGATCTTGCTATTTTCTATCGTACGAGTTCAATTAAATAATTGGCTTGAGATTATTTCTCCAATAAGGAAAGATAAAAAAAAAAAATCACAAACATCTTCGTCTCATCATTTGTGATTCCGCAATATCTAGTTTCGCTACCATATGATTTAGATTATTGTGAGGTGATCAATAATTCTAGGCTGTTCTTTGGGAATATAAGTCCGGGTTATTAATTGGTACATGTTCACCTTGATTTTATCAAAATATGGAACGAAACTCATATGTTTATATATGGGAGACATATATCTATTATCGTAGACTTTTCTGTTTGATACAAATTTGTTTATTCAAGTGTTCGACTTTGGATCGTAACAACTCTTGGTTGTGGGTGAGATCAGCTAAGGTAATAAAGTGCATAGTATCCTGCTAGGATCAGAGACGTAAGGAGCATAATTGTACCTTGATTCAGTGTGATATTGATTTGGGTTCGACTACAGTCCAGACCGAAGTTAGTTTGTAGTATGCTAGTGTCTGTAGCGGTTTAATACAGTGTGGTGTTCAATCTGGACTAGGTCCCGGGGTTTTTCTGCATTTGCGGTTTCCTCGTTAACAAAATTTCGGGTGTCTGTGTTATTTCTATTCCGCATTATATTTTGTTATATAATTGAAATAATACAGGTTGTGCGTTTGTACCGATCAATAGTGAAATCCAACCTTTGGTTGTTGATTAGAAATTGATTGATCCTTGGATATTGGTTTTTGATATCATCCAAGTTTATATCTCTTGTATTTGATAAAGACGCAGATTTCTTTTTGCTTGAGTATATATCAAATCGAGATATAAAGATATTAACTCCTTGATATACTTTTTATTAAGATTGAGTCTGACTGTCTAGTTGATTCTCTTAAAAGTATATTAGAGTTACTCCATACAGATTTCTAATCAAAATATTGGGTGAGGTTGTTTTACCCCCGCATTATCATTGGTATCCGAGCAGGCAAACACGTTTAATACCTCAAAAGTCTATGTTTATAGCGATCTGACTCTATGGACAGAAGTACTATCTCTGATAAACGCATCACTAGAAATAAAGACTATGTTTCTAATAGGTATATTAAAGAAAAAGATCCATTAATCTTTGTTATTGACGAACCTAGTGTTCAAATGAAACAGTTTAACACTGACATGTGTTATCCTGATGAATCTGACTATGTTGTTCAAGAGGAAACAACTAGCGAGAGTAAACTAATTCTAAATCTTGTTAGAATTCAAGATGAAATATTCAAACAGTTGAAAAAACATGTCAATATCCTTCTTGGTGTAGTGAAAGACTGTGGCTCCAGTGAAAAGGATTCTTATAAGGAAAATCCTGAAGTTCGATCAACTCGTATCTTACTTAAGGAAAAACTTAAAAAGGATGCCTTAGATGTTGAAAATCTCCTGAGTAAACTCTCCATTCAAGGATGTTCAGAAAATTGTGCTATACCATCATATACTTCTATTCAATCTGAAAGAGCGCCAGTTTCAGAAGTAATCTCAGATTCTCTTCCCACCCAAACCAATGTGAAGGGGATTCACACATCAATTGGAAGAAAGAAATCTCCAGACGATAATGTTAAGTCTGAAACCTCTAATCACTCTCGTGATCAGAAAGTGTGCTTGTTTTGTGAATCTAAAGGGCATATAGTGCAAAAGAGGAAACCCAAGTTGAAAAAAAAATCTTTGGTTCAACTTCAACACGATTTGATTCTTAAAGGTGTTACTGACATTTGTATGTCTAAAACAATTGGTTTTAGTATGCATCCTGTGTTTCTTACTAGGAAGGTCGGTTCAATGAGTTCCTCAAATGCACAAAAGCATAATAGACATGTTGACAATCATAGTACAAGAAGAACTCATGTTCTCTCTCTTGTTAAAAATGGAGATAATGATGTGAATCATGTATCAAGTGAAGAATGCAGATATGAGCAGATGGATGACAACCTAAAATTGATTATTGAGGGATACATGGAAATCATCAACAAACTGTGTAGTTCATCCAGACAACATTCTTAAGGTAAAAATCCTTACTATGCGTCGTATTATGATGATAGTAAATTTTATGATGACTTTTCACATCATGCCAGTCTTCCTCCAAGGTACATAAGGAAGAAGTTTAACCAAAAAAAATATTCATTTGATGAGCTAAAAGCTCATACTTGTGTTACTTAATCACAAGGTTAAAATCTCTCACACAAATATCCTGGTTGAGAGATATGTTCAGCTATACTTGTTAGAATGGTATTTTCAGATTCTCAAGCTATTTTCTTATCGTCTTTAGCCTGAGTATCCTTGTAAAAATACTTTTTATGTCATTTATTATTATTATTATTGTTTGGTTAAACAAGGTGCTACCCATGTACTCTAAAAGTGCTTCTCTTACGAGACATAGATTTTTGGAGTCATTCTGATTGCCTCTTTTTGCAAGATCTTTTTAGCAAGGTCGTGTGCGTACGACTCTTGTTCTTTTTTTGGGTACCCTTGTGACCGGCATAAGTCAATTAAGGAAACCCTAAAATTCCTTCCCTGAGAAACCTTTTAAGTACCCAACCTATTGAGTTACGTACGCATACTCTGGGATATTTTTGGGTAATCAAGAATGTCATCTTCTTCATCTCGCAATGGTGATTTTGCAAAAGGATTTCTTGAGATAGGTTTTGGTTCTGAATCAAAAGGGAAGAAGAAAATAACACTTGTAGAAGATGTTGCACCTAATTCCTCATGCTACTATGCTTACTCACACCAAGATGTTGAGAATGAGGATATGATTTTTGCTAAAGTGGTTCATCTTTCTTATATATTTTGAGGAAGCAAAGATGCAACTTGCTGATACTTTGAAGGATCTTGATGTGGTTAGAACTGAGTTGAAAAAGGTTACTTCTGACCTTGGTCTCATGAAGTCACATATTAAAGAACTTCTCAACGAGGATATCTTCTCCGAAGACGCAGTTGATAATATGAATCACAATCTTAAGAGTCTCGAAACCAGTGAAGCTGCCGAACATGAACTTTAGATCGTGATCGGTTTCTAGTAGATTTGTTATTTTTTCGTCTAGAAAGTCTTCTTATGAGAATTTTATTCTTGTATTTTAGGAAGAATAACTAGAGTTTGGAATAGCCATTATTGTGATTACACATAGCTATGTCCAATATTTTCATCTTTGTTTTTTAGATTTATTTATTTAAACTCTAGAATTGTTTGAAAGATGATTTTTGCAGTATTAATCTTTATGGTTTATATATTGCAATATGTTATGGGATATGTGTGTTTGCGTCCGTGAACTATTATTGTCCCATACTATGTCAAAAGTTATCTCTTTTATATGTCGATATGCAAGTATTGATACAAGATCGATGAACTTTTGACAAACAAAAGTTAAGTCTATTATGTCAATTCATTGATGGAAGATATGTTAAAATATTTTGTTTACAAGGATTATGTCTATTGTATATCATTGTGCAAATAGTGATGAAAAATAGAATGAATCCTTGTCTATGCCGCAGTATTGATCTTTCCCCGATCCATATTTTATGTGTACTGCAATGCACTATTAGTTTTTCTTGTGTTGAGCATAAAACGATTGAGTTAATCATTATTTTATGGTTAACATAGTCATAACTCCGTAAGTTATCTTATGTTTAGCATGTTCAATTAAATTGACCACATTTGTGTTTAATTTGATTGTGTATTCCGATTAAATTAATCATGAGTTCTCTTGTGGTTAGTTTAATTGAGAATTTTTGGATACAAAATCATTTTTGTGGTTTTGATGTCCAATAAAATCGTTCTTTTCTCGTAAAAGTTAGGTCGCTCTTGTTGTTCTCTCGGGAATACCATCAAATGGGGGATAGTTCTTTTGAACTTGCGCTTAATTTCCATATCTTTGTGGGGAGTGCGGCTGTGGAATTTTTAGGGGTTATCTTGTATCTTTATAAACTCCTTGATGAATGCATTTAGCTTCGGCTTTATGATTGCATCTAAACAAAGTTGATATGTCCTTTTCTTTGGTCTTGAAGCGTCTCCGTGAAAATTTCATTAGGATCCCGTTTTCATACCTTTGCCAATTTTATTGACAAAAATGGGGAGAATTAATATGTAGTTCACACTTCAAATACATATGGTTTTCGAATCATTATGTAAGGGAGAGTGGTTTTCGTGTTGAGACGAAAGTATTGACTAAGGGGGATTGATATATATCACCATAGTATTGTTCTCGAAGTTGTGATATAAGAACTTTGATGATGTGTAATAATACTATGACACTGTATAACAATGATCAAGAGCTTTTGTTTTCTCATTGTTATGGCTACGAGACTTCAACAACTATGATGCTGAACTGAACATCTATGGAATCATGGGAGTACTTGGAAAATACGATGTTTTCGAGTAATGTTGAAGCACCAAAGAGATCAAGCATGTGGACGAGAAGCTACAAAGTTTTATTTATTTTGTAATCTATATGTATTGATAGCTTTGTCACTAAAATTGACAAAGGGGGAGATTGTTAGAGCATTGCTCGATCGAACTCGCATGCGTTGCTATCTCAAGAATGTTTGTCAATATTAGTGATCAAAACTATACGTCTTGATTTCTAGTTTACTTATGACTAAGTCTCGGTCTAGGATAGTTAAGTATAGTTGAGCTCTAGACTCCATGAAGATTATCTTATGAAGACGAAGAACTACTCAAGGAACCAGTGGGACTTCATCCGACCAAAAATTTATGGGGATACTTGAACTTATCTAGCACTCAAAAGTCTATCTATCTCCTACTCTTAGGACAACAGTCGTATAAGTATGATAGTTTTCATACATACACATTTTCTATTTCGAGCCGAGTTTACTCGCCTATCTTTTTCTCTCGAAATATGTGCTGGTAATCTGTCGCTTTAACCACCTTTCATCTTTATCGTGACGAAAATCATGATGACTTTTCAATCTTGAAAATAACTTTGATGACGATAGTCGATTCTTTATGTCTAACGACTATTATAACATTATAGTAGAATGTTTCAATGATTGAAATGTAGAGTTGAGATTACGTAACCACCTATGGATATAAGCATATATAGTGTGTTCGCACATTAGTGCATAAATCCATGTATCGAAAACCAAGTGCGTGCATGCGGTATTGGTGAATGAGACAGGTTGGTTATGCGTACCCGTACGCGTACTGGCGGAAGTTCACATCCGTGAATTTCTGCTGAGTTTGGAGTTTACGAACTTACAAACCAGTCACCTTAGGTACGCATACCCACATAAGTTTTCATCCGAAAATTTCTGCTTGGTTTTCAAACCCAATTCTGGCAAAGCTAGAGTACACGTACCCGTACGCGTACCTAAGCTGGTTATATCTAAAATCGGTTATCTCATGAACTTAAACAATAAATCAATAAGAAATGCAATCTTTGCAAACCGTGGCTATATTGTTCATGAATTGTTTCAAGTGAATCAAACTGATTTTGTTTCAATTGTGTCTATGTATAAAGATCTAAGCAATTGAACAACTCTTGAACTAGTTATGAGTCATTTGAACTAGTTATGAAGAAGATGAATATGGTTGATATGAAAGTGATCATATGGCTAACCATTGGTTAACTATTCATGAACCAACCAAATGTAAACGTTTAGGTACGGTTACTCAAACCTAAATGAAATATATTTATTTTGTGTGTGTGACAAGCTAAGTTTCGATCTAACGGTTGAAATATATTAGCTTGGATAAATCAGGTTTTTCATCTAAAGGTGATTATTGAATGCTTTGTTACCAAGGTAACTTAGATTGCAAACCCTGATTTGAAAACTATATAAAGGAGACGTCTAGAAACTGGAAAAACTAATCCCCACACCTCCTGTGTGATACAAGTTGGTTTTGCTAGAGTCGATTCTCCTTTAACCGTAGGTTTCTTCTCGAGACCCTGTCGGTTAGTGACTTGAAGACTTCATTGGGATTGTGAAGCCAAACGAAACTACTTCTCTTGTAGTTGAGCGATCTGATCTTGCCATTTTCTATTTTATGAGTTCAATTGAATAATTGGCTTGAGATTATATATCCGATAGGAAAAGATAAAAAGAAATCACAAACATCTTCGTCTCATAGTTTGTGATTCCGCAATATCTAGTTTCGCTACCGTAAAGACCCTGAAGCTCGTCAACGCTATTAGACCGGTCAAGTGACGAATTAGCCGATAATAACTCGATTAGTTTAACACGAACGTTAATGAATAGAAATTAATCTAACAATGATTTAGATACAAAACTAGTATCGTTAGATAGGTCTCGAAAAGTTACGCGGAATGGACTACTCGAACGTGTCATTCGGATACAGGATGAAGATAATTTATCAATTTGTTTGCGGAGGGTAAAATAGTAATTTTGTATTTTACCCTTGTGACTGCACGTGTCGAAGCAAGTGGGTGTCTCATCAGTTTTGGTCGGCCTTATCCCAATCGAGAAGACTAACAACATGTTTGTTTTTACAACTACTTGTATAGTGTGTCTAAGGTAGAGGTTTATGACCGACTACCTACAAGAGCCTCTATGTATGGCCTCTTAAAATTATGTTTGTTTTTTTTGAATACCTTCAAAACCAGTTTGTGACTATCTTTAGGTTTATGTCCTTAATGTCCTCTCCTACCAGTTTATTTTACCTTTACCTTTATCAGAACCAATGGTCACCACCATATCACCTGCCAAATAATTCATCTCTAGTAAACTACTATCATCCCGTCCTAATTCCATGTAATAAATATACATCCCTGTGAGGATTAATTGGTGATTGTTGTTATTAAAATTAAATTAGGGATTTTGTAAATCAAAGATTGGTAGATTGGTGTAGGGTTTTGTGCTTGGGAATCTGAGGAGTTGTTTTGGTCCAACCTTGTGATTAACGTTTGTTTGTAGTAGTAGTGGTGGTTGTGGAAGGAGTAGTCACGACGGCAGTGGTGGTGTGGTGGTTTTGGTGTTACCAGAGGCAATCATGACGGTGGGGGAAGTGGAGTGGTGGTTTTGGAAGTAGTCATGGCGGCAGTAGCGACGATGTGGTGGTCTTGTTGTTACTGGCAGTAGTCATGGCGGCGGCGGCGGCGACGGTGTGGTGACTTTTGGTTTTGTAACTGAGGATTTGAGAAGAAAGCTCGGATAACCCGAGGGTAATTTTGACATTGAACATTATATAATGGTTGAGTTCCAAGATAGCACCTTGTAGGTGCTATTTCATTTCCTCTATTAATATAGAGATTAGCCTCTATCTTTATAGTGGTAGTGGAAAAAATAAACACCCAAAAAAATGGGACCCACCACAGTGGTTTGCCACTGTATAGAGGAAAAAACAAACATGGTGTAACTCGTTATTCTCTCTTCTTCTTCTTCATTATTCTTCTTATTTTTTATTCTCTTCTCTACTCTTTGTTGTTCTTCAATCGAGCGTTGGTTTGAGAAACAAATCGATGATTAGGAGGTCGTAGATAGAGCATATGGGTTGTAGTGATTGTTGTTGATGGTGTTGAAGTTAGTTTAAGCTTGTGAGAAGAATATATTGATGTTATTGTAATTGATTTAGGGTTTTCTAGAGAGGATTGAATTTGTGAGAAATTGATGATGAAATTGAGCATTAGATGGTGGGTTTTCATTGTTGTTGTCAAAGAAGAGAAATTAGAGTTCGATTCTCAAATCGTAGTGATGAATTACGTCTCAGTGAATTAGGGTTTATAAGAAGAATTCAAAGATGAATTAGAAGATAAAATCGATATCTTAGGGAGAAGATTAGAGATGGGTTTTGTGTTCTGAGAACAAAGATGAAGAATTAGGTATTCAATTTGGTGTTTCGTTACAGAGAATAAGTTTAATTAAGAGTTATTTTAGGGTTTCAAATAAATTTGGATTTAGGGTTCATGGATTGAACTATAGTTGGAGAAGAGGAGATTGAAGTCGACTGTTGAGGTAATTTCTTCTTTATGAATTGTATTGGATTGAATTTCATCTATTTTTAGTTATGGAACTTGGATGATTGATGTATATATTTTGAATTGAAGTTTGTATGGATTAATTTTCTTTTGGATGGTTGATAGTGGTGTTGGAAACTGGAAGATGATTGTGTTGTTGAACTGAAGTTAAGTGTGCTAAGATGGGAGATGTTATGGTTGAGTGAATGAGTAAAGGTTGAACTGGTACTGTCGATGGAGTGTTGTTTGAGTTGGGTTATGTGTTTCAGTAGTGTATGTTGGTGGTTTAGATGAGTTGAGGTGCAAGTTGAGATGATGTTAAGTCATGAGGTGTTCCGGCAGGTGGCTGCATTTGAATATGTGGGTGTTTGTTATTGATTATAGCTGAGTTTTTCTCAGAATTGCAGAGGAGTTATATGAATCGGTTAGGTATTGTATGTAGTAGATAAAAGTAATGAAGGATAATTGCAGGTTGGCTGAAGTTTTATCATTTTAATTAGAAATTGAAGAAACATATGGATTGAAATTATATGGAGAAGGGTTAGCTATTATTGGTGTTGATTCAAGACTCAAGGGAAAATGTTGAGTTGAACAGTGATTGAAGTAAGGAGTTAGAGGTGAGCTGGTGGAGGTTTATGAACTAAGGGAATTGGTGGAGAATATTGTATGGATGATCTGTGCAGAGAGACAGAAATACCTTGTGGAGCATACACTGTGTTGGTAGTGGTTGTGTAAGTTACAGTATATGGAAAAGTATCGTTGATGGTTTGTGGTTTTAGTTGGAGTTGTATTTACAGAACATAAGGGGAAGTTGTTATGGTTGTGTATATATTTGGTTTGCGGAAGTTCAGAGAGGTGGTGATGTTGTTTTGAATGCAGCTAGAATTGGAGATGGTGACAGTTAGATATATTTTTAGGTTGTTGAAGTTTGGTTGTAGATGTGGCATTGCACTTAGTAGTTGTATCAAGATTGTAGGTTGGCTCAGGTGGTTGGTATTTAGGGGATTGGTAGTGGTTGCTTATAGGAAAGATGTATATTGGGTTAAAACAAAAGACAATTGTTGAGAGTCTGTGTTTAGAATTGGAACTGAAGTTAGGTTTAGTATGTATAGGATTATGGGGTTGTTAAGGGTATTGTGGGTACAGGTTGTAGACATAATGTTGTTGTTGTTATTTTTTGTGGATTATTATTATAGCTAGCTGAATGTTGAAGGAGTGTTGCTTAGAGCTGCATTTTGTAGGTAAACTAAATTATCAGTTGTAATTTATTATGAAGTTTGTTTAGGAATGAATGAACTGATGTAATGTATAGATTGAAGTTGAAATTGAATTAGAGTTATAAAGATAGAGTTGCAGCTGTGCGAGAAGAATACTTGACCTGTATGACTGAACTTGCTCAGTCTGATTAAGATTTGTTTAGCTGACTCAGTTAATCTGACTGAATTGAATCGTGTTGACTCAGTGGACCAATTTAGTGTATAATTCCCTTGACTATACCTTGGACTTTGACCAGACTAGACCATAGACTTGACTTGACATTGATTGTTGACTTACGTTGATTGTTAGTTGACCTGTGACCGTTAGTGACCGTTAACTGATTCAGTTTGACCAGGCCTTGGATTAATGGGCTGGTTTAGTAGACTTGGGATTAGAACCATTAGATAGACTTGTATGATTCCTGTATGGGCCATTTTGGCTAGATTCTTAGAGTTCTTGTGTGATTAACAGTTAGTCTATATTAACAACGATCGAATCAAAGGATGAACCAGTGGATCGTGGATCTTGAGGTAGGCGTGGCTTGTCATCAAAAGAGGTGGGAATTTACATTTAGCTCTTTTGTAATTATTGTTGTTTTCTTTTACAAGAGTTTATGTTTAACAAATTCATGCATTGCCTGATTGTGTATTCCATGCATTGTTTTATTTAAAATTCCGAAAGTACTGTTGATTCCTTTAATCTTTCCATAGTTTGGAAAGGAACTGTAATGCTTTGTTTGTCTCTATGAATTGTTTGGGAAATAAGAATTTCCATTTGAATGCTTGGAAAATAAGATTTTCCATCTGTGGTATATAGGATACTGCTCCTTCATTTATACCTATTTACTTTTATTGCAATAACTAGGTGCGGGATGAGATACCATATAGCTATCTAGGTGCGGGACGAGTCACCGTAATAGTAAATTGTTTGGAAGGAGTTAGATCCGTATACATGATTTTTTAACTATGTGTTTATGGGTAAAAATCGTTTCTGCCGATTTTGGTAAATTCGGTAGGTGAGTGAGAAACTGGTTTAAACCCAAAACAAATGTACTACACGTGAGCACTTTCTAGATTCGAGAGATCAATCTGTACAAGTCCGGCCTAAACCAAGAAATGGCCGTTCCAGACTTGCTTCGGTCACAAAGTGGAGGAGAAGGGTTGATTTGGGGAGGGAAGTGAAGAAAGGTGTTGAGACCAGAATAGTTCTGGAAAGGTATTGTCTCGACTTGTATCAGAAAAGTGGAAGCTTAGGAAGCTTGCAAGAGATGAAAACCTTTTTGGGAGAGCTTTCCAAGTTGCCTTTCTGGGAGTGTTGAATTTTTCTCCTGACCGAGACTTGTTGTCTGGTGGAAATAGGTAAGACCTATTTATACAAGTTGAGATTGAAACGTACCCTGGTCTCATTAAGGAAGAGAGAAAAGGTTAAAATAATGGGAGGAGGTGGTAACCGCATGGTGTTTATGGGTGAAAACGTTTTCACCATTATTTCCTCATTTATTTGACCGCTTTATTCCTATTCACGCTTTCTTAATGCGAGCGTAGTGTACGCTGCACGCTCTGACCGCCAAACCAAGACCCTATAAAGCATCCCCCAGTTTGTGTTGATGTCTCGAGTGTTGGTCGCACCTTGAGTGCAAGTGGCAATGCCAGGCTGCAAGTGGCACGTGTGGCATGTGCCAATGGCATATGCGGAATGCCTTGGTTGCAGGTTGCACCTTGAGTGCAAGTGGCAATGCCAGGCTGCAAGTGGCGCGTGTGGCATGTGCGGAATGCCTTGGTTGCAGGTTGCACCTTGAGTGCAAGATAGGATACAAGCGATCATGTTGGCATGTTCCAATGGCACGCACGGACAATTTGGCCCTAGGTTGCGAGGTTTGAAAGCTAGGCTACCAGCGATCATGTTGGCATGTGCCAATGGCACGCACGGCCAAGTTGGCCCTAGGTTGTGATGTTTGAAATCTAGGATACCAGCGATCATGTTGGCATGTGCCAATGGCATGCGTGGCCAATCTGCCCTAGGTTGCACGGTTTGCAAGTTAGGCTACCAGCGATTATGTTGGCATGTGCCAATGGCATGTATGGCCAATTTTCCCTGGGTTGCACGGTTTGGAAGCATAGGCTACCATAGAGCATGTTGGCATGTGCCAATGGCATGCGTGGCCAATTTGCCCTAGGTTGCACGGTTTGCAAGCTAGGATACCAGCGCCACTTTTGGTATGTGCCAATGGCATGTGTGGTGCCGCTGGTAGCAGGTGGTCTTGGAAGGGAAGCGCTTGCGGTTTAGGGTTTGACACGCCTAAACCCTAATTAGCGTCCTTTAGTAGAATTGTCGTAGAATCATCGTACGGACTCGGAGTTTGACGGTTCGCCCGTCCATCTGACTGGAATAGAATTTCCTATACCCATTCGAGGGAAAATTTAGTTTTCGAGGCCGTTTAGGATGTGAAAACGGCTCGTTAGTGAAAATCAGGAAGGATTCAGGTAGTATGGCAGGTTTGCAAGAGTTTCTTGGCATGTGGCAGCTTGGCCCTTGGTTGCACGGCTTGGCAAGTTGGGAAGCGCCTCTTTTGGCATGTGCCAATGGCATGTGGAAGCTTGACCCTTGGTTGCACGGTTTGGACAGTTGGGAAGCGCCACTTTTGGCATGACGCGGCTATCTTGGCTAGGTGCGTGACCAAGCTAGGGTTTTGGGCCAAAGGCCATGAGGAGACCTTAGACGGCTAGGATATGCTCATGGGATTGAAGGGAAACCGTTGATTGTTTCACTCCTTCACTTTGGTAGCCTCAAGGGGAAGCCCAGTATGGTGGCGCGACTAGGGCCAAGGTAAGGGTGTTTTGCTTGGCGTGGTGTGACTAGAATAGCTAGGGCCAAGGCAGAATGCGTTTTCCATGGCGCGTCTAGCTTGGGCTAGGTGTGGCTGGCATGATTTTCCATTGGCACGGAGGTGCGGCTAGCATGGTTGGCAAGTTTTGGCGCGGTTGGTGTGGCTTGCATGATTTGCTATTGGCACAAAGGTGCGGCTAGCATGGTTGGCATGCTTTGGCGCGTTTGGTGTGGCTGACATGATTTGCCATTAGAACAGAGGTGCGGCTAGCATGGTTGGCATGCTTTGGCACGTTTAGTGTGGCTGACATGATTTTCCATTGGCACAGAGGTGCGGCTAGCATGGTTGTCATGCTTTGGCGCTGTTGGTGTGGCTGGCATGATTTTCCATTGGCACAGAGGTGCATCTAGCATGGTTGGCATGCTTTGGCGCGTTTGGTGTGGCTAGAAGTATTTTCCATTGGCACAGAGGTGCGGCTAGAATGATTGGCATGATTTGGCACGGTTGTGATAGGTGTCTAAAACACCTTGATATTTATCTATTGTTTATGCTTTCTTTGTTATGTTTTCTTGTAAATTATGTATCTTTTGTTTGATTTTGTGTTTTTAGGTACTTTGGAGCAAAAGAAGAAGAAACGTCGCTTAAAAGGGCTAAAGTGTCATTTCATGTGCAACTGCTGTTAGAGGCAAATTATCTCTCATTATTTACTTTTATTTCTTCATCTCTATCTGAAAGGCATGTTGGCTTTAGTGATGCGATTTATGTCTGAAAAGAATGACAGCCTTAGTGATGTATAAATATTGAAGAAAAGAAGTGGATATGAGAGGTAAGAGATGGCGGCTCGAGAAACTACTAAAGGCACCCAGAAAAGTGTTAAAGGCACCCCCAAAAATGTCCCGGAGGAGTTGATAAAGTCACCCAGGAGTTTTTCACTATGTGCAACCCAAAATTCATCTTTGTACCCCTCAAATTTCTATTCGCAACCCCAAGAATTGCTAAATATAGCCCAAATTACTAAAGGGACACCGTTGTTGGATAAGGGGAGGATCATCTTCTCCATTTGAATTTCAAATTTTGGCGGGAAAAGAAGAACATAATTAGGGTTAAAGATTTCAAGGTGTTCTAAAGAGATTAAATGGATGAAATTAATTGGGAAGGCTTGATACAATCAAACAAAGCTGGTAAGGTCAATCGTTTCGTCTAGAATTGGCTAGAACGGCGAGATTAAGAAGAACATCTTCTTCATGGTTTTGGAGGGAAACTATTGTTCTTCATGAACCAGAATTAGTGTTCGACTTTTCATCATTCTAGGTAGAGATTCAATCGCTGATTTCTTTGGGATAGCTTTGTTAGACCCAAACAGGGATGCTATGGTCGTTCGAATTGCTTAAAATTGGCTGGACAATCTGGAATTCGTGAACACAGAGGATAGAAAGCTACGGGCTCTCTGTTAATTTTCATGGAGCTCTTCTCGGATTTTCTTTGTTGGTTTATTTTCGTTAGGGCCTGTTCGGATTATACAGGGAGAGTTGGACAAGATTTACACGGACTTTCTATTGTATGGATTTGCTAGAGTTGAACAGGGAAGGTGATAGGTTTATTCACGTAAGAAAGTGAAGTTCACGGATGAATAGGAAAGAGAAGATATTCTCGGAGTCTGTTGGAGGAAAGTTACGTCAGATAATATACTCTGAAAGATTTACTGATATTTTTAGAAGAGTTTGCACCAAACTGAAAGCCGCGTGAGAAGAGAAAAAGGAAATAATAACCAAACTCGCCGGAACTTGGACTAGAAGAAAAGAAAAAGAAGTTATTCCCGGGAGATTTAGGGTTGCTGCGTATGTATATATAGCCTAGTATTAAGTCAGGGTCGATAGATATACTTTGGAGAAGAATAGAGAGGCTTAGAATCATAGAACAAGAAGTTTCAGAAACCTACCTGCTGCTGCTGCTGCAAAAAAAACTCAAGAACACGAAGAACAGACTCGCAGAAACAGTCGCACAAGAGTGTCGTTTTCAACAGCAGAAGCATACTATCGCAGTTCAACAGCAGAAAACGTGTATCGTTTATCAACAACAGAAGTTGTGTATCGTTTGCAGAATCATTGTAAGCTTAATTATATCTTTTGAATACAATGATTAATGAAATGTTCTCCAACTTTCGATCCATGAGTAGCTAGATTTCTTTTCTAGGGTTTTGGAAGAAGCTATTTTTGATGAGTAATATTTAGTAATTATTTTCTTTGACAATAAATACTCTAATATTGTGTTTTTAAATTATTAAAAATTCTCTCTTCTTTTGTATGCTTCGTAAAAATTGTTTTGGGTAGTTTCTACCGTTATTTTATAAGCGAAGGAGCATTAGGCCTTAGAATAGCGACGAAAGTCATAAAAAGAACTTGTATTGTCATATCTTCCAAAGCATGAGATTGGGTTCGAAATTTTTTTGAGTAAACTGGAGTATTTTTTCAACGAAATTGTTATTGAATTTACTATTATTAGAAGTAGTGAAATCCAAAACCCTAGACTCTTCTCTCCTTGGTAAAAAAAAAAATCAAATCAAATTTTAATAGTTTGTCTTAGTGTTTTCTTTAGTAATCAAAAACCAAATCTTTATAAAAGTCCGAGCAACGAATCTTTACTTACCACAACTTAAAACTACATCAGTTTTTGGCGCCGCCGACGCGGACTTGCCTTTAGGTTAGGTTTTAGATTTCTTTTATTTATTTCTTTTTGTAAATATTTTGGTAGTTTAGAATTATTTTATTTTCTTTGATTTTACGTTGGGTATCTTTTTAGCTTTTGTGTGCAGGTTTAATTTGACATTTATTGGAGAATAAAACTGACACCAAAAAGGTAAGTAAAGATATTCCAATTCCAATTTCATTTTTATTTTATTTTATTTTTTCCTTTTCTGTAAATATTGATATTTGGTAGATTTTTATTTTATTTGTACATAGTTAATTTAGGATTCTTTTTATTTTTTTTGTAAATATTTTATTTAATTATTTATTTAAAAAAAAAACACAAGTGCACACACAAATTGCATCGTCAGACACCGAATTTTAGGAAAACTCGTGGTTTAGTACGGTGAACCCTCTGGGCGTTATCATCTGAAACACCACAAGCCTCAGCCCAGTACCGTTGACCAGTCTTTGACTGTAGGTATATTCTTCTTGAGGTAACCTGAGCCTACCAATTTTATCCGACCCTGCATTTGCATGTGCACATAAAATGTCGAGTTGGTATTATAAACACCAATATTATGATTATTCGACTGAGTATCAAAATAGACAATATCCATACTATGACCGAAGTGTGGATAGTACTTGGGACCACTACCGACCTTCTGAAGGTTATGGTTCTTACCATGGTGATCCAAATTACTATCCGCACATCCACCAACCATACGAACGGGTGAATGAGCAATATTATAATGAAAAAAAATATAAGTTCTCCGTCTTTGGAGGATTTAATGAAACCGTTGCAAAAAAATAATTCTTATGATCCTTGTATTTCTTTAGAAAATTCACTCAAGCAATTGACTGAAGATTCAAATAGGAGAGACATACTAATGGAAAAGTTTTATGAAGAGTCACTAAGGCACGACTCAGATACGAAGGAAAGAATTGCAGCTTTAACTATTGCTCTAAATGAACTTAATTTCCAATTAGATAAGGTTCAACCATATTCATATTGTTATGATGATGAGGATAATACTGATGAAGATTTTGATATATGTAGTCATGATGACGAGGAAATTGTTACACCTATTGAGCCTTACGATGATCATGTTGTTTCTAGTTCAAATCCTAATAATATTGATGATTATTCACCTATTCAAAAGGAAATGGATTTGACTAGAGATACCATAGTTTTAGATGGTGTAGTATATCATTGTGATTATGAAGCTGATGATGGCTTAGAGGAAAGAGTTTATCTTGAGACTAGTGTTTTAGAGTCTAGTGATTCGGAAATAATAGTCTCTTCTGAGGATCATAGAAATGTAGAACCACCTAATTTCAACCTAGAAGAAATAAAAGACCATTTTCCTAAATCTGATAATTTAGAAATTAAGGAAATTGTGACTAGTTCGTCCAAGGACATTGAGAACTCTAAGTTTGGGGGTGAATATCATTCTCCCCGTGGTTTACCCTTGACTCTTACAAAGGTCCCTAATTTGGGACTTAATGTATGTGCCTCTACCATCTTAAGAGACTATCTTCATGCACGTTTTCCTGAACCTAGTTGTGTCCAAAAAGAAACTCAGATGATAGAAACCCATCCTCTGGTTGATGTGGTTAATCCAGTCCATGATACCATAATTGACTTTATCGTCCCACCAAGATTTTATTTACAAAATGTGGGAGTATCTCAATTTGAAATGTGCCATTATCTAGTTTTTGTAACTAAACATAATTATTTTCGGAAACTAGAACCTTCGACACATTTTCTTAAGAATGACCATCACTTTCATTATGGTCAACTATGTAAGTCAAATTAAATTAACTTTAAGGATCCACAATTGTTCAGGTTATTATTATGCGCTTCTAAGTTTTTACTTGAGTTTTTCCAGACTATACAACCTGATCCCCAGGATCCTGCTTATGAGGAAACTCAGCCAATGAAAACATTTTATTTATACCCCTTCATAGAACCCGAGCCCGAACCACAACTAGATGTAGTTGTCTTAAAAAGGAAACTAGATAAGGGTGTACATTATTTGTTCATTTTCTTGGCATTCCTTTTATTTGTGGTAGCTTTATTCAGTTTTGATGACCCACATGGGTTCTTACTGTTGCTATATGATTTTATGTGGTGACTAATTCTACCAACATCTGGCTGAAGACACTAAACTTAGCGCTAATGGGAGGCAACCCACACATGGTAATATTAAGGTCCCTCTGGAGGACCATGCTGTTGTTGTATATTGTTTTTATTTTGTTTTATTTTCTTTCTTTCTTGCTCCCATGGAAGGATTGCTACGCTTCATCCAGGTATTATCTTTATGACTTACCTCTTTATTCCTCTTGTTACTTATATTTTTGGTACTGCACTTTAATTTGAAACATTGAGGACAATGTTAGGTTTAAGTTTGGGGGTGAGGGAAAAACTTTTAGTTAGTTTTTAATTTATATAAAAAAAAAATTAAAAAAAAAAAGAAACTTAAAAGCCTAGATATTTGTGTCAATTTAGGATGACACTAACCAGTCTAAGTGGATGGAACATCTTGGTTGTAGGAGTTAAGGAACCCAATAATAGAGTCTATTCATGAAAATACAGAGTTCAGGTGTTACAATGGAATCATCACACTACGTTCTATTTTTATTTTATTTAAAAAATTATATGTTTCTTTAAGTGATTTGGTGGGGCCCAATACATCGAATTGTTACCAATGCCGGATGGAATAGAGCGATTGAGTTACTAAATAATAAATCGACCAGAGCAATCAGACCAAAAGGAATAAAGTAAATTTAAAAATAAAAATAAAAATAAAAAATAATAATTAACACTTGGGAATATCAATATGTGTGTGTTTTCCCTGTCTCCATCGCCTAAACAAGCGTGGAACGCAGGATCCATGGGAACTATCATGTAATCTGCTGACAAGAAGCATGCGCTTAGATCCAAAAGATTGAATCATGCAGTTAATTTAAAAAAAAAACAAAAAAAAGTGAAAAGTGAAAAGTTTATTATTGTGCAATAAATTTATCAACCACTGGTTCCATTGTATATGCCAGTGAGTTGATCTAGAATTAAGATTATCGACCGCTGGTTCCCTTGTATATGCCAAGCGTGTTGATATTAGTCCATACCAGTATCTCAATCCATTAGGATTCATAGGTTCATCATGGCGGCAGGCCTTCAGACAGATATGGGAAACACGGTTGACCTTTAGACAACATTTTTTTGAACTATCTATCTCTATAATCCATCTTCTTAATCTATTCATTTGTGTGACTCCGATTATTGATGTCCATAGTGCGACTATCTGAATAGAACTTTGTCACTTATATATATGAATATGACTCGCATCCGGGTACTTCCTTTTGTAACCAATGAAAGTAGGCCAACCAAGGAGACTCTTTAGTGTCGTTCTTGAGTTCTTCACAGATAGCTAGGGTTTGGAATAAAAAGTTTTGTAGGTACACCTCTGGTAAACCATACCGAGACTATAACTCGGCCACTAGGGCCACCTA
Source organism: Papaver bracteatum (assembly GCA_023529315.1). Taxonomy (NCBI): domain Eukaryota; kingdom Viridiplantae; phylum Streptophyta; class Magnoliopsida; order Ranunculales; family Papaveraceae; genus Papaver; species Papaver bracteatum. Next base: position 1,023,875 of record JAJJWX010001826.1, on the reverse strand, counting down.
GGGGTTTAAAGGCTTGTTATACGTGCTAAGTGTGACCGTATCCTTGAAGAGATGGAGTTGTATGTTTGAATATTAGTTTTGTTTGATTTGCTCGAGGACTAGCAAAGTCTAAGTGTGGGGGAATTTGATAGGTGTCTAAAACACCTTGATATTTATCTATTGTTTATGCTTTCTTTGTTATGTTTTCTTGTAAATTATGTATCTTTTGTTTGATTTTGTGTTTTTAGGTACTTTGGAGCAAAAGAAGAAGAAACGTCGCTTAAAAGGGCTAAAGTGTTATTTCATGTGCAACTACTGTTAGAGGAAAATTATCTCTCATTATTTACTTTTATTTCTTCATCTCTATCTGAAAGGCATGTTGGCTTTAGTGATGCAATTTATGTCTGAAAAGAATGACAGCCATAGTGATGTATAAATATTGAAGAAAAGAAGTGGATATGAGAGGTAAGAGATGGCGGCTCGAGAAACTACTAAATGCACCTAGAAAAGTGTTAAAGGCACCCCCGAAATGTCCCGGAGGAGTTGATAAAGTCACCCAGGAGTTTTTCACTATGTGCAGCCCAAAATTCATCTTTGTACCCCTCAAATTGCTATTCGCAACCCCAAAATTGCTAATGTAGCCCAAATTACTAAGGGGTACCGTTGTTGGATAAGGGGAGGATCATCTTCTCCATTTGAATTTCAAATTTTGGCGGGAAAAGAAGAACATAATTAGGGTTAAAGATTTCAAGGTGTTCTGAAGAGATTAAATGGCTGAAATTAATTAGGAAGGCTTGATTCAATCAAACAGAGCTGGTAAGGTCAATCGTTTCGTCTAGAATTGGCTAGAACGGTGAGATTAAGAAGAACATCTTATTCACGGTTTTGGCGGGAAATTATTGTTCTTCATGAACCAGAATTAGGGTTCGACTTTTCAGCATTCTAGGTAGAGATTCAATCGCAGATTTCTTTGGGATAGCTTTGTTAGACCCAAACAGGGATGGTATGGTCGTTCGAATTGCTTAAAATTGGCTGGATAATCTGGAAGTCGTGAACACAGAGGAGAGAAAGCTACGGGCTCTCTGTTAATTTTCATAGAGCTCTTCTCGGATTTCTTTGTAGGTTTATTTTAGTTAGGGCCTGTTCGGATTATACAGGGAGAGTTAGACAAGATTTACACGAACTTTCTATTGTATGGATTTGCTGAAGTTGAACATGGAAGGTGATAGGTTTATTCACGTAAGAAAGTGAAGTTCACGGCTGAACAGGAAAGAGAAGATATTCTCGGAGTCTGTTGGAGGAAAGTTACGTCAGAGAATATACTCTGAAAGATTTACTGATATTTTTAGAAGAGTTTGCACCAAACTGAAAGCCGCGTGAGAAGAGAAAAAGGAAATAATAACCAAACTCGCCGGAACTTGGAGTAGAAGAAAAGAAAAAGAAGTTATTCCCGGGAGATTTAGGGTTGATGCGTATGTATATATAGCCTAGTATTAAGTCAGGGTCGATAGATATACTTTGGAGAAGAATAGGGAGGCTTAGAATCACAGAACAAGAAGTTTCAGAAACCTACCTGCTGCTGCTGCAAAAAAAAAAACTCAAGAACACAAAGAACAGACTCGCAGAAACAGTCGCAGAAGAGTGTCGTTTTCAACAGCAGAAGCATACTATCGCAGTTCAACAGCAGAAAACGTGTATCTTTTATCAACAATAGAAGCTGTGTATCATTTGCAGAATCATTGTAAGCTTAATTATATCTATTGAATACAATGATTAATGAAATTTTCTCCAACTTTCGATCCATGAGTAGGTAGATTTCTTTTCTAGGGTTTTGGAAGAAGCTATTTTTGATGAGTAATATTTAGTAATTATTTTCTTTGACAATAAATACTCCAATATTGTGTTTTTAATTTATTAAAATTTCTCTCTTCTTTTGTATGCTTCGTAAAAATTGTTTTGGGTAGTTTTTACCGTTATTTTATAAGCGAAGGAGGGTTAGGCCTTAGAATAGCGACGAAAGTCATAAAAAGAGCTTGTATTATCATATCTTCCAAAGCATGAGATTGGGTTCGAAATTGTTTTGAGTAAACTGGAGTATTTTGTCAACGAAATTGTTATTGAGTTTACAATTATTAAAAGTAGTGGAATCCAAAACCCTAGACTCTTCTCTCCTTGGTAAAAAAAAAAATCAAATTTTAATAGTTTGTCTTAGTGTTTTCTTTAGTAATCAAAAACCAAATCTTTATAAAAGTCCTAGCAACGAATCTTTACTTACCACAACTTAAAACTACACCAGGTTGGTGTGGATGACATGATTTGCTATTGGAACATAGGTGCGGCTAGCATGGTTGGCATGCTTTGGCGTGTTTTGTGTGGCTGGAATGATTTTCCATTGGCCAGAGGTACGGATAGCATGGTTGGCATGCTTTGGCGCGTTTGGTGTGGCTGGCATGATTTTCCATTGGCACAGAGGGGAATTAGAGTTTGCTCGTTGTAACCCTAATTTGAAAAAAATACCCCCATTAATTACTGACTACATGTATTAAATGTTCTAATAAATGTGTCACCGGTGACATTAGGTTATTCGGGGTTTTACAATATTACCCTTTGTCTAAAAACCACCATCAACATTGAGTCCCCTGCTTAGCTTGGAACATGAGCCTTGTTGCGAGGTAAGCATAAGATGGTAACATGCTAATGACGGTTAGCCATAAAATAAAGTTAGGGAGGTTTGTCTGACCTTTTTCTAGATATAAATAGGATTTGCAATCCTTACCTCTAGTAGTTTTGCGCAAGTCCCAGTATGACCAGGTGTCTTCGGGGGCCAAGATCTGGAACGCAAGGAGGAGCTACCAGTGTAGACTTGGTGTGAGAGGGACTTGTCAGCATCAAGGAGCTTGGAGTGTGTGTGGTCCACCTGTATGATGTGGCGCTGGCAAAGGAGGTATAGATGACACAGATTGGTGTTGGGAAGGGAAGTTGGCGCGGATTGGAAGCTAGCGCGGTTGGGAAGACTAGCACGTGTTTGTGAAACTGGAACAGTTTGGAATCCGGAAAGGACTGGGAAGCATGTACATACAGGGGAGTTGACGCAATTGGGAAGTTGTCGCAATACGGGAAGCTAGCGCAAATTGGGAAGCTGGCACAACACGGGAACCTGACGCTAATTGGGAAGATGGCATAAGACGGGAAGCTGGCGCGATTGGGAAGCTGGCACAAGACGGGAAGCTAGCGCGATTGGAAAGCCGGCTTAGATTGGTACGAATTAGTACGAGTCCCAGCAGTAGGTATGCCTCACATGAACCCGTGGAAAATGTTGTATATGCGTTTCGTATGAACCCGTAGAAAATACTGCACATATGTTTTGATCTCGTAAAGATTACTGCGTATGCGTTTCGAACCCGTAGAATTACTGCATATATATTTCATATCCGTAAAAAATAAGGTTCCCCCACACTTTTGCAGAATCAAGTCACAAGTGTGATTTTTATCAATCCGTAGACTTTTATGGGTACCGTGATAGTATGTTTATGGAGACTTAGTTGCCCGGGGTTTTCTTTTGTGATTAGGGTGGTCGTGCTGTGAGACCTCAAATTGATACAAACTCCTCAACCTTTCAAGAAAGTCCCCAAGGAGGAGAAGGTAGAAATAAGACAACTCACAGAATGCTACCGAAAAAAATACAGTCTCCTGCTGCTTCTTTGGTGAGTTATTCGCATTTTCCTTCCTTGTTTCAACTTTCCAATTCATGTGGTTAGGATCCTTTTATACTTGATAATTGATATACGCCTTTGAACAAATGAATGACGTTGTTGTTTGATATGTCCAGGAGGAAATTGTCATGGACAATGAGCATGTTGATGAGGAAAATTCTTCTTTGAATCATGAGAACATGGAGAGTTCCCGAAATCCCGAACTGAATGAAAACATGGAGGGTTCTCCGAATGAAGATGATGGAGTTACTCATGGGGATTCCAATATTGACGAGCCCTCAAATGGCTTAGAGATTCCTTAAGTAAGTATTTCTCATGTAGTCTATTCATGGAAGTATGATGTTGCTGATTTATGCATGTATGAATGAGAATTCACACGGATACGTGAACAATTTTGCCGAAATTCTTCACCAGAAAATTTCAGACTTCAGATTTTCTTAGAAATGTTGTAGAATCCTCGTTTAGAGTCGGATTTTCGATGTTCGCATATGTATCTTCAAGACCAAGAAATTTCCAAGCTTTATAAAGGAATATTTTTGAATTTTGAGCATGTTTAGGGGATGAAAAATGCGAAACAGTAAACTTCCAGGAGGTTTTCAGAACTTTTCCTGGTTGCGTGTTGTCTGATGTTCTGGTCATCTCTCCTTTCTCGTTCATCCGATTTCCATGAAATTTTGACATGTTGTAGGTAACTTCCATGTGAAGAGAATGGTACATAAACCAATACTATATTCCACACCAATTGCTTCCAGTTCATAATTGAACACAGGAAAGTGTAAATGTTCCTCAGCTGAGTTTGTTTGGAAAACGTGTTTCATGACTTCGGTACTTCTTGCACATGTCGTAGAAGCATAATAAGGAACTTGAATGATTTTGGTTCACTTACTTTCTTAATTTTATGATCGTACTGATTTTCCACGCTTGATCCATCCTAATCCCATGTAATATTCGTATTAGGTGCTTACCAACGAAGTTGGGAATCATGGGTCCACTAGTACGAGCAACCCTGGAGTTGTTGATGATGAACCACTTGCGCCTCAGATGGTGGAACTCGAATCGAGAATAGTAGAAACTGCTTCGTCGGAGGTTTCCCCCATGCGCAGCCTACTCTCATTACATCTCCTTGATTCCCCTGTCCATAGCATTCGACATGATCCTATCGTACTCTTCTAAATGTGACAGTGGGATGCTCAGAAATTACTTAATAAAATATTCTGATAGTGCAGGCTTTGGACCCTCTACGACCCCGTAAAGTGTTGAAAGCGTCTTCTAGACAGAGAGATGATGATATTCTTGCGATGTACCCTTGAAGACTAGATGACCTTGTTGTGAGTGCGAATTTTTGGTTGACTGTGTCTTCTGAGATTTGAAAGTGAATGGATTCTGTGTATATCCTCTGTCCTCGAGCATGGTTTACATGTTTCCATCTTTGTAGTAACTGCTGCTGTGGTGAGGCTCTGGTTGGTATCAATGAGTGAGCGACAACAGTTCTTGGTATGACATGTAATCGGAAGAGACTACATTGTCGTGGTAACAAAGTAAGTTGGCTGGAATTATATGGGCTTCCGTGGAAGTAAAAATATTGGATGGATGTGACTATGATCCTTGACATGAAGAAGCGACGTTGAAGTTGCTTCGGCTCTTGGTGAGGATATTGAAACTTAGGAAGTTAAACGTTAAAGTTTTGGCTTCGGACCTTGGAGCAGCATATGGAGAGAATACTGAAGCGGAACGGTTGCATTAATCAATGTGTTGTTAAACAGGACATCCTTCAAGCGAACAGTGGTTAGGAATCCCTGGTTCCTTCTATCAACCATGCTTTAGTTTAGTAGCGGCTTCTCTGGTTGGAAACAGATGCTTCCCTAATGCAGTGCGGTTGAGGGCTGCAGATATGTCTTGACATTGTTCCTTGGGGAAACATAGAATCTCACATAAATGTTTCATCATGGACCGCACAGTTTTGTGGGCGAAGTCCCCAGAAATCATGCGTCCCTTGATAGGAAGAGAGTCTTCGTAAACCCATGGGGTTTGATGATTTTCTTCGATTTTGGAGAAGTCGTCCCTGATCTTTACATGTGATGAAATTGTATTGATGCTTCCCTACGGGGCGTTCAAGTGCAACGGTAGAAGGATGCAGACTGCCAGCGCTGGGAAGATGCAAACTGGAAGTGCAAGTGTGACGCAAGTTGTCAGTGCTGGAAAAGATGCAAGCTGCCAGCGCTGGAAATGATGCAGGCTGTCGGTGCAGGGTATGGTATTGTGGCCGATCATGTGCGTGCTGCATCTGTGCCTGACATGTGCGTCTGTCATGTACTTCTGGTAAGTGCGTCTGGTGTTGTTTTGGACGCGGACTGTTGGCGCTGGAACTTTGGCTATCAAGCTGTAATGATAGCACGGGAGGCTTCTTTCTATGGGACGGTGGAATCGATACCTGGAAGGCGTGCAGGGTGGATCATGGAATGCTGGTGTTAGCGGTAGCGTGGTAGCAACAAAGTGGGCAAGAATATTCTGGCTATGCACTCCAGCGTTCCTCCTTCAGTTTGTTCTCCTCTTTTTTTGTTGGTGCAAACCTTATCCATAGGTATGCCTTCCATAAATCTGTAGGAATATAGTTCCTCTCTTCGAATATTACTGTAGTAGCATTAGCTACTTCATGAATAGTAACTGGTAACCGTTATGATGCAAAGTCGGTATGTATGGTGATGCAACAAAGATTTGGAGCTGAAACAGGTGGTCCTCCAAATGCCGAATGACGTCTTCTTCGATAAGAGTAAACCACTGTTGAATGGATTCCTTTGCACTTCTGTCTTCTGAAATTATTCTGTGTTTTTTTTTTTTGAAAGGAAAATGAAACACCTGGCTTATGGTTTTGATTTTCTGGATTTCTGGGTTGATAGGCAAGTGTTACCTATGAGGGTTTTGGGTTATTATTCAGGGTGAACCGTTTTTGGATATGGAAGATATTAAAAGATGAATATGTGGTTCCTCTTTTTTTTTTAGGGATGATGCCGCTTTTTGGTTATGATACGAACATCCCAGGGAAGATATGGAATCGTGAATATTGTGTGTTGGTAGATGACATGGGACATGACATAACATGGCTATTGGTTTTATCATTCCCGTGAAAACTTGAAATGGTAAACCATATATATTCTGTCTAGGCAAGACTTACTCGGTTTCCCGGATCTCCTGATGATAAGGGATCCTCGTGTGTAAGATCGGATTTCGCGGAAAGCACCATTGTGATTGTGGAAAGTCCTCGGTCGTTTTAAGTTACTTGATAACTGGACCGTTTGCTTTTGATTTCTGTGAAGTCCCCAGTCATTTCATGTAGCTTCACGACTGGTAACAAGGTTGTCTTTCGGTTCTTGTGAAGTCCCCAGCGGTTTCATGTAGTTTCACGACTGTTAACCAGACTGTCTGGTAGTCGAGTTGTAGATCCCCAAATAGATTGCTTGCTTCTTCCGTCCTGATGCCTGGATCAAAGTATGAGATCGATTTCTGAAAGCAGATATGTAACCGAAAGATCAATCCTCCCGCCGTGGTCTCCAATTATTTATGGGTAAAAATCGTTTCTGCCGATTTTGGTAAATTCGGTAGGTGAGTGAGAAACTGGTTTAAACCATAAACAAATGTGCTGCACGTGATCACTTTCTAGATTCGAGAGATCAATCTGTACAAGTCCAGCCTAAACCAAGAAATGGCCATTCCATACTTACTTCGGTCACAGAGTGGAGGAGAAGGGTTGATTTGGGGAGGGAAGCGAAGAAAGGTGTTGAGACCAGAATAGTTCTGGAAAGGTAGTGTCTCGACTTGTATCAGAAAAATGGAAGCTTAGGAAGCTTGCAAGAGATGGAAACATTTTTGGGAGAGCTTGCCAAGTTGCCTTTTTGGGAGTGTTGTATTTTTATCCTGACCGAGACTTGTTGTCTGGTGGAAATAGGTAAGACCTATTTATACAAGTTGAGATTGAAACGTACCCTGGTCTCATTAAGGAAGAGAGTAAAGGTTGAAATAATGGGAGGAGGTGGTAACCGCATGGTGTTTATGGGTGAAAACGTTTTCACCATTATTTCCTCATTTATTTGACCGCTTTATTCCTATTCACGCTTTCTTAATGCGAGCGTAGTGTACGCTGCACGCTGTGACCGCCAAACCAAGACCCTGGAAAGCATCCCCCAATTTGTGTTGATGTCTCGAGTGTTGGTTGCACCTTGAGTGCAAGTGGAAATTCCAGGCTGCAAGTGGCACGCGTGGCATGTGCGGAATGCCTTGGTTATAGGTTGCACCTTGAGTGCAAGTGGCAATGCCAAGATGCAAGTGGCGCGTGTGTCATGTGCAAATGGCATGTGCGGAATGCCTTGGTTGCAGGTTGCACCTTGAGTGCAAGTGGCAATGCCAAGATGCAAGTGGCGCGTGTGGCATGTGCGGAATGCCTTGGTTGCAGGTTACACCTTGAGTGCAAGCTAGGCTGCAAGCGATCATGTTGGCATGTTCCAATGGCACGCACGACCAAGTTGGCCCTTGGTTGCGAGGTTTGCAAGATAGGCTACCAGCGATCATGTTGGCATGTGCCAATGGCACGCACGACCAAGTTGGCCCTAGATTGCGAGGTTAGCAATCTAAGCTACCAACGATCATGTTGGCATGTGCTAATGGCATGCGTGGCCAATTTTCCCTAGGTTACATGGTTTGTAATTTAGGCTACCAGCGATCATGTTGGCATGTGCCAATGGCATGCGTGGCCAATTTGACCTAGGTTGCACGGTTTGCAAGCATAGGCTACCAGCGAGCATGTTGGCATGTGCCAATGGCATGCGTGTCCAATTTGCCATAGGTTTCACGGTTTTCAAGTTAGGCTACCAGCGCCACTTTTGGTATGTGCCAATGGCATGTGTGGCGCTACTGGTAGTAGGTGGTCTTGGAAGGGAAGCGCTTGCGGTTTAGGGTTTGACACGCCGAAACCCTAATTAGCGTCCTTTAGTAGAATCGTCGTACAGACTCAGAGTTTGACGGTCCGCCCATCCATCTGACCGGAATTGAATTTCCTATACCCATGCGCGGGAAAATTTAGTTTCGAGGCCGTTTAGTATATGAAAATGGCTCGTTAGTGAAAATCAGGAAGGATTCAGGAAGGGGCGGTAGTATGGCAGGTTTGCAAGAGTTTCTTGGCATGTGGCAGCTTGGACCTTGGTTGCACGGCTTGGCAAGTTGGGAAGCGCCACTTTTGGCATGTGCTAATGGCATGTGGCAGCTTGACCTTTGGTTGCACGGTTTGGCAAGTTGGGAAGCACCACTTTTGGAATAACGCGTCTAGCTTGGCTAGGTGCGTGACCAAGCTAGGGTTTTGGGCCAAAGTCCATGAGGAGACCTTAGATGGACAGGATTTTCTCCTGGGATTGAAGGGCAACCGTTGATTGTTGCACGCCTTCACTTTGGTATCCCAAGGGGAAGGCTAGTATGGTGGCCCGGCTAGGGCCAAGGTAAGGGTGTTTAGCTTGGCGTGGTGTAACTAGCATAGCTAGGGCCAAGGCAGAGTGTGTTTGGCATGGCGCGACTAGCTTGGGCTAGGTGTGGCTGACATGATTTTCCATTGGCACGAAGGTGCGGCTAGCATGGTTGGCATGCTTTGGCGCGGTTGGTGTGGCTGGCATGATTTGCCATTGGCACAGAGTTACGGCTAGCATGGTTGGCATGCTTTGGCGCGTTTGGTGTGGCTGGCATGATTTTCCATTGGCACAGAGGTGCGGCTAGCATGGTTGGCATGCTTTGGCGCGGTTGGTGTGGCTGGCATGGTTTTTCATTGGCACAGAGGTGCGGATAGCATGGTTGGCATGCTTTGGCACGTTTGGTGTGGCTGGCATGATTTGCCATTGGCACAGAGGTGCGGCTAGCATGGTTGGCATGCTTTGGCGCGTTTGGTGTAGCTGGAATGATTTTCCATTGGCACAGAGGTGCGGCTAGCATGGTTGGCATGCTTTGGCGCAGTTGGTGTGGCTGGCATGATTTGCTATTGGCACAAGGTGCGGCTAGCATGGTTGGCATGCTTTGGCGCGTTTGGTGTGGCTAGCATGGTTGGCATGCTTTGGCGCATTTGGTGTGGCTGGCATGATTTGCCATTGGCACAAAGGGGAATTAGGGTTTGCTCGTTGTAACCCTAATTTGAAAAAAATACCCCCATTAATTACTGACTACATGTATTAAGTGTTCTAATAAATATGTCACCGTTGACATTAGGTTATTCGGGGTTTTATAATTTTACCCTTTGTCTAAAAACCACCATCAACACTATGTGAAATTGGTTGCGTTTTAGAGTTTAGGGAAAACATGAATTGTTTTCAAATCATTTTCAATGATTACTTGAAAGTTAAATGTTATTCCTACTGGGCACCCGTTTTAGGGATGATGTGCTCACCCATTCCGACTTTTAGTTTCATAGACAGATCCGAGTTGTGCAGCGGAAGCTTCGAGGAGTTGAGTTCATTAGTTAGTTAGTTAACTTAGGCTATGTTATTATGTAGTATATTTTATTTGTAAACCAATTGACTATTGTATATGTATCATTTGAAAGGAATTCTTGTATATATGTATATTTCAAAGTGAGGCTAGTTTTTGGGTAAAGTTTGGTAGCATATTTCTTAATTTAATGTTTAACTATGTGATTTAGATTTCTAGTGGCTCTATATTTAGTTAATCTCTTGTATTAGTCAGCTGTTAGCGTAGGGGGCGATATAGCTACCATACGATTTATATTATTGTGAGGTGATCAATAATTATAGGTTGTTCTTCGGGAATATAAATCCGGGTTATTGATTGGTTACTGTTCACCTTGATGTTATCAAAATACGGAACAAAACTCCTAGGTTTATCTATGGGAGACAGATTTATCTATTATCGTAGACTTTTCTGTGTGATACAAATTTGTTTATTCAAGTCTTCGACTTTGGGTCGTAGCAACTCTTGGTTGTGGGTGAGATCAACTCATGGAATCAAGTGCATAGTATCCTACTGGGATCAAAGACGTAAGGAGCGCAACTGTACCATGAATCAGTGTGATATTGATTAGGGTTCAACTACAGTCCAGACCGAAGTTAGTTTGTAGTAGGCTAGTGTCTGTAGCGGCTTAATACAATGTGGTGTTCAATCTAGACTAGGTCCCTGGTTTTTTTTGCATTTGCGGTTTCCCAGTTAACAAAATTTCTGGTGTCTATGTTATTTCTACTCAGTATTATATTTTGTTATATAATTGAAATAATGCATGTTGTACGTTTGTATCGATCAATTGTGAAATCCAACCTTTGGTTGTTGATTGGAAATTGATTGATCCTTGGATATTGGTTTTTGATACCATCCAAGTTTATATCTCTTGTATTTGATAAAGACTCGCAGATTTCTATTTGCTCGAGTATAGATCAAATCGAGAGATAGAGATATTAATTAACTCCTTGATATACTTTTTATTAAGATTGATTCTGAATGTCTAGTTGATTCTCTTAAAAGTATATTAGAGTTAGTCCATACAGATTGCTAATCGAAATATTGGGTGAGGTTGTCAGACCCCCTCTTTTTCAGAAAGTGAACAACCAAAGTTTCAAAAACAAAGGAGAAACAGTTCACGAGCGCGTTGAATGAAAGATATGTCAAATGAAGAAAACCAAGAGGCCAGAGATTGTACTATATTTTTATTGGAGTCATTATTTAAGTTCTTATTATAGTCTAAGTTTTTATCTTGTAAAATAAGTGGCAGTAATATTAAAATAAATGAAAATATTTAGCCTTCTATATAAAGTACTTATTACATTTAGCCTTCTATATAAATGGAAGATACTTATTATATTTAGCCTTCTATATAAAGTAATTTGATTTCATAACGTAAACAATAGCATCAAATCCAGGCACGTAAAGCTTATAGAGTTCAAAATGCTTAAACTCTCTTCAATTGTCGAGTGGTAGAGCATCTAGGGCGATGAAGGGGTTGAATCTGTTGAGCTCTCTAAGAATGTTGAAACAAGCTTGGAAGGCGAAAGATCTGTCGTGAAATACTTCCCACATCGCTAGTGTTCTTGTTTCCACTTCATTTACAGCTTCACCGTTCAATTTATTACGGTGATTGTGTACTAGTAATCTAGCAATTGCGATGTTTACCGACTAATTACACTAAAATGATGCACCATTCCTTCAGGCTCAAGATTAAATAGGTTCTATGTTTCTGCAGCGAACATTCTAAAAAAATTCCCCAAAAAATATGAACCGACACGGCTTCATCCTATTGATATTATCGTTTATTTGAAAAACATAGACTCTGCAAATAACTAAATCCTCTTCTCGAGTGTATTTGGTTCCATGAACTCTGGGAGGCCTTTTTAGATGATTTTTTAGTAAGATTTGGAGGTGAAGGTGTGAATATTGAGTTTAAATGAGTAGTTTTTATATGAAATTCAACGAGTATTGTTGGGTGATTGAATTTGCAGCATGGAGGGAAGATAAGGGTTTCCCGGATAATCTTGAGCCGCCAACGGATTTACTAAAGCCACAAAGATTAAGGGAACCGCGCGGCTGAAATATGAACCGCACGGCTGAAGAAGAGACATGCGGCTGATCAAGGACCGCCATGGGAAAACCAATAAATTTTCCTGTTTGCGCATCCATTTTTCTCTTTTGTTGAGACCATAATGGGATCAATCGATTTTCCCATCCCACAAGAATTTCCCTTAACCGATGACAAAAAAATTAAGTATTATACAGATTGGAAAAAATGGAAATAATATTGGATCCTTCGAAAGTCATTAACTGGGCAAACGTTTTTGTATTTTTCTTTTTCTTTTGGAAAAACCTTTTTTGGGCTTTGGTTGTAACAATGATAGGTATCAATTAATTAACATTCTTCATTGTGTTATTGAATAACTTTCCTGGTAAAATAAAAAAATTCAAGGTTGAAAGAGGCCTTCATCAAGGATTTTTTTCCCACCTTATTTGTTCATAATCAACATAAAATTTCTTTGAAGGCCTATAAGGCCAAGTTAAAAGTTAGCTAAGAATGATCTAATTATTTCTCATTTATTCTTTGCTGACGATTTTTTTCCCTAAAGCTAGCATTCTATAAGCAAAGAGTCTAGTGGGAATTCCTAACATTTTTGGTGAAATGGCTGGTTAAGAAATCAATTTTTTAAATCCTTGAGTTACTCCTTTAGATCGTAACCCAAAATAACAAAGATTAAATTTGTTTCAGTAACCACCTCACTTATCAACCTCCCGAATCTGGCAATGACCAGAGATAAACTTGACTATAAAGGATCTTCGGTTTAATCAACATAAACTCATTTAATCAAAGATCAAACCAATACATAGAATATAAAAATAATTCATCTCAGTGAACAATCTCTTGTATGGACTGTCGTAGGCTCAACAAATTAATAAAGATATTTCCCACTAATTAACTAGTATTATAGCGGTAGTAAGAGATCGTTCCCACGGAGAGCTTTGTAATTGATTTTTATTTGATCAGCAAAACAAAGTAAATAACAAAAGATGGTTTTGGTTGTAAGATAAATATAAAGACAATAATAAAGAAAAGAGATAATTCAAGAATCCTTCACCATTACCAAGCATTAACATGATTAGAATACTTATTTATCTTCCATTGGAACCATTCATCACCAACCGTAGGATAACAGGTACGCTTAGATATCCCCAAAACTCCTTGTATCACCGGATAACAGGTACGCTTAGTCACCGGATTCTATCCAACTAAGCCGCCTTGGGGTACGCTTACAAGGTGTAACTCAATCGAACGCTTTAGGGTTTGTGAATTTAGGTCTGATTACAGCAGTTAAAACTCATTATGCTCGATTCACTTACTGGTGTTGTTTCCACACTAGTATCACACAATAGGTGTGGGGATTAGGTTTCCTAGTTGCTAGAGTTCTCCTTTAGGATTTTAGTCGCAACTAGTATCACACAGGAGGTGTGGGGATTAGGTTTCCTAGTTGCTAAAGTTCTCCTTTATATAGTTTTCAAATCAGGGTTTGCAATCTAAGTTACCTTGGTAACAAAGCATTCAATATTCACTGTTAGATAAAAACTTAATTAGATTCAAGCTAATATCTTTCAACCGTTAGATCAAACTTTGCTTGATATACACAAATCAAATGTGCTTTCATTTAGATAAGGGTAACCGTACCTAAACATGTGCACATGGTTGGTTCAACAATAGTTAACTGAAGTTAGCCATATGAATACTTTATTATTTACCTTGTTCATCTCAATCACAACTAGTTCAAATAACTCAAATGAAACTAGTTATGGAGTTGTTCAATTGTTTATATTCTCGTACAAGTATACAAGACACAATCGAAGCAAAATCGATTTTGATTCACATGAATCAATTCATGAACATTATAGCCACGGTTTGTAAAAGATTTCATTCCTTAATATATAAATGTATTAGTTCATGAATAAACCGATTTTAGAACTTAACCTACTCAGGTACGCATACCTAAGTAGCCGGACTGAGTTTGGGTTCGCTAGTACGCATACCTCCAACCTCAGTTGAAATTCCGGAACTAAAACTTACGACAATAAGCATACCGGTATACATACTTAAGTTTCCGAACTTTCACAAAACCAATCAATATGCATACGGGTATGCATACCATGGTTCCCAGACTTTCACCAAACCAAGCAGTACGCATACGGGTATGCATACCATGGTTTCGGATATGGACAACATATATGCAAGTATGCACACTATGCTATATCCAATCATGGTTAATTGTTCTAAACTCTATTTTCAATCATTGAAACATTCTCGGAAGATGGGAATAGCTGTCTCACACAAACCATTAGCTTCAAAGCAATTTTTAGGTGATCGAATGATCAATACGAAATATTCCGGGTCTACATCAAATGGCTGTCTCACACAAATCATGTAAGATGTTACAAGGCGATTTTCACATGATCATCTTTTGACTTGCATCAAAAACATAAGATGAACTCGGTTAAATAAAAAGCTTACCAACACATATTTTGATAAATATGTAAGCGAGCTAAACTCAGCTCAAAATATCAAAAGTGTATAAACTGAAAACTATATCGTTATACGACTTTTGTCTCAAGAAGGAGATATAGTAGAAATATAATTTCTAAGTGATAGATGAGTTCAAGTCTTCACATACCTTTTGTTGATAAATTTCCACAAGCTCGCATTAGTAGTTCTTCGTCTTCAATCGATGAGGGTCGTGAATTCTAAAGCTCAACTACAAAATCTATCCTAATCCGAGACTTAACCGTAGATAGACTAGAAATCAAGACTTATAGTTTTGGAAACTAAACTTGACAAACAAGCTTGAGATAGCAACGCTTGCGAGTTCGACCAATCAATGCTCTAACAATCTCCCCCTTTGTCAATTTTAGTGACAAAACTATCAATACATATGGATTACAAAATAAATAAACATTGTAGCTTCTCATCCAAATGCTTGATCTCCTTGGTTCTTCAACATAACTCGAAATCTTGGTCACCTCCAAGTACTCCATGATTCTAAAGGTTTTCAACTCAGCATCATAGTTGTTGAAGATCCATAGCTATAATAATATATAAAAACGAGATGTTTTCGTATTGTTATACAATGTCATAGTATTATTACACAGCTGTTGATGGTGGATTTTAATTCAGGGATAAAATTGTAAAATCCAAATTTTATACGCTGACATCCTGCAGAGCATAAGGCTATTTGATAAGTGATGAATACTTCTTTGCTTTATTAATTCACCTAGAATGGAGAATGTAGCAACAATCCCAAATATTCTGTGAATTAAATACACAAAATTCATCCAGGATGGAGCATGTAGCAACAATCCCAAATACCCTGTGAATTTTTAGAATTATTAATTAATGCATGAATTACCTTGTATTTCCTGTGATGTTCTCAGTAGGACTCTCATTATTGGTGCGGCATAATGATTGATTATTTCTCTCAGCAGAGCAACATGAATATCCAAATGTCAATAATGAGGCATGCACGAAATACCCGTACAGGCTATATCTTTCGGTGTGTTTTATTAGCCTGATTGAGCATATTTAATTCCCTAAGAGAAATATGGACTGTCCTGTCAGTCTTAGAAATGATCACGGCCATGCAGGTTGGCCGCATGATTTTACAAGCCTAGACGAACCCTAGCAGGAGTAGGCTATCACCATAATGACCACCAGCGGCCCGTTTTGCCCCAGCCGGTCGAATGCATATCATGCCTCCAAAACATACACCAAACACCAGCCTGGAAAAGGATGGTTGAACCGGTGTGAAGCAGCTTGGAGGAAGCTCGTACGAGCAAGACCGCCAACGGCAGTCTCAAAATCAGTCACGGCCGTCCAACTTCGCTGGCATGATTGGAAGGCGTGGATTATTCCATGGTCGGTCGGTCAAGTGTTGTTATACACTCTGGCGGGCCCACTTCCTACCTACCTGACCGAATTTCTCAAAGCCTAGCCATGGAACAGCATACGCTCGCTCGAAACATGGCTGGCGTGATGCTTTAAAGGGTCACGGAATTTCGTATGTGTCGCAGTTTGATCACAACCATCCAACTTTACCGGCATGTTTGGATGGCTTAGATCAAGCCTTTGACCGTGGGATGGGTACCAGAATGATCATCACCGTCCCAATGTGGTTTCCACATAGTTGGCCCCTCCAAAAAGGGAGCATGACTTGCCAAACTGATTGGTGGAAGTCGTGTGTGCGTGGCTGTTTTGAAACCCTAATTAGGGTTTTCGGCGCTGCATAACTGTCACAGTTCGATCATGACCATCCATCTTCACAAGCTTAGATGAAGGGTGTAAATATAGACTTAAAAGGTCCCAAGCATGTCAACATGATCGTTGTGGGCCCACCTATACATATGAATGACCGGCCTAGGCAAACCATGGTCGAACATCTCGAAACGCATGCCCAAAGTAGACATGTCATGCAACTTCCAAATCCTTTACGGCAATGGATTTCTGCCGCAAACCGATCTTAACCACTCACCTTTGCTGGTCAAATTGAGTGGCCTAGATCACACCTTCATGAGACAAAGAGGTACATGCATGAACACCGGCAAGCCGTCTACACGCATGCCCGGTCGGTCCCGCCAAAAATGTCTCTCATGATTAGTTTCGGCCAAGCTGAAGGGTGATGCTTGCACACCTCTTCAAAGCCCTAAAACTCCATCAACGGTAAAAGATGAGCGTCATAGATCATCTCGTCCGTCCAACTCTACCAGCTTGGTTAGACATCCTAGGCTAGGAGTTAAGTATCCAATAAAGTGTCGTGGTGATTACCATCCGTCACTCTACCACATGGAGTGATCGTCCAAGGGAGGGATTGCTTGTGCAGCCTCCAAAAGATCATTCGAAGATGGCTAGACATGCATCTGTTTTAAGACGCTTAATCCGTGACTTACTCCGTTAAGCTTTAAAACAGCGATGCTTTATGCATATTAAATATATTCGATGCATTACATGCACAGAATATACACAATATTTATTGAATATATATTTCTTAAATAACTCAGTTATTTAACCTAGCACCGTATGCTACTTCACGTAGGTCCCACGATCCACACTCGAGACATCAAACATGTCCCAAACTTGGGGATACTTACTGGGGTATTGGTATGGAGGTTTATAGCGTACAGCATGCAATGCGCCATCACAAGATGGTGTCAGGAGGAATGGACGGTTAGTGATGATAGGAGAAGTGGGCCAAGACGTGATCGTGCAATCAACCACACGATCCCACTACTCCATCATTCAACTTCCTCCACTTCCTACGAGATGAGGGTTTGCGCTCAATGAATTGTATAAATAGGTCATTTACCTATTTCCAAACAACACAGACAAGCACAGAAAACCAAGTGTTGTCATTTGTATCCAGAAAACACCAGAGCTGATTGCTTACATTATTGCAATCCAGTTCGATATTCTGATACAAGTTATAAACAACCAACACCTTCACAATCTTAACACCTTTTTCGCTTCCCTCCCTAAGATCAACCCCATCTCCTTCAGTTTGTGACCGAAGCAAGTCTGGAACGACAATTTCTTGGTTTAGGCCAGAATTGTACAAATTGATCTTTCGAATCAAAAGCACTCCCGTGCAGTGCATTTGTTTAAGGTTTAGATTCATTTCTCATCCACACACCCAAATTACCAAAACCAGCAGAAATAGTTTTTACCCATAAAGAACTGGCGACCACAGTGGGAGACTAATATCTCGGTTGCAAGATCAAATTTCAATTTTATTCCAATCTGTTCGAATTGAATGATGGTAGAACTTAGGTCAGGATCAGCGATCAATTCCGATGGAAATAGCACCGAAAACACTCTTGGTATTGGTATCCCAGTCAGTAGAGATGCCGTACAGAATGTGATCAATATATCTCGTGGAGTCATCTCCTCTACCACAAACACCAGCGGAGCAGGAGATATTCCAGTAGGCGTGACACCTCCCATCACCAGATCCAGAGCAGCCGCAAATCCCGACATTTCTTCAAGTATAACGCCTCCAGTCATCACCAGGGAAACTGCTACTCCTCCGTCATGACGAGGGGTTGGAGGAACCAGAGGAGGAAAACCCCCTATTACCATTGTGGATCTAATGGAAATGCAGGAGGTTCTTGCTAGATACCAAATAGATATGGCTGCAACTCAGAAGGAGGTACTTAATTTTCTCAAAACTTTAACTGGACGATTGCCACAAGGGTCACGACACCCCCTGGAGACAACAAGGAACGTTTCAATACACCCGGAGCAGACACTCCAACGATGCGGGCCCACATGGATGAAGAAGCTCGTGACACTCCTGAACGCCCAAGAGAAAGAGACTAGCCATCCAACTTTATTACGCGTAAGGACCTGGAATGACTCCTCCAAAATCGGGGCAAAGGAAATCCAGCATACATGCATCAAAATCAGCCCCCATACCCTCAAGATGTGCAACAGATCCCCCTTCCAAGAGGCTACACCTCTCCTAAATTCTCCCTTTATGATGGTACTGGTATCACTCGTGAACATGTCTCTCGATTTTTGGAGTCTTTAGGGTAACACGAATACAATCATGTTCTCCGCCTGAAAGAGTTCTTAAAGTCACTTACCGGAAGAGCATACACTTGGTACAACAACATCGCACCTAATAGTGTATCCAATTGGAGTGAGATGGTCGGTGCCTTCTATAGGATATATTTCTTCGTATCTGAGCAGGTCACCTTTTCAGACTTGGGAAGCATATTTCAACGGAGCAATGAATATCCTAACGACTTCGTTAAGAGGTTTAGGACTCAAGCATTGGATTGTCATGATCCGAATGTCACCGAACGCCAGTTGGTGGAGTTATGCATTAACAGAATGATTCCCATATACCATGTTTTGTTGGAGAATTTGGGATTTCAAACATTTTCTGAGCTCCATGAAGCCGCTAAGCGATCGGCCAACAACCCCAGCATTGTTGTAAAGAACCAGAATTATTCGAAATGAAGATACGCATGAAATCCGAGGAAGCAGGCATCTCATCAACAAGCAATATAACACCGGTCCTTCTGTGAGTGTGGTGGGCGAAGGAGGAAAGAGAAAAGCATCAACAACAAAATAACCGCCGAAAGCGTGCAACACCGGCACAGATTACGACTTCATCTCGAATGGGAACATGCAAGGCTCATGTGCAAGAGTCCGGAGACACAGTTCCTAACTTCCTATTTCCCATGAATGAAGTCATAGAACTCTTGGAAGCATGGATTCAAGATGACGCGATCAAGCTACCTCCTATCAGACGTCCGCCGACCGAGGAAGAGATAGAAAATCCCAAATATTGTCATTACCATAGGTTCGTCCATTACCCGATCAAGGATTGCCATAAATTAAAACACATTTTCAGAGAAAATGTGGAGGCAGTAGAGCTCCAGTTAGGAAACAAAGGTGTTTACATGGATCCTCTTCCTATTAGGAGTTGCATGATCTCCGGGGATTCTGTTCACAAGACTGTACAGTCTATGATGGAATATTTGTGTGAAATCTTGTTGTTGATGGTGGATTTTAGTTCAGGGCTAAAGTTGTAAAAGAAATATTTGTATAATCATCATGAAAATGATGAGATTATTTTATAAGTGATGAATATTTCTTCACTTTATAAATTCACATAGAATGGAACATGTAGCAACAATCCCCCAAATATTCTGTGAATTTTAGCATATTGATTAATGCATAGAAGGCCTTGTATTTCCTGTGCTGTTCCTAGCAGAACTCTCATTGTTGGTGCGGCATGATGACTGATTGTTACTCGCAGTAGAGTAGCATGAATATCCAAGTACCAACAGTGAGGCATGCACGAAATGCCCATACAGGCTGTAACTCTCGGTGTGTTATACTAGCCCGATTGAGCATGTCACTCTCGGTGTGTTATACTAGCCCGATTCAGTGTGTATCTCTCGGTGTGTTATACTAGCCCGATTGAGCGTCTAGACTGTCCATAACAGACTAGAAACGATCCTTGGATGGTCCAGATCGAGTCCAGTACCCCCAAGCAGGTATTGGAACATTCACTGCCGACCCAATGCGGGCCCCGCATGACCGGCCTCCCCAAAAGGGGTGGCATAGCTTGCCAAACCGTCCAAACCAAGGAGATTGGACAAGAAACCCTAAATTAGGGTTTGTGGCACATTACATGTGTCGCAAAATGATCTCAACCATCCATCTTCGCAGGCATAGATGGAGGGTGTAGATGCAGATTCAAAGGGCACAGAGCATGTCAACATGATCACTGTGGGCCCGCCTACACACATTACCAATCAGTCAGGACCAACCATGATTGGTTGTCCCAATTTGTGCGCACCAAACCAAGCATGATGCACGTCCGGAAAAACCCTAATTGGGGGCTTGTGGCATCATGTATGTGTCGCAAAGTCATCTCGTGCGTCCATCTTCGCAGGCTTGAATGGAAGGCAAATATGAAACATTAGGGAAGGCCGAACATGCTAGCATGACCACCGCGGGCCCGGCTTCATGACCGACCGATCGGCCAAAGCCAGCATTGGTCAGGTGCCTCGGTTCGTGCGCCCAAACTGGCATGATCACGCTTCCTAAATCATAAGTTGATCTCGACCACTCAACTTCGCCAAACAAATTGAGTGGCTTAGATCACGTTTCCGTAGGACAGTCAGGTATAGGCGTGAATACCAGCCTACCACCTAAACAATGCACCAAACGGCCGAGACTGACCAAGCTTGGTTGTCTCGAAATGCATGCCTTGAAGGTGGCATACCGCGTCCCTTTAAGAATCCTTTGCGGCATAGGATTTCTGTCACAAATTGATCTCAGCCACTCAACTTCACCGGTAAATTTGAGTGGCCTAGATCAAACCTTCGTTGGAAAGTGAAGCATGGACATGGACATCAGCATGCCATCTACACGCAAGCCTGATCGGTCCTCCATGAAATGCCTCCCATGCTTGGATTCGACCAAGCTGAAGGAGTACAGTCGCGCACCTCCTAAACCCTAATTTGAGGGTCGCAGATGTGGGTCGCTGATCATCTCTTCCGTTCAACTTCGCCAGCTCGGATGGACGGCCTAGGATAAGAGTTAGGCGACCAATGAAGTATCACCGTGATCACCGTCTGCCACTCTACCACACCATGTGGTCGCTCAAGGGAGGATTTGCTAGCGCAGCCTCCAAACCCTCACATGAAGTAGGTAGGGCATGATGCTCAACAACGATGCTTCATATATGCCGAATGCATTCGATGCATGACATGCATAGAATACACACGATACTTTGCAAGTATCGACTTCCTAAAAACTTAGTTATTTAACTAGCATTACATGCTACCTTCTGTGGGTCCCACGATCCACACACTCAAGACATCAATCATGTCACAAACTTGGGGATACATACTGGGGTATTGGTCTGGAGGTTTACAACATGCAGCGTGCAACGTGCTATCACAAGAACGTATCAGGAAGACATGGACAGTTAGTGATGATGGGAGAAGTGGGCAAGATTGATCGTGTGATACTAACACACCAGTCCACTACTCCATCACTCCACTTCCTACGAGAGACGTGAATAAGGCTCAAATGACTTGTATAAATAGGTTCTCCTCCCTATTTCCAAACAAGAGCACAAGACATAAACCAAGTGTTAATACAACACGTATTCAAACACCCAGAGCATGCTTGCATTAATCGTATGCATGCTCACCTTTATGTTACAAGTCATAAGCAAGCCTACACCTTCAAAATATCAACACCTTCTTCGCTTCCCTCCCTAAGATCAACCCCATCTCCTCCACTTTGTGACCGGAACAAGTCTGGAACGGCCATTTCTTGGTTTAGGCCAGAATTGTATAGATTTATCTCTCGAATCAAAAGCACTCATCGCGCAGTGCATTTGTTTAGGGTTTAGATTCACTTCTCATCCACACACCCCAAATTACCAAAATCAGCAGAAGTAGTTTTCACCCCATAAACAATTGGCGACCACAGTGGGAGATTAATCTCTTGGTTGTGAAGTCAAGTTCTTCAATACCCAATCTCATTGGTTGATTTCAAGATGGTTGGTCTTAGGACTCAACAAATAATTTCGAATTACAGTCGAAGTTATTACAACGAAGAGGTTCCTCCTTCCAATGGTATATCCTACGGCGCGGTTGGAAGAATCCCAACATTGATCGAGTTGGCACGAGTACAGGAGATTCACGCAAGGAACATGGACCTGATCAAGGAGACATTAAACGGTATACTCGATCTCCTCATCAAGATGACATCAGATATGAGCGGTGCTCCTGTCACGGATCTTTATACACTGGGGATTGATCATCACAATGATCCTCCTCAAATCAACAGTTTTACCATGAACCAGAGACCGATGGACCAAGAAGCCGTTTCTCTAGTGGAAAGTTTGTGCAAACTTTTACACCTCTCGAAGAACCAACGGGCGGAGACGTTTGCTGCAATCAACTAGATATCCTTAGATTTATAATTAACTCCCTTACGACCAGAAGCCTCCAAAACGCCGGATATGTCCGTGAATAATGTTATATTTACAGAATAAGACATGATGGCGGAAGAGGGTCACAACCGGGCCATGTACGTTACTGCACGCATCAAGGATTCAGAGTTCAAGAGGGCTCTCGTCGACACATGAGCGTCTTCGAATGTGATTACCCTCAAGACACTCAGGACGGCCAAGGTTCGCCTAAGCAAGATCGTGCAACAACCTACCACTGTGACAGATTTTGAAGGAAACCAAACCAATACGTACGGGTAAGTCAATCTGAATTTATCTGTAGGACCTGTCCAGTCTAAAGTGAAATTCGAAGTCATAGAAAAGGAGCTGGACTACCACATGATATTGGGGAGACCTTGGCTTCATGACAATAGGATTTTCCATTCAACATATCACCAGTGTTTGAAGACTATGCTGAATAAGGAAGTCGTTCGCATCCCTGCACCGTTCTCTCCTTACGCACCAATTTGTGGTGTAGAATTGTTTAATCCAAAAGAAACTCCGCGAGGAGAATCGGGGAAAGTTAATTGCATCCCACTCCCCATGTGGGAATCAATCCAGGAGGAAGACCGACTTGCATCGTTGAAGGCTAAGCCCCATGACATGTCAGAACTTCCTTCTTCATCTGGTGAAGCTAAAACTCATATTCACGCTAAAAGAGGGTGAACTTTTATGGCAAGCCGTGATCATAAGGGAAAGACCGTGTACCGACGCCTATGTTAGCAATTAGCAGGGGATGCTACTACCTAGCCTCTCCTCCCAATGGAATTCTACAACAACGAAGAGCCGCAAGAAGAGGTATTGGATGCTCCACGACATATGCAAGACGACACCAACTCCACGACCGACGAGCTCGAAGTTGTTAATATAGGGAGTGAGGAATTCCCCAGGCCTATCTCCGTCAGCTCAACCATGTCCACAGATGAACGCACGAAACTCGTGCAACTTCTTGAGGAATACCAAGACATATTCGCTTGGACGTATGAAGAAATGCCCGGTTTAGATAAAAAATTGGTCACCCATCACCTGCATGTCATACCTAGATCCAAGCCGGTCAAATAGTCTCCGAGACAATTCAGGCACGAAGTGGAAGAGCAGATCAAGACCGAGATACATAGGCTACTAGCCTCTGGCTTCATTAAACCCATTCATCACCCAACCTGGTTGGCTAATGTGGTTCCAGTAAAAAAGAAAAATGGGCAGATCAGATGTTGTGTGGATTTCAGATATTTGAACAAATGTTGCCCTAAAGATGATTTCCCTCTACATAACATCGACACGTTAGTTGATGCAACCAGTGGACATGGCATGTTCTCCTTCATGGATGGATACAGCAGGTACAATCAGATAAGAATGTACGAGTACGATGCAAGTAAGACAATTTTTCAAACTCCTCTCAGAAATTTCTATTATACAGTAATGCCATTTGGTCTGAAGAACGCCAGTGCGACCTATAAACGTGCTATGACGGAAATCTTCCACGACATGATGCTCAAGCAAGTTGAAGACTACGTGGATGATATAGTAGTCAAATTGAGGGCTCAGTCATACCATACCAGAGTCTTACGGCAAATATTCGAAAGGTGCCGCGAGTACAAATTGAAGATGAATCCATTGAAATGCGCCTTCGGTGTTTCTTCAGGAAAATTTCTGGGATTCCAGGTAACCGCTAAGGGAATCGAGGTAGACCCGTATAAGACTCAAGCCATCCTCACGATGCCTCCGCCACGAACTGTAAAGGAACTCCAAAGATTCACGGGCAAGGTGAACTACATTCGGCATTTCATACCCGGCTTGGCCCAACTCGTTGCTTTATTCACTCCCTTGCTGAAGAAGGGAGCAAGCTTTACTTGGACCGCACTACAACAAGAAGCGTTTCGGAATATTCAACGGATGTTGTCATCTCCAGTGGTCATGAAGTCCCCTGTCCAAGGGAGACCACTACGTCTCTATACAGCCGTCAACGATACTGCCGTAGGGGCTTTGCTCACACAGGAGGATGATGAAGGAGTCGAACATCCCATATACTATTTCCGTCGAGTACTAAGAGACACTAAGCTCAGATATCCCAAAGTGGAGAAGGCGTGCCTAGCCCTGATTCATTCCATTCAGAAGTTCAGACATTACCTGCTGTCCAATAAGGTAGTACTCATATCTAAGTCCGACCCTGCGAAATTTTTACTTTCGAAGCCGGTCTTGATGGGAAGGACAGCCAAGTGGCTTCTCCAAATATTGAAGCTATACATAACATGCACATCACCAAGAGCTATCAAAGGACAAGCCGTTTCTAGCGTCGTTCCCTGGAGAAGGCACTACTACATTACATGAGGATCTTCCCGGAGAATTTCCAGAGATCCCCGTTGTCGAAGGAGAGGCGTGGCTACTGTGTTTCGACGGTTCTGCCACTCCTATAAATAACACCGGAGGATCAGGCATGGTCCTAGTATCTCCAACGGGCGAGGTCTTTTCACATTCCTTCAAGTTGGACTTTAAGTGCACCAAAAATTCAGCAGAGAATGGGGCCTTTCTCATAGGACTGTCAATAGCCAAATAAGAAGGAGCCACTCGCCT
Source organism: Papaver bracteatum (assembly GCA_023529315.1). Classification (NCBI taxonomy): domain Eukaryota; kingdom Viridiplantae; phylum Streptophyta; class Magnoliopsida; order Ranunculales; family Papaveraceae; genus Papaver; species Papaver bracteatum. The sequence goes on along the minus strand of JAJJWX010001826.1, from coordinate 998,578 downwards.
AGAGATAAGAGGTGACTCAAAACTACTGGTTAATCAGATATTAGGAGTATATGCATTGAAAGAGGCAACACTAGACCCGTACCGATCAGAAGCACGAAGGCTGTTGAACTACTTTGTAGATGCAACCATAACCCATGTTGGTCGCAAAAACAACAAACATGCCGACTGCTTAGCCACGTTGGCGTCAAAATTATAGTTTGAAGGTTTGGAAGAGACTCTGACAGTAAGAAGGAGGACAGTGAGATCAACATGTCTCTCACAACGCGAAGATATTGGGACCTGTGATTGTCTAACTCCTATTATTCAAGAACTTAGTAGCTCACTTTCTCAAGGAAAGGTTAGTCTCAAAACTCTGCAGAGCTATTTCATGCTTCATGGTATGCTATATTATCTAAACCCGGATGGTTCCCTATCGAGATGTCTCGGAGATGAAGAGGCGCAGTTACAACTTAACCGTGTTCATACTAAAACTTGTGGACAAACGTTGGTGGTAATTCTCTACCGTCGTCTTCAACTCCTGGGATATTATTGGCCAGAAATGGAAGCTCAATCTCGTTTACTCCAGAAGTCTTGCACCAATTTCCAAGTGTTGCCACACCAACTAGAGGTCCTCAATATAAGTCATGCTTGGGACTGGAGAGAACCGTACATTAGTTATCTTCGTGATGGAGTAACTCCTGCCAATCAAAGGGATGCTATCAAGATGAAACAAAAGGCGAGGATATTCGTACTTCATGAAGGGATCCTATATCGTAAAATCTTTGGAGGTGATCTGTTACGGTGTCTAGATAAGGGATAGGTCTCGACTATGTTGAAAGGAATTCACGAAGGGGAACATCAATGGAAAAGGAAACTATTTCTCCAGATACATGAGAAGTACTATTGGCCGACCATGAAGGATGGTTCAGCTTCATTCGTGCAACATTGTCACGAGTGTCAAGTTCATGGAAACCTTGTTCACGCGCCTTCCACTCCTTTACACTCGATAAGAAGTCCATGGCCCTTTTATAGCTGGGGACTTGACATTATCGGGATACTTAATCCGTCATCGTCGAAGCAGCATGAGTATATCATAACTGCGACGGATTATTTCACCAAGTGGGTTAAAGCTATCCCTTTACGGGGGACTACAGGAGAAATGATTTCCATATTCATTAAAGAATACACCATTTGTCGGTTTGGTGTACCCAAGCACATCATCACCGACAATGGCACTCCCTTTGCAAACAAACAGGTACGGGAGCTGTTGGAAGAATATGGAATTAAACAGGTCTTCTCCACCATCTACTATCCTCAAGGAAACGGACAAGCTGAGAGCACCAACAAGACACTGATCCGGATTCTTAGTCGAACAGTGCATGACAACCCCAAGAACTGGCACGAACAACTGCCTCTGGCGCTATGGGCATATCGGACGGCACCTAGAAGTTCCGTCGGGGTTTATCCATATTCACTTGTTTATGGTGCGGATACGGTTCTCCCAGCAGAAATCAGGATTCCATCAGCGAGGATTGCAGCAGCAAGTGGGGTCCACTGGAGCGAGGCTGAAGTATCTAACTCGAGAGTTGCTGAGTTAGACACTCTAGATTCCAGAAGAAGCAAGGTAGAGGAGCGTGCTCAAGTGTACAGAAACATGGTCTCCAGGGCATATGACAAGACTATGCGGCCACGTGTTTTTGGAATAAGAGATTTGGTCCTAAAGACAGCGAAGCACATTCAGCAAGACATGTCTACACCAAAGTTCTCTCCGAAGTGGGAATGTCCCTATGTGATTACCAATGCTTACATCACCGGATACTACAAGATCATTAAGGTGGATGAAGGCAAGTTAGAGACAGTCATTAATGGAAAATGGCTCAAGGCATACCATGCATGATCATCGTCCCGAAACTGTCCCACAACATGACAATACAGGCATTTTCATTACATGTTTGAATTGCCAATTCAATTTTAAAAAAAAATGCTAATAAAAAAAAAACTTCATCCATCTGCCGATTCAATCAAGAATGTTCAAAAAAAAAAGTGGACGATGAAAGAGTATAGCCTAGAAGAGGTCGTCTAACAGATTATAATTCCTTGAAAACATCATCTTCAACCTAGCATGGTACCTATATGTCCTATCCTTGAAGTTTTGAACCGCCTGCTCCACCTTCTTCGATTCCGCAGCCAGAGCCTTTTCTTCTTCCAAGATATCTTTTGTAGCAGGAACAATATTTACGAGGATACCAGCTCGATCAACCTTGATGATATCGAGACGTTACCGCAGCCATCCCACATTGAACTCCATGGATTCACAGGTAGATACCATGTCCTCCCACTTTTCGAGATTTGATTCAGAGAGTTTGCGAACAGAAATATTCTCCATCTCAATAATCATGGGAAGAAGACAGTTTACTATAGTAACCAGAGAAGACGAGCAGTGCCGAAATGCATTCCTAGTCGCGATGTGGCCATACTTTTTCCAAACTTTTGTATACAGAGGCACAAACTCCTTCCGCACTAAGAATCCACCAACATGTCGGTAACTGGAAGATATGCATCTCATGTGTACGTCAAATTCAAGACCCGCATTTGGGTATTCGTAAGATGAGATACCCAGATTAGCATCTTCAAGGTCCGCAGCGTCAGGTGTGTTCGAGTTTGAAGGAAGATGACTGGTTAAGTCATCATCATCGATAACCGTTACACATGTTCCAGTGGGGTATCTCTGCAAAAAGAAAAGATCGTTCGCCTGATCATCAGGAATAACAAGCAACTATGCGGAGAAAAAAATGGAAAGAGGGACAAGCCGGTATGACCTTCTTGACTCGGAGAACACGAGCAGGGGAATCATCATGAAGCCCAGACGTAGATCATGCACGCTTAACAGAAGATCCTGGGTGGTATGAAGAAGATGATCCACTATTGTTCGACATGATGAGGAAACAGAGTTTCTACCAAAGAACTCTATTGTAAAATTGCAAAAAGTGGTTCAGAGTCTCCACGCATGCATATATGCCGAGGAAACCCTAAAGGAAGAGTAGGGCAGCCACAACGAAGCCTACTTGATATATGAGAATTCAATGCCGACCAGGTCATACTTTCTTTCAAACCCTAATCAGAGATTGGGAGAACAACTAGATATGAACGAGTTGTCCAGAGCAGTGTGTAAACGCCCGCGTCGGGGAATCCCAGTGGAAGAAGACGTCTAAGAGAGGAAACCGGTCCCACCTGCATGGAGGATTGCTCACGATTGGTCAGAGTCCCTCCAGGTAGACTTCCCTCATCTCGTACTTTTATGTTATATATGTCACCATCTCATGCCTACCCCACAATAGTGTAACCATTATATGCTAGGCAGGGGACTTAATGTTGTTGGTGGATTTTAGTTCAGGGCTAAAGTTGTAAAAGCCAAATTTTATACGCTAACATCCTGCAGAGGATAAGGATATTTGGTAAGTGATGAATACTTCTTCGCTTTATTAATTCACCTAGAATGGAGCATGTAGCAACAATCCCAAATGTTCCCAAGTCCAAACCCGTTTCGAATTGGAGATATAGCAAAGGAAGATGAACCATACCTGGTGGCAGATGCCATCCTAGGCGTCTATTGCAAGATCATCAACGCTGACAAGCTTGAGGGCGTGACGATCTAATCACGATGGCTTAATTCTTACAATACCTAGAAACGCTGTGCTTTTTCTCCAGTGTTCTCCGTGATGGTTCCTCCAACATTCCTCCAATAATTTCCATTTCCGTGCAATTTTTGTAATTCCTTCAAAATGATCGCACTACTTTTATTCATAATTATTAGGGTTCCAATTTCTCAATTAATCAAAGTATTATTTTCTTTTAGAAATTTCTTTACCCATGGGCATGACACAAAATCCTGAGTCAAGCCTGAGTCATCATCATTACCCACCAGATTAAACCAGAGAACCCTAAAAAGAAATATTTCACACCTTTCGGGGAACGTTGGAGGAATAAAATGTATGCAAAAAAAAGGGAAAGCGCCTTGAGCAGTCTACTCCAACAGAATCAGACTTACGCCATGAGAGCATAGACAGGTTCGTGGTGTTTTATTATGGAATTACTCCTTTTATCACAAGAATCACATGCAATCATATGAAGGCACACCACTGCGCCTGAGAAGACTCAGATACAATCTTAATGAAAGATTTGTCTCAAAAAATAAAGTAAATAAAAGCCCTTGTTCAAACGAGCAAGCAGAAAATAAGTAAACCTTAAAATCAGCCGCCACTGAGTACAAGGAGAAAAAAGTTCACAAATAGGCCTGTCAATATTTTTCCGATATCCGGAATCCGTTTCCGAATATTCGACATCTTATAGGATTTTATCCGTTTTATCGGATATTTTTTCCTTAACATATCGGAAACGGATTAGACCCCATCCAAAATGTTAATATCCGATATCCGATAGTATAAGAACTTATTTATAATTTATCCTAATTTCGAGTCTAGTATCGGATATTGTCATATAAATATCCAATAAGTGTCAATTATGAAAATGTTTTACAAGGGTTTTTAAGCTTTTTGTTATAACAGGATATTATCGAATATTTATTGGATATCCGACAGCTTAGCCTATCGGAATCGATATCTGATTTTGATATCCTATATGATATTATCGGATATCGAATATCCGGTAGTGCTTAACCTGTCAGATATCAGATTTTTAAATATCCGACGGATATTCTTCCATTGACAGGCCTATTCACAAATTACGAGAAAATACTCAGAGAAGAAGAAAAGAGAAGGAACAGGTAGAATTAGTCATCAAGGAGATCGACTGTGTCTTCCCCACCACTGAAGACTGCTCCAACATCATCATCGTGAGTCGATACTACTTCTTCCTTCGGGTCTGCCTCCACCTCCCCTTCGGATATTTCTGCAGCAATATTCTCCGCTTTGACAACATCCTCAGCAGGGACAACTTCCATATCTTCCTTAAGAGCCACTGCGACATTGAAGATCGTGCTGACAACCTTTGGGAGTTCGGGCTTGTCCGTATCAGAATCGAGGATGATCACACCATCATGGATTGTATAATCACACTTATCTTCATCCGAAGGTCGTTTATGCTCATCCCTTCGCCTTTTCAGCCGTGCAACGAATCTCTCAGCCCTTGCGCTTGCCGGCGGTTGCAACGCTTCCTCAAGCCTCCATTTTTCCTCCCTGTCGATTGAATCCCGATGATCTCGAGTGTGTTCTCGAGAAATACGCAGATACAAGATCGATATGCCCTGTATAGCGCGATCAACCTCGCGAAGCGGAACATCAATTTTAGAAATCACTTCCTCGAATGCATCATCAGTCTCAGGTTTATTCACTTCGAAACTTCTTTCGGGAGAGATACCAGAGAATTCCTTGCCGGCCACCTCCATGAGATTCTGCGAGAATAGGTTATGATTATGTTGACAAAAAAAGAAAATTATCATCAATCAGATCAAGTTATGTAATAGACGTGGATCAATACCTGGGGACAAAGAAAAAATAAATTCTGCGATGGGAGAAGTTTCAACGTCTTCTTTATATTTCACAAGTTAACAAGATCCCGAGAAGAAAAGAAGTCTTTACCTACCGTCTACAAAGGCTACATATGTGGGATAACAATCAGTGAATGTTTATCCAACATTTGAGGGCAACTGCCGTGCAAAGGGAAGAAACACATCTAGTCCAAGAAACGGTCCAGACTCTATCCTGGGGACTTGGTTATATCTACTTTTGGCCGTGGGAGAATATGAGCACGGCGAGCCCGCGTCCACATTCGAACGAAGCAAGCACAAGGCGGGCCCACGTTCGAGTGAAGCAGGCGCAACAGAGCCAACGATTGATCAAAGCATACACGATGGGGCCCACATTCATTCGGGTTTGCCTCGGTTTTCTATGAGAAAATAAGGACGATAAAGTACCTACCTTGTTGTTAACGTACGTGCAACGGCAGCAACGCCGAAGTCCAACGGTAACAACAATGAAGTCCGGCGGTAGCTTCAACGGATTCCGGGCAGTAACGAAATTTGAGCGTGGACGGGAGAAGACGAACGAGAAAAAAATAATATTAACAATAAGGAAGAAAAGGGTTCGACCCCCTTTTATACACAAATAATTGGAGAATCCTAGTCGGAGAAGGATTCCTTTCCTAACTCAGAATACACGAGGGAAGGAACTGGTCCCACCAAAGTTCCATGCTCGCGCGGCTTGTTCACATGGGCAATTACTAGCGGTCGGTCAAAACTCTTCCGGGTAGGCTTCCTTATCCTGTCTTCTTACGTTATATGCAGAACCATCTCATGTCACCCAACAATAATACAACCATTATGTGCTAGGCATGGGACTTAATGTTGATGGTGGATTTTAATTCAGGGCTAAAATTGTAAAAGCCAAATTTTATACGCTAACATCCTGCAGAGGATAAGGATATTTGGTAAGTGATGAATACTTCTTCGCTTTATTAATTCACCTAGAATGGAGCATGTAGCAACAATCCCAAATATTCTGTGAATTAAATAAACAAAATTCATCCAGGATGGAGCATGTAGCAACAATCCCAAATACCCTGTGAATTTTTAGCATTATTAATTAATGCATGAATTGCCTTGTATTTCCTGTGCTGTTCTCAGTAGGACTCTCATTATTGGTGAGGCATGATGATTGATTGTTTCTCTCAGCAGAGCAACATGAATATCCAAGTGTCAATAATAAGGCCCATACAATCTATATCTCTCGGTGTGTTATATTAGCCCGATTGAGCATATTTAATTCCCTAAGGGAAATCTGGACTATCCGTGTCAGTCACAGAAATGATCACGGCCACACAGGTTGGCCGCATGATTTAACCAGCCTAGACGAACCCTAGAAGGAGCAGGATATCACCATAATGTCCACCAGCGGGACCGTTTTTTCCCCAGCCGGTCGAATGCATATCATGCCTCCAAAACATCCACCAAACGCCAGCCAGGAAAAGGATGGTCGAACCGGTGTAAAGCGTCTTGGAGGAAGCTCGTACGATCAAGACCGCCAACGGAAGTCTCAAAATCAATCACGGCAGTCCAACTTCGCCGGCATGATTGGACGGAGTGGATTATTCCATGGTCGGTCGGTCAAGTGTTGTTATACACTATGGCGGGCCCACTTACTACCTACCTGACCGACTTTCTTAAAGCCTAGCCATGGAACAGCATACATTCGCTCGAAACATGGCTAGCGTGATGCTTTAAAGGGTCACGAAATTTCATATGTGTCGCAATTTGATCACAACCATCCAACTTCACCAGCATGTTTGAATGGCTTAGATCAAGCCTATGACCGTGGGACAGGTACCAGCATGCTCATCACCGGCCCAATATGGGTCCCACATAGTCGGCCCCTCCAAAAAGGGAGCATGACTTTCCAAACCCATCGGTGGAAGTCGTGTGTGCGTGGCTGTTTTGAAACCCTAATTAGGGTTTGCGGCGCTGCATAACTGTCGCAGTTCGATCATGACCATCCATCTTCGCAAGCTTAGATGAAGGGTGTAGATATAGACTTAAAATGGTCCCAAGCATGTCAACATGATCGATGTGGGCCCACCTATACATATGACTGATCGGCCTAGGCCAACAATGGCCGAACGTCTTGAAACGCATGGCCAAAGTAGACATGTCACGTAGCTTCCAAATCCTTTACGGCAATGGATTTCTTCCGCAAACTGATCTTAACCACTCACCTTTTCCAGTCAAATTGAGTGTCCTAGATCGCACCTTCATGATACAAAGAGGTACATGCATGTACACCGGCAAGCCGTCTATACGCATGCTCGGTCGGTCCCGCCGAAAACGTCTCCCATGCTTGGTTTCGGTCAAGCTGAAGAGTGATTCTTGCGCACCTCTTCAAATCCCTAAAACTCCATAAACGGTCGCAGATGAGCGTCATAGATCATCTCGTCCGTCCAACTCTACCAGCTTGGTTATGCATCCTAGGCTAGGAGTTAAGTAGCCAATAAAGTGTCTGGTGATTACCATCCGTCACTCTACCACATGGAGTGATCGGCCAAGGGAGGGCTTGCCTGTGCAGCCTCCAAACGATCATTCGAAGATGGCTAGACATGCATCTGTTTTAAGACGCTTAATCTGTGACTTACTCCGTTAAGCTTTAAAACAACGATGCTTTATGCATATTAAATATATTCGATGCATTACATGCATAGAATATACATGATATTTCTTGAATATCTATTTCTTAAATAACTCAGTTATTTAACCTAGCACCGTATGCTACTTCCCATGGGTCCCACGATCCACACTTGATACATCAAACATGTCACAAACTAGGGGATACTTACTGGGGTATTGGTCTGGTGGTTTACAACGCGTAGCGTGCAACATGCCATCACAAGAACGTGTCAGGAGGCATGGAAGGTTAGCGATTATGGGAGAAGTGGGCCAAGACGTGACCGTGCAATCAACCACACGATCCCACTACTCCATCACTCAACTTCCTCCACTTCCTACGAGATGAGGGTTTGCGCTCCATGACTTGTATAAATAGGTCCTTTACCTATTTCCAAACAACACAGACAAGCACATAAAACCAAGTGTTGTCATTCGTATCCAGAAAACACCAGAGATGATTGCTTACATTATTTCAAGCCAGTTCGATATTCTAATACAAGTCATAAACAACCAACACCTTCTTCGCTTCCCTCCATAAGATTAACCCCATCTCCTTCACTTTGTGACCGAAGCAAGTCTGGAACGGCCATTTCTTGGTTTAGGCCAGAATTGTACAGATTGATCTCTCGAATCAAAAGCACTCCCGCTCAGTGCATTTGTTTAGGGTTTAGATTCATTTCTCATCCACACACCCAAAATTACCAAAACCAGCAGAAATAGTTTTTACCCATAAACAACAACATCAAAGTTCAATTATATCACAACTTTGACAATAACACTATGGTGATATGTATCACTCCCCTTTGGTCAATACTTCATCTCACATGAAAACCACCCCCCTTACATAATGATCGGTAAACCATATGTATTTGTAGTGTGAACTACATATTAATTCTCCCCCTTTTTTGTCAACAAAAACTGGCAAAGGTACGAAAACTAGTGGGATCCTAATGAAATTTTCATAGAGATACTTCATGACCAAAAGAGAACATATCAAATTTTTTTTAGATGTAATCATATAGTCGAAACTAAATGCTTTCATCAAGAAGTTTATAAAGATACAAGATAACCCCTATTAAATTCTGCAGCCGCACTTTCCACAAATATTTGGAAATTAAGCACAAGTTCAATTAAGAACTCTCCCCCATAAAATGTCATTCCCGAAAGAACAACAAGAGCGACCTTACTTTCACAAGAAAATAAGGATTTATTTGGACTTAACAAACAACATGAAAACATGAATTTGTAATCCAAAATACTCAATTAAATTAACCACAAGAGAACCCATGATTAATTTAATCGGAAATGCTCAACATAAGAGAACTTATGGAGCCACAAAGTATATCACAAAAAGTGGATCAGGGAAGGACCAATAATGTGGAATATACAAAGGTACATTACATTTTACATAATGATTTCATAGACTTAATCTTTGTAAACAAAAGTTCATCCTATTTTCCATCAATATTTGAATAATGACACAATAGGATTAACTTTTGTTGTCAAAAGTTTATTCTATATTTTATCAATATTTGCATAAAGACATATGATAGACTTAAATTTTGAGTATATATGGTACAATCATAGTTCATGGACGCAAACACACATATCCTATAATGTTAGAGCATTGCTCGGTCGAACTCGCATGCGTTGCTATCTCAAGCATGTTTGTCAATGTTAGTGATCAAAACTATAAAGTCTTGATTTCTAGTCTACTATAGATAAGGTCTCGGACTAGGATAGAAAGTGTAGTTGATCTCAAGAACTCCATGGCGATCATCATACAATACGAAGGACTACTCAAGGAACCAGTGGATCTTCATCGACTAAAAGGTATATGGAGACTTGAACTTATCTATCACTCAAAAGTCTATCTCCTCTATCTCCTATCTTGAGACACAAGTCATATTACTATATAGACTAAGATTATACACATATGAAATTTCGAGCTGAGTATATCTCGCTTATAAATTTCTCGAAATATGTGTTGGTAAAGCTTTCGCTTTAGCCAAGTTTATCTTTACCTAGTGACGAAAGTCATGTTATGTTTCAATCATTTTGGAAATCTCTCTGAAGAAAAATAGTTTGTGAGTAACAACTATATAACTCCCTCTGAGAATGTTTCAATGATTGAAATGAGAGTTTAGACAATATAACCATTGGAGGATATAAACATTGTTGTGGTAACACATATATGTATAAGTCCTTATTACTTGAACTGAAGTTTGCGAACTTTGTTGATCAAGTGAAACCAGAACGTGAGCCGTTAACTTAGTCCGCGAACTGGCGTAGTTCTCGAACCCGAGAATTTCTGCTGGAGTTGTAGCTCAGTTTCAGTCCGCGAACTGACGGAAGTTCTCGACCCGAGAATTTCTGCAGGAGTTTGTAAACTCCAACCGGTTAACTTGAGTCCACGAACCCTGTCCGCAAACTTGAGTAGGTTATGTCTAAAAACGATGTTTGTGAACTTATCTTAATAAACTACAGAATGCTATTACAAACCATGGCTTTATAGTTCATGAATCGATTCGAGTGAATCACATCGTTTTTGCTTCAATTGTGTCATGTGTAGTACATGAGATCTCATAGCAATTAAATAACTCTTTAACTAGTTCATTTGAGTCATTTGGACTAGTTATGGTGAAGAAGTACATGGTTGATATGAAAGTTATCATTTGGCTAACCATTTTGTTAACTAGTGTTGAACCAACCATTGTACAAGTGTGGGGACGGTTACACAAACCCTAAATCGTCAAGTACATTGGTAGGCCTAGAAAAGCAACCTATAAACTATAAATTTCAAGTGTACAGTGTTGTTTTGCAACACAGGGAAAGTACAAGTCGATCCACGGAGACTTGGGTAGTGATAGTTGAATCTAAATGAAGACTAACTGATTTCTATTACAATGTAACACAAAAGGTTTGTTTTGGTATGTCGATACGACAAGATGTTGATATTGAACAAGTAGAATTGCAAATGGTAAAGTTATTATGTAAAAAAGATGCTAAGCAAAGTTTAGAGAAGCACTAGGGTGATATAATTCACCACCTAATCCTATGCTAAGGCAATCTAACTCAAGTTATGCTTTTAGTCCTTTCTAGGAATGCTGCTATGAATGAATTATCAGCTATTCTTACTAACTCACCCCTAGTATCAACTGTCTTCTGACAGTATAATTGATCACAAGCTCATTTGATTAAATATCTAACTAACCCTTCATATATGAATTAAACAAAGGCCTTCTTCCTAAGAGGTTTCTGATGAATAATTTATCAACCAATTTCCCTAACTCACCCCTAGTATAAATTATCTTCTTACATTACAACCTATCACAAGTTCATTTGGTTTATTAACTAACAATTATTCCTATATCCATTAAGCACAGCAAGAAACATGAAATGGATTAACTTAACATAGAATTAGGGGTTTCATCTCTGCCCTAGCAGAGAGTTTCAAAACATGATTGACATTAAAATGAAAAAATTACAGAAACTAAAACCCTAAAATTGACAGTGAATTGCACCGGCTACTCCGGGCTTAGCTTTTCAAATACATCTTCTCCCATTTATACAAAATTCTTTCCCCTATTCTCAACCCTCTTTTTAACGAATTCCAATAGAAAATTAGGGCTTTTGATGTTTTTGAGAATTTACCACTTCGTGTTCTTCATTTTTCTCCTGCCTCTGCTCACTTTTCTTCATTTATCTCACGTAAAGAAAGTTTTCACTTTCTTTTGCTTTTCTGTCAGTGCATGCTCGACCATTTTCATGTGCAACAGCTCTTTCTTTTGAATAGTTTTTAATTTTCTTTCTTCTTTCTTTACAACATCCCATCTTTACCCGACCATTCTTCTCTGTTTAACTTCACACCCCGAGCTCCTTCATCAAAGTGATTTTTTATTTTCTCTTTTGTCGAGCAGCATGTTCTCATCTGTTTCTTCACGTGAGGAACATTATCACGGTCACTGCCAACCTATGCTGTCTCCACGTTCTTTATCTTTAGCAGACGAGTTCCATCATCACTACTTGTGCTCGTCTCAACTCCTCTCTCTTTGTTCTGCCATGTGCTGAGTCGGTGCATGGGATTATTTTTCTTCACGTCCGACAACCGTGAATCATCTCACTTCCATGCATCATTACCCATCACACCCAACTCCATCTAGTTTCACGTTCTCCATATCGAGCTCTCCTCAGTCCCTTCATCGGCTTCGTTGGAAAACTCGAGTTCATCAACTGCCATGAAACCAATATTGTCCTCATTAAACTCATCACATTAAAACCACTGAACCATGTTCAGGTAGCAAACAATACTCCATACTCATCGAACCACATCGATATGATCAACACTGCATACTTGAGCTCCAACGGCAGTTACTCCATTAATGGAAGAAAAAAAACTTCTCTTTATTCTTCTCTATATCCTTAACACGACCCATCTAGTCATCGTTGAGTTCAATGGCAGCAGGGACCATCCCTGTCACTGCCATCTCGAGCTTCATTCAATCACCGGTGAAAGGCATCACTGCCATGCATGAATGCTATGCTCGAGCTCATCACAGAACTTTAAGCCGGAGCTCCAACTTATCTGTTAAAGTTGATGGAGAAGATGAAGGTGGCGCCCTAAGAAATAAAACTGGGTGCCTTTAACAGTATTTAAATCCTGACAGCCCCTTAAGTAAAATACCGGACTTCCTTTAGCAATTCCCTTTGAACCAGAACACCCCTTAACAGGATGACTGACCCTTAATGTACAGTGGTGGTTCCCCTTAACAATCTCCATTCAAGTGTCAGTCTTGGAGGACTGACAGTTTAGTTCCGACTCCGTTCTTGTTTCTCCCATAACTTCTTCATACGAACTCCGAATGACTCCGTTCTTTCGCCATTGCCTTTGCCTTCTCGTCCTCGAAAATGTGTTCTCTGTCAATTTCCATCTTCAATTCGTCTAAAAGCTTTATTTGGTACCTAAAAACACAAAATTAATTAGTACAAGCATTTATTCTTGAAAACAGAGAAAATACAGAATTTGGGATAATATCTGATTTTAAAGTGCAAAAGATGAGTTAAAAATATGCACTATTTGGCACTCATCATATATGTGTGTATAACAATCTAAGTTTTCGATCTAACAGTTGATAAATATTAGCTTGTATCTAATCATGTTTTCATCTAACGGTGAATATTGAATGCTTTGTTACCAAGCTAACATTGATTGCAAACCCTGATTTGAAAGACTATATAAGGGAGAACTCTAGCAACTGGGAAACTTAATCCCCATACATTCTGTGTGATACTAGTTGTGCTAAGCTAGAGTCGATTCTCCCTTAACCTTTGGTTTTCTTCTTCTAAAACCAGGTTAACGACTTATAGACTACATTGGGATTGTGAAGCCAGACCGATACTACTTTTCTTGTAGTTGTGTGATTTGATCTTGCTATTTCTATCATACGAGTACAATTAAAATAATTAGCTTGAGATTTCTATCTTTGATAGGCAAGATATAAAATTAATCACAAACATCTTCGTCTCATCGTTTGTGATTCCACAAAAAAAAAATTCGCTGCGTCGATTAAGACTATTGTGAGGTAATTGATAAAACTGAGTTGTTCTTCGAGAATACAAGTCTGGTTTTATTGATTGGTTCATGTTCACCTTGATTTATCAAAAGACGGAACAAAACTTATAGGTTTATTCGTGGGAGACGAATTTATCTATCTTGAAGACTTCCCTTTGTGAGACAGATTTGTTTATTAAAGTCTTCGACTTTGGGTTGTAACAACTCTTGGTTGTGGGTGAGATCAGCTAGGAAAATCAAGTGCTTAGTATCCTGCTGGGATCAGAGGCGTAGGAGCATAACTATACCTTGGTTCAGTGTGAGATTGGTTGGGGTTCAACTATAGTCCAGGCCGAAGTTAATTTGGAGTAGGCTAGTGTCTGTATCGGCTTAATATAGTGTATGTTTAATCTGGACTAGGTCATAGGGTTTTTCTATATTTGCGTTTTCCTCATTAATAAAATTCAGGTGTCTGTGTTATTTATTTTCCGCATTATATTTTTATATAATTGAAATAATGCAGGTTGTGCATTATTCAATCAATTAGAATATCCGGCCTTATTGGTTGTTAATTTAAATTGATTGACACTTGGATATTGGTATTTAGTGTTATCCAAGTTATCTCTCTTTGATTAAGACTCGCATATTGTATTTTCTTGAGTAGATAAAATTGAGAGATTGAGATAATAACTTCTTGAGATATTTTCTATTGATTGAGTCTAGTTGATTCTCTAGAAAATAACTCGGAGTTGTCCATACAGATTGCTAATCGAAATATTGGGTGTGGCTGTTAGACCCCCGCTTTTTCAGTTGGTATCAGAGCAGGCAAACACATTTAAGACCTTACAAGTATGTGTTTGTGGCAATCTGAGTCTGAGGACAATATCTCCTTTGCACATACCAAAATGTCTCCTAAAGATTTTGATTATGTCAAGTGTCTTGGAAACACCTCAAAGGATTATTCCTTAGTAGATTCATCTAAATCTCGAGGTAGAAAGAATGTTCAATTTGATAATGACATTTCTTCCTCTCATGAGGTATGTGACACTCTGGAAAAAGTTGAAAAGGAGCTCACCAGAATTTCAAAAAATACAGCTGAGACTATTGATTTTAATGATCATGATCAGTTTATTGATGAATTTGAAAAGTCTCTTGATCGAGAACGTGATCTCTATAACATCATTAAGTCATTCCCATTTTTAGCCAATAGAAACACATTCAGCCTCGAAAACAACCAATCTAAAGGATATTCATTCTCAGTAATCAGCTCATAAACAATCCTCACATTATATTTTTGTATTGGGATCGATTCACTAAAGATAAATTGACAAGAAGTAAGTATATCAAACAAGAATTCAGAACTCGGATGAATATAATAAGAATTCCTCCTGATAGATTCAAACAACTTCCCTCGATCAAATAGCGTTCTAGCAAGAACCAAGCTATCGCAGAGACATTTTTCACTTCTCGCACACATGTAAAATAACCAACCAACTCTCATACCCGTGCTGTCCAAAAGATTCTGACTTGAATTTGTAATTGATGTAACAATACCTTCCCGAACTAGTCTCATTCGAGTCAGAAAACCGATGTCTCTAGCCATCCTTTGATCAATCATGCTCTGTGCAATAACATACTCAATTTCTCTTCTCACTTGAAGTATTGAAAGAGTCAAGTCTATCCAGAGAATATTATCTTGTTGTGGTATTTTATTAGCCAGTTTGCTAGCATCAACACAATCAGCATTTTTAACAAACAGATTACTAGTATAACAACTGTCCTCACCGTTAATCCTTACTAATACAACTGAATTCGTAAACCTTGAAAGCAGTTTGGACCCATGTCGAAGAAAAAACTCATAACTGACTGCAGAATTACTCACAACACAATAAGGATACATTTTAATAACTTCAAACTCTCTTCCTCTATCAAATATCATTCGGGTATAATTAGCACTAGATGAAACATTACCAATAAAATTAGTCTGAGTTAAGTGAGCAAAGGAGTACAACCTGATAAAATTGATGAAGTATGATGGTATTTGAGGTGGGTTATTATCTGTAATAAACTTCCACCCCTCAAACTGTCTAAATGCATCATTAGAATTTTAATTCAGTATGTTGTAGTCCTTCACACCATTGTTAGTACCTTGAGAATCCTTAACAACATTGAGCAAATTATATTCAGAATTGAATACCCTCCTGGTAGTTAAGAAGCATAGAATTTCCTTTGTATTTCATAACTGCACCAACATCACCAGCTCTATCGAATTTTGAAAAATTAGGTATGAACCGAGAAAAACATTCATACTTTGCTAGAGCATTAGAAGAATTTCAATCAACCCATTTTAACGAATTATAATTCCCTACATCACTATATGTAACTCTTCTGACTTGAAGACTCACATCGTCAGTACAAGACTTATTAGTAAAATTGAAGGGTTTACCTTCTTGGTAGTGTAGGAACATGGAATTCCCATTGTATATCTGAGCTTCTTTATTAACATTGGATCCATAAACACTACAGAAAGCAATTAGTGATGTAGATCGAAGATTACCCTCATCCGCTGGACTAGGAGTCGAAGAATTTTGAAGAGATTGACTTATCAAACGTGAATCACTTGAATCCTGTGGAGTTGATTTCAAATTGATATCAACTTCTTCCTCAATCATCTTCGAATGAATTAACTCAGCTCCAACTAATCTGATGCTCTCAGATCCACATTTTAATTTTCTAGCATCAACTATCAATTGTGAATCGATACCAATGCTATTAATTGCATCACTGAAACTTAATTTGTTGTCAAATTCCTTATTCAAGTCATCTTTTGAATGAGAACCTGATGGTATTTCCTGTAAATTATCACCGGATCCCATTTTCTTCTTCCACAAACGTTCTTCAAGAGATTTAAATTTCTCAGCTAAGATTGTATCCACGGCAGAGAGGAGAGCAGTTTCAAACCCATTCATGGTAGCGCAGTCTAAGAATCGACTGCTCTGATACCAATTGTAGTGATTTACTTTAAAAATTATCACAGAAGAAAGTCATGATCTCTAAGGATAGAGATTAGTTTGGGGAGAACAAAAATTAAGAGAGAGAAAAGAAATTTGAATTAATATTATTCAATACCTCTCACAGAGGCGAGTACAAGCATTTAACCACTCCTTCACAAAGGAAGCATGCACAGGCACACGTGTGGTTGACACTAAAAGACTAATGACCAACTAACACCGTGATTAAAAGCTAACAGAAATAAAAGGTGCCCCTTAACATATCAGCATGAAGAGGTTCATGACATTTTTCACCTGAAGTGATGATTCAAGTTTCCCCAACAAAGCCTTTAGTTGGATATTTTCTTGGTGAAATTCTTCATACTTATCCAAGAATTCAAAAATCTCAGTGTCAGACTCAAACTCTAAATCAAAATTTGAGTAAGAAGAAGTTTCTGCTGCGAGAGATGAAAATTCATTGCAAACATCGGAACTATGCAAGCTATTGACAACAATGGGATGATTTTTTTTTTGTTAGAGCATTGCTCGGTCGAGCTCGCATGCGTTGCTATCTCAATCATGTTTGACAATATTAGTGATCAAAACTATACATTTTGATTTCTAATTTACTTATGACTAAGTCTCGGTCTAGGATAGTTAAGTATAGTTGAGCTCCAGACTCCATGATGATTATCTTATGAAGACGAAAAACTACTCAATGAACTAGTGTAACTTCATCCGACCAAAATCTATGTGGATACTTGAACTTATCTATCACTCAAAAGTCTATCTATCTCCTACTCTTGAGACAACAGTCGTATAAGTATGATAGTTTTCATACATACACATTTGTTATTTCGAGCCAAGTTTACTCGCCTATCTTTTTCTCGAAATATGTGTTGGTAAGATTTCACTTTAACCACTTTTCATCTTTACCCATGACAAAAGTCATGATGACATTTCAACCTTGAGAATAGCTTTGACGACGATAGTCGTGAATAACGATTGTTATAGCATTATAGAAGAATGTTTCAATGATTGAAATGTATAGTTGAGATTACGTAACCATCTATGGATATAAGCATATATAGTGTGTTCGCATATTAGTGTATAAATCCATGTACCGGAAACCAAGTGGCGGAAGTGTTCGCATATGTGTGCATACGGTATTGGTGAAGGAGACAGGTTAGGTACGCGTACTGGCGGAAGTTTTCGAACCGAAAATTTCTGCTGAGTTTGTAAGTTTGCAAACTGTCAAACCAGTCACCTAAGGTATGTGTACCCACATAAGTTTTCGAACCGAAAATTTCTGCTGATTTTGTAAACTCAAATCCGGTAGCTAAGGTACGCATACCCGTATGCGTACCCAAGCTGGTTATATTTCTAAAATCGGTAAGCTCATGAACTTAAACAATAAATCAATAAGAAATGTAATCTTTGCAAACCGTGGCTATATTGTTCATGAATTGATTCGAGTGAATCAAACCAATTTTGTTTCAATTGTGTCTATGTATAAAGATCTAAGCAATTGAACACTCTTCAACTAGTTCTTCTGAGTCATTTGAACTAGTTGTGAAGAAGATGAATATGGTTGATATGAAAGTGCTCATATGGCTAACCATTGGTTAACTATTTGTGAACCAATCAAATGTACACATTTAGGTATGCTTACTCAAACCTAAATGAAATACATTTCCTTTATGTGGGATGAGCTAAGTTTCGATCTAACGGTTGAAACATATTAGCTTGGATAAATCAGGTTTTTCATCTAATAGTGAATATTCAATGCTTTGTTACCAAGGTAACTTAGATTGCAAACCCTAATTTGAAAAATATATAAAGGAGACGTCTAGCAACTGGAAAAACTAATACCCACACCTCCGATGTGATACTAGTTGGTTTTGCTAGAGTCGGTTCTCCTTTAACCTTAGGTTTCTTCTCGAGACCCTGTCGGTTAACGACTTAAAGACTTCATTGGGATTGTGAAGCCAGACGAAACTACTTATGTTATAGTTAAGCGATCTAATCTTGCCATTTTCTATCATACGAGTTCAATTGAATAATTGGCTTGAGATTATATCTCCGATAGGGCAAGATAAAAAGAAATCACAAACATCTTCGTCTCATCGTTTGTGATTATGCAATATCTAGTTTCGCTACCATACGATTTAGATTATTGTGAGATGATCAATAATTCTAGGCTGTTCTTCGGGAATATAAGTCCGGATTATTGAATAGTTCATGTTTACCTTGATTTTATCAAAAGATAGAACAAAACTCATAGGTTTATCTATGGGAGACAGATTTATCTATTATCGTAAACTTTTCTGTGTGATACAGATTTGTTTATTAAAGTCTTCAACTTTGGGTCGTAGCAACTCTTGGTTGTGGGTGAGATCAACTAAGGGAATCAAGTGTGTAGTATCCTACTGGGATCAGAGATGTAAGGATCATAATTGTACCTTTAATCAGTGTGATATTGAATAGGGTTCAACTACATTCCAGACCGAAGTTAGTTTGTAGTATGCTAGTGTCTGTAGCGGATTAATACAGTGTGGTGTTCAATCTGGACTAGGTACCAGGGCTTTTCTACATTTGCGGTTTCCTCGTTAACAAAATTTCTGGTGTCTATATTATTTTTATTCCGCATTATATTTTTTTATATAATTGGAATATTACAGGTTGTGCGTTGTATCGATCAATTGTGAAATCCAACCTTGTTTGTTGATTGGAAATTGATTGATCCTTGGATATTGGTATTTGATACCATCCAAGTTTATTTCTCTTGTATTTGATAAAGACTCTCAGATTTCTATTTGCTTGAGTACAGATCAAATTGAGAGATAGAGATATTAACTCCTTGATATACTTTTAATTAAGATTGAGTCTGACTGTCTAGTTGATTCTCTTAAAAGTATATTATAGTTAGTCCATATAGATTGCTAATCAAAATATAGGGTGAGGTTGTTAGACCCCCACTTTTTCAATTGGTATCAGAGCAGGTGAACGCGTTTAAAGACCTTATCAGTCTGTGTTTGTAGCGATCTGACTCTATGGACATAGGTGTTATCTCGATTAACGTACCACCAGTCTTTGATGGATCTAATTACTTATGGTGGAAATTGCTATGCGAGCTTTTCTTTAAGCGCTTGATTTTCAATCATGGGTATATGTTGTTAATGGCTATGATGCTCCCGTTGTGGCAATAGGTAACGCTACTGTTCCAAAGAATATTAGCGAATACGATGTTGTAAAGTAAAACTCCGATGGTTTTAATGTTATCGTACATGCCACTACCCCAAATCTTCAGCACCATGTGTCAAATTGCACTTGGTCTAAAGATGCGTGGGATATCTTAGAAACCGTTGTTGATGATGGTTTTTAGCTTAGGGTTAAAATTGTAAAACCTTGCATCTGATGTGACATCACTCTATAAGGAAATGGAGCCGCGAATGTTAGCCTCTCCGATGACATATTTATTAAGCCACTCAATATAATTACATGAAATTTATCCAGACTGGCGCATGTAGCAACCATCCCAGATGTTCTGTAAATTTCGGCGCCTTGCGCTTAATATAAGTTTCTCTGAATGATGCTATATTCTCCGGTTGAACCCTTAATGTTGATATGGCATGAAAATTTGTGTTCACTCATAGTAGAGTAGCACGAATTTCCAAATATCAAGGATAAGGTCTTTGCATAAATTTTTCAATCAGAAAGCATGCTGCTCTCTGGCAATGAACTTAAAGAACTCTGTGTCAACACATAATATTCAATCAATTAATTTTGCGCCTTGCGTAATATACCAGACCTTGCTTGTCGAAATTAAGCCTAGGCAAACTAGGAAATTAATCCGCCATGGATTAGTAGAGGCAAAACCTTGCCCAGAATCAGAAAACAGGGAGCCGCAACAGCAAATGGAGGCGTGGCCATGCCTTAGGCCAGTTGGCGCCACTTTCCATTGACCACGCCCCATCCCAAACCGACCCTATTTCCCTTGACCAATCAGGTCTCTTTAAACTCGCCACATAACGTAAGTTGTGGCCGGGCCCATAGTTGCCGACCTCATTTCCCATCAACCAATCAGGTTGTTCTAAAGATGCCACACTCATACCAGAAGTGTATCCGCGCCCATGCTTGGCCGGTCCTCCCTTTCCTACCGACCAATCATGTCACTTTAAATGTGCCACAAGCACTAGAGGTGTGGCCGCACCTTATGTTTGGCCGCCCCCCTTTCTTGACCAACCAGGTCACTCCAAACTTTCCACCATACATTAAATGCCAAACGCACCCTGTCGCACTACCATACTAACTGGAAATCCAAACGCGCCCTGCCACAAACACATATCAAGCGGCATGCCAACATGCCACTCTGCCGCAGTAACATGCCACGAGCCACTTTAGCTTTGGCCACGCAGCCAAGCCCTAAATTTGTCCACGTCGCCAAAGCCTAGCCTAGGCCGCGCCGCCAAGCCCTAATTTTTTCCACGACACCAAATCCTAGCCTTGAACACACTGCCAAGCCCTAATTTTGGCCGCGACGCCAAATCCTAGCCTTGGCCACGCCGCCAATCCCTAACTTTGGCCACGACGCCAAATCCTAGATTTGGCGCAAAACTCTAGCCTTGGCCACGCCGCCAAGCCCTAACTTTGTCCGCGACGCCAAATCCTAACCTTGGCCACATCGCCAAATCCTAGCCTTGGCCACGGCGCCAAATCCTAGCCTTAGCCACGCATCCAAGCCATAACTTTGGCGACGGTGCCAAACCCTAGCCTTGGCCATACCACCAAGCCCTAACTTTGGCCACAAAGACAAAATTCTAATTTTGTCCATGCTACAACGCCTCAGGCGTGGACACGCCACGGCTACGCCACTCGCATACCGCTATTCCATGGCTACGCTAGGTGCCACAATGCCAATGATGACACTTTGCTATACAATGAGATGTGGATGTAATCTATGGACATCCTTCCTAGTGAGATGCAATCTCATCCATTCAAGTTCTCCACCGAACTGATAGGCTTGTGGCAAGTTTCAGGAGACCAGCCGCCTAAATATAGTGGCCATGGCTATGGCAGACGCCATTTGCACCACTGTGCCACTGGCATGCACGAACCATGCTAGCTGCTAGACACATTTTTGTGTCTGAATTGTCCTCAATGTCTCTATTGTTAGTCTCGATTTTTATACTAATTTTGGTGTTTTTATGTTTGTGTATGTGTTTTTGGATAAATACACTTGTGTGGAAAAAGTTGCTCGAAAAGTGTTTTTTGGACCTCTGGAGAAAAGTGATAAAGGCACCCTCATGTTGGTTAAGGGGAACCTCAGGGCACCCCGGTTGTTAAAGGCGCCCGTGTTTTGGATCAGGGCACACCATCTTCACCATTTTGTATTTTGGTTTTGACGGGAGAATATTCACACTACTGGCAGATTTTCAGTTCGTCATTTGGAGGGGTTATAGTGTGATTCAATGGCTCAAATTTCATGGGAAGACTTGATTTATCATAACAGGAGTGGTATTGTTGATTGACTTGGTTAAAATTGGCTAGATAACTCGCGAGAAGAAATCAGGGTAACTTGTGCATGGGAGGAGATGTTCACGGGATTGTAAGTGTCAATGGGGTTTTACATCGGTAGCAGTGTGTTTTATGTTATCTGGGAAGAGTAAGGAACGTGTAGATGCATGCTTGCCGGAGAAAACATCATGGAGGAGATAAAAAAGGGAATAAATTCCCGTATCTTGCATGATAATATGACCGGGTGATGGAGGATTATTGGCAGTGATGGAGCGAGATTTTTTTGTGTCTATGGCTATATAAAGGGTACTCGTGCACCACAGAAGGGTTACAAAGAGTTTGGGAGAGAGACAGAGAACCATAGAGTCGAAAAATCAAGTTACAGGAAAATTCTTTCCTGTTGTTGCATATCTGAAGAACATGAAGAACAGACCATCCAAGACAGTCATTTTTCAACAGTTTTTGCGACACAGGCGTGAGGGTCGTATAGATACAGTGACAGTGACACTATATTTGTATCGTTATTTGTAATAGCTCGGTTTGTAACAAATATAACTGTTACAAACCCGATTTTCATTATATTTCTCCCATTTTCATCTTTGTAAACACCCTTTGAGCAATAATAATGAATTTTGAGCGTGTTTCCAACATGATGAGCGGCTAATTCTCTCGCAACCAAGGCAATGAGGAAGCTATTTACGCATGAATAATTGGTAATTATTTATTTTCTCTAATTTATAATTCACTCAATCACTGCTTTTGCAGAGTTTTTAATTATTTGCAAAAATTTCTTCATTAGTTGTGATTCAATTAGATATGTTATGCTTTGTCTAGATAATCTATGCTTAGGGGATACAATTAATTTTTGAGAATTTGCCTGATTATTTGTGAATTAAGAAATAAGGGATTTAAAAGATAAATAGAGTTTTGGGTTATTTACAGTTATTCATTCATGTGTAATAGTGGAATCAGTGTCTTGGTTATTTTCTCATATCTTGAAATCAATTTTGATCTAAGTTTTCTTTACTTTTAAGTTTTATTAAATCTAAAATCCATTGCTTTCACAAGTCTCAACGAACCTATTTACTACAACATTATTGATTCACATCACTAGCCATGCTACATTACCACTGGCGTACACCAAAATGCCCATGCGCCATTATAAGGCGCCAACATAAGGTAGCCATAATCAACGGATACCCTCTTCATGAGACGATATCTCATCCATCGAAGTTCGCCACCGAACTGACAAACCTGTGGCAAGTTTTAGGCGACCAGCCAAAACGAAGCCTAATACCATCACGTGCTATTTTCCTGCGGTAAGTCCCTTGACTTTGAATTGCCACAAGTAGCAAAGTGATACATGTTTTCCACGAAAACACTCGAGACATAAAACATGTCATAAACTGGGGGATGCTCATCAGGGTATTGGTCTGGCAGTTTACAGCGTGCGGCGTGCAATGCGCCCGTTACAAGAAAGTGTCATGAAGCGGGACAATTAGTGGTGGTGAAAAGTAACGGTAAAAATGAATCCATGTCCTTCATCATGGAAACCTAATGTATGATGGTTACACAAATTCACTTCCTTCATCATGGAAGCATAATGACTGACGGTTACATGTTACTCTATTCTTCCACCACTCAATCGTTTCCACTTCCTACGAGACCAGGGTACGTTTCAATATGACTTGTATAAATAGGCATCACCTATTTACACCAAAAAACAGGATTTGGTCGGTAACAACATAGTATCCAGAAATCACCAAGAACTGATAGCTTCTCACTCTGCAAGCCAGTTCCACTTTCTGATACAAGTCATAAAACAAGCCACATCTTCAAAATTAACCATTCTGGTCTCAACACTCTCTTCGCTTCCCTCCCTAATTCCAACCCTTCTCATTCACTTTGTGACCGAAGCAAGCCTGGAACGGCCATTTCTTGGTTTATGCCAGTATTATACAGATTGATATCTCGAATCAAAAGTACTCACGTGCAGTACATTTTTTAGGGTTTAGGTTCGTTTCTCATCCACACACCCAAAATTACCAAAATCAGCAGAAACAGTTTTCACTCACAAATAACCATATTCGAAGGTAATACCAGTGAAAAGGAAGCCAGGCTTCAAAACCTAAATTATGA
The DNA here is from genome assembly GCA_023529315.1 of Papaver bracteatum. NCBI lineage: Eukaryota > Viridiplantae > Streptophyta > Magnoliopsida > Ranunculales > Papaveraceae > Papaver > Papaver bracteatum. Next base: position 974,232 of record JAJJWX010001826.1, on the reverse strand, counting down.
TTGGGAAAAATTTCGTATGGCGGATGAAGATTCATTTGATGAGTTTAATCACAAAGTGTCTAAAATTGTTAATGCATCTTTTTCATTGGATAAGGCTATTCCTGAAAAGGACATTGTGATGAAATTTTCAGATTGCTGCCATCTAGATACGATTCTAAGAAGCATGCCATCGTTGAGGGAAATAACCTTGATACTCTCTCCAGAAATACGCTGGTTGGGAAGCTTAAGATCTTTGATCACGAACTTTCATCCAAATCTAAGGTGTTGTGTTCAAAGCACTGGATAACACAAAATTACTTGATAAAAGTAAAAATGTGTATATCTCTGAAGACGATCACTCTGAGACTGATTCATCAGATGAAAATCTTGACAAATCAGTCTCGATGATCACAAGACAGTTTCGGGACCTTCTAATGAAGAGAAGTAAATGGTTCACCAGAAATAATCCAAAAGCATCAGTAAAACCTCATAATCGTATTCCTCCTAAAAACAGCGACACAGATGAAACTGATGACGATGATATGCCTTAGTGCTTTAAGTGTAAAGGGTTTGGTCATTTTGCAAATGAGTGCCCAAATCGTAGAAAATACACTGGGAATGTAGTTGCATGATTTCCCACACTACACCCTTGTTAAGATCTTGCTATAATCAACTCACAATTGAAGATTAAAAACGACGCTTTATGATTTTGTTCTCAGAAATGTTTACAGAAATGGAAGAATTCAAGATTACAACTATTCTCTTGAAGTTTCTCTCTCTTCAAGACTTTCTTAACTCTCAAAAATACATCATCCTTTTCTGGACATATTGGGTCTCTATTTATAGGGTAGTTACATAATGGATGACAGCTAAGTTTTCCTCTTATTTCGGATTTATCTTGCGATTGTACCGCGATAGCTACAATGATCATTTTCGCAAACTTTGTAACCATCGCGGGACAAACATGCTTTTCCCATGTTTTCTTCCATCGTCAGCTTTTACGTCCTTCTTTAACATACTTTGTGACGCTCGCAAAAGTGTCGTTAATATCGCAAGAATATCGTTGTAGCGATATTCTGGTCCTACATCTTGCCTCTTCTCATGTCTTTTCTGCGAAGAAGAGAAGATCGTGAGAATACCAAACTATTCATAGCGCTCACAACTTCTTTTCTTTCCACATGTGTTGTAAATTCTTCTTTTTACTGACACGCGTCTGTTCAACAGGTCACCCCTTTTTGCCTATAAAAGGTAGAGTTAAATTTCAGAATTAATTTTCTTCTTTTATTTCTCTATCTCTTCCATCTGTTTACTTTGTCTTCCGTCTGCAACTTTTCTTCTTCCTCATATTATCCTGCTACTGTTCTAATGGAGTCATCAAGGTATGCTTTTTGAATATGATATTTATTTAAGCCAATTTTTTACTTATATTCTCCAATATACTCTATTTGATTCTTCATAACTCCCATATTATGTTTTCTCTTCAGCGGAACTATCTCTAACACCCAGTTCACAGTTCAAAACCCTAATATTCGCAAAAGGCCAACTGAAAAGAAGAAGAGGAGTTCTGTGAATGATAAGGTAGTAAGAAAAACATTTTATTTCTTAATAACAATATTGTTGCCTCTGTTTCTTATCTAAGTTATTTTTCGCAGAATGACAAGAACATCGCTAATCCTCCCAAAAAATCTCGCAAATTTAAATCTCTTGAGGCTGATATCATCATTCCTACATTAACATCTGCGAGGATTACTCCCCCACTCTCGCAATCTGACCATTATTATTTTTTCTGAGAGAATATCGCTGCCAATACCTCTACTTCTTCTGATTTTTTGACGAATCAATCTCCTAAAGTCGCTATAACTGAAACTCTTTCTAGTCCTTTATTGCCTTCAACTGTTGTTTTTCCAAATACTCCTCCTTCTGATAATAAAACCACCGCGAGCGATTCAAACCGTCAACTTTCCCCCATTACTACTTCACTTTATACACCTCTTCCTTCATCAAATGAAACCTTATCAGGAGTTAATATTGCTTTTAAAATTTTATCTAACATTTTAGACGATGCTAGAAAGTCTTCTACTGACCCTCTCCAATATGAGGTTTGCGAGACTTTTCTTAAGTATTTTGGATCTGATTGCTCTGCTTCGTGGGAATCTTTGGTAAATGATATTGAAGCTCTAAGGAGAAACCTTCAAGCTAATTTTTTTGAATGTGATACTTTGAACCATAAGCTTCGCAACTCCTCTCTTGATTGCGAGAACCTTCGCAAGAAAAATAACGAACTGAAAGGTACATTTTTCTAGCCTCTACCCTCTTGTTTTTCTGTCTTATTTTTATATTCTCTGTACTCAAGCCTCCTTCTTAAATTCTTGGTCCATATATTAGTTTTAAATTAGACTCATTTCATGGAAAAATTGAAATCTGAATCTATCGCTGAAGAAGCTCGCGTTGAAAGAGATTCTTGGATGGATCAACATAGTAGATTAGATAATCTTTATACTTACTCAATTGATCACATAAATAATCTTGCTAACGAGAATAATCAATTATTACAAAGCCAGAGTTTATTAAGTGGCGAGGTCGATCGCCTCTCATATTTGTTTTTCAAGGCTAATTTGGCGATGGAATCTTTATCAGATGAGAATAAAACTTTATCCAAAGAAACACTTAGATTTTCAAGCTTGATGGCGATTTCCTCGCAGCAATTGAGTAACCTTCAAAGAACATGTGATAATCAAGAGCAATCTCTTCGTTCTTTTAAGAATGAGATCAAAGAAATAACTGAATCATCTGCCGCTGAGAAGGATAAACTTATCAAGGGTAGGTTAACTCTTAGTTTAAAGTCCAGCAAGCTTCAAGACCAATACTCTTAATTGAAGAAGTCTCATTCTTTACTAACAAAGGAAAACTCGTATCTACGCACCAAAGAAGAAAACATGAAATCTCGTCTGAAGGGCGTGGTTGGAGATAAATTTGATGATGCTATGAATCAATGGGAAAACTGTTTCTTTACATTAATTCAAAACTTAACCTCGCAGAAAGAAGGTAGTCAATTGACTGCCTCTCTTGTTGAACTTTCTGTCAAATTTTGTGTTATATTTCTTGCAAAATCTTTGACTGAATGATCTTTTATCACTTTTGTTACTCGCAGAATCTGAAAGAAGTCTTCATTCTACCATCGCTGATCTTACTGATAAATTGGATAAAGTTCGCAAAGAAAACAAGACTCTTACTTCCAATTATATTGAATCTCGCGACAAAGCATAAAGAAGACTTGATTATCTCGAGTACTTCAAAAATATAGAGATTAGGAATCGTGATAGAGGTTTCCTTTGCAAGGTTCACCTCAGTGCTGAAGTTCTTGTGAACGATATTCTGCTCTCCCATTCTCTCCCTCCTGTATCTGTTCCTCCTTTAGAAGTTGATGATGATGAAATTCCTCTTCCCATGGATAAGGAATTAGAATTCATTAATGATGAAGAAAATACCACTCAAGAAGATGATGAAGAAGAAAGAAGTCCTCCTAAAGAAGTAACTACAAGCGGTGAGAAGAATACTGATGAAGCTGACAATTCTGGCAAGAATAACGAATCTGGCGAGCAAGAATAGTGAATCTAGCGAGACAATCGCCAAAAATTGAATTTATTTTTCTTCTTCTTTCTTGCGAATAATGTAACTTTTGAAACTTTTAGAATTCAACTTTTGATTTTGTTTACTTTGAATATCCTCAAGGAAGATAATGAAATCTTATTTCTCCACTCCCCTACTTGCCCTTCATTATCTTTCTTGAAATGGTGAATCATTTCATGTGTCTCCTTTCTGTGAACTGTGTGGCTATATTATTCGTGAAAGTATGAATATATCTGCGATGTAATGAGTACAGCTACGATATTCCGAAAAATTCTGAAAGAGTTTACGATGTTATGAATCTGCCTTCTTATATATTCTCCTGCGATGAATAAATCTTTCCTGCATCTTAAAATAGAATAGTTAATTTTTAAGATTATTCTATTGGTCTTGTTTTGCCTTCCTAGTTAAAGGTCTTATTTTGCCAAAAAAGTTTTTCTTTCTGCGACAATATGATAAGTTTAAATTCTCTTGCAATAATTATACCTTATGACATTGCCGTCTTGCTATGAAATCGCAGGACGCCTTTACACTTTCATGTAAAAACCCATTGATCTCATCTTAACTTTTCTCTTTTGGCTCGTTGCCTCTGTATAATTTTCTTCACGCGATAATATGACAGGCCTAAATGTTCTTGCGATCATAAAGCCCCATGACATTGCCGTCTTTAGACACTTATCAGCTCCCTAATGGAGGGTGCCGCCCTTATCCTCCCCATGGTTGCCCCTTCAAGGAGGGAACATCGGCCATACAAGACTAGCTCCTCCCATCCAGAATTGCCAACAACCAGTTGTTTTTCGTAGCCTCTTGTCCTTTATGCCTATATGGCTTATAGTTTCTTCGGGCCGAGTGCATCATAGCCAAGACTTGCCAAGGATGGCCAGGGTAGTTTCGTATGCCCCGGGCACCCTTGACTCAACCGTGTACCTCGGAGCCTTGGTCATACTTTGCACTCCTTAGAATAGGTCCTTAGTCGTCCAACCAGGGTATAACCTTATATAATTGGAAATCCAAGATCCCTCTCCTAGATAGGTTTTCTTTAACCCCAACATCTGCATAAATCAGGTTCCAGCAGCGGTATAACCTTATCACTGAGTCATGTCAAGAGATACCCCCTTATATGACGCAACTAGGGTGCACATTTGCCTCTTGCAAAATTTTATTCGCGAACTAGAGTGCACGCCATAAAGGTTCGTCCCATTCTATTAATCTCTGCGAAATTTTATCCGCCATTTTTACGATTATGATCGCAGTTCTTGCTTTGCTTTGTTATTAGAAGAATCTCGCAATTGGAATCAAAGATTTTTTTTTTATTTTTACAACGTACCTGTATCTCTTATCTTGCAAAAGTTGTCATTGATAATACCTTTTCAGAAATAGTCTATTCCATGGTCTATCAAGTCTTTGACCAATATCTCTCCCTTCAGGGTCCATTAGTTTGTATGCCCCAGTTCCAACTATCTCTTTAATTATGTATGGTCCATCCCATTTTCTCGCCAATTTTCCACCATTCTCTCGCTGATAGCTTGGTGTTTCTCGCAGCACTAAATCGCCAGGTTGAAATTCACGTTTCTTAACACGTTTGTTGTACTCGCGAGCTAATCTTCGCTGGTAATTTTCCATATGTTGCAAAGTCTTTTCTCTTTTTTCTTCTAATTCATCCAATTTATTTAAAATCATTCCAGCACTTAGATTTCTTTCCCAAGCCTCTCTTTTTGTTGTAGGAATAGCTAATTATGTTGGTAACACAGCTTCAACTCCATACGTCAAACAAAAAGGTGACATTCCAGTAGCTTCTCGTCTAGTTGTATTGTAGGCCCATATTGCATTATGCACCTGTTCTCACCATGCTCTGTGGTATCCCTCTAGCTTCTTTTTTAAGATGTCTGCAATTGTCTTATTAGTTGCTTCATCTTGACCATTTGCTTGTGGATATAGAGGAGTAGATTTTCCACACTTTATCTTAAATGCATTGAGTAGCAATTCTATATTCTGCCCTTCAAATTGCTTTCCATTATCAGACACCAACTGTGCTGGAATCCTAAATCTCCAAATTATATTCTCAAATATGAATGTAAAAATATCTTTATCGCGGATATGTTGTACTGCCTTTACTTCTCCCCATTTTGTGAAATAATCTGTTGCGATAATTAGATATCTTCTTTGTCCAGAACCAGGCACAAATGGTCCCACAATATCTAACCCCCATTTCCCAAAAGGACATACACTTGTTGAAGATGATAATGGTGCTCCTGGTGCATGTATCTTCTTTCCATATCGCTGGAAATCTTCGCAACGCCTTGAGAGTTGTTTTGCATCTTCATGCATATATGGCCAGTAATAGCCTTGCATTTTTGTACTATATGCCAAAGATCTTCCTCTACTATGATTACCAGCGTCACCACTATGCAACATCTTCAACACTTTTTGTCATTCCTCCCTCGTCAAACATCTTAGCGATGGTCCACTAAAAGATATGCGATATAATACTCCTTCTCTTAGCTCATAATTGGTTGCCCTACTTTTTAATTTATGTGCTTCCAATCGATTTCTTGGGATTTCTCCTCTTGTCAAGTATGCATGAAGATCTGCTCTCCAATCCGTAATGTTGCTCTTTAATTCCTCTTCGCCAACTTCAACCATCATCACATCTTCTTCTTCTTCTTCCTTGTTTATCGCTGGTAATAAAAGTGTTTGAATTTTTATGCATCTCGCAGCTGGATTTGTCATCATACTAGATATGAAAGCAAATGCATCTGCAAGCCTATTATCTTTCCTTGATATGTGCCTCCATTTCATTTTTGGAATTCTCGCAGATAATTCTTCGACTAATCTTTTATACTTTCTTAAAGATGGTTCGTTTGTTGTGTATTCTCCCTTTATCTGGCAAATAACCAACTGTGAATCGCTGGTAATTCTAGCATTTTACAACTTCATTTCTACTGCAAACTTTAAAGAATGAATCACGACTTCATATTCTGTTTCATTATTAGTGGATGCAAATTCTAATCTAAATGAAAAAGCTGTTTTTTCTCCTTCTGGTGAAATAAAAACAACTCCAATACCATTTCCTTCCCCATTTGATGATCCATCCACCAATATCTCCCATATGTCGGGTTTTGTTAATAGCTCTTTTGGATCTCCATGTTCCTCTTCTACATCCATCATCTCTTCCACAACTTCATCATCTTCTAAGGTAAATTCAGCTAAGAAGTCTGCGATAACTTGTGACTTTGGCGAGGATAAAAATTCATATTGGATATCAAAGTGTCCTAATTGTGCATTCCATCTCTCAACTCTGCCTGATCTTTTTGAATTTTTCATTACTGACTCAATTGGAACTTTCATTAACACTTTGACCTTATGTGCTTGAAAGTAGATGCGAAGCTTAAAATTTGCATGTACCAATGCTAGAATTAGTTTCTCAATCTTTGAATAATTTCTCTCTGCGGAATTGAACGTTTTGCTGATGTAATAAATTGGGTTTTCTACCCCTGCATCTACTCGCAGAAACACAGCACTTAGCGCATATGTGGTTGTTGCGAGATAAATCAATAGTTCTTCTCCCGGTTCAGCTTTCTGTAGAATAGTTATGTTCATTAAATGTTCTTTTATTCCTTGAAAAGCCTTTTCACATTCATCTGTCCACTTGAATTTTGTTCCCTTTTTGAGTATATCGAAAAAATGTTTGCACTTGTCTGAATATCGCGAGATGAATCTTCCTAGCGAGGCTAAGAGTCCATTCAATTTTTGCACATCTTTTACCGTCGCAGGCGTTGGAATATCGTGAATTGCTTGTACTTTTTCCGGATCAAATTGTATTCCTTATTTTGATACAATATACCCCAAAGATTTTCCTGAAGTTACTCCAAAAGTACACTTATCGGGATTCACTTTAATATTAAATTGACGCATTTGATCGAAAATATCTTTCAGATCTTGCACATGATTCTCAGCTTCTTTGCTTTTGATCAGCATATCATCTACATACACTTCTAATGTTTTATGAATCCACTTTGCAAACACCTTCTCCACCATTCTTTGATACGTTGCACCAGCATTTCGTAAGCCAAAGGGCATCTTTGTATAACAATATAATCCTCTTGGGTTAAAAAAATGCGGTATGTTCTTGATCTTCTTCAGCGAGAGGGATTTGATTATATCCTTTATATCCATCCAACGATGATATTCTGGCATTTCCCGCTGCTGATTCAACCATCTGTGGGATATCTGGTAATGGAAAGCTATCTGTAGGACAGGCCTTGTTTAAATCAGTGAAATCTATGCAAATTCTTATCCCCTTGTTCTTCTTTGGGACCACTACCATATTTCCAATCCACTCTGGATATTTTGCTTGCCTTATAATCCCCGCGTCGAGCATCTTCTGTAATTCTTCTTCTATTTGAGAATGGTATGTTGTTGAGATTTTCCTTATTCTTTGCTTAAACGGTCTTATATTTTTGTTGATTTCTAATTTATGACATGCTATTGATGGATCTATCCCTGAAATCTCATCCATGCTCCACGCGAAGATATCTTTATACTCTCGCAAGAGATTTATAGTTCTTTCTTCCTCATCTGCCTCCATTCTAGTCCCAATTTTCAGCATTTTAGGCTCTTATTTACTCCCAACATTTACTTCCTTTGTTGGTTCTGCTGCAATATAACTGGCTTCAGGTTCTCCCATTGGTGTTGGTGTTTTCATAACTCTCGCGAGTTCATCTCCTTCTCGCGAGATTTCGCTGAGTATTCCTTTTCCTTCTTTTGCTCTTATCATGTAAACTTTAAATTCTTCTTCCTTCTTTCTTTCTCTCGCCAATTTCCTACAAGCCTTTTGCTGCTTTGGACGTTCTTCATAATTTCTTACTTCTATTTGGTAACATAATTTTTCCAATTTCAATTCCACTGGGTATAGGAAATTTGATGCATTGATGCAATGTTGATGCTACAGCCTTGATTGCGTGTATCCACGGTCTTCCTAATATCATGTTATATGGTGATTCCACGTCTACCACACATAACGTTACTTGTGTTTCAATCTCCCCTAGTGGAATTCGTACCATTATATCGCCTTTAGGTTTTGTTAAATATTTTCCAAAGCCATGAACATGATATGTTGAATAAGACATTTCTTCATCCTTATATCCCATTTTCTTGAAAGTATGATAAAATATTATATCTACAGAACTTCCTGCATCCACCAAAGTTCTATTCATATCCCATTCTTCTACAGATTTTATTGATTCCTCCTTTCTCATTGGTATAGTGGATACTGTGATTACCAATGGAGATGTATGACTTAGATTTTCTTCTAGTATTTCTGCTACTGTAAATGTGATCTCTTGCTTTTCCCAATCTTTCAATGGTGATATTTTTTCCATCGTCATAATTTTCCTTCCTTCAAAATCCCGTTTGTGTATCTTCCCCTTAATATTTTCATGAAATCTATCAATCATTGTTCTTGTTACCATACCACACTCCAATTTTCTACAATCCTCTTTGATTCTAATCATCCTTCCTTCAAATATCTCACTGATTTTTTTTATGATTTTCTTAATCTTGAACAATTCTTATCTTCTTCTTCACCTTTTTCTATGATTTTTCTAATTCAATCCCTGTTTCGGGCGCCAAAATGTAGTTGCAGGATTTCCCACACTACACCCTTGTTAATATCTTGCTATAATCATCTCACAATTGAAGATTAAAAACGACGCTTTATGATTTTGTTCTCAGAAATGTTTACAGAAATGGAAGAATTCAAGATTACAACTATTCTCTTGAAGTTTCTCTCTCCTCAACACTTTCTTAACTCTCAAAAATATATCATCCTTTCTGGACATATTGGGTCTCTATTTATAGGGTAGTTACATAATGAATGACAGCTAAGTTTTCCTCTTATTTCGGATTTATCTTGCGATTGTACCACGATAGCTACAATGATCATTTTCGTAAACTTTGTAACCATCGCGGGACAAACATGCTTTTCCCATGTTTTCTTCCATCGTCAGCTTTTACGTCCTTCTTTAAAATACTTTGTGACGCTCGCAGAAGTGTCGTTAATATCGCAAGAATATCGTTGTAGCGATATTCTGGTCCTACAGGGAACAAATGTCTTGCTGCGACACTTGATAAGATGTCTGACAATTATGATTCTGATGAAGACAAAAAATTAAGTGTTGCTCTTCTATGTGAAAATATTGATTTTGATAATTGTAGTAATACATACATCAATCTTGATAATCTTTTAGAAGAGAACCCAATCAAGATGGAAGAATCAATTGACCCTTCCTTTGGAAACTCTATGATAAATGTTTCAGGATCTACGGTGTGCCTAGCACCTTGCATCTCACAGGCGCCTGAATCATATTATGCGTTGACATGCTCCTATTGTTCTCTTAAGGGTCATGACCTTTCAAAGTATTTTAAGTACAAACACAAGATGAGATATATCAACAAGCTTCAATGGAGAGAAGATCTTCTAGATACCAAGCTCAAACTTGCGGAGAAAACAGCTGAGGTATGTAAGATCTTATCCTTCTCGAATAAAGTGGTTTCCAAAGATGGATTTAGACCATTAGAAAGGAAAACATGGTCTAAACATAAGGAAAGGCAAGGTTCCATGAATTCCAACCAAAAGGATTATGGTGGACAGATTGTTGTTTACCACAACACAACTTGATTATGTTGTCTTTGTGCATCTTGTCTCATGTGCCTGTTTAAAATAGACAAGATCTTGCACACCTCAGGCTTTAAAATAAAAAATCTTTTTTGTTTTTCTAGCTTTGTGTAGTTTGGTTTTTGGAATTCCTTCATATCACTGTTGATATTGGAAAGGACCTGTTTACGAAAAAAAGAGGGTTATTAGTGACAATTCCACTCTTTATAGGGTTGTGAGCTATGCGTACACAAACCTTTTTATAGGTTTAGAAACCCTACATTCATTTTTCCTTCTCTGATAGGTTTGATTGTGAATTCCTCTCACAAAAACTGTGCTTACATGGAAACTCCAAGCATCATGTCTTCTGATGGGAAAGACGTCAATAAGAATGTTAAGCCATCAATCACTAAGGAAAAAGAGAAATCTCAATTGTCTCCAACTTTAAAAAGAAAAGTAAGGAATGTGAGGAAGCCAAGAGATGTTCCTTCAAACTCTAAGAAATTTTCTGACGTTCTGGAAGAGTTGATGCAGGCAAGAAAAGAAATTCAACAAATAAAGGCTTGTATTTTTAAGATCACTGGAAATTCAGAAGGCCCTGGTTCGACATTATCAGCCTAGAAGGTTTATTGGTATTGACTCCTTCCTCCATGAACCATATGTTCCAATGGCTGTTGACGACAAGGAGTTCGGGGACGACAAAGAATTTTTCAAAGATCATAATGTCTTGGAAGTCTTCTTATGAGAATTTTATTCTTATGTTTTAGGAAGAATAACTAGAGTTTGGAATAGCCATTATTGTGATTACACATAGCTATGTCCAATATTTTCATCTTTGTTTTTCCTTTATATTTATTTATTTAAATTCTAAAGTTGATTTGGAAGATGATGATTGCAGTATTAATCTTTATAGGTTTTATATAGTGCAATATGTTATGAGATATATGTGTTTGCATCCGTGAACTATTATTGTCCCATACGATGTCAAAAGTTATCTATTTTATATGTCGATATGCAAGTATTGATACAAGATCGATGAACTTTTGACAAACAAAAATTGAACCTATTATGTCGTTATGCAAATAATTGATGGAAGATATGATGAATTTTTGTTTATGAGGATTATGTCTATTGTATGTCATTGTGCAAACAATGATGGAAAATAGGATGAATCCTTGTTTATTCCGCATTATTGATCTTCCCTGATCCATATTTTATGTATATACTGTGTAGCTCCATAAGTCTTCTTGTGTGAGCATTTCCAACTAAACTAATCATAGATTCGTTTGTGGTTTTTTGGTTGTGTATTTCGATTAAATTAATCATAGGTTTTCTTGTGATTAGTTTAATTGATAATTTTGGATACAAAATCATTTTTGTGTTTTTTGATGTCCAATGAAATCCTTCTTTTCTTCTAAAAGTAAGGTCGATCTTGTTGTTCTCTCGGGAATGACATCAAATGGGGGAGAGTTCTTTTGAAATTGCGCTTAATTTCAATATCTTTGTGGGGAGTGCATGTGGAATTTTTAGGGGTTATCTTGTATCTTTATAAACTCCTTGGTGAATGCATTCAGCTTCGGCTTTATGATTGCATCTAAACAAAGTTGATATGTACTTTTCTTTGGTCTTTAAGCGTCTCCGTGAAAATTTCATTAGGGTCCCATTTTCGTACCTTTGCCAATTTTATTGACAAAAAGGGAGAGAATTAATATGTAGTTCACACTACAAATACATATGGTTTTCGGATCATTATGTAAGGGGGAGTGATTTTCGTGTTGAGACGAAAGCATTGACTAAGGGGGAGTGATACATATCACCATAGTATTGTTATCAAGGTTGTGATATAAGAACTTTGATGATGTGTAATAATACTATGACACTGTATAACAATGATCGGGAGCTTTTGTCTTCTCATTGTTATGGCTACGGATCTTCAACAACTATGATGCTGAACTGAACATCTATGGAATCATGGGAATACTTGAAAAATACGAAGTTTTCAAGTAATGTTGAAGCACCAAGGAGATCAAGCATATGGACGAGAAGCTACAAAGTTTTATCTATTTTATATTCCATATGTATTGATAGGTTTGTCACTAAAATTGACAAAGAGGGAGATTGTTAGTGCATTGCTCAGTCAAACTCGCATGCATTGCTATCTCAAGCATGTTTGTCAATATTAGTGATCAAAACTATACATATTGATTTCTAGTTTACTTATGAATAAGTCTCGGTCTAGGATAGTTAAGTATAGTTGAGCTCCAGACTCCATGGTGATTATCTTACGAAGACGAAGAACGACTCAAGGAACTAGTGGAACTTCATCCGACCAAAAGGTATGTGGAGATTTGAACTAATCTATCACTCAAAAGTCTATCTATCTCCTACTCTTGATACAACAGTCGTATAAGTATGATAGTTTTCATACATACACATTTGTTATTTCAAGCCGAGTTTACTCGCCTATCTTTTTCTCGAAATATGTGTTGGTAAGCTTTCGCTTTAACCACTTTTCATAAACTATATAAAGGAGACATCTAGAAACTGGAAAAACTAATTCCCACACCTCCTGTGTGATACTAGTTGGTTTTGCTAGAGTCGATTCTCCTTTAACCGTAGATTTCTTCTCGAGACCCTGTCGGTTAAGGACGTAAAGACTTTATTGGGATTGTGAATCCAGATAAAACTATTTCTCTTATAGTTGAGCGATCTGATCATGCCATTTTCTATCGTACGAGTTCAATTGAATAATTATCTTGAGATTATATCTCCGATAGGGCAAGATAAAAAGAAATCAAAAACATCTTTGTCTCATCGTTTGTGATTCCGCAATATCTAGTTTCGCTACCATACGATTTAGATTATTGTGAGGTGATCAATAATTCTAGGTTGTTCTTAGGGAATATAAGTCCGGGTTATTGATTAGTTCATGTTCACCTTGATTTTATCAAAAGACATAACAATACTCGTAGGTTTATCTATGGGAGACATATTTATCTATTATCGTAGACTTTTCTTTGTGATACAGATTTGTTTATTAAAGTCTTCCACTTTGGGTCGTAACAACTCTTGGTTGTGGGTGAGATCAGCTAATGGAATCAAGTGCGTAGTATCCTACTGGGATCAGATACGTAAGGAGCTCAACTGTACCTTGAATCAATATGATATTGATTAGGGTTTAACTACAGTCCAGATCGAAGTTATTTTGTAGTAGGATAGTGTCTGTAGTTTCTTAATACAATATGGTGTTCAATCTGGACTAGGTCCCGGGGTTTTCTGCATTTTCAGTTTCCTCGTTAACAAAATTTTTGGCGTTTGTGTTATTTCTATTTCACATTATATTTTGTTATATAATTGAAATATCACAAGTTGTGCGTTGTGTCGATCAATTATGAAATCTAACCTTGGTTGTTGATTGTAAATTAATTGATACTTGGATATTGGTCTTTGGTACCATCCAAGTTTATTTCTCTTGTATTCGATAATGACTCACAGATTTCTATTTGCTTGAGTATAAATCTGTTGATGGTGGATTTTTAACAAAGGTCAAAACCGTAAAATCATGATACTGCATGTTTCTGATACGACCTCCACTAGCTGAGGGTTCGGTGTTACGTATTTCATCATGACCTCTATGTAGAATAACATAATTGGGCGGTTCTCCATAATATTGAGAGCAATAACGCCTTCAAGATGTCGGTGATACTCACTGTTCCCTGACTACATGAGAGATACCCACCTCTACATAGAAGAACGATTGGGCGCTTCTTCGTAAGATTGAGAGCAATAACGCCTTCAGGACGTCGGTGACACTCACTATTCCCTAACTATGTAGAGAGACCGTGTATAGATCCAGGCGGTTCTCCGTAAGATTGAGAGCAAGACGCCTTCAGGATATCATCCGTCTCTTGACTATGCACCTTTCGGAATGGGTATGACGCTTTAACTGGCTAATATCCCTTCTGCAATAGATTAATTCTACCGTGACATGCACCACTGAATTCCTAGAAGATAATCCATTTTATCTAATTACTCTGATTTCATGATCGAATCCACGGCTGATCTCATAGAATGGTAATAGATAATCTCATTACTCTGATTTCATGATCGAATCCACGGCTGATCTCATGGAATGGTAATGTATACTCTCATTACTCCGATTTCATGATTGAATAAACGACTGATCTCATGGAATGATAATGTCTACTCTCATTACTCTGATTTCATGATCGAATCCACGGCTGATCTCATGGAATGATAATGGCTACTTTCATTACTCCGATTTCATGATCGAATCCACGGCTGATCTCATGGAATGGTTATGGATACTTTCACTACTCCGATTTCATGATCGAATCTACGGATGATCTCATGGAATGGTAATGGATACTTTCATTACTCATATTTCATGATCGAATCCACAGATGATCTCATGGAATGGTAATGGCTACTTTCATTTCTCCGATTTCATGATCGAATCCACGGTTGATCTCATGGAATGGTAATAGTTAATAATTCTGATTCTGTGGTCGAATCTACGATCCCACGAAATGGTAACACTCGCTTTATTATTCTGAATCCATGGTCGAATCCACGGCTGATCCTATGGATTGATAATAAACAACTACCCACTTTTATTACTTGGTTTCATAAATCAGTCTCCACTGAATTTCATGATTAGTACTCAATAATTGGGCATCTGGATCACTGACTAAGCCCCATAAAATGGTGCAAGTGTACTCGAAAATGATGCATGAACGAGCATTCCAAATATGGACAAACGAGGAATCCTACACAAAATAGGAGAGAGAAAATAATATTAAAATAATAAAAGTGGCACCTATGGGATCGGGCCAGCCGGTCCCCCATGCCTTTTTCCTTTATTTTAATTATTTTAGTTATTTTAATGAACTCATGAAAACTCATTTATTTTAGCAATTTTCCTTGTTTGAGAAAAACTCATGGTTTTTCCATATTTTCAAGGATTCATGAAAAATAATAAAAAATAAGGAAAGGTGTTGCGAGACCGGACTACCTAGCCGACCGGCCATGCCCTAGTCGTGACCGGTCCCACACCTTACAATCCATAGTCTTTCATAATTATTATTTTCCTCATCTCATGGAAATTTCATTGTTTCAACAAAACTCCTTGGTTTCATGGAATTTCCTCCGTATCATGAAAAATAATATAAAATCAGGGAAAGTGTCACGGGACCGGGATCCTAGCCGGCTGTCCATGCCTTGGCCTTGGATGGTCCCACACTTTCCAAACCCTTATTTTATTATTATTATTTCCACATCTCATGAAACTCCTCCGTTTAAGAAAAAATCATGGTTTCTTCGTATTTTCTCAAATATAGCTCAAACCATGAAAAAGTCAACATGGTCACACGACCGATTAGGCTTCTCGCGCCCAGTATTAAAATATTATTATTTTAATATTTCTCAAATTTTGATAAAATGAGCAAAGTTCTGCTTGCTCATTCGAGCAAAATCAAGAATTTTAGTCATAGATCGAACTCTTCTGAAAATTCAAAATATTGCTCGAACGCACATCAGAAAATACAAAAATTCTCAGGACTGATACACGGACATTGTGGTGACACGGGCATACTCCCCGTGACCAACCAAGGACGACCCTAAGGCTTGCAAGGATCCGGTCCCACACTCTCACGGGCCGGTTTCATGCCTTCTTGGCCGGTCCCTCACTTCTCCATAAATTAGGTTTTATTACCTAATGCCTAGTCGAACATTATTTCAATAAATGATGAAACCGGCATTTAATCATCATTCTTTCACCAACTGTTCAACTCGGAACCCTGGTGCATGCTCACTCGAGCACTCGGGAATCACATGGTCGTCCATCATCCCATGTGGTCGGTCCCTCCCTCACTCATGACCTATTTTCAGGAATTCATCAATTGATCAACAATCGGTCAAAAATTAGGGTTTCGAATAAACGCTGCACGAAATCATCATTCTGAGCAAGTTCAGGTCCTAATAAATTTATGTTGATCCAGCAATCAACGTTTGGATTAATTATACAATATTCGGTAATCTACCAATATTTTATTGGGTCACGTCACCAATAAATAATTCGTCGAATTGAGCATTACTTGCTCGAATATTGATCCATCTATCAATATTCAGTGATTTATCATAACTCAGTTGCTCAAATATTGATCCACCTATCAATATTCAGTAATTTATCACTAATCTGTAGAATCGAGAAATACTTGCTCAGTCGCTCGAATGTTGATCCAACTATGAATATTCAGTAACTCGTCGAATTGGGCTACTCGAATATTGATCACAACTCAATATTCAGCAATTCATCGAATTTACAATATTTGCTCGGACGAGCAATATTAACATTCATGAATCACTGAGCATTTTTCAATCATGCTCGATTCAACAAAACCTAGATTCATTGTCTAATCAGTCAACAACTGACTAACTAAATACACGTCTGCCTTGCAGACTCCACAATCTGTGAGACATCAATCACATCACATATGGGGGGATATCACTTAGGGTTTTGGTCTGGCGGCCTACGACACGTGTGTTCATCCATGATAAGAAATGTAAGTAAGTCGTGCAAACAGTTAAAGGAGTTAGCAAAGTAGTGGGTGCACGATCAGTTAAGTCTCCACACTACATGGAACTGTTTTGACCGCAATCTCCCACTCTCCCACTCTTTCACTCAAGAAACCATCACACTTATAGGGATAAATGTGTTCACTACTCTGACAATATAAATAAGTCCTCGAATTCATGATTGAAAGATACGAAAAATACACAGAAAATCCACGAGATATCAAATAGACAATCCATCGTCTAACCAAGAATCATCGTGTGAGCAACACTCTCTCAATCATTCGAACTTATTCATCACTCGCAGAAACCTTTATCACATTCACAATCCTTGATCATCATTGATCCCGCACAATTCTCAGCTTCCCTCCTACAAATCAACTCATCTCCCTCTTTGTGACCGAATTGACTCTGGAATGGCCATTGACTTGGTTTAGGACGGAGTCCTACAGATTGATCTCTAGAACTTAAAGAACTCCCGTGTAGTGCATCTGTGTGAGGTTAGGTAGTTTGCTCGGTTGAGGAATCTCGTCCGATCGGTCATTTGTTTTCTTCCCTAAAAAAACAGCAAATCGTTTTTCCCCATATACAAATTGGAGACCACAGTGGGAGATTAATCTCTCGGTTGCAATCTCACATTATCACAAAATAGTTGATTTTAGGTTTGGTTCAGTTACAAATCCTAACACAAACAACAACCATCCTCTTTTCGGTCGGTCTCCTGAGGAAATTAGAGAAAATCTGCTCACCACAGCTGATCTCATGAAGGTGCAAGAGACTCTCGCCGAAAATCATATTGATATGGCCACCACTTAGAAAGAGCTGTGCAATTATCTCAAAACTATTACTGAAAAGATGTCAGAGAAAGCTCAGGAGAAAGGAAAAGCTAAAGAAACCTCTCTCGTTTCTGATCCTTAAGTCACTCCGATCCATGTAGAAGATGATGATGAAGTGCACAAGGTTGTAGATAACCCACCAACAAAAGAACCTGCAGGCTTCATCACTCGTGAAGACCTAGAACGCTTTATGGAGGACCGAGGAAAAGACAAAACACCATCTGTTCACCGTCATCAACCTCCGTATCCTGCTGCTATGCAAAGAATTCCTCTCCCGAAGGGCTACTCCTCTCCAACGTTCATGTTGTACAACAGAATGGGGAATGCTCGAGAACATGACTCTCGATTCCTAGAGGCACTAGGTGAGCACGAACACAATCATGTTGTCCGTTTGAAGGAATTCTCGAAATCTCTAACAGGACGAGCATACACCTGGTACAACGACATTTCACCTGGGAGCATCGCTAGTTGGGGAGAAATGGTTAATGCTTTCTATAGGAAATACTTCTTCGTCTCAGAGAAGATTACTCTCTCTGACTTAGGAAGAATATCTCAGAAGAGAAATTGACATCCGAACGACTATGTGAAGAGGTTCAGAGTCCAAGCTTTGGATCGTCATGATCCTAATGTCGCTGAACAATAACTGGTGGACTTGTGCATCAACGGGATAATCCATGTCTACAGATCCTTCCAGGAAAATATTCGGTTCCATACTTTCTCAGAACTTCATGAAGCAGCCAAACGATCAGCAACCACTGCTCCGGTCTTACTGGAAAGAACAAGAGCTACAAAAGTCGAGGAACTGCGAGAAGCTTGAGGAAGTTTAATACGCCTAATCAACAAACAGTACAAGCTCCAACATTCCATGAACGTTGTTGCTCAAGGAAGCAAAAAGAAATCCAATTCTTCTCAAACGTATGACATCCAAGGCTCCTCCAAAGGCACAAGGAAAGGATAACCAGTCCTGAAATGCACAAACCTCAACCCAACATCAACAAATGGGGAAATTATCAGACAGATTCAAACTTCCCTCTTGTCATTGAAAGAATGATCGAGTTACAGGAATTCTGGATTCAAGATGGTGCAATCAAGTTATAACACATCAGGGGAGAGCCAACTGAAGAAAAACCCCAGTAACTGTCGCCTTCATTGGTTCATCAATCATCCAACAAGTGACTGCAGTGTTTTGAAGCGCATCTTCAAAGAGAAGGTTTATCCAGGAGAGTTTCACCTGGGGATTGAAGGAGTACACATGACCCTCTTCCAATCAAAACCTTCACTCTCTCTGGGAAACTTTTCAAAGAGGCAGTTCAATCCTCGGTCGAGCATATATGTGGATTTCTCTATCTGTCGAAGGCACAAAGGAGGACATGCTCACAGCACTGAATCCCATCCGGAAATACTTCTTGAGCCTCAGCCACATGCAAAGAGATGTACGACTAGGGCTGCTTACCGCAGTCCATATCAAAGGAAATGAATTTGGGAGAACGTTGGTCGATGCTGGCACCGCTATCAACATTGTTCCATTAAAATCCCTTAGAGTTGCAGGCATTACTCGACAAGAAGATACTCATGCTCCCATATCAATCAAAGACCATGAAGGAACACTCGGAGATGTTTACGGTTTCATCACTCTCAAAATGAAAGTTGGCTCAACCAGTACGGAAACCAAGTTTCACATAATCAGGGAAGATCCGGACATGATTCTCGGATGGACGTGGATTCATGCCGAGAAGATGACTACTGACAAAACATCTTTGGTTGCACATCTCTCCAACGAAGAAAGTTTTGATCCAGAATATTTGGCGGATGTTCCATCATCAGAGCACTTGGAGGAATTTCAAACTTTGAAGAGGTTGAAACAAGAACCTGCAAAAGATGCATAGACATTTATCAAAAGGTCCTGCACTCAGAGACATTCATTACTGATATGATTTTCAAGCATGGCAGAGAACAATTTGGGCATTTTCCATATCTTAGCAGGAGTGTCTATGTGTGCCACAAATTCATAAAACTCTGATGTATGTACAAGTGTTGAATCCCATTACGCAGCGAAAGAAATGCTTAATCAACAGAAGATACTCGGGGCCGAGACGATCAAGCCTAAGATATTCGAAGTTTGAAGGATATTACGCTTTAATGCTCAAGCATCTAAGAAGTATTCAAATTATACTCCCAATCAAATAGTACACCTTCAATAATGGCGCCTCTGGCTTCAGCACAAATATATCGTCGATGACACACTGATTCAATAACAACACGGTCAAAGTGTAACTGAACTACAATCGATAAGTCTTCATTATCCCATGATAAAACTTTTGAAGCATATGTAACATAATTCATTCATGGATGTCATAAACTCCTTCAACATACGCTGGCACTTTATCTTATTAGAAAGATCGATTCAAATCTATTTATTGTAATTTTATGTGATTCCATGAAACTTCATCAACGGGACATCTCTACATTACAAACCCATGCTCGACTGAGGAACTTTCTATCTTCATCGATCGCATTCAGAATGAAGACTGCTGCTGCTATCTTCCGCAATAACATCAATTCCCTGACGAAGCCACTTCACAGTTCACTAGATGGAAGAGAAAAAACTATGTAGATAATCTAGACTTTTCGATCTCTGGAGAAACTCCACCCAGTATCGACACCAACAAGGATATGTGGAGGAACTCCATTCATGGTCTCAGTATCAACAAGAATTTCTGGAGAGAATTCAATCGTGATCTCATCATCAACAAGAATTTCTGGAGAGAATTCATTCATGATCTCAGCATCAACAACAGTCTCAGGTGCAACATCCGGCTTCATCAACTAACCATTATCTGAAGCATTGCTCGATAAAGCGGACTTCTCCAATCATTATTTGAAATGGCGAGGGTACCCAAATATACCTCAAGCTATTACTTTTCCTTCCTATAAGTCCTTTCTCCAAAAGTGATTGTCTGTGGACTGAGTCGAGACAATACAACTAATAGGTTCACACTTCGTGTGATCATCTATGGATACTAGATCAAGACAATACAACAACGAAGTATGTTTACTTGATACAAAGGTTCGGACTTAACCAAATTCAATAGGATTCACGTATCAAGTAAATAGGAATTAACGTTGGTGCAATTTACTTTAATTATAATAAAAACAATTATAATGCGGAAATATAAAGTAAATGACACAACAAGATTTTGTTAACGAGGAAACCGCAAATGCATAAAAACCCCGGGACCTTGTCCAGAATTGAATACTCTCAAGATTAAGCTGCTATACAAAATAAATCAACTTCGTATAGTTGATACCAAGCAACTAAACTTATAGTTCACTTAGTTCTATATGTATTCCCACGCCTCCAACCTATAAACAAGTCACGTACTTGGACCAATTCCTTTGGTTCGTATTCCAAACAGTAAAGGAACAACAAATCTGTTCGGTATCAACTATCTTCAACCAATTCATATGAGTTGCGCAAAGGTTCCCTTGTTTATCTTAACATAAACTCCTTTGCCAGGTTCCAAGATCTATCTTATGTTCAATCATCAAAAGGTAATCGTTAAGATTAAGCCAATCAACACTCTTTATCCAAATAACTATGTTGATGCCGATATTCTCAATTAATCAATCCAATCTACCACAAGGATAAACCGATTATTAATTGGATCCTCTTTTACCAAAACAAGTATTGTGCACACCAAAGATTATAAAACCAAGTCAGAAATCTTCTCTCTCTTTTTTGTCTTCAAATCTTCTTAGATCTTCAATAAATACCTGCACACAACTACCTGAATCTCTTGTGATCAATCACACACAGAACGGAGTCTGTTAACAATGGATTATCACAAGATCGTCTTTAAATCTAACAACAGTATAAAGATCCATGTCGAAACCTTGAACTAGTTTGAGTGAATCTTATATCAGAAGAGAAGATACTCAAGCATAAAAAAACTAGGTGCAATCAAAGTTCAACCACCGTTAGTCAATAAAATCAATACGAAAACTAAAGATAAACCGAAATATCTAGTTTCCCACCAACGGGTCACGCTAGAGATTCTCAATACCTAAGACGACTTTAAATTGAGCGGACGTAAGAGATTTCATCTAATTAGATTACTCTCATCTCCGATAGGCGGCTTCACCAGTAACAAAGACAAAAGAGGAAGTATATTGTTACGAAGGATTAGTTTGCTAGAAATGCAAACTCAAAGTATTTATAGACAAGGAAGTTTGTACACCAAGGAATTTCTTTAACCGAAAATATTCTCAAGATATTTTTCCATATTAACCCAAATTAGGTTTTCATAATTCCTGTGAATGCACTGTCCAAAAATATGATCGAAATCTCCTTGGAAAATCTTCAGTTAGCAAATGCACATTACTAATTCTTATTTTCCATATATAATTAAAAACCCTTAATTAAAAAGATTATTAACTTATTTAAATTCGATCTTGGGATTTACTTCCTTCTTAGCCTTTAAGGAATATCTTTGAACAAAAAGAATAAGCATTAATGCACCGTGTTCAAAGTGTGTCGACATCTTACTCTTGCAAGTCCTTTTTCATACTTACTCACTTGAAACCGATTTACCACACTTCCAAAGAAGTTTAGAATTGGTTTATCTGACTTTCAAGAACTATGTGATTGATCAAGTAACACTTAATCACAAACCATGGGTTTAACGGTTATACCAAAACAAGTTTCGGTTCTACCTTCATGTGAGTATTGTGCATAGTTACACTAGCTTACCAAAGATACGTCTGGCTAGGTACTAGGATCGGTTCCCCCATATATATTTGGTATCTAACTTGTATGCACTTCACATGTCCATAGGATCGGTTCCCCTTACCAAAAAACGTGTTGCACATGTTCATAGGATCGGTTCCCCTTTCTTCTATAAACCTTGATGCACCTCATACAAGGATCGGTTCCCCTTGTGATGTACTACACCTCTTCCTAGGATCAGTTCACCTTTCCTAATATTTTTCAGACACTCACAAACCCGATCATACCCCAGGTGATTACTTAAGATCGGTTTCACTAATAAAAGTCATACCAATACATAAGTCAGGCCTCATGTGAATAGTTTTACCAAGAACACAAACAAGTCATGAGCGGTTATACTAATCACACATATTGGTCGTTCATAAGATTTGCAATGAATAATAGCCCCAATAACGCCTAGCGATTTCCTTTTCGGTTCACAACACATATCATGAACTTACTTCCTTAGAACACATGTAAACATTGTTCCCTAGGATGAAATCCTCACCTCATACCCATACATAATCATAATAACATTCATACGATTATGTCGATGTCTTATATACAAAGTTTAATGGTTAAGCAAGAAACTTCATATTGTATTCCTTAATAATATGTCTATCTAGAGTGTTCATGCTTCGCAATTTTATGTTTTCAATATGCACGACTTGAAAGATACGTTAGAGAATGAAACAGTTCAAGTCAAATATCACTAACCTCAAGTGGAAGGATGATGTTGTGGTTGTAGCTCCGTACTTCTTCACTTCTTCAATTCTTCGCAATAATTGTAATGTCTCACCCTAATACTTTCAAGCTAACCTATAAGAAGTTGACTCTAGTATATTTAAATCAAGCGACTCTAAAATGAGTTTTGGCTCACTAAAATATGACAACCAAACTTGACATACCAACGCTTGGTCGGTTCAACCGAGCAATGCTCTAACAATCTCCCCCTTTTTTAATTTTAGTGACAAAACTCTTACAATCATATGGATAAAAAAATTACAAGAATTCATTACACATACTCTTGATTACAGAATCCACATCACATAACCTGCATACATTCAATCCTCAAAAATACAACAGTTGCACTATAATAACTAAGCTTATACTCCCCCTAAAGGTGAGATAGGTAGATTTTCAATCCGCACGTCTTTGTTATCCCAATCATATGATATGTTACTCCCCCTTAGTCTATGCTTTTCCTCATTCATTAGATAAAAGTTCAAGCACCATTGTCCTCTTCCCTAGTGACACCAATCAACATAAAATTGATACCAGCATCACCTGTTTACTTCATATATTTCTCCCCCTTTTTGTCACAAAATTGACAAAGAAACGAAAAAATAATGGACAACACGAAAAGGATCTTACAAATCTCAAAATAGACTTGCAACCTGTTGAGTCAAGCACGAGGGTTCCACATACCATTTTTGATAACCAATATCAAAATTGAAACTACAAGTAATTACGTTTTGATATGTTATCATGGAAATAATTGCCCGAAGCAATTTTCCCAACTAGTTTAGCAAACCAAAAATCAACTAAGCAACTTAGTTCCTTTGCTAAACCGATTGTATAAATACAACCGCTTCATTCGATAAGACCAAAACAAAGATAAACTCCATTTTTCTCATCAGGTTCTAATTATCAATGTAACTTAGACCTTTAGGTTTTAAACAAGCCAAATAGTAGGTTAGTTAACTAGCATTTCCTTGTTTAGGCTTTCGGCTAGACTTGAATAATAGAAACCTCCACTTTGATAAGTCTAACTAAGATCAGAAATAACTTAGTTTATCTTATCCGGAATTGAATTGGACTAAACAACTCATCTCGTCAACATATTCATTCGTTAAGCCATAAATAATCCATACAAACCAATAAATCAACTTGCATAATTATTCACCTCAACCGGAAGCAATTGAAACAACAAATATATCAAAGTTTCACTATTGCACCGAAATTTTGTAAGCCTAAACAATTGATACCATACAATAAAGAAAAATAACAATTGTTTTACTTAACTGGAAGCAATTGAATTAACATAAACATTAAAGCACCGCAATTGCACCAAACTTTCGTAAGCCTAAACGATTGATATCACACAACAAAGCAAGATAATAATAGTTTTACTTAACCGGAACCAATTGAATCACACATACATACACACATTCATTATGGAATAAACATATCAATTGTACCAACAATTTCGTTAAAGCAAAAGAAATATATATATATCAATTGATCATCATTGATCCCGCATAATTCTTAGATTCCCTTCTACAGATCAACCCATCTCCCTCTTTGTGACCGAATTGACTCTGGAATGGCCATTGACTTGGTTTAGCCCGGAGTCCTACAAACTGATCTCTCGAACTAAAAGCACTCCCATGCAGTGCATATGTGTGAGGTTAGGCAGTTTGGTCGGTTGAGGAGTCTCGTCTGATCGGTCGTCTCTTCGCTTCCCTAAAAAACCAGCAAATTGTTTTTCCCATCTACAAGATCAAATCGAGAGATGGAGATATTAACTCCTTGATATAATTTTTATTAAGATTGAGTCTTACTGTCTAGTTGATTTTCTTACAAGTATATTAGAGTTAGTCCATACAGATTGCTAATCAAAATATCGGGTGAGGTTGTTAGACCCCCGCTTTTTCACTTGTATTGAATCATCTGAAGAATTAACCAGAGAGAGACCTTTCTCACATCTTTTTACAATATCCTTGATCTTTTGTGTAATCAGTGATTTATCAAAATCAACATGATTGGAACAACAATCACCAGCCCGAGACAAGTTAGAAGATTCGCTTATATTTGGTCACAGCATTGAATGCAAATGTTCTGACTGTGTTCTGATCAAGATCAAGAATTTTTAACTTTCCAACAAGAGTATTTCTGGAAAGCGTATCAAGGTTATTTCCTTAAATGATGGCATGTTTCTTAGAGTCGTATTTGCCTGGCAACGATCTGAGAATTTTAATCACAATGTCTTTTTCAGAAATAGTCTTACCCAACGCAAAAGATACATTAAAAATTTCAGACACTTTGTAATTAAACTCATCAAATGAATCCTCATCAGCCATATGAAGGTTTTCCCATTTAGAACATAGGTTTTGAAGCCTATCTTCTTTCTCAGAGTAATTTCCTTCGAATACAATTTCTAAGATATCCTAGGAATCTTTAGACTTAGTGCACATTGTCAAATGGTGCTGAAGATCTGGGGTAATGGCATGTATGATAGCATTTAAACCATCAGAATTTTTCCTTGCAGCAAGAATCTCGTTAAGTTCATATGTACCAATATCCCTCGCAATAGAGACACAGTATATTGTAACCATTGGAGGATCATAGCCATTAACAACATAAAACCATGTTTGAAAATCACGCGCTTGAAGGAAAAGCATGCATAAAAATTTTCCACCATGAGTAATTTGAGCCATCGAAGACTGGTGGTATGTTTATAGAGATATCACCTCTGTTCTTAGAGTCAGATCGCTATAAACACATACTTGTAAGGTCTTGAACGTGTTTTCCTGCTTTGATACCAATTGAAATTTTTTGGGTCTAACAACCACACCCAGTATTTCTCTTAGCAATCTGTATGGACTAACTCCAACATACTTTTAAGATAATCAACTAGACAGTTAGACTCAATCTTAAGAAAAGTATATCAAAGAGTTATGTCTCAATTTCTTAATTCAATCCGCAATCAAACAAATATGAATTTGCGAGCCCGATTGAATATTGAGAAATAACTTGAACGGTACCAAAGACCAATGTTCAAGTATCAATCAATTTATATCAACAACCAAAGGCTGGATTATCTAATTGATTGAACTTAAGCACAACCTGTGATATTTTAATTATATAAACAAATATAATGCGGAAAAGAAATAACATAAACACCAGAAATTTTATTAACGAGGAAACTGCAAATGCACAAAAACCCCGGGACCTAATCCAGATTTGAACACCATACTATATTAAGCTACTACAGACACTAGCCTACTCCAAGTTAACTTCAGACTGGAATATAGTTGAGCCCTAACCAATCTCACACTGATCAAGATACAGTTGCGCTCCTTACGTCTATGAATACCTGCATGACTCTACGCACTTGATTCCCTTAGCTGATCTCACCCACAACTAAGAGTTGATATGACCCAAAGTCGAAGACTTTAATAAAAAAAAAATTCTCACACAAAAAAGTTTATTGAATAGATAAATTTGTCTCCCACAGATAAACCTATGAGTTTTGTTCCGTCTTTTGATAAATCAAGATGAACAAGAACCAATTGATACAACAGTCTTATATTCTCGAAGAACATCCTAATAATATCAATCACCTCACAATAATCTTAATCGTATGGTAGCGAAACAAGATATCGTGGAATCACAAACGATGAGACGAAGATCTTTGTGACTACTTTTTATATTGCCTATCGGAGAATATATCTCGAGAAAATCTTAGAGAAGATAGTACTCAATCATGATAGAAAACAACAAGATAAGAACACGCAACTACAGAGAAATAGTTAGGTCTGGCTTCATAATCCCAATGAAGTCTTCAAGTTGTTTTTTTATTTTTTAATAGGAAATGAAAATATATTGCATAATCAAATCTCAACATTCAGTTTCTCTCTAATGAGAGTTGACAATCACATAGGTGAGGATTCATGACCCCAAAATAAAGAAATAGGACTAACTCTAGCTTGTTTTGCCAGACTAATGGCTACATCATTTGTGTCCTTAGGAACATGAACACAACACCACTCATTAAACCCTTTTAAAAGTTCCCTACAATATAAAATGATTAAATCATTATTCCATTTCACAGCCTCAGTATTGCCGTTAATAGCCCTAACAACATTAAGACAGTCACCGTCCAGCTGCAACTTCTGGATATTAATTCTCTTGGCCCACTTTATCGCCTCCAAAGCCGTTAAAGCTTCATCCTGCTCCTCATCATAAGGTATCCCAGGAACACACCATGCTCCATGGAAGTTACTTGCATCATCAAGCATAATTAGCCTTAAGCCCATAGATTTGTCCTCTTTTAAAAACGACGCATCAAAATTTATTTTATGAAAATCAATAGGTGGAGGAACCCATATAACTAGATCCCCAATCCTGACAGAATTCAGGCCAACAATATTTAACTTATTAACATGCTCTTTCCACTCAAGTATTCCTAGCTTCACTGCCCTCACAATGGGCTCAACCTGCAATTGCACTTTATAAAAAACATAAGAACATCTAACCTTCCATATATTCCATAGCGTAAACCCTGCAAAGACAATTAAGTCATTCTGTGTGTTGTTAATAGAAAACCAAGTCACGATTCATTGTTTAAGAGTCTTCCCATTCAATATGCTAACTACATCAGGGTCTAGAGCCTGCCGAATCTGCCTAGAAACATGACACCCAATCAACAAGTAATCGACAGATTCTATATCAGAGTTACATAAAGGATATAAAAATCTAATGTTATGTACGTGCAAGCAAATTTTTCATTCACATGGAGGGATGCATTTCCAAAGAAAATGCAGAATCTTTGGTGGAAGATTTGCTTTCCAGAATCTGATCCATGAAAAGCTTAATTCAGCTGCAACAATATCAGCATTATAACCCGCAAAACTGATAATCCTATATGTAGGTTTCACAGTGAAATACCTAAGGTTAAAGGAGAATCGACTCTAGTCGCAACTGTTAAAGCACTACTCGGTCGAACTCGCAAGCGTTGATATCTTAAGCTTGTTTGTCAAGTTTAGTTTCCAAAACTATAAATCTTGATTTCTAGTCTACTTATAGCTAAGTCTCGGACTAGGATAGAAAGTGTAGTTGAGCTCTAGACTCCGCGATGTTCATCATGCAAAAACGAAGAACTATTCACGGAACTGGTGGATCTTCATCGACTAAAAGGTATGTGGAGACTTGAACTTATCTATCACTCAAAAGTATATCTACTATATCTCCTATATTGAGACAAAAGTCGCATTGCTATATAGACTTTGATTATACACATTTGCTATTTCGAACCGAGTTTATCTCGCTTATCTATTTCTCGAAATATGTGCTGGTAAGCTTTCACTTTGGCCAAGTTCATCTTTACAAGTGACGAAAGTCATGTTGGTTATTTCAATATCTTGAAAATTTCTTTGATGAAGAATAGTGTATGATTAACCCCTATTTAACATCCTCTAAGAATGTTTCAATGATTGAAATGAGAGTTTAGAATATATAACCTTGAATGGATATAAACATTGTATGTGAACTCATACATGTGTAAGTCCAAAATCCTTGAACCAAAGTATGCGTACTTTGATGCTCAGGATAACCGGAAATAAAGTTCGGGTACCCGTATGTGTAATGCCGGAAGTTCACGTCCCATAAATTTCTGCTGGAGTTTGTGAACTGAAAACAAACTTAAACCAGGTACTTAAGTATGCTTACCGGTATGCATACTTGAGTGGGTTATTTTCTAAAAACTGTTTATTCGTGAACTTAAACTTATATAAACTAAGGAATGCATATTTGAAAACCTTGGATATAAAATTTCATGAATCGATTCGAGTAAATCAAAATAGTTTTTGTTTTGATTGGGTCTTATATACTTATATGAGATCTAAGCAATTGAACAACTCTCTAACTAGTTCTTTTGAGTCATTTGAACTAGTTATGGTGAAGATGAATAAGGTTAATATGAAAGTGCTCATATGTCTAACCATTTGGTTAATGATAAGTGCATAAGTCATATGATTTTAATGTCCATTCCATAATTGTTTAAGATATTATCCTTGCATATATTCGTATTATTACTATTGTTTGCTCTTCTTTTCCTCTATTAGGTGAATCATCCAAAAAGGAGCTATAAAGTGCTTAAAATATCTATGAATATAATTATTCCAAGTATGCAAGTGCCGAAGTCCAAGAGAAGCGGAAGAAAAGCGACGAAAAGGAGCAAAACGCTCAAAATAAAGAGAAGGGCCAAAGACCGATCTTAACTCATTCAAATTAAGGTTTTCTCATCATCATCTTGAATAGAATTTAAATATAAAAAGAATGCAAAAAAAAGAGAGGTCATTCCGAGTTCGGATGAAGAAGTTGTGGCCAAAACAGTTTCTATTGAAAACCGAAGATAGTGCAGTCCGCGAACTGGGTTTGCGGACGGGGTTCGCAGACGTATTTCCGAAAATATATGCTATAATTTGAAGTTTGCGGACTGGATTCGCTAACTTGACAAATGGAAAACGTGTATAAACTCTTTGGAAGGCTTAAGGGCACGTTTGGGAACGTATTTAGTTATTTAAGTTGGGTTTTTGATCCAAACTAAATATGTGAAGACCAAGTAATGTAAACCTATAAAAAGGTATTAGGTTATGTAAAACATATCACATCATTAGGTCACGAAATTTTTAGGGTTTGGAGAGAAGAAACATCACACGGAGCGATTATCAATCGTAACGTTATCTCTTAACTTTTCTCATATGTATATCATGGATGTTTTTCTACATCCATGAGTAGCTAAACACTTATTGATTGAGGATGAATTCTAAGTTGTAAACAAGATTTGAGTTATTATATTAATCTAATTTGAAGTTCTTCATATGATTATCGTTTGTTTATACTATTTGAATATTTATGATTGATTGATAGATTGTCTAGGTGGCCAACTGGATTGATTTATTGGTTTAATCTATTGCTAGTATTAAGTTAGGAGATAAGTAATCGTCGAATAACTTGTACACAAGTAGAGAACACAAAACCTTGCAGAGGGATTTTGTGGAGCGATTGTGTGTATAAACAACACTAAAAAGTGGACCTTGATCTAAGAGTCTAACTATTAGGATCAACCTATAAATTCACAAAAGATAAAGCATTTGATTGGATTACACCTTGAGTGATCTACTACTTGGTGGTTCGTTGAATAGAATCTGGTAGGCGAGAATTTCCGTATCCAATGATATAAGGAATTTAGGGGATATCACCGATCTAGCTATTATTCTATGGTTGGTGATAATCTATGATTCACGACGAGTAGGCAATTATAATAACTCATTGATGGTTTATTTACGAAGAAGGATTCCTCGATCATATCTCTCTATATTGCTTACAACTTATTATTTTCAATTGCTTTTATTTACTTTATTGAAATCTAAAACAAAACCCCCCTTTGTGACACTTTGACAACTAAAACTCACTGCTCTTCGTGGGAACGATCCTTACTTCCATTATATTACCAGTTAATTGTGTGGAAATAAGATTATTAATTTGATTTCACTTACGACATGCATCAAATTTTGGCGCCGCTGCCGGGGAGTAGTCGGTAGCTTTAGTTGTTATTTTTATTAGTTTTATTCTTATGACTTTGATATAATATATCATTCAGATTAGTTGGTTCACAGGTAGAATTTTTATATAATATAATATATATATATATATATATTATAATATAATATATAATATAATATATTATTCAGATTAGTTTTATTCTTGTTTTTAGAATTTCTTTGTGGTTTTTAATTTCGTTTTCTAGATTTTTGTTTTCAGGTACTTAATCTCTGGCTCCGAAAGACTGGGAATGCCAGAGGTGTGGAATCCAAACTCGTAGGGGAACGGTGTTACAAGCACATCCATAGTTGCAAGAAGAACCTTCTACATCAACAATGGTGAACGACGGTATAAACCCACCTCCTCCACCTCAGGAGGGGAAGCTGCGAGAGTTGACATCTCCATGCTTAGATTCGCAACCACTGTGTATTACAATCACTAACCCAGTGGAGCTGAAGTTGAATGTTCTTCACCATCTACCAAAGTTCAAGGGACTTCCAGGTGAAGATCTGAATCGCCATCTTCGGAAATTTCAACATAAGATGACAAGTCTTAGGCAAAGCACCGAAGATAGTGATACAACATTGTTGCAAGCTTTGCAATTCTCTTTAATAGATTCGGAGAAAGAATGGTTGTATTACCTTCCTCCATGGAGTATTACAACATGGAATGAGATGAAAAAGCTATTTTTAGAGAAATATTTTCCTGCTTCAAAAGCATCCTTTGTTCGTAAGGAGATTAGTGGTGTTCTTAAAATTACTGGGGAGTCTCTTTATGAATAATGGGATAGGTACAAAAAGTTGGTGACGAGTTTCCCTCACCACAACATATCACCAACACTCATCATTTAATATTTCTACGAAGGATTACTTCCAGAGCAACGAAATTTGATTGATGCGGCTGGTGGTGGTTCACTTACTGAAAAGACAATCTCGCAGGAAACCATTTTAATTGAGATCATGTCTTCGAATGCTCAACAATTTTACACCAGAAATGACTCAAATGTCAGAAGAGTTAGCAATATAGAGGAAACATCATAATCAGAGTAATGAATGAACAACATAGAAAAGGTAGTTCAACGGATAGCTTCTGCAGTTATTCCTACATATAAAGAAGAAGCTGAGGAAAATGCTATATTTCCTAATCAGAGGCCAAGGTATGATCCATACTCAACTACTTATAATCCTTGTTGGAAAGATCATCCTAATTTCAGTTACGTTAATAAAAAAGTTGCAGCTCCTAATCCGTATGCAAGACAAGGTGGTTTTCAACAACACTTACAACAACCACAACAAGCTAAAGATCAAGAAACTTCTACCGATGATAAGTTCAACATGCTACTGCAAAGCATACAGGCTCTTTCATCTATGTTTCAACAAAGTCAGTAGAACACTGATCAATTCATGCAGAATACTAATCAAAATTAGCTAAAAACTGATAATGCTATTAGAGATTTACATACTCAAATGGGAAAATTGGCCACGGATGTGTACCAGATGAAGGAAAAAGCTTCAACAACGTTGCCGTCACAACCATTTGTGAATCCAAGAGAGCACGGCAATGCAGTAACGTTAAGAAGTGGAAAGCAAGTAGCAGATTCTAATCTAGATACATGAGCAGTGCGTGATCCTAGTGAAGATATTGAGAAGGAAGTAGAAGTGGAAACCGGACCTAAGGAAAAGCCAACCTCAACCGGCAAACCTAAGGACATGGTTCCCACTTTTACCATACCACCTCCTTTTCCTAGTCGTTTTTCCAAGTCGAAGAAGCAAGCTCAAGATAAGGAGATCATGGATATTTTCAGCAAGATACACATCAACATTCCATTTATTGAGGCCATCAGAACCGTAACCAGGTATGCCAAGGTTTATAAGGATTTGTGTACAAGGAAGGATATGTTGATTGCTAATGAGATTACTAAGGTGGGTGAAAGTGCTACAGCTATGTTACTTAATAATATGCCTACAAAGTGTGAAGATACTGGTGGTTTCACAGTTCCCATTACCATTGGTAACCGATGATTCGAGTATGCTTTGCTTGATTTGGGAGCTTCCATAAGTGTTATATCAGTCGATGTTTATGATTCTTTGAATCTCGGACCTTTAAAAGAGGCAAAGATCACTATTCAATTGGCTAACAAGTCTAGTATATATTCTAAGGGAGTCGTGGAGGATGTGTTAGTTCAAGTGAATCAGTTAATCTTTCCGACTGATTTCCACATTGTGGATATGCACAATGGAGATAATTATTCATCTACTTCGTTACTTTTTGGGAGACCGTTTATGAAAACTTCAAAGACGAAGATTGATGTTGATAGTGGTGCACTCACTATGGAATTTGATAAGGAGATCATACGGTTCAATATTTTTGAAACCATGCGCTATCCTATTGATGTTCACTCAGCTTTATCCATTGATGTTATTAGTCTGTTAGCACAACAAATGTTTGATTTGAATAGCGAAGATGAACTTGGAGTTGTGTTACGGAATAACATTGATTTGGACGTCCATGGAAAACCGAACCTGGATGTTGACTTATCCAAAGAGCTAGTGGAGATGTGTGGTGCCTTAACAACACTACAAGAAGCAAAAACGGGTAATATTTCTTATATTTCTTTACCCGTAACTAATGAGGTTCCATTACCTTCTATTGTGCAGGCACCGAAACTTGAATTGAAGCCGCTTCCAGACCACCTAAAGTACACGTACTTGGGGGATAAATAAGAACTTCCGGTGATTATTGCAAAGAACCTCACCCCAATACAAGAAGAACGTCTACTTAGGGTTCTGAAAGAGCACAAAACGACTATTCGTTGGACAATAACTGACATTAAAGGCATTAGTACATCCATGTGCATGCATAGAATCCTAATGGAAGATGATTTTAAGACAGTACGTAATACTCAACATAGGCTTAACCCCCCAATGATGGATGTCGTGAAGAAAGAGATCCTCAAATTGCTAAGTGTGGGGGTGATTTACCCAATTTATGACAGCAAATGGGTTAGCCCAGTTTAAGTGGTGCCTAAGAAATCAAGTGTGCATAGACTACAGAAAGCTTAATGCCGCAACCCGTAAGGATCACTCACTTTTGACTTTCATTGATCAGATGTTAGAGAGGTTAGCGGGACATTCATATTATTGCTTTTTAGACGGTTATTCAGTCTACAATCATATTTTTATTGCACCAGAGGATCAGGAGAAGACTACTTTTACTTGTCCTTTTGGTACGTTTGCCTATAGACGGATGCCGTTTGGTCTTTGCAATGCACCTGCCACTTTCCAGAGATGTATGGTCAGTATATTTTCTGACTATGTGGAACACATAATTGAGGTATTTATGGATGATTTTAGTGTTTATGGTGATTCATTTGATATTTTTTTACAAAATCTTAAACTTGTGCTTAAAATATGCATAGACACTAATCTTGTTTTAAATTGGGAGAAATGTCACTTTATGGTAAACCATGGAATAGTGCTCGGTCATATTGTGTCCTCTCGAGGGCTTGAAGTTGACAAAAACTTACAATATCCCACTTCGGTGAGGGAAATTTCTTGGTCATGCAGGTTTTTATAGGCGGTTTATCAAGGATTTCTCCAAAATCTCAATGCCGATGTGCAGATTATTGCAATAGGAGGTTATTTTTTACTTCAACAAGGAGTGCAAGGATGACTTTGATAAATTAAAAGAATTGTTGACAACTACACCAATTATCAAGTCACCGGATTGGAGTTTACCATTTGAATTAATGTGTGATGCAAGTGACTATGCGGTTGGAGCCTTTTTGGGTCAAAGAGTAGACAAGTTGTCTCATGTGATTTATTATGCATCTAGGACCCTAAACGATGCACAAATCAACTATTCTACCACCGAGAAAGAATTTTTGTCTATAGTGTTTGCGCTAGAAAAATTTAGATCCTATTTAGTGGGTTCAAAAGTGATTGTATATTTCGATCATTGCAGCACTTCGGTACCTATTAAAGAAAAGAAGCTAAGCCAAGACTTATACGGTGGATACTACTATTGCAAGAATTTGATTATGAAATAAAGGATAAAAGAGGTGTTGAAAATACTGTTGCGGATCATCTTAGTAGACTTGTTGTTTCCGAAGAAGAACTTCCTTTACAAGATCGTTTTAAAGACGAACAACTTTTATCAATTGAAGATTCAACACCTTGGTACGCAGATATAGTGAATTACTTGGTTACAAGACAAGTCCTAGTACAATGTCTAATTTCAAAAGCTTAAGCTTAAGAAAATAGCCAAGCAGTATGTGTGGGATGAGCCCTACTTGTGGAAATACGGTTCTGATCAAATCATCCGCAGGTGCGTACCTAATTCTGAATTTCAATTTATTCTTACCTTTTGTCATACTTATGCATGTGGTGGCCACTTTGGTTCTAAACGTACTGCTTTCAAAGTACTTGAAAGTGGATTTTATTGGCCTACCCTATTTGAGGATGCATATATTTTTTGCAAATCTTGTGATAGATGTCAAAGAACGGGAAATATAGGTGCTCGAAATCAAATGCCACTCACACCAATTCTTGCTATTGAAGTATTTGATGTGTGGGGAATTGATTTTATGGGTCCTTTGTCAATTCTAATGGAAAATTTTATATACTTCTTGCTTTGGATTATGTTTCGAAATGGGTGGAAGCTAAAGCCACCCCTACTAATGACTCTCAAGTTGTTTGTGAGTTTGTGAAGAAATATATTTTTTCTAGACATGGTACACCAAGAGTGATTATTAGTGATGGATGCTCACATTTTCAGAAATCCTTCCATGCTCTAATCAAGAAGTACAACATAACACACAAGGTTGGTGCACCATATCACCCATAAACTAGTGGGCAAGCCGAAATCTCGAACCGTGAGATTAAATCCATTCTTGAGAAAACCGTAAACACAACACGGAAAGATTGCAGTTATAGGCTGAATGATGCATTATGGGCATATAGAATGGCGTATATAACACCGATTGGTATGTCTCCATATCGGTTGGTTTATGGCAAAGCTTGTCATCTTCCGGTTGAAATTGAACACAAGGAATATCGGGCGATAAAGATGTGCAACATGGATTATGACAATGCGGGGGAACAAAAGAAGTTACAACTTAATGAGATAGAGGAGATACGTAATGATGCTTACGAGAGCTCTCGTATATATAAGGAGAAGACGAAACTTTTCCATGACAAAATGATTTCTCGAAATAATTTTGTTGTGGGACAAAAAGTTCTTTTATTTTACTCTCGTCTTAAATTATTTCCTGCTAAGCTACGGTCCAGCTGGATTGGACCATATATTGTTACTAATGTTTATTCTCATGGCGCAGTTGAAATTTTTAATCTTTTTTTTTTTTTGATAAAGAAAATTTATTAAATCAAGAAAAAATAAAGAGGGGGACTAGGCCTTACCTCCATAGAGACAAAAGAGGAGAAATAAAACCAAACAAAGAAGAATAAAAACCAAAAATTACATATTACAGAATCTATACAATGGTAGTATGGAGTTGTCTATTGAGAGCTTTCGTATTGCAAAATGTGGAGGACTTTCCCACCAGCGCGATTCTACAGTAGCTCCATGCTTTGCTAATATATCAGCTACCGAGTTACCTTCATGATAAGCATGAGTGTAAGTGAATTGAATAGAAGAGGCAAATTTCAAACAGTTATTCCAGTGTTTCGCAAGCTTCCACTGGCTAACTCCGGATTATGAATCAGTTGAATAACAAAAGTAGAGTCACACTCCAACCAAAGTATGTGAATTCTCTTTGTTCTTGATAAACGAAAGTCATAAATTCCCCCCCAAAGCTCAGCAAACGTTGAGTTGTTGATCCACAAATTTTGCGCTAAACATCCTTTCACCAGGCCATTGGAATCACGAAAGACCACCCCGCAACCAGAAGGGCCCGGATTACCTAGCGAGCAACCATGAATGTTGACTTTAATCCATCCCTGCGCCGGTCTCTGCCAGTTGAAATTTCTAATCTTAGATATAGAACGAATTTGAAGGTGAACGGCCATAGATTGAACCCATATTATGAAAGCATTGCTTATGTGGATATGGATGTGAAACAATTTCATGATTATCTCCCACTGGAGGAGTAATTGAAGGAATGCCAAGTCGGGCTGAGGACATTAAACTAAGCGCTAAATGGGAGGCAACCTATCGGTTTTGTATTTCTATCCCTTTTATTTTTTTATTTTTTAAGTTTTTCATATCATATCTTGCATTCCCATCTTATATTTTACAAGTCCTATATCTATAATGAAAGTTTTGATGAATTCTCGTCAGAAAATTCTGACTGCACAGTTGTCACGAAAACAGCTCTCAAGACTTCATACGGAGTCCTATTTGAGTGGTTGACCCCAACTTTTAAAATAGGAAAGACATACCTTTATTTTCCACAAAGAAAATCTTAATTCAGAGTCTGTTAAGTTGGAGCGATAGGCCTGGACATTTGAGTTTTGTAATTTTTCCAGAACTTTTTCAGATTGCATGTCAGTCAGTCCGGAGGCCATAAAGTTCATACATTTTATAGAAACACTGTTCCCATTTGAAACCTTCTAGAAAATACGTATGCGAACAACTTTCGTTTAGGATGCTTTTCCTAGTTCCCTACCCATTTTTCCAGTTTTCGAGTTTTTCAGGGCTGTTATGTCAGAAATCAGAATTTTCAGTTTTGAACATTGAGGACAATATTGAGTTTAAGTGTGGGGGAGTAGTTAACCATGTTTGGATTGTATATATATATATATATATATAAAATCATACTCTTTGATTTCTTGCATTCTTGAGACTTCATCTTTTGGAGTTAATTATGAGTTATTTAGGATGACACTCTAAACATTTTCATGTTGAAACAAGTTCTTACAACTATAGATTGAGTTCCATTTTTTCATTCTACAATCCTTAATTATATACGTTCATAATTGAATGTGAAACTCATCTATGGTAGTCATTTGAAAGATTCATCCTCGCAATTAATCATTACTGAATCACTTTCTTTTTATTTTTGCAGTTTTATGTTTCTCTAAAGTGATTTGGTGGGATCCTAATACTGTCGTGGATGTTGTAGCAAGGTAATCATTGGTTGATTATTTGAAAGCCCATAATACAATTGTATTACACTCTTAAAGAGTGAGCAAAAAAAATAAGAA
Source organism: Papaver bracteatum (assembly GCA_023529315.1). Lineage (NCBI taxonomy): Eukaryota > Viridiplantae > Streptophyta > Magnoliopsida > Ranunculales > Papaveraceae > Papaver > Papaver bracteatum. Next base: position 936,282 of record JAJJWX010001826.1, on the reverse strand, counting down.
AAAAAACTTATATAAAAGGCTCCTCTTCATTTCTCGACACTTGGATAGCAATACGTGTGAAACGTTGTCCCTGTCTCCGTCTCCTAAACAAGTGTGGAATGCAGGATCCAAGGAAACTATCACGTATTTACTGAAAATGAACATGCTCTTAGAATATCTAATCATGTAGTTGATGAAACAAAAACCATAGCATCACTATGTAGCAAGTCAAAAAGACTATTGATGAGGTTCTTGACACTTGGGTGGCAGTATGCGTGAAACGTTGTCCCTGTCTCCGTCGCCTAAAAAAGCGTGGAACGCAGGATCCAAGGCAACTATCACATACTTGTTGAAAAGGAAACATGCGCTTAGAGTATCTAATCATGTGGTCAAGTTAAATGGGTGCTTCTCTCAACTCTTGCGCTATAAATACATATCCTTTGACGACATTCACACAAGTATTGTGGGTAACATCTTTCACTTAAGTCAACATTTTCACACTTCACTTTTATATTTTAATTTTCTTATCTATCCATGTGATTTCAGTATGCGAGTGTTGTGATAAATGTTGCAACAAGTACGATGACTATCTTAGTAGAGTTTAGCAATCAGGTTGAATTCCATACGTAAGTAATTTCTTGTGTGTGCGGATTGGAATGTATGTGGGATGTTTGCAGCTAAAGAACTTATGCAAGCTAATTATTTGGCTTTTTACTTTGTGTCTATCCTTAGTGTTTTTTTCAAGGCGAGATATTGGAGTAGGTTTTGTGGGTATACCTCTTGTAAGCCCTCACGAGACTATAACTCGTCCACTAGGGACACCTAGGGGTTTAAAGGCCCGTTATTCATGCTAAGAGTAACCACATCCTCACTACATGGAGTTGTTGTATTTAGGATTAGTTTTATTTAGTTTTCTCGAGGACTAGCAAAATCTAAGTGTGGGGGAATTTTGTAAGTGCATAATTCATATGATTTTAGTGTCCATTCCATACTTGTTTAAGCTATTATCCTTGCATATTTTCGTATTATTACTATTGTTTGCTCTTCTTTGCCTCTATTAGGTGAACCATCAAAAAAGGATCTACAAAGTGCTTAAAATAGATATGAATAGAAGTATTCCAAGTATCCAAGTGCCGAAGTCCAAGAGAAGTGGAAGAAAAGTGACGAAAAGGAGCAAAACGCTCAAAATCAAAAGAAGGGACAAATACCGATCTTAACTTACTAAAATTAAGGATTTATCATCATCATCTTGAATATAATTTAAAGATAAAAATAATTCAAAAAGAATGAGGTAATTCCGAGTTCGTATGAAGAAGTTGTGGCCAAAACAGTTTCTATTGAAAATCGAAGATAGTGCAGTCCGCGAACTGGGTTTGCGGACGGGGTTTGCAGACTATTTCCGAAATTATCTGCTGGAAATTGAAGTTTGCGGACTGGGTTCGCGAACGTGACAAATGGGAAACGTGTATAAACTCTTTGGAAGGCTTAAGGCCACGTTCGGGAACGTTATTTCGTTATTTTAGGTTTGGTTTTTGATCCAAACTAAATACGTGAAGACCAAGTAATGTAAACCTATAAAAAGGTATTAGGTTATGTAAAACATATCACATCATTAGGTCACGAAATTGTTAGGGTTTGGAGAGAATAAACATCACACGGAGCGATTATCAATCGTAACGTTATCTCTCCACTTTTCTCATATGTATATCATGGATGCTTCTACATCCATGAGTAGATAAACACCTATTTATTGAGGATGAATTCTAAGTTGTAAACAAGATTTGAGTTACTATATTAATCTACTTTGAAGTTCTTCATATGATTATCATTTGTTTATACTATTTGAATATTTATGATTGATTGATAGATTGTCTAGGTGGCCAACTGGATTGATTTATTGGTTTAATCTATTGGTAGTATTAAGTTAGGAGATAAGTAATCGTCGAATAACTTGTACACAAGTAGAGAACACAAAACCTTGCAGAGGGATTTTTTGGAGCGATTGTGTGTATAAACAACACTAAAAAGTGGACCTTGATCTAAGAGTCTAACTATTAGGATCAACCTATAAATTCACAAAAGATAAAGCATTCGATTGGATTACACCTTGAGTGATCTACTACTTGGTGGTTCGTTGACTAGAATCTGGTAGGCGAGAACTTCCGTATCCAGTGATATAAGGAATTTAGGGGATACCACTGATCTAGCTCTTATTCTACGGTTGGTGATAATCTATGATTAACGACGAGTAGGAAATTATAATAACTCATTGACGGTTTATATACGAAGAAGGATTCCTTGATCATATCTCTCTCTATTGCTTACAACTTATTATTTTCAATTGCTTTTATTTACTTTATTGAAATCTAAAACAAAACCCCCCTTTGTGACACTTTGACAACTAAATCTCACTGCTCTTCGTGGGAGCGATCCTTACTTCCATTATATTACCAGTTAATTGTGTGGAAATAAGATTATTAATTTGATTGCATTTACGACACACATCAGTTAACTACTGTTGAACCAACTAGGTGTACACGTTTAGGTATGGTTACACAAACCTAAATGGACGTGCATTTCATTTGTGTATAACAAGTTAAGTTCGATCAAACGGTTGAAAGATATTAGCTTGAATCTAATCAGGTTTTCATCTAACGGTGAATATTGAATGATTTGTTACCAAGGTAACCTAGAATGCAAACCCTGATTTGGAGATTATATAAAGGAGAACTCTAGCAACTGGGATAATTAATCCCCATACCTTCTGTGTGATACTAGTTGTATAACCTAGAGTCGATTCTCTTTTAACCTTAGGTTTCTACCGAGACCTTGTAGGTTAACGACTTAAAGACTTCATTGGGATTGTGAAGCCAGACCTAACTATTTTCTCTGTAGTTATGTGATCTGATCTTGTTGTTTCTATCTGTTGATGGTGGTTTTTTAGCTTAGGGTTAAAATCGTAAAACTGTACAACTGACATGACGTCACTATGACCATTAACACATTTATTGAATCAATAAGCATGCCTACGCAAGAATTACCGGGGTACCTTTTTTTACATGGGTCATGTTCCACGGCAGAACCCTTAACATCGACTGACATCATCTATGTCAAACCCTAATTCTCATGCTACCGCGCCAAGGCATGCCAACCATGCCAGCCGTACCACTGTGCCAATGGAAAACCATGCCAGCCACATCTCCGCGCCAAGGCATGCCAACCATTCCAGTCGCACCACTGTGCCAATGACAAACCATACCAGCCACATCATCACTGTGCCAATGGAAAACCATGCCAGCCACATCTCCGTGCCAAGGCATGCCAACCATGCCAGCCGCACCATTGTGCCAATGGCAAACCAATGCCAGCCGCACAACTGTGCCAATGGCAAACCATGCCAGCCACGTCTACGCGCTAAGACATGCCAACCATGTTAGCCGCACCATGCGCCAATGACATGACAAACCCTTGGCCCCACTATGCCAAGCCATCTGCGCCATTTTTCCTTGGCCCCACCATGTCGGCCTTCCCTATGCGGATACAAAAACGAATACGTGCGACCATCAACGGCCAACCTTCCATCCTAGATGCAAATCCTAGTCGTCCAAGGTCGCCAAACAACGCATGGTAACATTTTCCCCAAAACCCTAGTTTTTGGCCCCACCATGCCAAGCCAACCGCACCTTGCCTTAGCCCCACCATGCCATGACGTCCGTGCCAAACCCTTGGCCCCACTATGCCAAGCCATCAGCGCCATTTTGCCTTGGCCCCACTATGCCGGTCTTCCCTATGCTTCTACCAAAACGAAGGCGTGCGACGATCAACGACCACCCTTCCATCCTAGATGCAAATCCTAGACGTCCAAGGTCGCCAAACAATGCATGGTAACCTTTGGACCAAAACCCTTGTTTTGGCCACGCCAAACCGCGCCAAGGAATGCCATGCCACATGTGCCAATGTCATGCCAACCACCTTGCCGCGACATACCATGTTGACCTTCCCTATGCGGCTACCAAAACGAAGGTGTGCGATGATAAACGGCCACCCTTCCATCCTAGATGCAAATCCTATCTGTCCAAGGTCGCCAAACAACACATGGTAACCTTTGGCCCAAAACCTTAGTTTTGGCCAAGCCAAAACGAGCCAATGGCATGTCAACCACCTTGTCGCGCCATACCATGCCGGCCTTCCCTATGCAGCTACCAAAACGAAGGCATGCAAAAATCAACGACCACTTTTTCATCTAAGGTGCAGATCTTAGCTGTCCAAGGTTACCAGCTAACGCATGGCAACCTTTGGCCCTAGTTTGGTCGCGCCTAAAGAAAGCCAAAACCTAACTTTTGGCCGCATCTAAACTTGGCCATATTAAAGCCATACTTATCATGCTTTCATGCCACTGGCTACAAAACGAAGGCCTTCAACAATCAACATCCACTTTTTCATCTAAGGTACCGATCTTAGCCTTTCGAGGTTACCAGCTAACGCATAACAACCTTTGGCCCTAGTTTGGTCGCGCCTAAACAAAGCCAAAACCCTAACTTTTGGCCGCGCCTAAACTAGGCCATATTAAAGCCATATTGATCATGCTTTCATGCATCTACCTACCAAACTAAGGGTTGCAATAATCAACGGCTACCTTTCTTCTTAAGATGCAAAATCTCGACCGTCAAAGGTCGCCACCGAGCCGGAAAATCTCCCAAGATCAACTTGCCAGACAACAACAACGCGCTATATGTTTTCCACAAAAACACTCGATACATCAACGCATGTCACAAACTGGGGGATGCTTATTGGGTATTGGTTTGGCGGTTTACAGCGTGCGGCGTACACTACGCCCGTTATAAGAAAGTGTCATAAGAATGAGGCGGTTAGTAAATACAGGGAGTAATGGTGAAACGCTCTATTTTATGGAACATGAATTCCAGGCATTACCGGTTACCACCTCCTCCCATTTACTCACCCGTTTTCCATTTCTTAATGAGACCAGAGTACGTTTCACTTCGACTTGTATAAATAGGCATTACCTATTTCCACTGAAAAACAAGTTCAGGTCAGGAAGATACAACACTCAGAAAATATTTGCTAGCTCTCAATCTGTTAGCTTCCCACTTTCTGATACAAGTCATAAAACAACTACTCTTTCAGAATCAACTATTCTGGTCTCAACACTTTCTTCGCTTCCCTCCCCAAAACCAACCCTTCTCCTTCACTTTGTGACCGAAGCAAGTATGGAACGACTATTTCTTGGTTTAGGCCAAATTTGTACAAATTTATCTCTCAAATATAAAGTACTCCCTTGCAGTACATTGTTTAGGGTTTAAATTCGTTTCTCGCCCACACACCCAAAATTACCAAAATCAGCAGAAACCGTTTTCACCCTCAAACAATTGGTGACCACAGTGGGAGATTGATTTTTCGGTTACAATGTCAATTTTTGAACATAGATCTCATGCTTCGACCCAAATATCAAGATGGTATAAGAAGGCGACCCGCTCAGGGATCGACGACTTAGTTACCAGACGACCCGATTATCAGTCTTGACACTACGAGAGATGACTGGGGACTGCCTAGAGATTAAAAGTGAATGATCCAACCAGGGATCGACGACTCGATTATCAGAAGAGACGACTAAGGACTTTCCTTAATCACGGCGGTGCTTCCCATAAAACTCGGTCTTACACCCGTAAGGTTCCCTTTTTCATCAGGAGACCTGAAAAACTGAGTAAATCTTACCTAGACAAGATACATGGTTTGCTATTTCAAGTTTTCAAGGGAATGATAAAACTGATAGCCATGTTATGTTTTCCCCCATGTCATCTACCAACACACGGTTTCATGGTTTTCCTGGGATGTTTGCATCACTTGCAATCGTAACCAAGACAACATCAATTCTAAAACAATCTATTCCAAAACAATTCATTCCAAAAGAATAATCCAAAACCCTCAAGGTAACATTTGTCTATCAACCCTAGAAATCCAATAATCAAAACCATAAACTAGGCGTTTCATTTGCATTTTCAAAAAAAAACCTAAAAATAAGAAGTTCTGAAGACAGAAATGCATTCAAGGAAAGTTTTTCAACAATGGCTTGATCTTCTTAGCAAGATCCTCCGTCGTGCTTTGGAGAGACACCCTTTTCAACTTCATCCTCCTGGATAATTTTTCGACTTCCGCTTCCTGCTTCTTCACCATATACGCAGAAGGACCTTCGACTGTTTAGACCAGCAACTTTTCAACCTCAGAGAAACCTTCAACGAACCAAGGAATATTGAATTCGAAGTTTACACACATGTCACAATGGAACCTCCAGCTCGAGATTACATCCTCAGAAATAGTATGACCGGCCACGTTGCACATGTCGTCAATCGAAGACAAAGCTTCCTCCACCCGCTTAACCGACGCAAATCGACTAGTAATTTTCTTGGCTGTGTCGATATGTCCGTATCTTTCCCATATCTTAGTGTACAGTGTGGCATACTTGGACGTCTCACTAAAGCCCCCGATCAACACGTGATCCGGATAAGGAACCAGGTATGGGGTAGCGAAGGTGGCGCCCGTAACTCAATCAGCAACCGGCAAGGGACCCCTAACTACAATTGCGCTAGTAGCCCCTGGAGTACTCTCCACCACTTGAGTCGTGACAATGTCTTCAGGATGATGAACTTCAATGTCCAAGTCACTAGCTGGCATGGTTTCCGCAATTGGAGGTATGGCTACGTCTTCACTGTGGCGGGTTTCTACTTCAAGGCCATTCCCGGGAACGGTTTCCTCCTAGGATATCAAGATTTGGTTTTACTTCAAAAAAAAAAAAAAAAAAAAAAAGGAGAGAGGAAGAGGAAAGAAAGAAAATGGAAGGCTCACCGATTCACTTTCGGACTCGCTGGAGGAAGATTCAACACTTCTACCAGAAAAACCATCCTCCCCGTTATTGGACTCCAAACTTTCTTCCATCTCGGATCCCCCTTCACCATGGGTAGGTTCAGCATCGCCGCCTTCCGTCTCAAGAGACGTTGTCCTCTGACTACGCACAAGTTTGGTAAAGGAATTCATACTGCTGAGACCCTGGGCAAGAAGCAAGGACAGACGCTCATAAATGAGACGAAGATATACGTAATACAACTAAATCAGGAAGAAAATTATACGTACTCGCATATTGGAAGAACTAAAAGTCGGAAGAGACGTCGAACCAGACTGAAAACCATCAGCACGGCTATTAGAACTTCGCTCATTCGCTTGGGGACTGTCCGCATCCGGGCTAGCGGAATTTCGCTTGGTTGAAGAGGGATCCCTCAACAGTGTATGCTCAACTAAAACCGTAAGGGAAGGCTTACCAAGATGATTTTCTACCACATCGTTCACAAACCCATGGATGGCGAGAAACTCATCCTGCCAGAACATGTTATATTTGGAGGTCGTTGATGGATTTCGTTCCGAGAGCAGAAAAGGGAGACTTTTACCCGACATGAGAACACTAGCATCGAGAGTAGTTGGAAACGAGTCTTCTGGAGCAACCGGCTGACGAACAAGTGGGACCCCTTGGTCAAACCCCATATGCCGAGCCGCCCTATCGATATTATAAGAGACTGCCTTACAAGATCCTCGAAATAAAGACGACACATGACCAGGCATACAACTTCGCATGAATACAATCTCTCCAACACTCATATCCTATTTATCAGAAAACAAATACATGTTCGGAGCAGGAGAAAAATTGTTGACCTGAACTATGGATGCATGCACCGGATCCCATGGACGAAAGTTGACCGCGTACGAGTTTTTGAGGAATTCAACCAAGTTTGAGCCAGGCCTTGGGCGCCTATTTACCCAATGGAGTAACCACCCCAAGACTCGGGAAGTGAGGCCAACATTTTTGGAACGTACTTCTCGAAATGCTCCCACAACCATGCTTGGATAAAAGTAGGATGGACATACGAGTCCACTTTCATGTAACCATTTAATGCACGCATGTCCGCAACCAGATGACCTTTTGCTAATTTTATGGCAAACTTGATAAGTTCCTGTCTTATCTCCTTCTTACCAGAGCCATCATCGAAAATATCTCTGGACAACCAAAGAGCCAAGAACACCGCGACATGAAGCGTACTATTCTTTTGATTCGACTCCAACTCATCAGGAAACCTGTAGTTGTAGGAATTCCCACAATACATCCCTCACAAGAATTCATAATAATCAACACATCTTTAAGATCAACAATCACACTTTTTATTAATTGAGTTTAGAAATTTTACAAGAAGGAATACAACTATTGTTCTAGACTTTCTTTCTCCTCAAAACTTTCTCTCCACTCTAAAAAGATCTCTCTCTCTCTCTCTTCCTAAGCCTGCTCGGCTCTTTATATAGGGTATTACATAGTGGATGACAGTTAAGCTGTCCTTTATTTTCGGATCTAGCTTGCGATATTCTCACAAGTATATAAATGTTAAATTTCGCAACATTCCTAAATATCGCAAAGTCTTCACATATTTCTCGTGTTTAGGCTGTCGTCATCTGTTACGTCATCTCCGTAGTCAACTTGCGACGGCTTCGCAATGTACTTTAGATGGAGATTTCACGGGGGGTACTCCTGTTACGATATTCTGATCCTACATCTTGCCTCTTCTCATGTCTTCTCTGCGAATGAGAGAATTTCATGAGAAATTATACTTCAAAATGCCGCAGCTGTTCATCTTTTGCAGAATTTTCTACCGACAAGACTCCATGAATTATGCATAACCGCATACACGTGTCAAATATTCCCTTGCTCACCGGCACGTTCGATGTTATCCGGTCACCATTTTTTGTCTATTTAAGAAGAGATTAAGTAGAGAGATAATTTTCTTCTTTTACTTCATCTTCCTCACCTCCACGCTCTCTGTAAATCTCCATTGTCTGCAACTTTCTTCTCTAATTTTTACGGATTCATCTTTCTGCTACTGTTTTCATGGAGCCATCAAGGTTAGTTTCCCTTTTTCTTCTTCTGATTTTGCTGGAACTAATCTCTTTATTTAATTTTGTTCAACTTTATATAATTCCCATACTTTTTCTGTTTTAGCAAAAGCACCTCCAATACCAAATTTACAGTCCAAAACCCTAATGTTCCCAAGAGTTCGCAGCCCAAAGTTGCTGCTAGTAAAAGAAAGCCTGCGAATACCAAGGTAGTAAGAAACAATATTCTTTTAAATAACAATATTATTGCCTCTGTTTCTTATCTGGATTGTGATTCGCAGGGTTATGGAGATGCCAATAAACCCCCCAAGATATCTTGCCATCTAAAAGCTATTGAAACTTCTGTCCCATTTCCTATATTTAACCCTTCAATATCTCCTGTAATACCTTCGCAGGTTGAATCCTTACTTCCTGTCTACGAAGATATCACTACAGATTCTACCCCTTTAACTGATCTTCTTATGAATGAGACTCCCTTCATTAATCCTGTTGTGAATGAAACCTTCTCTTCTCCATCTACCAATACCTCTCAACTCGACTCCACCTCAACCTCAATCATTAGTCTTCCTCAAATTTCTCCTCAACCATCTGAATTAAAGAATGATTCAGTTTCCCAACTTCCTATTATCATAACCTCTTCGTCTAAATCTCTCCCTCTCTCTAAAGAAACTTTAGATGGAATAGATATTTCTTTCAAGGTTTTATCTGATGTTATGGATGATGTAAAGAAATCTTCTGCTGATCCTATCAAATTTGGTGTCTATGAAATTTTGAGTAAGTACTTTGGTTATGATAGAATGGTTTCGTAAACATCTTTAGAAAATGAAGTTGAATCTTTAAAGAATCATCTCCAAGCCATGAACTTAGAAGGTGGCACTCTTAGTCTTGAGAACCAAAAGCTTCAAAACATTTCGCTAGATTGTGATGGTCTTCGCAAGAAGAACAAAGAATTAAAAGGTATAATTTCCTTATTTCTTCCTTTGATTTTCCCTTTTTAATAGTTTTGCCCTTTCCCTATTCAATTTTCTTAAGATCCTTTGTTCGCCCCTTAAGTTTTAAACCAGAAACGAATAATGGAGAGATATCAGTTCGAATCTGCCGCTGAAGAAGCCCGTGTGGATAAATATATTTGGATGGATCAATATAACCAATTATATAACCTTCATACATACTCCGTCGATCAAATAGACAATCTTACCCAGGAGAATACTCAATTAATTCAGAAGCAAAACTCATTAAGTAGTGAAATATCTCGCCTCTCTTATTCTTTAACAAAAGATGACTTGGAGTTGGAAACTTTATCAGATAAGAATAAAAACCTATCTCAGGAGAAGCAAATTCTCTTAAACAAGGTGGCGACCTCTTCGCAGCAACTTTGCATTTTCCAAAAAGTATGTGCTGATCAGGAACATTCCCTTCACTCATTGAGGGATAAACTTAAGGAAATAAAAGAATCATCTACCACTGAGAGAGAAAAACTTATCCAGGGTAGAATAACTTTAAGTGTGAAGGAAAGTCAACTCAAAGATTAATACTCCAAATTGGAAGAATCTTACATTTCCCTTGCGAAGGAGAACACCTTACTCATTTCTAAAGAAAAGAATCTTCAATCTCGCCTGAAAGGTTTAGTTGGAGATAAGTTTGATGATGCAATGGATCATTTGGAGAATAGTTGTTTAGCTTTAACGCAATATCTTATTTCGCAAAAGGAAGGTAGTCACAAAGATTTAACTGCCTCAACCATCCTTTCTTCGTTAAATATTTTTGTGATATTTTCTTTGCGAGTCCTTTGTCTGAATGATTTTCTGTGTTCTTCTTTTTCGCAGAATCTGAGAAAAAACTTCATTCCTCCATTTCTATTTTGGATTCTAAACTTTCCAAGATCCGCAAAGAGAATGCATTACTTGCCTCTACCCTTGCTTTTTATCGCGATCGAGCATAAATAAGATATGATTATCTTGCTTATTCCAAAGATATGGAGATTAGAAACCGTGAGAAAGCACTCCTTCGCCAACCTCATCTCCAGGCTGAAGTTCTTGTGAATAATATATTATTATCCCAATCTCTTCCTCCTATATCAATCAAGCCTTTAGAAGTAGATGATGATGAAGTTCCTCGAGTTGCTGATAGGGACTATGATTATGAAAGTGGTGAAGAGGCTATCTCTCAAGAAGATTTTGAAAATAAGGAAGAAGTCCCTCTTAAAGAAGCAACTATTGGTGATAACCCAAATGAAGAAGAAGCTAGATTAAACCAAGATAAAGAGAAAAATGATGTTGAAGTATATCAGAACGAAGAAAAGACTTGCGAAAATGAAAAAGCTAGCGAAAGTGGAGAAGCTGGCGAAAAAGTTGATGAAGAAATTAATGTTGAAGTTTGAGTTATTTTCTTGAGTTATTTTATCTTTCCTACATTTTGCGAATGATGTACTTCAGTCAACTTTGAAATGTTTTTACTCTTTTATCGTTGTGCTTTTTTGCGAGAAAGATAATGCCTTTTGTTTATTAATTCCCATACTGCCTCTCATTATCTTTCTTGTGATGAATGACCTGCATAAGTAACAATCGTTAATGTTTATAAATTTTTTGTTGCGTCATGTGGTCTTATTTTTCCTTCCTAGTTAAAGGTCTTATTTTGCCACCTCTTGTCATTGCGACAAAATCGCAGGACGTTCTTACATTTTCATGTAAGAACCCATTGATATTGCCTTAACTCTCTCTTTTATTGGTATCTTTGTTGCGACAATATGACAGGTCTTAAGATTCTTGCGAAAATAAAGCCCCATGACATTGTCGTCTTGCGACGAAATCGTAGGACGTCCTTACAATTTCATGTAGTGACCCATTGATCTTGCCTTATCTTTTTCTTTTGTATTATTGCCTATTCAGGATTGTCGCACAAATATGAAAAGCCTAAATATTCTTACCAATATAAAGCCTCATGACATTTGCGTTTTAAGACACTTATCATCTCCCTAATGGAGGGTTCCACCCTTATCTTACCCATGGTTGCCCCTTCAAGGAGACGTACCTCTACCATACAAGGTTGGCTCCTCCCATCCGGTCTTAATAACAACCAGTTGTTTTCGCATCCTCTTATCCCTTTTGCCTATATGGCTTATGGTTACGAGATTACACCTTAGGTGGGGTTTTCTTCAGGCCGAGTGCATCATAGTCAAGACTTGCCAAGAAGGCCAGGTACGTTCCAGACGACCCAGGCACTCTTGGCTCAACCGTGTACCTCGGCGCCTTGATCACATTCTGCACTCCTTAGAAGAGACCCCCAGTCGTCCAACCTAAGTCATAAGATTAGGTTGAAAATCCAAGGTATCTCTCCTGGATGGGCTTTATTGATCCAAAATCTCCATGACTCAGGTTCCAGGGGCGGTGTAACCTTTTCGATGAGTCATGCAACATGTACCCCTTTCCATGACGTACTTTAGGTCTTAAATTTGCCTCTTGCGAAATTTTGATCCCGCGAACTAGAGTGTATGCCATAGTAGGTTCTCCCCTTTCTAGTATATCATTTATCTTTGATTATCTCTTGGTAATATCATTATTTCTGCGAAATTTTCGCGTATTTTCATTTCTTTTTGGATATGTATAATTTCGCAACTACTTCTTTCATAAGATTTTCTCATACATCCATTTTGTTTCAATCAGATATCATTTTACAATCTACTCTTTTCCAGAACCTCTTATGGGTAGTATCTCTTTAAGTATAATCTGTTCCATGGTCTATCAAGTCTATGACCCATATCTGTACCCTCAGGATCCATCAATTTATATGCTCATGTTCCGACTATCTCTTCAATAATGTATGGCCCATCCCATTTTTTCGCTAGTTTTCCACCATGTTCTCGCTGATATATTAGTATTTCTCGCAGCACCAAATCTCCTGGTTGAAACTCACGTGTTTGACACATTTATTATATTCTCGGGCTAACCTTCGCTGATAATTTTCCATATGTTGCAGAGCCCTTTCTCTCTTTTCTTCTAATTCATCAAGCTTGGTTAAAATCATACCCGCACTAAGGTTTTTCTCCCAAGCCTCTCTCTTTGTTGTGGGAATAATAAATTATATTGGTAACACAGTGTAACATACCGAAAATTTTCCTTCCTTATAGGCTGGGTTCCAACCCAATAAGAAAGTCTAAATCCCCGACCCGTCACTCGAAAAAGTTAAGTGATACGTAAAGACACATTTATATATATATATATATATATATTTGTTCTTTAAAGATATATTAGTAAACTGAATTCAAGGTGAGAACACATAGTTATTAATACAGTAAAGAGTTCACTACACAGATTCAAAATTCCAATGAACAATCTTCATGAACTAAACAACACCAAAATCAAATCCAGTAACATGATTGTAATGTAGATACGAACCCATTTAATAGAAAGATAAACATAGTATTTAAAAAGGAAGTATACTCGGAAATAAAAGAGAAACATTTAGTCTGTTAATCCATCCAAAATCCACTACGTAACACATGGATCATTTAAGATTCCATAGAGGAACAAATACACAAGGTTTTAACAAACCTAGCTTAATTTAACTTAATCCCGATGCAATAAGTAATATAGAGATGTGAATAGAAGTTTATAAAGCACCAGTTCACGTAAACAACATTTTACAGAAATGAAACCACAATAAAATAGGCATGGTTATAAACAAATCACACTACCCCAGATAACCCCGTGATATACATATTAAATACAAGAAAAAATACCAACTTTCGCTCAAGCTCCTAGCTGCAAGCTCTTCCCAAGCTTACTTCCTCAACCTTGTTTCATACTCTATGGGAGAAAACAAAACAAAACGGGGTGAGCCCACAACTCAGTAGGGGATATAACATTTTAGTACGTAATGTCAGCGAAAATCATGAAAACGTAGACAATAGCAGCAACAATAAGAATTTACGAAATATAAAGCTTCAAACAAACATTCGATAACTAAAATTTGGTGCTGCAAATAAAAATAAGTTACTCTACTATCACTTTGGCGAACGCCGTTGTCAGGGTAGTCCGATACCAGCCACCGTTATCAAGCAAACGGTCTTCCGGGTTGCCACCCGTAGGTTGGATGCCAATTAAGGCCTGACGATCCAATAGTAGAGTCGCGTTTCCTATCAAATTCATTTATGGTGAAGGAAACTTTCACAAATACAACTTTACAAAGATCTGATAACTTCAGAAGTAATTAAAAACAATTTGCAGCATTATCAAAATCTCACCAGTAAGCATTTGCAAGAGCATAATATAAGCTTTTTAATCTAGGGAGTGAGTCCATAAGAAGCAACAATACTCACCAATAATCCAAAAACATGAGCACATGACTAATCTTGAAGTACAGTTCGAATATCAAGAGCGCAGACAATTGTTCATAAATGGTGAGGTAAATTTTCTATGCAAAGTAGGTGGTGATACTGCCCATGACAAGGTGAATACATATGATTCATGTAATAAGAAAAACAGACGAGGATTTAAACGGTAAGAATGTACGACGAAAGTCATAAAATCAGGGATGTGTTAAAATATTTCAGTTTGAGTGCTTGTATTCTAAATTTGAAATAAAATTCATTTGGCAACACAATTTATCAACATGGTCTCGTTGGAAACTAGGGACGGCCTTCTATCTCACAAAAATTATGGACAACAGTACACAGGTTAATATCTATGTAAAAGTGTCTCGCCAAGACATGACCGAATTCTCATCTCTCTGAAATTTCCGTTTTGTTAGTTTTAAATTAAAAATTCACAAATAATTCATTAAACAGCGGAATTCAGCAAAATATGTCTCATTGGAAAGCTGAGGGAACCCTATTTAAAACAAAAATAATAAAAAGCGATAAACAGTTCCATAGCTATTCCGAAAAGTCTCTACCAAACAGGACAGAAGCACTAAGTTCAGAAATTCCTAGTTTCGCAAGTCTCTATTCGAAAATTCGTATAAAATTCATTATGTTATGGATTTCAGCAAATTTGGTCTTGTTGAAAAGCTGAGAAAACCTTATTTAAAAAAAATGATAAGCAACAATAAAGAGTTTCATAGATATGCCGAAAAGTCTCTAACAAACTGGACAACAACACTAAGTTTAGAAATTTCCAGTTTCGCAAGTCTCTAGTCGAAAATTCGTATAAAATTCATTATGTTATGGATTTCAGCACACTTGGTCTTGTTGAAAATCTGAGAAAACCTTCTTTAGAACAAAAATTATAAGAAACAATAAAGAGTTTCATATCTATTCCCAAAAGTCTCTAACAAACTGGACAACAACACTAAGTTCAGAAATTTCCAGTTTCGCAAGTCTCTAATCGAAAATTCGTATAAAATTCATTATGTTATGGATTTCAGAAAACTTGGTCTTGTTGAAAATCTGAGAAAAACCTTATTTAAAACAAAAATGATAAGAAACAATAAAGTGTTTCATAGCTATGCCCAAAAGTCTCTAACAAACTGGACGACAACACTAAGTTCATAAATTTCCAGTTTCGCAAGTCTCTAATCGAAAATTCGTATAAAATTCATTATGTTATGGATTTCAGCAAACTTGGTCTTGTTGAAAAGATGAGAAAACCTTCTTTAAAAAAAAAATGATAAGAAACAATAAAGAGTTACATAGATATGCCTAAAAGTCTCTAACAAACAGGACCAAAAATCAAGTTTTCAGAAATTTAAGGTTCTTTTCACAAACATGCAATGGGCTATCTTTGGAACTCAATTTGGAGACTTGAATTTTGATGAAAATCAGAACTCAAATAAATTCAAACCATCCCTAATCTTCAAGAATGAAATAAGTATCTTTCTTATATTGAAATCTTACAAACCCATTCAAAAACAACACAAATCATGGATTTTTAACTAAGTTAGGGCAAATATCAACCACACCACTTTGATTAGGTTTTCAAATTGATATGGAATATATATTTCAACTAATTTCTCATCAAAACAAACCAATTTCGTTAGAAACATGCTTTACAATATAGAAGAAACATCAAATTTAAGAATTAGAAATCACGTAGCATAATTCGAAGATTAAATCGATGCATGTGAGAAAACACCCTACCTGCATGATGGTGTAAGCTTGAAATCCAATCCCATTAGTGGCTGTTTAGAAGAGTTAGAGACGAGAATTTAGAGAGGAACACCAGTGGTTTCATTTTTATTTTGAAAAAAAAATGTCAGAAACAACAAGAGGAAAGATGGGTTTTGTTCATGTGACTTTAGTTTATAATGAAAAGAACCAAAATACCCCTTTGCTACACATGTTTGTCAAGTGGCAAGCATGCTCAAATCCAATAGCATCCACTAAATTCCCACCTTAGTACTAATAATGGATACTCTCTTTATTTAAAAAACCACGTACAGGTTTCAGGGAACTACTCACCAGGATTATAAGCATCCGATACTTGGATTACACATCCCTGTTGCACAATCATAGTGCTGCCCTCCCAAATGGGTTAGGCTCATGCTCAAAGCCCAAAGAAAAAAATATATTCATGTGGTTACACCATTACCCACTAAAAAATGAATTTGGTCCCCAAATTCAAAACTAAACGAAGGGCAATGAAAGTTACCTTCAAGTTTCTCCGGATACTTTGATCTCACGCTAGACTCGAGCTCCCATGTATCTTCTTCAAGAGAGTGATGTGATCTATTCTAGTCTCCCCAACACAAAGGCATTTGACGGGGGTCTTCCATACAAATATTCATATGATGCCATACCAGTGCTAGATGGTACTTGTATCTGTAGTCGTTCACGCATGCCTGATATATGTCTTCTGGATCTTGTAAAGTCCGTCATGAGTCAGCATCTACTGAGGGTGAAATGTGGTACTCGTATCTATCTCGATCCCAAAACTTGATGGAAGCTCTCGTGATACTCGGCCGTGAAAAACATGACCCACTCTAACAGATTGACGAAGAATTTCCATGATAATTTCTTTGAAGTAAAAGTTGCATAGGGTATGAAAATGTCCGTACATCACACCGAAAGAAACCAAGCTGGCTTTGTTGGTAGACTAATGGTCACACTAGTTCTATATTGTCATTTCCTTTCCAAAATTCATAGCGACGAAGTCCAATGGCTGTAACAGTACTCCTTCTTTTCATACATGCTTTTCTTTCACTCGCGGATATGCAAGACACCTTAATTGAAATAAAACAACGTTTCTTCTAAGACTCCTCAACAAACACGGTTCATTAACTAGTTAAGGTCCAATCCAACACAATGATCGACTTAAATCAAGAAAAAAAAGTCAATGAAATACGAAATTTAATGTTCTTGAACAATATAGAGCTAGTAATCAAAGAGGGAGTACAACAGAAGTTGATTATACAATGTGGTTAATGAAAAACAGGAACGTAGTTTAGGTTGGTGAGATATATCTGATCGGCATAGCAATTTTGACAAGTGTACAACACTGACGAATATATATATTAGTTGTCAAAGTACATTAGTAAAACTTGTATACTCATTGAGTTCAAAATTAGAAATAGAAAAAGATGAAAAAATTGTTAAAAGCTTGTACTGCAAGGGTGGGAACAGAATTTGCATAAATTTTTTTTTTATATCAATGGGTGGAGTGACATCATTTAAAGCCATCTGTACGAACATCTCATGTCTTTATTAATAATGCTGAAAAACTAAAACAGAAAGCTTTATGAAGAGACTACAACTGTAATTTTCCATGCGATATAAGGAGAGAAAAAATGAGTAAAATAATCATTTGTCTAGAACATGGTTCATTGCAAAATATATGTGAAAAAGCGTTCATAAATTAAAGAAAAAGCAGGTCATCGTCTCACTGTTCAAATTATTTTCAAAATGGAGTATCCTTTAAAATAAATAAAAATTGAGAAACAAATTGGTCCAGGGAAAGCATCGACAATACACTTCGGCTGCATTTTCCAAATAGGCAAAGGAAATTCCGGTAACCGATGTCTCAGCGAGAACGTATTATAGGTAAAACAACACAAAACCAATTTCTTACTTAACTAAATGTGTAGTGTTTCAAAAGTAGTCACTAAAGTTTCAATGTCTAAAACCAGTTAGCACCTAGTGAAGGTTAAACCAAATCGAGTAAGAAAAAAAAATCCTTACCTTAATGCCATCTAACCTTCTTCTCTTTCAGTATTTTCATAGCATGAAACTTCTCTCAATACCACTTAACTAGTTCTCCGCTTAGATAGGATTATCTGTTCCGTTCAACTTCTCGTTGCTTCCCACAACCTTCTTGAATCTTTTCAAGTCTACAGCAGTACTTGACTGCTTTGGGGTCCTTAACTGCGTCGGAAATTGTCATCCCGAACTTACCAGTTGTTCCAAATCATTCTCAAGGAGTTCTACTCTCTTGATGAGATCCTTTTTCTTACGTAGTAGGTAAGGCAACAGATCACGCATGCCGTAGTATCTCAAAACAAAATAGCGTCATATTTATAACTGGTTAGTAATGTACATTACAAACACACCCAAAGATATGTATATCACGGTTCTGGTTAGCTTTCCCCAATCCCCAAAATCAACATGACTCTTTCAAACAACAAAATTGTCAAACTCAAAGCAAAATTTTCAGGAAACGTTTTAACCATCATATATCCAATTTCAGAGTTGCATAACAAAACACGATACGTTAACGTGAAGGAAAGAAAATGTTCTTCGTAAACAGAAACCGATTAAAATACGACGCATTAACATAAAACTGTAGTTTTTAAACAAAGTGTATGAAAATAAATAGTTACTTAAAATATCTGACCATTTCAGCAGGTAAGAAAACCACACACAGTCCCGATAAGTCGGAACCTTTGCTATAATTACCAACTGTAACAGATCGGAAATTTTCATTCCTTATGGGCTGGGTTCCAACCCAATAAGAAAGTCTAAATCCCCTACCCGTCACTCGAAAATGTAAAATGATACGTAAAGACACATTTTATATATATATATATATATTTGTTATTTGAAGATATATTAGTAAACCGAATTCAAGGTGAGAACACATAGTTATTAATACAGTAAAGAGTTCACTACACAGATTCAAAATTCCAATGGACAATCTTCATGAACTAAACAACACCAAAATCAAATCCAGTAACATGATTGTAATGTAGATACGAACCCATTTAATAGAAAGATAAACATAGTATTTAAAAAGGAAGTATACTCGGAAATAAAAGAGAAACATTTAGTCTGTTAATCCATCCAAAATCCACTACGTAACACATGGATCATTTAAGATTCCATAGAGGAACAAATACACAAGGTTTTAACAAACCTAGCTTAGTTTAACTTAATCCCGATGCAATAAGTAATATATAAATGTGAATAGAAGTTTATAAAGCATCAGTTCACGTAAACAACATTTTACAGAAATGAAACCACAATAAAATAAGCATGGTTATAAACAAATCACACTACCCCAGATAACCCCGTGATATACATATTAAATACAAGAAAAAATAACAACTTTCGCTCAAGTTCCTAGCTGCAAGCTCTTCCCAAGCTTACTGCCTCAACCTTGTTTCGTACTCTGTGGGCGAAAACAAAAAAAAATGGGGTGAGCCCACAACTCAGTAGGGGATATAACATTTTAGTACGTAATGTCGGCGTAAAGCATGAAAACGTAGACAAGAGCAGCAACAATAAGAATTTACGAAATGTAAAGCTTTAAACAATCATTCGATAACTAAAATTTGTTGCTGCAAATATAAATAAGTTACTCTACTATCACTTTGGCGAACGCCATTGTCAGGGTAGTCCGATACCAGCCACCGTTATCAAACAAACGGTCTTCCGGGTTGCCACCCGTAGGTGGGATTCCAATTAAGGCCTGACGGTCCTATAGTAGAGTCGCGTTTCCTATCAAATTCATTTATGGTGATGGAAACTTTCACAAATACAACTTTACAAAGATCTGATAACTTCAGAAGTAATTAAAAACAATTTGCAGCATTATCAAAATCTCACCAGAACGCATTTGCGAGAGCATAATATAAGATTTTAAATCCAGGGAGTGAGTCCATAAGAAGCAATAATACTCACCAATAAGCCAAAAACATGAGCACATGACTAATCTTGAAGTACAGTTCGAATATCAAGAGCGCAGACAATTGTTCATAAATGGTGAGGTAAATTTTCTATCCAAAGTAGCTGGTGATACTGCCCATGACAAGGTGAATAAATATGATTCATGTAATAAGAAAAACAGACGAGGATTTAAACGGTAAGAATGTACGACGAAAGTCATAAAATTAGGGATGTGTTAAAATATTTCAGTTTGAGTTCTTGTATTCTAAAATTGAAATAAAATTCATTTGGCAACACAATTTATCAACATGGTCTCATTGGAAACTAGGGACGGCCTTCTATCCCACAAAAATTATGGACAACAGTAAACAGGTTAATATCTATGTAAAAGTGTCTCGCCAAGACATGACCGAATTCGCATCTCTCTGAAATTTCCGTTTTGTTAGTTTCCAATTGAAAATTCACAAATAATTCATTAAGAAACGGAATTCAGCAAAATATGTCTCATTGGAAAGCTGAGGGAACCCTCTTCGAAACAAAAATGATAATAAGCGATAAACAGTTTTATAGCTATTCCGAAAAGTCTCTACCAAACAGGACAGAAGCACTAAGTTCAGAAATTCCCAGTTTCGCAAGTCTCTATTCGAAAATTCGTATAAAATTCATTATGTTATGGATTTCAGCAAACTTGGTCTTGTTGAAAAGCTGAGAAAACCTTCTTTAAAACAAAAATGATAAGCAATAATAAAGAGTTTCATATATATGCCTAAAAGTCTCTAACAAACTGGACAACAACACTAAGTTCAGAAATTTCCAGTTTCGCAAGTCTCTAATCGAAAATTCGTATAAAATTCATTATGTTATGGATTTCAGCAAACTTGGTGTTGTTGAAAATCTGAGAAAACCTTCTTTAAAACAAAATGATAAGAAACAATAAATAGTTTCATAGATATGCCCAAAAGTCTCTAACAAACTGGACAACAACATTAAGTTCAGAAATTTCCAGTTTCGCAAGTCTCTAATCGAAAATTCGTATAAAATTCATTATGTTATGGATTTCATAAAACTTGGTCTTGTTGAAAAGCTGAGAAAACCTTCTTTACAAAACAAAAAATGATAATAAAAAATAAGGAGTTTCATAGCTATGCCCAAAAGTCTCTAAAAAACTGAACAACAACACTAAGTTCAGAAATTTCCAGTTTCGCAAGTCTCTAATCGAAAATTCGTATAAAATTCATTATGTTATGGATTTCAGCAAACTTGGTCTTGTTCAAAAGCTGAGAAAACCTTATTTAAAACAAAAATGATAAGAAACAATAAAAAGTTTCATAGCTATGCCCAAAAGTCTCTAACAAACAGGACCAAAATCAAGTTTTCAGAAATTTAAGGTTCTTTTCACAAACATGCAATGGGCTATCTTTGGAACTCAATTTGGAGCCATGAATTTTGGTGAAAATCAGAACTCAAATAAATTCAAACCATCCCTAATCTTCAAGAATGAAATAAGTATCTTTTTTATATAGAAATCTTACCAACCCATTCAAAAACAACACAAATCATGGATTTTTAACTAAGTTAGGGCAAGTATCAACCACACCACTTTGATTAGGTTTTAAAATTGATAAGGAATATATATCTCAACTACTTTATCATCAAAACAAACCCATTTCATTAGAAACATGCTTTACAATAAAGAAGAAACATCAAATTTAAGAATTAGAAATCACGTAGCATAATTCGAAGATTAAATCGATGCATGTGAGAAAACACCCTACCTGCGTGATGGTGTAAGCTTGAAATCCAATCCCATTAGTGGTTGTGTAGAAGAGGTAGAGACGAAAATTTAGAGAGGAACAACAGTGGTTTCATTTTTATTTTGAAAAGAAAATGTCGGATACAACAAGAGGAAAGATGGGTTTTGTTCTTGTGACTTTAGTTTATAATGAAAATAACCAAAATACCCCTTTGTTGCACATGTTTGTCAAGTGGCAAGCATGCTCAAATCCAATAGCATCCACTAAATTCCCACCTTAGTACTACTAAGGGATACTCTCTTTATTTAAAAAACCACGCACAGGTTTCAGGGCACTACTCACCAGGATTATAAGCTCCTGATACTTGGATTACACATCCATGTTGCACAATCATAGTGCAGCCCTCCCAAATGGGTTAGGCTCATGCTCAAAGCCCAAAGAAAAAAAAATATTCGTGTTGTTACACCATTACCCACTAAAAAATGAATTTGGTCCCAAAATTCAAAAACTAAACGAAGGGCAATGAAAGTTACCTTCAAGTTTCTCCGGATACTTTGCTCTCACGCAAGACTCGAGCTCCCATATATCTTCTTCAAGAGAGTGATGTGATCCATTCTAGTCTCACCATTTCTAGAATTTGCACGCATGCCACAAATCTCGACTCCTTTCAGTCTCCCCAACACAAAGGCGTTTGACGTAGGTATTCCATACAAATATTCATATGATGCCATACCAGTGATAGATGGTACTTGTATCTGTAGTCGTTTACGCATGCCTGATATATGTCATTTGGAACCTGTAAAGTCCGTCCTGAGTCAGCATCTACTGAGGGTGAAATGTGGTACTCGTATCTAGCTCGATCCCAAAACTTGACGGAAGCTATCGTGATACTCGGCCGTGAACAACATGACCCACTCTAACAGATTGATGAAGAAATTCCATGACAATTTCTTTGAAGTAAAAGTTGCATAGGTTATGACGATGTCCGTACATCACACCGAAAGTAACCAAGTTGGCTTTGTTGGTAGACTAATGGTCACACTAGTACTATATTGTCATTTCCTTGCCAAAATTCATAGCGACGAAGTCCAATGGCTGTAACAGTACTCCTTTTTGTCATACATGATTTTCTTTCACTCGCGGATACGCAAGACACCTTAATTGAAATAAAACAACGTTTCCTCTGAGACTCCTCAACAAACACGGTTCATTAACTAGTTAAGGTACAATCCAACACAATGATCGACTTAAATCAAGAAAAAAAAGTCAATGAAATATGAAATGTAATGTTCTTGAACAGTACAGAGCTAGTAATCAAAGAGGGAGTACAACAGAAGTTGGTTGTACAATGCAGTTAATGAAAAACATGAACGTAGTTTAGGTTGGTGAGATATATCTGATCGGCATAGAAATTTCGACAAGTGTACAACACTGACGACTATATATATTAATAGTCAAAGTACATTAGTAAAACTTGTATACTCATTGAGTTCAAAATTAGCAATAGAAAAAGACGAAAAGATTGTTAAAAGCTTGTACTGCAAGGGTGGGAATAGAATTTGCATAAAAAAATAATTATATCAATGGGTGGAGTGACATCATTTAAATCCATCTGTACGAACATCTCATGTCTTTATTAATAATGCTGAAAAACTAAAACAGAAATCTTTATGAAGAGACTACAACAGTAATTTTCCATGCGATATAAGGAGAGAAAAAATGAGTAAAATAATCATTTGTCTTGAACATGGTTCATTGCAAAAATATATGTGAAAAAGCGTTCATAAATTAAAGAAAAAGAAGGTCATTGTCTCACTGTTCAAATTATTTTCAAAATGGAGTATCCTTTAAAATAAATAAAAATTGAGAAACAAATTGGTCCAAGGAAAGCATCAACAATACACTTTGGCTACATTTTCCAAATAGGCAAAGGAAATTTCGGTAACCGACGTCTTAGCGAGAACGTATTATAGATAAAACAACACAAAACCAATTTCTTACTTAACTAAATGTGTAGACTTTCAAAAGTAGTCACTAAAGTTTCAATGTCTAAAACCAGTTAGCACCTAGTGAAGGTTAAACCAAATCGAGTAAGAAAAAAAAAATCCTTACCTTAATGCCATCTAACCTTCTTCTCCTTCAGTATTTTCATAGCATGAAACTTCTCTCAATACCACTCAACTAGTTCTCCGCTTAGATAGGATTATCTGTTCCGTTCAACTTCTCGTTGCTTCCCACAACCTTCTTGAATCCTTTCAAGTCTACAGCAGTACTTGACTGCTTTGGGGTCTTTAACTGCGTCGGCAATTGTCATCCCGAACTTACCGGTTGTTCCAAATCATTCTCAAGGCGTTCTACTCTCTTGATGAGATCCTTTTTCTTACGTAGTAGGTAAGGCAACAAATCACGTATGCCGTAGTATCTTCAAAACAAAATAGCGTCAGATTTATAACTTGTTAGTAATGTATATTACTAACACACCCAAAGATATGTATATCACGGTTCTGGTTAGATTTCCCAAATCCCCAAAATCAACATGACTCTTTCAAACAACAAAATTGTCAAACTCAAAGCAAAATTTTCAGGAAACGTTTTAACCATCATATATCAAATTTCAGAGTTGCATAACAAAACACGATACGTTAACGTGAAGGAAAGAAATTGTTCTTCGTAAACAGAAACAGATTCAAATACGACGCATCAACATAAAACTGTAGTTTTTAAACAAAGTGTATGAAAATAAATAGTTACTTAAAATATCTGACCATTTCAGCAGGTAAGAAAACCACACACAGTCCCGATAAGTCGGAACCTTTGCTCTGATTACCAACTGTAACAAACCGGAAATTTTCATTCCTTATGGGCTGGGTTCCAACCCAATAAGAAAGTCTAAATCTCCGACCCGTCACTCGAAAATGTAAAATGATACGTAAAGACACATTATATATATATATATATATATTTGTTCTTTGAAGATATATTAGTAAACAGAATTCAAGGTGAGAACACATAGTTATTAACACAGTAAAGAGTTCACTACACAGATTCAAAATTCCAATGGACAATCTTCATGAACTAAACAACACCAAAATCAAATCCAGTACCATGATTGTAATGTAGATACGAACCCATTTAATAGAAAGATAAACATAATATTTAAAAAGGAAGTATACTCGGAAATAAAAGAGAAACATTTAGTCTGTTAATCCATCCAAAATCCACTACGTAACACATGGATCATTTAAGATTCCATAGAGGAACAAATACACAAGGTTTTAACAAACCTAGCTTAGTTTAACTTAATCCCGATGCAATAAGTAATATAGAAATGTAAATAGAAGTTTATAAATCATCAGTTCACGTAAACAACACTTTACAGAAATAAAACCACAATAAAATAGGCATGGTTATAAACAAATCACACTACCCCAGATAACCCCGTGATATACATATTAAATACAAGCAAAAATACCAACTTTCGCTCAAGCTCCTAGGTGGTGATACTGCCCATGACAAGGTGAATACATATGATTCATGTAATAAGAAAAACAGACGAGGATTTAAACGGCAAGAATGTACGACGAAAGTCATAAAATCAGAGATGTGTTAAAATATTTCAGTTTGAGTGCTTGTATTCTAAAATTGAAATAAAATTCATTTGGCAACACAATTTATCAACATGGTATCGTTGGAAACTAGGGACGACCTTCTATCCCACAAAAATTATGGACAACAGTAAACAAGTTAATATCTATGTAAAGGTGTCTCGCCAAGACATGACCGAATTCTCATCTATCTGAAATTTCCGTTTTGTTAGTTTCCAATTGAAAATTCACAAATAATTCATTAAGCAACAGAATTCAGCAAAATATATCTCATTGGAAAGCGGAGGGAACCCTATTTAAAATAAAAATGATAATAAGTGATAAAAAGTTTCATAGCTATTCCAAAAAGTCTCTACCAAACAGGACAGAAGCACTACGTTCAGAAATTCCCAGTTTCGCAAGTCTCTATTCGAAAATTCGTATAAAAATCATAATGT
Organism: Papaver bracteatum; assembly: GCA_023529315.1. Taxonomy (NCBI): domain Eukaryota; kingdom Viridiplantae; phylum Streptophyta; class Magnoliopsida; order Ranunculales; family Papaveraceae; genus Papaver; species Papaver bracteatum. The sequence goes on along the minus strand of JAJJWX010001826.1, from coordinate 910,526 downwards.
TATGGATTTCAGCAAACTTGGTCTTGTTGAAAATCTGAGAAAAAATTCTTTAAAAAAATAAATGATAAGCAACAATAAAGAGTTTCATATCTATGCCGAAAAGTCTCTAACAAACTGGACAACAACACTAAGTTCGGGAATTTCCAGTTTCGCAAGTCTCTAATCGAAAATTCATATAAAATTCATTATGTTATGGATTTCAGCAAACTTGGTATTGTTGAAAAGCTGAGAAAACCTTCTTTAAAACAAAAATGATAAGAAACAATAAAGAGTTTCATAGATATGCCCAAATGTCTCTAACAAACTGGACAACAACACTAAGTTCAGAAATTTCCAGTTTCGCAAGTCTCTAATCGAAAATTCGAATAAAATTCATTATGTTATGGATTTCATAAAACTTGGTCTTGTTGAAAAGCTGCCTTATTTACAACAAAAATGATAAGAAAAAATAAGGAGTTTCATATCTATGCCCAAAAGTCTCTAACAAACTGGACAACAACACTAAGTTCAGAAATTTCCTGTTTCGCAAATCTCTAATCGAAAATTCGTATAAAATTCATTATGTTATGGATTTCAGCAAACTTGGTCTTGTTGAAAATCTGAGAATACCCTCTTTAAAACAAAAATGATAAGAAACAATAAAGAGTTTCATAGCTATTCCGAAAAGTCCCTAACAAACAGGACCAAAATCAAGTTTTCTGAAATTTAAGGTTCTTTTCACAAACATGCAATGGGCTATCTTTGGAACTCAATTTGGAGACTTGGATTTTGGTGAAAATCAGAACTCAAATAAATTCAAACCATCCCTAATCTTCAAGAATGAAATAAGTATCTTTCTTATATTGAAATCTTACAAACCCATTCAAAAACAACACAAATCATGGATTTTTAACTAAGTTAGGGCAAGTATCAACCACACCACTTTGATTAGGTTTTCAAATTGATAAGGAATATATATCTAAACTACTTTCTCATCAAAACAAACCCATTTCGTTAGAAATATGCTTTACAATAAAGAAGAAACATCAAATTTAAGAATTAGAAAACACGTAGCATAATTAGAAGATTAAATCGATGCATGTGAGAAAACCCCCTACTTGCGTGATGATGTAAGCTTGAAATCCAATCCAATTAGTGGTTGTGTTGAAGAGTTAGAGACGAGAATTTAGAGAGGAACAATAGTGGTTTCATTTTTATTTTGTGAAGACAATGTCGGAAACAACAAAAGGAAAGATGGGTTTTGTTCCTGTGACTTTAGTTTATAATAAAAAGAACCAAAATACCCCTTTGCTGCACATGTTTGTCAAGTGGCAAGCATGCTCAAATCCAATAGCATCCACTAAATTCCCACCTTAGTACTACTAAGGGATACTCTTTTTATTTAAAAAACCACGTACAGGTTTCAGGGCACTACTCACCAGGATTATAAGCATCCGATACTATGATTACACATCCCCGTTGCACAATCATAGTGCAGCCCTCCCAAATGGGTTAGGCTCATGCTCAAAGCCCAAAGAAAAAAAAATCGTGTTGTTACACATAGCCTCAACTCCATATGTTAAACAGATAGGTGACATTCCAGTAGCTTCTCGCCTAGTTGTGTTGTAAGCCCATACTGCATTATGCACCTGTTCGCACCATGCCCTATTATGTCCTTCTAATTTCTTCTTCAGTATGTCTACAATTATCTTATTTGTTGCTTCTGCCTGTCCATTGTCTTGTGGATATAAAGGTGTTGACTTCCCACATTTTATCTTAAATACATTGAGTAACATTTCTATGTTCTGCCCTTCAAAATGTTTCACATTATCAGATACCAACTGTGCGGGAATTCCAAATCTGCAAATGATATTTTCAAATATGAATGTAAAAATGTCTTTGTCGCGAATATGATGTACCACCTTTACTTCTGCCCATTTTGTGAAATAATCTGTAGCGACAATTAGATATCTTCTTTGCCCATACCCTGGTAAAAACGGTCCTACAATGTATAAACCCCATTTTCCAAAAGGCCATACACTTGCTGAAGATGTTAATGGTGCTCCAGGTGCATGTATTTTCTTTCCGTTCCGCTGACAATCTTCGCAACGCCTTGATATTTGTTTCGCATCTTCATGCATATATGGCCAGTAATAACCTTGCACTTTTGCTCTGTATGCCAAAGATCTTCCTCCACTATGGTTTCCAGCGTCCCCACAATGCAACACCTTTAATATTTCTTCTCCCTCTTTTCGTGTCAAACATCTAAGTGATGGTCCATTAAAGGATCTTCGATACAATACCCCCTCTCTCAGTTCATAATTTGTCGCACAGCTCTTTAATTTTTGTTTTAGTTGCAGGAAATCCTACAATACACCCTTGTTAAGATTTCATAAAAATCAACTCATACTTAAAGATTAAAAATGACTCTTTATCATTTAATTCTCAGAAATGTTTTATAGAAGTGGAAGAAATCAAGAACACAACTATTCCCTCAAAGTTTCTCTCTCCTCAAGACTTTCTCAACTCTCAAAAAATACATCATCCTCTCTCTGGACATACTGGGTCTCTATATATAGGGTAGATACATAATAGATGACAGCTAAGCTATTCTTTATTTTCGAATTTGATTTGCGATCTTATCACTACATCTATAATATGAAATATCGCAAGCATTGTAACCGTCACAGATAAATCATGCTCTTCTCGTGTTTCCTCAATCGTCAGCAATTACGTCATTCTTTAACTTACTTTGTGACACTTGCAAAGTGTTGTTGAAGAGCTCGCGTTATTCTCACAGAAGTGTTGTTAATCTCACAAGAATATCGTCATGGAGATATTCTGATCCTACATGTGTGCCTCCAATCTATTTCTCGGTGTTTCTCCTTTCGCCAGATATGCATGAAGTTCGGCTCTCCAATCTTCGATATTGGGTATTTGTTCTTCTTCTCCACCTTCTATTATCATTACATCTACCTCTTACTCTTATTTCTTATTGATTGATGGTGATTGAAGTGTTTGTATCTTTATGCATCTCGCAGTTGGGTATGTCATCATACTTGAGATGAAAGCAAAGGCATCTGCAAGTCTATTATCTTTCCTTGATATATGTCTCCATTTTATTCTTGGGATTTTTGATGATAATTCTTCAACAAGTTTCTTGTATTTCTTCAAGGATGGTTCATTTGTAGTGTATTCTCCTTTTATTTGAAGAATGACTAGCTGTGAATCACTAGTGATTCTTACATCTTCCAATTTCATTTCTATTGCGAATTTTAGGGCATGTACCACAGCTTCATATTCTGTTTCATTATTGGTGGATGTTAATTCCAATCTGAAACAAAAAGCCATTTTGGTTCCTTCTGGCGAAATCAAAACAATTCCAACTCCATTACCTTCCCCATTTGACGATCCATCCACCAATATTTCCCATCTATTGGACCCTGTTAATAGATCTTTTGGATTTCCATATGTTTATGGGTGAAAACTATTCCTGCCGGTTTTGGTAAATTGGGGTGTGTGGATGAGGAATGAATCTAAACCTTAAACAAATGCACTGCGCGGTGAGTGCTTGTAGATTCGAGAGATTAATCTGTGCAAGTCCGGCCTAAACCAAGAAATGGTCGTTAAAGACTTGTTTCGGTCACAAAGTGAAGGAGATGGGGTTGATCTTAGGGAGGGAAGCGAAGAAGGTGTTGAGATTGTGAATGTGTTGGCTATGTATGACTTATATCAGAAAGCTGAACTGGCTTGCAGGATGTAAGCTATCAATTCCGGTGTTTGAATACGATTGTATCAACACTTGCCTCTGTTATCTCGTCTTGTTCCGTTATTGTGTAAAATAGGGCAGAGTACCTATTTATACAAGTCTTTTAGCCTAACCTTCGTATCTCGTGGGAAGTGGAGAAAGTGGAGTGATGTAGTAGTGGAGTAGTGTGTTGGTGTCACACGGCCAGGCTAGCCCACTTCTCCCATCATCACTAACCGTCCATGTCTTCATGACACGTTCTAGTGATGGCGCATTGTGCGCTGCACGTTGTAAACCGCCAGACCAATACCCCAGTATGTATCCCCCAGTTTGTGACATGATTGATGTCTTGAACGTGTGGATCGTGGGACCCACATAAAGTAGCATGTAATGCTATGTTATTTATGAAATTGATACTTGTGAAGTATCGTGTGTATACTATGGAGGTACTGCATCGAGGATATTCAGCATGTATGAAGCATCGTTGTTTGAGAGTCTCAAAGTAGTCTCATATCCAGACTACTTCATGTGATGATCTGGAGGTTGCGCAAGCAAGTCCTTCCTTGACCGACCACATGGTGTGGTAGAGTGGTGGATGATGATCACCATGACTCCACACTGACCAATTAACTCCTGACCATGGTTGTATAACCAAGCCGGTGAAGTTGGACGGACGAGATGACCTTTGAGACACTCATCTGCGACCATTGATGAAATTAGGGTTTTAGGAAAAAGTGCGCAAACACCACTTTCCAGCTTGGTCGAATCCAAGCTTGGGACATGGTTTTGGTATGGCCGGTTGGTCATGTATGCTGACGGAATGCCGGTACACATGTTCATACACTGTCCCATGGAAGTGTGATCTGGGCCACTCAATTTATCCAGCGAATTTGAGTGGTCGAGATCAATTTGCGACAATAAACTGGTGCCGCAAAAGCCGCACACCGCACCAACTTCGGGCGCGCATTACAAGATGACCAGGCTTGGTCGGTCTTGTCCGATTACTCCAGCGTGTAGGTGGTAGGCTAGTGTTCACGCCTATGCCTTACCGTCCCATGAAAACATGATCTAAGACACTCAATTCGTCCGACGAAATCGAGCGATTGAGATTAGTTTGCAATTTGGAAGGAGCGACCATGCATGTTGGAGGCGTGCGAACCTAGGAGATAAAGAGAGTTCGGTCTTGGCCGATTAGGTGTAGAGATAGGTGGGCCCGCAGTAATCATGTTGATACTTACCGGACCTGCTTAGCCTATTCCTAGACCCTTCGTCCGATCAGGATAAAATGGACGCTTATGATCGCGACATAAACCTTAATCAGGGTATTTCCGGTCGTGTGTTGTACCTAGTTTGGAGCACACAAACTAGGACGACCAACTATAGTTGGTCCTGACCGATCGGTCAGGTATGTAGGTGGCCCACGGTGATTGTGTTGACATACTCCGTTCCCTTTGAATCTACATCTGCACCCTCCATCTATACCTGCAAAGATGGATGGTTGAGATTGTTTTGTGACACATGTAATGTGCCGCAAACCCTAATTTAGGGTTCTCCGTCCATACTGTTATGGTTTGGACGTTTTGTCAAGATAGGCCAATCTTTTGGGAAGGCCGACCATGCGGGGTCCGCATTGGTTCGGCAGCGGATATTCCATACCTGCTTGGGGGCTATGGAATCGATATGGGTCATCCAATCATGCTGATGGAGTTGGATGGTCATGATCATATCCAGACTTATACGGTCAGTCCGGATGCTCAATTGGGCTAGTATAACACACCGAGAGTGGCTCAATCGGGCTAGTATAACACACCGAAAATTGCAGCCTGTACGGGTATTTCGTACATGCTTTCATTATAATGCTTGGAGATTCATGTTGGTCTGTTGAGATCAACACTCAGTCGTCATGCCGCACTGATAATGAGTACAGGAAATACAAGGCTGGTTGCGCATTAATTAATAATGCTGTAAATTCACAGGGTATATGGGATTATTGCTACATGCTCCAACCTGGATGAATTTCGTGTATTTTATTCACAGAATGGGATTGTTGCTACATGCTCCAACCTGGATGAATTTCGTGTATTTAATTCACAGAATGGGATTGTTGCCACATGCTCCATTCTAGGTGAATTAGTAAAGTGAAGAAGTATTCAACACTTATTAATGGCTTTATCTTTTACAAGATGTTAGCGCATATTTTTTTGGCTTTTACAATTTTAGCCTTAAATGAAAATCCACCATCAACATTAAGTCCCATGCCTAGCGCATAATGGTTACACTATTGTGGGGTAGGCATGAGATGGTGACAGTTAAAGACAAATATTATGAGACAAAGTTAGATGTTACCAGGAGAGTGTTCATCCTGTCCTTGGAGCATGTCATGTTCAAGAGGCGTCCAGGCGAGTGTTCCCCTAACATGATGTTGGTCTTGCATGCTTCGATGGACTGTTACGCCTATTTCGTTTGTGGGCTTCATGTGCCTGCTTCGGTTAAATGTGGTCCCACTGTGTACCACATGCCTGCTTTGCTTGGGGACGGCTGTGCCTGCTTCGACCAATATAGGGATGGTATTAAGTGGGACCCGTCGCGTGCCTGATTGAATGTCGACCCTGTGTTTCGACTGAAAACCGACCCTGCTGCGTGCGCCTATTTTATTCGAATACCATCCTTGTGAGTTTGATCAATACCAGAGTTGAAACTTGAGCAATACCGGACTTGTGACTTGATCCAGACTTGAAATTTGAGCAATACCGGACTTGTGACTTGATCAACACAGGACTTGAAACTTGAGCAATACCGGACTTGTGACTTGATCAACACCGGACTTGTGACTTGATCAACACCGGACTTGAAACTTGATCAATACCGGACTTGTGACTTGATCAACACCGGACTTGTGATTTGATCAACACCGGACTTGAAACTTGATCAATACCGGAATTGTGACTTGATCCGGACTTAAAACTTGAGCAATACCGGACTTGAAACCAATACCGTACTTGAAACTAATACCGGACTTGGAAATAATACCGTACTTGAAACCAATACCAGACTTGAAACTAATACCGGACTTGGAAATAATACCGGACTTGATGCTTGAGCAATACCATCATTTGGATCTAATCCCGGCTTTGTGCATTCAAAACGTGAATTATGTCTTGTCGTGTATGACTACATCTCATGCATTTTTTATACGAGTTCTAACTCATGTATTTTATTGTCGAATGAAGGAAAGAACTCCTGTTGAGATGTCTTCTCGGGATAGTGCTGGTGCCAAGTCAGGAGATGTTGACATCTTCAAAGATATGCCGAATATTGATAATGAGTTGTTCACCACGCCCTTTCAACTATATGAAAATATTCGTTCCACCAGATAACCCTTCTCCTATCGTCTTCAAGTTTTTTCATGCTCCGCTGGGCCCTCAAGAAGGATGGATGAGACGTATAATGAGTACATCAAAGATAACTTGACCAGAGCGTAGATTATTGATGTAGCTTGAGTGTTGAAATGGCTCGAGAGGATGTTAAAGTGGCTTCTGGTGCGAACATTGAGGTGGATCCCGGAGAGAGTGTTAAAGAAGGATTCTGAAGCGAACGTGAGTACCGGAGAGAGCGTTGGGGCGGCTCTTGAATAGACCATTGAAGAAGCTTCTGCTGGAGGGAGCGTTGAAGTGGCTTCCTCTTCAGTTCGATTTACCCTTACGAATTCCATGCTTCTTGACTGACCATATCTCTTGTGTTGAAGAAGTCCTTGACTGACGGTGAAGGAACTTCATGTTGAGCCTCAGTCCCCAAGCGTGGTTTACGTGGTTTGTTCGTAGTGGTTGTTGTTGATCTAGATATGGAATATCTTGGACGTTGTTTCATCATTGTGGGAGTCGTGCATGTGGTACTGGAGTTGGAGTTGGCGGACGCGCAGGATGTTATATCTCGGTAGTTTTCCTCTTGCTGCTTCAGGGAACTGCTTACAAAAGGCTGAAGGTTGTATCGTGTGTTGGTGAGATATATGCCCCTACGAAAATTATGAGGCTCTTCATTACCGGCAGGCCTGGTTCTTTCTATCAGGGCATATGTTGTTGTAGATGAGCGTTCAACAGCTCCAGAGGATGACCAAAATCTCAGATTCTCCAATATAGCATGATAGACATGTACCACTGTCTGATAAAGTGGCTCGCCCGTATCTTGTTCGACCATTGTATGATAGAGTGAATCACCCGGATCTTGCTCGATATGGCGCGTGGACATCGTTATCTTCTTGAGGCTGCTCCCTTGAGGTATCGGCTCCAGTGGAAGATTTCCAGAGCGTTGATACGTTGCACCGACATTCTTTAAACTAAATGGCAGTATGGTATAATAAAAAAAAAATCCGAGAGGATTTCGAAAAGTTATCTTACTTGCGTCATGCTCGTACATCCTTATCTGGTTGTAGCCGCTACATCCATCCATATAGGAGAACATGCCGTGTCCGCTGGTTGCATCTACTAACATGTCGCTATTAGGTAGAAGAGGATCATTTTTGGAGTAGCACTATTCAAGTCTCTGAAGTCTATGCAGCACCTGATCTATCCATTTTCCTCGTGTCTGAACTGCAACTGTTTAACCGACTTGGATCCAGGTATGACATGTAGATGATGGATAACCAATTTTCATCCAAATCCGGAATTTCTTCATATCTCCAAGCGAATATGTCCTGGTACTCTTTGAGAAGTTCCACGATCATCGTGCGTTTATCCGTACACAAGGTTGAGCTGATGGAGATAGGCCTAGGAGATTCCTCAATGATTTCAATCTCATCAGTTGTGGAGTTGGTGCCATCTTGCAGCTGTTGTGGAGCATCTAGCACTTGTTCTTGTGGTTCGTTGTTGTTGTAGAATTCCATTGGGTGTAGAGACTGGGTAACAGTCTCCCCTGCTAATTGATAATGGCAGCGTCGGTATACCGTTTTCCTTTTCTGGTTACGACGCGCCACAAAATTTTGTTCCCTATTCGTGTGAACGTGGGTCGTGGCTTCACAGGATGGGGAAGAATGCTTCTTCAGCAAAGATGCCTCGTGGTTTTTAGCCCTCAATGATGCAAGTCAGTCTTCTTCCTGAGTTGACGCCCACGTGGGGAGTGGGACGCAACGAACTTGTCTGATTCTTTCCGCGGAGCTTTTCCCGTATGTGCTGGTTTGGTTTCCCTCGAAGTCCGTCATTGTGGTAGGCTATCACACGATCTTACTTGGGCGAACCTTGGCCATCCTGAGAGTCTTGAGAGTAATCACATTCGAAATCCTCGATGCATGCAGTGACATGTATGGCACAGTTGTGACCTTCCTCTGGTTGATTGCAGCAAAATGTCTTTGTGCGCTGATTCTTCGAGAGATGTGAAAGTTCGCATACACTTTCCACTAGAGAAAACGCTTCCCAATCCACCGGCCTCTAGTTCATAGTGAAACTATTGACTTGAGGAGGATCGTTGTGAGGATCAGTCCCCAGTGTAGGAGTCTCCATGACAGGACCACTCATATCTGATGTCGCTTCTTTGATCATGTCCATGTAGGTCTGCGCCGCTGAAATACCTTCTCCGGTGCGTTGAATGTGTTCCTTGTTGGATCCAGAGGCTATCGCGGCTCTTGTGGAAATCGTTCAGATAATGTCTTAAGAAAAGTGAGTACCTCTTTCTGAGTTGCGGCCATATCCAGTTGAGTCTTAGCAAGAACTTCCTGCTTCTCCATCAAGTCTGCAATGGTAATAGGAGATGGTCCTCCTCTCGTCCCTCCGGCTCCTCGTCCTGATGATGGAGTGGAAGCTGTCGCTCTGGTGACTACCTGTGGTGTTACACTTGAGGAGATGCCGATATTTGCGGCGACTCTGGCTCTAGTGATAGGAGGTGTTACACTTACTAGAACATCTCATGCAACGCTGGCGCTGGTAGTAGAAGTGACGGCTCCATGAGATGTATTGACCACGGTAGATCCACTAACAGGTATATCGACACTAGGAGTGTTATCCACACTAGCCCCGTCAGAATTGATTTCTGATCCAGACCTGAGTTCTACCATCTTGAAATGAATTTATGATTAGATTGGTCCTAAGATCTACCCTCTTGAAATTGCGGAAATCGAACCGGGTATTGAAAAGATGAAATTGAGAATTGGAAATTGATATTGCAACCGATAGATTAATCTCCCACTGGTCGCCAATTGTTTATGGGTGAAAATTATTCCTGCCGGTTTTGGTAATTTGGGGTGTGTGGATGAGGAATGAATCTAAACCTTAAACAAATGCACTGCGCGGTGAGTGCTTGTAGATTCGATAGATCAATCTGTGCAAGTACGGCCTAAACCAAGAAATGGCCGTTCCAGACTTGTTTCGGTCACAAAGTGAAGGAGATGGGGTTGATATTAGGGAGGGAAGTGAAGAAGGTGTTGAGATTGTAAAGGTGTTGGCTATGTATGACTTATATCAGAAAGCTGAACTGGCTTGCAGGATGTAAGCTATCAATTCCGGTGTTTGAATACGATTGTATCAACACTTGCCTCTGTTATCTCGTTTTGTTCCGTTGTTGTGAAAAATAGGGTGGAGAACCTATTTATACAAGAATTTTAGCCTATCCTTTGTATCTCGTGGGAAGTGGATAAAGTGGAGTGATGGAGTAGTGGAGTAGTGTGTTGGTGTCACACGACCAGGCTTGCCCACTTCTCCCATCATCACTAACCGTCCATGTCTTCTTGACACGTTCTTGTGATGGCGCGTTGTGCACTGCACACTGTAAACCGCCAGACCAATACCCCATTATGTATCCCCCATTTTGTGACATGATTGATGTCTTGAACATGTGGATCGTGGGACCCACATAAAGTAGCATGTAATGCTACGTTATTGAGGAAATTGATACTTGTGAAGTATCGTGTGTATACTATGAAGGTACTGCATCGAGTATATTCAGCATGTTTGAAGCATCGTTGTTTGAGAGTCTCAAAGTAGTCTCATATCCAGACTACTTCATGTGATGATCTGGAGGTTGCGCAAGCAAGTCCTTCCTTGACCGACCACATGGTGTGGTAGAGTGATGGATGATGATCACCATGACTCCGCACTGACCAATTAACTCCTTACCAGGGTTGTATAACCAAGCCGGTGAATTTGGACGGACGAGATGACCTTTGAGACACTCATCTGCGACCGTTGATGAAATTAGGGTTTTAGGAAAAAGTGCGCAAACACCACTTTCCAGCTTGGCCGAATCCAAGCTTGGGACATGTTTTGGTATGGCCGGTCGGTCATATTTGCTGATGGCAAGCCGGTACACATGTTCATACCTCATTCTCCCATGGAAGTGTGATCTGGACCACTCAATTTATCCGGCGAAGTTGAGTGGTCGAGATCAATTTGCGATAGTAAACTGGTGCCGCAAAAGCCGCACACCGTACCAACTTCGGGCGCGCATTCCAAGACGACCAGGCTTGGTCGGTCTTGGACGATTGCTCCAGCGTGTAGTTAGTAGGCTGGTGTTCACGCCTATGCCTTACCATCCCATGAAAACATGATCTAATCCACTCAATTCGTCCGGCAAAATCGAGCGGTTGAGATTAGTTTGCAAATTGGAAGGGGCGACCATGCATGTTGGAGGCACGCGAACCGAGGAGAAAAAGAGAGTTCGGTCTTGGAAGATTGGGTGTAGAGATAGGTGGGCCCGTAGTGATTGTTTTTATACTTACCGGACCTGCTTAGCCTAATCCTTGACCCTTCGTCCGATCAGGAGAAAATGGACGCTTATGATCGCGACATAAACCCTAATCAGGGTATTGCCGACCGTGTGTTGTACCTAGTTTGGAGCGCACGAACTAGGATGACCAACTATAGTTGGTCCTGACCGATCGGTCAGGAATGTAGGTGGGCCCATGGTGATTGTGTTGACATACTCTGTGCCCTTTGAATCTACATCTGCACCCTCCATCTATACATGCGAATATGGATGGTTGAGACTGTTTTGTGACACATGTAATGTGCCGCAAATCCTAATTTAGGGTTCTCCGTCCATACTTCTATGGTTTGGACGTTTTGGCAAGCTAGGCCAATCTTTTGGGGAGGCCGACCATGCGGGGTCCGCATTGGTTCGGAAGCGGATATTCCATACCTGCTTGGGGGTTATGGAATCGATCCGGGCCATCCAATCATGCTGGTAGAGTTGGATGGTCGTGATCATATCCAGACTGATACGGTCAGTCTGGATGCTCAATCGGGCTAGTATAACACACCGAGAGTGGCTCAATCGGGCTAGTATAACACACCGAGAGTTGCAGCCTGTATGGGTATTTCATACATGCTTTCATTATAATGCTTGGAGATTCGTGTTGGTCTGTTGAGAGCAACACTCAGTCATCATGCCGCACTGATAATTAGTACAGGAAATACAAGGATGGTTGCGCATTAATTAATAATGTTGTAAATTTACAGGGTATATGGGATTGTTGCTACATGCTCCAACCTGGATGAATTTCGTGTATTTTATTCACAGAATGGGATTGTTGCTACTTGCTCCAACCTGGATGAATTTCGTGTATTTAATTCACAGAATGGGATTGTTGCCACATGCTCCATTATAGGTGAATTAGTAAAGTGAAGAAGTATTCAACACTTATTAATGGCTTTATCTTTTACATGATGTTAGTGCATAATTTTTTGGCTTTTACAATTTTAGCCTTAAATGAAAATCCACCATCAACACCATGTTCTTCTTCCACATCCATCATTTCTTCCACAACTTCATCATCTTCTAGAGGAAATTCTGCTAAAAAGTCTGCGACAACTTGTGACTTGGGTGATGATAATATTTCATATTTGATTTCGAAATGCCCTTCTTGTGCATTCCATCTCCCAACCCTGCCTGACCTTTTTGAATTCTTCATCACTGATTCAATTGGTACCTTTGTCAACACCCTTATTTTATGTGCCTGAAAATATATGCGAAGTTTAAACGTTGCATAAACTGATGCCAGAATTAGCTTTTCGATTTTTGAATAATTTTTCTCTGCAGCATTGAAGGTTTTGCTGATGTAGTAGATTGGTCTTTCAACTCCTGCATACATTCATAATAGCACATCACTTAATGCGTGCGAAGTTGTCGCAAGATAAATTAATAATTCTTCTCTTGGTTCTGGCTTTGGAAAAATGGAAATATTCATCAGATATTCTTTTACTCCTTGAAGAGCTTTCTCGCATTCATCTGTCCATCTAAATTTTGTCCCCTTTTTGAGTATGTTGAAAAAATATTTACATTTGTTTGATGATCACGAGATGAACCTTTCTAGCGAAGCTAAGAGTCCGTTTAACTTATTTACATCCTTTACCGTCGCTGGTGTTGGCATGTCACGAATTGATTGCACTTTCTCTGGATCAACTTGTATTGCTTCTTTCGATACAATGTAGCCTAAAAATTTTCCCGACGCAACCCCAAAGATGCACTTCTCTGTATTTATTTTGATGTTAAATTGCCGCATCTGTTCAAAAATTTCCTTCAGATCTTGCATATGGTCTTTTGCTTCTTTACTTTCTATTAACATGTCATCTACATACACCTCTAATGTTTTGTGTATCCATTTAGCGAACACCTTCTCTACCATCCTTTGGTATGTTGCTCCAGCATTTCGCAAATAAAATGGCATTTTGTATAACAGTACAATCCTCTTGGATCAAAAAAGGAAGTATGCCATTGATCTTCTTCATCGAGAGGGATTTGATTGTAACATTTGTACCCATCTAGAGAAGATATTCTATCATTTCCCGCCGCTGATTCAACTATTTATGGAATATCTGGTAATGGAAAACTATCTTTCGGACAAGCTTTATTTAGATCAGTAAAGTCTATACAAATTCTTATCCCCTTATTCTTCTTTGGGACCACAACCATGTTTGCTATCCACTCCGGATATTTAGCTTGTCTTATAATTCCTGCATCAAGCATCTTCTGCAGCTCTTCTTCTATTTGCGAATGATATATTGTTGCGATTTTTCTTATTCTTTGTTTGAATGGCCTTACATTTTTGTCAATCTCCAACCTATGACATGCCACAGACGGATCTATTCCAGGCATCTCATCCATGTTCCATGCGAATATATCTTTGTATTCTCGCAAAAGATTAATAGTTCTTTCTTCTTCATCTGCCTCCATCTTGGTCCTAATCCTTAGCATTTTGGGTTCTTCTTTAGTTCCAACATTCACTTCCTTTGTTAGTTCTGCTGCGGTGTAACTGGCATTAGGTTCTCCCATGGGTGTTGGTTCTTTTATCACCTTCGCAAATTCGTTTCCTTCTTCCGAAATTTCGCTGGGTATTCCTTTTTCTTCTTCTGCTCTTATCATGTAAATTCTAAATTATCCATCTTTCTTTGCCTCTTTCGCCCTTTTTCTGCAATTTTTTCGCTTCTTTGCACGTCCTTCAATATGCTTCACTTCAATTTGATGGCATAATTTCGCTTTATCAACATCTCCTCTAATTTCACCAATCCCACTCGGCATAGAAAATTTGACACATTGATGCAATGTCGACGCTACGGCTTTAATTGCGTGTATCCATGGTCTTCCCAACAACATGTTATATGGCGATTACATATCCACCACACATAGCGTCACTTGTGTTTCAACCTCTCCTAGCGAAATTCGCACCACTATTTCTCCTTTCGGTTTTGTTGTAGATTTTCCAAAGCCATGAATATGATATGTTGAAGGAGACATTTCTTCATCTTTGTATCTCATTCCTTTGTATGCATGGTAAAACATTATATCCGCTGAACTCCCTGTGTCCACCAAAGTTCTGTTTATCATCCATTCTTCCATAGTTTTTGTTGATTTCCCCTTTTTTCTGCGTGGTTACTGTGATTACCAAAGGAGATATGTGGCTCAAATTTTTTCTTGGTATCTCTGCTGATTTGAATGTAATTTTCTGTTTTTCCCAATCTTTCAAGGGTGATACCTTCTCCACTGTCATGATTTTCTTTCCTTCAAAATATCGTTTATGTATTCTTCCTCTGATGCTTTCATAAAATTCATTAATCATTGTTTTTGTGATTAAACTACACTCCAACCTTTTGTTACCTTCATTGATTTTGACTATTTTTTCCTTAACTGGTTTATTGATTGGTTTCATCATTTTCTTCACTTGAACAATCTTAATAACAATCAACCTTCAGTCCCTGTTTCTAGCACCATTATGTAGTTGCAGGAATTTCCACAATGCATCCCTCACAAGAATTCATAATAATCAACACATCTTTAAGATCAACAATCACACTTTTTATTAATTGAGTTTAGAAATTTTACAAGAACGAAATGAAATCAAGAATACAACTATTATTCTAGACTTTCTCTCTCCTCAAAACTTTCTCTCCACTCTAAAAAGATCTCTCTCTCTCTTTCTAAGCCTGCTCGGCTCTTTATATAGGGTATTACATAGTGGATGACAACTAAGATGTCATTTATTTTCGGATCTAGCTTGCGATATTCTCGCAAGTATACAAATGTTAAATTTCGCAACATTCCTAAATATTGCAAAGTCTTCACATCTTTCTCGTGTTTAAGTTGTCGTCATCTGTTACGTCATTTCTGTAGTCAACCTTTGACGGCTTCGCAATGTACTTTAGATAGAGATTTCATGGGGGTACTCCTGTTGCGATATTCTGATCCTACAAAACCATTGAGACACCCACCATCTATAGAAGCACCTCGTCTCGTATTCCTTCCGAACGAACCCTTTCGACTTCGCAACCAGAACGACACACATTTCTTCTTCATCTTCAGACAACTTGATATCAAGGTTTCATGTTATGGGAAGGTTAAGCAAGATGGATACACTCTCTAAGGAGACAGTCATTTTACCCCACCTGCATATGGCTGTGTGAGTGTCCAGACACCATCTGGAAATAAAAGCAACCAAGCCTGGAATATCTTTCCTAATTTGAAACATTGCGGAAGCCGCGACAACATCAATGATCTGCGCCTTGGTCAAACTGGCTTTTACACATTCCTTGCTCATCATGAATCGCATCAATTTCTCAAAGGGACACAACGGACTCACAAAGGTTTTAAAGTCGATAGGAGAAGCATGATACTCTTTTATCTGAAGACAAATCCTTATTACACCTCCTAGCCAAACCGACCGGGCCTCTCCTTCACTTTCCGGACCAGTCAAAAGAATCAACACATACTTGGGATGGTTTCTCCTAATCGTGGCATATGTTGTAAAGAACTCATCATCTATGTTTGACTTGGAATTGCCAACGTCTTTCGATACGGTAAAACTTTTCTCAAATGACATCCTAGCGAAAATTCTCTCACGCTACTTCCACCTTCGAAACAACTACAATGGAAAAATGCGAAGAGAAATTATTACGGAAAATGCATGGAAATTATTTTATGAGATACAGAAGATCCATCATGGACGCAAGCCAATTTTTTTAAAATTATATTACGTATAGTCAAAGAAATGGGGACTAACAGACCCTACATCACCACCTCATACCAAGGACGTACCCAACAGCGGGAAATTTGCGCCCGGCCAAGGAGGCGCGCCCCACCATGGGAACCATACACACAGCCACACCTGTAAAAGGAGAAAAACCTAGAAACTAGGTTTTCATGAGAAGGGAATGACAGTTACCAGCTCATGCATGCCTACTTTGCACAATAAATTGAGGCGGTCAACATTGCTACGGTATTCACACCTAAATGCTACTACAGGTTCATGCAAAGCATACCTACGGCTAGGATTCATACCAAAATAAAAGGACAATATTTTCTACAAGATCATGAAAAGGTACGCCTGCAGCTAGGGTTTGCACTAACACAAGAAAACAAGAAAAAAATAAGTTAAAAAGTAAGTGCTGGAAGACATACCTGGGATTCGCTCGTCCGCTTTACTGTTACCACACGGCCAGAGTAAAAAATATATATATAATAATAAAGGTGTGATATAAAAGGAGAGGCCGACCCCTTTTATAGGCGTGATACTTGGGAGTTTGAATAAGGAAAGGACTTCCTATTGTCAAGGAAAAGAGGCAACCGGGCCCGCGAAGACAAATCACCGTGCCAAGCCATCCGCACCATGCCTCGGCCCTACCACACCAAGCCGTCCGCGCCATTTCCTTGGCCCCACCATGCCAAGCCGTCTGCGCCATGACTTGCCACGCCAACACCAACAACTCGCCAAGCCAGCGTCATGTTGTTCCCTAACTCAACCAAGATGATGCATAGGCAGACTAAGCCGAAGATCTTCATCTTACCACTTCAGGGTCTACACCATAAATAGAATCTATGCAAGGCCGCCAAACACGGGGATCATGAACTCTCCTTACCTCCCGAAAAAGGTTAGTCGGACCTTCCTGACCATCTTTTCACGACTTGTTGTTTCGATTTTTGTCCTAGCCCATCACCATCTTATGCTTACCTCGCAAAAATGCTCTTATACCGAGCTAAGCAGGAGACTTAATGTTGATGGTGGTTTTTTAGCTTAGGTTTAAAATCGTAAAACTGTACAACTGACATGACGTCACTATGACTATTAACACATTTATTGAATCAATCAGCATGCCTACGCAAGAATTACCGGGGTACTTTTTTTTACATGGGTCATGTTCCACGGTAGAACCCTTAAAATCGACCGACATCATCTATGTCAAACCCTAATTCTCATGCTACCGCGCCAAGGCATGCCAACCATGCCAGCCGCACCACTGTGCCAATGGAAAACCATGTCATCCACATCTCTGCGCCAAGGCATGCCAACCATGTCATCCGCACCACTGTGCCAATGGAAAACCATACCAGCCACATCTTCGCGCCAAGGCATGCCAACCATGCCAGCCGCACTACTGTGCCCATGAAAAACCATACCATCCACGTTTACCGTGCCAAGACATGCCAACCATGCTAGCCGCACCATGTGTCAATGACATGCCAAACCCTTGGCCCCACCATGTCGGCCTTCCCTATGCGGCTACCAAAACGAAGGCGTGCGATGATCAACGACCACCCTTTCATCCTTGATGCAAATCCTAACCGTCCAAGGTCGCCAAACAACGCATGGTAACCTTTGGCCCAAAACCCTATTTTTGTCCAAGCCAAACCCTTGGCCCCACCATGCCAAGCCAACCGCACCTTGCCTTGGCCCCAACCATGCTAGCCACACCATGCGCCAATGGCATGCCAAACCCTTGGCCCCACTATTCCAATCCAAATGCACCTTTCCTTGGCCCCACCATGCCAAGCCGTCCGTGCCAAACCCCTGGCCCCACTATGCCAAGCCATCCGCGCCATTTTTCCTTGGCCCACCATGCCGGCCTTCCCTATGCGGATACCAAAACGAAGGCGTGCGACGATCAACGACCACCCTTCCATCCTATATGCAAATACTAGCCGTCCAAGGTCACCAAACAACGCATGGTAACCTTTGGCCCAAAACCTTAGTTTTGGCCATGCCAAACCACGCCAAGGCGTGCCATTCCACATGTGCCAATGGCATGCCAACCACCTTGTCATGCCATACCATGCCGACCTTCCCTATGCGGCTACCAAAACGAAGGCATGCGACGATCAATGACCATCCTTCCATCCTAGATGCAAATCCTAGCCGTCCAAGGTTTCCAAACAACGCATGGTAACCTTTGGCCCAAAACCCTAGTTTTGGCCACGCAAAACTGCGCCAAGGCATGCTATGCCACATGTGCCTATGGTATTCCAACCACCTTGCCGCTCCATACCATGCCGGCCTTCCCTATGCGGCGACCAAAACAAAGGCCTGCAACAATCAACGACCACTTTTTTATCTAAGGTGCAGATCTTAGCCTTCCAAGGTTACCAGCTAACGCATGGAAACCTTTAACCCTAATTTGATCGCGCCTAAACAAATCCAAAACCTAACTTTTGGCGGCGCCTAAACTAGGACATATTAAAGCCATGCTGATCATGCTTTCATGACACTGGCTACAAAACGAAGGCTTGCAATAATCAAAGGCCATTTTTTCATCTAAGGTGCAGATCTTAGCCCTTTGAGGTTACCAGCTAACGCATAACAACCTTTGGCCCTAGTTTGGTGGCACCTAAATAAAGCCAAAACCCTAACTTTTGTCCGCGCCTAAACTAGGCAATATTAAAGCCATACTGATCATACTTTCATGCCACTGGCTACCAAAAGAAGGGTTGCAATAATCAACGGCTACCTTTCTTCTTAAGATGCAAAATCTCGACCGTCAAAGGTCGCCACCAAGCCAGCAAGTCTCCCAAGCTCAACTTGCCAGACAACAACAACGCGCTACATGTTTTCCATGAAAGCACTCGAGACATCAACGCATGTCACAAACTGGGGGATGCTCATTGGGTATTGGTTTGGTGGATTATAGCGTGCGGCGTACACTATGCCCATTATAAGAAAGTGTCATAAGGATGAGGCGGTTAGTAAATACAGGTAGTAATGGTGAAACGCTTTTTTTATGGAACATCAATTCCAGGCATTACCGGTTACCACCTCCTTCCATTTACTCACCCGTTTTCCATTTCTTAATGAGACCAAAGTACATTTTACTTCGACTTGTATAAATAGGCATTACATATTTCCACTGAATAACAAGTTCAGGTCAGGAAGATACAACACTTAGAAAACATTTGCTAGCTCTCCATCTGTTAGATTCCCACTTTCTGATACAAGTCGTAAAACAACCACTCTTCCAGAATTAACTCTTCTGGTCTCAACACTTTCTTTGCTTCTCTCCCCAAAACCAACCCTTCTCCTTCACTTTGTGACCGAAGCAAGTCTGGAATGACCATTTCTTGGTTTAGGCCAAATTTGTACAGATTGATCTCTCGAATCTAAAGTACTCCCTTGTAGTACATTATTTAGGGTTTAAATTCGTTTCTCACCTACACAACTGAAATTACCAAAATCAACAGAAACTGTTTTCACCCTCAAACACTATCGTATTGAGTACAATTGTAAAATTGGCTCGAGATTATTTCTCCTACAGGTAAGATATAAAAGTAGTCACAAACTTCTTCGTCTCATCCTTTGTGATTCCACAATATCTTGTTTAGATAGTCGATTAAGATTATTGTGAGGTGATTGATATTTTTTGGCTGTTCTACGGGAATATAAGTCCGGTATATCAATTGGTTCCTGTTCACCTTGATTTGTCAAAATACGGAATAAAACTCGTAAGTATTTATGTGGGAGACAGATTTATCTATTCATGTAGACTTTTCTGTGTGATACAGATTTATTTTAAAGTCTTCGACTTTGGGTCGTACCAACTCTTAGTTTGGGTGAAATCAGCTAAGGGAATCAAGTGTGTAGTATTCTGTTGGGATCAGAGATGTGAGGAGCATAACTGTACCTTGGATTAGTGTGAGATTGATTGGGGTTCAACTACAGTCCAGACCGAAGTTAGTTTGTAGTAGGCTAGTGTCTGTAGCGGCTTAATACAGTGTGTGTTCAATCTGGACTAGGTCCCGGGGTTTTTATGCATTTGTAGTTTCCTCGTTAACAAAACTTCTGGTGTCTGTGTTATTTCTTTTTCGCATTATGTTTTGTTATATAATTTAAATATCACAGGTTGTGCGTTTGTATCGATCAATTGGTAAATCCAACCTTTGGTTGTTGATTGAAATTAATTGATCCTTGAACATTGGTCTTTGGTACCATTCAAGTTTATTTCTCTTGTATTCAATCAGACTCGCAGATTTCTATTTGTTTGAGTTAGGATTGAATCAATCAATTGAGATATAACTCTTTGATATACTTTTCATTAAGATTGAGTCTTACATTCTAATTGATTCTTTTAAAAGTATATTGGAGTTAGTCCATACAGATTGCTAAGCGAAATATTAGGTGAGGTTGTTAGACCCCGCACTTTTTCAATTGGTATCAGAGCAGGAAAAAAACATATTACAAAGAACAGCCTAGAAATATCAACAAAGGATTTAACTACTCATATTGCAAAGAAGATGAATAATGGTGGTTTCCCCCTACACCCTAGGTTTGTGATATGAGATGATATACGATGTGAAAGGCCTAATACCTATTTATATAGTTTTACATTGCTTGGCCTTCAAGTATCCTAGTTGGTTAAGAAACCCGGTCCTAAAAAAGTAGTAAATAAAGATCCTAAAGATAGTTCGAGACTTTTGGCCTTCACAAGTATGCATACCCGTTCGCATACTTAATTTTATAATAAAATCTAGGGAAATAAGTATGCATACCCGTTTGCATACCCATTTGCATACTTTTTTTGCCTACGATATTTGATAAAAACTTGTTTTGCCCACAACTTCTTTGTCCGAACTCGGAATGAACTCATTCTTTTTGCATTCTTGTTATCTTTAAATTATCTTCAAGATGGTAATGAGAAATCCTGAATTTGAATGAGTTAATCACGGTCTTTGGTTCGTCTCCTGATTTTGAGCGTTTTGCTCCTTTTCGTCGCACTTCTTCCACTTCTCTTGGACTTGGGCACTTGGATACTTGGAATACTTCTCTTCTTAGCTATTTTTAGAACTTTGTAGCTCCTTCTTGGATGATTCACCTAATAGAGACAAATAAGAGAAAATAAGAGTAATAATACAAAAATATGCAAGATAATAGCTAAAGCAAGTATAGAATGACCACTAAAATCATATGAATTATGCACTTATCAGCTCTATCCAAGCAACTTTACAAGGAGAATCCACTAGATAGTTTTTTCGATCTTCATAATAAGTTTTAAAGTTTACCAAATAAACTACTTGTTTGGATACCGAATAATCAAGTGTCCAAGGAGAATCACATAGATCGGAATATCAAAAAGAAAAAGTCTTCAAGTCTTTAATATTCAAACAAATTCTAAAATTTTATGTGGAACATCATCAGGATATACATGTTCCAAAATCCTTTCCATTTAGGAGATACATTCAAATACTAACTGATGTTTAAAATGTGCGTTTTGATTAACTCACCATAATGACCACAAACTTGTGAAATTCATAAAAGAACAAATCTACAATATTTCAGAATTGTGCAAACATTATGAAAATACTCTGGTAATAATTCAGAATTCATAATGTCTCTTCTTGCCATTAATTACGAACATGTTTTATCTCAACATATTATGACTTAATATAATTGATATATAACATATAATCGTTTTAACATTGTTGGAAAATATTTACCAAGTACCTTATCATAAGAAAAAAAGTTATCGAAATAAACACTCCAAAGTTGCAAGTATCGGATAGTTAAACTTGTAAATATGCCACTGGTGCATTTTTACAAACATGTTGTATGCAACGGCCCTGTGACTAATTGTTATTACAATTTCAACAAGAAAGTTTTCCACACTTATCTTTGGTGTATTTAAACCAATACTGCATATCTACTACAATGAATACAAATAACACAATTTACAGAGTAATTCAAGCATTCTTCCAGACGTATGTTAGAAATAAAAAGGGGCAAAGAGAAGTAGAAATTAAAAATAGATTGAGGCTAATAAACTTTTCTATGTTCATAAAAAGATTGCGGCCCCATAATGATGATGTAAGGTTATTGGCGTTCATCTCCCACGACTACACAAATCTCCTTCTTGGTTGACGTAGAACTTCAAAAAAATCATGAAATATCAACTTAAATTATGCATATGTAATATCTTTTTTGACACTTGAGTACTTGACAAAACAAAAGTGAAAATTTGATTGATCATTACTAGGAAATCAACAAAGCTTTTTAAGAAGGAATGGTGACTGAAATCAAAGGTTAAGGGTTTTTTCCAAAGAGACACCACGTCTGGCCCTTGAAAAAACTCGAAGTACTTCTGAAAAGACACAACTAGTAGTCTAAACTGCTTTCTAGTTACTATGTTGAAACCAAGTTTCAAACTATTACCAACCCTTGGCATTGTTGTACTTAATTTCTATTCAATCGATTAAGGAAATTTTATGACCCATAATTTAAACATATCTTAATTAGGTTTTACTTAAAAAATTAAATTCCATTGTTCTAACTGAAAGAACTTGAAAATTATAATAATTTACCCCACTCCCTGTGGAATGAACCAGTGTTTATAAATATACCATTTAAATTATTTTCTTTACAGATCAAAAGAAACTAATTTGTTGGATTGACACCGGATGCGCGTCGTTGACATAACAAAATTACTTCACTTATTTTCCATTAACACTAACAAGTAATATAGCTATAGTAAGTATCGCTTCCATGAGTATCCGTGTAGTTAAGATTCTATTCATATTAGAAAAACATGAATAAAATCAAAACTAAAGGGATTAAGTAACAAGCCAGTGGGAAAGAGTTTGTGGGATGGCATTCTCAAATCCAGTTCTACTGTGGAGCAATGTTTTTCAATTCAAGTAAATAATGGTAACATGGTGCTGTTTTGGAAGGACGAATATTTGAATGGTCAGGCCCCAAAGGTCTTGTTTCCTTTTCTTTATAAGATCAGTAATAAGAAGTATGCGAACATTTCTTTTTGCAAGTTGCTCAAGGAGGAAGAAATTGAAGAAGTGGCTCATCTTTTAAATTTACTGCCAAATATTAACAAGAATAGTGGGGATGATCAGAGATATTGGAATGTTGGTTCTAAGGGGTTTTATGTGGCTGAATATTACAAAGCTTTTGAGGATGATGGTCTGTTAAGGTTTCCATATAAGTATCTTTGGAATCCAAGAATACCTCAGAAGGTTATTTTCTTTATTTGGACACTTTGCTACAATGCAACTCCAACAATGGATACTTGCAGGGATATCATAATGGTAAAAGGGTGTTTATTATGTAAGAAAACAGTTGAATCAAACAAGCATGTCTTTCTACATTGTGAAATTACAAGGTCAGTTTGGCATTATTTATTGAATCTTTATAATCTACAATGGGTGATTCATGACTATGAAAAAAGTAATATGTGAGAATGGAAAAGGCAGAAGTGAAGGAATTCATCTATAAAGAAATGTATTTGGGACTTGTTTCCTTTTTCTATTTGGTGGGCAATATAGATTGAAAGAAATGAAAGGGTGTTTAATGGGAAGTATCACACTTTGGATTATATCATTGACACTGTGAAGACTTATATTTATAATTGGTGTACTAGAACTGATGTGTTTAGAGACATCTCTTTAAACACAGTGCTTCATAATTGGGAGTATGTAATGAGTTAGCTTTGTTTACAGTTCTTTGCTAGTTTTTTGTTTTCTTTTTTCTTTGCCATTAAACTCACCTCTGAGTGTTTTGGAATCTCTTTGTATTTCTTTCTCAGTTTTACTACTACCTTAGTGGTGAACTGAACTTTTCAATAATACTTCCCTTTTTGAGTAAAAAAAAAAGGATTGATTAATTCATTAAAAATACAAGGAAGAAAAAGGTGATGATTAATGAATTATTCGCTGTTATTGAATACTATCTCAACTAGAATACTTGTTCACCTTTATTTAGAATCATATATAATAAACAAACGTAAGATAGTATCTCGCTCAATGTTATCCCCAAAATTTCTTATGCTACCAGATACAAAGTGAAATGACGAGAGTACTAAGTACACCATAGTCTTATCGTATCAAGCTAATACAGATAGAATTAATATAATCTTGTATAGACAAAAGATGTCAAAAGATTATTATAACAATATGTAACTTTGTAAATAGCCTAAGTTCTAGACCGAACCAATCTATTGATTGTACCAAGTGTGATTAACGTACAAGTGTATTTACTTTAAATATAAAGACAAAGTAATATAACATGGACGTAAAGTGAATCACACGACACACAAGATTTTGTTAACGAGGAAAAATGCTAGGCATAAAAACCCCGTGACCTAATCCGTTTTTGAATACTCTTAGAATTAAGTCGCTATACAAATTGACTACTGCAACTTCGTATAGTTGATACCAAGTATACTATTCCTAGTTACTCAGTTTCTTCAATATCCCGTGCCTATAACCAATCTGATCTACGCACGTTAATTCCAAGATAGAGTCCATTATCTCAAGTCCCTTCTCATGTTGTGAAGACTTATGCTTCTCAACTCCTTTGGATCGTAATCCAAAATAGTAAAGGACTAACCTGTTTCAGTAACCACTCACTTATCAATTTCCTAGATCAAAAGGTTTAATCATAAATAAATAAAGTCAAAGGATCTTCCGCATAATCAATATATACTCCTTTGTGGTCAAAGATAAACTAAGACAAAGATTTCTAAAATAGCCAATCTTAGTTCACAAACTATCAAAGCAATTCTCAAAATAGAAACAACTAGATAGATTGTCGGTTTTACAACAAGTCTAATGTCTATTGAAATAAATTGCTTGTTTGGATCCCGGTCAATCAAGTGCACAAGAAGTATCACAAAGAAGAGAATACCAATAAAAAGTCTTATAGTCTTCAATATTCAAAGTACCCACATAAACAAGTTGATTCTCACTAATGATCGACCATAAGATAACGAAGTCTGTTAATGTTGGATGATCACTAGTCATATATTCATATTTTGAATCAAATAGATTTGAAATAGTCAACCTTGAACTAGTTCAAGTGACCTTGTATCAGAAGGAAAGGTCCACAAAGTAAACAAACAAGATCTATCAAGGTTCAACTTCACTGTTAGTCAATCAAATTAATAGTTGAAAATTAAAACAAAAATACGATTTAGTTTCCCACGAATGGTACTGTTAAAATTTTTTTGATCCCAAAGAAGACTTTAAAAGAAGGACACACAAGAGATTTCACCTAATTAGGACAATTTCCTCAATTAACAAGTAGGTTTCCACATAAACGGTTAGGCAGTGTGTAAAGGGAAATGAGTTTGTAAGAATATAAGCTCCACTATTTAAAGTTTAAAGATAAAGGCTTGTCTAGAAAACAAGGAATTACCAAATCGAAAATCCTAAAGATATGCAACAAAAATATATTTTTTATTTTGAGTATCAAGGAAAATACTGGAAAATTAAGTAATAAGAGTTTATCACATGTTCAAATACTATGTCAACATCTTGCGAACTTCCCTTTCTAACCAAACTTCATTTTTGATATCTACATAAGCCATAAGATAGCAAACAAACCAAAAATGCTCTTTTGATTATATAGATTGGTCATAATAGAGATCCTTGGGATCGGTCCTAGTAGAGATCCTTGTTTAAGGTTCGGTCATACTAGAGATCTTATGAATTATTATTTCAACTACGAAACAAGTTTCATAAGTCTACTTTCTTAAACTATGTAACTAAACATAACCCCAAGGTAAGGATTCAACCGGAAGTTCAACACAATAAATAATACGAATTAACAATCAGTATAATGTTGATTCTACGAAGTTCATAGATAAACAATACTTCGTCACTCCATATACCAAAGTCGCATGCAACAACTAGTATATCTTTCCTTGACACTTTGATCATATTAAAATGATCAAGTCACCAACATTAGAGACAGGTAAACAAACTTCATATGTTATGTTTTCAATATAAACTGACTGAAAGAAACGCAGATAGAAATGGAACAAGTCAAGTCTGTGATACTAACCTCGAACTAAAGGATGATGTGTTCGTTGATGCTCATACGTTGTCAATTTCTTCATGAGCAACAAGAGCGAGCCTCAACATTTTTATGTTCCTAGTCTAACCTAACGAAGTTGACTTTAAAAGTCAAATTAAGCATCTTCGAATTTTGGAACTAAAATATGACAACCAAACTTGACATACCAATGCTTGGTGGGACCAACGAAAAATGCTCTAACAATCTCCGTCTTTGTCACAAAACTCTTTACATACGGAGAATACAAGAATTAAAAGACAAGGATATTACATTATTAGTACAAAGCAAAGCTAGGATAAGTTAACATGTGTTAGTGGTGGTCAGGATTTGTCCAGACAAAGATAAATCAAGGGCTCTGGTTCTCCTGACCACCCCCTACAACTTGGACGCATGGCATTAATTCCAATATTATGAATGAAAAATGAATACTCAAGCCAAGATATGGATTTTCAAAAATACGGGGAGGTTCGAACTCCTGACCTATTGTGACATAAGAGTGGCCTCTAACCAGTGTTCCACCTTGGTTGGAATTAATAGAAAAGATAAATCAACGGTGGTGGTTTGTTCAACTTAAATATCATAATTGCTTTATTAATTAGTGTTTCACTAATTGCACATAATAAATAATCTATTCATTATAAAGTGTTTCACTAGTTGCTCATAGTAAATGACTAATCAGTTTTTAATTATAAATGTTTTCTTAATTAATTATAATATGTATTTCTATTAATAAGTAATTTTGATAAATAATATCAATAGACATTTTTGGCGACAATGATTAGTAAAAGAGGTGGAGGCCGAAAGATTAGTGGTGGTTAAGGGCGGCGCCAAGCACAATTATATTTATTTTTGTTCTTTTATCATAAAAGGTTTTACATAAATACCACCTACGCTTTTCCTAATTACCTCCCACGGTTTAAAATGATAAAAATTGTAGACCTAAAGTAAAGTGGGTGACTAAAACGCATCTTCTTTGACAATTACCTAACAGGCTAACACCATTAGGTCTACCAAAAATAAGCTACCACCTATAATATCCATGGCGGCGGCGGCCGCCGCCACCACCCAAAATTAATTTTAAATTTTAATTATGATTTTAGTTTCAGAGATTAGATAGATTGATTCCAATTTCTTATAGAGACATATTAAGTTTTAACTTTAATAGATTAGGGCTTAATTTCGGAAAACCATAATAAGAACATATGTGATTATATGACTATATTATTAGGGTTGAAAGACATTTGCAAGTTCCACTAAAATCCATTATAGGAACATATGTCAATCAATCCTTTGTAGGAGTAGATCGTCAGTGCCTTTGTTATATGGAAGAACTATAAATGAGATTCATCCATGCAAATGTAATACGCGGTAATGGGGGTGGGGAGAGATGGTTGCTAATGGTAATGGAAAAAATAACGGTATTTATGTATCATGGTATAGAGGAGAAGAAGGTGAGTAATTGTTACCTACTATTGATTAGGTTTACAACTACTAAGTTTTTAGACCGCGGGTGGTAATTAGGAAAATCGTGGGTGGTATTTAGGTAAAACCATCATAAAATGGGATACGAAGTCCATTTTTAACATGTATCCAACTTGCCAAGAGTTTTTCTCCCTCTTTCCTCAAAATCCTGGCTTCGCCCCTGGTTTGTAGTGGAAGAAGTAGTGATGGTGAGTGCTGGTGAGTAGTGATGGACAATATTAATTTTATGTTGTTGTTACAACATCGATAACATCGTAGTATGGAAGATGTGATTGGTTGTTTTTAACACTTTTGATAAAGGAAGGTACCATATATTTTCTGGATGATATCATACAAGATAATATTTTCATGATCGTAGTTGGATCACTCAAATGGTACCCCTGTTATCTTTGGTACTATATCGTATAAATCATGATTTTATAATGTTAAAATAAAATTGATTGCACTACAAAAAAGAATATATACACGGAAAAAAAAAAATGAAACCAATCAAATGACGACATTTTGTTCAATCTAAACCTCATACATGGCATTTGTGATTGAAAATTAGAATTGCTTCCAACAACCTACATGGGGTGGGCGGCAGTGGTGGAGTCAAAAATTGACATTGAGGAGGCCTACTTAAAAAAAACAACATGTAAACTTTGATGGACTAAACCATAAATATATATGGACAAAGTACTATTTATAAAATAAACTAAAAAATTCATGTAGTTATTAAAAATTTAAGGGGTTAGAGCCAGGTTAGTCAACCCTTGGCTCTGCCACTAGGTGGTGGTGGATAAAAAAAATGGATTCATATGGTCTTATGGTGGTGGCGGGTATTGGTGAACAAAAACATATTATGCTAATTTTGTAATGCCACAAAATATGTAACGTTATATTATAAAGTATAAAACATTGTTGATCATTCTAATGTTAAAATAAACTCGATAAAGGATGTTTTACCTATTTCTCATCCCTACTTTCAATAAATATCATCCCAACTACACAAATCAGATTTTGTGGAACTCATTTTAAATTGGGTAAACAAAACTCACTCTATTATTTTAGGTTCCCAATCATGCCTAAGATCTTAATTATGGAGTCTGTGGTCAAACTAAACTAAGACAATCCATAACTTTGGCCTTCTTCAACACTTTCCGTCTCACCAAAGAAACGAAAAACATAAACTGATCCGTGAACGGTAACACTAATTGACCAAGAGCAGTAATGTTCATCTTCAGAGCATCACCAAGCAACACTCATTAATTCTCTAGCAAGAGATACGCTTCCCTTTTCATCTTCTGTTTGGTAGACACAATTATAACTATTATCATCAGCACCTAAACCACTCGTTCTAATATAAAATTGTTGAAGACACTGTAAACCTAAGCCACCTAATTGAAACAGTAAAATTTGTATGTTTACTTGCCTTGGTAATCAGTTTTGGTATAAACAGTTTGTTTTAATCACATTCATAAAGATTAAAAGTCTGATAGAAAAAGAAAAATTAAATAAATTACTAGATTTGGGAAAAATTGATCAATAAAATCAATTAGATTTG
This sequence comes from Papaver bracteatum, assembly GCA_023529315.1. Classification (NCBI taxonomy): domain Eukaryota; kingdom Viridiplantae; phylum Streptophyta; class Magnoliopsida; order Ranunculales; family Papaveraceae; genus Papaver; species Papaver bracteatum. The sequence continues at coordinate 881,237 of JAJJWX010001826.1, read as the reverse complement.
AATGTAGGAAGAAGGAAGATGTTAAGTGGCGATAAATTAGTAGATTTTGCATTAGATTTTATTTTCCCTTGATAAGAATTAGATTTGAGAGAGAGGAAGATGGAAGATGGTGTTTGATGAAGATGGTTATCCAGGATGATAAGTTTTGTTCACCCAACCTAGAAAAAGTTAGAAAAAAACTGATTTATATATTTGGATGGGATTTAGGAAAAATGGGGATTGGAAATAGGTAAAACTTCGATAAAACACATGTCCATTTTAAAAAATTGGTGCAATCAATTGCCATGTTATGTAATAACTAAACAAACGACACGAATCAGGATCAAAACATATGAAATTATTTATTATCGATTTTTCTATGTAAGAAGATAAATTTATCGCTGGGATATGTTTAACTTAACCATTTTTAAATACTTTATTAATTAGTGTCTCATTGATTGTTCATACTGATTAATTAAAATTTCTATTATAAATGTCCCTTTAATAATCTAATATAAATACATAATTTTATTAATAAATAATTATACTAAAAGCTATATTAATTCTAATGGTAGTAGTGGAAGTAGGGTTAGTATAAACGGTGGCGGGTGTTTGTGAATGGTGGAGGAGGTAACATTACTATTGGTGGAAGAAATAGTGGCAGTGGATGGTTTTTATGGTGGTGGGTGTTGGTAATAGTAGTGGATAATAATAGTTTTTGTTTTTTAGTGAGTTTTATTGACTGAGTAATAAAACATCTTCACAAAACATGCAACATTGTATTGTGAAAGATGTAATTGGTTGTTTTTAGCACCATTGATAAGGACAAAAATCAAATATTTCGAGGATGATACCGGAATATATAAGACAATATGATCATGACTGTTAGATCACCGAAACGGTATCCGTATTATATAAAGGCAATTGGTGTGCCCGCGTAAGAGAACATTATCGCTATCTCAAGTACTATTATATTTTTTTCCCTGAAAGACCATCAATGTCGAGTTGTTTCGTGACAACTACCTACAAAGACAACAATTGTTTGAAAATATTTGTTTGTTCATCAAAATCATCATAAAAAACTCTAAATCATAAATCTAAATTTCGCCTCCGATGTTTATAGAATATTTTTTATATTTTACATTCTCAAATCATGCGACCTCTTGATTACAAATCAAAAATATCAAATTACGGATCAATATGTATAGGTTTCATTAGAAGGTATAGTAGATACAGATGGGTAGATCACACAAAGCAGAACATGACTGAGAATACTTCAATAATTTGGTCAAGAAATAAGGTCAAAAATTTAAGATTAACTTTCGATAAAACTAATTAGATTGGCTTCGATAGGAGCCGACTAAAATATGGATTAGTAATAATTTCCACGTAAGACAATTTCAAAACATAGTTTGGCTAACTCTGCCTATGTAAAGAGTGGTCAAGATTTGTCCTTTCTCAATTGCTATGTTATATGAGAAGAAGGTGATATCTAAGATTGAGGTACAATTCAAGTCCATTAGATTCATACCATTTACAACTGGACGCCTAGAAAAAAATTGACATGTTGTTATTATTATTACGGGTAAGGGATACATTGACCACACTTACGCAAATAGCTCACTTCGTAAATGATTGGTGTTGCATGTACTGTCTAGAATGCAATGATGAATTTGAGGAAACAAGGCACCAGAAGAAGTGTCCGGAGTATTTTGGATATAGTAACTTAGACCCGATGAAATACTTATGTTCTTTTTTTTTTATAGTTTTTCCACAATCTATTTATTTAATAAAAATGAACATTGCAAATACATAACATCAACAAAAATTAGACAGATTGCGTTTGATAATAATGGCTACCGATGGTCCGGAAACGGAAAAAAGAAATGAATTGTTTTAGAAGAATTGTTGGGATATACGATGGATTACTTGATACGAATGAAAGAGGTATAACTATTTCGATTCTGAAATCACATAAAGTTCACAGTAGAAGATGACATCAAGTTTAAAGTTAGTAACAAACATAATATGGCTAACTAAAATGTTAAAAACAAACATGGTATATAAACTTAGAAAACCGTGGGACTCGAAGAGACCAATTTTGAAAACTACAATCTTAGAAAGCAACTATCCACAATACCATTTTTTTTATATAAATATTCAATGCAGAAGATGTCAACTTTTGGTAAAGGATCTATTGACAACCTATAAATTTGAAATAAGATCAGGGAGTACAATATGTGTTCAAGGTTCTTTATGAGGTAATGTGTCGCTAGATTGTATTCCAAGTGAAGGTATGAACATACGGAAGTGACAAAATGTCCAAGACTTTTGAAGTTACCAAAGCCTTCGTTAAGACGAACTGTTGGGCACAATACTTTGTTGAAGATTTAATGGCAGAGGTTTGCATATATACAATCCCTTCGAAAGGTAATTGGTACACATTTTAAACATTGTCATCTAATGGGTGTTGAAAAATTACAGGAAAATCATGTCACATTGGAGAGTTTGTATCATCTGTTCGATGCAAAAAAATATTATTCTCTGCCTATTTGGAGGATCGACAACATGACCATGATAAATGAGTCAGCTGGAGCGAAATAGGAGCATGGGGAGACTTTTATGGACTATATTGATTAGTTGACTTCATTGAGATGAGCGATGCTGACGACATATTTCCAAAAAATATTTAAACTTCCATGTTCATGTAGAGCATTATCTCATTATAAGCAATGAACCTAAATAAAAAATTGTATGGAAGTTAAGATTATATTTCTTTCGTTTGAGCAAATCTCCGGCGGTAAAATATTAAAGGAAAAAAAAAACAAGAAAAAAAGAGAGGAAAATCCCGACTATTTTTATGACAAACCCATATTAAATCATAAGGAGTTGATAAGTATTCGGAACACAAATTATACGATATATTAAAAATGAACCAACATCATGGCCCATGCCGTTACGGCACGGGTTAAGGGCTAGTCTATAATACAAAACATAAAGGGTTTTTGAGCTCGGACGGATGGATAACATTTTGAGAGACACATGTTGCATCCGACCATCCAAGTCTCATCTAAGCCAAAGACATCCAACGAATATAGAAGTTGAAACCTCTTTTATTATGAATTTAAATCGATTGGTTCCCTCATAATTAGGGTCATATAATTCATAATATACATTGATTGGATTTCTTCATTTAAATAAAATAAATGCAATCCAATTTTTTTAAAGAGTATTCTTTATGTCATGTATGTATGTACGGGTATAAACACAATACAATTTATTATTGTTTACTTACAAAAATCAGTCAAGTTTTGTCAATCAAGTAAAATTGAAAAAAATAAAGTACTTTTTGTATTTGGTAACAGTTTTTCTGCTAATCATGTTATGCCCTCCCTCATTTTGTATGTTTGTAAGAAGAAACCAGAGGTACATCAAAAAGTTATTTTTCAAGATAAAATTAATAACACGTAAGAATTTTTTATCAAACAAACCAGATAATAACTATTTATATATTTTCTTTATTTAGTAAAATAAATTGGTATTAAAATACAAAGGGTTGTTAAATGGATTGATGATTCAATGTTAAAGATATTGTCTATTAATATAAGTTTGATCGAGCTTATGATGTTTTGGTTTTGTTCATTAAAAATAAAATAATATAACACGATAACACAATTTGACTAGCAAGATTTAATTTCATTAATTACTCTTATCTCTTAAATCATCTGCACTTTAAAACAATTTTAAAAATTATTTATGTGAAACTTTCAGGTCCATAAGTTTTTATATGTGGAATTCAGTTGAATTTTTTTTCTAAATCTAATTAAAATATAATCGTTAATTAGTTATATGTCGAATTACTCTTTTTCTATATATTTTTTATTAGATATTTACAAAAATTATATGTTAGCCTCATGCAGTGCTGTTACAGCACGGGTTATCCCTAGTTACATTACATAACAATCTCTTAACTATATCATCATATGCTTGATTCCAAGTTTCAACATCACAAAGTCCAGCAAATATTCAAAAATAGATGTTGTTGTTGAAGCATTTGAATAACAAAAAATTGACTCCCCTAACGGTAAGCTACACATATATTCTAATTTGGACATATTTGTTATTCAGTTCTCTATGTAATACTACACAACATCATATGTCCCCCCCCCCCTAATCAATGCTTTACTCTTTGATGTTTAGACATATACTTTTCAGCACATATATCCTTTCTCAAGTGATTGTAAATCACTCGTATACTCCATATATTTCTCCCCTTTTTTGTCACAAAAATGACAAAAGTACGAAAAATACAAGTATTTTGAAAGGACTCATAAGTTCATTAAAACTCAACACAACCTATAATAGTCTAAGCGAATCGGAGGTCTAACATAACACTTTCGATAAGCAACACTAAATCAGCAACTACGTAAGTAATTTGATTTAGCATCTTACCAAGGAACAATTACTCGAAATAATTTTCCTTTATTTCGACAAGTCCAACTAAAATCAAAATTAACTTAGTTACTTATCAGGATCCAATTATACTTAAATAATTGTACCTTATTTTGATAAGCCAAACTAGATTAGTTAACTAGTTTTTTGTCAGGGACCAACTACATTCTAATAATTGTACTTATTTCGATAAGGAAAAAATAAGATCAATTTTTTTTTTTTTAAATACAAATATTTCCCATTTATTTTCTGAAAAACTTCAGAATTTACATAGCAGGCAAGCGAGCAACAAGCTGCGCCACAAGCCCTTTTTGAATTGCAAAACCTATCCTCTTAAAAAAAAACTCTCTCGAGCCAGGAGTCATGACATTACTGTGCATGACTTTCTGAACTCTTTTGAGAAGTCCAACCGCCTCTGGAGCAAGGTAACCAAAAGTATCGAAAGCAAAGGGAATAAAAGCATGTCCATTGTCAGTACACGCTTTCTCATGTTTTGATATCTTACCCGAGGCAGCCTTTAGTGCTGCTTGTCCAACCGTGAAAGTACCATGTCCAATACCTACTAATGGTGAGACTCCTATAAGGTAAACATAAGCTTGTTTTCCATTAACCCACCCAAAAAATAAGAACATTTGCTGGCCTGAGTGTTGATCTCCCATCGAGTGGGTCTGTCAAAAAATTGACAGCAACTTCTTTCTTTTCTGAAATACCGGCTCTCCATAGCACATCATATAAAGTATCGCTCACATGATCATGTCTATATTTAAACTCAGTGTCTACCTTAGAATGAACTGCATGCTCCCCATACGAGTCCAAGCATCCTGTAAAACAAGCGGGACATTGTGAATCTGAAAGGTAAAGAAGGATCATTAACCTGTATTTGAGAATGGATCGGTACTCCAAGGGTGTCATCTTCTGTCCAAGTCCCTCAATCGGAATAGCAAGGAGAAAATCATGGGCATGCGCTGCTTGTAGGCAACCAAAAACCGCTTTCTTTCTGTGTGAAAGCTCGTAAACTCTATCCATTTCTTTAACCACTTTACCAAAAAGAGCACTCGCCAAAGTACTTTGTGCTTTAGGGGGGAGGTATCTTTATTGGTAAAACTGCTAAATTCAAAATCAGGAAGAGTTACTTGTAGTGTATTCAAAGCCTTATTAAAGTTGTCATCCATGTCCTCCACCCCACTACTCCTCAGTATGTGATTTTGTAACCCCCACGATTGCACACGTGAAGCAAGGAAAGCATATTGTGATGCTTCCTTAGCAGTGTACAAGCCAAGACCTCCATTTCTAATAGGTAAGGTGGATAGCCGCCACTGAAGTTCCCCAAAGAACGGACCTCCACAAACCACAATTCCCTCTATCACCTCTCTCAACCATCTATCAAATATATCTATAGCCTCCACAATGTATTCCGAGAAGCAAACACGAAGTCCAAAAAGTAGCTTGGAGATGCCCATGCATGCACGTAGAAGCAACAATTCACTCTGAGGGTCGCGGAGCTTAGATAAAACCTGCATCAAATCCACCGCCTTTTCTTCTCTCTTAATGGCAAGTCCCTTCACAAACCCATCATCAAGACTAATCGCACCTCATAAAAGTTTGACTCCATTATATGGTCTTGAGATTCCATCGGGAAACATCCTATCACTTAACCTACGTCCATCGCAAGAGGGCCAGAAAATCTCTGTTTTCTTAATATTCAATATAAGCCCCAAAGCAGGCCCTTCTTCCTAGACAACATGAAGTGCCTTTGCCACTTCTGCAGAGTCACCAATAATAGTGCCATCATCGAGATACCAAGCCTGTAGGGAAAGGATGCAATTCTCGTTTATCTTTGCTACTGATGAAGTACTAGAGAAAATAGCAATGGCACCAGAGGGTCACCTTGTTGCACTCCTGTAGAAGCAAAGATATAGGATCCCCCCATATACAATCTTGCAGGTTGGCCATATGAATATTCCACCCATGGCGATATATAAGGACAAAGCTTATGTACCTCAAGAAGCATAGCAGTTCGGTCAACTAGATTAAAGGCATTTGTGAAGTCTACAGTTAACATGGTAAGGCTAGCATGTGTATGGTGTTTACTGACAAACCTGTTCACAGCGTGTATGATTTCCTCCGCCCCTCCTGAGACCCCCACTCCAAACTAGAAATCTTGAAGGTACGCTGCCATGTCCTTGCCAACCCCTTTCATTGATATTTTGGACACAAGCCGTCGCCAAACCGTCCCAACAGCATTGGGACGAATGCTCTTGTCCGGTTTTAGGAGAGGTGTCAAGGGTGATGATGCTACAAACTCCTCCATCTTAAGTGGGAATCTCCCTCCAAGCCACAAATTGACAGCCCTTGTAATTGATGTGACCAAATCTGCAGAAACAATAGATCCTTCCCAACAAAAGGCATCCAACAAATGTTGTGCTCGCAAACCATCCCTACCACACGAAGTCCCCTTAGAAAACGATTCCATACAATTGAGAACGGTTCCTTCCTCAGCCACCAAAGATGTCTCACGCAGGGGGGGGGGCATGGTCGGATATTTTTCCTCTAACGCTTTCCTAGTAGTCTCATTGTGTGGCGCCACGCCTGAGGAGCTGATAGCCTTAACAGCGGCAGTGAAATGCCCGTCTACTACCTTGCGCAAGCAAGTTTTTACGTTGGTGCCAAGCCTATTGTCTTCCTCAGTATCATCCTTCATCCGAACAGCACACCCTGGTAATGGTGCTTTTAAAACCTCTCGAACAAGATTTTGAACCCCACCAGGTTCACTCCAAATTTCAAGCACTTGAAGGATTTGTTTCTTCTGCATTTCTTTGCGATTACCTGACTTACATTCAACCCTACCCTTTAGTTGAAAGACCCGGAGTGTACAGCGCGAAATAACTAATAATTTCACCCAATGACTGATGGAACAAGGCTCTGCCCCAAATTTCGGAGAACGCCTTTGAGGGTATGAGAAAATGCCCAAATTGCCCGACATCCTCTTGGAATACTCTTTACCGTGCATATTGGATCTCTGAAAATCGCATCTATAATAAGAACAGTCCCTTCATTCAGTTCAAATCATCACCCCCAAATTGAGAAGAAACCTCTTGCAAGACCGGCCTAGATATCCCTATGATTGTTTCAACTATATCCCAAGAATCATCAAACAACAACCTTTCCCTAATATCACCTGCTATAACAGAAAGATGAAAAACATGCCCTACTCCATGCTTGGATGCTCATATATTAGAAACACATCCATTGCTTCAAGGACCTTAAAGTTTCCTCTAAACAATCATAGGGGGGATGGTCGGATATTTTTCCTCTAACGCTTTCCTAGTAGTCTCATTGTGTGGCGCCACGCCTGAGGAGCTGATGGCCTTAACAGCGGCAGTGAAATGCCCGTCTACTACCTTGCGCAAGCAAGTTTTTACGTTGGTGCCAAGCCTATTGTCTTCCTCAGTATCATCCTTCATCCGAACAGCACACCCTGGTAATGGTGCTTTTAAAACCTCTCGAACAAGATTTTGAACCCCACCAGGTTCACTCCAAATTTCAAGCACTTGAAGGATTTGTTTCTTCTGTATTTCTTTGCGATTACCTGACTTACATTCAACCCTACCCTTTAGTTGAAAGACCCGGAGTGTACAGCGCGAAATAACTAATAATTTCACCCAATGACTGATGGAACAAGGCTCTGCCCCAAATTTCTGGAGAACTGCCTTGAGGGTATGAGAAAATGCCAGCCGACATCCTCTTGGAATACTCTTTACCGTGCATATTGGATCTCTGAAAATCGCATCTACTGTCCCTTCATTCAGTTCCAAATCATCACCCCCAAATTGAGAAGAAACCTCTTGCAGCACCGGCCTAGATATCCCTATGATTGTTTCAACTATATCCCAAGAATCATCAAACAACAGCCTAATATCAGCATGCCCTACTCCATGCTTGGATGCTCATATATTAGAAACACATCCACTGCTTCAAGGACCTTAAAGTTTCCTCTAAACCAATAAAAATATCCAAGTCCATACTTATAGCATGTTGAAGTGCATTTTTTCGTTCCAAATTGCAGAAATGTTGTCGCTTCAGATGGGGTATCAAACATGCAAACCCATTACTCCCAATCCCCCCATCTGGGCACCCATGAAAATCCTTAAAGGGACATAGCCTAACACCTTTACCTGCGGCAGTCATTGAGGCATAAAAACAAACAGGCTAGGTGCTTGCAGCTGAAACACCAACTAAAATTGAAACCGACGTTGAAGCCACCAGAGTACAAGCCGTATTCATGGAGAGGTAATAAGAACAGTCGAGTGGTAGAAAATACAAAACAGAAAAACTAACTAAAAAGAAACCATCAAATTCACGAGTAGAGAACGACGTGGGAAAACAGACAGAGATCAAAAGCAGTGATTAAAAACTCTCCACTCCACTCTAACCCATCGAGATGATGGCGGTGGTGGACACACTAAGTTTACACACTGAACTACAATATTTTATTGTAGCATTTCTATTAGTTTGGAGAGATAAAAGGATCAAAATTAACTTAGTTTTTTTTTTTTTTTTTTTTTATCATGGGATCGATTAACCAGAGCAATCGTTCCCTAACTTTGGTAAGCCATATTATAATCAGAATCGATTTAGTTACTATCAGAAAAGAAATTATCAGAAATAATTCTTCCCTCAATTTCCAAAACTACACTTCCCGAAAAGATATATCACTAAGCATCAATCCAAAGTAGAATTTTCCCCATGTGTATCTTATCCCCTACAAATTAAAATAAAAACACTAAAACAACCTTTGCCAGAAAAGTTCACGTGATCTTAGCGATCACCTGCTATAACAGAAAGATGAAAACCGAAAAAACTCATATGTATACCGAGTATATACTTTATAGAACATAAATCGATACTAGAATATATGTAACTTACATATAAGTTAAGTCACCATCATGTTCTTGTGATTCTTAATAGCAACCCAAAAGGTTATGTATGAAATTCGTAAAATCATAAAAAAGACAAGTCAATATGAGAATAGAACTTAGTTAATCAAACTGAAAGCAAACCAAAGAGACATGAATCAAAAGAAGTTGCAAAATCAAACTATTAAAAGAATGAGACAAGATTTTTAAAATAAAGCTTATCATTGACTTTTTATGGATAGTTCAAAATAGACCTTATACAAACTGTTGGAGCATTTCTCGGTCGAACTCGCAAGTTTTTTTATCCCAAGCATGTCGTCAATGTTAGTTGCACAAAAATATATCTTGATTTCTAGTCTAATAAAGTCAAGTCTCGAACTAGGTTTAGAGGTTGGTAGTTGAGTATTAGATATCACTGAGTAGCCCTCGAAGATTGAAGACTCGGGATCAACGAAGATATTTGGAGAACTTCATCAACAAGAGGTATGTGAAGACTAGACTATTCTATTTTACTCACTATCTTACCATTTTATCTCTTTGAGACGATGTCGTATGACTTCTAATAGATTTAAAAATAAGAAATTTCTTGATAGGAAGTATGAGCATCCATGGAATGGAATGCAACTTGGCTCATCAAGTTCGGCCACAATCATATCTTGCGTCGCAATATCGAGCCAGATGATATGAGAGACCAAAATTCCGCAATCATCCCGCAATTAGATGATATGAGCGACAAAGTGTTGGACCGACAATGCTGCAACTCATTGCGGCTGCCTACGTACCCTTCCCTACTTTAAAGGGATCAAGCACATACCGTAGTTCATCCTCGAAGGGACATAACTTTAGCCAAACTCAATTGTAAGGCCGTGGCCTAGCAATAATTGTAATGGCATCTGTATATGCCAATCCATCAAAATGCACGATGATTATGCATTATCGGGTCCCCAACATGGCATAGTGATGCCTTCGCATCATATGCCCCATTGGCAAGGCTATGCAGCTATAAATGAGAATTACATATCATTTATACTCTTTCGGCTAAGCTATGAAGCTTACTTGGTGCACGATCCGCATATGCACCTTCAACCAACTACCCCTCCCTATATATGTTAACTTGCAATTTCTACAACTTTGGAAAGGGGAGCGGATTGACATGCTTGCTTCACTATTCATGGTTGTTGTCATGTACTTCTCAGTAACCGGCAATGATTTCCGAGGTTACTTCAGTGTTTCATAATGATTGCGCAATATTCATTCTGCCGGCTCATTATAGCGTATCACACAATGATTGTGCAAAAGTTACTCTGGCATACTGCACAATGATTGCGCAACACTCGTTTTGGATATTGCACAATGATTTCGTAATATTTACTTCGACGTATTGCACAATGATTGTGTAATATTCACTTGGCTAGCCCTCTCTGGCCTGATGCACAATGATTGTGCAATATTGGCTTTAGGCCAATCGTCCGCAAAATGCGCGATGTTTTCGCTACATCGTCCAGGGCCATTGCGACGGACCGAAAAATTACGCCTGGCGCTCAGGACATAACTTCCCTGATGCGCCATTATGATGCTACTTATCGGGACTTAACACTAGGAAAATGCACGTCCATTTGCCCTTGCGAGCATGCTCGTGGAGCATGATGCAACTTACTTAGCTTCCACACCGTTCCAACTTACCCATAACTTACCCGTGTTCTGCAAAGGGTTTAAAAGCCTTGAAAGCTATGGCCTAAGTCGAACGCCTTGATAGGAAGTATGAGCATCCAAGGAATGGAATTCAACTTGCCTCATCAAGTTTGGTCACAATCATTTTTTGCATGCAATACTGAGCCAGATGATACGAGAGGCCAGTATGTCGCAATTAGGGCTGCACATGGGCAGGTATGTGCGGGTATAATATGAAACCAACCTCGCACCCAAAGACTGCGATTTTTTTTTCCATAACCAACCCCGCACCCACAAACATCGGGCGGGTTTTGTTACCTGCCCACTGCGGGTAGGGCGAGTTTGGGTTTAAACCCGCTTAAACCCACAATAATCATTCACACACATGTTTTACTTAAGTTCTTAATAACTTGTAGGGGGTACAAAACGAAGTACCATTTTCCCGGTGTATGTATCATTTTTGATTCAAAACTGGGCTACCAGTGCCATGCCATCACTACAAGTCAAAGCCATTGTATGGGAAGCCAGCTACATCTACCAGGTAGATCTATCTACGTGGCAACTAATGAATCCAAGCCACATCACCTGTATGCTTGGATCACTAGTTGGTGATCGTTAGTCGCGGAATAGAAACCCGAAAATGTTATTAGTGACTTGAACTTCTTTAGACGGGTGAATTTGATGTTACTTTAGTGACTTTTTTCGTTTATGGGAGTCGAAATAAGAAAATTTGTAGTTTTCTCAGTGAGGGCTTTCTCAGTAGTACGAGGGAACATATTTTTCTCTTACTTATTACCATTATGTGGTTCATAATCATAGGGATGCAAATTTATAGTTTTTCATGTTTTTGTCTAGTGTGAATGAGGGTTATCAGTTATCATATCTACTAGTACTAGGGTTTCATAATGGACGGGTATGATTAGTTTTATCTAATGGTATATATTTTGCGGGTTTTTTGGGGAGGGTATTAGCTAAAACCAACCTCGCACCCACAGAGAGCGGGTTTTTTTCTTTCTTAACCAACCCCGCACCCACAACGGGCGGGTTTAGACAAAAAACTCACGGGTTTAGCGGGTTTGGGTATCATGGGCGGGTCTTGTGCATCCCTAGTCGCAATCATCTCTCAATTAGATGATATGAGCGAAAAAATGTTGGACTGGCAATGCTACAACTCATTGTAGATGCCTACGTACCCTTCCCTAAAGGTATCAATCACATACCGTAGTTCATCCACGAAGGGACAGAAGCTTAATCTAACTCGTTTGTAAAGCCTTTGCTAAGCAATAATGGTAATGGCCTAGTTTGTATAGTCCGTTCAGTTAAAATGCATGCAAGTGATGAATACTTGGTATGTAGCATGTCCTAGTGATTCCTAAGCATCCTATGGCCCTTTGGCAAAGATACGCAACTATAAATGAGGCCTAAGCGTCATTTATACTCTTTTGGCTAAGCTATGAAGCTTACTTTGTGCATTGTCCGCATATGCACCTTCAACCAACTACCCATCCCTATATATGTTAACTTGACATTTTTACAACTTAGATAAGGGGAGAAAAAATCATTCATCAAGTCCCACTTTTACTATTCATGGTCGTTGCCATATATTTTATGAATAACCGGACAAGATAGTTGTACATTCAGTTCTGGATCACAGGCCAGTTCCAATGTCCGGCCATGATGGCTGAACATTTCCTGAGCCAGGTCCAGTAAAGGTCCGCGATGGCTGTATTTCCCTCTTTGGCTCATATATCCAGCCGTGACGGCTGTACATTCCCAAGTCCAGCCTGCTCTGGCCTGTTGCGATATTGTCCATAGGCCAATAACCTGTGTAATACGCCGTTGTGGCTCTACTTTGTTCTAGGCCAGCCACCCAACTGGCCTAATGCATATTTTGATGCAAGATTGGCCTTTGGTTAATATAGCTTACACCTTACACCCTAGTGGTGCCATATTAGCCACGATATGCCATTTTTTTAGCAGCGTATTGGCCTAGACCAATGTTCATTTTACTACGCAACGGAAGCTTTGGATGAAGCTTCATATCAGGCTATGGCGCATATTTTAGCATGCGCCATGCTAAAAACACAGGGTTTGGCCAATATGGCTTACATCTTACACCCTCTTGGTGCCATATTGGCCTTGACCAATATGCCCACACGATATGCCATTTTTTTGGCAGCATATTGGCCTAGGCCAATGTCTCTTTTACTATGCAACAGAAGCTTTGGATGAAGCTTTATCTCATTCTATGGTGCATCATTTAGAATGTGTCATGCTAAAAACACATGGTGTTACATCCATCTACCCAACTAGCCTAATGCATCATTTGATGCGATATTTGGCCCTTATCCAAATGCCAAACATAATGCGTCATTTGGGTCTATATTGGCTTTAAGCCAATCTACCTCTTACCAAGCAACATAATCTTTGGATGAAGCTTCATCTCATACCACCACTCAGGAATCCCTAAGGTTCACAAGTTGAAAGGTGTAATCGTTGTAGTAGCATGAAATCCCACACTACACCCCTCACAAGAATTCATAATAATCAACACATCTTTTAAAGATTAAGAACAACACTTTTATTAATTGATTCACAGAAATGTTACCAGAAAATAGAAGAAATCAAGAATACAACCGCTCTTTAAACTTTCTCTCTCCTAATGACTTGCTCAACACTCGAAAAATATCTCTCTCCTCCTTACGTTTATTCAACTCTTTATATAGGGAATTACATAGTGGATGACACCTAATCTGTCCTTTATTTCAGGATCTGACTTGCGATATTCTCGCAAGAGTTCTATTGTCAATCTTCGCGAGCACTACAAGCATCGCAGAGTCATCACACTTTTCTCATGTTTATGCAATCGTCATTTGTTATGTCATTCTTCAAATCATTCTGCGACGCTCGCAAAGTGTTGTTAGCTAAACTTCACAAATGTGTCCTTCTTGCGATATTCTGATCCTACATCTTTCCTCTTCTCATGTCTTCTCTGCGAAGGAGAGAATGTCATGAGAAACTGTTCTTCAAAATGCCGTATCTGTTCATTTTTTCTTTCAACTTCTTTTTCTATCGACAAGGCTCCGTGAATTAAGCATAACCGTCAACACGTGTTGAATATTCCTTTAATTACTGGCACGTTTTATCATTAACCGGTCATCTTGTTTTGCCTATTTAAAGAGGGATCCGAAAAGAAGAGAATTTTCTTCTTTTGTTTCGTTTTTATCTTCTTCATCTTCATATCTTCTGCAAATCTTCATCATCTTCAAATTCCCTTATTTACCAAATTCATCTTCTGCTACTGTTCCCTTCTATTTCCATGGAGTCACCAAGGTTAGTTCTTCTTCTTTTTCTTCTATTTATTTTGTTGAAACTGATTTTGTTTTGTTGAGATCATCTTGTTTGTTCTTTGTGTAATTCCCATACTATTTCTGTTTCAGCAAAAACACTTTCAGTACCGAATTTGCAGTTCAAAACCCTAATGCTCCCAGAAGTTCGCAGCTCAAGGTTCTTGCGAAAAAGAGAAAATATGTGAATGACAAGGTAGTAAGAAACATGGATCTTTTTAATAACAATATTGTTGCCTCTGTTTCTTATCTGAGTTGTGATTCGCAGGATGCCACTAAACCTCCTAAGAAATCTCGCCAATCTAAAATTGTTGATGTTTCTATTTCTTTTCCCAAACTTGGTCTTTCAACTTCTTCTTCGCAAACTGAACCTCCACTTCCTGCTTGCGAAAATATTGCAATAAGCTCTGATGTTTTAACTAATCCTTCTATGAATGAAATACCTATTGCGGATGAAATATATTCCTCCCCTGCAACCAATACTTCTCAAGTTCATTCCAACATAATCTCAACCCATGATATGCCTCAAACCTTACCTTCAAATGACGTCTCTTTACAAAAAGATGACGATCATCAACTTTCTATTGTTGCTACTTCTTCATCTGAGACTCTCCATTTCTCTAAGGAAACTGCAGACGGAGTGGCTCTTGCCTTAAAGGTCTTATTTGATCTTTTAGTTGACGCTAAGAAATCATCTATGGACCCTGTCAAATATGGTGTTTGCGAAATTTTAGGTAAATATCTTGGTTCTGATAGGACAGCTTCACAAACATCCTTAGAGAAGGAAGTTGAAGTCTTGAAGGAGAATCTTCGCCTTAAAAAGCAGAAGTTTCAAAATGCTTCTTTGGACTACGAACTTCTTCGCAAGAAAAATAATAAATTAAAAGGTATGAATTTCTTTTATTCGTTCTTAACTTTCCTCTTAACAAATTTGTTCTTTTCATGTTGTTCATTCTTAAAGGCTTTTTTTGCTTGTTAAGCTTTAAACCAGAAACGAATGATGGAGAGATTTCAGTTTGAATCTGCCGCTGAAGAAATTCTCGTTGATAGAGATAGTTGGATGGACCAATATAACCGATTAGATAATCTTCATACATACTCTGTTGATCAAATAGATAATCTTACCAAAGAGAATACTCAATTAGTTCAAGAGCAAAACTCATTAAGCATCGAAATATCTCGTCTCTCTTATTTTTTGACTAAAGCTAACTTAGAGATGGTAACTTTATCAGATAAAAATAGAACTCTTTCTCAGGAAAAGCGAACCCTTTTAAATATGCTGGCGATCGCTTCGCAGAAATTAAGTGTTCTTCAAAAAGTGTGTGATAATCAAGAACAATCTCTTCGTTCGCTGAAAAATGAACTTAAAGAAGTAACAAAATCATATATTGCTGAGAAAAATATGCTCATTCAAGGTAGAATAAATTTAAGTGTAAAGGCCAATCAGCTTCAAGAATAATATTCCAAATTAGAAGAATCTCACTCTTTACTTGCGAAGGAAAACACTTTTATCATTTCTAAAGAAGAGAAATTAAAATCTTGTCTGAAAGGTCTAGTTGGGGATAAATTTGATGATGCCATGAGTCATTGGGAGAATAATTTATTGGCACTAATTCAAAATATAATATCTCAAAAGGAAGGTAGTCATTTTGACTGCCTTAGACATCTTTCTTTTGTTAAACTTCTTCGCAATATTTCCCTTGCGAGGTGTTCGCCTGAATAGTTTTTGTTTTTACCTTTCGCATAATCTAAAAGAAAGCTTCAGTCTTCCATTTCTACTTTGGATTCTAAACTTGCAAGGTTCGCAAAGAAAATGGTTTGCTTGCTGCTCATCTTGCCCGCTCTCGCGATCGAGTAGAAAGAAAGTATGATTATCTTGAATATTTCAAAAACATGGAGATTAGAAACCGTGACAGATATTTCCTTCTCCAAGCTCATCTCGGTGTTGAAGTTCTTGTGAATGAGGTTCTGCTGTCCAAATCTCTTTCTCCTGTATCACTCAAACCTCTGGAAGTAGATGAAGATGAAACTCCTCGTGCTGGTGACAATGACTTTGATTATGAAAGTGGTGAAGAAAGCGCTTCCCAAGAAATTTTAGATGAAGAAGAAGAAATCCCTACTAAAGAAGGAGATGTTGGTGATGAAGTAATTGCTGGTGATGAGCCAAATGAAGAAGAAATAAGAGTCGACTAGGATAAGGAAAACACTGGCAAAGATGATAAAGTTGGTGGACATGATAAGGTTGGCAAAGAAGATAAAGTTGGTGAAGAAAATATTGAATTCTGAGTTCTAGTTTTATTTTCTTGAATTACTCTTTCTCCTCTTGCGAACAATGTATTTTGGACCTCTTTTGGAATCAATTTTGCTTTTGGTATTTTAAGAATTTGCGAGAAAGATCTTGCGAGAAAGATAATGATATCTTATTTATTAATTCCCATACTTGCCTCTCATTATCTTTCTTGTGATATATGATCTGCATGAAAAATGATTAGTACTTTATAAAAAGAATTTATTTTATTATGTGGTCTTATTTTTCCTTCCTAGGTAAAGGTCTTATTTTTTCATCTTTTGTTTTGCGACAAAATCGCAGGACGTTTCTACACTTTCATGTGGAAACCATTGACCTTGCCTTAACTTTTTCTTCTTTTGTATTTTTTCTGCGACAATATGACAAGTCTAAATTTTCTTGCGAAATTAAATCCCCATGATATTGCCGTCTTGCGACGAAATCGCAGGACGTCTTTACACTTGCATGTAATGACCCCTTGATCTTGTCTTATCTTATCTTTTGTATTATTGCCTCTTCAGGAATATTGCACAAATATGACAAGTCTTAATACTCCCATGAGTAAAAAGTCTCATGACATCTGTGTCTTAAGACACTTATCAGCTCCCTAATGGAGGGTGCCGCCCTTATCTTCCCCCTGGTTGCCCTTTCAAGGAGACGTACATCGGCCATACAAGACTAGATCCTCCCATCCAGTCTTAACAACAACCAGTTGTGTTCGCAGCCTCTTATCCCTTTTGCTTATATGGATTATGGTTACGAGACTGCACCCTAAGTGGGGTTTTCTTCGGGCCGAGTGCATCATATCCAAGACTTACCAAGAATGGCCAGGGTAGTTTCATATGCCCCGGGCACTCTTGGCTCAACTGTGTACCTCGGCGCCTTGGTCATACTCTGTACCCATTAGGATAGATCTTATTACCTTAGTTGTCCAACTCAAGTCATATGCTCAAGCTGAGAATCCAAGGTGTGTCTTTTGGATGGGATTTCATTAACCCCAAATCTCCATGACTCAGGTTCCAGCAGCGGTGTAACCTTATCGCTGAGTCATGCAACAGATACCCCCTTCTATGACGTACTTTAGGTCTTACATTTTCCTCTTGCGAAATTTTATTCGCGAACTAGGGTGTACACCATAAAGGTTCGTCCCATTCTGGATCTTAAATGATCATTTCTTGCGAAATTTTCGCACATTCTTATTTGATCTTGAATAATCTCGCAGTAATTTTTTCATAATTTTTTTCATAATTTTTTTCCTTAAGTATGGATCATCCCATATATATTGGTTTCCTAACCTCTTAAGTTTGTCCCTCTCAGCACGAGACAAGTTCTTTGGGATTTGTTTAGACACCAAGTAATTCATAATATCCGCATACCATGGTTCCGCAAATGCAATTGAGAATAGTTGCTCATCCGGGAAACTTTCACGCAACGGGATAGCTTCCTTGTCCATAACAAGATGGCTCAAATTATCCGCAACGGTGTTCTCAATTCCTTTCTTGTCTTTGATTTCAATATCAAACTCTTGCAAGAGTAAAATCCATCGTATGAGCCTCGGTTTCGCCTATTTCTTTGTAAGCAAGTACCTAAGTGCTGCATGATCTGAAAAGACAACAACTTTTGTACCAATTAGATAAGAGCGAAACTTTTCCAAAGCAAAAACAATAGCTAATAACTCTTTTTCAGTGGTAGTGTAGTTTTGTTGGGCTTCATTTAACGTTCTAGAAGCATAATAAATTGCATGAGGTATCTTCCCCACATGCTGCCCAAGTACCGCACCAACCGCATAGTCACTTGCATCACACATGAGATCAATAGGCTTGCTCCAATCCGGTGGTTTAATGATAGGGTCTGAAATCAAAAGTTCTTTCAAACGATTGAATGCCGCCACACACTTTTCATCAAAGTTAAAAACCACATCTTTTTGCAATAAGGTACAAAGTGGTGATGCTTTGGAAACTGTTCTAACTACATCCATTGATAATGGTGTTGAGTGTGGTAATGAGGTCAAAGAAGCCCTTGGTGATCTCAACTCACTACAAGGATGCCCGAAAACTCATAATATCTCTTTTATTTCTTTACCATGCAGTGATGAAAAACTTTTACCTTCTATTGTTAAATCTCCAAAGTTAGAATTGAAACCTCTTCCTAGTCACTTAAAGTACTTGTACTTGGGTGAAAATGAAGAGTTACATGTGATTGTTTCTAACGAGCTTAGTGAATTACAGGAGAAAAAACTTCTAAGGGTGCTAAGGAAGCACAAGATGGCCATAGGATGGACAATTGCCGATATCAAGGGTATAAGCCCTGCCGTTTTTATGCACAAGATACGTTTGGAGGACGATGCAAAGCCTGCAAGGGAAGCGCAACGTCGTTTGAACCCCCCAATGATGGAAGTTGTGAAAAAGGAGATACTCAAGCTTTTGGAAAAATTTGATGCTATCTTGGAATGATCCATACAAGTACAATTGTTAAACTGATTGCACAAGTACAATTGCACTACACCATATGGGATGATTTGAGACATATTGTTTTTTGGGTTTGAGACACATAAATGTCTCTACTGCTTCCACATATATAAGTGTCTTAAATCAGAAATATGAGTTGCTTTAATTATTATTTTTCTGAACTTATTAAAATACACTCATAAGTGTCTTATACTATGACATATTACATTTTTTTAATCTAATGTTATCTTTCATAATTCCTTATAAGGTTTTAAAATAATTTAGTTTTATTTTATTTTTTACTTTTTTTCATGTAGATGGAAAATTAAATTTAGTTTTATTAATTAAATTTAGTCTTATACTATGGCAGAGGGGTCATTTAGATCACATCCTAGTAATGAAGTGCATGTAGATGGAAAATTAGTAAATGAGGTGAAATTACAAGAGTGAGATATCAAAGAGCCATAAAGGCAGCAAAGATTCATGATTTCTGCTTTGGAATTCCTTTTGGTAAGTGTATTCATGTTTAATCATCTTTAATTTTGATGAAAGTGAAACTCGATTGTACTTTCGGATATGTTTCTTCTCATTTTGGTCAACAAATCCTCATATTACTTTTTATTGTTGTTGTTTCGATCTTGTTTGGTTGTCGACTGTAAGTAATTTTAGGATTATAAATTATAACGGAGAACAAAAGTGTCAGTATCCAACTATGTATAACTGCAAAGTTGATGGTTCCCTGGAGATATTGTAATATTTGAACAAAATGTAAGCCTTTAAGTTATATATCTTTTGGTACAATCAGATTTTTAATGAATTCCAAAGTTGTTTCATCTTCTTTCTTGTTTTGTAATTTGATTACACTGCCTTTTATCATAGGTATAACATAGCATCTAGGAGTACTACTAGCCCTCTATGTGGAACTAGAACTGTTGCAGGTCGTAGTTTGAAAGAAATCTATGGATCTTCATGCATTAGTTAAAGAAAAATCAAGGTACTACGTACGTTTTATTCCATAATTATTCTCAGTTGGATTCATGTTTTTAAATGAATACCTTTATGGAATTACCTTCCTAATGCTTATTATGCACATTTCTTTTGCAGATTACTAAAACAAAGTAGTCACAACTGTCTCATGAAGCCCGTGAATTAGCTAGTTCGATTCCCGGTTTCATGTTTCATCTCCAGACGGGGTTTAAAATCCGCTACAAAGAAGAAATTTTTTTGACAAGATATGCGGAAAGTCACCCACTTCATTGAAGTATGATTTAACTGATGTTAATACCAGTTTCTACGTATCCACCTTCTATTACCTAGGTGTATACATTTTTTAACTTGCAAGCCTATTTTTTGATGTTTAATAAAAAGCACATAAAGTTTCCAAACTCAAATTGATTATTTGGAAAGAAAATGAAGTCTGCATTCTCATGAGATCGACCATTTCCATTTGCATGTTTCAGGTACCCCCAAAGTTACGACCACAATCTCACATTTCTCGTCATGAGGTAAGAGAACAATAAAACTCTTATCTGCCAATGTTCTTCCTATTGTGATTACGTATAACATGCTTGATTTACAAATCTCGTTTTACTGAATGTTAATTGCAGAAGTTCTTTTTTTATGATTCCCATTGAAGGTGCTAATACTTGTTTTACCTTGCATAGGAAATCGACCTAAATATGTTGTCTGCAAGATCTGATGATCGGAATGCTGAAATACTTGCACTAAAATCTACGGTATTTGTTTTTACTGTGAGTTTTAGACTTTTTGGATGTTAATTGCAGTCTGATTTCTTCATCCCTGCCTCCTATTTTGACATAATTCTCTTAGCTATGTTTAGGGACCTTGCTAAATTTGATGCTTATGTGAAGCTTATTAAGTGTCAAACCCGACAAGTTGTTCTTAGCAACAATTGTGGTTATCGTTAAGTCTATTGTAGGAAGTATGGTATTTTGTGTTGTAATTTTCATTCAAGTATCTTACTTTTGTGACTAATTGATTGAATGTGTTTGATTGTAATTATTAACGTCGATTCATATGTGATGGCAAGTGCAAATAGTTGAATGATTGGGTTCATATTTGATTGAAAATAGAACTACTAGAAACCTGAATGCAGGTGTAGGAAATTTTGATTTTGGAAATTCCCATTTGAGAAAAAAAGATTTTTTTACTAAAAGCAAAATAATTTGAGACGCATATAAATGTCTCTGAATTAAATTATATGTCGCTTTAATTAGCAGATAAAAGTGTCGCTATATAATTTAAAAAACGCTTATATGTGTTGTTTATAATAATTAAGAGACACTTATAAGTGTCGCCTTATGCGTCTCAAAATATTCCAGACGCACTAATTGATACACTTATATGTGTCTCTTAAATTCATAACAACGGATATAAATGTCTCAAAACCGTTGATTTGCTTGTTTCGATAATATCAAAATTAACTTTATTTTTCTCATCGGGAACTAATCATTTATACAATAACTTAGACCTTCCACTTTGGATAAGACAACCACTAGGTTAGTTCACTAATATTTCTTGTCAAGGCATTCGATTAGACTTGAATAACCGAATCCTTTACATTTGATAAGTCTAACTAAGATCAGAATTAACTTAGTTTCTCTTATCCGGAATCGAATTGGACTAAACAAATGATCCCGTATTTTGTTAAGCCATAAATAATTCATACAAACCAAATAAATCAACTTGTATAATTATTTTTCTTAACCGGAAGCAATTGAAATAAACATGAACATTAAAGCACCGCAATTGCACCGAAATTTCGTTAAGTCTAAAACAATTGATACCAACTAATAAAGAAATATAACAATGGTTTTATTAACCAGAAACAATTGAATAACATACACATACATCCACACACATATAATGGAATAAACATCAATTGTACCGAAATTTGTTAAGGAAAAGAAAAATCTATGCAATAAACTCAAGCTTTTCTTAAACAGGAAAACGATTAACTAACAAATTCGTTACCTCGTATTCCGCATCTGAAAAGATGAGGGTACCCAAATATACCTCAATCTAAAACTTTTCCACCTGTAAGTCTTTTCTCCGAAAGTGATTGTCTATGGACTGAGTCGAGACAATACAACTAATCGGTTCACACTTCGTGTGATCATCTATGGATACGAGATTGATATAATACGACAACAAGGTAACTTGTGTGATTTACTATGGATACAAGATCGAGACACTACAACAACAAATTATGATTATTTGATAATAGGTTCGGACTTAACCAAACACTATAGGATTACTATCAAGTAATTAGGAATTAACGTTTGTGTATTTTACTTCTAATTATAATAAAACAATTATAATGGCGAAAATAGAAAAGTAAAAGATACAACAAGATTTTGTTAACGAGGAAACCGCAAATGCTAAACTTACAACGATGATGCTAAACTTATAACCTTTGGAATCATTGGAGTACTTGGAGGTGACGAAGATTTCGAGTAATGTTGAAGAACCAAGGAGATCAAGCATGTGGAAGAGAAGATGCAAAGTTTATATTTTTTGGTAATCCATATGTATTGATAGTTTTGTCACTAAAATTGACAAAGGGGGAGATTGCAAGAGCACTTCTCGGTCGAACTCGCAAGCGTTGCTCTCTCAAGCTTGTTGTCAAGTTTAGTTGCCAAAACTATAAGTTTTGATTTCTAGTCTACTTATAGCTAAGTCTCGGACTAGGATAGAAAGTGTAGTTAAGCTCCAGACTCCACGGCGTTCATCATACAAATATGAAGAACTACTCAAGGAACTGGTGGAAATTCATTGACTAAAAGGTATGTGGAGAATTAAACTTATCTATCACTCAAAAAGTCTATCTACTCTATCTTCTATCTTGAGACAAAAGTTGTATTACTATAAATAATTCGATTATACACATTTTTTATTTCAAGTCGAATGAAGACGAAGAACTACTCAAGGGAACTTGTGGAACTTCATCAACAAAAGGTATGTGGAGACTTGAACATATCTATTACTCAAAAGTCTATCTATTTGAGACAAACATCGTATTGATGTATAGACTTCAATTATACACATTGTTATTTCGAGCCGAGTTTATCTTGCTTATCTTTTTCTTGAAATATGTGTTGGTAAGATTTCACTTTGGCCAGGTTCATTTTTACTCGTGATGAAAGTCATGTTTATTGTTTCAATATCTTGAAAATTGCTTTGATGAAAATAGTGTGTGAATAACCTCTATTTAACATCCTCAAAGAATGTTTCAATGATTAAAATAAAGAGTTTAAAATATGTAACCATCTCTAGATATAAGCATATATAGTGTATTCGCACATTAGTGTATAAGTCAAAAATCGAGAACCAAATGTATGCATACTTGTGTGTATACAAAATGGTTGATGGAGACTGGGTAAGTATGCATACCAGTACGCATACTGGCGGAAGTTCACGTCCGTGAATTTCTGCTGAGTTTGGATTTCAAAACCAACTCAATCTGGTTACCTAAGTACGCGTACCCATACACATACTAGCGGAAAGTTCACGTCCGTGAATTTCTGTTGAGTTTGAAAACCAAATCAAACTCAAAACCGATTATTTAAGTACGCATACCCGTACACATACTTAAGTGTGTTACTTTCTAAAATTGGTTTATTCGTGAACTTAAATTTATATAAACTAAGGAATGCATATTTGCAAACCGTGGATATAAAGTTCATGAATCGATTCGAGTGAATCAAAACCAATTTTGCTTCGATTGTGTCTTGTATACTTCTATGAGATCTAAGCAATTGAACAACTCTTGAACTAGTTCATTTGAGTCATTTGAACTAGTTATGGTGAAGATGAATAAGGTTGATATGAAAGTGTTCATATGGCTAACCATTTGGTTAACTACTGTTGAACCAAAGACTTGTACATGTTTAAGTACGATTACACAAACCTAAATGACGTATAGTTCATTTGTGTATAACAAGCTAAGTTCGATCTAACGGTTGAAAGATATTAGCTTGAATCTAATCAGGTTTTCATCTAACGGTGAATATTGAATGCTTTGTTACCAAGGTAACTTAGATTGCAAATCCTGATTTGGATATTATATAAAGGAAAACTCGGGAAACTGGGAAGGTAATCCCCACACCTTCTGTGTGATACTAGTTGTATAAGCTATAGTCGATTCTCCTTTAACCTCAGGTTTCTACCAAGACCCTATAGGTTAATGACTTGAAGACTTCATTGGGATTGTGAAGCCATACACACCTATTTTATTTGTAGTTGCGTGATCTGATCTTGCCTAATTCTATCGTATTGAGTACAATTGAAATAATTGACTCGAGACTAATTTCCCTGATAGGCAAGATAAAAGTAATCACAAAGATCTTCGTCTCATCGTTTGTGATTCCACAATATCTAGTTTCGCCATCATATGATTTAGATTATTGTGAGGTGATTGATAATTCTAGGCTGTTCTTCGGGAATATAAGTCCGGGTTATCGATT
Organism: Papaver bracteatum; assembly: GCA_023529315.1. Classification (NCBI taxonomy): domain Eukaryota; kingdom Viridiplantae; phylum Streptophyta; class Magnoliopsida; order Ranunculales; family Papaveraceae; genus Papaver; species Papaver bracteatum. The sequence continues at coordinate 856,652 of JAJJWX010001826.1, read as the reverse complement.
GGTTTTTGTTCACCTTGATTTATCAAAAGACATAACAAAACTTGTAGGTAATTCTGTGGGAGACAGATTTTTCTATTCTTGTAGAATTTTCTGTGTGAGACAGATTTGTTTATTAAAGTCTCCGACTTTGGTTCGTAGCAACTCTTAGTTGTGGGTGAGATCAGCTAAGGGAATCAAGTGTGTAGTATCCTACTGGGATCAGAGACGTAAGGAGCACAATTGTACCTTGGATCAGTGTGAGATTGATTGGGGGTTTAACTAAAGTCCATACCGAAGTTAGTTTGTATTGGGATAGTGTTTGTAGTGGCTTAATACAGTGTGTGTTCAATCTGGACTAGGTCACCGGGTTTTTATGCATTTGCGGTTTCCTCGTTAACAAAACTTCTGGTGTCTGTGTTATTTCTTTTCCGCATTATATTTTGTTATATAATTGAAATATCACAAGTTGTGCGTTAAATCAATCAATTGGGAAATCCGACCTTTGGTTGTTGATTGAAATTGATTGATACTTGAACATTGTTCTTTGGTACCATTCAAGTTAATTTCTCTTGTATTCAATTAGACTCGCAAATTTCTATTTACTTGAGTAAGGATTGAATCGAGAAATTGAGATATTACTCTTTGATGTACTTTTTATTAAGATTGAGTCTGACTATCTAGTTGATTCTTTTAAAAGTATATTGGAGTTAGTCCATACAGATTGCTAAGCAAATTATTGGGTGAGGTTGTTGCACTCCCACTTTTTCAATTGGTATCAGAGCAGGAAAACATGTTTAAGACCTTATAAGTCTGTGTTTGTAGTGATCTGACTCTATGGACGGCAATAATATCTCTGATAAACGCGTCACCGGAAACAAAAGTTTTGTTTCAACAATATCTATTAAAGAAAAAATATTTGTCAATCTCAAACATAGATGAGCCTAGTGTTCTGACGAAACAGACTGACAATGACATGTGTTATCCCAATTACCCTTCAAAAGAGTGTATCTCCGTTGATAAAAGGGAATCAGCTGAAGAGAGTAAACTGATTCTAAATCTCGTTATAATCCAAGCTAATAGATTTAATCGGTTGACAAACAATGTCAATGTTTTTCTCGGTATAGTAAGAGAATGTGACTCTAAATAAAAATCTCCTTGTAAAGAAAATACTGAAGTTCAATATTCACGTATCTTACTCGAGACGAGCCTCAAAAATGATGCTTTTAAAATTGAACATCTCTTGAGTAAACTCTCGATTCAAGGATGTTCCAAAAAGTCCACTATACCATCTACTTCTATTGCAACTAAGAGAGTTCCAGTTTCAGAAGTAAAATCGGAATTCCCTTATATTGGAAAAGATGTGCCTATAGCCTCTTCTAATCAAGGATGTTGCACATCACATGGAAGGAAGAAATCTCCAAATGATGATGTTAAGACGATACCTTCTAATCACTCTCATGATCAGAAAGTATGTCTCTTTTGTGATTTAAAAGGGCTTGTTAAGCAAAAGAGAAACTCTAGGTTGAATAACAATTCCATTGTTCGACTTCAATACACCTTAGTCAATGCTTTACTCTTTCGTTAGATATAACGTTAAAGCACAATTGTCCTTTACTTAGTGATTACAAATCACTTGTTTACTCCATATATTTCTCCCCTCTTTTGTCACAAAATGAAAAAGGTACGAGAAAATACCGAAAACGAAAGGATCTTACAATCTAAAAGAATTGTACAACCTATAAGAGTTAAGCACGAAGGTTTCATATACCACTTTTGATAACCAATACCAAAACCGAAAGTACAAGTAATTTTGTTTTAATATGTTATCAAGGAAATAATTACCCGAAGCAATTTTCCCTAATAGTTTAACAAATTGACTAAGAAACTTAGTTCCCTTGCTAAACCTATTGCACAAATACAACCACTTATTTCGATAAGACCAAAATAAAGATCAGAATTTACTTCATTTTTCTCATCAGGCACTAATTATTCAGATAATAACTTAGACCTTTCGCTTTAGACAAGACAAATACTAGGTTAGTTAACTAATATTTGTTGTCAAGGCATTCGATTAGACTTGAATAACTGAATCCTTTACTTTTGATAAGTCTAACTAAGATCAGAATTAACTTAGTTTCTCTTATCCGGAATCGAGTTGGACTAAACAAATGATCCTGTATTTTGTTAAGCCATAAACAATACATACAAACCAAATAAATCGAATTGCACAATTATTTTTCTTAACCGGAAGCAATTGAAATAAACATAGACATTAAAGCACCGCAATTGCACCGAAATTTCGTTAAGTCTAAAACAATTGATACCAAACAATAAAAAAAGATATCAAACCAGTTTTTCTTAACCGGAAACAATTGAATCACACACACACACATATCCATACACCCATAATGGAATCAACATCAATTGTATCGATTTTTGCTAAGCAAAAGCAAAAGCAAAATATATATGCAATAAACCCTAGCTTTTCTTAAACAGGATAACGATTAACTAACAAATTCATTACCTCAGATTCTGCATCCACTTCTCCCCATAAAGATATATCATTAAGCGCAAGTTCAAGTTAGAACTCTCCTCCATTGTGTTGTCATCCTCCCGCAAGAACAAAAGAACAACAACAAAAGCAACCTTTACCAGATAAAGGTTGAATCGGTTTTAACTAATGCATAACAAAAGTTGAAAAACCCGAAACACATATGTTTTTATGTTAAACACAAATATTTCAACATACACTTTTTCACATATGAGTTTCAATCGGAACACCTTATGATCCATTGATAAAGCCTACCAACATGGGATAGAACTTAACCCCGCTAAATCAAAAATCCACACAAACCATAAGGGTACACATATCATATGAGATCGAATATTAAGGTTAAGAAAACCGAAATCAAATATCCCATAACACATAACAATAATATAAAGCATTTAGCACAGGCTATGTAATCGAAAAACTATCACAAGGAAAATTATAAAATAATAATTTTATTCATATATAATAGATAGTTTTATTCAGCAATAGACCTTACACAATAATTGAAATAAATCAAAGACTGGTGTCTATTATGTTTCTAATCACGAGTCTTGTAAAGATCGTTTTCGAATACTAGATTCAAATTATTTTGAGCATTTCCCTTTCCAGTTGAAAGTTTGTTGATTTCAAACAGTTCAGAATGAAGATCAGCAAGTACTTCTTTTGAATCCTTTATCATCAGCTCATGATGTCTTATGCAAATTCTAATAGTGAGAATATGTTTCCTTATAGAGTCTATGAGATTGCATTAAGACACGTCATGATTTTCGGTCATAACCGATGCAAAGAGTGCTAAATCATCAAGAGATGACCCTTCTTTTATCGATTTCTCCATTAAAGCAAGCTAGTATTCTTTCAGACAAGAGGACAATATATAAGAATCAGAGAAAATCAGCGGATGATATAATTTGGTTTATGGAAACCGAATATATTTTTCCAAAAGTAAAAGATATCTATTAAGAATACAATTATGGAACATGTACGTACATACTTCCCAGATTTATGCCTCCTCATATTCATAATTTTGGGCAACAAGTGAGGACGCATAGGTTGTAAATATAATTGAGGTGAGGATTAAACTCACCATATCCAATAAGGACATCCCTAGGATGATTTATAAACACAATAGGTTGTGTTTCTTTATGTTCTTTCTTTCTCTTGTTAATGCAAGAGTCTGCAGTTCCTTTTTGAGATCTTATAAACTCACCATCCTTCAAAATCTTTATGCCCTTGCGAAGAGCTTTGATGAACTTGTTTTGTTGGATATTTCCATGAAACATTGTAGTGTGAATATCTTCTTCACATAAAGAGTTTAACATATTTCCAGAAGATTTACCCTTTGAATCTTTTGGTTTGTCAACCAATGTTTCTTGCTCAGATTTTACCCCTTGAGTTTTATCTGACAGGGTTTACAAAAGTTTTTCAAGTTCTAGACTTAAACTTTGATTTTCCTTGATTCCCCACTCAAGTTTTTCTAAATAGTCCTTTAGGAGATTATCAGACTCACAAGGTATATCATTGTTAAATTTGGCAAGAAGTGCATTATGGCTAGGTATTCCTTCAAAGGGTTTATCCTCCGAAATATTATCTAGAGTAGAGATGTACGCCTTATAGCACTTCTGAGCTTTTCTGCTAGAACACTGCTTTGCCATATGTCCTATTTTACGGCATTTGAAACATTGGATTTCTTCATTACCCTTTTTTATGACAAAAAGATAATATATCAGGATTGGAATTATCTTTCAATAAAGCATCCTTAATTCGTTGTGTTAGACGTACAATTGTTGAGTCAAGCTCATTTTCAACAAGTATTTCATCCTCTTGACAACGTTTTTCAGACTTATTTAAACAAACTTCTTTCAAAGATTGACTTGAAATAGCTGAGGCATCATAACCAATGTTTCGGTTCTTCAGCAGAGGTTCTTTGTCAAAGATCTTTAACTTTCCTATAAGACAGCTTCGACAAAGTATAGGCTTCTATTATTGCATGTTTTTTAGACTCGTATCTAGATGGTAACGATCTGCGAATTTTGTATATTATTTCTTTTTCAGGTATAGCCTTTCTAAGAGAGAAAGAGGCATTGATAATCTCAGAAAGTTTAGAGTTAAACTCCTCGAAGGTATCGTTATCATCCATTTTCAGGTGTTCCCATTCAGAAGAAAGAGATAAAAGTTGTGCTTCTCTTTCGGAATTATTCCCTTCAAATACAGTCTCAAGAATATTCCATGATTCCTTAGAAGTTTCACATGACAGAACATGATGTAGAATATCATGACTTATTTCATGTATTATGGCATTTAATCCATCAGAATTATGCTTTGTAAGAGATCTTTCTTCATAAGTGTAAAGCGCTAAGCATTTAAACTCGTTTTCAGAATATTCTTCTTTCGGACATTGGTATCTGTCTTCGATTAATAGCCAAAAACTAAAATCTCGTGATTGAAGAAAAGTTCTCATAGAGGATTTCCAAAACGAGTAATTTGTCCCATCAAATATTGGTGGTACGTTAAATGAATCATTCATAAGATTCATTTATTATAGGTTGGATCGCACCAAACATAGATTGTTAGATATTTTCATGTTTTCATGCTCTGATACCAACTAAAAAGATGAGGGTACCCAAATATACCTCAATCTAAAACTTTTCCACCTATAAGTCCTCTTACCGAAAGTGATTGTCTATGGACTGAGTCGAGACAATACAACGAATCGGTATTCACACTTTGTGTGATCGTTTATGGATACGAGATTGAGACAATATAACAAACAAAGTGTGATTACTTGATAATAGGTTCAGACTTAACCAAACTCTATAGGGTCATTATCAAGTAATACGAAGTTAATGTTTGTGTAATTTACTATAAATTATAATAACAACAATTATAATTGCGGAAAACAAAAGTAAATGACACAGCAAGATTTTGTTAACGAGGAAACTGCAAATACAGAAAAACCCCGGGACCTAGTCCAGAATTGAATACTCTCGGAATTAAGCCACTATAAAAAATCACACCAACTTCATATAGTTGAGACCAAGCAACTAAACCTTTTTTTTATAAGAAAAGCCAAGTGACTTTAATTTTTATTGGATCCAAGAAAAAAGAAAGAGGGGGGCGAGGCCTGACCTCCAAAAGACGAGAGAAGTATAAAAACAAAAAAGACGAAAAGCGGAAGAGGGTCGGATCCCTCAACGCAACATGGCAGCCCAATACCACAAAAATCCAGCCCTATACCTTGCGCCTATGTCGCGCTGTATCTCGTTTTTTAGGAATTGGCTTCGAGGTATTGTCAGTTAGCGAGACATTCATTTGTTCCGCATTTTGGGTACTCCTCGAATTCATCTCTTCACTAGAAGACTCCAAAGTTGAATTTTCTTCTACCGTCGTCTCCTCTTGTAGATTTGGAGACAACACTCCAGGAGACGTAGAGCTTGCAGCTACCTCTACTTGAGCCACTCCAGCTTTAGGTCCCGCCTAAGACTCTTTTTTTGAACCAGGTTTCTCTACTTGGAGCAATTTCGTCACTCCATGATTAATTATTTGCTTAATGGGAGAAGCATGTCCCCACGCCATCCTTTCATCAGCATTCGCACAAGTACCTTTTATGGGGGGTCCCACTGAAATTGAGCACTTCCACCGAGTTCAAATTTTCTTTTTCCTTATCTACCTCCCTTCTTTCTATATCCATCCGCTCCTTGTCCCCAGCAACAAGTGTTGTCGGACCCTTTTGACTTGCTGCCCCCTTTGATTCTTCAAGATTCTTTTGGTTTACTAACACACGCCCCTCTACCTGACCTGCCCGGACGACCAAATGGTTCTTGGAAAACGTTTCTTTTGCTTCAACTTCATCTACGTCCAACTGTAACTGTGCATCTATGTCTTCAGCGAATTCTGTACCTGCAACAATATTAACAATTGTAACATCCAAAATAGAACCCCAATCCTTTAAATTTTTGACTTCATTTGCCATAGCAACAACCTCCAATACAGGGTTGTCAAAATTCCGTACATCAGATTCCTCATCAGTTTCCACAAGCACTTCAAAAGAATTTGCAGAGAGAATTGGTTCAGACCTGGGCAAATCCACCATATCTACAACTTTTTCCTTGTTTAACTATCCCATAGAATCTACTCTTACAACAACATTCTCAGCATCCTTTAAATTCTTCTTACCACCTCTTACTTCTTTCCAAGTATCTTTAGAATGCTTATTATCATCCCTGAGTGTATCACTCTCCTTAATTGGTTTACCTTGAGCATTTCCAACCTCATTGGAACAATTTCCTGCTAACAGTTTACCTCCCAAAATCTTGCGAGCTGCCATACAATTCTCAAATTTGTGACCCATATGTTTGCAATGGCTACAAAACTTAATGCTTTCCGAATCCTGAATTTCAACATACTTCCAAAATGCGTTTCCATTATCTTTGATCCTAATTCTCTTTGGAATCAATTTTGCAAAATCGATATCAATCAGCACAGCAGCATAATTTCCCACATCATGATCTAGAGTTTTCTGATCAATGGCAATTGGCTTACCAAGAACTTTAGCAATAGATAAAAGGATTTTTTTTGTCCACATTTCAATGAATAAGCCAGGAAAACTCACCCAAACTGAAGCATGAGATGTGGATTGTCTTTCTGGATCAAAGTTGGGGAAAAAATTGATAACCCTTAGAGTTTGTTGGTGAACTACCCATGAATCTCCATGCCAAACACGTTCCTTGTCTTTATCAGTAGTTAGTTTGATGATGAAAAAACCCTTTGTCATAGGAACCAGCTTGCATCTTCCATTTACAAGTTTCCATTGCTCCTCTAAAGATCTCTGAACTTCATTAAGTTTTAATCCTCTGAAATTTAATCTCCCAATCAGACTAAATTGAAACAAATCCCGTCCTTCTTGTGTTAATTCAAGAGGCAATTCTAACACTGGTTCATCACGAAAAATAGTAACATCAGGAAGCGATGTGAGATCTGAATCTGTTAGCCTATAGGGTTTTTTACCCTTAACCAATTCAGCGAAAGACGCTACTTTGATCTCATGAATTGTAGCATTTGAATCTGAATTTTTCTCTTGAACAATTGGTTGATTTTTCTGCATCTTAAAAGAAAAAATAGAAACCTTAAAAAATCGCCTAGAAATCGCCTAGAGAGAGCGACGCCATTTTTTTTTCGTTTTCTCTTCTTGACATCAAAATGTAAGCAACTAAACCTATAGTTCACCTAGTTTCTTCAGTATCCATGCGCTTCCGACATTTAATAAGTGCACGCACTGGAACAATTCCTTTGGTTCGTATTCCAAACAGTAAAGGAACAACAATTCTGTTCGGTAATGTTGATGATGGTTTTTAGTTCAGGGCTAAATTTGTAAAACCTTGCATTTAATGTTCCGTCATTCTGCAAAGAAACAGAGCCATGTAAAAGTGATGAGCGTTCATCCTCTCCACTGGCGCATTTATCGAGCCATTCAATAAATTTGCATGAAAATTATCCAGACTGGTGCATGTAACAACAATCCCAGATACTCTATAAATTTCAGCACCTTGTCTATATTATTTATTAATATAAGACCCACTGAGTACTTTCATGTGTTATGTTCTCCGGCAGAACCCTTAATATTGGTATGGCATGATGAATTTGTGTTCACTCGCAACAGAGTAGCACGAATTTCCAAGTATCAAGGTTAAGGTCCTTCCATAAAGTACTCAATCGGAAAGCATACTACTCTCTGGCAATAAAGAATTCTGTGTCAACACATATAATTCAATCAATTTTGTGATAACTCACAAGATTCATTTCCCTGATTAATTTGCAAAAATTAGGGTTTTGCGCCCTGTGCAGTATATTGGACCCGTTGGTCGAAATTAAGCTTAGGAAACTAAGCAATGGATCCGTCGTGGATTAGTAGGTGCAAATTCCTACCCAAAATCAGAAGAAAAAAAAAGGAATAAAGGAGTCGCGGAGTAGGAGCAGCAACAAAAGAATGTGTGGCCATGCCATAGGCCAGCCGATGCCACTTGCAAGTGTCCATACTCCACGTTGCCCAAACGGCCCTTATCCCTGTCGACCAACAGGTCACTTTAAACCTGCCACACACACACGAGTTGTGGCTAGGAACATACTTGATGGCCCTATTCCCGATCGACCAATCAGGTCGCTTTAAACTTTCCACATGTACCAGAAGTATGTCCACGCCCATGCTTGGCCGCCAAATTGGCTTTCCAAATACCACGCCAACATGCAAAACCTGCAACTTTGCCGTAGTAGCACGCCAAACGCGCCATGGATAGCGCACCTACGTGCTAAGTCACCTTATGTTCATGGCCAACGCTATAACAGACTTCAATTTGGTTATCCTAACTAGAGACACGACCTTTCTCTAGTGGCGATGGTCGAAATCCTAATTTCCATTCATGGCACAAATTATGCCACTTCGGGCCCCACAACATTCCACGAGCCGTGCGGGACCATGAAATCTATCAAGGTTCAACTTCACTGTTAGTCAATCAAATTAATAGTTGAAAATTAAAACAAAAATACGATTTAGTTTCCCATAAATGGTACTGTTAAAATTTTCTTGATCCCAAAGAAGACTTTAAACGAAGGACACACAAGAGATTTCACCTAATTAGGACAATTTCCTCAATTAACAAGTAGGTTTCCACATAAACGGTTAGTCAGTGTGTAAAGGGAAATGAGTTTGTAAGAATATAAGCTCCATTATTTATAGTTTAAAGGTAAAGGCTTGTCTGGACAACAAGGAATTACCAAATCGAAAATCCTAAAGATATGCAACAAAAATATATTTTTGATTTTGAGTATCAAGGAAAATACTGGAAAATTAAGTAATAAGAGTTTATCACATGTTAAAATACTATGTCAACATCTTGCGAACTTCCCTTTCTAACCAAACTTCATTTTTGATATCTACATAAGCCATAAGATAGCAAACAAACCAAAAATGCTCTTTTGATTATATAGATTGGTCATAATAGAGATCCTTGGGATCGGTCCTAGTAGAGATCCTTGTTTAAGGTTCGGTCATACTAGAGATCCTCTGAATTATTATTTCAACTACGAAACAAGTTTCACAAGTCTAGTTTCTTAAACTATGTAACTAAACATAACCCCAAGGTAAGGATTCAACCGGAAGTTCAACACAATAAATAATACGAATTAACAATCAGTATAATGTTGATTCTACGAAGTTCATAGATAAACAATACTTCGTCACTCCATATACCAAAGTCGCATGCAACAACTAGTATATCTTTCCTTGACACTTTGATCATATTAAAATGATCAAGTCACCAACATTAGAGACAGGTAAACAAACTTTATATGTTATGTTTTCAATATAAACTGAATGAAAGAAACGCAGATAGAAATGGAACAAGTCAAGTATGTGATACTAACCTCGAACTAAAGGATGATGTGTTCGTTGATTCTCATACGTTGTCAATTTATTCATGAGCAACAAGAGCGAGCCTCAACATTTTTATGTTCCTAGTCTAACCTAACGAAATTGACTTTAAAAGTCAAATTAAGCATCTTCGAATTTTGGAACTAAAATATGACAACCAAACTTGGCATACCAATGCTTGGTGGGACCAACGAAAAATGCTCTAACAATCTCCGTCTTTGTCACAAAACTCTTTACATACGGAGAATACAAGAATTAAAAGACAAGGATATTACATCATTAGTACAAAGCAAAGCTAGGATAAGTTAACCTGTGTTAGTGGTGGTCAGGATTTGTCCAAACAAAGATAAATCAAGGGCTCTGGTTCTCCTGACCACCCCCTACAACTTGCACGCGTGGCATTAATTCCAATATTATGAATGAAAAATGAATACTCAAGCCAAGATATGGATTTTCAAAAATACGGGGAGGTTCGAACTCCTAACCTATTGTGACATAAGAGTGGCCTCAAACCAGTGTTCCACCTTAGTTGGAATTAATAGAAAAGATAAATCAACGGTGGTGGTTTGTTCAACTTAAATATCATAATTTCTTTATTAATTAGTGTTTCACTAATTGCACATAATAAATAATCTATTCATTATAAAGTGTTTTATTAATATGTGTTTCACTAATTGCTCATAGTAAATGACTAATCAGTTTTTAATTATAAATGTTTTCTTAATTAATTATAATATGTATTTCTATTAATAAGTAATTTTGATAAATAATATCAATAGACATTTTTGGCGACAATAATTAGTAAAAGAGGTGGAGGCCGAAAGATTAGTGGTGGTTAAGGGCGGCGCCAAGCACAATTATATTTATTTTTGTTCTTTTATCATAAAAGGTTTTACCTAAATACCACCTACGCTTTTCCTAATTACCACCCACGGTTTAAAATGATAAAAATTGTAGACCTAAAGTAAAGTGGGTGACTAAAACACATCTTCTTTGACAATTACCTAACAGGCTAACACCATTAGGTCTACCAAAAATAAGCTACCACCTATAATATCCATGGCGGCGGCGGCCGCCGCCACCACGCCACCACCCAAAATTAATTTTAAATTTTAATTATGATTTTAGTTTCAGAGATTAGATAGATTGATTCCAGTTTCTTATAGAGACATATTAAGTTTTAACTTTAATAGATTAGGGCTTCATTTCGGAAAACCATAATAAGAACAGATGTGATTATATGACGATATTATTAGGGTTGAAAGACATTTGCAAGTTCCACTAAAATCCATTATAGGAACATATGTCAATCAATCCTTTGTAGGAGTAGATCGTCAGTGCCTTTGTTATATGGAAGAACTATAACTGAGATTCATCCATGCAAATGTAATACGCGGTAATGGGGGTGGGGAGAGGTGGTTGCTAATGGTAATGGAAAAAATAACGGTATTTATGTATCATGGTATAGCGGAGAAGAAGGTGAGTAATTGTTACCTACTATTGATTAGGTTTACAACTACTAAGTTTTTAGACCGCGGGTGGTAATTAGGAAAATCGTGGGTGGTATTTAGGTAAAACCATCATAAAATGGGATACGAAGTCCATTTTTAACATGTATCCAACTTGCCAAGAGTTTTTTCTCCCTCTTTCCTCAAAATCCTGGCTTCGCCCCTGGTTTGTAGTGGAAGAAGTAGTGATGGTGAGTGTTGGTGAGTAGTGATGGACAATATTAATTTTATGTTGTCGTTACAACATCGATAACATCGTAGTGTGGAAGATGTGATTGGTTGTTTTTAACACTTTTGATAAAGGAAGGTACCATATATTTTCTGTATGATATCATACAAGATAATATTTTCATGATCGTAGTTGGATCACTCAAATGGTACCCCTGTTATCTTTGGTACTATATCGTATAAATCATGATTTTATAATGTTAAAATAAAATTGATTGCACTACAAAAAAGAATATATACACAGAAAAAAAAAATGAAACCAATCAAATGACGACATTTTGTTCAATCTAAACCTCATACATGGCATTTGTGATTGAAAATTAGAATTGCTTCCAACAACCTACATGGGGTGGGCGGCAGTGGTGGAGTCAAAAATTGACATTAAGGAGGCCTACTTAAAAAAAACAACATGTAAACTTTGATGGACTAAACCATAAATATATATGGACAAAGTACTATTTATAAAATAAACTAAAAAATTCATGTAGTTATTAAAAATTTAAGGGGTTTGAGCCAGGTTAGTCAACCCTTGGCTCTGCCACTAGGTGGTGGTGGATAAAAAAAATGGATTCATATGGTCTTATGGTGGTGGCGGGTATTGGTGAACAAAAACATATTATGCTAATTTTGTAATGCCACAAAATATGTAACGTTATATTATAAAGTATAAAACATTGTTGATCATTCTAATGTTAAAATAAACTCGATAAAGGATGTTTTACCTATTTCTCATCCCTACTTTCAATAAATATCATCCCAACTACACAAATCAGATTTTGTGGAACTCATTTTAAATTGGGTAAACAAAACTCACTCTATTATTTTAGGTTCCCAATCATGCCTAAGATCTTAATTATGGAGTCTGTGGACAAACTAAACTAAGAAAATCCATAACTTTGGCCTTCTTCAACACTTTCCGTCTCACCAAAGAAACGAAAAACATAAACTGATCCGTGAACGGTAACACTAATTGACCAAGAGCAGTAATGTTCATCTTCAGAGCATCACCGGCAACACTCATTAATTCTCTAGCAAGAGATACGCTTCCCTTTTCATCTTCTGTTTGGTAGACACAATTATAACTATTATCATCAGCACCTAAACCACTCGTTCTAATATAAAATTGTTGAAGACACTGTAAACCTAAGCCACCTAATTGAAACAGTAAAAGTTGTATGTTTACTTGCCTTGGTAATCAGTTTTGGTATAAACAGTTTGTTTTAATCACATTCATAAAGATTAAAAGTCTGATAGAAAAAGAAAAATTAAATAAATTACTAGATTTGGGAAAAATTGATCAATAAAATCAATTAGATTTGAATGTAGGAAGAAGGAAGATGTTAAGTGGCGATAAATTAGTAGATTTTGCATTAGATTTTATTTTCCCTTGATAAGAATTAGATTTGAGAGAGAGGAAGATGGAATATGGTGTTTGATGAAGATGGTTATCCAGGATGATAAGTTTTGTTCACCCAACCTAGAAAAAGTTAGAAAAAAACTGATTTATATATTTGGATGGGATTTAGGAAAAATGGGGATTGGAAATAGGTAAAACTTCGATAAAACACATGTCCATTTTAAAAAATTGGTGCAATCAATTGCCATGTTATGTAATAACTAAACAAACGACACTAATCAGGATCAAAACATATGAAATTATTTATTATCGATTCTTCTATGTAAAGAAGATAAATTTATCGCTGGGATATGTTTAACTTAATCATTTTTAAATACTTTATTAATTAGTGTCTCATTGATTGTTCATACTGATTAATTAAAAAATTTATTATAAATGTCCCTTTAATAATCTAACATAAATACATAATTTTATTAATAAATAATTGTACTAAAAGCTATATTAATTCTAATGGTAGTAGTGGAAGTAGGGTTAGTATAAACGGTGGCGGGTGTTTGTGAATGGTGGAGGAGGTAACATTACTATTGGTGGAAGAAATAGTGGCAGTGGATGGTTTTTATGGTGGTGGGTGTTGGTAATAGTAGTGGATAATAATAGTTTTTGTTTTTTAGTGAGTTTTATTGACTGAGTAAAAAAAACATCTTCACAAAACATGTAACATTGTATTGTGAAAGATGTAATTGGTTGTTTTTAGCACCATTGAAAAGGACAAAAATCAAATATTTCGAGGATGATACCGGAATGTATAAGACAATATGATCATGACTGTTGGATCACCGAAACGGTATCCGTATTATATAAAGGCAATTGGTGTGCCCGCGTAAGAGAACATTATCGCTATCTCAAGTACTATTATATTTTTTTCCCTGAAAGACCATCAATGTCGAGTTGTTTGGCGACAACTACCTACAAAGACAACAATTGTTTGAAAATATTTGTTTGTTCATCAAAATCATCATAAAAAAACTCTAAATCATAAATCTAAATTTCTCCTCCGATGTTTATAGAATATTTTTTATATTTTACATTCTCAAATCATGCGACCTCTTGATTACAAATCAACAATATCAAATTACGGATCAATATGTATAGGTTTCATTAGAAGGTATAGTAGATACAGATGGGTAGATCATACAAAGCAGAAAATGACTGAGAATACTTCAATAATTTGGTCAAGAAATAAGGTCAAAAATTTAAGATTAACTTTCGATAAAACTAATTAGATCGGCTTCGATAGGAGCCGACTAAAATATGGATTAGTAATAATTTCCACGTAAGACAATTTCAAAACATAGTTTGGCTAACTCTGCCTATGTAAAGAGTGGTCAAGATTTGTCCTTTCTCAATTGCTATGTTATATGAGAAGAAGGTGATATCTAAGATTGAGGTACAATTCAAGTCCATTAGATCCATACCATTTACAACTGGACGCCTAGAAAAAAATTGACATATTGTTATTATTATTACAGGTAAGGGATACATTGACCACACTTACGCAAATAGCTCACTTCGTAAATGATTGGTGTTGCATGTACTGTCTAGAATGCAATGATGAATTTGAGGAAACAAGGCACCAGAAGCAGTGTCCTGAGTATTTTGGATATAGTAACTTATACCCGATGAAATACTTATGTTCTTTTTTTTTATAGTTTTTCCACAATCTATTTATTTAAGAAAAATGAACATTGCAAATACATAACATCAACAAAAATTAGACAGATTGCGTTTGATAATAATGGCTACCGATGGTCCAGAAACGGAAAAAAGAAATGAATTGTTGTAGAAGAATTGTTGGGATATACGATGGATTACTTGATACGAATGAAAGAGGTATAACTATTTCGATTCTGAAATCACATAAAGTTCACAGTAGAAGATGACATCAAGTTTAAAGTTATTAACAAACATAATATGGCTAACTAAAATGTTAAAAACAAACATGGTATATAAACTTAGAAAACCGTGGGACTCGAAGAGACCAATTTTGAAAACTACAATCTTAGAAAGCAACTATCCACAATACTATTTTTTTAATATAAATATTCAATGCAGAAGATGTCAACTTTTGGTAAAGGATCTATTGACAACCTATAAATTTGAAATAAGATCAGTGAGTACAATATGTGTTCAAGGTTCTTTATGAGGTAATGTGTTTCCTAGGGAGTACAATATGTGTTCTTTATAAGGATCTATTGACAACCTATTGACTCGGACGGATGGATAACATTTTGAGAGACACATGTTGCATCCGACCATCCAAGTCTCATCTAAGCCAAAGACATCCAACGAATATAGAAGTTGAAACCTCTTTTATTATGAATTTAAATCGATTGGTTCCCTCATAATTAGGGTCATATAATTCATAATATACATTGATTGGATTTCTTCATTTAAATAAAATAAATGCAATCCAATTTTTTTAAAGAGTATTATTTATGTCATGTATGTATGTACGGGTATAAACACAATACAATTTATTATTGTTTACTTACAAAAATCAGTCAAGTTTTGTCAATCAAGTAAAATTGAAAAAAATAAAGTACTTTTTGTATTTGGTAGCAGTTTTTCTGCTAATCATGTTATGCCCTCCCTCATTTTGTATGTTTGTAAGAAGAAACCATAGGTAGATCAAAAAGTTATTTTTCAAGATAAAATTAATAACACGTAAGAATTTTTTATCAAACAAACCAGATAATAACTATTTATATATTTTCTTTATTTAGTAAAATAAATTGATATTAAAATACAAAGGGTTGTTAAATGGATTGATGATTCAATGTTAAAGATATTGTCTATTAATATAAGTTTGATCGAGCTTATGATGTTTTGGTTTTGTTCATCAAAAATAAAATAATATAACACGATAACACAATTTGACTAGCAAGATTTAATTTCAGTAATTACTCTTATCTCTTAAATCATCTGCACTTTAAAACAATTTTAAAAATTATTTATGTGAAACTTTCAGGTCCATAAGTTTTTATATGTGGAATTCAGTTGAATTTTTTTTCTAAATCTAATTAAAATATAATCGTTAATTAGTTATATGTCGAATTACTCTTTTTCTATATATTTTTTATTAGATATTTACAAAAATTATATGTTAGCCTCATGCAGTGCTGTTACGGCATGGGTTATCCCTAGTTACATTACATAACAATCTCTTAACTATATCATCATATGCTTGATTCCAAGTTTCAACATCACAAAGTCCAGCAAATATTCAAAAATAGATGTTGTTGTTGAAGCATTTGAATAACAAAAACTTGACTCCCCTAACGGTAAGCTACACATATATTCTAATTTGGACATATTTGTTATTCAGTTATCTATGTAATACCACACAACATCATATGTCCCCCCCCCCTAATCAATGCTTTACTCTTTGATGTTTAGACATATACTTTTTAGCACATATATCCTTTCTCAAGTGATTGTAAATCACTCGTATACTCCATATATTTCTCCCCCTTTTTGTCACAAAAATGACAAAAGTACGAAAAATACAAGTATTTTGAAAGGACTCATAAGTTCATTAGAACTCAACACAACCTATAATAGTCTAAGCGAATCGGAGGTCTAACATAACACTTTCGATAAGCAACACTAAATCAGCAACTACGTAAGTAATTTGATTTAGCCTCTTACCAAGGAACAATTACTAGAAATAATTTTCCTTTATTTCGACAAGTCCAACTAAAATCAAAATTAATTTAGTTACTTATCAGGATCCAATTATACTTAAATAATTGTACCTTATTTTGATAAGCCAAACTAGATTAGTTAACTAGTTTTTTGTCAAGGACCAACTACATTCTAATAATTGTACTTATTTCGATAAGCAAAAAATAAGATCAATTTTTTTTTAAATACAAATATTTCCCATTTATTTTCTGAAAAACTTCAGAATTTACATAGCAGGCAAGCGAGCAACAAGCTGCGCCACAAGCCCTTTTTGAATTGCAAAACCTATCCTCTTAAAAACAAACTCTCTCGAGCCAGGAGTCATGACATTACTGTGCATGACTTTCTGAACTCTTTTGAGAAGTCCAACTGCCTCTGGAGCAAGGTAACCAAAAGTATCGAAAGCAAAGGGAATAAAAGCATGTCCATTGTTAGTACACGCTTTCTCATGTTTTGATATCTTACCCGAGGCAGCCCTTAGTGCTGCTTGTCCAACCGTGAAAGTACCATATCCAATACCTACTAATGGTGAGACTCCTATAAGGTAAACACAAGCTTGTTTTCCATTAACCCACCCAAAAAATAAGAACATTTGCTGGCCTGAGTGTTGATCTCCCATCGAGTGGGTCTGTCAAAAAATTGACAGCAGCTTCTTTCTTTGATGAAATACCGGCTCTCCATAGCACATCATATAAAGTATCCCTCACATGATCATGTCTATATTTAAACTCAGTGTCTACCTTAGAATGAACTGCATGCTCCCCATACGAGTCCAAGCATCCTGTAAAACAAGCGGGACATTGTGAATCTAAAAGGTAAAGAAGGATCAATAACCTGTATTTGAGAATGGATCGGTACTCCAAGGGTGTCATCTTCTGTCCAAGTCCCTAAATCGGAATAGCAAGGAGAAAATCATGGGCATGCGCTTCTTGTAGGCAACCAAAAACCGCTTTCTTTCTGTGTGAAAGCTCGTAAACTCTATCCATTTCTTTAACCACTTTACCAAAAAGAGCACTCGCCAAAGTACTTTGTGCTTTAGGGGGGGCGGTATCTTTATTGGTAAAACTGCTAAATTCAAAATCGGGAAGAGTTACTTGTAGTGTATTCAAAGCCTTATTAAAGTTGTCATCCATGTCCTCCACCCCACTACTCCTCAGTATGTGATTTTGTAACCCCCACGATTGCACACGTGAAGCAAGGAAAGCATATTGTGATGCTTCCTTAGCAGTGTACAAGCCAAGACCTCCATTTCTAATAGGTAAGGTGGATATCCGCCACTGAAGTTCCCCAAAGAACGGACCTCCACAAACCACAATTCCCTCTATCACCTCTCTCAACCATCTATCAAATATATCTATAGCCTCCACAATGTATTCCGAGAAGCAAACACGAAGTCCAAAAAGTAGCTTGGAGATGCCCATGCATGCACGTAGAAGCAACAATTCACTCTGAGGGTCGTGGAGCTTAGATAAAACCTGCATCAAATCCACCGCCTTTTCTTCTCTCTTAATGGAAAGTCCCTTCACAAACCCATCATCAAGACTAACCGCACCTCCTAAAAGTTTGACTCCATTATATGGTCTTGAGATTCCATCGGGAAACATCCTATCACTTAACCTACGTCCATCGCAAGAGGGCCAGAAAATCTCTGTTTTCTTAATATTCAATATAAGCCCCAAAGCAGGCCCTTCTGCCTGGACAACATGAAGTGCCTTTGACACTTCTGCAGTGTCACCAATAATAGTACCATCATCGAGATACCAAGACTGTAGGGATAGGATGCAATTCTCGTTTATCTTTGCTACTGATGAAGTACTAGAGAAAATAGCAATGGCACCAGAGGGTCACCTTGTTGCACTCCTGTAGAAGCAAAGATATAGGATCCCCCCATATACAATCTTGAAGGTTGGCCATATGAATATTCCACCCATGGCGATATATAAGGACAAAGCTTATGTACCTCAAGAAGCATAGCAGTTCGGTCAACTAGGTTAAAGGCATTTGTGAAGTCTACAGTTAACATGGTAAGGCTAGCATGTGTATGGTGTTTACTGACAAACCTGTTCACAGCGTGTATGATTGCCTCCGCCCCTCCTGAGACCCCCACTCCAAACTAGAAATCTTGAAGGTACGCTGCCATGTCCTTGCCAACCCCTTTCATTGCTATTTTGGACACAAGCCGTCGCCAAACCGTCCCAACAACATTGGGACGAATGCTCTTGCCCGGTTTTAGGAGAGGTGTCAAGGGTGACGATGCTACAAACTCCTCCATATTAAGTGGGCATCTCCCTCCAAGCCACAAATTGACATCCCTTGTAATTGTTGTGACCAAATCTGCAGAAACAATAGATCCTTCCCAACAAAAGGCATCCAACAAATGTTGTTCTCGCAAACCATCCCTACCACACGAAGTCCCCTTAGAAAACGATTCCATACAATTGAGAACGGTTCCTTCCTCATCCACCAAAGATGTCTCACGCAGAGGAATAGTTGGTTTTCGCGGGGGGGCCATGGTCGGATTTTTTTTCCTCTAACGCTTTCCTAGTAGTCTCATTGTGTGGCGCCACGCCTGAGGAGCTGATGGCCTAAACAGCGGTAGTGAAATACCTGTCTACTACCTTGCGCAAGCAAGTTTTAACGTTGGTGCCAAGCCTATTGTCTTCCTCAGTATCATCCTTCATCCGAACAGCACACCCTGGTAATGGTGCTTTTAAAACCTCTCGAACAAGATTTTGAACCCCACCAGGTTCACTCCAAATTGCAAGCGCTTGAAGGATTTGTTTCTGCTGCATTGCTTTGCGATTACCTGACTTACATTCAACCCTACCCTTTAGTTGAAAGACCCGGAGTGTACAGCGCGAAAGCACCAATAATTTCACCCAATGACTGATGGAACAAGGCTCTGCCACAACTTTCTGGAGAACTTCCTTGAGGGTATGATAAAATGCCAGCCGACATCCTCTTGGAATACTCTTTACCGTGCATATTAGAGCTCTGAAAATCGCATCTACTGTCCCTTCATTCAGTTCCAAATCATCACCCCCAAATTGAGAAGAAACCTCTTGCAGCACCGGCCTAGATACCCCTATGATTGTTTCAACTATATCCCAAGAATCATCAAACACCGGCCTAATATCAGCATCCCCTCCATGCTTGCATGCCCTACTCCATTCTTGGATGCTCATACATTCAAAACGCATCCACTGCTTCAAGGACCTTAAAGTTTCCTCTAAACCAATACAAATATCCAAGTCCCGACTTATAGCATGTTGAAGTGCATTTTTTCGTTCCAAATTGTAGAAATGTTGTCGCTTCAGATGGGGTATCAAACATGCAAACCCCTTACTCCCAATCCCCCCATCTGGGCACCCATGAAAATCCTTAAAGGGACATAGCCTAACACCTTTACCTGCGGAAGTCATTGAGGCATAAAAACAAACAGGCTAGGTTCTTGCAGCTAAAACACCAACTAAAACTGAAACCGACGTTGAAGCCACCAGAGTACAAGCCGTATTCGTGGCGAGGTAATAAGAACAGTCGAGTGGTAGAAAATGCAAAACATAAAAACTAACTAAAAAGAAACCATCAAATTCACGAGTAGAGAACGACGTGGGAAAACAGACAGAGATTAAAAGCAGTGATTAAAAACTCTCCACTCCACTCTAACCCATCGAGATGATGGCGGTGGTGGACACACAAAGTTTACACACTGAAATACAATATTTTACTGTAGCATTTCTCTTAGTTTAGAGAGATAAAAGGATCAAAATTAACTTAGTTTTTTTTTTTTTATCATGGGAGCGATTAACCAGAGCAATCGTTCCCTAACTTTGGTAAGCCATATTATAATCAGAATAGATTTAGTTACTATCAGAAAAGAAATTATCAGAAATAATTCTTCCCTCAATTTCCAAAACTACACTCCCCGAAAAGATATATCACTAAGCATCAATCCAAAGTAGAATTTTCCCCATGTGTATCTTATCCCCTACAAATTAAAATAAAAACACTAAAACAACCTTTGCCAGAAAAAGTTCACGTGATCTTAGCGATCACCTGCTATAACATAAAGATGAAAACCGCAAAAACTCATATGTATACCGAGTATATACTTTATAGAACATAAATCGATACTAGAATATATGTAACTTACATATAAGTTAAGTCACCATCATGTTCTTGTGATTCTTAATAGCAACCCAAAAGGTTATGTATGAAATTCGTAAAATCATAAAAAAGACAAGTCAATATGAGAATAGAACTTAGTTAATCAAACCGAAAGCAAACCAAAGAGACATGAATCAAAAGAAGTTGCAAAATCAAACTATTAAAAGAATGAGACAAGATTTTTAAAATAAAGCTTATCATTGACTTTTTATGGATAGTTCAAAATAGACCTTATACAAACTGTTGGAGCATTTCTCGGTCGAACTCGCAAGTTTTTTTTATCCCAAGCATGTTGTCAATGTTAGTTGCACAAAAATATATCTTGATTTCTAGTCTACTAAAGTCAAGTCTCGAACTAGATTTAGAGGTTGGTAGTTGAGTATTAGATATCACTGAGTATCCCTCGAAGATTGAAGACTCGGGATCAACGAAGATATTTGGAGAACTTCATCAACAAGAGGTATGTGAAGACTAGACTATTCTATTTTACTCACTATCTTACCATTTTATCTCTTTGAGACGATGTCGTATGACTTCTAATAGATTTAAAAATAAGAAATTTCTTGATAGGAAGTATGAGCATCCATGGAATGGAATGCAACTTGGCTCATCAAGTTCGGCCACAATCATATCTTGCATCGCAATATCGAGCCAGAAGATATGAGAGGCCAAAATGCCGCAATCATACCTCAATTAGATGATATGAGCGACAAAGTGTTGGACCGGCAATGCTGCAACTCATTGCGGCTGCCTACGTACCCTTCCATACTCTAAAGGGATCAAGCACATACCGTAGTTCATCCTCGAAGGGACAGAACTTTAGCCAAACTCAATTGCAAGGCCGTGGCCTAGAAATAATGGTAATGTCATCTGTATATGCCAATCCATCAAAATGCATGATGATTATGCATTATCGGGTCCCCAACATGGCATAGTGATGCCTTCGCATCATATGCCCCATTGGCAAGGCTATGCAGCTATAAATGAGAATTACATATCATTTATACTCTTTCGGCTAAGCTATGAAGCTTACTTGGTGCACGATCCGCATATGCACCTTCAACCAACTACCCCTCCCTATATATGTTAACTTGCAATTTCTACAACTTTGGAAAGGGGGCGGATTGACATGCTTGCTTCACTATTCATGGTTGTTGTCATGTACTTCTCAGTAACCGGCAATGATTGTCGAGGTTACTTCAGTGTTGCATAATGATTGCGCAATATTCCTTCTGCCGGCTCATTATAGCGTATCACACAATGATTGTGCAAAAGTTACTTTGGCATACTGCACAATGATTGCGCAACACTCATTCTGGATATTGCACAATGATTTCGTAATATTTACTTCGACGTATTGCACAATGATTGTGCAATATTCACTTGGCCAGCCCTCTCTGGCCTGATGCACAATGATTGTGCAATATTGGATTTAGGCCAATCGTCCGCAAAATGCACGATGTTTTCGCTACATCGTCCAGGGCCATTGCGACGGACCGAAAAATTACGCCTGACGCGCAGGCCATAACTTCCCCGATGCGCCATTATGATGCTACTTATCGGGACTTAACACTAGGAAAATGCACGTCCATTTGCCCTTGCGAGCATGCTCGTGGAGCATGATGCAACTAACTTAGCTTCCACACCGTTCCAACTTACCCATAACTTACCCGTGTTCTGCAAAGGGAGCCTTGAAAGCTATGGCCTAAGTCGAACGCCTTGATAGGAAGTATGAGCATCCAAGGAATGGAATTCAACTTGCCTCATCAAGTTTGGTCACAATCATTTTTTGCATGCAATATTGATCCAGATGATACGAGAGGCCAGTATGTCGCAATTAGGGCTGCACATGGGCGGGTATGTGCAGGTATAAGATGAAACCAACCACGCACCCAAAGACTGCGATTTTTTTTTTCCATAACCAACCCCGCACCCACAAACATCGGGCGGGTTTTGTTACCTGCCCACTGCGGGTAGGGCCAGTTTGGGTTTAAACCCGCTTAATCCCGCAATAATCATTCACACACATGTTTTACTTAAGTTCTTAATAACTTATAGGGGGTACAAAACGAAGTACCATTTTACCGGTGTATGTATCATTTTTGATTCAAAACTGGGCTACCAGTGCCATGCCATCACCACAAGTCAAATCCATTGTGTGGGAAGCCAGCTACATCTACCAGGTAGATCTATCTACGTGGAAACTAATGAATCCAAGCCACATCACATGTATGCTTGGATCACTAGTTGGTGCTCGTTAGTCGCGGCATAGAAACCCGAAAATGTTATTAGTGACTTGAACTTCTTTAGACGGGTGAATTTGATGTTACTTTAGTGACTTTTTTCGTTTATGGGAGTCGAAATAAGCAAATTTGTAGTTTTCTCAGTGAGGGCTTTCTCAGTAGTACGAGGGAACATATTTTTCTCTTACTTATTACCATTATGTGGTTCATAATCATAGGGATGCAAATTTATAGTTTTTCATGTTTTTGTCTAGTGTGAATGAGGGTTATCAGTTATCATATCTACTAGTACTAGGGTTTCATAATGGACGGGTATGATTAGTTTTATCTAATGGTATATATTTTGCGGGTTTTTTGGGGCGGGTATTAGCTAAAATCAACCTCGCACCCACAGAGATCGGGTTTTTTTCTTTCTTAACCAACCTCGCACCCACAACGGGCGGGTTTAGACAAAAAACCCACGGGTTTAGCGGGTATGGGAGGGTTTGGGTATCATGGGCGGGTCTTGTGCATCCCTAGTCGCAATCATCTCTCAATTAGATGATATGAGCGAAAAAATGTTGGACTGGCAATGCTACAACTCATTGCAGCTGCCTACGTACCCTTCCCTAAAGGTATCAATCACAGACCGTAGTTCATCCACGAAGGGACATAAGCTTAATCTAACTCGTTTGTAAGGCCGTTGCTAAGCAATAATGGTAATGGCCTAGTCTGTATAGTCCGTTCAGTTAAAATGCATCCAAGTGATGAATACTTGGTATGTAACATGGCCTAGTGATTCCTAAGCATCATATGGACCTTTGGCAAAGATACGCAACTATAAATGAGGCCTAAGCGACATTTATACTCTTTTGGATAAGCTATGAAGCTTACTTTGTGCCATAAGATGCAAGATTGGCCTTTGGTTAATATATCTTACACCTTACACCCTAGTGGTGCCATATTATCCACGATATGCCATTTTTAGCAGCGTATTGGCCTAGACCAATGTTCCTTTTACTATGCAACGGAAGCTTTGGATGAAGCTTCATCTTCATTTTTAGCATTGCTTGCTCTTGACAGGGTTTGGCCAATATGGCTTACATCTTACACCCTCTTGGTGCCATATTGGCCTTGACCAATATGCCCACACGATATGCCATTTTTTTGGCAGCATATTGGCCTAGGCCAATGTCCCTTTTACTATGCAACAGAAGCTTTGGATGAAGCTTTATCTCATTCTATGGTGCATCATTTAGAATGTGTCATGCTAAAAACACAGGGTGTTACAGCCATCTACCCAACTAGCCTAATGCATCATTTGATGCGAGATTTGGCCCTTAGCCAAATGCCAAACATAATGCGCCATTTGGATCTATATTGTCTTTAAGCCAATCTACCTCTTACCGAGAAACATAATCTTTGGATGAAGCTTCATCTCATACCACCACTCAGGAATCCCTAAGGTTCACAAGTTGAAAGGTGTTATCGTTGTAGTAGCATGAAATCCCACACTACACCCCTCACAAGAATTCATAATAATAAACACATCTTTTCAAGATTAAGAACAACACTTTTATTAATTGATTCTTTGTTACCGAAAATAGAAGAAATGGGAGAATACTTTCTTTAATTACTGAATGGTTTCGTTTTCATCTTCTTCATCTTCATATCTTCTGCAAAATCTTCATCATCTTCAAATTCCCTTATTTACCAAATTCATCTTCTGCTACTGTTCCCTTCTATTTCTATGGAGTCACCAAGGTTAGTTCTTCTTCTTTTTCTTCTATTGATTTTGTTGAAACTGATTTTGTTTTGTTGAGATCATCTTGTTTGTTCTTTGTGTAATTCTCATACTATTTCTGTTTCAAAGAAAAACACTTTCAAGATTCAAAATGGATAAAACTGTATCTCAAAAGGAAGGTAGTCATTTTCTTGAAAGGTCTTATTTGATCTTTTAGTTGACTTGACAAATCTTTCTTTTGTTAAACTTGGTTCTTTCACAATCCTTAGAGATTTCTTGAAGGAGAATCTTCGCCTTGAAAGGTGTTTCAAAATGCTTCTTTGAATAGTTTTTTCTTTTTATTAGTTTTTTTCTCTTAACAAATTTGTTCTTTTCATGATGTTCATTCTTAAAGGCTTTTTTTGCTTGTTAAGCTTTAAAGAAAATGATGGAGAGATTTCAGGTTGAATCTGCCAATGAAAAATTCCATTGGATGGACTACTTTGATTCAATCTTAAAAGAGAATACTTTAGTTCAAGAAAAAACTCATTAAAAGTTCTCGCAAAAATCTAAAATGGTTTGCTTAGAACTCTTTCTCGGCTTTTATCTTGCCCGCTTCAAAAAGTGTGTGATAATCAAGAACAATCTCTTCGCGATCGAAGTAGAATCATCTATTGAAAAAATATGTAATGATTATCTAATGAATATTTCAAAAACATGGAGATTAGAAACTTGTGAGTTGGGGATAAATTTGATGATGCTTTCCTTCTCCAAGATCATCTCGTTAAACTTCTTATGATATTTCCTTAACAGGTTGAAGTTCTTGTGAATGAGGTTTGCTTGCTTCTTGCCAAATCTTGAATATTTCTCCGTATTTCACTCAAACCTCGGTGTTGAAGTAGATGAAGATGAAACTCTGGTGATGATGACTTTGATTATGAAAGTGGTGAAGAAAGCGCTTCCCAAGAAATTTTAGATGAAGAAGAAGAAATCCCTACTAAAGAAGGAGATGCTGGTGATGAAGTAATTGCTGGTGATGAGCCAAATGAAGAAGAAATAAGAGTCGACCAGGATAAGGAAAACACTGGCAAAGATGATAAAGTTGGTGAAGAAAATATTGAAGTCTGAGTTCTAGTTTTATTTTCTTGAATTACTCTTTCTCCTCTTGCGAACAATGTATTTTGGACCTCTTTTGGAATCAATTTTTCTTTTGGTATTTTAAGAATTTGCGAGAAAGATCTTGCGAGAAAGATAATGATATCTTATTTATTAATTCCCATACTTGCCTCTCATTATCTTTCTTGTGATATATGATCTGGATGAAAAATGATTAGTACTTTATAAAAAGAATTTATTTTATTATGTGGTCTTATTTTGCCTTCCTAGGTAAAGGTCTTATTTTTTCATCTTTTGTTTTGCGACAAAATCGCAGGACGTTTCTACACTTTCATGTGTAAACCATTGACCTTGCCTTAACTTTTTCTTCTTTTGTATTTTTGCTGCGACAATATGACAGGTCTAAATTTTCTTGCGAAATTAAAGCCCCATGATATTGCCGTCTTGCGACGAAATCGCAGGACGTCTTTACACTTGCATGTAATGACCCCTTGATCTTGTCTTATCTTCTCTTTTTTATTATTGCCTCTTCAGGAATGTTGCACAAATATGACAAGTATTAATACTCCCATGAGTAAAAAGTCTCATGACATCTGCGTCTTAAGACACTTATCAGCTCCCTAATGGAGGGTGCCGCCCTTATCTTCCCCCTGGTTTCCCTTTCAAGGAGACGTACATCGGCCATACAAGACTAGCTCCTCTCATCCAGTCTTAACAAAAACCAGTTGTGTTCGCAGCCTCTTATCCCTTTTGCCTATATGGATTATGGTTACGAGACTGCACCCTAAGTGGGGTTTTCTTCGGGCCGAGTGCATCATAGCCAAGACTTACCAAGAATGGCCAGGGTAGTTTCATATGCCCCGTGCACTCTTGGCTCAACTGTATACCTCGGCGCCTTGGTCATACTTTGCACCACTTATAAGAGATCTTATTACCTTAGTTGTCCAACTCAAGTCATATGCTCAAGCTGAGAATCCAAGGTGTGTCTCCTGGATGGGATTTCATTAACCCCAAATCTCCATGACTCAGGTTCCAGCAGCGGTGTAACCTTATCGCTGAGTCATGCAACAGATACCCCCTTCTATGACGTACTTTAGGTCTTACATTTTCCTCTTGCGAAATTTTATTCGCGAACTAGGGTGTACACCATAAAGGTTCGTCCCATTCTGGATCTTAAATGATCATTTCTTGCGAAATTTTCGCACATTCTTATTTGATCTTGAATAATCTCGCAGTAATTTTTTCATAATTTTTTTCCATAAGTATGGATCATCCCATATATATTGGTTTCCTAACCTCTTAAGTTTGTCCCTCTCAGCACGAGACAAGTTCTTTGGGATTTGTTTAGACACCAAGTAATTCATAATATCCGCATACCATGGTTCCGCAAATGCAATTCAGAATAGTTGCTCATCCGGGAAACTTTCACGCAACGGGATAGCTTCCTTGTCCACAGCAAGATGGCTCAAATGATCCGCAACGGTGTTCTCAATTCCTTTCTTGTCTTTGATTTCAATATCAAACTCTTGCAAGAGTAAAATCTATCGTATGAGCCTCGGTTTCGCCTATTTCTTTGTAAGCAAGTACCTAAGTGCTGCATGATCTGAAAAGACAACAACTTTTGTACCAAATAGATAAGAGCGAAACTTTTCCAAAGAAAAAACAATAGCTAATAACTCTTTTTCAGTGGTAGTGTAGTTTTGTTGGGCTTCATTTAACGTTCTAGAAGCATAATAAATTGCATGAGGTATCTTCCCCACACGCTGCCCAAGTACCGCACCAACCGCATAGTCACTTGCATCACACATGAGATCAATAGGCTTGCTCCAATCCGGTGGTTTAATGATAGGGGCTGAAATCAAAAGTTCTTTCAAACGATTGAATGCCGCCACACACTTTTCATCAAAGTTAAAAACCACATCTTTTTGCAATAAGGTACAAAGTGGTGATGCTTTGGAAACCGTTCTAACTACATCCATTGATAATGGTGTTGAGTGTGGTAATGAGGTCAAAGAAGCCCTTGGTGATCTCAACTCACTACAAGGATGCCCGGAAACTCATAATATCTCTTTTATTTCTTTACCATGCAGTGATGAAAAACTTTTACCTTCTATTGTTAAATCTCCAAAGTTAGAATTGAAACCTCTTCCTAGTCACTTAAAGTACTTGTACTTGGGTGAAAATGAAGAGTTACCTGTGATTGTTTCTAACGAGCTTAGTGAATTACAGGAGAAAAAACTTCTAAGGGTGCTAAGGAAGCACAAGACGGACATAGGATGGACAATTGCCGATATCAAGGGTATAAGCCCTGCCGTTTGTATGCACAAGATACGTTTGGAGGATGATGCAAAGCCTGCAAGGGAAGCACAACGTCGTTTGAACCCCCCAATGATGGAAGTTGTGAAAAAGGAGATACTCAAGCTTTTGGAAAAATTTGATGCTATCTTGGAATGATCCATACAAGTACAATTGTTAAACTGATTGCACAAGTACAATTGTTAAAATGATTGCACAAGTACAATTGCACTACACCATATGGGATGATTTGAGACATATTGTTTTTTGGGTTTGAGACACATAAATGTCTCTACTGCTTCCACATATATAAGTGTCTCAAATCAGAAATATGAGTTTCTTTAATTATTATTTTTCTGAATTTATTAAAATACACTCATAAGTGTCTTATACTATGACATATTACATTTTTTTAATCTAATGTTATCTTATATAATTCCTTATAAGGTTTTAAAATAATTTAGTTTTATTTTATTTTTTACTTTTTTGCATGTAGATGGAAAATTAAATTTAGTTTTATTAATTAAATTTAGTCTTATACTATGGCAGAGGGGTCAGTTAGATCACATCCTAGTAATGAAGTGCATGTAGATGGAAAATTAGTAAATGAGGTGAAATTACAAGAGTGAGATATCAAGGAGCCATAAAGGAAGCAAAGATTCATGATTTCTTCTTTGGAATTCCTTTTGGTAAGTGTATTCATGTTTAATCATCTTTAATTTTGATGAAAGTGAAACTCGATTGTACTTTAGGATATGTTTCTGCTCATTTTGGTCAACAAATCCTCATATTACTTTTTTTTGTTGTTGTTTCGATCTTGTTTGGTTGTCGACTGTAAGTAATTTTAGGATTATAAATTATAACGGAGAACAAAAGTGTCACTATCCAACTGTGTATAACTGCAAAGTTGATGGTTCCCTGGAGATATTGTAATGTTTGAACAAAATATAAGCCTTTAAGTTATCTATCTTTTGGTACAATCAGATTTTTAATGAATTCCAAAGTTGTTTCATCTTCTTTCTTATTTTGTAATTTGATTACACTGCCTTTTATCATAGGTATAACATAGCATCTAGGAGTACTACTGGCCCTCTATGTGGAACTAGAACTGTTGTAGGTCGTAGTTTGAAAGAAAGCTATGGATCTGCATGCATTAGTTAAAGAAAAATCAAGGTACTACATACGTTTTATTCCATAATTATTCTCAGTTGGATTCATGTTTTTAAATGAATACCTTTCTGGAATTACCTTCCTAATGCTTATTATGCACATTTCTTTTGCAGATTACTAAAACAAAGTAGTCACAACTGTCTCATGAAGCCCGTGAATTAGCTAGTTCGATTCCCGGTTTCATGTTTCAGCTCCAGACGGGGTTTAAAATCCGCTACAAAGAAGAAATTTTTTTGACAAGATATGCGGAAAGTCACCCACTTCATTGAAGTATGGTTTAACTGATGTTAATACCAGTTTCTACGTATCCATCTTCTATTACCTAGGTGTATACATTTGTTAACTTGCAATCCTATTTTTTAATGTTTAATAAAAAGCACATAAAGTTTCCAAACTCAAATTGATTATTTGGCAAGAAAATGAAGTCTGCATTCTCATGAGATCGACCATTTCCATTTGCATGTTTCAGGTACCCCCAAAGTTACGAACACAATCTCACATTTCTCGTCATGAGGTAAGAGAACAATAAAACTCTTATCTGCCAATGTTCTTCCTATTGTGATTACGTATAACATGCTTGATTTACAAATATCGTTTTACTGAAAGTTAATTGCAGGAGTTCTTTTTTTATGATTCCCATTGAAGGTGCTAATACTTGTTTTACCTTGCATAGGCAATCGACCTAAATATGCTGTCTGCAAGATCTGATGATCGGAATGCTGAAATACTTGCACTAAAATCTACGGTATTTGTTTTTACTGTGAGTTTTAGACTTTTTGAAAGTTAATTGTTGTCTGATTTCTTCATCCTTGCCTCCTATTTTGACATAATTCTCTTAGATATGTTTAGGGACCTTGCTAAATTTGATGCTTATGTGAAGCTTATTAAGTGTCAAAACCGACAAGTTGTTCTTAGCAAGTTTTAGTTTTTATTGAATCTTAAAACTATATATGCTCAAGCTCAATGTTGATGCAACAATTGTGGTTATCGTTAAGTCTATTGTAGGAAGTATGGTATTTTGTGTTGTAATTTTCATTCAAGTATCTTACTTTTGTGACTAATTGATTGACTGTGTTTGATTGTGATTATTAACGTCGATTCATATGTGATGGCAAGTGCAAATAGTTGAATGATTGGGTTAATATTTGATTGAAAACAGAACTACTAGAAACCTGAATGCAGGTGTAGGAAATTTTGATTTTGGAAATTCCCATTTGAGAAAAAAGGATTTTTTTACTAAAAGCAAAATAATTTGAGACGCATATAAATGTCTCTGAATTAAATTATATGTCGCTTTAATTAGCAGATAAAAGTGTCGCTATATAATTTAAAAGACGCTTATATGTGTCGTTTATAATAATTAAGAGACACTTATAAGTGTCGCCTTATGCGTCTCAAAAGATTCCAGACGCACGAATTGAGAGACTTATATGTGTCTCTTAAATTCATAACAACGGATATAAATGTCTCAAAACCGTTGATTTGCTTGTTTCGATAAGATCAAAATTAACTTTATTTTTCTCATCGGGCACTAATCATTCATACAATAACTTAAACCTTCCACTTTGGATAAGACAAACACTAGGTTAGTTAACTAATATTTCTTGTCAAGGCATTCGATTAGACTTGAATAACCGAATCCTTTACATTTGATAAGTCTAACTAAGATCAGAATTAACTTAGTTTCTCTTATCCGGAATCGAATTGGACTAAACAAATGATCCCGTATTTTGTTAAGCCATAAATAATTCATACAAACCAAATAAATCAACTTGTATAATTATTTTTCTTAACCGGAAGCAATTGAAATAAACATGAACATTAAAGCACCGCAATTGCACCGAAATTTCGTTAAGTCTAAAACAATTGATACCAACTAATAAAGAAATATAACAATGGTTTTTATTAACCAGAAACAATTGAATAACATACACATACATCCACACACATATAATGGAATAAACATCAATTGTACCGAAATTTGTTAAGCAAAATAAAAATCTAAGCAATAAACTCAAGCTTTTCTTAAACAGGAAAACGATTAACTAACAAATTCGTTACCTCGTATTCCGCATCTGAAAATATGAGGGTACCCAAATATACCTCAATCTAAAACTTTTCCACCTGTAAGTCTTTTCTTCGAAAGTGATTGTCTATGGACTGAGTCGAGACAATACAACTAATCGGTTCACACTTCGTGTGATCATCTATGGATACGAGATTGATATAATACGACAACAAGGTAACTTGTGTGATTTACTATGGATACAAGATCGAGACACTACAACAACAAATTATGATTATTTGATAATAGGTTCGGACTTAACCAAACACTATAGGATTACTATCAAGTAATTAGGAATTAACGTTTGTGTATTTTACTTCTAATTATAATAAAACAATTATAATGGCAAAAATAGAAAAGTAAAAGATACAACAAGATTTTGTTAACGAGGAAACCGCAAATGCTAAACTTACAACGATGATGCTAAACTTACAACCTTTGGAATCATTGGAGTACTTGGAAGTGATGAAGATTTCGAGTAATGTTGAAGAACCAAGGAGATCAAGCATGTGGAAGATAAGCTGCAAAGTTTTTTTTTTTTGGTAATCCATATGTATTGATAGTTTTGTCACTAAAATTTACAAAGGGTGAGATTGCAAGAGCACTGCTCGGTCGAACTCGCAAGCGTTGCTCTCTCAAGCTTGTTGTCAAGTTTAGTTGCCAAAACTATAAGTTTTGATTTCTAGTCTACTTATAGCTAAGTCTCGGACTAGGATAGAAAGTGTAGTTAAGCTCCAGACTCCACGGCGTTCATCATACAAAGATGAAGAACTACTCAAGGAACTGGTGGAAATTCATTGACTAAAAGGTATGTGGAGAATTAAACTTATCTATCACTCAAAAAGTCTATCTACTCTATCTTCTATCTTGAGACAAAAGTTGTATTACTATATATAATTCGATTATACACATTTGTTATTTCAAGTCAAATGAAGACGAAGAACTACTCAAGGGAACTTGTGGAACTTCATCAACAAAAGGTATGTGGAGACTTGAACATATCTATTACTCAAAAGTCTATCTATTTGAGACAAACATCGTATTGATGTATAGACTTCAATTATACACATTGCTATTTCGAGCCGAGTTTATCTTGCTTATCTTTTTCTTGAAATATGTGTTGGTAATCTTTCACTTTGGCCAGGTTCATATTTACTCGTGATGAAAGTCATGTTGATTGTTTCAATATCTTGAAAATTTCTTTGATGAAAATAGTGTGTGAATAACCTCTATTTAACATCCTCAAAGAATGTTTCAATGATTAAAATAAAGAGTTTAAAATATGTAACCATCTCTGGATATAAGCATATATAGTGTGTTCGCACATTAGTGTATAAGTCAAAAATCGAGAACCAAATGTATGCATACTTGTGTGTATACAAAATGGTTGATGGAGACTGGGTAAGTATGCATACCAGTACGCATACTGGCGGAAGTTCACGTCCGTGAATTTCTGCTGAGTTTGGATTTCAAAACCAACTCAATCTGGTTACCTAAGTACGCATACCCATACACATATTAGCGGAAAGTTCACGTCCGTGAATTTCTGTTGAGTTTGAAAACCAAATCAAACTCAAAACCGATTATTTAAGTACGCATACCCGTACACATACTTAAGTGTGTTACTTTCTAAAATTGGTTTATTCGTGAACTTAAATTTATATAAACTAAGGAATGCATATTTGAAAACCGTGGATATAAAGTTCATGAATCGATTCGAGTGAATCAAAACCAATTTTGCTTCGATTGTGTCTTGTATACTTCTATGAGATCTAAGCAATTGAACAACTCTTGAACTAGTTCATTTGAGTCATTTGAACTAGTTATGGTGAAGATGAATAAGGTTGATATGAAAGTGCTCATATGGCTAATCATTTGGTTAACTACTGTTGAACCAAAGACTTGTACATGTTTAGGTACGATTACACAAACCTAAATGACGTATAGTTCATTTGTGTATAACAAGCTAAGTTCGATCTAACGGTTGAAAGATATTAGCTTGAATCTAATCAGGTTTTCATCTAACGGTGAATATTGAATGCTTTGTTACCAAGGTAACTTAGATTGCAAATCCTGATTTGGAGATTATATAAAGGAAAACTCTGGCAACTGGGAAGGTAATCCCCACACCTTCTGTGTGATACTAGTTGTATAAGCTATAGTCGATTCTCCTTTAACCTCAGGTTTCTACCGAGACCCTATAGGTTAATGACTTGAAGACTTCAATGGAATTGTGAAGCCATACACACCTATTTTATTTGTAGTTGCGTAATCTGATCTTGCCCGATTCTATCGTATTGAGTACAATTGAAATAATTGACTCGAGACTAATTTCCCTGATAGGCAAGATAAAAGTAATCACAAAGATCTTCGTCTCATCGTTTGTGATTCCACAATATCTAGTTTCGCCATCATATGATTTAGATTATTGTGAGGTGATTGATAATTCTAGGCTGTTCTTCGGGAATATAAGTCCAGGTTATCGATTGGTTCTTGTTCACCTTGATTTATCAAAAGACATAACAAAACTTGTAGGTAATTCTGTGGGAGACAGATTTTTCTATTCTTGTAGACTTTTCTGTGTGAGACAGATTTGTTTATTAAAGTCTCCGACTTTGGTTCGTAGAAACTCTTAGTTGTGGGTGAGATCAGCTAAGGGAATCAAGTGTGTAGTATCCTACTGGGATCAGAGATGTAAGGAGCACAATTGTACCTTGGATCAGTGTGAGATTGATTGGGGGTTTAACTACAGTCCATACCGAAGTTAGTTTGTAGTGGGATAGTGTTTGTAGCGGCTTAATACAGTGTGTGTTCAATCTGGACTAGGTCACGGGGTTTTTATGCATTTGCGGTTTCCTCGTTAACAAAACTTCTGGTGTCTGTGTTATTTCTTTTCCGCATTATATTTTGTTATATAATTGAAATATCACAAGTTGTGCGTTGAATCAATCAATTGGGAAATCCGACCTTTGGTTGTTGATTGAAATTGATTGATACTTGAACATTGTTCTTTGGTACCATTCAAGTTAATTTCTCTTGTATTCAATTAGACTCGCAAATTTCTATTTACTTGAGTAAGGATTGAATCGAGAAATTGAGATATTACTCTTTGATGTACTTTTTATTAAGATTGAGTCTGACTATCTAGTTGATTCTTTTAAAAGTATATTGGAGTTAGTCCATACAGATTGCTAAGCAAATTATTGGGTGAGGTTGTTGCACTCCCACTTTTTCAATTGGTATCAGAGCAGGAAAACATATTTAAGACCTTATAAGTCTGTGTTTGTAGTGATCTGACTCTATGGATGGCAATAATATCTCTGATAAACGCGTCACCAGAAACAAAAGTTTTGTTTCAACAATATCTATTAAAGAAAAAAGATTTGTCAATCTCAAACATAGATGAGCCTAGTGTGCTGACGAAACAGACTGAAAA
The DNA here is from genome assembly GCA_023529315.1 of Papaver bracteatum. Taxonomy (NCBI): domain Eukaryota; kingdom Viridiplantae; phylum Streptophyta; class Magnoliopsida; order Ranunculales; family Papaveraceae; genus Papaver; species Papaver bracteatum. The sequence continues at coordinate 821,668 of JAJJWX010001826.1, read as the reverse complement.
TGACATGTGTTATCCCAATTACCCTTCAAAAGAGTGTATCTCCGTTGATAAAAGGGAATCAGCTGAAGAGAGTAAACTGATTCTAAATCTCGTTATAATCCAAGCTAATAGATTTAATCGGTTGAAAAACAATGTCAATGTTTTTCTCGGTATAGTAAGAGACTGTGACTCTAAATAAAAATCTCCTTGTAAAGAAAATACTGAAGTTCAATCTTCACGTATCTTACTCGAGACGAGCCTCAAAAAGGATGCTTTGAAAATTGAACATCTCTTGAGTAATCTCTCGATTCAAGGATGTTCCAAAAAAGTCCACTATACCATCTACTTCTATTGCAACTAAGAGAGTTCCAGTTTCAGAAGTAAAATCGGAATTCCCTTATATTGGAAAAGATGTGCCTATAGCCTCTTCTAATCAAGGATGTTGCACATCACATGGAAGGAAGAAATCTCCAAATGATGATGTTAAGACGATACCTTCTAATCACTCTCATGATCAGAAAGTATGTCTCTTTTGTGATTTAAAAGGGCTTGTTAATCAAAAGAGAAACTCTAGGTTGAATAACAATTCCATTGTTCGACTTCAATACACCTTAGTCAATGCTTTACTCTTTCGTTAGATATAACGTTAAAGCACAATTGTCCTTTACTTAGTGATTACAAATCACTTGTTTACTCCATATATTTCTCCCCTCTTTTGTCACAAAATGAAAAAGGTACGAGAAAATACCGAAAACGAAAGGATCTTACAATCTAAAAGAATTGTACAACCTATAAGAGTTAAGCACGAAGGTTTCATATACCACTTTTGATAACCAATACCAAAACCGAAAGTACAAGTAATTTGGTTTTAATATGTTATCAAGGAAATAATTACCCGAAGCAATTTTCCCTAAAAGTTTAACAAATTGACTAAGAAACTTAGTTCCCTTGCTAAACCGATTGCACAAATACAACCGCTTATTTCGATAAGACCAAAATAAAGATCAGAATTTACTTCATTTTTCTCATCAGGCACTAATTATTCAGATAATAACTTAGACCTTTCGCTTTATACAAGACAAATACTAGGTTAGTTAACTAATATTTGTTGTCAAGGCATTCGATTAGACTTGAATAACTGAATCCTTTACTTTTGATAAGTCTAACTAAGATCAGAATTAACTTAGTTTCTCTTATCCGGAATCGAGTTGGACTAAAAAAATGATCCTGTATTTTGTTAAGCCATAAAAAATACATACAAACCAAAGAAATCGAATTGCACAATTATTTTTCTTAACCGGAAGCAATTGAAATAAACATAGACATTAAAGCACCGCAATTGCACCGAAATTTCGTTAAGTCTAAAACAATTGATACCAAACAATAAAAAAAGATATCAAACCAGTTTTTCTTAACTGGAAACAATTGAATCACACACACACACATATCCATACACCCATAATGGAATCAACATCAATTGTATCGATTTTTGCTAAGCAAAAGCAAAAGCAAAATATATATGCAATAAACCCTAGCTTTTCTTAAACAGGATAACGATTAACTAACAAATTCATTACCTCAGATTCTGCATCCACTTCTCCCCATAAAGATATATCATTAAGCGCAAGTTCAAGTTAGAACTCTCCTCCATTGTGTTGTCATCCTCCCGCAAGAACAAAAGAACAACAACAAAAGCAACCTTTACCAGAGAAAGGTTGAATCGGTTTTAACTAATGAATAACAAAAGTTGAAAAACCCGAAACACATATGTTTTTATGTTAAACACAAATATTTCAACATACACTTTTTCACATATGAGTTTCAATCGGAACACCTTATGATCCCTTGATAAAGCCTACCAACATGGTCTAGAACTTAACCCCGCTAAATCAAAAAGCCACACAAACCATAAGGGTACACATATCATATGAGATCGAATATTAAGGTTAAGAAAACCGAAATCAAATATCCCATAACACATAACAATAATATAAAGCATTTAGCACAGGCTATGTAATCGAAAAACTATCACAAGGAAAATTATAAAATAATAATTTTATTCATATATAATAGATAGTTTTATTCAGCAATAGACCTTACACAATAATTGAAAGAAATCAAAGACTGGTGTCTATTATGTTTCTAATCGCGAGTCTTGTAAAGATCGTTTTCGAATACTAGATTCAAATTATTTTGAGCATTTCCCTTTCCAGTTGAAAGTTTGTTGATTTCAAACAGTTCAGAATGAAGATCAGCAAGTACTTCTTTTGAATCCTTTATCATCAGCTCATGATGTCTTATGCAACTTCTAATAGTGAGAATCTGTTTCCTTATAGAGTCTATGAGATTGCATTGAGAGACGTCATGATTTTCGGTCATAACCGATGCAAAGAGTGCTAAATCATCAAGAGATGACCCTTCTTTTATCGATTTCTCCATTAAAGCAAGCTAGTATTCTTTCAGACAAGAGGACAATATATAAGAATCAGAGAAAATCAGCGGATGATATAATTTGGTTTATGGAAACAGAATATATTTTTCCAAAAGTAAAAGATATCTATTAAGAATACAATTATGGAACAGGTACGTACATACTTCCCAGATTTATGCCTCCTCATATTCATAATTTTGGGAAACAAGTGAGGACGCATAGGTTGTAAATATAATTTAGGTGAGGATTAAACTCACCATAGACAATAAGGACATCCCTAGGATGATTTATAAACACAATAGGTTGTGTTTCTTTATGTTCTTTCTTTCTCTTGTTAATGCAAGAGTCTGCAGTTCCTTTTTGAGATCTTATAAACTCACCATCCTTCAAAATATTTATGCCCTTGCGAAGAGATTTGATGAACTTGTTTTGTTGGATATTTCCATGAAACACTGTAGTGTGAATATCTTCTTCACATAAAGAGTTTAACATATTTCCAGAAGATTTACCCTTTGAATCTTTTGGTTTGTCAACCAATGTTTCTTGCTCAGATTTTACCCCTTGAGTTTTATCTGATAGGGTTTACAAAAGTTTTTCAAGTTCTAGACTTAAACTTTGATTTTCCTTGATTCCCCACTCAAGTTTTTCTAAATAGTCCTTTAGGAGCTTATCAGACTCACAAGGTATATCATTGTTAAATTTGGCAAGACGTGCATTATGGCTAGGTATTCCTTCAAAGGGTTTATCCTCCGAAATATTATCTAGAGTAGAGATGTACGCCTTATAGCACTTCTGAGATTTTCTGCTAGAACACTGCTTTGCCATATTTCCGGTTTTACGGCATTTGAAACATTGGATTTCTTCATTACCATTTTTATGACAAAAAGATAATATATCAGGATTGGAATTATCTTTCAATAAAGCATCCTTAATCCGTTGTGTTAGACGTACAATTGTTGAGTCAAGCTCATTTTCAACAAGTATTTCATCCTCTTGACAACGTTTCTCAGACTTATTTAAACAAACTTATTTCAAAGATTAACTTGAAATAGCTGAGGCATCATAACCAATGTTTCGGTTCTTCAGCAGAGGTTCTTTGTCAAAGATCTTTAGCTTTCCTATAAGACAGCTTCGACAAAGTATAGGCTTCTATTATATTATGTTTTTTAGACTCGTATCTAGATGGTAACGATCTGCGAATTTTGTATATTATTTCTTTTTCAGGTATAACCCTTCTAATAGAGAAAGAGGCATTGATAATCTCAGAAAGTTTAGAGTTAAACTCCTCGAAGGTATCGTTATCATCCATTTTCAGGTGTTCCCATTCAGAAGAAAGAGATAAAAGTTGTGCTTCTCTTTAGGAATCATTCCCTTCAAATACAGTCTCAAGAATATTCCATGCTTCCTTAGAAGTTTCACATGATAGAACATGATGTAGAAGATCATGACTTATTTCATGTATTATGGCATTTAATCCATCAGAATTCTGCTTTGTAAGAGATCTTTCTTCATAAGTGTAAAGCGCTAAGCATTTAAACTCGTTTTCAGAATATTCTTCTTTCGGACATAGGTATCTGTCTTCGATTAATAGCCAAAAATTAAAATCTCGTGATTGAAGAAAAGTTCTCATAGAGGATTTCCAAAACGAGTAATTTGTCCCATCAAATATTGGTGGTACGTTAAATGAATCATTCATAAGATTCATTTCTTATAGGTTGGATCGCACCAAACATATATTGTTAGATATTTTCATGTTTTCATGCTCTGATACCAACTGAAAAGATGAGGGTACCCAAATATACCTCAATCTAAAACTTTTCTACCTATAAGTCCTCTTACCGAAAGTGATTGTCTATGGACTGAGTCGATACAATACAACGAATCGGTATTCACACTTTGTGTGATCGTCTATGGATACGAGATTGAGACAATATAACAAACAAAGTGTGATTACTTGATAATAGGTTCAGACTTAACCAAACTCTATAGGGTCATTATCAAGTAATACGAAGTTAACATTTGTGTAATTTACTATAAATTATAATAACAACAATTATAATTGCGGAAATCAAAAGTAAATGACACAGCAAGATTTTGTTAACGAGGAAACTGCAAATACAGAAAACCCCCGGGACCTAGTCCAGAATTGAATACTCTCGGAATTAAGCCACTATAAAAAATCACACCAACTTCATATAGTTGAGACCAAGCAACTAAACCTTTTTTTTTTTTAAGAAAATCCAAGTGACTTTAACTTTTATTGGATCCAAGAAAAAAGAAGGAGGGGGCGAGGCATGACCTCCAAAAGACGAGAGAAGTACAAAAACAAAAAAGACGAAAAGCGGAAGAGGGTCGGAGCCCTCAACGCAACATGGCAGGCCAATACCACAAAAATCCAGCCCTATACCTTGCGCCTATGTCGCGCTGTAGCTCGTTTTTTAGGAATTGTCTTCGAGGTATTGTCTGTTAGCGAGACATTCATTTGTTCCGCAATTTGGGTACTCCTCGAATTCAGCTCTTCACTAGAAGACTCCAAAGTTGAATTTTCTTCTACCGTCGTCTCCTCTTGTAGATTTGGAGACAACACTCCAGGAGCCAAAGAGCTTGCAGCTACCTCTACTTGAGCCACTCCAGCTTTAGGTCCCGCCTAAGACTCTTCTTTTGACCCAGGTTTCTCTACTTGGAGAAATTTCGTCACTCCATGATTAATTATTTGCTTAATGGGAGAAGCATGTCCCCACGCCATCCTTTCATCAGCATTCACACAAGTACTTTTTATGGGGGTCCCACTGAAATTGAGCACTTCCACCGAGTTCAAATTTTCTTTTTCCTTATCTACCTCCCTTCTTTATATATCCATCCGCTCCTTGTCCCCAGCAACAGGTGTTGTCGGACCCTTTTGACTTGCTGCCCCCTTTGATTCTTCAAGATTCCTTTGGTTTACTAACACACGCCCCTCTACCTGACCTGCCCGGACGACCAAATGGTTCTTGGACAACGTTTCTTTTGCTTCAGCTTCATCTACGCCCAACTGTAACTGTGCATCTATGTCTTCAGCGAATTCTGTACCTGCAACAATATTAACAGTTGTAACATCCAAAATAGAACCCCAATCCTTTGAATTTTTGACTTCATTTGCCATAGAAACAACCTCCAATACAGGGTTGTCAAAATTCCGCACATCAGATTCTTCATCAGTTTCCACAAGCACTTCAAAAGAATTTTCAGAGAGAATTGGTTCAGACCTGGGCAAATCCACCATATCTACAACTTTTTACTTGTTTAACTATCCCATAGAATCTACTCTTACAACAACATTCTCAGCATCCTTTAAATTCTTCTTAACACCTCTTACTTCTTTCCAAGCATCTTTAGAATGCTTATTATCATCCCTGGGTGTATCACTCTCCTTAATTGGTTTACCTTGAGCATTTCCAGCCTCATTGGAATAATTTCCTGCTAACAATTTACCTCCCAAAATCTTGCGAGCTGCCATACAATTCTCAAATTTGTGACCCATATGTTTGCAATGGCTACAAAACTTAATGCTTTCCGAATCCTGAATTTCAACATACTGCCAAAATACGTTTCCATTAGCTTTGAGCCTAATTCTCTTTGGAATCAATTTTGCAAAATCGATATCAATCAGCACAGCAGCATAATTTCCCACATCATAGAGTTTTCTGATCAATGGAAATTGGCTTACCAAGAACTTTAGCAATAGATAAAAGGATTTTTTTGTCCACAGTTCAATGAATAAGCCAGGAAAACTCACCCAAATTGAAGCATGAGATGTGGATTGTCTTTCTGGATCAAAGTTTGGAGAAAATTTGATAACCCTTAGAGTTTGTTGGTGAACTACCCATGAATCTCCATGCCAAACACGTTCCTTGTCTTCAGCAGTAGTTAGTTTGATGATGAAAAAACCCTTTGTCATAGGAACCAGCTTGCATCTTTCGTTTACAAGTTTCCATTGCTCCTCTAAAGATCTCTGAACTTCATTAAGTTTTAATCCTATGAAATTTAATCTCCCAATCATACTAAATTGAAACAAATCCCGCCCTTCTTGTGTTAATTCAAGAGGAAATTCTAACACTGGTTCATCACGAAAAATAGTAACATCAGGAAGCGATGTGAGATCTGAATCTGTTAGCCTATATGGTTTTTTACCCTTAACCAATTCAGAGAAAGACGCTGCTTTGATCTCATGAATTGTAGCATTTGAATCTGAATTTTTCTCTTGAACTAATGGTTGATTTTTCTGCATCTTAAAAGAAAAAATAGAAACCCTAAAAAATCGCCTAGAGAGAGCGACGCCATTTTATTTTCGTTTTCTCTTCTTGACATCAAAATGTAAGCAACTAAACCTATAGTTCACCTAGTTTCTTCAGTATCCCTGCGCTTCCGACATTTAATAAGTGCACGCACTGGAAAAATTCCTTTGGTTCGTATTCCAAACAGTAAAGGAACAACAATTCTGTTCGGTAATGTTGATGATGGTTTTTAGTTCAGGGCTAAATTTGTAAAACCTTGCATTTAATTTTCCGTCATTCTGCAAAGAAAAAGAGCCATGTAAAAGTGATGAGCGTTCATCCTCTCCACTGGTGCATTTATCGAGCCATTCAATAAATTTGCATGAAAATTATCCAGACTGGTGCATGTAACAACAATCCCAGATACTCTATAAATTTCAGCACCTTGTCTATATTATTTATTAATATAAGACCCACTGAGTACTTTCATGTGTTATGTTCTCCGGCAGAACCCTTAATATTGGTATGGCATGACGAATTTGTGTTCACTCGCAACAGAGTAGCACGAATTTCCAAGTATCAAGGTTAAGGTCCTTCCATAAAGTACTCAATCGGAAAGCATACTACTCTCTGGCAATAAAGAATTCTGTGTCAACACATATAATTCAATCAATTTTGTGATAACTCACAAGATTCATTTCCCTGACTAATTTGCAAAAATTAGGGTTTTGCGCCCTGTGCAGTATATTGGACCCCGTTGGTCAAAATTAAGCTTAGGAAACTAAGCAATGGATCTGTCGTGGATTAGTAGGTGCAAATTCCTACCCAAAATCAGAAAAAACAAGGAATAAAGGAGTCGCGGAGTAGGAGCAGCAAAAAAAGAATGTGTGGCCATCCCATAGGCCAGCCGGTTCCACTTGCAAGTGGCCATACCCCACGTTGCCCAACTGGCCCTTATCCCTATCGACCAACATGTCACTTTAAACCTGCCACACACACACATGAGTTGTGGCTAGGAACATACTTGATGGACCTATTCCCGATCGACCAATCAGGTCGCTTTAAACTTTCCACATGTACCAGAAGTATGTCCACGCCCATGCTTGGCCGCCAAATTGGCTTTCCAAAGACCACGCCAACATGCCAAACCTGCCACTTTGTTGTAGTAGCACGCCAAACGCGCCATGGATAGCGCACCTACGTGCTAACCCACCTTATGTTTATGGCCAACGCTATAACAGACTTCAATTTGGTTATCCTAACTAGAGACACGACCTTGCTCTAGTGGCGATGGTCGAAATCCTAATTTCCAGTCATGGAACAAATTACGCCACTTCGGGCCCCACAACATGCCACGAGCCGTGCGGGACCAGGAAATCCTAATGAAGGCGCCATATCATGGCCACTCGTTGCATCCCTGCTCATGTGGTCGTTTCCACATGATGGCCTGGTTGTGGTTCCTTTGGTGTGGTTATAACACTGTTTTCACAAAACGCCGTTGTGCCACGCCACATGCCATGGCGGCATACCACATGCCGCATGTTGTATGCACTAATTAGGGTTTGGACTTGCCTAACCCTAATCCGAGCAAAGTTTCTACGCTAACCAGGACAAGTAATATTCCACAGAGAATTGGGATTTATGTGGCAATTATAACTGATGTTGCCACGCCACATTTGGGTCCAACACCAATGTGCCAAAATCCAGTGGTCATGGCTACGCCAGGCGCTACTTTCCCCATTGTGCCACTAGCATGTACCAACTATGTCGGCCATGCCAATTGTGCCACTGTGTTATTTCCATGCGCCAATAGGCTGTGGCCATAATCAATAGTCACCCTTTATCATGAATTGCAATCTCGTCCGTACAAATTTGCCATGGAATTGATAGTCACGTGGCAAGTCTTGGGCGAGCAAGCCAAGATAAGCCTAATAGCATCACATGATATTTTCCTGTGGCAAGTCTCTTGACTCTGACTTGTCACACGTAGCAAACTGCTACACGTTTTCCACGAAAATACTCGAGATATCAAACATGTCGCAAACTGGGGGATTCTCATCAGGGTATTGGTATGGCGGTTTACAGCATGCGGCGTGCAACACATCCATCATAAGAAATTGTCAGGAAAACATGGCAGTTAGTGGCGGCAAGAAGTAGTGGGTGCAAACAAACCTGTTTCCTTCATAGTGGAGGCGTGGTTTCTGGCAGTTACACGTTACTCCACTCTTCCATCACTCAATCACTCTCATTTCCTATGATACCACGATGCGTTCAATATGACTTGTATAAATAGGTTTCACCTATTTTCCACCAAACAAAAAGTATTGTTTAGAACAAAAACATAGTATCTAGAAATCACCAAAGAACTGATAGCTTACATTCTGCAAGCCAGATCCACATTCTGATACAAGTCATAAAATAGACACACCTTCAGAATTAATCATTATGGTCTCAACACCTTCTTCGCTTTCCTCCCTAACACCAACCCTTCTCCTTCAATTTGTGACCGAGTAAGCCTGGAACGGCCATTTCTTGGTTTAGGCAAGGATTGTACAGATTTATCTCTCGAATCTAAAGTACTCCCGTGAAGTGCATTTGTTTAGGGTTTAGATTCGTTTCTCATCCACACACCCAAATTTACCAAAACCAACAGAAACAGTTTTCACCCATAAACAATTGGCGACCACAGTGGGAGATTAATATCTCGGTTGCAATTTCAATTTCAAAAATATGATTGGCCTTAGAACTGATTCCACAAATCCAAGTTCCTTTCAGAAACTAGTGAATGGCGACATCCCTCCTCCCAATGCTATTCCTAATAGTGCCGCTAATGAAGAAATCCCAAGATTGGTCGAGTTGGCACGAGTCCAGGAGATCCACACAAGGAACATGGACCTTATGAAGGAAGCAATAAACAACATACACAGTTTTTTTTATCAGATTAACGTCAGATTGGAGTGACTCACCTGTTCCAGAAATTCCAGCGTTGGGGACTGATGCCTCGGATGATCGTCTTCATATCAACAATTTCACCACCAACCAGAGGCCGGTGGACCAAGAAGCATCCTCTTTGGTAGAAAGTTTATGTGAACTTCTACACCTTTCAAAGGATCAACGAGCAGTGACGTTTGCTGCAATCAATCAAATAGCCCTAGATGTACGTTTGGCTCCTTCACGACCAGAGACTTCAAGAATATCAAAGATGTCGGTCAACAATGTTGTTACAGCAATGCTCGGTCAAACTCGCATGCGTTGCTATCTCAAGCATGTTTGTCAATCTTAGTGATCAAAACTATAAAGTCTTGATTTCTAGTCTACTATAGCTAAGGTCTCGGACTAGGATAGAAAGTGTAGTTGAGCTCAAGAACTCCATGGCGATCATCATACAAGACGAAGGACTATTCGAGGAACCAGTGGATCTTCTTCGACTAAAAGGTATGTGGATACTTGAATTTATCTATCACTCAAAAGTCTATCTATTATATCTTGAGACAAAAGTCGTTTTACTATATAGACTAAGAATATGCACATATGACATTTCGAGCTCAGTATATCTTGCTTATCTATTTATCGAAATGGGTGTTGGTAAAGCTTTCTCTTTAGGTAAGTTCATCTTTGCCTAGTGACGAAAGTCATGTTATGTTTCAATCACTTTCGAAATCGCTCTGACGAAAAATAGTTTGTGAATAACAACTATATAACGCCCTCTGAGAATGTTTCAATGATTGAAATGAGAGTTAAGACTATATAACCATTGTGGTATATAAACATTTTTGTGGCAACACATATATGTATAATTCCTTAGCACCAAAGTTTGCGAACTTTGTTGATCAAGTTGAACCGAAACGTGAGCAGTCAACTCAATCCACGAACAGGCGTAAGTTCTCGAACCCGAGAATATCTGCCGAAGTTGAAGCTTAGGTGCAGTTCACGAAACCAGTTCGCAAACTGACAGAAGTTCTCAACTCGAGAAATTATAATAGAGTTTATTAACTTCAACAGGTTAGCTTGAGTCCGCGAACTCAAGAGGTTATGTCTGAAAACGTTGTTCGTGAACTTATCTTAAATTACTAAGGAATGCTTTTGCAAACCGTGGCTTTATAGTTCATGAAATGATTCGAGTGAATCACATCATTTTTGATTCAATTGTGTCTTGTATAGTACATGAGATCTCATAGCAATTGAACAACTCTCTAACTAGTTCATTTGAGTCATTTGGACTAGTTATGGTGAAGAAGAATATGGTTGATATGAAAGTTATCATTTGGCTAACCATTTGGTTGACTAATATTGAACCAACCATTGTACACGTTTGGGTACGGTTATACAAACCCAAAACGTTAAGTACATGTGTGTATGGCAAGTTAAGTTTTCGATCTAACGGTTGAGAGATATTAGCTTGTATCTAATCAGGTTTTCATCTAACAGTGAATATTGAATGCTTTGTTAGCAAGCTAACATTGATTGCAAACCCTGATTTGAAATACTATATAAGGGAGAACTCTAGAAACTGGGAAATCTAATCCCCACACATTCTGTGTGATACTAGTTTGCTAAAACTAGAGTCGATTCTCCTTTAACCTTTGGTTTTCTTCTTCTAAAACTAGGTTAACGACTTAAAGACTTTATTGGGATTGTGAAGCCAGACCAATACTACTTTTCTTGCAGTTGTGTGATCTAATCTTGATGTTTCTATCGTACGAGTACAATTGTAATAATTGGCTTGAGATTTCTATCTTCAATAGGCAAGATAAAAGTAGTCACAAATATCTTTGTCTCATTGTTTTTGATTCCTCAATAATCTTCTTCGTTGCGTCGATTAAGTTTATTATGAGGTTATTGATGAAACTGAGCTGTTCTTCGAGAATATAAGTCTGGTTTTATCTATTGGTTCCTGTTCACCTTGATTTATCAAAATACGGAACAAAACTTGTAGGTTTATTCGTGGGAGAAGAATTTATCTATTACCTGTAGACTTTTCTGTATGAGAAAAATTTGTTTATTAAAGTCTTCGACTTTGGGTCGTAGCAACTCTTGGTTGTGGGTAAGATCATCTAAGGGAATCAAGTGCGCAGTATCCTGCTGGGATCAGAGGCGTAGGAGCATAATTGTACCTTGGATCAGTGTGAGATTGGTTGGGGTTCAACTACAGTACAGACCGAAGTTAATTTGGAGTAGGCTAGTGTCTGTAGCGGCTTAATGCAGTATATGTTTAATCTGGACTAGGTCCCGGGGTTTTTCTGCATTTGCGGTTTCCTCGTTAACAAAATTTCTGGTGTATGTGTTATTTATTTTCCTCATTATATTTTTATATAATTGAAATAATACAGTTTGTGCGTTGTTTAATCAATTAGAATATCCCACCATTTTGGTTGTTGATTTAAATTGATAGACACTTGGATATTGGTCTTTGGTACCATCAAAATTATCTCTATTTGATTAGACTCGCGAATCATATTTGTTTGAGTAAATAAAATCGAGAGATTGAGATAATAACTCCTTGAGTATTTTCTATTGATTGAGTCTAACTGTCTAGTTGATTCTATATAAAATAACTCGGAGTTGTCCATACAGATTGCTAATCAAAATATTGGGTGGTGTTGTTAGACTCCCGCTTTTTCAATTGGGATCATAGGAGACAAACACGCTTAAGACCTTATAAGTCTGTGTTTGTGGCAATATGAGTCTATGGACGGAATCTCTGTTGCGCATACCAAAATGTCTCCTAAAGCTTTTGACCATGTCAAGTGTCTTGGAAACACCTCAAAGGATTATTCCTTAGCTGATTCTTCCGAATCCCGTGGTAGAAAGAATGTTCAATGTGATAATGACATTTCTTCCTCTCATGAGGCATGTGACACTATGGCAGAAGCTGAAAAGGAACTCACCAGAATTTCGAAACATACAACTGAAGATATTGATTTTACTGATCATGACCAGCTCATTGATGAATTTGAAAAGTTTCTTTATCGAGAAAGTGATCTCTATAATATCATAAAGTCATTCTCTAAGAACATTGAAAAACTTCTACAAGAAACTACTCTACAACGGGAAAAGATTAGTACTCTTGAGGAAGTTGTTAAAGAGGACTCTATTAGAGAAAAACATTTGCTCAAGACTCATTCATCATATCTCAACAGACTTCGTGCTGAAAAACAGAAACTTTGTGCATCTCTTACTCTAGCCCATGAACATTGTAAATCCTTGGAAAAGGAAAACTCTGTCCTAAGGAGAAATTCTTCTTTGACTAATTCTCAGGAATTACCATATACGAAGAAATGTTCTCTAAAAGAAGATTGTGACAACAAAAGGTGGCAAAACTTTCAATCTTCTGGTATGGGTATAAATTTTAAACAAGTGCCAGTTATTGCTTCACCTCCACGAACCTGTACCATTTGTGGGGAAAAGAATCACTATGCTATTCATTATTTTGCAAGAAGGAAACAAATTTCCAAGCTTCGTAATTTGCTTCTCTTCACTGTCAATGGAACTGATAGTCAGTCAACTAAAGCAGTGAATCGTATGCCCATAAGAAATCAGAAACCTTATGAGAATGATCTCTACTCTAGATATCATCACAGGGATAAAGTTCTTTCTGGCAATTCTTTTTGCAGTATTAATAAGAATATTTCCGGTACTTATAAGGATGTTTCTGATAAATCTAAATCTAGAAAATGGATCCCTATCCATTCTGATCCTCTTGACCCTATTGCTAGAGGTCCTAGATTTAGTTGTCAGAGAAAATCATCGGACGAATATGTGAAAAGCGTCATGCCCTATTCTTTAGGGATACAGGTTAACCGAAAAAAATACAAAGAGCATAAAAATCAAACTGTCTGATGATATGTACAACACCTTTCTCAATGATCGCAGTGGAACTTGTTTCCACCCAATCACCTGATTCCAGGTTTTTGTTTCCTTGTTTCTAACTTGAGAGGTACAAGGAAATTGATTGAGAAATACTCAAGTATGTTGTATATTATTTCAGTTCAATTTATTTACTCTTTGGGGCAGTCCGCGAATGCTCGTGACCTCCTCCCATGAAATCCTAGGGTTTGAATTGGAGTTTATTACTCTTGTTCACGAACGCATATATATCTTATATTGTGTGTTATTAATTCCTATCTATTATGAAGAGATCTGCAAGATCTCAAAAGATTGTGTGTTTTGACATGGAGGAAGAAGATTGGGAACGTGAGTCAATTCAAGAGCTGGTTCTAAAGATCATAACTCCTGGATTAATGATTCTGTCAAGGATTTAACTCATTTTCAGAACAATTCAAAGGTCGAGCTTGCAAATCTTCAATTGCAAATAAACCAACTTCTAGTTGGTCAGGCCAGAATTCTTGCAAATCAGAATATTCTGATACAGAATCAAAAGAAGCTCATCATGGACTGTGCCAAATCTAGGCATCTTGCTCGAGTTTTTGATCGCAAAGTTAGTGTTCTAACTCACGAACATGGTGTGTCTACGGTCAAAAGAATAAAGGAGATCAGTGACACATTCTTTGATGGTTTCATTGAAAGATATGAAGTTCTTAATGAACTCTGATTACCGTATGTCTAGTAAATCTTCTATGTTTTCTGTTTTATTTAGAAGAATAAATGGTGTTTTGGAATAGCCATGATTGTGATTACACATATCTATATCCAATGAATTCATCTTCTTGTTTTTAGATTTATTGGTTTGAATTCTAAACTTGTTTGGAAGATGATGGTTCCAGTATTAATCCTTCTGATTTTATATATTGCAATATTTTGATGGATATGTGTGTTTACGTCCTTGAACTTGATTGTCCCATATTTTGTCAAAAGTAAAGTCGTTCACATATTGATATGCAAATATTGATAGAGGAATGAATGGAATTTTGGCAAAACGAAAAAGTTAAGCCTATATTGTCAATCTTTGATATAAGATAGGTTAAAAACTTTTGTGATGCAAGGATAAAGTCTATTATGTCACTTTGTGATGAAAAAAATAGAATAGGTCCATGTTTTGTAATCCAAGGTTTAGAGCTTAATTGTTTCATATTATCATGTATTACCGTGAAGGTTCCATCTTGTATCTTATGTTGAGCACTATACGACTAAGTCGATTTCTTATTGGCATGGTTGGTTGGTCCATAAAGATGTAATATGTTGAGCATTAAGAACTAAATTAATCAACTTGTGTGGTTATTTAGTTTGTATTCCGTGAGTTCTCTCATGTTGAGTACATGGAAGGTTAAGGTTGTCATTTTCTATGATAATCTTAGTCGGGGTTCCATAATCTATTATGTTGAGCCCAAATGAACTAAATCAATCATCTAGTGTGATTATTTAGTTAGTACTCCATAGATTTTTCTCATGTCAAGTGTGTACAATTGAATTGATTACTTTGTGATTAGTTTAATTGTGCAATCCAGTTAGAGTATTTATGGGTTCTCTTGTGAATAATCTAATCGATGTATTAAGTCTCCCTAAGTTTACTTGTGTTGAGAATATTTAGTCAAATTAATCTTGGTTCGCTTTGGTTAATATGATTGAATATTTTGGATTCCAAATTCATACTTGTATGTAATTTGTTGAGTCTAAAGAAAACCTTCTTTCTCTTGAAAATATAAGGTCGCTTTTGTTGTTCCCTTGGGAATGACATCTTATAGGAGAGAGTTCTTTTGAACTTGTGCTTAGTTTCCAAATCTTTGTGGGGAGTGCGGCTGTGGAATTTTTAGGGGTTATCTTGTATATTTATAACTCCTTGATGAATGCATTTAGCCTCGGCTTTATGATTGCACCTAAACAAGATGATAGAACATTTACCTTTGGTCATGAAATGTCTCTTACGGAAATTTCATTAGGATCTCGTTCTTGTACCTTTGCCAATTTTATTGACAAAAAGGGGGAGAATTAATTGTAATTCATACTACAAATACATATGGTTTTCGGATCATTATGTAAGGGGGAGTGAAGTATCACCATAGTATTGTTGTTGAAGTTGTGATGCAATTGGACTTTGATGCTGTGTAATAATACTATGACACTGTATAACAATGATTGAGAACCGATACTTTTCTCATTGTTATAGCTACGGATTTTCAACAACGATGATGCTAAACTTACAACCTTTGGGATCATTGGACTACTTGGAAGTGACGAAGATTTCGAGTATTGTTGAAGATTAGGCATGTGGAATAGGAGCTACAAAGTTTATTTATATATTTTTTGTATTCCATATGTATTAATAGTTTTGCCACTAAAATTGACAAAGGGGGAGATTGTTAGAGCACTGCTCGGTCAAACTCGCATGCGTTGCTATCTCAAGCATGTTTGTCAATCTTAGTGATCAAAACTATAAAGTCTTGATTTCTATTTTACTATAGCTAAGGTCTCGGACTAGGATAGAAAGTGTAGTTGAGCTCAAGAACTCCATGGTGATCATCATACAAGACGAAGGACTACTCAAGGAACCAGTGGATCTTCTTCGACTAAAAGGTATGTGGAGACTTGAACTTATCTATCACTCAAAAGTCTATCTATTATATCTCCTATCTTGAGACAAAA
This sequence comes from Papaver bracteatum, assembly GCA_023529315.1. NCBI lineage: Eukaryota > Viridiplantae > Streptophyta > Magnoliopsida > Ranunculales > Papaveraceae > Papaver > Papaver bracteatum. Next base: position 805,465 of record JAJJWX010001826.1, on the reverse strand, counting down.
GTCGTTTTACTATATAAACTAAAAATATGAACATGTGACATTTCGATCTAAGTATATCTTCCTTATATATTTCTCGAAATGGGTGTTGGCAAAGCTTTTGCTTTAGCCAAGTTCATCTTTGCCTAGTAACGAAAGTCATGTTATGTTTCAATCACTTTGGAAATCTCTCTGACGAAAAATAGTTTGTGAATAACAACTATATAACGCCCTCAGAGAATGTTTCAATGATTGAAATGAGAGTTAAGACTATATAACCATTGTGGGACTCGAACCCGGGAATTTCTGCTGGAGTTTGTGAACTCCAACCGGTTACGTGAGTCCGCGAACTTGAGTGGTTATGTCTAAAAACGATGTTTGTGAACTTATCTAAATTATCTAAGGAATGTAATTTCAAACCGTGGCTTTATAGTTCATGAATTGATTCGAGTGAATCACATCATTTTTGATTCAATTGTGTCTTGTGTAGTACATGAGATATCATAGCAATTGAACAACTCTCTAACTAATTCATTTGAGTCATTTGGACTAGTTATGTTGAAGAAGAATATGGTTGATATCAAAGTTATCATTTGGCTAACCATTTGGTTGACTAATATTGAACCAACCATTGTACACGTTTGGGTACGGTTACACAAACCCAAAACGTCAAGTACATGTGTGTATGGCAAGCTAAGTTTTCGATCTAACGGTTGAGAGATATTAGCTTGTATCTAATAAGGTTTTCATCTAATGGTAAATATTGAATGCTTTGTTACTAAGCTAACATTGATTGCAAACCCTGATTTGAAAGACTATATAAGGGAGAACTCTAGCAACTGTGAAACCTAATCTCCACGCATTCTGTGTGATACTAGTTTGCTAAGCTAGAGTCGATTATCCTTTAACCTTTGGTTTTCTTCTTCTAAAACCAGGTTAACGACTTAAAGACTTCATTGGGATTGTGAATCCTGACCGATACTACTTTTCTTGTAGTCGTGTGATCTGATCTTGCTATTTCTATCATACGAGTACAATTGTAATGATTGGATTGAGATTTCTATCTCCGATAGGCAAGATAAAAGTAGTCACAAACATCTTCGTCTCAATGTTTATGATTCCTCAATAATGTTCTTCGCTGCGTCGATTAAGTTTATTGTGAGGTGATTGATGAAACTGAGCTGTTCTTCGGGAATATAAGTCTTGTTTTATCGATTGGTTCCTGTTCACCTTGATTTATCAAAAGACGGAACAAAACTTGTAGGTTTATTCGTGGGAGACGAATTTATCTATTACCTGTGGACTTTTCTATGTGAGACAAATTTGTTTATTAAAGTATTCAACTTTGGGTCGTAGCAACTCTTGGTTTTGGGTGAGATCAGCTAAGGGAATCAAGTGCGCAGTATCCTGCTGGGATCAGAGGCGTATGAGCTTAACTGTACCTTGGATCAGTGTGAGATTAGTTGGGGTTCAACTACAGTCCAGACCGAAGTTAATTTAGAGTAGGCTATTGTCTGTAGCTGCTTAATACAGTGTATGTTTAATCTGGACTAGGTCCCGGTATTTTTCTGCATTTGCGGTTTCCTCGTTAACAAAATTTTTGGTGTCTGTGTTATTTCTTTTCCGCATTATATTTTTATATAATTGAAATAATACAGGTTGTGCATTGTTCAATCAATTAGAATATCCGACTATTTTGGTTGTTGATTTAAATTGATTGACACTTGGATATTGGTCTTTGGTACCATCCAAGTTATCTCTCTTTGATTAGACTCGCGAATCATATTTGCATGAGTAAATTAAATAGAGAGATTTAGATAGCAACTCCTTGAGTATTTTCTATTGGGTGAGTCTAACTGTCTAGTTGATTCTATAGAAAACAACTCGTAGTTGTCCATACAGAATGATAATCGAAATATTGGGTGGTGTTGTTAGACCCCCGTTTTTTCAAAAGTTACATTTACTAGAAGACGACATGATGGAAGAGGAAGGTCATAACAGATCCCTACATGTCACTTCTTGCATCAAGGATTTATAATTCAAAAGAGCTCTCGTTGATACGGGAGCATCCTCAAATGTTACCACCCTTAGAACACTCAGGACGTCCAAGGTGCGGCCAAGTAAAATCATACGGAAGCCTACCATGATGACATATTTTGAAGGAAACTGAACTACCACGTATGGGTACATCAGTCTGAATCTATTAGTGGGACCAGTCCAGTCGAAGATAAAATTTTAAGTGATAGAGAAGGAGCCAGATTACCACATGATACGGGGGAGACCGTGGCTCCATGATAACCAAATCGTCCCTTAATTGTATCACCAATGCCTGAAAATCATGCTGAACGAAGAAGTTGTCCGCATCCCTGTGTCATTGTCTCCTTGTGCACCAATTTGTGTTGTCGAGCTGTTCGAGCCGAAGAAAAATTCGCGAGACTAACATGCAAGGTTTACTACACTCTGCTTCCCACATGGATCTCCATTGAAGAGGAGGACAAACTTGCGTTACTAAATAAAGGAACCCAATCCTGCGGCATACCTCTAGCAACAGGACATACTAATTATCCCTCATCAACCAAGAGAGAGCGCGCTTTTGTTGCAAGTCGTGACGAAAAAGGGAAAACATTATATCGACGCCGTTATTAACAATTATCAGGGGGACTGCCACCCAGTCTCTCCACCCAATAGAATGCAACCACAACAACAAGCCACAATAAGAAGTGCCGAATGCACCGTGAAAATTACAAGACGGAACCAACTCCACCACCGATGAACTCGAATTTGTCAACATCGGAAGTGAAGAATCTCCACAGCCCGTATCCATCATATCGGCTCTATGCACATATGAGCGCACAAAACTTGTGGACCTTCTTAAGTAATATCAAGATGTATTTGCATGGACGTACGCGGAAATGCATGGCTTGGATGAAAAGCTATTCACTCATCATCTACATATAATACCTGGATCCAAACCAGTCAAGCAATCCCTAAGGAAGTTCAGACACGATGTGGAAGAACAAATCAAGACTGAGATTCAGAAGTTGTTAGCTGCCAGTTTTATCAAACCTATTCACCATCCTACTTGGTTGGCCAATATGGTTCCTGTGAAAAAGAAGAGGAGTCAAATTAGATGTTGTGTCGACTTTAGAGATATGAACAAATGCTGCCCTAAGGACGATTTTCCTCTTCCCAACATTGATATGCTAGTTGACACCACCAGTAGACATGTCATGTTCTCCTTTATAGACGGGTATAGCGGATAAAATCAGATAAAGATGTACGAGCACGACGCAAGTAAGATAGCTTTTCGAACCCCTCTCGGAAATTTTTATTATATTGTGATGCCTTTCGGTTTGAAAAATGCCGGCGCAACCTACCAACGTGCCATGACTACAATTTTCCACGATATGATGCACAAGCAAGTTGAAAATTACGTGGATGATATATTAGTCAAATCAAAAACCCGAGGGTCCCACACAGAGGTTCTGCGGAAAGTGTTTGATAGGTGTCGCGAGTACAAACTTAAAATGAACCTTTTAAAGTGTGCCTTTAGTGTCTCCTCGGGAAAATTCCTAGGATTTCAGGTAACTGCTGAGGGAATCAAAGTTAATCCATCCAAGACCCAAGCTATCCTCATGATGCCGCCTCCGCGAACTGTGAAATAACTTCAGAGCTTCATGGGAAAGGTAAACTACATTCAGTTTTTTATACCTGATTTAGCCCAGCTTGTTACTTCGTTCACCCCTTTGCTGAAGAAGGGAGAAAGTTTCATCTAGACCACACCAAAACAAGAGGCATTTCATAAGATCCAACAAATATTGTCATCCCCAAGCATCATGAGATCTCCTTTACAAGGAAGACCATTGTGCCTCTACACTGCTTTAAGCGATGCTGCCGTTTGAGCTCTTCAGTCGAACTTTAAGGGATAATGAACTCAGATATCCTAAAGCAGAAAAAGTGTGCTTATCCTAATTCACTCCATTCAGAAGCGTGCTTAGACCTAACTCACTCCATGCCTAAACAAAGTTTAGGCATTATTTTCTTTCAAAACCGGCCTTGATAGGGAGGCCGGACAAATGACTCCTCCAAATGTCGGAGCTAGATATAACATGCGCTTCCCCAAGGGATATCAAAGGACAAGCATTCGCTGATTTACTAGCAGCTTTCCTTGGAGAAGGAACCACCGCACTATATGAAGACCTTCCTGGGGAATTTCCGGAAATCTCTTTTGTCAAAGAAGAAGCGTGGCTACTCTATTTTTATGGCTCTGCCACCCATAAAAATAATACTGGAGGAGCGAGTGTAGTTCTGGTGTCTCCAGTGGGTGAAGTCTTTTCGTATTCCTTCAAACTGGACTTTCAATGCACCAATAATTCAGCGGAATATGAGGCTTTTCTCATAGGGTTGTCACTGGCCAAACTAGCAGGCGCTACACACCTGGAAGTGAGAGGCGACTCTAAATTACTGGTTAACCAAATGAATAAAGTTTATGCATTAAAAAGGTAACACTGGCGCCATATAGGTCTGAGGCACAAAAGTTGTTGAATTATTTTGCTGGTGCGACCATAACTCATGTCGATCGAAGCAACAACAAACACGCCGATTGCCTAGCCATGTTAGCCTCGAAGCTGCAATTCGAAGGTTTAGAAGAAACTTTAGTGGTGAAGAGACAGACTGTAGCATCGACATGTCTTTCGAAGTCTAAGGATACTTAAGCCGATGATTGGAGGACCCCGATTATCCAAGAGCTTAACAGTTCGCTTTCCCAAGGAAAGGTTACTCTCAAAACCCTACAAAATTTCTTCATGCTTCACGGAGTGTTATATCATCGAAACCCGGATGGCTCCCTGTCAAGATGTCTCGGAGATGAAGAAGAACGGCTACAACTTAACCATGTTCATGGCGAAATTTGTGGAAAAACGTTGGTGGTGACTCTTTATCGTCGCCTTTAACGCCTCGTCTACTATTGGCCAGATATGGAGACTCAATCTCGATTACATCAAGGGTCTTTCCCCAACTGCCAAGCACCGCCACATCAATTGGAGGTCTTTAACATTGGCCATACTGGGGACTGGCGAGATCCATATATTAGTTACCTTCGCGACAATATACTCCCTTCCAATAAGAAGGACGCAGCCAAGATGAAGCAAAGATCTAGAAGATTTGTGTTTCATGAAGGAACTCTGTACCGTAAAATCTTTGGGGGTGATCTACTACGATGTCTGGCAAAGGTGGAAATCCCAATTATGTTGAAATAGACACATGAAGGTGAACACCAAGGGAATAAGAAATTATTCCTCCAGATACACGAGAAATATTACTAGCCAACTATGGAAGATGATGCAACATCGTTTGTTCAAAGGTGTCACGAGTGCCAAATTCATGGGAGCCTCATCCACGCACCTTATACTCCCCTATACTTGGTGAGTAGTCTGTGGCCATTTTACAGCTGGGGACTTAACATCATTGGGAAGATTAACCCGCCATCGTCAAAGCAACATGAATATATCATAACCGCAACATAGTATTTTACTAAATGGGTTGAAGCCATTCCTCTATGAGGGACTACTGGAGCGACAATTGCGGCATTTATTAAGGAATACATCATTTGTCATTTTGGCATGCCTAAGCACATCATTACTAATAACGACACTCCCTTCGCCAACAAGCAAGTACAAGAGTTACTCGAAGAATACAGAATTAAGCAAGTCTTCTCTACTCCTTACCATTCCCAAGGAAACGGGCAACCGAGAGCACCAACAAGACTTTAATTCGGATTTTCAGCCAAACGGTACATGATAATCCTCGGACATGGCACGAGCAATTTCCCATGGCGCTATGGGCATATCGGGCGGAACCTAAAAGCTTTATTGGCTTTATTGGCGCTCTATGGCGCGGATGCAGTGCTTTCAGCAGAGATTAAAATTCCGTCGGCTAGGATTGCGGCTACAAGTGGAATTCAGTGGAACGAGGCTGAAGTATTGAGTGCCAGGATATCATAGCTAGATACCCTAGATTCCAAGAGAACTTTGGCAGAAGAACATGCTCAGGCATACATAAAATGGGTCTTCAGAGCATATGATAAATCCGTAAAACCTCGAATCTTTCAAGTAGGAGATATGGTGTTGAAGACTGCTAAGCACATTCAACAAGATATGTTCGCACCAAAATTCTACCTAAAATGGGAAGGACCTTATGTGGTCACCAAAGCCTACAACAGTGGGTACTACAAGATTGTCAAAGAAGATGGAGGCAAGTTGGAAGCGATCATCAATGGAAAATGGCTCAAGGCATACTATGCCTGACCATTGCTCTCACCTCTCGTCGTTTCGTAACACGGCTGGACGGGCATTTTTACTTTCCTCCCTCATGTACGAGTTATCAAAATTTTATTTAATCAAGGTGTATTTATGAAAATTCCATTTACTCTTCTCCAAAAACCAGTACAATTCCAAAAAAAAAAAAAACAGAGAAATTTTCAAAACCAGAAAGTAAAATTAGACGTCCTCATGGCTGCATAATAACTCAGAAAAGGCCATCCAATAAGTTGTAGTTCCTGAAAGCATCATCTTCAACCTATTTTAGTACCTTTCAGTCATACTTCTCAAATCCCGGATTGCCTGTTCCACCTTTTGAGATTCAGCAGTCAGAGCCTTCTTCTCTTCCAAAATGGCCTTTGTAGCAGGAACAACATTGGCAAAGATGCCGGCTCGATCAACTTTGACAATGTCAAGATGGTGTCGCAGCTAGCTTACGTTAAACTCCAGGGATTCACAGGTAGATACCATGTTTTCCCACTTTTCAACAGTTGATTCAGTGACATCGTGAATGGATGTGCCCTCCATTTCGACAATCATGGGTAGGAGGCAGTTCACCGTGGTGACTAACGCAGACGAGCAATGTTGTACCACGTTCCTGGTTGCAATGTGGCCATATCTTCTCCATATTTTCGTGTACAAAGCCACGAACTCCTTCCGCACTTGTATTTCTCGTGCCAAGGGTGCATCAATCAAGCTAATGATGTACTATCATTAGGCTTATGCAAGCTCCGCTACTTGCATACCGTTGTAGCTTACTTCCCTGGCCATGACCAATGTGCCAATGATGCATGCCAACACCAAATGCCTTGATAGGAAATATGAGCATCCATGGAATGAAATGCAACTTGCCTCATCAAGTTTGACCATAATCATCTATTACATCGTAATACCGAGCCAAATGATATGAGAGACCAAAATACCGCAATCATCCCGCAATTAGATGATATGAGCGAGAAAGTGCTGGACTAGTGAAAAGACGAGGGTACCCAAATATACCTCAATCTAAAACTTTTCCACCTATAAGTCCTCTTACCGAAATTGATTGTCTATGGACTGAGTCGAGACAATACAACAAATCGGTATTCACACCTTGTGTGATCGTCTATGGATACGAGATCGAAACAATACAACAAATAATGTGTGATTACTTGATAATAGGTTCGGACTTAACCAAACTCTATAGGATCACTATCAAGTAATACGAAGTTAACGTTTGTGTAATTTACTTTAAATTATAATAATAACAATTATAATTGCGGAAAACAAAATTAAATGTGATAGGTCGGGAAACCGAATTTTTTTTACCGTAAGTGCCGGTGTCAAAAAGAGCACACAATAGCAAGCATGGTTCGTTCCCTCAAGGAGTGTGAAAACTATTACTAATCAAAATCAAGAACTAACCAACCAATTCAATATTCAGAGATTGTTGTACCAATAAAATCTATATTATAAGGGACAATGATATTTTTTTATTTGGACGGAGATCTACAGTTTGGACACATAAAAGATGGCCCAGATTAAGGAACATATTTAAGTTATTCAATTACATTTCTGAGACATAAAGAATGGTCCAGATTGAGATATATATTTAAGATTTTCAATCTATACTTTAGGCTTATAAAGAAGGGTCCAGATTAATTCACATTTTAATTTTACCAAAGACAATAAATTCAGACTTTTAATGTGCATTGGTCACTCATTTATTTGGGAGTTATTCCTCCCATCTAATATCCAACCGTTTTTTTTTATTCTAAATTAAATGCCCTTTAACTTAGCTATTAACTTAATCATTTTATAATCAAATTCCTTTGTCAGATGTTCATCCTTTGCATAACTCTATTCTCAAGGTATGATTCACTATTGTTTTGGTTGATTGAGATAATTGTTGTTAGCTTTTCCCTTTAATTTTTTGTTTAACATCAATGGATTCATGGAGTTTGATTTCTCTTTGTTTCTTTTCATCATTAATATTGTATTTTGTTATCTTAATTTTGTTTTTTCATTTGCAGTCAAAAGATACCGATCGGATATGATTGTCATCTATTCATTTTTATTCTTATGTTAGTTTTTTTTTAATAACATACCATTTAATTTCTCTTATTTTTTATTTTTTATTTTTAATGGACATGAAATTGTCCAACCAGACTTTGACTTTTCAGGCCAAAATCGGAGGATTTACATGGAGTGAAAATAAATGACGAAGAAAAAATCAGAGGATTTACATGGAGTGAAAATAAATGACGAAAAAAACGATGGTTTCATTGTTATGCGCCCTTTACTTGAATCGGTAAATAACATTTTTTAACTGTATTGCTACTGTTGTTGGAGAATTCAAACTCTTAGTTAGACTAGAGTCGTGTACATGTTGGTATCAAATGGATTAAAGTTTCTTGATTATATTTGTTATTCTTCTAGAGTTCGGACAATGGTGTTTTTCTATTTGGACGGAGATTTACAGTTTAGACACATAAAATATGGCCCGGATTAAGAAAGAAATTTAAGTTATTCAATTACATTTCTGGCATATAAAGAATGATCCAGATTGAGCTACATATTTAAGATTTTCAATCTAAATTTTAGGCTTATAAAGAAGAGTCCAGATTAATTCACATATTAATTTTACCTAAGATAATAAATATAGACTTTTAATGTGCATTGGTCACTCCTTTATTTGGGATTTATTCCTCTCACTTAATGTCAAACCGTTTCTTTTATTCTAAATTAAATTCCCTTTAACTTAGCTCTTAACTTAATCCCTTTTATAATCAAATTCCTTTGTCAGATATTTATTCTTTGCATAACTCTATTCTCAAGGTATGATTCACTATTGTTTTGGTTGATTGAGATTATTGTTGTTAGCTTTTCCCTTTAATTTTTTGTTTAAAATCAATGGATACATGAAGTTTGATTTCTCTTTGTTTCTTTTCATTAATATTGTATTTTGTTATCTTAATTTTCTTTTTCCATTTGCAGTCAAAATATACTGATCAGATATGATTGCCATCTGTTCATTTTTATTCTTATGTTAGTGTTTTTTTAATACCATACCATTTAATTTCTCTTTGTTTCTATTTTTTTATTTTCTATGGACAGGAAATTTTCCAATTATACTTTGACTTTTTCAAGCCAAAATCGGAGGATTTACATGGAGTGAAAATAAATGACGAAGAAAACGATGGTTTCATTGTTATGCCCTTAACTTGGGTCGGTAAATAACATTTTTTTAACTATATTGCTACTGTTGTTGGAGAGTTCAAACTCTTAGTTGGAGTAGATTTGTGTACATGTTGGTATCAAATGGATTAAAGTTCCTTGATTATATTTTTCATTATTCTAATTCTTTGTATCATATGATCACCTTGAAATTACATCACTTCATATTTATAACTTTTTAATGGTTTAAAAAGTAAGTATTTGTGTATCTTAAATTCTTCATGCATAGTCAAATAATGGTTGTATGCAGTTGACGTCAAAAAATGGTTAGCAGACCATCTTTTAATTTGGGGAGATTATTTTTAATAAATGAAGAAATCGGTAGGGAGCAATGCAGTGATGCAAAATGTCTTTTTGTGGGATGCGTCATTATGCCTATATGTTTGGACTACACAAATTGTCATTCCATGTATTTTATCATTGATGCAAATGAAAAAGTTTTGGTTTCCAGAAAGGTACACGTCTAATTTTTTTCTAGAAGATGTGGTTCATATGCACATATGTGATTGCCATGACCAAATTGTCGAGTTTTCTTAAGACTATCTTGGTTTAAGAGAGCTTAGTGCATATGAACCCATCTAGATCTTGCTTCTAAAGATACCATGACTAATACTTGATCCATCACGTACCTATCTTTTATTCTAAGCATATCATTTAGTATTTGAGCTTCTTCTATTTCATCGAAGATACCGACTATCTAGCCAAACTCTTATAGATATCTTACACTTGGTAGAAGTCGATTAAGGAATATCTTAATATTCAGCTGTAATGTCATATTCATTTTGTGCTAGTAATTATAAAATTATGGTTGTTTTAGGTCTCTTATGTACTCTTGGGTCAAGGTGTAATATCACTTCCATTTGCAACTTTTCATACCATTGGTATTTAGACTAAGTCTCTTATTTACTTTTAGGTCTGAAACGCATATGCTGACAAAGAACGATTCACCTACACATGTATCATTTATCGAATTTCTTTTGTTTGGATCTGCCATTTTATTTAATGCGAGTCTTTCACTATTTAGTAAGACAATAAATTTGTGTTATTGATTTGCAAGGAAAAGCATAAGGGACATATGATGTATGCAATTTCATCATGCACATCACTTCTCACTGCTAAGAGAGATTCAATTCGCTTCACATTACTAATATCCAAGGGAATGATGTAGGATTCATTATTTTATATTTTCATCCTTTTTTTTTGTATTTTTTGCTGGGTGTTTTTCAGATGTTAGTTTAAACCATAAATGTATATTCTTTATAAGGAGGCTTCATAGTATAGTGTAACGTCTCCCAAACCTAGAACATTGTAGGGAATGATGATTGTCAATTACCATATTTATGCAAATGACATGTTTAATGGCCGTAAAATGACTGACCGAATTATATTAACCAACGGATTTATTTTTTTTACCACAAGTTCGAGTATTTCTAATGTGTAACCAGGCCAATTATACATTAATACAAGAACACAATCAATATTTGTTTTTGAAAACTGTCAGCGGTTCCAAGAATTAATGCAAATACAACACTTTTTAGGGATACGAAAGAAGGGTTCCCAACTCTGATTAAATATTTCAAAAATTCGAAAATAAATTGCACTAAATTTATTTTTAGTGCAAAATGACAATCAATTTAAAAATTTAAACATAGGTCATATAAAACCAACACCAAAAACAACTCATAGCTCCGTGACGTTACAGCACAGGTCATATCCTAGTCTATAATACAAAACATAATGGGATTTTGAGCTTGGACGGTCGGATAACATTTTGAGAGACAAACGTTGCATCTGACCATCCTAGTCTCATCCTAGCCAAAGACATCTAGCGGTTGTGGTATTTGTAACCTTCTTCCATTATGGAGATACTAATAACCTTCTTAATAAACTGAAAAAATAAATGCGCCATTAAGAAAATAAATTGAAAAAATAAATGTTACAACCATTGAAATTAAAAATAAATAAAATATTTGACCCATATCTTTAAGAAAAAATAAATTAGCCATCTTTTAAAAACCTGCTATATGCAAATTCTGAAGTTTCTCAGAAAATAAATGGGAAATATTTGTATTCTATTCAAAAAATTAAAGACAACTAATAAAGAAACAAAAATAAAAATATGCAAACAATTATTTTTTTAGAAAATAATAAAAATAATTTTCATTGTACTCATTGTCTAAAGGGAAGAATCAAATAATACAATATGATTTTCATTATACTCATAGTACAAATGGAACAATGAGTAACGAATATATATATATATATACAAAAAATAACTCACAAAAGATTTAACCTTACGCCGTAGACCTAATTTTAATTTTAGCAATCGAATAAGCTTATTTTCATCATATGCAAAAAAATAAATAAAAAAATAATGATGTAAAACCGAAAGCACAAAGAACTTTAGATTTATTTTCTAGCATCCGTAATAAATTTATTTTCGAATGAAACATTTAACCAATCGACAGATGAACCCTATATTCTTGATCATGATCACGGCTATCTTTGCATCCGATATAATGCTATGAATAATTTGATCATAATCTATGGCACAAACAAAAAGAAGATAAACTCAAAAAAATAAAAAAATCCTGATCAAGCAATTGAAAAATAGAACAACGGAAAAAAGAAGAAGAAACTAAACTCTAAAAATAAATAAAAATCAATTAATTAATCATGGTTAGCCTCTTCCAAGCAATTGAAATATAGAGATAACACTATAGAAACTAAATGGTGAAATAAAATGTCGGCTGTAGTTGCAGGAAATCCTACACTACACCCTTGATAAGAATTTACTTGTTTGTGGGAGAAAACTACTTCTGCAGGTTTAGGTAATTTTGGGTGTGTGTGGATGAGAAGTGAATTTAAACCTTCAACAAATGTGCTGCACGATGAGCACTTTGATTCGAGAGATAATCTATACAATTCTGGCCTAAACCGAAGACACGGCCGTTCCAGATTTGTTTCGGTCACAAGTGAAGGATGTGAGGTTGATCTTAGGGAGGGAAGCGAAGAAAGTGTTGAGAGTGTGAAGGTGAAGGCTATTTGATGACTTGTTAACAGAAGGTTGAGCAGGCTAGCAAATGTTGCAGGCGGTGCTCACGGGTGTTGAATACGATGGTATTAACACTTGGTGTTATGTGTTGTTCGAACCTCTGTCTTTGTAAATAGGTAGGATAACCTATTTATACAAGTCGATAAGCCTTCATTACGTCTCTCGTGGGAAAGTGGAGGAAGTGGAGTTGTGTGTTAGTGCCACACGGTTGCTTGCCCACTTTTCCTATCATCGCTAACCGCCCATGTTTCCCTGACACGATCTTGTGATGGCGTGTTGCACGCTGCACGCTATAAACCGCCAGACCAATATCCCAGTTTGTATCCCCCAGTTGTGACGTGATTAATGTCTCGAGTATGTGGATCGCGGGACCCACAGGAAATAGTGCAGGGTAAACCGTGAACTTGGTATAACATCGCATGCAGCCATCTTCAGGTGACCGTTTGGAGGCTGTATAGACAAGCCATGCCTTGGTCGGTTACCCTGTGAAGAAGAGTGACGGATGGTGATCATGGTGATACCTTGGTTTCTGGTTGATTCGTACCCTAAGTCATTCGTCCAAGCTTGCAAAGTTGGACGGACGAGATGGTTTGCAACCCTACCTGCGATCGTTGGATGAGAGGCGCGCATGCTACCTCTTTCAACCCAAACGTTTGCATGCTAGGAGAATTCTAATGAAGGAACTGATCATCCCTGCATGGATGCGGCACAATGGTGTTCACGCCCATGCCTGCTTGACTCGCAAAGATTTAATCTGAGCCACTCGACTCAGGTGGCAAAGACGAGTGGTCGAGATTAGAACTTATGGAGGGGCCGTGACATGCCACCTTTGGGCGCGCGTACCGAGGAGCTTGACCACTGCCGGTCTTGGCCGATCATCTAGGCATGAAGTCGGGCCCACGGCGGTCATGCTAGCATGCTCGTTTCCTTCTAAGTCCCCATTTTTGCCTTTCGTCCAAGCCTGCGAAGATGGATGCTCGAGATGTTTCTGCGCCGCAAACCCTAATTATGGTTTTGGACCGGCCACTTTGGGCGATCGGTTTTGGGTTGCGTGCGCCTCCTTTGGGGAGACCGACCATGTATGCAACATCTTGGGTCAACAATGAGCATGTACATGCTTTCTCTATGACCCTTGGCGCAATCTAAGCCATCCAACTATGCCTGCGAAGTCGGATGGTCGTGATCGTTTTGGATCTTCTCAACCTGCGTAAGGCGTTAATCTAGCCTTGTTTGGGAAATCATTTCTTGCACCAAGGCTTGCCTATGAGGGAGTCGGTCATGTAGGTAGAAATTGGGCCCGCCAATGGTGTACCATCACTTCACTACTTGTTTTAGGGTATAATCTAAGCCGTACAACTATGCCTGCGAAGTTGGACGTTCACGATTAAAAGGAACCCTAGCCGTGCGTCATGCTCAATTTGAGCGCACGTTTTAGAAGGACCAACTGTAGTTGGCCTTGACCGTTCGGTCATGTATGAAGGTGGGTCGGCGGTGATCATGGTAGCATGCTCAGGACCCCCTGAATCTATATCTACACCCTCCATTTATGCATGCGAAGTTGGACGGATGAGATATATTTCTGAGTTTGTTTTCAGCAAGTGAGACTAACATGGGTAGTCTTGCATGCGTTCGACGGGGCTAGTATAACCTGCCGTCAGGTAACCTACGGGTGTTTGCATGTCGAACACAAGGCTTTAATTAAAGCATTAATAGTAATGTTGTATACCTACAGAAAACCGGGATGGTTGCCGCATGCTCCGTCGGGATGGTTGCCACATGCTCCGTTCTGGGTAGGTTTTAATTCTCAGGGATGGTTGCACATGCTCCAGTGAATTAATATGGCGAGAAGTATTCATCTCCTGAAGGCTTTATCCTTTGCAGGACGCCGGCTTACAAAAATTGGCTTTTTACAATTTTAGCCTTTAAATAGAAATCCACCATCAACATTAAGTCCCCTGCCTAGCATGCAATGGTTACACTATTGTAGGGTAGGCATGAGATGGTGATAAATATACGTAAAATAAATAAAGGTAACTAACCTTGGAAGGCAGCCGCTAGTGATTTTCCATGTGAACGTACCGTCGCAGGCATGAAACCTTGGGTGGGCCGGTTTCCCTTCTTGGTTTTTTGAAGCAAAAAGGAATCCTTTTCTAATTAGAATTCTTCAAATTTTTGCCTATAAAAAGGGAGAACCCTTTTTCTTTTTTCCTTCACGATTTTTTTTTTCTTCGAGTGGACGTCCATCTCTCTTCCGCCTGCTTCCGTCGTCACTCCATCCGCCGGAGTTCACCGTTGCTGGTTTTGTCGCCGCCGGCGCTGTTCGTCAGGTGTGCGATTTTTTTTTTTCTTTTTCGCAAACCCTAATTATTTAGTTAGAGTTTCTTTTGCACTTTGAGAGGATTGTAGGTGTAACAAAACATACCATAATTGATTCCTTTACCGCCTGCCAGGGTTGCGTAGTAAAAGAAAGCATTAAAATGTTGCTCGTTCCCTTTATCCTTGCATGTCAAAACCCAGGTTGTAGCTTGATAGAACCAATGCCTTGAACTTGTAGACATGACAACCAACCGTAGAAAATATGTTGACATGTCGACTTAGCTTTAGGGATGCGCATGCAAACTTTAGTGCCCGCCTGCGTGATTTTGAGGTACTCTTGCGCTTGAGTTTATCGAAATTGCTGTAGAATCCTCATATAAACTCGGATTTTGACGGTCCGCATATGTATCCTCAAGCCCAGAAAATTTCCAAACTTTAACAAAGAATATTTTTGAATTTTGAGCGTGTTTAGGGGATAAAAATCGCGAAATAGTAAACTTCCATGAGGTTTTCAGAATTTTTCAGGTTGCGTGTCTTCTGATGTTTTGGTCACCCCTCCTTGCTCTTCCATCCGATTGTCGTGAAATTTTGATATGTTGTAGGTAACTTAATTATTAAGAGAATGGAACATAAAATAACACTAGATTCCATACCCATTGCTCCCAGTTCATAATCGAACACAAGGTAGTGTAAATTTCCCTCAACTGAGTTTGTCTGGAGGACGCTTGAACCATACCAATCCCATGTAATCTCCGTATTAGGTGCCTAACAATGAAGTTGGGAATCACGAGAATCTTTTATTGCTGTATGACTCCTTGGAAACATGCTAACACTTCCAATCTTATTACAGTTGCTCAATGATGAACGCGGAGGATAATGTTGTGAAGGGAGGTGTCGACTCTTTCAGAGATGTGCCAAATATAAATGATGGAATGATTACCAAGTCTTTTCCAAACGTCAGGAGGCACCCCAGACATAATATAATCCTTATTACTGGTTCAGAAAGTGAAGAGGGTCTACCATCGTCTTTATCAGGCGTGATGAGGCTTTGTCTCCAGAAGAAAGAATATCCACCTTCCCGTATTGACTTCAGAATTTGTCAGAATCCACTTGACTCATATGAAGGATGGATGTGGCGCATGTTGGGTAACGAAGGGATTAGGGACAACTTAACCAGGGCGCGAATTCTTGATGCTATTAAGGCGTCTGCAATTCTTCATGTCAAGAAGGATATCCCAGGTTTGGTCGCTTTTGCTTCTCGATGGCGTCCTTCTACGAACACAGATTTATGCACGTGGGGTGAATTGACTATCACTCTTGAGAGCGTGTCTGCATTAATGAGCCTTCCTGTCGCTGGCAGTCTTAATTGCAAACTGTCTGAAGACGTAGACATCATCTATAAGGATATAATTCAGAAGGTGAACGAATACGATCAGTTGGAGAAGAAGCCGAAATGTTTCTACACTTGGTGGGTAAGTGAATGGTCTTCCACGCAAGGTAATGATGATCTTAGCACAGCTGCATTCTTGTCCTTGTGGTTGTCCAGAGATATTCTTGATGACGGCTCCGGCACGAAAACTATTAGAAAGAAAATCATCATATTCGCCATTAAGCTAGGCAAAGGTATAACTATCCCTTTGGCTACATTATTCCTAGGCTCGCTGTATGGTCACCTGAATTCTTTAGTGGAGGAGATGTATATTTTCAACGGGTACATGAAGGTGGATACATATGTGCACGTCGCCTTTCTTCAGGCGTTTTTGTGGGAAAACTTTAAGGATTACGCTCCCACTCCTACAACCTCAGTCCCCAGCTTGTATGGTGATTCAAGAATACTCCGTTGACAAAACAGACGTCCAAAAGCTGGGGTGAGGCTTGTAGATTTGATCGATAGTGTGAGTGCCATAGACTTTCGTCCTTGGGGACCGGTTCATCCTTCCTCCATCGTCCCTGTCATTGAGCTGCCGCCTGAGGGGAGAGACATGAGCCCTGAAGAAGTTGTTTTCCTGCGGAGCTGCATACCAGGATATGTTCCTTCTTTTTGTGATGACAGGCTAAGCATTATTCCGTATAATATTGATAGAGCCGCTCACCAAATGGGTTTTGATCAAGGTGTCCCATTTCGTCGTCCCGCAACGCCTTCAGAAGAACTTAAGTTATCATGCCTTGATGTTGATGTTTTCTCGCCGGAGCTGAAATTTCTTTTTCCTTCCCCGGGGAGAAATCCGGTAGATACTTCTGGTTACAAATATTTTTAAAGGGGGCAGTTACTGCTCTTTAAATCATTTGCTAGCGAAACGGTAACTGACCTTCGTGATAAACCTCTTGATGACGTCTTGGCTGATCATAGGCGATTGAGACCCCTTCTAGGGAAACGCAGGGTTAACGCCACCGACTGCAATCTTAAGTCCAAGAAAAATAAGTAAGCATGTAGTCCAGTAATTCTTCACTCTTCCAATATGCAGGTATTCTGAATTCTTTATGCTTAACTTTCAGTTTCGACTTCCATGAGCAGCTTTTACTAATCTTTGTTGGTGATTAGAGGATTCCTGAAGAAAATGTCTTTGATGTACTGGCTCGAGTTTACAATGAGGAGCGTGGAGGCAACGGGAAGTCTGGAAATCTTCATGCTGAGAAGCCTGATAATAATGACCTTCATGTAGAGCAGTCTGGAAACACTGATCCTCATGCGGAGAAGTCTGGCAACACCGATCTTCATACGGAGAAGTCTGGCAACACTGATCCTATCATATACAATGATGAAGATGGTGCAAGCTCGATTGAATAGAATGCCTTCCAGAGAAGTAATTTTAATGAGCTTGTAGATGAGGTAGTGTCAGCAATCTGGACCAGCACTTTGAAGAGTCTAGAAGGGACATCAGCTGCGATGGTTCTTTCTAAAGAGATATCGTCGCCATCAGTCGTTTCTAAAGAGATGTCATCGCCAGCAGTCGTTTCTAAAGAGATGTCGTCGCCAGCAGTCGTTCCTGGTGCTATGTTCGACCTTCCCTTTGACAATCCACGTCCTGATCATGTGTTGGTTGGAGGATTTAGCGTACCGGCCCAGTTTGAGGAGTTGTACACCACAATATGGAAGAAACATGGCCACATTGCTACCACCAAGAAGCTGAAGAGTCGTCTTGCTTTGGTAAATCGCATTCAGGAGGCTTTACCCTCTATTCGGGAGATGAGCGTCTTGGTTCTTCAAAGGGTTTCATGCAATTCGGGAGATTCAGAAGAAGCAAGGTACAGTGCTTTCCACTGAATGCGCCGTTCTTCAGAAACAAAAGGTTGGTAGGTTGGCCGAGGAGTTGAAATCTCAGCAATCCGTTCTCCGGAAGATGGAAGCCGCTCTTTCTCATAAGGATGAGGTGTTGCTGAAAGATTTTCCTTGAAGCATTCATGCCGTCTACTTGTGTTTTCTCTTTAGATGCTTTTAGAGTGATTGTTAGGATTTCCTTTCACACAGTTTGGTTTTAGGTTTTGAATTGATAGGTGATTGAATCTTGGACTGGTTTATTTACGACATGCTTTTATGAATGCTTGACTTTTGGAAAAGATTATTCTAAAATAGAATCTGAATCTTATATTATGAGTGATCATACATGTCATGTGAAATTGAAAACGCAGTGTGAAAGGGAAAGGTGAGGGGTGGTGAGCATGTATGGCGCTTTCTCATTGAGTATCATGTTCATATATGTAGGACGCCAAGTCCCCAGTAGGATATATAATTATCTTACAGTAACGTTTGATGGGACTTACTTGTCTTTCGAAATCCGTGCATGAGAATGAGTACTCCCGAATACCCTCTCCCCAAAAAGCGCGTGCTAATTTTTTGAGGGGAAATATTGCTTCTCTGAATTTATCTTATCGTGGACAATGCGTTTCAATGCGTGGCACTCACTGGTGGGGTGATGGAGAAATCGATGGTAATGACAATACCTCGGGTTGGCTATCTCTTGATCGGTGGGCGGACGCCGCACCGGAGGCAGTTGTACTTCTCCATCACGTACCCATATCTCCAAAAACTCCACAATCTTCCTTATGGGAAATGGGAATCGTGGATCTTTTGAGTCTAAACTTTCCTGCGTCGACGCGTGTCGTGTCTCTTCCCTTAGGTTTCGGTGTAAAGCATGCTTTGGAGACGGAATTGAGGTGTTGTCACGCGTCACTGCATCCGCGGCCCTCTTGGTCGGGAGATTCTGCTGTAACATGGAGGATGATGTGCTGGCGATGGCATTGTCGTTGAGCTGGTGATCAGAAGGCTGCAAGCTCCTACGTTCATATGCTCTCTGATTTATTTCGCCTTCCTCCAGCGTTTCTTCTTCTGGATGAAGAGTCAGCACGGGTTGGGTATTATTCTGAATCTTGGCAAGAGCCTTGAGGTATAAATCTTCTAATAAGGCTTCGTATGCAGTTGATTCTCTGTTTTCATCCGGCAGGCGTCGTAATTCTTCATGTTGGTCGATCCGTCTCAAGGTCCCATTGCCAGGTGAAAGGTTTTTTTTGGTCTCTGGGCTCTCTAGGGCCATGTGTTCCGCCAGTTCTTCTGAAAACCTGACCTCCGGAATTTCTTGCATCATTAGTGATACTTCCCGGGTAGCTGCTTGCAGAGCCCTCATGTAATTGAGCCGATATGTTGTTCAAGAGGCGGAAGGTTTCACTCTGTCTTCTGGAAATACCTGCTTGATTTTCCAGGACGTCTTCCAGCATCCTGGTCACATTTTCGATGACACTTGAATTATCCATGGTTTCTGAAGGATTCGACGAACGGGAGTACATCTCGGGATGAACTTATGGGATTTGGTGAAGAGTGAATTGATAATCAAATCAAATCTAAGATCTGCCTCTCCAAAGTCGAATAAAAACTGGTAGCCTTTAAAGATTCGAGTTCTGCAACCGAGAGATTAACCTCCCACTGTGGTCGCCAATTTTTTGTGGGAGAAAACTACTTCTGCAGGTTTAGGTAATTTTGGGTGTGTGTGGATGATAAGTGAATTTAAACCTTCAAAAAATGTGTTGCACGATGAGCACTTTGATTCGAGAGATAATCTATACAATTCTGGCCTAAACCGAAGACACGGCCGTTCCAGATTTGTTTCGGTCACAGGTGAAGGATGTGAGTTTGATCTTAGGGAGGGAAGCGAAGAAAGTGTTGAGAGTGTGAAGGTGAAGGCTATTTGATGACTTGTTAATAGAAGGTTGAGCAGGCTAGCAAATGTTGCAGGCAGGCTCTGGGTGTTGAATACGATGGTATTAACACTTGGTGTTATGTGTTGTTCGAACCTCTGTCTTTGTAAATAGGTAGGATAACCTATTTATACAAGTCGATAAGCCTTCATTACATCTCTCGTGGGAAAGTGGAGGAAGTGGATTTGTGTGTTAGTGCCACACGGCTGCTTGCCCACTTTTCCTATCATCGCTAACCGCCCATGTTTCCCTGACACGATCTTGTGATGGCGTGTTGCACGCTGCACGCTATAAACCGCCAGACCAATATCCCAGTTTGTATCCCCCAGTTGTGACGTGATTAATGTCTCGAGTATGTGGATCGCGGGACCCACAGGAAATAGTGCAGGGTAAACCGTGAACTTGGTATAACATCGCATGCAGCCATCTTCAGGTGACCGTTTAGAGGCTTTATAGACAAGACATGCCTTGTTCGGTTACCCTGTGAAGAAGAGTGACGGATGGTGATCATGGTGATACCTTGTTTGCTGGTTGATTCGTACCCTAAGTCATTCGTCCAAGCTTGCAAAGTTGGACGAACGAGATGGTTTGCAACCCCACCTGCGATCGTTGGATGAGAGGTGCGCATGCTGCCTCTTTCAACCCAAACGTTTGCATGCTAGGAGAATTCCAATGGAGGAACCGATCAGCCCTGCATGGAGGCGGCACAATGGTGTTCACACCCATGCCATCTTGACTCACAGAGATTTAATCTGAGCCTCTCGACTCAGGTGGCAAAGACGAGTGGTCGAGATTAGAACTTATGGAGGGGCCGTGACATGCCACCTTTGGGCGCGCGTACCGAGGAGATTGACCACTGCCGATCTTGGACGATCAGCTAGGCGTGAAGTCGGGCCCATGGCGGTCATGCTAGCATGCTCGGTTCCTTCTAAGTCCCTATCTTTTCCTTTCTTCCAAGCCTGCGAAGATGGACGCTCGAGATGTTTCTGCGCCGCAAACCCTAATTGTGGTTTTGGACCGGCCACTTTGGGCGATCGGTTTTGGGTTGTGTGCGCCTCCTTTGGGGAGACCGACCATGTATGCAACATCTTGGGTCAACAATGAGCATGTACATGCTTGCTCTATGACCATGGGCGCAATCTAAGCCATCCAACTATGCCTGCGAAGTCGGATGGTCGTGATCGTTTTGGATCTTCTCAACCTGCGTAAGGCGTTAATCTAGCCTTGTTTGGGCAATCGTTTCTTGCACCATGCCTTGCCTATGAGGGAGTCGGTCTTGTAGGTAGAAAGTGGGCCCGCCAATGGTGTACGATAACTTCACTACTTGTTTTAGGGTATAATCTAAGTCGTCCAACTATGCCTGCGAAGTTGGACGTTCACGATTAAAAGGAACCCTAGCCGTGCGTCATGCTCACTTTGAGGGCACGTTTTGGAAGGACCAACTGTAGTTGGCCTTGACCGTTCGGTCATGTATGAAGGTGGGTCCGCGGTGATCATGGTAGCATGCTCAGGACCCCCTGAATCTATATCTACACCCTCCATCTATGCATGCGAAGTTGGACGGATGAGATATATTTCTGAGTTTGTTTTCAGCAAGTGAGACTAACATGGGTAGTCTTGCATGCGTTCGACGGGGCTAGTATAACCTGCCGTCAGGTAGCCTACGAGTGTTTTCATGTCGAACACAAGGCTTTAATTAAAGCATTAATAGTAATGCTGTATACCTATAGAAAACCGGGATGGTTGCCACATGCTCCGTCGGGATGGTTGCCACATGCTCCGTTCTGGGTAGGTTTTAATTCTCAGGGATGGTTGCACATGCTCCAATGAATTAATATGGAGAGAAGTATTCATCGCCTGAAGGCTTTATCCTTTGCAGGACGTCATCTTACAAAAATTGGCTTTTTACAATTTTAGCCTTTAAATAGAAATCCACCATCAACATTACTGTAATTAAGACATATTTGAAGATTAAAAACAACACTTTATTATTTGATTCTCAGAAATGTTTACAAGAAATGGCAGAAATCAAGAATACAACTGCTCTCTTGAATTTTCTCTCTCCTCAATACTTTCTCAACTAGGACTACACAAGACCCACCCACGATACCCAAACCCGCCCGTACCCTCTAAACCCGTGGAATTTTCATCCATACCCGCCCGTTGTGGGTGCGGGGTTGGTTAAGGAAAAAAAACTGATGTCTGTGGGTGCGAGGTTGGTTTTAGGTCATACCCTCCCATACCCGCCCGAAAAATCCGCAAAATATATACCATTAGATAAAACTAATCCTACCCTTGCAAATCCCTTTGGTTCCATCAATTTGAATGACCCAACCAATAGAAACCCTTTAACTTACATCTTACCATGTTCGGAAAATCTGTATGTTCTATAGTTGACAAAATAACATCCTAACGCGTAGACGAACGTGTCCTTCCTGTCATCGATCACCATAAGATCGTGCCTGCCTCAACTCGTATTGTTCATGAAGTTTGTGGTACACCACTAAACATTACCGACCAAGTGTGTATTATTCAATAAACTGTTCTTGGAAAGTTTGAAAAAGTAATCAGGCGTTGCTCTATATAAATGTGTGTGTGAACAATTCCTGCGGGTTTTAGCGGGTTTAAACCCATACCCGCCCTACCCGCCCGCTGTTTATGGGTGCGGGGTTGGTTATGAAAAAAAAAATGCAGTCTATGGGTGCGAGGTTGGTTTGAGCTTATACCCGCACATACCCGCCCATGTGCATCCCTATTCTCAACACTCAAAAATACATCATCCCCTTTCTGAATCTACTGGGTCTCTTTATATAGGATAGTTACATAGTGGATGACAGCTAATCTGTCCTTTAATTTCGGATCTGACTCGCGATATTATCGCATTAGTTATAATGTCCATTCTCGCAAGCGTCGTGACCATCGCAGGATAATCACGCTCTTCCCGTGTTTCTTCATTCGTCAGCTATTACGTCATTCTTCAAATCATTCTGTGACACTCGTGAAGTGTTGTTGATGAACTCGCGGTGACGTTCGCAAAAGTGTTGTTAATCTCGCAAGAGTAATATCATGACGATATTTTGGTCCTACATCTTGCCTCTTCTCATGTCTTTTCTGCGAGGGAGGAAAGATCATGGGAATTAAATCTTTTATAATGCCGCAGTTGTTTATCTTTTTGAACTATTCTGCTTTGACACGTTTTTGTATTCTTCGCCAGCTGTTTTCACGTACTTTTTCTTCCATTCAATTTTTGACACGTCCTTTTCAACCGCTGCGTTCCAGCCTTTCATGTCTCTTCCTTGCATTGATTACACTTATCTTCTCGAGAATCTTTGCTTTCTATAAATACTTCTTTTCTTTTCTTCTTTTTACTTATTCTTTCTTCTCTCTGCAATCTCTCTGTAATTTTACTGTTCTTCCGTAAATTGCGCATCTATTAGTGCTGTGATTTCTTTCTCAGTCTTCAATCTTTTCCTTCATTCCCATACTCAAAAATGGTTGCAGCTGGTCACAAATATATGATCACTTTCGAGAAGATCCAAAAAGAATTTCAAGATAAAGGTAGTACTTTATCCACCATTCCCAATCAAAACCCTAAATCTGAACTTTCTGTTCCATTATTTTCTGATTTTCCATGTAATCGTGAGAAGATCATAGTCTCGCTAGGCCAACTTGAGGTTGGTCTTCCCATTCCTCTCTACGACCCTGAACTTCCTTTATTCTATGCGATACTCTCTCACGAGAAGTTCTTGCGGGAAGTTTATCAATTAAGTAGGGATTGTATTCGCCTAATACTTGAGTATGCTACTCGCGGTGCTGGTAAAAAATCTCGCTACCCTGATGCTGCGAAGAATCCTAAATTTAAAGATGTTCCAATTGTTTCCGCAAAGTATACTGTGGATAACTTCTTCGCAAACTACGATATAATCCCTTGTAGAAAGGATAACACTTGCTGGGGTGTCCGCTTACAAAAGAAAGATAACATCGTTGAAGATGAAGCTCTTATGTTAGATATCGACTGGCATACGGGTAATAATCAAGGTCCTCTCCATTCCAATGATGACAAATGATTTATTTTTCCACTATGTTTAGAGCGTCCATATATCTCTGGTACCCAAGCTTTACCTGCGAATCTCACAGAATACCAGCCGTGGGTATTCAACTGGCCTGAGAGAAATAAAGAAGTATGTTTTCTTAATTTTTTGCATAATAAATTACCATTATTATTTTATTCATGTCTTTAGATTCTCGCTGACTATTTCCTTTTTATCAGATTGAAAGGTTGAAAGCCAGCTACGATAGGATAGGGAAACCTGCTACTTACTTAGCTCTCAAATCTCTCATGGTTGAAGTAAGAAACATTTCTTTATTACTTTTTACAATATATTGTTGCCTCTATTTCTTATCTTTATCTTTGTTCGCAGGAAATTGAAGAAAGAGAGCCTGTGAAACCTGCGAGAACTAAATAGAAATCCACAGTTGGTCGCAAGGGTAAATCTACTGCCCCTCTCAAAGAGAATTCTGCTGCTCCTCGCAGAGAGAAATCTGGTGCTCCCCCCTTAAAGAGAAGAAAAACCCAACTCTCTTCTTCTTCAATTCCTCAACCTAATCCAGAAAATCCGAGTAACGATGATGCTAATGATGATGAAGACGAAGATAATAATGACATCTCTCCTATGAAGGATTCCTCTTCTCCTGAATCTCCTATGACCCAATTATCTAAGATTTTTGGCGATGTCACGCATGGTATTTCAAATGATTATGGAGATGAAGTTGTTAATAAAGTATCTCAAGCTCTCGCAAAGGTTTGCGATGCTTCCCAATTGGTTGACAATGATTCTTTCCAGGGAATCTCGAGATCGATGACTCCCAGTCTTTTGAATTCACTCGGCATTCTGGTATGTTTTCACTTCTTTGCCTCTTCCTTATACCTTAGATTTCGAACTATATATGTCTTAACAATTTTTACATTTTTTCGCAGGCTGGAAGAGCTTCTTTTATTGCTGCCTCAGATTTGGAGAAAAGACGTGCTGACCTTCGCAACAAAAATGATAATTTAAAGTCTAAATCTGCAGATCTTCGCAAGCAAAAGGAACAGTTAGAATCTGAAGCTATTGATCTTCTCAAGAGTAAAAGAGAATTAGAATATGAGGTTGCTGAGCTTCGCAATAAGAATAACCAATTAGAAATTGATGCTTCGAGTGATAAACAAAAGATTTCTGATCTTGAAAAGGCTAATCAGCAACTCAATGGTATAAACTTTTCCTTCTTTTCTTTTAATTCTTTTGCCTTATTTTGGCTCATTCAAGTAACCATTTTTGCAGATATTTATGACCTTACTGATGAGGCTACACTCCTCCGATCTTTCCCTGAACCTGTAGATGAGGATACCCTTCTTGCTCGTCTTAATAGCTCTTAAGTAGTTTCTCAGATGATCAAATTAGATCTCTTTCCATAGATGAACTTAAATCCAAACTTCATCTCTTAAAAATTGAGCACAGATTCAACTTGGGCTTAACCAATAAGTTTAAGCGTCTTTATCTTGATTCGAAAGAAGAAACTAATAGATTGAGAAGTAAGAATAGTGATCATATTGATGAGAAAGATCTTATTTCTAAAAATGGTGCTCAAGCCCTAGCAGATTTCCATAAAATTCTCACTAATGTTAAAATTGAGAGGGATAGACTTATCAGCGAAAATAGAGATCTTCTTGCGAGAGAGAACCAAGTTCGCTCTTGTCTTCTTATCAGCAATGATGAAGAATTTGCTTGGGCTGCAAAAGTTCTTGATAATGCCAAAAATAATCTAGGTGTAGATGTTAGTCTTCATACTGAACAAGCAGCCTTGATTAGAGACATGGTTTCTGAAAGAGAAGGTTGCTAATTATTCATTCTCATTGGTCTTTCGTTTTTTATAGTTTGCTACTAAATTTCTGATTTGATATTCTGTATTCGCAGGAGTTGAAAAGAGATACTCTGTCAGAGTTAAAGAAATTGAAGATGATAAGGGAGTGCTCGCAAAAACTCCAGCTTCTCGCAACGAAAATTATTCAAGACTGAAGGAACAGTTAGAAATTATGAGAAGGAATTTTAGTAACATTCTTGTTGGTGTTCGCAATGACTCCATTAAATTGGTCTGCGATGATCATCAAATTCCTCATTCTGAGTATCCTGACATTTTGCATGAAGTTCCACAAAATGTCCCTGATCTTGTCATTTCTGATAGCGAAGCTGAAGATTCTGAAGAAGATGAAGGTCATGATGAAGGTGGTGGAGATGAATAAAAGAAATTTGGCGAAGACAATGATGGATATAATTAGATTTCTTATATTCTTCCCTGTAATATCTGTACACTTATCCTTTTCTCTTTGTAATATACTTGCTGCAAATTTCTCCAGCTTCTAATGTTCTCTAGTGTATGAACTTATTCTTATCTCTTCCTGCATATATTAAAAGACAATTTCTTTTGTGCAATATGGTTAAGTAATATATTTATAAGTTTTTAGCTATTTGTGCGTAAATCTGTTATATAAAGATGAATAACAATATTATCGTTTTGTTCATTCACATACTTTCCTCTGTTATTCGTCTAAATATAAAAGATTGAGCATATTAGATTCTTAATAAAATTGTGCAAATATCGCAACCATAATCTCGCAGTCATGTGTTAATCTCTTGTGGTCTTAGTTTGCCTTCCTAATTAAAGGTCTTATTTCGCCACGTTTCTTTCTGCGACAAAATCGCAGGATGTCCTTTCATTCGCATGTAAAGACCCATTGATCTTGCCTTATACATATGTTGTCAAATGTCTGCGACAATATGACAGGCCTTAGTTCCTTGCGAGAACAAAGCCCCATGACATTGCCGTCTTGCGATGAAATCGCATGACGTCTTTACACTTTCATATAAAAACCCATTGATCTCATCTTAACTTTTTCTTATGGCTTGTTTCCTTTGTATTTGTCACGCGACAATATGACAGGCCTAAATGTTCTTTCAAACATAAATCCCCATGACATTTCCATCTTAAGACACTTATCATCTCCCTAATGGAGGGTGCCACCCTTACTCTCCCTGGTTGGCCCTTCAAGGAGGGCACATCGTCCATACAAGACTAGCTCCTCCCATCCGGTCTTAACAACAACCAGTTATTTTTGAAGCCTCTTATCCTTTATGCCTATATGGCTTATAGTTACGAGACTGCACCCTAAGTGGGGTTTTCTTGAGGCCGAGTGCATTATAGCCAAGACTTACCAAAAATGGCCAGGGTAGGTTCGTCCATCCCGGGCACTCTTGGCTCAACCGTGTACCTCGGCTCCTTGGTCATACTCTGCACCCCTTAGAAGAGACCTTTAGTCTTCCAACTAGGGTATAACCTTATATAGTTGGAAATCCAAAGTATCCCTCCTGGATAGGTATCTCAAAGAGATGGACTGCAGTCTCTGTGACTCAGGTTCCAGCAGCGGTATAGCCTTATCCTTGAGCCACGCAAAGAGATACCCCCTTATATGATGCACTTTAGGTCTTACATTTTCCTCTTGCGAAGTTGTATCCACTAACTAGGGTGTACGCCATATAGGTTCGTTCCATTCTTATGTCTCTACGAAATTTTATTCGTGTTTCTTGCGAGTATTGCAACTCTGATGAAATTTCTTTTCATTGATCTTCTCTTTATTTGGATTTCAACTCTTGTATAACTTCTCAATTTTAATTTTTTTTTTATATTCAAATGAAATATTCTTTTGAAACAAATCATTCATAAATTTCTTAAATTTCATCATTTTACCTTTCTACTTACTACTTTCTGCTTCTGCCCTTTTGTTGCGTTTTGCCATTTTCTTTCCATCTGCGAGATGCTCGCCATTTACAGTTTCATGTTGATTTCACAGTATTCCTTCCTCTCGCCGCTCTATTGTATCAACCATCAGCTTATCACCTCTTTGTTTTTTCTTGATGTTATGTTTCCAATTTCTATTCCTCGCTGCCCTTTCTTCACAAGATTCTATGTCAATTTCATAGCATTTCTTCCCATCAACCTAGTCTCCCTTTATTACTCCAACACCATTAGGATGAGGAAATTTACTACATTAGTGGAAAGTTGACGCCACACCTAATATTCTATATAGCCAAGGTCGGCCAATCAGGGCATTATAAGGTGATTCAATATCCACAACGCAGAATAGAATCTTAGAAGATAACCCCTTTAATGGAATTCACATTGTAATTTCCCCTTTGGGCTTGTTGGAAGTGCCGTTGAAACCATGGATTTTATAGGTTGATGGTATCAGATCCTCGTCTTTTCCACCCATGGTTCTGTAAGTATGATAAACTAAGATATCAACTGAACTTCCAGTATCTATTAGAACTCTGTTAATGGCCCATGAATCCTCAGTTTCACCATCATTATTTTCTTCATCTTCTTTTTCTATTTTTTTTGGATTTATTTCTAAACTTACCACCAGTGGGTTGTCACGCATCTCGCCAGGCTCTGGTACTTCTTGCGCAGTAAAAGAAATAGTTTGCTTTTGCCACTCCTCTAATGGAGAAACTCTCACAATATTCATTATCTCTCTTCCATCTACATCTCTCGCGAAGACTCTGCTCAGAACATTGTCGTGGAGATCCTCAATAGTCTTGTATGAATGTATGATGGAGTTAAAGAACAAATTCTTCGCCTTGGGTCCAACCTATATCACAAATGTTTCTGCTCCTTTTACAACATTTACTCCGTGAATATCTGGTGATGGTAGTAACTGCTGAGATTGCGGATGTCCTATTAGAAAATGATTTAACTTTCCATGATCAATCATCCTCAAAATTATTCTTTTTACATTCCTGCAATCGTTTATTGAATGTCCATGAAAATGATGATAATGACAAAATTCTTGATTTCGATTATTTTGATGTGGCTCTTTTCCCATATTCCAGGGTGATGGTATATTTTCCATCAGAATGATAGCTTCCCAAATTTTTTCTATGCTAGCATTCAGGGGTGGCATCTTAATTTCTTCCCATATTACTCTTTGATTCCCTTGTCCTCTGAAATTATTTTGCCTCTGACCACCATAGGTCTTTTGCGGCTGATCAAGTCTTTGAATTTTATTATTTCCACCGCGATTGTAATAATTCCTTTCTATTTCATAATCCTCTTGATCTCGACTTCCCATGGCTACTAACTTCTGTTGGTTTTAAATCACCACTTTCTCTTGTTGTGGCTGCGAGGTGCTCGCCACATTGTTAATCATTTTAGGAAGTAAACTCCCGTTTGCCGCTATTGAGCTGGTGTTTGCGACTGGATATGATTCCATCTCATTTTGTTTTTCTTCCAAAGCAATATATTCTTCTTGTAGTTCTCGTAGCTCAGTCATTGTGATGGTATTTTTTATTCTGAAAATTTGTATGTACAGCAGATTGGTTGCGAACATTGCATTAATGAAAGATAAAATGAGGTATCTCTCATCCACTCTTCCTGCCATTTCACTGCACATTGTCTTCCATCTTATGTTTAGGTGTTTCAGACTCTCGATAATCCTCTTTTTTAACCCAAACACATCTTCAATACCAGGCCGCGAAGAATTGTTGCTTATATATGCTCCCAGAAATGTATCTTGCAAATGGTCGAAAGAAGTTATTGTATTTTTAGGTAAGCCTTCGAACCATTTTAACGCCTCGCCAGTCAAACTAGATGCAAAGTATTTGCATAATACATCATCACGGTTTTCCCATTGTAGCATACACCTAACATAAGCCTTGACATGTTGAACAATACAAGTAGTCCCATCGAAGATACTGGTTAATGCTGGTAAATTGCATTTTGGAGGAATTCCTCCTAATTTTACTTTTTGAGTGAATAGAATTCTCGCAGCTTCTTCAATGGCTTCATCAAGTTTCCTTCTGCCTCATTCTATTCTGTTATTCAACATTCCCTTCATTTCTGCTAACTCTCTTAAAATTTGTTCATTCCCTGCTGAATTTTGCTCAATTGGTCTTTTCAGTGCAGCTTCTCTCCTTCTGCGCTCGTGTCTTTCTTGTCCTGTGAGATTTTGTGCTTTTTTTAAGCATCTTCATTCTGCCTTTTCCTGCGATTTTCCTGTTCACCTCCTTCTTGAATTCACAACTGATTATGCCTTCCAATTTCTTCTCTGTGAGTTTCTTCATTCCTCATCGTTTCTCTTCGCTGTCTTTCCTTTCTCCTTTGTATTCTGTCATACTCCTCATTGATATTATTGCTATGGAGATTTTGTGTGCATATCCTTTCTCGATTGTCATGATTATTCTGCCATATTGCTTCTTGAAACTCTTTTTCTTCAACTTCTGCTCTTAATCTTTCTTTTTCGCAAGCTAGACGTGCTTGTTCAGCATAATGCCTCTCAATTTCGTCCTCAATGATTCTTTGATTTATTTGGATTTCTCGCCCATGTAAATATCTTCTACCTTCTTCTCTATTTTCTTCACCATCTTGGTTATTTCCACGCTCTTGATTTCTATTATCATGTCTACCATTCACAGTTTCACCGTGTGGAACGTAGCGATCATCAATCATCTCTTCTTCTCCATGATGTTGATCTTCATTTGGATTTTGCATTTCCTCTTGGATATTTACTCCAGCATTTCTCATAGGGGAATTTTGCTTTGGTTCTTCTCTAAATGATCTTGAACTTGATCTAGCAGTACTTCTTGATCTCCTACTTTGTAATCTCAAATTCTCCATTCTTAACTCGTGATTTTGTCTTATTAGATTCGCACGTTCTTCCGCCTCTAACCTCCTTTCCTCTTGTATTTTTTGTCTTAAAACCTCTACTGTTTCATTTCCATCATCTCCATGTATTAATCCTCCATTTACTTCTCGGTTTCTTTCTTCTCTTCTTTCATTTCTTAATTGTCGATCTTCTGCCTTTTCCACCGAATCTGATCGCCAAGTATGCACACTCACTCTGTCGTAATCTACAGATCTATCTTGTATTGGTGTTTGTTGATTCGGCTGTTGAATTTGATTTTCTCCTTCATTCCTTGTTCTATTTCTTCTTGTTCTTATCCTTGAAGATTCTCCCATTTTATTTGTTTCTCCACCTGCAAGTCTTTTACTCCTCCTTACGGTTGTTGGTGGTTTTGATGTGTTTCTTCTTCTTCTATCCATTAATCTTAGTAATCTGTTGAATGTTGCGTAAGATCTTTCACTAATTATTCCAAATTCCTTCCAATCACAATGTCAATTTTTATCTTTTTCTTCAAATAATCATCAATTCATCCCTGTTTCGGGCGCCAAAATGTAGTTGCAGGAAATCCTACACTACACCATTGATAAGAATTTACTGTAATTAAGACATATTTGAAGATTAAAAACAACACTTTATTATTTGATTCTCAGAAATGTTTACAAGAAATCAAGAATACAACTGCTCTCTTGAATTTTATCTCTCCTCAAGACTTTCTCAACACTCAAAAATACATCATCCCCCTTCTGAATCTACTGGGTCTCTTTATATAGGATAGTTACATAGTGGATGACAGCTAATATGTCCTTTAATTTCGGATCTGACTCGCGATATTATCGCAGTAGTTATAATGTCCATTCTCGCAAGCATCGTGACCATCGCAGGATAATCACGCTCTTCCCGTGTTTCTTCATTCGTCGGCTATTACGTCATTCTTCAAATCATTCTGTGACACTCGTGAAGTGTTGTTGAAGAACTCGCGGTGATTTTCGCAAAAGTGTTGTTAATCTCGCAAGAGTAATATCATGGCGATATTCTGGTCCTACATCGGCATATCAATTGATTCCAAGAAAAATAAAAATGAAACTTATAAGCTTCCATGCCATTTACACACTTACTAGAGTAAAACTGACAGATGAATGAATCTCCAAACTCATAAATGTGAATTTTGATGGCGTATGTGTTTTTCTGGAAATGCTTAATGTATTCTGATGGAATCAATAATCTTTTTCCTTTTTGGTGATCCACAACACAAACAAAGATGAAAGAATCTAAAAAACGAAGTGTTTTTTATTAGACCAAAAACAAATCTCCTCCTCTTTTAATTCCAATTTTTTGAATTGCTTAGGATCCTCTATTTACTCCCCCATTATCATCCCACGATTAAGAGAGTTGCTTACCCATAAATAAGTTAAAACTGTCCATGCTCTAAGGTCTTCATGCAAAACGGCTGCTCCTTTATGACTAGCACGTAATAACCCATTCCAAAAGAAAAAACGTCCAAAAAATTGAATGTGTCCCTAATTAGAATTATCAATGAACAATGTATATATAAAGGAGTGTATGTCTTCAACCACGCGTATTCACTCATTCCAACTTATTTTTATGGTGAAATTTTTAGCTTAAGAGTATCAACATGTCAAACAAGATTAGCCGCAGCCCCACAAAAACCGTTTCCCAAAACGTGTTAGCTTTATTTTCGAGAATGCATGATTGCGGTGAAAAAAAACCTGCAGTACTCAGGTTTCGTGTTGCAAGAAAATAGGAAGAGATCGATTTCATGGCGACCAACGAATTCACTACTTTGGATTTACTAATGATTGATAAAAACTTGAGTATATTGTTCTTTCGATCCGAACTAAATTATTTTTTTAATCATTTTTTACATAATTGGGACTCCTTCTAAATTAGGACTCCTTCTAATCATTTTTTACATAATTGCGATGAAAATAATCCTACAGTACTCAAGTTTCGTGTTGCCAGAAAATGGTAAGATGTCGATTTCATGGCGACCAACCAAGTCAATGCATTGGATTTAATGATCAATCAAAACGTGAGAAATCCATATTTCGCCCTTCAAAAAATAATCAACGAGGAATTTTTATCAAAAACTGGGCTTAAAACTATTATTTTAAGTCTAAAGAATATCGTTAGGAATTATTAAACTATTATTTAAGTGTAACCGTAGTTATAATTATTTGGATTAAGATTTCATGTCTACAAGTTCTCATGGGACGAATTAAGCCTCATAGTGTGTGGTAATTATTAAAATCATCCTAACCAAAAATTATTTTGTCTCATGCCGTGCCGTTACGGCACTGGTTATTTCGAGTCTATAATACAAAACAACATAGGTTTTTGAGCTTTGGACGGACGGATAACATTTTGAGAGACAAACAAGTGATCTGACCATCCCAGTCTCATCCCAGCTAAAGATATCTAGCGGCTGTGGTGTTTGTAACCTTCTTCCGTTATGGAGATATTAATAACCTTCTTAATAAACTGAAAAAATAAATGCGCCATTAAGAAAATAAATTGAAAAAATAATGGAAAATGGGTCATTTGTCCAAATATTTTTAAAACACGGTTCAAATGGACGAGTAAAAAAATTTATGGGTGAAATGGACAAAAAAAATAGCAAGGATGAAACTGGATTCATCATGGATTAAACTTAAAAAATAGTGAGGATGAAACTGGATGCATCCTGTGTAAATTAAAAATAAGAAAAAGTATTTGAAAATTGGCAGGATGAAACGGGTTACATCCTGGCTATTTTTACATTTTTTTCCATTTAAACAATATCAAATTCTAGATGTCTTTTTTACCCAGGAATTGTTGATTTTGGTCTTTTTAACCAATTTTGTGAAAAAATAAATGTTACAACCATTGAAATTTCAATAAAAAATAAAAAATCTTTGACCCATATCTTAAAAAATAAAATAAAAAATTAGGCATCTTTTAAAAACCCGCAATATGCAAACAATTTTTTTTTTTAATAATAAAAATAATTTTCATTGTACTCATTGTCTAAGGGGAAGAATCAAAAAATACAACCAATGATTTTCATTATACTCATTTTAATTTTAGCAATCAAATAAGCCTATTTTCATCATCCTGCAAAAAAAAATTACGATGTAAAACCGAAAGCACAAAGAACTTTAGAATTATCCTACCATGATTAAGAGAGTTGCTTACCCATAAATAAGTTAAAACTGTCCATGCTCTAAGGTTTACATGCAAACGACTGCTCCTTTATGACTATCACGTAATAACCCATTCCAAAAGAAAAAACGTCCAAATAATTGAATGTGTCCCTAATTATAATTATCAATGAACAATGTATATATAAATGAGTGTATTTCTTCAACCACACACATTCACTCATTCCAACTTATTTTTTTGGTAAATTTTTTAGCTTAAGAGTATCAACATGTCAAACATGATTCGCCGCAGCCCCCACAAAAACCGTTGCCCAAAACGTGTTTGCTTTCTTTTCGAGAATGCATGATTGCGGTGAAAACAAACCTGCAGTACTCAGGTTTCGTGTTGCAATAAAATGTGAAGAGATCGATTTCATGGCGACCAACGAAGTGACTACTTTGGATTTTCTAATGATTGATAAAAACTTGAGTATATTGTTATTTCGATCCGAACTAAACTATTTTTTTAAAAGAATAATATATTAGGACGCCTTCTAATAATTTTTTACATAATTGCGATGAAAATAATACTACAGTACTCCAGTTTCGTGTTGCCAGAAAATGGTAAGATGTCGATTTCATGGCGACCAACTAAGTCAATGCATTGGATTTAATGATCGATCAAAACGTGAGAAATCCAGATTTCTTCCTTCAAAAAATGATCAACGAGGATTTTTTATCAAAAACTATTATTTTAAGTATACAAAATATCGTGAGGAATTATTATACTATATTATTTAAGTGTAACCGAAGTTATAATTATTTGGATTAAGATTTCATGTCTACAAGTTCTCATGGGCCGAATTAAGCCTCATAGTGTGTGGTAGTTATTAAAATCATTCTAACCAAAAATTATTTTGTTTCATGTCGTGCCGTTATAGCACGGGTTATTTCTAGCAAGTTAACAAGTCGAAAAGAGCAAATTTAAAAGATCGCAAATCAAGGATGTAGAAATATTAGGGTTACAGAATCCGTTATAAGCTAAGTTTTACTTGTGTTCTATCACAAAGGTCTCAAGGTTACTCGTGTGAAGTGGGAAACCTAGCTACTCACACACGATATTTCATTAAGGATTTACAAACAAGAGTTATCATAAGATATTGTTTGTTCTCAACCTAAGGTAGAAATATCTAGTACTTAGCATACATGGCATACATAGTCTCGGGATGTTCATAAATCAATCAATAACAAGGTTCAATGGGTATTTCTATCAACCTAACAAAGAACTATACATGGCATAGAACATGAGAAGTTGAATAAAAAATAAAACATTAAGAGAAACTCAAACAATTGACATTAAGCTTTAGTTGCTGGAAACCCTTGTTTTAGAACATAAATAAATCAAAACTACAAGTTCATCTTTCACCCTAATGAGTAGCTTAGATAGACATAGCTTTCTTAAAAGCCATAGAAAATGATTAAGGAATGAATTAAGCTATGCAAATAGAAAAGAAAAGACAAATGCAAAACCTAATTTCTTCCATGTATTCGGTGTATCCTCGAATGAGTCCGTGTCTTTGTACTTATAGGCATCCGAACTCTCTCTTTGATAGCTGCCAGCACCTCCAAATCCCAATCTAGTCGCGAACACCAATTGGTAAATACAAGCCCTCTCCAAGGTCCGACCACAATAAACAACTCCATATTCCATCTGCCTGAGCACCACTTATTAATTTCTGCCCCAACCATCATTCCCTGAAGTACAAACTCATTCAGGATCATAGTAAACCAATTCAAGCTCATCAACCCAGTCTGTCATCTCAAATATATTTCCAGACTTAGGCCATTGTACCAATCTGGCAATCTCCACAAACTGTCCATATCATTCTCGGTTACAGCTCCGGTAACTCCTCCCCAAGAACCCCGCATACATCCAACCAATTTCACCCAAAACAGATTCATATCAACCAAATATTTAAAAACCCATGTAGCACTCCACAATCAACTATTAACATAACTCCATCAGTTTTGTTTCATTTGAAAATCACAGCCATTCTTTATCTCCTCTGCAACGCCTCAAATTTGTTGCCATTTTCTCTTCATACAACCACCTGCGCACACAGCATCACCGTCTTAACTTTACTAATTTCTTCAATTGAATATGTTTACCAGAATCATCATAGATTAATGCCACTGTCTTCTTCCATCTTGTAATACAGCTCAACCATACACGGATTCAACTCAACCAGCACCATTTTCCTCGCAGCTAGGCATAGCACCATTCAGTACATATTCCATCTTTGGACTTCACTGGTCCATTGTTGCTGCTGTAGAGAGCTCGAGAATCACCTACGGCCTCAGTTGATCAACATCCACCCAAAAATTCTATTTCTCATGCATCGATTCGAATTTTATATAAACCCATCTGGTTCATCTTGTTTCAGGAAGCGGCAACATCTTCCTTCCAATTTCTTCTTTCAGGCAATTCATCGAGAAACTGTAGCGCAGTTTCGTTGCATCTAAAGGCAGCCTTCTGCTGGTTGTATGAGGTGTCTCTTATATCTTGTTTGACCTGCAATTTTGAGATTCTGCACATACAAACCCAAACTCTCAAGCATTTGTAGTTTAAGCTAGACATCACCACCAGTTACGATCCATAGCCATCACAACAAACTCCAAGACATCACCGGCAATACCACCTGAACAAAATCATTTCAGGCCGAACCCGCATTTCGCTATTTATCTTTAGACCATTGATTTTGCTTGTACTTTCTATAAAAGCATTAAAATAGTATTGTCAGCTAAAATATCGAGTCCTAACTAATATAAATATGGGTATAAAATGTAGTATTTATGTGCTTATCAAAATGACATAGCAAGATTTTGTTAACGAGGAAACTGCAAATGCAGAAAACCCCCGGGACTTAGTCCAGAATTGAATACTCTCAGAATTAAGCCGCTATACAAAATCACACCAACTTCGTATAGTTGAGACCAAGCAACTAAACCTATAGTTCACCTAGTTTCTTTAGTATCCCTGCGCTTCCGACATTCAATAAGTGCACACACTGGAACAATTCCTTTGCTTAGTATTCCAAATAGTAAAGGAACAACAAATCTGTTCGAATAACAACTCTATTCAATCTCAGTGATATGAGTTAGACAAAGGCTCTTCTGTTTAATCCAATAAACTCCTTTGTCGGGTTTATATCAATCTAATTAAAAACTACCAAAGTAATTGAGATTAGATTTTTCAATCAATAATAGGATCTACTAAGATACTGAATATTGATGCCGATCTACGCAACTAATCAATGAAATCTATCAAAGAGAAACCGATTATAGTTGGATCCCAGCCGATCAAGTTTTGTGCACACCAAAGATTATGAAACCCAATAAGAAATCTTCTTCGTCTTCAAATCTTCTTAAATCTTCAATAAACACCTGCACACCACAACTTGAATCTCTTGTGATCAATCACGCACATAACGGAGTTTGTTAACAATGGATTATCACAAGATGTCTTTAGATCTACAAACAGTTATAAAGATCCCGTCGACACTTCGATCTAGTTTGATTGAATCTTATATCAGGAGAGAAGATTCTCAAGAATAAACAAACTAGGTGCAATCAAAGTTCAACAACCATTAGTCAATCAAATCAAATCGAAAACTAATAAAACTGCAATTATTTAGTTTCCCACCAACGGTACTCGTATAGCTTCTTGATCCCACAGAAGTCTTTAAACGAGCGGTCGTAAGAGATTTCGCCTAATTAGGATACTTTCCTCTCCGATTAGACGGCTCCACCAATAACAACACAACAAGGTAGTTTTTCTGTCTCTTAGGATAGTTTGCTCAAAATGCAAACTTGGGTATTTATAGACCAAGGAAGTTTGGACACCAAGGAATTTCCAAAACAGAATATTCTCAAGATATGCAATATATTTCCAAATCAGTTTTCATAATTCCAAGAAATGCCCTGTCAAAAAATAACCGAAATCCTACTAGAAACTCTCTAATTAGTAAATGCACATTACCAATTTTTATTTTCCAGAGATATGCATTTTAATTAATGGTAATTAAAAGAATATAAAATTAACAACCTTAATTAAAATATTTTCAACTTATTTCAGTCCGGGATCTCCTTGAGTTATTAAGGAATATCTTTGAACAATAGAAGATAAGAGTTACTGAACATGCTCAAAGTATGTCGACATCTTATTTCTTTGTAAATCATTTTTCATATTTACAATCTTGGAACTGATTATACCACACTTCCAAACAAGTTTAGAACTAGTTAATCTGATTTCCAAGAACTATGTGATTGATCAAATATCAATACACTAATCATGGGTTTACAGTTCTACCAAACACAAGGATCTGTTCTACCTTAATATGGTTATTGGGACCGGTTACATCAGTTACATCAATTACCAGGACCGGTTACCATATTCTCATGGTATTACTTGTGATCGGTCACACCAGTTACCAGGATCGGTTACACCAATTACCAGGACCGGTTACACCAATTACCAGGATCGATTACATACTCTTTTGTGATCGGTCACACCAATTACTAAGATCAGTTACACCAATTACTAGGATCGGTCACACCAATTAAAAATATTGATCATACCATCTTAGGTGATTACTTAGGATCGGTTACACTAATAAAAGTCATACCAATACATAAGTCGGGCATTGTGACTAGTTTTACCAAGATACATAAAAAGTTATGATCGGTTCTACGAACTCACATATATTGGTAATCCAAAGATATGCAATGAATAACAATACCAATAAGCCTAGCGATTTCCCTTTCGATTCATAAAACAAGTTCATGAATGTACTTCCTTTATGTATGCACATATTTTCACCACTCGCCACGTCTCCTCGGTTAAACACGTGGGAGACATGTGACGCGGAGCATCAAGAGATGATGCCATGCGCATACAGCCAAGAAACGCGTGTCATTAGGAAGGGGCCCTCATCTAGCAGATCCAATGGATCCAAGTTAAGGAGTACCGAAGCAGAGCGCTGCTGCGAAGTACTGAAAACCCACTCGAACTTGCTTTATCCCATCTCGAGAGAGGTCCCAAATCGACGGCTAGGACCGAGCTAACTGACACAGATATGACAGGGGCAGAAAACCGTGGTCTGACGCGTGCAGACGACCCAACCACCCGCATTAAAGGCCTTGGGAAGCATACGTGTCAGCCAACCAAAGGAAGACACAACCATAACTCTTCGGCAATAAGGATAAAACGACGGGGGCATCGTGAAATATGAAGAGGTCCGCGTACTGGCACAAAGCACAAGACGATAAGAATACAACGGCCTTCATTAGTGGACCCCACATCGGAACCCCTATAAATACCCCTCCCCACTAAGGGAGAGGGGCAGGTTGATTCGAAAAGGAAGGAGAGGAGAGAGAATTAGGAAGAGTAAGTAGTTTCCCTAATCCCGCAGCCTCAGTTAAAACTCCAAAGTCATTCGACTATATTTGTAATCAATCTACACATAATGAAATCCTCCCAACTCCGTGGATGTAAGCCTTAGTGCTGAACCACATAAATACTCGTCTCATTTACATTCAACACTTATATTCAGCACTTACATTCCGCACTCTATATTCAGTATTTTGTATGATAATATTTACATTACTTTTCGGTCTCTATTTACTCTATTATACGAACATTGTTAGTGATAAACATACGATTAGACAAGGACGAGTCCGAAGACTCAGAGTCGATGAATCAGCATATTCACTTCGCTCTACGCATATTACATCTAATCTGTAAATTTTAATGTGTGCGAACATTGTTTGTGAACACCTAGATGCCATCGTAATTTACGCTTTCACACTTTAAATGAATGTAAACATTGTTTCCTAGGACGAAATCTTCACCCATACCCATACACATAATCACAATAACATTCATACGATTATGTCAATGTCTTATATACAAAGTTCAAAAGATAAGTGTTATACTTCGTATTCTAACTCATTAACACTATGTCTACTAGAGTATAATCATTCACAGCTTCACAGCTATGTTTTCAATATGGCACGCCTTTAAAGATACATTGGGAATAAAACAGTTCAATTCAAAATATTACTAACCTCAATAGGAAGGATGATGTCGTCGATGTAGCTTGTTACTTCTTCACATTCTTCAAGTCTTCGAGTAATACTTATATGTCTCATTATCCTAATATTTCTAGCCTAACCTATACGAAGTTGTCTCTGGTACATAATCAAGCGACTCTTAAATTGAGTTTTGATTCACTAAAATATGACAACCAAACTTGACATACCAACGCTTAGTGGGTTCAACCAAGCTATGCTCTAACAACAGGAAATGATGCAACTCATTTCGGCTGTCTACGTACCCTTTCGTACTCTAAAGGGATCAAGAACAGATCGTAGTTCATCCTCGAAGGGACAACAACTTAAGCCAAACTCTATTGCAAGGTCGTGGCCTAGAAATATTGGTAATGGCCTAGCCTATATAGGCCGTTCCGTAAAAATGCACATTGATTGTGCATTATCGGGTCCGCAACATGGTATAGTGATGCATTCACATCATATGCCCCATTGGCAAGGCTACGCATCTATAAATGAGACTTACACATCATTTATACTCTTTCGGTTAAGATATGAAGCTTACTTGGTGCACGGTCCACATATGCACCTTCAACCAACTACCTCTCCCTATATATGTTAACTTGCAATTTCTACAACTTTAGAAAGGGGGGCGGATTGACATGCTTGCTTCACTATTCATGGCCGTTGCCATGTACTTCTGAGTAACCGACAATGTTTATCGAGTTTACTTCAGTGTTTCATAATGATTGCGCAACATTCCTTATGTCATCTCGCTCTGACGTATTGCATAATGATTGTGCAACAGTTAATCTTGCATACTGCATAATGATTGCGCATCACTCATTCTGGCTATTGCGTAATGATTGCACAACATTTACTCCAACGTATTATATAATGATTATGCAATATTCACTTGGAAAGCCCTCTCAGTTCTGATGCACAATGATTGTGCAATATTGGCTCTAGGCCAATCGTCCGCAAAATGTGCGATGTTTGCGCTGCATTGTCTAGGGCCATCTACCCAACTAGCCTAATGTATCATTTGATGCGAGATTTGGTCCTTAGCCAAACGCCAAACATAATGCGCCATTTTGGCGTGATATTGGCTTTAAACCAATCTACCTCTTACCAAGAAACAAAAGCCTTGGATGAAGCTTCATCTCAGGTCATGGCGCATATTTTAGCATGCGCCATGCTAAAAAATACGAGGTGTTACAACATACCACAAAACATCTGAGGTTCCTGAATAGGTAGTTACACGTACCTAGTACGTATACCTTAAGAGTTATGAATTCGCGTATGGGGGATAATACATGTACCTAGTACTCATACTGTGTTTGATCTGAGTTCATGTGTAATGCCCTGATTCGGCAGGGGTTTGTCGAATGAAATATAGGTAATAGTTTGTCCTATATTTTATCACGATTGGCTCCAGAGTTTGCAGAAAAATATAAATTTTAGTGTGCTCAGGCAGGAGTAACCCAGGGATGAGTGACATCACAGGAAGCAGCTACTAGATTATTGCAGAGGCACCCGTTAAAAAAACCACATTGTTGGATAACCACAATGGCTGAGTGGGAACAATATCGTTAGAGAGTTGCACCATTATAAATAGTATTAGAGATGATGACAGGTCACCTGTCGAGGGTGAGAGAGTATGTTGGACAAGATATGTCATGTACCGGTCTCATGAGGGGCAGGGAACGTCGGAGATCTGGTTTGTATAAATTCTAGAGCCGAGGACAGCTCCAATTTTAGGTGGTGGTATTGTAATACATCGATTCGGCATGGGTTCGCCAAATAAAATATAGGTAATAGTTTATCCTTTCCTAATACTGAGGTTTTTTCGGTACGATTGGATCCATAGTTGGCACAAAAATTTGCAGTTAAGCGTGCTCATGCCGAAGTAATCCAGTGATGGGTGACTTCCCAGGAAACTGTTGTTGTATTACCGAAGCGATACTCGTTAAAAACCTTACACTGTCGGATAGATGCAGTGGCTAAGTTGGTACAATACCGGTCGAGGGTCGGGTCATTACATCGTGACAACCATAGCGGTATGCATACCTAGTACGAGTAATGTTGGTCCCTGAAAATTCATGAACTGGTCATAGGTATGCCTACCAGTTTGCATCCTTACCCAGTACGAATTTGCAGATACTTATAAACTATTTTTAAAAATATGTTTGTCATTGCTACAACTTTCATAAACACCTCTACCGTATCATAGATCACTAAAACACTTTGTGTTATGCATCATGATTTAAATCTTAAGTATTTAGATAAACTCAAT
This sequence comes from Papaver bracteatum, assembly GCA_023529315.1. Lineage (NCBI taxonomy): Eukaryota > Viridiplantae > Streptophyta > Magnoliopsida > Ranunculales > Papaveraceae > Papaver > Papaver bracteatum. Next base: position 763,140 of record JAJJWX010001826.1, on the reverse strand, counting down.
ATTGCTTATAAGTTCGAATGGCATATTTACCAAGAACTATCATTATAAATGGTTCGGTTCCCGGACCGTAATGTATATTCTTCTAAATAATTTCAATACATATTTCTCACATGCTTACATGGACTGCTTACAAGAGTTCCATCTAAACAAATAAAATGTTAGTTATCCTAACTTGAATTTTAAGCCACCCTAATCTTGAAATTCTTTAAATAGAGAGACTCAATCAACTTGGAATTTCAATCCCTGACACTTTTATGTCATAGATGTTAATTTTCTGCAATAGCATCTATTGACCTAGGTTTCCTCGAGAAACTAGGTCTACGACTTAAAGACTTCACTTAAGGATTCGTGAAGCTAGGTATGACCATCTTTACCTTAATAGTTCGTGTATCCCGATCTTGTTCATTTTGTTATAGAGGTTTTAGTAATCTCTTTCAGGAGCGAGATAAATAGAAATCGCAAAGTTCTTTTTGTCTCAGACTTTATGATTACTCAAGATAGATATCTGAAAAACTATTTTTGAGTAATTAGTTTTAAGATTGTTATTGAGAGGTGGTTAAGAATCCAGGATTCCCAGCTAACTGGGTGTAAGTGTTCCGGATTTGTGAGGTTTACTACCTTTGTTTATTGCAAACATATTTCCAAGCCTTGATCTATTCGATCTAAAGGGAAATCAAATATATTTATCCGTTAGAGGTAGATAGTTATCGAAAGTTTCAACTTAGGCTAAAGAAAATCTTAGGCTGTAAAGGACGTCATCTAAGGGAATAAATTGCGTAGAGCCTTGCGCGTTCAAGAGACATAAGGAGCACGACTGCAGCTGAATTGCTTGGAGGGTAAATTCTGTCTCAACTTCCAGTCTGAAGTCCGATAGTATGCTAGTGTATGTAGCAACTTAATACAGTTTGGTGTTCAAATTTGGATGAGGTCTTGGGGTTCTTCTGCAGGTGCATTTTTCCTCGTTGACGAAACTTCTGGTGTCTTGCGTGTTTTCTTTTTCGTATTATATTGTTTTATCTTTATAATAAGAATAACACAAGTAGTACATAATCAATTCTAGTAGATAATTTCATATTAATTGTGATTGATTACGAGACTCGTTCTTGTAGAATTCGTATCTTGAAAGATAGATAAGAAGTTTCATACTTGGTAGAATTCAGATTCAATTATTTGGATACGATTATATTGATTTTTGAGATCGTCTAAGTAGTCTTCTAAGGTTCACGGACTCTTGTGTCTAGACTTTCTGATTGAAAAGAGTTAAAGGTATAAACTCTACATACATATTGTCAAAGATTTACATGCAATTGTATTAGTTTTTGTCCATATAGGTTTCCGAACGAAAAAGTTGTTGGTATATTTGGTACCTTCTCCTTTTCAGTTGATATCAGATAAGGAAAACAAATTAAGACTTAACTAGTCTGTGTTTGTAAGCATTGTAAACCTGTGTGCATGTACTATAATGATGCCCAATGGTTTTGATTATGACAAGTGCTTGGCATTCAAGAACTTGTTTTATCCTTAGTGCGTGAAAATATGTTCCCCAAGCCTTCTGTTAATGGTGGTTTTGAGTTCAGGGCTAAAATTCTAAAACCCTATGTTAATGTGTTATTGTTCTGCAAAGAAATATAGCCATTTAAAAGTGATGAGTGCCTCCGCCTATTTACTTACATATGTATTGAGAAACTCAGTATACTTATATATATGAAATTTTATTCGGAATAGAGTTGATTGCAAAATCCCAAGTATTCTGTAAATTTTATTGATCACCCACCTGCATTATTCACTAATGCATGGCTTGCTGAGTATTTTCCCTATGCTATGTTCTCAGATAAACTCTTATTGACATGATATGACAACTAATGTTTGTTCTCAGCTGAGCAACATGAGTTTCCTTAAGTGTCAGGATTAAGATGTGCATGAAAGTACCCAATCAGAGGCATGCAAGCTGTGCTGCTCTCTGATATAAAAATTAGTGATTTTGTATCAACACATATATAATTCACCAAAATGGATTAATTTTGTGTCAACTCGCAAAATTCAATTTTTTAACCTAATTTTATCAATTTACAAAAATTAGGTTTTTTGCGGCCTGCGCAATATATCGATCCCTATTGGTCGAGACTAAACCTATGCAAACTAGGAAGTTGGTCCATCATGGAACTAGTAGTAGCGGAATCCTATTAAAAGTTGGAAAATAAGAAATAAAGGGGAAACTGCGGCACGTGAAGGCAACAAAAAAAGGGGCGCAGCCGCGCCGCTTGGCCGACCGGTTTTCCATAGCCGGCGACCGGCCATGCCCTATCTTGCTGCCTGTCGGCCCTTTTTTCCCACTAGCCAATCAAATCGCTCCAAAGTCGCAGCCCATACTTTTAATTAAAGGTAGAAGTTGGCCGGCCGACGTGATTAATTTCTTAAGAAATTAAATCTAGATTGTCCATGTCAATCTTAAAAAGATCATGACTATACGAGTTGGCCCGCAAATTTGTCAAGCTTAGACTTCTCTTGGCGCATCCAAGCGAGCTTCAAGGAACCTACCGGCGGGCCCACTTCTATTCCAACCAATCATAACTCTCATGGACCGTCAGTAACAACCATAACTACTAGCCAAAGTAGGCAAGCCGTGCGGTTAAAAAAGGGTTTTAATCAAATTAAGACCGCAAATGGTAGTCTTCAATCAATCGTGGCCTCCTAACTTCGCAAGCTGAATCAAGCGGCCTAGATCTGATTTTAAGCGACCAACGAGGCGCAAACATGCTCACAGGAGGCTCTACTTTAGCTTTGACCAATCGCATTGCTTTAAACCCGCCAGCAATGCCTCGAAACGATTGTCCAAAGCATGCAGGTCACACGACTTTAAAAGCCTTGAATTCGACCAACGGTAGTTTGTAACTGCCGCAAAACGATCTCAGCCATCCAACTTGGCAAGCCAAATTGATCGGCCTAGATCTGATTTCGAGGAGCCAATGAGATGTCGTCATGATTGTCGGCCGGCCATCTTTCTTGAGGACTGATCGGCTTGTCCTCAATCTACCCAAACGACTCCTGGCGGCTGCCCGAAGATGGATGGTCATGCTCCTTTTAAGACATTGAGTTTTGCATCTAACTAAAACAGGCTCTATACAACGATGCTTCATGAGCATCGATTATTTTGAGCTGCTTGTTTAAAAGCGATGCTTTATAAGCATCGATTGCAAACAATATTTTACGAATATCGATTTCACAATTAACTTAATTATTTAACCTAAGAGTATTGCATGCTATTTTTTGTGGTAAGTCTCACAACTTGACTTATCACATATGACCGCCCGACGCCTAGCTTGCACGTGATTGGTCGAAATATTTAGGTCTTGCAAACAAGACTCGCTCAGCAACTACCATGTAGGATTTATTCTGTTCCTCATGTAACTTGCTATATATTTTCTACAAAATACTCGAGACATCAAACATGTCACAAACTGGGGGGATGTTCATCAGGGTATTGGTCTAGCGGTTTACAACGTGCGGTGTGAAACACGCCCATTACGAGAAAGTTTCAGGAAAGGCGGACTGTTAGTTGCATTAGGGAAATAGTGGGAGTAAAACCAACCAGTCTTCCCCTCATAGTAGGGATATGGTTTTTACCATTCTACATGATCTTCACTTCTCCATCACTCAACTACTTCCACTTCCTATGAGATCAAGGTGTGTTCGACTATGACTTGTATAAATATATTTTCAATCTATTTTCATCGACATGAATTTATTAACGCATGTATCCAGAAAACACCAAGAATTATAGCTTACATTCTACAAGCAGGTTCTACATTTTGATACAAGTCATAAAACAACCACACCTTCATAGTTCACCATTCTGATCTCAACTCCTTATTTGCTTCCCACCCTAAGATCAACCCTTGTCCTTCATTTTGTGACCGAAGCAAGGCTGGAACGGCCATTTCTTGTTTTAGGCCATAATTGTACAGATTGATCTCTCGAATCTAAAGTACTCCTGTGCAGTACATTTGTTTAGGGTTTAGATTCGTTTCTCGGCGGCACACCTAATTTACCATTTTCAGCAGAATCAGTATTTACCGCAAAACAACTAGCGACCATAATGGGAGATTAATCTCTCGGTTGCAAAATCAATTACTCAAAAACAAATTCATTTCAATTTTCTCATCCTTCATCTTCGCACCTCTTCGACTTCACAATGGTTGTTCTCTATCAAGATTCAATGGTTACCGATTTCAATCATGTGGATAACCCTGTCTCTCTTATTACCATTTATATGAATGACGTAAATAGAGAAGTCACTCCTATTCTCGCTAACTATTCAACAATAGAGATCAAAACAACGCGGTTTCAAATCATTATGGAAGAATTAATAAGAACACAGGAGTAACTGGAGAGAAGGCTCACATTATCGAAAGCAATGTGAATAAAGTATTCACAATTTATCAAAGGTTGCTGAATGAGTTGGGGCATCATGGAGTTTCCAGAGATGTGAGATATCTAGTGCAAGGAATGGATACTCCGGTTAGTTATCTCTCTCCTCCGAAAATTGGAAGCTTCACTACCAACAAGATGCCGGTGGACCAAGAAGCTGCTCTTCTAGTGGAGAATCTATGTGAGCTTCTACACCTCTCTAAGAATCAACGAGCGAAAACATTTGGTGCAATCAATCGGATAGCTCTAGACACACAATTGACTTTTTTGTCTCTAAAATCCTCAAGAACACCAGAGATGTCCATAAACAATGTTATTTTTACTGAAGACGACATGATGGCAGAAGAGGGCCATAACAGAGCCCTGCATGTTACCGCACACATTGAAGATTCATAATTCAAAAGGGCTCTCATTGACACGGGAGCGTCCTTAAATGTTGTTCCTCTTAAAACTCTGAGAGCATCCAAGGTTCAACAAAATAAGATCGTATGGCAGCATACTGTGATGACATATTTTGAAGGAAACAAAACTAGAACGTATGGGTACATCTATCTAAACCTGTCAGTAGGACCTATCCAATCGAAGGTGAAATTTGAGGTAATAGAGTAGGAGCCAGACTACCACATGATACCGGGGAGACTGTGACTTCAGGATAATAGGATCATGCCCTCAACATATCACCAATGCCTGAAAACTATGTTGAATGAAGAAGGTATTCGCATTCCTGCATCACTATCTCCATATGCTCTAATTTGTGGCATTGAACTTTTTGAACCGAAGGAAAATTCGCAAGACTCATCTAACAAGGTTTATTGCACGCCTCTCCCTGCATGGACGTCTATTGAGGAGGGACACATATTATTATAACTAAATAAGGAGACCAAATCATGCAATGCACATCTACTGATAGGACACGCCAAGTCTTCTTCATCAGGTAAAAACTCGATCCATCCTCATACCAAGAGGGAGCGTACTTTTGTAGAAAATCGTGATGCTAAAGGAAAAACTTTATAATGGCGCCGCTGTTAGCAATTAATAGGAGAGACCACTACAAATTCTCTCCACCCAGTAGAATAAAACCATAATGACAAGCTACAGGAAGAATAGGTACCGGACGCCCCGAGGTAGCTGCAAGATGGTACTGACTCCACTATAAATGAGTTTGAAACTGTCAAAATTAGAAATGAAGAGGCTCCAAGACCTATCTCCATCAGTTCGGCTCTGCGTACGGATGAACGTACAAAACTTATAAGCCTTCTCAAATAGTATCAAGATATATTCGCATGGACTTATGAGTAAATGCCCAGATTAGATGAAAAGTTGGTCACTCATCATTTGCATATAATACCCAGATCCAAGTCAGTCAAACAATCTCCAAGACAATTCAGGCATGACATTGAGGAGCAAATCAAAGATGAGATTCATAAGCTATTGGATGTCGAATTCATCAAGCCCATTCAACATCCTACTTGGATAGATAATATGGTCCATGTGAAGAAGAAGAACGGTCAGATCATATACTGTGTTGAATTCAGAAATCTGAACAAGTGTTGCCCCAATGACGACTTTCCTCTTCCCAACATCGACATGCTGGTAGATGCTACCAATGGACATGGAAAGTTCTCCTTCATGGATGGATATAGCGGCTATAACCAAATAAAAATATATGAGCGTGATGCAAGCAAGATAGCATTTCGAACTCCTCTCGAAATTTTTTATTACACTGTAATGCCTTTCGGTTTGAAGAATGTTGGTGCTACCTATCAACGAGCCATGAATGCAATATTTCATAACATGATGCACAAACAAGTCAAAGAGTATGTAGATGACATAGTAGTCAAGTCAAAAACTCGAGCATCCCACATAGACGTTTTACGACAGGTGTTTGAAAGGTGCCGTGAATACAAGATGAAAATGAACCCCTTGAAATGTGGTTCTTCTGGAAAATTTTTGGGATTCCAAGTAATTGGGGAAGGAATCAAGGTGGATCCAATCAAACCCAGGATATCCTCATAATGCCTCCTCGGTAAATTGTGAAAGAACTCCAGAGCTTCATGGACAAGGTAAACTACATTCGGCATTTTATACCCGGTTTAACTCAACTCATCGCTTCATTCACCCCCTTGCTGAAAAAGGGAGCAAGTTTCATTTGGACCACACTGCCGCAAGAAGCCTTCCGGAAAATTCAACAGATATTATCATCACCCGTTATTATGAAATCTCCCATACAAGGAAGACCATTATTTCTCTACACTGCTTCCAGTGATGTTGCCATTGGAGCCCTTCTTGCTCAGGAATATGATGAAGGGATTGGAAACCCTATATATTACTTCAGTCATACTTTGAGAGATGATGAAATCGGGTATCCTAAGGCAGAAAAAACATGTGTATCTTTAGTCCACGCCATTCAGATATTCAGGCACTACCTGCTGTCAAACAAAGTGGTGCCAGTAGCTAAAGTTGATCCCGTCAAGTTATTACTCTCAAAACCGGCCTTGATAGGTAGTCCAACTAAATGGTTACTCCAAATGTTAGAACTTGGCATAACGTGCACCTCTCCAATAGCTATTAAAGGACAAGCAATAGCATATTTGCTAGCAGCATTCCCAGGAGGAGATACTATTGCGCTGCATGAAGACCTTCCTGGAGAGTTTCCATAAATCATTTTGTCAAAGAGAAAGCGTGGCTATTGTATTTTGACGGTTATGCTACTCCTAGCAATAACACAGGAGGAGCAGGTGTAGTTATGGTATCTCCAACTGGTGAAGTTTTTTCATATTCATTCAAGCGGGACTTTCAGTGCACTAACAATTCAACGGAATATGAAGATTTCCTCATAGGGATGTCACTAGACAAACAAGCAGGAGCCACACACTTGGAAGTGAGAGGCGACTCGAAACTGCTGGTCAATCAAATGAATGGAGTATACTCGCTCAAAGAGGTAACCTTATCCCCTTATAGAGCTGGAGCACAAAAGCTACTAAACTACTTTGCTGACGCAAGCATAATTCATATCGGCCGCAATAACAACAAGCAGCCGATTTCCTAGCTACATTAGCTTCTAAATTGCAATTTGAAGGTATGGAAGAGACTTTGACAGTAAAGAGACAAACCGTAGCATCCACGTGGCTCTCACAACCCAAAGATACTGAAATCAACGATTGGAGAATTACGATTATTGAAGAACTCAATAGTTCACTTTCTCAAGGAAAGGTCAGTCTTAAAACCCTGAAAAACTTCTCCATGCTCCATGGAGTATTATACCACAGAAACTCAGATGGATCCTTGTCGAGATGATTTGGGGATGAAGAAGCACATCTACAACTTAAGCGTGTTCATGGTGAAATATGCGGTCAAACGCTAGTGGTAACTCTTTACCGACGTCTCCAACGCCTCAGATACTATTGGTCGGATATGGAGAACCAATCTCGAATGCTCCAAGGGTCTTGCTCTAATTGTCAAGCACCACCACACCAATTAAAATTCTGACCGTCAATGATGCTGGGGACTGGCGGGAACCATACGTCAACTATCTCCGTGATGGTGTACTGCCTACTAACAGAAGAGATGCAGTCAAGAAAAAGCAAAGAGCAAAGAGATTCATATTTCATGAAGGAATCCTATACCGCAAGAGTTTTGGAGGAGACCTGTTACGATGTTTGGCAAAGTCTGACATCCTGACTATGTTGAAAGAGAAACATGAAGGTGAACACCAAGGAAATAAGAAGTTATTTCTCCAGGTGCATGAAAAGTACTATTGCCCAACTATGGAAGATGATGCGACAATATTTGTTCAGAAATGCCATGAATGTCAAATTCATGGGGAATCTCATCTACGCACATTGTGCTCCCCTTCATTCAGTAAGCAACATATGGCCTTTCTACAACTAGGGACTTGATATTATTGGGAAAATCAATCCCCCATCGTCAAAGCAGCACGAGTATATCATAACTGCAACGGAGTACTTTACCAAATGGGTTGAAGCTATTCCTCTTAGGGGAACTACTGGAGAGACTATTACGGCATTCATCAAGGAGTACATAATTTGTCGGTTCGGCATTCCTAAACACATCAGTACTGATAATGGCACTCCCTTCGCCAATAAACAGGTAAGAGAGTTACTTGAAGAATATGGGTTTAAGCAAGTATTCTCTACTCCTTACTACCCTCAGGGGAATGGGCAGGCCGAAAGTACCAACAAGACTTTAATTTGAATTCTCATTCGAACTGTAGTTGCAGGAATTCCTACACTACACCCCATACAAGAATTCACCATTATTAACACATATTTGAAGATTAAGAACAACACTTTTATTGATTAATTCTCAGAAATGTTACAAGAAATGAAAGGAATCAAGAATACAACTGCTCACAAGAACTTTCTCTCTCCTCAAGACTTTCTCAACACTCTAAAAATTGATCTCTATTCTTGAATCTATTGGTTCTCTTTATATATAATAAGTACATAGTGGATGACAGCTAAGTTAACCTTTAATTTCGGATCTGGCTTGTGATTCTCTCGCATCAGTTGTAATGCTAACTCTCGTAGACGTTGTATTCTTCTCAGGTTCGTCATGATCTTCTCATGTTTTCTGCTACCCTCATCTGTTACGTCATTCTTTGAATCATTCTTTGGGTTATTCTGCGACACTCGCAGAATGTTGTTGAAAATCTCGCAGATATATTGTTTAGAATCTCGCAGAAATGTTGTGGCGATATTCTGATCCTACATCTTGCCTCTTCTTATGTCTTCTCCGCGAAGTGGAGAGGATATGAGAATCTCCAACTCTTCATAATGCCGCAGCTTCCTATCTTTCCATATTTTCCTCTCGACAAAACTCCGTGAATTTAATTTAACCGCCTACGTGTCGAAAATCCCTCTTTTTACTGGCACGTCTCTCCTCAACAGGTCATCTTCTTTTTCCTATAAAAATTAGAATCTGGTTACATAACTAATTTTCTTCTTTTAGTTTTCTATCTTCTTCGTCTTTTCGTCAGCAACTTTATTCTTTCAAAGATTCTCCTGCTAATGCTTTCATGGAGTCATCAAGGTATCTCTTCTTCTAACGTTGTTAAATTTGATCTTACTTACTTAGACTATGTTTATCATTATATATTTGATCTGTTTTTACCTGATTTTATGTAATTCCCATATTGTGTCTTCGTTTCAGCGGAGCCGTCCCCAACACCAGAATTGTAGTCCAAAACCCTAATTTTTCTAGAAATCCAGAGCAACAACCTATTGAAAAGAAGAGTAAGCCTTCGAATCAAAAGGTAGTAAGAAATATTTGTTTTCTTAATAATAATATTGTTGCCTCTGTTTCTTATCTACATTGTTATTCGCAGGGTGATGAGAATGTTAATGTTCCTCGTAAGAAATCTCGCCGAATTAAAGTTGTTAATTTCGTTGTTCCCCTTCCCCAATTAACTCCTACTAGTTCTATTCCTACACCTTGTCAAGCTAAACCTATAATTTCTGTTTGCGAGAATATCGCCAGAAATATCCCTGCCTCAGCTATTGTGGATAGCATTCCAAAAATTACGGTGGATGAAGTTCCTTCCCCTTCTGCTATAGCTACTTCTCAAGTTAACTCTACTTCAATCCCTTTTGTTACTTTTCCTGACACTTCATCTTCATATGATGCATTAACTGCGAGTGATTCAAATCTCCAACTTTCTATCATTACCACTTCTCCATCTACCTCTTTCCCTCCCTCTAAAGAAACTTCAATTGGAGTATATGTTGCTTTTAAAGTCTTATCTAACATTTTGGATGATGCTAAGAAGTCTTCTACTGACCCTGTTAAGTATAGTGTCTGCGAAAATTTAAGCAAATATTTTGGTTCTAACCATATGAGTTCGCAAGCATCTCTAGAAGGTGAAGTTGAAGCTTTAAAGAGAGATCTCCAAGCCAAAATTTTGGAATGTGATACTCTTAATCATAATCTTAACAATTCTTCGTTGAACTGCAAGAATCTTCGCAAGAAAAATGATGAACTAAAAGGTATAACTTTTTTTTATCTCTATCTTTGATTTTGCTTTATTAATTGTTTTTCTTCTTTTCATACTCCCTTTTCTTAAATTTTTTGTTCGCATATTAATCCTTAAACCAGAATCGATTAATGGGGATATTCAAAGCTGAATCAGTTGCTGAAGAGATTCACGTTGATAGACATTCTTGGATGGACCAATATAACCGATTAGATAACCTTTACACATGTTGCCTTGATCAAATAGATAACCTTACTAAATAGAACACTCAATTAGTACAAAAATACGATTTATTGAGTGGCGAAGTAACTCGCATCTCTTATTTGTTAACCAAGGCTAACCTTGCGATAGAAACTTTATCAGATAAAAATAAGGTCTTATCTCAAGAGAGGTGGGATCTTTCAAATAGAGTGGCGACCTCCTCGCAGCAATTAAATAATCTTCAAAGAATGTATGGTAACCAAGAACGATCCCTTCATTCACTAAAAGATGAACTTAGAGAAGTAATTGAATCCTCTATCAATGAGAAAAATACTCTTATCCAAGGTAGAATTTATTTAAGTATAAAGGTAAGCTAACTCAAAGAAAAGTACTCCAAACTAGAAGAATCCAACTCTGCTCTCGCGAAGGAAAATGCTTTTCTCCTCTCCAAAGAAAAGAAGTTAAAATCTCGCCTACAAGGTTTAGTTGGAGATAAATTTGATGATCCTATGAGTCAATGGGAAAATACTTGTTTGGCATTAATTCAAAACCTAATTTCGCAAAAGAAAGGTAGTCTTTTTGGATGCCTTGATTATTTTATTTTACTGAACTCCTTGCGACATTTCTAATAAAGAAATCTTTATTTTTGTTGTTGTTCGCAGCATCTGGGGAAAAGCTTCATGCTACTATTTCTACTATGAGTGCTGAGCTGGAGAAGATTCGCAAAGAAAATTGTGCTCTTACTAATCATCTCACTTATTCTCGCGATCTAGCAGAAAGGAAGTATGACTACCTTGAATACTTTAAAGATATGGAGATTAGAAATCGTGATAAAGCTCATCTTCGTCAAGTTCATCTTGCTGCACAAGTTCTAGTAAATGATGTCTTGCTGGTCAACTCTCTTCATCCTATGTCAATCAAACCTATGGAAGTAGGTGAAGATGAAGTTCCCCATCCCGTTGACAGTGACTTTTATTGTGAAAGTGGTGAAGAAATCCATTCTGAAGAAAACTAAGGATATGAAGAATAAATTCCTCCAAAAATATCCACCACCGAAAATAGAACAATTGTTGGTGATAAGACTGGTGAAGAAGAAGATAGAACTAATCAGAATGAAGGAAATGCTGGCAAAGATAATGTAGCTAGCAAAGATGATAACTATGGAAAGGATACTGGAGTTGGCGAAGTTAACACTGAATGAAGAATTCTATCTTTATTTTCTTGAGTTATTTCTTCCTTTTCTCGCGGATGATGTACTTTATATTATTTTTGAATTCAATTGTATTTGCGAGAAAGATAATGTTGTTCTCGCGAGAAAGATAATGATTTTCTATTTTTATTAATTCCCATACTTGCCTCTCAGTATCTTTCTGCCGATGAACAAAATTATTTGCATTTAAACAAAATAGTTATGTTTATGATTATTATGTTGGTTTTATTATGCCTTCCTAGTTAAAGGTCTTATTTAGCCAATTGTATGTTCTGGCGACAAAATCGCAGGACGTTCTTACACTTGTATGTAAAAACCCATTGATCTTGCCTTATCCATGCTTTTTTGATTTCTCTGCGACAATATGATAGGCCTAAGTTTCCTTGCAAAAACAAAGCCCCATGACATTTCCATCTTGCGATGAAATCGCAGGACATCTTTACATTTTTCCTGTAAAAACCCATTGATCTCATCTTATCTTTTTCTCATGGCTTTTTTCCTATGTATAATTGTATTCTTAAGACACTTAACAGCTCCCTAATGGAGGGTGCCGCCCTTATCTTCCCCCTGGTTGACCCTTCAAGGAGGTCACATCGGCCATACAAGACTAGCTCCTCCCATCCGGTCTTAACAACAACCAGTTGTTTTCGCAGCCTCTTATCATTTATGCCTATATGGCTTATAGTTACGAGACTGAACCCTAAGTGGGGTTTTCTTTGGGCCGAGTGCATCATAGCCAAGACTTGCCAAGGATGGCCAGGGTAGTTTCGTATGCCCCGAGCACCCTTGGCTCAACCGTGTACCTCGACGCCTTGGTCATACTCTGCACTCCTTAGGAGAGATCCTCGGTCGTCCAACCAGGGTATAACCTTATATAGTTGGAAATCCAAGGTACCTCGCCAGGATAGGTATCTCTCGTGGATATGGACCCCGCTTCTCCATGACTCAGGTTCCAGCAGTGGTATAACCTTATCCTTGAGCCATGCAAATAGATACCCCATTCTTATATCTCTTGTGAATATCGCCAGTTCTTAAATTTTTGTTATATTCTTCGCGAATAATCTCGCAGCTCTGATAAAATTTCTTTATTCATGGAAAGAAATAAAAGTTCTTTTCTGTTTCATCACATATTATGTTATTATCTAGCTTCTCTCAGAATTTGTTACTGGTAATATCTTTTTAGATACAATCTGTTCCATGGTCAATCAAGTCTTTGACCAACATCTCTACCCTATGGATCCATCAGTTTATATGCCCCTGTTCCAACTATCTCTTTAATGATATAAGGTCCATCCCATTTTCTCGCCAGTTTACCACCATTTTCTCGCTGATAACCTGGTGTTTCTCGCAGCACTAAATCACCTGGTTGGAATTCACGTTTGTTATACTCGCGAGATAATCTTCGCTGATAATTTTCCATATGTTGCAAAGCGTTCTCTCTCTTTTCTTCTAATTCATCAAGTTTATTTTGAATCATGCCAGCACTAAGATTCTTCTGCCAAGCCTCTCTTTTTGTTGTAGGGATGGCAACCTCTGTTGGTAATACTGCTTCAACACCGTATGTTAAGCAAAATGGTGACATCCCCGTTGCTTCTCTTCTAGTTATATTGTATGCCCAAACTGCATTATGGATTTGTTCACACCGTGATGTATGGTACCCTTCTAATTTCTTCTTTAAGATGTCTGCGATTGTCTTATTAGTTGCCTCATCCTGACCATTAGCTTGTGGGTACAAAGGAGTAGATTTTCCACATCTTATCTTAAATGCATTTAGTAATAGCTCTATGTTCTGTCCTTCAAATTGATTTCCATTATCAGACACCAACTGTGCTGGGATTCCAAATCTGCAAATAATATTTTCAAATATGAATGTAAATATGTCTTTTTCGCGGATATGTTGTATTGCTTTTACTTCTGCCCATTTTGTGAAGTAATCTGTTGCGACAATTAAGTATCTCTTTTGTCCTGATACTGGCACAAATGGTCCCACAATATCTATCCCCCATTTTCCAAAAGGCCACACACTTGTCGAAGATGATAATGGTACGCCTGGTGCATTATCTTCTTTCCGTATCGCTGGAAATCTTCACAACGCCTTGATAATTGCTTTGCATCTTCATGCATATATGTCCAGTAATAGCCTTGCATTTTTGTTCTGTATGCCAAAGATCTCCCTCCGCTATGGTTACCAGCATCCCCACTATGCAACATTTTTAACACTTTTTCTCCTTCTTCCCTTGTTAAGCATCTAAGTGACGGCCCATTGAAAGATTTGCGATATAATATTCCATTTCTTAATTCATGATTTGTTGCACGGATTTTTAACTTGTGTGCTTATAATCTATTTCTTGGTGTTTCTCCTCTCGCCAAGTATGCATGAAGTTCTTAGCTCCTTTACTTTTGATTAGCATATCATCCACATACACCTCTAATGTTTTGTGGATCCACCTCGCAAACACCTTCTCCACCATTTTTTGATATATTGCACCAGCATTTCGCAAGCCAAAGGGCATCTTTGTATAGCAATATAACCCTTTTGGAGCAAAGAATGCGGTGTGTTCTTGATCTTCTTCAGCGAGAGGAATCTGGTTATACCCTTTGTACCCATCTAACGAAGATATTCTAGCATTTATCGCTGCTGATTCAACCATTTGTGGAATATCTGGTAGTGGAAAACTATCTTTAGGACAAGCTTTGTTTAAGTTCGTAAAGTCTATGCAAATTATTATCTCCTTGTTTTTCTTTGGAACCACCACCATATTTGCAATCCACTATGGATATTTTGCTTGCCTTATAATTCCTGCATCAAGCATTTTCTGAAGTTCTTCTTCTATTTGGGAATGGTATGTTGTTGCGATTTTTTTTATCCTTTGCTTAAATGGTCTTACATCTTTGTTGATTTCTAGTTTATGACATGCTACTGATGGATCTATTCCTGGCATCTCATCCATGCTCCACGCGAAGATGTCTTTATATTCTCGCAAGAGATTTATAGTTCGTTCTTCCTTATCTGCCTCCATTTTAGTTCCAATTTTCAGCATCTTAGGTTCTTCTTCACTCCCAATATTTACTTCCTTTGTTGGTTCTGCTGCGGTGTAACTGGCTTCAGATTCTCCCATTGGTGTTGGTATTTTCATAGATCTCGCAGGTTTTTCTCCTTCTTGCGAGATTTCGCTGGGTATTCCTTTTCCTTCTTTGGCTCTTATCATGTAAACTTTAAATTCTTCTTCTTTCTTTGTCTCTTTCGCCATTTTTCTGCGAGTTTTTCGCATCTTTACACGTCCTTCATAATTCTTCACCTCAATTTGATAGCATAGCTTCGCAAGGTCAGTATCTCCTCCAATTTCTCCGATTCCACTAGGCATAGGAAATTTTATGCATTGATGCAACGTCGATGCTACATCCTTGATTGCGTGTATCCATGGTCTTCCCAATATCATGTTATATTGTGACTTCATATCTACCACACATAACGTTACTTGTGTTTCAATCTCTCCTAGCGGAATTCGCACCACTATTTCGCCTTTAGGTTTTGTTAAAGATTTTCCAAATCCATGAATATGATATGTTGAACAAGTCATCTCTTCATCCTTGTATCCCATTTTCTTAAATGCATGATAAAATATTATATCTACAGAACTTCCTGCGTCCACCAAAGTTCTATTCACTGCCTATTCCTCCGCAGATTTTGCTGATTTTTCCTTGTTCATCCGTATAACAGATACCGTGATCGCCAAAGGTGATGAATGATCTAAATCTTCTCTTGATATTTCCGCTGCTGTGAATGTGATTTTTCGTTTTTCCCACTCCTTTAGAGGTGAAACCTTCTCCACCATCATAATTTTCTTTCCTTCAAAATATCGTTTATGAATCCTTCCCTTGATATCTTCATGGAATTGGTTGATCATTGCTTTTGTTATCGTATTACACTCCATCTTTCTGTGATTCTCCTTAGCTTTAATCATTTTTCCTTCAACGTTTTCACCAACTTGTTCTGTAGGACCAAAATATCGCTACAATACTTCTCTGCGAGATTAACAACACTTCACAGCGAGCATCACCGCAATATCTTCAACTACACATTGAGAGTGTCACAAAAGCAGTCAAAAAAGTGATGTAATAACTGACGTTTGAAGAAAACTTGAGAAAAGCATGTTTGTTCTGCGATGGATACAAAACTTGCGAGATTTAACATTACAACTATCGCGGTACAATCGCAGAATCAACCCGAAATAAGAGGAAAACTTAGTTGTCATCCATTATGTAACTACCCTATAAATATAGACCCAATGTGTCCAGAAAAGGATGATGTATTTTTGAGAGTTAAGAAAGTCTTGAGGAGAGAGAAACTTCAAGAGAATAGTTGTAATCTTGAATTCTTCCATTTCTGTAAACATTTCTGAGAATAAAATAATAAAGTGTCGTTTTTAATCTTCAATTATGAGTTGATTATAACAAGATCTTAACAAGGGTGTAGTGTGGGAAATCCTGCAACTACATGTTCAATCATCTTCTTAACTTGAATATTGATCTTTTATCTTTCCTTTTCTATGATTTTCAACCTTCAATCCCTATTTCTAGCGTCATTATGTAGTTGCAGGAATTCCTACACTACACCCCATACAAGAATTCACCATTATCAACACATATTTGAAGATTAAGAACAACACTTTTATTGATTAATTCTCAGAAATGTTACAAGAAATGAAAGAAATCAAGAATACAACCGCTTACAAGAACTTTCTCTCTCCTCAAGACTTTCTCAACACTCTAAAAATTGATCTCTCTTCTTGAATATATTGGTTCTCTTTATATAGGGTAAGTACATAGTGGATGACAGCTAAGTTAACCTTTAATTTCGGATATGGCTCGCGATGCTCTCGCAGCAGTTGTAATGCTAACTCTCGTAGACGTTGTATTCTTCGCAGGTTCGTCATGCTCTTCTCGTGTTTTCTGCTACCGTCATCCGTTACGACATTCTTTGGTTTTCTACGACGCTCACAGAATGTTGTTGAGAAGCTCGCAGATATGTTGTTTATAATCTCGCAGAAATGTTGTGGCGATATTCTGATCCTACATGAACAGTGCATGATAATCCCAGAACATGGCACGAACAATTTCCTATGACGCTGTGGGCATATCGAACGACACCTAGGAGTTCCACTGGGGTCTCTCCTTATTCACTTGTTTATGACGCTGATGCTATTCTCCCAGTCGAGATCAAAATCCCATCATCTAGGATTGAAGCAGCAAGTGGAGTCCAATGGAATGAGACCGAAGCATCAGGCTCCAAAATAGCCTAATTAGACACTTTGGGTTCCAGAAAAATTAAGGCAGAAGAGCACGCTCAGGCGTACAGGAGGAGGATCTCCTTGGCATACGACAAAGCTATAAAACCTCGAGTTTTTCAAACAGGAGATCTGGTACTAAAAACATCCAAGCACATTCAACAAGAAATGTCCTCACCAAAGTTTTCCCCAAAATGAGAATGCCCCTATATGATCACCAAAGCTTATAACAACGGGTACTACAAGATTGTCAAAGAGGATGGAGGAAAATTGGAGGCAGTCATCAATGGAAAATAGCTCGAGCCATACTACCCCTAATCATTATTCCATCCCTCACAGTCTCATTACACAATCAACCAGGCATTTCTCTCATATCTGACTTACCTGAGTTTCATATTAGTTAAGATGTATTGATATAAACCTCGTTTGTTTACCGAAAAATTCAATGTTATTCATTTCCCAAAACAATGTTCAAAACCTTTAAAAAAAAAAAAAAAAAAATC
The DNA here is from genome assembly GCA_023529315.1 of Papaver bracteatum. Lineage (NCBI taxonomy): Eukaryota > Viridiplantae > Streptophyta > Magnoliopsida > Ranunculales > Papaveraceae > Papaver > Papaver bracteatum. Next base: position 745,518 of record JAJJWX010001826.1, on the reverse strand, counting down.
AAACGTTATGATACCTACTTATTCAAAAATAATATGGCTCAGAGAAGACCATCTAGCAAGTTGTACTCCCTTAAAAGCATCATCTTCAACTTATCCTGATACCTTTCGGTCCTACTCTTTAATTTTTGGATTGCCTGCTCCACTTTCTCAGATTCCGCATCCAAAGCCTTTTCCTCCTCCAAGATAGCTTTTGCAGCAGGAATGACATTAGCAATGATGCCAGCCCGATCAACTTTGATAATATCAAGGTGCTGCCGGAGCCAGCTCACATTGAACTTCATGGATTCATAGGTATATACCATGTTTTCCCACTTTTCAACATTTATTATGCAACATCACGAATGGATGTACCTTCCATCTCTGCGACCATGGGTAGAAGACAGTTCATCATGGTAACCAAAGCAGACGAGCAGTGCCGCGCCATGTTCCTGGTGGCAATATGGCCATACTTTCTCCATATATTAGTGTACAAATCCACAAGATCCTTTCGTACTAGAAACTCACCAACATTTCGGTAACTAGAAGAGAAACACCTCATGTGAATGTCAAACGACAAGCCTGCATTGGGATACTCATGAGGAGATACCCAAATCAGCGTCTTCCAGATATGCAGCAGTAAGCGTGTTTGAGATTGAAGGAAGAGGAGTATCAAGATTATCATTATCAACCACTGTTACACATGTTCCAGCATGGTACCTCTAAAAAAACAACGATTATCTACCGACTATGACAAACGAACACCCATTAACCAGTGAGAAAGTATACCGGTATGATCTTCTTGACTCGGATTATCCTGACAGGGGAGTTATCACGAGACCCAAAGCTTCATCCACTTTGAAAGAACGATGTTAGCGTTAAAAAATAAGAATTACTACTTCAAAATCAAGAGAAGACTAAAATCTTACTCTGGATACAAGTCGTCTGCATTTGGTTGAAGAGTTTGGCTGAGTTGAAGATGATCTGCTCTTGTATGAAATAATGAAAAACTATACGTTCAACACGAGGGTCTCTGCTATGAGTTTAGGAGAATAATATAATTCCACCTACATATGTATATGCGCTACAAAAACCCTAGGAAGATGTATGAATGCTGAACAACCGCAACAGAACTTATCCGATAGATGGTGATTTAACGTCGACCAAATCGTGTTTCCTGATGAAACCCTAATCAAGGCCGAAAGAGGATTATCAAATATTCAAAGGAAGATACTCTTATCCAGCCTATATCAAGACCGTAGCCATCCATGCTTGTTGGTGTGACTTAATCAGCATCATCATACCCGAAAAGAATAATCGTTATATGGCGACCTGATTCATTATTTCAAATCCAAGGCAACTGACACTTCTCCGATAAGGTTTATTCACTTCATCTTGATAATTTTATTTCTTGACTCTCACCATCTAGTGCTTACCCTGCAACAATATCATTGTTACGTGATATGCAGGGGACTTAATGTTGATGGTGGTTTTTAGTTCATGGATAAAATCGTAAAAACTTATGTTAATGTGTTATTGTTTTGCAAAGAAAGAGATCCATTTAAAAGTGATGAGTGCCTACGCCTCTCTACTTTCATATGTATTGAGCAACTTAGTATACTTATATATATGAAATTTATTCAGAATAGTGTTTATTGCAAAATCCCAGGTATTTTGTAAATTTTGTTGATCGCCCACCTGCATTATTCACTAATGCATGGCTTGCCGATTATTTTCCCTATGCTATGTTCTCAGCTGAACTCTTAATATTAACATGATATGGCAACTAATATTTGTTCTCAGCTGAGCAACATGAGTTTCCTGAAGTGTCAGGATTAAGATGTGCATGAAAGTACCCAATCAGAGGCACGCAAGTTGCGCTGCTCTCTGAGATAAAAATTAGTGATTTTGTATCAACACTACATAAATCACCAAAATGGGTTAATTTTGTGTCAACTCGCAAAATTCAAAATTTTAACCTAATTTTATCAATTTACAAAAATTAGGTTTTCTGTGGCCTGCGCAATATCTCGATCCCTATTGGTCGAGACTAAACCTAGGCAAACTAGGAAGTTGGTCCATCATGGAACTAGTAGTAGCAGAATCCTACTAAAAGTTGGAAAACAAGAAATAAAGGGGAAACTGCAGCAAGTGAAGGCAGCAGCAAAAGGGGCGCAGCCGCGCCGCTTGGCCGGTCGGTTTTCCCTAGTTGGTGCCTATCATGCCCGAACGTCCATGCCTTATCTTGCTGCATGCCGGCCCCTCTTTCCCACTAGCCAATCAAATCTCTCCAAAGTCGCAGCCCATACTTTTAATTAAAGGTAGAAGTTGGCTGGCCGACGCTATTAATTTCTTAAGAAATTAAATCTAGACTGTCCATGTTAGTCTTAAAACGATCATGACCGTACGAGTTGTCCCGCCAATTTTTTAAGCTTAGCCCTTTCCTGGCGCAACCAAGCGAGCTTCATGGAACCTACTGGCGGGCCCACTTTTATTCCAACCAATCGGAACTCTCATAGCCCATTAGTAACAACCATAACCGCTAGCCAAAGTAGGCAAGCCGCGCGGTTAAGTAAGGGTTTTAATCAAATTAATACCGCACATGGCAGTCTTAAATCAATCTTGGACGTCCATCTTCGCTAGCCGAATCAAATGACCTAGATCTAATTTTAAGCGACCAACGAGGCGCGGACATGCTTACCGGCGGATCAACTTTAGCTTCAACCAATCACATTGCTTTAAACCCGCCAGCAATGCCTCGAACCGATTGTCCAAAGCATGCAGGTCACGCGGCTTTAAAAGCCTTGAATTTGTCTAACGGCAGTATGTAACTGCCAAAAAATGATCATGTCCATCCAACTTGGAAAGACAAATTGATCGGCCTAGATTTGATTTCGGGGAGCCAATGAAATGCCGTCGTGATTGCCGGCCGCCCATCTTCCATGAGGACTGATCGACTTGTACTCAATCTACCCAAATGACTCCTGGCGGCTGCCTTTTAAGACATTGAGTTTTTCGGCTAACTAAAACAGTCTCTATACAACGATGCTTCATGAGCATCGATTATTTTGAGCTGCTTGTTTAAAAGCGATGCTTTACAAGCATCGATTTCACAAATAACTTAATTATTTAACCTAAGAGTATTGCATGCTATTTTTTGCAGTAAGTCTCACAACTTGACTCATCACATATGACAGCCCGCCTCCTAGCTTGCGCGTGATTGGTCAAAACATTTAGGTCTTGCAAGCAACACTTGCTCAGCAACTACCATGTAGGATTTATTCCGTTCCTTATGTAACTTGCTACATATTTTCAAAATACTCAAGACATCAAACATGTCACAAACTGGGGGATAATCATCAGAGTATTGGTCTGGCGGTTTACAGCTTACGGTGTGCAACACACCCATTATGAGAAAGTTTCAGGAAATGCGGACAGTTAGTGGTAGTAGAGAAGTAGTGGGAGTAAAACCAACTAATCTTCCCCTCATAGTAGGGACATGATTTTTACCATTCTACACGATCTCAACTTCTCCATCACTCAACTACTTCCACTTCCTATGAGATCAAGTGTGTTCGACTATGACTTGTATAAATATAATTTCAATCTATTTCACAGACATGAATTTATTAACGCAAGTATCCAGAAAAAACCAAGAACTTATAGCTTACATTCTGCAAGAAGGTTCTACATTTTGATACAAGTCATAAAACAACCACACCTTCATAGTTCACCATTCTAATCTCAACACCTTCTTTGCTTCCCTCCCTAAGATCAACCCTTCTCCTTCATTTTGTGACCAAAGAAATACTGGAACGGACATTTCTTGGTTTAGGACAGAATTGTACATATTGATCTCTCGAATCTAAAGTACTCTTGTGCAGTACATTTGTTTAGGGTTTAGATTCATTTCTCTGCAGCACACCCAATTTACCATTTTCAGTAGAATCAGTTTTTACCCCAAAATACCTTCTAAAGATTTGAAATCTGAATCTGAAAGGGATCTTACCATGAGTTACAATAACTCATCTAAGATCATAGAATATCCAGCCTATGTGATAAAAGTCCTTCAAGAGAACTATGCTCAGCATGCTGATGAACTCAACCAATCTCTTAACAGATAACATGATCTTTATGAAGCTGTTGAATCCTTTTCTGAAAATATCAATAAAATTATCCAAGAACTAAACCCAAGGAAGGAAAAGGTTGGTATGCTTGAAGATAATGTCAGAAAGATCACTACAGCTGAAAAACGTTTGGATGGGAATCATTCCTATGAAATGAATATCTTGCGTTTGCTGAAAGAAAATACTGTGTCTGATCTCCTCTTAACTTGGGAGCATTATAAATTCTTGAGAAAGGAAAATGCTGCGTTAAAGTGCAAACTTTCCCCAACTTCTAATATTATCTCTGATACTCTCTCAAAGACCTTATCTAGTGTTGAGAAGGTCACGCCTGCTCCTACTGCTAAACGATATTGAAAAACATATTATAAAATAGCATTTAAAAGCTTCTGATAGAGATCATGTATCAAGTACTCCTTCTGGTATTCTGCAGTCTTGTTCTCATTGTGGTAAAAAAAAAGGTCATATTGCAATGGAGTGTTTTCAAAGAAATAAGCATATTATTAATCTACGAAATTGCTTTCCTCTGCAATCACAAAGGTAATTATCTTTTTAACATCTCTAATTGATCTTGATTGCACAATAAACCAACCGTTTATGATATTATGGGTTCGCATGTACATATTAAGTCCATCAAATAGAATACCCAGATTAAAGTAACAATTAAGTTATTCGAACAATATAGACTTTGAATGTCAACATATTCTGATATTTACAGACAAAACAAATTTGTGATCTCATTTTATGTGCTTCCTCACCTTATTCCATATGAGAAATATTTAGATGAGGGTGCACTTTCATAATACAACCAGGTTGCATTAAAGTAAGCTTTGCTAAGACTAAAACGAGTATCGGAAACAATGTTCATGTTTTTCTTAATCAACTATCTTTTAACTTTCCAATTTGATCTTTCCTTGAGATATTACGAAGACGAACGGTAACAGATGAACTGCTATTGAAAACGTAGGGGATACCAAATACACCCAACTTTTTCGTTCGGAAACATGTATAGACAAAATTTAATGCACTAACAAGTAGACCAACTGAATGATCCTTGACAAAATGTATATAGAGTTTATATCTCTAACCTCTAGTCAACCAGAATGTATATAGACACAGGGTTCGTGAACTTGATTGTTAAACGAAGTACTTGGACGATCCCAAAAATCAATATCCAAGATCAATCTAGTAATATTCAAAATATTCAATCGGAATTCTTCCAAGTGATGATTAAACTTGTTATCTATCTTTCAGATATGAATTCTAAAAGAAACAAGTCTCGTAATTGATTATAATTAAACAGACATATATATTTATGTTGAACACGTACAAACCTATGAAATCCAATTATAAAGATAGCCAATATAATGCGGAAAAGGAAAAACACAAGACACTAGAAATTTTGATAACGAGGAAACCGCAATAGCATAAAAACCCCGGGACCTTGTCCAGATTTGAACACTATATTATATTAAGCCGCTACAGACACTAGCCTATTATTAGACTTCAAACTGGAATATAGTTGAGACCGAACCCACCTTCCAAGCGATTCAGTTACAGTCGCGTTCCTTACGTCCCTTGAACCTCGCAAGGCTCTACACACTTGATTCCCTTAGTTGACGTCCTTTACCGCCTTAGAGTTACTTCGATCGAAGTGAAGACTTTTGATACTAATCTGCCTACAACAGATAAGCCTATTTGATATCCGTTTAGATCAAGGTGTAGAAATATGTGTGAAATATACAAAGCTACAAACCTCACAAATCCTAAACTTAGGACTCTTGAAGAGAAACCTAGATTCTTAACCACATCTCAAGAATAATCTTCATAAGATCAACTAAGATCAGTTTTCATATATTTATCTTGAGGAACCACAAAGTCTGAGACGGAGAGAACTTTGCGATTTATATCTATCTTGCCTTAAAGAGATTACGAGAACCTCGATAACAAAAAAAGCAAGATCAGGATACACAAAATATCAAGGTAAAGGTAGTCGGCCCGACTTCATGAATCCCCAACGCAAAGTCTTTTAGACGTAGACCTAGTTATGTTTCTCAATGTAAAGTTAGGTCAATAGAGGACGACTCAAGAATTAACCAAGACACAAAGTGTCAGGGTTTGATTTTCCTAGATGAATGAGCATCTCTATTTATCATTTTTTCCAAGACCACGGGTTGCTTAGAATTCAAGCTAAGATAACTTGAGACTCAAGCAAACTCTATTCTTGAAAAAATACAATAGAAGAATATATACTTAGGTCCGATTACGGAACCATGTATAATTTCCATTTAGTTTGGCAAGTTAGCCAAAGAATTAAAAGCAATTTGATATTCATTCAAACACTTAAGAGTTTAATCATGATGCACACACATAAGTGTTTGAGTGATCAGTAAAGTCTTAGAAGTGTTTAAGAAAGTTCTAATAATGCTAAACATATTATGAAAATAAGTCTTTGAGCATATACTAAAATATAAATTGGGATAGTTAGTAGGAAAGTTCGCCAACCGCATGATCTGTTTACGAGTCAGGGTGCAACGGTTCGTGAACTCGGTTCCATACAAGACTATCGAACTCAGTTGACAACGGTTGGTGAACCGGGTTCCCCAACTGTTATCCTATTATATAAACTTTAAAACTCCAGTTAACCACGGTTTGCCAACCGGGTTCGTGAATTGTACCCAACTGAACTTGCGGTTTGTGAATTGGTTTGCCAATCGTACTGTGTTTCTGAAACTCATATATCTTTAGTTTGCAAACTACCCTGAGTAGAAATATCAGTAAGTTCAATATTTCTCTCTTATGATGTTTGAAACATTCCTAAGTCATAAATAATTTACATGGGAAATTTTCAATTACCCATAAATTAACTCATAGAAATAATATTGTTAATGATCGTTGAACATCTTTACTTAGAATCATATTTCAAGATTTTCCACAAGACAAGATTGACTCGAAACTTATCTCCCCTCCTTTAAAATGCTAAGCCATATGAACTCCCACGTCGCACGGTGAGTGTGACACCCCCCTCAAATTAAATTAGATAAAAGCTTTGGGCATTAGTAAACCTGGAGAGGACACTTGGCGGGACTCTATTGGTCGAGACATTAAAACATGAATTACACTATGTTTACACCCTTTATTTAACTGGTCATTTGTAACACCGTTAGCCAAAACGTGGGTATACAATACTTATGTGTGACTTTTCACCTAGCTAATAACTTACACTTGGTTTACACCAAAAACTTAATTGGACGTTACTAACGCCAGTTAGATGTACTAAACTTCCGTCGGAAACTGCACATAACTGATACACTCTCATCGCTTAAGAAAAATTTGGGATGCTTTCATCAGACCTTGGTTCTTCCCGTGAGAAACTAAACCTAAGTGAAGATTTTATTTTTCCTCTTTTTCATCTTCATCGACACCCTAAACATAAACGCTCTTTTCATCGGTGATACGCGCTCCCTGAACTTCTTCCCTCCCTTTTATCTTTTCTGATCCCTAATTCTATGGGTAATTTTCGGCTAAGGTTTTTTTTTTTTTTAGTTTCATTCTACAAGAAAAAATTATAGTTAGGGTTTTTCTTTTTTACAGTTTGATGTTGGTGATAATGATTTTTATTGAAAGTTTTTTTTTTTAGTTTCATTCTACAAGAATTTTTTTTTTACAGTTAGGGTTCTTCTTTTTTACTATACTTATTCTTCTAATATGGATTTCCCTTCTTCTCCTTTCAGTTTTTTTCTTTCTCATAAAACCCTACATACCAAACAAAAAAAGGGAAAAAATTCCTTCTTCTTCCTGTTTTCTTATGGCAAGGAAACTAAAACTTCAAAGGGTTTTGCTGGATTTATGATAATAGATATCAGTTACGGGTACAATCATTTAGTTATTTTTTTTCTTCTTCCCTTTTTTGATATTTTTTCTTATTGTTTGAATAAAGGTACTACTACTAATAATGAAGACCAGATATTATGATGTGGCTATTCGTGATTGATGAGGTAGAAGCTATTTGGTTTACTCAATTGGTCAACTTCTTAAGAAACCTAGAGGTTTAGCAGGCTTGAGAAAATCAATCACTTGAACAATATAAAAGATCTGTCTTCATGGATATACGAAGACATAGAATCTGCTTATTTAGAAAGGGTAAGCATAATTTTTAAAAAGACAAAATTGAATTAGATACAATCTGTGCATTGTTTTTGAGTGTATGATGCCATTTTGTACATTAGTCAAAATTTAGTGGATCCTAAATATACCTTTGGCATCACCACCTACATACATACTTAACAAACTGTTATTTTACATTACATTAGGATTAATGTATTTGGTATTTGCTCTACTGACACTCGATTCTGAGGTTAACCCATTATGCAAATTGCTACCCTTAAAAGAAATGCAGAACTGTGAGATGGCAGTTTGAGTTTACAATGTTATCCCTTTATGTCTATAGGTCACTATGATAGTATGATTTAGTCGTCGCCATATATTATCCCTTAAATGTACGTTTTATGCACTGATTCAGTTACTTTGAATAATTGATGTTATCTATAATTCAGCGTGAGTGAATAAATGATAAAAGCATAACCCTTCTCAATTACAGGTTTTGCATCAGGTTTGAACTGTTTGGGATGAATGTGAAATTCATATTAGGCAATTAAAAGGTTTGGCGTTATTGACAGGTAAGTTAAGCTCAGAATGAATACTCTTAGTATAGGTGTTAATTGGGTGTATAATCTTTTGCTTTTCTGTTATATATATATATTAGTGCTTGCTTGAATTTTTGTTATCTTTTAGTAATTAAAAGATATCTCCAGATACACTGTCCTAGCACTACCCCAACAATACTCAATAACTTGAGTTTGAGGGGATTATAGTTTGTTGTTTTTTCATGAGTTGTTTTCACAATGATAGTTTTTTCTGGTGAAATTTACCCTGGATACTTCTCCTAATCCTAGATTCTTAGTTGGTCTTGGGCGGCAGTAGTTGCTAGCGAGAGTTGAATCACTAACATGAAGTCATGTAAGTCAGGTAACTCCAAAATCATATGGCTGCATTGATATTGACTTGAAGGTGACAAACAAGATATTATGTGAGTCCGGAAACTCTAGTGTGGGATGTGACTGCTTGTGCACTAGAGTTTCCAGTATTTTATGGCTTATTGGTTGCTCATATTAAAAGTTCCCGAGCTTCCTAATTAGATGTTTGTGTACCAGGTTTGCCAATTTCGATCTATATAGTATAAGGAACTAAATTATGAAACTTAGTGCAAGTTTTATGAGTCAAATCTTATATAAGTTTTTCTCAATATGAGTCAGTCCTACATGATTTTGTGAATTCTTAATGTTCATTCATTATACTGCCATTTTCATAATTTGCTCATATTTAGTAGTGAATCTAACTGCAGTTTATTTATAAAAATAGAATGCATCCTAATGTTGATCATTATGCAGAAACTCTTTCAGCAACATGTGTTAGTTTGATTGAGAAGCTTTATTACGGACAAGAGTGGATTCCTCATTTTTCTCAAAGTGGTGGTTGAAATGATAGCGAGAGAAGCTCTATTATGGACTTAGTTGTCTAATAATTAAAGTTAAAGTAGAGTATAAATAAATTTGTAGAAATGGTTTCCGTGTAAGTAGTTTTGGTTACTTTGATCAAGGGACCAACTGTAAGTTTTTTTTTTATCTTCTTAAATTCAAGTCATTTCAAACTGTGTTAGGTCACAGTTTAATTTGTTAATTTCCCATTAATCGGGTCTTCATCTGAGTTTATAGATTCCCGATTAAACATCATATTTTGTTGTCTCTTATTTGCTAGCCATGGCCTGTCATTGGGCTTTGGCTCTTCTAATTTTAGTATTTCTTTCGATTTTGTTGCTATTTTATGCCTAAATATGGATATCCTAAGCTCCATCCCGCGACACTAAATTAAAAATGCACGACGGAGCAAGGCGTAGCCGAGTCATACAAATCAAAAATATGGTTAATAGAAAAAGATGCCTGATGCATAGCACATGCATAATCAAAAATCTACACCAAATCAAAAATCCCAAACATGAATCTGAACGGGGCGAGGCGAAGCCGAGCTACACCAAATCAAAATTCCCAAATATGCATCGGGACGAGGCCTAACAAAGCTGTTTTTGGATCCTCCCAGTGCATAGCACGGGCACAAAATCTAGTTCTTTATAAATCCACTAGAAGTCATACGACATAGTTTCAATAGATAGAATGGTAAGATAGTGAGTAGAATGGAATGATTCAGTCTTCACATACCTGATACAGAAATTATTCAAATGTATTTGTCAATCTTCATACTTCAAGGGTGATATTTGATACTTGACTACAAATTCCAACCTAGTCTGAGACTTTACTCAGTAGACTAGAAATCAGGATCTAGTTTTGATCACCTAACATTGACAATAAGCTTGAGATAACAAAACTTGTGGGTTCAACCGAGCAATGCAATAACAGGTATAAGAGATACCCGGAACCTAAGATCTCTTTATATTCTATCAATAATATTTTCATAAGATTTTCTCATTCTAAGGATTTCCTTATGGAAAATCTCAGTTCTTTCACCACAAGTCATAACAGAATTTTTTGGATCCCATTTCTTAGTCATTTTCTTTGCGAAAAAGTATTCCCTTTTTCCTTTCTTCTAGATATTTTCCATAGGTGATAAACTTTCATGTGAACCATGGTTATTTCATCATGAGTGTGGAGTAGTCTTTTTGCCGAAGAAATTATCACTTTTTTATATGATTTTTAGAGTTGACAGGTTTTGTATGATACTTGGATACTTTTTATACTCCAGGATAAACTTTCAGAAATTTGAGACAAGGTACTTCTTTTAACACTTTCACAAGAGTATTTGAAGTAGCAAAGTATCTTATCAATTGACTAAAAGTTTTAATCCTTATGATCTTCCCTTTTAGATCGATTCAAAGCTTTCTTTGAATCATATTTAGGATGATCAACAATAGCAGTAGATGAAGGTGTTCCAACATTTTCTTCCGACCTAATAATTCTAATAGGTTGTGGAAATCATGATCTATTTCAGATGTGACTAAACTAGGTTTATTATCACCATTTGACAAAGTCGTGCAAGGAATTTTTGTTTCTTCATCAGAAGAAATCATAACAGATACATTAATCAGGGTCTTATCTCGAAACTCATGTTCTTGAGTTAGAGCTTTATCAAGAACTTCTATGTTAACTAAGAGATATTTATTCTATTCGGCTAAATTATTCAGTTGCATATCCTTCTCCCCGATCACTTATCTAAGAGTACTAGTTTATGTTTTCAATTTCTGGTCCTCGGTGGACAAAAGATTAATAGGCTTTACGAGTCTTACCAACTATATTCAGCATCTCTTTCAACATCAAAATTAGATTCATCATACAAATAATATGTGCTTTTAGTTATCTTATCTCGAGAGTTTTGAGAGGTAGATACAACAATATGAGCAACTAATGGACTCCCAAAATCTCTTGGTACGTTAACAGAATCATTCTTAGGTTCTTCCATAACCATGTTTTGGTTCAAGTATTGTATATTGAATCACACCAAACATATATTACTAGAGTATTTGCCTGATCTGATACCAATTCAAATGATGAGGGTACCAAGTACACCACAACCTTTTCCTAACGACCTAGTGTAAACACACCTTGTATAATCTTGTATGGACAAAAGATGTCAAAATATTATTTCAACAAAGATGTAACTTGGTAAATAGCTTAAGTTCGAGAGCATACCAATCTACGGGATTATATCAAATTTGATTAACCTACAAGCATATTTAACGCGAAATTAAAGTAAATCACATGACATACAATATTTTGTTAACGAGAAAAATTGAAAGGAAGAAAAACCTTGGACCTAGTCCAATTTTGAAAGCTCTCAGAATCAAGTCAATATACAAATTGGCTATCACAATTTCGTATAATTGAGGCCAAGTAAACTAATCCTAGTTACTTAGTTCCTTCTGTATCCATGCGCCTACAACTAACCTGGTCTACGCACGTGAATCCCAAGATATAGTCAACTATCTCAAGTCGCTTGCTGTGAAAACTTCTGCTTCTCAACTCCTTTGGATCGTAATACGAAACAGTAAAGGACTAACATATTTCAATAATCAAAACCTTAACCGCAACAAAACCCGTTAACATTTTTGAGATAATATATATGAGAAATACCCACAGTCTAATGTATAACTAGACATACTTACCACCGATTGCAACAAAAAGTTAATCAACACGGAATAAAATTATTCAATTGTTATTATTTTGTGAAAGGGATGAAGGTGGTGGTGGTATAAAAGGTGTTGGTGCTAGTGGATATGTGTCGAGGGAAACTAGGAGAAAGAGAATTGAAGGCTTTTTGTTTTAAGATGGAAGAAAATAGGGACAAGTATATATGGGATGATATGGTTGGATGAGATCTATTTAGGATTATGCTATATGTTTAATCAATTTTGTGTATGTGCACTTTTTTTGTTGATCATGGAACAAGTTCTTGGTTATTTGTGGCACGTCCTGTGTCACATTGTAGACTCTGGTTCAAAAAACAAATTCAGGGCACTATGTTTGGTTGTGCTGCTACTAGATAAAATATGCTCGCGTAGAGCGTGAATAAAATTTGTTCCAAATGTTCACTGTAATTTCTATCTCCAAAACCTAAAATGAAGTATATTACCTCTTCCTAGTTTGCATTGATTCCACTTTTGCATGTTTGACCGTACAAAAAATGAAATGAATTGAGAAAGATGAAGGGTAAAAGAAACAAAATACAACTTGTAATAAATCTCCTTTTCAACATGCACATAAAGAACTCCTTGTTGGATATTTTCATAAATGTTTGCCGTTACGTAAGGGGGTCCGAGAGGGAGTAGGAGAAATCCCCACAAGCATCCATGAGACACCATTAATGGATGCTTTGAAAGCGTCTGTTGGAAATGAAGAGATATCTCTAAAAGACATGAAACCCTCTATAAATTGCAAAGGCTTTCTCCCATTTCACACATAATTTTTTTTCTGATTTTATTTTTCTCTCTAAGCATCATTAGATTATATTTACTGTGCATTCTTGGTTGGTTCAAGTGAGTACAACTCTTGAACCCAACAACATTATTAGGGCTTCTTTATATCCTGAAAGCATTATTTCATTGACCGATTGTACTCGCCGGAAGGATCAAAACATTTACTGAAAAAACCCACAAGGCATTGAAGTCAGTGATTCAACATATTTTTCCGTTCTCTAAATTTCATCCTCTGGTACCCAATTTCCAACACTTTTCCGATACTGAATGGGTTATGTCTTTACTGGTTCATCTCCTTTTATTATCTAATAATTAAGGTGTTTCCTTTAGCGACATCTTTGATCCTTGTTTGCCCACTCTCATCTCATGCGCTGCAACTTACAATAGAGGGCACTCTTTGTGTTAATTTCGTCTGTATAATTTATATACTTAGCCAAGCAAAAAAAATGTTTTTTGCAGTGGGATCAAACACGCACTTGTGTTAACATGGCATATGCCAATCCATATGTACCCATCTTTAGCAGAAGAGTGATAGGTGTTGTAAACACCTTAATTATTATCTAATATTTATGCTTTCTTTGCGAGTTTTCTTGCAAATTATGTATCTTATGTTTGCTTAGGAACGTTAATGAAGAATATAAATGTATGCTTAGGAAATTTGCAGGGAAGACAAAAGAATTGATGGTGCTGGTATTGAACTGCAGAGAGCTACAAAGAATATGGAAGATGGGGTTTGATTGAGATTGTGGTTTATTGCTCATCGGATGGGATGTGATGCTATGAGACAGTTTTGGAGATTGGGTAGAGGTTAGATTGCAAGAGCATGACCTGATGCAGCTGTAACAATGAATTGTGCAGAAAAACTGCAAGAATTAGCCCTATGTAGTTGCATTGAAGCAAGAAATGGAGTTAGAAAGGTCTCTGGTGTTGTTGGTTTGACTTATGTTTTGGCAGTAAGATGAATGGGTTTATGTGGATTGTGCATAAATTGATCACAAGAAATATTGCAGTGGAGGTACCAATTATAGGTGCTGAGATTATATGCTAGTGCTGGTGGAGTTTGCTTGCTTACAAACCTAAGAAAGAACACAAGGGATTCGAGATGCTGAATGAAAGAGTATTGGTAGGAGATGGAACTGCAGCTGCAGTTAAAGCTCAGATGGAACTGTAATTGCAGGTTGTAGTGCCTATTGGTCTATGGCTGCTGTTAGTAATTAGATGCAATTGAAGCTGGAATTTGAGTTTGAGGTTGAAGTTGCAGGAATTGATTCAAAATATGTGGAATTGAACTGAAATGAAGTAGAGTAACAATGGTTTAGTTAATGTTCAAGAGTTACTGGTCAGTTGGTGGTACCAGTTTTCGCAATAGACTCGGAAAGGTTGTTGTCATTGATGGTTGGCATAGCTGCTTGTAAGGAGTTGGGATAAGTGATACTAAAGCTGCAAGGGGTGAGTTGTTAATGCAATGGTTAGACAAGACAGTGGTAAGTTGATACTGATAAGTGATTGAAGCTAATGGGTATGATTATATGAAGTTGGAATCACAGTTAGAATTGGTTCCATGTTGGTTACATGAAGTACAAGGAAGATAAGAGGTTACAACTGTGATTTGAGCAAAGTTTGATGGATTTTGGAGCAACCAAGAATGGGGGTTTGCAATTGGATATGGAACTGGTGGTCACAATGGCTTGTGGAAAATTTGGTTTTTGTGTTGCAGTATATGTAATGTAGATGAATGCTGGGATGCTGCTGAAATTCATGGGTTCAGTGGACACATATGTGAAAGATTTGAGAAGACAGAACTAGTGTAAGACTAAAGATTTAGTTATGGTGTTGAATGGGTTCAATAGAATGGATGTGCTACTGATGCTACTGTAGCTGTGAGATCAAGTGTTGCAGAGATGGTTTTGGCAGAGGTTTGAGTCAATGGCTGAGAAGTTTGCAACTGAGGTTACTACTGTTGACTCAATGTACAAGGGTGGAGATGCAGAAGCTATATTGCTTTGACAAAATTAAAGTGATGGACCTGATGGGATTTTAATTGTGGGATCAAGGAAGTGGGTGGTATTGGGCCAGACAACAACAATCGGATGAGGTGATTCAATAATTTGGTCTATGACCTAGTTTTGGGATTACAAGAAGCATATAAAAAGAAACTATTCTCTTCACTTGAGGGGATTATCAAATCTTTTCTTCTACTTTTGTTATAGGGTTTAGAAACATGAAAACCTTTCTTTTTCTCCTTGTTATGAACTCCATGAGCATGAGTACTTAATAATCTTTTGGTTATGGATTAGTTGGATTTCACATAACATGATTCTTTGATTCAATATATTAGTTTTGTCTCATATTTATGGTTCACGATTCTTTGAAAATATAGTTGTATGATTGACGTATTACAACATGATTGATTGTTTGTTTTGTCAAGTTGCAAATTGGTAGAACTTGTAATCACATTTATTGCTAGTTTAGGGTTTATCATACGTAAAAGTGATAATCCTTGAATACAAGTAGCATAATTGTGAATATTGCTTGTAGTGATACATCCTAGTAATCACAAGTGAATCGTGACCTTTGTTAAATTGTTTGCACAATATATTTCAATTGCATTGATTGGCATGATTTCATAGAACTTAATGCATCTAGGGAATTAAACTTGATTGGTGCTTTTACACGTTAGGTTGTTCTCTTATATAGAATTCATACTCGCATCTTTTAATGTGTTTGTTGATGACAATAGGAAATTAGCGGGATATTCTTGCAATCAAGGTATCCTAGGGATTTTGATTAAGTTGAGATTAAATATCAATTCTAATTATTGTTAAGAATACATGTTTGTGAATGAAAACAAATCCTTGACCAATATCTTCATCTTATTGATTTGTGTGCTTTATTTCTTCGTTTGCTTTTGTTTATTTACTTTTGTTTTAGTTTTATAAAAATCAGAAAATCCCCCTCTATTTATATAGGAAACCAAAACATATTGACAACCTAGTACTCTCTGTGGGAACGATCATTTCTTTCCCTTGCTATATAATATATTTTAAGTAGTAAGAAAGTGTAATTTATTTTGACGCCTACGACAGCGATCAAATTTTGGCACCGTTGCCGGGAAGGCAGTGGTTGTCACTTGTTTTTGGTTTCTTATTTTATTTTTATTCTTGTTTGTTTTTAGTCTTTCTTATTTTCTATTTTAACCTTGTTTTGAGAATCTTGTTTCAGGTACCAATTTTTAAGGACGGAGCATATTGGAACAATGATTACGGTTTTCAACAACCTCAACACGATGACAATTTCCCACCATCTATGGGATACCATCAAAATCAATTTATTGGCTATGATGCATATCCTAGTCAACCTTATGGTGATTTTCATACATACCAACAACAACCTTGTAGTGGGTATGTAAGTCAAGCACCAAGGTGGGATAATTTCACTTCTAATTGGCTTCATTCGAGTTGTATGCATATTATTTATGGATTGCAAGACATGCAACTAAGACTAGACCAACTTAACCGTGATAGAGAGAACGTCTCACAAACCAATTTTTGCAACACTTTTTATTACCCGACTCCAGATCGTATTTATGATTATTCACACATTCAAAGGGAAGAGTCATGGGAAAGAGATCCTATTGTAGTCAATGGTGGCAAGCGTGTGAACGTCAGGAAACTTGCACAGAAATTATACAAGTTGGAAGATGATGGAGACTCGGAAGAGATTATCACAGAAATTAGTAGGACCATTCATATGGAACTTAAACGACGTCGGGATAAAGGTTCTTGAAACCGATGAAGATTCTTATTATGGTGAGTCTGAAAATGAAGATGATTGTGTTCAAAAGGACCAACCTTTGGAGATATTTGATGACATTAGTGTAGTTGACTCAACTCTTGATCTTTATAATGATCAAGCACATATTCAAAAGGTACATGAATATGATGAAACTAGTGATTTACAGAACTTCCTCGCAACAAGGTTTGAGTCTTATGAAGAAGAGTATGTTGAGAATGAGACCGTTATGACCAATATTGTGGAAGACCCAATTGAGCTTGCAAAGGATTGTAATGATGATGTTGATGCCGAGATTTTAGTTAAGGCAAAAACAGACGAAGAATGGTTGCAAGGTTTGATAGAGGACCATGATATACAAGAGGTGAGTAATTCACTTGAGTTTTTCAAGGATGAAGAGGATTATGTGATATAAGAGATTGTGCAAGGTTTGTCTAACCCTTTGCATATTATTTCTTCTCATTTAACTCTTATTGGTTTGAATGTATGTGCATCGAGAATATTGTTGAATGACTTTGTTTCTCGATTTTCACCATTAGAGATGCTTGATTCTCATACTATGCAGGTTTTGGAATAAGAAACCGTGGAAGTTCCTGAATTATATATTCTTTACCCACTTCCAAGTGTGGAAAATAATAAGTGTGGAGGGAAATTTTATCGGTCAATAGCTTCATTTCTGTTTTATATTACTAATATTTGTGTGAATCTAGTGTTTGCAAAACAGGTACTATGGGTGGATCCCCAATTTTTCAGATTATTGGTGTATGGGGAATTGGTCTTGCAAGTTGGGCTGACGACTTTAAACCAAGCGCTAAATGGGAGGAAACCCACTGGTTTTGTGTATATATCTCTATCTTTTTATTTATTTTTAAGTCTTTTATCGTTATTTTCTTATTTTGGATATTTGCATATCAAAACTCCAACCTTTAGATATTTTTGAACAATTTAGAATAAACACTAGCCTTTCTAAGTAGATGGAATTTTTTCTTGACAATGAGGTATATATTGGCTGAGTTGGGATTAGTTGCCAACTAAATAGTTTGTTTATTGTTTTTCCTCTATTGTTCAGAAATAACTATGTGTAACGATCCTCAAGCTCGTCGACGCTATTTGACAGGTCTAGCGATAGTCAAGTATCGAATTAGCCGATAATAACTCGATTAGATTAACACGAACGTTAATTAATATGGATTAATCTAACAACGATCTAGATACAAAAATAATATCGTTGGATAGATCTCGAGAAGTTGTACGGGATGGATTACTCGAACGTGTCATTCGGATACCGGACGAAGAAAATATCATCAAATTTATATAAAGGATGGCTTCCCTTATCGTTTGGGAAGGTGCCCTTATCTTTGGTCCCTAGCCTTATCACCAGATACGTGTCGAATAGAAATCAGTTTCTCTTATTCTTTCTTCTTTATCTTTTCCTCTCTGTTATTCTTCTTTCTTCTCGTTATTTCTTCTTATTTTGCTCTTCCTCTGTTTTTCATTCTCTAATGGTTTGTGAATCAAATTAATGAATTTGAGATCGAAACAAGGGGAGAAAGATCATGTAGTGACTTCCGGTGAACTGAGAGATATGATATTGATGTTGGAGAAGATTGAGTGCTATTATAAATTGAAAATCGGGAATCTGAAGTTAGGGTGTGTAGAATTGATAATAATATAGTGATAATGAATGATTAAGAACAATTGGGTTACTGTTTAATTGGATTTTTAGTGTTATCTTGAAGAGTAATTTGAGTTTGATAATTAGGGTTTTTGCATGTTGTATTGGAATTCGAATTAAGCAAAGATTGAGAAGATTTAGATAAAATTATAAGATGGGTTTGTTTAATTGAGACTTCTGAAGTTGTTGTGGTGATAAATTGAGAAGATAGATTTACGTTAAATGTAATTAGGGTTCTTGAGTCGATGTAAGTAAGGATTTAGAAGATTGTTTGGAAAATAGTTCTGTTGATATGAAGAAGTGGGTTGTTGTTCTTGGTGCGAATTATAGAAGTCTTGAGTTAAGAATTGGTTGTGATGAACTGATGAATTACAGATAAAAAGGTGATGTGTTGCTGAATCAAGTTCAATTGCCTGAGTAGAACTAATCAGAGGTACTGGTTTTCTTAATTAATTGAGTAAAGATTTCTGTTCAATTTCGAGTTTATAAGATTGTTAATTGGCATACGAATTGAGACGCATTAATTGATACTGTTTAAGAATGGGTAATTGAAGTGTATAATTACTTGGGATGAATTTATGTATATCTGAATTGAGAAATTGAGTTTAAGGAAGGTGTTGTTGTCGTTGTTGTTATGGTTTGTATGAATGAGTGATTTCAAGAGATGGGTATGAGTAACTGTGATCATTGGATTGAGTATGATTTCAATTAAAGTTGCAGTGTGATTGAGTTACAGGTTCAGAGGTCAATATTACGTGTATATTTGATCTGGTAGTGATAATTGGATATGGTAGTGTTGTCTGAGTTATGTAACGCAACTGAAGTAAGATGAATGGTTTAATAATTGTGGGTATGCAGGTGATTGTGTTTGGTGAGTGTTTAGGAAGTTACAGGGAATGAATATTTCAGTGATAAAATAGAAATTGTATGTGGTTTGATTTGGTGAAGTGCATATCCTGGAATTGATAGTGAAGCTCAGTTGGTGGTGGTTTTGATTGTGTGACATGGATGATGCTAAGACAGAGGATGTGGTACTATTGTATTTGGAGTGATGGTACAATGAGAATGAATGTTTATACTTGGGGCTGGTGATGTAATAGTCTGTTGGAGTTTAGTTGTTATGTTTGATGTGAAGTTGGAAGTGTTGTTAGTGCTGAGATGGGTTTGCAGGTATTGTTGGTTTGATAAGTACAGGGTCATGGAGTGGTTAAGGGAGTTGAATTGCAAAGTTTATGGGATTTATGTATGGACTGTGTTGGAAAAAATAAAGTTATTTGGTATACAATATAGTTGTGTTGATTGTTGTTGGGGTTTGTTGTGAAAGCTTTGAAAAGCTGCTATTGCAGATAGGCTTAGTTTGTAATTGTAATTTAAGTTTGAAGTTTGTTTATATATTTGATTTGAATAGGATTATATCAATTTTGAATTATAAATTAGAATGAATTAATAGATTGATATTGAACTGAGATTAGAGTTACAGTTGTGTGAAGAACCTTTGTCATGTGCAATGTCTCAGGCTTGAACCTTAGCATGTCTGACTGAGCTTACTCAGTCTGGCTCGGTTTGTTCTTAGCTGACGGAGTTGAGTTAACTCAGTATTTGGTTATGATCCCGATTTGACTCAGTTAGTTGACTGAGTTAACCAGTTGACCCTGGACTTTGACCTGACATTGACTCTGTTGTCTGACGTTGACTGTTACTTGACCCTTTGACCGTACTGGACCTTAGGCTAATGGGCTGGTCTAGTTGACTTGGACTTAAGACTAGCTATACTAAAGATAGAGAATAAGATATCATAATGGGCTTAGAACCATTAGATAGAATTGTATGATTCTTGTGTGAGTCTTTTGGCTAAACTCTTAGAATGATTGTATGATTAACAATTAGAATATTAACAACGATCGATTCAAAGGATGAACCAGTGGATCGTGGATCTCGAGGTAGGCGTGTCTTGTCATCAAAAAAGGTGTGGGAATGCATTTGACTTTGTTGTAATCATTTTTGTTTCTTTTATGAAAGTCTTTGTTTAATAAACTCATGCATTGTCTAGTTGTGCATTCCATGCTTTGTTTAAATTGCATTACGATTATTCTGTTAATTCTGTGAATCTTTCCATGATTTGAAAAGGACTTTTAATGTGTTGTCAATATGAATTGTTATGGGAAATGAGAATTTCCACTTGTGGTATATAGGATACGCTCCTTCACATTTATACCTACTTTAATTTAGATTTTATTGTTTAGAGTTGGTCACCATGGTCTTGGTGGAATCCATAGATAAATAGGTGTGAATTGCCGGTTAGGAATTTACAACCATATTAGTACATTGTTTGACGAAGGAGTTTTTTCCATATACATGTATGATTATTTCAGTGACTTAGTCACTGTTTAATGTTTCGGAAAAACATGTATTGTTTTCCAACTCTTGCCTTGATTACTTAGAAGTTAAATGTTAATTATTCCCACTTTCAGTTTCAGTGACAGATCAGAGTTGCGCAGCGAAAGCTCCGAGAAGTTAACTTCGTTAGTTGATTATATTCTGATATGTTTATTATGTTATATATTCTATTTGTAAACCAAATGATTATTTTATATGTATCATTGGAGATGAGTTCTTGTATATATATTTCTGAGCGGGGTTAGCTTTGGGTTTAGTTTTTGTAGAAGATTTTTTAATTGAAAGTTTAAGTGTTTAATTTGGATTCTTAGTGCCTATATTTTTAGCTATTTTTTTTGGATTAGTCAGCTGCTAGCTTAGGGGGCACTACACTATGAGTTGGAATATCAGTTTTTTTGTTATTTTTTTTGTGCATTTTATTTTCTTATTGTGTTTATATAATATGTTATAAATTTCATATCTTGAACTTTACTTTGAATGACTAGATTTTACATTGAGGACAATGTAAAGTTTAAGTGTGGGGGAGCATTTATATGTTTGTATAGTTTGTTTGATGCCTTTAAAAACAAAAATTGCTTTATAAACTCCGAAATCTAGAAACTTATGCCTTTAGGATGACACTATCAATCTAAATGGATGGAACCATCTTGGTTGCGGGAGTTGAGGAACCCATTAACTAAAAGGACATAATTATTAAAATGTTAGAAATAATATGATAGTTGTTACAATATCTCGGAATGTCACCATATCACTTTCTATTTTTATTTCTATTTTTATTTTTGCAAACTTTTTGTTTCTCTAAGTGATTTGGTGGGTCACTAACATCGAATTTTTATTACTGCTGGGATGAAATAGAGTGATTGAGTTACTAAAAAAAAAAATACCAGACCAATTATACCAACCAGTGTATATATATAAAACAAAATGACACTTGGATAGCAATATGTGTGTGTTCTCCCTGTCTCCGTCGCCTAAACAAGCGTGGAACGCAGGATCCATGGGAACTATCATGCAATTTGTTGACAAGAAGCATGCGCTTGGATTCGAAAGATCTAATCATGTTGTCAAATCAGAATTTTTTTTATATTATTGTTTAATAAAATCGACTCCTGGTTCCCTTGTATATGCCAGTTAAGTTGATCTAGAATTAAGATTGTTGATCGCTGGTTATCTTGTATATGTCAGTTGTGTTGACACTAGAATTCAGACCAGTATCTCAATTCAATAGGATGCATAGGTTCATATTGGCGTGACCTTCAGACAGATATGGGAAACACCATTCACTTAGTCAACATTCGCAAACATCTACCTTTATATCCATCTTCTTAATTTATTCATGTGTGATTGTGGTTAGTCACATTCCGAGTATTGTGGTTTGTTCAACTTTCTGAGTAGAGATTAATTTACATATATATTAATTTGGATTCGCATTAGGGTACCTCCTCCAATAGCCATTTTGGATTCGTTCATAGATTTGTCACAGGTAGCTGAAGTTGGAAATATAGGTTTTGTAGGTAGACCTCTTGTAAACCTTCACGAGACTATAACTCGTCCACTAGGGACACCTAGGGGTTTAAAGGCTTGTCATACATGCTAAGTGTGACCGTAGCCTCGATGACACGGAGTTGTATGTATATTTTTATAATTGTTTTGTTTGATTTGATCGTGGACTAGCAAAGTCTAAGTTGGGGGAATTTGATAGGTGTTGTAAACACCTTAATTATTATCTAGTATTTATGCTTTCTTTGCGAGTTTTCTTGCAAATTATGTATCTTATATTTTCTTTTGAGTTTATTAGGTACAATGGAGTCATTTGAAGCGAAAGAAGGAGAAATTATCCATTTGGAGCGTAAAGGGCAAAAAAATCAAATCAGAAGCGAGTTACCTTTGGAGCAGGCTATGTTGTGCAAAAAAAAGGATGAAAAATAAATTCTCACTTCTCTGGAACCGACAAGTCATTTATGTACTGGTTATCCCTTATCCATTAAGTGGGTGTCTAGAGTAAAAATCAGGTTTCCTACATGCAACCTAGAATTCAGAGAGGAAATTATTCCTCTCATCATTACAATCTGTGTCTAATGGTGACAGCATTATTCAGAGAGGAAGGAAGCTTCAGAGATTAGAGAAAATTAAGATGAGGCTGTAGCTGCCTAGTTGGAGTTTGGATGCGAAGAATGAGTGAAGATTTAGAGATGGGTTTGGTTCAGATTCAACATAAATTAAAGTTAGGGTTCTCTGAAAATGAATAGAAATTGGGGTTTGAGATGTTTGAACTGTGAACAACACAAAAAGATGAAGATTTGACTGAATCAAAGATGAATTGATGGCTGAAATTGATATTGGTTTGCTGTAAAAGGTCGAGATATGGGTTTGTATGGAATCAGAGAAGAAGATGGTGAAGAAATCAGTCGAACTAGGGTTTGTTGGTTGAATTACAGGGAGGAGGTTCATGAAATTGAAGATGCAGTTTGAGCTCAAATAGAATTTGTTGTTGTGTTGTGCAGTAATGGAAGTGAGTTGCAGTGGTGATGAAATTGCAGTTGGAAACATAGATGGCTCAGGTGGCGTTGATTTGGCTTGAACTAGAGAGTGTGTTGCATGTGGTTGTCTATAGCAGCAGCAGATGCATCAAGGTGTTGAGTAAATAGTGATGAGCCATAACTTTAGTAATGGGTTCAAGGAAGAAGTTTTTGTTCAGGTCTGTGTGTGTTGATGGCAGTAACTGGTGCTGGTGGAATGGATTGTTTGGGAAAGTGGTGGCTGAAATTGGCAGGGAAGTGAAGAAAATGAGCTTGTGGCAGTGAGCTGAGAATGAGAAGGGAAATGATTCAAGTCTGCGGCTATGAAGGGATAGATTGGGTATGAGCAGGATGGTGTTGCTGTCATGGTTCGTACGCATGAATTAAGCATAGTCCTGGTAAACGAATGAACGAGAATGAAGAATATAGATGTATGCTTAGGAACTTTGCAGGGAAGACAAAAGAATTGCTGGTGCTGGTATTGAACTGCAGAGGGCTACAAAGAATATGGAAGATGGGGTTTCATTGAGATTGTGGTTTGTTGCTCATAGGATGGGCTGTGATGCTATGAGACAGATTTATAGATTAGGTAGAGGTTGGATTGCAGGAGCATGACCAGATGCAGCTGTAACAATGAATGGTGCAGAACAACTGCAAGAATTAGCCCTATGTGGTTGCATTGAAGCAAGAAATGAAGTTAGCGGATTCTCTGGTGTTGTTGGTTTGACTTAAGTTTTGGCAATGAGATGAATGGGTTTATGTGGATTGATCACAAGAAATATTGCAGTGGAGGTACCAATTATAGGTGCTGAGATTATATGCTAGTGCTGGTGGAGTTTGCTTGCTTCCAAACCTGAGAAAGAACACAAGGGATTCGAGATGCTGAATGAAGGAGTATTGGTAGGAGATAGAACTGCAGCTGTAGTTAAAGCTCAGATGGAATTAGAATTTCTGGTTGTAGTGCCTATTGGTCTATGGCTGCTGATGGTAATTAGATGCAATTGAAGCTGGAATTTGAGTTTGAGGTTGAAGTTGCAGGAATTGATTCAAGAGAGGTGGAATTGAACTGAAATGAAGTAGAGTGACAATGGTTTAGTTAATGTTCAAGGGTTACTGGTCAGTTGGTGGTACCAGTTTTCGCAATAGACTCAGAAAGGTTGCTGTCATTGATGGTTGGCGTAGCTGCTTGTAAGGAGTTGGGAGAAGTGATACTGAAGATGCAAGGGGTGAGTTGTTAATGCAATGGATAGACAAGACAATGGTAAGATGATACTGATAAGTGATTGAAGCTAATGGGCATGATTAAATGAAGGTGGAATTGCAGTTGGAATTGGTTCCATGTTGGTTACAGTGAAGTACAAGGAATGGAAGAGGTTACAGCATGGATTTGAGAAAAGTTGGATGGTTTTTGTAGCAACCAAGAACGGGGTTTGCAAGTGGATATGGAACTGGTGGTAACAATGGCTTGTGGAAAATTTGGTTTTGTGTTGCAGTGTATGGAATGTAGATGAATGCTGGGATGCTGCTGAAATTCATGGATTCAGTGGACATGTATGTGAAAAATTTGAGAAGACAGAACCAGTGCAAGACTCAATAATTGGTTATGGTGTTGAATGGGTTCAAGAGAATGGATGTGCTACTGATGCTGCTGTAGCTGGGAGAGAAAGTATTGCAGAGATGGTTTTGGCAGAGGTTTGAGTCGATGGCTGGGAAGTTTGCAACTGAGGTTACTACTGTTGACTCAATGTACAAGGATGAAGATGCAGAAGCTATATTTCTTTAACAGAATTCAAGTGATGGACCTGATGGGCTTTTAATTGTGGGCTCAAGGAAGTGGGTGGTATTGGGCCAGGCAACATCAATCAGATGAGGTGATTCAGTAATTTGGACTACGACCTAGTTTTGGGATTACAAGAAGCATATAAAAAGAAACTATTCTCTTCTCTTGAGGGAATTATCAAATCTTTTCTTATACTTTTGTTCTAGGGTTTAGAAACATGAAAACCTTTCTTTTTCTCCTTGTTATGAACTCCATGAGCATGAGTACTTAATTTTCTTTTGGTTATGGATTAGTTGGATTTCACATAACATGATTCTTTGATTCAATATATTAGTTCTGTCTCATATTTATCATTCACGATTCTCTGAAAATATAGTTGTATGATTGACGTATTACAACATGATTGATTGTTTGTTTTGTCAAGTTGCAAATTGGTAGAACTTGTAATCACATCTATTGCTAGTTTAGGGTTTATTATACGTAAAAGTGATAATCCTGGAATACAAGTAGCATAATTGTGAATATTGCTTGTAGTGATACATCCTAGTAATCACAAGTGAATCGTGACCTTTGTTAAATTGTTTGCACAATGTATTTCAATTGCATTGATTGGCCTTATTTCATAGAACTTAATGCATCTAGGGAATTAAACTTGATTAGTGCTTTTACACGTTAGGTTGTTCTCTTATATAGAATTCATACTCGCATCTTTTAATGTGTTTGTTGATGACAAGAGGAAATTAGCGGGATATTCTTGCAATCAAGGTATCCTAGGGATTTTGATTAAGTTGAGATTAAATATCAATTCTAATTATTGTTAAGAATACATGTTTGTGAATGAAAACAAATCCTTGACCAATATCTTCATCTTATTGATTTGTGTGCTTCATTTCTTCGTTTGCTTTTGTTTATTTACTTTTGTTTTAGTTTTATAAAAATCAGAAAATCCCCCTCAATTTATATAGGAAACCAAAACATATTGACAACCTAGTCCTCTCTGTGGGAACGCTCCTTTCTTGCCCTTGCTATATTATATATTTTGAGTAGTAAGAAAGTGTAATTTATTTTTGACGCCTACGACAGCGATCAAAGAGCAGGAGTCTCTTCTTTTTATAATTACCGAGAGCAGTCTAAAACATCAATTGGGACAGATCTTTTGGTGCAAAAAATATCTCTTATCAGTTGGCAATTTCTTTTACTAAATTAATAACAAAATATCAAACAAAAAGGGATCATTGTCTAGTTAATGCTAAAGACACTGATTGAAACATGGTACGATCTTTCGGAAATTCAAAAGGTCCCAAACAAAATTATGTTCTTATTTAACATGGCAGATGCCAATCCATATGTACCCATCTTTAGCAGAAGAGCAGGGTTCTCTTCTTTTTATAATTACCGAGAGCAGTCTACAACAACAATTGGGACATATCTTTTGGTGCAAAAAATATCTCTTATCAGTTGGCAATTTCCTTTACTAAATTAAGAACAAAATATCAAACAAAAAGGGATCATTGTCTAGTTAATGCTAAAGACACTGACTGAAACATGGTACGATCTTTCGGAAATTCAAAAGGTCCCAAACAAAATTATGTTCTTATTTAACAGGGCAGATTCCGATCCATATGTACCCATCTTTAGCAGAAGATCCATATGTACCCATCTTTAGCAGAAGAGCAGGGTTCTCTTCTTTTTATAATTACCGAGAGCAGTCTAAAACAACAATTGGGACAGATCTTTTGGTGCAAAAAATATCTCTTATCAGTTGGCAATTTCCTTTACTAAATTAATAACAAAATATCAAACAAAAAGGGATCATTGTCTAGTTAATGCTAAAGACACTGACTGAAACATGGTACGATCTTTCGGAAATTCCAAAGGTCCCAAACAAAATTATGTTCTTATTTACCCACCAAATGATAACGAGTGAAGACCAATCACAATTTCACCCAATCAATCGAAAAACGTACAAGCAACTAGATGGTATTTTAGTGGCAAACGTCATAGTCTTACAGACCCGTATGTAATATTTGTTTGATTCTTTAAGAGAAAGCAAGGAGACATTACAAGAGAAGAAATGAGATTGGTTACATATTAATGAAAATAGCTTAGAATCTCAATTAGCTTGAAAGCTAGTCATTATTAAAGATTCAACAACTACCACCACCAAGATCACTCCCACTTTTACCATGGGTGGTCCTCCCTTTGATTCATTTAGATTCTACACAATCCAACATGTTCAATTTGTCAGTTATCTATAAGATCACTTATTTCTATTGAAATTGAAATGAATTTTGCAATTAGTATATACGCTTCAATTTGGTTGGCTTATGATAAGCTTTCAATGTTTAACAGGTAAACTTATGGTATTTATGAGAAAATAAATCCCTCCAATCGAAGAGCTTAAGGGTGTATTTGGTATAGTTTTTTAAAACTGTTTTCCGTTTTTGAAAACGTTAAAAACATAAAATGAATGAAAACATGTCCTTTGGAGGCGTTTTTGATTTCTTGTTTTTTCAATATTTCGTCTTTGAAAACGATAAAAATGAAAAAGTTATAATATCGTTCTCTGTGGTTTTCATTTTTTTTTTCTTTTATGTTTTCTTTTTAATGGAACATTAAGATATGATCTCTCCCGGCTTTGTTGGAATGCTTTTAAAACAAGTAACTTCGCGTGCCGATCTCTATTTGAAGCTTGTTTGAGAAAATAACTGTGAATGATTCTTTGACTGATATGTATGCTAAGAAGGTGTTCTGAATATGCGCAAATTTGTTTGATGAAATGCCAGAAAATGATGAAGTTCGAAAAAATCAATTCAGCACTCCTGCAATGGAATTGTAACCATCCTTTAGTTTTGTGAGCTTCCACAAGTTCAGTTGGCTCTTTCGTGTTCACCGTATTGTAGGGGCCACTCAAAAAGATTTAGGGACCAATAATAAAATAAAATAGGGTCACTTAAACCTAAATTGAGTTCACCCCTTATCATTTTCTTCGTAATGGCAAAACTGACCTAATAATCGGAAATTAAATATGAATTCGATAGTTAGTGTACATTTAGTTATTGTCAGCAAATATTTTTTTTTTTTTAATTTTTCGAATTTTGGTTCTACCATAATCGGTAGATAAAAATCTGTTTTACCTACCGATTATGGATGATGTTCTTAAGAAATGATGAACATTAAGAACATCATCCATAATCGGTAGGTAAAACATATTTTTATCTACCGATTATGGTAGAACCAAAAAAATCAATTTTTCTAAAAATTAAACACAATCGGTAGATAATGAACACAACTACTACCGATTATGCTAGTACCAAAATTCGAAAATTGAAGATTTTTTTTCAAAAACTCGTTTTGGGGGCAGTATATAATCGGAAGTTTAATTAACTTAAAATACCTGGATTGATTGGGGTATACTCAGATTAATTGGGGTATACCTAAATTTATATGGACATAGTGCCCTTACTAAGGGGAGGTCAAAAATGTGTAAATTTACTTTATTACCCCTCCACTAATTAACCCTATTACTTAATCAGATAACCCCAAAATTAAAAACCTAAAGAAACTGTTAATCTTCTCTTCTTCTTCTTCATCTACATCTTCATCAAAATCATAGAAACAAATCTCTGTAAATCATCCAATTTGATTTTCCTGAAAAATGGTTGATTCCAAACGATCAAGTAGCAACACAGATTCAACATGACATATCAAAAGATCCAAATCATAGGGAAAATGTAGGGAAAAAGTTGGAACTAGTAAACCCGAAAATCCAATCCCAGAGAATGTTGAAAAGAACCCTCCACCGGTGAAAAGAAAATTGTAAGTGATTTCTAAACTCAAACCCATTATAGTTTTGTGTTTTTTATTGTTATATTAGATTAGAAATCGAAAATGATGATTTTCCGGGTTTTTGTTCGGCATGGTTTTTTCAAAAATAGGTTGTCGGCCTTAGGATGTAAGTGTTAGTCAGCAAGGTCGTAACATGAAGATCATGCCGGATTTTCATAACAGGCATGGCGACTGTGAAAATCTTACCAGGGCTGGCATGTTATTCAATAACCAACCCTGCGGACTTTATTATAGTCGGCATATTCTTAGAATTGTACCTTTCCGACGTTATGTCACAAAAACCTTAATTTCCTGAGTTAAAAATCCGCATCTTTGTTGAATATGACCCTACCGACTGTGTATTAGTTGGCTTGTTATATGATTACAACCTTGCCGACTAAGTATTAGTCGGAAATGTTTATATTCTCGACCTTGCCGACTTGGTGACCAGAACCATGCTTCAATGTGTAGAATTTTCACATCTCTTATTTGTGTATTGTTTAGGTTCCCAGAGGGAAAAATAGAAGATATCCCTTGTCTTGTTAGCAATGTAGCAGAGCTATTGGAATTTATTGACAAGATTTATCATGGGTTAGAAGATCCTAAAGTTGAAACTGAAAATAATTGCCATGTAAGAAAGTTACTTATGATGGGTAAGGAAGATCCTGAAGAATTTCTAAGGTTTATGGAGAGTCCTAGCAATCCCCTCAACTATGAAGAATGCACATCATCAGAGGCGGAGAAGAGGAGGATGATCCAAGAACTTTTTTTCAAGGCATCTGACTTTTCAGGAGTGAACCCCTATTACAATGAGGCTGGTGACACCATATGTCCAGATAAGGGAAAAGCAAAAGCTGATGCTGGTGAAAAAGCTAGTGATAGTGAAAAAGCTAGTGATGTGGAGGAAGATAACAAAAATGAAAAGGATCCATGAAATTCTTAAACTTTATTATGTTTCACTTGATTTAGAAACTTAAATTGTGGTTTGAACTATTAAATTATGTTTTGAACTGTTAGTTTGTGGTTTTAGACTTGTTAATTTTCAATTTCAGTTGCTTTAGAATTTTTTTTTTATGCAGTTTTAGACAATATTAGAGTTTTATTAAGTCGGCATGGTTTGTAAATTCGACTGTGCCAACCATGCCATGCTATATGCTGTAGTGTTGTCAGGGATATGTAGTCGGCATGGTTTGAAATCTCGACCTTGCCGACTTAAATGTTAGTAGTATAAAAATATTACCTTTTAGGTACAAAGTACAACCCATTGAATGCTCAACGGCTAGAAATTTCAAAATCAAGACATTAAGTGTGTTGTTATTATAAAATCACATTCTCAACTCCATCTTCGGCCTTGCATAAAGAATGGAAGTTTCAAGTGCAACACAACCAAATATTTGTAGCCTTTGTACAATAAGTGGTCATTTTACAAATGATTGTCCCTTTGAAGGAAGCAAATGCACTATTGATGGTTGTAAGGGATTCTTATTTCTCATGAAAGCTGCAATAGGAGATGTATATCAGCCGTATGCTTCAAAATGCACCTACTGTGGGTTTTTCTATTGGATAGATGAGTGCCTAGCTCCGTATGAAGATGAAGTTGCTAAAATTAACCTTCTACCATGCACAAATCCATGTTGCGACGGTAAGATGAAGTTAATTACCTCTCCTAAAAAATTGTGTACCGGAAAAATATACTATCTATGTCCCAAATGTGTTAAGGTTAGTTTTTAAGGTTTGTATGCTCTAATTAAGTTTTTAAGGTTTGTATGCTCTAATGAAGTTTTTAACAATCTTTATATTCGAATTTAGTCGGCACTATACAAAATTGAAAGCCTGCCGGCGTCTTATTAGTCGGCACTTAACATATTATTGACCTTTCCGACAAAAGTATAGTCGTCAAGGTTGTCCTCATAAACCCTGCCGAGAAAAATGTGTGATGAACATCCAGGAACAACATTTTGTGTCTGTTTTGGTCGGCAAGGTTGTCCTCATAAACCCTGTTGATCACAAATTAGTCGTCAATGTATGAGTGAAATAACCTTGCCGACTGTTCCAGGCCTTTTTCCATTTGATGTCCTGCATGTACAGTCGGAAACCTGACGAAATAAAAACCTGTCGACCCTGGGAAGGTCGGCATGGTCGTGTGTTAAATACAATGCCCACCAAAGGAGTTGACACCAAAAAAACCACATCCATTTCATTCATTTGTAGTATTCCAAAGTACATTACACAAAACACGGATGTGACTACAAAAGTACTCCCAAAAGATTCCTTATTTGCTAATCATAATCACTCATCACTCAAATCTATTGGAGAGAGTTCATTCAAATGTATTGAAGCTCCTTTATTAAAATCTATGGGACATTCCTTAGACTCATCTAAAGCATTCCAAAGGTGCACGTTGTCCTCATAAAGTTTTATCCATTCCTTGCTCTTGTTGAATATGAACTTTTCCCAAAAACTAAACCTACAAAGAGGAGGTAATGGACATTCCTTGTTGAGTTGTAGACCAATATAATGATTAATATCCACTAAAGCCATAACAATTCTTCTATGCTTGAGATGCTCCACACAAACCGCATGTTTCGGTGCAAATGCCACACTTAGTCCTTTACTAAAAAAATGTAGTGCGCATGACCACGTATCCATGAATAGATGGCCACACTCCGGAATTCTCAACCAATGCTCCCATTTGATCGGTGCATTTACCTACGGTCCTTTAACACTAGTAAGCAATTCTTTAAAATTCTCTTATTTGTCCTCCATGGAACCTTCTAGCATTATTGAGATATAAAACTCTTTGTCTTCTTGTAGTCGGGAGGCCATCTTCTTTCTTATGTATTGACATTAGGTGAGATTCTCCTCAATCGCTCCACCTAGGTGTCCAAATTGTTGGAATGCAACGTGAAACCCAAAATTTTCATCCTTTGGGACGTCGTCGGTACCAATAACGAACTCTCGAATAATTTGAGGGAGTTGTATGCGATACTCTTCCAATACCGGTTTTACTATCTTCCTCGGACGACCTCTTTTATTCACAACATCACCTTCAGTTTCTTGACTCTCAAGAGGTGGAGTGTCATTTGGATTCAAGTTTGAAACCGTTGGTACAGTTGTTTCTTTCCTCGGACGACCCCTTTTCTTTACAACAACTTCCACACTTGCTTGACTCTCAATAGGTGGAGTCTTATTTGGATTCAAGTTTGAAACCGTTGGTGTAGTTGTTTCTTTCCTCGGACGACCCCTTTTCTTTACAACAACTTCCACACTTGCTTGACTCTCAAGAGGTGGAGTCTCATTTGAATTCAAGTTTAAAACCGTTGGTGTAATTGTTTTTTTCTCCGGAAGACCCCTTTTATTTACAACAACTTCCACACTTGCTTGACTCTCAAGAGGTGGAGTCTCATTTGGATTCAAGTTTGAAACCGTTGGTGTAATTATTTATTTCCTCGTACAACCCCTTTTATTTTTAGCCGGCTCCTCTTTGTATTCCGCCTCGGTATAATCATATCCGGATGGATCGCATTTTGTACTCAAATACTCTTTAATTTGTTTCCTTTCTTCCTCCCTCATATTTGTGGTAGGTGGTCTACCCGTTGGATCTTGTTTCCCCGGTTCTTGAAGTTTGTTTTTTTGTCCAACCTATTCAACTTGGGGTACTTATCGAGGATTATTCTCCCAAGTTCCATGTCGCCAAACTCTTCACCTGGATCTTCTCTTGGAGGCGGTTTGAAAGATAGTTGCTTCCAATAAGGATCAATATCTTCAATCGTAATCGGAGTTTTATACCTACCAAGCATATGACAACATAAAAGTCCGATAGCCTTCATTATCCTACACTTACAAGGAGTGCTAGGGTCGCCATACTTTTGATACAACTTGAGATGTTTCATCATGAAACGTATTGCCCAATGCGATACATTGCAATGTATTCCATCAAGCAACCAATTATCCTCCTTAAACTCCTTCAACTTCCGGAACCTACTTTCTCAGAATTGCTTTCTTATCTTGTTGATATGATTATTAGCGTACTCGTGGATAGCATGTTTCATCGTCACAATCCCATTTCGACTCGTGAAAAATAGATGTTTTAGTCTCCTATGAGCTTGCTCTACCATACTTGTGGAATCAAGTTTGAAATGTTTATAGTCGTAAGTAAAAGCATACACAAACCTCTCTTTGTGTGGCGTCAACCATTGTCTCTAATATTCCACTACTTTGGGGTAATTAGTGCCCCAATCATCCTCAAACTCCTCCAAGTTTATCTCATATCTTGCCACACTCATCAACCAAACCAACTTATCCCACGCTTTCATGAATAAACCAAACTTGATCTCACATTCTTTCCATTCTTCGTCTTCTTTCTTCATCTCTTCCTATCTCTCCTCTTTAGTTAGTTTACTAAGACGTTCATCTTCCTCATTTTTCACGTTTAGTACCTTTCTTTGCCTTCAGATTTTGGATATGATTTCTACAATTCTTTCTAAGATTGCATTGTATATGCCAAGTGCAAAGGAAATTTTGTGCAATGGGAAAAACTATCCTCACGGAGTTCATTATTGCTTGCTCATTGTCGGTCACTACAAACCCGAGAGTCTCATCTTCATGGTAGAGAAACTTCAAATTTCCCAATGCACAAATATAGCTATCATCCTTCTCACGATCCATAAAACACCATGCCACCGTGAACGATTGCTTATCCGAGGTTTGTCCTACAATGTTCAACAAAGGAATGTTATACCAATTTGTCTTATAAGTACAATCCATGAACAAAACTTGGTAAAAGCACCGCGCCAATTGAATCATATCGGGATGAGCTTGAAAAATACGATCCACCTTCCCCTCCGATGACTCATGGTGTCTCACCGTGTAGTTATATTTGTGTGCCAACCATTGTGATTCATCCATTACCTTTCTTCCATCCTGTTCAATTCTTTTGATTGTTTCCCTGGCCGCATAAATTGTAGACAATGAAGAAATGTAATGACCCATCCCTCCACCGATACTGTCCCCACTTAGCCACTGCGGTCATCCGGCAGTGCGGGGTTTTCAACGGGCATCGCTGCGGTTATCCGACAACAACTTCCCGGGAGGTCACCCACCCCTGGATTGCTCCCTCCCGAGCACGCTTAACTACATAGTTTTTTTTGCCAACTCTGGAGCCAATTGTGCTGAAAAGGCCTCGGTGTTAGGAAAGGACAAACCATTACTTATATTATAATCGGCCAACCACTGCCGAAATTGGGGTATTACAATACCACCACCTTAAATTGGAGCCGTCCTCGGCTCCGGAATATATACACAAGCCCAGATATCCGATGTTCCCTACCCCTCATGAGACCAATACCTGACCTATCGAGTCCAGCGTACTCTCTCACCCTCGGCAGGTGACCCGTCGTCGGCTCTGATACCATTTGTAATGACCCGTCCCTCCACCGATATTGTCCCCACTTAGCCACTGCGGTCATCCGGCAGTGTGGGGTTTTCAACGGGCATCGCTGCGGTTATCCGACAGCAACTTCCCGGGAGGTCACCCACCCCTGGATTGCTCCCGCCTGAGCATGCTTAACTGCAGAGTTTTTTGCCAACTCTGGAACCAATTGTGCTGAATAGGCCTCGGTGTTAGGAAAGGACAAACCGTTTCTTATATTCCAATCGGCCAACCACTGCAGAAATTGGGGTATTACAAGAAAGGTTATGTGGGTCGTCCCTCCCGAACTTACTAAGTAGCTTGCTTGATTTAATTCCCCAAATTGTTCTTACTTGTTCGAACTCATGCGGTTTCAACTTGGCAACTTGGCAGTGCCTAACAAGACTTTCCAGATCTTTATGGTTATGCCAACCAATATCAACTCTACTCACTCTCCACATGTTATCGGTTTCTTTATTCCTCCAAAATATAATCTTGAATGGGAATCCATACTTCTTTGACTTCTTCTTGTACACCCGAGTCGTCTTCTTATCATACACATAACCCTTTCTCTTGTGACTTGCGTCCGATGACCCACTACACTCACATATCATTTCAAACCGCGAATCTTTTTGTTGGGTGTTTTTAACTAGAATGCACATCTTCTCTTTTGATTTCTCAATAACCCACTTGAATGCGTCATCTTTTTCCTCCCATTCCAAATCATTAACATAATGTGCGGAACTATCAGGACCCCTAACATTGTGAGCTTGAGGCTGATCCATCATCGGTACCAATGCAATCTACAAAACATCACAAGTTAGTTGATATGTACTACAATAGTCGGCAGGGTCGATATATAAAACCACACCGACTAAATAACAGCCGGAATTGTATAAAATTACAACATTGCCGACAAAACTATAGCCGAAAGGGTCGACGTATTCATTACAATGCCGTCTTAAACATTTTCAAATCACGTCTACTGTGATGCAAAAATTCTTGTAGTCGAAAGGGTTCATATTTTCGACCTTGCCGACTTGATACTGCTCATGAAAAGTCGGGGCATTTGGTATTATATACCACGCCGATGTTTACAGTCGGCATGATCGAAAATCGTCGACCTTGCCGATACTAGGCAGCAAAGGTGAAAAAAAAAAAGCAAAATCGATCATTTGCATAATAAAATCACAATCTTCAACGTGTAAGTTGCATACCTGATTACTTGCAGCTCCATCCTCTTCTTGTGGGTCATTGGATTCTACATATTCATCACTTACATATCCATCTTGAGTTTGAGGAAAATAAAAGTGAGGATCATGCATATAATCCATTCGATCATGATTTTCTAGATCATCATACAAGTACTCATCTGTAGGAGGAAAATTAGAAGATTCCCCCACTTCAAAATCAGGATTAGAATCACTCATCTCACTCATATCACAAATTTCCCAAAAACCCTAACTCCCCCCACCCCAAAAAAAAAAAAAAAAACCTCCTCTACTACTTCATACTCTTTCTTACTTCCTTTTATTTCCAAATCCTCTCATATAAATCAACTAACTAATCTAAATAATTTAACTAATCTAATCATTTCCATTAAATCAGTGTTAATCATTGCAGGGGCA
Organism: Papaver bracteatum; assembly: GCA_023529315.1. Lineage (NCBI taxonomy): Eukaryota > Viridiplantae > Streptophyta > Magnoliopsida > Ranunculales > Papaveraceae > Papaver > Papaver bracteatum. Next base: position 709,346 of record JAJJWX010001826.1, on the reverse strand, counting down.
ATTTATCCATTTAGAAAATATATGGTTAAGGGGTGGCTCTTTTACTTCAAAATGACCCAATTTTGTCTTATTGGGCATACCCCAATCAAGCCAGGTTAAAATACTACCGAATATGATAATTCTCATGTCAAAGTTCCATTATATAATCGGAAGTTAAGTTAACTTACCTTACTTCTGATTGTTATAATTCCAAAATTTGAAAAATTAAGGTTTTTTTTTTCAAAAACTCATTTTGGGGCCAGTTTATAATCGGAAGTTTAATTAACTTAGAATACTTCTTCGAATATATTTAATTTTTGAATTTTGGTACTACCATAATCGGTAGTAAATCTAACTTCCGAATGTATACTGGCCCCGAAATGAGTTTTTGAAAAACAAAATCTTAATTTTTCGAATTTTGTAATTATAACAATCAGAAGTAAGGTAAGTGAACTTAACTTCCGATTATATAGTGGCATTTTGAAATGAGAATTACCATATTCGTCAGTATTCTAAGTTAATTAAACTTCCGATTATATACTTGCCCCAAAATGAGTTTTTGAACAAAATTCTTCAATTTTCGAATTTTGGTACTACCATAATCGGTAGTAAATCTAACTTCTGAATGTATACTGGCCCCGAAATGAGTTTTTGAAAAACAAAATCTTAATTTTTTGAATTTTGGAATTATAACATTCAGAAGTAAGGTAAGTGAACTTAACTTCCGATTATATAGTGGCATTTTGAAATGAGAATTACCATATTTGGCAGTATTCTAAGTTAATTAAACTTCCGATTATATACTTGCCCCAAAATGAGTTTTTGAACAAAATTCTTCAATTTTCGAATTTTGGTACTACCATAATCGGTAGTAAATTGTGGTCATTATCTACCGATTGTGTTTAATTTTTAGTACAGAAAAATTGAAATTTTTGAATCAAGAATAATCGGTAGATAACAATGATTGTTATCTACCGATTCTGGTTAATGTTCATCATTTCTTAAGAACGTCATCCATAATCGGTAGGTAAAATAGATTTTTATGAACGCATAATTGGGGGATATCCAATATAATTGGGGGATATAAATTACTTCCCCCAACCCATGGTTTCTGCTAAGGGGTGACCATTTGGTATGAAAGTACTAAAATACCCTTTGGTTAATTAAAAAACTTTATGAATAGACTATACCACCCTTTCCCCTAAAACTGAAAACCTAAAAACCAAATCAAATATCCCCCATATACACCATCAGTTCCGGCACTCATTAGGTTTAGGTTTTGAAAAAAAATATTCTTTCATCTTCTTCTTCATCGTTCTTCAAAAATTTCTTCGTCGATTAACCTACCCGAATCATAACCATGCCTCAAAATCGATTGCTCAACAAAAATTAGAACAAAGGCTTGATTTGATTGCTCAAGAGCAAGAAGAAGAATAACAAGAGGCTTCGGACGATCAACTTCTCGTAAACATGGCTTCTGTGAGAAGGCTAGTGATTTTGAACTAGTTTATAATTGTTTGAATCGATTTACAACAGTGGGTTTAGCTTAGAATCGCGAACCCTAACTCAAACAGTTGAGTTTCACTAATTTCGAGCATTGACACTTGTATGAATACAATGCCGGTACAAAGTAACGGCATGGAATTTAGGTTGAAGACAACGCCGGTAGATAGTTACGACATTGATTTTAGTATGAATGTTATGCCGGTATTGAGTTACAGAATCACCTGAAACTGAATGTTCTGTCCCGGCATTGATTTTAGGTTGACTTCAATGTCGGTAGTATGTCACGGCATTGATTTGAATTTATTCGTGTATGCCGGCAGTTCACTTTAAGTACATAGGAAAACCCTTGGAATTTGTTATCAATACCGGCATATAATTTAGGTTGAATACGGTGCCGGTACAAAAGTTGTATTTTACCCAGGGGGTTAGGGGGGGTAGCCCTTCCCGGCTGTGTTGTACCTGGGAAACTAAAAAAATTCTGGTTTTGAAATTCAAAACCCATTCCGTTTTGATTTTTTTATGGTTTTCAGTCACCTGCCGGCGCAGTTAATTAATTCTTGAGCATGCCAGTACTGCTACCGGCATAGTATGTTGCTTAAATTTCTCTGTCGGCACATGATGTAAAGTATCCAGGAAACTTGAAAAAAAATTCACTTGACTACCGGCATTGATATATTTCTATCACGCATGCCGGCATTTAGTTACAGAATTGAATGTTAGTTACCAAGCATGTCGGCACCATTTTCCGGCATAGTCTTCATCAATTCCGGCATGATCTTTATCACTTTCGGCGATGTAATTTTTTTTATTTCCGATAAGAATTGCAGTTGGTAGTTCTGGCAATATTTGTATCTATGGTTCCATGCCGGTAGACAGTTCCTGCGTGGTAGTTAATTAATTTTTCCATGCCGGTATTTAACTTTGGAAGATGCTGCTTCTTGTATATTTTTCATGTGGTACCGGCATGGTAAGCTTAGAAAATAACCATGCCGGTATTATATTCCGTAGAATATTCCTTGATAGGTAAAAAGTAACTTTTGTACCGGCATAGTTGTTTGTTTGAATACTATGCCGGTTTTGGTTTCAAAATGGGGGATATCGGGCTGCCGGCATAGTCGTAGTATGAATACTATTCCGATATAGAGGCTTCCGCATTGTTTTCATACTTCTTCAATGCCGGTACAAAGGTTTTTCAGCTGAAAAAATGGCGGGTTCAAAGAAAAAAATCAAATTTTCAACCTCTCAGCAGCTTTACCTGTGTGTTGGGGATGCTTGTATACTGTGCAAGTTTACTTTCTTGTGTAGGTTCTTAAAATAACTCTCCATGCTCGTAAAAATCATCATTCAAGGGTGTTGGTTCCACAAAAACTTGCAATTGTAGCAGAAGATTGAGGATATGATCCTTGTTGTAGTTGAGCTAAAGATTCAGCAGCAACAATTATCTCTTCACAATCATCCTTTATTTTCCTCAAATAAAAGTTCTCTCTCAAATTTACTTTTCCTCCTTCTACTCTCACCTCACTCATCCAAACACAAATAATAATACACACAAATCATTCATAAAAAATCTTAAGATTTTACTAATTATTATTAATCACTAATCAGGATTAGTGAGGGAAAGATTAGGTATTAAAAAACTAATTACATAAGGGGTGACCCGGGATTGCTACTGGGAACCCGTTTTTGTCCTTTAGCTATATCCCCCAATTACGCGTTCATTTTAATCTACCGATTATGGTAGAACCAAAATTAGAAAAAAGAAAAAAAAATTGCTAACAATAACTAAATGTACACTAACTACCAAATTCATGTTTAATTTCCGATTATTAAAGGGCAATTTTTCCATTACGAAAAAAAGGATAAGGGGTGAACTCAATGTAGGTTTGGGTGACCCTATTTTGTTTTATTGTTGGTCCCTAAATCCTTTTGAGTGCCCCCCTAAAAACGCTAGGAAAGTTAATAGGAGAAGAGTTCTTACAGTTCACTATGGAAATTTCTTCCAAAAAGATGAGAATAACGCTTTGAATGTAAGTAGATACTTAGTGGCCAATGCATGTAACGTTGAACCCTAAGTTAGAACATTTCATTGATAGTGAAGTCAAGGGAATGAGAAATCTCAAATTCTTTGGATCTTCACTTTTAAAAATCAGCGTTTTTAAAAACCATGTATACCAAACGCATTTCGAAGGTGAAAAACAAAGAGGGTCAATTCTAAAAATGGTTGAAAACAAGTTTAAGAAACTGAACCTAACAAGCACTTGTATACAGTTATAATAACTTCGAACTAATAATTTTGAACTTTTTATTCTCACTCGACACGCTTAAAACACAAGTGTTTTCTTCATTATGGCCTTTTAAAGGTTTTGCCAATAGAGGTATCCCTCGACATAACCATGCCTACTCCGAGTACCATTAGTTATAGTTAGTTTATTTGTACACCTCGCATATTTTCTCTGTGCATTCGTTTTCTCGACACATGTAAGTTTCACATGTGTCGCGTCTGTAAGTTTTAATTTATAGATACTTGATTTTGGATCGTTGAACTTTATGATAATCACACGGTAAATATGCAAGTAGATTATTAAGAATACCAGGTAGTGCTAGTCCGTACTACGATACCGATCATCTTTGTAACAACGGTATTACCTTGTGGAGGTCATGGTTTCTCTCTCTTTACCTTGGTCATAATGAGTAATTCCTTAGACGCAACATTGATGGTTATTGTGTCTCTTTTATAGGTAGAGAGAGGACTAAGTTCCTGTGATTTTACTAATAAGATTTAGATCTCAACCATCCATCAAGGAAGAGATAATTAGGAAATAATAGTAATCCCATAAAGGAAACCGAACATAAGTATAACAATAACAAGATTATTACATGGGCACAAGGGAATATTTCTAGTCATACAAAAATATTCCTACATTCTCCCATTGGTCAATATGATAATCGATTTAATTGTTAATCATAGAAAACATAAGTGCGCATAATTGCTAAACAAAATTTAATGGTTAAACATAATACCTAGATCAAGCAAACTACTCATGCGGGTCATGGCGGTTGCATATTCTCCTGTTATCAACATGTTCCCTTCCATATACCACAACACAAATAACTTACTTAACTAGGCCTTTAATTGGGGTATCATAATGGTCCAGTGATGTCTTTAAAGAAAAAACTATTTTTGTTAACATTCATCCATTCACATAAGTGTATACTAAACATGGATACAAAAATAATTCAGAATGGCATTAATAAGAGCTCAATAAGTGTCCAAAAATAAGCACATAAATTAACTGAATTCAAGAATCAATTACTCTCACGGACCTAAGATTTTAATCTTTTCTTAAGAGATCTTAAAAGGTAATTGTTCATTAAGTGCATCTGTGTATGCCACTGTGCTTGAGCGATAAATGAACAACTATTGTTTCTGAATTGCTTGATTCACGCATATATACTCAAGGTTCATGTGTTTTGTTCCTATTTTATCATATCGTGCTTTAATGCTGCGAAGCTAAGACGACAAACTTCAGCTATATAGAGACAAACCATAAGTCACTGAGTCTCGCAGACATATATAAATATTCAAACTTAATTGTGTGACTAGTATTAATGGATTCTTCCTTTATAGAATCCATACATCCACCAAAATTAAAGTGTGAAAAAACCAATCAACTCTAATTTGGTTGGCTAACTAATTGTAAGACATAAAGCAAGATTGGTACCTCAAAATTCTTAATAGCTTTGTTGTTATTTGTTCTTCTATTCAAGCATTTAGCTAAGATATCAACAACTTGTTATATGTTATATATCAGAATTAAGACATAAAGAAGATTAAATTTATATCTTATATTCTATATGAAACATGTTCTATACGATCTACGATTTACATGAGAGCTTTAGTAATCTACATGATATGTGCATATCACATGGTAAGCTTCATTGGCATCCTTTATTTCGAAAAATATAGAGACATGCATAAAGTTAAGATCACTACTCGTAGGTAGTAAGTCTTAACATAAAATACCAAGAGTATGAACTTGTCCCACTGATCTTAAGGCATATGCATGGATCTATAGTAATTTCATCAAAACCAAATTGGTCTTGTTGTAATTTAAGATATGCAATATTCAGGAGGCTTGCTTAATTTCATACTTTGATTTCTTAAGCTTGTAGACTACGTGTTCCTGTCTTTATAAGGCAAAGCCTTCTTATTGGCACATGTAAAGTTTCTTAAAATTTATCATTAGTAAAGGCTATTTTCACATTTGAGTAATGCAACTCTTAATTCTTATTGAGCTACTAATAATACTATGATAATTATGAATAAGTCTTCTTTGACACGAGAGAAAAACTTATTTATAACCAATGCATCGTTTCAGAGTAAAATCTTTGGAAATAATTCTTGCTTTATACCGTTTAACATTGCTATTACAGTCGTGTTAGGTCAGAAAGACCCACTTTCATACAACTGACTTGTGTCTTTCGAGCAATTAAACAATATCCGAGACTTGACTTTCAACCATTGATTTTTGCTCACATAGCATCAATCCATTAATCAAAATTATTACACATAATAATTATGAACCGAAAACCTTCGGTTCCAATAATTCTCATACTACGGTTAGAACATTAAAGAATGCCATTTGGATTATTTAGGAAAACAGATGAACCATTAATAGTTTTCAAACCCAATTTTCATTCTTGGGAATGTAAGCCCTCATCTCCAACTTAACAACCATAACTTAAAGGTGATTTAAACTAGGTTTCCAACCATTCTAGTCCAAAGTGTGTCTTTGAAACTGCTTTACTCGGAAATCTATTTAAATTACACAGTTATAGAAAGAATATACATTCACATATATGTGGCCATTATGCATAACTCATCATGCTTCTAACCATTTTCATAAATGTATCATTTTGGCTTTTGCTATACACCATTATGCCAAGAATAATTTGGCCCCGTGTATTGAGCAATAATTCCAAACTTTTGGATTAACTATGCAAAAGATTTAGGATATTATCATGTTTTGTCATACCTTTCACAATATTCACCACCTTTGTCGGACTTTATGATTTTCACTTTCTTTATAATTGCCTCTCAATTTCAATAATGAATGTTCGAGAAAATATCCATGGATTGAGATTCATAATGCAATTGATATATGTACAGAGTAGCGCGAAAAGCATCAAGTGATAAACAATTTTATCTTCCCAAAAATTGGACCATAAAAAGTTTACAAAATAATCATAATCAACAATTAATAAGAACAAAAGCTGAAATTTATAATAGAGATAAATGATAATTAAGCTTACAATAGTTTCATACCTTCAATATGATTCTCTTGTGGGTAAAACCTTATCAAGGAACAATGCGAGACATGAAAAACATCAGTACATATTTTACCTTCTCATACACACAACATTATGTTTGTTTAATACCACAACTAGAGTCACATGTGGGAGAATCTCGTCCTATCATGTATTAACAAACTCAAATAATTCTAATATTCAACCTAATACATCGGAATAATAGTCACATGTGGGTATCTATTATTTTACATGTATATGAAACAATTAGATAACCTTAATGCTTGTTTGAACATGTGAATCAAAACTACTTGTGAGCATCATTGTTCTAATCATTAAGTCAAACTGAAAGGACTCAAAATATACAATACTTACTAGATAAGAGTTTAGTATCACTGTGGTGATAACTAAACAATCAATAAAATATCACACTAGCTTTTCTTGTGACATTGCATGGTCCCAATCAATGATATGGACATACTTGATCTGATCATAAAATTAGTCGATTATAAATAATTATGAGTATCCCTAAAATATTAATCACAAACATTTAATCAAAATCACCCCTTAATTGAAAAATATCAAAAAACGGCAAATCTTTCTTAACCCAAAATCGAGCATTAAGCAAGTCTATAAGTATGTTTCAATAATGAAATTTCATTGAGGAAAAATTCTTTGATGCATCACCAGTTTAATTTGATGCAAGTTTGAAAAATTGTGATGAATAAGGGATACTGTAGATTAAAATTAAGGGTGTTAGAGTAGGCAATGAACATCATAAATTTTCACAAATATGGAGGAATTTATCCAAAATTAAAACCTCAATTTTTTATAGAGGATGCAATAAGTTTTGGATAAAACAACATAATATAATATTCATGAAAATCTAAAAAATCCATAATGGGATACTCAACTCGATAATGAGTTAATTTAAGTAAATTTTATTTTGTGCATTTTATAAAATATAATGTTAATTATGTGGCATTTAATTAATCATGATCATTATTTTTTCTAGTAAATGCAGTAAAAATTTGCACTCAAATTAGAATAATAAAGAGAAATAACATTAGACACTGATTCAGATCCATAATGTATGATTAAATAAAAATCACATCCTTCAATATTTTCTTAAACATGTGAACTCAAATCACCTGTGGGTAATTTTTGTTTTAATATATTTAATAAGAAAGAAAAAAAAAACAATTTTACAAGCACTTGACGGTATAATAATTATGACTGGAAATTATTTGAAATCACCGTGGTGATTGCCAAACGACTCAAAAATAATGTCATTATTATAATAATTCAGTAACTGCTGAACCTTGCTTTATGGTTTGGCATATTCGTGCTTACAATAAACCTTTTATTATTGCTAAGATAAAACACTCTAGTATCACTGTGGTGATAACTAAAGAGTCTCGACATAATGATCTTAAGGAAAATAATCTCATACAACAAAAAAGAAAATCAACTTTGGAAGAAAAAAACTTATACCATAATTCATATACACATACACATAAACCATATCGAGATGCACACTCAACTTTGATAGTGCTAAAAATGGTTTTGATCGTAAAATTTACAATAATTACAATTCGATAAAAAAACGTTTTTGTGTTTTGATAAAGCAGAAGCGTAAGTTAATTTACACTAAAAATTGGTTCCGTTAGTTTCAAACTTAATACCATCTCATTATCTTAACATTAACTAACACATATACATGCCCAAAAGAAAATATTAATGTTTCCATTTTTTAATGTCTTGATAACCATTCACGTGACTATGGAAATATTTTGTTTATCTTAATTTGCTTTGGAGCACTTATTGATTCATTCCATAAAAATATAATGCCTAATAAATATTTCTTCATTTATATGTATCTCCAATTTACCTCCCTTTCACATACAAGGTAAGTAATATATGGACTTTTGTGGAACAATAATGCTTGTTTATGACTACATGATGTCGACATTATTCCATTTCATTTATCATCATTAGTACGTTTATTATTACCTCATATGCTCATTATATGCCATTATTTAAAAATAATATTCTTACAATGATTTTTTCTATTATTTACATGCCAAAAATAAAATCATCAGGCCAAAAATAAACTCATTAAGCCAAAAATGTTAATTTATTTACATAAAATAAAGGGTAGGACATTAGTGTTAAATTAAAATATATTTCCTCCAAAATTAAGTAGGTCATTAATGTTGAAAATATATTTTCTTCCAAAATTAAGAGATAGTAATATAAAAGCATAAAAGAAAATCATAAGCGATAATGACCACATGATCTTAAATTATACAGTATACCATAATTTTCAACTGATTTGATTTTGATGAGATAATAAAAAATCACACATGAACATGAAGTGTGAGCATGATATGGGTCAAGATACTTAGATGTGAAAAGTAATGCAATTCCATAAGAACGATTATGTTCACAAAAGGGAAACAAAAAATATCAAACCCAATTTTATTATATTATTGCATTAGCGGACGATCATGAGTTCTAAAGACAAGCTCTAGATGCCAAGTATAAGTTTTAATTTATAGATACTTGATTTTGGATCGTTGAACTTTATGATAATCACACGGTAAATATGCAAGTAGAGATTATTAAGAATACCTGGTAGTGCTAGTTCGTAGTACGATACCGATCATTTGTGTAACAACGATATTACCTTGTGGAGGTCATGGTTTCTCTCTCTTCACGTTGGTCGTAATGAGTAATTCCTTAGACACAACATTGATGGTTGTTGTGTCTCTTTTATAGGTATAGAGAGGACCAAATTCTTAGGATTTTACTAATAAGATTTAGATCTCGACTGTCCATCAAGGAAGAGATAATTAGGAAATAATAATAATAATAATCCCATAAAGGAAACCGAACTTAAGTATAACAATAATCTAGATTACCAAGATTATTACATGGGCCAAAGGGAATATTTCTAGTCATACAAAACTCACTACTCGTGGTAATGCCAATGCTGGTATTGTTAATCCTCATTTTATTTTATGGGGGAGTGAAGATTCCACTTATTTTATGGGTTCAATCTACTATTTCTGATACTACAATTGATTATGTTGCCGGTGTATCTATTTTTATTAGTTTGTGGACGAGCAATGAATAATGTTTTCGAAGATCTTTATTACTCATGTCATCCAACTTTGAACCAAATTGCAAACAATCGAGCAAGAAAATGCTTTTGGTACATCTCGTCTTGTTGATATTAATAGGTTGATAATGAGTTAGTTGTTGCTATATCTTCTATTTTTGATATTGAAATGGTGTTTTCTTTATCAAATTATTAGTACACCTCCTTTGCTACTTTTATTATAATTTGTAATCTATTATATTGAGTGAAAAATTAGTCATCACGCAACATGTTGCTAATGATGAAAAAGATGATGAGGTTAAGGCCTTGTTGTTATGTGGTTATCAATCATATGGTTTTTTCTCAAAGAATAAGAGGCTACACTTTATGAGGTAAGGGAAGATGATCAGGTGAAAGATGATTCCAAACAAAATTTCTCGAAATTCTTTTACAGAATACCCTTTTACTGGTTCTTTTGCATATAATAAACCTCAATGTCGGATTTTCTTCAACTATGGACATACTGCAATGGGATGTAAACACCGACTTGATTTCACTTATTAAGGTAGAAAACCTCCAAAGAACATGCATGATATGCTAGCTGCAGCTATTATTCATGATGATGAATCCACCAGGTTTGCCGACTCTTGTGCAAATAACCATACCATTGTCTATGTTGATTCTCCATTTCTTTTCTTTACCCTATGATGTGAAAACACAGTGGTACCAAGTACACCACCAACATTTTCGTTCGGCAACCTGTATGGACAAAACCTAATATAATTGCAAGTAGACCAACTGAATAATCCTTGACAATATGTATATAGATTTTATATCTCTAACTCTTCTCAATCAGTATGTATATAGACGGGGAGTCTGTGAACCTGATTTTTAAGATGAGTACTTGGACGATCTCAAAAATCAATATCCAAGAACAATCTAGTTGTATCCAAATAATCCAATCAGAATTCCGCTAAGTAGTTAAACTTGTTATCTATATTTCAAAATACAAATTCTACGAGAAACGGGTCTCATAATCGATCACACTTAGATGGATGTATCTACTAAGATTAAATACGTACAACTTGCGTAAATCCAATTATATATATAAACAATATAATGTGGAAAAGGAAAAACCCAAACACCATAAGTTTTGTTATCGAGGAAACCGCAGTTGCAGAAAAACCCCGGGGCTTCGTCCAGATTTCAACACAAAACTGTATTAAGATGATACAAACACTAGCCTACTATTAGACTTCAGATTAGAATTTAGTTGAGACCGAATCCACCCTCCAAGCGTTTCAGTTACAGTCGCACTTCTTGCTTTTCTTGAACCTCGTAAAAATCTACGCAATTGATTCCCTTAGATGACATCCGTACAACCTAAGAGTGGCTTCAACCAAAGTGAAGACTTTTGATACCAATCTGCCTCTGACAGATTATCATATTTGATTTCCTTTAGATCAAAGATCAAGGTGCGAAAATATGTTTGCAATAGACAAAGCTAGACAACCTCATAAATCGGTAACTTACGAATCCCGAAGAGCATCCCGGATTCTTAACCACCTCTCAAGAATAATCTTCAAAGACCACTTAAGATTAATTTTTAGATATCTATCTTGAGGAGTCACAAATTAGGGGACGAAGAGAACTTTGCAATTACTATCTATCTTGCCTGAAAGAGATTACAAAAACCTTGATAACAGAAAAACAAGATCATGATACACGAACTATCAAGGTAAAGATAGTCAGACCTAGATTCACGAATCCCCAAAGTGAAGTCTTTTAGTCGTATACCTAATTATGTTTCTCAGAGAAAACCTAGGTCAATAGAGGACAACTCTAGAATCAATTAGGACATAAAGTGTCAGAGATTGATTATCTTAGTTGAAAAAGCATCTCTATTTATAGTTTTCAAAGACTAGAGGTTACTTAGAATTCAAGCTAAGATAACTAGAATATCAAGCAAACACTTTTAGGTTTTGAAAATAAAATTGAAGAATATACAGTTTGGCGCGATTATAGAACCGTGTACAATGACTGTTTGGTTTGGCAAGTGTGTCATAAGAATGAAATTTTTTTTGATGTTTATTTAGATACCTAAGAATTTGTTTATGATGCACACGCATAAGTGTTTGAGTGATCAATGAAGTCTTAAAAGTGTTTAAGATAGTTCTAGCAATGCTAAACATATTTAAAAAATAAGTCTTCCAACATCTGCTAAAATTTGCTAGGACAATTGGTAAAATAGTCCGTGAACCGTAAGGCTTGTTCACGAGTCAGGGTGCAACGGTTCATGAATCAAGCTCACCAACCCTATTAGACCACCGAACTCAGTTTACAAATGTTTCGAAACCAAGTTCGCAATTGCTAGCCTATTATACCAACTTTAAAATTCAGTTCACCACGGTTCGTGAACCGTTCCCAAGTGAACTTACGGTTTGAAAATTAGCTTTCCAACCTTCCCTGTATTTTTGAAACTCTAATATATGTGGTTTGCGAACTGGTTCGCCAACCTACCCCAAGTAGAAATAACATAAGTTATGAATTTCACTCTTCTGATATATGAGACATTCCCAAGTGATAAAATCATTTGCATGGGAAATTTTTAATTCATCCACATATTAATTCACAAATAATAAATTTCTTTGAACTAGTATTGTTAAGGACCGTTGAACATCTTTGCTACAATCATATTTCGATATTTTTAACAAGACAAGCCCGACTCGGAACTTCCTCTTTGTAAATCTACTAGAAGTCATACGACATAGTCTCAATAGATAGAATGGTAAGATAGTGAGTAAAATAGAATGGTTCAGTATTCACATACCTGATACAGAAGTTTTCCAAATGTCTTCGTCGATCTTCAGTCTTCGAGGGTGATATCTGATACTTAGTAAATTCTAACAAATTCTAACATAGTCTGAGACTTGACTTAGTAGACTATAAATCAACATATAGTTTTGATCATCTAACATTGACAACAAGCTTGAGACAACAAAACTTGTGGGTTCAACCGAGCATTGATCTAACATGATGGATAGTTCTGAGTAAATTGCTATCACAAATGGTTCAGGTATGTGTATTTTTTCACCTTGGATCAACTTCCAAAACTAATGGTGATCATTATGTTAGGCTCAACAATGTTGTAGTTGCCACAAATTCCACTCAATAGCTTTTTATTTTTTCGATAAATTTGCCTCAAACAACAATTGTGATTTGACTTTTGATTCTCATGATTTTTGTGTAAAGGATCTGATCTTGGGGGTGATTTTTTTTTCAAGGGTCTCATGAGAATAGTTTTTACCTTATTTACCACACCAACGCTTTTTCTACCACTATATTTTCAAGTATCACCACCACGATTGATGTTTTTCACAAAATACTTGGCCATCCAGCTTTTCAAACGTTATAACATTTTAATTTGTAAAGATCTAAATGTCTCATATGTTATGTTTTCATACAAAATTACAGTACAATAAATTCTAGTAGGTTTCATGGTTTGGAGATAGATTTTCAAGGAAGTGTGAGAGAAAATTAGAACAAGCAGTGAGATAAAAATAGAGAAAAGCAAACTGTTAGAGCACTTGTTGGTTGGACCCTCCAAGCGTTGGTATTTCAAATTTGGTTGTCATGTTTAGTTCCCAAACTTATCGCTTTACTAAAGTAAACTTCGTTAGGTTAAACTTACGACATATAAATGTTGAGACAAAACTCTAATTACTCATTGAAGACTTGAAGATGAATTGAAGAATAAACAAAGACATCATCCTTAAAACTAAGGTACATAAGCATTGAACAATTGTTCTTTTTCTGTCTAGTTCTCACAGTCTTATTCATTGAAAACATAACATGTGAAGTTTGTTTACATGAATTTAGTACATAATCCTGGCATGATCATTATGTATGATCAAAGTGTAGTGTCGAAGGAAGGATATACATTAGTTATGTTTTTACAAATTGTATTAAGTTAGGAAGTATAGTTTTCTATACTTTCATGATTTCGATATAAGACTAATATTGTGCTTTTTACTACTTATTGTTGAACTTTCGATATGAAGTTTTGGAAATATGATAGAAAGAAATTTCATAATCATGCTTAAAAGCTAGTTTTAACTTTTAACTCGAATTAAGTTTGATATTCAAATAAGGATTTAGAAGAATCATCAGTTCTCGATCTAATTCCAGAAGCGATCCTAGATCCGGTTCCAGATTAGGACTTTCACATTTGAAAAATAAATTCGAGTGTTATTATGTTATTCTTTGGCCCTCTCTAACAGACAAAGCTTGTCAGGATGTATTCGTTGGCAAGCAAACGTAAACGTTAACTCCCAGTTAACTATGCTTCAAAAAAAAAAAAAAAAACTCTTAGTGAACTCTCTTTCCATTCTTTTATTTTTGATTGAGTGTACATGAGTGTCTTTCATTTCGTGGTAATTCTATTGGTACTCAAGATCCAGATCATGGTGCTAGACAACAAGATCTGCATCTTTTACACGTAACCGGTTAGCATTATTACCTGACTATGCTAATCAAGATGATATAGAATAATCGAACTTGAGTGTCCGTGTGACGAAATTAGGTTTTTTTTTTTGATTGGAAATAAAGTTTTATTGAAAAGAACCAAAGTATTACATGATTCTATCCGTCTCCAGTTTTCTTAATAAGAAATCTGGTGGATGATCATAACATAGAGAAGTATTGTTTACTCTGGACTCTTTTGCTAGGGAGTCAGCTACTTGATTCGCTTCTCTCTTAACATAACAGCAAGACCAACTGATATTAGTTTTAAGAATAGAAATTCAATCCTGTACCACACTATTTGTGGTCCAGTTTATTGAGCCTAAAACACCATTAATAGCATTTATAACATTGAGGTTGTCTCCTTCAAGCACCATATTTTGAATATCCCTCCCTTTAGCCCATTTTAATGCTTCTAGAACTGCAACAGCCTCCGCATGCTCTTCATCTATGGCTTTATGAATCCCTCCTTTGGCTGAAATGAAGGTACCTGTGTCATTACGAATAATTAGACCAAAACCCATTGGTTGATCAGCAGAAATAAAGGAAGCATCAAAGTTAAGTTTGAAAGTTGACTCTACTGGTGGTTTCCATTTGACAGTGCTATGTTCTACAGCTTCTCTGGTTACTGAGGAAATAGCATTTTCACAGTCATTTATAAATTCCTTAACAGTATGAATAAAATTGGTTGGATTAAATTGCATTTTGTCAAAGACAATTGCACATCTATGTTTCCAAATCCACCAAAGAACACAACAAGTATACCTTATTCTAACCTGCACTGCATTGTCCCAAAAGTTATTAGCATTGAATAAATCATATAGCCCAGCAGAAAGATTAGAGTTTGTATGAAAGTCAACTAAAGAGGGATCAAGAGCAAACCACAACCTTTGGGATATAGGGCAGTCCAGTAACAGATGCTGACATGTTTCATCATTAGCTTTACACAAAGGACATAGAGGATCTATGTTATCAACAACCTTATGAAGTTTATCTCTAGTTGCGACACAATCATGTATAATTCTCCAGATAAAGTGAATGACTTTAGGAGGTAATTGAATTTTCCAAAGTTTCTTCCAAGGGAATAGAGAACTACCTGAATTTTGTACAGATTGTATAAACTGAGAATCATGCAGCATAATATTGTAAGAAGATTTGACAGTGAAGGTACCATTCCTAGTGCCTAACCATATTAATTGATCTCTACCTTGCATAGGTAATTTAATCTTCAGAATCTGAGCAACCACATCAGGAGAAAACAAAGCATTTAACATATTACTATCCCAATTTCTAGTATCAATATCAATGAGTTGAGAAACTTTGTTGACTGAGCTAGAAGCCATAGTACTAGGAACAAGATCTGCTATACTAGGAATCCACACATCCTTCCAAATATTAACATCTTGACCATTTGCTACTTCCCAACAAGAGTGATTCTTAACTATGTCTAGACCTTCACGAATACCTCTCCATATCCAAGATCCACTAGAACTTATAGAATTAGATAAAGGGTTATAGTCAGGAAAATATTTGTGTGCCATAATTTCAACCCACAAAGCTTCCTTTTCATTCACTAACCTCCATGCTAGTTTAGTAAGAAGGGCCCTGTTAAATTCATGAGTTTTCCTAATATTCAAACCACCTAAGTATTTAGGGCTAGCAACAACATCCCAGGATTTGGGAAACCATTTCCTACCATTATTGTCTTTATTCCAGAAAAATCTTCTCTGAATGCTATCAATCCTATCAGTAATTTTTTTAGGCATAGGAAACACATCCATTTGATGGGTAGCTATAGAACCTAACACAATTTTGGAAAGAACAGTTCTACCTGGTTGATTAAAATGTTTAGATTTCCACATGGATAATCTACCATCAAACTTAGCTAACACACCTGAGAAGGATTGACTCTTATCTTGCTGTAATAAGAGAGGAACTCCTAAATACTTATCCTGGAGAGCCATGTTCTTGATGTTTAGAATCTGAATAATGCTATGCTTCTCCTGACTATCTGTTTTTTTACTAAAAGCCATAGAAGATTTATCAAAGTTAATAGCTTGGCCAGAGGCCTTACTAAATTCATCAATAATATTGTTCAAGTATCTTACCTCCTTAGCCTTTGCGTTCATAAAAATTAAACAGTCATCTGCAAAGAATAAGTGAGAAATAGATGGAGCAGAGGGAGTCACTTTTATACCTTTGATATGATTCTTAGCTTCAGCATCTAGAAGATTTTTGGAAAAAACATCCATACACAGAATGAAAAGGTAAGGAGACAGGGGATCTCCCTGTCTCAAACCTCTGGTAGGCCAATATTGTTCACCTGGGACACCATTAAGTAAGATTGAAGAGGAAGTTGTGGACACACATTGGTTAATTAAATGGCACCAGTCCTCACAAAATCCTAAAGATTTAAGGCAGTCATCTAAGAATTTCCATTCTATCCTATCGAAAGCTTTGGACATGTCAAGTTTCAAAGCCATTAAACCTTTTTTGGATCTGTGTTTTTTCATAGTATCAACCAATTCATGAGCTATAACAATATTGTCTGTCATGAGTCTACCTTGAACAAAAGCATCTTGATAAGGTGTGATAATCTTACTAAGCAATGGTTTCATCCTATTTGCTAGCAATTTGGAAATAATTTTATAGGAAGTATTACACAAGCTAATAGGTCTGAAATCACTAGCAATCTTAGGACAATCCACCTTGGGGATCAAAGAGATAAAGTTATGGTTATTTTCCTTAAGGAGATATTTACCTTGAAAGAAGCTAAGCACCATATTAATTGTGTCTTCACCCACAATATCCCACATATTTTGATAAAACCCAGGTGGAAATCCATCAGGTCCTGGGGAAGTCCATGGTTTCATATCAAAAACTATCTTTTTAATTTCCTCACTAGTAGGAAGTCTCATAAGCATATCATTATCAGCATCACTAACACAAGTTTTCACACAATCAAAGATAGAATTAGTATGTCTAGGATTACTTGTTCTACTAATAGCAGAAAAGTGTCTTCTTAGATGGATAGCTACTTCAGTTTTATTAGTTATCCAGATCCCTGAATTATCCCTAAGAGATTCAATATGAGTTTTTTTCCTTCTAAAATTGGCTCTAGAATGAAAATAGTTGGTATTTCTATCATCTAGTTTGATAAGATCATCTTTACCTCTTTGATTCCAGTAATCATGTTCAACCTGTTGCCAATAGTTCAATTGCTTATTAAGGTCTGCTAGCCTAGGATTATTAGTATCAACTATTCCTTGACAAAACAAAGTTTCAATTTGACGAAATTAGGTTGACATTTGATAGTTTAATCTAACAAATCCAATATTATTCGATGATGAATCCGATTTCCAAAATAAACAACCAACGATCGCAATATCCAATGTATTAGTATGATAGACGAAATGGGTCTTTCGAAGATTCATCTAGTTTCTATATATATCCTCTACAAGCGGGATATCAGCTGGAATAACAAAATCAATCACCTACTACCTAATATAATTTTTACACTATTGTTTGACCAGTGCAAATAATAAAATATCATCACTCATATCAAATGGGATAATTTGTCGAAATTACACAAACATACACAAAAAATAGTTGGATTTAATAGTGCATTCAACTTTAATTAACTACATTATTGCATATGATAATGTATTTAAACATCTAATATATGCAAAATATATACGATTGAGAACTATCTGAATTATCAAACAAAGATCATCAATTTGTATCAAATACATACTACCATATCATATACAAACTATACGCTAGGGGTATGTGTTGAGATTATTAGTCCCACATTGTCGTGTTAGACCCCAACGAGGCTACACGTAAGGGGGCGTGTTGAGATTATTAGTCCCACATTGTCTGGGCAATCTAAGATCTTGCAGTTTATAATCCTTAGGGCTTCTCCACTCATTGCCAATTGGTGAGTTGGATGCCCGAATTCTAACATGGTATCAGAGCGGGCTATTTGTGTCGAGTCATTTGATCGCACCTTTACTCCGCGTCACCCGATTTATTGTCCACGTGTTAGACCCCGACGAGGCTACACGTGAGGGGGCGTGTTGAGATTATTAGTCTCACATTGTCGTGTTAGACAACAACGAGGCTACACGTGATGGGGCGTGTTGAGATTATTAGTCCCACATTGTCTGGGAAATCTAAGATCCCAGGGTTTAAAATCCTAAGGGCCTCTCCACTCATTGCCAATTGGTTTTGAGTTGGATGCATGTATTCTAACAATATGTATTAATGTGTTAGACCCCAACAAGGCTACACGTGAGGGGGTGTGTTGAGATTATTAGTCCCACATTGTCTGGAAAATCTAAGATCCTGGGGTTTATAATCCTAAGGGCCTCTCCGCTCATTGCCAATTGGTTTTAAGTTGGATGCCTGTATTCTAACAGTATGTATTAATAAATAACTGGAACAGTTAGCCATGACTGGTTGTTAGATATTTTCGATACCTGCTCACGGTGTGAGAGTGTGACGATTAAAAGCACACCATCTAATTTCCCGAACATGAGAAATATGATGTAAATGACATACATTGCAAGGCTGCTAAGAGCATCTCCAACAGTAGGTCAAAAAAATTCTACGTGGATGTCATTGTTAGACCCCCATTTTTTTAAATTTTATCCCTGAATCTTAATAATACCCTTTATACTAAAAATCATCTCCAGTAGTTAAGGTTATACAATGTATTTTAGATTTAGATAAATATTAAAAAAATAATATTTAGCTTGATTCCATATTAAAAATTATTTTTTAAAAATAAAATTCATGACATGGAATTAGTTAAGGTTATCCTGAAGGTGTAGTTAAGACTTTCTTCAACACGTATTTAGTATTTGATCCCTCCTAATTTGTAGGACCTAACCATTAAAAATGCTTTTATACTAAATGGGAATCCAAAATCCTATGTCATTTGAAAAAAATATTTTCACCCTCCGTTGGAGATGTTTTAATGGGGGTGGCAGGATTAGTGGGGTATACCAAAACAAAATGAGACAAAACAGTTTTTATATATGACAACAGTTTTTACCTTGGCTTGTTACACCCCACCAATCCTCGCACCCCACACCCCCCGTTAACAATCTTTGATATATTGGATGTTGATTCATTGATATACAACAACGGGCGGAAACATTTACGCTGTCGCTATCATGTCGCCTATTGTTGTCAAATAAAAGTTGGAAAAAGACAATCCGGAAAGCAACCAATTTTGTATCGTGTCCCCTATTTAGCGGTTAGATTCACTAAAAATGGTAAATCTCAATCTCCAAAGAGGCCTTGGGATAGGAGAATAGAGATCTTGAGATGAATTTGATAAAAAAAAAATAAAAAAAATCTTGAGATGATGTTTTTGTCTCAAAGTACTGTAATAGTAAATGAGACGGTACTCACTTTGACGTATTATTTTTACTACAGTTGATCTTCCTGTCGTATGCGCGAAATCTCTGTATCTTATATTTCCTCGTCCTTCTTTGGGCGATAAAAGAAAACATCATCAACTGGTTACGCTGGTAGTATTATGACACATTGACACACAAGTAAACCGACCCAGTTTCCACCCTTGTAAACTCCGTGAAGAAAGTCACGTGGCGAGAATACCAAAGGCAAAACACGTGATGGCGGCCGATACAAAGTAATTTATCACGACAAGAGTTTATTTAAAATCAAGTTCCAACTTCTCCACAAACGATAGATAACAACTTTAGTCGGTTCAAGTGTAACCGACCGGATAGCTAAGATTGAAGTTTAGGATTTATAAAGAAATAAATACTCTTAGTCCTAGGTAAATCTCAACACAATCTAATCTCTACTCTAGTTGAAACAAACAAGGAGGGAAAAGGGGGAACAATCAAACAAGCTGAGATTTTGAGTGAGTCTGTTTAAGACGGCTGGAAGTGTAAAACTCCATTTCTTCTTCTGCTGTTTTCTATGTGATGTTCTTCGGTAATCAAGAACAAGAAAATTATTGTTGAAATCTTTGAAGAATTAAGCTATGGGTATTCCTTATGATGATGTAATCATCATAAAAAAATCAGAAAAACTAGGTGACCCAACTATGATTACTGTAAATTGTCCTGATAAAACAGGGTTAGGATGTGATCTTTGCCGTATCATACTCGTCTTTGGTCTCAACATTGTCAAAGGAGGTAAGGGTTTTACTAAGATTTTGCTATTGTTTAGTTTTTCTTTCTTTTCTGTTTTTGTTGGTTTTTATTTTGTATGTTTATATGTGTGTTTGGTGTGAAGATTTCTCAACAGATGGGAAATGGTGTTACATAGTGTTTTGGGTAGTGGAGAAATCAAGAAGGACTAGATGGAATTCGTTGAAGAAGAGATTGTTAGGAGCATGCCCTTCTTGTTATTCAACTTCAGGGATTTACTTTTACAAGAATGAATTGCAGCAACCAAAACCTCCACAAGTGTTCTTGTTAAAGTTTTGCTGCACTGACAGAAGAGGACTCTTGCATGGTTAGGGTTTTTCTGTTTACTTCATTATATTCTGCTTAGGGAAATAATTCTGCCATGGGTGTACAGGTTCTTATGGTTTATGAGGTATTAGATCCGTGTGCAGTTGTTAACTTGTAATTCTTCCGTAGGGGTATAGGTTCTTATGATTTTGGGGCATGTTTGCAGATGTGACTGAAGTGTTATGTGAACTTGAACTTATAATACGGAGTGTGAAGGTATCGACCACACCAGATGACAAAGTAATGGATCTGTTCTTCATAACAGACACAAGGTTTGTGATTCTTTTAAATTTTTGTTCTTCTTTCTTTATTGTCAAATGCAAAATGTACTTTTAGTTTTGGAGAAACTGGTACTTGTTATAAAAATCAACAAAAGGGAAGTATCTGTATGAGAAACGTAGCTCATAAGCATAGGTTGAAGTTCAGATTTTTTATGTCGTAGTAAGGGATGAGGCAGAATTGGGGACTGGACTCTACCATATGATCGGATGGACGAATCAGAGCATCATTTTTTGCTAGGGTGATTTAGGCAAAGAGAAAAAAAAAATGTGAAGTAATGGTCCCATTTGTATCTGTTAGCATTTCTTTTTGTTTGTATTAAGAGTTAAAACTACTTGTGCTTGTCTTTAAGTAATTCTCTAGTTATCATTCTCATGTTGGCAACGATGTGTTTCTTATTTCAGGGAACTACTGCAGACAAAACTGAGACAAGAGGATGTATATGATCATTTAAGATATGTCTTAGGTGATGCATTGATAAGCTGTGAGATAGAATTGAGTGGTTTTCAAGTTCTCACTTGTTCACAGGGGTCTATTCTGCCTCCTGCCATCACAGAAGAGATGTTTGGCTTGGAGCAAGGCAATCACCCACCAAGTGAATATCCTCCGTTGAACAAGATATCTGTCACGGTGGACAATTCTCTCAGTCCTGCTCATACTCTCATCCAAATATTATGCATAGATCACAAAGGCCTTCTCTATGATATGATGCGAACACTTAAAGACTATAATATGAAGGTAAATACTTCAAATTCAACCAATTCGTAAAATACTTGTAGTGTTTCACGATTTGCACATTTAAATGGTATTGATTTATCTACAGCTTATTACATTAGGGAATTTGATGCTCTTCATTGTGTTACATGTTTAAGTAAAAAGGGAACTAAATTAGTAGTTAAGAATTTGTATACTTTCCTGTAGGTAGACGTTATGTGTTCCTTCTCTTGTTCACAACCTTCATGGGCTTTGTCTCCATCTCACCTTGCATATGCTCCTCATAGTTTAGCTTGACATGATAGTTAGGACTTCCAGGGATTCTTTGGTTATGTTTTGGTCATCCTCTACCCAACCACTGTTCCATCATCAGCTTCACCTCAAATCATATAAGATTTTCACGCCTTTCTGGGATGTGGTAGGATAAGCATGTCAAATTCTTCTCTTCTTCTCTATCAGATTTCTTACGGGCGGTTCTCGATAAAGCATGAACAAAATTGTGAGCTGGACTTGTTTGTGGTTCAAGCTGACGGGAAGAAGATTTTAGACCTAAACAAGCAGAACGCTTTGTGCTCTCGCCTGCGAATGGAGCTCTTGCATCCGCTTCAGGTAGCTGTTGTCAGCAGGGGTCCTGACACAGAGCTTCTCGTTGTCAATCCTGTGGAATTATCTGGATCGGGTCGGCCTCTTGTTTTTTATGATATTACTCTTGCTCTGAAGATGCTCAAGATATGCATTTTCTCGGTATATTTATCTTCCCTGATTGTTTTCTTTTTCCCTGCTTCGGGAGAAACGTCCCCGACTTTTTCTCTTTTAAAGCGTGATAAGTTATGCTGTTTCGTTGTTCCTTTTTCAGGCTGACATTGGGAGGCACATGATTGGTGGCAAGGAGTGTGAAGTTTACAGAATCCTTCTTGATGAAGGGAATGGTTTCTCCATGTCATGGAAAAAGATTGGATGCGAAGTCAGAAAGATGTTGATGGGTTGGGAGTGATAAGAATGCTCGACTGCAGTCGTCTGAACCCGTTGTCTAAATCATTTTCTATTTTGGTTACCTCCCAACCTAGTAATAGTTAACAATATGCAGGTCTAAAAAGGTAAGTATATATGCGATGTAAATATTTTCTGAGAAGATAGGGTGGATATAGAAGCATTCCCTTAGGAAACTGAAGTTCGACCGTGAATTTGTAGGTTTTTTGTGGGATTCGCTCTGTATTGTATTAGTTAGCCGCATCCTAAGTTCCTTACCTCTATGTACAGTGTAAAACAGAACGTAGGAAGACTGAAGTGTACAAGTGTTCCTTTTATGCACTC
The DNA here is from genome assembly GCA_023529315.1 of Papaver bracteatum. Lineage (NCBI taxonomy): Eukaryota > Viridiplantae > Streptophyta > Magnoliopsida > Ranunculales > Papaveraceae > Papaver > Papaver bracteatum. The sequence continues at coordinate 686,126 of JAJJWX010001826.1, read as the reverse complement.
CCTTGCATATGGAATCAGATGTAATCCAGAGATCGTACATCTCTATAATATTTCTTAGACTCTAAATGGCGTAGATATCTGGTTTTATTCTCCTGGATTATACGTTCTCGGATTACTTTGTGCATATGAATTTACCTAGGTTCTTATAGATAAGCATTCTCCCCACTAAAGCTGGATTATTAAACATGTTGCTTTACCGTGGTCAGTTATGGACATTAGAAGGATACGGTTTTGATTCGGCTCTTATGGCAGCCAATGCTTCCATGTACCACAAATCTGCGTCTAGGGCTGCACATGGGTCGGTTTTGGCCTCACCCACCACCCAACCCACTGATGGCGGGTAACATAAGTTATCACCCGCAACTAACCCACCATTACAATGGGTCGGTTTTCACCCGACCCACAATATGGCGGGTTAGATCGGGTGGGTGGCGGGTATATCCGTCTTTTAAGCACAATATGGCTGGTTCAGTCATTTTCTCGAATACCTTGTAAGCACAACCTGGTGTTGTTGCTGTGTGTCAATGAATCTTCTTCAATAGCTTTACAATTCCCTGCAAGACTTGGATTCATCACATCATTTCTAAACTCTTATTAACAGCAACAGGGTCTTCTTTCAATCATTCATTCACAAGAATAACGACTTGTTCTTCAATTTGTCACACGAGTAGCAACCACCATTTCGTTGTTGATTCAAAACAACCAGTTCATAATCAATCACGTGAGATCAAATTAAACCCAATACATCAAATTAAAAAAAAAAACTAAAGAAAAAAAACAAATTCCAATCAAAATATTAAGCAATCAGATTCAAAACAAAAAACGCAGACCTAAATAATAAATTCAAATCAAAGAACGATGAACGATGAAGGGTACACCCGTCCTTGTATCTAACCCCCTATTTCCTCTTTAAACCATAGGAGGAGGATGCAATAAGCTAATTAATAATCAAACTGAATGGATACCCATATGATTTAAAATTAAAGGAATCCATCAAATCTGCTACAATAAATTTAGTAACAATACATGTGAAATCTCAACATCAAAAATGAATTACATAAATAAATTAAATAAACAGATGAATTCATCCACAATCGACTGCACAACCATTAACACAACATCCTTGTTATCTTCTTCCCCTGTGTAAATATCAGATCCACATCAGTGGAAGATTCCACTATATAGGAACAGATAAGATCTACATCAGTGGATTAATCATTTCTACTTCTTGAAACCCCTTCCCCAGTTTGCCCTATCGCTGTTGTCAAATCACAGGAATGTAGATTAATCAATTTAAAGTCTTGAAATTCGAAGTGAAGTAGTGAATGTGAACTGAAGAAGAAGAAGAGTGAAGAAGAAACTGGGAGAAAGAGAGAATAGAGGCAGAGCAGATGTGCGATTAGGTTTAGGTTGGAAACGATAGAGTTATATATATGAGACTGAACGGCTAGGATTAAGTGATTAACTAATGAGGAATAATCTGAGGGTTATGGTAGTTTTAGGCGGGTGAGCGGGTTGGGTCGGGTGATGGAAGTTTCTACCCGTAACCGACCCAATATATGGCGGGTTCTGGCATGCTCACCCATAGTCAACCCACTCCTAAACGGGTTGGGTCGGGTTTGTGCAGCCCTACCTGCGTCAGTATGATTCACTTCTTATGCCCGACATGCAAATATCTGGTCGTGTTGTCCTGTTGTGGTCTGTTTAGGTATAAAATAAATACTCCATTCTCTCAGTTTATGCTGGTGTTTAAAACGAATATAAGTAAACAAGTCAACGAAGCAAAACATGTTACTAGACCAGGGCCAGTTATGGTGGTCAATTGGGGACATTAGAAGGATATGTTTGGACCCGACGTTTATGGCAGTTAATGCTCCCATGTGTCTCCTTTGAGTCCCCGGTTGTGCCTTGCCAGTTTCCAATGAGAGCAGTAGTGAAGAAGGAATATTGTCCAAGAGGAATGTGCTAGGAGATCCTCTAAAAGACCATTAATCACATTCATTTATGAGGTGTAAGCAGCCATGACACCGCCACTATCTCTCCAATGCTGCAGCCTAATTAAACCTACGACTTGCTCAGCAATTAACAAGTTTCCCTCGAGGCACCAACCTAATGGGCCTAAACTACATACTTCTACAAGGACGCTATACTCACTGCTAGATCCACTAGGTTGGTAATTTTTCATGGAATTTGGTGACTCTCTGTACCAATTGGATGATTATGTTAGAGCATTGCTCGGTCGAACTCGCATGTGTTGCTATTTCAAGTATGTTTGTCAATATTAGTGATCAAAACTATACGTCTTGATTTCTAGTTTACTTATGACTAAGTCTCGGTCTAGGATAGTTAAGTATAGTTGAGCTCCAGACTCCATGGCTATTATCTTACGAAGACGAAGAACTACTCAAGGAACCAGTGGAACTTCATCTGACCAAAAGGTATGTGGAGACTTTAACTTATCTATCATTCAAAAGTATATCTATCTCCTACTCTTGAGACAATAGTCTTATAAGTATGATAGTTTTCATACATACACATTTGCTATTTCGAGCCGAGTTTACTCGTCTATCTTTTTCTCGAAATATGTGTTGGTAAGCTTTCGCTTTAACCACTTTTTATCTTTACCCGTGACGAAAGTCATGATGACGTTTAAATCTTGAAAACAGCTTTGATGACGATAGTCGTGAATAACGATTGTTATAACATTATAGAAAAAATGTTTCAATGATTGAAATGTAGAGTTGAGATTACGTAACCATCTATGGATATAAGCATATATAGTGTGTTCGCACATTAGTGTATAAATCCATGTACCGGAAACCAAGTGCGTGTATATGTGTGCATGCGATATTGGTGAAGGAGACAGGTTGGGTACGCGTACTAGCGGAAGTTCTCGAACGGGAAATTTATGCTGAGTTTGTAAGTTTGCAAACTGTCAAACCAACCTTAGGTACGCGTACCCGTACGTGTACCCACGGAAGTTTTCGAACCAAAAATTTCTGTTGAGTTTGCAAACTCAAATCCGGTAGCTAAGGTACGCATACCCGTACGCATACCCAAGCTGGTTATATTTCTCAAATCGGTAGCTCATGAACTTAAACAATAAATCAATAAGGAATACAATCTTTGCAAACCGTGGCTATATTGTTCATGAATTGATTCGAGTGAATCAAACCGATTTTGTTTCAATTGTGTCTATGTATAAAGATCTAAGCAATTGAACAACTCTTCAACTAGTTCTTTGGTCGGTTGTCAGCCGAGCAAAAATAATTTCACTTTCTTACTTAACTAAAATAAAGTAGTATGCGATAAGAAACAGTTCGTATCCACATAGAGGCTTTTGTTGTTATGCAAATTTCAGTTTCTTAGTAACCAATGGGGGGGTTTTGATTTTTCAAAGCAATAAAAACTAAATTGAAAGCAAAGTAATAATAAAAGTAATCAATAAGGAGAAGATATTGGTCACGGGATAGTTTCATTCACAAAAATATATTTTCATCAATGACTAGAATTGAAATTTTAATCTCTCATTTAGTAAAAGTCCTAGGATACCTTGATCGCAAGAATATCCCGCTAATTCCCTGATTTCATCACAACCACATTAAAAGATGCAAATGTGAATTCTTCCTAGAAAGCAACCTAAAGTGTAAAAGAACAATTAAGTTTAACTCCCTAAAAGCAATAAGTTCTAAGGAATAAGACTAATCAAGGAAATCAAAATGTGTAAAAGCACTAATTCGATTTAACCCAAGTTATGATTCATATGTGACTAGCAGGATATATCACTACAAGCACTACCCACAATTATGCTACTTAGAATCAGGGATAAACAACTTTTTCGTATTGAAAACCCTAATTTAGCTTTAGATATGAATGCAAATCGGATTGATTCCGGACTCAACCAAACAAACAATCAAATCATACAACAATATTAAAAATGAATCACAAACAATAAAATATTGAGACAAAACTAATTCACTGATTCAAATATTATTTGTGAACTCTACTTTATCCCATAACCAATAATAAGTATTTAGTTACTCATAGTTTTTGAGTTCATCATAATCATAATCAAAAATAAAATGAAGAACATGAAAAATAAATGAAATCAAACCCTAGTTGCCGCTCTCCTCCAAAACTCCAGTAGAATAATATGTCCTGAAAGAATAGAAACTTTTCCCTTTTATAGCTTTTCAACTTTCCAAAATTAGGTCTTCAAAGCCCAAAGTCCAATAACAAGAAGTCCACCAAGCTCATGTGTGTGAAATACCCATGTGAAAATATGTCCCAAAAACTGCTCGCCGGAAAACTGGTGCAATGCCCGGAAGTTCACCAGAATCCGACACGGAAAATAACTCAGGTGACCGGCAAAGTCCACCCGGTCACCGGTCAAACGAGCCAACTCGGGTCAACTGGAAAGTCAATTGAGTCAACACCTGGTTAGGTAAGTCATATCTGAGTCAGTGCTAACTCAGCTGACTTGGTCTAATTCTGGCCAAGGCCATTGCATAGGATGTTGCAATGCATAACCTATGCTGCGCCATTGTGTCCCTTCATTCCCGCATTTCAATTCTGCTACCTGAACACTGCTGCAGCTTCAATAAAACAGCAAACCAACTGCATCACCAACATGAGCAACACCATCATCAGTACCATTCCATTGTTGGATGTACACATAGCCAACTGCAATTCTCAGTACCCCAACAACCTGAAATCCATTGCTAACAGCACATCATCAATACTTCACCTGCAAGTCAAGCTATAACTCCATAAACCATTATGCAAAACAGTCCCAACTCCCACCTGCAACTGTACTTCTTATTGATTCAACCATTCAATTCCAGTTCAAGAAACCCATTTTAACTCCAATAGCAGCTTTGCACAGAGGTAAAAGCAACCACCAGAATCATGTGCACAACCTCCAACCAACAACACTACAACCTCAGTACAACTGGTACCTGCAATTCAAACATTCCAGCAACAACAATCCACCAGAATCCACCAAATCTCATCTCAGTCACCACCATGTTCACCAAAACAACATCATACCTATCCCAATTCTTCTCCCTGTTCTGGCAGCTTCATTACAACTCCAATTCAAGCTCAAACATCACCAGAATTTCAACCCTGTAATTCATACATTACCAGAACCACCATGAGCTCAATTCAACCACCAATATTTTCACACATCAACACTTCTTCAGACCACCAGCAAGGCTGCACTGTATCACTCTCTAAACAATTGTAAAACTACCTGCTTCAACTCCATAACCAGCTGGTGCTCATTTATACTTGCAAATACAGCTGCAAAACGATAGCAACCAATTTCTTGCACCACTCAAGGCTACATCAATTCAACACCACCTACAACATTTCAAGCCTAACATACATCCAAGCCACAAACTGCAACCATTTCTCACAAATCTATATCATTATACCACCATGAGAAACAAAACTTCATCTCAACCTACTTCTGCAACACACTTGTTCTTGACAGGAGACCCATCTCAGAATCAAACCAAAATCTTCCCCGGATTCCATTAACAACATATCATTCACCATATTCCTTCTTCCTGTTGCAAACCCTAACTCCAATTCCTTCATAAGATGAAATTACCACTGCCATCTCAATCTTTTTTTTTCACAGAATCAACATCTCAAGCTTCATACCACCTGCAATTGCAAATAACCATACAACCATTTCCTTGTTGTTCTCAGATTAACAGTCCCCTTCTTCCATCACCAGAACACAACCATGGCAGCACAAAACCAAACCCATAAATCAACCCCCATCTTTACTGCCAACCAATTTTAGAAGAAAACCCAAGTCTCAAACAACTCAGCTGCTCCATATTTCTTCAATTAATTCCATTCTCAGATCCACGAGATTCAACTAACAAAACCCATCCTTGTTAATCACCAACCCTAATTCGGCTTCATCAATTTATCTTCTTGCCTTAGCCCTTCTCAGATTCAATCTCGTTCATCTTATCATCTCAAAGCCCTCTTGATTCCGTCACCAATTCTCTGATTCATGATTTCTGCATCTCAGGCATACAATAGCCACACCATTTCATATCTCTGAACCTCGGGTGGAGTAAAAGAGAGCTAATGATAAAAAGAAATAAATCTTCTCTGAAATTTAGGTTTTGTGTAGGAATAGGGAGAGTGATACAACCACCCATGTAGTACTGGATATGGGCCAACTGAAATGGCACCCCTTTACATGTAATGTCAGTTCTGGGAAACTGACAAGCATAATCAATGATTTTGCTCATAACTTTTTCATACGACGTCAGAACAGCCTCATTCTTTCACAACCTAGCCGGTTCCAAATATATTCCGCTCGCCAATTGATCTTTTTGCTCTTTTCGCTCCAAATGGATGATTTGTCCTTCTTTTGCTCCCAAGGACTCCATTGCACCTAATAACTCAAAACTAAACATAAGAGATGAAATTCCCAAAGATAATAACAAAAAAAGCATAAATACTAGATATAAAAATAGGTGTTTTACAACACCTATCATTCTTTTGAGTCATTTGAACTAGTTGTGAAGAAGATGAATATGATTGATGTGAAAGTTCTCATATGGATAACCATTGGTTAACTATTTGTGAACCAACCAAATGTACACGTTTAGGTACGGTTACTCAAACCTAAATGAAATACATTTCATCTGTGTGTGACAAGCTAAGTTTCGATCTAACGGTTGAAAGATATTAGCTTGGATAAATCAGGTTTTTCATCTAACGGTGAATATTGAATGCTTTGTTACCAAGATAACTTAGATTGCAAACCCTGATTTGAAAACTATATAAAGGAGACGTCTAACAACTGGAAAAACTAATCCCCACAGATTTTGTGTGATACTAGTTGGTTTTGCTAGAGTCGATTCTCCTTTAATCGTAGTTTTATTCTCGAGACCCTGTCAGTTAACGACTCAAATACTTCATTGGGATTATGAAGCCAGACGAAACTATTTCTCTTGTAGTTGAGCAATATGATCTTGCTATTTTTTATCGTACGAGTTTAATTGAATAATTGGCTTGAGATTATATCTCCGATGGGGCAAGATAAAAAAAAATCACAAACATCTTTGTCTCATCGTTTGTGATTCCGCAATATCTAGTTTCGCTACCATACGATTTTGATTATTGTGAGGTGATTAATAATTCTAGGCTGTTCTTCGGGAATATAAGTCCGGTTTATTGATTAGTTCATGTTCACCTTGATTTTATCAAAAGATGGAACAAAACTCGTAGGTTTATCTGTGGGGGACAAACTTATCAATTATCGTAGACTTTTCTATGTGATACAGATTTGTTTATTAAAGTCTTCGACTTTGTGTCGTAGCAACTCTTGGTTGTGGGTGAGATCAACTAAGGGAATCAAGTGCGTAGCATCCTGCTGGGATCAGAGACGTAAGGAGCGCAACTGTACCTTGAATCAGTGTGATATTGATTAGGGTTCAACTACAGTCCAGACCGAAGTTAGTTTGTAGTAGGATAGTGTTTTTAGCGGATTAATACAGTGTGGTGTTCAATATGGACTAGATCCCGGGGGTTTTCGGCATTTGAGGTTTCCTCGTTAACAAAATTTATGGTGTCTGTGTTATTTCTATTTCGCGTTATACTTTGTTATATAATTGAAATATCACAGGTTGTGCGTTGTATCAATCAATTGTGAAATCCAACCTTTAGTTGTTGATTGGAAATTGATTGATCCTTGGATATTGGTTTTTGGTACCATCCAAGTTTATATCTCTTGTATTTGATAAAGACTTGCAGATTTCTATTTGCTTGAGTATAGATCAAATTGAGAGATAGAGATATTAACTCCTTGATATACTTTTTATTAATATTGAGTCTGACTGTCTAGTTGATTCTCTTAAAAGTATATTAGAGTTAGTCCATACAGATCACTAATCGAAATATTGGGTGAGGTTGTTAGACCCCCACTTTTTCAGATTATATTTGGTGAAGTCAGAATTATGGATTGACAGAATTCAAGAAGAGCTTCTAGTGTCAAATGGCTAGGCTTTTTGGGAGAAAATTTTGCTCTACAACTGTTAGAGCAACTTTAATCTAGCAGCACTACATTCACTTATTTGGGCTATTTGTGACATCACCAACCACAACTAACTAACTCTAGTTTGGTTGTAATTTTTGTCACTGGCCGTTTTTTTAGGTTTTGTTTAAAAAGGAACAGTATGATTCTCGAGTTCTTTATGGCAACCAAATTTGGGAATTTCTAGCATGAACTGAAATTGGGTCGAGGTAAAAATGGAAGTGATAGATTTATTTTCTCAAGTTGGATGTTTATGGATTGAATTTGTGCCATGAACACATCTGGTTAGTTGCTGCTGCTGTCGTTAATTATGATGATAAACGAAAAAGGGATACTAGATGCTGCTGCTGCTGCAGTTAATTGGTCGAATGAATGGCATGGATTTTGATTATTTTAGGGTCCTGGTATGCTTGGGAAATTCGTGGTCTTGTGAATTCGAAATTACAGGTGCAACTAAGCTATAAGAGGAGCTTCCTACAACCAGCTGGAGGCTACCTATGTACGTACTGAAGCTGTGCTGCAGTTGATCGCAAAATTGCCGTAAGAAGGAGCTTTCGAATTCATAATTGGAGATGGAAAAGAGTGGTGTGCTAATGGCTAAACTACTCTATGAAGTTGGAGTTATTAATTCTAAATGAAGAGGAATCAGACTTGGAATATATCTGGGGGAGAGGATAGATAGTGAGAAGAGAAGGAGTTACGGTGATCAACTGCCATGATTTAATGCTCTTAATACTTGTGGTGTGAGTCTTGGGGTAGTTGAAAGTGAAGAATGACCGAGTTCCTCGGTGGTTTGGTCGAGTTTCTGCGCAAATAAATGAGCGAGAAAGGAGGTATCAAGACTGTTGCTGCCACTGATTTCTTGTGGCTGAATGGTGATGAAGTTTAGATGGCTAGGGTATGAGAATAGATGGGTGCAACTGGTGGAGGTGGTTTTTGGGAGTTCGCTGATTGTGGCCAGAAATGACTGAGATGAATGAGAGCAATAAGCAAGGAGGGAATCTAGGTGGTCTCAGAAGGTGCTGAAATGAGTCTTGCAACTAACATGGCTGTAAGCAAAGTTGAGTTCGCAAAGTCATTTTGTTTGTACACAGATTTTAGCAGCATAAGTCTTGGATTTTTTGTTTTGCTTCTCAGTCTGTGTGATGCATGTCGTAACCACAACAAATTAATTAAGATATTTCCCACTAATTAACTGGTAATATAGCGGTAGTAAGAGATCGTTCCCACAAAGAGCTGTGTAATTGATATGTTATTTAGATAGCAAAACAAAGTAAAAAGGGGGTTGGTTTATGAAATAAATAAAAAGATAACAAAAAGAGAATAAGATAAAAGGGATGATCAAGGAGTCCTTCGCTGTTACCAAACGTTGACTCAATAGTATACTTATCTATCTTCGTTAGAATCATTCATCACCAACCGTAGGAAAGCAGCTGGCGCTGTGCTATCCCCAAAGTTCCTTATGTAACTTCATACCGAAGCGCTCGCATATGAAATTCTATCCAACCGAACCACCAAGTAGTAACGCACTCAAGGTGTAACCCAACGGAAGCTTTAAGTTATGTGAACTTAGGTTGATCCCAGCAGTTAGACTCTTATCTCAAGGTCCACTTACTAGTGTTGTCTTCACACACGATTGCTCCACAGAATCCCTATGAAAGGTCTCGCGTTCTCTACTTGTGTAAGGATTATTCAACAATTACACAGATATCCTAACCCCTTACTAGCAATAGAATGATCAATAGATTAATCCAGCGTGCACTCCAAAACAATCTAATTAATCAATCATAAACCCTAAAAATAGTGAAAACAAACGATAAGATGATAAAATTCCGAATAGATTTGTATAATAATAAAGCTTCACGCTTAGAACATTGAATTCATCCTCAATCAATAAAGGTTTAGCTACTCATAATTACACTGTTACCTGGTTTCCCCCTAAAGGGGTAAACCCTAAAATATTGATGAAGAACAAAGTATAATATGAGAGATGTAGAGATATATTATTTAGGTTAAGAAGTCCTTATATAGTCTCCAAGTAGTAGAAGTGCCCGTGCGTGAATCCCGGTCGAAATAAGATGTTAAACTTGCCAAAATTCCACCAAAACCTAGCCAAACTCGTGTGGAATAACCCCTACACGGACAATGGGCCGTGTCACGTGCCGAATAAGCCCTAAAAGGAGCCCAGCCAGCTTAGTCTTTGGCTCGTCAGTTCCACGGAATTGACAGCCTATTTTCTTCTACTTCTATCACGGATGGGTTTTCACATACGTAACTTCTCCTGGAACTTTTTCTTAGAATTCTTCTTTTCAATAACGGCTAGGAATTCCCAGCGCAAACTCTCCTGGAAATTTTATTTCTTTTTCCCAACTTCTCTGCCAATCATCACAAGGAACTAAATACATCCACAACTCTCGGTAACTCCTCCTTCGATATCATCTTGGTCACTGAATGGCAGAAACCATTACCACTGTTGAGCTCCAACTGCAACTATTCTCGGTCTTCATCACAATATCTTCATTCCCCGTTATACATTGTTCCAGTCACCATTCTACTTGAACTGTTATCACAGCAAGCCATTAATCCCAGCAGATTCGATCACCACTTCCTTCCTGAACTTCTTCATTCGCATCACTGTCAGGTTCCACCATTACATGTTATCTCGAGCTCAGCTTTCATTGATCAATCACCGATAATACAGCATCAAACCATCAACGTCCTCATTCACAAAAGACAAAACCCATATGCTCTCGGTCCATGTTACCATCTTTCATCCACACCGGAAACAAACAGCAGATACCAACTCCAGCTCAAGCTTCATCAGTCTTCACTATCAACAGCAAAGTTCGAACTCTGTCCAAGTGTCCATCACCTGATCACGAAAACTCCCTATCCAAGTCGACGTCCATAACTGAAGCTCCATTTTCGTTACCAATGGCAGTACAGTCCATCTTTGTCTCATGAGAATCACTAGCACTAATAACCACAAGTCAGTGGCAACGACCACGTTCCCTGTCCAAGCCAAATCACCGAGAATCACCACAGCCTTCTCTCGTCAATGGAAGTCACCATGAACAGACTCGAGTCCTTCTAACCCATCTTCATAGCTCACTGGTTTAGCAGCGACTACTCTACCACTAACTCCATCATCTTCTTTCCATTTCTACCAACGTCCATCACAACCCATTGACAGCTCGAGTCTCAACTGGTTCTCTGCGAGTTATCTCCATCGTGACTCCCATCAATCACTGCCCTGTTATTACTCGAGTCTCGAGCTTGATAACAGCTCCATCAATCGGTCACAGCAACAGTTTCATCGTCATTTCCACAGCAGCATCAACAGCAGTATAATCATCTCATATGCTCGTCTCCCCTGGTTCTTCTGTGCAATGCCAATGAAAAAGATGAAGTGCACGTTCAGTTTATTGCATGAGTCTTGGCTGCCCTGCATAATCCAGTGGGTGCCTTTAGAATTCGCTTTTCAGCTGTCAGTCTTGGACGACTGATAATACAATTTCTTGCTTCTATTCTTAGTTAACCGTCAGTTCTGTGGAACTGACAGGCTTAACTTATTTTTTTGCTCATGGCTTCCTCATATGATGTCGGAATGAGCTCATTCTTCCGCCTTTCAATTCGTCTTTTTGTCCCCTTCGAGGTGATATTAAGGACTACTGGATTCTAACAAGTTCCACTTGGTCTTTGACCCTTCTCTGCTTTTAGCTAACTTCTTTTATTGCACAATTACGTGCAAATATCACTTCTTTTGGACGATTCACCTAGCAAAACATAAATAAGAGAAAACAAGAGTAATATACAATAATTCGCAAGAATATATAGTAATTACTAGCATGGATTCGACATAAATATATGCAAAATATGCACTTAACACAATGGTGTATTGTGGCACAACCGCACAAGTCTTGGATGATCCAGAGTTTCTTTACACAGATTTTAGCAGCATAAGTCTTGGATCTATTGTTTTTAAACTAAGGTAAACTAATCTTGGTTAACCCCAAGTTTAGTGACGTCACAAACACCCAAATGAGTGAACATAGTGCTGCTAGATCAAAGTTGCTCTAGCAGTGCTAGAGCAAAATTTTCTCCAGCTTTTTGCACTTTAGTCCTCCTTAAGTTTGTATATCTGGAATTTCAAATTTCACAATTTATATAAAATTGGTCAAAACTCAAAAGTGACACAAGGTGATGTACTGATGGTAATTTTAGTAGTCCTGGATACCTTTACTCGGAGAAACAGAACAAGTGACTTCTTAATAGCATATCTTTCAAATCACCGGTGGGAATTTCGTAATAAATTTAATATATTTGAAAAGTTGCAGTGAAATATATCATCAAATATAAATATCTACTGAATTATCATTCCTCAAAATTTTGGTTTTCATATTAGCAGTTCTTAGTGTATTAAAATGGCATAAATTAAAAGTGCATCAACTTTATTTCTAGCATAATAACTAATCTTTTTTGTTAATTTATTTGTTGGGTAACAAGAAACAATGATTTATGTGATGTATTTTAGAACTTTATGAAGTTCGAGTAGTAAATTACCAGATTTTTCTGTATAGAAAAAAACTCATATGTAATTTCACATGAATGTGTACTAGTTATTTGTAGGGCACTATTTTTCGTTCTAGTTCCCGTGCATATAAAAAAAAACAGGGATAAACCCGATGTTACATGAGATAACCAAAACAAAAAACTACATGACCAGACATTATGCGATTTTCAAACAGAACCACAATCTAATACCAATGATCAAGCCATCAAACAGTAACATCCCTCGTGTATAAGGGTGAGCTTGAATCTATGAAACATTATCCACAACTCGGTAGAATTATTTTTTTAATCGATCTAACTTAACCCTCTTCTAAAAAGAGACATGCTATGAGACCAAAGTTGATCCACATCTTCCACGGTGTGCTTACAATAAGCTCATCAGAAAAATCTTCTGAGCACTTTCACTGGCTGGAAAGATACAAATCAAAATTAGGGTAATACATCCTTTGGGGTAGATCATCACCAGCCTCATAGCATACATACATCAGATCACCAACAAAACAAACAAACCAGACCAACAATGTTACCAAAAGAATCACATGATTCAAGAAAACATATGCCCTATTAGGAAAACAAAGCACCCGCAAGAGAAAACATTCCCTGATTATAAAATATCCATCCCCATATGAAACAACAAGATCTTGAATCTCTTCCAAATCTTGTACTCATCGGAGGAAGTTGCCGTGAAGAAACCGGTTGTTTCAAATCACATTTATTTCAACATGTCTAACACCAACCCATATGAAAAAGAGAAAAATCCATCATCATATCCGGACAAGCCTAAGGGAGTAGCTAGTTCCAATGTATATATAAATGCATCATTTTGTATGCTAGTTCCAGTGTATATAGAAATGCACAAGTTTTACACAATGCACATTTTTGTGAATTGGTCACATTGTACTTGATACAAGCAGTGCTCCTGTTGTGCACTAGTTTTACATAGCACACCTTCTTGTGTACTAGTTTTATTGTATTTACAATAAAGGCCACTTTGCACTGGTTATGTGTAATATACTTTATTTTGCACTGGTTTAATTACTAACTGCCATATGAAGTGCACCAAATTGTGCATTGGTAATAAACCTTTAACAATCATCTCTTTCCTCGCATTGTCGAGACAGATAAAATGAGTTACCAAAGGCGTCATAATTATCTTCCAATTAGATGATATGAGTGACAAAGTATTGGACACACGTGCAATGCATTGCGACTGCATATGTATCCTACATTACCATGAAGGGATCATGCACAAACCGTAGTTCATCGTTTCTGAACTAGCAACTAAAACAAATTCGTGTTGAAAGGCCAAAAGCCAAGCAAAGCCTGATGCGTATAAGCTAAGGGGATTTTTCATCTGATCCATAAGATTATGCATCACTGATACCACTCAATTTGCAACATGCATTCTCTTGTTCAGGAAATGCAAATTGGTAAAACACTGATCTTTCCTTCGCAATGCATCAAAATGATGCATTTTCGGTTTAGCAACGCATTAACGGTGATATACCTACGCATTCATGAACCTTCCATGGGTAAGTCAACATTAATGATGTTTTTATATCAAATATATCCACCGAGTAAGCAACACAATAATAATGATGCTTTCACATCAATTATGCTTTACCGGCTAAGCTTTGTAGCTTAGATATATATATATTCCCTTGATGCACTTTCAACCAATACTTCATCCTTATATATATATATATTAATGATGTTTCTACAAATAAAGGTTTGGGAGTTAAGTTTCGTGTACCCGCCTTTTAAGCAACAAGCATAATGATGATGTAACATCATGATGCTTCCTTGGGTAAGCTTCATAGGAGACAATCATATGTATCCCTTGGTAAACATCATAGAGATAGTGACGCGTCTTCACTTAATGCATCTTCAACAAACACCCCTTCCTTATATATGTCTTATTGACATTTCTACGATCACAAATTTGGGACATGTTGGACACCCACCTCCATTTTTCCACATGATGTATGCTAACTAATGCATCCTTGACAAGCAACATAAGTAAACGTTGAACTTATTAGTAAGGGCCCAATATATTGATGCATTAGCATCACGATACTTTCTTTGGTAAGCAATATAACACGATGTTGCACCTTTTGGTAAGAGCATAATGATGATGTAATGTTGCCATTCCAAGCTGACTGGAGATTTTTTAAACTGCAACCCAAACTCTAAGGTCCCAACTAGATATCTCGTTATACGTTTTACCTTTGTCTAATTCTACTCAGTTGGAGTTTTCTTATGTCGGCAAGCCTTGTTCACAAATCAATAAATGTCAGGCCTTGTAATGGTTTCATATTGCAAAGGACCAACAATGCTTCTTCAAAGTGCATAATCAGAACAAGGGATGCAAGTTAGGCATATATGACTCAACATGAGCAAAAATAGAAGTGCTAATATAACACACCTATTTTTTGTATGACTCGTATTTTAAGATGCGTCACTATATGGTTGCTTACTCTAGGATGTATCACTTATTCATCTTCATATAGTGAAACTTCTTGTCCCGAAGTTCCATTCTTCAATGGTGTGTCATGTATGACGCATTATTGAAAAAGATACATCACTTCGAACTTGAGATGCATATTTGTGTTGTGTTACCACAACAATCAAACAATGAAAATAAATAGAAAAGATAAAAATAAATCTTAAATCTGAAGATCAAACAAATATATGTTCAAAGAACGCCGCCGAAAACGAGTTTCATTCATAAACTTCAGATAAAAGAGAAGAAGTATCCTTCATTACACATTTATACCTAATCGTTGAACCCTGATACTAATTCCTGGATCAATAACACATGTAACGAATATTACGGACACACAATTACCTAAATTACTGATAACATATATGATGGCGCAATCGTTCATAATAACTACTAGTAGACTCAGGTAGCCCATAACCGTGGAACCATAACAACTTGGAGCAAGTGAGTGAGAAGATTGTCCCATAGACAAAAGGTTAATTAGTGGTATAACTATTTTTTAAAGTCCAATTACGGTGTTATAAAAAGTAGAAGACAATCTAATTTAACATTGAAGAAGAGTATAGAGCATCAACGGATGCTACTTCAGAGATTTTTTGTTTACAGTCTCTACTTATTGAAAGTGGTTTCTCATCTTTTGCTTCCTCTGTCTTGTGGCGTGATAACATTGGAGCCACATATCTTACTATGAATTTTTAATAAGCGTTTGAAGCATATTGAAATCGCTTTCGTTTTATTAGAGAGTTACTTGCTGTCAAGATTTTTTTTGGCAAGTACATTGCTATAGGTGATCAAATTGCGGATATTTTTAGTTTTTATCTTCTTTGAGGTTTCAAGTGTCATCGCGTCAACTCTCACTTCTGCAATGACTCTAAACTTAATGGGATGTTTGTTTTTTTTTTCGAGAGGAAAAGGTTATATATTGAAGGAGAAAAAGGTATGTACAATAAAGTGAGTCAAGAGACTCCAAAAGAAGGAAAAGAAAAGATGTTTACAGATTAACAATTGTCTCCCAGTTGTAAAGAACTTGATTCATATCGTAGTTGTTAAAAACTCATGTTGACGACCTCCAAAGGTGAATATCCATAATAATAGAATGAATCAATTCATCTTTTGATTTGTTTGTGCCTCCATGATTTCTTCTATTTCTTTCCATCCATAACTCCCAACTAATAGCATACGGCAGCAAATGCCAAATAGTTCTTTTCATCATAGATGTAGAAACAATACTCCAGCCTCGCATCAATGAGATAAAATCTTTATCCATCACCCATATTACTTGAAGAGAGTTAATAAAAAAGTTCCATAGATCAACCGCCCAGGTACATGAGAGAAACAGATGGTCCTGAGTCTCCACAGCATCATTACAAAGAAGGCAACGATTAGAAGGAATGATCATGCCTCTATACTCCAACATAATCCTTGTGGGAATCGAATTATACATCGCAGACCAGATGATAAACGCAACTTTTGGTGGTGCTAACTTGCTGTTCGAAACTTTAAACAAAACCCATTCCTCTTCTTCTTACGATAGTCTTCTATACATAGTCCTTGCAGAACAATCACCATCCACATAGTCTTCATTATTTTGATATAGAGAAACATTCCTTACTTCATAATTAATTTCTAGTAAATCAATTCGTTCTGCAGGGTTTAATTCTCTTGAAAAACTAAAACTCCATCTTGGGTTCTTCATCCTATCCAGTGTATCATGTTTTTGAACACTAATTTTGTACAATCTCGGATATTTCTCTTTAAGAGCTCCTTTGTACAGCCACCAATCATGCCAGAAACGAATGCTTTTTCCGTTTTTCACCTGCAAAGAGACATCGTCATAAAAATCTGTGTTAGCTTTTTGGATTTCATTCCACATGCTCCTTCCAACTGGTTCCTTGGCTTGTAAAGGCACCAAACAAGCCTCGTTAGCCTTTATTTTTTCGCATATAATCTTTCTCCACCACGCAGATTTTTCTTTGCAAAACCTTCCGTGCCATTTAGCTAGCAATGATATGTTGACCAATCTTATATTTCTAATACCTAAACCACCTCTGATTTTTGGTTTGCAAGATTTCTTCCATGAAACCCAGGTCATTTTTATGTTATTTTCATCTTCACCCTAAAGGAATTTTCTCATGATACTGTTAATTCTCTTTTCAACAGAAACCGGCATGTAGTATACCGAAAGAAAATAAGTCGTTATACTTTCTAACGAACTCTTAATCAGAGTAACTCTTCCAGCCTTGTTTAAGAATATTTTTTTCCACGGCGCAAGTTTCTTCTGCATTTTTTGGATAACACATTCCAAAATAGATGCACTTCTCTTATTGGCTCCGATTGGCATACCTAGATATGTTATAAGAAGAGTATCAACAGAAACCGGCATGTAGTATACCGAAAGAAAATACGTCGCTATACTTTCTAACGAACTTTTAATAAGAGTAACTTTTCCAGCCTTGTTTAAGAATTTTCTTTTCCACGGAGCAAGTTTCTTCTGCATTTTTTGGATAACACATTCCTAAATAGATGCACTTCTCTTATTGGCTCCGATTGGCATACCTAGATATGTTATAGTAAGAGTATCAATCTTGCACCCCAGCTCCACCACTAGCTCATGAACAAAAGAATCATCTCTTATACTGTTCATTGAACTCTTCTCTAAGTTCAACTTGAGACCAGTAAGAAGTTCAAACATCATAAGGATAATAAACAGTCTCCTTACCTCCATCTTAGAAGCATTGAAAAATATGATTGTATCATTCGCAAATTGTAAATGGGAGATCGGAGAACCATTTTCACTTACCTTAAAACCACTAATTATGTTCGCCTCCACTGCATCATTCATAAGAATAGATAAAACCTCCACAACTAGCAAGAATAAGAATGGAGACAATGGATCTCCTTGACGAATTCCTTTAGAAGGACGAACTCTAGAAGTAGCCTCTCCATTAACCAAAATAGAAAATTGAGCACCCGTAACACACCAATTAATGCATTTGATCTACCTTTCTCCAAATCCATTCTTCCTTAAAATTGCAAATAAAGTATTCCAACTCACATTATCGAAAGCTTTCTCCATGTCTATCTTGCACAAAATTCCCGGCTTTTTTGTTTAAGTCTGCAATCAATGCACTCATTGGCGATTAATATACCATCTAGAATCTGTTTGTGATTAATGAAAGAACCCTGAGAATTAGAAATAAGGCTTGGCATCACTACTTTCATCC
Organism: Papaver bracteatum; assembly: GCA_023529315.1. Lineage (NCBI taxonomy): Eukaryota > Viridiplantae > Streptophyta > Magnoliopsida > Ranunculales > Papaveraceae > Papaver > Papaver bracteatum. The sequence continues at coordinate 667,759 of JAJJWX010001826.1, read as the reverse complement.
TTTCTGCCAGCAACTTTGATATGATTTTGTAGAAGCTACTAATAAGGCTAAGCGATCTGAAGTATTTAGTTGTCGCAGAATCTTCTTTCTTTGGAATGAGCTTAAGAAAGGCCATATTTAACCTCCAATCCAACTTTCCTTTGGTGTAAAATTCGTTAATATCAGCCATTACCTCATCTTTTAAAAAGTTCGAACATGCTCTGAAGAATTCTATGTTGTAACCGTATGGCCCTGGTGCTTTGTTGGCACCACAATTCTTCATTGCATTTACCACCTCCTCCTCCTTAAAAACTCTTTCCAGCCATCATTTGTTAGTTGTACACAGATTAGAATAATATCGATGAATCTCATTTTTTATTGCATCTTGATTAAAGACATCCACACCATCAATTTCTAACTTCGTAATAAGATTTCTCCTCCTCTTTGCATTTGCGATTCTGTGAAAATAATGGGTGTTCTTATCTCCCTCCTGAAAACCTCTAACCTTAGCTCTTTGGAACACCATTCTTGCTCTTGTTAGATTGACTTCATTTAGCTTAGTTAAAAGATTAGCCCTTTCTTCAGTTTGCAGTCTTGACAAAGCAGCATTCTCTTCACTCAAGTTCAAGACTTTAATCTTCTCATTTAACTCCTCCTACTTTTGCTTGACATGCCTAAAAGAAGCTTTGCTCCACGACTTAATAAAGAACTTCAAATTTTGTAATTTCCTAAAAAGAACAAAACTTGGAGTGCCGGAAAAATCCATTGACTTCCACCAAACTTCAACAAGTTTAATAAAGTCAGGATGTTTTAACCAATGATTCTCTATTTTGAAGCTAGAATTGCATCTGATGCCATTAGATAACTCCAACAATAAGGGATTATGGTCCGAGATTGTTCTTACCAAAGCAGTTTGAGTAGCAATGCTGAATTTGACATCGAAAGAAGTGCACACTAGAGTTCTATCCAATCTGCAAAGAAGTAGCTCATCCTTCTTGTTGCTCCAGGTAAAAGATCCTCCATTTAATGGTAAATCCACCATCTTCTGCGCAGCAATAAAACTATTTAAGAATGACATATTTCTAGAATCATCTCCTGGTCTGTTTCTTTCAGCATCACTCCGAACAACATTTAAATCTCCCATTAGACACCAAGCTTCAGAACACCAGAATCTAACATCAGCCAAATCATTCCAGAAGTCTTCTCTTATGTTATAATCACAAGGAAACTAAGCATTCGTCATGATGAATTTAAAGCCATCACTTATGAATCTGAATAAACATGAAATAGAGTTAACACCAATTCTCTTATCAAGTAGTTCTAAGGAAGCATTATCCCAAATCGTTGTCATACCTCCACTATTGCCGGCAGAACCTTGAGAAGGAATAAATTAAAAATCGAAATCAGAATCTTACACTTATGTTACAAGTCGTGATTTGGTTTCTGTTTTAATTTTTTCAGTTTTATATGTTTGCCGGTTTTTTGTTGATTTTTGTTAGAGGGAGAGCAAAAATGGATTTGAGGAGTGCAAAAAACGGTATTGACTCGCCAACTAGGCCGATTTGTGTATTGAGTGTTGACTAAGATAATAATACCCTTAGTTACAAATGCTCTTCTCACATGCTCACAACACAAAGAAATCAGAACTCCTCCTTCTGCCTTCGATCCAGATGTGGCATGATATGTTCTTATTCTTCTCCGACATGTTCTTATTCTTCTCGAGATCAGTCATCACATATGAAGAAAGTTCCCAACAGCCTGCCCATACTCCCATGTGCTTCACCAACAGCCATGTTGTTCTCGTTGTCAACACCCATCTCTCAATCAAAATTCCGACGAGCAGCAACAATGATAGGGAAGACAAATTCATCATTTATGAATTTGCAACTCACCTTACCCAGGTGAAGATGTAAGAGAAAATCATCCTCAATACCATCAGAACAACGCTTCATAATTTCAATCCTTTTACCACTACCCTTGAGCCTCGAGAGATAATTACAAGCACTTACACCAAGCAGCAGAAACACAAAACATTCATTCCTATGAAAATTATGTCTACCAAGATCAAGCAACTTGCAAGTGCAACAATCTGCACCTTCATTGGTCATTAAAATCCCAATCGAGTTTGCAAGTAACAAATCCAATTGGTTCCCATTTTTAAGAAAAAACTCAAACAAATTTCGCTCTCTCACTGACATTTTATCAAATAGATTACCCATAACAAAATTAGAAAAACCATTCTTAATTTCCAACTCTTTACCACGATCAAACAAGATGCGGGAAGAAATGATAATAAGGTAAAAACCTTCGCTGATTAGTAGGTTGTGGGTAGTAGTTGATGTTACCTGTAAGCGCATCAATTGCTCACCATTAATCATATCCTTTTTGACCAGACCCCTCCTGGTGAAGCCCTTAACATCATGTTTAGAAACTTCTTCAATTTGTGGACTCACTCTCTTGGTGGAGATGAATTCGATGGTTTTGGTATTTGATTTGGTTGATGAAATGTTTCGTCAACATATTCCACCTCCTTCATTGCTAACGAACACTGATTTTGGTCTTATTCTGATAGGGGTTTCTGGTGGTGGGAATTTGTGAGCATGTGAGAAGAGCGTTTGTAACTAAGGGTATTATTGTCCGAGTCAACAATAAATACACAGATCGGCCTAGTTGGCGAGTCAATACCGTTTTTTACACTCCTCAAATTCATTTTTGCTCTCCCTCTAACAAAAATCTTTTTTGTTTACCAAAAATATCTGTAAGAGCCATGTTCATTCTAAGGAAGACTAAAAAGAAAATACGTGTAGGAGCTATTGTTCATCCTAAGAAAGTCAAAGATTGAAAAAAAAAAGAGGTTTAAGAAGAAACACAAGAATTAATTGAATAGGGAGAAGATGAATAATGTGGTATACTGGTTTGAAAGCACCCTCGCCAGTTATAATAAAAACGGTGGCATTCCAATGGTTAGTGTTTGGGATATTTTGTTTTTGGGTCCCAAAAATGTGACTAGATTAGCGTTTGGGTCCTAGAAAGTTCCAAATTAGAGTTTGGGTCCCAAGACTTAAGTTGACCGTGTTGACCGTTACCAAAATAATTTTAATTTAAAAAAAACAAATTAATTTCTATTTAGTAAACGCCATCCATTGTAGTTAGCATGCCGAACACACGTGCAACTCCACAACACATCTGCTTTCGAGAGGATAAAAATCGCACCCCCAACCCCTTCCCCCTAGTCCTCCGCCACCTCCACCTGCAAAAGATGAAAAGAAAAAAAAAGTTGAAAAAATTACATACCGTGAAAGAAAGTAGAATAAGGTATGTTAAAGCAAATATGGCATCAAATGAATAAGATATGGAGTCAGGGTTTTGTTGGGTCTTGAGTATCGATCGTGGTAAATTTGGTGATGACGGTGGGGATAAAGACAAGAAGAGCACTACCAACCTTCTCACCACCGACCTCCGTCACCAACATCGCCGGGATTGTACAAATTAGATATTGGAAAGAGAGAAATATAAAATTTGTAATCCAAAGGGGGCGGTTTGATCTGATAAGAACAAAGGGATAATAGAGCAACAGTTTGAAAGCACTAAACAAGGAGAAATAATTTTTTATGGAGACCATTATTAGATACTACTATCTAAGTCGGTGTCGTGATTTGGGAAATTAAGTTTACTGAGAATATAGGAAGATACCTGTATTGTGATCTAGTTCGTGAATTTTTGCTTGCTTTGCCCGTGAGAGAATTGAATTCAATGTGAATTGAATTCGATAGCATCTCCTAATAAAATAGCCGTATCAACTCCAACAAAGCCTCCTACAATCAATCTCCATTAATCTGCTCAATACACGAATTCGATGGAAACAATCATGTAATTAAACAAACCCATCCTCTAAAAATAAATCAACCTTCTTATCCTTTTTTAATCGAACTCCAAATAAGTTAATCTACAAATTCGTCTCGAAAAAATCTCAGAAAAATTCAGATCCAAAAATTCAAAGTAAGAACACTGTTTTGGGTATTACTGTTTCGGAGCGATGATTAATCGTTATGTATAACAGATGCTTTAGTGGCAAAGTTCGTAAATAAATTTAAACATAATATTAAATAGGTCATTTCAATATTTAACCCTATTCCGTTACGGTCAACACGGTCAACTTAAGTTCTGGGACCCAAACTTTAATTTGGAACTTTCTAGAACCCAAACGCTAATCTGGTCACATTTTTGGGACCCAAAAACAAAATATCCCTTAGTGTTTTTGGTTGACCATATAATTTTCCCAAATTGTCTAGGCCAAATAAAAGGGATCGGTATGAGTTCGGGATCCTTAGTGTTCCGTGTGGAACACTTTTAGGGATTATAAAAAAGGTTTTCCCCGCGAAAATTTACCGTTGAACGCCCAACAGACAAATTAGTGTAGAAGAGCTGGCGATTCTCATGTGTATCTTTCAAGTCCAGTGTCTCCGGACTCTCCACTTCAACTTATCCCTCCAACACCACGCAACCTCCAAAACTTAAAAGACTTCTGACAATCACATAGAAACATCCACACTTATATTAGCTGTCCTCAATCTTCATTGCCCCTCTTATAAGCAATACATACGAATGCATCTATGTGCACCCCCACTAAACTAGGAGTGCACATTCCTCCCCTCGTTATTGGTTCATACCTAACCCTAGTTAAATTGTAAAATAGACATAACATAGGGAAATGAATAAGGGGAATATTAAAGCTAAGCTACTTCTATCTCTTCTTACTTATACAATTCTATTTTGAAATTTCATTTTTTTCTTCTGATTTTAATCTTCATGGAGATGAGAAAATTGTAAGCTCTCTCTTGTCCGTGTATTTTACTGCAATCGAGTTCCATAGTAATTTGAGTTGCTGATGTTCCTTTCGTCTTGACTAATTTGCATTCCTGAATTCTGCAAAAACAAATTTAAGAACTTGTTAAGCAATGAAAACACAAGCTTTTAAGGTTTTGGTTTGTTAGAAATCTATTAACCGAAGGAGGACGATATATATCTGGATAGTAGTTTTGATTGATAATAATTGGAGATAGAACGTTGTTCGTTACATCGGTCTTCTAAAATACAACTAACTCCCTTAACAAATCCCTTATGTTTTGATTGATAACATTTTGATTAGCACTTGAAAAACACATAGCTGCTATATTTCTTAGACTACATTTCCCTGATTGTTTCGAAAAGGTAATTAATTTTAACTCTCCCTCCCTCCCTCCCTCCCTCCCCCCTCCCGAACCTTTTCTTATTTCTCTTTTCTTATTTCTCTCAATCTCTGTTCATCATCGACTCTTGTTCAGAAATGGAATGGGTGTGTTAGGTCGATGTTAATTGAGCGCAAAAACACGAGAAGATTCACATTTGAACATTAAGGTGCAACTGGTTATGATATTATTATAGAGCCAAATGGCAATTATAAAAAGTATGTCTAAGGACTGTTTTTGTGTTGATATTATAGTCATGGTAGCTCCAGACTTTACTTCACTGTTTCCATGGGTTCATTTTTTATCGAGAAACTAAGAATAAAGTAGAACTTGAACCGCAAACAAAGGAGACATGTAGCCTCAGTAATTATTTTCCATCTTCAATATTTATTACTCCAATTCCCCATGTCATGTGGGGTGTGCCTAACATTTAATACAAAAAATATATAAACTGAGGTTAGACATATACCAATGACGCAAAATTGCACGCAGCTTGGCTAGAGGACTGCATGTGACTTTAGCTACTAACCCTGGTAAATATCTACTCCCTCTGTCCCTAGTTTATAGGCGGAGTTTTGAAAATTCTTTGTCTCATTATATAGGCGGAAATCTAATTTCAAGAAGGTTTTTTCCACTTATACCCTTAAATAAATAACATGAGTATTATCACAATCAAGTCTATGTCTCTAGCATTGGAAATTGGACAAAGGGTAAAACTAGAAAGTGAATGGATATTTGTAAAATCAAGAAGTTTTCTTATTCTAAGAGAAATGCACTTCTCCGCCTATATATAGGGGACGGAGGGAGTACTTTGTTATATTCAGTGGGGCCGCACGAAAATCAACAATTTCGCTGATCTTCTACTTAAAATTACTAGTAGAACTCAAGGATGGAAGCATCACACTTTGAATTATGCAGGAAGAGATGTTCTTATTAAGGCTGTGTTAGATCCTTCTTTAAATCACTTGATGACTACAATCAGGCTTCCAAAAGGAGTGCTCAAATGTATTGATAAGCTTCGACGAGATTTTCTTTGGAAGGATAAGTATGGCGAGCATCGTATGCATGCTATTGGGTGGGATCGAATCTGTAAACCCACTTGGATGGGGGGGGGGGTTAGGTATAAGAGAGCTGGAACTACATAATTTGGCTTTCCTTACTAAAACTTCCTGGAGAATATGCATGAACCAAACAAGTTTGGTGGCACAACTTATGAAGGCCAAGTATGCAGGCTCTCTAGGTATCTGGGATTGATCGGCTAAACCCACTAGCTCATGGTGTTGGAAGAGCATAGTTAAAGGTCGTGAAATTCTTAAAACTAGTCTTAAATGGTGCATTGGTTCAGGTGATCAAGTAAATGTTTGGGATGACCTTTGGTTAGGAAAAGTGCCTATACATTCGTTAGTAGATACTGTCTCGCCTGAGTTACAACATCTGAGGGTAGCTGATCTCATGAATCAGACTACAGGTGAATGGGATCTGCGTCAGATTCAAGATCATGTGCCGACAACAGTTTTAGAGCAAATACAAGCTATTCCTATCTCAACCCTTATACCTGTACAAGACAAATTGGTATGGGATGAGGATAAAAGTGGGGTAGTCACTATCAAAAGCACGTATAACTATCTCTGCAAGGAAAATTATGGTGTTTGTGAGCATGATTCCAAGTGGAGTTCTCTTTGGAAACTTAGATGTCCTTCACATATTCACCACTTTTTATGGATTTTAAGCCATCGAAAAACCTTGGTCAGGTGTAATTTGGTGAATCGAGGTATAAACATTTCAGACACTTGTCCCTTATGTCATAGCTTCTCCGAAACTATTGACCATGCCTTTAGGGACTGTCCACAGATTCGCTCATTGTGGCAACTATGTTATACAAAGTGGGGTATTCAGATTAGCTCGGAAAGAATTGATATTGAATGGATCATGTTTCATTCAAAATTACGTCCAAACAGGGATGATTTTGTAGACGCTTGTCTGTTTCCTTTTCTTTTATGGCATATATGGATGGCCGAGAAAATCAAGTGGTCTTTCGTAATGCAGATTGGAATGCAAACTGTATTGCTTCTGCTGCTTATTCTCAGGCTATTGAGTTCTACGAGGCACAAATTTATAATACATCTAAGTCGAAAAAGCTTGCTTGTACTATTGGTTGGGATTCTCCTCCACCAGGTTATGTCAAACTAAATGTTGACGGGCGTCGGATTGTCTTTGGTTTTGCGGTATTGGTGGTGTCTTTAGGGACGACAGGGGAAGCTTTCTTCTGGATTTGCACAACACATATTCAGGAATGGCAACAACATGGGTGAGCTTTGGGCCATCAAACAGGCCTTGAAACTAGTCATCACCTTGAAATTACAGAATGTGATTGTTGAAAGTGACTCGTCCTACATTATAAGCTTATGCAAGGGTTTTGTTAGTCCGCCCTGGTATTTTCGTAATGTCTTATCTGAAATATGGTTTTTGGTCTCTATGTATAACTCTGTTGTTTTTATTCATAAATATAGAGAAGGTAATGCTGCAGCAGATATTTTGGCAAAAAAAGCAGCAAATGAATGTCTAAATCAGATATGGACTAGTCAACCTCCTAGTTTTTTGACTAGTACTTTGTGGGAGGATGTTATTGTTATGGGGAGGGCTTTCCCCCGTTTTGTGAAGCCCACTTAGTTTGCTAATATATTTGCTTCTTATTAAAAAAAAATGACGATGGGAGGAATGTGCCCCTAGTTTAGTGGGGGTGCACATAGATGCACTCAATACATACAAAAAGAATTCTAAAACCCAGTAATAAAGTCTCCAAAACCTTGCTTATCAAGGAAAAAGTTTCCAATTTTATTAGAATTTAATTACAATTTGTAATTTTCTTAATATTTAGTTCACATATTCTCACAAAATTTGATGTAATTACTTTTAGAATTTAGAATTTAATTACTTACTTTTATTATTATCTACATTTTCTCATTTCCCAATGTCTTTAACCTCGGACATCGAACCCTCAAGCCTCTTCATGTCCACCACATTTACTAACTTGCCATAAAGGCGTCCCATATCCAGGTCATATTTACAGGGGCCTTAACTGTTTTTGAGCAGTTCAAGAACAAATCCCAGCTGTATGCCAGCTAATATCTGCTGTCATTCCTGGTCCCGTAAACCACGTTAAAGCATCTCATGTGTCGCAATATCATTGGCCAGAGAGTCTTAACCGACTGTAGGACCTATGCAGCTTTTTGGATAGAGAATATAGTATTTGCCACGTGGCGTCACCTTGTTGAATTTCGTTGTTAAAAAGTAGGGCCTTTCTTATAGACGGGTCCCACAGGTTCCTCTGTATGGCGGACAGATTTGTGTCTGCCACGCGTTGGAGTATCTTTCCGAGATGCCTCACATCTTTCTCAGCAACGGTTAATGATATCTTTGGCCAATTTACTGCTCCTTGGAAAGGTAATCTTACACCGTCCGCTATGATGACTGGTACACATCCTAGGGCTATAGATTCAACTAATCTTGGACTCCATGGAGCCCATCCTAGTGGACATAGACAGAATTTAGACCGTAAGATCTCTGATTGATATCCCCTAAATCTATGCCTCTTTAGATAAAACTTCCGATTCCTATTGAATTTTTGCCATATCTGTGTTCTTACTTTCCTGTAAATAAAACAAACAATAAAGAAGTCATCAATACCACTAATTAAAATTCTGTAATTTCCGAATGATTAAAAATGCCCTTATTCACATTTCGGTCCACAATGATCATAATTTTTGAATGGCCTACGTGAAAAAGCAGCTTTAGTTTGTTACTAACTAGGTTTTATTAGGGTAATTTGGTCAATTATACATGATTATACTCCGTTCGTTTCCCTTTAAATTAGTGTTTAAGGTTATTTTTTGTTCCACATTACTTGATAATTTTCATATTTTCACCACAAAACTACCTATAATATCTTAATATTTTGTCTTGTAACCATAAATTTATTTTTAAATACACTAATAACAATTAATGTTTGAAGATTTTTCTCAAGAATATAAATAAAAAAAAATTATATCTATTTCTATTTCCTAATCTGCATGAAAATTCCCATCATATAAAGTGGAACGGAGAGTAGAAAAATAGAAGAATTTAAGTCAGAAAATTACTTGCTGTAAAATCGACCACTAACGTTCTTGGGATGAACTTCCATTTTGCCCCTGAAAAACACCATAATGTCTCTTTTGCTCTTCTGCGGCACCACCGTTGTTTGTAACGTTGATCTAACACTTTCTGGAGATATGAACGGTGGTATTACTACATTCTCTACTTGTTGACAAGGATGCCGGAATTTGACACCAAATGTCTGTAATATAATCGATTTCTTCAGGAATTTTGGAACTCCATCAGCTATAGCTACATCTTCCTTCAAAATCAAAGCAGAATTAACAAAATTTAATCAGTAATAGCTCAATTCAATCAAACCCAGACTCAAAAATCGCACATTGTTTCAAAGATTGAGTCTTTATCTTACCATTGCATGAAAACAAGCTCCAAAATCATGAGAAGCAACAAAGACATGATCAGAACCTTGACTTCGATTCCAAAACGGCATTTCCTTAGAAATGAGTTGAATAGCTGAAGCTAATAAAGGTCTAGCATGACCTAATGCAGGAAACCCATTAACAGTACTGAAATTACAAGATACATAAACTGGTACAAAGAAGAAATCAGCTTCATTTGGATATAATGTCCTCACATCACTACCCATTAAAGCTCTATGAATAGCAACCTCTGAAGCAAACAAATGATTACTACATCTCTTATTTGACAACCAATCAGTATTGTATTTTGAAGGAAGATCATAAATGTAGATCTTCAATCCATTCAATTCTTTAGAGATTTCTGGTTTCGGGTGTTGCAAAAATGTTGCTGCATTGTTGGTTTCATATAATGCTCGAGAACTTTTTGATGTAATAGTTGTTTTAGAAAGAGTAGTAGGTTTGTTGGTACTAGTAATCATATAAGAAGTGAAGAAGTATAAAGACAGAGTAATCCAGACAAGCCATTTGAAGTATCTTTTGAAGAAGTTGATGTTCTTTTCATGATTTCTTCCATTTCTATGAACAAACCTCATTTTAACATAAAACCCTTTTCTGCAATTCTTGATGTTTGCTGTTCTCCCAATGAATTCTGCCATTTTTAAAAGATTTTTTAAATACCCAGAAACTGAGTAGTTAAAATGGGGTTTTCCTTTACCTACAACTGAAAATATGAATTGCAGTAGATGTAAAGAAATGTTGAGTTCAGTAACAGATTGAGATGGTTTGTTGGTCTTTCATTTTTCTTCTCTTTAAAAATGAAAATGAAGCCTCCCTTTTTCTTTGGTTTTGAATTGATAGAATAGAAACTGTCATGATTTTTTTGTTGGCTTTGTTTAAGTACTCAATAGTGAGGCAGAGAAATGAGCTTTTACAGAAGGTCACATGGAAGAGATGTGACCTTGGCAAGGGTTTAGGTTTTGGGGAGTCGTATGAATGACCAGATTACCCTCTATATTTAGTTTTTGTCCCCAGACAGGGTAGGTTTCCGCTCGACCCTGGCAGACCGACCACACAGAACCTGCCCTGCCCTTGAGCAGGTCCAATTCAAACCTCACCTCTCTAAAAATACACTAGCGAGTTATAAATACACCCTCACTTCCATTCGTATATTTTCTAAACAATAAACCTTTTCGTTAATGGAAATTCGAGGTTACGATGAATTTAAGATCGAAAACAAGAGAATACAAAGTAATAAAAACACACTGTAAAAGTATAATATCGAAAAATCCGACAAGAGAAAGAGAAGGATTATCAGAGTGAGACAAATACAAGTATTAATAAGATCCGATTAAACCGGAGAAAGAATGGTTTTTCTCAAAATTAAATTCGAACTATTTAGTTTTTTTTCTTCTTTAGAAAGATGTGCTCCCAAAATAGGAGTGATTTTCTCGAATCTCTTGTAACTAGTGAATCTCTTGTAACTAGTGATGAAGCTTCCATCATCAAAGAAATCATTGATGGAGATTTTGTTGCCGGATAAGTTGATGATGAAGATTCCGATGAAGAATTTATCGCTGGAGACAACAAAGGTGAAGATTTTATCTTTAGAGAGCATCATTATTGATCTTAAAACCCAACCAATAACCAAGAATCGTCGTTAGAGCGAAATAAACCTCAAAAGAGTAGATAAAACCACCATAATGGTGTAGATTAGTAGAAATCATAATAAAAATTAAGTTAAAACTACTCATTAACCTTGAAAACAAGAAATAATTAAGAAATCTGCTCAGAAATAATTAAGGTGGTTAGGTGATAGTTTTGTTGAAGAAGAAAAAGGAGTGTGAGGGAGAAGGTTAGGTAAAAGTGGGAAATGGACTTCCAAGCGTAGATGAGTGTCGTGTTTTTTCTTTGTTTAATAAATTGCTTCCAATGCAACTTTGGCCTATGTTTGCTCATCCTCGGTTCCAAACTTCCAATTAAAGCTCCTCTTGTGATATCGAGTTGTATATGATTACCCTCAAATACCAGAAAAGACTTAACACCGAACATTATAGAGTAGGCCCGTACTGTGATACCAAAACTTGAGTGTGGTAAATCTAAACATTGTGTACGGTTACATACAAAACATAAGCAAAATAAAACATGTGTTCCAAGTTTATGAAAAATTTGGTGAGACTACAACTAAAGTTATTCCACCCTTGGTTCTGCGGCTTCTGCCTACATTAAAATAGTTCTAATAAGGACTTAAAAAAAAAACTCATTTTGACAAGCCACGTAGATTGGAAAATGTGGTTTTGCATTATCGAAAAACTACTTAGCGGCAGAGAGTTACTTATCCTGCACAGCTTCTGGCAAGGGATATAGACGGTGCCACTCAATGTCTGTGGCAGGGAGTTACTTATCCTGCAGACCTTCTGACAAGGATATAGATAGTCCAACTCAACTTCTGTATGGCAATTTCACGCCCTCAATTATTTCAAACTTATCTTGCACAAACCAATTTTCGCAACTAAATTTCCTAATTTTATCAATTTGATTTATGATCAATATATCATAATTTGATTCATCTGATAAGATGATGGAAATGGATAATGCTTTGTATAAACAAGAGCAACTGACGTATATTCATATATAATGACAATTGGATGATGAGTCGGATGAGGATACATAACTGAAAAACACTATGTTGCAATTACATCCAAATAAAATACATCTTTTTTTAGAACGAAGATAAATATTCACGAGAATATGGATATTTTGAGGTCGGAAATTTACTACCAAAACCGATTTAGGAGCATTTAACATGATCAAGATTTCAAGCATCACTTTTGCATCCCCTGATGCCTGGTTCAAAAGATTGTTTTCGAACCTTGTCAGGTATAACTTAAATTTAATATGATGCACGAAATATTTAAGGACATAGTCTTAAACAAAGAGCGAATGCAGCGCTTAGGATTTTTTGTTATAGGTGTCTAGCATGCAGATTCCACTGACAAGTATATTTTTACGTGTAAAAAAATAATATATGCAAATCTTTCAATCGTTTGCGAATCAGTAATTAATCATTTTGATACAAGGCTTTTATGACAACTTGATGACGAAGATGTTAGAAGAGTACTAGTGCAAAACAAAGAAAAGATCTTTCAAGGAGGGTTAGAGCGGTTCCTATGGAAATGGCCAAAAACCAAATTTTGTTCAGCCAGGTGGATGATCAAACTTGGTTTTCCACTATGGGAAAAGGCTGGGCGCTCGGTGACTAGACGAGCGAAAGCACCACGGACTCGGGCGTTTTGGTGGATGACTTGGGCGACAGGGAGGCTGACGCCCAAGTTAGGAAAGCTATCGCGGGCGTTAGGAACGAAGTCTCCAACGGTCGGATCCTAACGCCCATATCTCCAACGGTCGGCAAACTAAACCTATAAATTCCCTCTCCTCATTTTATTTTCAGTCACACCATTTCACACCACTTCCATTTCCTTCTTCTAAATTCAAATATTTCGATTCAAATATTACCTATAAACTGTTCTAAATTCAAATATTTCGATTACGATATGGATTTTGCGAGAAGAGCGATAAACAATATAAAACATAAAAGGGATCGAAAAGGTGAATCGTTACCATTACCTCACATAAATGTAGATTTTTCTCAAAATCGAGAAGAATAGTTTAATAATCCAATCACAGTTGCTGCTCCATTATTAGTTCCTGGTAATGTGTCGGGGCATAATGAACGATCTGAGGAATATCATAGAACGAGAGGTGGATTTTCAGAACTAATTGTTGTTTATCAATGTTTACTGCAAGCCGTCCGAGCAAGGGTTGACATATATCCTTGGTGTGTGCTTTATAGAATAGAGCCTAGATTACATAACAAAAAAATTCCAAAAACAGTGGTAGAAAGGTGGTGGAAGACGACGCACACATTTCATTTTCTGGATTTCGAAATTGGTAAGTTTCTTTAAGTTAACTTAACTTCAATTTTTTAAATAATTAAATAATCTAAAGAATTAATCATAGTTGATATTATACTTGTCATAGGAATTACTCCCCTTGATTTGTATTTCATTTGTGGGATCCCAAGTGGAAGTGGAAACCCGCCACCATATGACGATAGCGAATGGGTCTTAAATAGTAAATGGGAGTCGCTTTGTTCCTCGTTTATGGAATCAAAAATCTCTATTGATAAAAGTATGAAAGGAAAAGGGGTTAGATGTTCGGCCTTGAAGAGTTTCCTAATGACACCCAAAAACCCTGGAGATGTAGACGACTATGATGAACTCGAAAGATTGTTTATCTTATGGGTACTGGGTCAGGTCTTCTTTCCAAAATCAACTTATGTTGCTCATGTCGGTTGGTTTAAAGCATTAGAAGATTTGGATAAAGCACCAGATTATGACTGGGGGTCTACAATTTTAGGAGATCTGTACTTTGCTTTGGATAAAGCGTCAACGGGCAATAACAACATCTGTGGTTTTTGGAGCATCATAGAGGTAAATATCAAAATTATCATTTTTAAATTTATGAACAAATGTGGATTATTATTTACTAAAATGATGGAGTAATTTGCAGTATTGGTGGTATATCAACTTCTGTCTTGGTAAACCAATCCTAAAAGACGAGACATATAGATTTCCAATGTTTGACATGTATACAAGGACAAACATGCAGAAGAACACTGGGTCGGACGTCTATGGTTCCAGTTTTCTGCAGAGAGTACAACAGATGACTTGGAACCACAACAATGTAGTTGTTCGCCCTTACCATCGTTATCCTCAGTATAATGAAGCGATTGGAGTACGTATTCTTGATTATTCTTCTCGTAGAGTTGTTTTTTACAATCCAAAATCAAGAAGAGGGGTTTGGTATCTGGGAGAAAGACTGCAGTACCAACTACGAGGTATACTTGTAAATGAAATTAACCCGCCACCACAGATGGAAACCTCTGCATCGGATTTCTTTAGGTTGAGAGTAACCTATTGGGAGAGTTATGAACTAAATACAAGGGAGGTTTTCATAGATGCGGAGTACCAAAACTAGTACAACTCAATTGCGAAGCCTGTGATTAGGACATATAGTATGCACGTCTATGGGGTTGATTTTCCAGGGTTATCAAATTTTTCCCATAATCCAAATATCATTCCTAGACAACCACCTCCAGAAGAGCCAAGCTTCATGAATTATCCCAGGACGGGTGCAAGTTCTTCATCTTCATCGTCAAATATGCCTCAAATTAGTAGGGAGATGCAAAGTATTACTTCAGAAGGTGAGCTAACCACGATCCCCATTGTTTCCCAAGGTATGGAACGTAATTATCCTTACAACAATGTCACTGCAAGTGAGGATGAACTGAGAAAACAACTCAACGATCTGCACTGGCTTACAAGACAATTACAGGCGACACACTTGGAAACAGTCCGGAATTGGCATACAAACACAATGTATAGAATGTCTCCAACTCCACCGCCAACTGCAAATGATTACGTGCCAAATGCAAATGATTATGTGCGGCAGTCACATTCTTCCGATTCCAACACATGTTCATGGCGCGAAAACCCAGAAAACAACAGATCAACATTACACGAAAATGAAGAAACAATGGTGCGAGAGACACAACACATCCCTCATTCTTCACCACAAATTATGCATGTATCTCAGCCTCAGGCATATCGTATTGAACCTAGGCGCATTTCATCTTCATTCTCACCCTACAACCCAACTGTGGCATACTACCTAAATGTGCCATACGACCAAAGTGAATGCTTCACACCAGGACCACCACAACCACAAATCTCTTATATGCTTGGAGGACCGAGTACACAAAGTGTTAGACCGAGTACACAGAGTGTTTACCAATCGCCTTGTTTTGTTCAACCAGGTCATCTAGGTCTATCACCATTTAAAAATTTACAAACTATCTTGACGGCAGGTCTATCCCCAGGACTCTCTGAATTTTTGGCGGCTGAAAATAACAACGGGGTAGCTAGAGATAGAGATGAGCGACGTTAGAGATGAGCGAGATAGAAATAGCGTTTTACATTTGTAGTTTTTGTAATTTTTAATTCTGCTATATTTGTAGTTTTCTTTTTAAAAGTACAATTAAGTAAATAAAATACATATGTTTAAAAGTAACTATTTTACATTGGCTGAACTCAATCACGAATGAGAAGAAGTAGTAGGTAGCTTAACCAAGGAAGGGGTTGAAATTGTTCAACACCTTAAGAATTTCAAAACATTTGTCGAAAGAGAAAGCCACATTTTTCCATCTTCGCCATTCATACAACGATCTTGTCACCATCTCAGCATTAATTTCACCTCTCAGTCGATATCGATTTACGTGTTTGGTTAAAGCTACAAACTCATTTACTTCTTTCTTAATTGTACCAAAACGATGCTCTATGTATGATATAGAACGATGACTAGAATTACGAGTGTCACTGCAGAACTCATCGTGAATAACCGCCCAAAAATTCACCCATGGATAGTTTGCCGAAGCAAGCTGAGTAAATAAAAAAACATAGTTTCTGCAAATAGATTCATCTTCTTCTTTAGTAAACGGAATTTGCCAAACTGATCGGGGTCGAGACATGTTCAATCAAGAATTGAGAATGAAGAAGAATGTGTGAATTTAGAGTTGAAAGTAAGAGTATTTATATAATTAAACAAAATGCAGCCGTTGGATCACATATGTTTTTAGCCGTTCAAACATAGCCGTTGGCGACAGGTATGCTGATGCTGGAGTTTGGTCAAATAACTCTGGCATTTTCTGTGAAAACACGCGTTATGGGGAAATTTATATGGAAATTAAGAAACAGATTTGAAAAGTGTGACTTGAAATGAGTTTTGACAAGATATTTATACGAGTCAAAAATAAGGCTAGTTGGTTTAAATAGCGATTAGCCATTTGATGGTTGTCGAGCTGCAAAAGATTGCCGTGACATAGACTAGTCAATGTGCTTCATAGTAAACATAATAATAAGTTTTTACTCTTAATTTTACATGGTTAAATAATCAATGACGTAGTGCGGCACTCTGAGTTTGTGACCGCCGGTGACTGATTGGCGTAGTTAGTTAAGTTTCAGCTAGTAGGAGAGCACTTGAATGTATTTATGAGGGTGGTTTCGGTATTTGAGGTAAGCTAAAATGTGGTCTCAAACGAAAATTCGGAAACCAAAGGGTGACCATGTTGTAACTAACTAAAACAGAGTGCCAAGTAAAAGGGTCCTCAAAAACACTCCACTCTTGAAAGAAGTTCTCAAAAGTAGTTGAACTTGTATAAATAATTACGAATTCATCTCTCTTTTGGAACTAGAATCTTCATTCATGATTGATCACAGTTCCACTTTTTCTTCCGGAAAGTGGATTGCTTAAGTACCACCAAAAAGAAAGAAATTTATATAAATGTAGCTTATAATTGAAGTTATCTTGACTAACTTTGTAATGTACAAATTAATGAGATTTAGTTTGTGCTAAACGGCGAAATGTGCATTTATCAACTGGGCATCTAGCCAGTCTTGCTTCGCAAAATTGGATCCACAGCACGTTGGCTTGCTAATTTATATGCAAGAATTTTACAGAAGTGAGATTATATTCTCAACAAAAGCACAAAGAGTTGGAAAAGTGTCATCTAGTTGGCCAATTACATTTAAAGGTAACTTCACAAAACAGCATCATACTCAACCTTTAGTGTTCAAAAGCCATTTTTTCGGTTCTATCACATGATATGATTGAGATGATTAAGTGATTCTATCTGACTTGACAATTATATGCTCCAGATTAAATTATCATAATCATGTACTATTAAACAAGTGCCAGGATGGGTTATCCTGCATCAGCATCACCCTGATTCGATGAAAATCCCACCACTACTTTGTCACTATTGATTTAAAAAAAAAAGGTCTAATTATATTTTATTCAAAAAACTGCATGATCAAAATTAGTCCAACAGCGTTACAGCGGGAGGTATGCCAAAGGATCTACCAAAGTCAGATCCAGTTCCATGTGCCTACTTTCATTTCTGTGAAAATCTCACTCACTTCTCAAATTTGGACTCGGATTGGGATTATAGTAAATTATGATGAACCTTAAATGTTGGAGAATGCTGGGGATCTGTAATGACAGAAAAATGCTGCAAGGATAGAATGAAAGGAGACAGCAAGATATGCTTATTTAAATGCTGTAGTGTATGGATGTAAGAAGGTCAGCGTAGTGCTGTACCAGCATGTGGCCTAAAATAAGCATTACGTACCATGCAATTTGGAAACAAACAGTGATGAAGGGATGGTTAGAATTTATACTTTTTTCGTATGGAGTGCCAGCCGAAGAACAAGTGCCCATGTTTTGAGCTGCATTTATTTGTTAGAATTACCTCTAAACACGTAGATTATTCTAGAAACAAAGAATATAAGGTAAGCCTCCATAGACATAGTTGTTAGCTTCCATAAGCATAGTTGTTAGCCTCCAAAGGCATAGTTGTTAGCCTCCATAGGCATAGTTCTCTTCTTCTCTTTGTAAGCCTATAAATAGGCATTTGTAGTATCATTTGTAATCATCCAAAAATATCAAAAACATTGTATTCTTGTTATCTAAACACTCAATCAATGAATCTCTCTATTTTGGTTCAATCTTGATATGGTATCAGAGCAAGGTTAAGGATCCTTGTATCTAGTATTGAACCATGGGAGATTCAGATACGAAAAAATTCTAAAACCACAAAACCTTCCGACACAATTATTTTTCAATCCGATGGGTCATCGTTCAAGGCAGAATTACTTTGGATGAATCAAATTATGATCTGTGGTCTCAAATCATTGAGATGCATATTGCTGAGAAGGAGAAGATCTCCTTTATTCGCGGACGTCTCCAGTTCCATCTAAAAATGATGACAAGTATGATAAATGGTACGCAAAAATCAAAAGGTCAAGAGATGGCTATTAATGTCTATGTCACCAGAAATAATGAAACGATATATTCGTTTACCTACTGCTCGTGAGATCTGGGATGATGTTTCTAAGGCTTTCTATGATGGAGCAGATGAACTACAAATTTATATCTTAAATCAAAGGGCTTTCTATGCCAAGCAAAATGGTAGACCACTCCCGGTCTATTATGGGGAATTAGTAGAAATCTTCAGTGAGCTAGATCACCATGATAAGGTGATTATGGAAAATGAAAAAGATGTTGAACTATATCGAAAATCAGTTCAACGTATGAGGGTGCATATTTTGCTTGCTGGTTTAGACAGTGAATTTGAACAAATACGTGGGGAAATTCTAAGGAAGGATCCCATACTTGAATTAGAACCTTGTTATGCTTTGGTACGACGTGAATCTGTCCGGCATACTACAATGAACAAAGGAACTGAAGTTGATACTTCTGCAATGGCAACCCGTCGTCAATACAACATTAAAGATAAGTCCGCCACCTGCACTCATTGTAATAAACGTGGTCATACCAAAGACAAATGCTTTGAGATTGTCGGGTATCCAGATTGGTGGGATAAGCGCGATCCCAAGAAAAAGAACTCCGTTGCAGCAGCACATGTGGTTATCAATCTAACATCCGCTATGGAAACAACCAATGGTAAGGTTTTTAATGTTTCGCAAGTTGTTCCTAATAACTCATGGATAATTGATTCGGGTTGCACAGACCATATGACTTTTGATTCCATACATGTTTCTCCTCTTAAAACATCCATACACAACTCCGTTTGCACAGCAGATGGATCTTTGGCTCCAGTAATTGGAGAACAATCATTAAATCTTACTGATACATTGAGCCTAGATTCGGTTTTAGTCGTTCCCTCTCTAAGTTATAATCTATTATCAGTTTCCCAAATTACTAAAGTCTTACATTGTGTTGTTATTTTTTGGCCTAATTCTTGTGTGTTTAAGGACATCCGAACACGGCGAACGATTGGATCTGGGGTTAGAAGAGGAAAGCTCTACTATCTAGATTTGGCGTCAAAAATTTCAGAAAGATTATCTAATGCTTTAGATGTGAATGGTACTCAGGGGGAGAAGGAGAAATCGCAAATTTGGTTATGGCATAGACGGTTAGGGCATGCTTCTTTTGGCTACTTAAAAAGGCTATTTCCTAGTCTATTTTCAAAGGTTGATGTTTCTAGTTTTCAATGTGAAGAATGTGAACTAGCTAAAATCCATCGTACTTTGTTTCCATCAATTTTAAATAAAAGTCCTATTCCATTCATGATTATTCATTCTGATGTTTGGGGGCCGTCTAAAGTTAACACTCTTGGAAGCGCACGATGGTTCGTCACCTTTATTGATGATTGCACTAGGATGACATGGGTTTGCTTGATGAAATCAAAAGATGAAGTGAATAATTTATTTCAGAGGTTTCACAAATTAGTCAACACACAGTACAATAAAAAGATTCAAGTTCTTCGAAGTGACAACGGAGGCGAATATTTAAGTACTGATTTTCAACATTATTTAAGAGAATGTGGTATTGTTCATCAGACAACTTGTCCTAATACTCCTCAACAGAATGGGGTAGCTGAAAGAAAAAACCGTCACTTGCTTGAAGTTGTGCGTGCTTCATTAATATCAGCTCATATGCCATTAACTTATTGGGGTGAAGCTCTTACCTCTGCAGCATATGTGATCAACCGCACACCTTCCAGCACTATCATTTTTCAGACACCATTTCAAGATCTCACTGAGGCAACAGTTTCACCAACAGTTCCAAACTTGCCACCACGCATATTTGGTTGTGTAGCATTTGTGCACTTACACAAGAACCAACGGAGCAAGTTATCTCCCCGAGCTTTAAAATGTGTCTTCGTGGGATATGCTGCAAGTCAGAAAGGGTATAGGTGCTACCATCCTCCAACTAAACGAATGTACATCACATTGGATGTTAAGTTTCACGAACACGTGATGTATTACTCGAAGTCTGAACTTCAGGGGGAGTATGAAAAAGAAATTAAGACTCTTGACTATGAAGAAGACATAATCGAAGAAGATGTTGTTCTTCATATTCCAAAAGAACATAAAGTTAGTGGGGAAGAAATTAACACAGATGGTGAAATTGAAGCTATAAATGAAGTTGAAGAAGATAATGCAGATGGATCAGAAGATAATGCAGATGAAGTTGAAGAAGATAATGATACATCACCAACCCCAATCCAACCGTTCGCTGAAGATGTTCTTGAACCTACAAAGAAACAATTGCCAGAACGTCGGAATAGAGGTATCCCTAAAACTATGTATGAACCTGATATTTCATCAAAAGCTAAATATCCCATGAGTAATTATGTCTCTAATCACCGTCTGATTTAATCAAATAAGTCATTTGTGAATCAATTATCTACTATAGTTATTCCTAACAATGTGCAGAAGCATTATCTGATCCGAAATGGAGGGAAGCTATGATCGATGAGATGAAATCCTTACAAGAAAATAATACTTGGGACATGGTTGAATTTCCGAAGGAAAGAAAGTCGGGGATGTCGCTGGGTTTTTACAGTCAAATACAAGGCAAATGGTGAAATTGAACGCTTTAAGGCAAGATTGGTTGCTAAAGGGTATAGCCAGACTTATGGTGTAGATTATAATGAGACATTCGCACCTGTAGCTAAAATGAATACAGTGCGAGTCTTGTTGTCTCTTGCTGCAAATTTGGGTTGGCCATTGCAATAGTTTGATGTCAAGAACGCCTTTTTACATGGAGATTTGTCCGAAGAAGTGTATATGCAGCTTCCACCAGGAATGATGGAGTCAGAGTTGCATAACGGAAAAGTTTGTAGGTTAAACAAGTCATTGTATGGTCTGAAACAATCTCCGAGAGCGTGGTTTGGAAGATTTACCAAGTCTATGAGAGCATTTGGTTATCGCCAGCAAATTCAGATCATACTTTATTCTTAAAAAGAAATCGAGGTAAGATTACAGCTTTAATCATATATGTAGATGACATGATAGTTACATGAGATGATCCAGAAGAAAGAAAGGCTCTCCAAAATTATCTATCAAGTGAATTTCAGATGAAGGATCTTGCTTCTTTAAAATACTTCCTTGGAATTTAAGTATCTCGATCAACAGAAGGAATATTCTTGTCACAAAGAAAATATTCCCTTGATTTGTTGGAGGAAACAGGTATGACATCATGTCAACCTATAGATACACCAGTAGAGCCAGGTTTGAAATTATGTTCGGATGGCAACCAAGTACCTGTTGATAAAGGAAGATACCAAAGGCTCGTGGGTAGACTAATGTACTTGGCACATACAAGACCCGATCTTGCATATGCATTGAGTATTGTTAGTCAATTCATGCATAATCCTGGAGAACCACATATGAATGCGGTAATGCGAATCCTAAGATACCTGAAGTCTGCTCCAGGAAAAGGGATCTTGTTTAAGAAAGGTCAAGACTTCAAAAGTATGGAGGCATATACTGATTCTGACTATGGTGGGTCATGTGATGATATGAGGTCTACTTCATGGATATTTTACCTTCGTTGGGGGTAATCTTGTTACATGGAGAAGCAAAAAACAAGGAGTTGTTTCACGATCAAGTGCAGAGGCTGAATGGCGAGGTATGGCGCTGGGTATCTGCGAAGTTATGTGGTTAAAACGTCTACTAACTGAATTGGGGTATCCTCCTAGGAAACCAATTCGTTTGTACTGCGATAACAAAGCGGCGTGTGATATTGCACACAATCCAGTTCATCATGATCGCACAAAACATGTGGATATAGATAGGTTCTTCATTAAAGAGAAGTTGGATAATGGGATCTTGGAGTTACCTAGAATTAGATCGGAAGAACAGGTAGCTGATATTCTAACTAAAGCAGTTCCAAGTAAAATATTTCTGAAGTTTGTTGGCAAGCTAGGCATGAGCGACATATATGCACCAGCTTGAGGGGGAGTGTTAGAATTACCTCTAAACATGTTCTAAACATGTAGATTATTCTAGAAACAAAGAATATAAGGTAAGCCTCCATAGGCATAGTTTTTAGCCTCCAAAGGCATAGTTGTTAGCCTCCATAAGCATAGTTGTTAGCCTCCAAAGGCATAGTTGTTAGCCTCCATAGGCATAGTTCTCTTCTTCTCTTTGTAAGCCTATAAATAGGCATTTGTAGTATCATTTGTAATCATCCAAAAATATCAAAAACATTGTATTCTTGTTATCTAAACACTCAATCAATGAATCTCTCTATTTTGGTTCAATCTTGATATTATTTAGAGCCATAAAACTGGAAACAGGGAACGACCAATGTCTTAAATGTCTAAGGTCTACCCTAGATTTCTCTTACACTCTTGTTATAGATACTTCGAAAATCCCATGGGGTGATTATCGAATCCAAAGTTACCTCACTGGAGCAACTATCATACTATCATAGGCATCAAACGCCTTTCTGTTTGCTTTTTGAATTGGAAGTGTAATTTATTTCTTAGAGAATGTAATTCAATTCTTAGATAATCTCATGTAACTGCTGTTGTTAATCTAATGGTCTTTCTTCAAAAAAAAAAAAAAAAAAAATCTTAGAATCTCCTCGCAAGAAGGGTAGGAGGTGTTTCGTAAGGTATGGTGATGCACTGGGAATTCTATCTGAAAATTGATTCGGTTTAGTTGTACAAAAACAAATGAAAGACGACTTATGAATAGCACTACTTAAGGATACATGGACTCTCTAGCTGCAGTTACAATATTGAATAGCAACAAGATCCCATAGAGCCTAAAGAACAAATGTCAACAGAAATGTAGCAACTTCTGCCCATATAAATACCGTTAAAATGCTGCTATTGATCAATCAACTGTAAGAGCGGATCTCCTGACTTAAGTTTTTAACTTAAATTTTCACTTAATTTTCTGGCCATTGATATTTTTACATCCATCCGTCCGATATCTTAGCCCTCACAATAGTAATTTTGTGGGCATAGCTCGGCTCTAGCCAAGCCGATAATTGATCAGATACCATATATAACCACAATCATAAAAAATATTTACTATTCTTCGTCTTCGCCCTATATAGTTTTGAAACATGGAATTCATAAATAGCGTATGTCATGAAAGAAAAACATTCCGATCATTTTGATGATACAAAATCTACATTGATCAAGTGCCGTAATGAGTGATGACTTAATCCAGATTATAGAGCTAATAAAACTCATTCTTCTGCTTATCAAGGAATTGCAGCAACCACTACATGATGGATTTTCCCCGTGCTTAGTTTTTTTAACCACTCAATCAATGATTTCATAGGCTATCATCCAATATAACTGACAAAATGGATTTGTTTGTGTGAAGCAAATTTAATATGAAATTGCAGACCTCACGAACAAAAGGTACTGAAAAGCAAAAATGAACCTAAACTTTCTTGAAGGCCCTATAATCTTATGCAGTATTAAGCCTCTTGACTTTTGTTCTAAGAATTTTAATTCCGCCTATCTGTTTAATTCGATCATGATTTGTGTTTGGATTTTATTTTCATAGTTTATCCATGACAATAAGAACCAAAAAGATTTTCAGAGATACCATTATATATACGGTAAGCAAATCAAGTATGGTCTCGGCTTGAGCCGAGCTTTACACACAAATTTGATATATTAGGGCTTATATATTGAACGGCTAGATGTAATTACATCAATGGCCATAAAATGAAGTAAAAATTTGAGTTAGGGGATCCGGTCCCACTGTAAGAGCGGATCACCTGACTTAAGAGCTGTATTTCCCCCGACTATAATTAGCTTACTATATTCAACACCAGCGATTGTGCTTTCCATATGGGCAATGGGGCTGCCACTGTCTAAAAACAAATTTAACATAACACTGAATTTTACTTTTGTGCACCTTCTTTATCATTTGGTTTTATCTCATCTGTCTCCCAATTGTTATGTGAAGATTGATAGAGCTCCATATCGGCTGCAGCATAACACAAAAAGTCTCTCTATCATCTAATTTTGCTTCAGTTTACCTTCGACAGGCTCGCAATATTATTTGGAGAATACCTTCTGGAAATTAGTTGACATCCACCCATTCCATCCTTTTAATTAATTCCATATTTGTATCTCAAAGGTTCTCCTTAGATTCTACGAAGTTGCGGACTTGTGCTGAATGGATTAGCTTTTTTTTTCATGGTTCTTGAGTCACATTTGATATGAACAACCCAAGAGCTACCCACCATGGATTAGCTTTTCTTTTTTTTTCTTCATGTTTTCCATTTTCAACAAATCATCAGCTATTCCCTTCCGTTAAAGATCGGTAACATTTCGACTCCAATATCTAGTAAAGAGGCAAAGATCAATGTAGGGACAGGATATCGCACCCTATGTAAACTGTGCGAAATGATGACACGCTAAACATGCGAACTAATTTAATGAAGAGCGAACTTATCTCGCACACACCACATTTCATATGATGTAACCAGTGATGGCACATGATCACGGGTAAAGTGTGAGAACTATGCGAAGACTAAGGGCTCATGCGAGCTGACCAAATGTAAGCGAGCGAACAACTCGCACTTAAGATCCGAAAATTAGGGATTCATCAGCTGTCCTCCACTATGTAAAACTCCTATATATATGACCAACCACTATTGTATCGAAGAGATCTTTTTTACATAAATAAAGATAGGGTTTTAGGAGAGAGAAAGTGAATTGTTCACCAAGCTAGTGTTCTATATCTATACTTGTATCCAATTCCCAACTTAATGTAATTTATTTACATGTTCTTCATTATGATTTCTTAGTTTACTAGTTTTTGTCTCGCTGAGGATGTGTTGTGCTCTTCTTGCAATAAGCCTATGGATATCTTTGGTGATCACGCGCTTCATTGTGCTAACGATGTTGGTCTAAAGTTCCGCCATGACTTAGTACGAGATGTTATTGCACATATTTGCTTCAAAGCTGGTGTGCCTGCACGCAAGGAGGTTGCTTTGGGTCTTGTATCAGATAGTAACAAGTATTTACGTGTAGCAGATATCCTTGTTCTCAACTGGGAAAACGGCCAAGATATGTGTATGGATGTCACAGGAGTTTCACCCTTTACTGGAAATGGTGTTCTTTCTTTCGTCTCAGGCCAGGCTATCTCTAAAGAAATTTCGCGCAAACGTTCTAAATATTTGAATGAGTGTATTTCGCATGGTTATGGTTTGGGGGTGTTATCTTTTACTACCTTAGGGTAGCTTAGTGAAGATTTTATTTGTTTTTTCAAGCGTCTGAAGAATTGTTTAGTTATCCATGACGCTGGTAGTGATTTAGGTAGTTTATTTTTCATAGACTGGGTGTTGCTATTCAAAAAGGAGTTGGTGCTCATCTTGTTGCTCGGCTACCAACTAAAAACTATGTAATCGTTTAATTACTATAGTTAAATTGGTCTAAATTTTACTTTTTAATTAAAAAAATTAATGAAAAAATAAATAAAAAAGACATAAGCTTGTGGTACAACACTTTCAAGGACGACGACACTTATTGTAGTTTTATAAATTTAGTTACTAAAGAAAAATTGAGAAATATAGGCCTATTTGAAACCCGGTTTACAAATATAGGCACGTTTTTTTTTTCAACTTTTCCAAAATATGCATGTTTCTAATTTTTCATCCATCTTGGTTAAGTCTCATTATATTTTTACTTATTTACCCTTTACTCATTGCCACGTTGACCTTCTTCATCATTTTAAGGTTCGTTGATCTCGATATAGGATCATTTCACCATTTTCAGGTTCGTTACATCATTCTCAAAAGGATTCATCATTCCCAAGTTCAGGGTTCATGTTTTTAATGCAAGGTTCATAAACCCAAGTTTAGGGTTTCCAAGTTCAGGATTTAGGGTTCCTAAGTTTTAGAGTTCAGGGTTTTTAATTGGTGGGAAATCGACCTTGCCCAAGGGAGATGTGGTTCAGGGGTAAGTAATACTTTTTAATAGGTGGGACAGCTGTCACCTTGCACCTAACTGAATGGAATCCGTTTTTTTCGAAAACACAGTAGGCCCAAGTCCAAACTGGCCAATATTCGAAAAGTGCAAAAAAAAAAACGGGTCTATATTTGAAAGTGCAAGAAAAAAATAGGCATAAATTTCCAAATTGCCCTTTACTAAACATGGCATAATGAACTTGGAAGTACTACCCATTATAAGGTAGGAATCCTCAAATTTGGAAATATTCTGCCTTATGCAATTATTTTGGCTTTGTGAACAGTAGACACGGAGAAACGTTAGGTATTCGTTATGGAGTCTAAGTCGGATGAAGATTTATTTGTAGAGGTGAAGTCCAATATTATTTTATGGTTTTCAAATACTGATACTTTTAATTTCATCGATGTATCAAGCAACATGTTTATTTGAAATGCCATAGGGAGCGTCCAAATTTGTGCATCTCTCCAATTGGAGTACTTTTTCGATCAAACCACTTACCATATTTATTTAATTCTAATAAAAGTATATTCCTCTTAAATGTAAGTTATATGAATATCTACTTTCTCTCTTCAATGTCACAATTCACCATTAACTCTGTACCTGAAATTGGAATCACAATTTGATAGATTTGATTTGATTTAATTAATCAACAATAATCATTCTAAACATAGAGAACGATGATTGAGTCCCCAATATCACAAATTTTAAAAAATGATGTGATGGATTATTCAATCTATTGGTTCTATCTTCTTCCTCTTTAGATGGCTGCAAAATTTACTTAGGTTGGGATTTAAGTCAACACCCATCAATCATCTCATAGGAAGGAAGAGTTTTGTTTGAGGAAAAAATCCAATTTTTATTTTTTCACTTAGGTTGTGATTCAAATCAGTACTCATTACCCATCTTACAGTAAGTTAGACAAATTTATTTGAGAAAAAATTGAAAAAGATAGAGTAAAAAACCTATTTCTTAACACAATAAGAACATTTCCTTGAGACCCTCTCTCATTAATTCCTTTATGATGATGAATTTCTCATTAAATGATGCGAATTACTTGAAGATAAATTTTTTTTGAAGCATAATCTGAGGATGATGAATTTCTCATCAAACTATAAACTTCTCATCATGATGACGATTCGAAGATGAAGAAGAGGAAAAAAAGGAACCATGGATGATGGATTAGTGTTTCCTGTATTATCAAAATTTTAGTTTCCATTCTTATATTTTGGAAAATAAAAAAAGGTTAAATATAAACATGATTTTTTTTTTGATCGAACTAACATTTTTCTGTTAGAAAATAAAATAAATCTTTTTTTTTTCTTATATGAACTAACCTTTTTGAAGGCTCATTGGCATTAATTTTATGAAGCCCGTGGTTTTGCTCTACTTTATTCCGCTGTTTTATTTTTTTTTTTGTGTTTTGCCACCAACCACAGTTTCCTTTTACAGGTGTATTGACATTGTTCAAAGGACTTTTTTTTTTTTTGATCGGTAAATAAATTATTGAAAAAAGGGACAATGTTCACGAAACATGAACACAAGAACACAAACAGACTCCGAAAGAGCGGGACAAAGCCCGGTTAAATTAAAACGAAAAGATCAAGGCGGTTCAAACACGACATCTTTCCACTTCAACATAAATTGTTTTGAGAGACACCCCTTTGAAAGCCTACCTAAGGTACAACCATAGTGAATCGATTTTTTCAACAAGGCTCCAATAAGGAGCGCCGGAATGTGCACCCCTGTTTTCCAGGGGTGCACAAAGTTGGACTCCCATAAGCAGCTAAAGTGCAATGGTTTAAGGATACAATAAGCTTGTATGGGATGGCTCATAACATTTTTTTTCTCTTATATGAACTAACATTTTTCTGTTAGAAAATAAAATAAATCTTTTTTTTTTCTTATATGAACTAACCTTTTTGAAGGCTCATTGGCATTAATTTTATGAAGCCCGTGGTTTTGCTCTACTTTATTCCGCTGTTGTTTTTTTTTTTTGTGTTTTGCCACCAACCACAGTTTCCTTTTACAGGTGTATTGACATTGTTCAAAGGACCTACAATGAGAAACTTACGCGTTGCACTAATTCACATCCCCGGGAACAACATCGTACATGAAAATTGGTTTAAGGGTTCCCTCCTTACTTCCTGTTGGTTATCTTGATAATTGATAACATGGTTTGGTACATCACACAAAATTTGTTGTTGTTTTTGTTGTCGTTGTCTTGATAACACGGTTTGGTACGTCATCAAATATTTACGCTAAAGTTAACAGAGTAAATGTGAGGAAACCTAGGCAAATCGTGCTATGATGAAGCATGCAACGCAGGCGATCTATTTTGGTGATATGTTTTCCATTCAAGAAATACCATGCAAAACCTTCATTAACTATATGGATGATCTTTTTTGGTGCAACATAATCCATTGTCGCCGTTACAACAGTTGTAGAACACGTATGAAGTACAACGTTGTAGAACACGTATAGAGTACAACTTTGTTGAAGTGCCACATTTTCAAAATATCCTTCACCAACAATAAGGAATGATTTATGGCCTATTTTCACCAACAATAATGAATTATTTATGGCCTGATAATTTATGCAATATGTCTAAATGTTCTGACTAAGCAATACTAACAAATCACAACCAGCACCAACAACCGCTGTTACCACTATGTAATCCAAATTTATGTCGGTCAGGGTGATCGAAAACACCCACTGGTGCATAAACAGAACTTGCATACTATATTAAAAAGGACAAAGATTTCGCAAGAAAAAGAAATTAATTATATCACTGCTAGAAAGGAAAATGTGACTTGATTAGGTTTAACCTAAGTTAAACATGATTAGGAAATAGGCATATAGCTATACATCACGCTACTAACCTCTGACTTAGGATAAGTAAAGTATTATAGCAGGGCCTTAACCTAACTTAATAAGTAGTATCCACCAATGGAAAAACATTATATGTGTAATATGGCCGAGATATGTCAGTTTATGCTTAAGTTCTTAAGAACACTATATACGTTGCAAGAAAATAATTCTCAAATTATGTTATACATCAGTTGTTACTGGTCTAGTTAATCAGAATGCGTAATGCATCCATCAGAAGTCTTCAATGTGCATCGTCTTAAGCAATTTTTCATCTTTATCGTGTCCATCGGTATAAAGCATCATATTCGTCCTCTAAACTTATACAAAATCCATTCTTTATATTGTCACCAGTGTATATATTAAGAACATGTGATGCAATTAACACCAGTGTTGCTGCAATGCCTAATCACAAAAGCACCTAGTTATTACAAACTAGGAAGAAGTTATATTGAACTTAAAGGTACTATAATTTGTTTGCAACAAACAACAAAATCCCATGAAACAACATATAATTATGTGAAAAACTTGTGGACAGTACCTACCAAAAAAGGTCTCATAGTAACTCACTAACGCACCACCAAGAATTTTTTTATAGGCTTGATTTTCAAAAAATCTAAGAGAGCAGTTTAAAAAGAAAATAATTAATTTTTGTAACTCAACAGGCCTGGCAAGTTTTATGTGATGAAGTTTACCTACCAATACAACCTAACAGATCTCTTGAATTCTTGTTCACTTGACATGAGTGTTGCGGTTGCCTCTTCATAGACATATCTTTCCCTTCTGCATGTGTACGAACATCAAAAGAAACTAATAAAAATAAGAATTAATGAGAAAAAAATAATATTGCGATGGAAGTACAATTTCAATGGAACAAATAAAAAAGTATCCCCTTATGATCAAGTGTAGCTTAGGAAACTAATGAGAGATTTTCATCTATAAGTTCTCATAGATGAAAAAGTTACATGAGTTCTCCACATTCAAGACACTTCCTATATATTGCATCGAAGGATTAAATTCAAATGAGAAAAACAGTAGTTAGCAATTCAGAAAATGAATGGTTAGCAATCCTCAAGTCAAAAAATAGATAAAACAGGCATACAACAAATTTGAGAAAAGCGAAGAAAAAGAGAGTGATTACCGATTTCATCCATGCGATGCGTTGCCAATGGGTACCCTGCAAAACAAACAACAGAAGCAGCTCAGATTACAAAACCATAAATTACATACGTATAACTGGGATTCAATTTTAATTGAAAGACATTGCTAAGAAACTGAAAATCGCTAGCAGAAAAACAAAAAGTGAAAACAATGAGACCTTACCTTTGCTCGGGTGCTTTATATAGAGAGATCCAGGCCCAAAATTTCCTTAAAAAAATAATAATCTCTGTTTAGAAAAAATCTCTAATTTAAGAAAAACACCCAAAAAGCCACAATTTTTTTGTAATTTTGAATAACTATATATTATTCTCATATATTACAGTAATTAGTCATGCCAAATATTTTTGCATAAAAAATATTTACATATCAAAACATAACAAAATTAAAAATCAGCTTAATATAATTTTTATTTTATTTTAGAGTTATTTTATTTTCTTTCCATAATGTCCATATTATAGAATTTTGATATTCATTTATTCCTATCAGGAAATATTAAATATCTCCTAACATATGTATATATCCTAATAATTTCAATATCTCCAATATTTTCTTTCATGTTATTTTGGAAGAATTAATTGGGGGATATGGGAATTAATTGGGGGATATGAATTACTTCCCCCAACCCATGGTGTGTGCTAAGGGGTGACTTTTGGTTATGAATATACTAAAATACCCTTCCCTCAAAATAAAATAAAAAACTTAAAATCAAAAAACAAAATCATATCCCCCATTTCCATCTCCACTTCTTCCCTCAAAATAAAAATTAAAACTTAAAATCAAAAATCTAAATCATATCCCTCATTTCCATCTCCACTTCTTATTAATCTTATTTAGGGGTAGTGTTTTGAAACCCAAATATTCTCCATTCCCTTTCAAATTCTAAACTCTCCCCACTCTATATCAAATTCTCTTCACCTCACTTTGGAAACGAATTTTTTTTTTATTCGGAAGTGATGAAGATCATCTTTAAAGTGATGATGACCATGCCGAATTGATGAAGACCATGCCGTCATCGTGTTCCTAAGATATGGTCTTTATCAATTCCGGCATGGTCTTCGCCACTTCCATTTTGAATTTTTCCCGTCTTTAAAAAGCTTGGTACCCAAGATGGTCGGTTGATATGAAGACCATGCCGGTATTTTTTCTCGCATAGTTTTCATATTTATTTCCTATGCCGTAAAAAATACCGCATGGTCTTCATATCAACTGACCATGCCGACACCAAGCTTTTTAAAGCCAGGAAAATTCAAAATGGAAGTGAGGAATACCATGCCGGAATTGATGAAGACCATATGCCGGAACACGATGACGGCATGCCCGATAATTTCCTATCAATGCCTAGTAGTCAAGTGAAAAAAATCAACATTCTGGATACTTTTCATTAAATTCCGATAGGTATTTAAGCAAAATACTATGCCGGAACAGTACCTTGACGCTTTCGAAAAAACTATTACCATGCCGGTACCTGTTCAAAACCAGAAAAAAATCAACATTCAGAAGATCAAAACCAGGAAAAAAATCGTCTACGCCCCCCCGAACCCCCCGGATAGTTGCAAACAATTTATGAACATTTCCAACAATTGCCGGCATGAGTTTTTGGTTGAATATCATGCCGGCACCAAGCTTTTTCAGCTGCAACAATGGTGGATTCAAAGAAAAAAAATCAATTTTTCAACCTCTTATTATCAGTAATTATCTCATCACAATCATCTTCCCATTTTCAAAAAAAGAAATTCCTCTCAAATATTTTTTCCCTCCTTCTACTCTCACCCAAACACAAATAAAAATACACACTAATTTATCCCCCAAATACTTAACATTTTACTAATTATACTTAATCACTAATCCTAATTAGTGGGGGCTAGATTAGGAATTAAAAAAATAATTACATAGGGGGTCACCCAGAATTGCTATTGGGACACCTATTTTGTCCCGTAGCTATATCCCCCAATTAATTCCCATATCCCCCAATTAATTCTTCTTATTTTGATATCTTTCGAAATCATATTCTCATTTTTTTCTTTTGTTGCTAATAACGATTTTTTTTTTCTTTGGAAATCATATTCCTAATGTTTTTTTGTTGTTGCTGATACCGTTTTTTTCCCCCTCTGGAAATCATACTCCTAATGATTTTGTATTATTTTTATTTGTACAGGATTAACAAACCTTTCACTGGATTCATTCGGGACATTCACAAATCAAGTATTTTCTTTTAATTAGTGATTTAATTTTTTATTTAATTTTTTTTGGATATTTAATACCAACTGAAAGTGTAATTGCAAGTATTTTCTTTTATCGGTAGCTTGGGGTTGTAATTAGGTGATTTTATTACAAAAACTGTAAATGGACATTGGACATTGGATTATTTCTTTTATTCATATGATTGATTT
Organism: Papaver bracteatum; assembly: GCA_023529315.1. Classification (NCBI taxonomy): domain Eukaryota; kingdom Viridiplantae; phylum Streptophyta; class Magnoliopsida; order Ranunculales; family Papaveraceae; genus Papaver; species Papaver bracteatum. The sequence continues at coordinate 634,749 of JAJJWX010001826.1, read as the reverse complement.
AATTTTATGACGAAATCATGATGAACACTGCATATTTATTTTATCATGATGGAATCGTTTTATGGAAATTTTGAGGTTGTGTATATTTGTTTAGATATGTTTCTAAGATTAAATAAGATTTAATAATTTTAGAAAACTATTTTCTAAAATATGATTGGCCAAATAATATTTCGTGGGACCAAAAGATTCTCTTAAAATTCTATTGGCTGAAATTTAGAATGGTGGGCCCAGAATCAACCAGAAGCTACGATTAACCACGTGGCTCGAAAAAACTTTGTTTTTATATAGAGAATTTAGTTAAATCACTCAAGGGGTGTGGTAGTGGAATTTCTGCTACTACATTTTGGCGCTAGAAATCAGTTTGGAAGAGAATATCATAAAAGTTGGGGAAGATTTTTAAAAGAAACTTTTTAGTAATCTATAAGAAAAGTTATTTTCAAGAAAAATTATCGATTGTGTTGTAATATGATAACCAAATCAGGTTGTAGTGTTGAGGATTTTCATTTGATAATTACAGGACGGATTCACAAACGAGACCATAAAGGAAGAAAAATCTCAACTATTGAGAAGACTCACCTCTACTAGAGTGGCAGAAGCAGAAAATTACATTTGAGGCAGACGATGTACCACTAGGAGCTTGGAGACAAACAAATCCATTGGTGGTAACAATACATGTGCGAAGGGTAAATGGAAAGGACAATGCAAAAGACGCTATCGATCGAATGGGGAATCAAAGGAACTTTAATAGACATGGGAAGTTCAGCTGATATGTTTTTCTACCACACGTTACAGAAAATGGGATACGATGACAAAGAAATACTACCAACAGCATACTACATCCATGGATTCAACAATGCGGAGACCAAACCAAAGGGAGAAATGCTTATAAACATATCATTAGGAGAAGTTGAAACACAAACAACACTATGTGTGGTGGATATAGAATCACCATATAATATGCTGCTGGGAAGACCATGGGTGCACAAGATCAGAGGCGTAGCATCAACTTTGCATCAATGCATACGTCTCCCAATGCCGAGTGGAATAGGCGAAATAAGGGGCGAAATAGAGAAAGCGAGAGCCTGCCATCAGTTAGATGTTCAGAACTATGAAGAGAAAGCGAAGAGAAGAAAAGATAGATGGCGATGGAACAAACAATTGAAGAAAGAGGAGGAAATTAGAGTTTACATGATACGAGCGAAAGAAGGCAAAGGAATACCGAGCGAACTCCAAGAAGAGGACAAAAAACAAGCGAAAGAGATCAAAGAACCATCCTCATTAGGCGAACGAAAGGAAAAATTCATTGCAGCAGATCCAACTAAGGAGGTAAAAATAGGCACTGAAGATGAGCCAAAAATGATAAAGATAGGAACCAGAATGGAAGCTGATGAGAAGAAAGAACAATCAAGCTTCTTAGAAGTTATAGCGATGTCTTCGCATGGGACATGGATGAAATGCCAGGTATATATTCTAATGTTGCATGTCACAGGTTAGATATCAGGAAGGATGCACGACCATTCAAACAAAGGATAAGAAAGATAGCAACCACATACCATCAGCAGATAGAAGCAGAGTTGCAGAAAATGTTAGATGCATGGATAATACGACCAGCAAAATACCCAGAATGGATAGTTAATATGGTGGTGGTGCCAAAGAAGAAAAAGGGTATAAGAATATGCATCGACTTCAGCGATCTCAACATGGCATGTCCAAAAGACAGCTTTCCATTACCAGATATACCACAGATGGTAGAAGCTGCAACATGAAATCAAAGGGTATCATTAATGGACGGTTACAAAGAAAAAATACCATATATGAAAGTGCCAAGATAAATACCATTTTATCAGAAGGGATGAGAAGGAAAATTGGAGAAAAAATGGGACAGACCATATATCATAAAAAGAATAGTAGGAAATGGAGTGTACGAATTAATGGATAAATATGAAAAAGACGTGGGGCGAAAACTATTTCACCCGTGGAATAAAATGTATCTTAAAAAGTATTACCCATAGAGGTGGTATGTGCGAAATAAAGAAGTTGAATACCTGATGTACAAGCGAAGTTACAAATACAAATAAATCATTCTCATTATTCAATAATGATGATTAACAAAAATAAGAAAAAAAAACAACGAGGCAACAATAAGACCTCAATAGGGGGCAATAAATTTAAAACCTCCAACTAGGGAGGCTAGGCATCCAATTGTGGCGTGCACCCTAGTTCGCACATGTGCAATATTCAATATACATAAGCCCTATCGCACGTCATATTTGTGGAAAACCTAGTAATGCATGGCTCGAGCGAAATCCATACCATCCCTGGATCCTGAGTCATGGAAGGTGGGGGAGAAATAAAAGCCTATCCGGTAGGGACTCCTTAGTTGAAACACTAAGGTACTAAGTTCCCTATCATGGAGTGTAGAAACTCGATCAGGGCGCCGCGATACACGGTTGAGCCAAGAGTGTCGGGGGCGTCTAGAGCGTACCTCACCATTCTTGGCAAGTCCTGGCTATGATACACTCGGTCCACAAGAAACCCCACTTAGGGTGCGGTCTTGAAACCATAAGCTATATCGGCAGAGGGATTAAAGGCCGCGAAAACATACGGTTGTTACATCACTGGATGGGAAGAGCCCACCCTAACCCGGTAGGGGTACGCTTCCTTGAAAGGGAAACCAGGTGGAAGATAAGGACGGCACCCTCCAATAGGGAGCTGAATTGTGTTAATAATGTTAATATCATAAGACTTTTACTCATGGGAGTATTTATACTTATTGTATTCGCACATATATGTATCCTGCCGAGGCAATAATACGAAAGATGATAAGATATGGTCAAGGGTTTAATACACAAGGATGTAAAACATCATGCGACTTTATCGCACAACCAAAATAATACCCTGAGGCAAGAATAAGTCCAATCAACATGGGAGGATGGTTAAGTCCTCTACTTAGGGAGGCTCAATAAGACCTTATTATCAAACAAAAAAAGACTGATATGACGTTTCTTATTTAGTTCGCTTACCCTTATCACATGATCAAAAAGAAAAGAAATTTATTATATTCGCATACATGGTCTATTTCATAACATCAAAACAGTATTCAGTAATTCGTGTGCATAATTTGTTTCAAAACAGAACAAATTTATAAAGTATTTATCTTTAAACTCGCATGGAAAAATTACTTATGAATTCGCATAAATAGAACTCTCTTTTAATGAATTTGTTTCATGCAAATGAAAATATCCGACTCTCAAAAGCAAGAAGTACAAAAATATAAAGCATAATACGCATAACTTAGAAATAACAAAGTTTGTAGAAACAAATTCATTAAGGGGAGAAAGTATTGTTCAACCATTTAAGAAATAAAATGAGCTTGTTCTTCTTCAAATGTGCAGTGACAATAGGTAAAAAACAAGAACGACATAAACACAAAGACAAGGAGAAGCTAAATATCATTCTGGCAATCTTTATCAACTCCAACACTAAGAGTGATATCCGGGGTAGTGGATTTCGCAGGAACCTCAACATTGGGAACAACTTGAGCTTCGATAGGAGGAGTCACGCCAGGAGTTGACATATTGAGAAGATCATCACCAGCATCATCTCCATCACAAAGAATATCCTCATCAGAGATGACATAGTCATAATCACTATCAGGTTGAGGAATAGCCTCATCATCAGAGATGTCGAGAGGGACTGGGACATCAAGAGGAAGCGAGTTGGCAATACATATTTCATCTCCAAAAACTTTAGCCTTAAGATGAGCCTCGCGTGCTACATTCTTTTGAGCGTTCCTAACATAAACTCTCATCAGTCGATCAAGATATGTGTATCTCCTCTCTGCCCTGTCGCGCGAAGTAGAAAGAGTAGAAGATAGATCCCTAACTTTCCGGAGAGCCTTATCCAAGTTAGACCTTAATTTCTGAGTAAGAAGTTGATTGGCCTTATCAGAAACTGCAAATAAACAAAAATGTCAGAATCGATTCAAGAATACTAAGATAAAAAGAAAGAGATAATGTTGTAAGAGAATAAAAACAAGGTAGTCAGCTTGATATGACTACCTTCTATCTGAGAAAAGAAATATTGTGATAAGGCAAGACCACTATTTTTCATGCTCTCCAAATGTTTATCAAAATCATCACCTATCAAACCTTCAAGACGAGAGAGAATTTTCTTCTCATCTTGTGCGATAGCGTCATTCTTCTTCTTCAGAATATCATGCGAACTCAGCAATCGACCGTGTTGTTAACGCAACTTATTAATTTCTATAGTTGCTTTTATTTTACTATTAACAATCTTTTTATTTTCCAAGGACAGCCTTTTCATATCCCTATCGTATTGATTCTTTAGAGTACGAAGCAATTCTTCTTGTTCAGTACAAGTTCGCCTAAGAGAAATATATTGCTTGGTTGAATTCGCCTTCTCACTTGAAAGAGATTTTCTCTCAGCACAAAGAGTGCGATTTTCCTATGATAGAGTTTGATTCTTTTGGTCAGCAACATATAAGAATCCAGAAAGCTTAGATACTTGGGAGTTTAAAGAGTCATTTTTATTGCTAAGCTTATAGTTTTCGTTTTTCAAGTTTTTAGTTTGATCAAACAGATACGAGTGGTTGTTAGATAATTGGTCTAACTGGTGCTGTAACTCCTTATTCTTCGCACAAGCATCTTCAGCGGCAAATTGGAAATCTCTAACCGGTGTTGTAACTCCTTTCCATGACACGCTTTTGGTTTATATCTTTAAATTCGCGCGGACAAAGGAAAGAAGGGAATATACATGCGACAAAATAACAATAATAAAACTTAAAGAAGGAGAGAGACGTTAAAATATACATGCAAAATAGTAAAGAAATGAATAGCATACCTCTGAGATCATGATTCTTCTTGCGAAGACCCTCATCTAAGGCATCGCCAGCATAAACGTCAGCCTTTAACCTGTCAACCTGACGAGCAAGCTCTTGTATGGTAGAGCTAGACTCTAAGAAACCTTCGGTTTGAATAAAATGACACCGAGACTCCAAACAGTTGAAAGCAGCCGTAATAGAGGGATCAAACTAAGCGAAGATCTCGCTCCTAGTTGATTTGTTAAGAAGAGAATCACCTAGCATCTTAACCAGAGATTCGCATAAGCGAAGATGATGAGGATCATTGGAGGAAGACCGCACGAGCTGAACTATCTTTAGAAGAGGGTTTGCTTCCGAAAAAATCTTGGCAGGAGCATTAGCATCAGAGATAATGGTCCCCACTTGAGGAGAAACATCTGTGCGGAGAGGAGAAGTGGTCAAAACAGTGCTTGGTGAAGAAATAACAGAGATTGTGCTTTAGAGAGAGAAGGGATTGGATGCTCTATAGATGCGAAAGTGGAAGGAGAATAAAGGGGTATATCTTGCAGAAAAGACATCTTCACTTGAAAAGGTAATAGGTGGAGTAGAAGAAACTATATTTAGAGAGGTGGAGGATGCCTCCAAGTGAGAGAGAGAGAGGGTTGAAAGGAGCGAATGGGATAACTTCCTTACAAAAAATTTGAGCGACATCATTCGCAGGATCAGAGAATAATGGGCAGAGAACAAAGCTCGCTTGATAGAACGTCAAAACAGGCGAAGATGTTGAGGCATTTGCCTGAGTACAAGCGGTTGAGTTCTCCTGAGTTGAAGAAGGAGCTTTGCTTGGGGAAACCTGCTGTTTGGGATTAGGCTTCCTATCAAAGCTAGGGAGAGCCATTTGAGTGACTAGAGCAGAAGAGGGATTAGTTCTCCTGGACTTGTTTTCATTTTCCTTCGCGTCATCCTACGAGTAACAATGAAGATAAGAAACAGAGGCAACAATATTGTTTAAAAGAAGAAGTGTTTCTTACTACCTTTTTACGCGAAGACTTCCTCTTGCGCGAATTGTCATCTTTAGACCTCGATGATGAAGAATGTCGAAACCAGGAAGAAGACTTGCTGCAACAGTAGCATAAGAAAAATTATCAGAGAAAGAATAATAAGGGTGATGATAGAGGAAGTAGTAGTGGAGCAACAATAATAGCATCAGATCAAGGTAAAGAATGAAATACCAAAGGAGAAAACAAACCTTTGAAGAGGATCCATGGAGTGATTGCAGTAGCAGTAGCAGAAGAAGAAAAGATGAAGATCCGCATAACCAAATAAGCTGAAAATTTAAAGAGTTTGAGGAGAGGGAAGAAATAAAAAAGAGAGAATTTTCTCTCTGGTCAAGATCTTGTATAAGGAAGAAAGTGATCAGTTAGAACAAGAGGAAAGGGGACGTGCTGGTAAAAAAGGAGACGTGTGAGCAGTTACCCATGAAATCCGGAAGTTTGTCGGAATAGAGGAATATGGAAAGTTAAAAGGAAGCGAGAAACGACATAAAAGGGAGCGAAGTGCAGCCTATGAAGGAGTCCTCTCATCGCTCTTTCAGGATAAATAAAGATCAATAAGAGAAGAGGCAAAATGTAGGACAGGATATTGCACCCTATGTAAACTGTGCGAAATGATGACACGCTAAACATGTGAACTAATTTAATAAAGAGCGAACTTATCTTGCACACATCACATTTCATATGACGTAACCGGTGACGGCACATAATCACGGGTAAAGTGTGAGAACTATGCGAAGACTAAGGGCTCATGCAAGCTGACCAAATGTAAGCGAGCGAATAGCTCGCACGTAAGATCCGAAAATAGGGGATTAATTAGCTGTCCTCCGCTATGTAAAACTCCTATATATAGGACCAACCACTATTGTATCGAATAGAGCTTTTTTACAAAAATAGAGATATGATTTTAGGAGAGAGAAAGTGAATTGTTCACCAAGCTAGTGTTTTATCTCTATACTTGTATCCATTTCCCAGCTTAATATAATTTCTTTACACGTTCTTCATTATGATTTCTTAGTTTATTTAGTTAAATCACTCAATGGGTGTGGTAGTGGAATTTCTGCTACTACAATCAAATGGACGTGGAAGTGGCACTAGCTCTGGCAGTGTTACCAATTTCTCCATGCTTTATTTGATGTTCCTGCTGTACCGTTTTTCATGGCAACCGAGGGAACTCAAGCAAATCTTGTTGCAATTTACGGAATTCATGAACTCTAAATCAGAAGCCACACACACAGTGAAGATTACAGCGGTAAAGGTGTCTGCGATTGCTGGTGGTGCCTCACCCCTCTGAGCTCATAGAAATTTCTACATTAGAATGGTAATTCAATAGGGAATTCTCTTTGTCTTTGCATATTTTTCAACTTATCCAGCAGTTCTGTGAATGTTGGTCGGCATCTTGGGTTACTACAGGTTTAAGTTGCAGAAAAAATGAAGAAATATGTGTTAGAACCGACAATGAAAGCAGAAATTCATATCAATTATATTAAAGCATGTCAGCATGATAAGTACCTGTGCCAGCAACTTTCAATTAGAGATGCCCATTGTGGGTCAGTTTCTTTTGGAATCTCATTTCGTTTGTCCATGAATCCTACAGAGGCGATCACCTGCATCTTAAACCCTGAGTACTGTAAATAAGATGGGAGTACACTGCCAGAGTTACATGAATGAACGTCGCACATCTCATGTTACATGAGAACATACCTGCATCGGCTTCAGGTCAGCCCAAGGAATTTTCGACGTGGCGAGCTCCCATAATATCACTCCAAAGCTGTATAAATCAGCCCTATACATAAGAGTTTCACATGTGAAAGATCATTCAGCGAGAGAAATAGAAGAATCAGATCCTATTACAGAAATAAATAAGAGAATATTAAGGTACTTCTCATTTGCTGGCTCATTGCGGATAACCTTTGGAGCCATCCACTGCGGCTGCAAAAAGCACAGAAAGGTAAATATGCATCTATGTATAAAGAACTTATGCGTTATGGGATGTATACCGTTCCTCTCCCACTGTTCGTTGAGAGAAATGTTGCGTGTTTGAGCCGAGAAAGACCAAAATCACCAAACTACAAATGTTGAGAAGATGATCAAAGGATGTTTCTTGCATATAGACAAGAAGCATAACAACCAAGTACCTTCACAGTCCAGTCCTTATCAACCAACAGATTTGATGACTTCAAATCACGATGAACGATTGGTGGGTCGTGACTGTGAAGATAATTCATACCTCGTGCCTGCAAAAGTGACAAAAAAAAATATACAAAAAATGTGTTGTTAATAATCATTAAGAAAATCTTGCTCAATAAACTCTACTTTGTAGAAATTGTTGGCAGGAACAGACTAACAATGTCCAAAGCCATAAGAATACGCCGCTTCCAACCTAATGTAGAAGTCTCACGTTGAAGCAATTTAAACAAGCTTCCACTGCAACAGGAAATCAGTTGCTTGCTTAAAATTACACAAAAGGTTAATTAACAGCAAGTCTGCGGACACTGGATATCGGGTTGATTAAAGTGGAGTGTTAACCGTGAGAGTAACTCAGTGACAATACACAGGTGCCGAGGTGAAGTTACCTCCCCCATTAAGAGTAGCACATTTGGATGCCTGAGCCTCTTCATAAGTGATACCTTGGTGGAAAAAATATACTTTTAGAACAGAAATTAATCTTAAAACCCAACACAGCAAACTCATGAGGAAGCAGTAAGATAAATACATTGCCTTCAGAACTCTCTGTAAGCAGCTTCAATTTTAGATAACTTAAGTTCAAAAAAAACCTCTCGTCTGAAGGAACGTAGCAAGTCATCCGAGTACTCAAAGTTGAAATATATCTTTACAGCAACATCCTGCGAGAAGCCAAGAAGTGAAAATGAGTTTCTTATAACAGCATGAGGTAAATTCTCTCTGAACTTTGCCGGAGTCAGGCTACTGGGTATATACAAAACCCAGGAAACTAGTGAGGTTTGGGCCGTTTGCCACAAGCCTTGGCAAGGTTGATAATAGTGGAAACTACGGGGAGACCCATTCTCACAAACTTTCCTACTGTGAAACCCACTCTCTCAAAACTGCAGGCGCGCACCCATTTTTGGGGTAAAAATTATTCCCAAACCCAAAATTAAAATTTTTTGGATTCTTCTTCACGCGAATTTCTTCTTCAATTCTTTATCTGTGTTTTTCTTCTCCTTCTCTCTGTCAATTTTATTCTCGGTGGTAAAAAATCTTTCTAAAAAGCTCCAACCCTTGGGTTTCAAACTCTCCTCCTGCAACTCCACGAACAGAAATCGAAGGAATTTGAAAAAACAAATTGACGCAGAAAGGAATTTGCACACTTCTAATCTCATAATAAGTTAGCCAACTGGTAAGATAATCTACTGTTTCATTGAAAACACTTCTAATCTCACCACCTCCATCATTTTCTATGTATCATTAGCCAAATTAAATGTACATACACCATTAATTATCGATCCACCGACCAAACCCCTCTTTTGCAACCATATTTTGAGTGAGAATCGGATTAATTGCAATAAAATTGACCAAGATCTATTTTGGATCTATAACAGAAATAAGATTTCTGATACACCAAGTTGTCCTTGATTCTCAATAAGAGAAATGACAATAAAGATTAATTTAAGGTACCATTAAATCCAAGAACAAAGTTTAAGAGATTTGATAATGTATTAGTAAAGAAAAATGTGAAGGAGTGAACGGATTTCACTTACCGATAAGGCAAGAGAAAAGATGTTAAAATTTGGTCAGAGATTGGTCTCTAATGGTGACGCATAAATTAATGACGAAGATGGAGATACAGGGAAGACGAAGAAGTGATAAAGGGACCATCGTCTGTTCAGCGGTCAAATTTTATTTGGTCTTAAATCGTCACGTGTCCAAGGTCCAGGGGTAAGTATGTCTTCTTATAATTTTAATATTTTTTCTAAAACTCAGATTCAGGGAAGATGGTGGTCATGTTAGTGCAATGATTTGTATATGTGTTTGAAGTGTTGAAGACTCAGCTGAAATGGATGTTTTGTTGGATGAGAAATTGCAGTTAAGGAGAGTATGATGTTAGTGCGATGTGATGTCTTTAAAGTGAGTGGTTGAAGCAATCGTGTTCTGCAATGGTTTTGATGGAGTGGGTTACCGGTGAAGAATGAAGTTGAAACTGCAGAATTGGACTGAATCGATCTTGTTTCAAGAAAATGTAGAATTGGTGAGCTGTTGTTGCAGAAAATTTGTTGCATAACTTGTTATGTTGTCCGAAAAATGTTTGCATAACACCTTATGCAGCTATTGTTGTAGGTGCATGACAAGTTATGCAGCATTTTTTTGTTTGCATAACTTGTTATGCAGTACAGAGAATGGTTGCATAACACGTTATGCCGCTATTTTTTGTTAGTATTGAAACCAACAAAAAAAAAGGCTGCATAATACGTTATGCACCTATAATAATATCTGCATAACATGTTATGCAGTCAAGAAAATGGATGCATAAACTGTTATGCATCCAAAAATATGACTGTATAATGCGTTATGCATCGAGAAAAGTGCTGCACAATCTTTTATGCATCGAGAAAATAGATGCATAACCTGATATGCATCCGTAAATATGGATGCATACTGCATTATGCATTAATTTGTTTTATGTACGCACTAAAATCGACCAAAACAATGGTTAGATAACTTGTTATAGATGCATAACTTTGTTATCCAAATGCATAATTTGTTATGCAGTCGAGAAAATGGTTGCATAATTCGTTATGCTCTGCAGAATATGTTATGCATCGTTTTTGGTGGCTGCATAATGGTTATGTATCAATTTTTCGAAAATTTTCCCTAAAGTAAGGATCACCTCCGATTTTTTCGTGAAAAACAAAAATTTGATATTCTTGTTTGTACTCGTTGCGTAGCTCTTTTAAAAAGATTTCCAACGATATAAAATTTGTAAAATTCTAAGGCGCGGATTTTTAGATATGTTATGTCCAAGTTGCGCTTCCAATTATACCCCTGAAAAATTAGGCTGCATAACGAGTTATGTATTGATTCATTAATAATTTCATATAATTATGGGTGTCACCGTACCAAAAATTAATTGTGGGCTTGACAATGAGAATATTTTTTTTTGGGTCTCCCCCTAATTTCCCCTTGATAATAATGTTGGCTGACATTTAAATGATGTAACTTTCATGCATTAGCAAGACAAGCAATTTAATACTCAAAAGGAAAAGGAAATCTACCGAGCCACACCAAAGACCATGATATACAGTTGCGCATGAACATGAGATCCAACAAACATAAATAAAAGATCATATAAGAAGAGAACTTCATCGTGAAAAAGGTCATAGCAACATATATCTAACTCCTTTAAAAGCCTAAGGTCCTTAGGCTCCACGTTGAACGGTGACCCTCACCCTCACACATAATTGCTCCGTTTCATTTTTCCTCAAAGAAGAGAAAAAAGAGGAATTCCCACACAAATTTCGGTCACAAAATATAAAACCAAAAAAACACAAACCAAACCCTAAGCACAGGTTTTCCGGCCGCTTTCTTTCTTCTCTAAGTTCTCTCTTTATTCCTCCTCCTTTTTTCTCTCTGTATAGTGTGTTCTTATTGTTGATTTTTTTGTTCTAATTATTATTTGTTCGGTTTATTTACAGGTGTGATTTCGGTGAAACAAATCCGGTGAAAATCTCTTTCACAAATATCCTGAGGTTATTCAGAAGAATGTAAACTTCCGGAGAGGAAAAAAAAAAACCCTAAGGTTATACAAATATCCTGATGAAAGTGGAACCACTGTTCAAATTGATGAAGAATGGAATGCCGTAGCTAAACCAATGGAGACTCAAATGGTTGAAGATATTATGGTTCATGGTGTAGAGACTGCTTCAAAGGTAGATAATGATACAACTGTTGACTATGATGATCAGCAAGGAGATGTAAAAGCGAACTGCACGGAGACTCGAACCATTGAAGATGCTGGGTATCACAATGGTTATAGAACTGAAGAAGTCGATGAGAATGCATCCGTTGTTGACGTAGATAAGAGTTTCAAAAATCTGGATAAGAGTAGAGCTCAAGGTGAGGATTTAATCAGTTCTGTAGGAATGTATAAGGAGTCTGTAGTTCATTCAGTTTCCGTGGAAACGGGTATCTCAGTTAATGAAACTGTGGTGATTACCCAGACAAAGTTTAGCAACGAGGAGTCGAATGAAAATTGGGTAAAGAATGAGGATTCAAAGGATCCTCATGATGCTGTTTTTACTGTTTCCCATTCAAATAACCAGGTATCTGAGGCCGACCCTACTTTAGGGTTTCAAGTAAATGACTTTATTTCTTCTGATTCTATAACAATTGATAAACATAATGTACTAAAGGATTCTTTGAATGCTAATGGTTTCAATTTAGAACCCAAAGTTGTTCAACCACAAATGGTGGAACCATAATCCAATGAAGTTCCTCCTAAAGGTGGGGTTTTTCATCCACTGGATGAGCCTGGTCCGTGTGAGCTAGATGATACCCACAGTGCGATTAATGTTGACCCTAGCTAAAACATTGATAGTGCAGATGGTGGATCTTCATAAAAACTAAATTTAGATCATGGATGATCTGATGGAAGATGATGTATTGGAGAGTAAGAACATGCACTCTCATCATATTTCCGTTGGTGTAGGAGATGATAAGAAGGAAATGCATTTTGTAAAAGAGGGAAGTTCTTTTGATGCTTCAGATTCTGATGTCTCTAATGACAAGAATATTTCTACTAAAGGTTATAAGAGTGAGGCTGCTCCTGAGGTTATCTTTATTTACATGATTGTTAATTATAACCCTTTTGTGTCTTCCTACTTCTTCCCCATTCTCGACTCCGAAGGTTAGGATTACTTCTTCTTTGATGTGGGTTTCTATGATTTGTTGTTTTGTAGGTGTGGTTTTATAAAAAAATTTGTTCATTATATTATTTTGGTTTTTGATTTCGAAGGCGTGGGTTATCAAATCCGATCATACAAAGAATAGGGTTTGCTCTTTTTTGTTTTTGTTTAATTTTGATTTTACTCTCTAATCCATAGATTCACTATCACTGTTAATTGCATTTGGAGTTTCATCTGGAGAAAGGAGCTCACATGCATCATTGTGGTAACATTCAGGTAAAGGATGAAGCACATTTTTAGTTTTAATTTAAGATTAATTCGTGCATTTGATATGAATTTGATCTTTCGTTGTATCGTGATCTTTCGTTGTACCATTGTATGCATATGATATCCTGTAAATATATATTTTGACAGCACCTAGGGATCATGTTGAGATAATTTGTAGGTGTAAGATGGGAATTGGAACACCAATATTCTTCTTTTGGTTTTGAAAACATGGGTACTAAAAAGTTGAGCACAATTACAATGCATATACATTTTTTTTAGCCCGCTGTTTTCTCTTTTTTTTTGTTTACTTAAACGAGCTAACCTTAATTCTCTGGGAATTCCATAGAAGCCAAAGTGATGGTGATTTTAAAGAGAGCATGGAGGTGAGGTTATAGATAAATCTATTCATTCTCTTTCTCTAAATTTCTTGTAGATGAGAACATTTCATGTACTTTGGTAAGTGTAGGTGTAAATTATCTACAGATCCAGGTGGCAACATCCTAGACCCAGTGCACCCAAATACAAAGAAACGCGAAGTATAGAACAAAGATTAAAGAGCGCGAGATTTAAGGAAGCCACGTGGATCAGGCGTAATAATGTCGGACAAGACTTGACCCAGACTTCTGATAAAGCATACAAGATAAGGCGGGACGGGACAAACGAGGAGCTACAGTCAAATAGGCAAGAAAGTGTGGAACACATCGGCTGATCATAAGGGAGACTATCTAGACAGCCGACATCGCGTCAATAGAGGACGATAAGAGATTGGCTCGAACGAAATACATGCGAGGAGCCAAGATGCATCGACCGCACAAGACGACGTGATTCGGCCCGATCACATAACAGCTAATTAGATGTAACAGGGTCAATATTCTAACTTCGTTGTATAAAATTACTCCTATAAATAGCGGGACTTGTATTCTAGAGAGGTAGGTTGTAATTTTTGGGAGAAAAAGGAGAGATAAACCCGAGTTTGCATGAGAAAGAAGTGAGTGAGAAGTAAGTTCATCTTGTAAGGAAATCCCACTAAGAGAAACACCTTTGTAACACCGTGAAGTAATAAGATTCATCATTTCACCCCCGTGGACGTAGGTAATCATACCGAACCACGTATATCTTGTGTTCATGGTTGAGTGTTTACTTTCGTTTGAGAAGAGTCGTACATTTCTATCCTTTGGATGTAGTTTGTAGTAAAATGCATCTACATTTTGGCGCCGACTAAGGGGACACGACTAAGATCTACGGATACCTTGCCATTAAAGTCTTCAGAGACGATCAACATCTCCTCAATACACGTTAATGTGTTGGAGTAGAAGCTACGATGAACTCTGTTGGCCGAAGTAATGGTTGTTTTGAGTCATTTACTGAGCATTTAAAGTCATAGTAGTAGCAGCGTCTTCTTAGCGTCTTCAACAGTTTGATCGACAGAAAAACTTCACGAGCTCACCAGCGACTAAAAGTTCGGGTTAGAAGCTACGTGAAGAATTTGTTGAAGGGACGACTGTTCGTTCTTGATAATTGTGTGCTTGTTAGCATTAAGCGAGTTGTTTTTAGCTGCGGTAAGAAGTTGGGTGCTCGGAGTTACCAAAAGTTAGCGTTTTAGATGTTTCATCGTGTAATGAACTGTCGACCTTATATAATTCTTAGCCGACGGTGTAGCGTAAGTCGTTGGAAAGGTCATAATTAAATCTCGAAAAAGTGGAGGTGGTACAAGTTCAAATTAATTCTAGGGGTTACTTGCCGTACTTTCTAAGCATCACGTGCATAAGATCAATGATTTGGAGCATGTAGAACAAAGGACAAACCAACTTAAATGCATAGGTCGAGTACAGAGAGCGACGTCGTACGGAGTGATAGTGACGGGGAAGTGAGTACAGCCACAGATTCAGCATAAGACCAAAATAGGGTAGATAAATGGAACCCACCTGATAGCCAAAGTTGACCCTGCATAGTGACAGTAGTCGTAGAGTCGAACGTTTCGCCTTTTTTGTCTGTGCATTTTGTTAGAAAAATCAGGTCGAAGTAAGGGGTTCTTTTTCGTATTTGCTGACGTAGGGACGGGAGATACTCGGCTTATCACGCGACGTAACTAATGGCTAGCACTTCAGGGACGATAAGGATGTTGAGGAATCGCACGGTCACTAGCAGCAGCATGCAGGCAGGGATAACGGGGCCGAGGCAAGGGAACAGTCGACAACCACCGCCCGAGGAATCTCATGCAGCTGCGCGAGGGATGCATGTTGTAGACGAGGAAGTAGATTTGGGGCGGGATGATAGCACCTTACCTCTGCACCAGATTATACTAACTCAGAGAAGAGTCGATCAAGTCGATGGACTTACAGCTTCAGACACCGATGACGATGAGGAAGCACTTGCAGCGCGAGCTCAGAGGCAATCGACGAGGCGACATATTGAACACCAGGAAGCTTTGGGAAGGGAACAAGAGCGTCTTAGGAAGATTCAGTTGGGTCGAGCAATAGCAAGTGACATCGGCCCGACAACCGTTCAAGCTATCAATCATATAACCAATCCAATACCGCCCCCACATCAGCACCATTACAACCTCGGCCACACCAACCCAATGGACATTCCAGTCATGAGAGTACGGACCCGACGTTGTTGGCCATTTTGGAGAGTCAGAGGAGACAAGAAGCGGCACTGAGGGAACTCCAGCAGCGGAATTTAGCCTTGGAGTATGAGAACTACCAACTGAGGAACCAATGGACCAGATCAAGAGGGTCGTCAAGCCGAGGAACATCGGGTTATCATGGCCGATATGATCACTTGCCACCCATGATGGGGCAGAGTAACATTAATCAGCCCAATCAGTCAGGTCAGCCGCCATTACCTCCGGTTCCCCCAACGCAGAGATATGGACCACCCGAGGACTCGTCCACCGATGAAAAAAAGGCGAGGAAGGGACGGGAGACAAGTTCATACAACTAAAGCCAAGCTTAAGGAGTTGGAAGCAAAAATCAAGGTACTTTCGGGCGGAATCGAAGAGGATAAGCTGGCCGAGATTATGAGTGAAGCCGAGAAAACGCCTTTCTCTCAAGAATTGGAACAAATGCCGTTCCCACCTAAGTGTACTTTACCTTCATTCCCCTCTAGATTTGATGGAACTGGCGATGCGACCGAACACCTTAATATGTATACCATGTCACTGATCCAATGGAGAAGTAACCCGGTAGTTATGTGTAAATTATTTCCATCTAGTTTGGAGGGCGAGGCGCGAGATTGGTATTATTCGCTCGCACCTAGTTAGATCAACGGGTACGATGCGCTAGTCGAGGCCTTCCTTGAGACCTATATGCATAACAGTCGACCTCGGCCAAGAATGAACAAGCTATTTACCCTCGCCCGAAGATTCAGAGAGCCATTGAGAACCTTGACCAACAGATGGAGGAAGCTGTATATTGAAATTGGGAAGGTACCGGTGGACCAAGCCATCTTTGGGTTTGAAAACGCGTTAGGGAGGTCGGACCCCATTTGGATTGCCATGTTTTCTGAAAAACCTAAAACCTTAAAGGAGATGAGAAGAATGCAAGAACACTACATCGCCTTAGAAGAAATTCAGGCCGAATCAAGAGATAGAGGGGTACAAGAAGCCAGTGCTGAAGTCGGTACTGAAACTAAAACGGTCACGGACGACCATATCGAGCGATCGAAAAAATATCGGACCCTCCCCAAGGAACAGTGAGAAGAGGGAATGGATGGCCAAAGGGAAGAAGCCAAAGCAGGAAGCCCGATCGTATACCCCACTAAACGCTTCTTTGGAAGAGGTGTTCAAGGAAGTTGAGAAGAGGAGCGACATCAACTACCCAGCATCGAGGGGGGTACAGTTCCAAGAGACCCGAGATCATCCCGAATCTTGTCACTACCATCGGATAGGGGCCATTCCACCAATAACTCTGCGAGAGGTGAAAGATATTGTTCAACACCTAATCCGCGATGGATATTTGAGGCAAGATGTCCGCCACCCCCTCGGCCGGAAGCAACACCCGATGCGCCGATTCATCAAGTCCGCATCGATAGGGCGAACCAATTCGTAAACACCATTTCACATTCGGCTATGCAAAACTACACTCTCGGCCCAGTAATCACCACTAGGATCCATAAAAGGGATCGTGACGGTAAAGAGATATTCAGCGTATCCAAGTCTCTTCCCATGGAACCCTGGATGACGGTGCCCATATCGTTCTCGGCTAAGGATGTCCCAGCAAACGGACAGGCACACAGCGATCCACTGGTCATTGATAAGTGCATATTGCACATATATTTGGTGTTAATTCCATGCTAGTATTTGATGGTTTTCTTGCAGATTAGTGTGTGTTACGCGTGTTTTCTCTTATTTGTGTGTTATTAGGTGAATAATCCAAAAAGAAGTGAATTCGAGCTTAGTTGTGCAATAAAAGAAGCTAGATAAGAGTGAAGAAGGGCCAAAGACCAAATGTTACTCGTTCCAATACAAGATTTCCAGTTTTCATTGTGTAGACGACGAGACGGGAAAGCCAACGGCGAAAGAACGGAGTCATTCGGAGCTCGTATGAAGAAGTTATGGCCGAAACGAGAAGTTAAGCTTGTTAGTTTTCTGAAACTGACAGTTAAACAAATATTGCTAAAGGCACCCCACCGTATGTTAAGGGGCAACCCAGTTCAAGGAATTACTGAAGGAAGTCCGGTCATTTACTAAGGGGATGCCATAATTTTGAATATTGTTAAAGGCACCCGGCTTTTTATTCCGGGAACCCTCATCTTCTCCATCGTTTTTTTTTACAGAGAAGCTTGCATGCATGGTGGATATCGGCAAAGATGATGTTGTGACGTTGTTGGAATTTGAGCAGGAAGGAGATGAACTAGAGCTGTATTGATACAAAGCTCATGACGAGAGGCAAAGGAGTTGTTTACGGAGCTTGAGTTCGATCGGGATATGCTATTGATGGCAGCTCAAGAAGATGGAATTTGTCTTTGTGACGATTTTCTACGTGAAGATAAGAAGAACATGAGCTTGGAGATGGCAGTGTACATGAAGAAATGGTGACTGATCTCGAGAAGAATAAGAACATGGGAGCTTGGGTGCTTTGTTGATGAAAAGCCGTTGCTGCCAACGAGAGGTAGAGAACGTGATGGCATGTTAGAGCTCATGAGAGCTCGACAAAGCGAGGAAGCAAACACGTGAAGAAATGAAGCCCGAGATGATGGAGAAAACAATTTCAGGGAGAAGGTGATGGCTGGATGTTTCGCTGGAGTGAAGAACATGGCAGACAAGGAGCTCGGGCTATTGGTAGTAATGATGGTGACGGAGTCGTGGAGTTACCGTGAAGCTGAGGAGCTGGAAAGCTAGCTCGAGTAATGGACAGTGATGGAGCTGCTCAGGTGAAGCACGTGATGGAGAGTAGCTCGATGTTGGCTGCTGCCGTTAGGTTTCGACAAAGCATGCTGCTGGTAAGTTATTTTTAAGTGAAAGGTTGATGAGATCTGGAGAACGTGAAACAAGCACGTGAAATATGGGTTGGTGCAAAAGGAAGAAAGAAAAAAATAAAGAAAGAGCAAGAGTGAATTGTTCGAGTTTTGCTAGGGAACAATGCCAGCAAGAACAACATGGTTGTTGGTATGCACATGAAAGAAAGTGGGAGAAAACATTCGCATGGGAAGAATTCGTTGTACCCAGCGCGTTATCAGATGCACGCTGACATAAATTTGTCGGTCATTTTCTCCTATAAATAGAGCTCGAATGCTCCTCCCAAAAGGGGACCTGGACACCTCAACAACATCTCCTTTCACTTCTACAAACACATCTTCTTCTTCCCACACACCTCTCCATCCCACACACCTCTTCTATTCTTCTTTCATTTCTAGTTTTAGTTTTATTTCTTCTTCTTTATTTTTGGTTAGTACTCTAATTATGAGTAGCTAAATTTCTATCTAGGATTAGGGAGGAAATCCTACTATGTGTGCTATAATGTTTTGATTATTTTCTATAATAATTCTCTTGGTCCTTATTCTTGATTCGTAATTCGTAATAATTTTCTTCATGTGTCCTATGATGCTTGATAATTGATTTATATATTCTATGTTAGAGAATAGCATTTTATAGTAAAAAAAATTGTTAATTATTTGAGAAAAATAATTGTTTGAAAAGATTTATTTTCCGAGACGTATTATTTGTCCTAAATCGTCTTGAGTAATTTTGGGAGAATGTTATAGGGAATAGTTATAATCATTTAGTATGTGTAGTAGTGATGGAATCTTGACATCCTAGACTCTTTTAATTGAACACAAGAATCATTTTTAGCATTTCCATTATTTTATAAGTTTTATAAAAATCACCATCTTTTTGTCTAAAACCGAATCTTTTAAAAAGTCCGAGAATCAAACCCTATACTTACCACTTGTAAAACTGCAACAGTCATCACACTGTTGATTGAAAAGTGGGGGTTAAGAAGGATTCTTGTGGATAGCGAAAGTTCAGTCGAGGTGTTGTTCTACGACACGTTCAGAAGAATGAAACTCTCAGACGATATGCTCGTCCCATCCACATACCGTATCTACGGCTTCAACGGCACAGTAACCATCCCGAAGGGCGAAGTAACTTTAAGAGTTTCAGATGGTGGTGGCTACCTCGACACACTAATCACTTTCTGTGTAGTCGACGTCGCTTCACCTTATGAGGCCATTATCGGGCGCCCATGGGTTGCGGGGATAAAGGGCGTGGCATCGGCCTACCATCAAAGGTTAAGGTTCCCGACTTGCAAGGGAATAGCGGAAGTTATGGGCGAATCCCAGGCGGCGCGACAATGCATGAAAGTTGATATAGAAATAAATGAGCGACGGAGAGCTCGGCAAAGGCAAGAAAAGAACAAAGAAAAGGAAGTGAAGGCAGCAAAAGAATTGGAGGAGGCGATTTCTCAAGCGGTCCTGGCACACGAAACGCGAGAACAAGACCCTTTATAGCAATTAAAGGAAGCATCCCCAGTCAGGGAGACCAAATCAAACTTCTCGACAGTCGAGCCGACTAAAGAAGTAAACTTGGGAACGATAGAGGAACCTAAAGTAGTGAGGATCGGGGCATTACTATCGGACGAAGAAACCAGTAAACTCACGACGCTATTAAAAGAAAACATGGAGGCATTCGCTTGGGAAGTGCATGATTTGGAGGGTATTGACCCAAAGGTCTGCTGTCATCACTTAAAAATTGATCTGAAGTTCAAACCGGTTAGACAAAAATGAGGCGTATCGCGCCAGAATTGCAAGCGGCGGTCGAGGTCGAGCTGAAGAAGTTACAAGAATCCGGAATAATAAGGAAGTCCCACTACCCGCAGTGGATATCTAACATGGTCGTGGTACCAAAAAAGAAAGGGGGAGTCCGAATATGTATTGATTTCAGCGACTTGAACAAGGCATGCCCGAAAGACGGCTTCCCCCTTCCCAGTATAGATCAATTAGTAGAATCAATAGTGGGATACGAGGCGATGACTTTAATGGACGGATACATGGGATACAACCAAATACCATTGGCGCCCGAGGACCAGGAACACACCTCCTTCTTCACGCCAAGAGGATTGTATTGTTACACCAAGATGCCATTCGAACTTAGGAATGCTGGGGCTACGTACCAGAGATTGGTAGGCGATATGTTCGAAGACAAGATTCACGATACCATAGAAGTTTACGTGGACGACATGTTAGTTAAGAGTCGGAAATCAAAAAAACACGTCCGAGACCTTCGAGAGATCATTCAAACAATGAGGAAACACAAGATGAAGATTAATCCTGCCAAGTGTGAATTCTGGGTCACATCGGGGAAATTCTTAGGCTACATCATCACTCCCAGGGGAATAAAAGCGGATCCCGAAAATGTACGAGCCGTCCTTGACATGCCATCTCCCGCGACGGTGAAATACGTGCAGAAACTAAACGGTTGCATAGCCGCATTGGGACGATTTGTGTCACGATCATCGGACAAATGCAAGGCTTTTTACGACATATTGAAGAAAGGAGAAAAATTCCGATGGACGGACGCAAGCGAAGAAGCTTTTCAAAGTATCAAGCTACATCTAGATAGCCTCCCGGTTCTTCAAAGGCCTGAGCCGTCAGAAATTCTCACTTTATACTTAGGCGCGACACCCTTTGTCATAAGTGAGGTATTGGTTAAAACAGAGATGGGCGTGGAAAATCCGGTATACTTCGCCAGCAAAAATTTAAGTCCGGCCGAGAAGAACTACACTAGAATGGATCAGATGGTGCTCGCGCTAGCCTTTGATGCCTCTAAACTACGAACATATTTTCAATCTCATCGAATACGGGTGCTCACCAAATCGCATATCGAAGCGGTCTTGGATAGTGCTGGGCGATCGGGGAGAATATCCAAGTGGGGAGCCATAATCAAACAATATGATGTGATATACGAGACAAGAACCGCGATCAAAGGACAGGTAGTGGCCGATTTGTTGGCAGACTTCCCCCTCAGTGATGAGGACGAGGTAGAAGATATACCGGGAATGACAGAAGAACAAGAGGGGCCGGCGGACCTGCTAGCCGCTAGTAGCCCAACACGATGGGAAGTATTTGTTGATGGGGCATCTAACAAAGACGGATCGGGTCTCGGGTTGGTGTTCACCACGCCAAAGGGGAGGAAGATTGTGCATTCGTTCAGGTTAGAATTCAAGGCAACGAACAACGTCACCGAATATGAGGCGGTGATCCATGCCTTACGGATAATTGTGGAAATGGGGCTGCATGATGTTCGACTGACTAGTGACTCTCAACTAGTGATCCGACAAATTACGGTCCAATACGCTACACACGATCCGGTGCTGCAAAAATATTGGGAGCTCGCCCAATTTTACATCAAGCAAATCCCAGATATTAAATTCCGCCACATCTGCCGAAAGGATAACAGACACTCGGATGCTCTATCATACATCGCCTCACAGTTAGTAGACCCGATCATTGAAGGGATACGCGTTATGAGGCTACTTAACCCGTCTATCCCGGAAACACCAGAAGCACGGATCGAGGTGGCCGTTAACACAGCCGAGAGATACAAAGAAGGCGACTGGAGAAAGCCGATACATCAATACTTAGAGATGGGTGAGCTACCTAAGAGTCGGCCCGAGATGAACAAGATCAAAAGTAAATCGGGCGCCTACGAGTTAAGGGGGGGGGGGATCTTATATCGGAATTCCTACCTAGGGCCACTCCTACGATGCTTAAGCAGGGAAGAAGGCCATATAATCCTACATGAGCTACACTATGGGGCGGCTGGAAATCACTGCTCGGGAAGAAGCTTGTCGTCTAAGGCAAAAACAATGGGCTACTTTTGGATGTATATGAACGAGGAAGCAAAGCAAATGAGAATAGCTTGTGAAGAATGTCAGCGTTTCGGGAAGAAAATCCATGCTCCCGGCGTACCGTTAAACTCGATCATAAGTCCGTGGCCTTTTGCTAAATGGGGAGTGGACATTGTCGGGCCGTTACATGTAGGAACGGGGCAAAGGAAGTATTTGATCGTGGATACGGATTATTTTACCAAGTGGGTCGAGGCGGCACCACTGAGGCATATTCGAGACAAAGATGTTTTTAAGTTCATTTGGGAACATATCATTTGCCGCTTCGGGGTCCCAGCTGCCATCGTCTCTGATAATGGAAAACAACTACAGGGAGAACATTGATCTTCTATTTAACACTTACAACATCAGGAAGAGCAAAGCTACCCCGATTTAACCCCAGTGCAATGGGCAGGCCGAGATCACTAATAAGACCATCGCCGATAACATGAAGAAGAAACTGGACGGGGAATATGGCAACGGGTGCGAGGAATTATATAACGTCCTATGGGCATACAGAACCACACGGAGGGAAGCTACGGGTTCTCCCCTTTTATGCTTACCTACGGAACCGAGGTGATTCTACCAACAGAAGCAATGATACCTACCACAAGAACTGAAGTGTGGAGGCGAAATGTGTCGTCCGATCTGATCTTGGCTAAACTCGACGACTTGGAAGAAACAAGAGAAATGGCGCTACAAAAAATGGAAAATTATCAAAGGAGGTTACAACGGGAGTACAACAAGCGCGTTCGACCAAGAGAGTTTAATCCCGGGCAGCAGGTATTGAAATTTCTAGCTGAATGGGAGCGCTACAAAAAAGGCGGAAAACTAGCACCAAAATGGGGCGGGCCATATATAATCGAATATAAGGCGGGCGAGGGATCGTATCGACTACTGCGACTCGACGGAACAAGAGAGCTCAAACCATGGAACATACGATTCTTGAAACTCTATCATCCTTGACGGGCAATGCGAAAAAGAAAAAAAAACGGTAAGCAAACGTGTCTTCTATCTCTGTGAAACCGTGAGGGGTATGGGATAGGGCACAAGCGACTAATGGTCATTCGTACTCGGGGCAATGCCAATGTGGAAGTTCCGAGGTGACTTACACTCGAATGGTCATTCGTACTCGGGGCAAAGCCAGTGTGGAAGTGCCGAGGTGACTTACACTCGAATGGGCATTCGTACTCGGGGCAATGCCAGTGTGGAAGTGCCGAGGTGCCTTACGATCGCTTTGGATATTCGAACTCGGGCGATGGCAGTGTGCAAGTGCCGAGGTAGCCTAAGGGTTCTGGTGGTTGGAAACCAGTTTCAAAGGTTGTTTAGACGAGAGGTCTACTCATCTAGGTGGCCTACTTACATCTGAAAGGTCACCACCATCGCAAGTGGGCGTGTCCACTTGCCCGAGATCGGTTGATCGATAACCACTCGGGACCATCGGGCCTAGAACTAGGATGACTGATACCCTTACACTAAATCCAAAGAGATAGTGATGAGATACCCCGATCAGGACATGGCATAGGGCCCGATGACCCTCCTTGTTGGGTGTGTTCGACATAAATGGTTAGAGTTCTAACATATAAAAGAAACAATTGCAGAGCATAACACCAGGAACAAAAGAGAAACAAATAACGTCGTGCGTTAATCAACAAACGGTCGGGGCAACAGGCGGAACAAGAAACAAATCGATCGTGTCGTGCAATAACCAACACCCAGAGGATCAGCATACAAAAAGAAAACCACATCGATCGAATGGTACATCAATTAACAATCGCCAGAATAACATAAGAAACAAAAGCTAAATCGATAACACCAAGCGTATGATAACAAAGTACGGAAAGCATCGCGCGGACATATGAAATGAAAAGTTTAGCGGAAATGAAACAAACAACATCTATGACGCAGCACCCCCATTAAAACGAACAAGCGAGGTAGCGGAAATTAAAAAGGGGAGAAGTGTTTAGAGCGATTTACAACCCGATGGAAGGGGCAACATAGTGACGCAAAGACCACGTAAAAGAAAGCTTAAACCTTGGGAGGATCCGCTTTTTTTTTCTTTTGTTTTTTCTAGTGTATGCAGGGTCCGGCCTTCCTCTGCGCGACCTCGAGCCGCTTCTTCTCCACCCAGTCCATAATGCCAACCTGAACTTTCTGATCTAACTCCTCCGCATGGGCGACCCGTTCATCCTCGAGTTGTTGGGTAATCTGGGAAGCGTTTTCCTCAGCCTCAGCTAACTTGAATCCCAAATCGACCTCGGCCTATTTCAATCGGCGAACCTCCAGATCAAGCTCCTGCGAACGTTTTTGCGCGGCTACAAAACCACAAATATAGGATGTTATTCATCGGATACAACTTAACATTTTTGCAAGAATAAAGCGCGATGTGGATCTAAAAATGGCCTCAACACATCGGCTAAGAGACCTGACAGGCGGGTAACACCGACTGAAGCGACTCTACCGACTTGGACAACTCATCCTCGGTCCTGGACAACTTCATGGTTAATTCGTTATAATGTTGTTCGTTGAACTCGTTACTAGGGCAATACTTCTTATGCTCGGCCCAATCGTTCATTAACCGATTACGCGACGCTTGAGAACCACAAGTCGCGATCTACTCCACTCTAAATCGCCCATAACTTTATCAAATTCACGCACTCGGCCCAGTAAATCGCTGTTAGCTCGCTCCACCACATCCTTATATCTCAATATTCATCGGCGGTCCTCGTGAAGATCTCGATTCTGTAATTGAAGAGCGTTTACCCTTTGCTCCAAACTCGTGGCTAAAGCGGTTTTTTCGGCAGAAAGACGCTGAGAAGATCCCAAATGAGCCCGTAAATTGTCCATCTCGGAAGGATCATAATCAAACCGGCGATGTCGTTCTAACTCGTCCTCAAGACTTGAAATCTCCTCAGTTTGACGGTCTATTTTGTCGTCTTTGTTTGCCATTCGTTGACGAAGATTTTCCACAAGGTCTTTCTCAATATCCCATTTTCTCTTCAGAATCCTAAACTCCGAAGTAGCGTCTATACCTATACTAGATACCTCGGATAAGAAGAAGGATACCTGACTCAGGATACTGGCACGATAAACTCAATCAACACAAGCCAAGAAGAATCATATACCTTGAGCATCGGCAAGTTTGATCTCCAGCTCGTTCGCGCGACCCTTCTCATTCTGAAGTTGAAGTTGGAGAGACTCTATCAACTGTTTATCTCGAAGGCGATTGGCGGCATCTAAGCGTACACGGTTCATGATCTAACACAAACAAACGAGTTTGCATCATAAGCGACACTAAGGACAGAAATCATAAGTGGGGCATTACTATACAGAACCGAGTCGCTCACCACAGTGTCAAGTGTCAAGGCGATGTCGCCATAACAGGTACATCATTCAACATTTCTTCACCGGTATACTTCCCAAAGTCGGAGGAAGTAAGCGCACCCAAGGAATTCATGATCGGGCCGAAAACAGTGAAGCAAGTCTCGGCGCTAGAAGACGATCCCTCGATGAACCGGGTACACAGGGAAGCTCTACCGGAACACTATCAATAACCTTCTCTACGGCGGGCGTCTCCGAGGGCTCCTGCTGGTCGCCCCCACCTTGTTCACCGACTTTGTCACCCAGCACAGTCTCTCCAAACAACTCATCCTCATCGGAAAGATCAATGAGGGGGCTCGTTTTCGGCGGTGGCTTAGTAATTTCTTTACCTCTACCAGGATTACGCCTAAGCGGAGTAGGGTCGACATCGTCAACATCATCATCATCGCGCCTCGGGTGTTTCTGCACAAGTGTCTCGTCAGAACATGTGAAGGCAAAAAACAGGGGCAAGTACATGTACTTATAAGGGAATAATTATGTTTGTTACCTTCCCCTGGTCTTCCTCAACCCTTATGCCAGCACCTCTTATCCTAGACCCGATAGTTTTTGTGGAACTGACCTGAGATTTTCAAACAACAACAAATGACTAACTGACGCCCGAAGCTAACAAGATAGAAATCAAGAAAAGCGAGTACCTTATCGGCCTTGTCATCATTAACCACCCAGAAAGAATAGGTCTCGGCGGGAAAAGTAGGCGATGGGAAGTCACCGTGAAGGATAGGACCTCGGACAAGAAGCGGAACTCGGGGATAGGTCGGATCATTAGAATGTCGGTCCCGTTGTTGGAACCATGGCCGATAGGATCGGCATCCAAAGATCATTCTTTCGATACCCTCGGGCATAGTTTTGACCCGATGAGGACTTGCAGCAAACCCAAGCAAGATCGCCCAAGGTCATTAGCAACGGTATACTCGGGAGCGTCCTCTTTCGATCCCTCCACTCGTTCATAATTCGGAAAGTATTGCTTGAGCTAAAGCACGAGAAGGCAAAGTAATAAAATGGGCTATCGTGGTTGTATAAGGGAAGACGAAGGCCTAGCTCCAGTGACCCAAGGTGATGACCACACAATTAGATTGCTCGTGCTTCTTCATATCGGTTTTCTTCAAACTACCGTTTCGGCCCGAGAGAAGGGTCAAATTTTGAAGATCGTACGTCTCCTTCAACCGCTCAATGAACTCTTCATCGGAAAGATCTTTCACCCTTTTCTCGGACCTGCACGAAATAGAAGAAGAGCTATCAGCAAAAATAGATCTCATCGCGCGATCATCATACCTAGAAGGGCTCTCAAGCAAAAACAGAGAAGCAAGGGGGAACATCAAACTCGGAAAAAACATCATCAACAGACCTCTTTTCAGCCATGGAAGGAGAAGAATCCATTAACGAAGATAATGCAGAACTCGGTTTTCAACAAAGAAAGATGAGGCGACAACAGCTACTGTAACGATCGATGAGGAGAAAAGGACGAAAGAAAATCAAGAAAGCTAGGGTTTTTTGATAAGCGTAAGATATGAAGAAACTTGGAAGAAAACCACAGCAGCAGAACAGAAGGACAGAGAAGAAGAAGGAAGAAAGGAGCGGGCTATTTAAAGAAAAAACTTTGTAACCGACGCTGACGGTTACCAGTCATAAAGTGGAAATTAGTGGGGCGATGCATGGCGGGATTAGCGGCATGGGCGAAGACATGGGCGGTTAAGACGATGTTCTTCCACTCGTGCCTCCCACACGGGTGGAAGAAGGGGCATAAATGTAGGTGTAAATTATCTACAGATCCAGGTGGCAACATCCTAGACCCAGTGCATCCAAATACAAAGAAACGTGAAGTATAGAGCAAAGATTAAAGAGCGCGAGATTTAAGGAAGCCACGTGGATCGGGCGTAATAATGTCGGACAAGACTTGACCCGGACTTCTGATAAAGCTGACAAGATAAGGTGGGACGGGACAAACGAGGAGCTACAGTCAAATAGGCAAGAAAGTGTGGAACACATCGGCTGATCATAAGGGCGACTATCGAGACAGCCGACATCGCGTCAACAGAGGACCATAATAGATTGGCTCGAACGAAATACAGGCGAGGATCCAAGATGCATCGACCGCACAAGACGACGTGATTCGGCCCGATCACAGAACAACTAATTAGATGTAACAGGGTCAACATTCTAACTTCGTTGTATAAACTTTCTCCTATAAATAGCGGGACTTGTATTCTAGAGAGGTAGGTTGTAATTTTTGGGAGAAAAAGGAGAGAGAAACCCGAGTTTGCATGAGAAAGAAGTGAGTGAGAAGTAAGTTCATCTTGTAAGGAAATCCCACTAAGAGCAACACCTTTGTAACACCGTGAAGTAATAAGATTCATCATTTCACCCCCGTGGACGTAGGTAATCATACCGAACCACGTATATCTTGTGTTCATGGTTGAGTGTTTACTTTCGTTTGAGAAGAGTCGTACATTTCTATCCTTTGGATGTAGTTTGTAGTAAAATGCATCTACAGTAAGCTTTTCTATCCAATATTTTTTGTTGTTGTAGTTTATTAGTTTCAGGTGATGGTGTTGTTATTTAGGTTGATTGTGGTCTTGGTGTTGTTGTTGTAGATGTCTTCTTGCTCATGGTTGAAGATAGAGGTTCTGTTGCTTATAGTAGTGTTAGATGATGGTGGTGGATACAATTTTGGTTTTTAAGGCAATGTTATGTTTGGGTTGATAGTACTTGCTGGACCTCCTTAGTAAAGACTGGTATCTCATGAGGAAGAACCACATTAATCTTTTGTTTGCTGTTTGATCTCTTATACATACTTGATTGCTTTGAGGTTGAAATTCAACTTTGCGACTCTATCCAAATATATATGCCATTGTAAATAGTAGTCCAAGAGTTATTTAGATGATTACAGAGAAAACTCGCATTTTAACAGGTATGCAAATGGGATTTGCTCCTCCTACATTTTTACTAAATATTGACGAAGTGCCCAATGGAATACTGATGCAACCACATGGTCGATACTTCTGGAAAACGGCTTTGTTACATGTGCATTAGACTCATGTGTTACTGGCTTCAATTACAATTTCATTTGTGCAAAAAGTCTTAATTTGTACTTTGGAAACAATAAGTCCACTTAGGCTGTTAGGCAACCTCCCTTCACAATTTTGCTTGTGGGATAAATTTAGCTGTATAGATTTATAACACAGTGGAAAATTATGTGTGCTAAATACATTTTTTATAATCTTCATTGATTTTAACTCACAAAATTGTGATGTTGTGGGGTGCATTCTATATATATTTTTGAAGTAATTCACTTGATCATATTCTGAAGAAGTGTAGCAGTTACATAAACGCTCCACACAGGCTGATTAATGCATAATCACTGTTGTTGTGATGGACGTATATATTAGCAGTTTCATAATCATGAAGGTTGTATGTGGGTTCAACTCAACAAAAAAGTGCAAGAGGTACGCTCATTTGAATTTTTAATTTTGTCACACTACTCTGATATTGTATGCCCCAAATGCCTTATTGTGCCTGGCACATGTAAAGAATCAATTCAGTGGAAAACTTATCAAGCAGACAAGTTAAGATTGTTTGTATTTACCGTCATTTATGAAATTGCATTTTGATCTATTGGTCCAAGTTTTGTTCTAATAAAAAGGTTGAAAATGTGGATATTCTAACTAGGGACAAGGAGGTGGGCAAGGCAGCGACAATCTCAATCATGGTATGTGTTATTAAAGTTTTTCAAATTTAAATTATGCGATGCTATGAATATTTGCTTATTTACATACCACTGAACCATGTTTTTCAATTAAGGAATCGAGTAGAAAAGGGACTGGGAGCAGTTGCGATAACGAAGAGTATCTGCAACTAATGAAGTCAATGCTCAAGATCAAACGATTGTAATCTCTCTATATTATGAATTCATAATCGTAGTTAAAAGTTGTGTTGTTGGAAATATACTGAAACCTTGCTTTTATTGACAATTTTGAATATTTTTCAACCAATTTCACAATGTTTGAAATTATTTTTTCCTTATTAGTTTAGAAAACTACAAGATCAGAGACATTATTGAGAAAAATTCGAACGTTAGAACATGTCCAAGTCTAATTTCTATTCAAGCTGGACTTTGGGGCTAAGTACTATTTTGACCGGATTTATTTTTGCTAGATATTAGCTTAGTTATTCATAAATTTATGATTTAGTCAAGTTTTTCCAAGTATTTATAATTTATTATAGTGTGGGTGGTGGATTTGGTCTTAATTTTGATCTTAATAGTTCAGATTTTTTGCTTATTGCAGAAATATGAATTAATGGATATTGTTATCAAGTGACTCAGAGTTTTGTGTTAACTGCTGGTGCAACCCCTGCAGTTGAGATCCGTAGTATCTGCCTCATTGATATTGGAAATGCATTTCTCCTTCACCATGAAAAATACCGAACCACATATAGCGTGGTTGTAATATTTGTTATCTTTATGTGATACTTTGTTTGTACATAAATGTGAGCCATACTAAATCAAAAATTTATGACATGCCAATTTTGTTAAAAGAATAAGATGGTTTAATGCATGGGGATCGAATTGGGATTGGGCGAGGCGAAGCCGAGCTTTACCAAATCAAATCAAAATTGGGCGAGGCGAAGCCACTAAGCCGAGCTTTACCAAATGAAATCGGGGCGAGGCGAAGCCAAACTTTACCAAATCATGTCGGGATTCGACGAGGCGAATCCGAAGCCCCGCTTTACCAAATCATATCGGTACTGGGCGCGGCGAAGCCGAGCTAAACCAAACGAAAAATATGGTTCAAAGAAAGAGGAAGTGATGCATTGTATTTGTAGTTGTAGATTGAATTGGTGAACCAAGTTTGCGAAGCCGCCCGGGCGTAGCACGGGAAGAAAATCTAGTATATATATATATAGATAGATAGATAGATAGATAGATAGATAGATAGATAGATAGATAGATAGATAGATAGATAGATAGATAGATAGATATATAGTACCTCGCCCAATCTGTTCACGAAATGTCAAGTCCTCCCACGAGATATCATTATTCAATGAGTCTCCTGTGGATAATTTAAGACAATGACTAAAACACCTTAATATTTATCTATCGTTTATGCTTTCTTTGCTTAGTTTTCTTGTAAATTACTCCCTCCGTCCTATTTTAGATGAAGGGGAAGGTGTTTTCACGTAGATTAAGAAAATGGAAAGAGATTAAATTTTTTTTTCCATATATATCCTTTAATAATAATTGTTAAAGTATTTAAATCTCTTAGTTTTTTGTTCATTGTTTCTAGTGGTTGATTCCAATGCAAGGTTCAAATTAGGAAAAAAGTGTGTAAATTATGGAAACCTTCATCTATTTTGGTAATAGAAAAAACCCCTTCCCCTTCCCCTTCATCTAAAATAGGACGGAGGGAGTATGTATCTTATGTTTTCTTTTGAGTTTATTAGGTGCAATGTAGTCATTATGAGCAAAAGAAGGAGAAAACATCCATTTGGAGCGTAAAAGGCAAAAAGTTCAATTCATAGGTGAGCTATAATTGGAGTCGGCTAGAATGCGCAAGAAGGAGGTGAAGATGAAGTGTCATTTCTCCATATCTGACAGTTGAGTTGAACAAGGAATTAGTAACGGATGAGCCATACAAGAACTGGGTGGCCCTTATCATTTTAGGGGTCCTGTTAACTTGTATACCTGTATACAAGTTAACAGGGGAATATCAAACATTTAGTTACACTGGAAATAGAAAACTATTAAATAAATAACCATAATTTATTTCTTCTCAATTACTAAGATTTATGTTCCTCTAATGCCCTTTGAAAACTCACCTATACCGAGGAACTTCACCAAATTCTCTCATTGTGATCTCCTTTTTCGTCTTCTTCTCCTCCATTTTTATAACACTGAAAAACCTTGTTGTTCCAAAAGAATTCAAATATTTGATGAATTCTGCCATATAAATCTTGTGCGAACTCAACCCCAGTGACAAATTTATACACAGTTCTGTTTTCTATTTTAATAATTCTGAAATGGGCATATATTTATACCCAATCTTAAATTATCACAGTAACAAGAATTATTGATGTTTCTTCGTTGCCCCAATTTCCCCCTAAGGTTACTGGCTTTAATTTTCTCAATCAAGATGACCTATTGTGAAGGTGAACGAGCAAATCAAGGGACGCTCATAGAAGATTTAGAAAAATTGCAGTCACTAAATTCATTAATTTTTCTTAGGGTTTTATCAAGTTAAATCATAGCTCTTGGTTTTTAAACAAAATTAATTTGAATAGATTTTATTTATTTATTTTTTAAGATACCATTATCAATATGTTTCAGTGATAAAGTTAAGATAGCATTTGAATCTAGAAGACTGATTTTTCAAAGGGTTTTTTGTTTTGATTTTAATGGAGTTTCAGGTTCATGATAATCATGAACAGAGAAGAGAGATACCAAAACGAAATACATAAATCGTAGCCGTACATCTCATGCGGGGTCTACATAAAAAATAAATAAAGAAAATCTTTAAACACCTAAGGGTAGTTGGTGGAATAGATACAGTAGTTATTATCAAACACAAAAAATTACGGGAAGCTTACAATCCCAACATAAAATATTGCGTAATCGATAAAATTGCGGACATGTTATTAATGCTTATCATATATACCGGTATATAAGATAACAATTGCCTCTTTTTAGTGGGTGCATGAAGTAGAAAATCAGTTTTCCTACATGACCTAAAATTCAGTGAAGAAATGTTATCATTATCTTTTCCTTTTTACCTGAAATCAAGAGTAAAGTGCGGTTGCTGCTGTAGGAGAAAATTGAGATTGAGAGATGATTTTCACTCATTCACTTATTACGCCTGAGACTGAGAAGAAGAAATGAAAAGCAGCAGTCACTGCGGTTGTTACGGAGAGATTTGACTGAGTTAGGGTTTCAAAGAATACAGAGATGGGTTTGATGATTGAGGTGTTAGGAGATGAATTTGCTATTAATTTGAAGTTGTGAAGGAACAGGAAAGATGGGTTTGTGTGAATTTATCATACATCAGGTGAATTCAAGCTGCAGAGGATGTTGCTGTCAGATGGGTGAAGTTGGAAGATGATTCATGAACTATTGAGATTATTAGGGTTCGATTTGAGATGGGTCTGTAGTGTTTGATGTATGAGATGATTCAGGTGAGGAAGATGAACAGATCAGAATGTGTATGAACTGGTGCTGCAGTGGTGTCTGTTGCCTTAAATTATAAAGAACAAGAGATGATTTTGCTGGTTGTTGAAACAGTAAAGAAGAAAGGAAAGATAGGGCTGCAAAAATGTTTGAAACCAGGGTATGAGTTGAATTAGCTGAGATTGTAGTGATGGTTTTGATTTCAGGTTGGGTTCATGAATTGAAGCTGGTGAAGCTGCTACAACTGGTTGGCAGTGAGTTGGGTTGATTGGATGAAGAGATTATGCTGATGTAGATAGAGCAAGAAATGGCTGGCGCTAATGGGTTGATGAAATGTTCACAATTCATGAAGAAAGAAATTAAAGAATAAATTGAAGGTTAATGAAGAAGTTTGGAATTGGGTATTACTTGAATTCAGATTTAAACCCCAGTATTCATGGTATGAGCTCAAGGGTTTGGTGGTACTGAGAAGGAAGAACGGATGATGTAGCTGCTACTGGTGATGTTGTTGGCGGTGCAAAACAAAGGTCTGAACCTGTGGTTGCAGTGAGGGTGATACTGAGATTGAAAGAGGGCAGGTGCAATAGCTGAGGTGGTGTTTGAAGCTACAGAAGACCGGAGTAAGTTATGGATCAAGAGAGGATTAAGACGTTGTTGTTGATTAAATTGTTAGTGAACTGGGAGTTGCAGTTGGTGCTGCAGGTTTATAAGAGAATGAAGCTACAATGAAGTGGAATTGCAGAGAAGAACAGTGAATGAAAGTGATTGGTAATGAAGCTGTGCATTACAGGTTTGAAGCAGGCAGAGATGCAGCTGAAATTATGAGTTTGGAACAGGTAGAGAATGGCTACGAAGATACAATGGGTCAAGATGATTGCAGTTGCAGGGAACTTGAGTACTGATGTTGCAGAGGATGAATTGATTCTGGTGTGAGTTTCTGGCAGGATGATGGAGTTGGCCTTGAACTAGGCTGATGCTGTGAAATGGAAGTGCAGCTATAAATGGATGAGAACTGAGAAGTAACAGGAAACTGTGAGGCGTAGATGGTATTGATGTTGATTATCATGGGATAGTCAGTTGCAGGTACTGGTGGTGATATTCTAGTGAATGATTGAAGCTGTAGTAGATTGTTACAAGACAGTGCGGGTTAGGATTTGCGCTGGATTGAAATGGCAAAGGTTCTGGTGGATTTGCTGGCACAGACGGGATGTCACTGGTACTGTGGGTTGAGTACATATATGTGCAGTGAGATGGAGGTGCTGATGCTGATGGTCAAGAAGAAAGAATTAGAGCAACAATTGATGCAGCTGCAGACTAGTGTTATTGAGGCAGTAGGAAGTACAGTGAGTTAGCTAGATTTCAGGGAGATAATGGTTTGGGTTTACTTGGATTGTTGTTGTTGATTGGATTTGAGTTGCTGGTTTGAATTGAGTTTCATCTGAAGTTGTGTTGTCAGTTCCACGGAACTGACAATGGAACCGAGTTGACTCAACCCAGTGAGTTAGGTGACGTGACTCAGCCAGATGGACTTGGTTCTGTTTTGAATGGGCTTCACTCATGGGCTATCTGAAGCGACTGATTTTGGAAGAGAGGTTGCGACCTAAGAGCAACTGCATCGTTGAGTTACTATATTCTCAAATTCTCAAGCCATATATGGGATTTTTGGCTTAACAAATTGATATGTGCCGTAGTGGGATAGATATCAACGTAGTTAATATCACCGTTTCAGCAGAAACGTTAACAAAAAATGCGTTCAACCCAAACGTTACTTATAAAACCGTGTTAAGTAAGAAGCAATTATTAATTGCATCTATTATTGGATGGGATTTGGGATTTAAAATACCGTTTGAATGTTAAACGCTTTTTATAATTACGTCAAAATACCATTTGAATGTGAGACTCATGCATTTATTAGTCGCGTCCAAGCTTAGAAGTAATTTATTACTTAGTTTGTGTAGACTCATTTTTAAAAACCGTCCATCCTAGATGGTTTTATAAATAACGTTTGTTATCTCAAACGTAATCTAATTTTTTTTTTTTGCGTTGCACGGATTTTATATTAACGTTTGATGTCCACGCGCTTTATAAATGCGTGAAGCCATATATGAGATTTGCCAAATAAAATTCTCAAATATAGAAACTTGGTTTGGCAATTTAAGAATTTGGCTACGGATTTAACTTTTGAGAACCAAGAGTGCGGTCCATTTTGTTGTCAAATATAGCTTTTACCTTCAACACCGCGGTTGCTCTAAGTTAAGAACCTGAAGGTGATATAAAATCAAGACCTCTCCTATAGTCATATTTCAGGGGGAATATATTATCTTTTATATTTACCTCTACTTTTGTTCTAGGGTTTAGAACCATGATAGATTTTATTTTCCTTCTTGTTATGAACTCCATGAATATGAGCTAAGTTTTATTATTGGTTAATGTTTAAGTTGGATTTCACATAACATGATTTTTTGATTCAATATATCAGTTTTGTCTCATATTTATCGTTCATGATTCTCTGAGAATATAGTTGTATGATTGATGTATTACAACATGATGGATTGTTTGTTTTGTCGAGTTGCAAATTGGTAGAACTTGTAATCACATCTATAGCTAGTTTAGGGTTTATCATCGAGCTATATCCTTGAACACAAGTAGCATAAGTATGGTTATAGATTATAGTGATATATCCTTGTAATCATATGTGAACCATGACCTTTGTTCGAATTGTTTGCACAATGTATTTCAATTGCATTGATTAGTCTAATTTCATGAATCTTAATGCTCCATGGGAATTGAACTTGATTAGCGCAAGGCGTTAGGTTATTCTTTTGGTAGAATTCATACTTGCATCGTTTTACATGTATGTGTGATGAAATTAGGAAATTGCGGGATATTCTTTCGATTAGGTATCCTAGGGCTTTTGATAATGAGAGATTAAATATCAATTCTAGTTATTAAGATAAAAACATGTTTGTGAATGAAACGAAATCCTTAACCAATATCTTGTGTTTGCTTTGCTTTATTTGTTTTAGTACAACTTAGTTTATTAAAAATCAGAAAAATCCCCCCTTGCTTTACATAAGAAACCGAAACATATTGACAACCTAGTCCTCTTTGTGGGAACGATCCTTTCTTGCCATTGCTATATTATATATTTTGAGTAGTGAGAAAGTTAAATTATTTTTGACGCATACGACTGCGATCAGTTATACGGGTACCACTCCCACTGCCCAATCTACTTGGTATATTATAATTAAAATTATAGGACAAGGAACTAGAGGCTTTACTTCCACCAAACTGTTTTGTGTCAGGATCCTGATTATGTGGGCATTCCCATACCCACGGTATTCCTTTCAACTTATAAGCTATCATGTTGTAGTTCATAGCCTTATGTGTGTCCTTGTCATCAGCAGAAGCATGCACTCTATGGTCAGAAAGGATGGTTTTTTGATTCCCGAAACACGAGTTATGACCACCCTGGTTGTCATATTTCTTGGTGCTCTCATGAGAAGTTCTCATTTTCATCCACATCTTCCCTCTCAATTTTGTCGCCTAATAAAGTGGCAGAAAGTAACCATTGATAGAGGGAAGTATGTAAGCTTGTAAAAAGAATTGGTAAAGATTTGAAATGATCAAAGCATACCAGTTTCGATGTTATTGAAGATATAACTTTTGGAGGTTTGTGCTGTGAATCAAAACCAGGTTTAGAGGTTGTTAGGCTACTTTTACTCAGCCTAATGGAGCTGGGATGCAAATCGTCTTTTGAAGGAATTGGTACTATGTTCTCTTGAAATAGCCGCAGATCACTTGACAGACAAAGAATCCCAACCAATGTACCAATATCATCATAAAATGGTGTATTGGTGGCAACTACTTGTAAGGACTCCCCTTGTTTGGTCCTTACTCGAAACTGCCCTGTCCAGTTTTTCCCTGAAGCAATCGTGCGCATTATTTCGCTCGCTTCTATGATGCCATGCTCCTCGACCACAAAACCTTTAATATGCTGACCAACATCTTCTGATGCAGAGTAGCCATAAATTTGTTCAGCTGCTCGACTCTTGTAATGATATCAAACGTTCTAAATACTTTACCTACAAAATCACTCTACAAGATATGTTACACTAACAGCGAATATATGTCAAACTTACAAAGCACGTTTTATGGTTTCAGAGGGTTCGGCCAAAAGAAAAATACTTACCAGTAAACTGTCACACCAGAGAGATCAACAACATGAACTGTTGGGAAAATTGGCACCCCGAGCGCAGCGGAATCACAGGATCACAAACATCAATTGGTGATTTGAACCAAATATGGTAGAAATAATAAGAGAGAGACATAAGATAAAGAAACACACAACCACAACACAAGATATATGTGGTTCACCTTTACAGGCTACATCCACGGCCAACACCACCAGAAAAAACTTCCATTAAATCAAAGACCATTACATGCTCTTTCCGCAACCCAAAACAAGACCAAAGAGTTAACAAGACATACCCGAGAGCACCATCGAAGAAAACCATAGAAACCAATTCTCTAACCCATTCCTCGAACCATCCTCATGTCTTCTCTTTTACACTGTCTTCACAACTGCTAGTAATAGAGGAGAAACATGAAAAACGTCTAGAAACTTGGTTTAGGGCAAAGCCCCAAACCTTAAACACTAGAACACCAAAATCCTCTCTCTACAAGTTTTTCGTATCTTTTCTAGGTTCTCTACTAGGCTATTTATATAGGTACATTACTTAGCTTACATGACTAGGGTTTCATAACTTAGCTAGGAAGTCCCTATACTTTAGGAATAAGGAAACACATAAAGAGTTATCTAACTCTTTATTGACCGACTAATTTTTGGTTTCCTAAAATTATCCCACCGACCTATATCACACGGTTTGAGAGTTCCATAGTATTTGGACTCTCCATAAAATCGTGTCCTAGAATCTCGCCACCATCCAACAATTCTACACCTCGGATCATTATTTCAAGCATGAGACAATCACATGAAATCACCTTCGTCTTCCACCGTCGTAGAATCACTTCTGAAGCTCAGACCTGAACTTCCATCTTCATAGAACCATCTCTTCGACCAAAATACCATGACATTGATAAAAGTCTTCAAAACATCTTCTACATGAATAACACTTCTGAAACTGGCCACGTTTCACAAACACCATGAAAGTCTTCAATCACTATCAACTAATCCTTGCACAGACTCCACCATTGATCATCAAGAGAACCATCTAGAAGAATCACCATTAGCTCCACCTACTCAATAAGCTAACAACATATTGAACTCTAATCCAGAAAGGAAAAAAATTAGCTTCAATATCATACTCCAGCACATGTCATGATTACCATGTATCTAAAACAAATCATCAGACATATCCACTGTGATTAACAGGCTTAATCCTTTAAGCGATTCTCAAAGCCATCACCAATCTAACATACTCTTTACCACCATCATACCCAACATACTCGCTTAGAATACAAACTGTATGAATTCCAATATTATTGTGGTACATGCTTCCGAGATCGGGCACATTCTTGATATTACGTGCAAGCCATCAAGAATACTTTAACATAGATTTAAGAACATAAATCTATAACATCTCGTGTACAACTACGAAGCGTTGCTGGACTTGCTTCTACATGAGATCCACAGTCTCATCCTTTCTTCAAACTCTGTAACCCATTCTTTATAGTGTATGATTACTAACACTCTTCAAGAAGTATATATATGTATTCCACCTCATTCAGCTTCATTCTGCATCCCATACTACATCATAAAACAAAACGAAGAACATACACTTCTACCAAGTTGAACCTACGATTTGTAAATCACATCACAAATCAATCTTTGTGTAAACACAAGTTGGAACATTATCTTCAAAACATATTTCTCCACCCGAACAATAAACTATCATCCAATTCCAGGTTCAATCACACCAGCCCGTCCTTTCTCTGATACCAATTGTTGGGAAAATTGGCACCCCGAGCGCAGCGGAATCACAGGATCACAAACAACAATTGGTGATTTGAACCAAATATGG
This sequence comes from Papaver bracteatum, assembly GCA_023529315.1. NCBI lineage: Eukaryota > Viridiplantae > Streptophyta > Magnoliopsida > Ranunculales > Papaveraceae > Papaver > Papaver bracteatum. Next base: position 595,838 of record JAJJWX010001826.1, on the reverse strand, counting down.
TAGAAATAATAAGAGAGAGACAGAAGATAAATAAACACACAATCACAACACAAGATATACGTGGTTCACCTTTACAGGCTACATCCACGGCCAACACCACCAGAAAAACTTGTATTAATCAAAGACCATTACATGCTCTTTCCGCAACCCAAAACAAGACCAAAGAGTTAACAAGACATACCCGAGAGCACCATCGAAGAAAACTATATAAACCAATTCTCTAACCCATTCCTCGAACCAGACTCATGTCTTCTCTTTTACACCGTCTTCACAGCTGCTAGTAACAGAGGATAAACATGGAAAACGTCTAGAAACTTGGTTTAGGGCAAAGCCCCCAAACCCTAAACACTAGAACACCAAAATCCTCTCTCTACAAGTTTTTCGTATCTTTTCTAGGTTCTCTACTAGGCTATTTATATAGGTACATTACTTAGCCTACATGATTAGGGTTTCATAACTTAGCTAGGAAGTCAGGACGAGTTATAACTCTTTATTGATCGACTAATTTTTGGTTTCCTAAAATTATCCCACCGACCTATATCACACGGTTTGAGAGTTCCATAGTATTTGGACTCTCCGTAAAATCGTGTCCTAGAATCTCGCCACCGTCCAACATGAACTGCCTGACCCATTGACTGCAAGATATTCAAATACTGTTTATTCGTGTAATTTACAATTCCTTGTCTTTGAGGATTTGGGGGACCATTGCGACCAGTACTCACTCTTTCTTTGGATGAAGCTGAACCGATGTTAGGCAGCATAACCTTGCTTCGAAGTGATGACTCCCGCCACTATCCTCTCTCTTAAGAATATCCAATCTTGATTGTTGCGAAGTAAAATTTGACACTTCCTATCCCGGAACAGCTGGTCGAATGACATTTTAGATTATGCATTTCATCCTCGGGGTTGGCATCTACAGCTTCACGTTCATGGATCTTACTTAGCGGTTTTTGTGCTACTGGGTCTGGGATGTCCATTGGGGAGGCTAGAATTTCATACAACACTTGGAGCTAGAAGAACTGTTAAAGGTTATATTTAGAATAATTGGGTCGAATACATTGTACCACAATAATTACTCATAGTGATCAATTGTCCGAACTGTTGAATATTCAACACCAACTTAGTCAAGAGTTCACACCTATCTAGACTAACCTAGAAATATCTAGGATGTCTAGAGTCAATATTAGACAATTAACATGTGTAAAATAAGTGTTCTAGGGTTAGATAAATCAAACAAGAATACTAGATTGTCTAGTAGTTGGTTTGGTAAGCCTCCATAGGCATAGTTGTTAGCCTCCAAAGGCATAGTTGTTAGCCTCCATAGGCATAGTTCTCTTCTTCTTTTGTAGCCTATAAATAGGCATGTTGTATTCATTTGTAAGTAAGAAAAAAAGCAAGTAAGAATCAAACAATCAAAAATATCAAATAGTTTGTATTCCACCAAGATTAATATCAATGTAGTCTTTTACGATTCCGCGTTTATGTTCTCCTCTCTCTTGTTCGATCTTTAAGATGATATCAGAGCAAGGTGAGAGGAAGAGAGAGGAGAGGAAGAGAGCTAGAGAAACTCAAAAAAAAAAAAAAAAAAAAAAATCTGGTTGTTATTGTTTAAGTTCTCATTATGGTGTTGAGTATAGAAGGTTTAACAAAAACCTTAGATACACGTGTGGAACTAGGTTTAAGTTCTCGTTATGATGGTGCTGGCTATGGGGTTGCGGCTATGTGTGTTGCGGCTATGTGTGTTGGATTTCACCACCCAAGTAAGTGTACGTGTGGAACTAGGTTTTTTAGATACACAAAAAACGTGGTATCAAAAAAACATGTTGATTGTCCAAACAAAACAAAAAAAAAAAAAACATGATATGAGGACGGTATGAAAGTTGCCGTGAAAAAAAAAAGGTTAACAACGAAGAAAGTAGGAAGTCATGTGGCTTGGAAGTGACGAAGTTTTGAGTGTGAAAAGATCCATGGAAGCAACCCAAAGAATGTGCATGAGGAGCCGTGTCTCGCCGTCCCCAAATATGGAATCGCATGAGTGCACTGTGATACGTGACAGTATACCTCAATGGAATACCCATGACTGAAAGTTCACATCAGTCCTTTGAGCACAAGAGGTTGTACTCCCTCAAAAGCCGGCACCTTCCCACTTAAAGTTGGAGGCTCGCCTCCAACTCTCGACTTCGTCCTTTGATGTTCGCCCGTATGGCAGGTGTCGAGCTCATCCCGGGGCATGCTTGAAATCAGGACGTTCTCTTTGGTACTGTCTCTGAAAGATAACCTGTCTAAAACACGCCCAAATAGCTCAATGACCTGGCAGGAAACATGGACAAAATCCGTGTGCAAAGATCGCAACACAACCCCGAGAAAAGTTGGGGGTAAAGTATCACTTTCTCTGGCTCCATGATCTCCACCATTACTTGCAACTCGAGTAGATGAGAAGGCCGAGAAGATACAATGAATATCGAGTGGTTGCTGCTCGAGAAAACAAATCACTAAGTTGTGGATGATGATCATCATCGGTGGAAATGATGCTGCGGTTCATATTGCAATTAATGTGGCGGAGCTTCGGATAAAGATGATGGTCATGATGCTCGACTGGCTGTTATGAGAGACAGTGGAGCCAAACTGTGGCTGAGCTTTGGATAAATCATGGCTCGGTGATGGTGTTGCTATTCTAGGATGTTGGTCGAGATGAATGGTGAACTTCTCGCTTCGGTTTTTGGCTTGCTGTTGATGACGATAATGGAGATACATGAGCTGGTAGTTGCTTGATGGAAGAAGGAAGTGATGTTCGGTAATGAGCTCGAGCAAGGTACCGCTGCTATTTAGAGCTCCGTAAGGAAGAAGAATAACGATGGTGTTGTTGAGAGAATGACGAGCTCGAGAATGGATGTCGAGATGATAACAAGAGAGCAGAGAGAAGAGATGAAAGATTGCTTCCATTGAACATAAGATGCTTTGGTTCGATGAGTATGGAGTATTGTTTGCTACCTGAACATGGTTTGGTAGTTTTACCGTGATGAGTTTAATGAGGACGAGATTGGTTTCATGGCAGTTGATGAACTCGAGTTTGCCAACGAAGCCGATAAAGGGACCGATGAGAGCTCGGGTAGAGAACGTGATGGCATGCTAGAACTCGTGAGAACTCTGAAATGAAGGAAATGATGATGAGTTGCTGCCATGATTGATGTTTGCTAAAGAACGTGAAGGTGGCAAAGTGGGAGACAGGGTGCTGCTCAAGAAAGCAAGAAAAAAAAACAAAAAACAAAAAAAACATGATGCCCATGGGAACTTTCTTCGCATGTGATGGAAGAGCTCTAGAAGAAAAAAAAAAAAAAAAAAGCAAGGATGATGTTCACGGTGATGATGTTCATGACAGGAGAGCAAGTTGAAGCTGATTTGAAGATGGGCTGAAAGCCTCAAACAAAATAGAGAAGATGCAGACAAGATGTTTGTTTAAATGCAAGGATGATCGTGGAAACATAAGTGTGACAATAATTTCACAAATAAGGCAAAATCATACGAATTCGTAAATGTGGCACATCCGATAGCGTGGCAAAATTGTAACAAAGAATATAGCAAGAAGAAGAATAGTTAGAGCTTGTGGCAGAAGCTTGACGAAATGAAAGATTGTGAGAGAATCTTAAAAAAAAAAAAATCAAAGAAGTGTGAGGGTTTTCGCAACAAAAGCATGACCGGAACAAAATAAGAAGAGAAGAAGAAACAACAAAAAGATTGTGAAGAAATGGAAGCAATCACCAAGTGGTGATGAGATAGAGAACAACAAAAGTGGGTGAAAATCCTATGAGTTGTCCAAAGAGTACAAGAAGTATTTTACTGAAACGAAGAGGACCGCAATGTCCCTAAACTACGATAGAACCCGTATGTTCTAAAACTACGAAGAGGACCGCAATGTCCCTAAACTACGATGGAACCCGTATGTTCTAAAACTACGAAGAGGACCACAATGTCCCTAAACTACGATGGAACCCGTATGTTCTAAAACTACGAAGAGGACCGTAATGTCCTTAAACTTCCGAAGAGGACCATAATGTCCTTAAACTTCCGAAGAGGACCGAAACGTCCTTAAACTATGAAGAGGACCGAAACATCCTTAAACTATGAAGGGGACCGAAACGTCTAAGATAAAGAGAAGTTGGAAAGTAGGTGTTGAGGGGGAGTGTTGAATATTCAACACCAACTTAGTCAAGAGTTCACACCTATCTAGACTAACCTAGAAATATCTAGGATGTCTAGAGTCAATATTAGACAATTAACATGTGTAAAATGAGTGTTCTAGGGTTAGATAAATCAAACAAGAATACTAGATTGTCTAGTAGTTGGTTTGGTAAGCCTCCATAGGCATAGTTGTTAGCCTCCAAAGGCATAGTTGTTAGCCTCCATAGGCATAGTTCTCTTCTTCTTTTGTAGCCTATAAATAGGCATGTTGTATTCATTTGTAAGTAAGAAAAAAAGCAAGTAAGAATCAAACAATCAAAAATATCAAATAGTTTGTATTCCACCAAGATTAATATCAATGTAGTCTTTTACGATTCCGCGTTTATGTTCTTCTCTCTCTTGTTCGATCTTTAAGACGAACTTGTCACTTGTCAGATTTGGAACCACGGGCAATTACATACCGAAATCACACACTCCTAACCTGAAAAGTAATTCCTAGAGTAACTTCTTTTTAAATTGGACTAATGCTTAAACCCTATCACAACTCCCTTAGTCGGTGGTGACTTCTATAAAGGCTATGTGAAGGAAAATACCAAAGTTCAAAGTTCCAAGCTTAATGTCATCAGTATAAGTAGGTTTGCACATCAGGATCCTGGGACCAGTTTGTTGTTGTCTTCTTTTTCTTATCGGAAAATACGAAATGTTTGGTAATAAAAAGATAGAAATTCGCGCTGTTTGAAAGGAAAATATGAGATAAGCACCTGAACCATGCGCCAGCAGCTGGCGAGTTGAATCTACTTGGCCATTGTTTGTCTCTCTCTCTCTCACTTGCAGAATCTCAACTCCCTGGTAAAAAATCCTAGCTAGTTATACAGCTGCGGCTGCAGTCACCTGCATAATACAACATGCATAGTTAACACCAAATTTTGGTAAGTACTGAACAAAATCTGAAACAGTCAATGTCGCTGTGGAAGATTGAAAATGTATCTCTTTATTTGTTTTTTGTTTTCTATTTGATCAGATATCTTCATTTGTTCTTTTGCGACATTTCTTCCAATTTCCTCTAGTGTGTAAATAGCATTAAATGAAAGTAACATTTATGTTACAACGAGCTCAATTTAAAGCACTGCCGAAAATAAATTCAAAGTGTAACATCTAAAAACTAAAATGAAAAATTATTAGACGTGTAGGACAACAAAATCTCTGACTAAAAACCTAACCTCCGTCACGCCACCACCACATTTCCCCCTCCTCGTCTTCTTCTCTCTTTCACTGCGCCAAGAATACCTGCGACAGATTCAACATCTCAACAAGAGGAACTTTTTTTTTTTTTTTTTTTTTGCGGTAACCTGGGTTAAGGAGACCCAAACCAAAACAAAAGGGGAAACAAAACAAAAAGCAAAGAAACAGAGGAAACTAAGTAGACAAAGCCTGATAGATCTCCTGGTTCTTATCAGCTGCCAAAATCTCCTTAAAGTCAGTAAAGAAATCTTCATTTCTTATCTCTTCCCACATACTCTCAGCCTTTTTACTTGCCAGAAAATGAGCTGTTTTGTTAGTCTCTCTAAAGCAATGAGAAACTGTCCACTTCACAAATCTAGTCTTCAGTTTTTTAATTCGTCTCCATATCTGAAGTACATTCCAGGGAGGAACTGTCTCTGGGTTGGAAAGAATATTATAAACAGCCATAGAATCCACAACTACATGAATTTTAAGTAACTCCTTACGGATAGCCATATTTAAACCTAACTCAACTCCTTGCATTTCATGAGCTAAGACAGAGATTGGTTTACCAGTTCCATGAGTAGCATCCACTGCTTCTCCTTGATCATCCCTGAGCAGCGCTCCAAAGCTACCTTCTTCATCTTTCAATGATCCATCAGAATTCAGCATAATCTCATCAGGGTTAGGATATAACCACTTACACTGAATTATCTCAGGTTGGGTAAAGGTGCAATTAACCTGCCATCTGTTCATAAACCATCTAGCTTGAGCTTTGTTTTCAACTTTGTGCACCTTAGCAACCATTTTGAATCTTATATCCAGAACAATAGACATACTCACATGATCAGCAGAATTGAATTGAGCACGAAATATCCTACCATTTCTTTCTCTCCAAATGTGATAAATAAAACCACAGAAAGCTAGTTTCTTAATTCTACTTAAGCAAGAAGACCTTGTGAAATTACTGTTGCACCATTGTATTTCATCATGTCAATTTTTCATAGGATCTCTGATATACCCCGGAATAAATTCCATCCATATAGAATCAGAAAAGCTGCAGTGATGAAAAAGATGGTCCTCAGTTTCAATTTCTTCATTACAAAGAATGCAAGAAGCATCTTGAATCACTCCCAAAGCTAATAACTTGCTTCTTGTTTTGAGTCTCTTCTGAAATGCTAACCAAGCTATAAAAGAATGTCTTGGGATTTGACCAGAAAACCAAACCAAGTTACTCCACTCCATTTTGGAAATTCCTCCTCTTAAAGCAACATAAGTATCTTTCACAGTGAAAACACCCGTAGAGTTAGGTTTCCAAATAATGAGATCATGCTCAGAGATAGTAAAATCAACCGTTTTTATCTGTTCCACAATCTTCTTAGAAGAATCCTCCATCAAGTCATGGAAATTCCATTGCCCCTCATGAATAAAATCATCCACATTAGAAGAAGTAGAAGCACCAATATCCTGTAGAAAACCAGAGTCCACCCAGTATGCTAGACAACCTTTAGGATGCCAACTATCATTAATAAAATTAGTGGAAGCCCCATCACCCAGCACAACACCTAAGAATCTTCTATCTAAGTCCCTGTGTTCAAGAATCCTTCTCCAACACCAAGAGGAGTCCCGAGGAATGATCATCTGCCAAAAATCTTTATCTTTTATAAGGTTAGCTTTAACCCAAACAGTCCATATGGTCTTCTTATCAGAAACAATGTCCCAAATATATCTCATATTGACTATGGAATTAGTGACTTCCAAATCCTTAATACAAAGACCTCCATTTTCATAAGAGTAACATAGATTTTCCCATTTTATGGGGTTAAATTTCTTTCTAATATCACTACCACTCCATAGAAATCTCTTAAATTTTGTATTTATCTCTTTAATAGCTCTTTTTGGAAGGACAAAAAAGGATAGCCAAAAATAAACCATTCCACATAAAATTGATTTTATAAGAAGTAACCTACCAGGGAAGGAAAGGGACTTGGTTTTCCAAAATTGGACTCTAAGAGATATATTTTCCAATAAGGGCAGACAATCCTTATAAGAAAGTCTAGTACAAAGCAGAGGTACTCCAAAATACTTAATAGGTAACTCACCAGAGGAGCAATCCAGCACTTGCATAATTTGATGTAAAACAGAGTCTTCTACAGCAGAATGGAACAAAGCTATTTTTTGATTATTTATTTGAAGGCCAGAGCATTGACTAAAGCATTCTAGAGCACATTTAAGACTAGCTGCAGCCTGAACATTCCCTTTAAAGAAAACTAAAACATCATCTGCAAAGGTGAGGTGAGTGAGACTAGTTAATTTACATCTGGGATGGAAACCATACTTCTTAAGTTGAACTTGTTGTAATAAAGAATAACTGAGAATCTCTATAACCATAACAAATAAATAAGGAGAAAGCAGACACCCTTGCCTCAAATCTCTTTTAGCTTCAAAATACCCATATGGTGCCCCATTTACCATAATAGAAAACTTAGCAGTAGTAATACATTGTGTCACCCACTCAATGAATTTAGAAGGAAATCCCATTCTTTGCATCACCATGAAAATAGCTTCCCAAGAGACAGTATCATAAGATTTCCTTAGATCAATCTTAAGAGCACATCTAGATGTTCCTTGAGTTCTATGGTAATTCCTAACAAGCTCATGTGCCACCATAATATTATCTTGAATGTTTCTTCCAGAGATAAAAGCAGATTGGTTTAAGATGATGAGGCCATTAAGCACCTTTTTCATTTTTAAGGTAAGAATCTTAGTAATACACTTGTAAAGCATATTGCAGCATGAAATAGGTCTGAAATCAGCTACATTGGAAGGGCTATCCTTTTTTGCAACTAAAGTAATAAATGTGTTATTTACCTCCTTCAGTAATTTAGAGCTATGAAAGAAGTTTTTAACTGCAGCCACAAACTCATCTCCAACCACCTCCCAACTAGCCTTGAAGAAATGACTTGGAAACCCATCAGGCCCAGGAGCCTTATTAGAACCAATACAAGCAAGAGCGCCAACCACCTCATCTCTAGTAACCTCCTTAATTAAGTCAGGCACATCCATTTGTGGAATGCAACTTCCAAACTCAATACATGTAAACCAGTCCTCATTAAAACTATAATCTTCTGGAGTAGTATACAGTTCAGTGTAGTAATTGATACATTCTGTGGCAATGTCCTTATCCTCTTCCAATTTCACATTCTCAGCAGAATAGAGATATAAGATATTATTTTTAATTCTTCTGACCTTTAAAGGGTTTTGAAAAAAAGAAGTATTTTGATCCCCCATATCAAGCCATTTAATTCTGGACTGTTGTTTTGCTTCACATTCCTCATATTTAATAAGCTTAGAGTACTCCTGGACATAAGCTCTTTCTCTTCTAGCTAACTCAGAGTTTAAATGATCATTTTGAAGCATTAATTGAGTGCACTCCATATCCTCTTTAGCTTTTATCACACTGTCCGAAAGATTCTTAAATCTAGCCTTTTTCCATATAATAATATCCTTCTTGACTCTCTTCATTTTAGTTACCAATTTAAACATAGGATTACCGCACACAGGGCCTATCCAAGCTTGTTTGACAACATGAATGAACTTTTGTTTTTCAGTAAGAAAATTTGAAAATCTAAAAGGAGGAGGACCATGTCTTCTTTTTTCAAAAATAGAAACAATTCAGGGAGAGTGATCTGATATACCATGGACCAAGAATTCAGCAGTGGACAAAATAAAATGATGAATCTAATCAAAAGTAATTAAAGCTCTATCAATTTTAGACCTTATAATGCTACCATCCATTTGACAATTATTCCAAGTATAAAAATAGCCGGAAAAAGGGAGATCAAATAAGTGGGAAGCTTGAATACAATTCTGAAAATCAGTAAACTAATGAGCCATAACCTCAGCACCACCTATCTTATCAGAAGGATGAAAGATGGAATTGAAATCTCCTAAAACTAACCAAGGCTTAGTGTTAAACTTAGCAAAAGCAACCAGAGAATTCCAAAGGTGAACTCTGTTTAAATAGTAATTTTCCCCATAAACAAAAGTCACAACAAAATTTATATGGTGAATAGTGGTAACCTCCATGAAAATGGCCTGAGGAGAAATGTGGATCACAGAAGTATCCCAACCAACCCATATTCTTCCACCATTAGAAACACTATCATTATCTATAAACTTCCAAGAAGGATTTATATTATTGCGAATTCTAACTTTATTGATCTCTTGGACATGAGTCTCAAGAATCCCTATCATAGAAAGGGAGTTATTCCTAATTAATCTCTTTATTTCAATATGTTTAACTGGGTCATTAAGACCTCTTATGTTCCAACCTCCTAGTTTAAACGTTATTTAAATTGAGAAAGGGAGGTACCTCTAGCAGATTTCTTAAGATCTGCAGTCTTTGGAAGAAGAGTAGAAGCCACTGAAGTTGCTTGCATTGTCTTCTTTGAGAAATGTCCTCTAGCACCTGAAGAATCATTATTAGCTTGAGAATTAACAACATCAGTCATGCAATTTTCCTGAGTATTTTCCTTATTTTCATCAAACGCCTTTAAATGACTAACTTCATTCAACTTATTTAGTAATATGAACTTATTATTCATAAGAAAATCCCCTTTTTCTCTGAGTTGGACTATAGGAACTTCATTAAGGACATGACTATCCAAGTTAACATATACATTATTACTACTGAGCTCCATCATAACCGGCTGATTATTAACATCATTTTCAATACCCATTCCTTCATCAGAAGTATAAGATCCTGTTTCAATAAGATCTCTTATTCTCTTACCAGACTTTGTTGTCCATCCTTCAACATCAACAGAAGTATTATTCTTTTTGGGAGACTTTGATTTTGAAATCCATCCATCAACATCCATAGTAGTAGTACTTTTCTGGACCCATTTTTGAACAGGCTTGACTTGTTTGGGGCAATTTGAAAAGGTATGACCAAACACAGAACAATTACTACACTTAGGAGGTTTCCAAGAGTACTCCATTTTGATTTCCACTTTGTCCTTACCCCCAAGAGTAAAAGTAAAGGATTTAGGAAATTCACAATTCACATCAACTTCAACACAAATCCTAGCATAACTCATTCTGGTTTTATTCAAAGTTTGAGTATCCATCATCAGAGGTTTACCCAAATAGCTAGCAATCATACTCAACCCCTTGTTGTTCCACATAAAAAGAGGAACATTCCTAAAATTCATCCATACCGGAAGAGATTTCAATTCATAAATTTCCTGCTCAACAGTCCTAGACCATGGCTTAATAATAAACAATTTATTCGAAATAAATATTGAGCCCAACTCCAAAGCACGAGTTCTATCTTCAGCAGAATTAAAATCAAAAATAAACATGCTCTCACCATGAATAGTCATTTGGATGTTACCTTTAGATTTCCAAGCTCGATTCACTGCATTACGAACCCAATTGAATGGAAAACGTCTACCCACAAAAGCTCCAATTACTTTATCTTCACAATTCCTAATATCTTCTTCAAACACTTCATATGGAATATCCATAGATTTCTTCCCATCTAACACCGGATATGAGTAAAATTCCATATATGCAGAGATAGATGTAGATATTGTCGAAATCGGCTAGGATATCTAAATATCCAAAATGGGAATCACACGAGGAAATTATTATTAATACGAAGAGAAATTATTATTATCGAAGCCGCCACCCAACTTAGGGAGTTGAGACCCAAAATAAGCACTTGTCCAATTTACAGAGAAAGGTCCGGGAATCAAGGTACAAACTAGGAAGGTGTGAGGCACCTAGTCTGTCCAATCCGAATATCGGCCTCTACTTTATAATCGGGATTTTAATTGTTAAAAATAAAAATAAGTAAATTTCTTTTTTTACTATTAATATTAACACCTGCAAAATACCAAAATATTAGATATTCTCGATTAAATAAATAAATCAGGTTATAAAATCAAATTATTATTATTATACTTGAAAAACAAAGTAATATGAATCAATATCACAATCACCAGGCTTATTATTATTATTAACTAACAATCATTAATTATTACTATCATTATAAAATGCATCAAACTAAGTAACAGAGAATGAACATCGAACGGGAAACTAGGGAAAGCATCTGACTTCCAAAGTAACGAAATCCTATCAAAGATGCCAGCCTAAACCACGTACTGATGCTATATGGAGTGAAAGAAAGGATTATTAAATTAAATATTGATGCCAACACTTAACTGAACAAGAGCAAGCAGCTAGTACTCATGGGTTTCACTAGTTGAAATCTACTGTTTATGCATGAACGAGATGAAACAAGATGATGGAACAATGAGATTTCGACACAATTGTGTATTTAAATAATCATTAAACCATTTCCTTTACGTTTGAAAGTCAATCATCAGTAAATAACTAAATATCCATTACAAAGATGAGAATAATTAATCTGATAGTACTGACCTGTGTTCGCATATGATTCTGAAAATGTTTACTTAGGATCAATTAAGGAAACCAACGATGTACGCTGCTGCCGCAAAATCGTATCCCCAAAACACCAAACTAATCACCGTACTAATATAGTTTCTTCTCTACCCTATTTTTCCAAAAGTTTTTCCTTCCTAAATTTTTTACAGTAATTTTTCCTCCCACTTTTTATTATTATTATTACTGAATTTCTCCCTCCTCTTTGACACCAAAACTAGCTCTCTATTTATATTGTTTTTCCATTAACCAAAACCATAGGATTAAATGACGTCGATCTTACGACTCACATTAAAACCCTAAATATTATTACTAGCTTTATCAAAATCATTTCCATTTAACAAAAAAACTTATATTTTATTTTCTAAGTTTATAAAGATATCAATTAATTCTTATGATTCTAGCTAAACGGGAAAGTCTTGAGAACCAATCCAAAAATTGTGTCGACATATTACGGTGGATGGATGGAAAACACATGGGAAAAGGATGGATTTTGTACCGTGAACTTAAGGGAACTTTGGTAACTTGTGAATAGTAGCTGGTGGACTATCATTTGGTCGGATACGGACAAGTCCATATTAATATTGGTTACCTAGTGAACGTGGGCACAGTAGACCTTTGGTGGATTTATGAAATGAACCTAAAGTCTAGTCACGGTATGCATGGTCCCAATCACTAGGTGGACTAGGGTGGTCAGGCTAGCTTACATTTTAGGACTTGTTTGTACACTCGTACTAGACCTTTAAACCCAGACTATTTCGGATACGATTTCGCGGCGAACTTTAGCGACCGTGCAAAATTGGGGTGTTTACAGTTGCCCCTCTTTGACAGATGTTTGCATGCAACTGAATGCCAAAGACATACATACCTATTTTGCACAATTACTTCGTTGGATTCCTCACTTATAATTATCCGTGATGACACTAGAAAGTTCACCCGAATTATTTCTAAGTATTTTAATTTTGCACCAGTACACATCCTCATGATAGAGATCATGACGAAGCGGTACTTGTGATATACCAACTATTGCGAAAACAGGTTACGCTTTATTACATTAATTCTTCTAACAACATGCTACGTCATCACATCGATTGCATTGTCTGAGTAGCAGCTCTTCAATCTTTAAGACTTTGCTCAAATATTTTCATCATCTCTTGTCCTTTCTATGATCCATTAGATAAATAATTTGCCTCGCATTCTTGATTGCCACAATCCTTATGTAGAAAATAAGCCTCACTTTCCCTTCGAGTTTTGCGTCCAAAGTCTGGAAAAACCCTGTAATTGATGACCTTGCAAAAGAGCTATTAGTAGCACATGTTCCTACTAATTATTATTTTTTTTAATTATTTTTTTTAATTATTAAGAAAACAAATCCTAAAAAAATAATTTTCAAAAACAAAATACTCAATATATACAAAGGTTTAGGAATCCCGACCTGCCACGTGTCTGATAGATGCCACCAAAAATATTATCGTCCCCATCCAAATTTTCAAATCTGTCAATTCCTCCCAGCTATAATTAACTTTATCAATTGGCTTCAAACTATAAAACGATTCAGGATTTTTGCTGCTTTCCAGGGATGACGTTCGATGCTTCAAATCTTCAACTTTCTCCATATGGATCTTCTATTCCTCTATCTCTTTTAAGTGCTACTCAATTTTCCCAAGTGGCTATTTAATAACCATTTTTTTCTTTTCTTTTCATTTTTCATTCATTTTTTTTTCTTTTCTTTTCTTTTCATTTTTCATTTTTCATTTTTCATTTTTCATTTTTCTTTTCTTTTCTTTTCATTTTTCATTTTTCATTTTTCATTTTTCATTTTTCATTTTTCATTTTTCATTTTTCATTTTTTTTAATCTATCCGTTTGGACGTTCGTTGCCCATAGAACTTTAGGAGATGACTTACAGGACTAATGATGACATACAGATGGACTAACATATCTCTCTCTAAATTATTTACTTGAAAAGACCGAACATTATAATAGAAGACTGAAATGCTCTAATGACATGGGCCCAATATGATGATGGCGGTGCCCCCTTATTATTTTGCTGACACTATGAAACTGAATTTTTTTTTTTTTTTTTTACTGACTGACTGAGGGGTCTAATGATGATGACTTCCCCTAGTAATTTTTTTTTTTAACTGACTGACTGACTAAAGGGGCCAGATATGGTGATGACTTGGCCCTTAGACTTTATTTATTTTTGACTGACTGAATGTTGGGGCCAAACATGGTGACGACTCTTCCCTTAGACTATGACACTATGAGAGAGATATTGGACTTCTAAAAAAAAATCTCCTTAAGTTTTATGAGCGTTCGCCGCCCTTAGATAGATTTGAGCACTTACATAAGTATGATATTTCTTGGGTTGAGTAACACTTGTTGGGCCTGGATCATGTTGGCTGCCCCGATCAAATTGTTGAACAATTCTTCTATTTTGTATGATTCTTGGATCTTCTCGAAATTCTGCTTGCTTCATCTTCTTGAACTCTATCTTTGAAAAATCATTCATTACCTTCTAATTAACTGCATTCTTGAACCTCATGCTGGGAAAATCATCCATTGTCTTCTGATTAGTTGTTTTCTTGAACCTCATGCTAGGAAAATCATTTGTTGTCTTCTGATTATTATCTTTCTTGAACTTTGTGCTGGGAAAATTATTCATTACCTTATGGTTAATTGTTTCCTTGAACCTTATGCTCCGATTATTATTCATTGTCTTCTGATTATTTTCTTTCTGAACCTGCTACTGGGAAAATCATTCACTTCCTTTTGATTAATTGCTTTCTTAAACTTTATGCTTGGAAAATCGTTCTTTGTCTTTTGATCAATTGCTCCATTATTTTTCAAATTTAATAACACGTCCTTGCAAGATCCCATTTCCTCATGTAGTGGATTCGTCTTCTTGCTTTTATTTGGTGGAAAAATCTCATCTTCATGTATTTTGAATATTTCTTCCTTCTTGACATGGGTCTTCAACATCCATTCTGGTCTTAATTGCAATGGTTTCTCTTCAACTAAATTCACTGTCTTCTGTTTTGGCACATTCTTGCATTGTATCCACATTTTGGTCGTATTCATCTTCTTTCTATGAGGTGCCTTTAAAGATTGATCTGCCTTGTTTTGATTGACAAACTTTACTTCTTTAGCCGGTTCAGGTTTTTTTTTTTGGTGGTTCCACAGTCCCCACGGTTTGACAGTATTCTCACTACCTTTGTTTATGCCGAGTATATTGTTCTTCAAAACATTTTTCCTACAAACAAAATCTTTTTGGTTTTTTAGTTTTTTAGATTTTTTTGGATTTTTCGAAATATTTTGAAAATTGGAAATAAAAGACGACTTATTTACAAATTCATATGGTGTACCCTTAACCGGTCTCATTAATTTAACATAATGAGTTAGAGACTTACCTAAATCAGCCTCTATTGTGCTTACCACTTTTGATTCATCTTCCGCTCTTGCAAACTTCATTCTGAGTGATTGGTCTGTAGGAGGCATGATTACATTTTTTATCCCTGAGATGAGGTGGCTTGTAAATGGGTCTGCTTCTTTCTACATTTTGAACTTTATCACCACCGTCACTTTTGACCGGATCCACCCACATAGACGAAGATTGATTAGTTGCATGCACTGGACCAGAGAAATAGACTGGACCCGCTGGTGGTTGACCAAAATGAGGCAAGATCTCTGAAATATGCACATGCCTAACAGGCGCGGTCTTCTTTGTTAGAAGGTCAGAGATATGCACAGGCTCTGCCGGGAATCGGTTGGAATTTGGCACGTTCCTCGGTGGCTCAACTCCATAATAATCTGCCATTAATTCAAACAAAATAACATGACGATTAGTTGTCGAATTAAATGAGCTCATAGTTTGTACCTGATCCGTGAAGAGTTCACTGATATGGACGGGCCGATTCATCGCAGTTTCTTGCTTGTAGATTGAGTCGGCTAAATTTGTATGGTTTTCTGCCAAGACAAAATTGACCCTGGGTTGCCTTTGATGATCTTGAAACGGGTTTGTATTCAGCTTCTTTCTCTCCCCATAATTCATTTGTGGACGTTCATATCTTCCCTGACTCCAGTTCTGGATCTGCCCCTGGTATGGTCCTGTAGGTGATGCAACTGACACAATATTCACTTGATTTTCATCTGTAAATGTGGCCCTTCCGCAATTATTCCCATTAGAGTCCTCTGGGTTGGTCAACCTTGTTATCCTGCCCATGTCCAATGCATTTTCAATCTGTGAGCCCGCCTTCCACAAAAAGAATAATGTTGGATGGTAAGATGTTATCATACGGTTCCAATATTCATGGTTTAAACAATTCATTACAATATCTACCATCTCTTCTTCGGTTAATATCTCATCGATCTCTAATGCCTTGGTCCTCCATCGTGGAAATAACTCCGTAAATGATTCAGTGGGTTCTTGTTTGACCGCCTCTAAGTGTTTCCGAGTAAATTGGATTTCAGGGACCAATATAAACCGTCTCACAAACATATTGACCATATCTTTCCATGTCGAAACTAGACTTGGGTCTGTCTTCATCAGCCACTTTAAGGCTAGCCCGGTCAAACCTATTTGGAACAATTGGACTAACAACCCATCATTAATACCTAATGGTTTTAAGTACCCAACATACATGCGAATATGGATTTTCGGGCACCCAGTTCCATCATATTTATCCATATTCGTAAATTGGAAGCCAGGAGGTAAACGAATATCCGGATAAGGGTATAACCCATCCATGTCTAATGTACCTTCACCTATTTTCTGTAAGGTCCTTTCAACCTCTTTAAGCCTCTGGGCTAATTGTCTTTCTCGTGCCGTGGTCCCACCCATTTCATCAAAATTTTCATTTTTAACCTATTCAAAAATGTCCTCTTCAAAATTATTCTTTTTGATCTCTTCATAATTATGCTTATTTTTGTCATTTTTCATATAAGCCCTAACATGTTTTCCTGTGGACTTAGCAATGGACTCGAGAGTAAACTTCTTGGTCTCGGCTTCCAACTCTGTGAACTTGGTATCCAACATCTTTTGCAATTTTTCGCGCAACCATGACAATGCCCCAACGTCGATATTCATTTCGGATTCTATAGTCATTTTCATGTTTCAAAGGAAACAAAAAAAAGATATATGGTAACACGAGGGTGCTTATGTCTCGGATTTTGTGCAAATGAATGTAGTTTACAATTAATGCACGTGCATGTAGGTTTCACTAAATCTTGGGTAGGCTTGGGATACCTTAGCAAAATATACCTCAGACGTAGTCGAAACTAGTCTTCTTTGGTACTAGGCAAAGCCTTGTGGTGTTCGACTGATAACGCCCAAAGGGTTCAGCTTTACTAACCACGGATTTTTCTAATCTTCGGACTCGGACGATGCAAAATGTAATGCAAATGTGCAAATGAGTGCGTGCAGTGTGTGTGTGCAACACCGAGTAGTGTCAAAATCAAAACCCTAAATTCCAAATTACGTTTCAAATTAGATTCTCAAATCCCCAGTGAAGTCTCCATTGTAGATACCGTCGAAATCGGCTAGGATCTCTAAATATCCAAAATGGGAATCACACGAGGAAATTATTATTAATACGAAGAGAAATTATTATTATCGAAGCCGCCACCCAACTTAGGGAGTTGGGACCCAAAATAAGCACTTGTCCAATTTACAGAGAAAGGTCCGGGAATCAAGGTACAAACTAGGAAGGTGTGAGGCACCTAGTCTGTCCAATCCAAAGATATTCTCGATTAAATCGGGATTTTAATTGTTAAAAATAAAAATAAAAATAAATAAATTTCTTTTTTTTACTATTAATATTAACACCTGCAAAATACCAAAATATTAGATATTCTCGATTAAATAAATAAATAAATGTTATAAAATCAAATTATTATTATTATACTTGAAAAACAAAGTAATATAAATCAATATCACAATCACCAGGCTTATTATTATTATTAACTAACAATCATTAATTGTTATTATCATTATAAAATGCATCAAACTAAGTAACAGAGAATGAACATCGAACGGGAAACTAGGGAAAGCATCTTACTTCCAAAGTAACGAAATCCTATCAAAGATGCCAACCTAAACCATGTACTGATGCTATATGGAGTGAAAGAAAGGATTATTAAATTAAATATTGATGCCAACACTTAACTGAACAAGAGCAAGCAGCTAGTACTCATGGGTTTCACTAGTTGAAATCTACTGTTTATGTATGAACGAGATGAAACAAGATGATGGAACAATGAGATTTCGACACAATTGTGTATTTAAATAATCATTAAACCATTTCCTTTACGTTTGAAAGTCAATCATCAGTAAATAACTAAATATCCAGTACAAAGATGAGAATAATTAATCTGATAGTACTGACCTGTGTTCGCATATGATTCTGAAAATGTTTACTTAGGATCAATTAAGGAAACCAACGATGTACACTGCTACCGCAAAATCGTATCCCCAAAACACCAAACTAATCACCGTACTAATATAGCTTCTTTTCTACCCTATTTTTCCAAAAGTTTTTCCTCCCTAGATTTTTTACCGGAATTTTTCCTCCCACTTTTTATTATTATTATTACTGAATTTCTCCCTCCCCTTTGACACCAAAACTAGCTCTCTATTTATATTGTTTTTCCATTAACCAAAACCATAGGATTAAATGATGTCGATCTTACGGCTCACATTAAAACCCTAAATATTATTACTAGCTTTATCAAAATCATTTCCATTTAACAAAAAAACTTATATTTTATTTTCTAAGTTTACAAAGATATCAATTAATTCTTATGATTCTAGCTAAACGGGAAAGTCTTGAGAACCAATCCAAAAATTGTGTCGACATATTACGGTGGATGGATGGAAAAAACATGGGAAAAGGATGGATTTTGTACCGTGGACTTAGAGTAACTGCAGTGGTGTGATCATAACCAAAGAGAAAAAAAAATTAAAAGTTTGGGTTTAGTCCGTGTTGCAACGCAGTGGGGGAGAGTAAAATTTGGTCAGGCGCAACTTTAAGTTACGCCTGAATCAGGCGTAAGAGGAGGTTCCGCCCCATTTTCATCGGGCGTAACTTTGAGGTTACGCCTTAATTTTTTTTTTTTTTTTTAGTGTCAGGCGGAGTTTTCTATTACGCCTGTTCGAGCGTAACTTTAAATTACGCCCGACTAAAGACCAGAGTAAAGACTAAATATAGTCTGGATTTTGGTTATAGTCTAGTCTTTGATCTTTACTCCTTCCCTACTGTGTTTGCTATTTGATCTTTACTCTGGGTTTTAGTCGCCCACTACGGATGCTCTTTGGGAACTTTGGTAACTTGTGAATAGTAGGTGGTGGACTATCATTTGGTCGGATGCGGACAAGTCCATATTAATATTGGTTACCTAGTGAATGTGGGTACAGTAGACCTTAGGTGGATTTATGAAATGAACCTAAAGTCTAGTCATGGTATGCATGGTCCCAATCACTAGGTGGACTAGGGTGGTCAGGCTAGCTCACATTTTAGGACTTGTTTGTACGCTCGTACTAGACCTTTAAACCCAGACTATTTCGGATACGATTTCGTGGCGAACTTTAGCGACCGTACAAAATTGGGGTGTCTACAATAGCTGAATTATTCTTCTTATCAAACAAAGATGACCAAGTCATTCTTGAGGTACTAGCACCAGATTTAGGGAATTCTTCAAATCCAGGAAGAATAACTGGATATACCATCGAAACATTACCAGAGACTAAAGAAACATCAACACCCCCAAAGAAGGTTCCTCTAGTGATATGGAGGACGTCACTAGAGGAGGAGTATCCTGAGAAGTCACCTGCATCTCACCAGAGAAGATGCAGAAAAACGGAAAACTGTAAATCTAATATCGCCTCAAATCACCTTTTGACTAGTTCAACGCTCGACGGCCCTTTCTTTTTGTAAGGTTGGACCTGCTATCATATTCTTGTTGGTTGTAAGATGTCGCATTGACTATCAAAATGCACGTATCATAACAATAGGGTCAGGATCGACTAACAAAAGGTTTTAACAAACCCTTTTAACAAAATGTAATGACCACACGATATTTAGTATCCTACGGTCCAAATGTTTGATAACACGGCATATTAATTCTTTTTAGTTTGTGTTTGGTCGCCATTCGTTTGAGAACTGGAAACTAAAACGGAACATCATCGACCTGCACCTACCCACAATATCTGCTCTCCTCGACATGAAGAGAGACAGACAGCTGAAGTACCAATCATGCAGCCTCCATCTTTATTCTTAAATACCACAATGGCCACAAACTATAACCCTTACTCCCCAAAACTGCCACCATCCATTCCACCTGATCCACAACCACAATAACCACGAACCCTTCTACTGCCATAGTTTTCACCAGAATCACCAGTTCACCACCACTATCAAACTGCTCCTTCTAAGTAAATCAACCAAATGACAAACTTTGTTCGTCATTGATCATCATTCTAATATCACAACTCTTCGATTACTACTTTAAACAACTTTTTTTAACCCTAGATGTGACTGAAACTTGACAGATTTTTCCACCACTATCTATTATGAATCGATTCAATCCCGTTTCTTATTTTAATTAACATCTTAGGATTTCAAAGTTGTAAATAATGAACAATTCATATTTTCCGAGGCTGTTTATACACATGTAACGATATATTTTCCATTAAATTTCCTTTACCCTATCTTTGCTCGATTGCTAGTGATCAAACCAAACGCATCTTAGAACCAAATTTTGTGCCATGCATGTCATCAAAAATGTTAGCTGTTAGATATATTAGATCCAACCGTTATTAAGTTTTGTCAAATGGTTTGTCAAAACCCTTTGTTACTAGATCCCGATCCCATAACAATAATGTATGACAAAGATGTGAATTTTTAAAGGGAGAAATCAAAACAGAACCGGAAATAGTCAGTAATAATTGGACACTCTCCAGCCGATTTTGATTGTCTAAAACCAATATGATGAGAATTATGCGAAGGAGAAGAATCAGAAAGTTCGGAAATTGACATTCTATGGATACTATTTCGATAAGGTTTAGGGGAAGATGAAAGCTACTTCTGTAA
This sequence comes from Papaver bracteatum, assembly GCA_023529315.1. NCBI lineage: Eukaryota > Viridiplantae > Streptophyta > Magnoliopsida > Ranunculales > Papaveraceae > Papaver > Papaver bracteatum. The sequence continues at coordinate 574,879 of JAJJWX010001826.1, read as the reverse complement.
GAACCCTAATTTGGGGCAGACCTCAAACTTTTGGGTCATACATATAAGACAAAAACATGGGTGATAATAGTATTTCCAGGGTGGCCCTTATCCTCCTTTTTTCAAAAATGCTAAAATATCCCTTATGAGATAGTGTTAAATTAGTGATAATTAAAATTAATTAATTGTTAATGATTAAAATTAGTTTAGTGTTAATTTATGATAATAATTTTTTGTTTAAAGATAGTTAGTTAGTGAATTATTTTAGAAAAAGAAGGAGGAAAGAAGAAGGAGAGGAGGAATTTTTATTTTTTTCTTTGTTTGTAATCTTTGTGATTATTGAGAGATGTGTGATACAAATTCGAGTGAAGAAGGTGAATCTTCATCACGTAAAGCTAAGAAAATACATATTAATTACGATGGAGATCCGAAAATGGCCGATTTGTTGGATTATGAAAATGATTTTACCCAAACTCAACTTTTTTCTCAAGCTCAAGATGATTCCTTTATGGAGCCAAATCCCGAAGATGAGTACATAAATGAGGAACCCAATGCTAATAATACACATGTATGGTTGTATAAGTTGTTTAATGTCCGTTTTGTAGCTTGATTTCACCAAAAGTTATGATTTTTGCAACTAGTTCGGTGAAACAGAGTAAGGTTCGGTAGATAATATGTATGCCTAACCATAATAAACAAGAACAGTTAGGCTTATTCGTTTGAGAAATATGTACGCCGAACTTTCACTTAAGTATTTTCGCGCCAAATAAGTTTCATGATTCGGCTCACATGCGAAGTGAAATTTTAAGCTGAACCAGATCTAAAAAAAATATACGAGTTACAGTGTAATGTTCGGCTTATAATATTAGTCCCAAATTGTCTGAATCCATGTTTGACATGTAGTTCAGCTTTATAATTAAACACGAATTATCCGAACTACAAAGTAGTGCGTGTGAGCCGAACCTGACCCAAAACTTGTGCGATATTGTTGTAGATTGTTGCCGAAATGGAATCTATGGAGGATCAACCACCGCCTGTTGATGTCATTCATGAAGATACTAGAGATCACTTCCAAACTGACTTGGTAGGTAACTAACGTAGTTCATGTTTTTATTAATTTTCAAGTATGTTGTATGCAAAATCATTAATAAAACTAAAGTTTTGTACTTGTGGATATGTAAAATCATTCAAATCAATGCTATATTATCGCCATCTTCAAGAGAATGAAAAGGCCAAAACAACGCAAAAATAATTAGGCCTTTCCGACATCGGACGAAGAAGTTATGGCCAAAATAAAATCTAAAAACTTGAGAGTACAGAGATAAGTTCGGCTGATAACTCATCATCACGAGTTAGCCGAACCTGGAGCATACAAAGCAAGATTTTCGAAGTGTTTACAGAGATAAGTTCGGCTTAAAAAGTAATCTAATCGAGTCAGCCGAACCTGACAACCACCTGGGGTAAATTTTATTTGTCAGGTTCGGACGGGAAAGGTTGGCAAGGTATTAGCCGAACACAAAGGTTCGGCGCAATCAATTTTCAAAACATAAGCCGAACTGTTCTTCGTCTGTAAAAAACAAAAGAAGTTCGGCTGCTAAATTTCAGCCGAACACTACTCTGGAACTTCCAAAACCCATAGGAATCATCGATTACATGTCACAAATCAACGAAATACGAAAAACCAAGCAATGGGTTTGTGGGAAATACCTTTCTATGTGCAATTTTAAAGAATCAAGCTCTATTTCTCGCTCTCCAACACCAATCAATCCACTATCCTCTTCATCACCATCTTTTCCAAAAACCCTAGATTGAGATGCTACAGAAGCAATACCAGGATTCAACACCATATTTCTAGGGCATCGCTTAACACGAGGTGTCATTAATATGTTTAATCGAGAACTTAATCGAACAAAGAAATTTTCATAATTTTGTTTGTGTTTTTGGAGAAGAAGATGAGAAGAAGAGTGAGAGAGAAGGGTTACTTAGTAATGGTTAGTGAGTTAATTAGTGGGATTGTTCTAGGATTAGAATTTAATTAAGTGGAAGGGTAGTACTATAATTTATACTAGGAAGCGCTATTATAGTAACTTAACCATCATTTGGGAAGCCCTTATAATTTTGTGTTGGGTGCCTTCTAAGTGTGTATGCCCCAAAATTTTGAAGTCTGCCCCAAATGAGGGTTCTTCTGTAACTATCAAAAGTGAAACTCAAACTCTAACATGATTTTACAGAATCAACTAAGACCCAAGAGTCTAGAGAACAGAAAGCCCACTTTAACGTTAAGCCCTTTGGTTTTCTGAAATTTACACGATCAACTTAGGCATTCCTAAGGTAATGAATTTTATTAAGACACTAGATTTTGTGCCCGGGCGCTTTGGAAACTTGGTTTACCAATTCAATCTACAACTACAAATAGAATGGCATAGTTATGCACCAACTACAAATACAATGCATCACTGCTTCTTTCTTTGAACCATATTTTTAATTTGGTAAAGTTGGGCTTCACCTTCGCCTCGCCCAGTCCCGATATGATTTAGTAAAGCTCGAATTCGGATTAGGATTTGTCTCGCCTTGCCTCGTCCCGATTTGATTTGGTAAAGCTCGGCTTCGCTTCGCCTCGCCTCGCCCCGATTTGATCCCGATGCATTTAAATACGAAAATTTTGAAACCTATCATGTTGATGTTTAGGATTTTTGATTTAGTTAACCATAGTAAACATCAAGATAAAATTTAAATATGAAAATAAAATTGAGGTGTAAGAGATGCACAATACCAAAAATGAAGATATTTGGATGGCTCGCTGGTTATGATGCATCTTACTTACACGATTGTTCGTGAAATCAAGCTAGCTAGTGGTCGAAATCCAATGTTATACTGCAAATCTACATAAATGTGAAACGTAAAAGCTTATGATGTGTTGAGAACATTTGACACGTAATTAGATGATCTTCCTTTATGGAATGTAGAAAAAATATCCTTTAAGCATTAAATATTGGAGAAGAGCTAGAGAATGAACTGAATCATGGGATTTTTATTTCCTTATACTTGAATCTTAGAGACTATCTTCTCACACAGATTAGTTTGTTAAATTAACCATTAAAGAAGAAGAAGGGAAAAGATATCCAATGAAAAAAAGAGTAAAAAAACAGAGAAATTAAAGATTGAAAAGAGTTAAGTGCTGCTATGGTCTGTTGGTATGAAAATACCTGACAAAAAAGTGCACATAAGATTCCCATATACAAGAAAGGGGGATTTTGTATTTCCCCCTCAAATAAAATAACTAATTTGTATTACCCCTTTAATAATTGATAATTGGTGAAACACCCCGGCTGTTACAACTGCCGTTACCACATAGATGGTTATGTGCGAGATACACGTGTGTTAATTACCATAATCCATGTCGTAAAAGGGACGAAGATAAGTACCGACAAATCCCTTTTTCTTCTTCGTCTCCGTCTCGCCTTCGTCTAAACTTAGTCTTCGAAATGAAAATGCGAAATCGACTATCATCTCAATCGATCAAGCGTTAGTAATCATTATCAGTCTATCACCAATTTCCAAAAGAGATTTAAGAAAGAAACATCCATTAGATCCTATGAATAATATATTAGAGAGAGTCTAGTCCATTTGACCCAGTCAAATATCTGTTTGGTCCTATTTGATAATATAAATTATTGTTTGGTCGTAAAAATTATTATTTGGTCCTACGCTGATGTCATGGATGATGTAAATGTCACCCTGTAGTGGCAAAAATACCCTTTTGGATAAGGACCATATATATAGTCAAAAAGTAGGAGAGAATAAATCATTCTCAGATTTTCATTCTCTCTCCTCTATAATTTAATTTCAGATCTAGTTTTTTTCTCTCCCCATATTTTTTCTTTTTTTCTTTTCTGATGTTGTTTATGTTGCAGACAACGAATCTTGATGATGAAGAAGATGAAGAATTGTTCTTTATCATTGTTTACGATGAAGATGATGGAGATAATGAAAATGTTGTTGAAGATGATGGAGATTTGATCTTCTCGTGTTGTTGCTATTGAAGACGATCCATGAAATCAATGAAGACGATGGTGTTGTTGTTTAAGAAGATGATGGAGATGATGTTGCTGTTATTGAAGATGATGTTTAACTTTTTCTTTTTTCTCTGCTGCTGTATTTTTTTCTTGATTTTCTTGTTTTTCTTGATTTTCTCTGCTGCTGTTGTTGAAGATGGTTTTTATATGGACTTCATTCCTGGAATGAAGTTTCTTTTTTTAGGTTTTTATATGGACTTCTGTTCTTTTTAGGTTTTTATATGGACTTCATTCCTGGAATGATGTCTGTTTTTTAAGGTTTTTATATGGACTTCATTCCTGGAATGAAGTCTCATTTTTTAGGTTTTTATATGGACTTCATTCTTGGAATGAAGTCTGTTTTTTTTACATTTTTATATGGACTTTCATTTCTGTTTTTTATGTTTTTATATGGACTTCATTTCTGGAATGAACTGCTACAAAAAAAAAGTACAAATTCACACATAAGGGTACTTTTGTCAGTTTAATATTTTTAAATAATTATAAACCAAACAATAAAAGGCGTTTGACCAATGTACTAAATAGACTTGGGCCCACCTAAAAAATAACGAAACGATATTTTTCCCATCTTTTAATTAGATATGAGAATTCAGTTTGTTAAATTTTAAGTGTTTTTTCTCTCTCAAAATTGGCGTTTGGGCATGTATAAATTGTTAGTAATTTTGTTAAATTGACAAGTCTAATAGAAAAAAGGATATGTTTTGAATTCTGGGTTAGTGTGAAACTGCAGAAAAACAGAGGTTTGTGGATTGGATCGGTGGATGGCTTTAATAGAAGAGGCAGTGGTCTGTTAGGAGTTTTTGTTGTTAATGCAGACATTATTATTTGATTAAGGGAATAAAAAATGGTAGTTGGTAGATGTCTTGTTTTCTCCAAGTTGGGATTACAAATCTTGAATTATTTGAAGCTACGGACCTACTATTGGTTTTGAGATTGTTTTATTGTCGTTCACCTGGTTCGAAGGCTCGAAGCTGGTGGTGTTGAATTTCAATGCAACCAATTTTAATTCCAGTATCTTGAAAATGAGAGATGATGACAACAACGGAAGTAAGTGATGCTGGTAGAGTCCGAAATGAAACCCGCCATTGCCGTTCTTCTACCTTCATCACTATCCACTGTTCCAAACGATAATATTTGTTTGTAACTTGCGTGTATGGTAAATGAACAGATAACTGGGAGGTCACAGCAGTTATAACAGATAGGTGTTTCAGCAATTATGAATTATTAAAGGGGTATTGCAAATTACCAATTTTATTTGAGGGGGAAATACAAAATCCCCTACAGGAAATTACTTTTGCCTTCTCTTAATTTCGCAAGTGCATGTACAGAGAAGAACACTTCGGGCGAAAGGAAACATCAGAGTAGCTATAAACTTCACTCGTGCTAACCAAAGTAAGAGCACTCGTGAAATCCATCAATATAAAATAAGCTACCCACGAAAAGAAACAACAGAGTAGCTATAAAATTATTTACTTGAGCCAACCAAAGTAAGAACACCAAATTCATCAACGTGGAATAATCACCTGCCAAGAAAAACCAAAAAATCACGTCGAATTTTAGTCAACTGCCTCAGAAAGGTTGTTTATGTAGGAACAATTAACGAATTTTAGTCAACTGCCTCAGAAAGGTTGTTTATGTAGGAACAATTAACGCTTATTTATGTAAAAGCCTTGACAGCTTACTGTTTCATAGAAGAAGTTTGTGGTGTTGGAGAGATACCAACCTGTCCTTGACGAAACAGTGCTCCTTTAATTCAAATATCCAAGTTCCAACTTACATGCCTAAATAGTGCACACATTAGAGTTAAAGTAATAATCTTAAATTCTAAGAAAAACAACAAATTCCTATATTAAGAATTACAATATTAAATAAATCCTTTCTTGAGAAGTTTAGTTTTATGATTAATACATTATATGAAGAAACACACTATACTCTCTAAAGTGAATATTGGATTAAGCAAAGGAAAAAAGAGGAAAACATATAAGAACTGTCGGGAAACCGAGGTTACGTTCATCTCGAACCGGCATGTTTCCATAGAAAATTCCACGAAACATCCTACTTTAGATAACTTAGCTCGAATCCGTCTCTTACATCTTTAGATTAGCATGACCGGATAATACTAGCACGAATATATAATCAATACGATATGGACAATCACACACGACACAAAGATTACGTGGTTCACCTATGTAGGCTACATCCACAGACAAAACCACCCCGAGAAGCTTCATTATCATAACAAGTTATTACATCCCACACATCATATAATCAACTAGTTATATAACCCACTAGCGCTAAACGTTAGAAACAACAAGACATATTACGAAGAGTTTACCACTTCCTTTATTCTTCTTCTTCCATAAACTTCTACTGCCATGGTTGCTTCGACTTTAGACAAGAACATGAAGAACATCATGAATTCTAGCTTCTCCCACATGAACCCTAGAAACCCTAGATTTCTCCCATACCCGTTCTCACCACAAGTCTTTCTTCTCACATAGATTTTACGCCATCACCAACCATTGTAGGACACAGAGGTTGTGACTCAATCACTCCCATTATTGAGAGGATTCTACTAGAGAATTAACCTAGAGAATGGATTTCTACTCACAATATAAGCCCTCTTATATAGTAGACAAATCCTTGCTCCCCAAGTCTTAGAGAACTCCTAAAAATAGACTCACACCTTAATTAGGAAACCCTAAACTTGGAAAATACTCTTCCAAACCGTCATACAAGTTTCCTAATCCTAGTAAACCTTGTAGACATTCCAAACCCGAAACTGCCCTTTAGCCACGGTTTTAACAGCATTAGATCACTGTTTTCTGCTGCAAAACTGTTACCTAAAGTATGTTTTCAGCCATATAGTTTTGTATTCGGAACAAAACCTCAACAAGAACATCTCCAAGAGAACTCTCTTCCGCAATAGTATCTCCGAGAGAGGCCTCTTTTCCAGAGAGTAACTTTTAAACGTAGATAGACTCTCTAGTAAAGTTTAAATTAGAGTACTAAATTTGGGTGACAATTAATAGGCTATAATGTTTACCAAGTTATAAATCTTATGCATTTTCCAATTAAGTTTGGATGCCTATGATTCAACATTTATTTATTACTATACGTTGAACACAAATTAGTAAGAAAATCAACTACTAACCGATGGGAGTATTATTTGCACATATTTTAGTTGATAGTGTAGCTGCCAAACCCTGCACCTCTAGTTGGTCATGTTGCATAACCATTCAAAGTTATGTTAAATCCCTATACAACCTACACTTGTTATTCTATTAACAAACCATATAATTAGTAGCATTGAGAACACTTGCAAAGGCGAGAAAGAAAGTGAAATCACACAAAACTTTCCAAATGCATGGTTTCATTTTATTTATGCTACACAAAAACCACAATTCATACATTTTTTGTCCTTTTAGAAATAAAGAACATCAAGCTTTACCTGAATATGTGGGAAGTAAAATCTCGTACCATAACAAGTGTTGTTATATAGGAAAACGTTTTGTTTGGTGTGAAGCAGTATGATCTTGCATATTGTTTCATTTTCCTAACCAGAGATACCAAAGGACCTGATCTAATTATAATCATATCTATGCATCTAACCAATGATTCAATATGTAAACCTGAATTACATGCAAGTCCAAATGTTAATGAATATGATCTTCATAAAACCACAGTTAATAAAACAACGTAGTAGTTGCAACAAACACATGAAATTTGATATTTGGGAATATGGGGATTACCACACCTGCTATTGAAATATATAACTCTTATACAAATACAAAATTTAAACTCAATCGACCTAAATATGTACAAATTAAGCATCCAAGATTAATTCAAAATGAAAATATTAAAAATACTCATTTCTTTCACAAGAATATTAAGAAGGTATATCTCGAGGAGATTCAAAAAATGACATAAATCTTATAATTACAAACTGTCCTCTGGCATTTTATTTTAGAGTGAAAATCATAAGCGGGCGAGTCATTTTAGACCTTAAGCTACATGAAATGAAATAAAAGACAACATTTAGTTGTAACTTATGTGTTATGTCTTGTAGGTTATCAATAGATTCACATTCACACATGCATATAAAAGGAAAAAGTACTAAACCGAAGAGTTAATATATCAAAAGTATTTTAAATGTTTTATTTTCATAAAATCTTTATGAATTACGTAATCACATGGAACACGGATCTTAAAAATTCTAACCTCAATACATACAATTCGGAGATTAGCGCCATTGAATCCTTGCAACAGAAATATGGCAGCTAAGGCTATATTGGAATATTGTTAATGTAAAGACTTTTGATTCAATTGAGCATACAAAAAACTGAATATTGTTTCTTATAAAATTCTTAAGAAACATCATACGAACGAACAAAAATTAAGAGTAAAGACACCATTTAGCTGTAACTTATGCGTTATGTCTTGTAGGTTATCAATAGATTCACATTCACACATGCATATAAAAGGCAAAAGTACTAAATCGAAGAGTTAATACATCAGAAGTATTTTAAATTTCATAAAGTCTTTATGAATTACGTAATCACATTGAACACAGATCGCAAAAATTCTAACCTCAATGCAGACAATTTGGAGATTAGAGCATTGAATCCTTGCAACAGAAAGATGGCACCTAAGGATTCATTGGAATATTGTTAATGTAAAGACTTTTGCTTCAATTGAGCATACAAAAAACCGAATATTGTTTCTTATACAATTCTTAAGAAAAATCATACGAACGAACAAAACTTAAGAGTAAAGACGGGTTAGATACATGAAATGAAATAGAAGACACCATTTAGCTGTAACTTATGCGTTATGTCTTGTAGGCTATCAATAGATTCACATCCACACATGCATATAAAATTAAAAAGTACTAAACCGAAGAGTTAATACATCAAAAGTATTTTAAATAGTTTATTTTCATAAAGTATTTATGAATTATTTTCATAAAGACAATTACGTAATCACATCAAAAGTCTTCATAAAGACTTTTGCTTCAATTATGCATACAAAAAACCGAATATTGTTTCTTATACAATTCTTAAAAAAATCATACGAACGAACAAACTTAAGAGTAAAGACAGGTTAGCTAAAAGATTAATATCAATGCCTATACATCATTAAGAGTAATAAAAAGTTAAAGATACTCTATTAGGTAAGTTGATGGTTAATATAATACTATTGGCGGATCTTCAGATTGCTACTTCAAATGTTAATGAGCTTCCAAAAAGGTTAATATATAGCGCATAAAAATTGACAAATGATAAATGCTCTATTAGATCTTTCAATTTATTGAAAGTACTACTCTCTATTCAGTCATTTTCCACATACACACACAAACAGAAGAAAAAAAAGCACCGCAGTCCTTATGTTATTCTCATTGGAAAATCATAAACAGAGAAAATTCAGAATCCGTCATACATATCCAAAACAGATTTAAGGTTCAAAAGTATTACAAAATAAATTAGGGTTTGTGAAAGACTTACCTCAAGAAGGGAGACCCATCAAATCATCGGGATTCTTCAAATTTCTCTTTACAGATTTGCTAATGATAGTTTGATTATGATGAAAGAATGAAAACTCAATAAACAACAAAGAAATCTTCATGGGATATTCACTCATATTGTAATCAAGATGAGGACCTCCACAAAAAAAAGTAATAGAACTCCACAAAACAATAGATATCATCAACTTCCTAAAAAGGTATATGGATTTTGAAGAAGCCTAAATAAAAATAAATCACTATATATTAAATAAATGATTCAGTAAATATTTAAAATGAAACAAATATACATGAAGTAATAATATAGTACTAGAGTAATTAGATTTTTTTTCTTTAGAAAAATAAAATAAATAATTGGTGATAAATCAAACAATGCTTTTGGTTGGTAACCTAGCGACAAGCTGGGCTCTAACTCCTCTTTGAATAGCAACGCCAAATCTATAAAAAATGAAACTACCTATGCCACTACTAGCGTCGTCGCTAAATAAAAAATTCTTTAGACGCTTGAAAAAAGCCAGAGTATCCTCACCAAGTTCCCCTAAGGTAGAGAAATCTAGAACACCCAAACCATATCCATGTGCAGCACACTTGTCCGAGTATTTGGTACGTTTACGTGAAACCGCACCAGAAATAGCCTTACCGGGGACAAAGGAGCGGACACCATCACAAGTGAATGGAGAAACACCTGTAACATCCATACAAAAATCTTTCCCATATTCCCAATTAAGAACAAGGATATCAGCGGGCTTTAGATCTTTGTCATCATCCGTCCGAAGATCGAGAGAAACCTCATTGCGCGTGGGCACGTTGTCTTTGTAACAAATATCAATGATAACATCACGAACAACATCATGGCGAAACTTATATCCAATATCCTTGGCACAATGAAGGGCATGGTCTCCAAAAATTTCCATAGATTTGTTACAACTTGGGCATAAACTATTGTCAACAAACAGAGGAATACCAACGCGATAACAAAGCACATCTATAAATTGTCTAGGTCCGAGGCATTGATTAAGCCCACTAATGGGTACCGCCAAAAGATAATCTTGGGCATGCTTTACACAGTTACATTGCCATAGGACGGAATCTCTTGTAGACATATGAAATTGGTCTGGGATTTGATTCTTAACTGCATTAAAATAAACTACTTCCAGGGAATGCATGGAAGAGGGGGAAGTATCATCAACGCAGTAAGTAGATGGTAATCCACACACCTCGGTGAAGGTCTGAAGACCTAACTGATAAGCTGAACCTCTGTCTGTTGAGAATAAATCACCAAGGATCACTTCCTGCACTGAAGTAGTCTGGCTCTGAGAAGCAAGAAAACAAATCGATAATCAGAACAAAATAACAAAGTTATTAATCGTAACTATCGTTCTTTGCCTCTTTCAAAATAAATAAATAAATAAAAATCGTAACTATCGTGCAAAAGAAATAAATGGGATGGGATTAGGAAGAAGAAAATATGCAGGAAAACTTACCGGATTTACAAAAGGATTAAAAGAAAAAAACTTACAAAATAAGAAAAATAATGAACAATTAAAACAAATCATTAAACGAAGTTTATTCATTGAGGAAGAAACTTATTGATGATAAGAAGCAAATTAAAACAGAAGTCTTTACATCGATTATAATGTGTATTGTAACACTACCTGCACAAAGAGGATTCTTTCAATTAGGGTCTCTAATATCAGCATCCCATTTTCAAAAAAACAAAATTGCCAAACAATGAAAGAAAACAATACCAACCATGTTTTCAATTAGGGTCTCTAATATAAGAAGGCCATGAAGTAACCAAGAGAACAACCATTTCCATGAATATATAACACCATAATATCCAAAAACTGATTCGATTAAGCTAAACATAATAAAATACATCTTGTATCAATAAACAAATAAAGACCCTAAAACCATCATACCTTGAATTGAACACGAAGAACAGAACCCTAGATGTGCATTATAATATGTACCCGAGAGAGAATGGGATCGGTGGGGAAAAGGAAAAAGGGATGCTAAAGAGAGAAGACGACAATAAAAGTTGGTTTTAGGGTTTAATCTGTTGGCTTTAGGGTTCTTTCTTTCTTTTTTCTCATGGAAGTTTTTGTTTTAGTGTTTATGTTCACGGATTTGTTATTTTTAGGTTTTTTTTTTTTTGCGGCAGTTTTTTTTTCTTTATTTTCCCACAAAATATTTGAGAGAAATTTGAAGCTAACAGAGAAAATTTCTCTACAATTTGGTGAGGATAGATAATTTTGGAGCAATTTGGTGAGGTGGGTGGTGTTCACTTTTAATATAGAGGGGAGTTTCCGTCACCGTGCAATGTGGGGCCTCATATGACTTAGGATTTTAAAGGAGTTAGATGTGGATTAGAAAAGTGGATTTTCCACTCCGGTGAAATTAACTTGGCCGCCGAAGTGGAAATTCGTGGCTAAGGTTTAGACCTTGCAGTTTTCTTTAAGATGCTGCCGGTTAAACTCAGGCACTAGGGTTTTATACACAACTGCTAGCGCCTTATCCTAGGCCATTAATGGGTAGTTTGCCAACGACTGTCATTCCAACGACTGTTTTTAACCCTTAATATATATGCTACCGAATTTTATCTTCCAAATTCACAATGCTATTTTATCTCATCCGTTGTCTCCCAATTTAAATGAATTTAGTTTTTCAACAATGAATCTTGATTTTAGTTTCTCTGAAGAAGATATGAAAATAGATGAAACCTTATATGAAGAATAGCAAGAAATGTATATGTAGAGATTTTTGGATGAAGAGACAAATGAGGCTAGAAGGGGGAAAAATATTATGTTGCAATTACATCCATGAATGATACCAGAGCCTTTAGAGCCACAAGAAGTTTTGACTAGAAGATGGACATGGTGAGATAGGCATTGTTAAACGACAAGATGATGCACGGATATTTTAATCCCGGATGTGTGCTTTAGGACGCTAATTTTTCAATGTAGATTCCGCATTAGCTGCAACTTGACTCAAAGGATTATTATGAGATTTGTCAAGTACAACCTTTATTTAATTGATAATATGATGAAAAACATATACGAGGCTTTAGTCCTGAATGGATGAGTACTTCTGATGGGAAATATAAATGTATTTAGGTATCTCAAAATATTTTGCGAAACAGTGGTCGAGCATTTTGGTCCAATTTTCTTACGAAAACCTACTCAGATGGATATTGATAGAATCATTGTCGAAAACAAAACTACGGATTTTACAGGAATACTAGGTAGTCTTGATTACATGCGTTGGTAGTGGCACGCATGTCCAGTTGAATGGGCAGGTAAATATAAGGGTCATTTTCCAAACCAACTGTAAATATTGGAAGCTTCGGGAATTTATGATTTTTGGATTTAGCATGCTTTTTTTGGACTCCCGGGTTCATAAAATGATATCAATGTTTTGCATAAATCACTATTGTTTCAAGATCTTAAGCATAGGCACGCATTACGCTGTAATTTAACCATCAATGGTCATGACTACACGAAGAGATGTTATCTTGCAGACGAAATCTATCCACAATGGTCAACTTTGGTTCAAGCCTATAGTCCAATAGGCTTTGGACCAACGACTTCGAAGGATATTGAAACCTATATAAAAATAACCGCAATCACACGGTGCCTATAATGTTGACAACGGCAAGCATGGAATGAACCTATAAGGAGAGGTGAAAATACCAATAATCAATAATCTTAATAAACTAATCAAGAACCATATTTTGGAATTTTTAAGAGAATAATGAGAAAAATAATCTAAAGTAACTAAATGCAATGAGAGAGTCAGTAACCAGGGTCTACATTATCCACTAATACTTCTGTTCAATTACTGAAATGAAACATAATTATGAATATGTTTATCTTCTGTTCTATTGGCATCACCTATAGAGTCACAAATGTCACTACTATATTAAAAGCATTGTGCATCAAAAGACTAAACCTAAGCATGCACTATCAAATTGTATTAGAGAGAAAATTATTCGAAACTAAATATATGTTCACAAATATTATTTGGTTATTCTAAGCATAAACCATCAAAGAAATTAACCCAATCATGTAATATTGAATCATGAGACAAATATATTTGTAAGGCTATCAATGACACACAAAGGAAAGCAACACTAGTTTTTTAATCAATCAGTAAAAAATATTCAAAGATTAATTTATTCAAATCATAATAGTCTTTTGTCAAATTAATCAATTCAAAGTAGCCTAATACTCCAAGTGGTTTCCACCATAAAACTCTAGTTACAAAAATATAGCAAGACATGGCTTTCTCAACAGCCATAAACATTTAAAGAGAATCAAAAGCAAATCAAAACGGAATTGTAAACGAAACCCTTCTTTCTATTTCTCCGCTTTGAAGCCACGACCGCTGAAAACTGGCAGAAGACCCCCCATGTATTCTTCTCAATTTTCCTTATAAGTGTTGTGAAGATTGCAAATAAGACCACCGACCAAGTGTTTCCAAGGGCCTAATCCATTACCCATATTGATTTCCAAAGAATCCTCTAAAGTCCAACCATTGTACCCTAAATCAAACCAAAACCCCACTTTCTATTTCTGACCCATGAAAATTATTCTTTTAGGCAATTTTACAAATAATATCTGGGTACTTTTCTATGCCTCTAGACGTATTTTGAGTCTGATTTCGGCTCCTCCTTATAGATGTCTTCACCTGAAATTTCAAATCAACCTAAATCCCAAGATTCCTCGTACTACCGGGACGTGTTATAGTGATAGGTGTCTTCACCTGAACCCATAGGTGTCGCTATCAGACGTGTTATAGTCTCGTGAGGGTTTATAATAGGTATGCCCAAAAACCTTTACTCCAACCCCTAGTTACCTGCGAAGAATCTACGAACGACACTAAAAAATATCCTTAGTTGGCATACTCTCATTGACTACAGGAAGAAGTACCCTAATGTGAATCCAATTGGTGTACACAAGTTTGCACTCAATAGTATTAAAATTCATATATATAGTTGATAGAGCTCTACTCAGGTAATCGCACTATGGACATCAATATTTAGAATCAAATAAATTACATGAATAAATTAAGAAAATGGATATAGAGATAAATACTTTTTGAATGGACATCAATGCCAAGATGAATCCTATGAATCTAATGGAAACATCTTGGTTGTAGGAGTTAAGGGACCCAAACTAAGAGTCTATTTATAAAAGGATAGAGCTCAGGTATTAAACATAACATAGTAGTTGTCACCGTATCTCATTTTTATTTTTGCAAACTTTATATGTTGATGTTGGCGCTGGGATGAAGTAGAGTGATTGATTTACTAAAAAAAAACAGACCAATCGGAAGAAAAGAAAAATCGAAAAAAAAAAGAGATTAATATTGTTCAATTAATAAATCGACCACTAGGACCCTTGTATATACTAGTTGAGTTGATCTAGATTTAGGATTATCGACCTTGGGACCCTTGTATATATCAGATGTGTTGATATTAGAGTTCAGACCAGTATCTCAATCCATCCATTTAGATTGATAAGTGTCATCATGAATTGTCAAACAAATTTCTAGACTTTAGAGTTTATCATGCATTTTTTTTTGTTTTAAAAAAAATAAAATCCTACGAAAGTGAATACCTAAAACAATCTATATGCTTAAAATAACAAACCAAACCACTTCCACACACTTAAACATTACATTGTCCTCAATGTAATTAAATCTTCCAACGTAGAAATTAAGATTGGAAATTCCTAAAATGATATGCAACAAGTAAACAAATAAAAATAAAAGATAGAGAAAAGAAAACAAATCAAATGAGTTGACTACCATGAAGCAAAATCATATGGGTTGACTCCATAAAGCATAATCTCTATATCCATGCTTTCGCACTCGAATAATCTCATAAAAGGTGATAATACACTAAAGTAAGCTACCAAGCATATACATAAAGTCTGAAAAGTTGGGGATCAACCCAACATGATGAAAAGATGATCATGCAGCAATAACAATTAGTACCCAGAGATCTAAAACTGAATTCAACCATATTCGAAACATAATTCGAACCTCCCAATCATATGTGGTAATGTGAAGCAAATCATATTCACGGATAATAAGTATACATTGTTTAGAGATTCCAATAGTTGGTGTATACCCTAAATATGGTTCTAAGTCCGCAGAACAAACTTTCATTTTTGAGTTACCTTGATTAACCATTGGAGACCGCAATGCATTAACAATGTCAATAAGCATGGGGTCACCGGAGTACAATTAGCTGGCCAGTATCAAGCTATTCAATATTCATATCAGCAACCAGGAAATCATAAAATGAGTCAACAAAACAAGGGCTCATTGGAGTAACAATGTCATTAATAATCGACTCATTATCATATGCAGCCAAATGAGTTATATGAATCTCACAATTCAAATGAATAGAAGGTATTTCATTATGAACATCTATTGTCTCATCATTAGTCTGAAAAATAGTATCTTATGTGTAGATAGGTTCTTCCAAATCATCATCTGCGTATAACATTTGGCATTCCATAACTCTTAACCTTTTATCCAATCTAGAAAATCTCTAGTTATAAATATCATCATACGTCGTTTCATTTGATTGTTCACTTACCATATGTGAAAAATCAGCTGCATGGTACTTGGGTGGATAATTATGTGAATAATCACCCAACTCGAAGTGACGAGGATTTGAGTTTCCATACCTGAGACGATTATAAGCGAAATATGAGGCCCTTAATTAAAAGAAGTTTAAATCTAGGCTCGGAGTTATGAAAGTCATTCATACCCTTTTATATATTGTCAAGCCCCATATTAAATAAAATTTAAATTTAAGCCCAAAATTATTAAATATAGGCCCAAAATTATTAAAGTATAGTGTGAATGTGTAAACAGAAGTTACACATGCATATGTCATGTGTATCCATAAGTTACACATCCTTAAGACATGTGTGATGCAAAGTTACATATCAAAATATAGACATCAAAAAGAACGCATAAAAAAAGTACACGTATTACTTTAATATTCATTTATAATAATTTCTTAGCATTAGTAACTAGAAGTTACACATGCACGCATCTGTATAGTGTAAATTGAGAGTTACATATTGTTTATGGGTGAAAACTATTCCTGCTAATTTTGGTAATTTGGGGTGTGGATGAGGAATTAATCTAAACCTAAAACAAATGCACTGCGCGGTGAGTGCTTGTAGATTCGAGAGATCAATCTGTGCAAGTCCGGCCTAAACCAAGAAATGGCCGTTCCAGACTTGTTTCGGTCACAAAGTGAAGGAGATGGGGTTGATCTTAGGGAGGGAAGCGAAGAAGGTGTTGAGAATGTGAAGGTATTGGCTATGTAGGACTTGTATCAGAAAGCTAAAATGGCTTGCAGGATGTAAGCTATCAGTTCCGGTGTTTGAATACGATTGTATCAACACTTTCTTCTGTTGTCTGGACTTGTGTTGTGGTTGAAAATAGGGCGGAGAACCTATTTATACAAGCCTTTTAGCCTAACCTTCGTATCTTGTGGGAAGTGGAGAAAGTGGAGTGATGGAGTAGTGGAGTAGTGTGTTGGCGTCACACGACCAGGCTTGCCCGCTTCTCCCATCATCACTAACTGTCCATGACTTCCTGACACGTTCTTATGATGGCGCGTTGTGCGTTGCTCGCTGTAAACCGCCAGACCAATACCCCAGTATGTATCCCCCAGTTTGTGACATGTTGGAGTTGTGTGGCTCAAATACACACATGTGAGTCACACATGGGGTTGCTAAGGATAGTCCCACATGGAGGAGAACAAGTTCCATATGGTGATATATAAGCAAGGCATTCTCCATACATAGTACCGAAGCCTTTTGGATGAAAACCCCACACCTAACCTCAAGGTGGTCAAGTGGGGATAGTATCGGTGCTATGTGGCCGTGCCCGGAGAGGGTGCGGCGGTCCGTGGAGGTCCTACAAAATGGTATCATAGCAAGGTGGAGCTGTCGGGAGTCGGGCTGAAGAGTGGTTATGGAATGCCAGTAGTCATAAGGTCGCAGGTGGAGCCAGGAAATCTCAAAGTATGAGTAGTGTTCCAAGAGCATCTAGTGGCAGTAATGCCGGTAGTCAGAAGGTCGCAGGTGGAACCGGGAAAGCTCAAAGTATGAGTAGTGTTCCAAGAGCATCTGGTCGCAGTAATCATTGTCCGATTGGTAGCATACGGACGGAGGTGGCGAGGTGGTGTGTATTCTCGCCAAGGTGGAGATTGTTGGAGTTGTGTGGATCAAATACACACATGGGGTTGCTAAGGATAGTCCCACATGGAGGAGAACAAGTTCCATATGGTGATATATAAGCAAGGCATTCTCCATACATAGTACCGAGGCCTTTTGCATGAAAACCCCACACCTAACCTCAAGGTGGTCAAGTGGGGACAGTATCGGTGCTATGTGGCCGTGCCCGGAGAGGGTGCGGCGGTCCGTGGAGGTCCTACATGACATGATTGATGTCTTGAATGTTTTTGGAAAACATGTAGCATGTTGTTGTGGCTTGGAAAATCAGGCTAGGGAAACTTGCTAGCTTGGTGACCTTCGACGGCCGAGATTTTGCATCTTGAGAGGAGGGGCAACCGTTGATTGTTGCACTAGAAACCCTAATTAGCGCCCCTTACTAGAATCGTTGTAGAATTCTAGTACGGACTAGGATTTTGATTATCCGCCCCTCCCTTCCATACGGAAAAGAATTTCCTATCTCCTAACGCGGGAACATTTAGGTTTTAAGCTCGTTCGGGAGGATAAAACAGCCCGAAAGCAAAACCCAGGAAGAATTTAGGAAATTGATACTTCTGAAGTATCGTGTGTATACTATGCATGTACTGCATTGAGTATATCCAGAATGGTTTGGAAGTTGCGCGTGCAAAACCTTCCTTGACCGACCACATGGTGTGGTAAAGTGGCGGATAGTGATCACCATGACTCCGCACTGACTAATTAACTCCTGACCAGGGCTATATAACCGAGCTGGTGAAGTTGGACGGATGAGATGATCTTTGAGACACTCATCTGCGACACTTGGTGGAATTAGGGTTTCGAAGGAGGTGCGCAAGCACTGCTCTTCACCCTGACCGAAACCAGGCTTAGGGAACTATTCTGGACTGGCCGATCATGCATGTGTGTAGATGGTGTGACGGTGTAGGTGCCTATACCTACCATCCCATAAAAACGTGATTTGGGTCACTCAATTCGTCTGGAGAAGTTGAGTGGTCGAGATCAAATTGCGACAGAAGATTAGTGCTGCAAAAGCCGTTTCCCATACCAACTCCGGGCGGTCGTTCCAAGACGACCAGGCTTGCTCGGTCTTGGTCGACTGCTCCAACGTGTAGGTGGTAGGCTGGTGTTCACGCCTATGCCTTACCGTCCCATGAAAACGCGATCTAAGCCACCCAATTCGTCCGGAGAAATCGAGCGGTTGAGATTAGTTTGCAGCTTGGGAGGTGCGACCACGCATGTTGGAGCGAAAAATTTGGGGATAGCCAGGCATGGTATGCCTTGGCCGATCAGGTGAGAAGATAGATGGGTCCACGGTGGTCATGTTGACATGGCCGAACCTTCTTTGATCTAATCTCGGACCCTCCATTTGTGCCAGAGAAGATGGACGCTCGTGATTCAAAACCCTAATTTTTTAGGTTTCAAAGACATGCGTCATGCTCCATTCAGGCGCACGATTTGGAATGACCAACCATGGTTGGTACTGACCGATTGGTCAGGTATGTAGGCAGGCCTGCGGTGATTATATTGACATACTCCGTGCCCTTTGAATCTACATTTGCACCCTCCATCTATACCTGCGAAGATGGATGGTTGAGGCTGTTTTGCGACACATGTAATGTGCCGCAAACCCTAATTTAGGGTTTTCCATCCATACTGCTATGGTTTGTACGTTTTGGAAATCTAGGCCAAGGGAGGCAGACCATGCGGGGTCCGCGTTGGTTCGGCATATATTCCATACCTGCTTGGGGGTTATGGAATCGATCTGGGCCATCCAATCAGGATGGTGGAGTTGGATGGTCGTGATCGTACCCAGAATGATACGGTCAGTCTGGATGCTCAATCGGGCTAGTATAACACACTGATAGGGGTTCAATCGGGCTAGTATAACACACCGAGAGTTCATCCTGTACGGGTATTTCGTATATGCTTTCATTATAATGCTTGGAGGTTCGTGTTGCTCTGCTAAGAGCAACGCTCAGTCGTCATGCCGCACTGATAATGAGTACAGGAAATACAAGGTTGTTTGCGCATTAATTAATAATGCTGGAAATTCACAGGGTATATTGGATTGTTGCTACAAGCTCCAACCTGGATGAATTTCGTGTATTTTAGAATGGGATTGTTGCCACATGCTCCATCCTAAGTGAATTAATAAAGTGAAGGAGTATCCATCACTCATTAATGGCCTTATCTTTTACAAGATATTGGCGCACAATTTTTTGGATTTTACAATCTTAGCCTTAAATGAAAATCCACCATCAACATTAAGTCCCCTGCCTAGCACATAATGGTTACACTATTATGGGATAGGCATGAGATGGTGACATACATATGTGATAAAGACAGGATAAAGGAAGTTTACCCAGAAGAGTATTGACCGCCCGCTAGTCATCCATGCCGTTGCGCTTGTATGGAATACTTTGGTGGGACCGGTTTCTTTCTTTGGGTATTTGAATCAAAAGAGGAATCCAATCGAAAGAGGAATCCTTGTTCTATTAGGATTCTTCCAAACTTTGTCTATATAAGGGACCGACCCCTTCTTCTCTTCCTCACAAATTTTTTTTTTTTTGGGTTTTAGGAGCTCCCATCCGTGCTCCACTGCCACCGCCGACTGCCGTTGTCGGAGCTGCCGCCATACGCCGCCGTCCGTCCGACCAAGGAAAGTTTCGTTTTTTTTTTTTTTTTTAGGAAAAAACCCTAATTTCTTAGGTAAAAATTCTTTGATAGACACAACATGCTTAGCTTTCCCATTAAGACTGATAGTAAAACTGCCCATTTTTCCTAGAATTGTTTAGTATTGCAATCCCATGAATATGCCGTCTTTTGCTTCTTCTTCCATTGTTGCATGCAAAACCTAGCTTCTTAGGTTGTAACTTGGAGAGAAATTTGGCTTGAATTTCGTAAACACAACTTCCATGAATATAAGGAACCGTAAATACGTGCACATGAATGCGGCCCCACCACGTGTGTTTGATTCGAACGTGTCCATCTACATATGCTTGACTGAAAGCCGACCTTATACTAGTCTTGTGCCCTGGACCAACACCGGTCTTGATACTTGAGCAATACCATAATTGAAAACAATCCGGACTTGAGAAATACCAGCCTTGAAGCTATACCAGACTTGAAGTTATACCGGACTTAAAGCTATACCGGACTTAGAAAATACCGGACTTGAAGCTATACCAGACTTGATCCGATTCCTTTGTGCACGTGAACCATGTCTTGTCGTCTTCATACAAGTTCTAACCCATGTATTTTATTTCATTGTGGAATGAAGAAAGGAATTCCTGTTGAGATGTCTTCCGGAAATAATACTGGTGCCAAGTCAGGAAGTGTTGAAAGCTTCAAAGATATGCCGAGCATCGATGATGAGTGGTTCACACCGCCTTTTACAAACACTAGGAGACATCCTTCTCATAAGATAGTGTTGCTCTCGGATTCAGAAAACATGGAAGCTGATCCATCTTCTTCTTCAGCATTTGTGATGAGACTTTGTCTTCGAAGAAACGAATATCCGTATTCCCCTATCGAATTAAAGATTTGCCATACTCCACTGGGTTCTTATGAATGATGGATGAGACGCATGTTGAATAACAAGGAAGTAAAAGCTAATTTGACCAAGGAGCGAATCCTTGATGCGGTCATGGCATCTGTTGCTCTTGAAATTAAGAAAGATGCTTCGGGTTTGATTACCTTCGTTTCTCGGTGGCGCCCTACTACTCATACATCCATATCTAGATGGGGAGAGATGACCATTACTATGGAGAGCGTAGCTGCATTAATGAACCTGCCTGTCACTGGAAATCTTTGTTACGATCTTTCTGACGCTGAACAAAATAATTATGATGCCATACTCCAAAAGGTGGAAGAATTCAACGATCTGGACAAGGAGGAGAAAAAAGATACAAGATGCTTTTACACCTGGTGGGTGTCATAATGGTCTTCTGTGGACTCAGGACCGGGTCAAGAGTTGGAAAGCGAGCTCAATGTGATTTCATTCCTGTCCTTATGGATGTCCAGGGACATATTCGACGACGGTTCCGGAAAGAAAACCATAAGAGGCGACCTTGTCAGGATTGCTATAAGGCTAGCGAAAGGTAAAGTCCTTCCCCTAGGTGCCTTGTTCCTTGGATCACTGTACTCTCATCTGGACGCCTTAGCAATGGATATGCATGCTTCTAACAGGTACAAGAAAGTGGAGACGCATGTTCACTTCGCTTTTCTTCAGGAATTCTTATGGGAACATTTCAAAATTTATGCTCCTGCTCCTGCAAATTCGCTCAGTAACTTGTATGGTGGTTCAAGAATACTTCGTTGGCACAGGAGGCGTCCCAGAACGGGTGCGAGACTCGTGGATATCTTTGACAATGTGTCTTCCATAGATTTCCTCCCATGGGGGACAATCCATTCTTCCATCGTTCAACCGAAAACCTTTGCTATTTCTTCTGACAGTCCTGATGCTGCGTTATGTACCGACGTTAAGACCATGAGACTTGGAGAACTTACTTATCTGCACAGCTGCATCCCGGGGTATGTCCCGTCTCTATTCAACGAAGCACTTACTGTGACTCCGTACAATATAGATAGGGCCGCTCGTCAAATGGGATTTGACCAGGGTGTTCCATTTATCCGTTCACCTGAGGCTCCGAAAGAATTTCTCCCAGATATTTTTAATGCTGACACGTTTTTAGAGAGGCTGAGTCTTCCTTTCTGTCCTATTGGGAGAAACCCTGTGGTAACCGATGAGTATAAAGAATTTTGGAGGAAACAGCTGTTGGATTTTCAGAAGTTTTCAGAGGATGTTGTGACAAATTCCCGTGGTGAGACATCCTCTGACATGTTGAGGAAGAATTTTCGGTTGAAACCACTCCCAGGCAAACGAACCAGAGCTGACGGCTGCAGTCCCCAATTAGGAGGAAGGTCCAAGAGGCAAGCATGTAGTTCGATGATACTCAATTCCTCCCATATGCAGGTATTCGAATCTCCTTCTACTAATTCTTTCATTTCCCCATAGTAACTTCTTCTAAGAGTGATCCTTGTTTGCATTCAGGGAATTTCGAAAGAGAATATATTTACCAGGATGGCGCGCATTCAGAATAAAAAGTCCGGTAACGTTGGTATTCACGTTGAGAGGTCTGATGACACTGATCCTCATGCTGAGAAGTATGGTGAAACCGAAATCTCTCATTCACATGATAATGACAGAGATGACGCAAGCTCGGCTGGACAAGGCGTCTCCGTAAGTGATCTTGTTGATGAGGCGGTGACAGAAATCAGTACCCAGAGCGAAGTAGACATTAGGAAAAACGTAAGGGAGGTAACATATGCCATTGAGATGACTCCCCTTGAAGCACGTCCTGAACAGGCTCTAAAGAATCAAGCTATAGTGACTTTTTCCGAAAGGCCTCCTGCAACTAACAAGGTTCCTGTAATTGGTAAAGTATTGGTAATGGAGCATGGGGCTTTGTTCGATCCTCCTTTCACTACTCCCTTCCCAGGTTACGTGTTGGTTGGAGGATTCAGCGTACCAGCTCAGTTCGAAGGGTTGTACATGGTGATATGGGAGAAGCACGACCACATTTCTACTACTAAGAAGCTCAGGAGTCGCCTTGATTTGGTCAATCGCGTCCAAGAAGCTTTATTTTCCATCCACGGGATGAGCGTTATGACTGGTCGGACAGTTTCTGAAGAGATTATTGAAGACTGGAAGTGCCATCGAGATGTGTTTGTGCAGTATGACTTCAATGCTCCTTGGTTCTTCAAAGGGTTCTCCGAGATTCAGGGGCTCCAAAAGCTACAAGATGAAGTCCCTTCTGCAGAATGTGTTACTCGCCAGGAAGAGAAGATTGAAAGGTTTTCTAACGAGTTGAAGCTGGAACAGGCTGTACTACAGAAAATGAAATCCGCTCTTGCACATAGAGATGAGTTGCTATTGAAGGAATTTGCTTGAAGGATTTCCGCAAATTGTTTTCCTTTTCTCTTAGATGTTCTTGTTTTTCTTTGAGTGATAGTGAGGATTTCCTTTCACATTTGGACTTCGGGTTTTAAATTAATAGGTAATTGAATTGGTTTATTTTGAGATAGTTTTTGTGAATCGACTTTTCTGAAAAGTGATTATCTTAAATGGAATTTGCATCTTAGTCATGAATGATTGCACATATCATATGAAATTGCAAATGTCGTATAAAAGGGAAGCATGAAAGGAAACAGACATGGCGTTTGGTTATTGAGCCTCTTTTTCCACACGAGGATGCTCAGTCCCCACTGAATTCTAAGATTATCGTTTTCGTAAGATTGTTGGATGTAACTTACTTGCTTTCGAGACCCCGCCTGTGTAAAACCGAAGTAGCTCCTCCAAGGAAGCCATCCGCATTGATTCCCCAGAGGAGGAAAGCTATACTTCTGAACCAAGCTTATCATGAATAATGCGCTTCAAAGCGTTGCATTCACTGGTGGGGTGGTGAAGGAACTGGTGGAAATGACAATACCTTGGGTCCATTACTTCTTGATTAGTGGGTGGACGCCATACTGGAGGTAGCTCCACCTCTCCGTTTTGCACCCATGTCTCCAGTAACTCCAAAATCCTCTTCATTGGGAGAGGGAAGTGCAGGTACTTCGAGTCGATCTTTTCTTGCGTTAGTGGGCGTTGTGATGTCTCTATATAGCCCTCGTGGGGAGCATGTCTCGGATATGATGTCGGAAAGTTTGTGAGTGTCATCATATCCGCGGATCGCTTGCCTGGGTAAAGGGATGGGGAAGGTGTCGTAATATCACTGCTGAGTGATCGAATCGAATGTTCCCATCCTCTGTATTCACGTATTTGATGTATTTCTCCTTCTTCGAGCATTTCTTTGCTTGGTTGAAAAGTTGATGCGGATTGGACGGTCTTCCGGGCTTCAACAAGAGTCTTGAGATATAAATTTTCCAGCAGGACTCCGTAGGCTGCAGGCTCCCTTTCTTTATCTGGCTGACGTTGTAGTGCTCCGGGCGAGTCCTTTCCTTTTTGGAGTTGCATCGAGCCTTCATTGTTGAATGAACCATGTTGTTCATATTTCCTGAGTCTCCTGTAAGTGCACGCCCTTTTCGATTCTCCGTTGGTAAAGGTGTGACTCCTGGTTAAGGGTCCAGCGCTTCTCACACTTCCTGGGTAGATGTCTGTCGACCTTTCTTGTAATTGTGCTGTTATATCATTCAGAAGGCGAAATGTTTCTCTCTGTCTTCTAGCGATACCAGTTTGATTTTCCAACGCATCCTCCAGCATTCTAGCTATACTTCCCATGATATCTGAACCGCCTGTGGTTTCTTGGTGAGGGTACATCGCGAGATGAAAACCGAAAATTTGAGAATTCAATTTTTGTAACCGAGAGATCAACCTCCCACTGTGGTCGCCAATTGTTTATGGGTGAAGACTATTCCTGCTAATTTTGGTAATTTGAGGTGTGGATGAGGAATGAATCTAAACCTAAAACAAATGCACTGCGCGGTGAGTGCTTGTAGATTCGAGAGATCAATCTGTGCAAGTCCGGCCTAAATCAAGAAATGGCCATTCCAGACTTGTTTCGGTCACAAAGTGAAGGAGATGGGGTTGATCTTAGGGAGGGAAGTGAAGAAGGTGTTGAGAATGTGAAGGTATTGGCTATACAGGACTTGTATCAGAAATCTGAACTGGCTTGCAGGATGTAAGCTATCAGTTCCGGTGTTTGAATACGATTGTATCAACACTTGCTTCTGTTGTCTGGACTTGTGTTGTGGTTGAAAATAGGGCGGAGAACCTATTTATACAAGCCTTTTAGCCTAACCTTCATATCTCGTGGGAAGTGGAGAAAGTGGAGTGATGGAGTAGTGGAGTAGTGTGTTGGCGTCACACGACCAGGCTTTCCCACTTCTCCCATCATCACTAACCGTCCATGACTTCCTGACACGTTCTTATGATGGCGCGTTGTGCGCTGCACGATGTAAACCGCCTGACCAATACCCTAGTATGTATCCCCCAGTTTGTGACATGATTGATGTCTTGAATGTTTTAGGAAAACATGTAGCATGTTTTTGTGGCTTGGAAAATCAGGCTCGGGAAAATTGTTATCTTGGTGACCTTCGACGTCCGAGATTTTGCATCTTGAGAGGAGGGGCAACCGTTGATTGTTGCACTAGAAACCCTAATTAGCGCCCCTTACTAGAATCGTTGTATAATTCTAGTACGGACTCGGATTTTGATGGTCCGCCCCTCCCTTCCATACGCAAAAGAATTTCCTATCTCCTAACGCGGGAACATTTAGGTTTTAAGCTCGTTCGGGAGGAGAAAATAGCCCTAAAGCAAAACCAAGGAAGAATTTAGGAAATTGATACTTCTGAAGTATCGTGTGTATACTATGCAGGTACTGCATTGAGTATATCCAGCATGGTTTGGAAGTTGCGCATGCAAACCCTTCCTTAACCGACCACATGGTGTGGTAAAGTGGCGGATGGTGATCACCATGACTCCGCACTGACTAATTAACTCCTGACAAGGGCTATATAACCGAGCTGGTGAAGTTGGACGGATGATATGATCTTTGAGACACTCATCTGCGACACTTGGTGGAATTAGGGTTTCGAAGGAGGTGCGCAAGCACTGCTCTTCACCCTGACCGAAATCAGGCTTAGGGAACTATTCTGGACTGGCCGATCATGCATGTGTGTAGATGGTGTGACGGTGTAGGCGCCTATACCTACCGTCCCATAAAAACGTGATTTGGGTCACTCAATTCGTCTGGAGAAGTTGAGTGGTCGAGATCAAATTGCGACAGAAGATTAGTGCTGCAAAAGCCGTTTCCCATACCAACTCCGGGCGGGCGTTCCAAAACGACCAGGCTTGGTCGGTCTTGGTCGACTGCTCCAACGTGTAGGTGGTAGGCTGGTTTTCACGCCTATGCCTTACCGTCCAATGAAAACGCGATCTAAGCCACCCAATTCGTCCGGAAAAATCGAGCGGTTGAGATTGGTTTGCATCTTGGGAGGTGCGACCACGCATGTTGGAGCGAACAATTTGGGTATAGCCAGGCATGGTATGCCTTGGCCGATCAGGTGAGGATATAGATGGGTTCACGGTGGTCATGTTGACATGGCCGGACCTGCTTTGATCTAATCTCGGACCCTCCATTTGTGCCGGAGAAGATGGACGCTCGTGATTCAAAACCCTAATTTTTAGGTTTCAAATGAAAATCCACCATCAACACATATGCATCTATCTAATGTAACTGAGAGTTACACATGCGTCTTACTTGTGTGTTCAGCGTCAACTCCAGTTCCAGCGAGACCTAAAATATAACGACAAGCAATTAGTTTTTATAAGATTAAATGAAAAACAATGTATATTCAATTTCACATACATCTGAGTAGTTACCCATGCAACTGACTAGTGTAACTAGGAGTTACACATCCATATTGGAATTCAGCACATGAACCAATGAAGGCAAGAATATAAGAATAATTACCAAGTGTATAATGTTCAAACCAGCATATGCATATGTAGTCATTAGTTACACATATATATATTAGCATGTGTAACTAGCATCCAACAATATTACATACAAGTTTGGAGGAGAAATTATTATAAGTTAGGACACTCACATTCCATCTGAGCGTTGTAACATATTTTCTTTTGACGCTTATTTTGCATCTTAGAGCCACAAGGACAATCCAAAAATGTCGAAGTCCTTATTGTTCAATCCCGCTGGCCTGAAAAATAGAATAAAACAACACAATTTAATTCAGAAATGCACTTAGATTCAGAAATGCAAAATCAATTGATGCAAAAAACAATTTTGTTGTTCATGTTAGCATGTGTAACTAAGACTTACACAAGGATATGGGTAGTGTAACTGAGAGTTACACATGCATAGTGGCATGTGTAACTAGCAGTTACACATACATAGTGATAAGTAAATCAGAAATCTCTTTGTACATATACAACAAAAACACTAAATATTTAACTTATAATGCCATTCCAATCTGAAAGATATACATTCCCTTAAACAACTCAAAGTGATTACCTCCACTCTTGTGGTGCTCCAACACAATTTATTTTTGACGCCTAATTTTGCATCTTAGAGCCACGAGTACAATCCGAAAGTGTCGAAGTCCTAACTGTTGAATCCTGCTGACCTGGAAATTAGAATACGAAAACACTATTTAATTCAGAAATGTACTTAGGTTTAGAAATGAAAAATCAATTGATGAAAAAAACAATGTTGTTGTTTATTTTTAGCATGTGTAACTAGGACTTACACATGGATACGGGTAGTGTAACTGAGAGTTACACATAGTGTCATGTGTAACCAGCAGTTACACAATTTACATATCAGAAACGCAGGAGAAATGTAAAGTGCAACGAGTTATCTTATTATGGGGCAGCTTTTGTTGTTTTTATAATGTTAGATAGGCTAATCAACATACGACATCATAATAAAAGCTAGATCATCATAGAATTTTAACGATGTAAAAAGGAAAATGTTTTCTAGTATTTTGGCTAGGAATGTGATAATAATTGGTCTATTTAACTAGGGACCTACAATCCTACCTCAGCTGTCATCTAGATGAATTATAACATACTGTTATTACCACTATCTCGGTTAGCATTCCAAGAAACTGACCCTCCGTAAACAGTAAACCAAAATGCCTTTCCTTGTTTCTATGTATAATGAATGCTTCGGCATAATAACTGTCTACAATAAATACTTGCATCTAACTTGAACGTGAAATCAGATAAAATTATGGAGACGGCTAATGATATGCCTGGTCAGATAGAAATAAAAGTTTGAGAATCACAATAAAAGCTAGACTATCATCGAATTTTAACTAGAAAAAAACATTCTCAACCATTTAGGGCATGCTGATCACATGATAACCTATATAACAGATAAACAAGAATACAATAACTACACTTCATACTCTTACTGAACCGACATCAATCATACAAGATTAACTACATATGCAAAATCAAAACCGTTAGATATGGAAAATCTGGGTTGCTGCCGCAGAAAACTACAAGGTATACCAGGATAGGGAAGATGCTTCTATAGATTCAGAAAACCCATATGATTGCAGAAGTTTATTAGCAGGTATTAAGTAAAGTAACTTGACAAGAATACTTCCTTTTATACTACAAGACAAGTACCAACACTTATCGTTTCCACCCCTGCAGGATAACAACTCTGGATTCTCCCATATTTGCAACTAGCAAACGGTCACCAACGATAATTGTTGTGGAAGATGTTGAGCCAACATCTCTATATTGAGTATTCTCTGATTTCAAAAACTCTGAGTCCGTATGGCTATATGCATCTGCTGCAAAGGCAAGTTACATATTAAATAAGCAGTATGTAATAAAAAGTAAGCGTATAGAAAAATAAGCAACTAAGAGAATCTTCAAACAGGCACAAGACAAGCACCTATAACTGATTTCATATCAGAGATGAACTTCAGATGACTGATCAAATTACTGAAAAGGTTTTGTTTAATATACTCAGCTGCCCGTGCACCCCCATGAACTGAAATAACCATAAGACAGACAACATAGAAAATGAAGGCATCTTTGAATACAGTTTCTTTGATTCTGGAATGTCATAAGTTGGCAGCGTGAATCTGCTATTAGCTTTACTACTTACAGGCCCATAAGAATTTACAGGAATGTTGTCCTCCTAAAATGGCATATCCACATGACTTTCAAATTTTTGCCCATTGTCGTCCACATTTTGAAATGGAAATAATTGAATTCCCTTCCTACAATAATATGAGGAAGTGCACTAGTAAGAAGCAAGTTAAGTTTAGAGAAAAATTGAAATCAGAAACTCTCAAGGAACTGCAAATCTCAATAAGAGAATCCTTAAATCCAAGAGAGCCAAACATGTGGCATATACTGAAAACATCATAGACCACAAATTGAACCATTGAATGTACATGACACTTCAGTAGATTACTCGAGTCTAGAGCATAGAAATAAGATGGCATTATATGTAACAAATTGCATTGAAGCTGCTAGATCTAAAGTACAGAACATATGGCATATACTAAATCTGAAGGTTGAGTTGCATAATTTTGTCAGATAAGAATCTTAGGAAGTTTATTTCTATAAATTCAGGCAAAACCTCTCAATTCGAACACTCAACACCAGAGATCAACTCAACTGCAGTTCGGACATTCATTAAATCAAGCCTAAACATTCATCAGGGTAGTTTTGTCAACTTTGAAATGTGTAATTGGATGTTACACATGAAAATATGCATGTGTAATTGGAAGTTACACATGTAAATATGCATGTGTAATCAACAGTTACACATGTCATATCAGGGTATTTCATTCTCATACTAAACTAACCATTGAAGTTGCACTTAGATGAACATCTGTGGCGAATAGTTGGTCTGCATACCCATTGAACACTTTGAAAGCAAAAGAAAGCATGGTCTACACCATGACCCAAACCACTAGATGCATAATAGCAAACTTGAAATGAGGTAAGAACACTGATAATAATACAAATACTGAGATGTAATAGAGTTAGAGTATTATAGCAACACTGAAATAAGAGGATCTATTTATTGTTATCAAGTAATTTAAAGTACATGGACAATAAGTAAACTATTTACTGTTTTTGAACTGCTAATAATATTGAAGGCATAATTTGCGCAAACAATTTAATGAAATTGAAGGAATGTAAACAAGTTAACAAAATCAATAATTGGAATCAGCTAATTACATGTGACGACCACCACTACCATTAGCACCAGCAGTAGAAACTTAAAATGGTTCATCCTCTTTCTTCTCACTATCTCATCAATTTATCAATTCTGAATAACACCACAACTGACTACAAATCCTCCTCCAAACCTGCCCCAATACCACCACCTCTACCACAACCACCTCCTCATCCACCTCCAAAACCTAAGCCTCCACCACCAATACCACCACAGATTCGTTAATCAAACTCAAAGATAAGCAAAATAAAAACACCAACAAGTCAATAACTGAATCCATTGGAATTAGGTAGCCCATAATCGCATCCATCATGCCATGTGTTAGAGCATTGCTCGGTCGAACTCGCATGCGTTGCTATCTCAAGCATGTTTGTCAATGATAGTGATCAAAACTATAAAGTCTTGATTTATAGTCTACTATAGCTAAGGTCTCGGACTAGAATAGAAATTTTAGTTTAGCTTAAGAACTCTATGGAAATTATCATACAAGACGAAGGACTACTCAAGGAACTAGAGGATCTTCATCGACTAAAAGGTATGTGGAGACTTGAACTTATCTATCACTCAAAAGTCTATCTACTCTATCTCCTATCTTGAGACAAAAGTCGTATTACTATATAGACTAAGAATATGCACTTGTGACATTTCAAGCTGAGTATATATCGCTTATCTATTTCTCAAAATGTGTGTTGGTAAAGCTTTGCTTTAGCCAAGTTCATCTTTTCCAAGTGACGAAAGTCATGTTATGTTTCAATCACTTTGGAAATTTCTCTGACGAAAACTAGTTTGTGAATAACAACTATATGGCGTCCTCTGAGAATGTTTCAATGGTTGAAATGAGAGTTTATACAATATAACCACTGGGGGATATAAACATTATGATGGTAACACATATATGTATAAGTCCTTAGCACTTGAACCAAAGTTTGCGAACTTTGATGATCAAGTGAAAACCGGAACTTGAGCAGTCAACCCAGTCCGCGAATTCAGTCCGCAAACGTGCGTAGTTCTCGAACCCGAGAATTTCAGCTGGAGTTGTAGCTCAGTTTCAGTCCGCGAACTAACGGAAGTTCTCGAACCCGAGAATTTCTGCTGGAGTTTGTGAACTCCAAACGGTTAACTTGAGTCCGCGAACTTGAGTGGTTATGTCTAAAAACGATGTTCGTGAACTTATCTAAATTATCTAAGGAATGCTATTACAAATTGTGGGTTTATAGTTCATGAATCAATTCGAGTGAATCACGTCATTTTTGCTTCAATTGTGTCTTGTGTAGTACATAAGATCTCATAGCAATTAAACAACTCTCTAACTAGTTCATTTGAATCATTTGGACTAGTTATGGTGAAGAAGAATATGGTTGATATGAAAGTTATCATTTGGCTAACCGTTTGGTTGACTAATATTGAACCAACTATTGTACATGTTTGGGTACGGTTACACAGACCCAAAATCTTCAAGTACATGTGTGTATGGCAAGCTAAGTTTTCGATCTAACGGTTGAGAGATATTAACTTGTATCTAATCAGGTTTTCATTTAACGGTGAATATTGAATGCTTTGTTACTAAGCTAATATTGATTGCAAACCCTGATTTGAAAGACTATATAAGGGAGAAATCTAGCAACTGGGAAACCTAATTCCCACACATTCTGTGTGATACTAGTTTGCTAAGCTAGAGTCGATTCTCCTTTAACCTTTGGTTTTCTTCTTCTAAAACCAGGTTAACGACTTAAATACTTCATTGGGATTGTGAATCCAGGACGATACTACTTTTCTTGTA
The DNA here is from genome assembly GCA_023529315.1 of Papaver bracteatum. Classification (NCBI taxonomy): domain Eukaryota; kingdom Viridiplantae; phylum Streptophyta; class Magnoliopsida; order Ranunculales; family Papaveraceae; genus Papaver; species Papaver bracteatum. The sequence goes on along the minus strand of JAJJWX010001826.1, from coordinate 542,543 downwards.
GTTGTGTGACCTGATCTTGCTATTTCTATCGTACGAGTATATTGTAATAATTGGCTTGAGATTTCTATCTCCGATAGGCAAGATATAAAAGTAATCACAAACATCTTCGTCTCATCGTTTGTGATTCCACATTTTTTTTTCGCTGCGTCGATTAAGACTATTGTGAGGTCATTGATAAAACTGAGTTGTTTTTCGTATTGATTGGTTCCTGTTCACCTTGATTTATCAAAAGACAGAACAAAACTCATAGGTTTATTCGTGGGAGACGGATTTATCTATCTTGTAGACTTTTTTGTGTGAGACATATTTGTTTGTTAAAGTCTTCGACTTTGGGTCGTAGCAACTCTTGGTTGTGGGTGAGATAAGCTAAGGGAATTAAGTGCGCAATATCATGCTGGGATCAGAGGCCTAGGAGCATAACTGTACCTTGGAATCAGTGTGAGATTGATTGGGGGTTCAACTACAGTCCAGACCAAAGTTAATTTGGAGTAGGCTAGTGTCTGTAGCGGTTTAATACAGTGTATGTTTAATCTGGACTAGGTCCCGGGGTTTTTCTGCATTTGCGGTTTCCTCATTAACAAAATTCTGGTGTCTGTATTATTTATTTTCCGCATTATATTTTGTTATATAATTGAAATAATACAGGTTGTGCGTTGTTCAATCAATTAGAATATCCTGCCTTATTGGCTGTTGATTTAAATTGATTAATACTTGGATATTGGTCTTTGGTACCATCCAAGTTATCTCTCTTTGATTAAGACTCGCGAATTTTATTTTCTTGAGTAAATCAAATTGAGAGATTGAGATAATAACTCCTTGAGTATTTTCTATTGATTGAGTCTAATTGTCTAGTTGATTCTCTAGAAAACAACTCGGAGTTGTCCATACAGATTGCTAATCGAAATATTGGGTGAGGTTGTTAGACCCCCACTTTTTCAATTGGTATCAGAGCAGCAAACATGTTTAAGAGCTTATAAGTCTGTGTTTGTAGCGATCTGATTTTATGGACGAGTCTATCTCTAATAACGTACCAGTTCATAAATCACCAGATGATTTTCAAAGCTTGGATTCACCTGAGAAACTGTCATATATAGGTCAGTATATAAACATTCTCTTAATGTAGAACTGTTGAAGTCTGGGAAATACGCCTAGAAGAACAGTTGGATGAACTTTCTGATGAAGGTGATTCATATATTGATAGAGATGTTGATGAGGAAGTCTCAGAGTATGTTAAGGTTTTGAATTCATTAGAAAAGAAGAAGATGACAACTTCTCATGTCACACCTCTTATGACTCCTCTCTGTCGAGAAAACATGAAATTGAGAAGATGTTACGCAAGTGTTTATGTTTCAAATCGTTCTAACGAATCGATCCTCAAGGATTTTGAGGAAAACCTGCGTATAAAGTCACTTGAATGTGATAATCTTTATCAAAAGTATTTTTTGTTGGAAGAAAAACTTGCAGCATCTGAAGCAAGGTTTAACTCTCAACAAATTAGTTTTGACAGAGAAAGTGCTTGTCTCGCTAGAGAAAAACTCCTTGAGGCTGATTTAGCTGCTTCTCTTGATAAAATCAAGATGTTGGAAGATGACTTGAAAAAGTTCAATACTAGTTCAAGCAAATTAACCACTATGCTAGGAGCAAGTAAAAATCATCGTGATACACGAGGATTGGGATATAAGGGAATAGATGCTCCAAGTATTAGCAAAGAGGTAAAATTTGTTAAGTCTAGTGATTCTTCTCAACAAAAGGTTTCCACTGATGGAAAAAGTAAAATACCTTCACTGGTAGTTGAGGTTCGAAAGAGCAAAGTATATCAACCTCCAAAGTCAGCACATACGAATCGAGGTAAGAACATTCCTTATGTTTGCCACTATTGCGGGAATAAAGGTCACCTGGAAAGGAGATGTCGTTACCATATAAGGAATGAGAAACTTCACGATGTTCTTGTTTGGGCATCACAAGAAGTTATGAAACCAAGATCATATGTTAAGGCTAATCCCCTTAATACTACAGGTTATAATTTTCCAACCTTTAGGCAAAGGAATCAGTGTTGTGATAAACCTATTTTTGCCTATAAACGTCATATGAATCCTTTTCACAATCGTAATGGTTATCAGAAGGATAACTTCGTAAAAACGAAGACAAGATCCGATGCTCCCAATTGGCGAAAGACTAACTTGCAAAAGAATAGTCAATCTAATTCTTACGAGAAATCTTGAAGAGAGAAATGGGAAGAAGGTTTCGGTTGTTCTTAAACACATTCAGAAGTGGGTACCAAATAAATCCAATGATGCTTTAAGTTTGAAAAGGAATCATCTTCCAGAAAATTCCATGAATATGGAGAAGGCAGCATCCATGATGTTGGAACTTAACAAGTTTTTTGGAAAAATGGAATTGGATGTGAAAGGTTCTAAAAGCGATCTCTTTCATGATAATCCAAAGGTCACTTGTGGTGAGCAAGACATTGTTCACCCCAACATAACTTTATTGTGTTGTAAGTGCATCCTCACCAAGGAATGCTCTGCAATGTATACGGTGAGGGAATCACGAGAATTGGGGCGCACATATTATATTCGGTAAGGCTGTAGAATTCAATTGGACTTTTCTAAAAAGGTATGTCTATAAAATTGAGCAAGTTTTATGTTTTTATTACTTGTTTGAGTACTTATAATGATCCATGTACCTTGATTATCGTTCATTTCTACCTAACTTAATATGTGTTTAAGGTTCTTAAATGTTTTGGTTTGGAAACATTAGTTCGGGATGTTTGGACTTCATGGTACACATACCAAGTATGCATAACATCATTTAAAACCAAAATCCAGGGGCTTAAGTTCTCAAACCCCGGCTGCATACTGCTCCAGGGAAAACCCATAAGTTCGCGGACTTGCCTGTAGACGTCGATATTCGGTCAACTTGTTTTGACCGTAACTTCTTCTTCCGAACTCGAAATGAACTCATTATTTTTGAATTCTCTTACTCTTTGAATTATCTTCAAAATGGAGATGAGAAACCTTGAATTTGGATGAGTTAAAATTGGTATTTGTCATGTCTCTTGTTTTTGAGTATTTTGCTCTGTTTCGTTGCACTTGTTCCACTTCTCTTGAACTTGGGCACTTGGATTCTTGGAGTACTACTCTTATAAGCTAATTTGTATCTTTTACAAGAATTTTATAGGAAAATCTTTTTATACGCCTTTGGTAGCCATTATTGGTATAAATCCGGGTGAAAAAGATTGATTCTACCCTCTAAGGACAAATCATCTTATATGTTCATTACGAGTTTGTCTTGATGCCTAGGAAACTTCTTATTAGAATTTATTCTTGTTATTGAGAAGGATTACTAGAGTTTGGAATAGAAATTATTGTGATTTCACATGGCTATATCCAAAGTTTTCATCTTCTTGTTTTTAGATTTATTGGGTTAAATTCTAAACTTGTTTGGAAGATGATGATTGCAGTATTAATCTCTTGATTTTATATATTGCAATATTTTGATGGGATATGTGTGTTTACGTCCGTGAACTTGATTGTCCCATATTTTGTCAAAAGTAAAGTCGTTCGTGAATTGATATGCAAATATTGATAAAAGGATGAATAGACTTTTGACAAACACAAAAGTTAAGCCTATATTGTCAATTATTGATGTAAGATAGGTTAAAATCTTTTGTGATTCAAGGATTATTTCTATTGTTTGTCATTTTGAAAATAGTGATGAAAACATAGAATGAATCCTTGCTTATTCCACGGTATAAGGTTGATCCTCCGATCCACATTTTGTGTAAATATTGTGTTGTTCCATGAAGTGTCTTTTGTTGAGCACTAAAACAACAAAAGTTGATTGCTTTGTGATTAGCTTAGTTGTTGTTCCATAAGGCACTTTATGTTGAACATGATTGGACTAAATTAATCATCTTGTGTGGTTATTTAGTCATCACTCCGTAAGCTTTCTTATGTTGAGCACCTCTTCGACTTAGTTGGTTATTCATGATTAACTTAGTCATTGCTCCATAGAAGTTCTTATGTCTAGTGTGGCCAATTAAATTGATTACTCTTGTAATTAGTTTGGTTGAGTATGGAAATTAGATTATTTGTGAGTTTTCTTGTGATTAATCTAATTAATTTATTAAGTCTCCATAAGTTTACTTGTGTTGAGCATATTTAATCAAATTAATCTTGGTTCGCTTTGGTTAATTTGATTGAATATTTCTTGTTGGATTCCAAATTCATATTTGTATGCAATTTGTTGAGTCTAAAGAAATCCTTCTTTTCTTTTTGAAATTAAGGTCGCTCTTGTTGTTCCTTAGAGAATGAAATATAATGGGGGAAAGTTCTTTTGAACTTGTGCTTAATTGCCAAATCTTTGTGGGGAATGCGGCTGTGGAATATTAGAGGGTCGGGGTTATCTTGCGTCTTTATAAACTCCTCGATGAATGGATTTAGCTTCGGATTTATGATTGCATCTAAACAAGATGATACACATTTACCTTTGGTCATGAAATGTCTCTTACGGAAATTTCATTAGGATCCCATTCTTGTACCTTTGCCAATTTTATTGACAAAAAAGGGGAGAATTAATATGTAGTTCACACTACAAATACATATGGTTTTTGGATCATTATGTAAGGGGGAGTGGTTTCCATGTGAGATGGAGTATTGACTAAGGGGGAGTGAAGTATCACCATAGTATTGTTGTTAAAGTTGTGATGCAATTGGACTTTGACGTTGTGTAATAATACTATGACAATGTATAACAATGATTGAGAACTGATGCTTTTCTCATTATTATAGCTACGGATTTTCAACAACGAAAACTTACAACCTTTGGGATCATTGGACTACTTGGAAGTGACGAAGATTTCGAGTATTGTTGAAGATTAGACATGTGGAATAGGAGATACAAAGTTTATTTATATATTTTTTATATTCCATATGTATCAATAGTTTTTCCACTAAAATTGACAAAGGGGGAGATTGTTAGAGCATTGCTCCGTCGAACTCGCATGCATTGCTATCTCAAGCATGTTTGTCAATGTTAGTGATCAAAACTATAAAGTCTTGATTTCTAGTCTACTATAGCTAAGGTCTAGGACTAGGATAGAAAGTGTAGTTGCGCTCAGGAGCTCCATGGCAATCATCATACAAGACGAAGGACTACTCAAGGAACCAGTGGATCTTCATCGACTAAAAGGTATGTGGAGACTTGAACTTATCTATCACTCAAAAGTCTATCTACTCTATCTCCTATCTTGAGACAAAAGTCGTATTACTATATAGACTAAGAATATACACATGTGACATTTCGAGCTGAGTATATATCGCTTATCTATTTCTCGAAATGTGTGTTGGTAAAGCTTTTGCTTTAGCCAAGTTCATCTTTGCCTAGTGATGAAAGTCATGGTATGTTTCAATCACTTTGGAAATTGCTCTGACGAAAACTAGTTTGTGAATAACAACTATATGACATCCTCTGAGAATGTTTCAATGGTTGAAATGAGAGTTTAAACAATATAACCACTAGGGATATAAACATTGTTGTGGTAACACATATATGTATAAGTCCTCAGTACTTGAACCGAAGTTTGCGAACTTTGTTGATCAAGTGAAAACCGGAACTTAAGCAGTCAACCCAGTCCGCGAACTCAATCCACGAATGTGAGTAGTTCTAGAACCCGAGAATTTCTGCTGGAGTTTGTGAACTCCAACCGGTTAACTTGAGTCCACGAAATTGAGTGGTTATGTCTAAAAACGATGTTCGTGAACTTATCTAAATTATCTAAGGAATGCTATTGCAAACCGTGGCTTTATAGATCATGAATCGATTCGAGTGAATCACATCGTTTTTTGCTTCAATTGTGTCTTGTGTAGTAAATAAGATCTCATATCTATTGAAAAACTCTCTAACTAGTTCATTTGAGTCATTTGGACTAATTATGGTGAAGAAGAATATGGTTGATATGAAAGTTATCATTTGGCTAACCATTTGGTTGACTTATATTGAACCAACTATTGTACACGTTTGGGTACAGTTATACAGAACCAAAATCGTCAAGTACATGTGTATATGGCAAGCTAAGTTTTCGATCTAACGGTTGAGAGAGATTAACTTGTATCAAATCAGGTTTTCATCTAACGCTGAATATTGAATGCTTTGTTACTAAGCTAACATTAATTGCAAACCCTGATTTGAAAGACTATATAAGGGAGAACACTAGCAACTGGGAAACCTAATCCCCACATATTCTGTGTGATACTATTTTGCTAAGCTAGAGTCGATTCTCCTTTAACCTTTGGTTTTCTTCTTCTAAACCAGGTTAATGACTTAAAGACTTCATTGGGATTGTGAAGCCAGACCGATACTACTTTTCTTGTAATTGTGTGATCTGATCTTGCTATTTCTATCGTACGAGTACAATTGTAATAATTTGCTTGAGACTTCTATCTCCGATAGGCAAGATATAAAAGTAATCACAAACATCTTTGTCTCATCGTTTGTGATTCCACAATATCTTTTTTTTGCTGCGTCGATTAAGACTATTGTGAGGTGATTGATAAAATTGAGCTGTTCTTCGGGAATATAAGTCTGGTTTTATTGATAGGTTCCTGTTCACCTTGATTTATCAAAATACGGAACAAAACTCATAGGTTTATTCGTGGGAGACGGATTTATCTATCTTGTAGACTTTTTTGTGTGAGACAATTTTTTTTGCTAAAGTCTTCGACTTTGGGTCGTAGCAAATCTTGGTTGTGGGTGAGATCATCTAAGGGAATCAAGTGCGCAGTATCCTGCTGGGATCAGAGGCGTAGGAGTATAATTGTACCTTCGATCAGTGTGAGATTGATTGGGGTTCAACTACAGTCCAGACCGAACTTAATTTGGAGTAGGCTAGTGTCTGTAGCGGTTTAATACAGTGTATGTTTAATCTGGACTTGGTCCCGGGGTTTTTCTGCATTTGCGGTTTCCTCGTTAACAAAATTCTGGTGTGTGTGTTATTTCTTTACCGCATTATATTTCGTTATATAATTGAAATAATACAGGTTGTGCGTTGTTCAATCAATTAGAATATCCGACCTTATTTGCTGTTGATTTAAATTGATTAACACTTGGATATTGGTCTTTGGTACCATCCAAGTTATCTCTCTTTGATTAAGACTCGCGAATTGTATTTGCTTGAGTAAATCAAATTAAGAGATTGAGATAATAACTCTTTGAGTATTTTCTATTGATTGAGTCTAATTGTCTAGTTGATTCTCTAGAAAACAATTCGGAGTTGTCCATACAGATTGCTAATTGAAACATTGGGTGAGGTTGTTAGACCCCCGCTTTTTCACCATTCTTTGGTAGCAGGGTCACCTTAGTGATTATTTTCGCAAACACCATATTAACTCTCATTTAGCCATTTATCATTCCGGTGATCGGATTCACTTGTATTCCTTACAAATGACTCAAAATATACTTATTATTGAAATAATGAAGCCTAGATAATGTAATTATGGATGTAAAAATGTCGCACTTACATGCTTATCAAATAATCTTCACTTTTGTACAAATCACGGTTGTACTTAGCATGTGTAACTAGCCTTTGAACCCATAGGTGTCGATATCAGACGTGTTATAGTCTTGTGAGGGTTTACAAGAGGTGTGCCCTAAAACCTTTACTCCAACCCCTAGTTACCTGCGAAGAATCTACGAATGACACTAAAAAATATCCTTAGTTGGCATACTCTCATTGACTACCAAAAGAAGTACCCTAATGTGAATCCAACTGGTGTGCACGAGTTTGCACTCAAGCATATTAAAATTCATATATATAGTTGATAGAGCTCTACTCAGATAATCACACTATGGACATCAATATTCAAAATCAAACAAATTACATGAATAAATTAAGAAAATGAATATAGAGATAAATACTTTGTGAATGGACATCAATGCCAAGATGAATCCTATGAATCTAATGGAAACATCTTGGTTGTAGGAGTTAAGGGACCCAAACTAAGAGTCTATTCATAAAAGGACAGATCTCGAGTATTAAACATAACATGGTAGTTGTCACCGTATCTCGTTTTTATTTTTGCAAACTTTATATGTTGATGTTGGCACTGGGATGAAGTAGAGTGATTGAGTTACTAAAAAAAACACACCAATCGGAAGAAAAGAAAAATCGAAAAAAATGAGATTATTATTGTTCGATTAATAAATCGACCACTGGGACCTTTGTATATACCAGTTGAGTTGATCTAGATTTAGGATTATCGACCTTGGGACCCTTGTATATACCAGCTGTGTTGATATTGGAGTTCATATTAGTATCTCAATCCATCCATTTAGATTGATCAGTGTCATCCTGAATTTTCAAACAAATTTCTAGACCTTGGAGTTTATCATGCATTTGTTTTGTTTTTTAAAAAATAAAATCCTACGAAAGTGAATACCTAAAAAAATATATATGATTAAAAAAACAAACCAAACCACTTCCCCACACTTAAACATTACATTGTCCTCAATGTAATTAAATCGTCCAACGTAGAAATTAAGATGGGAAATTCCTAAAATAATATGCAACAAGCAAACAAATAAAAATAAAAGATAGAGAAAAGAAAACAAATCAGATGAGTTGACTCCCATGAAGAAAAATCATATGGGTTGAGTCCATAAAGCATAATCTCTATATCCCTGCTTGCGCATGCGAATAATCTCAAACAAGGTGATAATACACTGAAGTAAGCTACCAAGCATATACATAAAGTCTGAAAAGTTGGGGATAAACCCAACATGCTGAAAATATGATCATGCAGCAATAACGATTAGTACCCAGAGATCTAAAACTGAATTCAACCTTATTTGAAACATAATTCGAACCTCCCAATCATATGTAATAATGTGAAGAAAAACAGATTCACGAATAATAAGTATACATTGTTTAGAGATTCGAATAGTTTTTGTACACCCTAAATCTGGTTCTAAGTCCGCAGAACAAACTTTCATTGTTGAGTTACCTTGATTAACCATTGGAGACCGCAATGCATTAACAATGTCAATAAGCATGGAGTCACCGGAGTACAATTATCTGGCCAGTATCAAGATATTCAACATTCATACCAGCAATCAGAAAATCAGAAAATGAGTCAACAAAAAAAGGGCTCAATGGAGTAACAATGTTATTAATAATCGACTCATTATTATCTGCAGCCAAGTGAGTTATATGAATCTTACAATTCAAATGACTAGAAGGTATTTCATTATGAACATCTATTGTCTCATCATTAGTCTGAACAATAGTATCTTATGTGTAGATAGGTTCTTCCAAATCATCATCTGCGTATAATATTTGGCATTCCATAACTCTTCACCTCTTATCCAATCTAGAAAATTTCTAGTTATAAACATCATCATACATCGTTTCATATGATTGTTCACTTACCATATGTGAAAAATCAACTGCATGGTACTTGGGTGGATAATTATGTGAATAATCACCCAACTCGAAGTGACGAGGATTTGAGTTTCCATACCTGAGATGATTATAAGCGAAAACTTTCTTGTACCAGGGCCCATACATGCATCCCAAATCGTCATTTCAGATGATGTCTCATGCAACTGAGTCATCATCCTTGAAAAGTATCTGGAATTAAATTCTAAAACAAAAAATGAATGAAAAAGAACTAAAAATCCTAAAAGAAAAATAATGTACAAAATTATAAAGAAACACAAATAAAAACCTAAACTACGATTAGAAAATTACAAATACTAATTACGATATTCCACTGTTAGAGAACTGCTCGGTCGAACTCGCAAGCATTGTCATCTCAAGCTTGTTGTCAAGTTTAGTTGCCAAAACTATAAGTCTTGATTTCTAGTCTACTTATAGCTAAGTCTCGTATTTGAAACTCCATGCCCTTTGAATCTCCTCCCCAACCACACTGTAATCTGTAGCTTCAATGCCACCTGCGATTCCATTCTCAGTATTTTAGCCAAAATGTTGACTCACTCTTATCCACCTGTACAAGCTTAGAAACTTCATTTATTGATCTCCTTAATCGATGTATCATCAAAAACTCCATATTCAAACTCTTCTCAGATCTTGGAAACAACAACCTTAGAAAAATTATTTTTTTTTCTTTGAAATTTTATTGCAAAACAAAGATTGAAATGAGATAGTTATAGATATATGCTTTAATCATGAAACAAGTTAGAAAATCGATATGAAATCGATGAAATTAGGTTTTTGAAACTCCATGCCCTTGAATGTTTTTCTGGAATCGAAAGATTTCTAATCACTTTATGATAGTGGTGATAGACGTGACGGAGATAGTGGTGTTGGTTATGGTGGAGATGATCGAGATAATAGTGGTGGAGGAAGAGGCAGAGATGGTGGTGGTGGGAACGATTAAAATCTCCTGAGTTGTAAGAAATAAAAAAGAACGAAAGTTAGAGAGAAGATGTCAGGACCCTGCAATGGGCAGTCTCACTTGTTAAGGGCAGACCGAATGATATTTAGTAAACCTACTAATTGTAGGCATGTGAATGGCATGTGCCTGTACTTGAGGTTGTTTTTCTCTTATAAGCTTCAATCTTCTGTATTTTTTATCATGAAAAATTAATCTAAGAACTTTTCTTTTGTTGTTCAATCCTTAGGGATTTTCCTCATTTTGAGTTGTTCATGTGCTAATTTGTAAGGCTAGTCCTTACAATTGGTATCAGAGCACTCGATTCCTTGTGACCGAGTGAAAATGATAATCGACAGAGTTGATTTTGAAGTTACAATGAAGAATTCGTTTGCTGATTTGAAGGATGCAATGGAGAAATACTCAGATCAGTTGAAGGATGTGGTTGATTGTGTAAACAAGATGAAAACATATAAAGATTTACTCAAACCCTCATCTAATTCTACACACAAAATCGACGCAGATTCAGAGGTAATTCTCGTTGAATCAAAATCAGTGACTGATTTCACTATTCCTTCTTCAATTCCTATAGATTCAAATCCAGCAGATGAAGAAAATTATAGATCTACAACTGAATTCTCGGATATGGATGAATCTTGTTTTGAAGTTGGAGTTCAGAAACACAGTGGAAATTCAACGTTTCTGGATTATCAGGAAGGTAAACGTTTCATCCTTGGTACTGATTTTGTTATGGAATTTCAAAGTAAAAGAGAAGAAACTCCTGAGGTAAATGATTTCAGTGTGTTAAATCTGAACTCTAATGATGATTGTAAGTTTTTCACTGTTGACAACCTCAACCAAATTGATTCCTACCTATTTAAGTCATTCAAGGAGTTTTCCAGCTTACATATATTTCGAATTAGTTCTTCGTGTGTTGTTATACTTATTACTGATTATGGTCGAATGCTTTTTGATCGAGGAAAGTGGGTGGAATTCATCAAGAGGTATTCTCATTACTATAGCAGCAATTCTAAATTGAGTTTGGGTGTACTTAACTCTGGTTTGATCATTATTAATGGGTCTAATTATGACATTATTTTGAAGTTAAATTCTTCTCGTGGGTGTTGTTTACAACCGATGAGTACGAATTCAAGTGAGTTTTTGTTTGCTATTTTACCTAGTTTTGATTATGGTTGTATATTGTATGTTCCTGTTAAAATGTGTGAGGCCAGTTCATGGAATTCCTATTTGAAGGTGTTAGTTGCAACAAGTTCAAATTTATCTCAGAGATTACTTAACTACAGTGGGAACAATGAATATGAGCTGGTTCATTTAAATGCTAGTAGTTATGTAGTTGGTTCGGGTGCAATGCCTTTGAGAATATCTCAGGGAGATACTGATGATTATGACATATTGATTGCTGGCATAAAGCACTCAATGGTTACTGTAAATCTGAGACATGGTTTACTTGAAATGTCTATTAGTGTAAGGGGCAATTTAAGTAGTAGAGAATGTCTCTATTTCGGTCATGATCTTATTGGATGGATATTTGATCGAGGAAAGTTGCTAGAATTGGTTAGAAGGTATTCGTATTACATTAGAAACAATTCTAACTTCAGCTTTGGTGTGCTTATTTGTGGGATGACTGTTCTTCATAGACTGATTTTAACGCATAGATGCAATGCAGTTGTAGGTTGTACTATGACTCTAGAACTAGGATATGGTTTTGAATTATTGTTGGTTAAGATAAATATTTCTTTGTGGGTACAAAAGGGTGACAATGGTGATTCTAGAAGATTGTTGGATAGCATGTTGCAGCAAGTTATTATTCTATGGACTATTTCAGCACTTCAAAAGACCAGGAAAGAAAGACCAGGAATGCACAAGAACTTTCAGCTAAGAACTTTCATCTAAGAAGTAAATCAGAACTGGGGTACCAATTGTTTTTGTTATTTGAGCACTTGAATGTGTCTAAGAATGTTAAAGTTGGTGTTCACTGGGGTAAAGTGATTCTTTATGAGACAAATGAAAGCGAGTCCAGCAATGCAAGGAGTTTGAGTAGTGGAGAATGTTCATATGGTGGCATGGATTGTGCTGGAAATGTGTTCGACCGAGGAAGGTGGATAGGAACTGATTATGGGTTGGTCCAAGTGGTTCTAGGTGGTGGTTTAGCGTATACATCTACAGCTTTAGTGAAGATTCCTCGAAGATGTCATGATTTTTGTTACCCATTCATTGCTGAGATAGCAAAGTTGATAGTTGTTGCTAAACTGAGAGGTGTTGTATCTAAAATGCCTGGGGGTGTAGTGGATAATTGGAGCAGTAGCGAAGAGGTTATTCTCCTGCAATACGAGTGGTGGGATGAATTACTTAAAGAAATGGTTGATAGTCTTAATCAGCCAGAAGATGCAACTCATATCAAAGAGTGGTCAACTAACAATGGGGCGATTTTTCACATGGGACCTTTATGGGTTAAAGGAGATAAGATGAGAGCATTCCTGGAACTTACAATGGGTGGTACTCTCACCACTGTAATCACTATGCATTACAGTTATCTACTTGGTGCAAGCAGAGTACCAGGGAGCACTAATTTGACTGGGTATACGCAAATCATTACAAGTGTTTTCTCTTCCTGGGTATGGACAGGATCACTCCTCTTACCTTCGAGCACTATGCTCAGTTGGGAATCCAAAGCTGGTTTTGGTGTCAGTCATAAAAATAGTAGCATATTTATGAGTGCTTCATACTATAAACCTGAAATTGAGAAGGTTATTGTTGTGAGCATTTTCTGGGTTGTGGGAAATAATATTAAAAAGAATATAGAAGTAGGTGCTTGGATATTCAACAGGATACAACCACATTTACAAGACCTTTCAGCTCGAAAGCAACACTACCTAGTAATGAAGCTCTCCACATCTAATGGCACATCACTACAGGGATTCTCGCATGCTACAGGAGTTACAGTTTTTATGGTAACTACCTTGGTAACTCAAATAGGTAATATTGTAAGGGAATCCAAAGTTATCTATGAATAAGGGTGCATTAAGGGTTTGGGTCTGGAAGATTGTTCAGCTAATAAAGTTCTGGTAGCAAAAATTTCCATAGCCTTGCAGTATTCATGGAGGTATAAGAGCAACATCTTGGATATGCGCACACTCAGGTTAGATAACTCAAATTTTGCTGTTGATTATTTGTTCTTCCCAAGTTGCGGCTGGCAGCAGTTATCCTTGGTTATAAGGCACAAGTGTTGTAACAAGTACTCTTTCAAGGCAGTTGGGTATTTTATAGTCGATGAGCAACATAATTTTAGGGAACTACAGACCTCCGTATCTAATGACTCAGCACCACAAGAAAGAGAGCGGGCTGTCAACTCCATGATAACTAGTCAATTACAGCAATTCTCATCTCGCTTTGCAACTACAACTCCTAACTCAATTAGAAGACGTGTCATCAAAGTTATGATGCACAAGTTCAGAGTAACTGGTAGAGCAGCAACTTACTGCATTCTGGATATATTACTGAGGAAGCTCAAGCTTGAAGGTTTAGCTGGAGTACAGAGGAAGGAGGAGTTCTTAGTGTTAGAAGAGAAGATTTATTTGCATCTGCATCTCCATATGCAAGTTAATGCTTATTCGTCAGCAGGCAATACATGGACATTTGATGTGCGAAGGGGTACGTGTACAATTTACTGGAATGAAAATTCTGAAGTTATTACTCAACGCTGCCATAGGCCCATAGACAAGAGGGATTTTGCTACAAGTGGTGCTCTTGTTAGTACCCACTAAGCCTCAAATTATGAAGACACTGGATCTGCTTTCCTTAAAGTACTAAGCACAGTAGACTTAACTTCATTGATCACGTCTGAAGGTGGAACATTGATTACTTTCGAGGAGGGACTGCAACCAAGTTTAATGGGTTTAAGTTTTTCATGGTCCCGGGGGTTGAAGCTTGTGAAGTTAACAATTCCTACGGTATTAAAGTTGAAGCTCCAAGTCTGGAACAACTGCCCTCTTCATTGGTTGAGCTCATTTCATATCCTTGAGGACAAGGGTATTTTGAAGGAGTGGGAATTTCCAGGACCCTGCTATGGGCAGTCTCACTTGTTAAGGGCAGACCGAATGATATTTAGTAAACCTACTAACTGTAGGCGTGTGAATGACATGTGCATGTACTTGAGGTTGTTTTTCTCTTATAAGCTTCAATCTTCTGTATTTTCCATCATGAAAAATTAATCTAAGAACTTTTCTTTTGTTGTTCAATCCTTAAGGATTTTCCCCATTTTGAGTTGTTCCTGTGCTAATTTGTAAGGCTAGTCCTTACAGAAGATCAAATGATGAATCATATAAATTATGATTTTGTTAGAAATTTCGATTTTGCCTTGGGATATTTGTGAAGTCTACCAAGGATATTTATGAAGGCCAATAGAAGTAGGGACAATTATTCAATTTCCACAATTTTAGTGGTAGAAAATTCGTTGATTTTCAAGGTAGTGTATAATGGAGCTGTACATTTCGGAATTAGAGTTTTATAAGACGAACATACCCCTAAAATGGTAGCTTCAACTGCCCCTCATTCGATTATTGTAAAAAAAATAGTATGCAAAATGTGAAGTAGTGCCAGAGAGCAGGAGTACCAGGGGATCCATTGTAAAATTGTAAAATATCATAGTTATTTTAGTTTTGCAAGTTTCCGACGGGAATTGAATTCTGCTCATGTGGCTAACACTCATCAAAATCACAACTACCTCTGCCTTCAGTGGAGAGAATATTCAACTGAATCACTTTCCATACTCCAAACGGCTAGTGAAGTCACGCAAGCTAGATTTTCATGCTCAACATTTGTTCACCTTCTTTCCAAACAGTACACGAAACAATTAATCATACAACCATCGATCATGTCAAGTATAGTTCACTCTCCAAACATGTAAGTGTACACAACATAACGTCTCCCGAGCAAAGTCTCTAGTGTTAACGGCACACCCACGTGGTACAAGATTATTCAACGATCAATAACAGTTTGTATTGTTCTTCATTTGGTCCCACAGTTAATCCTAGCTAAAAATCCCAAAATGATTGGGAGAACAAGGGCGGATCCCATTCGAATGTTCTCTATCGGATTCTCGAATTCTCATGATATACCAACGTAATTAACACAAGAAATCCATAGTTGTAGTGGAAGCAAAGATGAGCTCTTTGAATTCCAGATTTCTTCTACTGGATTTACAGAATTCCTGGAATTCCATTAACAGGATTCCAATTTCTGCAATTCTGACTTCGTCATTTCATCGAGTAGGTGATGTGCATAAAAGAATTACTTCATTACCAATTCGGTCTTCAGCTTCAATTCGTAGACCCAGTGATAGATTTTCGATTATTAATAATGGGTTTTCATCAAATTCTTCTTCTAATCAATTGGTCTCATCATCAAATTCAAATGCTTCAGAACTTGAGTTGTTTCTTGAATTGGTTCCTAGTAGGATGAGAAAAGGTTTGTTTGAGCATAAGGAGATTGAGAAATTGATTGAAGTGGTAATGGATTTAGGGAGGAAACCAATTGCTAGGTTTCCAACTGGAGATTGGGTTATTTCTGAAGATCCAGTTAAGCTAGAGGATCTACAACATGCAATTTCCAAGGTAGTTGATTTGGACTTGAATTTATATTGTTTTCATTTCTAGGTAGAGACAAAATTAGAGCATTTTAAATGAATTAATCGGATTAAAAACAGAAGAAAGTTGGATTTTTTTTTTTTTAATATAAAGGTACTTGCTTTTCTATAGGTTGGTGATTTTTCGGATGACAACCGCTCTGGTATTGACCGTTCTTTACATCGAATTAGTGCTATCCGAAACCGTAAAATGCAAATAATTGGCCTTACTTGTCGAGTCGGAAGAGCTGTATCTGGAAGTGCAGGGATGATACGTGATTTGATTCAAGAAGGAAGATCGCTCTTGGTTATTGGCCCCCCTGGTGTTGGCAAAACAACCTTGATCAGGTAGTCGAGCTTATTTCATTTCTTATT
The DNA here is from genome assembly GCA_023529315.1 of Papaver bracteatum. Classification (NCBI taxonomy): domain Eukaryota; kingdom Viridiplantae; phylum Streptophyta; class Magnoliopsida; order Ranunculales; family Papaveraceae; genus Papaver; species Papaver bracteatum. The sequence continues at coordinate 526,133 of JAJJWX010001826.1, read as the reverse complement.
TGGTAGGGTCAGTGTATGTTTTGTTGGTCCCTTGAGAAAAGAGTGTTCTAGTATTGAAATTTAGTTGCAACAAGTATAGTCACTTTTAGACCTAAGTTTGAACATGCAAGCCCTGGTAAATGTTTGTTGCTGCAGGGAGATTGCGAGAACATTAGCTGATGAACACATGAAGCGTGTCGTCATTATAGATACATCGAATGAAATCGGAGGTGATGGAGATGTTCCTCATTCAGGCATAGGTCGTGCAAGAAGAATGCAAGTTCCAAATGTTAATATGCAGCATAACGTAATTCTTTGTTCTTGGTCCTTCGGTTTCCACCATTGAATATTAGAAGTGCCAATTAGATAGACTTCGACTGTTTGTCATTCATGAAATATGGTTTGATCTTATTTGTTTGCAGGTTATGATTGAAGCGGTTGAAAATCACATGCCAGAAACCATTATAATTGATGAGATAGGTACCGAACTTGAAGCATTGGCTGCCAGTACAATTGCTCAAAGAGGGGTGCAGCTGGTTGGGACAGCACATGGAATGACAATTGATAATATAGTAAAGAATCCTTCACTCCAGATGCTCGTCGGGGGTATAGAGGTGTGACAAAGCATTCTTGCTTTCACTTCATTACTTTTTAGTTTTAGTGGTTTAGAAATATCATCAGTTAGCCAGTTGGTTTATTTTGATGAGTATCGTGCCGAATCGTATATCTGTACAGAGTGTCACTCTGGGTGATGAAGAGGCGAAGAAAAGAAAAGTGCAGAAAACTATTCTTGAAAGGAAAGGACCCCCCACCTTTACCTGTGCCCTTGAGATGACATCGAAGACTGAATATCGTGTTCACCATAGATTAGATGCTACAGTAGATGCTATTTTAGCAGGTATTACCCTCTATCTTGATAAGATTCCTGCCTTCGTGCTTAACCACTATTGAGTTTCTTCTTTCGTAAACTTGATAATGCTATTTTTTACAAATAGGGAAATCTCCACTGTTTGAAGTCCGTCGTATGGATACGAAAACTGTGGATCCTCTGGTCTCCCCAGTGACCCATACGAAGCATGATTCAGTAGAGCCAGAGATTAGTACAACTGAAAGTAATAATACTGAAACACCATTATTTGAAGTCCGTCACGTGGATACAAAAACCAGAGGTCCTGTGATCTCAACTACTGAAGATGTTATGGAGTATCCTATCCGAAGTTCCAAAAATGCTGATAGGTTCATGAGCAAGAGGTTGCCAGTATCTGTGTACACCTACAAGGTAACTGTTATGTTTTGTCTTCTTCTTTTCTGCCTCAATATCATATATATTCAGGTTTTATTACGTACTGTTTAGCAGTTCCTGTTTCCTCCAGCGACTTGATCTCATAAATAAAGGTGTACAGACTTTTCGTTAATATGCTTGACCAGGATTAAAAACTCATTGGTTGTGTATTCCCTTAAATGTTTGTGTTTTTAGATATTGGAAGCTGATTTGCTTCAAGTAGCCAAAGTGATGGGGCTTGAAGATGTCATAGACGTTTCTGATGATATTGGTGTGGCAGATGCAATCCTAGCATCAAGTTCTGAACTGAAGCAAAATCCCTGGATCCGAGGTGTAGCTAAATTCCATCAGTTGCCTGTATTTGTTATCAAGGTAATTTAGTTACTTCCTTCTCAGCAACTATATCTTTTGAAGTAAATACGTTTGCAATAATTCTAATAATTGTGCTCCTATGTTCCAGTCGAACACCATGGCCCAGATGGTTAAGGCAGTTCGCATGATTCTTGGCATGGAGTCATTTGGTTCTACATTGGATCGTCCACTCAACCATTCCACAATAGACATTGAAATTGAAGAAGATGCACCAATAAGGAAGCCCTCATTGGAGGAGATTGATGCCTTGGAGGTGCAAATCATTTTTTTTCACAGACTATCTATTTAATCTTTATTCTCTAATTTTTGGTTATTCATTAATGTAAACACCCTGTGATTATAGACATGTAAACTAATACGTCAGTTTTCTATCAGGAGGTACGACTTGCAATTGAGTACATTGTGATTCCTGGTGGAGAGGCAGTTGAGCTACTTCCAAGACGTTCAGATATAATTGCTAGACAGATGGAACTAGTTGAAAGCTATCAACTAGCTGCAGAAAAGTCTGGCAGCGAATCAAACCCACGGTTACAGATTCTTCCACTAAGGTTAAACAAAAAGAAATCTGCTGTTAAATACTCTAAACCTAGTAATAGGAGTTCAAGTGCCAAAAAAGAAGACACATTAGGTTATGATTCACTCAGTGGTAGCAGCCGAGGATCAAGTGTTGCTCGGCTACCCCTTCTACCCGAGTAAGTAATAAATCACACAGTACAAAACAGAAAAATGTATATCAACTATTGGTTGATTCGTGTATTATTTCATGTACATGTAAAAGGTAAAAAAAAAAAATGTTTATATTTACTTTTAAAAAATATTTTTACGCAGCTCATCTTCTGCTCCGTAGATGTTATTGGGCCGACCGAGCGAAGCGAGGGAGGACCTTATATGGTGACTTTGTGTCAATGTGAAGCGTGACATTTTTTTTCAATTGGACAAAAAAGATTGGATTTGGTGTAACCAAAAAGGACGTAGTGTAATTTTTTTAAAGAAGGGGAACTAGATATAAAAGCCAAATTTTATTATAATTTCTTATTCTTTAAGGGTATAATTGGTAACCAAACTTTAAAATAACATATCTAAAAATCCGTGCCTTGGAATTTTTCAAATTTTATCTCTTTGGAAAGCTAATAAAAAAACCTATCCAACGAGCACAAATAACTATATCAAATTTAGAGTTTTTACGAAAAAATCGGAGGGATTTATCATTTTAGGCACAATTTTGAAAATAAATGTATATCCTTTATGCACAAAGGATATATAATACTTTTTGTAATAATATTTTGGTTAATTCATCAACTAATTTTCCTTTGCAACTAATAAAACGATGTACTCTTCCCTTTCAAGAAAGTGATACTTTCACTTTAGGCACAAATTTTCTTTTACAGTCCAATTGCAGCAGTATTTCTTTTTTTCTTCGGTCGGCCCTCCCCACCGTGGCAACGGTCATCTAGTTGTAACTTGTAATTGAAATAAAGCTGATTATCTTTTTCTCTTTGAATCGAATGTATAAGCTGATCCTAATTATCATTTTGCTCTTTTCCAGTTCACATCTTTAGATTGAATAAAGTTTTCCAGCTTCATTCATGAGCTATTGCTGCTTGGTCGGCCATGTTTCAATCAGTTTGTGTTTTGGGCTTTGCTGTCTCTCTGTTGCTAGTGGCTTTTTGCGACCCTTTGCTTGCGCGATTGCTTATAGTTCGACTATGATGCAGTTTGACTGTTAGGAGTCATGAAGTACGTCGTAGGTGTTTTATCTGGGCAGCATAAGTAAACCTCTGGCTCTGAGTCGTTTTCCACCCTCCAGCTTTATAGAATCTTTCATGAAGTTTAAATCTTCACAGGCTCACAGCCATAGAGAAAAAGACGCAAAAACTCAAATATTACTTATATCTGCATTTGATGACGAGAAAAGAAATATCTCTATAAACGTCACTCTTCCCTTGATTGTTTTCTTCGTTCTTACTCACAAACCCGGATTTGGAATTGTCCAAGCTTCCGTATTTCGAAGTTGGCATCGTATTTTAAAGGTTCAAAATCACTTCAGTTATAGTATTATTACAAGTTTGAAATTCACGTAATCTATAAAGAAATAGAAGAAGACACATTACGATGCATGATTAAGACGGACCTATGTTTTATGTACATTAAAGGAATACGTGCATGCCTGATTACAAAGGCGATCAAGAAATTTTAATGCATGATTTTAGAAAGCTCCCCCTTAAACTCCAATAATGCATACATAATTGACTGAAAAAATTGACACACTGGATTCAAATAGCTAAAAAATTTGGACAGCTATCCATCATATACATGAAAAAAAATGAATGTGATCAACCGGACAAGCCATCTTTAACTGGCAGTCCAAGACCAATACTCACTCTATTCTCCGGATGTGCAAATCAATCATTAGATTATCCCAGAAAAATGTACTATACTGCATTTTGTTTTCGTTTTCTTTTATTAGCAAACGGGAAAGAGACTGTTTGGGTCTTCAGATGCGCCTAGCGCGACCTGAGGATTAGCCAAGAAGTAGTGTACTGTCTACAAAGTAGTCCAGGTCAAATTACTTTCTATATATATATAATCCATACAGTCCCACAACCATATTCAACACCAAAATACTATCATAACGATAGATTCTGAACTATCGCATAGTTTTTAAAAGCTTCTCACTTATACACAAACACCAAAATCAAAAACCAGAATTTTATCTTGTGTGTGCGTTTTAGAGAAAGAAAATGGCGGTAGCCATGAACTCTAGTAATGGTCAAGGAGATATATTGCAACTGGCATGGCAAGTTTACCGTGGTCGTTGGTTCATGGTATTCGCGTCGTTCTTAATCATGGCGGCAGCAGGAGCAACTTATATGTTCGGTTTATACTCAAATGATATCAAGAGAAACCTTGCTTATGATCAGACGACACTAAATTTATTAAGTTTTTTTAAGGATTTAGGTGCAAATGTTGGAGTATTATCTGGTTTAATCAATGAAGTAACACCTCCATGGGTAGTTTTATCTATTGGCGCTGGTATGAACTTTGCTGGTTATTTCATGATATGGCTAGCGGTAACAGGTCGAATAGCAAAACCGGCAGTTTGGCAAATGTGTCTCTACATTTGTCTTGGTGCTAATTCACAAGCATTTGCTAACACTGGTTCACTGGTGACTTGTGTTAAAAATTTCCCTGAGAGTAGAGGAATTGTTTTAGGTTTGTTAAAAGGTTTTATGGGTGCCGTTATTTCCATGTTGTCGGTTCATACTATTCGGATTATGAAAGTTATTCGACAAGCTAATGAGTTGAAAGTGTTTTATGATTTCCTTTACATATATCACTGGGACTTGCTGGATTTTTAATGGTTATTATCATCATTCAGAAATCAGTTCCTGGTTTTAATAGGGCCGAGTATGGTGTAAGTTCAGCTGTTGTTGTACTCTTTCTATTTGCGCCACTTGTTGTTGTCATTAAACAAGAAATTCAGCTAAGAAAGACTAAAAATCAGCAAGAAATTTCAAACTCCTATGAAGATCATCAAATTACAAAAGTAATTATTGAACTTCCACCGAGTTCTCAACCAGAATCAATACCGTCTTTGCCAAGGTTACCCATTTCATCAGAAGTCAAGGAAAGGTCGTGTTTCTCAACGATGTTTGAGCCACCAAACAGAGGCGAAGATTACACTATTCCACAAGCACTCTTTAGTATCGATATGTTGATACTGTTTCTAGCTTCCATATGTGGTGTTGGTGGGAACGTTAACAGCAATTGATAACTTGGGTCAGATAGGTTCTTCACTAGGCTACTCTGCTACTGGTATCAGCACTTCTGTATCACTAGCAAGTATATGGAATTATTTTGGCAGGGTTTTTTCTGGATTCGTTTCTGAGATTCTCTTAAGAAAATATGGATTCCCTCGACCTTTGATGCTCTCAATCATAATGTTTTTCTCTTGCATGGGTCATCTATTGATTGCTTTCGCTTTCCCGGGTTCTGTTTACATCGCCTCCGTTATTATTGGATTCTGCTTTGGAGCTCAATGGCCACTAATGTTTGCTATCATCTCTGAAATTTTTGGTCTCAAATATTATTCCACTCTGTCCAATTTTGGTTCTGTTGCTAGTCCTATTGGAGCCTATTTACTAAACGTTAGTGTGACGGGGCATCTTTATGATGAAGAAGCTAAAAGACAGATGAAAGCTTCAGGGCTCCAAACTCCATCCGATGGAGGAAAAGATTTGCCATGCCATGGTGTTCAATGTCTTAGACAATCATTCATTATAATTACCGCTGCAACGATTTTAGGAACTTTAATCTCATTGATTTTAGTTTGGAGGACAAGAGCATTCTACAAGAAGTTCCGAGAAGCTTCAGAGCTGGTCGAGACTCAAAACATAACTGTATCCAGAGATGGCCAACAACCAACGTTAAGAGATGACGAGAAATTGACAAACAACTAGAACAACCTCCACTGCCACAGATAGAATGAGAAGTGAGCAACAAGTAGTAGTGATTGAGCAAAAAAAAATTATGCTAAAATTGTGAGAGTCTTGTAATTTTAGCATAATTCGTGCTATTCTATTAATAAAAATTATGTGATTGAGCAAAAAAAAAAAAAAAATCATTAGCTAGATTATCCCAGAAATATAAATGGTATACTGCGTTTTTTTTTTTTTATCAGACAGTTGGGGCTGCGCTTGTTTTCTATGTTCTTTATTAGCAAATGGGTAAGAAACTATTTGGGTCCCATATCTAGCTATTACTTATGGTTGTTGGTTGAGACCTCTTTGCTTTTTATTAATACAATTTTGGACTTACCAAAAAAAAAAACCACAAAAATTTCAAAAATGTGGCGGTAAATTACTATTGGTTACAAAAGCAAAATGGAAATGTTGCTTAACGAGGTAAACATGCGTGGAAGGAAAAAACGAGAAAATGGGTCATTTACCCGAAACATTCAAATCCTGGTTAATATGGACGACTAAGATTTTGGTCTGGGTCAATGGACGAAAACATTTAAATATGAAAACTGTCTATTTTACCCGTTCATCTGTCGGAGATTGGACTAGAATCACGGCCAACGTCAAAAACTGTGATATCCTTCACCACTAGCACTACGAACACTAACAACACCATCTCTTACGGTTAATCCACCACTATGACTGCCAAAAACCTCCACTAAGAGAAGGAAAAAAGGAAGAAAAACATTAAAAAATAATTCAAATTAAGGTTAAACTGGATGCACCTGGTTGCATCTTGTGCTATTTTTGAATGAATTTGAATTTGTAGAAGATCAAACTGAATGAAACTGGTTGCATCTTGTGTTACTCTTGGGTGAATCCAAATTAACACAACCACAACCATTTCTCCTCCTTTTGAAATCAACAACAACATCTAAATCGAACCCATTGGTAACAACGTCATCTTTTATTACTGCACAAAACATCAACACCACCATCTTCAAATTCAAATCATCTTCTTCTTTGTAATACAAACTCAATATTAAGCAAAAACCCAAGTTTCAATTTCTTCCCAATTTGACAGTAGCACACAAACCTCAAGAACAAAACATATTTAATCTCCTTCTCCATCTTTGCATCACTGCCAACATCAAAACCCTAGCTGCCAACTTCAGATATCACCAAACCCGTCTTTCCTACTCAAAATTGAATTGGATTGACTCAAAATCAACTCAAAACCCTACAAATTAAGCTTACATGATTGAACAAAAGGTTAGAGAAGATTATGATGATAGATAAGAACAAGGATTTTAATAAAAAAAACCACATCTAACTTCAGATCGGATATTGAATCTTGTTTTTTTCTTTGTCGATGATGGAGAAGAACAATGATTTTGGTTTCAACGATTTTTAGGTTTTAACTGTTTATTTAAACTTTCGAAAATTATGTTGGGCAAAATACCCAAAATGGTTAATAAAAAAGTATCTTTGTGATTCCCGTCCATTTAAACAGTATCAAATTTTACTAGTCTTTCTCACCCAGGAATTGTTGTTGTAGGCTATTTGACCCATTTTATGAAAAAAATACTCAGAGAAGAAGTTCACACTAAAAACTGTAATTTCATGCATGTATTTTAACTGCAAATTGATTCCCATAGTATGGTGTAGGAACCAAACACAATTATATTAACAAGGGTGTGAAGGGTTACAAAGGAAGACTAGGGTTGTACTATTTATAGGACATAGTGAACCACTACAAGACATACTCAAAAGATAAGATAAAACCTAACTGCGCTTACAATTATTATCCAACACTCCCTCTCAAGATAAAGTCCCAAAAAAATGCATTAGTTTGGTAAGACAAGAAATAAAAATAACAATACGGCGACCTTTGGAGCCATTAACACATCAACTGGTTGGTATTGAAATGGAACATAAGCTAATTTCAGAAAACCATCTTTGACCAATTCTCGAATGCAGTGATAGTCAATCTCCACATGCTTTGTTCGAGCATGGAAAACATGATTGGTTGCCAAACTATTTGCGCCAATATTGTCACAATAAAGAACAACATGCCCAGATAAAACAACACCTAATTCTTTTAGTAGATAAGATTTCCATAGGAGTTCTGCACTTGTAACTGCTAATGATTTGTACTATGCTCTTATATTCTTGAACGAGAGATAGTTGGTTGATTATTAGATGACCATGAAGTAAGAGACTTTCTTAAGAAAATGCAGTATCCACTAGTGGATTTTCTAGTCTTAGGGCATCCATCCCAATCAGAGTCTGAGTAAGCAGTAAGATCTGATAATTTCCAGCAGACAAAGTGATACCAGAACCAATACTACCTTTGACATAACATAAGATGTATTTAACCAATTGTAGATGAGATGTTGTGGGTGCATGCATAAATTAAGAGATGTAATTAACGTCAAAACATAAATCATGTCTGGTGAGAGTGAGATACTGCAAATATCCAACTAGGCTTCTGTAGAATGCAATATCATCAAGGAGATCACCATTGTAGAGAGATAGTCTTGGTCCTTTAGCTACAGGGGGTGCTAGCAGGACTACATGTGAGCATGTCAACTTTGGACAATTGTTGTAGAGCATACTTATGTTATGTAAGAAGGATAGAGGTAGAAGACCCGCAACATTCAATACCAAGAAATTAGTGGAGGGCCTTAACTCTTCCATAGAGAACTCTTTGTGCAGAATATCCCAAAAGAATCCAGTAAAACTGAAGAAAAACCAGTCAGAATGATTTCATCTACATACAACAAGAAAAGTACTTGCTTCTCACCAGAAGAGTGGTAGAATAAAGAATGGTCACAAATTGACTTATGAAAACCATGTTTGTCAATAAATTGACTAAACCATTTCAAACCAAGCTCTAGGAGCTTGTTTTAGACCATAGAGAGATTTTCTGAGATGACATACATGAGTAAAGTTTTGTTCATTTATAAAAACATTTAGGCTAAGCCATATAAGCATTTTATTTTAGAGCATCCAACTGCCTATTTGATACATCCAACTGCCTGATAAACGTATTCGCCCCTTGCACGTTGATTAAGGTTGAATCCAGGCCGGTCAATCCGGCTGGCGAAGTTGAGCTGCCAAGATCGTTTTGCGACAGTACTGTAATGCCTCTTAGTAGAAATTAGGGTTTTGTAACTCGTGTGAGCCAACTGTTTTGATAAATGTTTAGTGGCTCCGTTTGCGAGTCATAGAGATGTTGATTGGCCTAGGCATTAGTAGGCCCGCCGGTGTACACGATAGCGCTTATCCGACCATGTTAGGAAGCGACTAGGTTTGACATGGGCAGTCTAGATTAGATTCCTTAAGGAATTAGGTGCATCGACCACCTGACTTCCAACTTTATTTAAAAGTGCGTGTGGCGGATTTAAAGCAATCTGATTGGTCGATGGGAAATAGGCCGGTAAGCAACAGCATGGAGTGTGTTCAGCCGACCATAGGTGGCGCCTGCTGAGGCAAATTGGTCGGCCAAGTGGCGCGGCCACGCCTTCTCTTGCTGCTACTCCTATTTTCCACAGCTCCTCTTTATTTCTTGTTTTCTGATTTCTGGCAGGACTTTGCTCCTACTAGCTCCATGGAGGATTAATTTCCTAGCTTACCTAGGTTTGGTATCGACCAATAGGGTTCGATATATTATGCAGGGCGTAAAAAACTAATTTTTGCAAATTAGTAAGGCCAAAATTTGAATCATGTGAGCTATCACAAAATTGAACAAATTTGATAAATTTTGTGTGTTAACACAAAATTCTTTTATTCTCAGAGAGCAGTTAGTGCATCTTCTGGTTGAGTGTTTTCATGCAGACCATAATCTTGATACTTCGGGAAGCTCATGCTACTCAGCTACGAGTGAACACTAATTGTCATGTCATACCAATGTTAAGGGTTCAGTCGAGGAACATAGCATAAGAAAAATACTCAAAAATTCATACACTATATTAAGCCGCTACAGACACTAGCCTACTACAAACTAACTTCGGTCTGGAATGTAGTTGAACCCCTATCAATCTCACACTGATCCAAGGTACAGTTGAGCCCCTTAATTCTCTGATCCCTGCAGGATACTATGCACTTAATTACCTTAGATGATCTCACCCACAACTAAGAGTTTCTACGACCCAAAGTCGAATAATTTAATAAACAAATCTGTATCACACAGAAAAGTCTACAGAATTAGATAAATCTTTCTCCCACAGAAATACCTACGAGTTTTGTTTAGTTTTTGATAAATCAAGGTGAACAGGAACCAATCGATAACCCGAACTTATATTCCAGAAGAACATACTAGAAATATTAATCACTTCACAATAATCTTAATCGACTAGCGAAACAAGATATTGTGGAATCACAAACGATGAGACAAAGACGTTTTGTGACTACTTTTCTATCTTGCCTATCGGAGAAATTAATCTCGATACAATTTTACAATTGTACACAATACGATAGAAACAACAAGATCAAATCACGCAACTGCGGAGAAAATAGTTGAGTCTGGCTTCACAATCCCAATGAAGTCTTCAAGTCGTTAACCTACAGGGTCTCGGTAGAAACCTAAGGTTAAAGGAGAATCGACTCTAGCTTATATAACTATTATCACACAGGAGGTGTGGGGATTAACTTTCCCAGTTGCTAGAGTTCTCCTTTATATAGTCTCCAAATCAGGGTTTGCAATCTAAGTTACCTTGGTAACAAAGCATTCAATATTCACCGTTAGATGAAAACCTGATTAGATTCAAGCTAATATCTTTCAACCGTTAGATCGAACTTAGATTGTTATACACAAATAAAATGCACGTTCATTTAGGTTTGTGTAGCCGTACCTAAATGTGTACACCTAGTTGGTTCAACAATAGTTAACCAAATGGTTAGCTACAAATCATATAAGAATATGAATTTGTATCCAAAATACTCAAGTAAATTAACCACAAGTGAACCCATGATTAATTCAACCGAAAATGCTCAACATAAGAAAACTTACGGAGCCACACAGTATATACATAAAAGATATGGATCATGGAAGATCAATACTGCGGAATAGACAAAGATTCATTCTATCTTCCATCACTATTTGCACAATGACATATAATAGACTTAAACTTTGTAAACAAAAGCTCATCCTTTCTTCCATCAATATTTGCATAATGACATAAAAGGCTTAACTTTTGTTTTTGTCAAAAGTTCATTTATTCTTTTATCAATACTTCCATATCGACATATGAAGGACTTAACTTTTGATAACGTATGGGACAATCATAGTTCACGGACGCAAACACACATATCCCATAAAAAATTGCAATATATAAAACCATAAGGATTAATATTGCAAAAATCATCTTCCAAACAAACTTTAGAATTTAAAATAAATCTAAAAACATTGAAGATGAAAATGTTGGACATAGCTATGTGTAATCACAATAATGGCTATTCCAAACTCTAGTTATTCTTCTTAAAACACAAGAATAAAATTCTCATAAGAAGTTTTCCTAGACAAAATAAGAATCAAGTTTCTTAGTTAACATCATACCTTTGAAAGGGTCCATCGTAAAAGGTGTAATTGATGTCCTTGATTCTTTTGACCGTAGAGACCCCATGTTCATGAGTGAGAATATTAATTTTTCGATAAACAATGCAGGCAAGATGCCTAGCTTTGATACAGTCCATAATGAGATTCTTCTGATTCCTGATCAAGGTGTTTTGATTATCGAGGATTTTGGTATGTCCATCAATAAGATGATTTTTTGCAATTGAAGATTTGCAAACTCGACCCTAGAGTTATTCTGAAAACGAATTAAATCCTTGACAGATTCTCCAACTCAGGAGTTATACTCTTTCCTTTCAATCATCCTTTTAAGAGAATCAACTAGACAATCAGACTCAATCTTAATAAAAAGTATATCAAAGAGTCATATCTCAATTTCTCGATTCAATACTTACTCAAGCAAATAGAAATCTGCGAGTCTAATTGAATACGAGAGAAATTAACTTGAACGGTACCAAAGACCAATGTTCAAGTATCAATCAATTTTAATCAACAACCAAAGGTCGGATTTCCCAATTAACTAATTCAACGCACAACCTGTGATATGTCAATTATATAACAACATATAATGCGGAAAAGAAATAACATAGACACCATAAGTTTTTTTAACGAGGAAACCGCAAATGGAGAAAACCCCCAGGACCTATACTAGATTGAACACACACTGTATTAAGCCGCTACAGACACTAGCCTACTACAAACTAACTTCGATCTGGATTGTAGTTGAACCCCAATCAATCTCACACTGATCCAAGGTATATTTGTGCTCCTTATGTCTCTGATACCAGCAGGATACTACGCACTTCATTCCCTTAGCTGATCTCACCCACAACTACGTGTTGCTACGACCCAAAGTTGAAGACTTTAATAAACAAATCTGTATCACACAGAAAAGTCTACAGGTATAGATAAATCTTTCTCCCACAGAAATACCTACGAGTTTTGTTCTGTCTTTTGATAAATCATGGTGAAAAGGAACCAATTAATAACCCGGACTTATATTCCCGAAGAACATCCTAGAATTATCAATCACCTCATAATAATCTTAGTCGACTAGCGATACAAGATATTATGGAATCACAAACGATGAGACGAAGATGTTTGTGACTACTTTTCTAAATTGCCTATCGGAGAAATTAATCTCGAGCCAATTTTATAATTGTACTCAATACGATAGAACAAGATCAGATCACGCAACTACAGAGAAAATAGTTGGGTCTGGCTTCACAATCCCAATGAAGTCTTCAAGTCGTTAACCTAAACTTTCCCAGTTGCTAGAGTTCTCCTTTATATAGTCTCCAAATCAGGGTTTGTAATCTAAGTTACCTTAGTAACAAATCATTCAATATTAACCATTAGATGAAAACCTGATTAGATTCAAGCTAATATCTTTCAAACGTTAGATCGAACTTATCTTGTTATACACAAATTAAATGCACATTCATTTAGGTTTTTGTAGTCGTATCTAAACGTGTACACCTAGTTGGTTCAATAGTAGTTAACCAAATGGTTAGCCATATGAGCACTTTCATATCAACCTTATTTATATTCACCATAACTAGTTCAAATGACTCAAATGAACTAGTTAGATAGTTGTTCAATTGCTTAGATCTCACAGAAGTATACAAGACACAATCTGATAGGTGTTGTGAACACCTTGATATTTATTTATTATTTATGCTTTCTTTGCTACTTTTCTTGTAAATTCTATATCTTATGTTTACTTTTGAGTGTTTAGGTACTTTAGAGTCATTTGTAGCAAAATAAGGAGAACTCGTCCATTTTGGAAAGTAAAACGCAAAAAGGCCAATTCACATGCGAGGGATACATGGAAACGGCTAAGGTCGCAAGATGAGTGAAGAATTACGTTGTCAATTATCCATAACCAACAAGACATGTATGATTTGGTATCCCTTATCCAGTCGACTGGATGCCGATAGTGGTTTTGGTTCCTACATGGCCTTAAATCTGAGAGTTTGTCAATCATTTTCTCATCTGGAATTCAGAGAGATGTAAAGTGAGACTTGGCGGTTGCTGTCTATTTGAGATTCAGAAATCATAGAATCGTGAATAAATGGAGAGAGGTTTCTAGTTTTGTTATTGTAGATGGTGTTGAGAAGAAGATGATGAAGTTTTGGTGGGGGTTTGATGATTTTTGAAGCAAAGAATGAAGTATTTGATAGGAGATTTTGAATCAGATCGAAGAAATTTGGGTTTGGTTTCAATCTGTTCAGTCAAAAATAAAATATGAAGAAGATACAGCTGCTAAGACAGAAGATTGAGATGGTGGAGTTATTTCCACTGTTTCAATCGATTGAGAGATGGGTATACTCGAATTTGTTAGATTCAAGACTCATACAGTGAATTCGATATCTGTGATGAGCAGGAGTGGATCCATTCAGTAGAGTTTGAGATATGAGTTTCTAAACAAGAAAGAGGATGAGTATTGCAGTTGTGTATAAAACTGCATGAGTTGAAGCTAAAAGATGGCAGTAATGAGTTTGAAGAAGGCTTGAATCTGAAATGGGATTTTGGCTGTGATGGGTACAGTATTGAGAAGATGTAGTGCAAGATTCAAGCTGAGTTTTGAGGTTTTGACACAACTTTAGAACAACTAATTGGTGGTGGTGATGGCTTCAGTGAAGAGTTGCAGGTTATGAATTACTGTGATAGCTTGAGTTTGGTTATTATCATGGGTATGATGGATTGCGGTTGCAGAGTCTTGTTGAATGGACTGAATTATGGGTGCTTATTGCTATATAAGTTGTTGTAGTTATGGATTGTAGTATGGACTCATATGACATTAGTTTTGTCTCAATAATTTATTTTTTATTTTTTATGATTCATTATTAATATTGTTATTTGATTTTTATACTTGTTTGGTATTCAATACGAAAACGCTAAAGCTATATTAGGGTATTCAATACGAAAACGTTGTTTATCCCTGATTCTAAGTAGCATAGTGCCATTATTCCTTGTAGTGATACATTTTTATAATTGCATATGAAAATTAGTGCTTTTACACGTTCATTTGCATTGATTAGTCTATTTCATAGATCTTATCGCGCTTAGGGAGTTAAACTTAATTGTGCTTTTACACTTTAGGTTGCTTTTTAGGTAGAATTTACATGTGCATCTTTTAATGTGTTTGTGATGAAATCCGGAAATTAACAGATATTCTTGCAATCAAGGTATCCTAGGACTTTGAATAAATGAGAGATTAATTTACCAATTCTAGTCATTGATGAAAATACATGTTTGTGAATGATACTATCCCGTGACCAATATCTTTCTCTTATTGATTATTTTCATATTTTATTGATTTCAATTTATTTTTATTGCATTGATAAACAAAATCCCCCCTTGGTTACTTAAGAATCTGAAAATTGCATAACAACAATTAGCTCTCTGTGGAAATCAACTCTTTCTTATGACATACTTCATTTATTTTAGTTAAGTAAGAAAGTTAAATTATTTTTGATGCATACGACAGTGATCACAATCGAAGCAAAAACAATTTTGATTCACTCGAATCGATTCATGAAATTTATAGCCACAGTTTGCAAATATGCATTCCTTAGTTTATATAAGCTTAAGTTCACGAATAAACCGTTCTTAGAAAATAACCCACTCAAGTATTCATACCGGTACGCATACTTAAGTACCCGGTTTAAGTTTGTTTTCAGTTCACAAACTCCATCATAAATTCAAGGGACGTGAACTTCCGGCAGTACGCGTACAAGTACGCAGACTTTAGTTCCGGTTCTCCTGAGCAGCAAAGTACGCATACTTTGTTTCAAGGATTTTGGACTTACACACGTATGAGTACACATACAATGTTTATATCCATTCAAGATTTATATTCTAAACTCTTATTTCAACCATTGAAACATTCTTAGAGGATGTTAAATAGAGGTTATTCACACACCATTTTTCATCAAAGTAATTTTCAAGATATTGAAATAACCAACATGACATTCGTCACTTGTAAATATGAACTTGGCCAAAGCGAAAGCTTACCAACATATATTTCGAGAAAAAGATAAGCGAGATAAACTCGGCTCGAAATAGCAAATGTGTATAATTGAAGTCTATATAGTGATACGACTTTTATCTCAATATAGGAGATAGAGTAGATAGACTTTTGAGTGATAGATAAGTTCAAGTGTCCACATACCTTTTAGTCGATGAAGTTCCACCAGTTCCTTGAGTAGTTCTTCGTCTTTGTATTATGAATGCCGTGGAGTCTAGAGCCCAACTACACTTTCTATCCTAGTCCGAGACTTATCTATAAGTATACTGGAAATCAAGACTTAAAGTTTTGGAAACTAAACGTGACATCAAGCTTGAGATATCAACGCTAACGAGTTCGACCGAGCAGTGCTCTAACAACTTGTGTCTGGAATCTGCGAACAAATGTTGATTCACTTTCTTCAGGCAGTTGTGTCACATTCGCGAGTTTTTGATACAGAAACAAATAGTCTTCGGTATTGGACGGCTTGTTGGAGACCATTTCAGGTATAGACACTGGAAAATGACATAATCCTAGCATGGCCTTGTTATCGTTTATCCATGAACTTCCTAGGATCATATCATAATTTGGGTACTCTTTAACCACATGAAATTTAGCATGTGTTAGAGCGTCTCCCACCTTGATTTCGAGATTGATGTACCCGTAAGCATCTCTGGATTATCCTTCTAATTTTTTGATTATGGTTGGGTAGTGAATAACTTCCTGCTTTGAAATCTTTGCATCTCTCAGAGTATTTACGGTGACAATGTTAAAATCAGAAGTTGCGTCAATCAGTGTGCTGTCAAACTTGACATCCTTAAAGTGAGCGGTGGTTAGGAGTCCCCAGTTACATCTATCGGTCGCGCTTTCCAAGAAAGATTGGGGCTTGGGAGCGGCTTCCTTGACTGGAAACAGATACTATACGGTTGAGGGATGCAAATATGTCTTGACGCTGCTCCTTGGAGAAATATAGAATTTCACATAAATGCTTCATCATAGACTGTACTGTTTTGTGGACGGATTCCCCAGAAATCATGCAGCTCCTGACAAGAAGGGTATCTCTATGAACACCTTTATTCCTAATTGGAATTCCCCCGCATCCACCTTTTATTTGAAAATGCGCTTCAATTTTTTTGCAGTCACTGGTTGGGTAATTGACGAGCCTATGGTAATGGAAATATTTAGGATTTGCCATTTCTTTCTTGGTTGGTGGATGTCTGAGAGGAGGTAGCTTGATGGCATTATCTTGAATCCACGCTTCCAGGAGTTCAATTACTACCTCAATTGGAAATGGTAAGTTTGGAGCAGCATCTCAAGTTTCTTGTTGTTGTACATGGGTCTTAGCCACGACCTTCCGGGGTGTAGTTTTCTGACGCGCTGGTGCCGCACGCTTGGGTGGTTGTTCCGCTGCTGGATATTTTATTTTACCTCCCTCTCTTACCACGCTTACAGAGGGTTGAGTGTTGTATTATTTGTTTTTGAGGCATATGTTCCCTCGAGTCTCGTGTGTATCTTTATTCCTGGCAGGCTAGGTTCTTTCTAGCAAGGTTGGTGCTATTGTGGCTGACCGCTTAGCAGCTTCATGAAGTTCATAGAATGTTTGGAAGCGCAGGTTATCTAGTAAAGCGCGATAGACGGGTACCATGCCATTAATGCATATCTACACCAATTGATGCTCAGTTACATTTGGATCATGACAATCTAGTGCTTGAATCCTGAATCTCTTGACATAATCATTTGTATGTTCATTATTTCGCTGAAACATCCTTCCCAAGTCTGATAAAGTGATTTGCTCAGACACAAAGAAATATTTCTTGTAGAAAGCGGTAACCATTTCACACCAATTGGATATGTTATTTGGTACGATGTTGTTGTACCAGGTGTACGCCCTTCCAGTGAGTGATTTTGAGAATTCTTTCAGGTGGAGGATGTGGTGGTATTCATGCTCCCCTAGTGGTTCCAAAAAATGAGAGACGTGTTCACGAGCATTACCAGTAACGTCATAAAGGGAGAACTGGGGAGAAGAATATCATATTGGAAGGGGAAATCTTTGCACATCAGGAGGATAAGGAGGTTGATACAGATATATGGTGGATTGGTTTTCCCTGCCACGATTCTAGAGAATCCGTTCCAGGTCATCTCGTGTGATAAAGTTGGACTATTAATTCCTTTCTGATGGTCGTGCAGGAGATACATGAACTTCTTCATCCATAAAGATACGCCCTGCTGAAGTACTCGCACCAGGTGTCATGAAAGTGTTCCTTATCTGCTCTATTTAGGGTCGACATAGTTCCGGTGGTAATCTTTTCGTTAGCGTCTTGTGAAAAATAAGCACCTCCTTATAAGTTGTATCCATGTCCATCCGATCTTTGGCAATAACTTCCTGTCTCTTCATTAAATCGGTAATGGTAATAGGAGGTGGGTTTCCTCTGGCTCCTCCAGTCTCTCGTCCTGATGAAGAAATGGTGGCATACCTGGTGACGATTGGAGGTGTCATAATCGAAGAAATATTAGGGGTAGCAACAGCTCTGGCTCTGGTAATAGGAGGAATCACGCCAGAGGGGATGCTTCCGGCGCTGCTGGTGTTGGTGCTAGAGGATGTAACACCATGTGATGTGTTGACTGTGATGGCAGGCGGTACATTGGTGTTAATAGCAGAGATATTGGTACCATGAGTGTTATCAGCGCCAGCAGTATCAGGATTGGTAACTGATCCAAACCTAAGATCTACCATCTTGAATTTGAGAAAATTAAAATTAAATTAAAAATTGATCTTGTAACCATGAGATTAATCTCCCACTGTGGTCGCCAGTTGTTTTGGGGTAAAAACGAATTCTGCTAGTTTTGGTAAATTTGGGAGTGTTGATGAGAAACGAATCTAAACCTTAAACAAATGCACTGCACGGGAGTACTTTTAGATTCGAGAGATTAATCTGTACAATCCTGGCCTAAACCAAGAAATGGTTGTTACAGTCTTGCTTCGGTCACAAAGTGAAGGAGAAGGGTTGATCTTAGGGAGGGAAGCGAAGAAGGTGTTGAGATCAGAATCATTAACTCTGAAGGTGTGGCTATTTTATGACTTATATCATAATAGGGAACTGGCTTACTGAATGTAACCTATCAGTTCTTGGTATTTTTTTGGATACTTGTGTTGATAACCAAAACTCTGTTGTTGGTTAAAATAGTTTGAAAACCTATTTATATAGCCATAGTTGCACTCACTCTGATCTCATAGGAAATGGGAGTAGTTGAGTGATGGAAAAGTGGGGATCGTGTAAAAATGCTGAAAACCACGTCTTACTATGAGAGAAGACGGTTAGTTTACAGTCACTACTTCTCTGCTACCACTAACTGTCCAACTTTCTTGACACTTTCTTATAATGGGCGTGTTGCATGTCGCACGTTGTAACCGTCAGACCAATACCCTGATGAACATCCCCCAATTTGTGACATGTTTGATGTCTCGAGTATTTTTATGGAAAAATAAGCAGCAGGTTGCTGAGTGGGTCTTGCGTGCAAGACCAACGAGCCAAGTCACGAGACTTGCCGCAAAGAATAGAATGTGATGCTATTAGGTTAAATAACTGAGCTATTTGTGAAGCCGATATTCGTAAATATCGTATGTATTCGATGCATATAAAACATCGCTTTTAAGCAAGCATCTCAAAATAATCGATACATGTAAAGCATCGTTATATAAAGCTAGCTTAAATCAGTCGCGGAGCTTAATGTCTTAAAATTAGCATGACTAGCCATTTTAAAGAAGCTGCCAGGAGCTATTCACGCGTGCCAAAGGCAAGCCGGTCGGTCTCTATAAGAGAGTGATGGCTGGCGGCTATGGTGACATCTTATTAGTCGCCTAAGATTTAATCTTGGACGGTAAATTCGGCTGGCGAAGTTAGACGACCAAGATGATTTGCGGCATTTAATGGCTGCCTTAAAATTCATGTAAGCGGCTTGTAGTTGCAGGAATTCCAACACTACACCCCTGATAAGAATCTACAGAAATTGAGTTATCTTTGAGAATGAATTACGACACTTTTTTATTATTTTAACTTTTAGAATTCCTTACAAAAGACATAAGAACTCAGAAGTACAAAATTCTTTCTAGAGTTTCTCTCTCTTCAAAATCTTATCACCTCTCCAAAAGACATCATCATTTTCTGAATCTAATGAACCCTTTATATAGGGATTTACATAGTGGATGACAGCTAAGTTTTCCTCCTATTTCGGATCTACTTTGCGATCTCATTGCGATCGCTACAATGTTCTTTCTCGCAAGAATGATGACCATCCCAGAATAAACATAATCTTCTTGTATCTCTTCTATCGTTAGCTTTTATGTTTTTCTTCTGGATATTCTGTGACACTCGCGAAATGTTGTTAAAGAGTCTTCTGTGACGCTCGCAAAAGTGTTGTTAATATCGCATAAATAGTGTTGTAGCGATATTCCGGTCCTACATCTTGCCTCTTCTCATGTCTTTTCTGCGAAGAAGAGAAGATCATGAGAACTTTTTAAAATGCCATAACTGCCTATCTTTTCAGACATCTCTGTTCTGACATGTTTCTGTGTCCTTCGCCAGCTGTTTTCACATATTCTTTCTTCTAATAAATTTTTGACACGTCTCTTCTAACCGCTGCGATCTGACCACCCATGTCTTTTCTTTGAATTAATTTCCTTCATCTTTTTCAAGAAATTTTTTCTTCTATAAATACTTCTCTCATTCCTTTCTTTTTCTCTTTTACTTTCTTCTTCTCTCTCTCCATAACCTCTCTGCAAATTTACTGTTCTTCCGCGAATTGTGCTTCTGTCATCGCTGTAATTTCTTTCTTATCTTTCAACTTTTTCTTTCATTCCCATACTCAAAAATGGTTGTTGCTGGTGCTAAAAACTTGACTGATTTTAATGAGATGCGAGAAAAGCTCAAAAAAAGGTTTTACCTTGTCTATCATTCCAGATCAAGATCCTAGATCTGAACTCTGTCTTAAGTTATTCGCCGATGATCGATGTTCTCGCGAGAAAATTATAGTATCGCTAGGACAACTTGAAGATGGTCTTCTCATTCCTCTCTATGACCCAGAACTTCCATTATTTTATCAAATAATTTCTGACAAAAGGTTCTCGCGAGCGATATATCAACTAGGTGGAGATTGTATTAGATTGCTGCTTGAATATGCTTCTCGGGTGCTAATAAAGGAACTCTCTACCCTGAAGCTCCAAAGAATCCTCCATTTAAAGATGTCCCCATTGTTTCTGCGGATTATACAGTGGATAACTTCTTTGTAAATTACAGTATAGTCCCTATGAAGAGGGATAGCACCTGCTGGGGTATTCGTTTGAAAAAAGAGAAGGTCGCCGGTGACAAAGCTCTTATGCTGGATATTGATTTTCATACATCTACCAACCAAGGTCCTCGCCATTCTAGCGATGAAAAGTGGTTCATCTTTCCATTATGTCTTGAAGGTCCATATATATCTGGTTCTCTCCTATTACCTGCGAATCTCTCAGAGTATGAGCCATGGGTCTTCAATTGGCCTGAAAGATCTAAAGAAGTATATTCTCTTAACTTTTTACATTATTATCATTTACTGTCTTCTTTATATTCTCGCTAACTATTTTGATCTTTTCTCAGATTGATAGAATGAAACTCAGCTATCAAACTCTTAGGAAACCCAGCACTTTCTTAGATCTTAAATCTTTCACGGATGAAGTAAGAAATATTTCCTCATAAATTTTAACAATATATTGTTGCCCCTATTTCTTATCTTCATCTGTGCTCGCTGGAAATTGAAGAACTACCGCCAATAAAACTCGTGAGAACTAAGGAGAAGCCTTCAAAGGATAAATATGTTGTTCCTCCTAAAGGAAAATCTTCTGCCCCTCGTGGTGGA
Organism: Papaver bracteatum; assembly: GCA_023529315.1. Classification (NCBI taxonomy): domain Eukaryota; kingdom Viridiplantae; phylum Streptophyta; class Magnoliopsida; order Ranunculales; family Papaveraceae; genus Papaver; species Papaver bracteatum. The sequence goes on along the minus strand of JAJJWX010001826.1, from coordinate 504,561 downwards.
GAATCTGGCGATCAGGATAAAAATATTGTTCCCCCCAAAGGGAAACCTTCTGCCCCTTGTGGTGAAGATTCTGGCGATCCTCCTTTGAAGAAAAGGAAAACCCGACCCTCTTCTTCTTCAACTCCTCAACCTATTCCAGAAACCACAAATGTTTAATTTGATAAGGATAAATATGAGGAAGATTTTAATAATAATGATAGAAGATTCCCTTCTATAAAGAACTATTCTTCATCTGATTCTTCAATGGCCCATTTATCCAGAATTTTTAGCGATATTTCCCACAGCATAACTTGTAATGACGAGGATGAAGTTATTAACAAGACATCCCAAGCTCTTGCCAGTGTCTGCGATGCTCCCATACTGGTGGACAATGATTCTCTCCAAGGAGTCTCACGATCGCTGACTCCTAGTCTCTTAAATTCTCTTGGTACCTTGGTATGTTTTCATTTCTTCAATTTGTTTATATATTTTCTCCATTGCTAGATCTTAATTTACATTATTCTTTTGCAGGTTGGAAGAGCTTCTTTTGCTGTTGCTTCTGATTTAGATAAAAGACGTGCCAACTCTGAAAAGAAGACTGCTAAACTTTGCCAGGATAAAGAAAAATTAGAATCTGAAGTTATTGAGCTTCGCAAGAAGAATAAACAGCTGGAAACTGAAGCTTCAGTTGATAAGCAAAAGATCTCTGATCTTGATAGAGCTAACCAACAACTTTATGGTATGACTGATTTCCCTTCTCTCTTAATTCTTTTTACTCTATCACAGCTTATTCAAGCGACCACTTTTAACTTGCAGATATTTATGGTCATACTGATGAGGCTATACTCTTTCAATATTTCCCTGAACCTGTAGATGATAATACTCTTCTTGCCTGTCTTAATAATTCTTTAAGTAATTTCTCAGATGATAAGATTAAATCCCTCTCCATAGATGAACTTAGATCCAAGCTTAATCTCTTAAAAATTGAACATAGATTCAATTTAGGTTTGACAGACAAATATAAGCGCTTTTATATTGATTCAAAGAAAGAAATAGATAGATTAAGACAGAAGAATAGCGATCTTATTGACGAGAAAGATCTTGCCATCAAAAAGGGATCCAAGACCCTAGAAGACTTTCATAAAACTCTCCTTGATATTCAAATGGACAGAGATAAACTTATCCGTGAGAATGAAGATCTTCTTGCGAGGGAGACTCAAGTTCGATCTCGTCTCCTTATTAATAGCGATGATGAGTTTTCTTGGGCTGCGAAGGTTCTTGATAATGCCAGGAATGACTTAGGTGTAAATGTTAGCCTTCAAGTTGAACAAGCGGATTTAATTAGGGATATGGTTTCTGAAAGAGAAGGTTGTTTGTTATTCTTCTTCTCGCTAGTTTCCTGTTTTTATTACTCTTCTTTACAAAATTTTTAACTTGTTGTCATATATTCTCGCAGGAGCTGAAAAAAGATATCTTGAAAGAATTGGAGAACTTGAAAATGAGAAGAATCAGCTCGCGAATACTCTTGTTGCTCGCAATAATAAATATTCACGATTGAAAGAGCAGTTTGACATTACCACCGCGAATTTCAACAAATCTCTCATTGTTGTTCGTAATGATTCCGTTAAGTTGGTCTGCAATGATCATGGAATTTCTCCTTCTATATATCCTGATCTTGCAAAGGAAATCCCCGCAATAATCTCAAATCTTAACATCTCTGATAGCGAAGCTAAGGATTCTGACGAGGATGAAAATAATAATGATAATGACGAAGGAGAAAAATCTGGTGGAGGAGAAGAATCTGATAAGAATGAAGATAGTGATGATAATGATGAAAGGGAGAAATCTGGCGATGAAGAGAAGTCTGATAAACAGGATGGCGATGGATCTAGCTAGTTCTTCTTTTTCCTTTTATTTTCTTCTTTTTGTAACATTGCTGTGAGTTTCTCCAATTTTGTGAATTTCTTTTGCTTCTACCTGTACGAATTAGAAAACAGTTCTTTTTCTGCAAGTCAATCAATCAATATAATTATTATCCTTTAATTATCTGCGTGCACTTATCTATGCAATTTTTTATATGATATATGAATAATAATTTCATCGTTCTCATGCATTCCCATACTTGCCTCTATTATTCATCTGCAATATGAAAAAATTGATTAAAGATTATACATTAGTAGTAAATAAAATTTGCCTTAATATTGGCGATCTTATCGCCAGCAATAACTGCGTGAAATCGCAATTCTCATAACATCTGCGAGTATTATCACAGTAATCTTGTGGTCTTATTATGCCTCCCTAATTAAAGGTCTTATTTTGCCATGCTCTTTCTTTCTGCGACAAAATCGCAGGACATCTTTACATTTGCATGTATTGACCCATTGATCTTGCCTTATCTGTATTCTTTTGATTGTATTGCGACAATATGACAAGTCTAAGCTCCCTCGCGGGATCAAATACTCATGACATTGCCGTCTTGCCTCAAAACCTATGTGACAAACACAAGATGTTCCAAAGGGAAAGCGCATGAATAAGCACCTTACCAAAGTGTGTCCAAGCTTGCCCGTAAGAAAAAGAACAATGATGAATACGGAGTCTCACAACAGAGAGCACAGTACGCTGACAGACAAACCAGGTCCTCTAAAACACAGGCGGAGCAAGAAACAAATAGGAAAAAACGAGCCTTCCAGAGGAGACATCGGTGATGATCTAGAAACCATATCAAGAAGTAACAAAAATATAGACAAAAGAGAGGACATACCATCATGATTAAGGAAACATGAACATACAATTCCTCGACAAGAAGGACGAGAGGGGGCATGCTCATCAGTCATAGTAAAACTCTCTTGACAAAACCCTCAGTAGGAAGAGAAAGAAGAAATGAAATCCGAATCCCCCACCACAAGAAGATTTATACGAGGATAAGATCCTCGAAAAAATACCCAGGACTTATCCAAAAGAATCAGGATATGATAAACAACATCGACCACAAGGAGAAAAATATCTCCATTTAACCAGGGGATAACCAACCGATGCCCTAAAACCAATGAGTAAAGGAGCGCATTAAAATGTGGACATGATGGAGATCTCACATGTGGCGAAAAATCAGAGACGATCACGGAGTTTTCTTCCCATCACCCCCTTGGCAAGTTGCAAAGAAAATGAGCAAAATATGAGGGTAAAATACCCGATGGCCACGTGTCAACATCTCAAGGGATGACTTCATGATGAGATGATAAGGTAGGAGCACCGAATCATTATCCATAAAGCTGATTTTGTCTGAATCGAGACGCCTGCCACTAGCATCACATGAGCGACGCGTGTGAAGGAGTGGTCTAATTGATTTAGTCGGTCAAAGTCTAAAAAGTAGCATTGCATTTAATGAAGGATCAGAAGGAGTGAGAGTGAGTCTAATGATGTAGCAGAGAACTCGGGCGATCTATACTATAACTCGTGAGTAGAGCAGCACGAGGACCTTCGGAGAAGAGCTTCACGAGGCCTGACCATCACGAATAGGGCGAGATAACTCGGAGGAGAACCCGGGATATCACCACGAGGGATAGTATGGAACCAGTCCGAAGAAGCGAATGCGATATAGGATGACTCCGAGAGCTCGATGAGACCTGACCTTCACGAGTATTGTTTGTCTATAAATACCAACCCATGTAGCAGGAAATGGGCAAGTTATCTTATGTATTATTAGATGATCTTTCTACATAATTCCTGAGAGAGATCTAGACAGAGAAAGAGTGAGAGATCTAAGTGAGATTTGTAACTATTTCAAGGGTAAGACCTTATAATCAATAAAGAAACTATCTTATTTCCCGTGGATGTAGGTCTTCATGGCCGAACCACGTTATATGCTTGTGTCAATCTTTACTTTTATGCTCTTTACATCTTGTTTATCTTTGAATCTTGAATGTTAGAGTAAGTTTTAGTATTTATCTTCATTTGGATGTAACCATCAGAAAAGTTGCGGTTACACTTTAGTCGCAAGGACTATATCATAATTTACTAAATTAGAAAGCTTAGATCCTTCTTTGTATTCCCAAAAAAAAATTTGCATCTTCTTTTGGAGAATCTTCATGAATTAGATAGGGGACTTAAAGAGAGAGAACTAAAAAGTAGGAAGAGATGATAAAATACACTTAAAGAGAGCAAGCTTACCTCCCTTCGATACTGAAATTTTCCTCCAAACTGAAAGCCTAGCATCAAACTTCTCTATAATAGGGTCCCAAATTCTTATGGAGTTAGATTTCGCACCAAGAGGCATACCTAAACACATTAAAGGTAGGCAATACACTAAACAACCCAACTCTCACGGCAAAAATTCTGGTTTTCAAAGTATTTACCTTTAGTCCGGCGATGAACTCAAAGCAATGCAAAGCTGAAAACAGATTATGAAACTCTTCTTTGTTATCATTCAAGAATAAAATTGTGTCATCCGGATAATAAAGGTGGTTGACTACAATACTAGTAGGAGAAACTGAAAAACCACTGAACATGACTTGATTAGAAGCTCTATCCATAATCTAGATAAACCTTCCATAGCAATGTTAAATAAAATAAGAGAAACTGGAAAACCTTGTCTCACACCTCTTGTACTAGTAAAATATCGAAAGAAGACTCATTGTTAAAAACCAAGAAAGAAGAAGTTGAATAAAAAAATCTTAGCCAGTTGCACCATTTCCTACTGAATCCTATTTTTACAAGAACAAATTCCAGATACCTTCAATTGATTCTATCAAAATCCTTTTCAAGATAAATTTTGCATATAATGCCCGAATTTTCATATCTAAGTCTTGAATCTACCAACTCATTGGCAACAAGGGTACCATCAATAATTTGCATGCCTTTAATATAAGCACATTGCACCGGTGAAATAAACTTATCCATAACAAGCTTTAGCCTAGAAGCTATAACTTTGGCAATAATCTTATAAACACTAGTAAGCAGATACAAAAGTCTTCAATCCTTGATATTCTCAATGTGATCCTTTTTTGGCACATGCGTAATGAAAGTAGAATTTTGTTTAGAGTTAATATTACTTGTAGTGCAGATTTCATTCATCAAACCCATAATATCATCCTTGATGAAGTGCCAACACTTGTTAAAGAGAAGAATAGGGAAACCATCCGGACCTAGAACTTTGACATTCCTTAAATCTCGAATAGCATACAAAACCTCATCCTCAGTAAAATCAGCATGTGGGATATTGGTTTCTGTAGAAGAAATGGACTCAAAGTCAATCCCATTTAAATTTGGCCGAATGACTTCTTCCTCAGCAAACAGAGTTTTGTAATAACCTACAATGTGTTTTTGCATCCTATTTCTATCAAAAACCAACTCATCTCCAATGTAGAGTTGACTAATTTTATTGTATCTATATCTGGCAGAAGCATTACTGATGAAAAAATAAGTGTTTCTGTCACCTTCCTGTAACCACTTCATATTTGACTTAATTTTCCAAACATTCTCCTCCATTTCGGAAATCATTTCAAAATCTACTTTGTATTGAAGATGCACTTTCTGCTCTTCTTCAGTTAGAATAATATCTTCAGCCAGTCCATCAAGAGTTTGAATTTCAGAGAGAATATTCTTCAGTTTTGAGTCAGTATGGCCAAAAACCTTTTTGTCACAGATTTTTAGCTTTTCTTTAAGTGCTTGTAACTTCAAACAGAGCACAGTGTTATGAGTACTTGCAAAACAAAAAACAAAAAAGCCACCAATCTTCTAGTAATTGTAAGAATTCATTCTCCATGAACCACATGATTTCAACCTAAAAGGACTAGGTCCCCAAGAGGAATCTGAGATATCTAAAAGGAGTTAGATATGGTCTGAGGTAGGTTTGGCTTTGGCTAATTGGGTAACAAATGGGTAGTGTTGTTCAAATGATGGCGAAATGAGGAATATATCTAGTATGTACATAATTGGATTTGCTTGGCCATTTGACCAAGTATATCTTGCTCCCTTGAGAGGCAAGTCAATAACAGCATGTTCAACTATGAACTTATTAAATTTATTTATACTTCTTGTGATTTTATTGCAATTTTTCTTTTCATAACACTTAGTAATTGTATTAAAATCACCACCAACTACACCATGGAAGATTATACCAATATCTGCAATTCGTGTCAAGCTCAATCCAAAACTCATTCTTATCAACTGAGTTGTTTGTCACATAAACACTTGTAAGGTACCCACTGAAAATTATCTTGTTCGTTAGTACAAAGTACAGAGAGAGTGTACTCGGCAACAACAGAATCACTTACGTCTACCAGGTTTTTATCTTAGAGAATTAACATTCCACGTGAGCTCCCTACAGATTGTTGCATTGTCCAACCCACATTCTTGTAACCACAAATCTGCTTAATGTTGTGTATTAGTAATATATTATTAAGAGGAAAAGGCTTCGAAAAGCTTGGGGGTATATATTAAGTTTAAAAAGGTATTTTTCAATGGGTCTCGTACTAGGAGTATATAGATAATGTTTCCTTTCCTAAACCAACTAGATTTCCTGGTGTGGTCCTTGAACAACCTACCAACACAAATGATATAGGGTGTTGGCAGATACAATATTAGCATCAAGTTTAGAACTGAAGCAAAATACCTGGATCTGAGGGGTAGCTAAACTCCATCAGTTTCTGTATTGAGGAAGGATCCCTTCACACTCTTATTTTCACACTATCTCACACTTTGGACCCTAATTTTTTTTAACAAAAACCAACTGTTATGTATTTGAAGCTAATATCTTTGGATATGTTTGTGTTACAAAGCTCTACATACCCATAAAATATGAGCGTGTCCTGAAATACTAAACTTCACCATCTACCAATTTAAATTTTAACGGTTAAAAATTCGTCGATTTTCAACGGTTGGTTTTCAAAGTAGTAGATGATGGAGTTATACGTTTCGGAATGTGTTCATTTTTTTGTGGATATGTAGAGCTTTGTAACACGATCATATCCCTAAAATATTAGCTTCAGTTACACTACCATTTGGTTTTTGTTAAAAAAAAAAGGTCCAAAATGTGAGATGGTATGAAAATAAGAGTGTGAAGGAATCCTCCCTCTTTGTTATTAAGGTAATTTAGTTACTTCCTTTTGGCTTGAAGTAAACACGTGTACAATTATTCTGAATAATTATGCTCTTATTTTCTAGTCAAATATGGTCAAGGCAATTCAGATGATTCTTGGCATGGAGTCATTTGGTTCTACATTGGATCGTCCACTCATCCATTCGACAATAGACATTGAAGTTGAAGAAGATGCACCAATAAGAAAGCCCTCGTTGGAGGAGATTAATTCCTTGGAGGCGCAAATCATTTTCTTTTCCACAGATTATCTATTTAATGTTTATTGTCTAATTTTTGGGACCGATCAATGTAAGCACCCTATCATTATAGACATATGAGCTACGACATGCAATTGAGTACATTGTGAATTCTGGTGGAGAGACAGTTGAGCTACGTCCAAGACGTTCGGATACAATGCTAGACAGGTGGAACTGGTTGAAAGCTATCAACTAGCTGCAGAAAAGTCAGGCAGTGAATCAAACCCCCGGTTACAGATTCTTCCACTAAGGTTAAACAAGAAGAAATCTGCTGCTAAATACTGTAAACCTAGTACTAGGACTTCAAGTACGGTAAAAAAAAAACACATTAGGTTATGATTCACTCATTGGTAAAATCCAAGGTTCAAGTGTTGCTCGGCTACCCCTTCAACCCGAGTAACTAATAAATCATATAGTTAAAACAGAAAAATGTATATCAAGTTACCAATTATTGGTTGATTCGTGTACTATTTCATGTACAGTCTGTAAAAGGTAAAAAAGAATGTTTATATTTTCCTTTTCGAAATACTTCTACGCAATTCATATTCTGCTCAGTAAATGTATATTCGGTGTTGTTGTAACTCGTAATTGAAATAAAGCTGATTATATTTTTCTCTTTGAATCAAATCTATATGTCGATCCTGATGTCTTTACTCTTTTCTAGTTCACATCTTTAGATTGGATGAAGTTTTCCATCTTCATTCATTACAAAAAAACCTCTGAGCTATTGCTAGTTCGTCGGTCATGTTTCATTAAGTTTGTGTTTGGGGATCTGTATTGGGGGAATTACCGATCTGGGATGCTATGCACAATATGGAACCTACATAAACAATAATACGCAATACGACGAAAATAAAGCCAATCACACAACACCAAGGATTAAGGGAGAACTTCCGATATGACAAATAATGGGTTACAACGATATCTCCCAAATTGAGGTTTCGCACAACTTCAAGGTGCATATAGCACTTGGATAACAATGCCTTATTCCTCCACTCACTGCTAATGATGGATAACTAATTCTTAACCAACTACTTAGGTAGATTCAACTAATAACAAAACAAGGAAGATGAGAAACTTAGTACAAGGATTTGAACAAACCCTATAATTACCGGAAGAGATGTAAGATGTGGTGGATAAATCTTCACCAACCAAAACTAGTCCTTCACTGGAACACCCTTCTTCTTCAAGCTCACAAAATCTTCACAAAAAATCTCTAATGGCGGGTGCACTTTTTTTTTTCCTTTAATCCCTGCTTTTCACAGCAACAAAAGACACCTCTCTGTTTTTTCTCGCAACTTATTTCTTGTTTTCACGCACAAGAGTTACCTACCAAAATTGTTTCCTTTTCTAACTTAACCTCTTTTATTTAGCTCCCCTTATTTGGTAAAGGACACATGACTGTTGGGCCATAAGAAGTGACCAGCCCAACACTCTGTTGTCTCTATTGCTAGTGCTTGTTGTGACTCTTTGTTATGAGAGGTTTTACCTTTCTTCTATTCTTTCTGTTTTCGGAATTGCTTAGGCCAAACACTACGGTGCCCTTTATCCCTTCCATATCCTCCATATGTAGGGAAATATGTAAAAAAACCATCTCTTATGGCCTCTCATATCCCTATATATGTAGGGATATCCCTTCCCTGCTACTCAATTGGATCACATCTGATCCAGGTAGTAGGGAAGGGAAATGACACGGAAATTCAAAATCTTGCTTTACGGATACTTAATATCAGTGACTTTTTACACAGAAACTAAGTATCCGTTTCTGGTGTTTTAGGTTCTACCTTAAAACTTTCATTTTTCACTCTTTTTTTTACTAAAACTCATTTTTTTACCTATTATATCTTTTATTTTATTTTTGCTCTGGATCCCATGTCCCCCTCTTGGGTGTGCCCTCGTGTCCCTCCGATAAAATGCTGCCATGTGACGTCAAAATTTTTCCCATATATTCGAAGTTAAACGAACCCAGTTGATTTAAGAAAGACAATATATTTATAAAAATTTTTTTTCTAGAAACTCAATTATAGAGCTAATACAATTATTAGGATTCAAACAAAGCTTCTGGTTGGCAACCTAGCAACAAGCTGGGCACCAACACCCCTTTGAATGGCAATACCTAGTCTATGAAAAATAAAGCTACCAAAACCACTACTAGCGTCGTTACTAGTTAAACAATTCTTCATACGCTTAAAAAAACATAAAGTATCCTCACCAAGTTCCCCTAAGGTAGAGAAAGCTAAGACCCCCAGACCATGACCATGTGAAATACATTTGTCCAAATATTTAGTGTGTTTACGTGAAACCGCACCAGCTATAGCTTTTCCCGGGACGAATGAGCGAGTTCCTTCACCGTTGAAGGACGAGACACCTGTGACATCCTTACATACAAACATATTTATAAATATTTTTTTTTTTATGGCATGAAGTCATTACCAAACCAATAAAAAAAACCGAAGAGAAAAACAATCTTCTCTCTCCTCTCTCTCTCTCCCCAGCTTTTTTCCGACGCTTTTTTGAAAAGAACTTCAAATGTCAGGCTTAATTGTACCGTTATTTTCCGACGCTTTCAATTGCATCTTCCTCCGCCCTTTCCATCTCTCTTTCGATCTCATTTTCTGCTTCGATATCTTCATCTATTTGATTGTCCTCATTATAGTAATAACCTCCATTTTCATCATAGTGTGCAGGGTCTCCTGAAGAAGCACTTTGATAAAGTTCTTCTTCCATTTCTTCTACTGCCCGCTGACCCGGTGGGGGTATTTCTGATTATTTGATGGTCTTGTTATAACCGCTTCAGTGGTTAGCAGTTGTCGGTTGAATCGATCTAGTCCGAGTGCTATTTGGAGTGCCCTCTCTTCTGCGGTAGGTCCTTCTGCATCATTGTACCCATCTGGATCTTGGTCTTCTTCGGGTGAAAAGTAAGGTAGTTGCAGGATTCAGGGTAATCTAGGGTATAGTATATGCATTATATAGGGTGATCCAAAGGCGGGTGGATTTTTGAAGCTTGCGTTTCTGGTTGGTGGCTGTTGGTTTGGAGGTTCATATATAACTTTCTTATCTTGAAATTATGGTTCCCTTTCTTCAGTGTTGGGTGCTTTCTCGTCGTTCTCTTGAGTACTGCTATTTCCAAAATATAGCAGTCGCTTTAAACTATCTATTACTGTTTCTTTTCCCTTGTGCTTCTTGCTATGACTGGTCATCTCTAGTTCTGGTATTGGAGAGTGATTTTCGTTGCTGATTGGTATTTTTTTTACAAGCTTAAATAGGTGAATTTAGGGTGGGTAAGATTTGAAACTTTGGGTGGGTAAGCTTTGAAGTTCTGAAGCTTTGAATTTTAGGGAGGATTTTTCTTTAATTTCTCTTAATTTCTGTTTTCTGGGGGAGGGTACTTCAGTACCAATCTCTTTTATTTTTATATAGATTGAGTTTATTTGTCATTTCTCTAGCATCTGTTCAATCTAGGTTTGTTATGAGTTTTTTCGTCGGGTGTAAGTTTTTCAAAATGTCTTTAATTATCATTATTCATAGAAAATGGAAATATCTAAAAGTTTTTAATGAGGAAGTAACAGGACATGCTAAATATTCTATATGTTTCTTAGTCTGCCAAAACACTACTTTGGCAGAGGTTTTGGTGTTACAGGTACATATATTGCTGTTTCGAGGAGATAATTTAAAACTGAGGGTAGGTCAACCCCTACAATTTCATATCAAACTGACGGAAGAAAGTGGCGCCATACCGTTTGACAGGACTAGAGTAAGTACTAACCTAAGATTTTTCAAAATTATGAAACAGTTCGACACATCTTACAAAATCTATAGACCATCTCTATCAAATATTGCTTATAAGGACTATATTTATCTTTCCGATAATCTAATACAACAGCTGGCTAGAAAAGTTTTGTATTCAAAAAATGTTCTGTATTCAAAACAACTTCATCTAGTGGATTGGTTCATTTATAAAATTCTCTGGGCGGTGAAGACTTCGTCTGCTGTTAACGAAATTGTTATTACCATCCAAATGGGAGAAAATTTTACATTCAATACCTTGAAACCAAACCAAGGTACTTCTACAGAGAACTCCATTGAAAGCCTGTCAAAACAAATGGAGAATTCCTTAACCATCCCACCAAATTTTACACCTAAAGTTTATCTGAATACTAACAATGTTTCAATCCCAAAGACTATAAGTTGGAAAAACACTATTATAGGAAGAATGTGTAGCAAAACTTCATTTGATATCTCAAAAATAATTGAAGAAGTTAAGTGCACATGGGATTTAAAGGGAGGAGTACATATAAAGCTATTTGATAAGATAAGAAAATTTTACGAATTTTACCTACGAGAGGATGAAGATTTTAATCTGTTGAAGCAAGGGGGAGCATGGATTCTTTTAGGAAAATTGATAGTTCTGGTTGAATGTCCTTCCCAAGGTCCTCAGTACATTCATGAGGAGAGCTAATATAAAACTAGGATTTGGTTGCACATTAAAAACACACCGATGGGCTTCATAAATAGGGAAAATTTAACAAAGATATGTGCTCCAGCTGGTAAATATATCTCACACAAGAACCCGTATGGTAGGAATCAGGATGAAAAGAATGTAGAATGTCTGGTGGATATCAAAGTTAAGCATTCACTGCCTTTCGGATCAGAAGTATACACATCTATGTTTGCAAAACCTGAATGGCTTGAATTCTCATACAAGTTGTTCAACCTAAAACTGTGTAAACAGTGTCGTTGGTTGGAGCAGGGGAATCAAGTGCAGATGTACAAACACTTTTACTCTGGGTGATTCGATGAATTTTAAGCATCTGGGTGAACAAAGTGCGACTAGTTTAAGTGTTAATGAAGTACCAAACGGTAAATCAACAAATCAAGATATGGAGAAGAATAGTGGGCTGGGAAATAAATTGTTGGTAACAAATCTTTATAAAATTGAGAAGGATAAGGCCTAGAAAAATCCCAGTCTAAATTCTAAACAGAGAAAAAAAGGAGATAGATCTCATTCTTCGTCTTCCAAAAAATCGAGAGCTCTGCTAAGAAACGAAAAGGGGGAAAAACCCTTAATTTCTATGGAAGGAAAATCAACAAAGATTAACCCTTCTTATCTCTATCAAAATCTAACTGCGTATGGAAACGATCCTATTCATCCGTATTTCAAACCTATTCAAAACAAAATTTTAACTGCTTTCCTCCCAAACCAAGACAAGTATTTCCAATCTAAGAAAACTAAATTTCATAAATCTAGGCACTGGAAGAGAAACGCTAAGGAGGTTAATAAGGATGCCGATCAAAATTGCGAAGAGAATCGAGAAGAAACAAACAGGGAAATAGTGAATTCTCAGAAAAAGAGAAAGGAGACAACTGAGGAACAAACTTCAAAGAAAGTGAAGCTGAAGGAAACCAGGAATGCGGAAGTGGAAATAACATCAAAAGATGCAGAAGAAACAACAACAGGGAAAAAAGAACTACAGGCCTTGGAGGTAAGTTACTTTGGCCGATTACATAAAAATTTGAATTATCTCTATATTAGATTCATTCATACTGTGTGGAATAACTTAAATGATTGTTGCAATAGTAGGAATAACTTAGATACTTGCCTAGCATTAGGAAAATTTTATTACCCAGAGGTATCTTATTTTTGGCAATTTATTGTATTGATATCATGGAACTGTCAAGGGTTAGGAAATTTGGAGACCAAAAACAGCCTATTAGATATTATGAATAAGGAAAACCCATACATTATATTCCTTTCCGAAACTAAACAACAGAACAATGAAATGAATAATATACTGAAACAGGTAAATGTTTAAAATTTCTTCTTAGTTCCACCAAGAGGAGTGGCTGGAGGTCTGTGTCTTATCTGGAAAAATAATGTTAAATTACAGATTCATGACTATGATGTAAATCATATTAATGCGAGTGTTAATAATCAAACAAATGGCATTAGATGGACTCTCACTTGTTTTTATGGGAGTCCATATAGGAAGCATAAACTTAAGTCTTGGAATATTATAAGTAAAATGGCGGATAAGATAAATAATCCTTGGGTCATCATTGGAGACCTAAATGTTGTACTGCATGAAGAGGAAAAGAAAAGTAGATACCCTTTTAAGAGAAATGAAGCAACAATTTTTAATAATTTAATCAATGAATGTAACCTTATGGACCTAGGTTATACCTTCACTTGGAACAATCATAGACAAAATCGTCAAAATATTGAGCAGAGATTGGACAGAGGCTTAGTAAACGATAAATGGAATAGGAAATTTCTTAACTCTAGCATAACACACTTAGGTCCATTGACATCTGACCATGTTCCAATAAAACTGAATACTAACAATAACTGGAATGATGGTCCGACTCCGTTTAAATACTTTGGAGAATGGATAAAGCATGAGGAGTGTAAACCCTTAATCCTGAATAGTTGGGGAAAAACTTTTAGCGGTTCCCCAGTTTATAAACTGAATAAGAAACTTGGAAATGTCAAAAAAAACCTGAAATATTGGAATAGAACTAGTTTTGGAAACATTAACAGTAATATTGAAAAGATAAAAAAGGATATGGATAATACTAATAGTATGATAAATTACCCTGATAAGATAACATACCTAGCAATTTTGAGAAGTGATCTTGCGAAATGGTATGCCATAAAGGAGAAATTTTGGAAAGATAAAAGTAGAGATCAAAACATTGTTGTAGGGGATAGGAACACAAGATTTTTCTACAATAGAGCGAAACAGAGATTTAGAAGAAATAGAATTGACACTATAAAAGATGAAAATAATGTTTGGTTAAACACTAAGGAGGATATTTCTGAATGTATCACAAAACACTTTAGTAACATTGCGACCTCTGTTAAACCTGAAATTGACCAGGAGATGATGAAACTTATCCTAAATACTATAAATAATGAAGATAATGAAATGATGTGTACTACCCCTCTTGAAAATGAAATAAAGAAAACTCTTTTTGCTATGGAACCAGATAAAAGCCCGGGACCAGACGGCTTTCCGCCAAAATATTTTCAACAGAACTGGGAAATTGTTAAAGAAGACCTAATAAAAATGGTCCAAATTTTTTTCATTATGGGGAATATTTCGAGAGAGATAAATGCTTCATTCATCTCCCTCATACCAAAAAATCTTAACCCAACTACTCCTGTGGAGTTTAGACCGATAGCCCTTACTAACACTTGTTATAAAATTATATCCAAGTTGATGGCAGGGAGAATGAAGGCTTTACTTAATAAAATAATCTCTCCTTTATAATCTACCTTCATCCCTGGAAGGCAGATTGCTGAAAACATTACTCTGGCTCATGAGATAATTCATAAAATGAAAAACTCTAAATCTAAAAAGGGGTTTATGGGTCTCAAAATTGATATGTCGAAAGCATTCGACAGTGTCGAATGGGATTTCTTAATTCAAATTATGATGAATATGGGTTTTAACGGTAAATGGTGTAGTTTGGTACACCAATGTATCTCAACGACGACCTTGTATGTTCTGTTAAATGGTGCACCTACTGAGTTTTTTAAACCAACTAGGGGATTGAGGCAGGGGGATCCACTGTCCCCCTATCTCTTCATGTTTTCTATGGAAGTGTTATCTAGGACTATTTCTAATGCGGAAAATCAGGGTCTGATTAAAGGGATAAAAATAGTTCACACTGCACCACCCATAAGCCATCTGTTGTTCGCAGATGATTGTTTATTCTTCTGTAAAATTAGTGAAAAGTCTTGTCTGAGTTTGGTTAAATTGTTTTCTTCCTTTAGTATGGCCTCTGGGCAACTAATTAACCTAAATAAGTCAGGTGTTTTCTTTAGTTCTAAGACTGATACTGATATAAGAAGAAGGGTGAAAGAAATATTAGGTGTCACTGATATCCCTTTAACTGATAAATACCTAGGCTCGCCGTTATTTATGAACAGATCGAAAGTAGAATGTTTTGAACCTTTAGTGGTTAGGATGAGAACTAGGGTGATAGGATGGAATAGTAGCACACTTAATAATGTAGGGAAAACAATCATGATAAAAAATGTTAGTTCGTAGTTGTATGTTTATCAAATGAACTGTTTTAAAATACCTGTGAAAATCTGTGATAAAATAACTAAGCTTCAGCGTGACTATTGGTGGGGAAAGAATGAAAAAGGCTTAAACGAAAATGGGAAAAAAAGTGTGACATTAAAAAACTGGAACTATATCTGTAAACCTTTGGAAGAAGGGTCTAGGCATAAAAAATGTGAGAAAATTTAATTTGGCCATGATAGCAAGGATGGGTTGGAATTTAAAACAAAATCTGGATTCTTTGTGTGCTACTATTTTAAAGAAAAAGTATTACCCAAACAGTGATATACTTCATGTTGACAGTAAACCAAAAAGAAAGGATAGTTGGATATGGAAAGGGTTACTAACTGGTATAAACCAGATAAAAAAATTTTGTTACTGGGAGATTGGTAATGGTAAAACTATAGACATTTGGGATGATCTTTGGATCCCGGATACAAAAATCCCTATGAAGAAACCAGACATAAACATTAAGGATATAAAGAAAGTGAGTGATCTGTTTAAAGATAAAGAAACTTGGGACCTGGAGAAACTCAAAAAATGCTTTGATTTGCAAACTATATCAAAGATATTGAAACTGAAAATTCAAGAAGATGATAGATTGGATACCCCTAGATGGAATCTAAACGAAAAAGGTATGTTTTCTGTTAAATATCTCTATGATCAGATTAACTCATGTGGTACTGTGGATAAAAAATGGAATAATATTTGTAAAATGAAAACTTCGCCTGCTGTTAAAAACTTCATCTGGAAGGCGGCCAATTCGATACTTCCAAATAGTATGAGAGTGGATGTTGTAATCCCAGATATAGAAACAAAATGTAAAATGTGCAATGAGCATGACGAGACTCTTACACATTTGTTCCTGCAATGCAATTTTGTCTCTCAGGTATGGATGCATTTTAATTTTGATATGGATTTTATTAGAAATGGTTGTATCTCTTTCCATGAATGGTTAACTGACTATTTTGCTAATACTAAAAGAGGAGAATATGATATTGATTGGCATGTCCTATGTAGTATTATAGTCTGGTTTGTTTGGAAAGTAAGGTGTAAGGTTGTTTTCAAGCATGAAAAACAGAATAGTGGAGTAACAGCAAATAATATAATCAAATACATTAACAGTTACAACGCTATACATAAACCAGGTCATAGTATTATGAATGATTTGTACTACAACCCTAAAAATGATGACTCGCTGCAGATCACTACTGTTTTGAGAAACTGGAACTGGCAGAAAATCAATTTGAATCCAAAGAGAACTATGACTCTCAGAATAAATATTGCTATGCGTTGGTTAGATAATACTGGTCAAGTTGGTGTTGTCCTGACTCTTTGTGATCATACAGGTACAGTTAGAGAAGAAAGAGGTTTCAATGCTAACTGCAACACCGGGAATGAACTAGAAAAAGAGGCGGCAGAAGCGGCTTTCCGATGGGAAGCACAGTGGAGCGGCTACATAATCTCGTTCACTAGTGATTCGGAACCAACCTTGTTGCTGCTGATAGGAATGTACGCCAAAGCGCGCAAACAGAGATATGAGATTAGTGAAGAATTTGGTAACAACAACAAATTTGAAATTAATTTCATAGAAAATGACTTCACTCTGGTAGAGACAATAAATGTCATTTGGAATGCAAAATTAGCCTTTTTTTGTAACAAGTTTATGATCAAACACACTTGGGTTGATCACAGCTTTTGGGCAATTTTAAGTTTCCTAAACACAAGGGTCGAAAATGACTGTGTAATTTTCAATAGCAGTTCCATAGTTGGAAACGCTGACAATGTGGTTGCTAGGAATTGAGGTTCGCCTTGTTTATTAAAAAAAAAAGCTTACATCAACATTACTGATCAACAGAGTTTTTCAATCAGATATAAAGTTTATATAAAAATAGGTTAAGATGATCTGCCACTGGACGAAGTACTAAACACAATGAAATTACTTTTTTTTTAATTAGCTCAATTATTTTTTTACTAATGATTATATCAGTTGAACCCTTATGATTAATCTTCAATCAATCTAATCATGGTGAGATAAAATAATTAAATCGACTTTGAAGATTGTATATGAGTCAATTGGAAATTGATTACTATGATGGTCAATTTATCTATCTTCTCTCTTATCCTCAAGTTTATGATTCATAAACTGTATGATGTTGGATAGTTTTGCTTTTGTGTTTGAGATGATTATCTGAATCTCTGATACAAATCCATATGCATGTTGATTACAATTAAGGTAATGATTTTGGTTCGGATATATAAAAGGAAATTACTTATTTATTTTATCGTTGTTCTCATTTTAATTATATATCTAACCATAAAAGAAAAAATTCAAATAAATGAAAAAAGATTAGCGACACATGTCAAAATGTGGTTTGAGGGACATGACGGCACATCCCAGAGGGGGACATGGGATCCAGACCCTTTTTTTTTTACTTTAAAATATTTTTTTACCTAAACAAACATATTCCTAACGGAATAAAAAATTACGAAAAAAAATACTCAGTTTCCGTTTTACACTATTCACACGTAAACTGAGTTTCCATATCACGTAGGAAAAGGATAAAAGCAAACCATAGTGAGGCTGCCTTATTGTGACACATATTCCTTCCCTACATACGAGGGATACGCCAATGCGGAAAGGATAACGACCGAGGGAAAATATTAACCACGTCCTTGTCTCACCAATAAACTTACCACCCGGCACCCACTGATAAGATACATCTAAAATTGATACGTACTTCGATTTGCAGAACTGGAATTTGTTTTCTTTAATTGGTTTCTTTGGTTGAGAATATTAATCAAATATTGCCAAACATGTACTCACTGGGTCAAAAGTTTTGACAGACTAAATAAGAATCCTATAATTGGGGCTTTCCACGGATGGGTTTTTGGGGGATATTTTACTAAGTGGAGACTTAATGTTATAAGGGGAAACCAAATCAATAGGAAAGGTCAAATATACTCTTTCCTATAATTATACTATTATAAAAAAAACATTAATCTTCTCTTCTTCTTCTTCTTCTCTTCTCCTTCGTTTCATCATGATAAAATCACGATGAAAATGATGATCATAATTTTATCATGATGAAATCGTGATCATTAAAAAACTTAAATCTTCTTCTTTCTCTCTTCTATTTCTTCTTCATCACATCGTGATTCTTCATTGCATCGTGATAAAGATGATGATCCTAAAATAAAATAAAAATCTATTACTTTTTTTTCTCTCTTCTTCTTCATCTTCTCCATTGCGTATATAGAGATGATAGAAAAAAACAAAAACTAAGAAAACCCACCATTTATTTTTACTTTTGAATTAAAAATTCAATTTGATTAAGTTGAGAAAAAAAAAAGTTTCTGAAACTGTATAACGACTGGGAGTTCACGCTTTCCCAACCGTGAATCATGTATTACGGTTGGGAAAATACATGTTTCCCAACCGTGAACCCTGAACCTACCTATACGGTTGGGAAAGTAAGAGATCCCAACCGTAAAAGAGTGTTTGTGGCTAGATTTTCCTAGTCGTAAGCTATTCTGATAATCACATAAAAAATATATATAAACATAGGTCTAATTTCGGTTAGGTTTTTCCGCCGAAAATGCTTACTTTCGGCTAGGTTCCCCAGACGTAACTTGAATTTTCGGCTTGGAAAACCTAGCCGTAACTGTTTCTGATACTTACAAAAAAATAGTAGGAAAAAAATCGGTTGGGAGTTCTTGTCGACCCAGCCGCGAAAGTAATCTACGGCTGGGAAATCTTCAATTCCGAGCCGTAAATTACTAATTTCGTCCGAGTCGACAAATTTACCCAGCCGTAACAGCAGAAAATTCTAGATTGTTTTTCCAGATTTTTGACGGATTTGAATTGATGAAATTGATGTTGGGAGTTGATTATAAGGTTTCTTGAGTTTTGTGATGAAGGGTTTCATCATTTTTCTTCAAACAAATTTCACCAAAATCACCATTTCTCCTTCTTCAAAACTCAAAAAGATTAATTTTTGATTTACAAAAGCTTGATATTTTGATTAGTCTAATCATTCACTAAGACTGATTGGTTAGCTTAATCAATTTAATTAGCACTAATCAAATTAAGGGTAGATTAGACATTTCAAAAAATGATGGATAAGGGGGCTATGAGTTGATATTTCATGACCCCAAATAGCCCCAAAAACCCATCCGTGGAGAGCCCCAGTAATAGGATTCCTAAATAATGGTGGGAGGACAACTTATGGGCTTAAGCATGTACATGGATCACATCATTTATTTATTTTTGAAGAATCAAACACACTCATTTCTTATGCAACCTGATTTGAGGTGTACTAAAAAATTTGGAGGCATACTAAATAATATCAAAATAGGGTCATTAAATAAAAAATAACATCACCTTTTATCCATCCTTTTTGATAATGGCACAACTACCCTTACATAATTAGTGTTAATGATTATGATTAGATTTGATTAATTAGGAATTTTAAGGATTGATTAAAAATTAAATTATTAGTGGTAAATTAGTAGAGAAATCAAATTTATGTAAGAGAGTTGGGATTTTTGAGAGAAAGAAGAAGAAGAAGAAATGAAAAAAACCAACTTGGGTTTTGAGATTTTAGTGATTAAAAGTGACCAAAATGTGTGATTCAAATCAGAGGTATACTTCTATAGAGGTTTAATGTCCTTTTTATAAGTTGAATCTATCAAAAAATTGAATTTTTAAAACCCATATCTACTAACCAGATGAACGGTTCGACTGATAACTTGTCATCCGAACCTCTGTTTTTTGAAAATGTACCTAGGTTCGGCTAACAACTTGTCAGCCGAACCTAAGTATATTTTCAAAAAACAGAGGTTCGGATGACAAGTTATTAGCCGAACTTCACTCTGTAACTGACGAATTTAGGTTCGGCTGATTCGAACAAATCTAGTAAAGTCGCATCAATTGAGCATAGTGTTTTACTAAATCATATACTAGGTTCGCCTCAAAATTAACATTCCAAGATCAGCTGAATTGATCTTCAAAATTTAAAATGAGGAACAAGGCTAGGTTCGGCTGATTCGAACAAAATCTAGCAAAGTCGCATTGGCCGAACATAGAGTTTTTCCAAATCATATACTAGGTTCGACTCAAAATTGATACTCCAAGATCATCCCTGCTGATCTTCTGATCACCCTAATTTCATCTTTCAAATCATATTCTATCGATCAAACAAAATAAAATTAATCAAAAACAAGATGGATTTGTTACAAATACATTCTAAAATACATCTGAGAGCAATTGAGATTTGGATTTCGCACTCCAACATCGCTCACTTCGATTCGTGTTTCCTTTGCTTGATTGAATTTGAGTCCAAGATATTTAAGTTTAAAGGTTATTTTGATTTTTGATTTTAGGTTTTTTGAGGATAAAGGCACTCTAGTAATTTAAATTGTTTAAGGATATATAGGTAATTGCACTATCTTTAGACACCCTTTATAAACCCACCCTAGATGGGATAATGAATGAGTATGCCTCTGAACAAATCACTATGCCTTATATCCTACTCGTGGAAAGATCCCGGAAAAATCGTGATTCTAAGCCAAAGAGTCATGAGGTATGTGCTGGTGTTTGTTTGGGCAGCATAAGTAAACCTCTGAGTCGATTCCCACCTCCAGTTTCACCGAATCCTTGACGAAGTTTAAGTCTTCAAAAGCAAAAGACAGAAACTCATTCATTGACCAGTGGATTCGATCAGTTTTTACTTATATCTGCATTTGATGACGCAAATGTGCATGAGAAAAGTAAGATCTTTTAAGACGTCATTCTTACATTAACTGTTTTCTTCTTTCTTACTTACAAACCCAAATTGGGAATTGTCCAAGCTTTAGTATTTCGAAGTCGGCACCGTACTTTAAAATCACTTCAGTTGTAGAAAAATTACAAGTTTGAAATTCACGTAATCTATAGAGATATATGGTAGAAGACACATTACAATGCATGATTAAGACGGCTAAGGCTAATAAGAAGACGGACCTCATATTCATATGTCTTATGTGCATCGAAAGAATACGTGTATGTATACGATTATTTTCGACTAAATTTATGTGCCTGATTACGAATGCGATCAAGAAGTTTCAATGCAAATAAAAATGGTCCCTTCCAGAATAACGACTAAATGTTACTCAGTGTCTCAGTCATTTGGACTGAATTTTGTCATGTAAAGACTTTTTTTTTTAAAGAAAGCTCCCTTAAAGTCCAATAATGCAACTAATACGACTGAAAACATTCACACTCTGAATTCAAAAGCTTCTAAAAAAAAAAATGGGTAGCTATCCACCGTATACATGTAAATGAATACGATATAATTGAGGCTCAGGCATTGACCACCGTATCTAAGCAAATGAGCTAATTAGCTGAGTTAGCAATAAATTGATCCTTCCGGAGTTCCGGTGTTCAACCTGCTTGTTGTTGTCAACCGGATAAGCCTTCTTTCACTGGCAGTCCAAGACAATATTGAAGTATGTGGCTCGATAAAACCACATATGTATAGTTAGGATAGTCTCACGTGGAATAAGAGGAGTGCATGTGGCGCTTAATAAGCTTGGACATCTCCTTATATAGCACCGAGACCTTTTAGATTAAAACCCCACACCTAGTAGGGTCCGGTGTTCCGTAAAGATCCTAACCGACAATACTCACTCTATTCTGCCTATGTGCAAATAATCAATCATTAGATTATCTAATCTTAATCAATCATTAGATTATCTAATCAGCCGACGTGCAAATAATCAATCATTAGATTATTTAATCTTAATCAATAATTATATTATCTAATCACTATTTGGGTTAGATCATTTCCCTTATCTTATGTAATATCTAATCACTTTCCCTTATCTTATGTAATCATTAGATTATCTGATCACTATTTGGGTTAGATCATTTCCCTTATCTTATGTAATCACTATTTGGGTCTTAATACCTGGCTATAGTACTTACGCTTGAGACCACAAAAATTCAAAAATATGGTAGTAAAAATTACTACAGTATCTATAATACAAAAACTATATAGGTTTTTGAGCTTTGGACCGACGGATAATATTTTAAGAGACAAACAAGTAATCTGACCATCACAGTCTCATCTCAGGCAAAAACATCTAGCGGTTGTGGTGTTTGTAACCTTCTTCCATTATGGAGATATTAAATAACCTTTTTAATTAACTGAACAAATAAATGTGTCATTAGGAAAATAAACTGAAAAAATAAATGTTACTACAACCATGTTTCAACCATTGAAATTTAAAAAAAAAAAATCTTTGACCCATATCTTAAAAAAATAATAATTAACCATCTTTTAAAAGAACGCGCAGTTGGGGGATATCCAAACTAATTGGGGGATATGAATTACTTCCCCCAACCAGGGGCGGCTGATAAGGGGTAACTTTTGAATATGAAAATACCAAAATACCCTTTCCTAATTAAAAACCTTTATGAAAAGACTGTTATGCCCTTTCCCTTAAAACAATTAAATCTAAAAACCAAATAAGTTTATCCCCCAATTTCATTTGATTGCCGGCACAGTTAGGGTTTTGATTTATTTTATTTTCATCTTCTTCATTGTTTTTTGAGAAGGTTAGTGATTGCTGAAGAAGAAGAAGAAGAAGAAGAAGAAGAAGAAGAAGAAGAAGAAGAAGAAGAAGAAGAAGAAGAAGAAGAAGAAGAAGAGGACGACGCGGCGAACTCGGACGATCAACCACTCGAAGTCATGGCTTCTTTGAGAAGGTTAGTGATTTTGAACTCATTTATGATTGTTTTAATCGATTTATAGCAATGGGTTTAGGTTAGAATCGCCAAACATAGCTGAAACAGATCGAGTTACACAATAGGATTCTAGGCATTCTATCGGGATGAATACCTGGGATGAATACCATGGTTTTAAGTACCGGCATGTTCGATATAAATATATCTATGCCGGTAGTCAAGTGAAAAAAAAATCAAGTTTCTGGATACTTTTCATCATGTGCCGGCACAGAATTATAGGATGAATACCACGCCGGAAGTGAGTTCCGGCATGGTTATTTAGGATGAAGACCACGCCGGAAGTGATGAAGAACATGTCGGAAATGATGAAGACCACGCCGGAAGTGATGAAGAACATGTCGGAAATGATGAAGACCATGCTTAGAAGTGATGAAATTCAATGCCGTCTTTCGGTTCCGGCATGCTCGATATAAATCTTTCCATGCCGGTAGTCAAAAAAAAAAAAATCAAGTTTACGGATACTTTTCATCATGTTCCGGCATAGAAATTTAAGCAAAAACCATGCCGGAAGTTCCGGCATGCTCGAAAACTAGATTACCATGCCGGTACCTGTTCAAAACCAGAAAAAAAATCAACATTCTTAAGATCAAAACCGGAAGTAGTTCCGGCTACGCCCCCCCCCGGATAGTGGCAATAATTTATGCACATTTCCAACAATGCCGGCATAGGTTTTTTGTTGAATACCATGCCGGCACCGAGCTTTTTCAGCTACAACAATGGTGGATTCAAAGACAAAAAATCAAATTTTCAACCTCTTAGCTACAATTCTCTCATCACAATCATCTTCCATTTTCAAAAAAAAAATTCCACTCAAATTTTTTTCCCCTACTTCAACTCCTCACTCACACAAATTAAAATAAAAAATCAAACTAATCTATCCCCAAATACTTAATATTTTTACTAATTATAATTATTCACTAATTAGGATTAGTCAGGGCTAGATTAGGAATTAAAAAAATAATTACATAGGGGGTCACCCAGAATTTCTATTGGGATACCAATTTTTTCATCTAGCTATATCCCCCAATTAGTTTGGATATCCCCCAATTAGTTAGGGGTCACTCAAAAGGATTTAGGGGCCAACAATAAAACAAAATAGGGTCACCCAAACCTAAAATGAGTTACCCCTTATCTCGCATATTTCTTAATGTCAAAATTGCCCTCACATAATCGGTAGGTAATATATTATTTTTATCCTCCGAATGCATTCGGTAGACAAAATAAGAAGTATGCGTCAGAATGTAGTGGGTGCAGTATTTGAATGATTTTTTTTTCATTTTTTTCTTCTAGGATTTTTCTGTTTTTCCCAGATTCGGGAGATATTCATGATTTTTATCTCCCGAATGTAGTCGTGTTCTTCATTTCTCAAGAACATCGACAGTATTCGGGAGATAGAATTATAGGTTAACTTCCGAATATTGTTGGTCATATCTTCCTGTGAACAAAGCCTTATATTCCAAGGCTCATGGTGGTTCTCATTTGGGAGCCAACAAATATTCGGAGTTCAAATGAATTACTTGTCTTCCGAATATGACTAGTACAAAACTCGCAAATTTGAGTTTTCTTCCAAAATCTGATTTTTGGGCCACTCTATATTCGGAAGTCTGTTTAACTACTTAAACTTCCGATTATTTCAAGTCCTCCGATTGTAAGTTTATCTCCCGAATGCTACTCAAATGTTCTTGATAAATGAAGAACACGACTACATTCGGGACATAAAAATCATCAATATCTCCCGAATCTGGGAAAAAACAGAAAAACCCTAGAAGAAAAAAAAAATCATTCAAATACTGCACCCACTACATTCGGACGCATACTTCTTATTTTGTCTACCGAATGCATTCGGAGGATAAAAATAATATATTACCTACCGATTATGTGAGGGAAATTTTGACATTAAAAAATATGCGAGATAAGGGGTAACTCACTTTAGGTTTGGGTGACCCTATTTTGTTTTATTGTTGGCCCCTAAATCCTTTTGATTGGCCCCTAAAAACGCTAGGTTTAAAAACCTGCAATATGCAAACAATTATTATTTTTAAAAATAATTTTCATTGTACTCATTGTCTGAAGGGAAGAATCAAAAAATACAACTAATGATTTTCATTATACTCATTATACAAATGGAACAATGAGTAACGAAAAAATATATTATCCGAAAAATGACTCACAAAATATTTAACCTTACGTCATGGGCCTAATTTTAATTTTAGCAATCGAATAAGCTTATTTTCATCATCCTACAAAAAAAAAAAAAAATTATCGATGTAAAACCCAAACCACAGAGAAATTTAGAATTATTTTCTAGGATCCGTAATAAATTTATTTTCGAATGAAACGTTTAACGAATCGACAGATGAACCCTATATTCTTGATCATGATCACGGCTATCTTTGCATCAGATTTTAATGCCATGAATAATTTGATCAAAATCTACGGCACAAACAAAAAGAAGATAAACTAAAAAAGAAAAAACTAAAAATCCTGATCAAGCAATTGAAAAATAGAACTGCATAAACAAAAAGAAGCTAAACTCTAAAAAAAACAAAAGAAAAAATCAATTAATCATGATTAGCCTCTTCCAAGCAATTGAAATATAGAGATAAGACTATAGAAACTAAATGGTGAAATGAACTGTCACCATATCAATTGATTCCAAGAAAAAGAAAAATGAAACTTATAAGCTTCCATGCCATTTACACACTTACTAGAGTAAAACTTACAGATGAATGAATCTCCAAACTCATAAATGTGAATTTTGATGGCGCATGCGTTTTTTTGTAATCAATTTTTATTTTTATTTTTTTAAGTTTTTCAGGAAACATTTAATGTCTTCTAATGGAATGAATAATTTTTTTTCTTTTTTGGTGATCCACAACACAAACAAAGACGAAAGAATCTCAAAAAAGAAACTTTTTTTATCAGACGAAAAACAAATCTCCTCCTCTTTTAATTCCAATTTTTTGAATTGCTTTGGATCCTCTATTTACTCCCCCATTATCCTCCCACTATTGAAAGAGTTGCTTACCCATAAATAAGTTAAAACTGGCCATGCTCTAAGGTTTGTATGCAAACGGCTGCTCCTTTATGACTAGCACGTAATAACCCATTCCAAAAGAAAAACTTTCCAAAAAATTGAATGTGTCCCTAATTACAATTATGCAGTGTATAAATAAAGGAGTGTATTTCTTCAACGACACATTTACTCATTCCAACTTATTTTTAGCTTAAGAGTATCAACATGTCAAATATGATTAGCCGAAACCCCAAAAAAACTGTTGCCCAAAACGTGTTTGCTTTCTTTTCGAGAATGCATGATTGCGATGAAAACAAACCTGCAGTACTCAGGTTTCGTGTTGCAAGAAAATGGGAAGAGATCGATTTCATGGCGACCAACGAAGTCACTACTTTGGATTTACTAATGATTGATGAAAACTTGAGTATATTGTTATTTCGATCCGAATTAAACTATTTAAATATATATATATATATATATATATTAGTGACGCCTTCTAATCATTTTTTACATAATTGCGATGAAAATAAACCTGCAGTACTCAAGTTTCGTGTTGCCAGAAAATGGGTAGATGTAGATTTCATGGCGACCAACTAAGTCAATGCTTTGGATTTACTAATGATCGGTCAAAACGTGAGAAATCCAGATTTCGTCCTTCAAAGAATGATCAACGAGGAATTTTTATCAAAAACTATTATTTGAAGTCTAAAGAATATCGTGAGGAATTATTAAACTATTATTTAAGTGTAACCGAAGTTATAATTATTTGGATTAAAATTTCATGTTTACAAGTTCTCATGGGCCGAATTAAACCCCATAATGTGTGGTAATTATTAAAATCATTCTAACAAAAAAATTATTGTCTCATGCCATGCCGTTACGTCACATGTTATTTCTAGTTAGAAACAAATTGGAATTTGTTGCTTAATGAGAATTTCTTCCTTTTTCTTTGAACTTCGTGCAGCAGAATATCTAAAAAAAATCCTGACTAGAAAAGTTCACACTGAAGTATGGCCTTCCGACTAGAATGACTAAGCTGTAATTTGATGCATGTATTCAAAGTGCAAATTGATTCCCAAAGTATGGCCTTCCGACTTTGGTCCCTTGAGCTGTTTGTGATTAGTCAAATACGATGTTGATTGCGGTAGGCCTAGCCAAAAATACGTGCGCCACTTGTCAGCAAATTTACGGTATTTATTTATTTTGGTGTATGCGGTTTCTTTTTTCTGATAGAAGGCTCTGATTTTTTGATAGTATTATTAGGCCATATATGGCATAGGATGGTCGTTCGCGAATTAAGGTAAAGACTTTTTTGGTTCTTATAGTTTGTTTGGTGAATAATGCATGCTTAAAAATGACTTTTAACAACTCCCCACTATGGGATTCAGATATTCGTTATGATTGATGTTCATCCCTCCACCAAGGAGTTGGCTGTGGCCTCCTTGTTGTGGTAGCGAAATGCCATTTCTAATTACCTGTCTGAGATAGGAAACACGCACACGATCAAAAAGAATGACATTACTTCCACATCCATACACTTCTTTTTTGATCCGGTGCCAAACCCATTTTTTATTCCACTAGTTATAGACTGTCTTATTTTGTGAAGGTTTTTCTTGAATGGCCACCTTGTATCTCTACTCTCACCAAACCAATTTTTCCATGGTTTAGAACGTAGTGAGCTCGTTAACTCTTTTTGATTCGTTAACAGTGAACTTGGAGTAAAAAAAATTATCTACCAAAACATTTTTATTTTTGCTCCAAAAGTTACTTGTTTGAAAACATGAGAGCACGACTTTTTCACCCTGTTAACCCGTGGTGCACATTCTTCCCTTGTTCAGTAGCGGTGCACAAAGCTGCACCGACATAAGTATTATTTACGGTGTAATCAATGAGATGTATAATCATGAAGGAAGATAATCAAGTTCCGACGATAGACCGTTAGGCCTATTCTTATGTGTATGGTAAAATATTTTACCATATATGCACCTGTTATGGGTATGCCAAAGTGCCAAACTTATATGTCTATATATCAATTGTCACATATAGGCATACACGACAGCCTTTACAGCGAGCGATGGAGTTTCCATCGCTTGTTGGTCATTCCAGCGCTAGTCAGTATGCCGCTCGCTGTTTTGATCATCGATCATCAGTTCCTCATCCGCCGAGTACAATTTTTCCCCTCTATAAATACTCAATTTCAAACTCATTTCAACTCACACCAGAATTTCTAAATCTCTCTAGAATTTCTCAATCTCTCAATCTTCTTCAAATCTAAAACAATCACACCTTCTCTACAATTTTTAATTTCTTGTAATATGGATTCACAATCTCAAAGCCAGGGCAACGATAAAGGTAAAAAAGTCAAAGTCCGGGGGTGAAAAATACACCATGATAGAAGATGAATGCATTTGTCATAATTATGTTTTTTTTACCCAAGATTATATCGATGGTGCACACCAACAAGGTAACACCATGTGGGAAAATATATTTCGTAAATATGAAGAAGAAACCATGAACATCAATTCTCGTGATGCAAAAGGGTTGACAGAACACTTCATTGTAATAAACAGGGAAGTAACCGCTTATGTTGGGTTGATAATGCAAACCAAGAGAGGCCGGGAGAGTGGTCTTGTGGATGTTGATGTTGAAAGAAAGGTTCGTACGGATTGGCAGCGAAAACATGGCAAACAGTTCATTTTCGAAAGTTATTATCATATTTTGAAGGAATTGAACAAATATAATCCATATGTGTTAGCAGGTAATCAACAAGTACATGAAAGATCACCATATAATTCTTCTCCCTCGACAACAAGTTCTTCACCATTTTCACCAGGTCCATCAAACTCTTCACCAAATACCCCAGAAACCCAAGTGCGAACTTAGTTCTCAATGATGATGGTGGTAAGAGAAAACTTCCAGGAGAACAATGCAAGACTATCTAGAAAATTACCTCAAGAAGGAGCAAGTTCCAGTGGATTTAACATGAGGGAGTTTATGGAACATCAAAAGACAGTTAAGAAGAAAAGAGCAGTTGATAGGAAATCTCAAAACAGGGAGAATAAGAAAAGTCGTCTTTCTCAAGAAAGGTTTGGGTTTGATTATGACAAGCATAACATTATTCAAGCTAACACTTCAATTATGAACGCCTAGCAAAAACATGTGTGACAAATCGAATTTTACAGGATTCAAGCACAGATTGAACAACAAGCTGGATTTACTAACAACTAACCTAGTGGTGATGATGATGAGGATGAGGATGAGTTCAAAGTAGTAGTTCCTATAGATGATTGATGTATTAATTTAAGTTTTAATTTGAAGTATTGCATTTTAATTTGATATGTTGTTGTTGAATTCTACTTAGTATTAATTTGAAATGAAAAGTTGACTGATTTGAAATGTTGTTGCAGTCTACTTATATAAGTTTCGCATATTAACTTAAACCAAAATACATAAATATAATTAAACCAAAATACATAACATAATAATCATTGTCTTCCATGCTCTGGCCAAAGATTCACTCACCGATCATCTCTTAAAATGTCATAAAAATTCTGGTTCTGAATATGATTAGTCATTTGAGCATAATTCCTTGTAGGGACGCCTCTTTTTTGTTGAATCTCCGGCCTCAAATCTCCATCTTCGTAGTTAGTCCACTCTGAATCACGACGGGTTTCCTGAATGACCGTGTTATGAAGAATAATGCAAGTAAGCATAGCCTTGTGCATTTCAAAAGGACTCAACCAATGATATGGGCCACAAATGTTAACGAACTTCATCTTCAAAATTCCAAAAGCGCGTTCCACATCCTTCCTCGCTGCCATTTTTGCGGTGTTAAAATGCCGGTGAACGGCCCAATGCATCGGCAGGAGGCTGATAGTATCATTGAACCAAGGTGGACCATTTTGGGTAGATACCATCCTCAATATAATACCCATGAGTGTACTGATGGCCGTTGATCGTGAAACTGACTTGGGGACAAATTACATACTTCAAATCTTCAAAGTTCAAACTGATGAGACTTGTGCAAAACATTAATATCATTTTTTGAACCCGGAAGACAAAAAAAAACGCGTCATATCCAACAATCATAAGAAGCGACAGCTTCAAGGATAACAGTTAGTTTAGGATAATGACCCTTATATTGACCGGCCCAATAAACAAGGTATCCTTTCCATACCCAATGCATACAATCAAGACTACCTAGCATTCCTGAGAATCCCCTTTCCTCATTATCCCTCAATATTTGTCTAACATCTTCCTCGGTTGGTATTCGTAAATATGTTGGACCAAAATGATTAATCATTACTTCACAAAACAATGAAAGGTAAGTGAATGAAGTTGTTTTACCCATACGAAGGTACTCATCGTTCGCATCCGCTCGTCTGCCATAACCTAGAATCCTTAAAGTCGAAGTAACTTTTTGTTCAGGACTATGACCTCTAATATTCAGTGCATCAAACTAATAATTAAATTGAGGTTCTACTCGACAAAGCCCTTCAATAAAAAAAATTCACCAGATGACGAGGCCTACGGAATCGACCTTGAAAATCTTGATCAGAGTACACACAATTGGGAAAAAAATTACCGTGCATCAGCTTCTGATGGTAAAATTCCCTCCCTCGATACGTATACCTTCTTGAGAATACTTCGTGTGGCTCTGGAACTCTAGGTATTTGGCCCATATGTACAAGCATCAAATTGTCGATTAGTTTATTATTTTCATCTTCCTCATCATCGAGTTGTTGCAACCTCCATTGATTCATTTCTTGCTGTAATCTAAACCGATTTCTAATAAAATTCATCTCTTCATTGGATCTCGCCATCGATGATTATGAAATTTAAAATTGAGAATAGAGATAGAGAATTGGTGAATTAGGTGTGAGTAACTTGGAAAAATACAAGGGCGTAAATATAGGAACCAACAGGGGGGGATAGCCGTTGCAAAATAACTACTGGTCGATAATCTTAATATCGCCAGCGATACTATCTATAACGCGCGATAGGATGTATGACACCAACGATACTCAGAATATCGCCAGCATTCTGGATAATAACGGTCTATAGAAACTCTGTCACTCCGTGATTTTCCTATAGTGGCGCAACTCGTTTGCCATGCCACCTAGTATGCCAAACAGGGTTTTTTTTTGCATGTACATAAGAATAGGCTTTACCTGTCTAGTGTTGTCTTCAAAGCCACCCAAAGTTTAAGTTTTATTTTTATCTGGTCCATCAATCTTTTTTTCCACTAAAGATGCTAAATCCAAAGAAACCAGTTTTAGACCAAATACAAAACAAAGTATTACCCTCTGGATCTTGTTCTGTTTTCATAACCTTGAAACTCTATTATTGTCCTTTCATCATGCCTCAACGAGACAACGAAAATCGCCGTAAGGATGAGTTTGGAGCCGTGCTTAGAGCTTCTCCAATGGAATGTATGTGAAGATAAATGTCTAAGTCTACATAGGATAGACATTCATTTTCCCTAAAATTCTTCTCCAACCCCAACTTCTTAAATCAATGTGAAGATGACATGGCTTCATTTGTGTTAGACAATGTTAAATTGAATGTCAAGTTTTAGACATTCACCTTGACAATGTCAAGCTATCCTATTAAGCTTTTGCTTACCTAAATTAATTCCAATATAATAAATGACCATTTTTAGCTCTAATAAAATCTTAAAACTACTAAAAATAAAATTTACATTTAATCCATAAAAAACCACAAACAACACCATTGGAGATGAACTATTTTTCCTCCCTAAACTTAAAGAAAAATGAAATGAAGATGTCTAGTTTATGTTGCCACCTAGGAAACACCCACAACCACCATTGGAGACGCTCTTAAATACTAATTTATGGCTTATTAATGTAGTATAATGATTACGTAATAAGTATTTTCTAATGTGTCCCAGATTACGGGGGAAAATACAAGAATTTAAATTTTGATACTACTAGTTTGGAATTATATATAGGAAAATAAAAACAAAATTACTCCGATAAACAAAAAAAAAAAAGAAAAAAAGTCTCCTCTGTGATTGAAGAATTTTCTACTTGGATTAGCCAATAAAATGAGATTCCCTTGCTTTTGTAAAGTTAAATTGCTTGAAAATCCTTAATCGCTATCCAACCAGTCCCTTCCAAGAAGTAGTCTACCAAGTGGTCCAAGTCACATAACTTTCTATATATAATTCACACAATCCCACAAGCATATTCAACACCTAGATTCTAAACTCTATCACATGGTAAAGCTTCTCATTTATACACAAACACCAAAATAAACAACCAGAATTTTATCTTGGGTGTGTGTTTTAGAGAAAGAAAATGGTGGTAGCCATGAACTCTGGTAATGGTCATGGAGATATACTGCAACTGGCATGGCAAGTTTACCGTGGCCGTTGGTTCATGGTATTCGCGTCGTTCTTAATCATGGCGGCAGCAGGAGCAACTTATATGTTCGGTTCATACTCAAATGATATTAAGAGAAACCTTCACTATGATCAAACGACGCTAAATTTATTAAGTTTTTTTAAGGATTTAGGTGCAAATACTGGAATACTATCTGGTTTAATCAATGAAGTAACACCGCCATGGGTGGTTCTATCTCTTGGCGCTGGTATGAATTTTGCTGGTTACTTCATGATATGGCTGGCCGTAACAGGTCGGATAGCGAAACCGGCAGTTTGGCAAATGTGTCTTTACATCTGTGTGGGTGCTAATTCACAAGCATTTGCTAATACTGGTTCACTGGTGACTTGTGTAAAAAACTTCCCAGAGAGCAGAGGAGTTGTTTTAGGTTTGTTAAAAGGTTTTGTAGGTTTAAGTGGTGCTATTATAACTCAACTTTATCACGCTCTCTACGGCGACGATTCGACGGGCTTGATTCTACTCATCGCTGCTCTTCCTGCCGTTATTTCCATGTTGTCGGTTCATACTATTCGGATTATGAAAGTTATTCGACAAGCTAATGAGTTGAAAGTGTTTTATGATTTCCTTTATATATCACTGGGACTTGCTGGATTTTTAATGGTTATTATCATCATTCAGAAAACTGTTCCTGGTTTTAATAGGGCCGAGTATGGTGTTAGCTCAGCTGTTGTTGTACTCTTTCTATTTTCGCCACTTCTTGTTGTCATTAAACAAGAAATTCAGCTAAGAAAGAGTAAAAATCAACAAGAAATATCAAACTCTTATGAAGATCATCAAATTATGAAAGTAACTATTGAACTTCCCCCGAGTTCTCAACCAGAACCAGAGCCAAGTTTACCCGTTTCATCAGAAGTCAAGGAAAGGTCGTGTTTCTCGACGGTGTTTCAGCCACCAAACAGAGGTGAAGATTACACTATTCTACAAGCACTCTTTAGTATAGATATGTTGATACTATTTCTGGCTTCAATATGTGGCGTTGGTGGGACGTTAACAGCAATTGATAACTTGGGTCAGATAGGTTCTTCATTGGGCTATTCTGCTTCTGGTATCAGCACTTTTGTGTCACTAGTAAGTATCTGGAATTATTTCGGCAGAGTTTTTTCTGGATTCGTCTCTGAGATTCTCTTGAGAAAATATCGATTTCCTCGACCTTTGATGCTTTCAATCATACTGTTGTTCTCTTGCGTGGGTCATCTGTTGATTGCTTTCGCTTTCCCGGGTTCTGTTTACATGGCCTCCGTGATTATTGGATTCTGCTTTGGAGCTCAATGGCCACTAATGTTTGCTATCATCTCTGAAATTTTTGGTCTCAAATACTATTCTACTCTGTACAATTTTGGTTCTGTTGCTAGTCCTATTGGAGCCTATTTACTGAACGTTCGCGTGGCCGGGCATCTTTATGACGTAGAAGCAAAAAGACAAGCCATAGCTTCAGGGCGCCCTACAGACCCTGATGGAGGAAAAGATTTGCCATGCCATGGTGTTCAATGTTTTAGACTTTCATTCATTATAATTACGGCTGCAACAATTTTTGGAACTTTAATCTCATTGATTCTAGTTTGGAGGACAAGAGCATTCTATAAGAGTGATATTTACAAGAAGTTCCGGGAAGCTTCGGAGCTGGTTGAGACTCAAAATATAACTGTGTCTAGAGATGGCCAGCAACCAGCGTTAAGAGATGACGAGAAGTCGACAACAACTAGGACAACCTCCGCATCCACAGATAGATTATAGATGGAAGAATGAGTAGTAAGTAAAAAATAAGCAACAAGTAGTAGTGAATTTGTATACGAAACCTTAATACGGTGTAAAATACGGTATTTATACATGTAACCAAAGGTTGTATATGGTCTAATAACAAACCAGTTACAGCAAAAAATTCCTTGTATTGCTTCAACTTGTAAGGAGTGTATGAATTATTGGTTGTACCCCTTTCTTGTGAGCATCTTAGTTATTGTTTCTGGGCCAATCAGTTGAAAAAATGTCATTATTTCTGTGCCAGCCTTAGTGTACCATTCCTATGATTTAATGGATACCAGTAGCAGTACCATGTGGAATATTTTACCAGAGGAAGCTGTTCCTTGTGTTGCGTTCATCTTTTCTACCCATATAGGTTTTTATGAATTTAAGGTTTAGAATCCAAAGTATCTCACTGCTTAGCTGTTTTGGAGTCATTTCGTTTCAGGTACAGTGTTCTTGTCTTGAATTAGTAGGACTTGACTGTTGATTTTTTTGTTGTCTTCTCCGGCAAGTGGGTCCCATAATTTCTCTACATCATGGTGAGCAAAGAGAGATGGTGCAGTCAAATTTGACTCTGGCTCAGAAAACTCTTTATCTCCAACATGAGAGAAATAGCTAGGTCATGGCCAAGTGACAGACTTGCTAAACAAGAGGTCTTCCATCTACAGTAGAACCTCTGTAAATTAATACTCGTTAAAATAATAATTTCGCTAAAATAATAAAATTTCTTAGTTTTTTTTTGGGCTTATATTGCTAAAATAATAATTTCGATAATATAATAATTTAATACGTTTCAAAAAATTTCTTTAAGTATTTATAGGTCCCAATTATTATATAAATTAATATTTACTAATAAGAAAATTGAAAAAAAAAAAATTATATGTATCAAACTTTAGGAAACTATGAATTAATAGTTGCTTGTTTTTCTTTGAAGTTTAAATCTAATTGTATTGCATCCCTAAGAGCAAGGGCTATGGAGTGAGTGTTTTTAACACTCATTCACTGCCCAAATCAATGAGAGACTAGGCGAAAGAGGGATTTTCTCACCATCGTGAACAAATTTAATGGGTCTAAGCGGCTGATTTTCAGCCGTTTCTTTTTCTTTTTTTTATTATTAAAAAAACACAAACGGCTAAACATTAGCCGTTTCCCCATTTTTTTTAGGTTATTTTAATAATAAAACTTGTAAAGGGCCCACCTTAAAGAGTTTTAGTTTAATAAAATTCTGAAAATATTTGTAGGAGGCATATCTTCAGCCGTTTCTTGTGCTTTTTTTCCCAAACGGCTAATTTTCAGCCGCCTAGTGAAGACTTTCACTCCCTCACTCGTTCCAGTGAGTCCACGAATGATTATGGGGGAAAGAGGGTTCAATAACTGCCCATAGCAGCATCAAATTAGACCAAAATGAGTGAGGCTCGTTCATATTGAGTGAGGATCCTCACTCCATAGCCCTTGCTCTAATAGTTCGTAATGCACTCATAAGACCCGGAGTTGCATTATTATATTGCAGCAAATTATATTCCAACGAATGAATATCTAATTTTTTGTAGTCACTTCAAATTCCAAATCGTTCAAATTAAATAAGTCAAATTCAATTTATTGACGTTATCAATA
Organism: Papaver bracteatum; assembly: GCA_023529315.1. Lineage (NCBI taxonomy): Eukaryota > Viridiplantae > Streptophyta > Magnoliopsida > Ranunculales > Papaveraceae > Papaver > Papaver bracteatum. The sequence continues at coordinate 468,597 of JAJJWX010001826.1, read as the reverse complement.
GGAAATAATCTCTAAATTAATATATTATTAATTTATCTTTAAAATAATAAATTATTAATTTATCGATAATTTAATATCTCTTTAAATTAATAAAATTTAGTGGTCCCAAGGCTATTAAATTATAGAGGTTTAACTGTAGATGAATGCTACCGCAAGCTTTGATTGGATGGTCCATATTAGGGCCGTCAATGGGTACCCATTACCCGAAACCGAACCCGGTAAAAACGGGTCCGGTTCTGGGTCCTATAGTTGGACCCATTAACAATTTTGAACCCGGCGGGTAATTACCCGATTAAACCCGAATCTAAACATGTCCAAACGGGTAATACCCGTCGGGTACCCGGTTATGCATCATTTTATTCCTCTTTTTATTAAAATTATAACTATTTTTCTAGTTCGGGATTTGATTTTTTTTGGATTTTTCATTTTTCCTCAAATTTAAGCTTTATTTAGTACATAAATAAATATATAATAATAACATTTTATAAAAATAACTTAGATCCAAGCCAAAAAGGAAAAATATCAAGTTTTTGAAGTATTTTTTATAGTTTTGTTAATACCCAACGGGTACCCGCAATTTTTAACGGGTCCAGTTCTGGGTCCACAAATTTAAGAACCGGACCCAAAACCATTAGGAACCGGACCCAACTTTTATAAGTAGGGTCCGGGCCTAGTGATAACCGGGAGGACCCGGACCCATTGACACCCCTAGTCCATATGTAGCTGGAGGTAAACCTATTTGTTACCGTTAACTCAATAATGCATTTAGGTAAAAAGGAATAAGTTAAGAGACCAACAAGCCTACAAGGGTGTAGAGTTGGGGTGCTCTTGACAAGGAAGAAACAGCAGCATTTAACTCTTTGGTGGGTCTAGTGATCAGTCCCTGAAGGAAACAGGCTGAAAACAATTGTTTCGGTAGGACTTAAATTCCGCATTGGTTTCATATGTACATCAACTCCGTTTCCATCTTAATTGATGGGAATGAGTACAGGACAGTTAGCTTCTTGGTGCATCCAGAATCTAGCATAAATCTTGTTCAAAGATATGTTTTTTAGATTTTCATTCATTTTCTGATGTACATTTTATCTACTTCTTTTCACTCTGGAAAACAACTCACCTGCTTTTAACATATCATGTGATTTGGGTAATACCCTGAGATAAGTTTTTTACAGTGAACAATCCTGACACTATGTCATTCCCTGATTCAGAGACGCTTGTGGCTCTCTGAACTTCTTGTAGATATCACTCTTGTAAAACTTTCTTGTCCTCCAGACTAAAACCAGCGAGATTAGTGTCCCAAAAATTGTTGTAGCAGTGATTATAATAAAAAGAACGTCTGTAACAGTCAACACCATGGCAAGATAAGGCCTTTCCTTCTGTCCTGGTGAGTCCTAAAGCTTTCATCTGTTTATTCGCCTCGTGATCATAAAGACGCCCAGCGACACGAACATTTAGTATATATGATCCAATTGGACTTGCAATTGAACCAAAATTGTTTAAAGTGGAAAAATATTTGAGCCCAAAAATTTCAGATATGATGGCACATAATAATGGCCATTGGGCACCAAAACAGAATCCTATTATCACTGAAGCTACGTAAACAGAACCTGGGAACGCGAAAGCGATCAGAAGGTGACCCACGCAAGAGCTTAAAAGTATGAACGAAAGCATTAATGGTCGTGGAAATCTGTACTTCTGCAGAAGGATTTCAGAAGTGAACCCCGAAAAAACTCGACCGAGATAACTCCATATACTTACTAGTGATACAAAAGTGCTTATGCCAGTGGTTGAATAGCCTAATGAAGAACCAATTTGTCCCATGTTATCAATTGCAGTTAACGTACCACCAACGCCAGAAGTTGTAGCCAAGAATAAAATGAACATATCGACACTCACAAGGGCTTGCAAAATTGTAAAGTCTTCTCCTCTGTTTGGTTGCTGAAACATAGTCGAAAAACACGATTGGCTCCTCCTTGGCGCAGCTAGTATAGGATCAGGTTCTGGTCCAGAATTTTGTGGAAGTTCAATAGTCGTTGCTTCCATAGTAGTACTACTTTTTGATAATTCAAACTGTTTTTCGAACTTCCAGAGACGAATTTCTTCGTTAACAACAACGAGAAGAGGAGAAAACAATAAGAGGATCATAAGAACTGAACTTCCAATATACTCATTTGTGGAAAAACGAGGAATAGTTTTCTCAACTATGATGATAGTCATTAGAAACCCGGCAAGAATTAATGAGAGATAGAGGAAATTATAGAACACTTTCAGCTCATTCGTTTGTCGAACAACTTTCATAATTCTGATAGTATAAACAGATAACAATGAAATACCAGCAGGAAGAATGGAAATTAGCAAGATTAAACTCTTCGAATCATCGCCGTAAAATGTAAGATAAAGTTGAGTAATAATAGCACCACTTAAGCCTATGAAGCCTTTTAACAATCCAAAAACAACTCCTCTAGTTTCCGGGAAATTTTTAACGGAAGTTACTAAAGCACCAGTAGTAGCAAAAGCTTGAGAATTGGCACCAATACAAATGTAAAGACACATCTGCCATACTTGAGGCTTCGACATACGAGATGTTACACTAAGCCATATCATGAAATAACCCAAGAAATTCATGGTAGCTCCGATGGAAAGGACAACCCATGGTGGTGTAACTTCGTTGATTAAACCAGATAAGATGCCAACATTTGCACCTAAATCTTTGAAAAAGCTTATTAGATTAAGAGTTGTTTGGTCATAACCAAGTGATGATTTGATATCAGTTGAGTATACACCAAAGATATATGTTGCTCCTGCAGCTGACATAATTAAGAACGAAGAAAAGGCCATAAACCAACGACCACGGTATACCTTCCACAGTAGTTGCAGAACTCCATGACCACTACTTCTACTACTAGAGTTCACACTCCATATATGTGAAACTTAGCAAGCTACCTGATTAGTGATTGTGTGCAACGATTTATAAAGACTACTACTGGGGGAGTACAGGACCACTACGGTCTTCATCTAGATGGACCGCCGCCCAATGGCTGCTAAATTGGACAGTTTCTCGCAGTTCGCCTTGGACCCACCTCAGTTTGTTCTTCACTCCAGTCCGTTGCTTTATCCAAGGCAGCAGCAGTCAGCAGTGAGTAACTCCCTGATTTTGCTTAACTTGGGCCTTGTTGTGTTTTGAGATTTACTTTAAGATAAGGCCAATATCAGTATTAGTAGTATCATTTTCATCCGATTCTAACTCCCTCATCCAATTTGCTTTTGAAGTTTTCTTTATATGGACTAAATAGTTAGTTATGGATATAAATCTTCCTAATTATTAGCAAATTCAACAAAGATCTTCCTAATTAATTGCCAATACTAGTTTTCACTCTATTTCTTTATCTTATGATATTTATCTGCCAGGCCATCTTTCTTTCTATATATTTCTGCAATCCCATTGCTAACACAGCTTCCAATTTTCAATCATTTCATTGCTCTCTTCTTCATTTTTTTCATATTTTCTTACTCTCTTCTTTAATCTTACCGCCATGAGAACTACTACCAGTTCAAGGTGTGGTAATGGACCAGAATCTATTCAGTTTATGGTACATCTAATAAAGGGACGATGGTTCATGATTTTTGCATCGTTTCTTATTATGACGGGTGCTGGTGCCACATATCTCTTTGGCACATATTCAAAACAGATAAAATCTTCACTCGGGTACGATCAAGAAACGCTTAATTTAATCGGGTTTTTCAAAGATTTAGGTGCAAATATTGGAGTGCCATCAGGTTTGATTGCTGAAATAGCACCTTCCTGGGTAGTTCTTCTAATTGGAGCTGGAATGAACTTTTTTGGGTATTTGATGATCTGGCTTGCTGTCACAGGAAAAATTGGTAAACCTAAAGTTTGGCATATGTGTTTATATATATGCATTGGTGCAAATTCTCAAAATTTCGCGAACACTGGCTCCTTAGTCCCTTGTGTTAAGAATTTCCCTGAGAGTCGAGGCATCATGTTGGGTCTTTTAAAAGGGTTTGTCGGCCTCAGCGGAGCAGTGCTGACACAAGTTTACTTTGCAATTTATGGTAATGACTCTAAATCCCTTATCCTGCTTATTGGTTGGCTACCTGCTGCAGTATCTGTACTTTTCGTTTACACGATTCGGGAGATGCCCATTGTTCGACAACCAAATGAGAAAAAAGTATTCTATCAGTTTCTTTATATCTCGATAGCACTAGCTTTGTTTCTCATGTGCATAATCATAACACAGAAGAAGATCAAATTTCCTCATGGCGGGTACGTTGTGACCGCTACCATAGTGTGTCTTATTTTGTTCCTTCCTCTTCTTGTTGCAATTAAGGAGGAAATGGGGATATGGAATTCCAAAAAACAACCCCTGACAGATGTGGTCATACAAAAACCACCTGTTACGGATTCAACAGCACCACCGCCGAAGTCTGTGCAATTGGCAGAAAAATCAGTAGATTCTTGGTACTCAGACGTGTTCAACCCCCCAAACAGAGGCGAGGATTATACAATTTTACAAGCTCTGCTAAGTGTAGACATGTTAATCATCTTCCTAGCAACATTTTGTGGTCTTGGATCAAGCTTAGCCGCAATTGATAACTTGGGTCAGATTGGTGAGGCATTAGGCTATCCTGCTCTTACAGTAAGTACATTTGCTTCTCTTGTAAGTATATGGAATTATTCAGGGCGGGTATTTTCTGGTTTTATAACGGAATCTCTTCTTGCAAAATATGGTTTTCCCCGTCCTCTGATGATGACGATCGTTCTTCTATTGTCATGTGTTGGTCACCTCTTAATTGCATTTCCATTTGACGGGTCTATATACATCGCGTCCATTCTCATTGGCTTCTCATTTGGTGCTCAATTGACTTTGTTATTTACCATCATATCTGAACTATTCGGGCTTAAATTCTACTCCACCTTGTTCAATTGCGGCCAGTTGGCAAGCCCTATCGGCTCCTATGTATTGAATGTGAAAACTGCAGGAGTGCTATACGACAGAGAAGCTCATAAGCAATTTCCAAACCTGGGACATGTATCGGTGAAGGAGTTAACTTGTATAGGAGTACATTGTTATCGGCTTTCTTTTATCATAATGGCTGCAGTAACAGGGTTTGGAGCTCTTGCTTCGTTTATATTGGTTATTAGAACGCGGAAATTTTATAAAGGAGACATATATAAGAAGTTCAGAGACGATGCAACTGCTAGTGGAGGGGATGTGACTATGACATCTAGTGTAAGCCAACGGCAAAACAGATAAAAAGATGTGTTCAAAGTTTGTCGCACTCAAGCTGATTCTCAAGGTTAGATTTTGTGAAAGTTAGGAGTTTTTGTAGGTTTTGTTTTCCTTTTCCTTTATATAGGTGCCCAAGGAAAACAAATCTTCTTGATCACTTCATAACAATATTATTGGTTGTTTATATTTTGGATTTTTGTCGACATAGTTTTAAATATACTTTTTGAAAGATTTTTAATAGCAGAAAATAGAAAAATCTGTATTAAGTTTTTGATAACCAGAAAAGTACAGAGAGAGTGCCTTGTAAAGGTTGTCGCAGACAAGCTGGATTGTCTGTACAGACAGAACTATCTGTTACAGTTACGGTTAAATAAAAAAAACGTGGGTTTAACACACAATTACAACAGACACAGACTCTCACTCATACAATCATTGATTCAGACATTCTGAATCCTTACAGTCCCCCTCAAGCTGATACCGATGCAAACAGAGAAGCTTGCTTGTCAGAGATAGAAAAACACAATGAACCAATCCTTTGGTAAACAAGTCAGCTAGCTGATTTGCCGAAGAAACATAGCTGACCTGCAAAAATCCAGAACTGACCAACTCCCTTATGAAATGATAGTCAATCTCAATATGCTTAGTTCTAGCATCAAATACTAGATTAGTAGCTAGACTATTTGCAGACACATTATCACAGAACAGAGTGAAACGTGTATTGAGAGATACATGAAGCTCATTCAAGAGAAAAGAAAGCCATACCACCTCAGCTGCAGCAATAGCCGGTGATTTGTATTCTGCTTCTGCTGAAGACTTGGATATTGTTGGATGCTTCTTTGAAGTCCGTGACACTAAAGAAGATCCTAAGAAAACACACATTCCTGAGGTAGACCTTCTGTTGTCAGGACAGCCTGCCCAGTGTAAGTCTGAGTAAGCTTTAATTGATGTAATATCACCTGCAGATAACAGCACTCCAGATCCAAGTGTACCCTTCAAATACCTGAGAATTATTTTTACTAATAATAGATGCTCATTTGTAGGAGCTTGCATAAATTTTTCCACATAATTAACACTGAAACAAATATCAGGTCTTGTCATTGTTAGATACTGAAGAGCACCAACCATACTCCTATAATCAGTTGCATCTTCCAGAGGAACACCAGTGGAAATTGGCATTCTTGGACCTTTGGTAACATGTGTTTGAGAAGGCTTGCAGTTGAGTAGATCATATTTCCATAACATTTCAAGAGTATATTTCTTCTGAGTTAACAAAAGCTGCTGAGAGTTGTTCTGAAATGTCGCTTCAATCCCTAAGAAGTAATATAAAGTGCCTAAATCTTTGACTGGATAGGATTGCATGAGAAAAGAAATAATTTGATCACTGAGTGTTGTAGAAGAACATGATAGAATGATATCATCAACATACAGTAAAAGCACAACCATTGTGTCAGCAGATTGATAGATAAATATTGAATGATCACATGTGGATCTAGAAAATCCAAAATCTATCAAAGTGCTACAAATCTCTCAAACCAGTCCCTTGGTGCCTTTTTGAGTCCATATAGACTTTTCTTGAGCTTACATACATAATATGGATGTTGAGAATCCTCAAACCCTTTAGGTTGTACCATATAAACATCTTCTTCAAGAAATTCATACAAAAAAGCATTACTGATGTCTAATTGCTTAATTGACCAGTTTCTGGAGATTGCAAGTGTGAGAATAACTCTGACAATTGTGGATTTTACTACAGGACTAAAGGTCTCAAAATAATCCACTCCATCCAGTTAATTATAGCCTTTTGCTACAAGTCTATCCTTGCACCTTTCCACAGACCCATCAGCATTCAATTTAATCTTGTAAACCCACTTATTCCAAGCACATTATAACTAAGATCATTTGGTACTAAATCCCCAGTATCATTTTCAAGTAAAGTTGTGTGCTCATTCTTCATTGCTAACTGCCATTTAGGATTTTTGACCGCACTCTTGAAAGTTTTTGGCTCTACTAAATCTAATATTGTGGAATTACACACATAATGCAGTGGATATTTAACCATATGGTGAGAAATAAAATCTGGATGTAATTGTTTGGACTTTGAGTTCCCAACTTTGGATATAGTATGGATAGTAGATATTGTACCATCAGAAGTAGTAGAAGTATCATGTTGAGTAGTAATGTTGTCAAAAGTAACTGTATTCTCAGAAGTAGATGTTTTTGTTGAATTTTCATCAAAAGGAAAATAAGCTTCATCAAAATTAACATGCACAGAAATATATGTCTTCTTACTGGTTAAATCATAACACTTATATCCTTTATGAAGTGGACTATTACCTAAGAACACACATTTTGTAGACTTAGCACTCAACTTATCTGCTCTATAAGGCTCCAGATTAGGATAGCAACAACATCCAAAAACCCTAAAGAAGGAATAATCTGGTAATGTGTTGAACAGAACTTCATAAGGAGATTGGAAATGCGGCACCTTAGTAGGAAGTCTTTTTATAATACATATAGAAGTCAAGAAAGAATCATACCAGAAATGCTTAGGTAATGAGGCTTGAAAAGATAGAGTATTTCCCATTTCAGTTATGTGCATGTGCTTCCTTTCAGCCAAACTATTTTGTTGATGTACATGAGGACAAGAAACCCTTAAGATTATCCCATTCTGATCCAAATAATCCTTGAATTGACCTTTGACCAATTCCAGAGCATTGTCACATCGAAGGAATTTGATAGAAGCAGACAAGATATTCTCTGAAGTAGCTTTAAAATGTTGAAAACAAGACAAACTGTCTGCTCTACTCTTCAGATGGTAAATCCAGTGATATCTTGAATAATCATCTATAAATAAAATATAATACTTGAAGCCCAAAGATGAAATAACTGGAGCTAGATCCCAGATGTCACAGTGCACCAAATGTAATGGTGATGAAGTTGTACTTTTTGAATCATAAAATGGAAGTTTATGATTTTTACCTTTTGACAAGCATCACATAAGCAAGTACCTCTTAAATTAACTTGAATAGAAGAAGCACTTGCAACTTTCTTGAGAATTAAATCAGAGGGATGACCCAATCTTTTATGCCAGATAGAGTTGATGGATGTTGATGTAGTAGTTGTTAATGCAAATGAAGTAATTCCCTCCATAGGATATATATTATTCTTAATTTTGCCTTCATCCAGAACTCTTATAGTCTTCACACATTTAATTTCATAACCCCAATCAAAAAACTCTACTGAAACCTGATTATTCTTTCTAAACTTGGCAATTGATAAAAGATTTTTATTAATTGTAGGCACATACAGAACATCATCTAGATGAAACTGACTAGAGTTTGTATCAAGAACAATGTTCCATGTTTTCTCAATTGGTAAGAATGTGCCATCTCCTTCCATGACCTTATCAGTTCCATCATACACTTTTGTATTATCCAACAGATGAATGTCTTTAGTCAAATGACTAGTAGCCCCTGAATCAGGTAGCCATACTGAAGCAATATTGTGATCTGAACTAGATAATGATGCATAATTCACTTGTATGGAAGCAAAATCTTGTTGAAGATTATTTGAAGCACCACCACCAGTAATGTTATCCTTATTTGTATTACTGTTTGAAGTACCAGTTGTGGCTTTATTTGGAATATATCTAAAATGACACCTATTTGTTGCGTGTCATGTCTTCTTATAAATTTGACATTCCGCTAGACTAAAATCATGCACAACATGTTTATTCTTGCTAGCTTCAGGTTTAGACTTAGAATTACATGCATCATGAGGGTTATTGTGCTTAGCATAATATGCAGAACTTTGAGAACCAATAATTGATGAGGACTCAGCATCTTCTGCTTTGAGCCATTGTTCATGATGTATAAGTCTTAAAATAACATCATGTAGTGAAAATTCAGTATCCCTATTATGAGCAGAGATAACAAATTATCTATACTCTTTCCCTAACCCCATTAAAGCATACATGACAATTTCAGATTCATCTATAATTTCTCCTATTGCAGCAAGTGAATCAGTAATGACCTTCAATTCATCAAAATAAGTAGAAATACTTTTGTACCTTTCTTGATTGAATAAAGTTGATTACGGAGAAGAGACTTCTTTGCTGAAAACTTTTGAATGAATTTACGCTCCACGTAAACCCAAATTTCTCTTGCAAATGAAAACCCAATTATCCAACCAGAAATTATTTCATCAAAAGTTGTATTTAAACATTACATAATGAACCTGTTCATCTTGCGCCAATGAAGATATAGAAGATTTGGCAAAACATCACCATCAAGATCAATCGTTTCTTATGGTTGATTCACGCTTCCATCAACAAACTCATACAAATCTGTTGTGATCAGAATATACTCAAATTAATTTTTCCAGATTAGGTAATTCGAACCATCTTCTCGTAGCTTGACAGAAGCAAAATTAGTGATGTTTTGGAAGGGTATAGCAGAGGATGTATAAGATATCATTGTAAAGATGAAACTCAAAAAATATTCAAGAATTGAAAAATGAGATCCAAATCTTGATAACAAGAGAATAGATCTAGAAATCAGAGTAAAGATTGTAGAGGTTTTAAGAAATTCTAGAGTTGGATAATAGAGATTTTAAGAGATAATATAGATTTACAGTTTCACCGGAATGGTTTTTAAGAAATTTTGGATCAGAAGATGAAAGAATCAAGATCTTCCTTAGAAGATTGATACCATGAAAGATTTTAATAGCAGAAAATAGAAAAATCTTTATTAAGTTTTTGATAAACAGAAAAGTACAGAGAGAGTGCCTTATAAAGGATGTCACAGATAAGCTGGATTGTATGTACAGACAGAACTGTGTATTACAGTTACAGTTAAATGAAAAAATGTGTGTTCAACACACTTACAACAAACACAGACTCGCACTCAGATATTCACTCAGAAAATCATTGATTCAGACATTCTGAATCCTTACACTTTTTTATCCGCAATCACATCGGTTGCCATAGTTTCTTTGGCACCAAGCATCTTTGGAGCCTTTTTCTTTTTAAATGTGAATAAGGTATCATTAGTAGAAATTAAGACCCGTGAAGAGCCTAAGTTACAGAGATCTAGTAGAGCCATCTAATAAGGAGAAATGGTTCCTCCTATGATTCTATTTATCTATTATGAGTTTTTTTTTAATACATGTCGGAGGATTATGATCAGAATCCAAAACAGAATTTAAATTTTAGCATAGTTAGGTAAAAAATAAAATATGCATTTCCTGTCTTAGGAACAAAACAAATATCTAACAAAAATTTGACAATAACTTACCACGTTATCCTTTATTTCTAAGAGATTTTTGATATGCCATGAGATTTCTGAGGAGGTGCCATTGAGGTACCTAAAAGGCTTTCACAGTTGTACACAGTACAGGGTATACAGGAGAGAGAAAGTAAGGTATAGAGACTTGCTCCGGAAAGTAAAACACAGTTTTCCACACAAATAACCACTTAGTCTGTCAATTGAGAGCAAACCCCCTTGTATAGATAAATCCTAGAAAGTAAAATGTTTACTGTGTGACCTTTCCTATTTGTTTTAGCAAGTCCCTTTCTCCAGGTGACCGTACACGTGTACTTCCTGTCTTCTTCTCCAAGCTCTTTCATCTTATACCGTGCATGTGTATTCCACTATAGTGAAGACATTATTTACTGCTTCATTCTTGGATAAGGGGAGGTATTTCTTACACATCAGCTGAATTGCTGGTGCCCGTGCTGACTTCATTCTCTGATATATTTTTAGTATCTACATTAAGTCCCTGGCTGTTTGGGCAAGGCGTTTAGTCTTCCCAATAGTCTATAGTTCTGTCATCGTGGCGTCTTTAACACTTTCCACTTTCTTTACACACTTTTCCTTTAGACTGGCATGCTTTTGCGAGTCCCCTTGTCATCTGATCAGCGTTCTTTGACTCGTATACTTCTTGTGACATAGCGCTCTCGTGTCACCCAAACAAACACTCTTCTTCTAAACTTGCACGCCTTTGTGCAAGTCTCCTTGTCTTCCATTGGATCGGAACGCCTACTGAACATCATTTTGCGCGCCTTTGGCAGGTCCTCCAAGTCTTTCCATATTTTTGTTTGACAAAGTCCCCTTCGCATATTGCAGCTTTATATCTATCCACATGTGTGATCCATATTTGAGTGTTCATCAGCACGTGCCTGCATAGAGACGGTTGTACTTCTCATTTATCTTTGATTGTAACTATTCAATTTCTCTGTTTAATGTAGCACCTTTTCAGTTTCCCAGAGAAGTTTCAGTTATCATAGTCTGCACCCCTTCTCGGTTCAGTAAAAACTATATATATGTATACATTTAATTTTTCATGTATACATTTACTCATAGAACTTCTCGTTTCCTCTCAATCTTCTATCAGCGCCCCCCTTTTCTTTCGTTTTTAATTTTCTGATGAGCGACTAAGAGAGTTTGGAGGAGGATCATCCTTTATCTAGCGGTGAGGAATCGGCGGATAAAAACGCGGATTTTACCACTCTTATTTTAACAGAAGAATAGTGCGTATTTGCTCTTGGTAAGGGGAAGGATGTTGGTTCTATATTTTCCAAGGTGAGTGAGAGCGAGGCTGACCAGAGCGAGGCTGATCAAAGAAACATCGCGTCTCTTTTAGATGATGATTTTATTCAGCAGATCCGGATGCCAACAAGCTTTCGTTGATCAGGAGTCTAGCGATTGGATTCTATCGGGCGAGACCGATACGTAGCGATCACTTCCTATCAATGCTAATTCTCGTCTTTGCTTGTCTCATGGTGACTTCACACTCCCACGTGTTTCTTTCTTATCTTTAGCCAAATCTTACCCAGAGTGGCCTCTTTGGGTGGATTACATTATATCCATACCATATTGCAGCAACACAATTAGCCAGTTAAACTTGATGGAGGCGCTTTATTCGTCTCGGTATAGGCGGTTAACTCGAAATAACAAAGACTTACTCCGCCTTGTCCTAAGGTGGATTCCTTTGGATCTAACTTTTGTATTTGCTTGGGGAAAGGTGGCACTTACCTTGGAAGATGCCGTGTCTCTAACCGGTCTCCCACTTTATAGCAGCCATGATTTTGTCGATGTGTGCAGAGCCAGTACCTTAAGCGCAGAGGATGAAAATATGTTGCATTTATTGAAACAAACACGTCTAAATTCAAGGCGTCAGACTGACAAGGCTAGTTCTTCTGTTGGAGTAAAATACATGTTAAACGTGCGAAAGGGAAAGACGCCAATGAGGCTACCTCTGTTAAAGAGAAGAAAGCTGTCTCCGCGGAGGAGACGGTTATCGCCGTCAAAGCTTCTTAGAAGCCTGCAATTAGAGCACTGCTCGGTCGAACTCGCAAGCGTTGCTATCTCAAGCTTGTTTATCAAGTTTAGTTGTCAAAATTATAAGTCTTGATTTCTAGTCTACTTATAGCTATGTCTCAGATTAGGATAGAATGTGTAGTTGAGCTTTAGACTTCACGGTGTTCATCTATTGAAGACGAAGAACTACTAAGGGGAGATTGTGGAACTTAATAAACAAAAGGTATGTGGATACTTGAACTCATCTATCACTCATAAGTTTATTATATTGTATCTCCTATTGAGACAAAGTCGTATAGCTATATAGACTTTACATTATACACATTTGATATTTCGAGCTCAGTTTAACTCGGTTATAGCTTTCTCGAAATATGTGTTGGAAATATTTTTGCTTTAATCACGTTCATCATTATTCTTGACAAAAGTAAAAAGATGATCATGTGAAAATCACCTGGTAACATCTTACATGATTTGTATGAGACAGTCATTTGATGTAGGCTCGGAATGTTTCGTATTGATCATTCGATCACTTGAAAATTGCTTCAAAGCTAATAATTTGTGTGAGATAGCTATTCCCGTCTTCTAAGAATGTTTCGATGATTGAAATGGGAGTTAAGAGATAAAACCCATGTCTGGATACATTACGGTTTGTGTACTTAGTGTATGAACTGTTTTGACGGAATTCATGACCGGAAGTTTGCATACCCTTTCGCAAACTTATTCAATTGTTTAAGTCAGGGTACTTAAGTTTGCATACCCGTTCGCATACTGATTTAACTGTTGAAGTTTGGGAACCTAGTTTGCGTACCCGTTCATAAACCGTTTCAACTGATTTCAGTCTGGAGCTAAAGTTTGCGTACCCGTTTTCAAACTGTTGGCTTGTGACTAATGTCCAAAACTTAAGTTCGCGTACCCGTTCGCAAACTTAAGTGGTTCAAGTTCTTAAATCGGTTAAGTATGGTTTCATACTCATGAACAAATACATTTATAAATTAATGAATGCAATCTCTGTAAAGCGTGGCTAAAATGTTCATGAACTGATTCTTTTGAATCAAACCGATTTTGCTTCAATTATGTCTTGTATACTTATATGAGAATATAAACAATTGAACAACTCTATGAGTAACACAATTAGATTCATTTGATTATCAATTGATCTAGAAGTGTTAAGATGAACAAGGTTAAGAGAAAAGTGTTCATATAGCTAACTTCGATTAAATGTTATTGAGCCAACTCAATATACACATTTAGGTATAGTTACTCATATCTAAATAAAAGTATATTTCATTTGTGTGTAACAATCTAAGATAATCTAATGGTTGAAAGATATTAGCTTGAATCTTAAATCAGATTTCATCTAACGGTGAATATTGATTGCTTTGTTCTAAAGTTATCAAACCCTGATTTGAAGACTATATAAGGGAGAATTCTAGCAACTGGGAAGCTTAATCCCCACACCGCCTGTGTGATACTAGTTGCGACTAGAGTCGATTCTCCTTTAGCTAGGTGTAGTAGGGTAAAAATTATTTCTGATGAAAATGTTAAATTGGGTGTGCCGCCGAGAAACGAATCTAAACCCTAAACAAATGTATTGTACATGAGTACTTTAGATTCGAGAGATCAATGCATTTCTAGCCTAAACCAATAAATGGTCATTCCAGTCTTGCTCCAGTCACAAAATGAAGGAGAAGCGTTGATCTTAGGGAGGGAAGCAAGGAAGGTGTTGAGATCAGAATAATGAATTATGAAAGTGTGGTTATTTTATAACTTGTATCAGAACGTGGAACCTGCTTGCAGAATGTAAGCTATATGTTCTTGGTGTTTTCTGGATACTTGTATTAATGAACTCTTGTCGGTTGAAATAGATTGAAAATCTATTTATACAAGTCATAGTCGAACATACGTTGATCTCATAGGAAGTGGAAGTAGTTGAGTGATGGAAAAGTGGGAATCGTGTAGAATGGTGAAAACCACGTCCCTACTATGAGGGGAAGCTGGTTGGTTTTACTCCCACTACTTCTCTACTGCCACTAACTGTTCGCCTTTCCTGACACTTTCTCGTAATGGGCATGTTGCACGTCGCACGCTATAAACCGCCAGACCAATACCCTGATGAACATCCCCAAGTTTGTGACATGTTTGATGTCTCGAGTATTTTGTAGAAAATATGTAGCAAGTTACATGAGGAATGAAACAAATCCTACATGGCAGTTGCTAAGTGAGTCTTGCTTGCAAGACCTAATTATTTCGACCAATCACGCACAAGCTAGGCAGAAGGAAGTCATATGTGATAAGTCAAGTCGTGAGACTTGCCGCAACAAATAGCATGTGATGCTTTTAGGCCAAATAATTGAATTATTTGTGAAATCACAATATTTATAAAATATTGTTTGTAATCGGTGCTTGTAAATCATCGCTTTTAAGCAAGCAGCTTGAAATTAATAGATGCATATGAAGTGACGATGTTAGGAGCGCGACTAACCTACTTTGAGCAGCTTCCAAGAGCTATTTGAGTAGATTGAGGACGAGGCGATCGGTCCTCATAGGAGAGGAATGGTTGGAAGCCATTATGACATCTCATTGGTCAGCCTAAAATTAGATCTAAACCGGTGAAACAGCTAGCCAAGTTGGACAGCTGAGATGATTTGCGGCAGTTTATGTTAATTTGTGAAATTTCGTAATCAGAAAATTCAGGTGTGAGACCCGTACAAAACCTGATGTAGAATTCTCGTACAAACTCGGATTTTGATGATCCTCCCCTCCATTCTTATCAGAAAAGAATTTCATATCTTTATACGAGGGAATATTTAGGTTTTGAGCTCGTTTAGGGGGTGAAAACAGCCCGACAGTAAAAACTCATGAAGAATTTAGGAGGAATTCTGTCAGTATTCAGTCATGACCTAGCTCACCTTTTAAGATGCTTATTTAAAGCGATATGATTTTTTAAAAGGGAAAAGGGGTCATCAGACAGCAAAATGGGGCATGGATGGAGTGTAGGCTGCAACTTTGGAGCAATTTGATTGGTTGATGGGAAAGGAGGCCGGTAGACAGCAATATCCTAAAGATACAAAGTCCAGCCTAAATTAACCCAGGTCAGGAAAGAAACCCTAAGCAAAAAATGTCATGAAAAGAGTCGAGAGAGAAGATATGCGCGGAAGAATATTTGAGCCACTCACCCCAACAAGGCCGGGAAGATATTGCATCGGGAACACAGGTCCGTAGGTGTTCCATTATGGCATTATTTCTTTTATCACAAAGAATTACATGTGAAGGCGCACCCTTGCGCATGAGAAGGTTCAGTTGCAGTCTTGACAAAGCATTAAAAAGTAAAACCTTTATTCAAATAATCAAATAATATAAGAAAATATTGAACTCGGCTGCTACTGAGTACAAGGAAGATGTTCACAAGTTACGGAATATACTTGGAAGGAGGAAAAGAAGAAAAGATGTTTTAGTCGTCAAGAGGGTCGACCGCGCCTCCCTTAGGATCTGCCTCAGCTTCTGCATCAGACGTTTCCGCAGAAACGCACTCTATCCCAACATCGTCAGCAGGAGCATCAAAGGCCATAGGAGTTGTGTTGATTGTTTTCAAACGCTCAGGTTCATCTGTGTCGGAATCAAGAAATATCACGCCATCCTGGATTGGGTAATCGCACTTATCTTCATTTAGAGATCGTTTATGCTCAACCTTTCGCCTCTTCAACCGCGCTGCAAATCTCTCTGCCCTTGTGCTTACTGGTTCTTGCAACGCTTCCTCGTGCATCCACCGCTCCTCCATGTCAATCGCAGCTGAAATGGCACAGATGCGTCCCCTGGAAATACACAGGTGCAATATAGACATCCCCTATATAGCACGGCCGACTTCGCGGAGTGGAAGATCGATCTTAACCATTATTTCTTCGTGCGCATGGGTTTCGGGCTTGTCAACTTCGAAGCTTATTTCTGGAGAAGTGACAGAATGGTCATCCACCGCTTCCATGATAAACTTCAAAGAAGAAGAAGATATGAGAACAAAAAAAAATCAATCAATCAGTCAATCAGAAGATCAGATAAGTGCGGAGCAGTACTTGAGATATGGAAGAAACGACTACGTGGGATAATTCTTTATAATCTCGCAAGTCGACAGAATCCTAGGAGAAAAGAAGTCTTTACTTGCCACCTATAAAGGCTACTAATTCGGGATAGCAATCAACGATGCTTATCGGGTACGTCTGAGGAAAGATGCCGTATGACGAAAGCGAGTACACCTGACCCAAGGAATGGGCCAAGATCAGTCCAGATATGTACAAAGGAAACCAAGGCGACTCACCGGATCAAGTCTTACTTCCTGCACAACCTTAATCAGGACTAACCAGTTCCATTGCAAGATGTCGACCTATCCGGTAAATATGTATTCACTTTAGCTTGGTCATTTCAGTGTATAAATTTATCACCATCTCATGCCTACCCCACAATAGTGTAACCATTATGTGCTAGGCAGGGGACTTAATGTTGATGGTGGATTTTCATTTAAGGCTAAAATTGTAAAAGCCAAAAAAATTATGCGCTAACATCTTATAAAAGATAAAGCCATTAAAAAGTGTTGAATACTTCTTCACTTTACTAATTCACCTAGAATGGAGCATGTGGCAACAATAACAGTCTGTGAATTAAATACAACATTATTAATTAATGCATAACCAGCCTTGTATTTCATGTACTCATTATCAGTGCGGCATGACGACTGAGTGTTGCTCTCAGCAGAGCAGCACGAATCTCCAAGCATTATAATGAAAGCATGTAGGAAATACTCGTACAGGCTGCAACTCTCGGTGTGCTATACTAGCCCGATTGAGCAACTCTCGGTGTGTTATACTAGACCGATTGAGTATCCGGACTTTTCGTATTAGTATGGAAATGATCACGACCATCCAACTCCACCAGCATGATTAGATGGCCCAAATCGATTCCATAACCCCCGAGCAGGTATGGAATATCCGCTACCGAACCAATGTGGGCCCCGCATGGTCGGCCTCCCCAAAAGGTTGGCATAACTTTCCAAAGCGTCCAAACCAAAGCAGTATGGACAAAAATCCTAAATTAGGGTTTGCGGCACATTACATGTGTCGCAAAACAGTCTCAAACATCCATCTTCGCAGGTATAGATGGAGGGTGTAGATGTAGATTCAGAGGGCCTAGAGCATGTCAAAACAACCATCGTGGGCCCACCTGCATACCTGACTGATCGGTCATGACTAAATATAGTTGGTCACCTTGATTCGTGCGCTCCAAACCAGGTGTGCCATACGACCGGCAATACCCTAACTAGGGTTTATTTCGCGATCACGAGCGTCCATCTTCTCTTGATCGGATGGAGGGTCCAGGAATAGGCTAAGCAGGTCCGGTAAGTAACAACAAGATCACTGCGGGCTCACCTATCTCCACACCCAAACGACCAAGACCGAACTTGGCTATACACCTCGATTCGGGCTCCCAAAACAAGTGTGGTCGCACCTCCCAAATTGCAAACTAATCTTGGCCACTCGATTTCGCCGGACAAATTGAGTGGCTTAGATCATGTTTCTATGGGATGTTAGGGTATGGACGTGAACACCAACCTACCACCCACACGCTGAACCGATCTCCCGGGACTGACCAAGCCTGGTTGTCCTGAAACGCGCGCCTGAAGTTTGCATGATGCGCGGCTTTTGCGGCACCAGATTTATGTCGCAAATTGATCTCGACCACTCAACTTCGCCGGATAAATTGAGTGGCCCAGATCACACTTCCACGGGACAGTGAGGTATGAACATGTATATCGGCATGCCGTCAACATACATGACCGACCGGCCATACCAAAACCATGTCCCAAGCTTGGATTCGACCAAGATGAAAAGTGATGTTTGCACACCTTTTCCCAAAACCCTAATTTCACCAACTGTCTCAGATGAGTGTCTCAAATATCATCTCGTCCATTCAACTTCACCATCTTGGTTATACAGCCCTGGTCAGGAGTTAATTGGTCAGTGCGGCATCATGGTGATCATCATCCGTCACTCTACCACGCCATGTGGTCGGTCGAGGAAGGACTTGCTGGCGCAACTTCCAAACCATCACATGAAGTAGGCATGATATGAGGCTATTTTGAGACGCTCAAACAGCGATGTTTCATACATGCTGGACGCACTCGATGCAGTACTTGCATAGAATATGCACGATACTTCACAGGTATCGACTTCCTGAATAACAGAGTTATTCAATCTAGCATTACATGCTATTTTCTAGGGGTCCCACGATCCACACACTCGAGACATCAATCATGTCACAAACTGGGGGATACATACTGGGGTATTGGTCTGGCGGTTTACAGCGTGCAGTGCACAACGTGCCATCACAAGAACGTGTTAGGAAGTCATGGACGGTTAGTGATGATGGGAGAAGTGGGCAAGCCTGGTCATGTGACACTAACACATTACTCCACTACTCCATCACTCCACTTTCTCCACTTCCCACGAGATACGAGGGTTAGGATAAAAGACTTGTATAAATAGATTCTCCATCCTATTTTTCAAACAAGACAAGACAACAGAGGCAAGTGTTGATACAATCGTATTCAAACACCGGAACTGATAGCTTAGATCTTGCAAGCCAGTTCATCTTTCTAATACAAGTCATACATAGCCAACACCTTCACAATCTCAACACCTTCTTCGCTTCCCTCCCTAAGATCAACCTCATCTCCTTCACTTTGTGACTGAAACAAGTATGGAATGGCCATTTCTTGGTTTAGGCCGGACTTGCATAGATTGATCTCCTGAATCTACAAGCACTCACCGCGCAGTGCATTTGTTTAGGGTTTAGATTCATTCCTCATCCACACACCCCAAATTACCAAAACCGGTAGGAGTAGTTTTCACCCATAAGCAGGTAGTGATAAGGTTTAGGAATAACAATATCTTAGTGGTCGCGGCAGCTCTATCAAAACTACTCCTTGTTGTAGTTTTTTCTTAGGATGCCAACAGTTGCTTGTGACTATACCAACGTCTCTTCACATATCTTCCCAGAATATTCACAACTTTGGATCAACTTTTGATATGATAATAAAAACAAATCGTGTCCTGATCTTGAAGGAATACTAGCACTGTCATGTTCCTGAGACGTACTCAAATATTGCTTCAAAAAGTGATGAAGCCTAGTGTCATAATTCATATTGTGTGTGGAATTTTTTGATGTACGATCTTGCATCCCCTCCAGGAAGTTGCTTCACATATGCCGGGTGACAACATTCTGAAAGAAGGTAGTCTAACTTGTTTTTGTTGCAGTAATAGGCACGAACATGATAGTCTTCATATAGTGGTAGAGCTCGTCTCGTCATTAGAGGGAGAAGCTAATGATGGAGCCGATAACTTCCTTGGTGTTGACGTTTCATGAGTGATAAGTAGCATGGGTGTAGTTTCTACTCTTCACGTAATCAACAAGAAGGCCTAGAAAAGTTGAACACATGTAGGTAGTCAGGACCTTCTGGTTAAAATTAATGACTGCATTGGGTAGGCATCAGTCCCAAAATAACTCGTCATCGGACATGAGATATTTTGATACAGAAATCATGCATGCTTATACCCACTTGACCGTCTCATAGAGTCTCCTTGTATTTTTGGTTAACGTTGACGCGTTGGGTCTCTGAAGAAATAATTTGGATGAGAGTTGGAGTTGAACCCAATGTTGACGAGGATCGTATGAGATGCCGATCATGGTGCCGTCTTTGTGTCTGCATTATTTTTCATAGACGGTCAGGAATATCACTAGGCTTTGAAGATACATCTACTCTCTTGAGTATGTCTACATCTTTGGACATCTTGGAATGATAATGATAGCATGTCTGCGTCTCTCTAAATTCAGCATCATTGAGATGAGTAGTGCTGAGCAGTCCTCAACTACACTCTTTTGCCTTTATCATATTTGCATCGTGTCTTTGAGGAGTAGGGAAATTACCTTATGTGAACGACTTAACTAATAGGTCGTGCAAATATGATGATGCTCCTGACATGGAGAGTCCATATGTACCCCTTAAGTCCCCAAGTGTAATCTCCTCCAGGTAATTCAATTATTTCTTCTATGGGAGAGGAAATTCTGAAAGTGTCTCTCGTTGACGTTATTGCCGTCGAGCCAGATATAGTGTAGCTTGGACGTGGGTTTTTCATTTCGGTAGTCGCGCATGTGGTACTGGAGTTGCAGCTGGCGGGTTTGGACACGCAGGATGTTGTATCTCTAAAGTAGTGGCTTTCCTCTTGCTGCTTCAGTGAAACTGCTTACAGAAGGCCGAAGGTTGTATTGCCCATTGGTGAAAGTTATGCTTCCACGAATCTCATGAGGCTCTTCATTCCTGGCAGGCCTGGTTCTTTCTAACAAGGCAGGTGTTGTTGTATCAGAGCGTTTAGAAGCTTCATGAAGTTCAGAGAATGTCTGAATGCGCGGGTTCTCTAGCAAAGCACGATAGACATGCACCATCCTATTGATGCATAATTCCACAAATTGTTGTTAAGTTACATATGGGTTGTGACAATCTAGTGTCTGGATTCTGAATCTCTTGACATAATCGTTTGGATGGTCATTTTTTTGCTGAAACATTCTTCCTAGGTCTGATAGACTGATTTGCTCAGACAAAAAAAAATGTAAAAGGCGTTAACCATCTAATACCAATTGACTATGTTGTTTGGTGCAATGTTGTTGTACCAGGTGTATGCTCTCCCAGTAAGTGATTTAGAGAATTACTTCAGGCGTAGGACATGGTTGTATTCGTGCTCTCCTAATGATTCTAAAAAACGAGAGATGTGTTCACGAGTGTTACCAGTACAATCATAAGGGGAGAATTGAGGAGAGGAATATCCTCTTGGAAGAGGAACTCTTTGCATATCAGGAGGGTAAGGAGGTTGGTGTTGGTGAACGGTGGTTGAACCTTCTTTTCCTCGATTTTGGAGGAATCGTTCTAGATCTTTACATGTGACGAAATTGGATTGTTGATTTCTTTCCGATGGACATTTAGAAACCACACGAGCTTTTTTATCCATAAAGGCTCGCCCTGTTGAAGTGTTTGCACCAGGTGTTATGAATCTTTTCCATGTCTGCTCCGTTTGATATTGACGTTGCTTCTCTGGTAATAGCCGCTTTATTAGTGTCTTGATAAAAGTGAGTACCTCCTTCTAGGTTGCAGCCATGTCCATTTGAGATATACCAAGGACTTCCTACCTCTCCATTAAATCAGCAATGGTAGTAGGAGGTTGATTGTATCGGATTCTTCTAGCATCCTGTCTTGATGGAGGAATGGCAGTAGTTCCGGTGACGGGAGACATCACACCTAAAGAGGTGTTAGGAGAGGTGGTAGCTTCTTTGGTTCTTGTGACATGAATTCTTACACCCGAGGAAGTATTACCAGCGCTAGTGATAATTGTTGTAGGAGATATAACAGCAAGGAGCGTGTTGACAAAGCCGAAAGAGTTATATTGATGGCAGCAGCAAGATGAATGGAGCCAAGAGGATTGTCATTGCTAGCAACATCAAGATTGGTTACCGATCCATACCTAAGATCCACCATTTTGAAATCGAGAGAATTGAAATTGAGAAATTGATTTTGCAACCGAGAGACTAATCTCCCATTGTGGTCGCCAATTTGTAGCAGGGTAAAAATTGATTCTGCTGGAAATGGTAAATTTGGTGTACAGCTGAGTACTTTAGATTCGAGAGATCAATCTGTACAATTCTGGCCTAAACCAAGAAATGGCCGTTCCAGTCTTGCTTCGGTCACAAAATGAAGGAGAAAGGTTGATCTTAGGGAGGGAAGTAAAGAAGGTGTTGAGATCAGAATAATGAACGATGAAAGTGTGGTGTTTTTATGACCTGTATCATAACATAGAACCTGCTTGAAGAATTTAAGCTATATGTTCTTGGTATTTTCTGGATACTTGTTTTAATGAACTATTGTCGGTTGAAATATATTGAAAATCTATTTATATAAGTCATAGTCAAACACACACTGATCTCATAGGAAGCGGAAGTAGTTGAGTGATGGGAAAGTGGGGATCGTGTAGAATGGTGAAAACCACGTCCCTACTATGAGGGAAATCTGGTTGTCTTTACTTTCACTACTTCTTTACTGACACTAATTTTCCTCCTTTGTTGACACTTTCTCGCAATGGGAGTGTTTCACCGCACGCTATAAACCGCCAGACCAATACCCTGATGAACATCCCCCAGTTTGTGACATGCTTGATGTCTTGAGTATTTTTTAGAAAACATATAACAAGTTACATGAGGAATGGAACAAGTCATACATGGTAGTTGTTGAGTGAGTCTTGCTTTCAAGACCTAATTATTTCGACCAATCACGCGCAAGCTAGGTGGCAAGCAGTCCTATGTGATAAGCCAAGTCGTGAGACTTGCCGCAAAAAATAGCATGTGATACTTTTAGGTCAAATAATTGAATTATTTGTGAAATCAATATTTATAAAATATTATTTTTAATCGGTGCTTGTAAAGCATCGCTTTTAAGCAAGCAGACCGAAATTAATCGATGCATATGAAGTGTCGTTGTTAGGAGCGCGACTAACCTACTTTGAGCAGCTGCCAGGAACTATTTGAGTAGGTTGAGGATGAGGCGATAGGTGCTCATAGGAGAGGAATGGCTGGCAACCATTATGACATCTCATTGGTCGGCCTAAAATTAGATCTAAATCGGTTAAATCATCTAGCCAAGTTGGATGCCTGAGATGATTTGCGGAAGTTTATGTTAATTCGTGAAATTTCATAATCAGAAAATTCAGGTGTGAGACCCGTACTAAAACTGTTGTAGAATTCTCATACGAACTCATATTTTGATGATCCGCCTGTAAAGACCCTCAAGCTCGTCAACGCTTTTAGACCGGTCATGAGGCGATTAAGTTGTTAATGACTCGATTAGTTAATATAGATTTTAAGTAATAGAAACAAATCTAACAATGATCTAGATACAAAACTAGTATCATTGAATAAATCTCGAAAAGTTAGGCGGGATTGACTACCATAACGTGTCAATCGGATACCAAACGAAGAGGAAATCATCGAAATTATAAGAAGGGAAAAATAGTCATTTTTGTAGTTTTAGCCACCTTGGATGCCCTTATCCAAGTTGTTGGGCACCTCAGTATTTTGGTCGGCCTTATCCCCAATCGACCGAGAAGATTCATTCTTCTTTCTTATTCTTCTACATTCTTCTTATTCTCTCTTTATTTCTTTCTTTTGTTTCTTATTTTCTCTCATTCTTCTCCTTCTGCGAGTGATTTGAGAGTTGTTTGTGAGAGTGATTTGAGTGAATTAAATGATAAAGTCATAAAGATGATGTTGTTGTGAATTATGAAGAAGAACAATAGAGATTTTTGGGTTCGTAATTGAATCAAGGAGATTTAGAGATTAGGGTTTTCGTTGAAGTTCGAGTTTATATGGAATTGATGAGATTATTGGGTTGTTCAGAGTAATGAACAAAGAGGGTTTATGTTTAATTGAGTTGTAGAGTTGTTCTGAAGATTTATTAAGAAATTGCAGATTTAGGGTTCCTCATGCTCTTCCCCAATTTATGAATTAGGGTTTCTGAGGGTTGATGATTATGAGACTCAGATCGAGAGAGAAAAATAGTAGAGTTGGTTTTGGAAAATGGTGGTGGTCTTGAGATGATTTCTCAATTGAGCCAAGGGAAGGAAGAATCCGACTCCAATTGCATGTGTGAGACTGTTATGAGGTAATTGTTCTTCTTATCTGTTTAGTGAAGTTATTTAGTGTTATTGATTGAGTATGTGTAGTTGATAATTGATCTAAGGCCTAAGTTGGGGTATAAAGAGAGTTACACAGAGTGATGATGTTTAAGGTTGATTAAGGAGAATTGATATGAAATGAGTATTTTTCTGTGAAGATGTATCTGGTGGATGATTTGATGAGTTTTAGTTAACTGAATTGATGAGTATAAATGAATATTAGTTGTGATTCAAAGAACAAGTGGTATTGCGGGTGAAGTTGTTAGTATCTCAGGTCAAGAAGAAAGATCTGAGAGTTCTTATTATTGTTGTGATGATTGTGTCGGTGGCCATGTAATAAGGAATTGAGTTGTAATGAAGCCCAGATGTATGGATTATGAGTTATATGTAACTGGAATTGTAACTAGTGCTAGTTTGGTGTAAGGAAATATATTTGCATAGGTAGGTGATTGTACTGAGTTACAAGTTGTAGTGGTGTTGTTGAATCTACAGGGGATATGAGTGGCTGGTGGAAGTTTAGGAACTGTTTTGAGATATGGAATAGAGTTACAGTTACAACTTGTTGAGCTGAATTGTTTGATGTTAGTAGTAGTGATGTTGTGTTAGTTGAAGCTTAAAGCTGTGATTACAAGTAAAAGCTTAAATTGCAGTTGTATTGAAATTATATAATTGTATAGAATGAAAGTTTGTATATTGATCAAATGAATAGAACCAGGTTGCAAGTGAATTTGTGCGGCGCCAGTTAGGGCAAAACGACCGGCCAAGTGGCGCGGCCGCGCCCCTCTTTCCACTGCCTCTATTTGTCGCAGTTTCCCTTTATTTCTTATTTTTCAACTTTTGGTAGGATGTTGCTCCTACTAGTTCTATGATGGACCAATTTCCTAGTTTGCCTAGGTTTAGTCTCGACCAATAGGGATCGAGATATTGTGCATTTGTTTACGGCAAAAACCTAATTTTTGTAAATTGATAAAATTATGTTAGAAAAATTAAACTTTGTGAGCTGACACAAAATTAATCAATTTTGGTGATTTTTACACGTTGGTATAAAATCACTAATTTTTATCTTGGAGAGGAGCGCAGCTTGCACGTCTTTGATTGAGTACCTTCATGCACGTCTTTGATTGAGTACCTTCATGCCAAAAGTGAACATTAATTGTCATATCATGTCAATATTAAAAGTTCAGCTGCAGAACATGGCATAGGATAGATACTCAGCAAGCTCTACATTAGTGAATAATGCATACGAGAGCTTAAATGAAATTCATTCTAATAAATTTCGTAAATATTGAATTACATAGTTCATATGTAAGCAGAGATGTATAGACGCTCATTAACTTTTTGACAGCTCTACTTCTTTGCAAAAATCAGGCATACAAGTATGGAGTTTTACAGCTTTAGCCCTGAACTAAAAACCACCATCAACACTAGGTTTTTCTTAAATCCATTATAGGTTAACGACTTAAAGACTTTATTGGGATTATAAAGCCAGACCCAACTATTTTTTATGTAGTTGTGTGTTCTGATCTTACTTTGTTCTATCGTATTAAGTACTATCTTTTTTAAGATTTGCTCGAGATTTATCTCGGATAGGTAAGATATAAAAAGTAATCACATAGCTCTTTGTCTCATTCTTTGTGATTCCGTAATAACTTGTTCTACTACCATATAGTTAAGTTATTGTGTGGTGATTGATATTACTAGGATGTTCTTCGAGAATATAAGACCAGTATATCATATTGGTTTATGTCACCTTGATTTATCAAAAGACGGAAGAAAAACTCGTAGGTATTTCTGTGGGAGACAGATTTATCTTTCAATAGACTTTTCTGTGTGAGACAGATTTGTTTATCAAGTCTTCGACTTTGGGTCGTAGAAATTCTTAGTTATGGATGAGATCAGCTAAGGGAATCAAGTGCATAAAGTCTTGTTGGGATTCAGAGGCGTAAGGAACGCGGTTGTACTTAAATCAGTGTGATTGGTTAGGGCTCAACTACATTCCAGTCCGAAGTACTTGTAGTAGGCTAGAGTCTGTAGCGGCTTAATATAGTGTGGTGTTCAAATCTGGACTAGGTCCCGGGGTTTTTTCTGCACTTGTGGTTTCCTCGTTAACACTTCTGGTGTCTGTGTTATTTCTTTTCCACATTATATTTTCCATATAATTGAAATATCACAGGTTGTGCGTAGTTCAATCAATTATATAATCCAACCTTTAGTTGTTGATATAAATTGATTGACACTTGAATATTGGTCTTTGGTACCGTTCAAGTTATTTCTCATAATAATAAGGCTCACGGATTTCTTTATGTTTGATTTGCTGATTACATTGAGAAATAGAGATATAACTCTTGGATGTATTTTCCTTGATTGAGTCTGACTGTCTAGTTGATTCTCTTGGAAATATATTAGAGTTAGTCCAAACAGATTGCCTACATGAAATATTGGGTGTGGTTGTTACACCCCCGTTTTTTCAATTGGTATCAGAGCAGGCAAACACGTTTAAGACCCCATAAGTGTGTGTTTGTAGCAATCTGACTCTATGGACGGAAAAGCTATCTTTATAAATGTACCACCAGACTTCAATGGCTCGAATTACTTATGGTGGAAAATTCCTATGCGCGTTTTTATCCATGCACGTGATTTTCAATCATGGGTTTGTGTAGTTAGTGGTTATGATCCTCCGGTTGTTACATAACCCGATGTAACTGTTCCAAAGGATATTGGTGCATATGATCCTGCGGAGATTCTCGCTGCAAAGAAAAAGTCTAACGGATTGAATGTTATCATCCATGCTATTACCCCAGATCTTCAGCACCATGTGTCTATGTACACTAAGTCTAAAGAAGCCTGGGATATCTTAGAAACTGTATTCGAAGGAAATTCCTCTGAGAAAGAAGCTAGGATTCAAAACCTAAATTATGATTGGGAAAACCTTTGTATGGCTGATGAAGATTCATTTGATGAGTTTAATCACAAAGTGTCTGAAATTGTTAATGCATCTTTTGCATTGGGTAAGACTATTCCTGAAAAGGACATTGTGATGAAAATTATCAGATCGTTGCCATCCAAATACGATTCTAAGAATCATGCCAATCTTGAAGGAAATAACCTTGATACACTTTCCAGAAATACTCTTTTTGGGAAGTTAAACATCTTTGATCATGAGCATACATCCATATCTGGGAAGAATATTGCTTTCAAAGCACAAAAGAACACTAAATTGCTTGAAAAAATTAAAAGTGTTGGCAACTCTGTTGTTGATCCTATTGAGGCTAATTCATTAGATGAATATCTTGACAACTCAGTTTCACTGATCATAAGATAGTTTAGAGATATTTTTTTGAAGAGAAGTAAACGGTTAATCAGAGATAAACCCAGGTCATCAGTCAAACCTTATGACCGTGCCCCTACGAAAAATAGGGACACTATTGATACTGATGATGAGGATATGCCACAGTGCTTCAAGTGTAAATGTTTTGTTCATTTTTCTAATGAGTGCCCAAATCGTAGAAAATACACCGGGAACAAACGTCTTGCTGCAAATCTTGATGAAATGTCTGATCACTATGATTCGGACGATGATGAAAAGTCAAGTGTTGCACTCCTTGGTGAAAATATTTATTTTGATAATCGTAGCAATACGTACATCAATCTTGATATTCTTCCTAGAGAAACTTCGTCAACCACTATGGAGGATAAAATAGATTTTTCCATGTCTACTGAAAATTCTATTTCACATGTTTCGGGTACCTCAATTTGTTTAGCAGCATGCTCAGCTATGGTGTCTAAACCGTCCTCCACATTGACACTCTTATTATACTTTTAAGGGTCATGAACTCTCTAAGTGTTACAAGTACAAGCATAAAATAAGATATGTCAACAAACTTCAACGGAAAGCAAATCGATTAGCAAACAAGCTCAAACTTGTTCAGAAGCCTAATTCATCTGAGGTATGTAAACTCAATACTTCTCCGAAAAAGCTAATTTCTAAAGAGAAAATTAGACCTCTACAGAAAAGAACAAGGTCTAAACATTTTTTGAAAAGGGGTATTAAGAATTATGTATTAGAATTGAATAATGGACAGATTATTGTTCACCCCAACACAACTTAATTGTGTTAAAGGTGCATCTTGTATCATGTGCCTGATCAAAGAGACAAGAGTTGACCACAAATCAAGCTTTAAGAAAAGAAATTTCTCATTTTTTCTTTTTTAGTTTTCTGAATTCTATTAATTTTTCGGTATTGAAAAAGTTTTTCCTTTTTCATTGAAAGCGAGTTAATATCGACAATTCTACCTTCTTTAGGGTTATGAATTGGTCGTACGTGAATCCTACTCTGTTTATAGGTTCCGTAACCCTACATTTCTTTTTTCATTCCCTAAAAACTCTTTTTGTCACAAGATTGCTTGTTGAGCTTTAATTGTGTATTTTTCTCACAATTCCATATTTGAATGGAGACTCCAAGCATCATATCTTCTGATGGAAAAGATGTTAATATGATTGTTAAGCCATCAATCATGAAGGAAAAAGATAAATCCCATTCCTCTACAACTTTGAAAATAAAAAGGAAGAATATGAAGAAACCAGGGGCTATCCCCTCTAATCTTCAGAAGTTTTCTGGTATTCTTGAAGAGTTGAAGGAAACAAAGAAGGAGATTCAACAAATAAAGGATATCATTTTAAGGACTCTTGAAATTCAGAAGGCCCTAGTTCGGCATCAGTTAAGAAGGTTTTTCGTAATTGACTCCTTTCTTCATGAACCTTATGTTCCAATGGATGTCGAAGACAAGGAGTTCGGGGACGATAAATAATTTTTTAGAGGACTTAATGTCTAGGAAACTTCTTATGAGAATTTATTCTTGTGTTTTAAGAAGGATAACTAGCGTTTGGAATAGCATACATTGTGATTTCACGTAGCTATTTCCAACGATTTTTATCTTGCAATGTTTTTAGATTTATTTATTTAAATTCTAAGTTATTTGGAAGATGATTTTGCAGTATTAATCTTTATTGGTTTCATATATTGCAAATAATTTTATGGGATATGTGTGTTTACGTCCATGAACTATGCCATATATGTCAAAAGTTAAGTCTATTATGTCATTATGCAAACATTGATGGAAAATAGAATGAACTTTTGATGTAAAAGATTAAGTTTATGGTATCATTATGCAAATATCGATAAAAAATAGAATGAATCTTTGAATATTTTGCAGTATTGATCTTTCTATGATCCAGTTCTATATGAAAGTATTGTACGGCTCCGTAATTTTTCTTATGTTGAGCATTTCCGATTAAATTAATCATTGAGGTTACTTGTGGTTAATTTAATTGAGTTTTCTGGATATAAATTCATGTTCATGTGATTTGTTAATGTCCAAATGAATCCTTTTTTTCTTGTATAAGTAAGGTCGATCTTGTTGTTCTTTCGGGAATGACATTTAATGGGGGAGAGTTCTTAATTGAACTTGTGCTTAATTGCCAAATCTTTGTGGGGGGTGCGATTATGGAATATTGTAGGAGTTATCTTGTATCTTTATAAACTCCTTGATGAATACACTAAGTTTCGACTATGTGAAATCATCGAAACAAAGTTGATATGTTCTCTTTTAGTCATGAAGTATCTCTTTGAGAATTTCATTATGATCCCGCTAGTTTTCGTACCTTTGCCAATTTATATTGACAAAAAGGTGGAGAATTATTTTGTAGTTCACACTACATATACATATGGTTTAGGGATCATTATGTAAGGGGGTGGTTTTCATTGTGAGATAAAGTATTAACTAAGCGGGAGTGATACATATCACCATAGTATTATTGTCAAGTTGTGATACAATTGGACTTTGATGTTGTGTAATAATACTATGACATTGTATAACAATATTGGCGAACTTATGTTTTCGTATTGTTATGGCTACGGATCTTCAACAACTATGATGCTGAGTTGAACACGTTCAGAATCACTGGAGCACTTGGAGTGATGAAAAATTCAAGGAATGTTGAAGAACCAAAGAAATCAAGCTTTTGGATGAGAAGCTACAAAGTTTATTTATTTTGTAATCCATATGTATGATAGTTTTGTCACTAAAATTGACAAAGTGGGAGATTGTTAGAGCACTGCTCGGTCGAACTCGCAAGCGTTGCTATCTCAAGCTTGTTTGTCAAGTTTAGTTATCAAAACTATAAGTCTTGATTTCTAGTCTACTTATAGCTATGTCTTGGATTAGGATAGAATATGTAGTTGAGCTTTAGACTTCATTGCGTTCATCGATTGAAGACGAATAACTACTAAGGGGAGCTTGTGGAACTTCATCAACAAAAGGTATGTGGAGACTTGAACTCATCTATCACTCATAAGTCTATTATATTGTATCTCCTATTGAGACAAAGTCGTATAGCTATATAGACTTTACATTATACACATTTGATATTTCGAGCTGAGTTTAACTCGGTTATATCTTTCTCAAAATATGTGTTGGAAAGCTTTTTACTTTAATCACGTTCATCGTTATTCTTGACGAAATTCAAAAGATGATCATGTGAAAATCACCTGGTAACACATGATTTGTATGAGACAGTCATTTGATGTAGGCTCGGAATGTTTCGTATTGATCATTTGATCACTTGAAAAATTGCTTTGAAGCTAATAGTTTGTGTGAACAACTATTCCCGTCTTCTAAGAATGTTTCAATGATTAAAATGGGAGTTAAGAGCAAAAACCCATGTCTGGATACATTACGGTTTGTGTACTTAGTGTATGAACTGTTTTGACGGAATATAGGACCGGAAGTTTGCATACACGTTCGCAAACTTATTCCACTATTTAAGTAAGGGTACTTAAGTTTGCATACCCGTTCACAAACTGATTTAACTGTTGAAGTCCGGGAACCTAATTTGTGTACCCGTTCGCAAACGGTTTCAACTGAGTTCGGTCCGGATCTAAAGTTTGCTTACCCGTTTGGAAACTGTTGTCTTGTGACCAATATCCGAAACTTAAGTTCGCGTACCCGTTCGCAAACTTAAGTGGTTCAAGTGCTTAAACCGGTTAAGTATGGTTTCATACTCATGAACAAATACATTTATAAATGAAGGAATGCAATCTTTGTAAACCGTGGCTAAAATGTTCATGAACTGATTTTTTCGAATCAAACCGATTTTGCTTCAATTGTGTCTTGTATACTTCTATGAGAATATAAACAATTAAATAACTCTATGAGTAACACAATTAGATTCATTTGATTATCAATTGATCTAGAAGTGTTAAGATGAATTGAAATATTAATTGTATAAACAAAATAAAATACGGAAAATAAATAACACATACACCAGAAATTTTCTTAATGAGGAAACCGCAAATGCAGAAAAACCCCGGGATCTAGTCCTGACTTGAACACCATACTGTATTAAGTCATTAAAGACTCTAGCTTACTATAAGTTAACTTCGGACTGGAATGTAGTTGAGCCCTAACCAAGTCTCACACCGATTAAGGTACATTCGCATTCCTTACACCTCTTGAATCCCGTCAGGACTCTGCGCACTTGATTCCCTTGGCTGATCTCACCCACAACTAAGAGTTGCTACGACCCAAAGTCGAAGACTTATAAACAAAACTATATCCCACGGATAATTCTATTCCGGTTGTTGTTTCCGTCTTAAGATAAAGATCAAGGTGTACATGAAACTCAAATAATAATTCGGGTTTATACTCCCGAAGACCAGCCTAGAAATATTAGTCATTTAACAATAACTTAACTGGTTAACATGATAAGTTATTGCAGAAACACAAGAGTCAAAGACAAAGAACTATTGTGATTACTTTTTATATCTTACCTATCGGAGATAAATATCGAGAAATCTTAGAGAAGATTAAACTCAAGACGATAAAAAAAAAGTAAGATCATAATACTCAATTACAGAGAAAATAGTTGGATCTGGCTTCATGAATCCCAAATGAAGTCTTCAAGTCGTTAACCTAATATTGGTTTTGGGAAACCCTATGTTAATGGAGAATCGACTCTAGTTTGCAACTAGGACACATGAGAGTGTCGAGATTAGGTTTCCGAGATGCTAGAGTTCTCCCTTATATAGTCTTTCAAATCAGAGTTGCTTACAATCAAAGCTAGGATAGCTTAGTAACAAACCAATTGATATTCACCGTTAGATTCCTGATTTAAGATTCAAACTAAGTCTGCTTAGAAAATAAGCAATCAATATCCACCATTAGATGGTATTAGATTAATACACACAAATGAAATATACCTATATTTAGATATGGATGAACCGTATTTAAACGTGTATAATCGTTGGTTCAATAACAGTTAACCAATTTAGTCATATGAACACTTATAGTTTAGTCATATTCATCTAACACTTCTAGATCAAATATGATGATCAATCAATCATGATAGATAATCAAATGAATTTAAATGTGCTTTAAGAGAGTTTTTCAAATTTTCACTATCTCATAGAAATATCCATGAACAATTTGAAACATATTCGGTTTGGTTTGTAGTTGTTCTAAGTACTTATATAAGAACCAATTCATGAATATAATGCCATGGTTTGCAAAACAAGTTCGCATACCTTATTTCATTAAAGTTCCAAGGATTTTAGTTCACAAACGAACCTGAGTTCATGAGTATGAATTATCATACTTACCAATTTTAGAACCTAACCACTGTGTTTGCAAACTGAGTACGCGAACCATAGTTCCGGACCTGACCTAGTCTAGCCGCTCGCAAACCACAATTCCAGACCTTTCACGGGTAAGCCCATTCGCAAACAAGAGTTCCAGACCTGAACTAGGACTTCACGGTTCACATACTGTGTTATATCCAGACATTGGTAGTAGTTCTAAAAATCTCATTTAAACATTGAAACATCCTTAGAAGACAATAATGGTAATCTTACACGTACCACTAGCTTCAAGTATTTTTTTTAAGTGATTAATTGGTCAATACGAAACTTCCCAAGTTAACATCAAATTATTGTCTCACACAAATCATGTAAGATGTTCAAGGTAATTTTCACATGATCACCTTGACTGAATATTTAGTTTCTAACAAATATATTTTCTACAACTAAACCCGTCAAGTAGATGATGAAATTTAGCTAAAGCTAAAAAGCTTCCAGCACGTATTTCGAAAAATATATAAACGAGATAAACTCGGCTCGAAATTTTAAATGTGTATAATGCAAAGTCTATATAGCTATACGACTTAGTTTCTTTAGAAGGTAGAATAAAACAGACTTCTGAGTGATAGATAAGTTTTAGTCTCTGCATACCTTTTGTTGATGAAGTTCCTCCAAAATCTTCAGTAGATCTTCTTCTTCAATTAGTGAACCCCGTGAAGTCTAATGCTCAACTACACACTTACATCCTAATCCGAGACACAGATATAAGTAGACTAGAAATCAAGTATATAGGTTTGATCAACTAAACTTGACAAACAATCTTGAGATAGCAATGCTTGCGAGTTCGACCAAGCAATGCTCTAACAATCTCCCCTTTTGTCAATTTTAGTGACAAAACTATCAATACATATGTGTAACGACTATTAGATCATAGCTCGGTTGAACCCACCAAGCGTTGGTATGTCAAGTTTGGTTGTCATATTTTAGTGAATCAAAACTCATTTAAAGAGTCGCTTGATTATTTACTAGAGTCAACTTCATATAGGTTAGCTAGAAAGTTACTAGGATATGAGACTTACAAGTATTAAGTGAAGACTTGAAGAATGTGGTGAAGTAAAGAGCTACAACGACGACATCATCCTTCCACTTGAGGCTAGTAATATTTGACTTGAACTATTTCATTCCTAACGTATCTTTCAAGTCGTGCATATTAAAAACATAACTGCGAAGCTGTGAATGACGAAACTCTAGTTATACATAGTATTAAGGAATTACAATACGAAGTATATCGTCTATCTTTTGAAGTTCGTATATAAGACATCGACATAATCATATGAATGCTATTGTGATTATGTATGGGTATGGATGAAGATTTCGTTATAGGAAACAATGTTTTTACATTCGTTTAAAGGAAGTATAATTCATAAACTTGTGTTATGAATTGAAAGGGAAATCGCTAGGCTTATTGGTATTGTTATTCATTGTAAATATTTGGATTACCAATATGTGTGTTTAGTATAACCACTCATAACTTGTTTATATATCTTGGTAAAACTATTCACAAGGCCTGACTTTTGTATTGGTACGACTTTTATTAGTGAAATCGATCTTAAGTAATCACCTGAGATGGTATGATCAATTTACTATAACTGGTATGACCAACTCTAGACATTGGGGAACCGATCCTAGTAAGAGGTCAAACCGATCACAAGTAGGGGAATCGATCCTTGTAAGAGGTGCAACAAAATCTTAGTGATTGGTAACCAATCTTATGACTTGTGCAACCGAATACAAGTTAGATACATTTATATATATGTGGTAACCGATCCTAATACCTAGTCAACCAATTTTTAGAAAGCTAGTGTGACCGATCCTAGTACCCACATGGAGGTAGAACCGAAACTTTTTTTGGTAGAACCGTTAAACCTATGATTGGTGATTTGATAGGATAATCAATCACATAGTTCTTGGAATCCATATGAACCAATTCTAAACTTGTTTGGAAGTGTGGAAAATCGGTTCCAAGATTGTAAATATGAAGGAGGATTTACAAAGTAAAGATGTCGACATACTTTGAACATGTGCAGTAACTCTTTTCATTTATTGTTCAAAGATATTCCTTAATAGCTAAAGGAGAATCCCGGATCTAAATAAATTGAGAATCTTTTAATTAAGGTTTTTAGTTTTTATATGCTTTTAATTTCCAGTAATTAAATGCATATCTTAGAAAATAAAAATTAGTAATGTGCATTTACTAGCTGGAGATTTTTTACTGAGATTTTGGTCAATATTTGAGCAGTGCATTTCCAGGAATTATGAAAACCGTTTTTGCCCTTATTGCATATCTTTGAGAATATTTGGTTTTGGAAATTCCTTGGTGTCCAAACTAACTCGGTCTATAAATATTGAAGTTTGCAGTTCGAGCAAACAAAGCCTCAGAGTCAGAAAAACTACCTAGTTGTGTTATTACTAGTGGACCCGTCTATTCGGAGAGGAAAGTACCCTAATTAGGCGTAATCTCTTACGACCGCTCGTTTTAAAGACTTCTTTGGGATTGGGAAGCTCTACGAGTACCGTTAGTGGGAAACTAGATAATTGCAATTTATTATTAGTTTTCGATTGATTTGATTGACTAACGGTTGTTGAACTTTGATTGCACCTAGTTTGTTTATGCCTAGGAATCTTCTCTTATGATATAAGATTCACTCAAACTAGATCGAAGTTTCGACGGGGATCTTTAGACTGTTTGTAGATCTAAAGATGTCTTGTGATAATCCATTGTTAACAGACTCCATTCTATGTGTGATTGGTCACAAGAAATTCAAGTTGATTGTGTGCAGGTGTTTATTGAAGATCTAAGAAGATTTGAAGACGAAGAAGATTTTTGATTTGGGTTCATAATATTTGGTGTGCACAAAATTTGATCGGCTGGGGATCCAACTATAATCGGTTTATCTTTATGATAACCTTGATTGATTAGTTGAGTAGATCAGCATCAATACATTTCTTTGTGTTTCGAAGTATTGATTGCAAAATATTGACAATTACTTTGGTAGTTGTTATTGGATAGATCTAATAACCTGACAAAGGAGTTTATTGGGATAAACGGAAGAGCCTTTTGTCATACTCATATCACTTGATTGAAAAGAGTTGTTACCGAACAGATTTGTTGTTCCTTTACTATTTGGAATACGAACCAAAGGAATTATTCCAAGTGCGTGACTTATTGCAAGTTGGAGGCGCATGGATACAGACAGAACTAGGTGAACTATAGGTTTAGTTGTTTGGTCTCAACTATACGAATTTGGTTTAGATTTTGTATAGCAGCTTAATCCTGGGAGTATTCAATTCTGGACAAGGTCCCGGGGTTTTTCTGCATTTGTGGTTTCCTCTTTAACAAAATCTTGCTGTCTCTTTTACTTTTCTATTTCCGCAATTATAACTGTTTTATTATAATTAGAAGTAAAATACACAAACGTTAATTCCTATTTACTTGATAGCAATCCTATTGTGTTTGGTTAAGTCTGAACCTATTATCAAGTAAACATACTTCGTTGTTGTATTATCTCGATCTTGCATCCATAGTCAATCACACAAGTTATCTTGTTATCGTATTGTCTCGATCTCGTATCCATAGACGATCACACGAAGTGTGAACCGATTAGTTGTATTGTCTCGACTTAGTCCATCGACAATCACTTTGAAGAAAGGTCTTATAGGTGGAAAAGTTTTAGATTGAGGTATATTTGGGTACCCTCGTCTTTTCAACGACCCTCAAGCCCGTCAACGCTATTAGACCAGTAAAGAGACGAATTAAAGGATAATGACTCGTCAAGCCTTTGGGTTTGGTCTAACATTTGTCCAGCCTTTGTGTTTGGTCCTTGGACTACACTTTGACTTGCGTTGACTAGTTACATGATGACGTGTCTAACTATTTTACTTGGTTTATTTTTGGTGCACCCCTTAAACAATTATCACTAAACCAACCCAAAAAAATGAGTTTTTCCCTCTTTTTTTTATTTCTTTTCTTCTTCTCCTTCTCTGTGTCTGTTGCAGCTGCTTAATTTGGTTCGATGGGGTTCGATCGGATTGAAGTTATTAAGCTGATGTTCGTGGGTTTCAAGTATAAGAAGCGTCTAGTGGATTTATGGAGAAACTAAATGAGAAATTTGACGGAGATTAAAGAGGTGATTCATAGTAATCAAACACTGGTTTTAGAGATGATTCTATCAGGATAAAGTTTGGGTTCAACTCTAATCCATTGAAGAACCCTAATAATCATGTGCTTCCCCATTGAAGAACCCTTATTATCATGTTCTTCCCCATTGAAGAACCTAATTTACCAATCCAGTACCAATTACAAATCCAATCCAGTACTACCAACATATGCAAAACAAACCAAATCCCGTCTCAATTCACATAAAAAGATTCAAAAAATTTAACAAAACAAACACATGATTTCTCGTAAACCTTCTAATTCATTCTCAATGAAATCTAATGAAGAAAAAAAATTTACACAATTCAAATCGTGAGAAACATAATTAATCCATAACTACTGATTTGGCTACTTCGCATCGACAACACCATGTAATACAATTTCATTACTTTATTCCCCAATTTAAAATCCCTCAATCTAAAACAGGTGAACTAACTTTAAATTGAGAAACGGATAATTGAGATTTCACTTACTTACCTAGTTAACATAAGAAGGGTTGACAATTAATTAAATCAAACAAGAAGTGAATCCAACGATGAACACCTAGGTCAGAACTATAATAAGTTCAAATCATCACCACCATCTCCAATTCATCTCACAATGAAAACCACTCCCCCTTACATAATTATCCATAAACATCCCCCCTCTTTAAGGCAAACAAGCTTAATTGAAATCTTTACTCTTTTTTTGGTTAACCAAACAGATTAGGGACTAAAATGTTAAACAAAATATGGACTGTTTAGTTAAGAAATATAAATAAGGACTGAAATGCTTAACGGTATAGGGACTTAAAGATAATAATATATGAAATCGTTTATTTACAGAAATACAATTTTTATAAAAATAAAGATAAATATTTTAAAACTTCGTATCTTCCAAATGGTACGTTGGATTTTTGTGAATTTTGTATATTTGAAAATCTCTTTTAATCACCTACGCAACGAGTATAAACAACCATATCAAAATTTTAATTTTTAATATATTTATAGTTTCCAGAAAAAATAGCTATAATTCAAAAGTAAATTGAAAGAGCTTATGTACTTTTTATATGTTTCCTATTGTAGATGGTGGATTTTCGACAAAGGCTAAAATCGTAAAACCATAATTGTACATACTCCTGATCTAGGAATCAGATGAGTATTGAGGCTCATGTCTCTCATTGAAGCATGAAAGCTCATGCCGCAAGAACCTCTGACTGAGAATACTGTCTCTCAGAGCATATGTAGATGTGTAGTCTCTCAACTGAGACAACGGCATATCTCATGAATACTTAGCAGTTTCACTAATTACTTCTATATAGAATTGAATGATTAGATGGCTCCTAGACATCTTTCCTGCTAGTATAGAGCAATAACGTCTTCAGGATGCAACAACGTTTTCCCTGACTATATAAAAGAAATATGACGCTTCAACAAGCTCATATCACTCAATTCTCGAATAATTAATGCTCCTAGACAGCATGCATGCTAGTATAGAGCCATGCGTACTACCAATCCTACTGCTATACAGCAAGCCACCGACCTTTTCGACGATCACTTACTCAAGTATTTGAGGCTTCTGATTACGAGAGATGGATCTGGTTTTGGTCCTTTGAAATATATATTAGCTACACTACCTATCAAAGATGGTGGCCTTGGTATATACACTATGACTGACACCCGCACCTACTGTTATCTTGCCTCCCAGAGTCAGACGGCCTCGGTGCGGAAGGTGATACTTGGTAGTTTATTCCCAACCGACAATGGTGCTTCCTACAAGTTATCTCTTCAGAAATTTACTCAGGTATGTGATTTGCCTTCTACTTATTGCGTCGATGACACTGCCCCCCTTATATGCACTCCCTAGCAGTTACTTATTTTGACGCAGTCAAGAAGTAAATCCCTGTCCAGTTTACATTATCTGCGAGAGACTCAATGCTATGGCAGTGTAACTAGATCAAGCATGCTCAGGATTATCTTTTGGCTATCCCAATTAGTGGACTTGGTAAGTGCCTTGGTCCCCGACAATTCAGGGCTGTAGTTTGTTATCGTCTTGGTATTCCTTTGTTCGTCGAAGGTGGTTTATGCTCTTGTTGTAATAAACCTATGGATATTTTCGGCGACCATGCGCTCCACTGTGCTAAAGACGTTGGGATTAAGTTTCGTCATGACTTAGTCCGCGATCTAGCTACCGACATCCTTTACAAAGCTTGTGTACCTGCACGCAAGGAACCAAACCTTGGTATTTTGTTAGATGATAACAAAGACTTACGCCCGGACAATATCCTTGTACTTAATTGGGAGAACTTACAAGATGTGTGTATGGATGTCACAGGTGTATCACCCTTCACTGGTGATGGTGTTCGTGCCTTTATTCCGGGCCAGGCCATTTCGAGAGCAATTTCGCGCAAGCGTACTAAATATTTGTCTGATTGTACTGCTCATGGTTACGGTTTGGGTATCTTAGCTTTTACTACTTTAGGAGAGCTTAGTGTTGATTTTATATGTTTTTTTAAGCGTCTGAAAAATTGTTTAGTTGGCAATGACGCTGGTAGTGGTTTAGGCAGTTTTATTTTTCATAGATTGGGTGTGGTTATTCAGAAACGGGTTGGTGCTCAGCTTGTTGCTCGATTACCAACCAAAAGTTATGTGGTGTAGTGAAAACATTTATAATTAAAAAATAATTAGTCTTTTAATTGTTAAATTCATTAACTGAATATCCAGAAATACTCTACGTTCTTCATAATATTTCATCACTTCAATTCATGGTTCTTCCTAGCAGAATTCCATGGGTTAGTGATAAATATTCAACATACGGGCATCTGAGCCGCTATCAAGTAAGCCCCGACCAAGATGGTGCAAGTGTATTCAGAAATAATGCACTAACGTGCGCCTGAATGCACAAACGAGCATTCGCAAAATACGAAGGAACGATGAACCTATGCAAAATAGGAAGAAAAATAATAATAAAAAAAAAATATTAACTAAGGCGCTACGTGACTGAGCCCACCGTCCGGCCAGTCCCACGCCTAATTCTTTATTTTATTCTATTTTTATTATTTTTCCTTGATCTCATGAAAATCCCTTCATTTGAACAAAACTCCTTCGTTTGAGGAAATTCCTCAGTTTCATGGTGTTTTCTTCACACCGAGGAAATAATATAAAATTGAGAAAGGTGTCATATGACAAGGTCTACTAACCGGCCGGCTATGCCCTAGTTGTGGCCGGTCCCACGCCTCATGAATCCTTATTATTTTATTATTATTTTCTTCATTCTATGAAAACTCTTTGGTTTCATGATATTTCCTTCAAATCATGAAAATAATATAAAATTAGGGAAGACTCGCGGGACCGGGCCACTAGCCGTCCGACCATGCCCTAGCCATGGCCGGTCCCACACGCCCCTTATTTTATTATTATTATTATTATTATTATTATAGTTTCCTTCATCTCATGGAAACTCCTTCACTTCAAGGAAACTCCTTAGTTTTAACAAACTCCTTGATTTCATGATATTTCCCTAAAATCATGAAAATAATATAAAATTAAGAAAAGTGTCATGGGACCGGGCTCATTGGCCGGCCGACCATGCCTTGGTCATAACTGGTCCCACACTTCATGAATATTTTATTTTATATTATTATTTCCTTCATCTTATGAAGTTTCCTCAGTCTGAGCAAAAACTTGATTTCTTCATATTTTCTCAAAATGTTGCTCAAACGCGCATCTGAAAATATCAAAATTCTCAGGACTGAAACATGAAAATTTTGGTGACATGAGCATATTACCTTGACCGACCAAGGTTGGCTCTTTGGATTGCAAAAAGGCCAGTCCCACATATTCCCATCATTTGACCTAATTTGTGCACACTAGGTTTAAATTCTTCCAAACAACTTGGAACTTCATCAAACGATCGTCAGTCGGTCCCATGACCAACCAGGGCCAGTTTCATGATACCTTGGTCGGTCCCTCATCTCTTCATAATTAGGTTTCATCACTTAAGGCTCAGTCGAGTATTATTTTAATAAATGATTAAACCAGCATTTAATCATCCTTTCACCAACTGGTCTTCAAGAAACCTTGGTATTTTCTCACTCGGGCATCTGGGCGCTACATGGTCGACCCATCATCCCATGTGGCCGATCCTTCCTTCACTCGATAAATCATCAATTGATCAGCAATTAATCAAAATTAGGGTTTCGAATACAAGGTTCATAATTCCAGATTCAAACACTAATAATTTTACGTTGATCCCATGATCAACATTTTAATTGATTATACTCGGTTCAGTTGCAGTATTTTAAATTAATATTTTATTTGG
The DNA here is from genome assembly GCA_023529315.1 of Papaver bracteatum. NCBI lineage: Eukaryota > Viridiplantae > Streptophyta > Magnoliopsida > Ranunculales > Papaveraceae > Papaver > Papaver bracteatum. Next base: position 427,120 of record JAJJWX010001826.1, on the reverse strand, counting down.
TCATGCACCAATAATTCATCAAACGAGCAACATTTGCTCGGACTAAGGAATATTGGTGCAACTATCAATATTCAACAATTCATCAAATGAGCAATATTTGTTCACCTTAACTTATCAACATTTATTTGACAATTGTACCTCTGTCTCAACAAACATGTTCAATTCATGAGTCATAGAACATTTGCAAATCATGTTCAACTCAGCAATACAAAGACTCATCGTCTCATCAAGTCAACAACTGACTAATTAAAATCACGAGAAATTAATCGTGTCACATGGGGGGATATAAACTAGGGTTTTGGTCTGGCGGTCTACAGCACGTGTGTTCATACACACGATGAGAATGCGATCAAATCGTGCAATCAGTTGGAGGAGTGAGCAAAGTAGTGGATGAAAAATTAACCGAGTCTCCGCACGATGAACAACTAGTTTTTACACGATTTTGACTTCCCCACTCTTTGACTCCAGCAACTGCCACACTTCATGGGATCACGGCGTCCACAATTCTTGCAATATAAATAAGTCTCTGAATCATGATTGAAAGGGAGGATAATTTTTTGTCGAAAAGATAATCTTTCGTCAAACAGACAACAAGAGAACCAAAACTCAACGTCTGAACAATTACTCTCAACAGAGAAAATTCAATCAATCGGAACTTATCTTATTTCTTCACGCATAATACACAACACAAATACAATTTAGATCACCATTGATCTCACACATTTCTCAGCTTCCCTCCAACAGATCGACCCATCCTCTCTTATGAATGAATTAACTCTGGAACTACCATTTTCTTGGTTTAGACCGGAGTCTTACAGATTGATCTCTCGAATTCAAAGCACTCCCTCTTGCAGTGCATCTGTGTGAGGTTAGACAGTTCGCTCGGTTTAAGGAGTTTCCTCCGCACGGTCGCCTCCTCAATTCCTTAAAAACTAGCAAATCGTTTTGCCCCATATACTCCTATATAATGCCCAAACACTTCACATGATATACTATAAAATTACTTAGAGAAAATAAATAAAATTTAGTTTCGATACAAAAGATTACATTCGTTTCATTAAAATTGATACTTTAATATTTTTCTTTTCATTTACCTAATATAAGGCTAAATTGAAAAGTAAAATGAAGGTACCACATTTCATAAATGGAATGAAAAATTAATGTTGTTGACGTGCATCGCACGTGCTCACGACTTGTGTATGTAGTGTGAACTACAAAATAATTCTCCCTCCTTTTCTCATTATAAATTGGCAAAGGTACGAAAACTAGCGGGATCATTATGAAATTCTCAAAGAGATTATTCATGATTAAAAAAGAACATATCAACTTTGTTTCGATGTTTTCACATAGTCGAAACTTAGTGTATTCATCAAGGAGTTTATAAAGATACAATATAACTCCTACAATATTCCACAGTAGCACACCCCACAAAGATTTGGCAATTAAGCACAAGTTCAATTAAAAACTCTCCCCCATAAAATGTCATTCCCGAAAGAACAACAAGAGCGAACTTATTTTTACAAGAAAAGAAGGATTTCTTTGGACATTAACAAATCACATGAAACATGAATTTGTATCCAGTAAAATCGAATAAATTAACCACAAGAGAACCTTAATGATTAATTTAATCGGAAATGCTCAACATAAGAAAAGTTATGGTGCCATACAGTAGTTTCACATAGAAGTGGATCAGGGAAGGATCAATATTGCGGAATATATAAAAGTTCTATCTTTTATCAATATTTGCATAAAGACATAATAGACTTAACTTTTGACATATATGGGACAATCATAGTTCACGGACGTAAACATACATATCCCATAAAAAAAATTGCAATATAAAAAACCATAAAGATTAATACTGCAAAATCATCTTCCAAATAACTTAGAATTTAAATAAATAAATGGGGATTTTAACAAAGTGCCACACTTTGGATTTCCAATTTAAGAAACTGCCACCGTTATTCTTTTAAATAATTAAGTGCCACTACCGTTAGCCTTTCCGTCTGGACCCAGCTGTTGGATCATTTTCCGTTGACTTGGTCAATAAAATATGTCCACCTTATATATTTACCCTCGCATATCCTACTAAACTTGTCACAAAATCATAATACTCGCACCAGTAAACCAAAAAAGAACGCATTTCCTATTCCTCTCCCTCTCCTCTACTGTTGCTGCTCATCTGGTTTTCAAAGATCATTATCAACTTCACTACTTATCATAAATTTGTTAAGATTTATGTTCTTCCTAATCTCATGAGCCTTGTGAGGGTAAAATACCCGATGGACATGTGTCCACATCTCAAGGGATGGTTTCATGATAATGATAAGATGGAAACATCGAATCATACTCTAAAAGGTGATTTCGTCCGAATCGAGACACCTACTACAACGCTACATGCATGACGCGTGTGAGGAGTGGTCTAATCTTCTCAGACGGTCAATTCTAAAAAGAATGACTGCATTTAATTAAGGATCAGAAGAGGCGTGGACGAATCTACATCGTATCAGAAGACTCAGACGATCTATATTATAACCTAAAGGTGATGCAACGCGAGGTCCCCAAGGAAGAGCAACACGATGACGCACGAAGCGAGATGACCCGGAAGGAGAACCTAGTAGAACGTCATGAGGGATAGTATAGATCTCGTCCGAAGTAACAAGAAGATGTACGATAGCTCCACCATCTCGGCGAGACCAGGCCTTCACGAGTCTAAATTGCCTATAAATACTGGTCCATGTAGAAGGAGATGAACATGTAATTTTAGATGGTCTTTCTACAAAGAATTCCTGAGAGAGATCTAGATAAACAGAGAGTGAGAAATCTAAGTGATATTTGTAGCTCTTTCAAGGGTAAGACCTTAGAATCAATAAAGAAAACATCTTCTTTACCGTGGACGTAGGTCTTCCTGGCCGAACCACGTTATATGCTTGTGTTAATCTTTACTTTCATGTTCTTTACATCTTGTTTATCTTTGAATCTTGAATGTTAGTAGTTTTATAGCCTTTAGATCTACTTGGATGTAGCCATCGGAAAAGATGCAACTACATTTTGGCGCTAGAAACAGGGAGGTATGAAGATCTAATCTACCTCCCTAATAACAACTCTATATTATTTTCATAGTCTCTTTGAGAGAAGTGGATTTCACACCACTGTGTAGAATTCTATTCAAGTTCATGAGTAAATTCTATTCAAGTTCATGAGTAGATCTAGGACTCAGCACGATCCACACGATCAGTGAAGTCCTGAAAAGCCTCAGAACCATCAGATCTACATGTTTTCACTGATTTCCTTTAAGTTTTTTTTTTTTTTTTTTTTTTTGCATCTTCCTCAAAACACTCGTCGAAGATCGAAGTGAAAATGGAGTTTTGAACACTTCAGCATTCAAACGATCTCCTCTATGAAAGGTCTGGGGAGAATTTTAAGTCTTTGAGATTCATAAGAGAAAGACATCATCCTATGAAAGCGAAAAAGATAAATTGTTCATGATGTTCTTCATCTTTTAACTCAAGATATCCCATAATCTTTTTCTTAGAAATCTAACTTTAAGTCAAGGGGAAGGGTTAATGAGTACATAATCAATCATCAAACTCAAAGTCTGTTCAAAATCAAAAATATAAAGATGTTGATAAATATTTCCTAAAATGGGAAGATATACTCATAACTTGGTTTTTTCCTAGTAAAGGTATGACATGTAGAAGGAGGTATTTTTCTCGAAAAGAGAGACACACAAAACGTTTTTTTCCTATCACTGAAACTTTATGCAAGTAAGGAATGTTTTGACATTTTCGCATGTCTCCAAAATTTATTGGAAAGTCTTCCTGCACTAAACTGTCCAGTCTGGACTATAACTTAGCAATTGCACATGACCTGCAAACTTAGGGTCCCACTTCTCTAAAAGAAAAGACAAATTGAGCATTATTGCATATATCGCAGGTAAGGCGATGGTGACGATACGATCCACTCGCACTAGCCAAGGTGAAACTGGTAGAGCCCTATCTGGAGGACTAGACGAGATGGAGCTCAGTGAAACTATGCACAATGATGTACTCCCATGAGAGGGACAACCCGATAACCAATATAGGGAAGGGTTAACTGATAACTCTAGCTCTGACAAAGAGGGAAACCCCTTCGAGATACGGAATGATATCCAATTAACTCAACCAGGATGGTTGAATCGTTTGCCAAGGCAAACAGTAAATAATGAGGTGAAGAAAGGTGAACCTTCTAACCTCGGAGATACCGCTGCTACTATCGCAGCCATCCTGAAAGCACAAGATACACAGGATGAGATAATGAAAAGGTTAGAAAGACGTAACAGGAGGCTAGAACGGAGAAATCGCAAGCTGAAACGCAAAACAAAGAAAAATGTTCCACTCACTACCATAGAGGAGACCCCCGAAGAGGAGAATCCTTTTGAGAACTTACAGGACGATGAGCGAGTCCATATCCCTGACACCTCGAACGAGGAAACGGGAGAACGTTTTCCAAAGGAAAGCCAAGGAGTCCCGTACGAGGAGGATAGCCCATCAGAGGGATCATCCGATGTCGATCCTAAGCATAGACGAGAAAAGAAAAAGGAGAACGAAGTAAAAACCAACTGCATGGCTGAGAACCACGCAGTCTTAAACCCCAAGCGAGGGGAGACTTCAAATTCAATTCACTATAAAAAAAGTGATGTACGCTGAACAATCAGACGAGGATTCAGGGCGATCAAGATATCACTGCCCAGAATCTTCCTACTTGCCCGAAAGAGCGCAAGGACGAAGGAAAAAGGCCAAAACGAGGCACAGTGACAACCAATTACAAGCCCGACTCTGTCAACTCGAAGTGATGTGCAGAGAGGCTACATGAAAACAAGTAGGCAAAAAGTTGAAGGAAGTACTGCAATAGGCTAGACAGACTCCCTTATCGGAGAATCTATTGGCCCAACCATTTCCAAGGAAATGCTCGCTCCCAACATTTGTAACTCCCTTTAATGGGACCGGCGATGCAATCGAACATCTCAGATCCTACCGCATGACACTGACACAGTGGAGTCACTACGATGTGGTGATATGCAGGTTCTTTCCAGCTAGTCTAAAAGACGAGTCCCTAATGTGGTTCAATAACCTTCTCAAAGCATCGATTAAATCGTTTGATCAACTATCCAAGTTGTTCTTAGAAACATACATACATACATAATAGCTAAGTCAAAACCGAAATTGGCATGTTATTCCAGTTAGCTCGAGGACCCAACGAGTCACTCCGCTCTCTGGTAACTCGTTGGAGAAAATAATGCGCCGAGATCGGAAGAGTCTCAGAGGCCTACGCAATCTTGGGATTCAAAAACAGTCTAAGGAAGACAGACCCCATATTTTTCCGCATGTACGAGACCACGCCACCTAATCTAGGGAAACTGAGAGAGATTCAAGAGGACTACATAGCCCTTGAAGAACTACAAGATGGTACTCACGATAAATTGGTAAAAGGAACCAATAGAGGAGCAAATGTGGTAGAACCACATAACTCTAAAGCACCAGCCCAAGGAGCAGGGCGATCCAACAACAGATCTACCTAGTTCGATAAACATCGAAGTGGGGGATGGAAAGGGCGATACCAAGCCAAACAAAAGAAGGAAAAGTTCGTAGACCCAGTCTACATGAAACTAAACACACCTTTATCCGAGATCTTTAAGAAGATCGATGGGAAATATAAGATCACATACCCATGGAATAGAGGACAGCAGCCCGAGCGCGCTAAAAACAAAACTAATTTCTGTGAGTTCCACCAATTTTATAGCCAGACGACAGACTCGTGTAGAGATTTGAAAAAAAACATGCAAGACATGATTGACGAAGGAAAACTCCAGGAGTATATCGCTCATCCAACGATCCAACCAACCGCAGGAATACCCGTACATCGGGTAGAATACTACGCGAGGCATAATACTTGGGATGCAATACGATATCACACTCAGTTATCACTTCTCCCACACCTGAAGGAAGTATTATAAGATGAATCCACAAGCGAAACTTCGAAGGTGACGAAGTCTTCAGTGTGGCAAAATAACCTCCTATGCAGGAGTGGATGAAAATACTTATCAGTTTTTCAGCCTCTGAAGGCACCTGATGAAGGACGAAACCAAAACGATCCACTGGTGGTTACGATGGCAATATCACTCCCTGAACATGAGGGCAAGGAAGAAAATCCTAAGGTATTGCCATGGGCCATGCCAAAAATACTAATAAACGGAGGAAGTTCTGTTCAAATCTTGTTATGAAACATTCAAACAAATGGGTCTTAGAGACGAATGCCCAATCCCATCTACCTATAACATAGTTGGCTTCAATGGCTCGTCGACCCGCCCAAGGGGCGAGGTCACCCTAGAAATTCAAGTAGGAAAAATCCTCACCCTAACCACTTTATGTGTAGTATATGTATTTTCACCCTACACAGCCATTGTCGGGCGATCCTGGGTCCATGGGATCAAAGGAGTTGCCTCGACCTACTATCAAAGACTAAGGTTTCTAATACCCGATGGGATCGCAAAGATCATTGGAGACTCAAGCGAACCTAAGTATCGTTACAAAATAGACGTACATAATGGCGAGAATAGGGTAAGTTCCCAAAATCAAAGAAGAAAAGGGCCAAGAATGCTAAAAGCCAGGCTGATATCGATGCTTATATAGCAATAAAAAATGAAGCGAGCCGCTCAAGATAAACTTCTCGGCCTCAGAATCCTTGAAGGAAATAAATATCAGAACAACCGAAAACCCAGGAATGGTTAAGATCGGAATTCTCCTCGACAAAGAGAAAGAAGAAAAACTAATACGCGTACTAAAAGAATATTCTGATGTCTTCGTATGGCGTATGGAGGATATGCCTAGGATATATCCCGAAATATGTTGTCATCACTTGAAAATCAACCCAAATCACAAGCCTATAAGGAAAAAGATGCGGAAGGTGGCACCAGAATATCATGAGGCGATTCAAAAAGAAATAAAGAAAATGGAGGCGTCAGGAGTCATCCGAAAAGTACAGTATCTGATATGGATATCTAGCATGGTGATAGTGCCAAAGAAAAATGGAGGAGTGCGAATCTATATTGATTTTAGAGATCTTAATAAATCTTGCCCAAAGGACAGTTTCCCGCTCCCCAATATCAATCAGCTCGTATAAGCAACCTCTGGATATGGTATGTTATCCCTAATAAATGGATACTCGGGTTATAACCAGATCCAGATCCCCCTCGCCGAGGAATATCAAGAGGATACCGCCTTCTTTACTCCCCGTGGTCTATACTGTTATACTAAGATGCCATTCAGACTAAAAAACGCAGGCGCGACTTGCCAAAGAATGGTGGAAAACATGTTTGACAGTTGGATACATAAACCATAGACGTATACGTGGATGATATGCTCGTCAAGAGCAAACTTCCACAAGACCATGCAAACGATCTCAAAGAAATTTTCGAACAAATGAGGAAGCTTAATATGAAAATAAACCCGGGAAAATGCACCTTTGGAGTTACCTCAGGAAAATTCTTGGGATACCTGGTCACTAAGCGGGGCATCGAGGTCGACCTGACCAAGGTACATGCTATCTTAGAGATACCCTCGCCTGCCACAGTCAAAGATGTGCAGAAACTAAATGGTCGACTAGCAGCCCTAGGAAGGTTTATAGCTAGATCGTCCGACAAATGTAAAGACTTTTTCAATACCTTGAAAAAAGGAGAAAAATTCTCATGGAGCGCTGAGTGCAAAGAAGATTTTCAAAAAATAAAAGAACATCTGGCTACTCTGCCTATATTACAAAAGCCTAACCCATGAGAGGATCTTTATATGTACTTATCGGTAACTAGTACTTCTATTAGTGTAGTGCTCAATCGCATAGACGAAGGGGCGGAAAGGCGTAATTACTTCACAAGCAAAACTCTGACATCTGCAGAGAAGAACTACTCCAAAATCGAAAAGATTGTGTTGTCCTAGGTTTACACAATGCAAAAGTTACAAACGTATTTCCATGCACACATGGTAACGGTCATTACAAAATCTCCAATAGAATCTGTTTTAGACCATGCCGATAGGGCAGGAAGAATCTCCAAATGGGGAGCTCAAATCAAACAGTTTGAGGTAAAATATCAAGCCTAAACGGCAATAAAAACCCAAGTTGTTGCTGACTTCTTAGCTGACTTCCCTCTAGACGACACCGATGAAATCGAAGAAATCCCCGGAATGGATGACGAACTAGAAGATCCACCCGAGCTACTTTGCTCGGAGAACCCTAGACGATGGGAAGTCTTCGTAGACTGGTCATGTAATTCAGAAGGATCTTGCATCGGAATGGTCTTTATGACTCCGACAGGCCGCAGGATCGTCTATAGCCTAAGGATAGAATTCCCCGCTACTAATAACATAACCGAGTACGAGGCATTCATACATGCTCTATGAGTGATAATTGCACTATGCATCGATGAAGTGAGACTCACAAGCGACTCACAGCTTATCGTCCAACAAATAGATGGAATATATCAAGCTCCTGATGTATGTCTGCAGCGATATTTCCAACTCGCCAAGCATTATATCAGGCATAAGCCAAACATCACTTTCCGACACCTTAACAGGAACAATAATAGGCACGCAAATGCCCTAGCCTCCATGAAGATAGATCCAGAGGCCATAAATGTAAGAATTCAAAGGGTACTACTTCCCTCCATACCCCTAGAAGGAGATATGTAAATCCTTAATATGGACACAATAATCCAAGAAGAGGCTTTGCCTGAGGATGATTGGAGAACCCCAATCATAAAATACCTAGCCAATGGTGACCTCCCAAGCGACCAAAAGCTCACACACAAAGTGATATCCCGATCGGGAAGCTATCAACTCAGAGATTGCGTGTTGTATAGACAGTCATACATGGGACCCTTGTTTAGATGCATTTACTTTGCTGAGGGCCAGGAAATACTAAAAGAAATACACTATGATTATGTCAGAAACCATAGTGGAGGAAGATCCCTAGCTCACAAATCCAGGTTATAAGGATATTTCTGGCCTCACATGAACGAGGACTCAAAACAAATGGAGAAATTATGTCTAGAATGCCAAAAATTTGGTAAAATAAGGCATGCACCATCAATGGATCTAAAGTCTGTGCTTAGACCTTGGACATTTGCCAAGTGGGTTTCAACATCGTTGGACCCCTGCGATCTGACACGAGGCAACGAAAATACCTAATCGTGGCCACAGATTATTTTACCAAATGGGTAGAAGCCTCAGCCCTCAGGCATATTAGAGATCACGATGTCTTTAAATTCCTTTTCGAAGCACATCATATGCCACTTCGATAACCCAGCCGCCATAATATCATATAATGGGGCCCAACTCCGAGGTAAGAATATTAATCTCTTCCTTAACTGATTTATGATCAGGAAGAATAAATCCACACCCATCTACCCCGAGAGTAACGGCCAGGCAGAGGCCACTAACAAAACCATCGCTGACGTGCTCAAAAATAAGTTGTACGGACATGGGGCTAGCTGGTGCGAGCAATTACACAATGTTTTGTGGGCCTATCGGACCATACGAAGAGAAGAAACATGGATGACTCCTTTCGCCCTCACTTATGGCACGGAAGCGATCATACCAATTGCAGCGATGATCCCGACAACCAATACCGAGGCTTGGGAAAATAACCTAAGCTCATACATGATACTTGCTAAGCTAGACGATCTCGAGGAAAACCGAGAAATAACTCTCCATATAATAGAAAACTACCATTGGAGGTTAGCCCGAGAATACAACAAACGTGTTCATCAGAGGCAATTTATCATAGGCGATAAAGTCTGGCGCGAGATCCCGACATACCAGCGCGAGTTAGGAAAATTTGCTCCCATTTGGGAAGGACCACTCACAGTCATCGCCAAAGCAGGCGATGGAGCATACAGATTGCTCAAACCTAATGGGGAAGAACTCGAATGCCCCTGGAACATCAAATACCTCAAGCAATACAATGCTTAAACAACTTATCGCTTAGGAAGATAAAATATGAAAATAAGGCTCGAATCCCTCCAGCAAAAAGACCGATCCACTAGCATATAAACCAATTTCTCTAAGCCATCAATGGGCTAAAGATAACATACAAACAGATAGGTCTTTCTGATAAAACATCGGTGATGATCTAGAAACATGAACAAGAAGAACCCACGAATTAATCAAGTGAGAGGGCATACCATCATGCTCAAAAAAACATGAATAAACACTTCGCCACCATGGAGGACGAGGAGGAAAACTTCTACCAGGCATAAGAAACCCTTATGAAAAGGAAGGAGAAAATTAAAAACTCTGAACTCTACAGAAGGGAAGAAGATAATAAAATCTTATTCATCACCAAAAGAAGGCTTTTATAGGAATAAAAGTCCTAGGGAAGCTAATCGGTACTTATCCAAAAAAGTTAAGACACGATACATAAAAGAAAGTGAAAGACATTCTCTATAAACCTGTGGACAACCAACCGACGCCCAAAGTCCAACAAGTAAAAGCGCACTAAAAGTATAGACGTGGCGATAAAGACGGGACGATTATGAAGTTTTCTCTCCATAATTCCATTGGCAGGATAAAAAGAAAAGAAGCAAAAGGTGAGGGTAAAATACCCGATGGCCACGTGTCCACAACTCAAGGGATGGTTTCATGATAAGGTGATAAGATGAAAACATCGAATCATACTCTAAAAGGTGATTTCGTCCGAATCGAGACACCTACTATAACGCTACATGCATGACGCGTGTGAGGAGTGGTCTAATATGCTCAGACGGTCAAGTATAAAAAGAAGGACTGCATTTAATGAAGAATCAGAAAAGGCGTGGATGAATCTACATCGTATCAGAAGACTCGGACGATCTATACTATAACCTAAAGGTGATGCAACGCGAGGTCCCCAAGGAAGAGCAACATGATGAAGCATGAAGCGAGATGACTCGGAAGGAGAACCAAGTAGGATATCACGAGGGATAGTATAAAGCTCGTCCGAAGTAATAAGAATATGTATGATAGCTCCACCAGCTCGGCGAGACCAGGATTTCACGAGTCTAAATTGCATATGAATACCAGTCCATGTAGAAGGAGATGAACATGTAATTTTAGATGGTATTTCTACAGAAAATTCCTGAGATAGATAAACAAAGAGTGGGAAATCTAAGTGATATTTGTATCTCTTTCAAGGGTAAGGCCTTAGAATCAATAAACAAAACATCTTCTTTCCCATGGACGTAGGTCTTCATGGCCGAACCACGTTATATGCTTCTGTTAATCTTTACTTTCATGTTCTTTACATCTTGTTTATCTTTGAATCTTGAATGTTAGTAGTTTTATAGCCTTTAGATCTACTTGGATGTAGCCATCGGAAAAGATGCAACTACAAGCCTATATTCGTCTTCATTAGAACATCGTTCCCATCTATCATGAGAAAAAAACAGGGAAAAAACTCAAATCGTAGCCCTAATTTCTAATCAACACCATTAATATTTACCCAACAACCAGTTCTTGAAATTTCAAATATTCTATTTCAATTAATTGCTTAGAACTCAAGAAAATCTTAGTGGTTGTGATTGTTCATATTCATTGTTTGATGAATGATTTATCAAATTCGTAGTTGTTTGCTTAAAATTCCCCCAATTTGTAAATTAAGTTTCTGAATTTTAATTTAGGTAATAATTAGGTTTCTTAAAGAATTTTGTTTTTTTACATTCAATCGGTTGTGTTTTGTAGATTTGCTATGGATTTGAATTTGCAGGTAAGATTGAAGCATAGAAGCTGCTAAAAACATCATAATATACTCATCTCCAATACCACCAGGTAATGGCACATAAACTGTTCGAGAAATGGTCAGAACTGGGTTAAGTCTGGGACTGATTTTGGTTGAATTTTGAGCTAAAATTTAGTCCACAGAAGTGTAATGCTGCTAAGGTTCTTGTGGCTAGTTGGCATGGTGATGGTGGATTGCTTTATAGGGTTATGAACTGAATTTGTTGGTATGGATGTTGTAATGGCTTGAACTGGTGATGTTATGTGCCATTGATATGATGTTAATGGAAGAGATTAGGATATTAGGGATTGAGCTGGATGTAGCTCCCCCTAAGCTAGCAGCTGACTAATCCAAGAGATTAACTAAATAAGAGGCACTAAAACTAAAACATTTACTTAAACAATTAATTAAGAAATTTGCTACAAAACTTAACCCAAAACTAGCCCCGCTCAGAAATATATACATAGAAGAACTCCTCTCAAATGATACATATACAATGGTCATTTGGTTTACAAAATACAATAAGCAATATAACAAACATAATAAAAGTTAACAAACTAGCCCTGCTCAGAAATATATACATACAAGAACTCCACTCAAATGATACATATACAATAGTCATTTGGTTTACAAAATACAATAAGCAATATAACAAACATAATAAAAGTTAATCAACTAACGAAATAAACCCTTGAAGCTTTCGATGCGCAACTCTGATCTGTCTCTGAAACTGAAAGTGGGAAAGGGTGAGCACATCATCCCTAAAAGGGAAGCCTAGCAGGAAAAACATTTTAACTTTAAAGAAATCATGAGAAAGATTTGGAAAACAATTCATGTTTTCCCAAACAACAACAAGTGACCAAGTCACTGACATAACAAACATGTATATGGACAATATCCTTCTTCAAACAATGTACTAATATGGTTGTGCAATTCCGAACTCGCAAATCCACACCTAATCGTACATATGGATGTCGACAATTCCGAACTCACAAACTGCCGACCAATATATCATCATAAAAGCTCTAGGTATAAATGTGAAGGAGCGTATCCTATATGCCACAGGTGGAAATTCTTATTTCCCATAACAATTCATGACGACATAAAACATTACAAATCCTTTCCAAACCATGGAAAGATAACAAAAATCGACGGAACAATCATAATACAAATTAAACAACACATGGGATGCAAAAACATACAATACGTGAGTTTATAAACATAAACTTTTGTAAAAGAAACAACAATGGTTTCAAAAGAGTTAAAAGTATTCCCACCTCTTTTGATGACAAGCCACGCCTACCTCGAGATCCACGATCCACTGGTTCATCCGTTGAATCGAACGTTGTTAATAACGAACTGTTAATCACACGAGAACTCTAAGATTCTAGCCAAAATGGCTCACACAAGAATTATACAAATCTAACTAATAGTCCCAAACCCATTTACGTTTCTATACCCTTTTATTATATATTTTTAGCCCATCTAAGGTTTAGTAATTCAGTTAGGTTGTTTCTCTAGTCCACTAAATAAGTCTAGAAAATAATTACAACTTTGTAGAAGAAGCCAAAGGTTAATTCGGACCATAAGGGTCCAAACATTCAAAATATGAATACTAGGTCTAAGCCCAAGTCCACTAAAATGACCCCTTAATCTAAGGCACAGTCCCACTAAGTCGACTAACGGTCACTAACGATCAAAGTGACGGTCAAGGGTCAACTAACAGTAAATGTCAGTCAACGGAGTCAATGTCAGGTCAAAGTTCAGGGTCAATGGTCAGCGATTCAAGACTAGTGACTCAGTAGGTCAAATCCTATTCGACTCAGTCTTCAGACGAGTCGGACAACTGACTGGAAAGAAATACTCACGGCCAATACCTTTGTACATGCCAAACTTCTAATACACAATTCATTGTGCAGAACAACTCTACAACCCATACTCTAAAACAACTTTCTTCATTCTTATTTCAATTTTACCTGATTAAACAACATTATTTGGATCATTTCAAACATATAGCTAATTCATATAAACTTCATAATTTGATTACAAAAACAATCTTAGCTTACCTGCAATAGCAACTTTAAGCTTTACATCCACTAAACTGAATCACCACCTATTTCAGATTAACTACAACTAAAAATTCAATACCATCAGTAGTTGTAATTCAGTACATTTATCTACAACTGCAACTCCACCTCAACTGTGTTACTTCAATCATACATTCAAGTTATGTAAACTTCATAACTAATTTACAACCATAAGTTCGGCTTACCTGCGACAGTGGCAAGCCCCAAGTGAACCATTAGTAAATCCCATCACCCCATTCATCTCATACTCCATTCAAAGTTCAATAGTATCAACACCAAACTCATGAACTGCAATCCATACAATTAGCACTACCAACAATCAAACCATTCACGAGCAATACACCAATTTATTACTAGTTCTTGTTTTAAGGAGAACATCATCAACTCCTTCTTTACTTCACCCCACAAGATTGTAATATTTACAACCCCAACTACCAGCAAAAAAACTTAGACATTCATCAACCAACATTACATCATCCTTTTGTAGTTAACCACAAACTCAGCCTTTAGCCAACCTGATTAACCAACAACACAACAATCTCATATTCTTCTGTTAAACTCATACACCACCAGCAACTTGAGGTTCAATTACACTTCCAAATTCTACTTTCATTCCAACTCAATCACAACCACTTCAAACCACCAACTAAGTTCAAATGGATGAACTGACCCTCATTCATTCAACAACACCAATATTTTACCTGTCACAGATCACATATATCCATTCAATTACACCCATCTCAAATCTCATTCAAAAACATAACCCAATCCCATCTACATAAACAATTTAACACCAACCCTAAACATATTCTCTTCTCAATCACCACCTGCAACCATTCTAACACCACCATATCTATTTATGCTTCCATATGAATCTATTCAATCACATACAACTAAATAATTGAACTTCAAAAGTGAGATTAAGCAACAAAGACACTTACCCAACATTAATCTTCTTTGAATTGTTATTTCACCACTCATTGATGCCGGAACCCTAATTTTCAAATTTGGGAAAGAACACATGAAACCCTAATTCACCTTTTCTTCATTGTGAATCGGAAACTGAATACTAAATGATTTACTTTGTTCTCAATCTACAAGACCCATCTTCAATTAATCTTCTAAAGTATCAATTTCATCTTCGAATTCAATTCTGCAACTCTACTGAAACCATAATTCAAATATCCACAATGATTCTCCACTGAATTAACTTCAAAACTCTAATTAAACACCAACCCGTCTGATCTTCAAACAACAAAAACTCAATATACTAATCAATTTCGAGAATCTCAAAACGAAATCTAAAACCCTAATTCTAATTCTCGGTTTTACTTTTTCTGTTGAGTTTGATTTAACCTCATCAACCGAAACTACCACCATCAAGTTAACCTACAATCTTTGCCGACTGTATATCATCTCAGAATCATGAACTGATTCTCGAAATCATTTACAGAAGAAGAAGAGGGAAGAAAGAAGGAAAGAGAAGGAGAAAGAAGAAATGAAGAAATGAAGAAGAATAGAAACAGAATGAGAGTTATCTTCTCGATTTGGCTAGAGATAAGGTCGACCAAAAAAAACTAGGCACCCGACTAAAAAGTAAGGGCAGCCAAGCCGACTAAGAACTAAACCAATGATATCTTCTTCGTCTGGTATCCGAATGACGCATGCGAGTAGTCCTTTCCGCATAACTTTTCGAGATCTAACCGATGATACTAGTTTGGTGTTTAAATCGTTGTTAGATTAATTCTTATTAATTAACGTTCGTGTTAAATTAATCAAGTAATTAGAGGCTAAATGGTCTCTTGACTGGTCGAATCGCATTGACGAGCTTGAGGGTCCTTACACTGGAGTCGATGATGGCAAAACTTGTGGAGTTTGAAGACGTAAACCGGTTGAAAGAAAGAATTGAATGATGGTTTCTGGTGGTTATTTTTGAGAAGATTGGGAGATGGGTTTAAGAGTTAAAGGTAGCAGATAACTTGGATATGAATTTGTTTGTGATTTGGGTAATGTTCTGGTCCGTCTATTCAACTAGAAATGTGTCCGAAAACTGATGTACTTATGACATGGTCTTAAGGTCAGTAATAATGTCTTTTGTAGGTTTTTTTTGTTTAAAAATTTAAGATACAATGATGTTGCGTGCAATTAGCCCCATGATCATGTTGTTTATGGAGTTACAGATGACAAATCGAATCACCACCCCATTCATGCTTAATGCTTTGGGTTTTTTTTATTAGTTTTGTATGATTTGGTTAACGCATAAGCAACAACTGATTGTTTAGTGCATCTTAGTCTTAGTCTGTTGCTCTGTAGGTGTTTGGAATAATGACTCAATGATTTTTTTGTTTTTCCAGTTACCAAATTGGGCAATGTAAAGGGGGAAGGCAGGTTGTGGGTTGCTGGTATCTTTTAGGTTAGTATTGGCTCAGGATTGAGGCAGTTTTGGATAGAGGTTATGTGCTGAAAAACATATGATAAATGTTGTTGTTACCGTTTGATTGAATTGTCATCCTATGAAGCAAGATTATTCAGGGGTTTACTTGTCTTTTACAAGGGGAAAATAACTGCCACGTATGCATTAACATTTGTTAACTTTTTTTTTGAAGAAAAAACTGGACGGAAAAGTCAAACTAGTGGCATTTTATTAATTCTGGAAAAAACGGTGGCATTTTCTTAAACATGAAAATGAAAGTGTGGCACTTTATTAAAATTCCCTAAATAAATCTAAAACATTGCAAGATGAAAATCGTTGGTAGTGTCTATTTGTAATCACAATATTTTCTATTCCAAACCGTAGTTATCCTTATTAAAAAACAAGAATAAATTCTCATAAGAAGTTTCCTAGACAACAAAACGAAGAGACAAACAAACTCGTAAAGAACATACAAGATGATTTTCCCTTAGAAGGTATAATCAATCTTTTTCTCACGGACTTACACAAAGACTGGATACCAAAGGCATATAAAATATTTTCTTAACAAAGAAGAAAATACAAAGTCATTAACAACCATGGATCATAATTCACATAATAGAATTGTGAACATTCAAGAATCCCAGAGTAATGCATACTACTGCCCATTCTTGAACTTTCTTCTTTGTGATTCACCAACAACATTCTTAATAAAGCTACGAATGAGCTTAGAAGAGAACTACTCCAATAATCCAAGTGCCCAAGTCCAAGAGTAGTGGAACAATTGCATATGTATTGATAGTTTTATTATTAAAATTGACAAAAGGAGAGATTGTTGGAGCACTGCTCGGTCGAACTCGCAAGTGTTTCTATCTCAAGCTTGTTTGTCAAGTTTAGTTGATCAAAACTATATACTTGATTTCTAGTCAACTTATAGCTATGTCTCAGATTAGGATAGAATGTGTAGTTGAGCTTTAGTCTTCACGCCATTCACTAATTGAAGACGAAGATCTACTGAGGAGCTTGGAAGAACTTCATCAACAAAAGTTATGTGGAGACTAAAACTTATCTATCACTCAGAAGTCTATTCTATTTTATCTTCTAATGAGACTAAGGTTGGGTTTGGTAATGCTTTTATTTTTCCAAAAGCACTTTCAAAACCTATATTTGTCAATAATTTTTGAAATTGGTGTTTGGTAAAAAAATCAAAGTGCTTTTTACCCAAAGCACTTCCCGGATTACTCAATTTTCAAAAGCTAGGGAGGAAGAGCTTTTAAAAGCATAAGATTTGGTCCCACCAAAATTTAATGCTTGATTTATCTTTTTTGTCCCTATTTTATTTTGTAAATGACAAAAATTACCCTTAAATATATATACAATCAATTTTTATTTTTTATATTTTATTCTTTAAATATTATTATATTTTATTTTCAAACTATTGTATGATACCATTTCATTTAATTTGTCAAAAATAAAAACTAAAACAAATTTTAAATAATTACTTAATTTAATATTTTTTAAATAATTACAAAGTTAAAAATTACATACTAGGCAAGCGAGAGACAAGCTGTGCCGCTAGCCCTTTTTGAATAGCAAAACCTATCCTATTAAAAATAAAATCTCGTGAGCCAGGGGTCATTACATTGTTGCGCATGACTTTCTGGACCCTCTTGAGTAGTCCAACTGCTTCTGGAGCCAAATAGCCAAAAGTATCAAAAGCAAAGGGGACGAAAGCATGCCCATTGTCAACACATGCTTTCTCATGCTTCGATATCTTACCTGAGGCAGCCTTTAGCGCTGCTCGCCCGACTGTAAAGGTGCCATGTCCAATGCCTACCAAAGGAGATACCCCGGTGAGGTCAACACATGTGTGTTTCCCATTAGCCCATCCAAAAATAAGAACATCACTGGTCTTAGTGTCGATCTCCCTTCAAGTGGGTCTGTCAGGAAATGCACAGTGCTTCTTTCTTTGCCGAAATGCCAGACCTCCACGGTACATCATACAAAATATCCCTCACATGATCATGTCTATATTTATAACCAAGGTCTACTTTACAATGAACTGCATGTTCACCATGTTCACCATTTAGTTTGATTTTTTGTTTGAAAATTATATATATTAAAAAGTGGTTAAGTAAAAATAATATTTTTAAACAATCATAATAATAGTAATAATTAGTAAATTTAATCTTTAATATATTTATATTTCATAGTAAAATATAGTAATTATTTTTAATCCCAATAAAATTGGATAAAACTATTTTTAGAGATATGTCTGTTTTTGTCATTTGCACAACAATAATTGTTGTATCTGGTATTTTACCAAACACACTTTGATTGCTTTTTAATAAGCTTTAACTTTAATTAATATTTTACCAAACGTCTAACTGTTTTTTTCTCACAGCACAGCACAACAAAAAAGTGCTTTTACAAAAGCTGCAGCAATACCAAACTAAACCTAAGGCTGGGTCTGGTAATGATTTTCTTTTTTCAAAAGCACTTTCAAAACCTATATATGTCAATAATTTCTAAAATTAGTGTTTGGTAAAAAATAAAGTACTTTTTATCCAAAGCACTTCCCAAATTCCTCAACTTTTAAAAGCTGGGGTGGAGGAGCTTTTAAAAGCCTGGCTTGATTGGGGTATACCCAATTTCAAGGGGACATGGTGTGTCATTATTAAAAAGGGTGATTTTACTTTAATACCCTTGAACTAATTAAATCTTAAAAATAAACCCATTTCTTAATTTCATTAACCCTAAAATTAAAAAACTAACCAACTCTTAATCTTCTCTTCTTCTTCTTCATCTTCATCTTTCATCAACCAAAACCATATAAAAATTTTCAACATTGATTTTCCAAAAAATTATCGATTTTACGGGCGAAAAGAAGACTATAAATGATGTTTAAACTCAAACCCATCATTGTGTTGTGTGATTTGACTGTTATATTAGGTTAGAAATCGAAAATTGTGATTTCTGTGTTTTTAGCCGGCAAGGTCGTAACATGCATATCTTGCCGACTTTTCATAACAACCATGGCGTCGACTGTAAAAATTTTCAACAGCCGGCAGGGTATTTTTTGAATACATTGCCGGCCAAAAAACAGCCGGAAGGGTACTTTTTAAATACCTTGCCGGCCAAAAAACAACCGGAAGGGTATTTTCTAAATACCTTGCTGGCCAATATTTTTTTCAGCAGCCGGCGGGTTTTTTTTGTTGACCTTGCCGACTAATATTTTTTAATAGCCATCTCTTGTGTGTCAAAAAAATAAAGTCGGCATGTTCTTCATTTAAATACCTTGCCGGCCAAAAAAATGGTCGGCGTTTTCTTCATCCAAGGACCATGCCGGCTAAACCCGACCGGCATCTTATTCAAACGTATACCATGCTGGCGAATTATAGCCGGCACCTTATTCAAACGTCGACCTTGCCGACCTATCACATTTTTGAAAACCAATTTTTTTGATCTTAATCGAACTCATAAGACGGATTAAAGGTTTAACCTACTGAATTTTCATTTTCAAAATTTTAATCTAAACTCAATTAATTAGCCTAATCAGTTTTTTGTGTGTTAATTAAACAAGGGCATTTTTGCCATTTTGAAAATATTTGGTTAAGGGGTGACCACTTTTACTTCAAAATGACCCTATTTTGTCTCATTTGGTATACCCCAATTAATCTGGGTATACCCCAATCTCGCCAGGTTTAAAAGCTACAAAAGCATAAGCTTTGGTCCCTTCTAATTGATTTATTATTTTTGTCCCTATTTTATTTTATAAATGACAATAGTTAACCTTAAATATATATAACGAATTTTATATTATTTTTTCTTTAAATATTATTATTTTTTATTTTCAAAATATTTTATATACCATTTCATTTCATTTATCAATAATAAAAAGGAAACAAATATTAAATAATTATTTAATTAATTTTAGTTTGATTTTTTGTTTGAAAATTATATATATATATATATATATATCAAAAAGTGGTTAAGTAAAATTAATTTTTTTAACAATCATAATAATAGTAACAATTAGTAAATTTAATATTATTTATATTTATATTTAATAGTAAAAAAAATAATTATTTTTAAACCCAATAAAATTGAATAAAACTATTTTCAAAGATATGTCCGTTTTTGTCATTTGCTACAACAACAATGGTTGAATCTGATATTTTACCAAACACACTTTTACCGCTTTTTTAATCAGATATAACTTTAGTTAAAATTTTACCAAACGTCAAACTATTTTTTTTCTCACAGCAACGAAAAGCAGGAAAATGCTTTTACAAAAGATGCAGCAATACCAAAATAAGCCTAAGTCGTAAAGCTATATAGACTTTTATACTATACACATTTGATATTTCGAGCTGAGTTTATCTCGCTTATCCATTTCTCGAAATATGTGTTGGAAGCTTTTTGCTTTAGCTATGTTCATCATATTCTTGACGAGTTTAGTTGGAGATAATTTATTTGTTGGAAACTAAATTAATATTCAGTTAAAAGATGATCATGTGAAAATTACCTTGAACATCTTGTGTGAGACATTCATTTGATATTAGCTTGGGAAGTTTCGTATTGATCATTCGATCACTTGAAAATTACTTTAAGCCAATGGTATGTGTGAGATTACCATTGTCGTATTCTATAAATGTTTCAATGATTGAAATGAGAGTTTAAAACAATTACCTATGTCTGGATACAACACGGTATGCATATCTAGTATGCGAATTGTATTGTGATGATTCCGGTCTGGAACTCTTGTTTGCGTACCTAGTATGCGAATGGGTTTACCTGAGTTGGGTCCGGAACGGTTGTTCGCGAATCGGGTTTGCGAACGGCTTGAGTAGGCCAATGTCTGGAGCTTCTGTTCGCATAACCAGTTTACGAACACAATGGTTAAGTTCTAAAACCGGTTATGTATGATTCTCATACTCATGAACTAAAACATTTATGATTTAAGGAATGCAAATTAACTTTGCAAACCATGGCTTAATGTTCATGAATTGATTCTTGTATAAGTACTTTGTACGATTACAAATCAATCTGATTATGTTTCAATTTGTTCATATATATTTCTATGAGATAGCGAACAATTGAACAACTCTATTTAAAACACAATTAGATTCATTTGATTATTTATCATGATTGATTGATCATCATATTTGATCTAGAAATGTTAGATGAATGTGGTTAAGACAAAAATGTTTATATGGCTAACTTCGGCTAATTGTTATTGAGCCAACCCAATATACACGTATAGGTACAATTACCCATATGTAATTATAAGTATATTTCATTTGTGTGT
This sequence comes from Papaver bracteatum, assembly GCA_023529315.1. NCBI lineage: Eukaryota > Viridiplantae > Streptophyta > Magnoliopsida > Ranunculales > Papaveraceae > Papaver > Papaver bracteatum. Next base: position 405,528 of record JAJJWX010001826.1, on the reverse strand, counting down.
AACAAGCTAAGACCATCTAACGGTGGAGATTGATTGTTTAATTTCTAAGAAGACTTAGCTTAAATCTTAAATTATGAGTTCATCTAACGATGAATATTGAATGCTTTGTTACTAAGCTATCTTAGCTTTGATTGTAAGTTAACTTGATTTGAAAGGCTATATAAGGGGGAACTCTAGCAACTGGAAAACCTAATCCCAACACTTTCATGTGTCCTAGTTGCAAACTAGAGTCTATTCTCCTTTAACCTAGGTTTTTGCAAAACCATTATTAGGTTAACGACTTGAAGACTTCATTTGGGATTCGTGAAGCCATATCTAACTATTTTCTCTGTAGTTGTGTATTTTGATCTTACTTGTTCTATCTTATTGAGTTTTATCTTCTCTAAGATTTAATCAAGATTTATCTCTAATAGGTAAGATATAAAAAGTAATCACAGCAGTTCTTCGTCTCAGACTCTTATGATTCCGAAATAACTTCTTCTGTTAATCAGTTAGGTTATTGTGAGGTGACTAATATTTCTAGGCTGCTATTCGAGAGTATATGACCAGATTATTAGTTGGTTCCTGTTCACCTTGATCTTTGTATCAAAAGACGGAACAAAAACAGAATAAAGAATAAACATATCTATGGGATACATATTTGTTTATAAGTCTTCGACTTTGGGTCATAGCAACTCTTAGTTGTGGGTGAGATCAGCTAAGGGAATCAAGTGTGCAGAATCCGTCGTGGTTCTAGAGGCGCAAGGAATGCGACTGTATCTTAATCGGTGCAAGACTTGGTTAGGGCTCAACTGCATTCTAGCCTGAAGTTAACTTGTAGTAGGCTAGTGTCTGTAGCGGCTTAATACAATGTGGTGTTCAAATTTGGACTAGGTCCCGGGGTTTTTTTTGCATTTGCGGTTTCCTCGTTAACAAAATTTCTGGTGTCTGTGTTATTTCTTTTTCGCATTATATTTGTTTATGTAATTGAAATATCACAGGTTATACGTAGTTCAATCAGTTGATAAATCCAACCTTGATTGTTGGATAGAACTTGATTGACACTTGGACATTGGTCTTTGGTACCGTTTAAGTTATTTCTCATATCAATCAGGCTCACAGATTTCTATCTGTTCGATTTGATAATTGTATTGAGAAAGAGAGATAAAGATCTTTGATATATTTCTTGATTGAGTCTCACTTTTAAGTTGGTGCTCTCGGAATTATATCGGATTTTAGTCCATACAGATTGTCGAACGAATTATTGGTTGTGGTTGTTATACCCCGCTTTTTCAACCTTGATAAAGGAAAAAGAGTACAACGCGATAAGTCCAATCGAATGCACCTTATGTGATGGTGTTCCCCCTGATGAGTAGTTCAGTAAATTCTTGGCTTCCAAATCTTTGAGTCGAGACTTTCCAATTCTGAAGATCGAATTTCTTGAATGCAGAAGATTCTTATTCTTTCATGAAGATGCCGACTAGTTGATGAAGTCTTCTTTTATGTTGCACAAGCATTAAATGTCTTTAATTAATACTTTTCCAGAGTCTATGCTTATCTTCAACTTATTGAGATCTTGTGTGATGCATTAATGCTAACTTCTCATGATGATTTGAAGAAGTCGTTGATGGAGCTTCTTCGAAAAAAGATCCAAGATGCAGATACATTACTGTAAGTGAACAAAACGGTATTTGTAGTCATACTTATGCGGTTTAGAAGAACATCCTAATTTCCAAGAGATTTTTATGTTGATTTTGTATAACAAAATAACCTAATTAATGGTGGAAATCCACCAAATAACCGAAACTGATACAACTCCCCCTTGGATGACCACCGTGTTGAATTAAATTGCCTCACTAATTAAACCTTAATAGTAAAACCAAATGGGAAAAAAATTGGATGAAGGAAAAAAACTCAAATATCAACATTTTTGAAAAAAAAAAAAAAAAAAAACGTTGGCGAGATGTTGTCTCGTTAAAACCTTGTCAGGAAAACCACATGGGAAAAAACCTAAACCGAATGGGAAAAAGTACAACTTTTGACATAAATATGGATGATAACCCAACTATGTGAGTTTTATAGAGGACAAGCATCAAAATAATAACTCTAGTCTATCTCAAAGAATGGCTAGAGAGAAATGCAAGGGTTTTAAATGGAGAATATGAAGGAAAATGTGAAGTCTTTCATTTACAACTGGTGTGTGGGTACAAACATGTTTGAAGGCATTACCCTGAACGTGGTTTTACATAACTGGGAGGTTGTAATTCATTAAGAAGCTTTTGAGTCTGGCTTGTTTTGGTTTTCTTTTCTTTCTTTCTTGGTAGTAGAAGCTGTGCTGCTGAAGTTGTTTTTGTATTTTTTAATCATTTCCATTACTTCCTTAGTGATGAATTGGTCTCTTAAAAAATTCAGCCCTTTTTAATTAAAAATAAATCGGTCCGTGAGTTATAACCCCAAAGGTGTCACTATCCATCCAAAAATCCCATCAAAACAAAAGTAACACAAAAACACCAAATAACAAAAGTAACACAAAAAACCCCAAAGGTGTTTTTGCCACCACTAACTACCACTACTAGCAACCAACACCACATCCACCAACAAATACTAGCACTACCATCACCATAAAAAGCACCACCACCAACCAACACCACCACTAACCCTAAACAGTACCACCAAATCTTGGTTTCATCAAAAACTTTCTGTTCATCATTAAAAATCTTTGGTTTCATGATAAAAAAAATAGGCAAAAATATGATGAAACCAAATTTGATTTCATCATAGAATTTGATGAAACCAATCTTATTTGAGATCTTTGTATCAAATTTCAAAAATTTGGGGTTTTTATATCAATTTTGTTTAATATGGAGTTTTAATGGATCCCAACATTTGAACGGAGTTTTTGTACTCCTAATTTGGCCACCTTGGTGTGTTACTACTAGTTCTGATATTTTTTTTTTACCAAACCCAACCTTAGATGGGCGGATTACCGGCCGGGCAAGCTCTTCCCCCAAATGAAATGTAAATGAGAAAAAAATGAAGCCACCACAAGACCGTAAACAATGTCTCTCGAGTCTCGCAAGTGAAACATGGCATGGGTACTAGCAGCTCTAAAGCTTTTTCATAATCTCAATGGTTCCCTTCCCAGCCACAGTGAAGCTAGAAGCTAGACTCTTGATGCTAAAATTATTGGTCATTTCCTTGGAGGAAGAATAAAAACCTCAATTGTCGACTTACCAATTACATGATTGGTTGAGATCAACACATACCTTACTCGTCAACCTTCAAAATCAACAATCATCTCAGTAGCCTATCCCTAAAAACAAAAATCAATCCTTCAATCTTTAACTAGATGATAAGAATTATGACCATATATTCCTAACTTTAGGTAAGTTATTGGGTATTAAAATATTATAAAAGACATACAAAAGCTTTAACAAAATATCGAGTAGATTTTAGAGTTTCCAAAATTCAACAAATATAGTTTCCAAAATTTAACAAAACATCGAGTATTCTGTTCGTAGTGATTCTGTTCGTAGTGATTCTGTTCTAGAGATTCTGCTCTTCGTGATTCTGTTCTTTTTGACTCTGATTAAGTGATTCCACTCCCCGTGATTCTGTTCTTGTGGCTCTGATATTATCGTCTTTTTTCTAGTGTTTCAAGTGGAGGTTTCTATCTTTGCTTCTATTGGCTCGTCCTGTCTCTGCATTGAGTGGGAGTTGGTTTGTTTGTGTTTTATTTGATTCTACACTGCGGGGTTCTTAATTTCCTGAGCTCTTCATTCTGTGCTAAATGATTTACCACATGGATCATCGGAAATATAATATATACAAAAGTAAAAACATAGAAGACATGCCGGCATCGAACAAAAGGAGATCCAAGCCCTAACAGGAGACAAACACCAAGAAAACCCCCGGATTTCAAAATCGTTCTAAAAAACATCACTAGCAGAGACTATTTCAGCGTCAACTATCTTTGGTGCTGGCTCAAGTTTAATTCCTCCAATACCACTGACAGCATAACTACCAATATCAATAAAAGAACCAACTTCAGCAACTTTCACACCAGCTGCAAATGATCTCTCGTCCTCATCTTCAAAGGAATACCCTAACGGAATTTCAAAATCTTCGATTCCCAAGGAAATCAACGCAGTTACCTCAGCCGTCTCTGCAATACCGGTAGATCCATTATCGGTACTATCTCGGTATGGTTAGTAATCATTCTCAGCGTTTGCAACGAATTTACCAAGTGCTTGATACATTTCCTCCAAAGCAGCGTCATAAGCAAGAGAATCGAGGTCAACATCACCGGAGGAGAAAGAAGGCTCTTTAGTGGGGTTACTAAGATGATAATGGATACGCTCAAAGAGAAAATCTTCCCGCATCTTGTTTGTCACCATGAGACTAACCATTTCGTTATTAATACCTATACCGGCAAACTCAAATTTCGACCATTTCAATACCCAGAACCAATCACTCTTAAACTCTTCCTTTCTCATTTCACTACTTGTTCTCCTTTTTCTAGAAAAGAACTAAGTAGTTCGAATGGTGTCATTAATTTTGATAGATTTGAACCAAGTGAGAGGCAACAAATTAAAGTCACCAAGGAAATTATCAACAACCAACAAACACATTCTCTTCAATGGCAATGCCGTGTGTTCGCCGTCCGATATCGGTTTCGGATCACTGAACCGTTTCACTTCCTTAATTCCTTCGGCTTTGCTATGAATTATAACCCATTTTGTCTCTTTTTTCTCCAGGTTCCCGGAGGCCCAACGGTAAAGGAGGATAAATAGGGCTGCATTGTGAAGAACTGTTTAATTTTTTCGGGGAGCTATTCGGATGCAGGCTTGGTAGGGGGAAAGCACCCACTTGTAAGAAGCTGTCAGATTCAAAAATAAGGATACAAAGTTGATACCCTTACTTCCCCCTATTATTACCATCAGTACCACCTTATCCTTCACTCAACCGCCAACATTTATTACAACTTCATCATTATTTCGACTAATCTCAATACCCCAACCTTTCACTTCCATCAGAACTTTCACATCAACACCCAAACACACCGTACCAATAAGCCGTTTTTACATCTCAACAGGTCTAATCTCTCTATGTGGAAGGAAGTAATGATATACATCAAATCCAAAACCAGAAGATATGTTATAAAATTTATTAATTTGGGGCAGATACGGGCTATATCTTCGGGGAGATCAAAAGGAAGATACGGAAAACACAAAGTTAAAAAAAAAACTCTTCTGCTGGTTATTACTCAACAACAACTCACAGAAATGGAAAATCTCACTAATCAATTACAAGATAATCTGATTATCCCAGAAGAAGAACCGGAAGAGGTATTGATGAAGAAGAGTATAGTTCTAGAAACCCCACAAATAGATTGGTCTTTAACTATGCTTGGAAGAATCTGCAGTAGTAGAGTGGTATCTCAATGGGAATTTATAAATTTCATAAGGGCAGATTGGAATCTAGCAAAGACTCTAATGATTTATCACTATAAAAAGAATAAAAAGAAGAATATGTTCATATTAAAATTCCACAATGATTCTGACTTCTACAAAGTTAAGGAATTTAAAGCTTGGTTTGTCAAAGGAGATCTCATAGCACTCAAAGTCATACCAGAAACTGGAATCCCAAATGATGAAACAATGGAGCTAACTGAAGAAATATTCTGGCTGAAATCAGTGGATGTACCAATTCAATACATATCAGTGAAAGGTCTTACTAAGGTGGTCAAGTCGGCAGGAAAATATCAAAAACATGACCCTACTTTTGGAAACAATATGCTAGAAAAGGATGTCATGTTCAGGTGATGGTTGATCTCAAAAAGAAAATTGCAAAAGAAATGGTAACAAGGTATGAAGAGGGAGAAAAAAATAAAATCAGGTTTGAGTTTGATGCCTCACCAAGAAATATGTGCACCAAATGTTGTATCATTGATCACTATGATATTCCTTGTGAAGGGATACGTCAGTGGTTGAATCCAGAGATTCATGGGGGAGAGAAAGGATCCACCAGTGGGGGTCTTACAATAGCTAATGAGATGCGTAATCCTGTAAGGGAGAAAGGAGATGAAAATTCGCAGAATACAATGGCAATGGTGGAGAATAAAGGAGCTCAAAATTTAAATTCCTTGGTGGGTGATGTAGGAGGGAAAGAGTTGGAACATGCCAACAAAGGGGTTGGAGGTAATGGAGTGAATATAGTAGAAATTCCCGTCAGTCATGAGTTTTTGATGGTTGAAAGAAATGATCAGCTGCATAATGAAGGAGAGCAGAATCAAGAAGATGGAAGTAAAGACCAAGGAAAGCTAACATTATCCCAAAAATCAAAAGCCAAAGAAGTATACAAGAAACCAAATTGTCAAAAATTCATCTTAGACCCATCAATGGTGAACAAAGGAATTAGCATCAGAGAATCAACTGACATGGAACACTTCAATACCACAAATTTCACTGACATTATAAACATACCATCATACCCACTCAATTTCTTCCAGCAAACACCACCTGAAACAAAACAAAACATCAATTTCTTCCAGCAAACACCTCCTAAACCAAAACAAAACATCAATCAAACCTCCAAACTCCAACATCAGATGCTACTGGGAAAAAAAAGAGGAAACAAAACCAACCAAAAGAAAGCATGTGCTCCTAAGTCTAGGAGAAAAATCATGAAGGAACAAATGGGAAAATTGGCGACGACCAAAATAAAAAGAAATAATATAGAGACGGAAGGCACAATCTAGGGAGATACTCACAAGAAACAAGTATGGAAAAACTTAAACTCTTTGGTATAAGAAACATCGCTAGATTTTTATGGTGCTACCTTCAACATCGGCTCAAGTGACATATTAAAATCAGTAAAGAGATTGAGAAAACCAGCAGAAACCCAAATCGACCTCAATTCAGCTTTTGAGTCAAACAACATAAATATAAGCGGAAAAACAGTCCTGCTACCCAACACCAGCAATGAAGAGAGCTCCTATGGATTAAATGGTTCTCCAGAAAACAACTAATAGGTGCATAATTCATATGATTTTAGTGTCCATTCCATACTTGCTTTAGCTATTATTCTTGCATATATTCGTATTATTACTATTGTTTTCTCTTATTTTCCTCTAATAGGTGAATCAACTGCAAAGGATATATAAAGTGCTGAAAATATCTATAAAGAGAAGTATTCCAAGTATCCAAGCGCCCAAGTCCAAGAGAAGTGGAAGAAAGGCGACGAAAAGGAGCAAAACGCTCAAAATCAAGAGAAGGGCCAATGACCGATCTTAACTCATTAAAATTAAGGATTTATCATCACCATTTGAAGAGAATTTAAATATAAAAATGATGCAAAAATAATGAAGTCATTCCGAGTTCGTATGAAGAAGTTGTGGACAAAACAGTTCTATTGAAAACCGAAGATAGTGCAGTCCGCGAACTGAGTTTGCGGACGGGGTTCGCAGACCTATTTCCGAAAATATCTACTGGAATTTGAAGTTTGCGGATTGGGTTCGCGCACTTAGGTATTGGGAAATGTGTATTTACTCTTTGGAATGCCTAAGGGCATGTTTGGAGTCGTTCGTTCGTGTTTTCGGGTCGGGTTCTTGAACCGAACTAAATACTTGGAAGCCAAGTAATGTAAACCTATAAAAAGGTATTAGGTTATGTAATATCATATCGAATATCATCGGTCTCATATCACAAGTTCTACATAAAAACCTAGGGTTTACCCCTTTTGGGGGAAACCACCATTCTCCATCTTCTTTGTAATATGAGTAGCTAAATCCTTTGTTGATTAAGGATGAATTCAATGTTCTAAGCGTGAAGCTTTATTATTAATACAAACTTATTGAGAGTTTTTATCATCATCGTTTGTTTTCACTATTTCTAGGGTTTATGATTGATTGATTAGAGGGTTTGGAGTGCACGCTAGATTAATCTATTGATCATTCTATTGCTAGTAAAGGGTTAGGATATATGTGTAATTATTGAATAATCCTTTCACAAGTAGAGAACATGAGACCTCGCAGAGGGATTCTGTGGAGCAATCATGTGTGAAGACAACACTAGTAAGTGGACCTTGCGCTAAGAGTCTAACTGCTAGGATCAACCTAAGTTCACATAACTTAAAGCTTCCGATTGGGTTACACCTTGAGTGCGCTACTACTTGGTGATTCAGTTGGATAGAACTTGATATGCGAGCGCTTCGGTATCAAGTTACACAAGGAGATTTGGGGATAACACTGCTCTAGCAGTTATTCTATGGTTGGTGATGAATGGTTCTTATGACAATAGATAAGTATATTAATCCTGTTATCGCTTGGTAACGACGAAGGATTCCTTAATCATCATTTTCTTCTTTATTGTCTTTTTAATTATATCTTAAAAACCAAAACCCCCCTTTGTTATTTACTTTATCTTGTTATTTCAAATAACCTATGAATTACACAGCTTTCTGTGGGAACGATCTCTTACTACCGCTATATTACCAATTAATTAGTGGGAAATATATTTATTAATTTGTTGAGCCTACGACAGCCCATACAAATTTTGGCGCCGCTGCCTGGGAGCAGTCACTAATTGATTTGTTCTTTGTTAGCTTGTTTTTATTTTTTATTTTATTTTATTTTTTAGATTTTTGTTTTGATTTTATCTATTGTGAGTCGTCATGTTTCCTTACGGAAATAACATGTACGGTGCACAAGATCAAACATATAATTGTGGTAATCAATATGGTTTTCAATCTCATTCATATGACAACTACCAACCATCTTATGGGTATAATCAAAACCAATCTTCTGACTATGATCAATATTCCACGGAACCTTATGGATATTCTCGTACATGTCAACAACCTTATGACGGGCATGTAAGTGAACAATCACAAGGATGGGAGGATAGTTATGCTACTAATCCTATTTCTTCGAGTGTTGTAGAACGAATGTGTACCATGATAGAGGAGTTTGCATGGACAAATAGTTCAATATTACCATAATCAAGATGAGCAGCTCCAAGAAATTCAAAGGAACATGGACAACTTAAAGTTACAACTTGCTCAACTCAAGGAGACAAGGAACGAAGAAGAAGTTTGTCCTCAAAACCAAATTGATTCTGAAATTCCTAACGAAGACAACAAATATTTTGAAGATGAGCAACCTTTGGGAAGTCCACATAACAATGGTGAATTTATTCTAACTCCTGATCATAATAAAGATCATTCGCCTATTCAAAAGGAGGAGCCTTGGTATGACCGAACCATTGTTATGAACGGTGTAACATACTCGAATACATATCAACGTTACAATGAACATCCATATTACAATTTTTTAGGCTGGTTTATTTGCAAGAAGTAGACCCGATTATTCCCTCAACGGATACTCATACAGAATACCCCAAAATTTATACTGAAGAAGAGTTCATGAGAGCGGAATTTGATTTGGATGACGAGAGTGTTGAAGAGATAGAGATTGAAAATGAAACCAAATTGATTGAAGTTGTGGAAGACCCAATTGAGCTAGATAATAATAGTTCGATAGAGGACCACGATATACTTGAGGTAAATAATTCACTGTTAATTACAAATGAGGATCCGAAACAAGGTTTGTCTAATCCTTTGCATAATTCTATATCTATTGATCCTTTTCCTCTAATCGAAGTAGCTTCTCAAAGAGTTGTTAACCCAAATTTTAAGAAAATACCTCACTTAGGATTGGACTTGTATGCTTCCAAAGTTTTAACGGATTATTTTGCTTCTAAGTATCCACCACTTGATGTGTTTGATTCGAGTATTGTGCAGGTTCACCGAACTGAGGAACCTTTTGAAGTTCCCGAATTCTATGTTCTATATCCATTTTCGAGCGTAGAAAGGACTGCGTGTGGAGTAAACTTCAATAAAGCGATAGCTTCAATATTTATATTTTGTGCTAATGTTTTTGTGAAGCTATTATTTGAATTGCAGATTGTTGTTCGGAAATATTGCCAAATTTTCAGATTATTGGTGTACCGACGATAACAATAACGTCGGGCTGACGATGTTAAACCAAGCGATGGGTAGGAGGCAACCCATCGGTTTTGTATCTCTATGCCTTTTGTTTTTAGTTTTCTTAGTTTTTCATATCATATCTTGCATTCCCATCTTAGATTTTACAAAGTCCTATATCTATAATTAAAGTTTTGACGAATTCTTGTCAGAAAATTCTGACTGCGCACTTGTCATGAAAATAGTTCTCGAGACTTCATACGGAGTCCAATTTAAGTGGTTGACCCCAACTTTTAAAGAGGACATACATACCTTTCTTTTCCAAAAATAAAATCTGAATTTGGAGTCTGTTAAGTTGTAGCGATAGGCTTGTACATTTGAGTTTCAGTATTATTCCGAAACTTTTTCAGATTGCATGACAGTCAGTCTGGAGGCCATCAAAGTCGGACCATTTATCGAAATATTGTGCCCTTTTGAAAACTTATATAAAATACGTAGGCGAACAACTTTCGTTTATGATGTTTTTCCTAGTTCCCTACCCATTTGTACAGTTTTTGAGTTTTTCAGGGTTGTTATGTCAAAAATCAGAATTTTCGGTTTTGAACATTGAGGACAATGTTGAGTTTAAGTGTGGGGGAGTAGTTAAACATGTTTGGTTTACATAAAAAAAATAAAATACTCTTTGATTTCTTGCATCTTGAGACTTCATCTTTTGGAGTTACTTATGAGCTATTTAAGATGACACTCTAAACCTTTTCAGGTTGAAACATTTTTTACAACTATAGATTAAGTTCCATTTTATCATTCTACAATCCTTAATTATACACGTTCATAATTGAATGCGAAACTAAGCTATGGTAGTCATTTGAAAGATTCATCCTCGCAATTAATCATTACTGAATCACTTTCTTTTTATTTTTGCAGTTATATGTTTCTCTAAAGTGATTTTGTGGGATCCTGATACTGTCGTGGATGTTGTATCTAGGATCCAAGGCAACTATCATGAACTTGCTGAAAAGGGACATGCACTTAGAGTATCTAATCATGTGGTCGAGTTAAATGGGTGCTTCTCTCAACTATTGCGCTACAAATACATATCCTTTGACGACATTCACACAAGTATTGTGGGTAACATCTTTCACTTAAGTCAACATTTGCACACTTCACTTTTCTATTTCCATTATCTTATCTATCCATAATCCATGTGATTTCAGTATGCGAGTGTTGTGACAAATGTTTCAACAAGTACGATGACTATCTTAGTAGAGTTTTGCAATCAAATTGAATGTCATACGTAAGTAATTGCTTGTGTGTGCGGATTGGATTGTATGTGGGATGTTTGCAGCTAAAGAACTTATGCAAGCTAATTATTTGGCTTTTTGCTTTGTGTCTATCCTTAGTGGTTCTTCCAAGTCAAGAGATTGGAGTAGATTTTGTGGGTATACCTCTTGTAAGCCGTCACGAGACTATAACTCGTCCACTATGGACACCTAGGGGTTTAAAGGCATGTTATTCATGCTAAGAGTAACCGTTTTCTCAACGAGATGGAGTTGTTGTATTTAGGATTATTTTTATTTTAGTTTGCTCGAGGACTAGCAAAGGCTAAGTGTGGGGGAATTTGATAAGTGCATAATTCATATGATTTTAGTGTCAATTTCATACTTGCTTTAGCTATTATTCTTGCATATATTCGTATTATTACTATTGTTTTCTCTTATTTTCCTATAATAGGTGAATCATCCATAAAGTGTTGAAAAGATATATGAAGAGAAGTATTCCAAGTATCCAAGCGCCCAAGTCCAAGAGAAGTGGAAGAAAGGCGACGAAAAGGAGCAAAACGCTCAAAATCAAGAGAAGGGCCAATGACCGATCTTAACTCATTCAAATTAAGGATTTATCATCACCATATTGAAGAGAATTTAAAGATAAAAATAATGCAAAAAGAATGAAGTCATTCCGAGTTCATATGAAGAAGTTGTGGCCAAACAGTTCTATTGAAAACCGAAAATAGTGCAGTCTGCGAACTGAGCTTGCGGACGGGGTTCGCAGACCTATTTCCGAAAATATCTGCTGGAATTTGAAGTTTGCGGACTGGGTTCGCGCACTTAGGTATTGGGAAACGTGTATTTACTGTTTGGAAGGCCTAAGGGCATGTTTGGAGTCGTTCGTTCGTGTTTTCGGGTTGGGTTCTTGAACCGAACTAAATACTTGGAAGCCAAGTAATGTAAACCTATAAAAAGGTATTAGGTTATGTAATATCATATCGAATATCATCAGTATCATATCACAAGTTCTACATAAAAACCTAGGGTTTACCCCTTTAGGGGGAAACCACCATTCTCCATCTTCTTTGTAATATGAGTAGCTAAATCCTTTGTTGATTAAGGATGAATTCAATGTTCTAAGCGTGAAGCTTTATTATTAATACAAACTTATTGAGAGTTTTTATCATCATCGTTTGTTTTCACTATTTCTAGGGTTTATGATTGATTGATTAGAGGGTTTGGAGTGCACGCTAGATTAATCTATTGATCATTCTATTGCTAGTAAAGGGTTAGGATATCTGTGTAATTATTGAATAATCCTTGCACAAGTAGAGAACATGAGACCTCGCAGAGGGATTCTGTGGAGCAATCATGTGTGAAGACAACACTAGTAAGTGGACCTTGCGCTAAGAGTCTAACTACTAGGATCAACCTAAGTTCACATAACTTAAAGCTTCTGATTGGGTTACACCTTGAGTGCGCTACTAATTGGTGGTTCAGTTGGATATAACTTGATATGCGAGCGCTTCGGTATCAAGTTACACAAGTAGCTTTGGGGATAACACTGCTCTAGCTGTTATTCTACGGTTGGTGATGAATGGTTGTTACGAACAATAGATAAGTATATTAATCCTGTTATCACCTGGTAACGGCGAACGATTCCTTAATCATCATTTTCTTCTTTATTGTCTTTTTAATTATATCTTAAAAACCAAAGCCCCCTTTTGTTATTTACTTTATCTTGCTATTTCAAATAACCTATGAATTACACAGCTCTCTATGGGAACGATCTCTTACTACCGCTATATTACCAATTAATTAGTGGGAAATATATTTATTAATTTGTTGAGCCTACGATAGCCCATACAACAACAACAAACTTCCTCATGTCCAAGGGCATCAGGTACCAAAATACCTTCTTTGTATCTGTTTGTACCATAAGTAAAAATACCACTTAATGGGCCAAATTGATACTTGAATCATCTTTCGGTCCTCATCCGAGCCCGTTAACTAGTCAACCAAGGAAGCCCACCAGCCTGCACAGACCGATCAATGGCCAAAGTCAGTCCATGGTCAAAGGCAGTCGATGGTCAAAGTTGGTCAACTATCAAGGTCAACATTCGGTCAAGGTCAATGGTCAAAGTCAACGACTAGTCAATGGTCAAAGTCAACCGTCGAAGCCAGTCGCACCCCTAACCAATTTTCAGTCTTACAGCTAGCAACGCTGCTAACTGATTCCCAACTAAAAAACTCTTCTACACTGCCAACAGGTATTCAACCATGCTGCCAGTTGACCTCCATCCAGTTTGTTTATTAATTATGCAACTAACCAAAGACCCATCCAAACTGCAACTACAATCAGCCATTTACCAAAGATGCAAAATTTATCATGAGGCATAAGGGTGATGTTTCATACATAAATCATCATGAAAGCATTCAAGATTGATTCCTATAGTTCAAATATGCTTCATTAATCCGAACGGTTACATACATACGCATTGATGATGAAGGCATAAAGACAAAAGCTTTCATGCGAATTCATGAGGGAGGCATAAAGACAAATAGTTTCATGCGAATTTATCATATAGCCATAAATGGGCAGTTTCATACATAAATCTCCATGAAGGCATGCAACATTGATTCCAACAGTTTCATGCAGAAATTATGAGGGAGGCATGAATGAGAGTTAATGTTATTTATGTATATTAAAGTTAGAAATCGGATGGTATAAATAAGGAGAGCAGAAATGAAAAATGCGGGGTAGCCAATAGGAGGAAAACAGAATGTAATACAATTATCAATGAAAAAATACTCCCCAAGGGGATTCACCCGTGGACGTAGGCAACCATGCCGAACCACGTAAAAATCTGTGTCGCCTTGGTTCGTTCTTCAAATCAACCCCCAATCCAAAATACAAAAAAAACTATCCATTCTTTGTGTTTCGTGCCCAAAAGTGATTTTGGGTACAAACATTGGCGCCTACTAAGGGGAATACGAGAAAAGGAATCGTATTCTCCCATTGAGAAAATTTGTACAAAAGGCTTCAAAATCGTTTCCGTGAAGAAGCAGTCTGAGCGTCTTGAAAAATCACTACTGCAGTCCAGTTGATCGCAACTGCTGCAGTCCAGTTTCATCATAACAGTCGCAGTCCAGCTGATCGCAGCTGCTGCTGACCGTATAATCGAGCTTACTGTTGTCCAGTTGATCGCAACTTCTAAAATCCAGATTTGTGGATCGAGATCTACAAAAACAGTTTCCTTCTGAAACCACTGAAATTGCATCACCACGAAGTCTGATGAAAATATGCCAAAATGTTCGATCCGCTGTAAAAGTTGGAGCGGGATACCACCAAAACTGTTGGCGGTATGTTCGAACTGCTGCGCCCTACATGGCGAAAAATCATTATTAAGACTGGTGAAACCCCCTCAAGAACGTTCGATCCACGGTGTCGTAAAAACATCATCAAAACTGTTGCTGGATGTTAGATCTGCAACATGGCTTGGCCCAGTTTTGTTCCCAATCACTGCAATCTAGCTGATCGCAGCTGCTGCAGTACAGTTAATTACAGTTACTGCAGTCCAGTTGATCGCAACTGCTGCAATCCAACATTGCAGTCGGGAGCCACCGCAGTAGACTCACTGCAGAAAGATCACCAAGATTGTTGTCAGGATGTTCGATCCGCATCATGTTCAAGGCCAAAAGTTAAAAAAAAAAAAATGAGTGGCCGGCGGCCAAGTTCGCTACACAAAAAGGATAGATGAAAAGACAATAGTTTCAGAAAACTGTTACAAAAGGTCCTAGAGATAAAAAGATCACAGTTTCGCAAAACTGTTGCAAAGGAAAAACAGCAAAGACAACAATTTTATAAAACTGTTACAAAAAAATATTAAAAAAAGGGTCGGCGGCTCCACCCGGCGGCCCAAGACGGCGGCTTCCTCACCCACTTCAGGCGTTTCATTCACTCACCTTTGATTTTACTCACCCACGTCAGCAATCTTCGATGCTTCTTGTTACATCAAATTTCGATGTTCGACAACTGGATACCGTGGATTTTCCGAGGTGCATCAAACTTCGATGCTCCGAGATACATCAAACTTCATTTATCAGCAACAGTTCGATGCAACTAGGGTACATCAATCTTCGATGCGCAGTGTAGGTTTAAATTATCCACAGATCCAGGTGGCAACATCTTAAGCCTTGGCACACCTAAAAACGAAGAGACGCGAAGCATAAAAGGAAGATCAGCAGGCGCGAGATTTGAGGAACCACGTGGATCGGGCGTGATCGTTCTACAGCTGTCGGACAAGACTTGACCCCAGGTTTCTGACAGAGCTGAAAAGACAAGACAGGGTGGGTCAAACGAGGTGCAACGGTCAAAAGGATAAGAAATTACGTGTCACATCGGCCCACTGCTGAGGCGACAGATAAGACAGGCGACATCGTGCCAAGAGAACACCCGAAGAGGTCGGCTCGGACAAGAGACAGACGAAGGAATCAAGATGCATCGGCCATGCACATATAAGAAGGGGCGACATAAGCAGGCCCGATCACAGAACTTCATAATAGATGTAACATGACCCACACCCTAACTTGGTTGTATGGAACTTCTCATATAAATAGAGTGACTTGTATCCAAGAGAGGTAGGTTGTAATTTTGGTATAGGGAGAGAAACTCGAGTTTACACCAAGGAGAAGAGAGTGAGAAGTAAGTTTATATTTGTAAGGAAATCCGACTAAGAGCAACACCTTTGTAACACTTTGAAGTAATAAGATTCACCCTTTCACCCCCGTGGACGTAGGTAATCATACCGAACCACGTATATCTTGTGTTCATTGTTGACTGCTTACTTTCATTTGACTTGAGTAGAAGCTTTCTATCCTTTGGATGTAGTTGGTAGTAAAATGCATCTACATTCTAGCGCCGACTAAGGGGATCCGACTAAGATCTCCGGATACCTTGCCGTGAAGACCTTCAGAGACGATCAAAAGCTCTTAAATACACGTTAACGTGTTGTGGTTTAAGCTACGATGAACTTTGTTGGCCGAAATAATGTTTGATTTGAGTCATTTGCTGTGCATGTAAAGTTAGGGCAGTAGTAGTGTCTTCGGAAGTAGCAGTTCTCGTATTTTCTTCGCCCGTTAACAGTTCGATCAGCCAAGAGACTTCATAAGCTCACCAGCGACTAACAGTTCGGGTTAGAAGCTAGATGAAGAATCTGTTGAAAGGACGACTTTTTTTGTTTCCAATAGTTGAGAGTGATCTGTGACGTTAAACAAGTCGTTCTCTAGCTACGGTATGGAGTTGAGCATTTAGATTTACCAAGGGTACATGTTTTAGATATCTCTTAGTGTGTTAAATTGCTAACCGATTGGAGATTTTGCCGGCGGTGTAACATAAGTTTTCGGAAAGGTCATGATTAGGTCTCGAGAAAGTGGAGCTAGTAAAAACTTAGTTTGAATCTTGGGGTTGCGTGCCGTACCATTTAAGCATCATGTGCATAAGTTCAATGATTTGGAGCATGTAGAACAAAGGACAAACTAACTTAAATGCATAGGTCGGGTACTGAAAGCGACGTTGTACGGAGAGATAATGACGAATGAGAAAAAACTGACGCAGATTCAGCGTAGGACCAAAACAGGATAGATAAGTGGACCCACCTGAGTAATAGGAAGAAATTTTGTGTCAACAAGAGCAGGCATAGTAGTAACTGTGGTGTCAGTCGAACTTTTTGGTCTTTTGTTTGAACTTATGTTCCAAAAGTCGAGGTCAAAGTAAGGTGTTCTTTGTATTTGCTGACGTAGGTTGGGGCGATACTCGGCTGACTACGCGAAGTACCCGATGGCTAGCACTTCAGGAACAAGAAGGATGTTGAGGAATCGTACAGTAACTAGCAGAAATATGCAGGCAGGGGTAACTGGGCCGAGGCAAGGAGACAGTCGACGACCACCGCCCGAGGAATCTCATGCAGATGCGCGAGGAATGCCAATTGTCAATGAGGAGGTCGATCTGGGGCGAGACGATAACACTCTACCCTTGGACCAAGTTATTTTGACTCAGAGAAGAGTTGAACAAGTTGATGGGCTCACAGCTTCAGACACCGATGACGATGAGGTAGCGCTTGCAGCACAAGCCCATAGACAAAGAGCGAGGCAGCAAGTAGAGTACCAGGAAGCCCTAGCGAAAGAGCAAGAGCGTCTTAGGAATATTCAGCTGGGACGAGGAACATCTAGCAATATCATCCCAACACTTGTTCACACGGTTGGCCATGTAACCGGTCCGATAATACCCCCACCACCCCCTTCTGTACCATTACAGCCTCGGCCACACAACCCAATTGGGCATTCTAGTCATGAAAGCACGGACCCGACATTATTGGCCATTTTGGAGAGTCAAAGGAGACAAGAAGCGGCACTAAGAGAGCTCCAGCAACGGAACCTCGCTTTGGAATATGAGAAATATAAGTTGAGAAATCAGCAAACCAGATCAAGAGGCTCGTCCAGCTGAGGAACATCGATTTACCATGACCGATCAGGTCACGCGCCACCTATGATGGGGCCGAGCAACCCTAATCAGTCCGGCCGATCAGGACAGCCACCATCGCCTCCGGTACCCCCCACGCAAAGATATGGGCCACCCGAGGACTCGTCCACTGATGAGGATAGGCGAGGTAGAGACGGGCGACAGAATCAAGCGACAAAGGCTAAATTTAAGGAATTGGAGGCAAAAATCAAAGAGCTCTCGGGCGGAGGTGAAGAGAACAAATTTGCAGAAATCATGAGCGAAGCCGAGAAGACGCCCTTCTCTCAAGAACTCGAACAAATGCCGTTCCCACCAAAGTGTACATTACCTACATTTCCTTCTAGGTTCGACGGAACAGGATATGCGATCGAGCATCTGAAGATGTACACCATGTCGCTAATCCAATGGAAGAATAACCCGGTAGTCATGTGTAAATTTTTTCCAGCTAGCCTAGAGGGCGAGGCACGAGACTGGTTCTATTCGCTTCCACCTGGGTCGATTAATGTGTATGAGATGTTAGTCGAAGCCTTCCTTGAGACCTACATGAACAACAGTCGACCTCGGCCTAGATTGAACAAGTTGTTTACCCTCGCCCGAAGATTCAGGGAGGCCTTAAGAACCCTAACCGATAGGTGGAGGAAGCTATGTACTGACATTGGGAAGGTGCCGGTGGATCAGGCCATTTTTGGTTTTGAAAACGCGTTAGGGAGATTGGACCCCATCTGGATATCCATGTTCTCCGAGAAACCGAAAACCTTAAAGGAGATGAGAAAAATGCAGGAGCATTACATCGCTTTGGAAGAAATTCAGGCCGAGTCAAGAGATAGAGGAATACAAGAAGCTAGTGCTGAAGCGGGTATTGAAGCTAAAGCGGTCACAGACGACCCTATTAGGCGACCAGAAAAGAGATCAGATCCACCCCCGAGAAGTAGTGAAAAGAGAGAGTGGATCGCTAAAGGGAAGAAGCCGAGGCAGGAAGCCCGATCGTATACCCCCCTAAATGCTCCTTTGGAGGAGGTATTCAAGGAAGTCGAGAAGAGAAACGATATAAACTACCTAGCCTCGAGGGGAGTTCAGTTCCAAGAGACCAGGGAGCACCCCGAATACTGTCACTACCATCAGTATAGGGGCCATTCCACCAACAACTGCCGAGAAGTAAAAGATATCGTTTCAGCATCTCATCCGATATGGGTATTTGAGGCAATTTGTCCGGCACCCACCACAGCTGATAGCAACACCTGATGCACCAGTTCATCAAGTCCGCATCGATAGAACAACTCAGTTCGTGAGCACCATTTCACACTCGGATATTCAAGACTACACTCTCGGCCCAGTGATCTAGGATCCATAAAAGGGATCGGGATGGAATGAAATATTTAGCGTATCTAAGGCCCTACCTATGGAACCTTGGATGGTGCAACCCATTTCGTTCTCGGCCAAGGATGTCCCAGCGAATGGACAAGCACACAGTGACCCATTGGTCATCACCTTACTGATAGAAAATTGGGGAGTAAGAAGGATTTTTGTGGATAGCGGAAGCTCAGACGAGGTGTTATTCTACGACACGTTCAGAAGAATGAAACTATCAGACGACATGCTCATCCCCTCAATGTATCGCATCTATGGATTCAATGGCATAGTGACTATCCCCAGGGGCGAGATAACCCTAAGGGTCTCGGACGGTGGAGGCTTCCTCGATACACTAACTACCTTTTGTGTGGTCGACGTCGCCTCACCTTATGAAGCGATTATCGGGCGGCCATGAATCGCTGGAATTAAAGGGGTAGCATCGGCATACCACCAGATATTAAGGTTCCGGACCTGCAAGGGAATAGCTGAAGTTATGGGCGATTCCCAAGCAACACGGTAATGTATGCAAGTAGATGCAAAAATTAATGAGGATCGGAGAGCTCGGCAAAGGCGAGAGAAGAGTAAAGCCAAGGAAGTAAAAGATGCAAAGGAATTGGAAGAGGTGACTTCACAAGTGGTCATGGCGTATGAGACCCAAGAGCAGGACCCTTTATAGCAATCAAAGGAAGCGGCTATCTTCCGGGAGAACAAATCAAGTTTTTCGACGGTCGAACCGACTCGGGAAGTAAACTTGGGGACGGTAGAGGCGCCAAAGGTAGTAAGGATCGGGACATTGTTATCGGACGAACAAGCAAGTCAACTCACGGCGGTATTAAGGGAAAACTTAGACGCATTTGCCTGGGAGGTGCGCGATTTGGAGGGAATTGACCCGAAGGTCTGCTGTCACCACTTAAAGATTGATCCAAAGTTCAAACCAGTTAGACAAAAAATGAGGCGCATCGCACCAGAATTACAAGCAGCAGTCGAGGCCGAGCTGAAGAAGCTACAGGAATCCGGAATAATAAGGAAATCTCACTACCCACAGTGGATATATAACATGGTCGTGGTGCCAAAAAAGAAAGGAGGGGTCAGAATATGTATTGATTTCAGCGACTTGAACAAGGCCTGCCCGAAGGACAGTTTCCTCCTCCCCAGTATAGATCAGCTAGTAGAATCGATAGTCGGATACGAGGCGATGACCTTAATGGATGGATACATGGGCTACAACCAAATACCATTGGCGCACGAGGACCAGGAGCATACTTCTTTCTTCACACCAAGGGTATTGTATTGTTATACCAAAATGTCATTCAGACTTAAAAATGCGGGGGCTACATACCAGAGATTGGTAGGCGACATGTTTGAAGATAAGATTCACGACACCATAGAAGTCTATGTGGACGACATGTTAGTCAAGAGTCGTCGCGCTAAGGACCATGTCCGAGACCTTCGGGAGATTTTTCAGACAATGAGGAAACACAAGATGAAGATTAACCCCGCCAAGTGCGACTTTTGGGTCACATCAGGGAAATTCTTGGGGTATATCATCACCCCTAGAGGAATAGAAGCGGATCCCGAGAAGGTCCGGGCAGTCCTTGAAATTCCATATCCCGCGACGGTAAAAGACGTGCAGAAACTAAATGGTTGCATAGAAGCATTGGGGCGATTTGTATAACGGTCATCGGACAAATGCAAGGCCTTTTACGACATCTTGAAGAAAGGAGAAAAATTTCAATGGACGGACGCCAGCGAAAAGGCCTTTCAGAATATCAAGTTACACCTAGCTAGCCTCCCGGTTCTTCAGAGGCCCGAGCCGTCAGAAATTCTCACCCTATACTTAGGGGTGACACCCTATGCCATTAGTGTAGTGCTAGTAAAATCGGAGGGGAATGTGGAGAAGCCAGTATATTTCGCTAGTAAAACATTAAGCCCGGCCGAGATAAACTATACATGAATGGAGCAGATGGTACTCACACTAGCTTTTGCTGCTTCTAAGCTCCGAACATATTTTCAAGCTCACCGAATACGGGTGCTCACCAAATCGCCTATTGAAGCAGTTTTGGATAGTGCTGGACGATCAGGAAGAATATCCAAATGGGTAGCCTTGATCAAACAATATGACGTGGTGTATGAGACAAGAACTGCGATCAAAGGGCAAGTAGTGGCCGACTTCTTGGCAGATTTCCCCCTTAGTGATGAGGATGAGGTAGAAGGTGTACCCGGAATGATGGAGGAACAAGAGGAACCAGTGGACCTATTAGCCGCCGATAGCCCCACACGATGGGAGGTCTTCGTCGACGGGGCATCGAACAAAGAAGGATCGGGCCTCGGGCTAGTATTTACTACACCAAAAGGGAGGAAGATCGTGCATTCGTTCAGACTAGAATTCAAGGCAACAAACAACGTCACCGAGTATGAAGCTGTGATCCATGCCTTACGAATAATTGTGGAGATGGGGCTACAAGAGGTCCACTTGACTAGCAACTCACAATTAGTAATTCGTAAAATTACGGGCCAATACGCTACACATGATCCTGTGCTGCAAAAATATTGGGAGCTCGCTCAATTTTACATCAAGCAAATACCCAAGATTAGATTCCGCAATATCTGCCGAAAATATAACAGGCACTCGGACGCTCTGTCATACATCGCCTCACAGCTAGTAGACCCGATCATCGAAGGCATACGTGTCATGAGGCTTCTTATCCCGTCTATCCTAGAAACACCAGAAGTACGGGTCGAGGTGGCCATTAACACAGCCAAGAGATACAAAGAAGGCGACTGGAGAAAGCCAATACATCAATACTTAGAGACGGGTGAGCTACCTAAGGGTCTGCCCGAGATAAACAAAATCAAAAGCAAGCCGGGCGCCTACGAGCTGCGGGAAGGGATTTTATATAAAAAATCTTACCTAGGACCGCTCCTACGATGCTTGAGTAAAGAAGAGGGCCACATAATCCTTCACGAACTACATTATGGAGCGACCGGAAACCATAGCTCGGGCAGAAGCTTGTCGGCCAAGGCAAAAACAATGGGCTACTTTTGGATATACATGAACGAAGATGCGAAGCAAATGGCGAAAGCTTGTGAAGAATGTCAGCGTTTCGGAAAGAAAATCGATGCTCCCGGAGTACCTTTAAACTCAGTTATAAGCCCGTGGACCTTTGTTAAGTGGGGTGTAGACATTGTCGGGCCATTACATGTAGGAACAGGGCAAAGGAAGTATCTGATCGTGGCCACGGACTACTTCACCAAGTGGGTAGAGGCGGCACCGCTAAGACATATCCGAGACAAATATGTTTTCAAATTTATTTGGGAACATATCATTTGCCGCTTTGGGGTCCCTGCAGCTATCGTCTCGGATAATGGAAAGCAACTACAAGGCGAGAACATTAATCTCCTGTTCAACACTTACAACATCAGAAAGAGCAAAGCTACCCCGATTTACCCCCAGAGTAATGGGCAGGCCGAGATCACTAATAAGACTATCGCCGATAACATGAAGAAGAAACTAGATGGGGAATATGGCAACTGGTGTGAGGAGCTATATAACGTCCTATGGGCATACAGAACCACACGAAGGGAAGCTACAGTATTCTTTCCATTTATGCTTACCTACGGAACCGAGGCGATCTTACCGACAGAAGGCATGATCCCTACCACAAGAACGGAAGCTTGGATGCGAAACGTCTCGTCCGATCTGATTTTGGCTAAACTCGACGATCTGGAAGAAACAAGAGAAATGGCGTTACAAAAAATGGAAAACTATCAAAGGAGGTTACAACGAGAATACAACAAGCGAGTTCGACTAAGATAATTTAACCCAGGGGAACAAGTATTGAAATTTCTGGCTGAATGGGAGCGAGACAAAAAGGGCGGAAAGCTAGCGCCAAAATGGGGCGGGCCGTATATAATTGAATCTAAGGCGGGCGAGGGATCGTATCGATTACTGCGACTCGACGGAACAAAAGAGATCAAACCATGGAACATTAAGTTTTTGAAACTCTACCATCCTTGACGGGCGATACGGAAAAACGGTAAGCATACATGTCTCATATCTCTATGAAACCGTGAGGGGTATGAGATAGGACATGAGCGACTAATGGTCATTCGTACTCGGGGCAATGCCAGTATGGAAGTGCCGAGGTGACTTACACTCGAATGGTCATTCGTACTCGGGGAAAAGCCAGTGTGGAAGTGCCGAGGTGACTTACACTCGAATGGGCATTCGTACTCGGGGCAACTCTAGTGTGGAAGTGCCGAGGTGCCTTACAGTCGCCTGGATATTCGTACTCAGGGTAGTGGAAGTGTGCAATTGCCGAGGTAGCCTAAGGGTTCTGGTGGTTTGAAATCAGTTCCAAAGGTTGTTGAGACGCGAGGTCTCCTCAGCTAGGTGTCCTACTTACATTTGAAAGGTCGCCCCCATCGCAGTTGGCCGTGTCCACTTGCCCGAGACTGGTTGGTCGATAACCACTCGGGAATGTCGGGCCTAGAACTAGGTTGACTGGTACCCTTCCACTGAATCCAAAGAGATAGTGATGAGATACCCCAATCAGGACATGGCATTGGGCCCGATGACCCTCCTTGTTGGGTGCGTTCGACATAAATGATTAAAATACTAACTTACTTGAACAATAATTGCAGGAATAATATGCGAAATAAAGGATAATTCGATTGCGTCAAGCGTCTAGTAAGAAAGTACGGAAAATGTCGTATAACCATGCGAAACGAAGAATTTAACGGAAATAAAACAAACAACATCGGCGACGCAACACCCCCATAAAAACAAGCAAGCAGTGTAGCAGAAATAAAAAAGGGGACAAGTGTTCAAAGCGATTTACAACCCGACGGAAAAGGGCAACTTAGTGACGAAGCACTACAAAAGAGGAGTTCAAGCCTTTAGAGGAACAGTGAAGGCCTTCTTCTGTGCGACCTCGCGCCGCTTGTTCTCCACCCACGTCTCAATACCCGTCTGGACCTTCTCGTCTATCTCGTCCGCATGGGAGACGCGTTCATCCTCGAGTTTTTGTGTAAGCTGAGAAACGTTCCCCTCGGCGTCGGCTAGCTGGGAGCTCAAATCAACCTCGACCTGCTTCAATCGACGGACCTCCTGATCCATCTCCTGAGAACATTTTTGCTCGGCTACAAAATCACAAAGACAAAACATTATTCGTCGAACACGATTTAACAATTTTGTAAGAATAAGACGTAATCTAAATCTAAGGAGCGGCCCAACACATCGTCTAAGAGACCTGAAAGGGCTGGTAACACTGACTGAAGCGAATCTACCGACTTGGACAACTCATCCCCGGCCTTGGATAATTTCGTGGTTAACTCATTATAGTGTTGCTCGTTGAATTCGTTACTGGGGCAATACTTCTTGTGTTCACTCCACTCATCCATCAAGCGATTGTGTTACTACTGAAGAACTGTAAGCTGCAACCTACTTCATTCCAGTTCTCCTGCAACTTTGTCGAGCTGGCTGACTCGCCCCAAGAGATCCCGGTTGTCTCGTTCCACCGAGTCTTTATCCCTTAATATTCGTCGAGGATCTTTATGAAGGTCTCGATTTTGTAATTGCAAAGTGTTTACCCGTTGCTCTAGGTTCGTGGCCAGAGTAGTTTGTTCAGCAGCAAGGCACTGGGAAGAGCCCAGGTGAGCTTGTAAATTATCTATCTCAGCCGGGTCTTACTCAAACTGACGATACCGTTCTAGTTCCTCCTTGAGCTCTTCGATTTCTCCAGCCTGGCAATCTATTTTGTCATCTTTGTTTGCCATTCGCCGACGAAGATTCTCTACTAAATCCTTCTCAATATCCCATTTCCTATTCATGATCCTAAACTCTGAAGACGTGTCTAAGTCTACACTAGTTACCTCGGCTAGAAGAAGGATACCCGACTCAGGACGTTGGCACAATAAACTCAATCAACATAAGTTAAGATCTGCAGAATTATAGCATACCTTGGGCATCGACGAGTTTAATTTCTAGCTCGCGCGCGCAGCTCCTTTCGTTCTGTAGCTGGAGTTGGAGAAACTCTAATAATTGCTTTTCTCTGTGTCGACTGGCGGCATCTAAGCGTACCCGATTCAGGATCTAACACAAGTACACGCGAGTAAGTTGTAAGTGTCAATAAGAACATAAATCATAAGGGGGCACCACTATGCTAAAACGAGCCGCTCACCACTGTGTCAAGAGTCTGGGCGATATCGCCATAGAGGGGCACCGCATTCAACATCTCTTCGTCAGTATACGATCCAAATTCGGAAGAAGTAAGTGCACCCAGAGAGTTCATAATAGGGACAGAGATAGTGAAGGAAGTTTCAGCGCTAGAAGACGACCCCTCAGTAATCCGGGGCGCACGAGGAAGCTCTACCGATACATCAAAAACAAGCTTCGCGGCGTCGGGCGTCTCCAGGGTCTCTTGCTGGTCGCCCTTCCCTTGCCCATCGTCCTTGCCACCCGAGACATCATCACCAAATAACTCATCCTCATCGGGGATATCAATCACTGGCCCGCCCTTTGATGGGAGTTTAGCAGCTTGCTTACCTCTGAGGGGATTACGCCTAAGAGGGTGAGGGTCAACCTCGTCAACATCATCATCATCGCGCCTAGGGTGTTTCTGCACAAGGTGTCTCATCAGAACATGTGAAGGTAAAAAACAGGGGAAAGTACATGTACTTATAAGAAAACCAGTGTGTTTGTTACCTTCCCCTGGCCTTCCTCAACCCTTGTGCCAGCACCTCTTTTCCTAGACGATCCGGCTCCCTTGGTAGAGTCGCCCTGAGATTTTCAAACAACAACAAGTGACCAGTTGACGCCCGAGGCTAACAAGATAGCAAACAACAACAAAGGAGAAAACGTATACCTTATCAGCCCTGTCATCATTAACTACCCAAAAAGAATAGGGCTCGGCAGGAAAAGTAGGCGATGGGAAGCTACCATGTAGAATGGGGCCTCAGACGAGAAGCGGAACTCGGGGATAGATCGGATCATTAGAATGGCGGGCTCGCCTGTTAGAACCCTGGCCGATGGGGTCGGCATCCAACATCATCCTGTCAACACCCTCGGGCATAGTTCTGACCCGATGAGGACTAGCAGCAAAACCAGCAAGATCGCCTAAGGTGGAAGTACCAGCTCGATAATTGACAAGAAAATTGGCAATGGTATATTCGGGAGCGTCCTCGGGCTAGTAGGTCGACCACTCGGCAGTAGAACCATGACCATCTCGGAGATCCCTCCATTCGTTCATAATTCGGAAAGTATTGCCAGTCCACTGAGCCAAAGCACGAGAGGGCTTGAGCTGGGAAAAAACTTCGTAATAAAAGGGGCTATCAGGGTTGTACAGGGGAAGACGAAGGCCTAGCTCCAGTTGGCCTTGAGTGATGACCACGCAATCAGCCGACTGCTCGTGCCTCGTCATATCAGACTTCTTTAAAAGTCTGTTTTGGCCCGAGATTAGGGTAACTTCATAATTTCCAAGGTCGTACTTTTCCTTCAGATGTTGAACGAACTCCTCGTCGGAAAGATCTTTCACCCTTCTCTCGGACCTGCACGAAACAGAAGGAGAATCATCAGGAAAGATAGATTTCATGGCACGAACATCGTAATCGGAGGGACTCTCATAAGAAAACAGTGAAGAAAGGGAAAAAGCATCAATCTCGGAAAAAACATCATCAACAGACCTTCTCTCAGTCATGGAGGGAAAAGAAGCCATTAACGGAAACAATGTAGAACTTGGTTCTCGACGAAGAGAGATAAGACGACGAGGCTGTAACAACGGCTACTGTAGTAATCGGAGAGGAGGAGATGAAGGAAGAAAATCAAGAAAACTGGGGTTCTCAGAAGCAAAGAGTGATGAAGGAATCTGGGAGAAAAGTTGCAGCGGTAGGGAACAGAGAGAGAAAAGATAAAGAAGAAGAAGGAGAAAAAGAAACGGGCTATTTAAAGGGGAAGAGTTGTAACCGACGCCGACGGTTACAGGTAATAAAGTGCATTTAGTGGGGCATTGCATGACGGGATTTGCGGCATGGACGAAGACGTGGGAAGTTGGGACGGCGTTCTTCTACTCGTGTCTCCCACACGAGCGAAAGAAGGGGAATAAATATAGGTGTAAATTATCCACAGATCCAGGTGGCAACATCTTAAGCCTTGGCGCATCTAAAAACGAAGAGACGCGAAGCATAGAAGGAAGATCAGTAGGCGCGAGATTTGATGAACCACGTGGATCGGGCGTGATTTTTTTACAGCTGTCGGACAAGACTTGACCCCAGGTTTATGACAGAGCTGACAAGACAAGACAGGGTGGGTCAAACGAGGTGCAACAGTCAAAAGGATAAGAAAGTACGTGTCACATCGGCCCACCGCTGAGGAGACAGATAAGACAGGCGACATCGTGCCAAGAGAACACCCGAAGAGGTCGGCTCGGACAAGAGACAGACGAAGGAATCAAGATACTTCGGCCATGCACATAGAAGAAGGGGCGACGTAAGCAGGCCCGATCACAGAACTTCATAATAGATGTAACATGACCCACACCCTAACTTGGTTGTATGGAACTTCTCATATAAATAAAGTGACTTGTATCCAAGAGAGGTAGGTTGTAATTTTGGGAGAGGGAGAGAAACTCGAGTTTACACCAAGGAGAAGAGAGTGAGAAGTAAGTTCATCTTTGTAAGGAAATCCGACTAAGAGCAACACCTTTGTAACACTTTGAAGTAATAAGATTCAACCTTTCACCCCCGTGGACGTAGGTAATCATACCGAACCACGTATATCTTGTGTTCATTGTTAAGTGCTTACTTTCATTTGACTTGAGTAGAAGCTTTCTATCCTTTGGATGTAGTTGGTAGTAAAATGCATCTACACGCAGGATACTCAGACCGTTGATGCTCTCTGGTACATCCATTTCGATGCTCTGAAATACATCAAATTCAAATTCAAATTCAAAAAAAAAGGGCCGGCGGATCGACCCGGCGGCCCGAGCCCACTTCAGGCGTTTCATTCACTCACCTTTGATTTTACTCACCCACGTCAAAGGTGTCTATCACCCATGTCAGCAATCTTCGATGCTTCTTGTTACATCAAATTTCGATGTTCGGCAACTGGATACCGTGGATTTTCCGAGGTGCATCAAACTTCGATGCTCCGAGATACATCAAACTTCATTTATCAGCAACAGTTCGATGCAACTAGGGTACATCAATCTTAGATGCGCAGGATACACAGACTATTGATGCTCTGAAATACTTCAAATTCAAAACAAAAAACAAAAAAACCCGGCGGCCCTAGTCGGCGTCTCCACCCGGCGGCCATTACGAGCGACCGACGGCAGCGGCGGCGGAGAACGGCTGCGGTGACGAGCAACGGACAAGCCGGCGGCTCAACCCGGCGGCAAAAGCCGGTGGCCAAGCCCGGCGGCGTGACCCGGTGGCTCAACTGGCCAGATCTGTACACCCACTTCTGGTTTCACTTCACCCACGTCAAATTTTGTTCACCCAAATCAGATATTGTTGACCCTCGTTAATAACACTCACCCTCTTCTAAACGTTCGTTTAACCCACTTAAAACAAAGGTTTTGTACACCCACTTCAATCTGTAATAGGGGAAAAGTTTCGATGCTTCAGATTACATCACAGTTCGATGATCTTCGATACCCAACCGTTGATCATATGGGCTGCATCAAACTTAGATGCTCCGAGTTACATCAAAACTCAATTTTCAGGAAAACTTGAATGCTTCAGGTTTCATCAAACCTTCGATGTAACACGTCTCATCACCGTCGATGAACATCACAGCGACTAACGCGGCAGTCACGGCGACGGAGATGAATGGCGGCAGCGCGGCGGCCAAAGCCGGCGTCTAACCCGAGCGGCAACCGCCGATCAAGCGGCGATTAAATGGATACTACTCGGTTACTCCGATTACTTGGGGGCGATTATTTGGGCATTTGATTCTGTGCAGCGCAATGCAACTTGATTTTGTAGGCCTGATTCAGCGCAGCGTGGTGTAACTTAATTCCGTAGCCCTGATTCGGTGTGGCGCGATGCATCTTAATTTCATGGCCCTTGGATGATTCCGCCCAATTTCTCTTGCCTTGCGGATTTATACACCCCACTTGGGCTTGGTATAAAAATTTGTTTCGTTAATATCTTGCTCGTTTCACGTCCGAATTGGATGATTTTTGGTCCGTTAGAGTCGCCTCTCAATATCCTACCACATGAAGGTAAAATTTTACAATTGGAAATTTATATTTTTTGGGCACAATCATGCCATCAACATGTTTAGAGCAAGTCGTTAACCAACCAATGTTGATTCTTCAATAACTTCTTCTTCGTGTATCCAAACTGAGTGATTTTCGGCCCGTGGAGATCGTATGTCAATTCCCAACATTGTGAAGGCGAAATTTCAATTTTCGGAGAAAATTAAATTTTTGGAGATCTAAAATGACAGTACCAGAAACGGTCACATTCACGCCGAAAATACTGCAGTCCAGTTGATCGAACAACTGCAGTCCTTTTGCACATAACTATTGCAGTAAGTTGATCGAACTACTATAATCTAGTTTCACAACAACAGCTGCTGGCATGTTGATCGAATAGCCGCAGCCCCTTTTTATTCCTACAGTCCAGTTGGTCGAACTGATGTAGTCCAATTTTTCCCCAGAACTGTTTCAATACAGTTTTCCTCACCACTCCTTCATTCCAGTTTTATGCATAACTGTTACAGAACAGCTAATCAAAGCTGCTAAAATACAGTTCCATGGAAATTGTCTTCAATCCAGTTTAGGACTTAACTAGTGCATTCCAGTCCCACAGACAAATCAATTACTAAGTCGAGACGAAATGCTAAGGCAACTATACTAATCATCGTCGTTGGAAAACAACGTCATAGCCAGTGGGCATCCTAATCACTTCATAAATGAAGTCGCAGTAACATTTTCAATATGGAAAGTATATGAGGGGATGCACACATTTCAATTATGCGCGCATCTGGAATAGTGGGTTTGGCCCCCCGTGCGAATTCCGGATAGCAGACATCTTCAAAATTCCATGCGCGATCAAAATGCAGCAAGGCAATGCACCCTTGCGCGAGCATTGAGCATCATGACAATCACTATCTACTGGGGGCGAGTTGCATATCACTTCAACATGACAGACTATAACTTGGGGGCGAGATATGTGACACCCCATGGTCTGAAATGACTCCTTTGGGGCAGGCTGCGTAAACACTCTATACGATTGGGGGCAAGTTACATAGTTCCTAAATGCAATGCGGAATTCAACTTCCGAAAATCAAAATTTCAGGTAACCCGAACTTCTAATCCTCCAACGAGTTGCAGGATTAAGAGGGGGCGAGCATACACCACAATATTTTTATGCAATTATTACAATCAATAATTTTTAACTTCCATAGTTATGTTATTGTACTCCAGTTCAAAAGCAAATCTGTCGACTTTCGGTTGGACGCAATCGATGCAGGTCAGCTTGCTCGACTCGTACTCAGTTGGATGCAACTGATGCAGTCTGGTGGCACTCAGTTGGACGCAACTGATTCCGTCTAGTTTTATTTATAACTTTTACACTTATGTTTATCGAAATATTTGAGTCCAGTCCCTCAGCAGCTGCTGCAGGCCATCTAATCGTTGCTGCTGCAGTGTAGCTTTATTCGTTTCTACTGCAGTCCATCTGATGCAGTCAATCTATGCTCACAGTTTTTGCAGTCCAGATGAGCGCAGCTGCTGCCAGGAACTTTGTTTGTTCTTCAGCGCATTCCACTGATCGTAGCTGAACTGTTTGCATCCATGATCTAAACGCAAATGCTGCTGCAGTGGAACTTTTTCGTTGTCGCTGCATTCCACTGAACGCAACTGATGCAATCCAGCCTTGCTTTCGCAATTCCTCGCGTCCAGCTGAACGCAGCTGCCGCAGTGGAACTTTGTTCGTTCTTCGCTTGCATTCCAAACGAATGCAATGATGCAGACCAGCCTTGCTCGTAGTTCCCGCATCCAAATGAACGCAGATGTCGCAGTGGAACTTTGTTCGTTGTTCTTTGCATTCCACCGACATACGATTTCTTTGCCAACTTCACTCAATGTTATTACCGCTCATTTCCAACGTCACCCCGTTCCAGTATCACGCTGTCGTTTTAGTCTAGTTCATCATTCAGTCCAGTTTTTAAGATACAACAACGGTTTATGCCCAATTTCTTCCCGCCAATCTCCCAATCACAATAACCTCACTTGGGGGTGTCTTGATTGTGATTTTCGCAAACAACAAAGGAAGTTCGCCAATCACCTCAACATCCATAATCCACACCTGGGGGAGAGTTTTATTGTTGCCTAGGAAAAAGAAATTTTCTTAACCCCCAACAAGTTGGAGGTTAAGAGGGGGCGATGTTTGTACCATAAGTAAAAATACCACTTAATGGGCCAAATTAATGCTTGAATCATCTTTCGGTCCTCATCCGAGCCCGTTAACCAGTCAACCAAGGAATCCTACCAGCCTGCACAGACCGATCAATGGCCAAAGTCAGTCCATGGTCAAAGGCAGTCGATGGTCAAAGTCGGTCAAATGTCAAGGTCAATGGCCAATCAATGGTCAAAGTCAACCGTCGAAGCCAGTCGCACCCCTAACCAATTTTCAGTCTTACAGCCAGCAACGCTGCTAACTGATTCCCAACCAAAAAACACTTCCACACTGCCAACCAGTATTCAACCATGCTTGTCAATGACCTCCATCCAAATCTGTTATAATTATGCGACCAACCAAAGACCCATCCAAACTGTCACCACCCAATCCGCTTACCAAAGATGCGTAATTTATCATGAGGCATAAGGGTGTTGTTTCATACATAAATCATCATGAAAGCATTCAGCATTGATTCCGGCAGTTTCAGCTATGCAGCATTAATCCGAACGGTTACATACAGAATTGATGATGAATGCATAAAGACAGCAGTTTCATGCAGAATTCATGAGGAAGGCATAAAGACAACAGTTTCATGCGAATTTATCATATAGTCATAAATGGGCAGTTTCATACATAAATCTCCATGAAGGCATGCAACATTGATTCCAACAGTTTCATGCAGAAATTATGAGGGAGGCATGAATGAGAGTTAATGTTATTTATGTATATTAAAGTTAGAAATCGGATGGTATAAATAAGGAGAGCAGAAATGAAAAATGGGGGGTAGCCAATAGGAGGAAAACATAATGTAATACAATTATCAATGAAAAAATACTCCCCAAAGGGATTCACCCGTGGACGTAGGCAACCATGACGAACCACGCAAAAATCTGTGTCCCATTGGTTCGTTCTTCAAATCAACCCCCAATCCAAAATACTAACAAAACTATCTATTCTTTGTGTTTCGTGCCCAAAAGTGATTTTGGGTACAAACAATATCCTTTATTATCCTTTCAATATCAGTCATAAAATGCATGATAACAATCAACATTATATGAAACATTAATTGAAAGCTTTAGGATTCAGTAGTACTCTTACTAAATGTATTTCTATGTCATGCCTCAAATTTCACATACACAATAATCACTATATGTATTATGCTGGAAACCTTAAAATCATTGCTTGGAATTTCCAAGGTCTGAAGAATGAGACTACTCATTCGTATCTCAGAGATATAGTAAACATAAATGACCCCGACATGCTATTTTTTGCAGAAACCAAGAATATGGGGAATTATGTTACGAGTGTCACAACTAGTCTAGGTTATAAATTCTGCCACATTTTTTACCCGATGGGTCAGGCATGAGGGTTAGTTGTTGCATGGAAAATGGGATGCAAAATTAGAATAGGATGCTGCTTTGCTAATATTATAAACTATCATGCTACTGATATCACGACAAGAAAAGAAACTCTTATATCTTGTGTGTATGGCCCCTTTGACTGGAATGAAAAATACCAGTTCTGGTGTTACATTGCCGACATGGCGGCTACCTTCGACAACAACTAGTTGGTTTTAGGAGATTTGAATCTCACGTTATATCAACAGGAGAAGAGTGGGTCTGGTTATTTCAAGAAATATGAGGCAGATAAGATAAAGGAACAACTTTCTAGGGCTGGTTTACAAGATCTGGGTCACATGGGCTACCCTTTTACTTGGACAAACAAGCGGAAAGATGGAAAACTAACTGAAGCAAGACAAGATAGAGGAATTGAAAATGAAACATGGATTAGTGATAACCCAAATGCTACTATCACCCACCTCTTGGCAGTGGGATCTGACCACTGCCCAATCATGCACAATACAAAAAACAATTATTCAAATCAATCAAAGCCTTTCAAAGTGTTGGGGATATGGCTGAATCATCCAGGGTGCAAAGAACTAATTGAGGAATCTTGGAAAAAGAACTTTCAGGGAAGTAAGGCTCTTAAGCTCGCTAAAAATCTTAAGTTTACTAAGAAAAGAATTCAGTTATGTAATGGAAACACTTTTGGTGATATAAACACAAATGTTAAAGAACAAAGCAAGAATTGGCAAAGGTCAAAGAAAGTGCTTATATTCAGGATAAGAGTGCAAAGCTAAAACAGTTAGAAGATGAATGATCCTATTGGTACAAGATGAAAGAAAAGTTCTGGAAAGACAAGAGATATGACAAGGACATCCAGTTGGGAGATAGAAATTCAGGGTATTTCCACAAGAAGGCTCAGAACAGATACCGGAGGAATAAAATAGAGACACTGAAAGATAGTAATGGAATGTGGGTTGAAGGGAAGGTAAAGGTTGCATATATGGTAACATAGCACTTCCAATCCATCGCAACGACAACTAGCCCTCCAACAAACAGTGACTACCTAAACTTGGTACCCAAAGTTATGGATGAAGATGATAACAATGCTCTTACCCGGCTCCCTACCATCCAAGAGGTGAAGTAAGTAATTTTCTCTATGGCACCCAACAAGTCGCCGGGTCCAGATGGTTTTACCCCTACTTCTTACAAACTAATTGGGAGATAGTGGGAGTAGATGTTTTCAAAATGGTGCATAGTTTTTTCAAAACTGGTCATATTTTAAAAGAAAACAACTCTACTTTCATTTCGTTTATACCAAAAATTGAATCCCCCAATCTCCTGCAGACTATAAAGTTTATGCAATATAGTCTACAAGGTCATTTCAAAAACTTTGGCTAATAGACTCAAGAGTCTACTACCAAAAATTATTTCTACTTTTCAGTCTGCCTTCGTAGCCGGAAGGCAAATTTTTGATAATGTCCTCGTCGCTCATGAACTCATTCATACTATGAGAACTGTGAGGGGTAATGATTTCTTGATGGGCTTAAAAATTGATATGTCGAAAGCTTTCGACAGAATTGAATGGAGTGTTCTTCTTAAGGTCTTGAATAAGATGGGTTTTAATGATCAGTTTTGTGGACTGGTTAATCAATGTATTAGCACGGTCTCCTCTAGTGTCCTTGTCAACGGTTTTCCGGGGAATAGATTCACTCCCTTTAGAGGTGTGAGACAGGGTGATCCTCTATCACCCTATCTCTTTATCATTTGCATGTAGGTCTTATCAAGATCCATATCCTCTGCTGAAAGCAAGGATCAAATTCATGGGATAACATTGGGACCTAATGCTCCTCCAATAACCCATCTTTGTTTGCTGATGACCTTCTAGTCTTCAGTAAAGCAAACACGGAGGATGGTAATAATATTTTCAAGCTTTTCACTGAATTTAGTAGAGAGTTGGGTCAACTAATAAATTTCGAAAAATTGGGCATATTTTTTTTAGCCCTAACACTCATGACTCTATCATCAATGATGTCACTGCCATTCTAGGGGTAAAAAGAATTTATATAAATGACAGATATTTGGGGTCTCCCCTGTTCACACATGTTTCCAAAAATAAGTCTTTTCAACCTGTTATTGATAGAGTTGAGACTAAACTTCAAGGGTGGGATGGTAAGGATTTTTCAGTAGCAGGTAGATAAGTTTTGGTCCAATCTTCCATCTCAACAGTTCCCATGTACCAGATGAACGTTTTCAAGATACCGGTGGCAATTATTGACAAGATAGAGAAGCTACATCGTGATTTTTTTTTGGGAAAAAAAAAGGATCGGAGTAAGGTAGTTTTTTTGAAAGCTTGGTTAGCAGTTTGCAAGCCAAAGAGTATGGGGGGAATGGGGTTTATCAACATCAGAATTTTTAACAGTGCAATGTTGGCTAAGGTTTGTTGTAGAATGCTCAAAGAACCAAAAGCTTTGTGGGTTCAAATTTACAGAGACAAATACTTCAGGAACAAGAGCTTTCTTGCAGAAAACTTTAAATATCAACAAACAGATTCATGGGTATGGAAAAATTTGACAAGAGAAATTGGAAACATTAGAGAAAACACTAAATAGAAAGTGGGTGATGGTAAGAAGATAAGAATATGGGAGGATAACTGGTGCCCCAATGGTATCAGGATGAATACACTATCTGGGAATGAACCAAAGTTGGAAATCTTAAATGAGTTAATGATATGCAACAATAATTCACTACAAAGTCTTTGTACAACAAACTGATCAGGAGAGGCCACAACACAAATAGGGAAGAAGAAAAAAAAATATGAAATGAAAATTTGATAGATGTATTTACGCTCCTTGTGTAAATCTTTCAAAAAGCTTTCCAAATATATAAAATTTGTCGAATTCTTACGTATGATTCGTGAGACATGTTATGTTTAAGTTGGCATGACGATTATACCCTTAAAGGATATAGTTTATCACTTGATAATCAACACTAGTCATAAAAACCCAAGGTGACCAAACTTATGGTACAAAAACCCCACTCAAATGTTGGGATACATTGAAACTCCATCTTAAACAAAATTGATACAAAACCCCCAAAATTTTAAAAATTGATATAAAAACCCCAACTTTCAAAATTGGTTTCATCAAATTTTATTTTGGTTTCATCAAATTCTTTGGGGTTTCATCAAATTTTATGATGAAACCAAATTTTGGTTTCATCAACCGCGAGTTACTTTTGTTTTGTTGGGGTTTTTGTGTTACTTTTGCTTTGATGAGGTTTTTGTGGATGGATAGTGACACCTTTGGGGTTACAAGAGCAAGTCTTATGGTGGAATCCATCCATCTTCCATCTTCCACGCCACCTCAGCACTTGGAACTGTGGATGGAAGCGCAAGTGTAATGGTGGAATAGTAGAAACGCTATTAAGATTGGCGTAAAACGCCAATCTTAATGGAGCTAAATCTACAATAAAAAACGCCAATCTTAATGGAGCTAAATCTACAGTAAAAACGCCAATCTTAATGGAGCTTTTTTCTCAGCCGTTAGATTCTCAACAACTCAGTTTGAATCTACGGATAAAAAAAGACGCCATTCTTAATGGCATAAAACGCTATTCTTAATAGCGTTTTTTGTCTTTTTTACGCTATTCTTATTGGCGTTTTACGCTATTCTTATTAGCTTTTTTGATGGATTCCACGCAACGTTCCACCAAACCATAGAACCTTGCTTGGATTTTGTGTGGAAAACACCAACTTGGAAGCCACTAGACTTGACATTTCATGAATTTTCCACACTTGGAATAGGATGGATTCCACCATAAGACTTGCTCTAACTCGCAGACCATTTGATAATATCATCAAACATCTTTATCCAAATGACCCTCCTTCTTTTTTTAGGGTCATTTCATTGAAATGGATCAATTTTTTTAGTGAAGGGAGGGTCAAACACTTAATTCCCACAAAAAAAAAAAAAAAAAAAAAAAAAAGTGAAAAAGAAGCCAAACGGCACTAATGAACAGAAGCCAGGAGGCATCAGAATAAAATGCCAAAAACGCCTTCTGCTCTATTCTGCACGGGGGACCTACTTATTCAGTCAACAGACCAAGTTTAACCAATGTGTACAACACCTTAGCCCCAAAACGAACAGTATCACCGTCAAATAGCTACATAGTGTGAGAGCGTAATATACACCCAAGTTGTATCACCGTCAAACAGCTACATAGTGTGAGAGCGTAATATACACCCAAGTTATAATAGTAGGTAACGAAACTACCACTCGAATAAAAAGTTTCTTCAAGTAAATAAATACCCAAAACAAGGGTATTTCAGTCTAAATAAAGCTAATATGATTCCTACTAGTAGTGAGTGAAACCCAAAAAAGACCTCATTTTTCATTGTTACTGCTCTGGTCTTTTCATCTCTCACTCTGTCTCTCTCTCTCTCTCTCTCAAAATCTCAGAAACCATTCTTCGTTCCGTAATGTTCTTGTGATTTTGAGTAAAAATGGCGGTGAAGGGTAAAGAAATTGCTGGTAAAGCTTCAACCTCATCATCAAAGGGTAAAAAACTAGCAACAAAAACAACTGTTAAGAAAACCAATACTGGTGGTAGTAGTAGTAATGACCGGAAAAGGAAAAGATCCGGTGTTCTTCAGTTTTTCGATGTTACTGCTGATGTCGACGAGGATGAAGAAGAAGAAGAAGAAGAAGACGAAAGTGATAATGATAATTTAATGCCCGGTATAAATTTCATCTGGTTCTTTTGATTTTAGGGTTTTTGTCCCTTTTTTGTTTTGATTTTTCAGTTTTTTTTGATGATTTTTGTTGGTAATGTTGCTGCATTTTGGGGGTTCTGTATGGATTAGGCTAAAAATGTTTTGCGTTATGCAGTTGAGCCTTTTTGTCCTGTTTATGGTAACCCTAGAAAAGTTGTCAATTCTAATAAACGTAATTTTGTGTATATTGATGTATGTATGTGCGTACTTTATATATGCATGCATGTTTGAGACCAATATTGTTGTTTCTGATCGTCTGAATCTGTGAAAGGGTTTCTGAAAGAGCATTGTTGGTTTATTTTGTTTAGGGTTTTGGGATGTTGTATGACATTTTTTGGTGTAAGATGTGTTCAAATGCTGTGTTTCTAAAGGATTGTTTGTTCAAGCTTAGTTTGGGGTTAGGGTTTGTGTACATATATGGTGTGATTTTGTTGTATATTATGAGATCTTTCTCTTCTTACTCTTTTTTTTACATGCCTAAAATTATTAGGCTTTATTTTTCATGGGTACTATTTGCTTAAATGGCTTTTCTGTTAGACTCTTGTTTAGTTGCATTTGTTGGATATGATATGACTGTGATGTTTATTTTATATGCGATCATTGGGAATGTAGGGAAGAAGTGTCACTGAGTATTGTTATTGTGATGCTGTTTTTCAAATGCAAGCAGATATGATGGATATTGGTGATATCGGCGGAAAAGGGAAAGGTGTTTTTGGGAAAGCACCACAATTTCCAGTCATCCCGAAAGAAGAAGAATTGAGTGATGACGAAATTGAAAAGTTAATCAGAGAACGATACAAGCCTGGTTCAAAGCATGTTAGATATGCTGAAGATGATGATTATGAGCCTAAACATGATGGCGATTCTATTATTTCTATTGTGGATGATGGTCCACCTATATATAAAGTCAAGTGCACGGTATAATGATTTTCAACTTGTTTCTCTATGGATTATTAAACCTTTGCAGTATTATCATAAATTGTTTGTTGGATGTAGATGGGACGTGAGCGGCACTCAGCCTTCTGCCTTATGCAGAAGTATGCAGATTTACTACCTCTTGGAAATAAGCTGCAAATAGTGTCTGCATTTGCTCCCGAGCAAAGCAAGGGTTTTATTTATATTGAAGCTGACAGGGAATATGATATTGTCGAGGTATTTCCACGCTGCCTCTTGTATATGTTAGCGCTTTTTATCAGTCATTATTACCAGCCGACGGTAATGCTTCTCAAATTACCGTGACATTTTTTTTTTTTTTTCAGGCATGTAAAGGTCTGACCGGTATATATTCAACTAGAGTTACTGTTGTCCCAAGGAATGAGCTTGCTCATTTGGTGTCTTTCCGAAAAAAACAAATTGAGATCTCCAAGGGCACTTGGGCTCGGGTGAAGCTTGGCAATTATAAAGGAGATCTAGCACAGGTATGATATATGGTTTTCATTGTTACTTTTTACTTGTTACCGATTTGCAGTTGGATCAGTTGTTTATCCCTACCTGTTCACCCTCTCTTGTAGGTTATATTTTTTGATGGTGAGCGGAGAAAGGCAACAGTAAAGCTTATCCCAAGAGTTGATCTTACAGCAATGGCCAAAAAACTTGTACTATCCTTTCTGCTTTTGAAATTTGTTATTTACAATGATTTTCTGGTTTAAACAATGAAAGCGACGTAATATTGGTTGTTCTTCAATTTATCTTGGTTTGTTCCCAAATTGGCTTGATATTTATTATTTTCTGCTTATCTTGTTTTCTTCGAAATTGTGAGTACTGTCTCTCTCCTCAGCAGGACTGTTGACAGAATTTGATTTTTCTTCAGATTCAATAGTGACCCCTTTATATAATATTTTTAGTATTGATTTTTACAATATTCGCCGCATTTTCTTTTTCCTCGATGCTTGTTATCTGGGTTTTCTTAGGCGTTAGTTAAGTTTAAGTAATAAGCACTTTCTATTGCATTCCTCCTGACCTTATTTGGTATGTTTGGCATGATTATAATGTTGTAAAAATCAATACTAATAGTGACCTCTTTAAGTAATATGATGGATGATTATAATGTTGATGCAGAATGGTGGAGTAAATGTAAAGCAAACTGCTGTACCAGCACCAAAGCTGATCAGTTCAAACGAACTTGAGTAATGTTGCGAAGACTCCTGTTTCTTGGTAGTGCACTGCTCAAATTTATAAATCTGTGACATTTTCCTTCCTTTTCAACTGTAGGGACTTTCGTCCTCAT
Organism: Papaver bracteatum; assembly: GCA_023529315.1. NCBI lineage: Eukaryota > Viridiplantae > Streptophyta > Magnoliopsida > Ranunculales > Papaveraceae > Papaver > Papaver bracteatum. The sequence continues at coordinate 365,678 of JAJJWX010001826.1, read as the reverse complement.
ATCGAGCTTAGGCGAGACCGTCAAACTGGGATTGTTTGCGAGGTACTTGATGGATTGATGCTCAAGGATGGTTATTTGTACAAAAAGATTCCCATTGAATCTTTAATCTTATCTGGAGTAGTGCCTACTGCCAATGAGCTCATTAAATTTGAGACCTCTAAGAAGGACACAGATGATGATCTGGAGTGGTTAACTGGCCTTTTTGGTGAAAAAAGGAAAAAACGTGCTGTAGATTGCGGGGTTGATAAATCAAAAACTCCGACAAAGGATGGTAAAGGGGGTAAAACTAAAGGATTTGAGAGCAAATGTGGGAAAGGATTTGACAGCAAGTCTGGAAAAGGATTTGAGAGTACTTCAGGGAAAGAATTCGAGAGTACCTCCGGGAAAGACTTTGAAAGTACATCAGGGAAAGACTTTGAGAGTACCTCAGGGACTAAGAAAGGGGAAGGTTTTGAACTGTATGATTTTGTCTTTTTTGGGTAAGTCGGATATTGGAAAACTGTTGCCTGGTATTGGTTGTTTTTTTATGCTTCAACTCCTGCTTGAAATTAACCTGAATTTTCTATGGTACAGGCGTAGAGATTTTGGTGTTATCGTAGGCGTGGAAAGTGATAGCTACAAGGTATTGGTACCATTTGATTCCCGTTGCTCCCTTACTATCGCATATGGTGCTTCCTTCGCACATTTTCAATATTAATGTTTTGCCTGATAGAAAAGAAAAGGAAATTGCTTATTTTTGGGTATCTTGTTGAATTCAGATTTTGAAGGGAGATTCTGAAGAATCGAAAGTGGTTACAGTAAATATGCGTGACATAAAGAGTGGATGCCTGGATAAAAAGTTCACTGGTTTAGACCAGCGCATGAAAGCTATATACGTCGATGATACTGTCAAAGTCTTGGAAGGTCCATTAATGGTGTGTCCCTATATTTTACTTTTGTTTGGTCCAATATTTGTTGATGCAGTAATGATGTGTTAAGCTTCATAATTAGAGCCTTACATTCTCTGTTTATGTTTGTGCTGTGCAGGGCAGGCAAGGCGTTGTTAGGCAAATATACAAAGGCAACATATTTGTATATGATAGTGAAAACGATCTTGAGAATGGTGGATACTTTTGCGCTAAGTGCCAAATGTGTGAGAAGATTAAGCTGTTCAATGGCTGTCAAGATATCGATGTATGTCTTAAAACCATGTCTGACGTGTAACTTGTCTGCTTGTTTTCTTTCTTCCCATCATTAAGTTCAATTTGGCTGCTACAGGTTGATGATTCAGGTCCCACAGGGTTTGAGGATTCAGCAGCATCTCCGAAATCATCTAGATCGGCATGGCAAGCAAGAAGGGAAAACAACCAAGAGTGTATGCCCTCAACTGTTGATCTCATGTATTTTTCAAGCTGGTTGGTTTCGAAGGTGGATTTTTTTTCGTGTTGCATCTAACGTAGTACCTTGCATGTATGTAGTCAACAATAACCGCCAAGATAGGGAAGGAGCTTTCTCCATTGGCCAAACTTTGAGAATCCGAATTGGTCCTCTTAAGGGCCACCTTTGCCGTGTGATTGCCATCTACCGGACTGATGTTACAGTAAAGCTCGATTCTCAATTGAAGGTTATAACAGGTTTGTGAGCACAGCCTTTTGGTTCCAGTTAGTCTTTTGTCAATGTTCGTTTTTATTTTTATTTTCTTCTGTTATTCTTTTGCGCAGTTAAAGCTGAACATCTTTCTGAAGCTGGTGTGAAGAGGTGAGGTTTCCTTGTCACTCGTTTGGCTTCATTTTTCTGGGAACCAACCTGTTTTTACACGTGCAATTCTGTGTGTATGAAATATTTGCTTGTTTCTTCCATCCAGGTTTTTTGATTCCACAAAACCATTAAGTGGTATGTGCCCTTTATCACATTTTTTGTTAACTAAATCAATCTTTCCTACCTGATTTGCGAGAAGTGCAGCTAGTTCTTTTAATCAATCTTCTTTCCTACCTGATTTATTTGTGGGTTCTTATGACACTTGGTTTTCTTCTTGACGTTTTCACTTGATTATCTTTTACTTAAAAGATCTGATGGGGGGTTCAGGAGCAGCAGATAATGATGGGTGGAATACTGGTGCCTCAGGAAGTGGCAGGTAACATTCATTTGACTTCTGAAAGTTTACCTTCTAGGCTGTCTTTGTGCCTTCCAGAATAGCTGAAAACCCTGAACCCATATAGCTGACTAAGTACTATTTATTGTCTTATCACCTGACAATAGCGATGTTAGGGGTTCAATAGTTTTCTACCATCCCCCCCTATAGAAAGGGATTGAGGGTAACGTTTGGGTGGTGTAGTAGAGTGTGCAACTTAAAACATGTACCTTTCAGCTATGACAGGAGCACAGTGAAATATTTCATGTTAGAACTAAGTATGTGATTATCGTGTCCACTTATGGTTAGGGACCTCTTTGTTTTTACCCTTTCACGTTTTTTTTTCAAGTGGTTAAATAGTTACTTCTTTGTTTGATACAATCTTCTTCTTCTATTGAAATTTAATCATTTACATTGTACTAATTTTTTGCTTGCATTTTACTGCCTATTTATTTTATTTTCATATGTTCTTGAATCGGTTTGTCATGATCTGATAATTGGAACAATTTGCTTGCAGGAATGGTTGGTCTGATTCTTCCGCATTGGTTAGTTCAGATCTTCTTTTCTATCATCTGTCATGTGTAGTGTCTGTTTGACTTTTCAAATGGTCCAATACTTACATTTTATTGCCTGTCAATACTCTAGGACGATTCTACCTTTGCGAATATCTTTGGCAGCGATGGTGCTGAGAAAGGTATAGTTACTCCAAGCTTTGTCTGATTTCACACCGTTCTTAGTACAAAATACTTAAGTATTGTGTTACCTGAGCAATGTGTGACTCATTATGTTATTATTGCAGATAAAGATGAAGATAATCCATGGAGTACCAAAGCAATCCCTAAGAATGATGGAGGTGGCTGGGGGAGTTCATCATGGGGTAAAACATCAAATGAGGACCTGGCTGCTGATAAACCAAGTCAAGATGGTTGGGGTAGCGCTACTGCTAACACAGCCTCTGGAAGTGGTGCTGAGAAAGGTATAGTTACTTCAAGCTTTGTCTGATTTCACACCGTTCTTAGTACAAAATACTTTAGTACTGTATTGTGTTACCTGAGCAATGTGTGACTCATTATGTTATTATTGCAGATAAAGATGAAGATAATCCATGGAGTACCAAAGCAATCCCTAAGAATGATGGAGGTGGCTGGGGGGGTTCATCATGGGGTAAAACATCAAATGAGGACCCGGCTGCTGATAAACCAAGTCAAGATGGTTGGGGTAACGCTACTGCTAACACAGCCTCTGGAAGTGGTGAGTCAAGTAGCCCGCAGTTGTTTATTGGCGGAAGAGGGTCATTGCTATATTTGCTCATCTAACATTTGATTCTAATGTTATACGTTATACATAGGTAAAGATGAAGATGAGAATGGATGGGGTGCCAAGCCAGCTTCTAAGAAAGACGAAGACAGCTGGGGGAAATCTTCTTGGGGTAAACCATCACTAGAGGATAAAGCTGGTGATGATAAACAAAATGAAGTTGGTAACTGGGGAAATAGCACAGATGCTTGGGGTAAAGCTGCTGCAAATGCTGGCTCTGGGGCTGCTGAGACTAGTAATTGGGGAAAACAACAGAATGAAAGCACTAAAACAGATTTACCAGACATTATTGACAAAGGCAAAGATGTAGCTGCAACTGAGGAAGGCAACTGGGGTAAAGTAATTGAGTCTCACAATGCTAGCAATACAGACGGTTGGAACACAGCAGCAGTGAAACAAACTGGGGGTTGGGGTAGTGCCTCTGGTGGTGGGTCACAGCCAAAAGGAGAATCAGGAGATCAAGCAGGCAGCTGGGACAAAGTGGATGATACTAGTGGAGGGAAGGAGAAGCTAAAGGCTGGATTTGGTGTCTGGGGTGCAGACAATTGGAATAAATCAGACACTGCGAGTGCTGCTGCGACTTCGTCTTGGGGTAAAGGGAACTTCGCAGATAAAGAAGCAGGTGATAAAGAAGGAAATCAACAAGACAGCTGGGGTGCTGCAAAATCTTTTGAAGGGGGTCGAGGTTCAGGTGGCTGGAGAGGTGGCAGATGTGGAGGAAGAGATAATTTTGGCGGGGGAAGATCTTCTGGTAGGGGTCAGTCTCATGTTACAAACAAAGATGAAGGAGAGAAGCCTTGGAATAGCGGTGCTTCCTCAGGTTGGAATAAAGATGCAGGTAGTGATGGGGATAAAAAGTCTAGCTGGGGTAATCCAACTCAAGAAGCTGGAGAGAGCAAAGACAATGCAGATGCTTGGAACAAAGGAAGTGGTGGAGATAACTGGGGCAGTGGAGCACCCAACTGGAGTTCGCCACCCACAAAATCTGCTGGAAACCAATCTTCTGGGTGGGGTAAAGGAGGATCAGTTACAGAAGAACAAGGTGGAGGGAATGTAACTAAAGATGATTGGAGGACCAAAAAATTCTCTGATGAAACTCAAGTTGTTAATGGAAATGCTACTGCAAATCAGACATCAGGTTGGGAAAGCAAAGTTGCTGAGAAAAAATCTGGGGGTAGCCAGTCCTGGGGAGGTTGGAATGCTAATGAAACTAAAGACGAAGGAGATGCTTGGGCCAAGATGAAAGGTGTTGATGGAGGACATCAGGCAAGTGGTGCTTGGGGAAGTGGTGGGGGAGATCAGCAGGGTTCTAGTTGGAATAAAAGCAAAGGTAATGATGAAAGTCAACCATCCAACTGGAAAGGACTACTTGGTGCTCCAGATACAGCTGGTGGTAGTTGGAGCGGAGGTAAATCCTTTGGAGGCGGTGATAATGGAGGCAGTAGTGGTGGTTGGAAAGGCGGTGATAATGGAGGCAGTGGTGGCTGGAAAGGCGGTGATAATGGAGGTGGTGGTGGTTGGAAAAGCGGTGGTGGCTGGAAGGGCAGTGACAATGGAGGAGGTGGTGGCTGGAAGGGCAATGACAGTGGAGGTGGTGGTGGCTGGAAGGGCAATGACAGTGGAGGTGGTGGTGGCTGGAAGGGTGTTGACAGTGGAGGTGATGGTGGCTGGAAGGGTGGTGACAGCGGGGGTGGTGGTGGATGGAAGGGTGGTGACAGCGGTGGCGGTGGTGGCTGGAAGGGTGGTGACAGCGGTGGGGAAGGGGGTGATGCTTCTAACAGAGGACGGGGTAGAGGATTTGGTAGGGGTGGACGCTTCTCAGGTTCTGACAGAGGTGGTGGACGTTTTGGAAATAGAGATGGTGCAGATAGTGGAGGTGGACGTTTTGGAAGCAGGGATGGTTCCGATAGAGGTGGTGGACGTTTTGGGAACAGAGACGGTTCGGATCGAGGGAGGGGATTTGGGAACGGAGGCCGTGGAAGAGGTGATAATGGAGGCGGTGGTGGCTGGAAGGGAGGTGATAATGGAGGCGGTGGTGGCTGGAAGGGAGGTGACAGCGGAGGCGGTGGTGGTGACAATGGAGGGGGTGGCGGTGGAGGTTGGAAAGCCAGTGATAGCGGAGGTGGTGGTGGCTGGAAAGCCGGTGGTGACAGTGGAGGAAGCAGTGGTGGCTGGAAAGCCGGTGGTGACAGTGGAGGAAGCAGTGGTGGCTGGAAAGCCGGTGGTGACAGTGGAGGAAGCAGTGGTGGCGGCGGCTGGAAAGCCGGTGGTGACAACGGAGGAGGCGATGGTGGCTGGAAGGGTGGTGACAGTGGAGGCGGTGGCTGGAAAGCTGGTGGAGGAGGCGGTGGTGGTTGGAAAGCCGGTGGTGACAATGGAGGCGGTGGTGGTAGCTGGAAAGCCGGTGGTGACAATGGAGGTGGCTGGAAAGCCGGTGGTGACAACGGAGGAGGCGGCGGTGGCTGGAAAGCTGGCGGTGGAGGCTGGAAAGCCAGTGGTGATAGTGGAGGAGGTGGTGGTGCTTGGAAAGCCAGTGGTGACAATGGAGGTGGTGGTGGTGGCTGGAAAGCCGGTGGTGAGAATGGAGGTGGCTGGAAAGCCGGTGGTGACAGAGGCTGTTCAGATCGAGGGAGGGGATTTGGGAACCGAGGCCGTGGAAGAGGTGATAATGGAGGCGGTGGTGGCCGGAAGGGAGGTGATAATGGAGGCGGTGGTGGCTGGAAGGGAGGTGATAATGGAGGCGGTGGAGGCTGGAAGGGAGGTGATAATGGAGGCGGTGGTGGCTGGAAGGGAGGTGATAATGGAGGCGGTGGTGGCTGGAAGGGAGGTGATAATGGAGGCGGTGGTGGCTGGAAGGGAGGTGATAATGGAGGCGGTGGAGGCTGGAAGGGAGGTGATAATGGAGGCGGTGGAGGCTGGAAGGGAGGTGATAATGGAGGCGGTGGTGGCTGGAAGGGAGGTGATAATGGAGGCGGTGGAGGATGGGGAAGTTCTGCTTCTGATGCCAAGAAAAGTGGAAACCAAGGAGGGGGAAATGGTGGCTGGGGAAGTAGCAGTGCTGCTGATAACAAGGAAAGTTGGAACAAAGTTGGAGGTAGTGGTGGATGGGGAAGTAATGCTCCTGGTAGTAACAAGGGAAGCTGGAACAAAGGCAGTGCTGATGGGGCAAGTGGAAGTGGTGGGAATGGTAATCAAGCTGGTGGATGGAGTGGTCAGGGTGGTTCAGGATGGAACAAGTCGTCCGGTGATGCTGCTGGTAAAGGATCTGAAGGTGGTGGGGGCTGGAACTAACAGAAAATCTCTGCTTTACATTGGATGATCTGGGCTTCTTTTCTTTGTCTTTTTTGTTGCTAGAGTGAAACAGATTGGTTGTACAGGATGAAGACATGAAGATGGGGGTGAAGAAGAAATACCTAGGGGCCACTATTAGCTGTTGATGTAATTAAGCTACTTTAGCATGTTAGAATTTTGGATGTATAGGACTTCAGCACAACTAACTACTTCCCCGTGGAAACTGAACAAAGTAAGTACTAGCATTTCTGGTGGCTGAGCAAACTTTGATTACCCATGTTAAAAAGAATGAATGATATGCAGTACTTCGTTCTTACCAAAGCATTGCTAAAATTATGTCTTGCTTTTCTGAGGATGATCTGTCGGCAAAATAAAGAATCTTTTCAAACACGTTTGTATGTGGTTTGTCAACAAGGATTAATTGGGGGCCATAAAAAATAATTGGGGGCCTCACCAGTTGGTCTCCCAATAGTATTTTGGGGTTACCCCTTATCCGAAATGGCTAAACTACCCATAGTAGTAATTAAGTTGATTAGTTAAGTTAGATTAAAATCAAACTTTTTTAGAATTAAAATTTGAAAATAAAAAGGGTTTATGAAGAGATGTTGTCATCTCAAAATGAGGGTGCTGATGAAGATCCCATTAATCAGAATGAAGAAACAAATTCTCAAAATGAAGAACACGAAGTTCAAAATACTCGGGTATATTTCTTATACTCTTCAAATTGTCTAGATGGTGCTCTAAGTGGTCGATCCATACACACTATGCCAGAACTCAGAGAAAGAGTTGTCATTGTCGAGGGCTATATAGCCCAACGACCTTGGAAAGTCGTCAATTAATTGACACCACCATTGACGACTCAAACCTGCAACTTTTTCAGGTTATGAAAAATAATCACGGTAATACGATAATCCTTGACGATTCTAACAAGTATCGTCATCCAAAAATTTAACAGGTAAACGATCCTGAAATTCCAAATGACGACCTGTAATTTTTTTCAGGTTATGAAAATCGTCATGATAGTATGATAAATCCTGACGACCCTCAAATTTCAAATGACGACCCTCAAGCTGCGAATGACGACTCTCTTTATAATGCAGGCATATTGCGACGGTAGGCCAAAAACACAACTTTTTTGCAATTAATACAGATTGCTTGTATGCTATCTACGTAGGCAAAGTTTTGGCATGGGGGAGGTTGAGGGGCCTAGGGAATAGGGGAGTTATTTTTCTTCTGATTTTTTTATTTGATAACAATTTGGCAGAGTCCTTCGGCTATTAAATGAAGGAACAACTCTCTGCTTTATTCTTCAAATCCTACAAGAATATATATCATTTAGAGATAGAAAACGATGTGATCACTGATTGGACAAAACAAAAAATACAAGCACGATGATATTTTGTTAAGTGTGAAGTTTCTCTGTATCTCTCTGTGATGATATTTTGTTTTAAGAGGAAATGGGTGGACTTGAAGAAGAGAGAAAGAGACAGAGGGGTTAAGAACCAAGCATTGGCTAAGATTTCTTGAGAATTCACTCACCACTCTTGCTGCCTTAAAAATTGCTTGCTTTATTTCTCTCTCTGAAGAGAATATACAGAGAAGTGGGGTGTGTGTAAGGTAAATGAGGAAAGGAAAAGGGAAATGAAACCGCGGGGAAGTCGAGTGATGAAAGAAAGAAATATGGGGGAGTGAATAAAGGGGAAAAGATGGTGTATATTAGGGAGTTAGATGAGTTATGTTACGATATTCCTCCCTCCCCTCCCATGTGATTAATATACCCCGTCGTTATTTGGTTATGTATAAACCCAAACGACTCTTTATAACCCGCCATTACAATTTTTCGAGAAGTCCTCCTCCTCCTCAATCTCATTTCCACCACCGTTACCATCATTCCCATACATATCCTCCTTGCTGCAATAGTTCATACACAAAGAGTAACAAATAAGAAAGATTTAGATTTGCAGTGTTCTCGAAAAAAGGGTCGTCAACACAATAAGAATACCCTTAACGACCCACAAATTCAAGTTGACGACTCTATGTATATGGTAATGATTCTCAAATATCAAATGATGACCCAAAGTAAAAGGATGACGATCCTCTCGTATTTTTTGAACAGAGAGGTGTTTTTTTTTGCCATAGAGAGTCGTTATTGTATAAAAACAAGTCGTCATTGAAGGATCGTCAATGGTCCCATAAAACACTAACGACTCTAACCTAGGCCATGAAATCATAAAACCCAGAATTAGGGTCGTTATCTCCTACATTTTACACGTTGACGATTTTTCATTAAAAAAAACATGCAGATAAAAAGTTGTTAGGGTATAAACCTATCGAAAGTAACCCACCAAATTAAACGCAAACATGAATTAAATTAGGGGGTTTTATTTTCGAATCGAAGATTACGACGATGAAATCAATCGAAGAATTTTTTTTCTTCGGGTGTCATTAATGGCGAGGGAGAGATGGGAGTCGGGTGAGGGAGGCGAGGGTTTTGATTTTCTGATTTGGGACATTTTAGATTAAGGGTTATTAAGTTTTAAGTTTTTATTATTTTGGAAAGGGTAAAATCGTACTTTCAACCTCATTTTGGAAGCCTCCTATAATTTTTGGTGTGGATATAAATTTCTTGAGGCCCCCAGTCATTTTTTCAGGCCCCAATTAATCCTTGTTTGTCAATGTGATCCATTGACAGCCTCCCTTAAAAGGCTACCTCCCTTGTCCTCAGATTTTAAATCGGAGTTCAATTTTCTGGAAAGATCTCCGAGGCTTATCCTCTAATGCCAAACCAATGGCGGTGTCCAGTAAGATGGAATTTTCGGAACACCATTCCATTCATACGAATGACACTATTTAAAATTTTCAAATATCCAGCTCTAATATTTACGAGGAGGTGACAGCCTCACTCTTAAGTTCTAATCAGGGACTTCTCAATCTCTTTGATTTCTGTGTTCAGGCTTTCCGATAGTCATGATAAGAAGAAGGATTACCTCTAAATCTCCCATTTCTATCATTCTGACGGGAATCCCATCTAAATTTCCCGCCATATTTGTCGAGCATTTTTCTTCAGCATCATCTCTGCATCTAGATTACTACTACGATGAGCCGAACCACTTCAATGCCGTTGATCCTGACATTTTCTTCTCCAATCTAATAGACAACTCAACCCATAAGAGACATCTCATACAAATTCATACCCATCTCATTGTGTCAGGATTAAAAGATAGCAAGTATTTAGTAACCAAGTTTGTTAATTCGTGTTCAAACATTGGTGAAATTCATTATGCACGTAAAGTATTTGAAGAAATTTATGAACCAAATATTTTTCTTTGGAATGCAATTATACGGGGTTATTCTAAGAATAATTTATTTGGTGATGCGCTTAAAATGTATACTAAAATGCAGACGGAAGGCACGGGTCCGGATAGATTTACTCTTCCCTATATCTTAAAAGCGTGCAGTGCTACATCAGCGTTGGGAATGGGAAGAACTATCCATTGTCAGATATTCAGACATGGGTTTGAATCAGATGTGTTTGTGCAGAATGGCCTGGTGGCATTGTACGCAAAGTGTGGTAAAATTGATCAGGGCCGAGTTGTTTTCGACGGATTAGGTGATAGAAATATTGTTTCCTGGACCTCAATTCTTTCCGGTTATTCCCAAAATGGTCAGCCTATGGAAGCTTTGAGAATTTTTAGTGAAATGAGACGATTTGATGTAAAACTGGATTGGATTTCTCTAGTGAGTGTTCTCAGGGCTTATACTGACGTTGAAGATCTGAAGCAGGGGAAATCTGTTCATGGTTCTGTTGTCAAATTGGGGCTGGACTTAGAACCTGACATGTTAATTGCACTTACTGCAATGTATGCAAAATCTGGGGAAGTGACGGTTGCAAAATTCTTGTTTAACCAAATGGAGACGCCAGACGTGATTCTGTGGAACGCTATGATATCTGGGTATGCAAAAAATGGTTATGCAGATGAAGCTGTAGAACTTTTCCGTATGATGATTTCTAAAAACATCAAACCCGATTCTGTATCAGTACGATCTGCAATTGTAGCTTATGCGCAAGTGGGGTCTCTTAAGTTGGCTAGATGGATGGATGAGTTTATTAACAGAAGTGAGTACAAAAATGATGTATTTGTCAATACAGCCCTTATTGACATGTACGCAAAATGCGGTAGTGTAACTTCTGCACGTTCTATATTTGATCGGATGCTGAAAAAAGATGTGGTAGTTTGGAGCTCTATGATTGTAAGTTATGGGTTGCATGGTCAAGGCCAAGAAGCTATTGATCTTTTCCAAGAAATGAAACTAGCAGGAGTAGAACCAAATGATGTCACCTTTCTTGGGCTTCTCATCGCGTGCAACCATTCTGGTTTAATCCAGGAAGGATGGGAGTATTTTTATTGCATGACAAGGGATCATGGGATTGAGCCCCGGCATCAACATTATGCTTGTGTGGTTGATCTTCTTGGTCGTGGTGGATATTTGGACGAGGCCTTTGAGTTCATCACAAAGATGCCCATGGAACCAGGGATTACAGTGTGGGGAGCACTGCTGAGTGCCTGTAAAATACATCGCCGTGTGACTTTAGGAGAATATGCAGCAGAACGTATTTTTTCTTTAGACCCAATGAATGCAGGGCATTACGTGCAGTTCTCAAATCTCTATGCTTCAGTTGGCATGTGGAGTCATGTGTCGAAGGTTCGAGTTCTTATGAAAGAGAAGGGATTGAGCAAAGATTTTGGGTACAGTTTAATTGAGATAAATGGAAAACTTCAGGCATTCCGTGTGGGAGATAAGTCGCATCCTAGATCAAAAGAGATATATCAAGAGCTGGAGGAGCTTGAAAGAAGAATGAAGGAGGCAGGGTTTGTTCCCAACACAGCCTCAGCCTTGCATGACTTGAACAATGAAGACAAGGAAGAAAATCTGTGTAACCACAGTGAGCGGTTAGCCATTGCTTTTGGACTTATCAGCACGCCTCCTGGCACAACTCTACGAATAATAAAGAATCTCCGGGCATGTGTGAACTGTCATTCAGCGGCGAAGTTCATATCTAAGCTAGTTGGTAGAAAGATAGTTGTAAGGGATGCGAACCGGTTTCATCATTTCAAGGATGGTCTTTGTTCTTGTGGAGATTATTGGTGAAAAGAAAATTTGTGTCTGTACCCTCGCTATATATGCTTGTTGGATTTTGAACTTTAAGAAAGCTTACAACAGTGACGGAGTTGGATATATCATTATACAAATCTTCTGAATGCCGTGAACCACATGATTCATTTGCCTGCATTTGGGTATCCTTTTCTGATCCATACTGTGTTTTTCGTATAACTAGTGTCTGAATTCGCAGTATATAGGTTACTAGGTCTTAACCCGTGCCGTAACGGCACATGCATAATTTTTATTTAGTTATGAATTTTCCGACATATGAATATCAAATATAATGTGTATTAATATCAAGTTTACCTTTCTTATCGTTGCAAAAGTAAAGGGAAACCCGATAGATATTTTTATTCTTCACTTCACATCCTTTCTAGCATTTTCCGCCTTGACATCCTCCCATACTATGTCTCTCCTTTTTAGAGTTGTATCCTCAAGCCAACAATGAAATTATATCGAAACTAATTTTTACATATTTTGTCCAAAAAAAATATATATTACTCGATATGTATTTTAATTTAAAAAGATATCTTATCGATCTTTTGAAATGGTATTACCTTTATGCATCTTTCTTATATTTAGTGAATGGTGTTAGGATGTTAATGGAAATAGGAAACTACTATGGGCCCGACAACATAGCACCGATCATGTCCCTACTTGGCCACCTTGGGATAAGAGGTGTGTGGTTTTAATCTAAAAGGCCACAACGCTACGTAAGGCGATGCCCAAGTTTATTAAGCTCAACATGTACTCCTCTTTCTTCCATGTGAGACTATCCCTAGCTATAATTAAGTGGTTTATCGTGCCACATACTCCAACAATCTCCACCTTGACGATATTAAACCACTTCACCAGTCCAATCAGACTTCACCATATGATTACCATTTGAATATGCTACCCATCGATCAAGATTATTGTCATTATGCGCCCTACAATCCTACTTCACCTTGAGTTAATGAGAAGGCAAGCACCAACTCCAGCTTGAGCATTTTCTTGCCCACATAGAACCCTACTACTTGAGAGTTAATGTGTGAGACACTAACTCCACCTTGAGCGCCAGTTCAACCTTGAGCATTGCCTTTATGATATAGAACCCTGGTCCACCTGAGTTAATGAGTGAGACACTAACTCCACCGTGAGCTCCAGTTGAACTTTGGGCCTTGCCTTCTTCACCTTGAGTCTGATTTCACTTGCACCCTAAACCGGGTGACATCCACAACCACTTCAATGTTCGAACAGTAGCCCCAACCACGGGTTCTGATACCAATTATTAGGATCTTCATGGACCATCAGACACTACTCAGGGCCCAACCACATAACACCAAACCCCACTTGACCACCTTGGGATAAGAGGTGTGGGGTTTTTAACTAAAAAGCCTCGGTGCTATGTATGGAGAAGTCCAATCTTATTGTATGTTCTTACTATTTCAATGATGATGACATACTTAAAATCTAATTCGTTCACTTAACATATTATACTTTAAAATGTTAAGTCATTTCCGATGGTAATCATTTTACCCACATACGATGTAGTTCTAGTTTTTCAAAATTCCCATAAATATTATGTACGCAATTCAATTTGGCAGGAAGAGTTCACCGAATGGAATATAGGTAATGGCTTGTCCTTTCGTAACATTGTGGCCTTTTCAACATAGTTGGATCCAGAGTTGGTAAAAATCACTGAATTTGTGGGTTCTCGGGCGAGAGTAATCTAGGTATGGGCTACCTCCCATAAAACTGCTAATGGATGTCCACATCAGTTTTAGTTGAAAATCCCACGCTATCGGATAACCACAATGACTAAGTGGGAACAATATTGGCAAAGATCAGGTCCTTAACAATGGTATTAGAGTTAACCACGGGTTACATGTCGAGGGCGAAAGAGTATGCTTGACGGATTGAACATATTCCAGAGTCTCATGAGTGAGGAAAAATGCCAGAGTCTAGAATTGAACATATTCCGTACCCGTGGACGGCTCCAAATTAAGTTGGAATAAAGGTAATGGTTTGTCATTTGCTAACACCGAGACCTTTTCAACATAATTGGCTTCGTAGTTGGCGAAAAATATTTATAGTTAAGCATGCTCGGTATTGAGTAATCTTGGGATGGGTGACCTCTTAAGAAGTCGCTTGCTAGATGAACGCAGCGGTTACCATTGAAAACTCAATACTATCAGATGAACGCAGTGGCTTAGTAAGGACATTATCGGTAGAAGGCATGTCATTACATTCTACGACATTATGCCTCCAAATGTGAGGTTATTTGTTGCATAAAAATAATAAAATCATGATTAGTTAGTAAGTCAAATCATTAAGTAATTAACCTAATAACAATAAGCTCTACTAAAAATAAACTCTGCTATCCATCATCATTGAATAAAAATAACGTTAAACCATTTATCAAGAAATATGTGAGGCGATGCGAAATTACTCACTGGGCACCAATACTTTCCACCGTCATTATGGTCCACTTATATAATTGTTAGCCAATTTAACTAAGTTTGGTGTTTGCTTTTTTCATTCAAAAAAAGTATTTTGAAAACATTTTGATAGCAATATTTTTTCATCTTAGTGTTTATTAAAGATTTCATAAAATGTACACTTCCAAAATTTATCAATTTGTAAAGTGGGGAGAAGGAGCTTTTAAAAGCTTCAAAAACAAAAGCCATAGTTCACCCTAACTTCATATTTTATTTTCCAATTCTATCCCATTTTGTTTATAACTGACAGCAATTATCCTTGAATCTATATATAATCACCAATTTTTATTTTTTTATATTTTATATTCTTTAAAGATAATTATTTTTTATTTTCAAACTACATATTATGTTATATCGTATCACTAAAATATACTTTTATTTTCAACGATAAATATTAAGAGATTATGGATTTTAAAAAGTGGCTAATAGTAGAAAATTTACTTTACACACTATAAAATAGAATAGACAATTTTCAGAAATATGTCTGCTTTTGTCATTTTCTCACTAACTATAGTTGAACATGATATTTTCAGAGATATGTCTGTTTTTTAAAATATTTTTAGCTTTAGTTTATAATCTGCAACCGTTCAATTATTTCTTTTATAAAGCTCGGCACAGTAACTTACATCGGCAACCAATCGTTTTTTTTTTACATAGCTCCGCACAATAACGTACATCGGAAAAGCACTTTTGTAAAGCTCGCAACAATACCAAACTAATTCTAAGTATTAGCTAATAAAAATATACTTTTATTATCATCATTGGTAGAATAATTTATATATTATGTTTTTTAGTTTGGTATTTAATTAATAGACTATTTATTATGAAGAATTATGGAACCTTAATGACATGATAACTTTTGTCCATTATATGCATTTCTAATCTCAATCACAACCATCACCTATGACAAACGATTACCTCCCTAGATTTATCTCTTGTGAGGAAAAATTTGAACCGCCACTTACATAAGCAAAGTTATCCAAACTGTGTTTTATATTCTTGATGATAATAATAAGAAAGTGAAGTAACAAAGTATTAGTATTGATTTTGCTTAATGGGATTGCATAAACAAAACATAAAGTGTTCCATTATATGAGTTACCGGAAGATCCAGGTCTCTTGTACTTGTTCCTTAGATTAGTGGTTATTTATATGTTTATAGGGCTTAACCTGTGTCGTAACTAATGAACGCGCAATTGGGGGATACATTTATTAATTGGGGGATATAGCTACAGGACAAAAACGGTGTCCCAATAACAATTTTGGGTTACCCCCTATGTAATTATTTTTTTAATTCCTAATCTAGCGCTCACTAATCCTAATTAGTGATTAATTTTAATTAGTAAAATCTTAAGTATTTGGGGGATAAATTAGTTTGATTTTTTATTTTAATTTGTGTGAGTGAGGAGTAGAAGGAGGGAAAAAAATTGAGTGGAATTTTTTTTTTTTAAATGGAAGATGATTGTGATGAGAGAATTGCTGCTAAGAGGTTGAAAAATTGATTTTTTTTCCTTTGAATCCACCATTGTTGCAGCTGAAAAAGCTCGGTGTCGGCATGGTATTCAACCAAAAACCCATGCCGGCATTGCCGGAAATTTTCAAAATTTGTTTGCCACTATCCGGGGGGGTTCGGGGTGCCGACATGGTATTTAACGAGAGCTGCGCCCTCTCGTTACGATTTTTTTTTCTAGTTTTGATCTTCAGAATGTTGATTTTTTCGGTTTTTTGAACAGTCAATTTGCATGGTAATATAGTTTTCGAGCATGCCTTGCATTTTGTTCCTAATAGTATTTTGCTTAAATTTCTATGCTTAGGAAAATGATGAAAAGTATCCGAAACTTGATTTTTTTTTCACTTGACTACCGGCATGGAAAGATTTATATCGAGCATGCTTAGGAACTCCCGCACGCATTGAATTTCATCACTTAAAAGTGGTCTTCATCCTAAATAACCATGCCGGAACTCGACTCGGCGTGGTCTTCATCCTAAATAACCATGCCGATCTTGAGGAACCCAAGATATCGGCATGGTCTTCATCATAAATAACCATACCGGAACTCAGTACCGGCATGGTCTTCATCCCTTCCGGCGTGGTCTTCATCATTTCCGGCATGTTCTTCATCATTTCCGGCGTGTTCTTCATCATTTCCGGCGTGTTCTTCATCATTTCCGGCGTGTTCTTCATCTTTCCCGGCGTGTTCTTCATCTTTCCCGGCGTGTAAAAAAAAAGAATCAAAGTGAGGAGCCGGCAGAGAAGGAACGGTTGAAGAACGATGAAGGAAATTTTTTTCGAAAACCTAAACCTAAAGGACTGCCGGAACTAATGTTAGAAATGGGGATATATGTTTTGGTTTTTGATTTTAATGCTTTAGGGGAAAGGGTATAACAGTATTTTCATAAAGTTTTTTAATTAACCAAAAGGGTATTTTAGTACTTTCATATCAATTGGTCACCCCTTAGCCGAAATCATGGGGTGGGAGAAGTAATCAATATCCCCTAATTAATAAATGTATCCCCCAATTGCGCGTTCTAACTAATATCTACTAATATTATTAGATTAGTGATTCACTGGACCTTCGCCACCGCTTCCACAACCTACCATCGCAACTAATATCTATTGATATTTTTTCTTTTTTTATTAAAATTATTTATTAATAGAAGAAATACAAATTTATTAATTTGACTAAGAGAAATTTTATAGTGGAATAAATTAATAAATTATTTATTATGAACAATTAGTGAACAAACATTATTATGAGCAACTAATAAATCATTTAATATCAATTAG
Source organism: Papaver bracteatum (assembly GCA_023529315.1). NCBI lineage: Eukaryota > Viridiplantae > Streptophyta > Magnoliopsida > Ranunculales > Papaveraceae > Papaver > Papaver bracteatum. Next base: position 348,530 of record JAJJWX010001826.1, on the reverse strand, counting down.
TGTGGAACACTAATTAGTTAGGTATTTATTATATTAGATTTCCATTAATGGGTCATTAAATGTTAGTTTTATGAGACAAATTACAACCATAGATTTATCAATTGGGATATGAAATTTTGGCCATCACTTACACGTGCGAGATGAGGGTGTGGTCTGCACAACCACGACCGTAAATTTATCTTTGCCCAGAATAAATCCTACCCATTACTCAGATAGGCTAAGTTAACCAAACTGTGCTTTATAAGGGAAGGGAGACTGGCTTATCCACTCGTATTTTCCTTACCAATAAATTCTTTGTATTTTTGAAAACTCTGAATATAACAAGGAGAAAAGGGAAAACTCCAGACTTCCCGGTTAACTTAGGAGTGAAGTATGGAAATTTCCTCTTTCCGGTAGTTGCTTACGACTAGGACCCTATAAATTACTCTTCTGTCATATGCGCTCTATATTTAACTGAGGTGGCTGATCTCCTATCAGCGGATCAACTGTTAGTGTTAGGATCTTGTGTTAAGTATTAGGAACCCATCAGAAGTACAGCAACAACGTCGAAGGAGATAAACCTTGACATCTTGTCAAGGATTCCGGCGAAATCACTATTAATTTGCAAGTATGTTTGTAAAGGTTGGTATGCCGTAATTTGTAGCTCTGATTTTGTTAAGTTGCACCTAAACGTTACGATCCAGAAAAACAAACCTAATCTCATGCTTAGACAATCAATCTACCCTGGTAATGATTTGAGTCGTAGAGACGAGACTTAAATCTTCTCCGTAGCTAATGGTTCATTAGCATCAGCATCCTGGATCGATTTTTGGGATCATGCCTTGCAAATGGATTTCCCTTTCAAATTCTTAGGTTCTTCTGTTGAATTAATTGGTTCTTGTAATGGGTTGGTTTGCATTCGGAATGGCGAGTTGGGATTTTTTTGTTTCTGGAACCAACAACTAAAGAGTACGCTTTAATACCCAAATTCCCAAATCCCGTTTCTTTTCACGACGAAAATAAAGTCCATTATGCTTTTGGTTACGATTACAAAAACGACGATTACAAGCTGATTATCCTTGTAAACTTGGATGAGAATAATTACGGTTCTTCTTCGGTTGAAGTCCTTACGGTCAAATTCATGGAAAAGCAATCAAGCCATACATTATAGGTTTCCTTATTACTTCCAAAATGGGTTGTTTGTTAATGGACCATTTCATTGGTTAGTTAAAGCTTAGTCGCCTTGGATATTAGCAACGAGAGCTTCGAAGAAATCCAACTTCCAGAAGAGTGCTTGAACACTCTCTCTTTAGCAGTGTTAGAACTTAGAAGGGCGCTTTTGTGTACTCTCTTTGGGAGTGTTAGAAGGGTGCCTTTGTGTACTTGTTGACTATCCAGATGTTCGTGTTGAAGTATGGGTGCTCCAGAATTAGGGAGTGAGAAGATCATGGACTAAACGCTTTATCATTAAAAATCAGGGTATTCTGACTCACATCGAATGCTTGTGGCTCATGTGGTCTTTTAAAAGTGTGAGATTCTGTTCGAGATCCGAGGTTTTCCAATCTTATATGACTCTAGGTGTGACAGTATTACGTATCTAGATATATTAATACAAAAGACTCGGACAATAGAGAAGCCAGTTTCGCTGAACTCTGGTACTTATGTGGGAAGAGAAAAGTTGGAGGATATAAAAGAATATGAAGCCTGCAAGAATGATCGAGCAGGTGCACTTGTGTGAGTATGGTCTACTCTAGGTGTTAGAACGAACATGTTTCTTTTATTTCTAGTGTAAACCTTGTGTTGTACTCACTCGGTTTCAAAAATGCGTGTAGAGCGCTTGTTAAAATGTCAAGCACTGCTCAGATACATGTCAGTTATAGTTGGTTCATCATTTGAAGGGACCTCCCAGATTTACATGTAAATACACCCTTGGTGTCTACGGTTGTTGTAAATGTTTATACGTATATAAGTATTTTGGCTTCTGTGTTGAATTCTTTAATAAATATTTTGGCATCAACTGCTCGTGTGGTTGATCTTCTTGGTCGTGGTGGATATTTGGACGAGGCCTTGTACTTTGAGATTTTGAGTAATTCTTGTAATTTCTGATGTTTAGACCTATTACGCTTTATTAGAAGGACTTCGCCGGGATTCGCTCTTGAGCATATAAAATGGTGGATAAACTTGTCAACAAGTTTGTCACACCTGAAAACGACTCTTTGAAATCTTGATAACCTTATCCATTCGTTCACACACTGTACCTGATGGCCACGAAATCGTTGTACACAGATCATATTTCCAAGGTGTATTTTGGGCTTTGAGTTCAAGATTTCATGGGTTTTTTTTTTTTTTTTTTGAAGCAAAATAAGAATTGTATTGATTTAGCAATCAGTTACAATGTTGAGGAATATCTAATAGTAATTGCGTTCTAATCTCACGGGGAGATGAGCTAGACCAAGTACATGAAATACCATTCACTCAAGGATGGTGAAGCAACCAGACTAACTAGGAGCTAAAATAATGCAGGCAAAATATTTCCCGGAGGGAGACATAATGCATATGTCTACAAAACCTAAACAGACTGACTCATGGGTTTGGAAAGGGGTTTTTATCTGGAATTGAATATATTCAAAAAATAAGCAAATGGGAAATAGGCAAAGGAAACAACATCCTAATATGGTCTGATAATTGGATATCAAATCATACAGGTCCTATAACAAGGCCTACGAATTTCCCAGAAAACATAAACAAAGTTAGTGATCTAATTCTTAACAACAATCACTGGAATGAAAATATTATCTCTGATGTTTTCAATGAGGATATAGCAGGCAAAATAAGAAAAACAAACATCAATAACAACCAGGAAGACAGAGTAAATTGGCCCCTGACAAAAGATGGAAAATTCAGTGTCAAAACTTTATATAAAGAGTTGACAAAGAATAAGACTAATCTTCATGGAAGGGAAAAAAACTGGAAAGCGGTTTGGAATCTAAAAACTACACCTTCTATAAGACTTTTCACATGGAAGGCTGCACACAACATCCTTCCCATTGGGGACACAATAGGAAAACATTTGCACTACATAGATAACATATGCAAGATTTGTCACTGCCAAAGAGAAACACTAACTCATCTTTTTATGCATTGTCCTCTGGTTAGGCAAGTTTGGATTGGTTTAAGAATAAACCCAGTAGAAGTTTATGAAAATTATGATGATTTTAATCTCAGGTTATCTCATCTTCTGAATGGAAGAAGTAACAATCAGACCCAAAAAAACTGGGCAGAACTTTGTCTAACTGTACTATGGCATGTGTGGAAAGAGAGATGCAATATAAACTTCGGTAAACCGGGCACTGATGTCTATATTATAGAATATATACCTAATTGGTTACCACCATATGTATTCACATTAAAAATAAACACGGGCATATTCTATAATGATACTCTGAATTGTTTTGGTATAGGCCTAATTATGCATGATTTCACAGGGGATTGCACATGGGCTAGGAGTTTTGGGCAACTCAGTGGAACCGAAATATAAATTCAGAAGAAAGCTGCTCAGGAGACTTACAATTGGGCGGCAGATATGGAAAGCAAAATGGAGATAGAATCGGATTCCTGCACTCTGATAAAGCTGACCAGGAGTATACATGCTGAGCAAATTCAAAGAAGATTTCAACCTAAGGAAAAAAAGGAGAAGTATTTTGAGATAAAAACTTGGAGCAATACAAACTCTACACAAAATTACCTGTCTCTTAAATTAGCAAAACTAAATTCGGACTGTAATATTTCTAAGTATTGGGATAGGAACGAAATCAACATATTATTACAGGAACTCAATTGAGACACTGTAATAACAGAGAACCAATTTAATGTATTTCACTAGAAGCGGGTTTGCTTATTTTTCTTATAAAAAAAAACTCAAGTTAATTTAGAAAGAATGTCAGCTACTTTATTTCTTTCCTTTGGAATATGATGCCATTTCCAAGAGGTGTTCCTACTAAAAAAGATTTGAATATCTTTAATCATATTGAGTAAGCGCCAGTCGATAGGAGAGTTCTTCATCACAGCATCTACTACCGTCTTAGCATCAAGTTCAAACTGCACATTCTCAAAGTTGAGAGAATGTGCCCATTTTACGACCTCCCACAGTCCCTTACACTCAGCCTCCTCCGCGATTTTAATACCCTTTAGATTGATGCATATGGCTGCCTGCTGAGCACCTGCACAATTTCGAATTATTAGTCATATACATCCTGATGAGTTTAAGAAAGAACCATCACAATTAATTGATACAAAATCAGAGGGAGAAGGAATCCAATTAGTAATTCTACGATAACATATGTTGTTACTTGGAACAAATATGTTCCACTGTGAAGAGTGATCTTCAATGTAGCTTTTACACTTCTTAATCAGCTTGTCAGGATTAGCTGAGTTATTCTGAAACACCTTGTCACATCTGTCTGATCACAAACACCATGATGTGATGGTTCTTTTACATAATTCTTCAACTGAGATACTTTTAGCAAACAGATCATCAAACCAAGTACCAATCCAGTCTGCCAGATAATGGTTATCATTAGCAGACCAACCAAGAATTGCAAACCAGACCATACGAGGGGAATTACAATCTCTGAGAACATGAACTGGCGTCTCTTGATTTTGTTCACAATACGGGCAAATATCAACAACTCATGGGACTTTCAGACTACGGATATTTCTTGTGGGAAGAAGATTAGATATTGCCTTCTACGGAAAATGTTTAATCCTTGGCAGAACTGGTAGCTTCCATAACGATTTATAGATTTTCACCATCCTAACCCCAACAGACTCAACTCAATTTTCATCTTCAAACATTCCGCGGTAAGCTGATTTAACCGAGAAATTGCCACTTTTCTCTAAAAGCCAAACCATCCTGTCCTCTTGGTGCACATGAATTGGGATACTCAGGACCAGATTAACTATGTTGTCATCAAGAATCTCTCTTAGAATGCTCATATTCCAAGAAACATATACTGGGTCAATTAACTGGTGTACATACTTGTATCGGAGATGAATGGCATTACCAGACCTAGGGATAGGAGGAGCCTGTAGTTCTTTAATCCATCTGTGCTTCCATATGAGAATTTTAGAGCAATTTTGGAGTGAATAGTGGCAGAGCCAAATTCCTTTTACTTTTAGTTTAGGGGACAATTATATAAGTCCAAATTTGTGCACCCCTCTAAAACCGGGGTGCACATTCCGGCCGTTCGTATTGGTGGAATATTGGGTAGAAAACCAGATAAAAAACTACTTTTAGAATTTCCATTTTCAACTACAATATATTTTCTATTTTTTAGTTCCTTTTCTCTTTCCCTTTTATTCTTTATCGTTATAAGTAAACAATACAGTTGAGTTCAACTTCATCATTGGTGTTTAAAATTCAAATATGCACTATATATGTTCAAGATGATCGCTGTCGTATGCGTCAAAAATAATTCACTTTCTTACTCAACAAAATATAAATGAAGTATAAGGTAAGGAAGAGTTCATTTCCACAGAGAGGCAATTGTTGTTATAAAAATTCTAGTTTCTTAGTAACCAATGAGGGGATTTCTTTTGTTTTATCAAAATAAAAGTAAACTAAAAGCAAAATAAATTGGATAAAGTAATCAATGAGAGAAAGATATTGGTCAAGGAATTCATCTTCAATCTTAAACAAGTGCTTGCAATGATTAGAATTACAATTTAATCTATTTTTTTTATCAAAAGCCTAGAATATCAAGAGAGCAAGATAATCCAATAATTTCCTAAGTTCATCAACACACATTAGAGATGCGTATGTGAATTTTACCTAAAGAATAACCTAACGCCTTGCACTAATTAAGTTCAATTCCAAAGAGCATTAAGTTTGGGAAATAGAATAGTCAATGCAATTGTCATACATTGCGCATGACAATTCGGACAATGGTCAAACTCTACATATGATTACAAGGGTGTATCACTACAAACTATAATCATATCATGCTACTTGTATTTGGGTTATCGCTTGATGAAAAACCCTAAAATAGCTATGGACAAGATGCAAGTTCAATTAATTGGCCACTCAACTAAACAAACATCAATCATGTGATATTAAAAACAATAGAGATATGAACGATAATCAAGAGAGAAAACTAATACATAACTCAAACACAAGTTTTAGATATAGGACTATATCCTTAAACAATAATATTAAATTTAGCTACTCATAGCTATGGAATTCATCAACATAATAATAAGGAATTAAAGAAGATGAAAGCAAAGCAAACCCTAGTAGCGTAAACAAAAACGGCTCTCTCCTCTGCTCCAAGAATAATACGTGATTTTTAAAGTTGTAGAAAACTTTCTCTTTTGTAGCTTTTCTCCTTCCAAAATTAGGTCTAGTCTTCACATGTCCAATAAAATAGAAGTCCACGAAGCCCAAGTGTAAGAAAACCCATGTGGAAAATACTCCCAAAAATATGTCACTGAAGTCCCAAAGGTTGGCCGGGAATTCGCCGGAGAAGTCTCAGGTGACCAAAAAAAATGCCGGTTAAACTGATCAGACCTCTGATCAACTGAGTTAACTCGTGCAGATCAGCATCTTACTCAGCTGGATAGGCTGAGTGGCCAAGGACAGAGCCGTTGCGGCCTTGCACAGGCCATAACTTGCTGTTGCAATGATTGCGCTTCATTCACAGCTTTCCTTCATTCATCCACTGACAAAGCCATTCATTCATCATTCCCTGTAATGCAACCTTCTAGCTGCACACATTCACGGCAGTGCTCTGTAATCTTCATCCAACTTGTCATGCAACTCAGTTGTACTTAACTCACCACTAGAGACCCATTTCTTCCACCTGATTGCATTTTCTCAGCCACAACCACCAGACTACAACTGCAGTTCTACATCATCTCATCCTGTGCCAACCCATAGCTCCTTGTCACTTCAATTACCACCTGCAGTTCCACATAACAGCAAGTTCATCTCATCTCCATTACCAGCCTCAGCTGCTTCTTGCGTACCTAAAATTCTCCTTGTTCTGCAGTCCCGACTTCAAACTAAACAAGCCATCACTGCATAGCACCCGACACCTGACAACTCCATCAGCCCCTTTCCATACATCCATTGTCTGTTGAAATCATTCATTCAACTCCATTCTTTCAGCAGCCAAGCAGACACACAAAACTAATCATCTAATTCATCCTACTGCATCACCATCTGTAGTAGCTCATACTGCTGGTACCTACAATGCCAACTGAAGCTCCAGAACTTCCACCAAATTGATGTGCAATTCACCATCTCAGTATCAAACCACCAACATTCATGGCTTCACACAATTCCATCCCATTCAGCTGACCTGTATTTCATACATTCACAACCCTGCCTGCAATTCCACAGCATTAATTAACTCAGACAATCACCCATTTCATCTTTTCCTCAACCACCAAAATTCCACAACACCAACTCAACAGCAACAATACTACCTTCCCTGTTTCATGACAGACTCGACCATTGCTGCTTCTCGATTCCATCATCCCAGCCAACACAGCACCGCTCGTTACTATCCTACAGCGTCATAGTCTCTACCATCACCATTGCCTCTGTTATCAAACTCTGCCACCCATCACAGATAACAATAATCATTCAGTCTCGCCACTGCCTCATCATCGACTGCCAATAATGGCAGCAGCTCTATCGGATTCAGAACAACACCAGTACCAGTTTCAACTGCAGTTCAAATCCTTGCAGTACCACGAGCAGTAACACACTTTGGTTAACTTAATTCTAAGATTGTAATTCGGATATAAAACCACCATACCTTGAACCACAGAATCCATGTTCTAACCCTTGGAACAAACCCAGCGAACCCGTGGCTAATATTGCACATACTGGTGGCATTCTTGCTGCCTGAACTAGACCAGACCCTAGCCCAACTCTGTGTCTCAATTTATGTCATACGTATCTTCTAATCGCTGCCAAATATCCTTCTTGCACAGACGTCGAACCATGGCTAGTAGCTGCAAACAATCAAGCACAACTGCACTTTTCTTTCTCTGCCTCGACTGCCATTGAACCTTTTATCTACCATGTAACTCCCAAGTTCTTCATTGCCTTATTACAGCTGCCAAATACGCCCCCAAGACTCTCCCAGATTTGAGCACAAGAACTCCGTCAAACTTTGAGCAGCAGATTTGTCACGGCTGAACTTGAAGTAAAACTACATTCATTCAGGCATTTCTGAAAATACTTGATGTGCCTGACTTTAACAACGATGAACAACTGCAATTTCGATGCCTAAACATTTCCACATCTCCTTCCCTGCAAATTTATACAAAACCCATTCATTCAAATCATCAAGAGACTCGAAATCACCCATTAATCTCTCCGTTCATAACTCACAATCAATGGCAGTAGGTTCTTCTTCTTCCCTATTCAGCCATAAACATCAACAGCAGAAACCCTTGTTCTTCCCTGAATTATCAGCTTCAAACTCTGTCAAAATCAACACAGATTCGAACCCGACTCAGCCTGTAACCTGAGCTAGAATTACTACACATACTCGATCCATCGGTTCATCCAAATACCCAACAGAATCTGCAACTTTAGCAGCTCAGTCGACTGACTTTTAGCTCCAGAATTTGACCCAAACTCTGCCCTTAGCAGTTCATGGCCACCATCTCTCAATCTTAATTTCTCCTTCTCAGATACAAATCAAACCACTTTCTATGTGATAATCAATCCCTATATTTTCTTCATACTGAAATCAATCTCCTCTCTGCATCTCTCGATATCTCTGATCTACAATGGTGCCTCTGTTTTTATCAGGTGGAATGGACGGGTTAATGATAAGAGAATGATTACTCTCTGAATTTTAGGGTTATGTAGTAAATGAAAGTGATACAGTCACCCAAGTGAGGCAGATAAGGGCCATCCAGTTTCAATTGACTTGTCAGTTTCGCATGTCCGCCAGCCTAATTTTCTTACTTCTCATATTCACTTCATCTCTTCAATTTCTTGACATCATTAAAGCTGCCATTCTTTTTAGACATAAGAATTTGTATCACTAAAGTCGGCATGCTTTTCAGACAGAGATGAATAAATAAAAGTAAATAATGAGAAATAATTTCGCCTCCAACAACATTTGCACCTTTTTTCCTTTTAAGCGACATTTCTTCTTCTTTTGTTCCAAATGACTTCAAAGTACCTAAACACTCAAAAGCAAACATAAGATACATATTTTACAAGAAAACTCAACAAATAAAGCATAACAATAGATAAATATTAAGGTGTTTTAGACACCTATCACAAGAACAGAGAAGAATCAAAGATGGAGATGATGAACGGTGGAATACATAACCCATCGTTTTTCTTATCTCTCTTTCTTGTATTATAATTCCAAACATCAGTTTAGGTGGACTCCGTAAGAGTGCAAATTTGTGCACCCTTCTAAAAACAATAGTAATATCAGTTTCATTTACTCTTTTTTTGTTCTCCTTCTTCGACAAGTCGATGACCAACTCCTTTTTCCTTCTTTATATATCACCGTTTTCAAATGAAAAAAATTCGTCTACTAATTGTTTTTATTGTCGATTAATTTTTTCAAACTTTATCTAGTACTTTATTTTAGGTCGGAATAATTAAAATTAAAATTAAAATTGTTGAAATGCAGTTATACGGTCGCCATGGTATCTCTTCACCTACCATGACGACTTTTGATATTTATTTTTAGTCATCTAGATTGTAGGATGAACTATGTGGTGATTTCTCAAGGTTCCACCTATTTGCCACCCCCACTTTTCCTATTTGCCGCTCTCATTAGAATTTCTAGAGTAATTCTATTTTTCAAAAACACTTTTTTCTATTTACCACCTATAGAAATCAAATTAAATTTGACTATAACTATCACCACTCTAATTTGTCTTCTTCTCAATTAATCTCTATATTCATTAAAAACCCATTAAGAAAACTCTAGATTCGAATTATGTTCGATTAATAAATTTATTATCTCTTTAACTAATCCACTTTGGTTTGCTTAGTGTTTTTTTGTTTTTTTTTGTTTTTTAATTTTTGTTGCACTGGTCACTAACTTCTGGACATAAGGTACTTCAGTTGTCCAAAGAAAGTCGACCATAAGGCACTCTGTGTTCATATCCAGGAGAGAAGTGATGACATATACATTCGAGTATAAAGCACTCATTCTTTCATTTTGAGATTTCGTGATTGTAATGTAAATAACACCCCTAGGTACTCATATCCATGTGGAGAAATGTAATTAAGAAAATGTCCACGTTTTTTTGAAAATTAAAAAAATGCCCATGCCATCACGTTTTCATCTGGTCCCACCACTTTCGTAAAACCCGTTGTAATTTGTCAATATCTCATCACACGAGATGAGAAATTGGTGGGCGTAATGACTAATATACCAATTGGCCTAAGGTATATAAATGTTAATCTTCCACCGTCCATGTGTCATCTCAATTGACGGCTGAAGATCTAAAACATCTGTACCGTCCACGCGTGATATTAATCGACGACTAAAATACTAAGTTCATCAGTAGCTAACACATGTTTAGTAGATAAGAATGAGAATGAAACACGAGTTAGGGTTTAGTTCCTTCATTTCCGCTCATTTTTCTCCGCCTCTCTATTTGTCTCTCTGAGTCTGAAGAACAAGAGTATGAGTGATTGAAATCGAAGATTTGTTCTTCGTACTGGTAGTTAGGGTTTTTACATCTCTATTTCTGTAAACGTGAAGATGAAGAGCAAAAAGGAGAAGGCGAAGTCGATTAAGCCGTAAGTTTTTTTCCTAAACCCTAACTTTTTTTTTTCCTGTTTAGATCTGTTTCTTTTATATTTGTTTAGATTTGTTTGGTTTTATTTGTTTGAAAAGAGAATCAAATCTATGATGGGTGCTGTGAAGATTGATATTTTACCTGGTGAGATTGGGGTATACCCGAATTTAAATGGACATGTTCCCTTACTAAGGGGAGGTCAAAAATGAGTGAGTTTACTTAAGTACCCCTATACTAATTAACCTAAAATTAAACCCTAAACTTAAAAACTAAAAACCGTTTAATCTTCTTCTAATCTATCTTCTCTAATCCCTCTCCTCCTCTCCTTCATCTTATTCCATCAACCAAAATTTTGAATTTTGATTTTCTAGAAAAAATGGTAGATTCTAAACGATCCAGTAGCAAGAGAGATTCAACAGGTAACATGAGAAGATCCAAATCAGAAGGAAAAGGTAAGGAAAAAGTTGGAAGTAGCAAACTCGAAAATCCAATCCCTGAGAATATTGAAAAAAAACCTCCGCCGGTGAAAAGAAGACTATAAGTGATTTCTAAACTCAACCCATTATCTTGATGTATTATATGATTGTTAAGTTATGTTAGAAATCGAAAATTATGATTTTCATGGTTTTTGGTCGGCAAGGTCGATAATTTCAAAACATGCTGACGCCTGTTGTTTTGTATGAGCCGGCATGGTATCAGGATGAATAACCTGCCGATGTTTCATAGCAGCCATGGCGACTGTTAGACAAACCAGGGCGGACAGGGTACATTAACAAACCCAGCCGACTTACATATAACCGAAATTGTCTTAGGCTTGTACCATGCCGACGTTAGGTTACAAAAACTTTAGGGCAGAAACTTAATTGTTGGCATCTTTCTTGAAAAATATAATGCCGACTTTGTATTAGTCGGTGAGGTATACGATTAAAACTACTCCGACCATTGTTTGGTCGGCAGTGTTAAGATTCTATACCCTGCCGGATTTATTACCAGAACCATGTTTCAATGTTTAGAATTTTCATATCTCTTATTTGTGTATTTTTTAGGTTCCTAGAGGAAAAAAAAGAAGATCTACCTTGTCTTGTTAACAATGCAGAAGAGTTATTCCAATTTATCCCAATTTAGAAGATCCTAAAGATGAAACTGAAAAGAATTGCCCTGTAAGAAAGTTACTTCTCATGGGTAAGGAAGATCCAGAAGATTTCCTAAGGTTTATGAACAGTCCTAGCAATCCCCTCAACTATGAAGAATGCACATCATCAGAGGAGGAAGAAGAGGAGGTTGATCCAAGGACTTTTTTCAGGACATGTGACTTTTCTGGAGTGAACCCCTATTATAATGAGGCCGGTGACTACATAGGTATAAGGTAAAAGCAAAAGCTAATGCTGGTGAAAATGCTAGTGATGGTGAAAAAGCTAGTGATGGGGAGGAAGATAACAACAATGAGAAGGATCCATGAAATTTTTAACCTTTATTATGTTTCACTTGGTTTAGAAACTTAGATTGTGGTTTGAAATCTTTCATTATGTTTTGAATTGTTAGATTGTGGTTTTAGACTTGTTAAACTTATGGTAATTTTCAGTTTTAGTTGCTTTAGAACTTATTCTTTTTTGTGCAGTTTTAGACAATGTTAGAGTAGTACTAAATCGACAAGGTCTGTAAACTGGACCATGCCGACTATCCTTGGATATATGCTATAGTGCTGTCATGGATAGGTAGTCGGCGTGGTTGTAAATTTGGACCTTGCCGACGTGTATGTTAGTAGTATAAAATTGATACTTTTTAAGTACAAAGTATAAGCCATTGAATGCTCAACGTCTTTACAAAATCAAGATAATATGTGTGTTTTTATTAAAAGCATTCTCAACTTCATCTTCAACCTTGCATAAAGAATGGAAGTTTCAAGTGCAACACAACCAAATATTTGTGGTCTTTGTACACTAAGTGGTCATTTGGAAAACGATTGTCCATTTGAAGGAAGCAAATGCACTATTGAAGGTTGTAAGGGATTCTTATTTCTCATGAAAGCTGCAGTAGGTAATGTATATTAGTTGTATGCTTCAAAATGCACTTGTTGTGGGTTTTCTGTTGGATAGATGAGCGGCTAGCTCCGTATGAAGATGAAGTTGGTAAAATCGACCTTCTACCATGCACAGATCCATATTACGACGGTAAGATGAAGCTAATTACCTCTCCTAAGAAATTGTGTACCGGAAAAAGATATTATCTATGTCCCAAATGTGTTAGGTTTAAGTTTTTAGCGTTTATATGCTTTAATTAAGGTTTCTATGCTCTAATTAAGTTTTTAAGCCTTGTATTCGATGTGTAGTCGACATTGTACCAAATTAATAGAACATTTTTTTTCTATTATGATCGGCAAGATTATCCTCAGAAAGCATGCCGGATAATATTTAGTCGGCAACGTTCTCCTAATACACCATGCCGACTATGATGTATGAGATCATCCAGGAACGATTTTTTTTTTGCTTGTTCTGATCGGCATTGTTAACCTCATAAAACCATGCCGACCACAAAACAGCCGGCAGCCTAATGAAACCTAGACCATGCCGACCATCCCAGGCTTTTTTTCCTATGCTGTCATGCAGTGTCGCTGGAAGTCTGAAGAATTTAGAACATGCCGACCCTTGTTAAGTCGGCAGGGTCGTGTAACGAATACAATGCCGACCAAATGAGTATACACCAAAAAATACACAACCATTTCATTCATTTGTATTACTCCAAAGTATATTACACAAAACACAAATGCGATTACAAAAATACTCCAAAAAGATTCCTTATTCCCTAAGCAGAATCACTCATCACTCAAATCTGTCGGAGGGAGTTCATTCAAATCCCTAGACTCATCTAAAGCATTCCAAAGGTGCATGTTGTCCTCATAAATTTTCATCCATTCCCTGCTCTTGTTGACTATGAACCTTTCCCAAAAACTAAACCATTGTGATTTGTGTGCCAACCATTGTGATTCTTCCATTACCTTTATTCCATCTCATTCAATTCTTTTGATAGTTGCCTTGGCCGCATAAATTGTAGACAATGAAGAGAGGTTATACGGGTCGTTCCTCTTGAACTTACTAAGTAGCTTGCTTGGTTTAATTACCCAACTTGTTCTTACTTGTTCGAACTCGTGCGGTTTCAACTTGGAAACTTGGCAATGCCTAACAAGACTTAGCGGATCTTTATGGTTATGCCAACCAACATCAACTATACTCATTCTCCACATGTTATCGATTTCTTGGTTCCTCCCAAAAATAATCTTGAATGGGCATCCGCACTTCTTTGACTGTGTTTTGTACACCCTAGTCATCTTCTTATCATACACATAACCCTTTCTCTTATGACTTGGGTCCGACGACCCACTACATTCGCATACCATTTCAAACCGCATAGATTTTTGTTGGGTGTTTTTAACTAGAACGCACATCTTCTCTTTTTCTTTCTCAATAACCCACTTCACCGCGTCGTCCTTTTCCTTCCACTCCAAATCATTAGCATAATGTGCGGAAGTATCAGGACCCCTAACATTGTGAGATTGAGGCTGATCCTTCATCGGTACCAATGCATTGTCGATATATAAAACAACGCCGGCTAATAAAAAGCCGGCATGGTATAAAAATACAACAATTATGACAAAACTATAGTCGACAGGGTCTACGTATCCACGACAATGCCGGCCTAAACATTTTCAGATCTCGTCTATTGTGCTTCAAAAATTCTGGTCGTCGGCATGGTTCATATTTAAACCTTGCCGACCATAATACTGCTCATGAAAAGTCGGAGCATTGGGTAATATATACCACGCCAGCTTTTACAGTCGGCATGATCGACAATCGTTTACCTTGCCGACCCTGGACAGCAACAGTAAAAAAAAAGAGGCAAAATGGATCATTTGGATGGAAAAATCACAATCTTCACCACGTAAGTTGTCTACCTGATTACTTGCAGCTCCATTATCTTATTCTTGGTCATTGGATTCTACGTTTGGCTCAAGACATTCATCACTTCCATACCCATCTTGAGTTTGAGGAAAATAAAAGTGAGGATCATGTAAATAATCCATTCGATCATGGTCTGGTAGATCATCATACAAGTACTCATTTGTAGGAGGAAAGTTAGAAGACTCCCCCACTTCAAAATCAGGATTAAAATCACTCATCTCACTCATATCACAAATTTCACAAAAACCCTAACTCCCCCCCCCCCCCCCCAAAAAAAAAAGCCTCCTCTACTACTTCATTATACTTCTCTCTCTAAATTATTTCTAAAACCCAACTTATAAATCAACTAACTAATCTAATCATTTAAATTAAATTAGTGTTAATCATTGTGGAGGCATTTTTGCCATTTTGAAAATATTTGGTTAAGGGGTGACCACTTTTACTTCAAAATGACCCTATTTTGTCTCATTTGGTATACCCAATCTCGCCAGGATATTTTATGGTTTTTTTCTTTTGTTTTTTTGTTTAAAAAAAATATCAATAATCCCGACGAAAAGATTATAGTATCGGATTCTGTTTTTTAAATATTTTGTCCATTTTATATGTAATCAGGGTTTGAATTTGAAGATGTTTAGGGCTTAAATTTGGGTTTTCGATTTAATTAGGGTTTCATTTTCATTTTATTTTTGTAGTTTGAGTTTTAATTTGTTGATTTTTGTAAGGGATTAGGGTTTTAATTTGGATTTGCATATATTCAAATAGTTTTAATCTGTAATTGCAATTTGAATTAGACTAATTTGGGTAATTGTTGTTCTGTTGCAGGGGATATGTTCATTATCCCTACAGGAACATCAGTGTGTATGTTCAGATAAGTAAGATGACAGTAGAATTCCCTCACATAGACAAATAAGAAATTGATTTGAAGAGGTTTGAGAACATGTTGCATGTAAGGTTGGGTCTGGAAAAAAAATAGTGAACTTGTATTACACACCTGATGATCCATGTTCCCTGAAACTTTGTTAACAAATGATGACTTCTTTAAGTTCTGTGACACTTCTGTATCTGATGAAGCTGATTTTATACATCTTCAGATATCTATAACTAATTCTGAATTTGGAGCTTCCAGTGATAATAAATGATGAGACACCAAAGAAGACTTGGACAACAAATAAGAAGCATGTTTCAAAGGAAAATACTAAGCCACCTAGGAGATCATCAAGGTTAAATACAGCTTCTGAAGTGAAGCACCCGATGGTGAGAATATATTAGTGCCTTTAGGTATTGGACTGGCTAGAAGTGAAACCATAGAAAACTGGTTAATATTCCTCAAAGATTTGGCACCAAGGATCTTAACTCATCATTCTGGAAAGGTCACTTTCATATCAGATAAGCAGAAAGGTTTCCTGGTAGCAGTTGCAGAGGTGTTTCCTAGTATGCCCCATAGATACTGTTGGAGGTAATTAGCTTACTTTTAAATTTGTTTTTGTGTAATAACTTATTTATTTACAATGATTAATTTTACATTTTCTCTGTGTCTGAATTATGTTGCAGGCACAATTACAAGAATTTCAAGAAATACTATAAGTCCCCCATATTGCAAAGCTCAATGTGAAATTCTTCCAAAGCCTACAAGATAAAGAATTTTGAGGTTTGTTTCTTTTAAATTTGCTTATATTACATTTCTAGAGTAGTAATGTAAATTCATACTAATGTACAAATGGGAAATGTAGGAACACATGATTGCTATGCACCAAGAAAATGCTAAATCTGCAGAGTATCTTATGAAACAAGGTCACCGTAATTGGGCTAGGTTTTTTTTGATCCCATTAGTTGTTGTGAGCATCTCAATAAAAAAATTTCTGAATCTTTTAATTCAATGGCTAGTGAACTGAGAGACAAACCTATAGTTATTCTTGGCATGTTGTATGGTGAGTTGGTGATGAAAATGTTTACAAAGAGAAGGGAATAATGTACAAAGTGGAAATATGGAGATTTGGTTCCTAAAGCTAAAGACCTCATCAAAAAAATGCTTGACATTAGTGAAAAATTTCATGTTCAAGGTAGTGTGGTTGGGAAGGTTTATTTGATCACTAACAGGTCCACCAGAAAAATATTCACAGTGAATTTTATAGAGAAGAAGTGGACTTGTTTGCAGTGGAAGTTTAGGGGATTCCCCTGTTAACATGTTGTGTCTGCATTGAAGACAATCTCACCAAATTGGGCTGAGTATGTATTATGTCTTGATCTTAGCATTTATTGAGGCATTTACATTTTTTATTTCTCTTTTATTTGTGCATTAATGTACCAGCAAACATTAAAGGGAATTCTAACAATATTATTTACATTTCTTTTGTCAGGTATTGCTCTTCTTACTATTCAGTGGATTATTATAGGACCACATATGCTCCAAAAGTTTGTCCATTGGAAAACATTTCTGACTATCCAGAGGTATTATTCTAAACTTTATGGGTTGTTGTGCATTTACTTTTAACTTTAACTTTATTTTCTATTTAAAAGCACTTTAGGGTTTCATCACTTCCCATCTCATCTCTTCTCTTCTTTCTTCTCTGAATTTTTCTTTTCTTTGTTTCTTGTTTCAGCCACCAATGGAAAACAAGATATTACACCCTCCCAGCTAAAGAAAGCCTGGCAGACCTCATTCAAAGAGGAGAATAAGTTATGATAAACCTCAAACTGAGGTGAAGAAAAGGAAGTGCACTCAGTGTGTATCTACAGAAAGTCACAACAAGAGAACTTGTAAAGGTGGTGATGTTGGTAAGAATCAAACTGGATATAGGCCCAGAACTGAGTGTGATGCTACAAATTTCACTTTTACAAACACAGATGGAGCTGAAACTAGCACTGCAAGGGGCAAAGCAAAGAAGCAAGGAAAATAAGCATCATTGTAAGCTGGTATTGGATATGTGGCTCATAAATTGCTACTGTCACATAGGCTAAGGGAAAGCAGGGAAATAATGCAAAGAAGAAGTAATGTGTGTGTCTGTTCTGCTTTTTTGTTGGATCTGTGATCCTTTCTTTCAGTGTTTGTCTTTTGTTTCAAGTGCTTTTAGGTTTGAACTTGTTTATGGATGACAAAACAATATGGATTTGAAGTACCTTTTAATATTAATCAAGTTTATTAGTTTCCCTTAAAGTATTGCAGATTACATTGTAAGCTTTTTGTTAACTTCCTTACATATTTCTTTGACATGAATACTTGAATGCATAGCACTTTCTTTTGCAGCAATGATTATGTGATCAGAAACCCATTTGAAAGATTCACAATCTGTGCAGGTAAGATAATCTATGTTGAAGTTGTGATTATTGTTATATAATTTCAGTTTCATTTCTGATTTGTAGTGACCTTTGAATTATTTTAGATTGTGGAGTGGATATTTGTTGTAGGAGTGACCAGCTTCTCCACAAGCACAACAACAAATCATAAATGGCAGCTTGATATCAGCACATCAGACTACATCAATGGCTAAAGAAAACTATTCAAAGTATGTGCAGGTAGGATTTGAGTACTTGAAGAATATTTCACCTTCTGTTTCACTTGTCTTTAATCTAAGTAATTGCCTTATGCCATTACAAGGTATATGTTTACACCTAGAATACATCCAAGGATAAACCTTTGATTCGTGGATTCCTACATCACAGATTGAACATAAATTTGGCTGGTTCTCTTCACTAGCCTTGATGTTGTTATTTCTACCATTACTAGGAGAATGTATCAGACTTTTTCTCATGTCTATGTGTGTAGTTGGTTTCTTATTGATGATTTGGGGGAACTTAGGTCTCATCATTGGTTTTCATACAGGCTGAAAGAGAATATGATCGTTACAAAAGGGGATTAAATATGGGTCATTGTTTGTTTCCTACAAGATAGTGACATGTGTCAGCCGACCGTTACTGAAGTTCACATGTGTAGATAACGTGTTGTCACTCATGAGTCGAGTTCATGCTGAGTCATAGTTCCAACTCGGGCCGATCCAGCTGATTTAGGGGTTAGAATGTCATTTGACATAGCAGATTTAGTACCACATGTCATGTAACGTCCGTTAGCCGTTTTTTTTGAAAAAACAGGACGAAAAAGGTCAACTCATGGGCATTTTTTTAATTTTCAAAAAAACGTGGGCTTTTTCTTAAATACATTTCCCCACATGGGCATTTTATTAAATTTCCCTTAATTGTTTTCATATTGTAGCTTAGTTAGTCTCTTCCGCGCCACATGTCCAGAGCAGTAGAATTTTCTTATAAATTTTCATCAAGTTCAGTAGGGATACTAAACTTCGATATAACTTAAACCCCTCATTATGAACCATTTTCTGAAAAATTATTATTGTTTCGATCTTAGGTCCATGGCGAGAATAACCTGACATAAGAATCGTCCATGAAACCAAAGTTCTTTCAGGCATTTCATCAAACAGTCTTTGTGTTTTTTTTTTTCAGAAAAAAAAATAAAAAATTATTTATAGAAAACTTTTATTAATATTATTTATTATTATAATATTTTTTTTATTGCTAATATTCTTATTATTATTTAATAAAAAGAAAAAATTACAAAGGAATGGTTGGTAACCTAGCAACAAGCTGGGCACCAATACCTTTCTGAATAACCAAACCTAATCTATGCAAAAGGAAACTAGCATGACTAGCACTAGCATCAAGGTTAGCCAAGCAGTTCTTAAGCCATTTTAAAAAAGCTACAAAATCCTCACCAAGCTCCCCTAAAGAAGTGAAAACCAAAACCCCCAAACAGTATCCAGAAGAAGTGCATACATCCAAGTATTTGGCCCATTTTCGAGAAATGGCATTAGAAATGGCCTGGCCCGGCACAAAAGCATTCCCAGCAGCGGTAGTGAAAGGTGAAACACCAGTAATATTATTATAAATACGCCACAAAGGTCTTTTATTAAGCAAGCAAACTTAGTCAATAATTTTTTTATTTTTATTTTTATTTTTTTGGAGTTTATTAATTGGGGTGGTTTTTTTATTTGGTTTAAACAAAAAGTTAAAAGTGTAGTATTTAGGATATATGAAAAATTATAGGGGTGGCAAATAGGATAAATGGGGTTGAAATTAATGAGAGTGGCAAATAGGAAAAGTTGGGGTGGAAAATAAGTGGAACCTTTCTCAGAGGTTTTATTTCTAAAAGTAACATTTATAGGCTCGTCATGGTCTTCATTCCTAAATCTTGAAGACTAGTGATATAGTATGAATATTCGTCGCGTTTGGAAAACCATGACGGTTGATAATTCATAGAAACAGTTTTTCATGTGTCCAATTTTTTTATTGGTTGTCATGGTTTTGTAAATATAACATGATGACTAATAGATGGTCGTCAGTATGTTGCATTTTCGACCATGACGACTGTAAATGCGAAAAATCAATGTTTGGTTGGCATGTTTTGTTTCAGTCGAACATGCCGGATAAATTTCGTCGGTGTGCTTTGTTTCAGTGGAGCATGCCGAATTTTCATGAATCGATTTCGGAAAGTACTTAGTTAGCATGCTATTTCCATTCGAGCATGTCGACTTTTCATAGACTGAATTTTAAAAGTCTTAGTTGGGATGCTTTTTTTTTTCAGTCGAACATGTTGACTTTTTATAGACTGAATTCAGAAAGTCTGAATTCCTGCGATCATTTGACGAACTAACCAACAAAACCGTGTGCAATTCCATCTTGAGAAGTGTTTGACTAGAGTAATTCATTTTCGTTAATAAATTCTCAAAAACCAAGAATTTACCAAAAATAAATAAATTCTAACAATAATTATAAGTTAAATTTAACAAAAACAATAATCAAAATATTTAATCTACCATTATTAACTTAAATAATTCAATAAATTAGTGGTAATTAATTGGGGGCAGATTGGGCATTACTATTGATATATGGATAAGGGGCTTTGGATTTTAATTTCAAAGGATCCAATTTTGTCTTACTCACTATACTCCAATTAGCTTGTATATACCTCAATCATACCAGTATTATTAATATTAATTTTGTAAGAGAATTTACAAATATTAATGTAAAATTTGTTGCGATCTAGACCTATAATTTATAATTATTTTGATATTAAACTATTATAATAATCTTACTAATATCATACTCATTGGATAAATATTATTACATGAAACTAGTTGGAAGCCTAACAAACTAAGCTCCAACGACATACTACTACATTAATTGAACAGGTTGTTGTGTTAGCATACCAGCGAGCCTCATGGGTAACATTGAATTTGTCACAAGGGAGGCAAGCCAACTCTACCTTCCATGTTAATTTCTGCAATATTACGTCATTGGAGGCTCGAACCTGGGACCTCCTGAAACGCATCAAACTTTGGGAAACGGGGATGACCAGCTGAGCTAGGGCCCGCTCTTAAATTAATATTAATATTTTATTTTATGGATGCCATAATTCATATGTACCCAATAAGCCCATGGCTTATGTTGTAAGGCTCCAATCCCGAACTCGCTAACCTTACATCATGTTTTATTTTCTTATATTTTTGGATCTGACTGAAATCAACTGAATCATATGGATTTGATTCAAAAATATGTGAGTAAGTGATTTGGTCTCATGAATTAGGGGAATTTTATTCTCTGACTCAAATGAGTCCAAGTAAGGGGTTAGGTCCGAGTCAAGACACAAGTAAAATCTGACTCAAATTAAAATAAACAAGCGATGTGACATTTGACTCGTGCCGAGTCAAAGACCGAGTCATATCCAGACATCGGGTCTGCAAAAAAAGAAATTCCCTGTCAGTGTAACTTATTTCCCATGTTTCATGAGAAGTATAGGATCAAGGAGGTTTGTCCCTTGATCACTATAAATAGAGGTCTTAGCCTGGACAGATCCAAAGTTGTTTTTCACTTCTTAATAAGAATGCAAACTTTTTCTATACTTTCTTTGTGTTTAGCATACTAGGTTAAATATCTATATTCAGAAATGTTGTGAAAATTTTAGAAAGGGCTATTTTGCGTTTCCCCCCCTATCAAGATTGCTAATTAGCGTTTCCTTCCCAAAAAGATTGAAATTAATATTTCCTCCCATCGTTAGTTTTTACGTCCATTACTCGGTTAGCTGAGTCAGCGGTCGTGTACGCATGGCATAATTTTTACATGTGTTTTATGATTTTCCCAAAATGCCCCCGACTAAAAATAACTAGATCTCACCCACAAAAATCATCTTCTTCACCGCCTACTCCCCGGCGATACATACCAATTTTTATTCCTGATTCTTCTCGTTATCCGTATCTCTCTTCTTCATAATCCTCCCGTAGATTTCACTTTTTATATTTCTTCCCTAGAAATCCCACCCCACCACCATAAAACTAAAACTAGTAATCCTAATTCATAGCAACTACTGATATTCCAATCAACTCAAACTTCATTGATGAAATCCCTAATACTTTCAATTTTTTGATACAATCAACCTATTGATATCACCTAATTCGCAATCCGATTGATGAAATCATTATCAGTGTATAAAATAACATATTTATTAGATGCCCAAATCAAACAAGAAGAAACAGTTGATAGAATTAGAAGTAAAGAAAAATAAAAATAAAATAAGATTGAAGCTTTAATGTCTTTGTTATTGAAGCTTGATTCTGCGAGAGGGGTTCGTGGACCAGTTCGTGAATTAAGTAAAAGGGTTAATCTTATGAGTATATGCTATTAATGATGAAAAAAAATAGAGATTCAGATGAATTGATGCATATTATGGAAGATGTTACGCCGGAAATGGAAGAATTTTGATTTTTCAGATCACAAAAATTTTGTTTGTCGCGATTGATTGGGTTTGGAATTAATTCGAATTTTTGTTTTATATGAAAATTCCGGTGATTGGATGTGTATCCAATTGTGTCAAGATGAAATTAAATAATGGAGTTGTTGATGGTGGATTTTCAACAAAGGTTAAAACCGTAAAATCAGGATACTGCATGTTTCTGATACGGCTTCAAGCATGTGACGATTCATATTTTATGAAGCCATGATGAATATGATTCTCGAAAGGCCTCCCACTAGCTGAGCATTCGATGCTGCGCATTTCATCATGACCTCTATGTAGAATAACATAATTGGGCGGTCCTTCTACATAATTGTTTGTTGAGAGGGTTTAACGCCTTCAGGACGTCGGTGATACTCATTGTTCCCTGACTACATGAGAGATACCCACACCTCTACATAGAAGAATGATTGGGCGGTCCTCCTACATAATTGTTTATTGAGAGGGCTTAACGCCTTCAGGACGTCGGCAACACTCGTTGTTCCCTGACTATGTAGAGAGACGTGTATAGATTCAGGCATCTCTCCTACATAATTGTTTATTGAGGGGGATAAACGTCTTCAGGACATTAACAACGTTGCACGATTATTCCCTGACTATGAACCTTTCAGAACGAGTATGACGCTTTAACGGGCTAATATCCCTTCTGCAATAGATTAATTCTACCATGACATTTACCGCTGAATTACTAGAAGATAATCTATTCTATCTAATTACTCTGATTTCATGATCAAATCCAAGGCTGATCTCATGGAATGGTAATGGATACTTTTCTCTGATTTTGTGGTCGAATCCACGATACCACGAAATGGTAACACTCGCTTTATTATTCCGAATCCATGGTCGAATCCACGACTGATATTATGGATTGATAATAAAGAACTACTCACTTTTATTACTTGGTTTCATGAATCATTCTCCACTGAATTTCATGAATTAGTAATAAATACTCCACAATCGGGCATCTGGACTACCACTGAGTAAGCCCCATAAAATGGTGTGAGTGTACTCGACAATGATGCACGAACGAGCACCCAAATGCACGAACGAGCATTCGAAAATATGGACAAACGAGGAATCCTACACAAAATATGAGAGATAAAATAATAATATAAAAAAAGAAAAGAGGCGCCAAGGGACCGGGCCCACCTGCCGGCCGGCAGTGCAGCCGAGGCCGGTCCCACACGCCGCTTCCTTTTATTTTGCTTATTTATTTATTTTCATGAACTCATGAAAACTCCTTCATTCCAGCAACTTTCTTTGTTTGTGCAAAACTCACGGTTTCTCCATATTTTCAAGGTTTCATGAAAAATAATAAAAATAGGGAAAGGTGTTGTGGGACCGGGAAACCTAGCCGGCCGACCATGCCCTAGCCGTGACCGGTCCCACACCTTACAATCCCTAGTCTTTCCTAATTATTATTTTCCTCATCTCATGGAAATTTCATGGTTTCAACAAAACTTCTTGGTTTCATGGAATTTCCTCTGTATCGTGAAAAATAATATAAAATTTGGGAAAGTGTCACGGGATCGGTCTCCTAGCCGGTCGGCCATGCCTTGGACGTGGCCAGTCCCATGCTTTCTAAACCCTTATTTTATTATTATTATTATTTTCACATCTCATGAAACTCCTCCGTTTGAGTAAAAATCATGGTTTCTTCATATTTTCTCAAATATTGCTCAAACCATGAAAAAGCCAAAAATTCAACATGGTCACACGACCGACTAGGCTTCTCGCGCCAAGTATTAAAATATTATTATTTTAATATTTCTCAAATTTTGATAAAATGAGCAAAGTTCTACTTGCTCATTCGAGCAAAATCTAGAATTTCAGTCAAAGATCGAACTCTTCAGAAAATTCAAAATATTGCTCGAACGCACATCAGAAAATACCAAAACTCTAAGGAATGAGACACGAACATTGTGGCGATACGGGCATGCTTTCTTGACCGACCAAGGCCGTAACTAAGGCTTGCAAGGAGCTGGTCCCACACATATTTACAATTTTGACCTAATTTGCTCAATTGCCCATATTGGGTCCAAACTTTTTCCAACCAACTTGGAATTTGTTCAACCGACCATCAGCCGGTCCCACACTCCCAAGGGCCGGTTTCATGCCTTCTTGGCCGGTCCCTCACTTCTCCATAAATTAGGTTTTATTACCTAATGCTCAATCAAGCAATATTTTAATAAATGATGAAACCGGCATTTTATCATCATTCTTTCACCAATCGGTCAACTAGGGACCTTGGTGCATGCTCATTCGAGCACTCAGGCACCACATGGACGTCCATCATCCCATGTGGTCGGTCCCTTCCTCATTCATGACCTATTTTCAACAATTCATCAATTGACGAACAATTGATCAAAAATTAGGGTTTCGAACAAACGCTCCACGAAATCATCATTCTGAGCAAGTTCAAACACTAATAAATTTAT
Source organism: Papaver bracteatum (assembly GCA_023529315.1). NCBI lineage: Eukaryota > Viridiplantae > Streptophyta > Magnoliopsida > Ranunculales > Papaveraceae > Papaver > Papaver bracteatum. The sequence goes on along the minus strand of JAJJWX010001826.1, from coordinate 323,568 downwards.
GTTAATCCAGCAATCAACGTCTAGATTAATTATATAATATTCAGTAATTTACCAATATTTTAATTAATATTTTATTGGGTCACATCACCCATAAGTAATTCGTCGAATTGAGCAACACTTGCTCAGTTGCTCGAATATTGATCCAATTATCAATATTCAGTAATTTTATCAGTAATTCATCGAATCGAGCAATACTTGCTCGATTGCTCGAATAGTCCACTTATATTCAGTAACTCGCCTGACTGGGAAATTCGAATATTGATCGCAACTCAATATTCAACAACTCATCGAATTTACAACATTTGCTTAGACGAGCAATATTGACATTCATATCACTGATCATATTGAACAGACAATCCACCGTTGTAGATGGTGGATTTTCGACAAAGGCTAAAATCGTAAACCCATAATTATATGTATTCCTGATCCAGCAATCAGATGAATATTCAGGCTCATGTCTCTTATCGAAAGCATGAAAGCTCATGCCACAAGAATCTCTGACTGAGAATGCTGTCTCTCAGAGTATATATAGATATGTAGTCTCTCAGCTGAGGCAACCACATATCTTATGAATACTGAGCAATTTCAGTAATTACTTCTATATAGAATCGAAAGATTAGACGGATCCTAGATAGCTTGCCTGCTAGTATAGAGCGATAATGTCTTCAGGATGTAACAATGTTTTCCCTGACTATATAAAATAAATATGACGCTTCAACAAGCTCATATCGCTCAATTCCTGAATAAATTAATGATCCTAGACGATCGTGCTAGTATAGAGCCATCAATTAATTCTTCTTAAATCATTAGATTCATCAACTGAATCCCTGAAAAATATTCAATGTTTTTCATAATATTTCATTACTTCAATTTATGGTTCTTCCCAGCAGAATTCCATGGGTTAGTAATAAATATTCAACACACGGGCATCTGAGTTACCTTCGCGTAAGCCCCAACCAAAATGGTGTAAATGTATTCAACAAATAATGCATTAACAAACACCTGAATGAACAAACAAGTATTTCAAAATACGACGAGACGATGAACCTATGCAAATAGGAAAGAAAATAATAAAATAATAGTCAAGGCGTTAGGGGACTGGCTCACCGGCCGGCCAGTCATGCAGTGACCAGTCCCACGCCCAAATTCTATATTTCATCATATTTTATTATTTTCCTTGATCTCATGAAAATCCTTTCATTTGAACAAATATCCTTCGTTTTGAGGAAACTCCTCAGTTTCATGGTGTTTCCTTTACACTGAGGAAATAATATAAAATTAGGGAAAATATTATGGGGCCGTGATTATTGGCCAACCGGCCATGCCTTGATCCCGGCCAGCCCCACACCTCATGGTTCCTTATTATTTTATTATTATTTCCCTAATCTCATGAAAACTCCTTAATCTCATGATATTTCCTTGATCCCATGAAAAATAATATAAAATTAAGGAAACCCGTGGGACCGGGCCATAGCCGGCCGATCATGCCCTAGCTGGCCCCATACGTTTTATTTTAATATTATTATATTTTCATGTTTTCTTAATCCCATGAAATTCCTTGATTTCATGATATTTCCTTCAAATTATGAAATTCCTTCAAATCATGAAATAATACATAAAATTAGGAAAAACGCACGGGACAGGGCCCTAGCCGGCCGGCCATGCCCAAGCCGGTCCCACACTTCCTTTTTTTTATAAATATTTTTTTAATGTTTTCCTCATCTCATGAAAACTCTTTGATTTCAACAAAACTCTTTGATTTCAACAAAAACTCCTTGGTTTCAACAAACTCCTTGGTTTTATCATATTTCCTTAAAATCATGAAAAAATATTATAAAAAAAATTGGAAAATATTGTGGGACGGGCTCCTTGGCAGGCCGGCCATGCCGTGGCCATGGACGGTCCCATATTTCATGATTCCTTCATTTTGTATTATTTTTCTTCATCTCATGAAGGTTTTGACGGTTTCAGCAAAAAACCCTGATTTCTTCATGTTTTCTCAAATGTTGCTCAAACGCATACAAGAAAATATTAAAATTCTCAGAACTGAGATACGAACACCTTGGTGATATGAGCATGTTACCTTGACCGACCAAGGTTGGCTCTTTGGCTTGCAATAAGCCGGTCCCACGTATTTTTACAATTTGACCTAATTTGTGCAATTGCTCGTATTAGGTCCTAAACTCTTCCAAACAATTTGAAACTTCATGGAATGATCATTATTTGATCCCATGACCACCCAGGGCCGGTTTCATGACCCCTTGGTCGGTCCCTCATCTCTTCATAATTAATTAGGTTTTATCACCTAAGGTTCAAACGAGCATTATTTTAATAAATGATTAAACCATCATTTAATCACCCTTTCATCAAATCAATTGGTCTTCAAGAGACCTTGATATTTGCTCACGTGAGCATCTGGGTGCTACATGGTCGACCCATAATCCCATGTAGCCATTCCCTCTTCACTCCATGGTTAATTTTCAATAAACCGTCGGTAAATCATCAATCGATCAAATTAGGGTTTTGAGTCCAAGGTTAATGATTCCAGATTCAAACGCTAATAATTTTACGTTGATCCCGTGATCAACATTTTATTTATCATACTCGGTTCAATTGCCAGTATTCTAATTTAATATCTTATTTGGTCATGATACCCATAATTCATCAAACGAGCAATATTTTCTCAGATGAGCAATACTTGCTCAAACCAAAGAATATTGATTCAACTATCAATATTCAATAATTCATTGAATGAGCAATATTTGCTCACGTTAACTTATTCACACATTATATCTCTGTCTCAACAGATGTTCAATTCATGAGTCTCAGAACATTTCCTAACCACGTTCGACTCAACAATACAAGGACTCATCGTCCCATGAAGCCATGAAGTAAACAACTGACTAACTAAATACACGTCTGCCTTGCAGAATCCACAATCACATGAGACATCAATCGTGTTATATGGGGGGATATTAAATAGGCTTTTGGTCTGGCGGTCTACGACATGTGTGTTCATATACACGATGAGAATGTGAGCAAGTTGTGCCATCAGTTGGAGGAGTTAACAAAGTAGTGGATGAAAAATCAACCAAGTCTCCACACATTGAGCAACTGGTTTTAACACAATTTCCACTTCCCCATTATTTGATTCCATCAACTGTCACACTTCATGGGATCGTGGTGTTTACAATTCTAGCAATATAATTAAGTATCTGAATCATGATTGAAACAAGGAGAATCTCGCGTCAAACAGACAACACAAGATTAACAATCCAAATCTTAACAGAGTAAATTCAATCATTCCAAACTTATCTTATTTTCAGAATACTCAACACACCTACAATCTTTGATCACCATTGATCTCACACATTTCTCAGCCTCCCTCCTACAGATCGACCCATCATCTCTTGTGACCGAATTTACTCTGGAACGGCCATTGTCTTGGTTTAGGCTGGAGTACTACATATTGATCTCTCGAATTCAAAGTACTCCCTTCTTGCAGTGCATCTGTGTGAGGCTGAACATTTCGCTCGGTTCAAGGAGTCTCCTCCGTACGGTCGTCTCCTCAATTCCGTGAAAACCAGCAAATAGTTTTGCCCCATCTACAACCGTGTAACCAAGAATCATCGTGTGAGCAACAATCTCTCAATCATTCGAAACTTATTTACACAAACTTGCAGAAACCTTCAACACATCCACAATCCTTGATCATCATTGATCCCACACAATTCTCATCTTCCCTCCTACAGATCAACCCATCTCCCTCTTTGTGACCGAATGGACTCTGGAACGACCATTGACTTGGTTTAGGCCAGAGTCATATAGACTGATCTATCGAACTCAATGCACTCCCGTACAGTGCATCTGTTTGAGGTTAAGCAATTTTCTCGGTTGAGGAGTCTTGTCCGATCGGTCGTCTCTTCACCTCCCTAATAAACCAGCAAATCATTTTCCCCCATCTACAGATTGGCGACCACAGTGGGAGATTAATCTCTTGGTTGCAATCTCAAGCTTTCAAAAAATGGTTGATCTTAGGTTAGGTTCAGTTACAAATACTAACCCAAACAATGTTAGAACTAGCAGCAACAGTGGTACTCCAGAAACTACTCATGCTTTCAACACAGGTATTGTTGATACCACTCCTCCACATACCAACATTAGAGACAATCCTCTCTTCGGCCGGTCTCTTGAAGAAATCAGAGAAAACCTCCTACCATAGGTAATCTCATGAAGGTGCAAGAAACTCTTGCCAAGAATCAGATTGACATGGCTAACACTCAGAATGAGTTGTGCAATTATCTCAAAACTCTCACTGACAAGATGTCAGAGAAATCTCAAAACAAAGGAAAATCCAAAGAAACATCTCCGGATGCTGATCCTGAAGTCACTCCGATCCATGTAGTAGATGATGATGAGGTACACAAAGCTGCGGATAACCCACCAACAAAGGAACCTGCAGCTTCATCACTCGTGAGGACCTGGAATGCTTCATAGAGGATCGAGGAAAAGACAAAGCATTATCTATTCATTGTCATCAACCTCCATATCCTGCTTCTATGCAAAGAATTCCTTTCCCGAAGGGCTACACTTACGCAATGTTCACACTGTACAACAGAATAATGAATGCTTGAGAACACGTGTCTCGATTCTTTGAGGCACTATGAGAGCACGAATACAACCATGTCGTCCGTCTGAAGGAATTCTCGAAATCTCTGACAGGCCGCGCATACACCAGGGAGAATGTCTTAGAAGAATACTGAACATCCGAACGGCTACGTGAAGAAGTTCAGACTTCAAGCTTTGGATTGTCATGATCCAAACATCACTAAACAACAACTGGTGAACTTGTGCATCAATAGAATGATCCTAGTCTACAGGGATTTGTTGGAAAATCTCAAGTTCCAGACTTTCTCAGAGCTTCATGAAGTAGCCAAATGATCGGTGACTACTTCACCTGTTTTACTGGAAAGAGTAAAGTCTGCAAGGACAAGGAACCTCGAAACAGCCGACGCCTAGTCAATAATCAGTATAATCCCCAACCTTCAACAAACGTTGTTACTAAAAGTAATGAAAGGAAAGCCGAGACACAACATCAAAGCGCTTCTCCAACATCCCAGGCTCCTCTGAAGGCGCAAAGAAAAGATAACCAATCCTGAAATGCAAAAACCTCGACCCGACATCAAAAAATGGGGAAATACTCAAACATACTCAAACTTCTCTCTTCTCATGAAGGAGTGATCGAGTTACTGGAAGTCTGGTTCAAGATGATGAAATCAAATTGTTGTTCATCAAAGAGAGCCAATTGAAGAAATGGAGAATCCCAGGTACTATTACCTTCATAGATTCATCAATCATCCAACAAGTAACTATAATATTTTGAAGCATATCTTCAAAGAGAAGGTTGATCTACAATAGATTCAACTAGGGACTAAAGGAGTACACAAGAATCCTCTCCCAATCAGAACCTTTATACTTTCTGAACAACCAGTCAAAGAAGCAGTTCAATCGTTGATCGAGCAAATCTGTGAGATTTCTCTATCTGTATAATGTACAAAGGAAAGACATGTTCACAATACCGAATTATATTGTATCAGACGTCTTCCGATCCTGAAAATAATCCTCGAACCTTCATCCACAGAAAAGGAGATGCACGACTGGGGACTGCTTACCACAGTCCACCTCAGAGGAAATGAATTCGGAAGATGTTGATCGATGATGACACCTTCATCAATATTATTCCACTGAAAACCCTCAAATCCGCAGGCATCACTTGACAAGAAGCTACTTGTGATCCCATCTCAATCAGAAACCTTGAAGGAACGCTCAGACTTACTTATGGCTACATCACTCTCAAAGTGAACATAAGTTCAACCAGGACATAAACCAAGTTTCACATAATCAGGAAGATCCAGGATATGACATGTTCTTCAGATAAGCGTGGATCCATGCTGAAAAGATAGCTACTAACAAATAGCCTTTGGTTGCACATCTCTCCAATGAAAAAAGTTCTGATCCAGAAGATTTGGCGGACATTCCATCATCAGAGCACTTGGGGGAATTTAGAACTTTGACGAGGTTAAAGCAAGAACTTGCAAAATATGCATAAACATTCATCAAGAGGTTCCACACTTAGGAAAGTCTCATTAATTTCATGTATGTGTCATTTATTTCCTCACATGTTATCCTATGCAACATCATTCATCCATCGATGGCACGAGTTCCTGCAACATGCACCGGGGACTTGATCTTATTAGACAAGATTAAAGACATAACAAGTCATTGCAACCTGATGTGATTCCATGAAAACTTTATCAACGGAATCTCTCTACATCATGAACCTTGCACGACTAAATAACTCCTCTCTTCACCGATCACATTCAGAATGAAGGCCGCTGCTGCTATCTGCTGCAACAACGTCGACTCACTGACGAAGCCAGTTCACAGTAAAGTCATACTGATTAGGAGAATTCGGGTTGTACTCCAAGTACACCTACATCTTAGGGATGCTCAAACCACCAACCAGTTCATGAATGTAAAGGCTCATTGGATGGAGGAGCAAAGGCTATGTCGATAAATCACGGTTCTAACCTTTTCAGTCACTGAAGCAACTCCGACCATAGTATCGGAATCAACAAGGATATGTGGAGGAACTCCACTCATGGTCTCAGTATCAACAAGAATTTCCGGAGAGAATTTAATCGTTATCTCAGCATCAACAATAGTCTCAGGTGCAACATCCGACTTCATCAACTAACCATTCTCTAAAGCGTTGCTCGATGAAGCGGACTTCTCCAGGAATTAATGATTCGTGTCAAGATGAGTAGACATGAAAATATATTCACATGAAAGTATTCCCAAAGCTTGCACTACTGGTGGGCGCAAGCCAAAGACTTCTACAAGATGTTCTCATCACCTCTGCAAATCAGATACAACACACTTCAGGACATGGGTTTACAAAAATATACCAATGGGTGAGGTATGAGATAATGCTTCCGCAATGAAAGATATTGGTCTATGTATCTTCTACAACATACAAAAAGGGATCATAAATCGGACATACAAGATGAAAGATACGGCCTTTAACGTCAGGTCTACAAAATCTGAAATATTTATACGGAATTACAAATTACAAATGTGTACGCTTTGTTGGCTGACATTTATAACTACAAATTGAGTGATTCTTCTCTAATGTGATAACTTAGTCTCTTAGATTCAAAATTTGGGGTCAAGCATTGAATTTCGATGTCGTATGAGGTTCCTACCGCTTACAGAGTGTACAACATGCAAGCAGCAATTCTTAGACGGGATTCATAACTTCCATAATCGATCGGTGTCCACCAGGTATTTCCACTAAGTACTTCATCAAGGTACCTCCAACTTCGACCACCTAGGTCTTTACATCAATTTTCTACTTGGGTTCTCTATCCAAGTCTTTCCAGAAGAAGAGAAAATGAAAAGGAGAGATTTAACAAAATACTGGGGACTGACGGTCCACTGATCATGACGATCAGTTTCACAGTCCAGGGCTCGTGACACCAGACTCTCATGTGATAATCATTCATCATAAAAGGAATGCTACCACCGGGACATGAAACCATGGTCATTACACCACCCCCTCTTGAGAGCAACCTCAGTTACGGTCCCGTGACCAGGGTTTCAGAAGTGATGTTTCTACTACGACTGACATAAACAAGATGGCTGAAAGCACCATGCTCCTGTTTCAATCAAGGGGTATGGATCTCCAATGAATCAATGACATTTAAATCCTTCACTAACCGTTCAAGACACAAGCGAATGGTCCAAATACACAACAATAGTGTTTTACAACAAGCTCATCTGAGATGATTTTACACTGTCATGCACAAAGAAGCGAGCTGGGAGGAATTGGTGAAGAATCTATGAATGGGTCATATACTATTATCTTTTTATGGATGTCCTCTACAACATATAAAAAATTCATATCAATTGTAGAAATGAGCAAAGATATGTGGCCAAAACATTGGACTACATGCCTGTTGAAAATTTTCTGGAAGTCTCCTGGAAGTTTACTGTTTCACCTATTTCGGCACCTAAACATGCTCGAAACTCAAAAATATTCTCTAGACAAGCTTGTAAATTTCCTGGGAATTAAAAAACATGGGTAGATCGCGAAAATCCGACATCGGACGAAGATTCTGCAGCATTTTTACTAAAAGGCTGAAGTCTGAATTTTTCTGGTGACGTATTTCGGAAAAATTTCTCATATATTCGTATGGATTCTCATTCATTAATTCGCAAGTCATCAATTTCATACTTTTATGAAGAAAGTATAGGCTAATACCTACTTGAGTGGTCTCTAAGCCGTTCGGAGGATCAATATTGCCGGAATCACCATTAGTAGCATTATTTCCTTCATTCGGTCGAGAATGCTCCGTCTCACCATTTTCCAAGGAAGAATGAGCATTGTCAATACTTTGTTCATCCACGAAATTTCCTCCTGGATACATCATCAACAATTATTAATATTTCATTCAAGGAATGCTATGAACGATTATACAAAGAGGTACTTACATCAACTTCTTCTTCAACGCTCGATTCAGAGACTGTTTGTTCACCCACAGAGAATTGAGGACCATCAAGGCTCGATGAAGCAAAATTCTAAAAGGAAATAACATACCTTGGTTTCATGATCCTAATTGCACAAACAAGAAAAAGTCATGATATAAGGAGCGCTAACAACTCACCAAAGAGACAGCCGGGGAATTTACAGTGTTCGATATCATTCTATGATTCCTATTTCTGGATTCTCCACTCCGAAGACTTACTGCTATTTCTGAGTAATCCACATCAATCGAACAAGGACCTATTTTTCGAGCTGCTCTATCGATATTATATTCCTCTATCAGAGACTTCCCGTGCACTACTGATACTAAGTAATCAGGAGTACAACTCAGTATGAAGGATCTCTAACCATCACTCAGAGGTCCCAGAAGCACCATTTCTTGAAGCTGCATCTGTAGAGATGTCATCTCTGGAAGTATCATTATGGGAACCAGTCATTCTTGCAAAGTTGTTGTGATGTCCATACAACATTCCTACTTCAGTACATCATCCGTAGATGCATATTTCATCAAAGCAACGAAATTAAAGTACAACAGAATAATTAGGATGCTCACATCAGTATCTACAAAAATGGTAACAATCCAACTCTTATGTATTTACAATTTTACTAGATGTAGTGATTATAACGTCAGAATTTCAAAAACGTGCTCGTTCCCTCAAACCTGCAAAGATGAGCAAAATTCATTATTCAAAATCATGACATGATTTTTCATAAAACTGTGGGCAATTCACGAAACTACTATCATGTGAGTAATTCACAAAATTTTCCACCATATGAGCAACTCTCTGTAGCTCCCCCGAAACTAGCAGCTGACTAATCCAAGAGATTGACTATAAATGAGGCACTAAAAACTAAAACATTTACTTAAACAATCAATTAAGAAATCTTCTACAAAACTTAACCCAAAACTAGCCCCGCTCATAAATATATACATACAATAACTCCTCTCAAATGATACATATACAATAGTCATTTGGTTTACAAATAGAATATACAACATAATAAACATAACAAAAATTAACCAACTAACGAAATCGACCAGTGAAGCTTTTGCTGCGCAACTCTGATCTGTCTCTGAAACTGAAAGTGGGAATGGGTGAGTACATCATCCTTAAAATGGGTGCCCAGTAGGAATAACATTTAACTTTTAAGTAATCATATGCAAAATTTGGAAAACAAGACATGTTTTCTGAAACATTAAACAACGACCAAGTCACTGAAATAAACAAACATGTATATGGACAAACTCCTTCTTCAAACAATGTATAATATTCATGCTAACCACACTCAGTAGCTATTGATATCACCAAGACCATGATGACCCACTCTAAACAATAAAAGATGAATTCATGTAGGTATAAATGTGAAGGAGTGTATCTTATATACCATACGTGGAAATTCTCATTTCCATAACAATTCATATTGACAAAAAACATTACAGGTTCTTTCCAAATCGTTGAAAGATTAACAAAATCAACATAATGCAATTTAAACAAAGCATGGAATGCACGAACATACAATGCATGAGTTTGTTAAGCATAAACTTTTGTAAAACAACAATAATGGTTACAAAAGAGTCAAATGTAATTCCCACCTCTTTTGATGACATGCCACGCATACCTAAAGATCCACGATCCACTGGTTCATCCTTTGAGTCGATCGTTGTTAATATAGACTAACTGTTAATCACACAAGAAGTCTAAAAATCTAGCCAAAAAGGCTCAATTAAGGTTCTTCATCTTTTATTTATCTATCCTTAGCATATCTACGGTTTACTAATTGAATTAGATTGGTTTCATAGTCCACTAGCTAAGTCTTGTGAATAACTACAACTTGTAGAAGAAAACAAAGGCTAAATCAGACCATAAGGGTCTAACTCATCAAACTAGTTAAACCAATCCTAAGCCCAAGTATACTGAACAATCCCATCACACAAAGTCTGGGCCAACATGGTCAATTAACTGTCACTGACGGTCAAAGGGTTCAACTAACAGTAAACGTCCAGTCAAGGTCAAGTCCTGGTCAATGGTCAGACTCGGTCAATTGGTCAAGGTCCACTGAGTTAAGGTCTTGTCAACTGAGTCGAATCGAGATCAAATCCTAATTACTGAGTTAACTCAACTCAGTCAGATAATTGAGTCAGCTAAGAACAAATCGAGTCAGACTGAATAAGCTCAGTCAGACAAACCAAAGCTCTACTACATACTTCATTTCTCTTTTCTAACAATATCAATTTCTATCTCAAATCAGTTCTAACAATCAATCAATACAACAATACATATCCTTAACTTAAACTTCATAAATCATTTACAAACAACAACTTGATTACCTGCAATTGCAGTAGTTGCAAGCTTTTCAACAAACTAACCTTTCTTCCTCCTACCCGACTCATTCTCAGTTCCACTTACTCTCTCAACTCAACATACAATAAACCCATCACCTGCATCTCCTTTTCAGCACCAATAACACCTCTAACTTCACTTCCTTGCATTTCCGCAACAACAACTTCCACAACATATTTCATCTTGTAATTCAAACCATTTAACCCTGTCATTTCCTCATCTCCCGGTTCAATTCCATTACTAACTGTAAGTCACCACACCTGCAATCCCAATACTCTAACAACCACTATCTCTAGATACAACACCTCCTAATCAACATAACCAGCAACATAACATCTCCACTATATCCCCCTGCATCTGTAATTCAAACTAATAATCTCCAATCCCCTAACTTTTGAGTCATCTTCACAAGAACCAATCCCTGAACATCAACATAAGCTTAAACTACAATTCCCATTTCAACAACACCCGCAACTTAAGATTCACCAACTGGATAAACCTAAACATTCATCTTCATCTGATTCCAGTTATACTCAACTACCACATGTAACTCCAACTAAACATAACCCTATATCAGAACTATATCTCCATCACATGCCCCTTTTATATAACACAATTATGAATCCAAGAACAATCACACAACTTCAATAAAGGAATCATATAACTTTACTAAATTCTCTAAGAAGGAAAATTACCTCAAATATGTGATACTCAAACAATTGGATTCAGTTCCTTATTCACTTGACTCAGTCCAGAAACTCTCCCCAATACCAACAACAATCCCTCAATCCCCATCATCTTTGATTCTCAGTAACTCTAGAATAAGTTCTTGATCTTTTACTTTCCAATTAGAGTCGCACCTACTTCCAAACATCCTTCAAAACCCTTAAGTTCATCTCTGATTTTCTCTATTCTTCTTTATTTTGAGCTCAGATTAAGAATCCTAATTTCCGTTTCATTACAAAAACCCTAACTCTTCAATTTATCATTAAAACAGCTTCACAAGATTGATTAATCACCAACCCCTTTGTTCTGATCCATAATCAATTCACTAGAGTATCCATTTCGTCTTCAACATCTTCCCTAAGTTACTCTTACAAACCCTAATTCTTTGATTCTTCTCCATAACAACTTCAAACTCTAATTAAACACCAACCCATTTGATCTTTATCCAACCGAAACTCAAAACTCATCTTAATCTCTTTTCCAACTCAAGAACAGAACCATAATTGAATTTCCCTGACTCATTTTCTCAATCTCTAATTGCTTACTTCTGTAATTTTCAACAACATCCTCTAATTCATCATCTTTATCTTCACCAGTTGATTCACCCTAATCAAATCCTCAGAATATCCTTTGAATCACTCGTAGAAGAAAAAGAGCAGAAGAAGAGAAGAAACAAAAGAGAGCAGAGTAGAAGAGAAGAAGAAGAATGAAGAAGAAGAAAGAGAACGAGAGTTTATCCTCTCGATCGATAGGGATAAGGACAACTAAAATAACTAAAGGCACCCGAAAATTGATAAGGGCATCCAGATGGTCTAAAACAAAATTATAAATATATTTTGCCATTCATACTCATCCAAAGATATATTCTTCATCCGGTATCCAATTGGCATGTTTGAGTAGTCCATTCCGCATAACTTTTCAAGATCTAACTAGTGATACTAGTTTCGTATATAGTTCGTTGTTAGATTAATTCCTATTAATTAACGTTCGTGCTAAACTAATCGAGTCAATATCGGCTAATTCATCACTTGACTGGTGTAATATCATTGACGAGCTTGGGGGTCCTTACACTCTCACCGGTGAACATTCATTAGTTTTGTGCATACATCGTTAAATAACAAAACCCATACAAGCAACATTCAAAATTTTTTTATCTTTAACAATTGCTGAAAAACAAAATTTGACCTTACATAAATTTTGAGTCTTGCATAAAAAAATTTACGTGATTAAACTCACGTACACAAAAATCTTATTTTGCTCAAACGAGCGTTTGTTCGTCAAATGGGTCTTTTCTATCTTGCAGAGGTCCATATATTCCAAAATAAATTTTGTTTCTATGAAAGTTCACAAACAAAACTTTATTATTAAATATGGGTCTATTTCAAAATCTCTCTAATGCTAGGATCCTTATTTATTACTCTCACTAGCGAGCGAGCATTCCTAAAAAATATTCATGTGAAAATTCATGTTCTGAAAATAAAATTTTGATTTTCATGAAAGTTCAAAAACAAAATTTTATCACTGGACACAGGTCTATTTCAAAATATCTTGGGATTGTTTATTACTTTAACTATGAACGAATGTAAGTTTCCTAAAGGTGTTTTTGTAAAAATTAATGCTTTGAAAGTAAAATTTTGATTTTTATGAAACCTCATAAACAAATTTTATCTACTGCAACTAAATCATGTCTATTCAAGGATTCATATATCTCTTTCATATTAGGGATTATTGCTTGTTTCTTAAACTAACGAACGAACATACGTATGTTTTCTAAAACAAATTTTCATGAAACTCACATCTTCATGCATACATGTGAAATTTTGTTTTGAACAACTCATGGGAAATTCACGAACTCACAACATTTTTTAGGGCTTCTTCCCTTTTATATCAATTTTATTTCCAAAACCTAATAAAACATGGATTTCCCTTTTTGGCTCGGGCTCGCAAACCTTAAACCGACTAAAACAGGATGCCCGATCGTCCAAATCAGCAGTGCCTCATCTATCTGTACTCACGGGATGACACTCTATCATGCTATCAGGGTCCTTATCTGTGCATTTGCTCGTACATGACACCATTGGAGAAAATCGAGGATTCTGAGAATACCTTTGTACGACCGAGTTAAAACACCGATCTCGTCGACTTAAAATCACCATATAATGCTTATTACAGAACATAACTGTCCCCCACTAAGCAGGGGACTTAATGTTGATGGAGGATTTTCAACAAAGGTCAAAACCGTAAAATCATGATATTGCATGTTTCTGATATGGCTTCATGCATGTGACGATTCATATTTTACGAAGCGATGATGAATATGATTCTCGAAAGGCTTCCCACTAGATGAGCGTTCGATGCTGCACATTTCATCATGACCTCTATGTAGAATAACATAATTGGGCGGTCCTCCTACATAATTGTTTGTTGAAAGGGCTTAACGCCTTCAGGACGTCGGTGATACTCGTTGTTCCCTGACTACATGAGAGAGACCCACCTCTACATAGAAGAAAGATAGGGCGGTCCTCCTACATAATTGTTTGTTGAGAGGGATTAACGCCTTCAAGACGTCGGAGATACTCGCTGTCCCTGACTATGTAGAGAGACGTGTATAGATTCAGGTGGCTTTCCTTCATAATTATTTGTTGAGGGGGATAAACGCCTTCAAGACGTTAACAACGCTACACGATTGTTCCCTGACTATTCACCTTTCAGTAAGAGTATGACGCTTTAACTGTCTAATATCCCTTCTTCAATAGATTAATTCTACCGTGACATTCACCGATGAATTCCTAGAAGATAATCTATTCTATCTAATTACTCCGATTTCATGATCGAATCCACGGCTGATCTCATGGAATGGTAATGGCTACTCTCATTACTCCGATTTCATGATCGAATCCACGGCTGATCTCATGGAATGGTAATGGCTACTTTACTCTGATTTTGTGGTCGAATCCACGATCCCACGGAATGGTAACACTCGCTTTATTATTTCGAATCCATGGTCGAATCCACGACTGATCTTATGGATTGATAATAAACAACTACTCACTTTTATTACTCAGCTTCATGAATCATTCTCCACTGAATTTCATGAATTAGTAATAAATACTCAACAATCGGGCATTTGGACTACCACTGAATAAGCCCCATAAAATGGTGCGAGTGTACTCGACAATGATGCACGAACGAGCACCCAAATTCACGAATGAGCATTCGAAAATATGTACAAACGAGGAATCCTACGCAAAATAGGAGAGATAAAATAATAATAAAAAAAAATAGAAAAGAGGTGCCTAGGGACCGGGCCCACCGGCTGGACGGAAGTGCCGCCGTGGCCGGTCCCCCACGCCTCTTCCTTTTATTTTTCTTATTTTATTTATTTTTCATGAACTCATGAAAACTCCTTCATTCCAGCAACTTTCCTTGTTTGAGCAAAACTCACGGTTTCTCCATATTTTCACGGTTTCACGAAAAATAATAAAAATAGGGAAAGGTGTTGCGGGACCGGGCAACCTAGCCGGCCGGCCATGCCATAGTCGTGACCGGTACCACACCTTACAATCCCTAGTCTTTCATAATTATTATTTTCCTCATCTCATGGTTTCAACAAAACTCCTTGGTTTCATGGAATTTCCTCCGTATCATGAAAAATAATATAAATCAGGAAAAGTGTCACGGGATCGGGCTCCTAGCCGGCCGGCCATGCCTTGGTCGTGGCCGTTCCCAAGCTTTCCAAACCCTTATTTTTATTATTATCATTATTTCCATATCTCATGAAACTCCTCCGTTTGATCAAAAATCATGGTTTCTTCATATATTCTCAAATATTGCTCAAACCATGAAAAAGCCAAAAAGTCAACGTGGTCACACGGCCGATTAGGCTTCTCGCGCCAAGTATTAAAATATTATTATTTTAATATTTCTCAAATTTTGATAAAACAAGCAAAGTTCTACTTGCTCATTCGAGCAAAATCTAGAATTTCAGTCACAGATCGAACTCTTATGAAAATTCAAAATATTGCTCGAACGCACATAAGAAAATACCAAAAATCTCAGGACAGAGACACGGACATTGTGGCGACACGGGAATTCCTCCTTGACTGACCAAGGACGTCCCTAAGGCTTGCAAGGATCCGGTCTCACACATATTCACAATTTTGACCTAATTTGCTCAATTGCTCATATTGGGTCCAAACTCTTTCCAACCAACTTGGAATTTGCTCAATCGACCATCAGCCAGTCCCACACTCCCAAGGGCCAGTTTCATGCCTTCTTGTATGGTCCCTAACTTCTCCATAAATTAGGTTTTATTACCTAATGCTCAATCGAACACTATTTTAATAAATGATGAAACCGGCATTTTATCATCATTCTTTCACCAATCGGTCAACTAGGGACCTTGGAGCACGCTCACTCGAGCACTCGGTCACCGCATGGACGTCCATCATCCCATGTGGTCGGTCCCTTCCTCATTCATGACCTATTTTCAACAATTCATCAATTGACGAACAATTAATCAAAAATTAGGGTTTCGAGCAAACGCTCCACGAAATCATCATTCTGAGCAAGTTCAAACACTAATAAATTTATGTTGATCCAGAAATCAACGTCTAGATTAATTATATAATATTCGGTAATCCACTAATATTTTAATTTATATTTTATTGGGTCACGTCACCCATAAGTAATTCGTCGAATTGAGCAACACTTGCTCAATTGCTCGAATATTGATCCAATTATTAATATTCAGTAATTTTATCAGTAATTCGTTGAATCGAGCAATACTTGCTCAGTTGCTCTAGCCGTTGAGCATTTAATGGGTTGTACTGTTGTACTTTGTACCTAAAAGTAATATTTTTATACTACTAACATTAACATGTTATTGTAAGTCGGAAAGGTCGAGCATTTCAAACCATGCCGACTACATATCCATGACAACACTATAGCAGAAAGCCTAGGATGGTCGGCAAGGTCGAGTATTCAAACTGTGCCGACTTACTGAAATATTGTTTAAATTTGCAGGAAAAAAAAAGTTTTTAAAGCAAGTGAAACTGAAAATTAACATAAGTTTAAGAGTTACTGAAAAGTCTAAAACCACAATCTAAGAGTTCAAAACATAATATTGGTAACATAATAACTCAAACATAATAAGTTTAAGAGTTTCATGGATCATTCTTATTTCTTTTATCTTCCTCCACATCACTAGTTTTTTCACCAGCATCAGCTTTTGCTTTTCCCTTCACTGGACATATGTAGTCACCAACCTCATTGTAATAGGGGTTCACTCCAGAAAAGTCAGATGCCTTGAAAAAATTTCTTGGATCAACCTCCTTTTCTTTCTCCTCTGATGATTTGCATTCAACATAGTTGAGGGGATTGATAGGACTGTTCAAAAACCTTAGAAATTCTTCAGGATCTTTCTTACCCATTAAAAGTAACTTTCTTATAGGGAAATTCTCTTCAGTTTCATCACTAGGATCTTCTAAAGAAGGATAAATCTTGTCAATCCATTCTAATAGCTCTGCTGCATTGTTAAGACAAGGGGTATCTTCTATGTTTTCCTCTGGGAACCTAAAAAATACACAAATAAAAGATATGAAAATTTTACACATTGAATCTGGTCACTTAGTCGGCATGGTCAATAATGTAAACAGTGCCGACTAATACTAAGTCGGCAAGGTTGTATTCATCTACAACGCCGACTAATACACAATCGGTACAGTCCTATTCAAGAAAGATGCCGACTATTAACTCAAGAAAATCAAAGTTTATGTGACATAAAGTCATGATAGTACAAGTCTAAGAAGATGCCGACTAGAAAAAAGTCGGTAGGTTCGGTTATTGATACCGTGCCGGCCCTGGTTAATGTTTCACAGTCGCCATGGAAGTTATGAAAAGCCGACATGATATTCATCCTGAAACCATGCCGGATCTTACAAAATATCAATAGTCGGCGTTGTCTTAAATTATCGACCTTGCCGACTAAAACACATAAATCATAATTGTTGATAATCTAACCTAATATAACAATCATACAACACATAAGAATAATGGGTTTGAGTTTAGACATCACTTACAGTCTTCTTTTTGCCGGTAGTGGATTATTTTCAACATTCTCAGGGATTGCATTCTCGGGTTTACTGATTTCACTAGTTCCAACTTTTTCCTTACCTTTTTCCTCTGATTTGGATCTTTTGATATTACCTGTTGAATCTTTATTGCTGCTTGATCGTTTAGAATCAACCATTTTTGTGGAAAATCAAAGTTCATGATTTGCAGAGATTTGTAGAGAGGTTAATGGAAGATGAAGAAGGAAGAGAAGATTAAGAGTTGGTTTAGTTTTTAATTTTTGGGTTAACCGATTAAAATAGGGTTTAGTTTTAAGTTTAATTAGTTCAAGGGTATCAAAGTAAAATCACCCATATTTTACCTCCCCTTAGTAAGGGCACTAAGTCCATTTAAATATGAGTATGCCCCGATTAATCTGGGTATACCCCAATCTCGCCAGTCTATTTTCATCCCATCAATATATTACTTATTTTAGGTCATTTCAATCAATTTTTTTTCTCTTACATGGATCCTAATTTGAAAGATGAGGAAGCGCAGACAGTTGTTTCACTATATCTCCACCACCAACAACAACAGTGGATGCTTCAACTAAATCTAATGGATGGAGGTTCAGACATAAACGAAAGGACGATGAATTCCATGATACAATCATACAATAGGGCAAGTACAACGAGCTCCAAAACTGAGATCAGCCATGACATGAAGTTATACGTGGAGATTTCGAGAAGAAGGACATCAACAAATTATATGTGATTATTCAACATATGTATTTACTCTGATGAAGATTTTCAACGACGCTTTTGTATGCCACAACACTTGGTTATTAGGCTTATCAAAGATCTTTGTAGGATAAACCCTAAATTTAACAATTAATTTGATGTACGAAATGTACTGTAACATAGTACTGAACAAAAGGCCACATGCTCACATCAACTCTGAGAATTCTAGATTATAGTATGCCAGCAGATTTCTGTGATGAGTACATTCGTATGACAAAAACAATAACATCCGAAAATCCCGCCATGTTTTGGGAAACTATAGTCAACCATTTTGGTCCATGTTTTTTGCGACAACCAACGCAAGATGATATAGATCGATTACTAGTTGAAAATGCGAAGAAATGTATTCTCGGAATGCTAGGTATCCTTGATTGCATGCACTGGGTGTGGTATGGATATCCTTATGCTTGGTAAGGGAAACATAAGGGACATTAATCAAAACCAATGTTGTTCTGGAAGCGACGGATTCTTATGATCGTTGGATATGGCATTTTTTTTTGTGCTCCCTGGTTCAAATAACGACATTAATATATTGCACAAATCGCCTTTGTTTTAAGAATTGATGTATGGAAATGCTCCAGATGCGAATTTCAACGTCAATGACGAAATTTATCCATCGTGTTCAACTTTAGCTCAAGCTTACACTGATATACCCGAAGCCGACGAGCACGGTGCTAGAAGACAGTTCAACAGGAAACATATGGTGCATAGTAAGGATGTTGAACCAGCATTTGAAACTTTTAAGAGGAAGTTCCATAAAATTTGTGGACCATATTGTTTATTGAAACCAATAAAAATGAATATGGTTATGCTTACCCATATCATTTTGCATAATATGGTAATCGAGGAGTCCCGATGGGATACCAGTTGGACAAGCTACCCAAATAAAGATTTGAGGAAAGAAGTTCAACCCCTTCATGGTGTGGCCGTAAAAAATTATAGAATGGTAGAAGAGAGAATTCAAAACAGAGGTTTACATTTAAGACCAAGGGAGGATCTCACAGTTTGGATGAATTCAGAAGAACAAATCCTAACAAAATTTAGTTTGTTTTTTCTTTATGGTTTGTATAATTTGGATTAAAAAAAAAACGTTTAATTTGAAACTAAAGATTACATTGAATCTAAAACTAAAGGATTACATTGAATTTAAAGCTAACTATTACATACATAACTTAAAACGGAAATAAACAAGTGCAATGGTATTACTTTCACTTGCATTCTCATCTAGGCCCTTTGCATCAGAATCAATGTCAACTGTTGCTGGACGTTATCGTGCCTTCTGTGCTTGAACTTCATCAAATTCATCTTTCCGCATTCGTAATTGATTGATTCATTTTCGACATGTTCATTCCCATGATTCTTCTCGTGCGGGCATTAAACAAATTCGGTTCAACCGCCTTACGAGATCTCCTCATTTCTGAAACTACTTTCTTACGTTATACTATTTTAACAATATCATTTTTTTCTTTTTTTTATCAAATAATTCTTGAAGGTTATATTCTGAATTTGATAGTTGTTCGACATCTTGAGCCGCCTTTCTAATTCATTTTGATTTTTTTGATACCCACTTCATCATGTCCATTTGAATTTCCATTAACATTAAGATTAGAATTACCATATGGGAAACCTCCAATGTTAGGATCATGGGTTAAGTTTATTTTTATTGAAGAATAAGGGGACCCCGGTTATTGAGAAACATATGTAGTCTCGTAAGGTGATTCCTTTGGTACGTGATATCATTTCACCATATCGGGGTTTTATCGATTCAGGTTTTTGAGGATGTGGAGACATGCTTCTTGCTTGAAACTTGAAGAATTTTTTCTTTGCTATTCCTCCCGAGTTCTTTTATGCTATAGATAGAATAATTTTTAAATTAGTTATTATGACAAAGATAATACGTTTTTAAAATCAATTCCAGCATTTAAAATGCGACTTACCAAATTGACTTTGGTTTCACCGCTTCCTTGACGAAAAATATGCCTCATCAGAGAAACCCAACTGTTGACGTCTTTGCTGATTGTATTAAACCGACTCGACAACCCCGAAGGATCACGTTTTTGTATATTCCCAGTTTCCAGACAAAGTTGTTTACGAATTTCCCCCCAAATAGTATTATGATGTTGTTGAGTACCATGGATACAATCAAGAATAAATATTACATAACCCCTGTAAATAGCCTTATTTTCATCAAGACTATACTTCAGACCGCGAGTTTTCTGAGAAGGAATTTCTACTGAAATATTTTGGTTTTGTGATGAATTGACCATTTTTTAAGATTTTTTTAAAAAATATATTTTTTCTATTGGTTTATAGATTTAGAGATTAAGGATAGAGAGTTGAAAATATAAGAAAATTAAGAGTCGTG
This sequence comes from Papaver bracteatum, assembly GCA_023529315.1. Taxonomy (NCBI): domain Eukaryota; kingdom Viridiplantae; phylum Streptophyta; class Magnoliopsida; order Ranunculales; family Papaveraceae; genus Papaver; species Papaver bracteatum. The sequence continues at coordinate 302,679 of JAJJWX010001826.1, read as the reverse complement.
TTATTAGGAGGGAAAGATTGGATATGCATAGGGAAATATTTTAGCCAAAATCTAGTCAACACGGGTCAAAGTCCAATACAATAAATTAAGAAAGTATTTTGGTATTACCTATCCTACCCTCAATAACTTGTACATACTGTCCATCGTATTACTGTGATTTCTTCGTCCAGAATAAAGAAAAAAAAACCCTAATCACTTCTGTACACAGGATTAAAATCGATCTTGTATTTCTTTTTTTTTGGGTATTCATCATCGTGACTATTATGTCGTTCATGATCAGTAAGGTCCATATCTTTCTAACTTCTGCTTGCAATCGTTTGTGATTTTTAAGCATTTCAAAATTTAGGTCGATTTTCATCTTATCGTGTGATACTTATTGATTAGAAAAAATGGAGAATTGGATCAGATTAAATTTTTTAGATGAAGCCCCTTTGAGATATAGGGCCTTGAAAACAGAGAGTACAAAACATGTTAGTGTACCGAGTATTTTTCCTTCCTCCATGAAATAAGAAACAGTCTGAGGACTTATATCGTATTTTATACCCTAGTTTAGTAGTTTCAAATGGTCATATTAGGGTTTAATAACAAGAAAATTAATCATGGTGCACACGGTTTCAATTTTCTCAAAGTAAATCACACTTGATGTACTAAGGGATTAAGAAATCGCTCCATGAATCACCTTCGAGCTAATTTTTATCTAAGTCTTCATGTGATTATTAAAGTAAAACACTATGATCTTGATTGGGCCGGGATTTGTTTGATTGGTATTTGAAAACACTCCGATCTTGGTTGGGAGTTGTTTGGTTTTGTGAAAGGGAAAAATATCATTTGGTCCTTTTTTAGGTGGGCCCATGTCTGTTTGGTCCTTTGGTCAAACGCTAAAAAAACAGACTTCATTCCCAGGAATGAAGTCCATACAAAAAGCTAAAAAAACAGACTTCATTCCCAGGAATGAAGTCCATACAAAAAAGCTAAAAAAACAGGCTTCATTCCCAGGAATGAAGTCAATACAAAAAGCTAAAAAAACATACTTCATTTTAGAAAATGAAGTCCATATAAAAACATAAAAGGAAAAATATCGTCGACAACAACAGCAGAAAAATCTTTTTCTTCTTCGTCTTTTTCTTCCTTTTCAACAACATCAACAATTTTTTTTTTCCTTCTTCGTCTTTTTCTTCTTCATCTTTTTCTTCTTCTTCTTCGTCTTTTTCTTCTTCTTTTTCCACAACAGCAGCAAATTTTTTTTTTTCCTTCTTCTTCGTCTTTTTCTTCTTCGTCGTCAACAACAATAGCAGTAATGTGTTTCTTCATCTTTTTCTTCTTCTTCGCCATACACAACAGCAAATTTTGTTCGTTATTCTTCTCGTCTTCATCATAATTGCAGCAGCAGAAAAAAAAAAAACACTAAAAATCGTTGGAGCAGGAAGATAAAAGGAGAAAAATCTAAAGGAGAGAGAAAGTAGATATGAGAAATGATTTTTCTTTCTTACCTTTTGACTATATATATGGTCCTTATCCAAAAGGGCATTTCTGCCACCACAACACCATTTTAAGGATTTAGCAACCCAGAGTAGCAACAGCACTAGCGCTGTTGCGAAATTTCCGTTGCTAATATCAGTTGCTAATAAGTCGCAACGGCGGGTTGCTGTTGCTAATTTAGCAACGGTCATATATCTGTTGCGAATAGCAACAGGTAGGTGTTCATGCATGCGAAGCGCGCGTGTAGTCGGGAACACTATGACCTGGTTTTACGCCCAAGTCAAAGTTCGGTCAAGTCGTCTATATTTTTTTTCCACCCTTGAAAGTGTAGTCGGGCATATCACTTATCTTTCCATCTCCATTTCTCTCATCTCATTTCTCAGCCACAAAATATTTTTTACTCTCTTTCATCTCTTCTCGATCTGCTCTGAAGAAATCCAACCAGGTAATAGGTTTAGATTATAATCGTTTTTGATTTTCTTTTCTCCAAATCTATTTGATTTGTATGTTGTTTTTATAAACCCTAACATCATCTCTTCTGCTACTTCTCTGTCTGACTTATAGAGGTTCAGTTTCAGTTTGGATTTGGGTTTACAGGTATTGGTCATTTGGTTTAATTTTGATCTTGGGTTGTCAACTTTTGTTTCGTTTAGAACTTGCATCTTAGTTTCGATGGTTTGATTTTGGTTATTTAGTTCGATTTTGTTTAAATAATTTTCATTTTATTTGTAGCACGATTCTAGGGTTTCAAATATTTTTTGTTCCATCTCTGTGTTTGGATTTTTTTCTGGGGTTACTTCATAATGGATTTTGTGCTTTAGGTATTCGAGTAACTAATTTTCAGATCTAACAATCTGAGTAAAATTTCTTGAATAACTATTGTGTGGAGTTGTTGTATCATGTATTTATCTATTTGCAATTTTGTTTGCTTAATAATGTTAGGTCAGACGACCATGACAGAGTTGTGATAAATTTATGAGTAAGTTTTTTTTGGTTTAAGGTTTTATATGGAGATTTGGGGTGATTGTTGGTCATATTAATGGTGGGTTTTTGTTTGTTTTTCAAAGGAAATTGGAATTTTTTGAGGAAGCACCAGATGATGCTGAATGCAAGCAGGCATTCAACTTAAATCATATGGAGATTTGGGGTGATTGTTGGTCATATTAATGGTGGGTATTTGTTTGTTTTTTAAAGGAAACTGGAAATTTTTGAGGAAGCACCAGAAGATGCTGAAAGCAAGCAGGCATTCAAATAAAATCCTTATCCCATTAAAAGAATCTATTTTTTGTAGAACTACAGGCAGTCACCATTCTATATGGTGTAAATATGAAATCATAAAATGTGATACCCTGCATTTTTCTTCACCCATTTTAAACGTATTTCAGTTTGGGTTTTAACCAAGTTTGATAACCTATTTTCGCTTGTTAAGTTTAGACCAAATGGTAAGTTGGGTCTTATCATATACTTCATATGTGCTTGAAATGTTCTCTGTTTATTGTTAGGCTAGCATTGTATCTTTTAACATTATTTATCCGATAAGCGACACTTGCCCATGATTGTTGTGCGATTTGTTTTCGGCTTGCTCAATCTTATTTGAATTGATGGTTTGGTCATCTTGAATTTAACTAAGAATATTTTGATACTGTGAAGGGAAGAACGAAATGATTGTTTTCAATGTTCTCTTTAGGTGATGTAAGTGCTTGTAAAAATGCTCATTTGAACTTCAATTCCTTTATCCTGAGTTTGTAGAACTCTTTGTTAACTTAGCCCATTTATTTGTCAGTTTATAATAATGGATAAATTGTCTATTTGTGCTTGTAAACATTGATTTCAAATAGTGCTTGCTGATTTTTGAAAAGTGAAACAAGCGAGAAGTCATTAGTTTAAGCGTGCCTTGCTTCTTGTTCAATTTCCATGTATTTTGGTGTTTACTTGAGAGACTTGATTCTTGGAGTCTTAGACATATATTTTAGTTTCTTGGATACTTCTTTAATGAAAGTTGAAAAGACTTGTTGAATGATGATTATCTTTTGAAAGCTAAAATCAGACGAAATGTTGAAAATCTTATATTTCTGACACATTTTTCTGCATCCTGTTTTCTTCGAAACTGGCGCCAATGGGGAAGATTTAGGCAACACTTTCTCAACGGAAAATGTTCCTCTGTATCTCCTCTATAACGGTCAAAAAGGTATTTCCATTTAGATTCATCGTTTAGGATTTATATCTCTCTTTGTACAGCATGTCAGAACTGAAACTGTAGGAAGGCAGTTCTGAGACCTATCTGGCGCACAAATTTGACCGGCCATTTGGACTTGGAATCTGGATTTTTAAAATGCTTATGAAAGGTGGTTCCCTCTAGTTTTGAAATTGGGATTAATCTTCGAATTCCAACTTCTAACGAAGTCTGCAGAGCCTCGCCAAGGCAGGCTGTTAGGGACGTGATTCGGCGACGTTTTTGTCCTATTATTGCTGTGTAATTTTGGCATCCATTCCGTTTATTACCTCTGCTCTTGTCACCTGATATAATGATATTGATTTCTTAAATAAAAAGCATGCTATAATTAGGCCTGGTTATCCATAATACCAAGAATTTTGAGGGCATAAAATTTAAGTGAACGAAGTAGATTTATGTTTCGATACCCGCCCGAAATACCAAGAATTTTGGTCAATCCATAATCCAAATTTTGGGTGTTACATAGAATCTTCTAATCATCTGTGAGCTTTTGTATCTATTTTCTCCATTCATGATGTAGGTTTACATTCAATGCATGTAAAGTATTTTCCTTGTGAAATTGAATTATTTGTTTGCCTTGTCTTGTGTTTTTTCCTTAGTGTTCTACTGGTTTTGATAATTGAATGATTTGTTTTTCCATGGCATGGTTAGCTCATAGTTTTAACCGACAATAGTACCTAACTTGGTGAATGAAGATGGGGAATTTGTATGTGTCACTGAGAATTTAAACTTACTTTTCCTATTATGCACTGCAGAGTGCTTTGTTATCTCTTTGAAATGTAAAATATTAGGCCCCCTATATGTGAAATATGGAAGTTTATATCTTCTAGATCACCTTCTGATTGTTGTATCGGTTTCATTAGCTTGAAGTTGTTCCCCAAGATTATGGAGCTTCTCTTGTAAAGTTTGATGCATAGTTTTGAATGAGTAATGATCTGCGTGTCCGTGGATTGATGTATGAAATATGGCGGTATTTGCATCATGATTTCTTACTTAGATTTGTTTGGTGTTCTGTCTTGCTTCCATCTTCATTAAGTTTTATTACGGTATGTTGTTGGTAAGCACTCATAGAAAATAACTGAATATTAGGTTGTGCTCATACTGAGATCGATTATTCACTTGATTAATTATAACGTCCAACTAACATATGTGTCATTCATTATTCAGGAAATGCAATCTGAAGTGCTCATGTTGCTCCTGCATCTGGCTATGGGGCATTATCTGAACATATATGGAGTAGTTGCTATTCTTTACCTGCTTTCAGGATGGTGTCTATCATGGTATATTGCTGACCTGCATCTTATCTTGTCTCTAATTTCCTTGATTGTTTGTCTATTCTGAGGGAGTAAGCCACTTTCACTATCTGTATGTCCAATTCTGTGCAAGTGAGTTGATCATTTAAAGACTTTCTTTGCTATCTATATGTCAGATACTTTGGGATGTGTGAGAACCACAGCATCATTCTCACATTCCAACCTTCTGCATGGGGCTGTCTTCTATTGTAGTTCTTCCAAATGCACAAAGTTTAGATACCAATGGTAAGTAATACTGCGCTAATTTAATTCTGATAGTATATATGTAATGCTGCACTGATTCTGAAATTGGTATACAGGTTTTGGATGGCGATGCACCGCATATTTATCAGTGTGTTCTGATTCCCTCCTCTTTCTGTAGGACCATCTTTGGCTAAGTGGGAGACAACCTTAGGTATCTGTCAGTGAAGTCATGTCATGTGTGGTTGATGCTACAAAGATTGTTCATTAAGCTCAAGACTATCCACCCTCGGAAGTGTAAAGTGTCTGTTTTTCTTATTCCCTTCTTTTATAACTGAATACATACTTTCTTTAGTGATACATACCAAATTTTGTATGAAATGCTAAATTGTCACTTATCCTTGTAATTTTTAGATGTTAATTTTTGTTATATCATGTGATTTTTGTGTTTGAGTTGATAGATATATGTGGAATTAGCAGATACAATGAGAAACATAGTTTTTTGAGCCGTGGCTTAGAATGAAGTCGTGGCTTCATTCTGAGCCTTCTTAGTTATGTTGCTAAAAACATTAGCGACGGTAATACGTGTGGCGAATAAATAATTTAGCAACGGCTGCGCCATTGCGAATATCCATTGCTGACCGAGATTAGCAACAGAGCCTATTCCGTTGCTAAAATTTGCGAATGGTGTTTAGCAAAGGCAAAAGCCTGTTGCGACCCCAGTCAGCAACACCTATGGCAGGTTGCTAAATCCTTAAAATGGTGTAGTGCACTACAATGTAACATTTACATCATCCTAGGATCAAACAATAATTTTTAAGACCAAACTATAATTTATATTATCAAATAGGACCAAACATACATTTGACTGGGTCAAATGGACTAGACTCATCCTAATATATAATTACTAGGACTATATGGTATTTCCTACGAAAGTTTGACTCATGACTTAAGCCATATTAAGGATATTATGGATATTTCATTTTTTTTTAAAGGAGTCAATCCCTCCCTAATTTTTTTTATTTCCCTCCTCATAATCTTTCCCTCCTCAAATCCATTTTTTCCCTCATATTAATAAGACTCGAAATTTTTGGTGTATAAATTGAGTTGAAATTATTGAATTTATAGGGAATGAGATGATGACGCTAGTTGAACATAACTGTTAACAGATGAAATAGAACCTATCGGCTCGGAATGAGACGAGCATTGTTTCCAATGGAGGCGTGTCTCGCCCTACCGTGGTATGATCGTATCAGATTAATTAGCTCGTCTTTTATTGAGACTCTCGATTCAATATGAGACCGGATGGGCAAACTTTTATATTTAAGCATTTAGCCATCCGTTTTATCAGCTTGAAAAAGCATTTAGCCATCCGTTTTATCAGCTTGAAAGTTTCACGATGGGGTGGAGATAGACAAATCTGCTCATTTTCGCATCCCACTGGAACCGTTCTTTACAATTGAGAAAACCCATCGATCAATCTTGGTTAAGATATTAGTCCAAAGACAAAACATAAAAAGAAAAAAAAAAGTATATGAAAAAGTGGGGGTAATTCTCTATATAAAAACAGAGTTTTTTCGAGCGATCTCATTCACCGGAGCTCCTGGTTGATTCTCGCTTCTGGTTAATTCTGGCCCCACTTTTATTAGTTTTTTTGGTAATGTTTTAATATTTTCGCTAATAAATATTTTAGGAACATATTTTTTTCCAACTAATCCAACAAAAATATTTACCAAAATAGCTAAATCTAATAAAATCTTAAAAAACTACCAAAAATATAAAATAAAATCATCTAGAGTATAATGTTGCCAAAAATACATTAAAACAATAATCAATCATGCATTCACGATTTCATCATAAAAATAAAAAAAATTAAATCAATCATGCATCATAATCAAACACATATCAACGAATTAAAAAAATGCAAAAAAAAAGAAAAAGATTAATGTCCAATGTCCAGTTACAGCTTTCGGAATCATTCTTTTCCTAATTACAACTCTATTTTATTAATTAAAAAAAGATTGATCGTGGGTACTAACCTTTTTTGTTGCGAAATTATTTTTTGGTGGTGCTATCCAAAAGTAAAAGATTACGGAATTATGAGAATACTGAAACAAAAGATTGAAACAAAGATTAGAATCTAGAGCAAGCCAATACAAAAACGATCATACAAAAATTCAAGCAATAACAAAATAATACACCTCATTTTCATATTATTTTTCTTAATTTTGTTCATACCATAATTAAAAATACAACAAACTTAAAATAAAAAATAAACTAAATAAAACCAATTTTCTAATTTTGTCATGTTTTGATATGTAATATATTTTTTATACAAAAATATTTGCGACCACTAATTATTATGATATGAGAATAATTTGGTGTGTATAAAATACTAAAAAAATATGAAATATATCTTTCATAAGAAAATATTTGGAACCACTAATTATGGTGGTATATGAGAATAATGTAGCTATCCAAAATTACAAAAATTTCTTATTTTTTGTAAAAATATTATTACATTAATTGGTAATTTTTTATTATTTCCTCAATCTATATAATTGTAAAATTTGGCAAGATGCTCTTTATATAAAGTGCTGCAACGGAAGCTTCTGGTGAACATCCATGGTCTGCACGGTTGTTTTTTTTCCCCCTAAACTGTAAGGATGAGGAACTCCTTTTTCATTCTAATCCATGATTAACTTTGTTTTTTTATATTTCTTTATGGTTTTCTATGATTTAAACCTGCTTCGCTTTTAGTTGTTATTGTGTGATGTACCACAGATCATAAAGACATTGATCGTTCACGCCATTGTTTTTCTTCTTCTTCTGGATCATTGAGGCAAGGAACTCCTTTTTCATTTTAATCTATGGATATATTCGTTGCTTATATTTACATAAGGTTTTCTATGTTTTTAACACTCCTGATTCTATTTTTTGTTGTTCCTGAAGAAAAAAATTTAATCGTTGGCGTAGTTGGTTTTTTCTTCTTCTAAACTGATTAGGTAAGGGATTATATTTATATCAATATAATTCATGTCCTATTATAAAAGATATTTTCCCGGCTCAGCGTCTCTCTATAAAAAGTCCAACCATATCAATCTCATTGGTTCAACGCGCCTTTCCTTTGTGAACATGTTGATTATTTATTTTTACGGTTTTGTTGTCTTCAAGCTTCTATTAGGTTTTTGATTGATCCATGGTAATGACACAATGTGCCCGTGTGTATTTTCTTCTGTTCTTTTAATTGCAGATCATCACTGGAGTTGAACACGATCGACACTGCCTCACACCTTCTATAAAAACTCGAGTAATGTTTGTATTATCAAAACCTAGATTTTTGTGTTATTTATTTATTTTTATTTTTTGAGTCGGCCATTGAATTTTTTTTCGTTCTGTAAGCAGGTTATTTAGTTGATTTTTTTGCAAGATGCTGTTGTATCTTTCTAAAAATCTTTTAGAAATTACCGAAATCACACCATTAGGTATAGTTTCTTTTACGCATCTCTTTCTTTTCACTGCACCATTTTCTGCTTCACATCAATTTTTCTCTACAAATCCTTTTATCCATACTATGATCAAAATAGTACGTAGAAACCCTTTAACTCTAATAAAAATTAGACTCATCGAATTCTCATCTTCCTCCCCATCAGCACCAGAACTACCAGGTTTATGCCACAACCTTCACAAAATGTAATTATCTTTATCTCTCTCTTTACTTCTTCATTATTATTTTTTATGATTTTGAAATCAGAGTCTCTTTCATTGTTCGAATTAGGAGGGAAATGGTGTGGTATCCAACAACAAAGACAAGTCATGTTTAATACAAATGAAATCATTCATGGTGTGAAGTCCAGCTTTCTCAATAAAATCTTTTGTGTATTTGTGTCATTCCATTGTTTAAATCAATTCCTGATATCCTTTTCCCCCTTACATTAGGCCTTTCTAATGGAAGATGGCTTTGCCCTTTTCTACTATTTTAGATTTACTATTAGCCATGATAGGCAAATCATTGCTCAAAAATATTGTATGAGAAAATGAAAAATGAAAATCATGTTATTGTTTATTATGTTCAGAAAATTTAACAGGTGCAACCTTTAAATGTTGTAGAACTTATGATATTACTTCTTTATCAACAAATATGTTGACCACAAAATCCCGAAGTCATTTGAAATGCATCAGTAATGGAGAACTCGAATGATCATTTGCTAGGAGATCATAGTTGTGATAATAAGGACTCTGAGGTGAGATTTTTATGTAGTTTTTTTATATACTACCATGGAAGTAACATAGAATTTGTTATTTCTTAATGTAACCTATTTCTCACTATGAAAAGAAAACGTTGATGACTGGAGGTATAATTTTTTTTTTTTTTTTTTGAGTACTGAACAAAGAAAGGTGAAACTCCAGTGGACATTGTTTTCCTCCCAGTTAATTTCCCAACGATCCACCGAGGTAATTAGTTTATTGGTGAAACGATGTATTAGCTTACTGATTTTTTTTAAATTCATACGCCATAGTTTTCAATCTAAATATGTTTTGTCGATATTTACCTAAAGGCTACGTTGAATTCAGCCATTTGGTGTAGTTTATCATTTATCTTTTTTCACAGTACAACGAGTGACCCAAAAATTTAAGGATAAAGTTTTTACTGTTCGAATTTTAAATTTAGAAAGAGAGTATTCAACTGGAATCATTAAACCTCAATCTTTCCTGTAACTCTTTCTTCACAGTTTTATTTCTGTTGCATATGAAGTCGTAATAACTAAGAGTTAGTCTTCTGATTGGTCGCAACCAAAGGGGAATTGGAAAGACCTGGACAAGTTTGAGATATTGGGTACAAGATATTGTGTTACTATGATTTTAATTTAGCATGCTACGGGATAGAGAAAGGTCACAAGGGAATTTTTAATTAAACTCTTTGCTGATATTCGTAGGAATTAAGACCGAAATGGTATCCCGTTCAAAACTAAACATCCATATACTCTTTCAAGTCGGGAATCAATATGATGATTAGTGTCCATGAATTTCATGGATAATTCTGCACCAAAGTTGACAACAATAATATACCACTCCAGATTAATGACTTAATGATTGAACCTGCAGTAACACGATTCTTGGTTTTTTATTTAAGGTCCATTAAAACACTTCCTCCTTTTTCTACCTCACCTACATTTCCCTAATAATTTAAGTATTGATGAGCTGGTGAGGAAGAACTTGGTGAAATGGAATTTGTGTCATGCATGGTTGAATAGGGAAGAGTTTTTCCGGTGTGGACATGAAAAAGAAATTTCTAGATGAAGACAAATGATCAATATTATTTTGAAATATAAAAGGTATGAAATTATTTTAATTTATTTTCTATCATAAATTTAGCGTATTTACGTAGCCTGTATATATCATGTTCAAGCTCCAAAATGTAATACCCGGAATTTTTATTTACCAGTTCGGGTCGGGTTATAACCGCCTTAGTTTGACACTTAGGTTGTTTCTTGTGTTTTAGTCTAGTTGGGGTGTTTGGACTAGAAAAGCTACAAGTTAGGGTGGAAATAAAGTCACCTAATTTATTTTAATAAGTAAAATAAAATAAATATAAAATGAAAAGACAATTAAAAGAAATAAAGAAAATATAAATATTAGTATTATTAAGGTTTTTATACCTAAAAGTTTAGAAAAGGAATTTATACAAGTTAGAGAACAAATGTCTAGGGAGAAGAACAAAGCAAATTAGCAAAAAAAATAAAAATGTATGCATTATGTCTCTTCCCGACCCGTAACGCTTCGAGTTCGGATCTCCATATGGGTTTGACCCTGGTCCGGAACTCGGGGTGTTACAAGTTGGTATCAGAGCTCTAGGCTTTAGATCTTGAATGGGACCGTAAATAAATTACTTTGTATGTTTCTATGCATGCTTGTTTGATTTGTTTGTATGTTGTGTGTTTCATCTTATTAGTTATTTTTTTGGCTTTTGTCGAATCCGTGTGAAGTGCTAGACTGAATTGTATTATTGTTTATTATATTAATTATATTTTGTGCAGTTTGGAGATTATATGTACATTCTAAATTTCGGGACGAAATTTATTTTAAGGGTGGTAGAATGTAATACCCGGAATTTTTATTTACCAGTTCGGGTCGGGTTATAACCGCCTTAGTTTGACACTTAGGTTGTTTCTTGTGTTTTAGTCTAGTTGGGGTGTTTGGACTAGAAAAGCTACAAGTTAGGGTGGAAATAAAGTCACCTAATTTATTTTAATAAGTAAAATAAAATAAATATAAAATGAAAAGACAATTAAAAGAAATAAAGAAAATATAAATATTAGTTATCATTATGAATATTAGTATTATTAAGGTTTTTATACCTAAAAGTTTAGAAAAGGAATTTATACAAGTTAGAGAACAAAAGGCTAGGGAGAAGAACAAAGCAAATTAGCAAAAAAAAAAAAAAATGTATGCATTATGTCTCTTCCCGACCCGTAACGCTTCGAGTTCGGATCTCCATATGGGTTTGACCCTGGTCCGGAACTCGGGGTGTTACACAAAACCTAGCCGAAGCCACACATATATGGGATCAGTATGTTGATAGTAACCCGTAATTAAGTGACATAAAGAAAGAAATATTCATCTACAATATGGTTTCATCTAGCTGCAGAAATCAGAGGTGACATCGTCCTAACAGTTGCATCATGTGGTGTGTCCTATTTGCTATTGACAGGAGGACTGACAACACATTCAAATTATAAAATTCCAGCATGAGATGTCAGATAATCAAAATGTAAAGTGTAAGTATTATTTTTTTTGGAAACAATGTAAAGTGTAAGTATGGAAACAACCAGAGTCCGAAAAATTAAAGGAAAAATGTGCATATGTAAGACTATCTGTGGTATCTGTGGTGCATAACCAAAGTCTTAAAAATGTCTTCATTTAACTACTTGGTGAGTACTATGCTGGCTTAAAAAATGGTAGTCAGTTGTGATGATAACCTTTATATTCTGTTAAAGAAAATACGCAGTTGATGGGTATTGGCTATTTTAGGGACTACACATCTATAAGTTATCCAACTATGGTGTTGTATTTGATGATGCCTGAAGAATATAGTACTGTGCATCCAAAAATTCAGACATTTGGATGAATTTTGCAATTGAATGTCTCATAATAAATTAATGCTAACAAGTGATGCGATGAATTATTTGTATAGAACGCTTGAACATATTCGCAGAAACATGTTAATGCTCCTTGAATATTACGGATAGAACAACAATTCATCTTCCGGCAGAGCATCGACAATCTTTCTAAACATGAAATTGCACGAAGGCATCGCCAAATATGCATAGTACAGTCATTGCTAAAAAAAAGAAGCAAAAATGCCTTCATTTTTACATTTTTTTTTTGTCATTTCCTATACGGCTTCTCTGTGCCAGTTTGGTTGGTTGGCATGACTATACTTTTGGTAGGATGATACACTTACATTGGAATACGTGAAATCACCACAAGTTGGACTTATTTTCTAAAACCTGTTTGGACCCATGGAAACTGACTTTCATTATCCGGAGGAACCAAATGGAATTAGAATACTTGGGAGTTTGAAATGAGCATAAAAGGGTGATTCAAGATCAATTGAACATCACAAAAGAGGGTCTAGCAAGACGGCGGAGACAAAGAGTTTTAAATAATACGAGCATCCACAATACTGCAAAATATAAAATTTATACTAAAATAATCAGTTTTTAAAGTCCTACGACAAGATAGACGACGACATTGAGATACTAACACTCGGTGACAACGCTAATTCAACTTTTTTAATCTCAAATTTCAATTTGTTATCCATAGTAATAATGTGCAGGGCCTGATATCTGATAACACGTGAGCATACCAGTGGATGGACATACAATAATGTCACATTTTGAGTGAGGTTACTTAGCATATATTTTATGCCCATCGTATTTTCATAATTAAGAGCAACCTTAAAAATCATGATAACTTCCAAAAAGAAAACATAAAAGTATTTTTAAAAACTCGAAACGTGTGGTAAAAAATGAATCTTAAAACCTCCCAATGTGCGTTCTCATATAAACTTATTTGATTTCTCACACATTTTGCATGGTTTCTTTATTCTGATCTTCAAAATTTGTTTTCAAATTTTTACCAGTGGATGGACTATAGAAAATATTAGTTACCTTCAATTTTGTAAAATATTTTTTTTTGATTTTGTAAATTTTCACAATTGTGCTTATTAGGTAGGTAGTATGAATAAATCATTAATTGTAGTATCATGGTGCAAGAAAGCAAAAAGTCCTTGCAGGAAAAACTACCATGTGAGGGAAGAACACAACAAAGGCAAGACTAAGGTATACGGACCAACCAAATATTTATTTGCGGTGTTTTGTTATTTTAATTTAATACACAACTATTTTTATATTTTTAGTTGTAATTAATTTCATATATGCTTGGTATTTACGTAGTAATTTTAATGGCCTTTTTTTATTGGGGTGTTTTGTTATTTTAATTTTATACACAAGTATTATTATATTTTGAGTTATAATTAATTTTAATGGCCTCCGATCATTCACAAACAGATCTGGGAAAACGATCATTCATAAACAGATCAGCAAAAATGAACCCATTTGAAAATAAATATAGTTCCAAACATGACAATGAGTGGCGGATGTACAAAAGGAATTAACTGGAGCATCTATACAACACCGAATTAAACTGGAGTGTACACTTTGTAAAGATTAGACATTATGACATTATCTCTAGCACTGACAAAAATTATATTCTCTACTTTGTATCTGATTCCATCGGGGAAAAAAAATAAAAAAAATCTTTGTATTTGATGTTATCTTTATGTTATATAAATTCTGATTTATTTTAAGTTTATGTAGAGAAAAATAAAATTAAAAGAAAGCCATTAGGTTTCAGAAGAAAATTGTAGGCCGATATCCATTTACCTTACTAAAATGAGAACATAATCACATGACATAATCGAGTTGGAGAAATTTATTAAAAAAAACAAAATAGATAAATATGATTATTTAAGATTCTGATGTATCGCTATTTTTATGACGCTTACGCTGATGAAGAAAAGACAAATAATGATTGGGTGGGCTAAAGCGATAATTTTTTTTAATCAACTTATGAGGTTTTCAAGAATGGAATAAGTATTATGGGCTTTAAAAAATTTATTCTCCAAACTCATAGTTCTAAAATATTTTATTTGTTTTCAAGAATCAAGATCACGAGCATAATCATTTTTATTAGATTTTTTTGTAAAATAAAACAAGAATCCAATATATTATAAGCGACAAATAAAGAACGCATAATTGGGGGATATAGCTAAATGACAAAATAGGGATCCAAATATCCTAGCTGGGTTACCCCTTATATAATTAAATTATTAATTCCTAATCTAACCCTCACTAATCATAATTAGTTACTAATTATGATTAGTAAAATGTTAATGATATGGGGGATATAATTTGTGTATTTATGTTTATTTGAATTTGTGTGGGTTAGTTGAGAGTAGAAGGAGGGAAAAAAATTTGAGTAGAATTTTTTTTTTGAAAATGGAAGATGATTATGATGAGAGACTTGCAGCTGCTGAATCTTTAGCTCAATTACAACAACAACCATATCTTCAATCTTCGGTTAATGATAACAACTCATAATTTTTGTATGATGAACCAACACCTTTGAATCGTGATTTTCGAGACTATGAAGGGTTTTTTGAAGAACCAACTCAAGAAAGTAAACATGTTCAGCATACAAGCAACCCCAACACACAGGTAATGCTTCAAAGAGGTCGAAAATTTGTTTGTTTTTTTTTGAAACCGCCATTTATGTCTGAAAAACCTTAGTACCGGCATGCTCGTTTTATGAATACTACGCCGGAACCTCTATAACCGGCATTGTATTCATACAAATTTATATGCCGGGACAAAATTCCCCAACTGTTCAAGAACAAACCGGCGCGGTATTCAAACCAAGATTTCATGCCGGTACACATTTATACTTTTTACCTACCACCGAATATTCTATGGAATATTAAAACCGGCAGTTTGAGTACATGACAGACAATGCCGGTTTATGATACCGGCATGGGACCTTAAATGTCGAGAATGCCGGTATTACACTTGAAACATTCAAAAGTTAAATATATTTTGAACTTACATATCGGCATAGAAACTTAAATGTCTAGGATGCCGGTTTTACATGAAAAACATACAGAAGTTAGTGATATGTTGAACTTAACTACCGGCATACTTATCTTTGAACTTACTATGCCGGAAATTTATCCCGGAATGGGAACTAAAATTATCTGAATGCCGGTTTGGATACTGGCATGGAAAGTGAAATACAATGTATGCCGGTCATTAATCCCGGTAGTTTAGTTTTCTTATCGACAATGCTGGTTTTGAACTAATCCAATTTTTTTTTCATTCATTCCTTAGATTGTGACATTCAACGATCAACCAATCTCCAAACCGCTCCATCGGGATACGTCAGAATACTATAAAATGCCTCGGGTATGTTACCAAACAATACTTTCACCTAGTTTTTACAATTTTATGTTGGGATTTGCTTGTAATCTCCCATTGTTGTCCTTATGTAGGGAATAAAATATGAAAATGAAGCAATTGCTTGGGCAAAAGCGATGGCTCTTAAGAACATGTGTGTCTTAGTGAGGAATAGCCAACGTTCAAATGTTCGTTTTGAGATGGTTTGCGAGAGAAGTGGAAAATACAATGAGAAAAATAGCCATAAGAGAAAGGGTTATGTATATGAAAAGAAGACTAAGAGGGTATACAATACAGTTACGAGGAAGGATGAGTGCCCCTTTAAGCTTGTATCCTATCTAAGAGGAGAAAAAGAATGGGAATGTAAGGTGTGGTTTGGCCGTCACAACCACCCCGATCCGAAAGATTTTGAAGGTCACTCCCTAGTTGCGAAGCTAAAACCTGATAAATTCGAGGATGTCAAGATGATGATAAAAGCATGTATCAAACCAAGAGTGATTCTCAGAACCTTCAAGGAAAAGGATAAGACGAATGTTTCTTCACTCACTACAATTTATAGCGCACAAGCAACCATTAAAAGGTTGGAATGGGAAGGGAGGAGTGTTATGCAAGAATTTGAGAAGATAGTTTGGGATCACAACTACACGTGTATCATTAAAAGAGGTCCGAACGAGAAGCCGCTTCAAATATTCATTTCGCATCCTTTGCTTTCACAATTGGCTCATACGTGTTGTGATGTTCTTATGATGGACTACACCTACAAGACAAACAAATACAACATGCCGTTGTTCAACATTGTAGGGCAAACTTCGGACAAGGTAACATTCACATTGGCTTGGTGTTTAATGGAAAATGAGAGGGATTTCAATTATCATTGGGTATTGCGACAATTGAAATTATTGTTCCCGAAAAATTGTTTTCCGAAGGTCATCATAACCGATCAATTCGACGCACTAATAAATTCCATATCCGACGTATATCCGGATGCTAAAAATTTCCTATGTACATATCATATAGGTGAAAATGTGAAAAAACATTATCATGCTTTGTTTGAACCCTCTAAGGCTGATATTAAGAAGAGAATGGTTGCTCAACTGGAGGAAGATGTTCGCAAAGAGAAACTATCACCCGAAGAAGAAGAAAATGAAAGAGGAAAGATTAAAGAGCGAGTCAACAAAGAACACGATGAAAATCATAAAAGGTGGTTGGAATTTCTAAAGGATTGGGAGAAAGTTTATTGGTCTCTTACCGAGGACATGTATGAAAAGAGATTGAACATGTTTATTGCCAAATATAATGAAGTGTATCCAAGTTCCGTCTCATATTGTCGGGATAATTTGTTGGATAAGTACAAGGAAAAATTTGTGCGTGCGTGGACAAATCGTTATAGACATTACGGGAATGAAGCAACTAGTATAGCGGAGTCCTCACATGGGAAATTTAAAGATCTCATCAAGTCCGGCCAGGGAAACGTGGTTACGGTCACCGAGGCAATGGAGAAACACTTTAAGGCCGATATCGATAGGATCAAAAAGTCTTTTGAGAAAAGCTCAATGGAAAGGATGACTCAATTTCTTCCACATACTAAGTTGCTCCAAGGAATAGAGTTTAACGTCTCCCGTTGGGCTATAAAACATATGATGAGACAAATGCAATATGAGAAAAATTACGGAAAACCGGGTGATGTGTGTATTTGTCCCGACATGTCTTCATTGGGGCTTCTGTGTCGTAATATGCTTGTGAAGTATGAAGAATTGATACCTCTTGATGTTATTGATCCATTTTGGAAGCAACTAACTTTCGACCTTCCCCCTACGGAAGCTCCCGGACAATCACCATGGGATACAAAGGAGGCCAAAGAATTCTACGAAGCTTACTCACGTGGCAACTCGGCTAGCCGATAAGCACTGTTGAGCCAACTAAGACTGATTACACGGCCATGGATAGCACAAAGTGAAGATCCAACAAAGGGAGATCCGCTGGGTAGACCACAAACTAAAATTTCAAGGAAGAAACACATAAAAGAATTAAAACAAATGACTCGACGTGAAGAGGAACTCGCGGCAACTAAAAAACGAGATTTATGTGCAAGTGAGATTTCAGAAGCAAGATTCGCGGAAGCGCCCGTTCCAAACAAAAGGGGTAGGCCGAGGAAGGAACCGATATCAAGTCAACAACAATCAACGAGTTCCGAACCTGCACCAATAGTCGATGTATCGGAGATTCAAAGGAAAAGGGGAAGGCCGCCAAATGTACCAACATTAAGCTACCAAGGACAACAAGGTGAGAATTATGAAGGTACACCCATGGTTGATGTACCCGAGGTTCAAAGGAAAATGGGGAGGCCTCCTAAGGTACGCACATTAAGCTACCAAGGACAACAAGGTGAACATTCCGAAGGTACACCAATAGTTGATGTATCTGATGTTCAAAGGAAAAGGGGAAGGCCGTCGAAGGTACACCAATAGTTGATGTATCCGAGGTTCAAAGGAAAAGGGGAAGGCCGCCGAAGGTACCAACATTAAGCAACCAATGGCAACAAGGTGAGCATTACGAACCTACACCAATAGTCGATGTATCGGAGGTTCAAAGGAAAAGGGGAAGGCCGCCGAAGGTACCCACATTAAGCTACCAAGGACTACAAGGTGAGCATTCCGAAGGTACACCAATAGTTGATGTATCCGAGGTTCAAATGAAAAGGGGAAGGCCTCCGAAGGTACCAACATTAAGCGGCCAAGGAAAACAAGGTGAGCATTCCGAGGCTACACCCGTAGTTGATGTATCCGAGGTTCAAAGGAAAAGGGGAAGGCCGCTTAAGGTACCAACATTAAGCTACCAAGGACAACAAGGTGAGCATTCTAAGGCTACACCCATAGTAGATGTATCCGACGTTCAAAGGAAAAGAGGTAGGGGTAGGCCAAGGAAGAATATTCTCCCTTCTAATACTAAAGACATTTGGAGTGTAGGGATTGCAGATGATGGTTTGGATATAATAAAGCAGAAAGTTGGTAATATGAAGATGTATAAGGATCCTAGAACAGGTAGGACCATTAGAACTTATCATACGAAGATATATTCTTACATAGACCAACTTCCTAAGGTTATTCGCGAGTTTATTGTGTACACGGATGATGTCGATGGAGATGGAAATTGTGGATATCATGCCGTAACCGAACAACTAGGAATCTTCGAGACGGCTGTTAGTAAAGGAATGACACCATGCCAATATGCTAGAATGAGGATGGCCGATCAACTATTGAAGAAGAGGAGCTTTTATGAGCAATTGGTTGGTCACGACAAGGTGTTTGATGATATGTGTGCTCAAGTGTTAGGACCCGAGAAGGAGATGGCATTTCTTCCTACTCAATATTGGATGAGGATGCCGCTTTGTGGGAATCTAGTAGCGGATACATTTAATTGTGTTGTTCATTATTTTACCCCCACCACAGTCACAACATTTACACCAAAGTGGCAAAAATGCGAGGGATCCCTTAAGACGAGAAGAGTTGTTTTGGCATACGTGAACGGAAATCATTTCGTTATTCTAAAACTCAAGGAAAATTGTCCATTTCCACCTATTTGTGGGATGGTTAAAAACAAGGAACTAGATCCAAATATATGGAAGGTATGGATGCATTGAATGAGGAGAATCACCAATTATGGGACGCTTTGGCCTTATCAAAGAAACCTCTTGAAGAGGAGGAGTTGAAACTTCATACGTGTGGAAGCGATGATGAGTAATTTGGATATATGTGGTTTACTAATACGCCACCTTTTGTTTTTTTGGAAGTTTGAATTGTAATCATTAAACCATATGCCATGTACGTGCCAATGTGATCTGATTAAAACTTTACTATGCCGGTAATAGTACCGGCGTTGCAATATATGTTCTCTTTTGTGCCGGAATAAGACCAAAAATACACATATATAATTTTTCCATTTCCGGCATTGTTAAAAAATGCATAACACTGCCGGAACTCTAATGGCAACAAGGGAGAGTTTTAGTACCGGCATGATTGTGGCGCTATCAACTATGCCGGAACTCTATAAAAAAAAATTTCATTCTGGAACTAAACAGAGATCCGGCGTAGAACTCACGATATAGACTATGCTGGTTTTGTAAAATAAAAACTTAGAAATAGCAGATTTCAAGACGCATAAAATAACATAAGCAAAGTTTAAACAAACCAAATGTGAAGTTAAGATGTTCCAAACCGAAAACAAATGAAACAGAGATGTTCAAAGTTTACCAAGCCACGCAAACCAACATAAACCAAACTAATATTATAAAACTAACAAACAATCACTCAGTTCTTGGATTCTTATGTGCTCTCTTCTTCTTTTCGCCCCACAAGTCTTTTGCCTTTGGATCTTCAATTTTGTCTATCTTTTCATTCAGTTTCTCCATTTCTTTCAGGGTCAGCACCACTCCTTTCTTGGTTTTCTTCTTAATGAATTTTGACAGATTTCCAAGCCGCTGACGCTGTGAATGAATTTTTAAACATGTATTTAGTATGAACAATTTTATAAGTTGATAGATAAAGAGAATAGTAATGAACTCACCAACAACGTAACGAGCTGTAGAAGTCCGGGTACAGTATCCGGAGTTGTGGAGGGACGTGCTGGTGGTGGAGGGACCTTTACCATATCCGGGCGTACAACATAAGGATGTGAGTACTGTAGATGGCCGCTTAGGAATGTTGGTTCACTATCAAAACCGTTCTCAGCCAATTCCCAATCATCCCTATCCAGTACAAGTTCTTCTTCTTCCCTTTCGATCCAATGTGCAAGAATAGGTTCTGGGTCGTAGGATACCAGAGTATGACTCTCATCTGATTGGAATTTAGTAAAGTCATGAGAATATTTATGATAAGATATATCCGTGAGATCTTTCTGCTTGTAACCGAGTTGGCGCATCACGCGGAGAGGGTTATGCATAACAAATCCTTTTGGATGAAATAACGGTCCGTTGTAAAATGAAACATTTTCATGTCTCTGAAGGTGAACTCCTCTGACATTCCTATAAGGGTCAAACACAACATCTTCCACATAAAATGAGTCCAAAGCCAATCTCATTTCTAAAATCCTTTTCTTGTTAGGCGAAGGGGTATTGCGGAAGAAGTATTTCTGAGCTAGAGCCATATTCGGTTCATAATCACGCCAAATCTCCAATCCTTTATACCCTATGAACAAATCTCTGAAGTGTTCATAAGCCCACACCTGTGCCCATAAAATGTATAAGAAAATAAATAGTTGGAAAATAACAAATGTAATGATAACAATCACAAAATAAGTATTTCACTATACCTGAATCATAGTGAAATTCCCATTAAATTGACGGCCTTTCGCTTTAGAAGCTCGACGCATTTCTGCCAAAAAATGTGCCAAGAAAGCAGTGCCCCATGAATACTTATGAACGTCTTCCAATGGATCCAAGTACTGCAGGTTGTTCATATGCACCCTGTTACCATTAGAGTCAGGGAATATAGTGGTTCCCAAAATGAACAACATATATGCAACGGCAGTTTGTTGAGCTTCTGCGGGAGTCAATTCCTTGTTCTTCGTATTCCCAAACAGTTGATTGAGTTTGACGAATGTTATAGTCTTTGTCTGAGCCGTTTGTTTCTTGTAAAAATTTGCCAACGTGGTTTCCTTGTTGCATCCAAACAACTTTTCAGTGAGCTCATAGATATTTTCCCACCCTAGGTCCTTCGAGTTGTCTCCAACCCTGACCGGTTTCCCAAGAACCTCTAGTCCTATTATCCTTTGGGCATCTTCAGGGATAATGGTCATCTCACCAAAATTAAAATGCATGGTGTCAGTTTCACCATAAAACCTCTCCAAAAAGCAGTTTTCTGTGACGGTATCATTGGACACATAATTTTCTATCGCAGGATACAACCCAGATGCTCTGACTATTTCTTGAACAAATGGGACATTCATCCTCCAAAAGCCACACATCCGATTGTTGATGGCGGCTAACACGCCAGGATTTCCTGTGGTCCTATAAAAACACAACCAACTTAATTAAATTGATCACAAATAAATAATATAATAACAAGATACAAACGTCTTACATAAGTTTGATAGATCCAACGAGCCCAAGAGTCTTTATACGAAAATAAAAGTTGCGGGTTTATCGGTTGACCCCAATGTTTGCCATCATTGCTGTCAGGAATCAAGTCGTACTTATCAGGGAAGCGAGGTGGGGTGCCTTTTCATCATCAGTTTGTCCTAAGCAACCTGCTTGTGAGGATGATCCACCTGCTAGTTCCGGTTCTGGTGGATTTTCCCTCTCATCATCATCATCAGTGCTGGTTGAGTCGCTTATAGGATGATCCCGAATTGTCACCTTAGCAGTAGTCGGATTTTTACGTTTACGTCGAGAAGACTTATGTTTAGATTCTTCAACAGTTTTTCCTTTTCCTTTGTCCTTTGATGGGGCGACAGACCTATGTTCCAACACGTAAAACTGATTTATATACTGGATGCCCGCATACAATAGGAACACACAGAAAACCGGCATACTCCATAGACATATAAACTGCGCCGGAATACATACCGGCATTATCAGCAATAAATATGTCTATCCCGGTTATATTGAATTCTATACAGAAAATTCTAAGCCGTATGAAACAAAAACCGGTATCATTTGTTACCATACCTATAGTTCCAGAACATATACCGGCATAGAAAAGAATAATAAGGTGAATGCCGGTTTCTGTTGAATTTAATCCAGGGATTTAAAAAATTTAGGGATCGAAAACCGGCATCGTATGTTACCAAGCAGTATACGCCGGAACATTAACCGGCATTCCCAACGAAAATCCGATAGTGCCGCTATTGAATCCGGCATCCCAAAATTATAATTATATGCCAGTTTTCTGGATTTTTTTACAGAATTCTTAGCAATCTTAGTTCAGCAAAACAAGCATAGTTGGTAAACCCTAAACAGAGGCATGGTATTGATCAATAATGATTTTCAAATTGACTAGAATAATTTTCAATCCGTCATGAACCCTATCAAGTTTGACTTTGTGTTACATACTATGGGATAAACCCTAAAAGTACTTCAATTCAACAGGAGACTTTGTGTTATACATCACTTACCGAATCAAATTTGTTACGTTCGCTTCACCGTGAGACTCTTCAGGACTATGTTGTGCATCATCAACATGTATTTCTGGATTGGGTTTATCACGAGATTTGCGACGAGCCATTGCTTTGGTATATAAGATGAAAAAAATAGGGAGATATTGAATAGATCGAATATTTTTCTTTCCAAAAACCATCACTTATATAGCATTAGTAGTTTGTAACCGACGAGCCATTAAAGAAACCGACGATTTTGTAACCTTCCAATGACTCATTAAAGATTTTGTAACCGTCAAATTAGTGGAATGAAATTGTAACCGTCAAACAAGTTGAATGAAATTGTAAATCATCAAACAAGTTGAATGAAATTGTAATCAATCAAATTCCAAGATAGACAATTACATACCTATTACGCCGTATTTAAAGTTAATGTTTTTTTTAACTTCTTAGTGTGGAAAACCGGCATATGGTGTAAACATATCCAAGATGCTTTGGATTTTGGAGACCTAAGATCGTATGTAACTCATCGGGAGTGCCGGTTTGTGAAAGAAACTTGACGAAATAAACATCATTAAGCACAAAAATAAGATCTCAAGCAAATTCAAACTAACATCATTTAAGGGAATAAAGTTTAAACACATAAACAACGTTACACATATAATGAAATCTATCAAGCCAAATACACCAAACATCATTTATTGGAACGAGATTCAACAAGCAAAGCAGCTTCGAAATTCCTAAAAAGGCTCTTTTCTCCACTTCGTATATGCATCCTGAGATTCATACCTATCACCACTGTATCTTGCAAGAAACTCGTTGTATTTGAGACATGATTTGATGAGTGCAGTTGTTCGAATGTGTACTATCTGATCAGCGTATTAAATTTTGCGTTTCTTTCCATCAAACATGTTATGCTTGTAAGAACCAATCCTTACAAGACCCCAAAAAACATCTGAAGGGCGTTGATCCTCCGACAAATCCGATACTATGTAGTAATTTCTAATCCACTCTGTTTCCTCCTCAACATCCGCTTCTATCTTAGCTTCTTTTTGACGTTTAACCGCTCCCTCAGCTTCCGCTTTTATCTTATCTAATTTTTGAAGATAACGTTCAAGCTTTGCTTCCTCTTTTTCTTCTCTTTTCCTCTTAATTATCTCTTCTTCCATTGCGGCAATTGACTTTGTGGTTTCTTCCTCCCTTCTTAGTTTTTCTAGTATTGCGGCAACAGAATTGGTCGTGGTTGATGATTGATTTCCTATCGGTGTGGACAATATGTTCCTCATACGTTTTTCTTTTTCGAGGTAATTGATGAACTTGGCAGCTGGTGATTGATAATCCATCGTAGATATATCTTTGGGGTATCAAGTGCAATGGGTGTATCCATTCCTTTAAATAGATGTGGACATAACGGCTCTTGTCCACTTTAGTGACGACACTCTAAGTAACTTAGTTCCCACGCCGGAACTAATATTTTCTAGTGTATGGTTTAAAAAAGAGCCGTTAGGCATTCAATTTCTGGTATCGGCATACGTACGAGGAAGTACTCCTATGCCGGTAGTATGTTCCGGCACTAAATGTTATAAAATGAAGATGCCGGTAATGCGGAATTTCTTTACAGGAAATCACCCAAATATGCGTACAATACCGTCATTCAATGCATAAGAACCTCTATGCCGGAATGGGTTAAATTCGAAATAAAAACGGCTAGTTTTTTGAAAAATATGACCGTTGGAGCTTCATTTCTATATAACATCCCCCATTCCTTTGGCAAAAACTACACAAACCAAGCACCAAATAACAAAAATCCTTCTCTCAAGAAAGAAAGCACGGTTCAAAGAATGGGGGATTCATCATCTACCTCTATTTGCAAAGTAAGTATAGTTACTAACAACATACTCTTCAATACTATGACGGATAACTAATATAATTTTCTCTTACGGAGTCATCATTGCAAGTGTCAAATTTGCAAGTCACCTTCTCACCTAGCCATGGACTGTCCATTTATTTATTCAAAGTGTAGAAGCTGTGATGGGACACGCCGGTTTTGGATTGCAAAAACTGATGATGCTGAAAATGGAAGAATGTTTCTAAGGTGTTTGAATCACCCAAAGTGAGATGAGTTTCAATGGTTTGACAAAGCTGTTGAACTAGCAGAGTCAATATAAAACCACAAGGGCCAATGCAAGCCTATCGATGGGTGTGATGGGTATTATATGAAGGGGAAGGAATATGTTGAAAAACAAGAAGAGCCAATGAGGATGATCCTTGACACCCCCATCCCGGACGATGTCTTTGAACAGATTAGGGAAATGCTCAAAGGCTCCGCAATTGTTTAAAAGGGATGGAAATATATTATCTCTAACTAAGTGCAATCCATTCACTGTTTTTTTAATTTAAAGTTTCCAATCCAATGTAATCGATTACTTCGGACCGAAATAAAATAGAATTTGAAATGAATTAAGCAGAGTGCCGGCATTGAGGAAATCAATACAACTATGCCGGTTTTATGTCAACACTGTAAGAGTATTTAGATGCTTTAGATACCGGCATTGTCAAAATGAATCTTACTATGCCGTTTTCTGTCACATATTTAAGAGTATTTAGAAATTTTCAATACCGGCATCAACCTTGCCAAAAACCACAATGCCGGTACAAGTGAGTTTCTTTACATAAACCAAATATTTTAAACTGATTGTTCCGGCATAGAAATTTCTATGCTGGGACAAGGTACCGACAGTGTTTTGATCATTCCGTAAATGCCGGTTTGTGTACCGGTATTTCTAAAACTGAGCTTTACTATGCCAGAAAAATCATAACTTTCAAACTATAAATTTAAACATGTTCAACATAAACCAAATAACTAAAGAGTTAACCCACAATATAAACCAAAGAACAAGCTTGAAATTGTTTTTGACGTAACCAAAGAACTAAAGAGTTAACCATCACTAATTGTCATCAATTCTTTTCCACTAGATTGGTCTTTCGTTTCTTTTGGGTCGGCGCCTTCCTTGTTTCCCCATACATATCTTTTACAGTAGGGTCGGTTTCTTCAATTCTATGAAGCTTTTCCTCGAGTTCCTTGATTTCTTGAAGAGATAGCACCACTCCGTCCTTGTGCTTGCAACCTAACATCTTCGTAACCTTGCCAAGCCGACGTCGCTAGTTTAATACATCAAACACATAATCAGTATATATGTTAATATATGATTATGTTTACATTTAATTACTATAATTAATTAATAAAACTTACCACCATTCCGAAAGTCTTAAGAAGTTGGGCCATCGTAGGTTGTGGAGGTGGAGGAATTTCAACAGGAGGGTTTTCTTGGTGTGGAGCTTCGACGGAGGAAGGGCGCACGACATAAGGATGTGACCATTCCAGGTAATCCCTCATGTAGATGTCATCAACTTCATAACCATTCTCCGCAATCACCCACTTACTAATATCAACCAAACGACGTGGCTCTCTTTCACTCCAACGCGATGGTTCCGGTTCTGGATCATACACTACATGCAACTTGTTGGGAGTTGAATTGCACCGAGAAAGGGAAAGACGATAATTATCAACAGAGCCCGACATAAAACGGGATAATTGCTTAAATCCATGTTGGCGCATCACACGTCTTGGATCGGCCATAATGTATCCTTTTGGGTGGTACAACGGCCCTTTGTAAAATGCAACATCTCTTGGAATTTGACGGTATCCTCTAATCTCCTTATAAGTGTCGAACACAACGTCTTCCTTCCTCATAGCATCCAGAGCCAATCTCATATCGATGACTCGACCTTTGTTACCGGGCTTGATTCATCGTTAAACTCGAACCTCTGAGCTCTAGGGGTATCGGGTTCAGGAAGGTCTTTGATCTTCAAGAATTGGCAGTCCTTGAACAAGGTTGGGAAGTGTTCATAACACCACACCTAATACAATGTGAACATAAGTTAAAAGAATACATGTGAACAATATACATGTGAACATAGATTAAAGAAATTTGTACCTGGAGTAGAGTGAAATTCCCGACAAATTGGTTTGTTTTATCCAATGAAGCCCTTCTCATCTCCGCCATCAAATGTGCCATGACCGCGATGCCCCAAGAATAGCCATAGACACCTTCCAATGGGTCAAGGTACTGGAGAAAGTTTGTACTAACCCTGTTGCCATTAGTGTCTAGGAATGCCCTAGTCCCCAAGATGTATAACAGGTACGCGGCGGCTGTATACCGAATCTGTGCAGGGTCCCATCCATCCTCCAAGATTTTAGCCTTTGTATTTTCAAACAACTTCTTAAGCATCGTCATCTTGAATGTCTTCGTCTTACTTCCGTTCGATGCTACATAAAAGCTATCCGAAGAAGTTTTGAAGTCCCAACCAAAAAGATTTTTAGTCAAATCGTGCAACTTCATCCAATCTAGGTCCCGTGACTCAACTCCTTCTGAAATTGATTTTACGATAACATTCAAGCCTAGAATGGCATGAGCATCTTCAGGAATCAAGGTCATCTCTCCAAACGGGAAGTGCATTGTATCATTTTCACCATGACACCTTTCGACGAAGCAATTGACGGTCACAATATCTGGATTCACGTAATTTTCAACCAAAGAATACAGACCAGAGTTCTTTATTAATGTTTGGACATCTTCATGCTCCAACGACAATTTCCACCCAGCCGCGGCTTGGTTTCGTCAAACACGCACAACCTTAGTATGATCCTATAAATAAGAGATAATACGATTAAGAGATGATGTAAAAAGATAAAACAATGCACATGCACAAAATAAAAAATGCTTACATAGGTTTGAAAAATAGTACGAGCCCAAGAGTGCTTGTATCCAAAGAGTACTTTCGGTTCCGGAGCTTGACCCCAAAGTTTACCATCATCATTATCGGGTATCATGTCATCAATGTGAAGAAGGTGATAACCTTTAACTTTGTTTTTTCCCTTGCCCTTGCCTTGTATTGGTTGTTGACTCGTCCCACCAACTTCGCTTTGGCTTGCTAATTGACTTGGATGAGCCTCATAATCTTCCTCCTCACTTTCCTCTTCATCATGCTCATCTTCCTCAACTGTTCCAGTACCTTCACGGATTGCAAGTGCACTACGTTCACCGCCACTCTCCCAAACTGACCCTTTTGTTTGAAACCCCAAACGCTTCTTGCGACCTGCGTCTTTCCCCCGTGGAGGCAGGGAATGAGGAGTATCAAGACCGTCCTTCCTCCTTTTCTTAGTGAGAATAGGACCTTTATTTTTCTTCGCTTCTTTGGATTTTAACCTATAAGATAAGAAAACAAAGCAAACATAAGAAAAGTCAGGGAAGTTTAGGAACCGACATCAAAACCCTTAAACATACCAATGCCGGTAACTTGTACCGGCATAATCCTTTAAATATCGAGCATGCCGGTATCTATGTACCGGCATTCTGCGCAACTTAAATTATGTGCCGGTATCGAGCGCAATTTCATTGATGTTCCTGAATGTTTTAAGTGTACTACCGGCATTTCCTAATTGAACTAATGTATGCCGGTTTTTAAGTACCGGCGTCCTACGCAACAAAAATTGTGCACCGGTGTTAAGCACAATTTTGAGTGAAGTTCATGAATGTTTCAAGTGTAATACTGGCATTGACTAATTGAACTAATGCATGCCGGTACAAATAAAATTGTTCTTGTGTGTTTTTAGATGGCTACCGGAATAGTATTCAACCCAATTCGTATGCCGGTACAAGAAATTAATTTTCAGGAATCAAACCGGTATGGTATTCAACCTAATTCTATGCCTAGTATAAAAAATTCAGTTTCAGGAATTCAAACCGGTATGGTATGCAACCAAAATGCTATGCCGGTACCTAAACCGGCTTGGTATTCAAACACAGATCCTATGCCGATACTCTCTGTAACTCTACAGTTTCAACTATTGTTGGCGATTCTAACCTAAACCCATGGCTACAAATCGATTCAAACAATCATAAATGAGTTCAAAAATCACTTACCTTCTCAGAGAAGCCATGAGTGGTTGATCATCCGAGCTCGCTGCTGCGTCCTCTTCTAGTTGGTGAGCAATGTTCTCGATTATTTGTTCATGTGTTTGTTGAGCAATCGATTTAGTGTTCCGTTTTGCTTTTGATTTCTTTCGTGCAGGCATGGTTATTGTAGGTTAGTCAACGAAGAAATTTTTGATTCAACGATTAATCGTCGATGAAGAATGAACGAGGAGGAAGAAGATGAAGGAATTTTTTTTTCCAAAACCTAACCCTAACTGTGCCGGTACAAATGGAATTGGGGGATATATGAATTTGGTTATTTGATTTTTATGTTTTAGGGGAAAGGGCATAACAGTCATTTCATAAAGTTTTTAATTAATCTAAGAGTGTTTTAGTATTTTCGCACCCAAAAAACACTCCTTAACAGCCACCTTTGGTTGGGAGAAGTAATTCATATCCCCCAATTAGTTTCCATATCCCCCAATTACGCGTTCTAAATAAACCCGTGCGCGTAAAACGGGTGAAAAACTAGTACGCCGAATGATGAGTCCAAAACATGTCAAAATCAGAAATGTATTTGTTAATCCAATGGTTGAAACTCAAGGACTACAATATAGAGGAGCACATTATCGATCTACATTTGTTCCGTTAGATAAAAAAGAACAACAAAAACAAACAGTGATTAGTTAATATTAAATTTTCTGTTAGATTTTTTTCCTCAAATAAAATAAAAATAAAAATAAGTTCAATTTTATTTGATTTTGTCTGTTTTTAGGTTTTCTCGTTAATATTTTTTATTTTTTCTTTGAGAAAGATAAAATCGATTATTTCTTCTTTCAATTCAACGAATGAATGACAATGAACCGATCATCAGAAATCCGCTACTTTTGATCTAATCTGGATGCATTCCAGAAGATCACTTGCAGATGGTTTCGGTGATTCTTTATCATTTCCTTCGGATTTCTCCACGATTTCATTCCAAAAAGGTATCCCTTTTCCCCCTTTTCTGCAATTCTCTATACAGAATTTGAGCCGGATCTTATAGAATTTAGAAAGCTTACAACTTGATGTTATCTGGGTTAGATTTTTTTTTCCTTTTTTCCTTATGTTCAATCTTATTGATTTATTTGTGATATTGATATCTTTTTAGGGTTTTTGTTTGTGACAATTGATTGATTAGGTTGAAATTTGGATATAGAATGAATTTTTGGATTTAATTTTACAGGTTAGAGTTATTTTGGAAGGGAAATGTTAAACAAATTTATAAAACGTGGGCATCGGAAAGTTCCCAAATCAGATGCCAATGAGGCTGCTTATGCGGGTCATCGGAATTCTGGATCCAATGTTACCGTAAATCATGCTTCTAGAACTACGGTTGCTTCTTCTGTTGCCAATGCTCAGCAACAGGGTGGTGGTGTTGGTGCTGGAGCAGGAGGCGGAGCACCAACGCCTGCCGCAATTGCTGCTGCCATCCCAGGATCATCAGGGGTTGTTGAATTTCTGCCATATTTTAAAGATGTTCCTTCAGCAGATCGTCAGACTTTGTTTATTCGTAAGCTAAACATATGTTGCCTTCAATTTGATTTTTCGGATACATTGAAAATGATCCGGGAAAAGGAAACCAAGCGTCAAACACTTATTGAGCTCGTGGAATTTATTCAATCTGGTTCCGGGAAGATTAATGAAGCCTGCCAAGAAGAATTGGTAAAGATGGTTTCGGTAAACATATTTCGTTGCCTACCACCTGCTTCTCATGAGAATACAGGTTCCGAAAATATTGATCCAGA
Source organism: Papaver bracteatum (assembly GCA_023529315.1). Lineage (NCBI taxonomy): Eukaryota > Viridiplantae > Streptophyta > Magnoliopsida > Ranunculales > Papaveraceae > Papaver > Papaver bracteatum. Next base: position 272,103 of record JAJJWX010001826.1, on the reverse strand, counting down.
AGAAGAGGAACCTTATCTCGAACCTTCATGGACTCATTTGCAGCTTGTGTATGAGCTGATTCTTAGGTATATTGTATCATCAGATACTGACACTAAGATTGCTAAGCGCTATATTGATCATTCATTTGTTCTGAAAATCCTTGATCTGTTTGAATCAGAAGATCCCCGTGAAAGGGAGTATTTAAAGACAATTCTCCATCGTATTTACGGGAAATTCATGGTTCACCGTCCCTTTATAAGGAAAGCAATTAATAATATATTTTATCGGTTTATATTTGAAACCGAAAGACACAGTGGAATTAGTGAGTTGCTGGAGATTCTAGGGAGCATAATAAATGGATTCGCATTGCCCATGAAGGAGGAACATAAGCTGTTCCTTGTTAGGGCTCTTATTCCTCTTCACAAGCCAAAGTCTATCTCTATGTATCATCAGCAGTTGACATACTGCATTACCCAGTTTGTTGAAAAGGATTACAAGCTGGCGGATACTGTTATTAGAGGATTATTGAAGTATTGGCCACTGACGAATTGTCAGAAAGAGGTTCTTTTTCTAGGGGAACTAGAGGAAGTGCTGGAAGCAACACAATCTTCAGAGTTTCAACGCTGCACAGGTCCTCTATTCAGACAAATTGGTCGCTGCCTCAATAGTTCTCATTTCCAGGTTTGATACCAACTTATGCTGTCGTACTGCTCGTACGGTATCATATACTTTTATGCACGATACTTTTGATATCTAGGTTCACGTTAACTCTATCGTCAATACCTAACCAGTAACTTTGAGGTCTTTTTCCGTAGAACACATTTCCTATCAGTAAATTAGCCATCGGATGATCTCTCCTTTTTAAAATTGTGCTACCTCGCTGTTATAATGCGGCGGTAGTTTTTAGATTTATGTGCATCCGCTGTTCGGAATGATCCTGTTTTCTAGTCTTGTGTGCCTAGTTGCCTTTAGTTTTTTTAATATAAGATTTTATTAAGTATGAACTTGAATCAGACATGATAAATGGTTGTTCTACTTTTTGTCTGAGGGATCTACATTTCACTATTTTGGCTTCTGTATCATGGAAAATAGAAAATGGTCTCAATCCAGCTCGGTTGGCAAGGAAGAGGCAGCCACAGAGGCCATTAAATTTAGATACTCTAGGACATAGTGTTATGTAATTGAATTTGCTATATGCATTCCAGTTATTGAAGCTAATCTTGTACAGTACTTCAGCTAATTTTGTTTTTAAAATGTTAATGATAGAGTTCTGCCAAGTGACACATGGTTGCTAGGACGTATATGGTTGGTGCCCAAAACCTTTAGATATGCTTAGGATTACGTACAATGACCTTTTCAAAACATAAGCTATTTTAGGTTTTTCCTCGTCACCCTTCAGAGATACCAAAGAGTTTTCTGTTAATAACCACTGCACAAAAATTCCATTTTCATATATTCCTTGTTTCCATCTAGCTTCTGCTGCTGCATATAATGAATAAATTGCTTCGTACATATCATACCGTGTCTAAAATTATTCATTTCCTTTACTTAGAAATATTACTGACAATACTTCTACAGCATTCAAATAAATTCCTGAAACATTATGAAGGGGTAGGAAGTTATAGTTTCTTAAGGAAATAAGGAAATGAAGAAATTACAGACTTCTATCTGAATATGACCTTTTTCATTAGCTAACGTATATTTTCTGTTAACCACTAGATAATCTGAAGCTATCCTTGTGTAGGTTGCAGAACGTGCACTCTTCCTATGGAACAACGACCATATTGTGGGCTTGATTGCACAGAATCGAAGAGCAGTGCTGCCAATTATCTTTGAAGCACTGGAAAGAAACATACAGGGGCACTGGAACCAAGCTGTCCATGGGTTGAGTGGAAATGTCAGGAAGATGTTCCTGGAGATGGACTCTGAGCTGTTTGAAGAGTGTCAGAGGCAGTACCAAGAGAAAGAAGATCAAGCAGAAGGATTAGAAGAGCAGCGTGAATTGACATGGAAGAGACTGGAAGCGATGGCAGGAATCGAGGTAGAGGAGGTAGAGGATGATGATGAAATTGATGATCGTGTTAATGATGATGAAAGTGATGGTGGTGTCGATGCTGATATGGTTAACTGATTAAATCGTGGCTATGGTTTAATAGTTGGTCGGGTAGGTTCAGCCATCAGAGTAATGTAGGATGATGAGGAGGCCTATTTCGCACCTCCATGACCAAATCATTGCCGAGTCTTACTCTGCTTTTTGGTGGTAGTTCTTTTGTTTTCTTCTTTTTATCTGCCCATCCACATCATGGAAGACGAGAAACTCGAAAGGTAGATGAAGAGATAGATCCCGAGAGAGAGAGAGAGACGGAGGAAATCGAAGATGTAATCTAGAATTATATGAAAATCAGAAAATCATGTGGATAACTATGTTTGCTTGTGAAAATTATTTTTTCCTGCTAAAGAAAGAAGCGTTAATTTGTTTTGTTCTGTGCCCGTCTCTCTGTTCTGTTTTTTTTCTTCTATTTTTTTTTCCTTGGATCAAACCTTTAACACAGAGCTACAAGAAATATTCACATTTGTTCACATCTTATTACTTTATTTTTAAACTAAGCACTCAAGCAGTCATGTATGTTGAACTAATCACTCAAGCAGTCATGTAAAGAAGGTTGAGGTCCTACTAAAACACTACAAATGAAGCTCCTTGTTGAAGTCCAGACTACAGCCATACGGCATCCTTCAATTCCTATGGGATGAACAAACATAGAGTTTGTTCATTTTGATCCCACTATGGGATGAACAAACCAAGAAAATGGATGTTCAAATGAACAGATCTGTTCATTTGAACAGATCTGTTCATTTGAACATTGAGACACTACAATAGACGCGCGTCTGGTGAAATGGCGCGCGCCATGTCTAACAACTCGGGCGACATCATAGCTGACGCCTGTGATTTCCAAAGAGATCGTATGCGTTTTCAAGAAGACGCTGTTGAGTTATTCACCAAACTCCAATACAAGATACCACATGCAACGGCTATGTTTGAACGGCTAAAAACATTTGTGATCCAACGGCTGCATTTTGTTTAATTCTATAAATACTCATACTTTTAACTCCAAATTCACACATTCTACTTTGAACTCAAAATTCCTACTCTAAATTCACTCTCAAAAATGCCTCCTACAGTTCGTGTTGAATTCTCACAACAAGAGGATTTAGCTATTTGTAGAGCATTTGTTTTTCACACACAAGAAGCTGAAATGCATAATGTACCCGATTCGATGTTCACTTTCTGGGAAAAATGTTATAGAATGTTCACCACTGAAACTGGGAACATCCGTGGGCGTGATTCTCACGGATTGCATCATCGTTTTAGTGTAATTAGAACGAAAGTATTGGAGTTTGTCGCCCAACTAATGTTGAATCACCAAAATAAGCTGAACGGTGAAGCCGAACACGAAGTGTTGCCCAGAAATCTAGCAATGTGGCCAGAATCTTACCGCGGTCGTCCTTTCGCCTTCCATGCTTGTTTCAACATTCTTAGGGTGCTCAACAGATACAATCCCTACATCAACCTAGGAATTCCACCACCCGCTGAGAATTGACGCATATGTAGTAGTTGTTTTAATTTAATGTATTTTTTTTATTCTCATGTATGATGTGGTTGTTCAATGCAATATGTTTTTATTTATGATATTGATGGTTTTAGATAATCGTAATAACACCTAATAAACAACAAATTAAATAACAAAAATGCCTTCCATATGTGTCTTCTTCATAAGAAGTCCGCAAATGCATAAAAATTTTGCAACCGGGCTTTGAGCATGAACTGATTCTCTGTGGACAATGTTTGTATTCGTGATTTCCATATCCACAATTGGGATCTTGACATTGCAAATACCTGAGCTTTTTGGGATGTGATTCAATCACCATTCTGATGCGTGAACTACCTTCATGAGGACACTTTGAATACATCCAAGGACATTGCATAAGACTGTGGTTATCCATGATGAGAGAGAAATCGGTTGGTTTGGTTTAGAATAAAATCTAGTGAAGTATTTATAATAGAAAAAAGGCGCTGGTAATTGTTGGGCGCCACTTTACTAATGTCGCCCGAGACTTTATAGCAACCGCCAACGGCTAAATTTCCAATCCCAACGACAAATTTATCGTTCTCAAATCCTATAAAATTCATTCATTATATCTCAAAAATCACATCTTCTTCTTCTTTGTTATATCTATCCTCATCCTTTACAGAAATGTCTCTTAGAAATCGTGGTCCCAAGTTTACCGAAGAAGAGGATATAACTATATGCAAAGCATATTTATTTCATAGGGTAATCACTGGTATTGTTATTTCTCATGATAGTTTTTTTTTGGGAGAACGTGTTTTCAATGTTCGTCTCATTGACGGGAAACCCAGGAAACCGAAATGCTCGTCAATTGCGTGCTCGTTTTCAGCGTATTAGGCTTGTAGTCCAGCCATTTCTTGAACATGTAATGGAAATTGATCGAGAAAAGTTCATCGGTGTAACTGAAGAAGAAGTGATCCAAACAACTCTTGATAGTTGGGAGGAAGCTCACGGTAAGGCTTTTCGTTTCGAAGCGTGTTTCATAATTCTAAAAGATGGCCCATCTCAAGTACATCGTTATTGCACTCGAGTGCCGCTGCCGGAATTTACAATGGAAGAAGATGTTGCTCTAGTTCGATGTTGGTTAGAGTATTGGGATATTTTGTATTTTCGCGGAACGAAGCAATACGAAACAGTAAGAGCCTAGAACTAAGAATTGCATTCATCAATAATGAAATCAAATATTATACGGAAAAATTGTGGATGGTTCATCGTAGCAATTCTGGATTATCCAACGAAGAACTGAAAACCATCGCTCTGACCAAGTTTACCGAAGAAAGCGGGAGAGAGTTTAGGCATTTTGAATGCTATGAACTTTACAGAGAGAATGTGGCTGGATTTGATGTAGTTTGATGTTTTTGTTGTGGTTTGTTAAAATGTAGTTTGATGTTATTTGCAAGTTTAAATAAATGGTAATAAATTTCACGTAATTTGAAGTGGAAATCTATTTTAAACTATAAACATTTTCATTCATTGATATTACTGCCAATTTTACAAGATAAAAACTTCGACAATATTAAAAACTTTAATAAAAATCAAGTACAAGTTTAGGCCTCCTGTTTATCTTCATTTGACGTATTTTCCATTCAACGTGCTCTTTGACTGTTTCACCTTTGTTTTTGAATTTTTGGTTGTTAAGTTTCAAAACAAGAGCTTTTCTTTGCCTTTTACCGGAATATTTTTGATAGGTGTAGAATACACCTAATTTACTATCTAAGAGTTTATGCTTTCTTTGCTATTTTTTCTAGTAAATTCTGTATTTTACGCGTGTTTTTGAGCTATTAGGTACTCTAGAGTCGCACGGAAGAAAAGGAGAAGAAATCGTTCAATTTGAGCCAAAAGGGCGTAATGGTCATTTTCCAGGCAAACACTATCGGGATACGAGCCACGGTTAAAGGGCAACTCTCTCAGAAGAGTATTAAAGACAGACAAGCTTTGGTTAAGGTGCTTCCATCCGGGAATCCCTTATCATTCATGAGCAGGTGTAAATATCCTTGGGTAGCCATTGAGCTGGGGTGTAACCATCCACCCAAGTTATCGAACCCTAAACCGAATGATTTACTCCTCTCATTCATCACATTTCTCTAATTTCTCTGAAATTGATCATTATGGGTATTTTGAGGAAGATTTGGAGTCAAGAAGGAAGAATCAGTTGGTCGATTTGCTGGTGCAGAGAAGATTCAGAATTGCGGAATAGATGGATGTTGAAATTGGTGGTTCAGATGGAGAAGACCTGAGTTGATGGTGGATTGTACTGGTTGCAGATGTGAGTTCAATTCACAGAGAAATTTACAGGGAATGGTAGCATAAGAGTTTGATTGTTTGTGAGTTCAAAGTTGAGAAGATCAGGCAAAGAAATGTGTTGGTAGTTGTAGCCAAGGAACTGAAGGCTAGAGAAAAGCAAAGGGGTCATGTTGCGATTGTGGTGTGTATGAAGGGTTGAAGTCGCAGGAGAGATCAGAGATTAAGAAGAAGTTAGGGTTAGGGTTTTGATGAATCAGTCAGAAAGATGGTGATGATGATGTTGAATGGAGAGATGGGTTCAGCAGGGGAGGAGCTATGTTGTGTTCATGGAGGAAATTGGAGGTGTTCTTGAGCAGCAGAGATGGGGTTTTGGTGGTAATTGGTGGATTTATGAATCTGAGGTCAAACTCAGGGATTGATACTGGAATGGGGGTTCTTGAGAATTAGGGTTCTTAGCTCTGAATTGTTTGATGCTGGTGATTTGAAGCTTCTAGCCAGTAGAAAGGGGTCTTGGTTGAATGCTTTATAACTGAAGCTAGTTGTGATAGAGTTGGAGAAGCACAATTGAGCTACAGCTGTGGTTTGAGGCAGTGGAAAGGAGATGGTGAAGGAATAATTACAGGGAAGGAGTGGCTTGAGATAATGGTGGTGTGGCTTATGCAATGCAGAGCAACTGTTGAAGGTGCAATGAGTTTAAGTTGGGTCTTGTTGTGAAGCACTGGAATTGCAGCTGAACCACAGGGATGATTGTTGTGTGAGCTAATGGGTTCAAGGATGATTTGTGTGGATTCAGGAGGGTGGTCTTCATTGCTAATGTTGCAGGAAAGCATGAAAGAAATATTGAACTGTGAATACTTCACAGTTTAGATGAAAGTGAGGATACAGGTTATGCAGTGCAAATAAAGGAGTAGAGCTGGAGATTTTCAAACTTGTGGTGCTGCAGTTGAGAGAAGCTGCATTGCAGGTGGTGGTGGCTTGTAGTTGTTGCCACTAAGAGGTTTAAGCTACAGGATTGAGGAGCTGCAGATTAGTGTTGGCGCAACATGGAAATGGCTAGGCTGTTATGGAGTTGCAAGGGACTGAATTGGTTTTGTGCTGCAAGATATGAATAGAGGTTTATGAACTGGTGGTGGTGCTGTGATGATTCCAGGAAATGAATTGTTAAGATGGTTTAGGGTTGGTAAGAATGGAAGTTGCAGCATTGGTTGAGGGTTTGATCAGCTGGAGGTTGTAAGTCTGAATTTGAAGCAGAGAATGAAACTGGTGTTAAGATGCAAAGCAAGGAAAGAAACCAGAATGGAGTACGGAACCGATTTAGTCTCGTGGAATATGGAGCAGCTGGGAATTGCAGTGTTGAACTGATGAACCTGAGAGCAGCTATGAAGGGGATTGCTAATGGTGTTGTGTAATGCAGGGAAATGATGGCATTACAAGATGGGTATGCAGCTGACTAAGCTGTGTTGCAGAGTATGGCTTGAATTAATGGTAGCTCAAGGTGAAGGTCATTGCAGGTGCAGGCTAGTAAAGGACACATCATGGGTGTTGTGCTGCGGTCTTCCGTTGTTATAAGCATTAGGTGGTTGGCCTTGAAGAGCTGGTAAATGTGTGGGCTACATAGAAGGTGGTTAAGATGACACAAAAATGGGTTTTGGAATTCAGGGTTGGTGTTGTTAATCTGTTGAGGCATTTGAAGATACTTGGTGAATGTCTGTGCAAGGTACTGATGCTGTAATGGTGAGAGGGAATTGAAGTGAGTAAAGGAGAGTGCTGGTGGAATTGGACAAGGATGTACAGCCATGATGGCTGGATGGCATAGAAGGCACGGCCATCTTGGCCGTGCATAGCACTTGGCAGGAGTAAGATACCCAACCAAGACCAGTCCAAACTGAGTTAGCTCATTGACTGGGTTCTGACTCAGTGATCCTCTTTGACCTAGTCAACTAACAGATTGACTTCTTTGACCGTTAGTCTTAACGGTTGACCAACGGAATATTCCGTCGAATATTCTCCCGACGACAGAATTTCAGGTGAACGGCGGCAACATTCCGGCCAAAAACACAGTTTTCCAGTGAGCAAAAATGCAGAATTTTGGATGGACTTCTCTCATGTGTGTGAAGACTTAGAAGTGGGAATTGGATGAAAACTTGGAAGTTTTGGAGAATTGGACTAGAATTTGGAATATGGCTCAATTTGGGAAAGTGGTGTTCTTATGGAATGAGGAATCTTTTCCTACAAAGACATGGAGATTATTGAAGCCTATAAATAGAGGAGTTCTCTACAACTTTTTACACACATCTACTTTAGAGAAGGAGTTAAAGTGCACAAGGATTGGAGGAAGGAGCAACCATCATCTTTGCAATAAGTTTTTCTTTCTTCCTTAATTATTATTATTATTGTGTGAACTCCAAATTATGAGTAGCTAATTTTCTTATTGATTGAGGATGAATTCCTAGTTCTTAATATTTGATTTGAGTTTTGTTTCAATTCTACTTTGAAGTTTTTCATATGATTATCGATTGTTTTTACTAATATTAATGTTTATGATTGATTGATAGGTTGTTTAGAGTGCACGCTAAATTGATTTGTTAGTCTAATCTAAAGCTAGTGTAAGTTAGGGGATAAGTAATCGTTTCTTGACTTTTCACATAAGTAGCAAACACAAGACCTTGCGGAGGGATTCCGTGGAGCAATTGTGTGTAAAAACAACGTTAGCAAGTGGACCTTGATCTAAGAGTTTAACTACTAATATCAACCTAATAAATTCATAAATCTTAATGCGTTTAACTAAATTACATCTTGAGTGATCTACTACTAGGTGGTTTGGTGAATAGAATCCGGTAGTCGAGAACTTCCGTATCCGGTGATATAAGGGATTTTGGGGTTAGCACTGATCTAGCTGCTATACCTACGGTTGGTGATAATTTGTGACTAATAAGAAGTGGAAAAGAACATAACTTTAATCATTGTTTTGCAGCGAAGAAGGATTCCTTGATCTATTCTCTCTCATTGATTTCAACTTACACTTTTAATTACTTTGTTTAATTCTTTTGCTTTATAAATTTTACAACCAATACCCCCCTTTTTGTGACAATTATACAACTAGAATCTCTTGTTCCTCGTGGGATCGACCTTGACTACCCTATATTACTCTTTAATTAGGTAGTAAAGTATTAATTAATTTGTTGTGGTAACGACACGCGTACAAATTTTGGCGCCGTTGCCGGGGAGCAACGGGCGATTTTAGTTGTTTTTATTTTTCTTTTTTGCTTTATTCTTGCTTTGTTAGATTCTATACCGTATCTAACTTAGTTTTGTGAACCTTGCTGTAGGTACTATATCTTTGGTGAATGCTTCAAGGGGGAAGACCGAGTTCAACTAGAATACGTCTTCGATCCGTCACTCAACTAAAGGATTTCATTCAAGCGGTTAACACTCCGCTTCCTCGTTCTACATCAAGTGAATTCGCAGATTCGGATATTGAAGAAGAGGCAATGGGTGATCGTACACTCAAGGACCTAGCTTCTCACAAGCTCGATACACAACAATGGTGTATCCAAACTAACTCAACTTTCGAGATCAAGCCGGGGTTGATTAGAGAATTACCAAAGTTCCATGGCATGGTGAATGAGGATCCAAACAAACATCTTATGGACTTCAACACCATAGTCACGGCCATGCTTCCACCGAATACTAATGCGGATGGAGCAATGTTGAAAGCTTTTCCGTTCTCTTTGGCGGGCAATGCTAAGGAATGGTTATACTATTTTCCTTCCGGAAGTATCACAACATGGAATGGGATGAAGAAACTTTTCCTCGAGAGATATTTTCCCGCATCAAAGGCTACTCAAATTCGCAAAGAAATTTGTGGGATCAAGCAACATGTGGGAGAGTCATTATATGAATGTTGGGATCGATACAAGAGATTGGTGGCAAGTTGTCCACACCATCAATTTAGTGACGCCATGATAATCCAATACTTCTATGAAGGTCTCCAAACAAGTGATAGATATCTTCTTGACGCCGCCGGTGGTGGTGCACTAGTGAACAAGACGGTGGCCGAAGCTACCGAGTTGATTGAAAGTATGGCGGCAAACTCGCAACAATTCTATGCAAGAGGTGATTCAATGGTTAAGTTGGTGCATGAGGTTAGTGACTCGTCTTCACAATCCGATCAACGGTTAAACAACATAGAGAGGGTAGTGCAACGATTGGTCATGTAATTATTCCGGATGATGAAACCGAACAAGCAAATGCATTATATCCAAATCCAAGGCCAAGGTACGATCCATATTCCAATACTTACAATCCCGGTTGGAAGGATCATCCCAACTTTAGCTATGCAAACAAGCAAGCGGCGGCTCCTAATCCATATGCGCAACAAGGTGGTTTCCAACAATCACGTTTCCAACCTCAACAACAACAATTCCAACCACAACAAATCAAGGAGCAAGATTCTTCGAATAATGACAAGTTGAATGTGATAATGCAAAGCATGCAAGGTCTCACGTCTATGTTACAACAAACCCAACAAAAGACCGATTCGGAAATCAAGGATTTACAAACTCAAATGGGACAATTGGCGACCGATATGAACTTAATGAAAGCTCAAGCATCCACAAAGCTCCCTTCGCAACCAATTGTGAATCCAAGGGAGAATGTTAGTGCGGTTACTTTAAGAAGTGGAAGACAAGTGGAGAGTCCAACTCATCATGAAGAAGCTAGTGAAGAGGTAGTCAAAGACAAGGAAGAAGCCGAACCAAAGGAGCATTCAACACCAACCGCCCAAACCAAGGAACCGGTTCCTACTTTCACTACTCCACCTCCTTTTCCTAGTCGTTTTGCTAAGTCCAAGAAGGAAGCTCAAGATAAGGTACTCATGGATATCTTCAAGAAGATAGAAATCAACATTCCATTCATCGAGGCCATCAAGACAATGCCAAGGTATGCTAAGTTCATGAAGGAGTTATGCACAAAGAAGGATAGGTTGCTTGATAATGAAATTACTAAAGTTGGCGAGAGTGCGTCGGCTATGCTTTTGAAGAAGATGCCTACAAAGTGCACGGATCCCGGTGGTTTCACGGTACCAATTACTATTGGTAAGAAAAGGTTTGAACATGCTTTACTTGATTTGGGAGCTTCCATTAGTGTGATGTCGGCCGATATTTATGACTCCTTGAATCTTGTACCGTTGAAAGAGACAAGAGTTATTATCCAACTAGCAAACAAGTCTAACATCTATCCAAAGGGGCTTGTAGAAGACGTTCTCGTGCAAGTGAATGAGTTAATTTTTCCGGTGGATTTCTTTGTGGTGGATATGGACAATAATGAGAATCGTTCGTCTACTTCTCTACTTCTTGGGAGGCCATTTATGAAGACCGCAAAGACGAAGATTGATGTTGATAAGGGTACACTCACTATGGAATTCGACAAGGAAGTAATACACTTCAACATATTTGAAGCCATGCGCTACCCAAGTGATGTGCATTCCGCTTACTCCATTGATGTGGTTGGTTCATTAGCACAACAAATGGTAGAATTGAATCGAGAGGACGAACTTGATGTGGTATTGCAAAAGAGCATTGAATTAGACGTCCACGACGTGTCTAACTTGGATGTTGAAATTTCCACGGAAATGGTGGAGACATGTGGTGCCTTGACGGCATTAAAAGAAGCTAAGGGTAATGTTTCCTATATCTCTTTACCCGTGAATGATGAATTACTTGTACCATCTATTGTGAAGGCGCCTAAGATAGAGTTGAAGCCACTTCCGGACCATTTAAAGTATGCATTTTTGGGAGATGGAGATGAGCTTCCGGTGATTATTTCAAAGAACCTCAGACCGGTACAAGAAGACCGTTTGCTTAGAGTCTTGAAAGAGCACAAAACGGCTATTGGTTGGACAATTGCGGATATCAAAGGCATTAGTCCATCCATATGCATGCATAGGATTCTAATGGAAGAGAACGTGAAGTCGGTACGTGATGCTCAACGTAGGCTTAATCCTCCCATGATGGAGGTTGTGAATAAAGAGATACTCAAATTTCTAAGTGCGGGGGTGATATACCCAATTTCCGATAGCAAATGGGTAAGTCCGGTACAAGTGGTGCCAAAGAAGTCCGGTGTTACGGTTGTTCAAAATCAAGACGATGAACTTGTTCCCACAAGAGTTCAAACCGGTTGGAGAGTGTGCATTGATTATAGAAAGCTTAATTCCGCAACCCGAAAGGATCACTTTCCTTTACCTTTCATTGATCAAATGTTGGAGCGGTTAGCGGGGCATTCTTATTATTGTTTCTTGGATGGTTATTCGGGATACAATCAACTTGTTATTGCACCGGAGGACCAAGAGAAGACCATTTTTACTTGTCCGTTTGGAACGTTTGCGTATAGACGGATGCCGTTTGGTCTTTGCAATGCACCGGCTACTTTCCAAAGATGCATGGTAAGCATATTCTCGGATTACGTGGAGCGCATTATCGAGGTATTTATGGACGACTTTAGTGTTTATGGCAATTCTTTTGATATTTGTTTAGACAACCTTGAACTAGTTCTTAAACGATGCATAGACACTAACCTTGTTCTTAATTGGGAGAAATGTCATTTTATGGTAAACCATGGCATAGTACTTGGTCACATTGTGTCCTCTCAAGGGCTCGAAGTGGACAAATCAAAGATAGATTTAATAAGAAACTTACAATATCCCACTTCGGTGAGGGAAGTTCGTTCCTTTCTTGGTCATGCAGGTTTCTATAGGCGATTTATCAAGGATTTCTCTAAAATCTCCATGCCGATGTGCAAGTTACTACAAAAGGAGGTACCTTTTGACTTCAACAAGGAATGCAAGGATGCTTTTGACAAATTGAAAGCAATGTTGACAAGTGCGCCAATTATCAAGTCACCGGATTGGAATCTTCCATTTGAACTAATGTGTGATGCTAGTGATTATGCGGTTGGAGCCGTTTTGGGTCAAAGAGTGGACAAGTTGTCCCATGTTATCTATTATGCATCTAGGACCCTTAATGATGCACAAATCAACTATTCTACCACGGAAAAGGAGTTATTGGCTATTGTGTTTGCATTAGAAAAGTTTCGCTCATACTTGGTGGGTACAAAGGTTATTGTGTATTCCGATCATGCGGCACTTAGATACTTAATAAAGAAGAAAGAAGCTAAGCCAAGACTAATCCGGTGGATCCTATTACTACAAGAATTCGACATAGAAATTCGAGATAAGAAAGGTGTGGAGAATACCGTTGCGGATCATCTTAGTAGACTTGTTATGTCTCAAGAAGAACTTCCATTACAAGACCACTTTCCGGACGAACAACTTTTCTCCTTGGAAGAATCAACACCTTGGTATGCGGATATAGTGAATTATTTGGTGACAAGGAAGGTACCTAGCACAATGTCTAACTTCCAAAAGATGAAGCTTAAGAAGATAGCGAAGCAATATGTGTGGGATGAACCATACTTATGGAAATATGGCGTTGATCAAATCATACGAAGGTGCGTACCTAACTCCGAATTTCAATCTATTCTCTCCTTTTGTCATACTTATGCATGTGGTGGCCATTTTGGTTCTAAACGTACCGCTCTCAAGGTTCTTGAAAGTGGATTTTATTGGCCTACCTTGTTTGAAGATTCATATGTTTTTTGTAAATCGTGTGATAGATGTCAAAGAACGGGCAATCTAGGTGCTCGAAATCAAATGCCACTCACACCAATTCTCGTCGTAGAGATTTTTGATGTGTGGGGAATTGATTTTATGGGCCCTTTTGTCAATTCTAATGGAAATTTTTATATACTTCTTTCCGTAGATTATGTTTCTAAATGGGTGGAGGCTAGAGCCACCAAAACTAATGATTCTCAAGTTGTTTGTGATTTTGTAAGAGAAAACATATTTACTAGGCACGGCACACCAAGAGTGGTGATAAGCGATGGAGGCTCGCATTTCAAGAAGTCTTTCCACGCTCTCCTCAAGAAGTACAACATAACACACAAGATTGGTACGCCTTACCATCCACAAACTAGTGGACAAGCTGAAATTTCAAACCGTGAAATCAAGTCCATCCTTGAGAAAACGGTGAATACAACAAGGAAAGATTGGAGCTTTAAGCTCAATGATGCACTTTGGGCGTATAGAACGGCGTAAAAAACACCGATTGGTATGTCTCCATATAGGTTGGTTTATGGCAAAGCTTGTCATCTTCCGGTTGAACTTGAACATAAGGCTTATTGGGCGATAAAGAAATTCAACATGGAGTATGATGAAGCGGGGAAACAAAGAAAGTTGCAACTAAATGAGCTAGAGGAGATACGTAATGATGCTTACGAGAGTGCCCGGATTTATAAGGAAAAGACCAAGCTTTTTCACGACAAGATGATTTATCGTAAAAGCTTCGTTGTGGGACAAAAATTTCTTTTATTTCATTCACGCCTTAAACTATTTCCTGGAAAATTAAGGTCCCGTTGGATTGGACCATATGTTGTTACTAATGTTTTTCCTTATGGTGCAGTTGAAATTACTAGTCTTAGAGACAACTCGGTTTCCAAAGTCAACGGCCATAGATTGAAGCCATACTATGAGAACATCGCCTATGTGAATGTGGATGAACTTCCATTTGAATATTTTCTCCCTCTAGAGGAGTAATGTGAAGCAAGAGCTATGTCGGGCCGTCGACTTTAAAACAAGCGCTAAGTGGGAGGCAACCCACCGGTTTTGTATCTCTTATCCTTTTACTTTTTATTTTTATTTGCTTTTTGTTTTGTGTGTTTATTTTTCTTGTTTCATGTCATATTAGGATTTCCCACCTTGACTTTACTAGGAGGATTCAATTACATTGAGGACAATGTAAGGTTTAAGTGTGGGGGAGTGGCTAAGCATATATTTTTGCATAAAAAAAAAAAAATTCAACTTTTAGAGATTTTAGAGTCACTAGCATACTTCTAGGTATGATTACATAGAGAATTCTGATCGACATAATTGAACTTGGAAGTGTTAGGGAACTACGTTTGATTTCTTGCTTGTTAGAGTGTTAAATAATGGATTTAATCATGCCGGTGATGCAAATTTGGTGCAGGGAGAAGTGCGTTATTAGAGTTGCTGATCAATCATTAGTGGAGACTACCCATTTTCATATCAACCAAGGCACCGACCAAAAATTCTTCTTTTACTAAAGAGCTTCTTTTGAGTGTGTGTCACCGTACGTTAATTCCGGGTAGAATGGTGAGCTACCCAATTTCACACCAATTTCAGCACTATTTTGATCTCTTGAGTGCTAATCTTTGTCAATCATGAGGGTGACGTCTATAGATGAAAGCCACCTTCTTGTAGTTCGATTTGCAGTTAGCACCATTCTCTCGCTCGACAACAACGGGTCCATAGAAACACCATAATCATCAACAACAAGGAGCGATATCAAAATCTACAAGGAAAGTTGAAAAGGTTCAAGGTTTGCAAGCAACAATGGAGCAAGAAAAAGAGCATAATTTTATATCAAAGTTGAAGACTTAAAATGCAATGAGGTAATTTTACATACAAGTATTAAGACTTATTTACAAAAGCGAAGAAAAGAAAAGGTGAGAATTATTGAAGTTTATGATTTCGAGACGATACAAGTTGTGAAGAATCAAGCGGTAAAGTACTTTTCCACGGCCATGGTTTATTTTATTTTTTGATTTGTATTGTGTTTCTCTTGTCTAAAAAAAAAAAAATGAAAAAGAAAAAAAATGAAGAAAAAAAAAAAAATGAAAGAAAAGAAAAGAAAATATATATATGAGACAAGAGAAATATCTATTATTGTTTTGTTATTGAATAAGCCGTGGGGAAGGAAAATCTATAAGGAAGTTTCAAGCGACAAGGATTTTGAGGAAAAAGGTTACAAATTGTTAAGGATTTGTGAAGTTCAAGTGTTTATCATCAATAGTTGAAGCCGAAGACCAAGAAGATGAAAACAAGGAGCGGAAGACGTTTCTATTGGATTCCGTGAGAGTGGTGTTATCATAATTGGCAATCGGATGTGAAGGTAAGTAAGTAATCTCATCCTCGATATAAGTGGTTGATTTCCTTTCTTAGAGATCGTTAGAAAAAATGGTTTTTTTAAAATGTTAAAAGATGTGGGTTTTTCAAAATTTCGGAAGTATCCTTCCTACCATTCAACGTGTTGCAGGAATTCTCTCTTCATTCCTACCTGCACACATGTGAGACCCATAAAAAAGCCTTCTTTTTGAGTGCAATTATCATAAAACCCTTTTTGTGAGGTAGAAGTCGAGGCGAAATGCTTATTGATCGTTTCTCAAACACGTGTTCTCTCGTTATGGTGTGGTTATTTCTCACTCAACATTTAAGGATGAGAATATGTTCTTTAGTATTTCTAACTTCTTATTACTAGCATGCAGAAACTCTATGTCCTCATAGCTCTTTGGATGCTTGGGACGCTGGAACGCTTTGAAGTTGTGAGTTTTATTTGATTTGCTCGAGGACTAGCAAAGTCTAAGTGTGGGGGAATTTGATAGGTGTAGAATACACCTAATTTACTATCTAAGAGTTTATGCTTTCTTTGCTATTTTTTCTAGTAAATTCTGTATTTTACGCGTGTTTTTGAGCTATTAGGTACTCTAGAGTCGCACGGAAGAAAAGGAGAAGAAATCGTTCAATTTGAGCCAAAAGGGCGTAATGGTCATTTTCCAGGCAAACACTATCGGGAGACGAGCCACGGTTAAAGGGCAACTCTCTCAGAAGAGTATTAAAGACAGACAAGCTGTGGTTAAGGGGCTTCCATTCGGGTATCCCTTATCATTCATGAGCAGGTGTAAATATCCTTGGGTAGCCATTGAGCTGGGGTGTAACCATCCACCCAAGTTATCGAACCCTAAACCGAATGATTTACTCCTCTCATTCATCACATTTCTCTAATTTCTCTGAAATTGAACATTATGGGTATTTTGAGGAAGATTTGGAGTCAAGAAGGAAGAATCAGTTGGTCGATTTCTTTGGTGAAGAAGATTCAATGCGGAATAGATGGATGTTGAAATTGGTGGTTCAGATGGAGAAGACCTGAGTTGATGGTGGATTGTACTGGTTGCAGATGTGAGTTCAATTCACAGAGAAATTTACAGGGAATGGTAGCATAAGAGTTTGATTGTTTGTGAGTTCAAAGTTGAGAAGATCAGGCAAAGAAATGTGTTGGTAGTTGTAGCCAAGGAACTGAAGGCTAGAGAAAAGCAAAGGGGATGTGTTGCAGTTGTGGCTGTGTATGAAGGGTTGAAGTCGCAGGAGAGATCAGAGATTAAGAAGAAGTTAGGGTTAGGGTTTTGATGAATCAGTCAGAAAGATGGTGATGATGATGTTGAATGGAGAGATGGGTTCAGCAGGGGAGGAGCTATGTTGTGTTCATGGAGGAAATTGGTGGTGTTCTTGAGCAGCAGAGATGGGGTTTTGGTGGTAATTGGTGGATTTATGAATCTGA
Organism: Papaver bracteatum; assembly: GCA_023529315.1. Taxonomy (NCBI): domain Eukaryota; kingdom Viridiplantae; phylum Streptophyta; class Magnoliopsida; order Ranunculales; family Papaveraceae; genus Papaver; species Papaver bracteatum. The sequence continues at coordinate 254,785 of JAJJWX010001826.1, read as the reverse complement.
GGTCAAACTCAGGGATTGATACTGGAATGGGGGTTCTTGAGAATTAGGGTTCTTAGCTCTGAATTGTTTGATGCTGGTGATTTGAAGCTTCTATCCAGTAGAAAGGGGTCTTGGTTGAATGCTGCATATAACTGAAGCTAGCTGTGATAGAGTTGGAGAAGCACAATTGAGCTACAGCTGTGGTTTGAGGCAGTGGAAAGGAGATGGTGAAGGAATAATTACAGGGAAGGAGTGGCTTGAGATAATGGTGGTGTGGCTTATGCAATGCAGAGCAACTGTTGAAGGTGCAATGAGTTTAAGTTGGGTCTTGTTGTGAAGCACTGGAATTGCAAACAACCACAGGGATGATTGTTGTGTGAGCTAATGGGTTCAAGGATGATTTGTGTGGATTCAGGAGGGTGGTCTGCATTGCTAATGTTGCAGGAAAGCATGAAAGAAATATTGAACTGTGAATACTTCACAGTTTAGATGAAAGTGAGGATACAAAGTTATGCAAGGCAAATAAAGGAGTAGAGCCGAGATTTTCAAACTTGTGGTGCTGCAGTTGAGAGAAGCTGCATTGCAGGTGGTGGTGGCTTGTAGTTGTTGACACTAAGAGGTTTAAGCTACAGGATTGAGGAGCTGCAGATTAGTGTTGGCGCAACACGGAAATGGCTAGGCTGATTATGGAGTTGCAAGGGACCAATTGGTTTTGTCTTTGCAAGATATGAATAGAGGTTTATGAACTGGTGGTGGTGCTGTGATGATTCCAGGAAATGAATTGTTAAGATGGTTTAGGGTTGGTAAGAATGGAAGTTGCAGCATTGGTTAAGGGTTTGATCATCTGGAGGTTGTAAGTATGAATTTGAAGCAGAGAATGAAACTGGTGTTAAGATGCAGCAAGAAAAGAAACCAGGAATGGAGTACGGGAACTAATTTAGTCTTAGGTGGAATATGGAGCAGCTGGGAATTGCAGGTGTTGGAACTGATGAACCTGAGTGCAGCTATGAAGGGGATTGCTAATGGTGTTGTGTACTGCAGGGAAATGATGGCATTACAAGATGGGTATGCAGCTGACTAAGCTGTGTTGCAGAGTATGGCTTGAATTAATGGTAGCTCAAGGTGAAGGTCATTGCAGGTGCAGGCTAGTAAAGGACACAGCATGGGTGTTGTGCTGCGGTCTGCCGTTGTTCTAAGCATTAGGTGGTTGGCCTTGAAGAGCTGGTAAATGTGTGGGCTACATAGAAGGTGGTTAAGATGACACAAAAATGGGTTTTGGAATTCAGGGTTGGTGTTGTTAATCTGTTGAGGCATTTGAAGATACTTGGTGAATGTCTGTGCAAGGTACTGATGTTGTAATGGTGAGAGGGAATTGAAGTGAGTAAAGGAGAGTGCTGGTGGAATTGGACAAGGATGTACAGCCATGATGGCTGGATGGCATAGAAGGCACGACCATCTTGGCCGTGCATAGCACTTGGCAGGAGTAAGATACCCAACCAAGACCAGTCAGCTGAGTTAGCTCGCTGACTGGGTTCTGACTCAGTGATCCTCTTTGACCTAGTCAACTAACAGATTGACTTCTTTGACCGTTAGTCTTAACGGTTGACCAACGGAATATTCCGTCGAATATTCTCCCGACGACAGAATTTCAGGTGAACGGCGGCAACATTCCGGTGCCGGATTCCGGCCAAAAACACAGTTTTCCAGTGAGCAAAAATGCAGAATTTTGGATGGACTTCTCTCATGTGTGTGGACTTAGAAGTGGGAATTGGATGAAAACTTGGAAGTTTTGGAGAATTGGACTAGAATTTGGAATATGGCTCAATTTGGGAAAGTGGTGTTCTTATGGAATGAGGAATCTTTTCCTACAAAGACATGGAGAGTATTGAAGCCTATAAATAGAGGAGTTCTCTACAACTTTTTACACACATCTACTTTGGAGAAGGAGTTAAAGTGCACAAGGATTGGAGGAAGGAGCAACCATCATCTTTGCAATAAGTTTTTCTTTCTTCCTTAATTATTATTATTATTGTGTGAACTCCAAATTATGAGTAGCTAATTTTCTTATTGATTGAGGATGAATTCCTAGTTCTTAATATTTGATTTGAGTTTTGTTTCAATTCTACTTTGAAGTTTTTCATATGATTATCGATTGTTTTTACTAATATTAATGTTTATGATTGATTGATAGGTTGTTTAGAGTGCACGCTAAATTGATTTGTTAGTCTAATCTAAAGCTAGTGTAAGTTAGGGGATAAGTAATCGTTTCTTGACTTTTCACATAAGTAGCAAACACAAGACCTTGCGGAGGGATTCCGTGGAGCAATTGTGTGTAAAAACAACGTTAGCAAGTGGACCTTGATCTAAGAGTTTAACTACTAATATCAACCTAATAAATTCATAAATCTTAATGCGTTTAACTAAATTACATCTTGAGTGATCTACTACTAGGTGGTTTGGTGAATAGAATCCGGTAGTCGAGAACTTCCGTATCCGGTGATATAAGGGATTTTGGGGTTAGCACTGATCTAGCTGCTATACCTACGGTTGGTGATAATTTGTGACTAATAAGAAGTGGAAAAGAACATAACTTTAATCATTGTTTTGCAGCGAAGAAGGATTCCTTGATCTATTCTCTCTCATTGATTTCAACTTACACTTTTAATTACTTTGTTTAATTCTTTTGCTTTATAAATTTTACAACCAATACCCCCCTTTTTGTGACAATTATACAACTAGAATCTCTTGCTCCTCGTGGGATCGACCTTGACTACCCTATATTACTCTTTAATTAGGTAGTAAAGTATTAATTAATTTGTTGTGGTAACGACACGCGTACAATTTTCTTGGACCAACTTCTAAAATTTGCATTTCCCTTTTACAATTTTCAGCCTTTTTAAAACTCCCACATATCTTAGAAACAGAAGCTTCAAGTTTTGCATCGCAGAAAAGTGTGATCGCTTTTTCAACCATTTTTATAAGAGAAATTCAGGTGAATTTTGCTATACTGAATTGTTCGAAGATTACGGCAATTTATAGAGGGAAAGGTGAAATTCGAAATTTTAAAACTATTCCTGTCGCCGGCGTTTTCTCCCTTGACGCCAGAGTTTTTCTTCTGAGCGCCACCGATTTCCTAAATGACGCGCGCCTAGTTGAGTGATGCCCAATGTTTTCCCATAGTGGAAAACCCACTTTGGCCATCCACCTGGCTGAACAAAATTTGGTTTTTGGCCATTGCCATAGGAAGGAAATGCTCTTAGGTAGCATCTCTTCTCCGGCTTCCTAAGCTTTCATGCATCTCCCAGTTGCATTAGTTCAAATCGTAGCTAGAATTGGATTTTCAAATAAAAAATAAATAAATGCCGAACAGAATTTGGTTTTTGGCCATTGCCATAGGAAGGAAATGCTCTTAGGTAGCATCTCTTCTCCGGCTTCCTAAGCTTTCATGCATCTCCCAGTTGCATTAGTTCAAATCGTAGCTAGAGTTGGATTTTCAAATAAAAAATAAATAAATGCGGTGAGCGTGGATCGAACACGCGACCTTCAGATCTTCAGTCTGACGCTCTCTCGACTGAGATATCCCCGCTTAGATGTTAAGTTATAAAGACTTATTTACTTAATAAAGAAGGCTATTATTGGGGCGTCACACTCCAATAGAGGGGCTTCACTTGGATTCTTAGTGTCCAAAAAAGTGGTTATAGGATATCCTAACACCAAAACAAAATATCTAAATTACCCTTGAACTAAAATAAAAATTTAAAAACCTAATCTTCTCAATCAACCACTAGACCAAAATCTTCATCCTCAACAACCGATTCAAGCAAGTGAAGAATCTGAATTTCAAACTCCTCAACAACAACTCATGGTGTATGTTAGGTATAATCGAACAAACCCATTTTTGTTTACTCGTTTTTGTGCTTAAAATATGTTATATTGAATGAAATGGAAGTAAAATTAGGGTTTCAGTATAGTTTTTGCTAGTGTTACGGCTAGGTTGGGAACTTATTTTCTAACCGTAACTTTAGTTTATGAAGTACTTACGGTTAGGTTTAGTTGAATTCAAACCGTAAAATTTGGTTTGCATGTTGGATTACGGCTAGGTAGACTGAATTTTTGCCAACCGTAACCTCTTACGGCTAGGTTCGATTTTTTTTATCCAACCGTAATTTGTCTTACGGTTTGTTTTTTTCTAGGATAACATAGCCGTAAATAATCCTGAAAACCAGTTACGGTTAGGAAACAAAGAATTACTAACCGTAACATGTGTTTTACGGTTGAGTTTTCCAATCGTAATGTTTTTACGGTTGGACTTGATTGATACCAAACCGTAAATTTTCGAGTTCCATTTTTTACGGCTAGGTTAAAGAATCTATTAGGATATACACCAGTCAATCCTTGATACACCCGAATCCCACTACTTGTGTTTAATCTCTTCTTACAAACCACCTTGATGGCAGTTATGACCAATCGAATAATCAAGATCGATGTTTATATACCATATATATGACATCCATTATATATATGCCCCAAATCAGTAATCACCTCACTAACGTGAGAAAACAAAAGTCTCACTTTCTGTTCAATTCTGACTGAAGCATCCCATTTTCTGTGCAAATCTTATGTAGAATGTAATAGGAAAAAAAAGATGTACCTAACGTACCAGTTACGGCTAGGAGTTCTATATACCTTGCCGTAGATAACCATAATCCAAACAAAGGAAAAAAAGAAAAGAAAAAGAGGTCGGTTAAAATCAGTAATATAAATTAAAATTAACTAAATAAGGATTGTTTGGTCATTACAAAATTATTTGAGATAAGGGATTTTTGAAATTAATTATGGGTGACCCGTTTTTGTCCTATTAGGTGACCCTCCTCTAATAGAATGTGAAGCCCCAATAATAGCCTTCTTAATAAACCATTATGTTTCTTTGTAAACCGGACTGTGGAAACTCGGAACGAAACGGAAAACTCAAATTAGTGAGTGAGAATTTGACTTTAAAGTATCCGTCAAGCTCAACAAACACAAAATCCAGTTAGGGATTAGGAAATTCAAACTTTCTCAGCCTCTAAAAATCCCCCCCTCTCTTTCCACCTCCTTTTTGAAGATTAGAAACTAAAATTTGTGAACAAGATTATAAATTTTGAGATATAGAGAGAGTAGATAGAGTTAAAGATGTCAAAGAAAGGAGCAGCGCTACAAAAAGATGTACCATGGAGAGCAAACCCAAATGGTGGAAAACCAATTCCCAAAATCCATCACTCCCCACTTCTTCGTATTCAACAAAACCCTAATTCTAATTATGCTCTTGCTGTCATGAAGCATCCTGATCCTATTGGGAAAGGTTTTGCAAGTGAAGCTACTGTTGAAGCTGCCGGTCCTGATTGTCTTGTTCCTGGTCAGATTACCCCGATTAGATTACTTGGTCTCAAGGTATATCTCTGACTTTCTCTCTTTATAGTTTTTATATATTCATTGTAGAAATTCTCATACCCTTTTGATGTAAACAGGTTTGGCCTATTGAAATTAACATGAAGTTCATGGAACCTGTGGATAAAGAACTTAAAAACCTCGGCAGGGTATGTATATAGACATTCTTTGTCTCTCTCTATTTTTCACTACTACTTCAGTTCTTATGCTATGGTTGAACTGAATTGCATGTTTAAATTTGAATGTATGTGGAGAATGCCCGAGGTACATTAACATGGTTTGTTTTGGAATAGTGAAGTTATTTAAAGTAGCTAAATCTATTTTTGCATCAAAAAAAAAAAAAGCTAAATCTATTTTGCTCTGGTCAATTGAAATGATAATCATGATAGTGTTATTTACTGATTAAGGGCAAGAATAAACAGAACCCTTGTTTTTTGGGGGGATCTTTTTGTTAATCGTTAGTCCTGATTGGGAATGAAAATGCGGGGTTTTCCCCTATGGTAATTGCACTAGTAGATTTAGTGAATGACAGATCTTACTTGCTTCTTGTGGAGTGGACTAGTTAATTGTAATCTTTGCTAACCGGTGAAGGAAAAAGTGGTTTCTTGTGTTCTTGGTAGTAAGATACTAGTGGAGGGTATAATCGTTGTTGGAGACAAGCTGTTTGCTGTGAAACTTACCATTCTTTCTGATTTCTATCGACAAAACAGTAGCGCCCTCTGCATTTGAAATTCTGGTTTCAATTTGTACAACTCTTGCCAGTTCTCTATTTATGTGACCTGTAAACTTTTGTTCTTGTTGCAGTTTATGGATTCAGCTCTCAACCTTATGAATGCATCATTTCAAGATCGTTAGGACCTTATGTCTTTCTTCTGTCAAAAAGCCGGAGCCTCATCAATAACTTGTCAAAAAGCCGGAGCCTCATCATTTCAAGATCGTTAGGACCTTAGACCAATAAGCCTCACTTGTTTTTTCAAACTGTTGTGCTTTAATGTATTGGAAAACAACATGGTCTTTCAAGCAATGAGTCAATCTTAAGTCATTTATCTTGATGTGCTGACTTCTACACTCTTGATGCGTTACTTCATGTCGTCGCCTCCAATATGTTGTCGCGGTTCAACATAACTCTCAAAAGAAAACTCTTCTACGCCACCAACTTGTTTTTTTTCCCAGCGTCTTCTATTGCATATTTTGGCTTTATTATGCTATGTAGCATCTTTCGCATGAACTAGATTTACTTTGAGCGAAAGAGATAGGAACTCTCGTCTCAGATACCCTCATTCACAATATAGGAAGACAATTCTTAACACCAAGGTCTGCACGATCCAGAACCGAAAGTATACTCAATCTTGAGAAAATACTCATAATCTGATTACAAACTCATAAGACCCAACAATTCTTGGAATACTAACTTAACCTTTGCAATTAAGCAAGAAACAAGGAAATGAGACAACACGTACTTCCTCCAATTTTGCAATTCACTTTTCCACATCTATTTTTTTAAGTACCAACTTTCTTATGCTCCTCCCATAACGAAGCACAATATAATTGGCACAATTGAATACTCCTTCAAACCGAGGCATTCATGTTGCTTTATATTTTATGAATATTTCTTCAAGAATGACCTCATATCATTCATATGCATCACTACTACTATGTCCATCCTTATACGTGCATCTACAGTTCATCTTATCTTGCATTTATGGACGCATCAGGCATCCTGGTCATGCTCAAATCCTATTTGGTGTATGCTAACATTGCATATCTTTCATGCAAGTTAACACCTGAATTTCGGCACATTCTTATGCAGCTTTTGGTGTTTCGAGCATCACCATAGAGCTCGGCAAGTCATATTACTCAATGACTATTGTGAAAAAAATTCCTGACTTAGACAGTTGTAAACAAAGAAAAAAAAATCCTCGCAAATGAGGCACCATTGCATACGTTCCATGAAGAAATAATACCGCATTATTCTTCAAACTTAGAACTCACTTTACTACCATGCACTATCCTGGATCTCTTGTCTTTCCCCTTCTCCAAAATCAGCTTTAGTAGCAACAATTGTTGATTTGCAGTGGACAAAAACATCCACTGTGGTTATGATCGAATGCATGTATTTGAACACCATTGTCCTAGCATATCGATCCCACCCTTATAAACCAGATACAAGAACAATCCTTATGCACATCTAACATTAACGAAAAACACTTTGGTGAATGCTTAACTCTCTTTACAAACAGTAATTCTTATAAAATCTAAAAAAACCAAATTTATTAACCTCTAGCCTATTTATAATTGCTAGGATTAGGGAAAAAAATCATTTGCAACCGTGTGCAAAGCCTATGAGAATCTATCTGTCCATAAATAGCTTCCCTAACCGTCAATATGCTTTTCAACTGTCGACTTTTGTGTTGTCATGCAAATTGATTTCGTACCTGTACTTGGTGGTTAGGCTTTGGAAAACGAGATCATAAACCCACTTTATAACCATTCCAATTCATCCCCTTACTCTGGCATGTGTTTGACGTGCATAACTGGCTGTGCATAACTAACTTATAACCGCTTGCATAAGCTAGTTATGGCACCACCTTGCACTATAATTGTCTAGGCCATGCTATTTAATCCTTTGGACGTTAACAATTGAGTAAATTCGTGCCACTGATCACATCCAATGATACTTGGATTTGTTGCATCTTCTACATGTATCACTTGCATTCTTTTGGACGAGTAACTCACTATAATGACTCGTTTGGCAACAATATTGCTGCACTTGCATTGGTCACGCCTTGGACAAGCCTTGGGACAATGCATAAGCCATCTCACGACCTAGATAGCATAATTAATCCATTTCTTGAGCTTGGATAACTTTGGATCATGGACATGCAACATTGTCGCATCAATGCTGCATGGTCAATTGACATTGTTTTCTCTTTAGCTATGAAGTTTCATTTTTCCGGCCAACACGCTTCATCGTTGTGCCACTAGTTTAAAAATGTTTCACTATCAGTGTGCATCACTAACTAGACCAATTATATTTACCATCATGGGAAAATAAATAAACTGGTCAAAGGATGACCGTGAAGTCATCCTATGACCGCCAAGCTTTATAAAGACTATTTTTGAATGCTTACCTCATTAAAAATATAGGGTGGTGGGACTTTTTAATCACCATTTCCAATCCAAATGCTAGAACTTCATTCTATTTTTACTATTAGAATCGTATTCCTTATTATATATTGTTTCTCTTACAATACTTGGTTGCAGTGTCAACTATAAAGTGATGGTTTTTACTAAGATAATCAAATCTAGTAAATTAAAAAGAATCCAAGATAAATTACAATCATCTAAAATTGAGCTGCTAAACCATTACAACTGATTGTTTTTATTCTTAAAGGTATGGAATAGTATTTCTATGCATAGCTCTAGGGACAGATTCTGCCAATGTTCTTATCTTTCATCCATTTGATAGTTTCTAGAACAGTAAGACATTGTGCCTCCTTCTATATTCTATTGTATTCATGTGCTAAGTTAGCCATGAAGAGACCAAACCAATTTTTTTAATAATATCATCAGAAGAAGCATCACAATGATAATATGTAATTATTGAATCAGATCCATAGTGCTAAGTTGATTGGCATCCTCGTAAACAGTATCATGAATGTTTATATATCTCAATTGATGGAGAGTTAATAATCAACAACCAAGTTTAAGGCAAACCTGGCAGTAGACTATGGAATTAAGCTTTTGTCTTGAAAAAACTTAAAACACCTACTCTTTAAATACTCATAGCAATAGAAAATATTGCACTGGATTGAGTCGACTTTTTATTGTTTAAAAGCCAATTCTTGATCCAATCTTGAATAGGTATATTTGTTCCAGAATTTTGAAGTACAACATATCCAAAAGTAGTGGAAGCCTATACTGCTGGACAAAGCAATATTAAATGCTCTGAAGTTTCCATGCTACCATCGTCACACATACAACAAGAAGATTCATGATTGCTAATATATTGGGATAGTCTATTTTTGGTTATCAGAATGTTTTCCAAGCATCCATATGAATAATTAGACTATAGATATTGAACTTCTACAATTATCTATAGGTAAGAAACATACTGCGGGTTTGGGGAATGAGGATCCTCACATGAAAAATGCTTGCATATATATGATATCTTGACAGAAAAAGGCTACGTTGATTTCTTTACTATAATCTTTTCCATTCGGATATTTTTTTGGGACAATATTCTTCTCATTGCTAACAACACTTTCATATTAAAAATACGTATTTTTCAAGATATATAACAAGTATCTATCAAATTGGATTTCTACCGTTCATAACTGATAATTGAAATTCGACCCGGTAGATGATGGAATTGTATGTAGCAAAATCCACTTAGTTTTTATGGAAATATAGTATATCCTTTAAAGAACATTAACACAAATATCAACATTAATGCCAAAATTGTAAGATAATTTTATTATAGCACTGCTCGGTCGAACTCACAAGTTTTGTTATCTCAAGCTTGTTGTCAATGTTAACTGAACAAAACTATATCTTTATTTCTAGTCTACTAAGTCATGGGTTCTCTTGTGGTTAATTTAATTGAGTTTTTTGGATACAAATTCATGTTTCATGTAATTTGTTAATGTCCAAAGAAATCCTTATTTTCTTGCAAAAGTAAGGTCGCTCTTGTTGTTCTTTCGGGAATGACATTATATGGGGGAGAGTTCTTAATTGTACTTGTGCTTAATTACCAAATCTTTATGGGGAGTGCGGCTGTGGAATATTGTATGAGTTTTCTTGAATCTTTATAAACTCCTTGATGAATGCATTTAGTTTCGACTATATGATTTCATCTAAACAAAGTTGATATGTTTTCTTTTAGTCATGAAGTATCTCTATGAGAATTTCATTATGATCCCACTAGTTTTCATACCTTTGCCAATTTATATTGACAAAAAGTGGGGGAATTAAGGGGGAGTGGTTTTCATGTGAGGTGAAGTATTGACTAAGGGGGAGTGATACATATCACCATAGTATTGTTGTCAAAGTTGCGATACAATTGGACTTTGATGTTGTGTAATGATATTATGACACTGTATAACAATGATTGAGAGCAATTGTTTTCTCATTATTATAGCTACGGATCTTCAACAACTATGATGCTGAGTTGAGCTACGTTCAGAATCTGCGGCACCTATGGGTTCAAAGGAATCATGATACTAACAGTATTATTGAGGGAAAAGGTTATACTAAGATGAGAGGACAACTTCAAAATATTTGCAATTTTGGTTGTTATCTATCGCAAGTAGAACCAAGAAATATTTATGAATCTCTTAGCGATCCCTTTTGTGTGAATGCAATGCATGAAGAGTTAAATCAATTCCAAAGAAAAGATGTATAGGAGCTTGTACCTTGTCCCCCCAATATCAATATTGTTGGTACCAAATGGATATTCAAGAACAAGTCTGATGAATTTGGCACCATTGTCAGAAATAAAGCTAGACTTATCGCTCAAGGATATTCATAGATTGAAGGTATTGACTTTGACGAAATCTTTGCTCCTATGGAACGCCTTGAGTCCATTTGTTTGTTATTAGCTCATGCTTGTTTTCTTAAGGTTAAGCTGTTTCAAATGAACATAAAATCCGCATTCCTAAATGTAAATTTAAAGGAAGAGGTCTATGTTTCTCCACCTAAAGGATTTGAAAATCCTGATTTCCCAGATCATGTCCTTAAACTCAATAAGGCATTATATGGGTTAAAACAAGCACCTTGTGCCTGGTTCGAAAAACTAACTACTTCTCTCCTTAGAAAAGGTTTTGCGAGAGGTGAAGCTGATAAAACTTTGTTTACCAAAGGGAGTGGGAAAGATATTGTTATTTCTCAAGTTTATGTAGATGATATCATCTATGGATCAACATCTGAGAAACTTGCAAAAGATTTTCAAGTCTCTCTTAAAAAGGAGTTTGAAATGAGAAATGATGGTGAATTAAAATTCTTTTTGGGTTTACAAATTTAACAACACAAGGATGTAATTTACTTATTTCAAGAAAAATATGCATGGGATCTTGTTACAAGGTTCAGTCTTGATAAGTCAACTCCAAAACTGAGTCATATTCCCACCACTGATAAACTACATTGAGATGAGAAAGGTGTAAATGTTGATCAAAAACTCTATCGATCTATCATTGGAAGCCTTTTATATCTCACACCTACTAGACCAGATATTGCATTTAATGTTGGTTGTTATGCTAGGTTTTAGGCCATTCCAAAGGAATCTCATCTTCTAGCTGCAAAAATGATCATGTGATACATCAAACACACTATCGAGTATGGTCTATCTTATACTTTTGATACTAACACTGATCTTACTACATATTCAGATGCTGATTCGGCAGGATGCGTTTAAGACAGAAAGAGTACATCAGGGGGTTTCTACTATGTTGGATTGAATCTTGTAACTTGGCATATCAAGAAACAAAACTCACAATCCATTTCTAAATGTGAAGCAAAATATATTATTGTAGGCTCATGTTGTACTCAACTCCTATAGATGAAACAAATGCTTGCCGATTATGGAATTGACACTGAAATAATGAAGATCTTTTGTGATAACTCGAGCGCGATTGACATCACTGAGAACCCTGTTGAGCTCTCAAGAACTAAGCATATTGATATAAGATATCATTTCATTCGAGATCTCTATGAAAATGGTATTATCAATATGGAATTTGTGCCTTCTGAACAACAATTGGATGATTTTCTCACCAAACCATTATATACTGCTACGTTTCAACACTTACGGCTGTCTATTGGTGTTGTTTTGGTTCATTAGCTCTTCAAACTTCTTTCCCCTGAATGTATCTCGATTCTTTGGGCAATTAAGTTTGGAATTCCAGTATAGTGTTGCTTCAATTTCGCATTTGTTTCTAGTAGTTGAATTTATATTAAGTATCATAAGTTTAAAATGAAATCCTTCTTTTCTTGTGAAACTAAGGTCGCTCTTGTTGTTCTTTCGAGAATGATATTATATGGGGGAGAGTTATTAATTGAACTTGTGCTTAATTGTTAAATCTTTGTGGGGAGTGCAGCTGTGGAATATTATAGAGTTTTCTTATATCATTATAAACTCCTTGATGAATGCATTTAGTTTCGACTATATGATTGCATCTAAACAAAGTTGATATGTTTTCTTTTAGTCATGAAGTATATCTCTATGAGAATTTCATTATGATCCCACTAGTTTTCGTAACTTTGCCAATTTATATTGACAAAAAGGGGGAGAATTAATGTGTATTTCACACTACAAATACATATGGTTTACGGATCATTATGTAAGGGGGAGTGGTTTTCATGTGAGATGAAGTATTGACTAAGGGGGAGTGATACATATCACCATAGTATTCTTGTCAATGTTGTGATACAATTGGACTTTGATGCTCTGTAATGATACTATGACACTGTATAACAATGATTGAGAGCTACTATTTTCTCATTGTTATAGCTACGGATCTTTAACAACTATGAGATAAGTTGAACACGTTCAGAATCACTGGAGTACTTGGAAGTGACGAAGATTTCGAGTAATGTTGAAGAACCAAGGAAATCAAGCATTTGGATGAGAAGCTACAAAGTTTATTTATTTTGTAATCCATATGTATTGATAGTTTTGTCACTAAAATTGACAAAATGGGAGATTGTTAGATCACTGCTCAGTCAAACTCGCAAGCGTTGCTATCTCAAGCTTGTTGTCAAGTTTAGTTGCCAAAACTATAAGTCTTGATTTCTAGTCTACTACTTATAACTAAGTCTCGGATTAGGATAAAAAGTGTAGTTGAGCATTAGACTTCACGGCGTTCATCGATTGAAGATGAAGAAATACTAAAGGGATCTTGTGGAACTTCGTCAACAAAAGGTGTTTGAAGACTTGAACTCATCTATCACTCAAAAGTCTATCTACTCTATCTCCTATTTGAGACAAAAGTCGTATAGATATATAGACTTCGATTATACAACCAAACTTAGATTCCACACCGTTCCAACTTACCCATGTCATGTAATGGGTTTTAAATTGAGGCTGATGCCGATGCATTAATTTATGCATCACTGGCATTCGAGTCCTTTTTTAGGCATAGAGCATGCCTTGAACCTTCACATACGCAATTTTAGTCTATTCTCACCTCTTTACTAGCCTAGGAATTGCTAAGAGCATGCACTTTTCTTGCTCGTGCTAAGGTGTATCAATCAGGCTCATGCCATAGTTTGATTAAGCTTATGCAAGCTCCGCTAAACTTGCATACCAATATAGCTTACTTTTCTGGCCATGCCCAATTCACAATCATATTTTGCATGGAAATACCGAGCCAGATTATATGAAAGGCCAATATTCCACAATCATCTCTCGGTTAGATGATATGAGCAACAAAGTGCTGGACCCGCAATGTTGCAACTCATTGCGGCTTCCTACATACCCTTTCCTACTCTAAAGGGATCAAGCACAGACTGTAGTTCATCCACGAAAAGACAACAACTTAAGCCAACTCGTTTGCAAGGCCGTTGCCAATTGCAATAATGGTAATGGCCTAGTGTGTGGGCATTACTGAGTCCACGTCATGGCATAGTAATGCACATACTTAATATGCTTCATTAGCAAAGCTACACAGCTGCAAATGAGGCATAAGCATCATGTATGCCCTTCTGGCTAAGCTATGAAGCTTACTTGGCATAGTCCGCATATGTACCTTCAACCAACAACCCCTCTCTATATATGTTTACTTAACATTTCTACAACTTAGAAAATGGGAGTGAATTAACATTCACCAAGTACCATTTTTGAGATGCTTGCTTCACTATTCATGGTTGTTGCCATGTATTCCTGAATAACCGGCAATGATTGCTCAGTTTCTTTTCTGGCCTAGGCAATATTGCCTCTAGTGAAAAAGAGGCATTTTAAGACGTAATGAAACGACACAAATTCCTAATGTCTCAAAACCACCACAAGTCGAATGTGTTGTTGCCTAAAGTCAAGTTGTCGTTGTAGTTGGAATTTTGTTGACTTTTAGAACGACACAAACTATTTTGTTGCTGACCAAAGTCAAGTTTTCGTAGTGGCTGGACTTTTGTTGACTTCCACGGCGACAATACATATGGTATTGTTTCTGTAATAGATTTTTAATGCCTTCTTAGGATTGAGAAATCTAACTGATCTAACGGCTCTGATTCCCCTCTTCTCTCACCTAGAAAATCCTAGCATATCTTATCTTATCTTCTTTTTCTTTTTATTCTTATTCCTCTTTTTTCTCTTCTCTCCCGAACTCTTCACAGCCAAAACTTCACTCCAAAAAGATTTCGTATCCCTCCAATCCATCTGCTAACCAAAGAGAGAAATCCCCATCGTTCTCCTCCTTTCATTCTCTTTTCCCGCTCTGTTTTTTTTTTTTTTTTTTTGTATCTTGCGCTCTTCCTGAATCCTGATTTGGTTTCAATCCTTATCAAACCCACTTCTTCCTCTGTAGATCTTCGTTTCATTACATTGTAACTCTTCCATTACTCTACTAACTCCGAAAAAAACCCAAATATAAATTGATTTTGTGTTTTCATTTTGATTTTGGTTTTGGAGTTTTCTCTGATTTCGGGAGAGGAGAGAAAACTTAAACAAATCTAGGGTTTTCTCTTTCTTTTTTTTCTCAATTAAAGTTGGGGTTTGAAGTTAGGGTTCAATTTTCCGATCTGATTTTGTGCAACGTATGTTTATTTTTTCGATTTCTGAAGTTAGGGTATAAATGATAAAGTTTGGGTTTCAATTTGAGCATGATTAAGTAATTGTTGGTTTTGGATTTTAATGTTTTTATTATTTCTGAACTGCAAATTTTTGATACGGATATTCCCAAGTATTAGAGAGTATGAGGTAATCATTAGGTAATTTCCCTACCGGTTTTGATTATGTATAGTATATCTGTATTTGATCTCTGAAATATGTGTTGTATTTTTGATTTAGATGATTTAGGTCGTAGAATCGACTGTGGATGAAGCTATGAGTCTGGGATTTTGAGGCGATATTACTAATTTGATTAGCGTTTCAATTCTTTTCTAAATCTATGTCTAATGGATCTTTTTCAGGTAGCTATGATTGAACTCCTTTCAGGATTTGGTGATGATGGTGTGGTGGTGGTGATGCAAGAAAAGAGTAATTTGTGTCGAATGAAAGATCAAAGTTAGCTAAATTTTACTTTTCCTGTGTTTTTTATCTTTCTGGGTTCTAATTTTCACTTGATTTTTATTTTTTTTCTGTTGATTAGAGGATGGTTGTTGGTCTAATTGTGTATTAGCTTTCTCTTCTGCAGTTTGACAAGAGACCAGCAAAACTTCACATTAAGTGTTAAGGTAAAAGCCTGAAATAAAATAAAAGGGGTAAAAACACTTATAGTATTCTCTACTTCAGTAATGGTATGGCTGATTTGTTGGTTGATAGCATTTTTTGATTAGGCTGCAGACATCAAAATTGTTTTGTTTGATTTTTGATTGGTTTCAGGGTTTTGTAATTGGGTTGATTATTGGTTTCAATTTGGATCCAGTTATTTGGTTTTGAGTCTTTGTGGCCACTTTGTCTTTGTATTTTGTTGGATGTCAATCTTGGGGTATGAATACATAGTGTCATAAAATTAAGTTAGGAGTTTGCTGGTTATAGGCTACTAAATGAATTATTCTTTTATCATTCTACAACTCTGCATTGCATAGTATTGAGTGTGTGTATGATTTCATTGAAAGAGTTGAGAGTTTTTCCTTTTTGACAATTTTCTGTGCGGTTAAGGGATGTAATAAGCTTTTAGAAAGGAGGCATTTTAGGTGTTGGGACACAACTTCTTTAAGATCAGGGATATTATATTCCTTCATGGTTTGGATTCTTTTATCTCTGAATCAATTAGTGTTTGAGCTTATGATTTCTAATTGGTCAGGAAATAAAAGAGATTACTCCGTTAAAAACAAATGAAGAGTGCAGCATGTTCTTTTTTTTTCTTTTAAAGTTGTTGTATGTTAGTCTAAGTGTCTAAGTGTCCTTTTTTTCTTCTTTTACTGCAAGGTTTTGGAATATGTGAAGGGGGAATGTCTACCTCAAATCTTTAACTTCTATCTTCTTTGATTTTGTTCACTTGGGATCGAGTTCAGTTATTGGTTTGATCTGTTCCATGTTGGTCTCTTACTGCCAATTGATTCAGGTTTGGGCTAATGAATCAGATTTCTGTTATAATATTTCTATTGTTTGTCAGACTAAGAACAAAATTCAGGCTAAAAGAGTTCCTGCGGCGAAGGCTTTCAAGGTGACTCCTGTCCCTGGTGTTTCCTTGAAAATATTGCAAGATCAAGAGGACCCAATAAAATACAAGGTTGAGGAAGAGACATGAAAATCTGGTTTTGATACACAAGGAATATGTTTTCACTGAAATCTGAAGAAATGCAGCAAAGTACGGAGAGTGACATAAGAGGGTGCAGTTTAGCTGACCTTCATCTCGAAGAACATATATCTAGGAAGCCTACTCCTTGCATGAAAGGTTTGATATTAGTAATTAATTTATAATGGGAAAAATTTGTAGATTATATGATAATTGGAATGTTAATTTGCTTTGTACGTCTTAACTTTGTGTAATCTAGGAAGCATACTTATCTAATTGTTGTACAATTTTAAGGTATGGATATATTAGAGTCTGATTGTATAATATTAATGCAGACAAAGTTGAGGTTGGTGAGAATTATGAAAATGGTCCATAGATTACAGATATCGATTCCGACCATGAAGATCCTCTTATGTGCAGCCTTTATGCCCTAGATATCTACAGAAATTTACGTGTTGCAGAGGTTTGTTTACGGTCATTCTTTTCATCATTATATGTCTTGGCTTATTCGTCCCTTTTATGTCTCTCGTTCTTAAAATTGGGGACAAACTCATCTGCGTTGTATGTAACTATTACAAATATTTCTAAGTTCCTAACTTAAAGTGGAAATTAAACATGGAAACCTTTTTTGCACTTTGTACTCACTTACACAAACATTTTCAGCTTATTCGAGACCCAAATCTAAATTCATGGAAACTTTACAATGGGATATCAGTTAAAGCATGCGGGTAATTCTAATCGATTGGCTGGTGGAGGTTAGTTCATAAACACTTATCATGCTTGCGCACATTTTATGTATGAATGCCACATGGATTCACATTTTGGATAAACAAATTTACACATTTCTGATCCATCATATTAGTTTGAAAATCATACAGTGCATGTGCGAGGTTACTGTATGAGGCATGGATTAAGATTTCCGACAAACGATCTTACACATTTCTTTCTTTCATGTATCTAATACCTTCTTTTGTTGACCACTTCTTAGTTATATATGTCCTGCATACGCCATCCATTACTTGACTAAGTAAATCATTGTGGTGTTTTTTTTTGTAGATATGTCTTCCATGGCTTTCATTGAGCCATTACCCGTCATAGAATAAACTTTGTTACCCAAGTCCTAAATAGAGATGCACTTGCTCGACCCTTGTCTGATGCTGATCGATTCAAGGTAAATAACTTCTGTTGGTAACAACTATTTTATGTTCCTCAGAGAACTTACGATGTGTTGTTGTGTTGACTCATGAAATGATCTGAACTTTTGGATTTGTAAACATCCATTTATAATTGTTTTCTTGGGAATGCACATCAACAAGGCCCTTAGTTAGATATGAACTTGTTACTCAAATTAGAAAAAGATTCGGATTCTTGTCCATGCTGGTAAGTTGTTTATCTTTTTATAGACATCTCTTAGTTTTTCGCTATAGGAAGTTTGAACTTGCAGGATGTGAAGTTTTCGTACAGAACTGGTTGATTGTGTCTTCCTCTTGTAGTGTTTGTTTTGATTTTGTTTACTATTTCTTGTAGGGAACAAGAATGGTCTTCTAGTGCCACACACTACTACTGACCAAAATAATTGAATACCTAATTCCTTTATTTAGCTGAGAATCTTTTGAAAATTTGATATCGATGTTAAAGACTACATCGTATTCAGCTAGTGGTGTCTCACTTTTTTTAAGGACCTCTTTGCGGTTAAACTTCTAATGCCCAAACTTTTGTTTTCTACAGGTACTTGCAAGTTCAGAATTGGGCTGGTCATTTCATCTTTTTGCTTCAGTTTGTGTTTATTAGGTTGCTCTGTACTGATTTTAAGCAAGAATTATTTTTTTAGAACTTATGGTGTGAATATGGTATTTGCCTAGATTTTTCTTTTGTATTTTTGAGCATCTGTGCAAGCTTAACTCAAATGTGTATTGAACATGTAGATTGATTTTGTATATTGAATTTGAAAGTTTGGTTGGATGGTGAAATATATGAAATTGTAAATTTATTCCAGCAGAATTTCAGTGTTGTTTAGGGTGATTTGAGTTTTGAATCAGAATTATTTCAACGCAGTCAGAATGGCTGCAATCAGTCATCAAGAACTGACTCGTTTTTTTTATATATTAATATAATCAAATCTACGACGTAATCCAGGTGTCGTACCTAGCGACAACCTAGAAGTATCGTAAATCTGAGTCAACTTGAAAGTGTCGTTCCAGAAAAAGACACTGAATCTGCGGCACTTTCAGAGGCATTTCAAAAGTGTCTTATAACTCGTTAATACGACACTTTCGAACTATCTTAAAACGGCCTTTTTCCACTAGTGTCACTCGGCTAGCCTGCTCAGGCATATTGCACAATTTTTGAGCGATATTGATTCTAGGCCAATAGCTTACATAATGTGTAATGGTTGCGTTGCAACGCCCAAGGCTATCTACCCAACTGGTCTAATGCACCATTTAATGCGAGATTTAGCCTTTGGACAGTATAGCTTACCCAATGCCCCAGAATGCGCCGTTATTGGCTCTAGGCCAACGTAACTTCCTCTTGGTGCCATATTGTCCTTGGCTAATAGGACACACATAATGCACCACTCTTGGAGCGATATTAGCCTTTGGCCAAATGCCTCTTACTACGGAAGGAAGCTTTGTATGAAGCTTCATCATACGCCATGGAGCATCTTTGCACATGTGCCATGCTAAAAACACGGGGTGTTACAAACTATCTTTACCTTGATAGTTCTTGTATCCCGATCTTGCTTTTATGTTATCAAGGTTTTCCTAATCTGTTTGAGGAAAGATAGATACAAATCACAAAGTTCTTTTCGTCTCAGACTTTGTGATTCCTCAAGATAGATATCTGAAAATTATTCTTTATTAATTAGTTCACGATTGTTCTTAAGGGATGATTAAGAATCCAGGCTTCTCATCTAGTTAGTGTAAGTGTTTCGGATTTGTGAGGTCTGCAAGCTTTGTCTATATACTGCAAACAGATTTCCAAGCCTTGATCTTTGATCTAAAGGGAAATCAAATAGGCTTATTTGTTAGAGGCGGATAAGTATCAAAAATCTTCGCTTAAGTTGAAGTAACTCTTAGGTTGTAAAGGACGTCAGCTAAGGGAATCAATTTCCTAGAACCTTGCGAGGCTCAAGAGATGTAAGGAGCCCCACTGTAACTGAACCGCTTGGAGGGTGGATTCAGTCTCAACTATATTCCAGTCTGAAGTATGATAGGCTAGTGTCTGTAGCGGCTTAATACAGTTTGGTGTTCAAATGTGGACGAGGTCCCGGGATGTTTCTGTTATTGTGGTTTCTTCGTTAACAAAATTCTTGTGTGTGTGTGTGCTTTTTACTTTTCCGCAACTTTTTATTGTTAAAAGTACTATACAAATTCATATTCTTATCAAAACGAAAAAATTGGTGGTGTACTTGGTACCATCTCCTTTTCAAATTTCAACCTAATCACGTAAACGACCTCGTTATTTTTTAAAAATTCAAGTAGATGTAATTATTCTCAAATACGGTGTTAAACCAACTTCTATAATAACCAACCGTACTAGGTAAGAGCATCTCCAATGCAAGGGGTCAAGGTCATCCTAGGTGGAGGTCTTATTTACACCTTTTTACTTATGGGTCATTGCTAAATGACAAAAAATAGTGAAGATATAACTTTTTAGCTAACACTCATCTCCACTCCCCAGAGTCTTATTCAACAATTTTTATTTGAATTTAAAAGCAAAATGATAATGGTGGATCTAAGACTAAGATCATGAAGAAGGTCTAATTTAGACTTTATCATGTACCCCACTTAGCCATATCATCGCATTTTATGACATTGACACTTACATTGGAGATGAAATTTTCGGAAATGATAGGTTTACCGATCTCATTTCCCAACGAAAATCAAATCCCGCCTCTAACATATAACGGGTCCCACTTTCACCCATTATTAATCTCGATGTTGAGAACGCTTCCAGAGCCGTCGGATTGCCCAATAAGGACTCATTGCAGGATTTAGCTGCCGTGAGTGTATCACCTCCCTGAAATTTTGGTGGGAAAGATCTTAAATCAAATGTGGCATGCTTTTTTTTTTTTTAAGACCATGATCCTTTACATTACAGATGGTCTAATAGAATAATCATACTCGGAGGGTCGGGGGCGGTCTTATTACGACCCATTCCATTTCACAGACATTGATTGTCAATGCAAGCCTTAACCTCGATTAGAATTTAACGACACCTGTTTAACATAAAAGGCACAAGAAGCTTGTTAATTAATACAGTACGAAATATTAAAATGTAGTGAAACTATGACTCTGCTAACTTCCAAATAATATACTCAAAAAAAGAAAAGACTAATGGTCGCAATCTTTCCTCATTTGGCACTCAAATAATTGTGTTATGTTTGTTATACACACAGTGGAATGATTATTATTTACAGTGTGCCGCAGTTTTATTTTGTGGCATCATTTTTCATCATGCTTTAACATTTCGCAAAATCAGCATATTTTGTTATCTGTATCATTTACGGGTTTGAAGTTCATCGATAGTTGAAACTAAACATGGTAGATGATATTACAGGTGAATTTTTGGTGAGAATCGAAGTATTCAATTCTAAGAAGCTCATAAGAGCTTCTAGTATTCTTTCCAACGATGCGAAAGATATAACGTCGACAAAATGATCCTTCCCGTCCATATATAACTAAGAGAATAAGAGAGACAAGAAATACAGCACAGTAGATTGTAGTAGAAGAGAAAGACAACCTTTGCAAAATTTGGTGATGCAAAACAAAACAAACCAGTTCTCTCTGTCCACGGATAATAATTTTAAAGCCAACAAAAAGACATAACAAAATGACCTTATAACAGTGATGTAAACAAAGTTGCAAACCATTGGTGGAGCTCCCACGACTTAAGTGTTGTCCACATATAGATAACCACGTATTCGCTTCTTTTAGATCATTCTTTTTTTTCCTCTCCATTTTTTCTTATATAAGAAGGTATCACTTCTGAATTCTCTCAAGTTCATTCAGTAATTAACATAGCAAACAATGTACAGAAATGCTTCCATGCAAGACGATACAATTCGTAAAGGTCCTTGGGTTGAAGAAGAAGATGAGCGGTTAGCCATGTTCGTAACTATTATGGGTGAACGTCGATGGGATTCTATAGCAAAAGCTTCAGGTATTGATTATAGATAGAACATGAATAAACAAGTACGGTATTTGAAAATTTTAAATGATCATGTCTGACATGGACTTAATGAAAGTTAACTTTTCATGCTGCAGGACTTAAGAGGAGTGGAAAGAGTTGCAGACTTCGATGGATGAATTATCTGCGCCCCAATCTTAAACACGGTCAGATGACTATTGAAGAAGAGCATATGATTCTTCAACTTCATGAACGCTGGGGCAACAAGTAAGCGTACATCCAAATGAATTTAACACTCCGTTCATCTTGTGGGTTTCATCGTTTCTCACTTGTGGAAATCTTGGATATTGGCTTGAGTAAGACTTCATCCGAACTTTATACTCTTTATCTTAACTAAAACAAGTGAACCTTTTTTACTTAGGTGGTCGAGAATTGCTCGTAGGTTGCCAGGAAGAACTGATAATGAGATCAAAAACTACTGGAGAACTCATCTGAGGAAAAGAGCTCAAGAACAAGAACAAGGTAGACATATATAGTTACATATATATAGTTCTTAACCACACACTATATTGTGGACCTTAGCTTATCAAACTATTGTCTTGTTTTTCCTCAACAGAGAAGGTGCAACGAGAGATAGAAATTGCTATGAGCAGTAAGCCAGAAAAGACTATGCTAAGACAAGATAGTGATTTAAGCTCTCAATCAACTACTAGCTATGAATCTAGTAATGGGTCTGGTGGAGACAAAAATATTATGACAATGTCAGAGGATGTCTTTGTTTCTTCGGATTACCCATTTACAATGTCACCTTATGAAACTCGACTGTCTGATTGGATATCGGGATCATCGTCAAACAATCAAACAGATACGCTTAAAGATCGGCATGGCAGCAGTGTTGAGGATTCTTGGTTTCGTTACCCAGCAGCAGCTGGAGAGGCTGATGGTATATGGGGAAATTGTTCAGCCACCCTCTGGAACTGGTAGTGAAGTTGAAGTATTCCATGAGAATATTGAGAACTGAGTTTGAGTGAGAACGTCGAATTTAATCATTTTTGTAATTAAAAAGAAGAAGAAAAACGGAAGACGAGCTCCAAGATTCTAACGTAGTAAATGATTGTGCATGATGTTGTTGGTGACCAACTTCACTTGTAATTTATCTTAATTAACCTTATTGAATTGACGTGCTTCATTTCAGTTGTTTGTTCTTGCAATAATCTATTATGGTTCCGTTCTTTTAATATTTAATTGGAAGCCCATGACTTGGTGTTTGTGGAGATTAGTTCCGGACATGAAGTAACAAACAGAAGACTATACAAACATGTTCCGATAAGGACTGGTGATATGGGGAACCAAGAAGTGCCATAAGAATAACAAGATATAAAGAATTAATAATGATTATTAAATCTATAAACATCTTAGAAGTTGATAAAGACAGAAATCATCTTGGAAAAGGATTGTATATAGTATTGTAGAATAAGAGAAAGAAAATGAAGTTCTCTTGATGCATATTAAAACTTACATGGCCTTTCGAGTCCTATAGAGATCACTACGTGCAGGAGAAGCTTTTTTGGCTGGTTTCTGATTTGTTTTGATTGAAGAGGTGAGCTGACCCCTGTAACTACATGCATAAACAGTATAAACCCTCATCTGAAAATTCGGCGGGTTTGTATTTAAAAAAAAAAATGTCATGACATTGTATGGCAGAATGATCCAAAGAGCTTAAGAGTTTGAATCCAGCTCTGGCACTAGAAAATAAGAAAATTTGGTGCTAAAGCTGTACTTAAAAAGACTGAACACCAGTTCCATACTGCTGAATATAGTAGTATATGTTTGTAAAATGTTGCTAATCTTTATTTCTTATTTCTTTCATTGATATATATACGAAAATGAATAGATACTAATTGTGAGGATTTACACCCCTTAAAGGTCACCTATTTTGGCTCATCATGTCCATCCAAAACTCACACCCTAATGGCTTAAACCAATGATCGAGAAATTATTCGTTTTGTTACTCATGTACTGTAAACAGACGATGTTATTATTCTTTGCAATGTCGACAAAAACTAAAATATCTCAAGTATGATAATCTCAAATGTAAGATGACATGCACATTCAATGTACTCTTCATATATAAGAAAGTGTTGAGCTATGCAACAGTGATATAATGTTAGTAGTGTGTAACACAAGGGAAAGAAGATAATGTTTTCCATAGATCATTTTTTCTCAAGGAGAGATATAATAATATCATACTTCATGACACAGTGTAACCATTTTAGACCAAAGAAGAACAAAGAGAATCTATCTATCTAATTCCAGTTTCCAATTCTCAATTTCTTGACTTCTTAATGCATTCATTATTGGATATAAAGTTCGAGCTAAAAAGAGAAAGTTTTGAGAGAATGAGAGTGTTCTCGTCAGCTATTAAAGCATATACAAACAAGTTACACTTCAAATAATTTAAGCAAAGTTTCCTTTTTTGGTGGAAGGCAAAACTCTATCTCTAATCTCCAATCTAAAACAAAGACTCAAAAGTGAAGATTATCTAATAAAAATATTTGCAATGTATGTGTAATGTGAAGATATGATCACTACTTGTACTACTTGCTAGTCCCATTCTTTAGTTTGATCTTATTGATTTCATAATCTTTTTTTTTTTTTGATTGGTAAAGAATGTTATGTTAATGTTAGTTTGTTAATGTTTGAGCGGAGACTCGAACCACTGACCTCTTACTTGAGAGTCAGGCTCCTGGCCAACGGGGCTAACACCAGATGGTTTATTGATTTCATAATCTTGCTTCGCTCATATAGATAGAATGCAAGTAGATCTCTTATAATAATCTCTTTTTTAGTTTTCTTAAGGCCCGAGAGAAATGGAATCAAGTGAACCTACTTAAGTCATCACAATTTTGGTTAGTGACGATCTTTTAGATAGTAAGGATAAGGCCATGATGGGCTAATCAATGGATTGATTTGTAACTTATCTATATAATCTGCTAAGTATTGTACAAATAAACCCCACTATCCTAAATTGAAATGACAGATTTGGAGTATGGAACTGAAATTGAAATGTTCAAGTGTGCCAGTTTCAAAATGAATTTGTGTGAAGTAATGCCGGTCTTACGGTTGGACTATAACTATTGAATGTACAAAAGGCCCATTCAAGTTTAGGGAAGCAAAAATTACGGAGAACATTTGGCCCAAAATCTGCGGATCCGATCCAGCCCAACCGTATTAGATGCGGATGCAATTTTTGGGATACAATAAATTTTAGATTCGGTGAGGCTGCAATTTTGAAACTCCTTTAGACATCATCCACACTCGTCAGATTAAGGATACTTATGGGATTTTCATAAAATATGGAGTCAGCTTATAGTGTGCTTGGATACCAGAAGTAGAAGTCAGATGCAACGATATTTTGCTTCATAAAAAGTCGAGTTTTTTTTCTTTTAGGCTTAGTCCTATGGGCTAGCTATTTAGTTGTTAGATTGGCCATCCACGTCATATTGAGCAACCTCCTAACCTCTATGGGATGGCCAATCTAGCAGCGAAACGCCTACCAATTCGGCGTTTGATCTCACGCCGAATCAAGCGGCGTTGGACCGTAGTCAACTAAGTTGACGCGCCGCTCTGTTCGAGGTTTAAAAAATTCGATACATCCAGAAGAACTCTGCCTCTCCTCCATTTTTTTTCCTCTCCCAATTTTTTTTCCTCTCCCGAAATGTTTTTGAGAGATCTTCATTTGTAGAACATCTTTTTCTAATTCCTTCCGTGGGTTTGTTCTCTATCGGATTTGTGGTCGATTGAAAGTGGTTTGGCGCGATTCCATCCACGAAATAATCCGAGGTAAGAAATTTAATTTTTAGGTTAAATTATGAGGGGGTGCTTGATAATGCATAATATGTGTGTTGAGTTGGAATACTGCAATGAGGATTGGTGGAGGATCACGGGAGATGAACCTCAACCGCCAATTCAAGGAAATGTAAGGCTATCTCCTCATGTATTGTACAACCCTGCGATTTGGGGACAACTTCGGTTGGAACTCACTACACACATATGGAACCGACACGGATCAGGTTTGAGATATGGTGATATTCCAAACATGGTTATGGATGATGCCTTTCCGGAAGTTCATGAGGGTACAACCGATGTGGACACCGATGAAGACCAATATGACCCTTAAGAAGATGGTGCATTCTATGAGAATGGAGAGTAAATTTCATATTTTAAGTAGGAATTTTATGAGAATGGAGCCACAATACCCCGTTATTTTAATCAAGTACGCTTTCATTAATAAGTAGACATTTTAATTAGTTCTTGTAAACTCCATAATACTCTTTTTATCACTTAAGTACGTTTACAATTACATTATATATTTAACTTCATAATACTTATTCATGCATATGCTTCATAACCAAGCATCTCCAAAGCGGTGTTATGAATGAATGGCATTCTATGATCCGTTTGATATAAAGTCATAGCATCCTCACGATTACCATTTGATGCCCTTAATGAAATGACAAAACGCTTGCACTTATACTTGATGCTTGATAACCGAGTTTGTAGTTGTTTTTTGCATATTTCATTAGCATTACCATTGATTCTCACAAATTCTTCAACAACTTGTCCCCAAAAGGAGTTGGTTATTATTTGAGTGTTGTTAATTGCACAATAAATTCTCACCAAGTCATTGTCTTCTTCAATTGAGAATGCAACCATGCTTGATTGTTGAATTAACAATTTTAGGAGAAAAGAAAAGAGAATGAAACTTCACAAGTTTGGGGTGTGGGGATTTTGAGCTATTGTGTTGAGTTTATATAGAGATATGAAGTGACGTGAGTTTGGGCAGAAAATGTAGCCGTTTGACGGAGTACCGCACCAATGGGCGTCCATCGCCTAACCAAACGGCGTGTGGCATAACAGCCGCGAGATCAAAAGTGACAGTTGGAGATTCAACGATAGGAAATGCAGCGCCTTACCATTCGGCGTGGAAACGCCGAACCAAACGGCGCTTTGGAATCTCGTCCATCAGATCAAGATGACAGTTGCATTTCCAACGACTCAGATTAAATAGCCGTTTAAAACCATAACAGCTATTTTTTTCAAGCTTCACTATAAATAGAGGACTACTCTTCCTTCATCCCTCACACCAAAATCAATTGATTATCTTCTTCATTGATTTTCTTCCTCTTCTTCACATAGTTTTGTTCATAAAAAATTATGGCACACTTTAGTACAATAGAAGAAGAGGCACTAATTTATGGTTGGGTCATAGCAAGCAACGATCCAATTCATGGAAAAGATAAAAAAAAAAGGTTCAATATTTAGGAATAAGATTATTGAAGAGTACAATAAAAGAAAAGGTCCCAGTGGTATCGAAAGAGATAAAAAAGCATTGCGAACAAAGTGTAACACAATGAGAACCGAAGTGAGGAAATATCTTTCATTTGTTAGGCCCTACTTCCGAAACAAATTAACCTACGGGGATGACCGAGCCGGATTATGTAAGTACCTCAAAAAAAAATGTTTTCTTTCTTCCATTTTGTTCTCTTTCTTTTTTTATCTAAATTTTTCCTTTTTTTTTCCCCCAGTATCATCGTGAAAAACAAAATTATGAAGCATCGACTGGAAAAGTATGGAGGTACGAATAGGTTTTCCAGATCCTCAAGACTTATCAACCCGATTACAATCCGGCGGTGAATAATGATGATGGAGTCGGTACTTCCACTCAACCTAGTCAACAAACTCAAGCTACTCAACAAACTCAAGATACTCAACAAACTCAAGCTACTCAAGAAAATGAAGATGATAATATGGATGAAGATTTACAAAATATGGCAAGGTTTGGTGGCACTTCATCTACTCATCATTCTGAAACCTCAGACATTTCAAAGAGAAGACGATATTTCGAACAAACCGATGATGTCAGAAGTGAAGGTAGATATAAAGCAAAGAAAAAGGCTCATGAGGCTAAAGCATCGCAGAAATCATATGAAAAAATGGATAAACTCATCGAATTTCTTGAAAATGCACAAGCACATAGAGAGGCTAAATATGAAAAAGAGGAAGAGTATCTAAGGAAGAATTTTGAAAGCTCTTCAATCTTGGTACAAACGCAACAAAGAGAATCGGAAATGAAGATCCTACGACAACCCTTGGATGAATTACAAGAATGTGAGAGGCCCACCTACAAAATATGGAAGAACGAGATTTTAGCCCGTTATGGATTGGACCTTATACTCCTAAACTAAAGTGATAATTTAAGTAATTTAGAAGTAGGATTTCAATTTCAATGTAATTTTTTATGTTTTAAGTTATTTAGAAGTAAGATTTCAATTTCAATGTAGTTTTTTATGTTTTAAGTTATTTAGAAGTAGGATTACAATTTCAATGTACTTTTTAGTTTCTTCAAGAAACATTGTAACTTTGTTTTGCAATATAATGTAATGGAAGATTACAAATTCTCAAATGGCTACATTTATTTTAATAAATTTCCAAATTTTGAAACAAAATACGATTGAAACAAATTGCCAAAAAATGGAATTTTGAAACAAAATAGCCGTTAGTTAAAAATAAGAGTCAAGCGCCGGATGGAGCGGCGTCCCAGGGAAACGCCGAATAGAACAGCGTGAATCTCAACGCCTAACAGTTCGGCGTGATTCTCTAATATATTCGCATAACGCCGAATGATCCAGCGTTTGTGTTACTTTTTGAGCGCCGCACTATTCGGCGTTTCAATCTCGTCGATAGTGCGACTGAGAGCAAATGCTAGGAGAGAGAAGTAGCCAGATTGAGTGTTAACTTTTTTCCCACACTTTTTTCATGATTTGCAACACTTTTTGGCCAATCTAGCACTCCAATCTAGCCCATAAGACTTAGCCTTAGAAGCCGTTCAGAAATTTTACACCCAAACTAACTTCTTGCTTTTTGACTCTAGAAGTCAAAAAGTTACTTCTGAATGTGTATCCAAATGCGCTTTATATAGTCAACTTATCTCAATATTTTCTTCCACCAAACTTTTAGGATTGAGCTTGATAGGCAAATTCAATTTGTTTCTTTTTTCTTTTTCTTGATCTGTCAATACTCAAGTAATTTGCGTTAGTTTTATTTTTCTATTTAAAGTTTTAATTATTAAATTTTTTTATTAAATCATCTATATCTAGACCGTCCATTTGTGCATGCATTGGATTATAATATGTTCGGTGTTGGATTGGATGTGGATACCAAATTTGAAATAAATCATGTACTGGATTGAATGCAGATGATGAAAAATCATGCTCATGCCAAAAATCATGTGTATACTTTAAAAGTAACAACATTGCATATCATATATTAGTAGAAGACATGTGCATTGCACGACTCATATTTGAATCTTTGTAGATAGTTTTATGATTTTGGCCTTTAACGCTCAAAGTATCGAACCAAATGAAAGGACCTCAAATTATTTTAGTTTTTCTTATATATATATGGGATATATTAGTAAAAAAAATGTCTGGAAACCTCATTAGCTTTCTATATATATAATAGTGCTACAACATTTGCAAAAAGAATTACCTTACAAATTTTAACAAGTCAGTCTTCAAACCTAACACAACAAAATAATCCTTTCTCAATCTATGCCCACGATGCATATTCCCTAACTTGTGTGGACAAAATCTTTTGTCATTGAAAAATAAGAAACGGTAGATCCATCACAACTAATATCTCCCCGTAGGGAGTCCAAAAATACTAGTTTCACCAAAAAAATATCACAGTTCAATTTACTTGTGGCCATACACAACAAATAGTCAATTAAACCTTTCAAAACAATTAAACCTTTCAAAACAGGAGCATTTCGAACCTAGTTAATGGTCAACAATTCCCAAAACAAAATATTTAAGAAAGATCTCACCAATCTTCACTGCCTTCATCAATTGAATCCACACCGAATTCCTCAAGGATAACTTCGTCTTCACATCCTTTAACTTTTCAGGTAAAAATATTAAGATGATCCAATGGATGACCACCGATGTCAAATATGTTCTCTTGATTTGGAATAATTATAAGAATTTGACATGTTAATATTGCCATATTTAATTGAACCAAATAATGTACTAAGCTTGTATCTCATCCATAACACTTTTATTTTCTCAAAATGTTACTTGCTTAGCAAACACATCCCGAACAACCACCAGCTTTTCTAGGTTTTAGAAAGCAATCCACAAGACATCTAACAAAACGAAGTACATAACACAATCAACTAACCAAAATATGATTAATAATATGGTAATACGAATATTTTGTTAGAAGTAGTGTGTAAAGTTATATGCTTCAAGAAGTATTAACGTCAAATTATTCAACGTAGAGCACCATCAAAGCGAATGCAAAAAAAATTCAAATAATCGCATTCCTCCCACAACGCATTAACTTGTTTCGTAACCAAAATTGATATCATCGAATCCTCTAGAAAATTTAAGCCTCTAATTGAACTCTTTGTTATCCCGAAAACCGACAATAATGTATAGAGAATAAGGCACCACATCCTTCATAAAAATATCTTCTTATCTCTCTACTATAACGTGCAAAAGGGGCTTACAATATGTTTGTTTGCAATCTTACTCGCGATCTAGATCTGATTCAACACCTGACTCATGGTGATTCAGATGTCAGACCATTTATTTTTTATTTTGAGTCAGATCTGACTCGACCTATGACTCAGACCTAACCCCTGACTCAACCCTTTTGATTTAGGTACTGAAATATCCTTGACAAATGGGACCAAGCCACTGACCTGCAAATTTTTGAGTTAGATCTGACTAAAAAACAAACATATTGACTCAAATCCAGATGAGTCGGGTGATTTCAATCGGATCCAAACGACTCAGATGAGTTAGGTGCAAACAAACAAGGTGTTAGTGTTTAGAGCTCCGGTTTAGGAGTTATGACCTCTGGTGTGAAATGTGTTACATATAACTGGAAAAAATCATAAAAACACCTGGATTAACCTTTGCAAGCATATCACACCAACCAAACAAAATCTGAAATAAAGAAATTTAACCGCAATAGTGCTTTTGGCTGAAAAGAAAATGTAATGTAAAAGTACTTTCCTTAGATTCGATAAATCAAAATCGTACAAGACGAGCCTAAACCAGAAAATGGTCGTTCATGTCTTTCTTCGGTCACAAAGAGACTCGCTCCTTCTCAACCAACCAGTTCAGATCTTGTTAAACCAAGATTGTTTCCACATGCATCAATTGATTATACATTGGGTTGATCTAGGGGGGGTATGCTGAAAAAATTTATAAATCACTATGCGACGAAATTTGAAGTGTGGAGTTATTGCACTATATTGGAGGTTAGATTTATGACTGTAAATATAATTATCTCTGAGATATTGTTTTGAATAGATGATGTCATATATTTATAGTTGTAGTGGATAAACATCGATTTATCATAAGTTGTGGAAGTTATGAAGATCTGGAGAAGTGATGATCACGGACGTTGTGATGAACTGGTGTACGCTAGGTTAGGAAGACTGTATGACCAATACTCCTCCATCCTATCAATTTCTCTTCACCGTCTCACTACTTAATACCTTCTCATCATGGATGAGTTTCCACACCGCACGTTATTGTAAACTTCCAAACCAGTACCCCAATGAGTACCCCCGTATGATATATTTGATGTCTCATAGATAATAGTGAAGTCACGGATGATACTATTTTGGTTAAGTCATGATGATGAATTGTTGAGACCAGTGCCCAATTCTATATTTAATTGTTGACTTTGATATTTAGTAAGTCAAGGAATAGACTGTATTATCATGGCTAAAGCATTGAACTCTAATGATGCCATGATCATCTAAGTATGATAATACTAAGTGACGAGACGAATGAACAAGAGTAATATTTTAAGAAATCTCGGCCACATGCCTTAGTTTTCCACTTTGTAAAATATTTGTGGCTTAGTGCAGTCAATGGCTCATACACAAAGTACTTTTAAGCACAATGAAAGAATTAGCATTGCACTAAAATGAGAGTCATTAGTTAGGGTAGTACTAGAGGAGTATAATGGTATTGTGATGGCCTTATGCCAATGTTATGAAGGCACTGGGCGCTAGCACTAAAGGAATTGCTTTGCACTGACAATAGACCAGCGCCGTATAAGGTTTGGCGCTGGCTAGCGATGAAGAAGTTGTTGGCGCTGGAAATAGGCCATCACCTTAATATCATTTGGATCTAGCACCATACTAGCGTCGTAGGGAGATTCATCTTTGACAATAGACCAACATTGTATTAATTTTAGGTCGTTTTGATGGGGTTTGATGCTGGCTTGTACTGGCAACGTATATAAATTGGTGTTTGAATTAGCTCAGCACTGTATATGGGCACGTTTAGATCCTCAATAGAAAACTTTATCCCAGTCTTTGTTGTCATTATGATGGTAAATGTGCATTACTCTTTCACACTTGGATACTATTATGATAATGTTCAAATAATCATTGCACATACAAAGCAAGTTTATGAAATTCAATCGTGGAAGTTCTGCGAATTGAGATGAGTTCAACATTGCATATATGTTTATCCATTTCATAAAGGCTACATGATCAGTAAAAGGTTATGTTTTCTTAATTCTCTTTCGGAATATGAGATAGAAATAGTAAACTCATATTTTTAGTACAAGATCGGAAATATATGTGATATTTCTAATTTTTTTCCACTGGGCAGAAGACGATTTACAATTTTCCCCTTTGTCAAAAACCCACATTCAACATTAAGTCCCCATGTTTAGTGTGGAACAGTAATGTTGCGTATTAAGCGCTAGATGGTGACCGGTGAGACCATTAAATTTCGAGAGTAAAGAAGTAATTACTTAGATTCACCACTATGATGTCACCATAGACTTGGTATGCAGATGTAGGTGTAGATGGTAAAATTTGGACTAAGGCAAAATGACCATTTCATACAAAATTTCGGACGAGAGGCAGAATTGTAGTTTTACAACAAGGGGTGATTTTCACAATATTCCGAGCCCGGGGAAAAATTATCATTTTTCGGGTTCAGCAAAACTAAAATCAAAGAGTTCGGAGAATAATGCTTAAACAAAGAGAGTTGTGAAGCTAAAAATCAGCATGCATTGCCAAAAGACGAGCTCAACCCTAATTCAGCCCTTATTTCTAAAAGACAATCTCATCCCTAGATTCAACCCTCGGCTCGAGATGAACTCAACCACCAAAATTAACTCTCACGAGAGAGACTCGGCCTTGGTCTTCAAGGCATTTATAGCCCCGATTTATGGCATATATCCCCACAAGATACCATGTTCGTGATACCATGATTCCTAGCATACATCCCTGCAAGACACGCTAGTCATGTAAGCTTCGTAGCCTTTAAATTTTCGAGGTTTGACTTATGAGCATGACCGAAAACATCTTGTCTCCCGTAAGAACGACTAGCCCATATTTGAGCTCAGGGAGTGATTATGAGTAAAAACTCGTGAGATAAAAACTATTCATGTCTGCTCTAGGCCCCAACTCGACTTACTGAGGTGTGACAGAGCGGAGAACTACACCTAGCGCGCTAAGGCACGTAGGTCATAACTCCCCGATGCATCAATCTGATGCTACTTAACGGGCCTTAAAACTTATCTTCGCTCTACGTAAATGCACGTCCATTTGCATTTACAAGCATGCTTAGAAAGCATGTTGCTTTAAAACTTAGATTCTAAACAGTTCCAAGTTATCCTTGTTCTGCAAAGGGTTGAAAGTCATAGACGCTAGTATAGATGCATTATTTCATGCATCATTGGCTTTTGAGTCCATTTGTAGGCATAGAACATGCGTTGGGCTGCATATATGCCATTGCAGACTGTTTTCACCTCTTTACTAAGCTAAGGCACAATTGAAAGCATACACTAATCTTTCTCGTTCGAAGGATGCATCAATAAGGCCCATGCCGTACTTTCCTCAGGCTAATGCAAACTCAGCTAAATTTCATATTGTTATATCTTATTTTCCTCGCTATGCTCAATGCGTAATTGGTACATGCTTACGTCGTTCGCCTTGATAGGAAGTATCAGGATCCAAGGAATGGAATGAAACTCGCCTCATCAAGTAGGGTCACAATCATCTCTTGCATCGCATCACCGATCCAGATGATATGGGAGGCCAATATGTCGCAATCATCTCGTTATTAGTGTCGCGTTATTGGCTCTAGGCCAATGTAACCCACATATTGCACGGTGATGATGTAATATTATTGCCTATGCAATGCGCCATACTTGGCGCAACATTGGACCTTGGCCAATATACCCACCATGATGCGCGATATTGGCCTTTGGTCAATATGTCTTCGCAATGCGCCCTACTTGGCACAAGTTTTGCTCTAAGTCAATGTTCCTCTTAACAAGTAACGTAAGCTTTATATGAAGCTTCATCTCAAGCCAATGATGCATTTTTTAGCACATGCGAAAAATGTGGGTGTTACATTATTTACCCCTTTAAAGAATACCATCATCGAAATTCAAAACAAAAACTATTGTGGATAGACTCTTCAGTTTGGATTCTTGAGCATAGTGTCCCATAACACGATGCTCATAAATCACACAAGGTTTCTTCAATTTGTCATAGAAAATCAATTAGGATCTTCTGATCAAACGTCGCATACAGCATACTCAGGAATCCAAAAAGAGTCTACAACGTTACTGAGAGTATCGATTTGGAAAAGCCAAAGGATATCTAAACTAGGTATCCTAAGTTGGCATCCCATACTACACGCTCAGGAGTCCTATACGGTTGGTGCAAAAAATTTGGCACAAGTATAACACAACAAGCGATTTTATTTTTGTAGTAATGTGTGAAACAAAATCCGATTTCCTACCATCCCAGACGGTCTTCCGGGTTGCCACTCGTAAGTGGGGTGCTAGCCGGCCTGACAACGCACACCGTAAGCCAGTTGCTAATGTGCGGGGATAACCAATATCATTATCTTCCTAACATTCGGAATGGTCTTCCGGATTGCCACCGAGGAGGGTTTCCACTTAGGCCTCACAAACTCACAGTATTTAAACAAGCTCAACTCAATTCGCAAAATAACTGGCATAGCAGTTACAAACTTTTTATCGCGCAATAGTTGGCCTACTCTCCAACTTTATCTTTTCCTTTGAGGAAAAATACTCACTCACAAGCCATTCCGCACATTCCCTAGAGTTATCTTAAAACTTGCTCTGATACCAACTGTGGCAGACCGGAAAATTACACTTAGCACGCCAGGGCATGTAGACCAGAGCTCCCTGATACGTTAATCTGATGCTACTTAACATGCCTAAAACTTCTCTTCACGCCAATCAAATGCATTTCCATTTGCATTTACAAGCATGTTGCCTTAAAACTTAGATTCTACCTCGTTAAAACTTACCCTTGTTCTGCAAAGAGTTTAAAGCCATAGAGGAAAATGTGGATGCATTATTTCATGCATCACTGGATTTCGAGTCCTTTCTTAGGCATAAAACATGCCTTGGGTTACGCATAGGCTATTGCAACCTATTTCCACCTTTTTACTTAGCTTAGGCACTGCTGAAAGCATGCACTGATCTTCCTCGTGCCAAGGGTGCATCAATCAGGCTTGTGCGGTACTTTCTTTAGGTTTATGCAAGCTCCGCTAACTTGCGTTTTGATATAGCTTACTTTCCTGGTAATGCCCAATGCATCATTGGTGCATGCTTACGTCATTCTCCTTGATAGAAAGTATGAGCATCTAAGGAATGTAATATAACTCTCCTCATCAAGTATGGCCACAATCATCTCTTGTATCGCATCACCGAGACAGATGATATGAGGGACCAATATGTCGTAATTATCTCGCAATTAGATGATATGAGCGACAACATGCTGGACCTGCAATGCTGCAACTCATTGAGGCAGCCTACTTACCCTTACCTACTCTGAATAGAACAAGCACTGACTATAGTTCATCTACGAATGGACAAGCAAGTTAAGCCAACTCGTGTTGCAAAGTCGTGGCCACGCAATAATGACCTAGTTTGTATAGACTATTCCTTCAAAATGCATCAAGGTAATGCATTACTTAGTTCGCAACATGGTATAATGATTCCTTCGCATCATATGCCACATTGGAAAGGCTACGCAGCTATAAATGAGGCTTAAGCATTATTTATGCTCTTCCGTCTAAGCTAGGAAGGTTACGTTGTGCATAGTCTGCATATGCACCTTCAACCAACTACCCTCCTTATATATTTTTTAGTGACATATCTACAAATCAAAGTTGGCGATCACTTTGACATGCTTGCTTTACTATCCGTGGCCATTGTCATGTATCTATGAATAACTGACCATGATGGTTGTATTTCCATTTTGGCCCATAGGCAAATTCCAATATTTATAGTCATGATGGTTGTATATTATCACGGTCAGCCTGCTCTGGCCTGATGCACCACTATGGTGCGATATTGGCCATAGGCCAATGACCTGCGCAATGTGTTATGGTAGTTCTACTTTGCTTAAGGCCACCCTCCCATCTGGACCGGTGCATCATTTGGTGCGACATTGTCCCTTGGCAAACTTAGCCTACGAAATGCGCCATAGTGGCGCGTTACTGGCTCTAGGCCAATGTAACCCACATAATGCACCGTGATGGTATAATATTTGACATTGGAAAATACAACCTATGTAATGCGCCATACTTAGCGTGCCTCACACTTCTGCTTGTTAACTTGATGAACTGGGACTAATTGATAGAGAATTAGACAATACACCCTTAACGGGAAAATGTTTTTCCATGCGGTTGTGTTAAAAGGACTCAACAACCCAAGGCGAGGTTTAAGAGATTTGGTCGATACACTGAAATGTGTTGCTGCTGAAATTATGTGGATATCTACTGAGTTCGGATTTGCACGCGCTTCTCACCGACCAAATAAGTCTCAAATATCCATATTTTTAGATATCTTATCTTATACTAATATAAAGAAAAGAGCTAATTGTTCGGTGAAGCCTTTTCACATGACAATAATACCCCCCATTAGCTAAGCTTTTAGTTAATAATAATATTTATATATTTACAGGAATGTCATTGTTTTAAAAATAGATCAAAAAAATAAAACTTAGATATCATTAAAAATACACATCGGATTTTTACAAAATTAACATATTTGGAAAGCTCTTTAAATTATCTACGTAATGAGTACAAATAAGGATATTAAATTATTTTTTTAAGATTTTTTTTTTCCATTATTATCAAATTTGGTGTTGTTAAAAGAATCCAATTCAAGCATGTGCATCGCACATGTGGCCTTACTAGTATATAATAAATGAAAGAGAAATTTGTTGTTTAGTCCACTAAACCCGACCCGGGTTAATGTGTAATCCAGCACCAGAATAAAATTATTTGCTGGTCCAAAAAAGTTTAAAAACACATGAAATTACCTCTCTACCCATAGACACGTGAATACGCAGGTTTACACAGTTACCTTTTCAGTTTTCTTTTTCATTTTTTCTTCTCTCTTCTCCAACTTAAAATTGCAGAAACCATAAACTTCTTTTTCTTCTCAATCAAAAGATCGAAAATCATCAGTTACAG
The DNA here is from genome assembly GCA_023529315.1 of Papaver bracteatum. Classification (NCBI taxonomy): domain Eukaryota; kingdom Viridiplantae; phylum Streptophyta; class Magnoliopsida; order Ranunculales; family Papaveraceae; genus Papaver; species Papaver bracteatum. Next base: position 217,287 of record JAJJWX010001826.1, on the reverse strand, counting down.
AAAATCATAAGATTGAAATCAAAAGATCGAAAATCATCAGTTACAGAAAATCGAAATAAAAAAAAAATCAGTTCTTGACCTAATTTTCATTACATTCAATTGAAGTGAAAAAATGGTTACGAATAGAACAATTAAACGGACAATTACAGAAGAAATTGTAGAAGAAACCCCTTCACCAGCAAAAAGGAGAAGAAAAATTGTTGATGATTCACCAACAGAAACCTCCCCTACTGCTAAATCACCGATAACACGAAGTATGAGTAAAGTTGTTACTCCGTCACCAACAAAGAAAGCAAATGTTCCTCAGAAAAAAGGTAAGCAGATCAGAAATAAAACTTAATTGTGATGGATTTTCGATTTTTATGCTAAATGAAAAAAGGTAAAGGATCTGTACATGTCCGTATGTACTTCATATTGACATGCAATATATCAAAACCTAAAATAAGCACTACTACATACCAATATGTAGTGTTAGAAAACTAATACATATGAAATGTTAAAAATACTTACATATCAACTTACAAGTGTGTAATACATATCATTATGTTGTCTAATACTTCTATGATCTAACACTAAATCTTTTGAATAAGCACTACTATCAATATGTAGTGTTTTTAGTGTTAAAAAATACTTACATATCAACTACATATTGCCATGTACTATGTGAAACCTGCTTATGAATATGTAGTGATGCATTGTTGTGTTTGTTTATGAATATGTAGTGATTTTTTGATACTGTTTTTGGTTTACAACAGGAAAAAAAAAAAAAAAAAAACAGCAGCGGCAACTACTAAAGCAAAAGGAAAAAAGGCGACAAAGGCTGCTACTCCTTCACCGCAAGCAAAAGGGAACAAATCACTTGTCTTGAGAGCTGCTACTCCTTCACCAAAAGTAAAGGGGAAAGCAAAAAGGGGGGTGTTAAGAGTACGCTTTTTGTAATATGTTCACTTTTAACACTACAAACACTACATACCTTCTTTCAGGGGTACATTTGCTTTCCCCCTTTTTGCTTTCCCCTTTACTTTCTACTGTATCAAAGTAGATACATATGGCATATGAAATATGTGATTTTAATGTACACTTTTTACTGTATCAAAGCAGATACATATGCCATATGTACTGTTACATAGCAATATGTAGAGGTAGATACTTATATTCTTGTAGTGGTATCTACCATTACATATTGATATTTGCTGCTAATAATATGTAGTTGCATAGCAATATGTAGTGGTAGATACTTATATTCTTGTAGTGGTATATACCATTACATATTGATATGTACTGCTAATAATATGTAGTTTCAAGTACGTGGTAGATATTATAACTACATATTGATGTTATAACTACATGTTGATATGGTATATTGATATGTCGCATAATGGTTTTAGATTCTTGTTATTGTGTAGGTGGTAATAAGCGTAAGAAAGGAGCTGGAAAACCACGAAGTTTATACCTAGCCGGTTTCAGGGGCTTGTGAAGACTATTAAGACCAACGAAAAACTTAGGTTGAGTAAGTTGCAGCTGAAGCTGATTTCTGAAGCATCATATGGGAACATGTTCCTAATATTTTGATACACAAAATTTGAGTTGGAACATTGGTTGAAGATTGAAGATGCACTCACCAAAATGTTACACTGTTATGAGAGGTCAAGATCCAAACAAGCTTACATTTTGCTTTGAAAGGAACGGCACACCGCATGAGCTGGTATCCACACCAGAAGAAGTGACACTTGTTTATGGGATGCCAAGAATTCCAAATAGGGAATATCATGATTTAAGGCTTACACTTGTCAATATAAAAAGTAGATGGCGTGAAACTGAATTCTTCAAAAGGACTTTTCCTGCTGGGATGAAAGCTGGTGATAAAGTGACTAGGCCTGATTGTGAAGGCAATCTTGAAAATCCTTAAAAGATCACCAATTAATGTAAAGTCTGATAAAGATTCTCTGCAAAGTGTAGGTGATCAATCAGATGAAGATTCTCAAGAATCTGAGGAAGACGAGGAAGATGCCAAAGATCTTGTTAGGCTTATCTGCCTATTTATGTGTACTTCATTATTTTTCACAACAAGTGATGCAAACGATGTGACTGAAAAATATATTGGTTTCGTTCTTGATCTTGAGAAGGCCAAGAATATTTCATGGCATGACCTCATTCATTTTCATTTAGAGCGAGAGATGAATGAAAATAAGAAAACCGTATAACACACTAATGGTTGTGTTGTTTATTTGTTGGTAAGAATCTACATTCATTCGTTGTAAGTCCTCATTCTAAAGTTTTCTGACGAATACTTTAACGAATAAAATTATCGCTAAACACGACTACTTCTGCTTATTAAAGCAACCGAAAAAGTATAGATTGGTAAAAGGAGAATAAAGATCAAGACTTACCAAAGAAATTTACAGTGTGGAGTTGGTGAACTATGGTGAAGGTTAGATTTATGACTGTTTATCTCTGAATACTTCTGAATAGACGGAGTCATCCATTTACACAATTGCAGTGAATACACATTGATTTCTCGTAATCTGTGGAAGTTGTGAAGAGACGGAGACGTGATGATCATGGATGTTGTAGCGAAGTCGTGTCTCCTATGTCAGGAAGTCTGTATGACCACTACTCCATCATCCTCTCAATTGCTTCTAACCATCCAACTACTTATTATCTTCTCGACATGGATGTGTTGCCACACCGCACATTGTTGTAAAACGCCAGACCAATATTCCTATGGGATAACTTATTTTTCTTTTTTCATTACTTCAAATAATTATGAATAATCTTTTTTCTCGTTGGACCAGAAAACTAGGGCATGAGCCTAAATTTCCCATCGGTGTCGGAAATCAGGACAAGACATGCATACTCGGCCGTTACCGTCCGTCCATAGACCTTAGTTGCACTTGGACTAGCGATTTGGGTTTAGGTACTTGCCGGAACAAACTATGCAGTGTAATAAACTTATTCATGATGGTTGCTAGACAGCTTGAGGAGAGGAAAATATTGGTGGAAGTGGGTACGGTAGTGACAATTTTCAACCCTTAAAATCAGAAAAGGCTAAATCAGACGTAAACATTGAAAGAGAAACAAGATTTGGGTAAAATCGAGAGAGAGAGAGAGACAGCTGAACGGTATAGCATGGGAGGGGGAGATAGGATTGGCAATTTTGTGTAAGCAAAGTGTGAAACCGAATTGGCAAAAAACAAACCCATGTTCTCTCTATACCCAGATCATACAAATTATCACTAAAACAAGAGAAAAAGTTTAACCATCTTCTTAGACATTAACATAAGGCTGGAAAGAGATCTTGATGACAGAAAAATGAGAAAGATATGAAAGAGGCCCTTTTTGACACTGACAGGGGATCTAAATCCAGCTCAACCACACATCCATCTACTACTATTACCGGCTCCTCTCAACGGCTATAGTTGGAGTATCAAAACAAACCCTAAAAAATGTTTCTTAATTGCATTTTGGACCCACTGCATGTGTATATGTAGTACATGATTTCCAAAAGGTCAATAATATATGCTCAATGATTCTAAAACTATCATGCTTGGACAAAAGGATTAAATTTGTTTAGCCCTCAAAGACAAAGAAAAACTTGATATGATCTAATCTCCTTTTTCTTTTGGATTTTTGTTTCAATAATATACTGCTATAGTTGTAATAGTAACCAAAAACCAAGTCGCCTAGTGGTAGACAAAATTATCAAAAGGAAAGAAGACATTATTATCATTAAAACCGTCATTAGCGGAGGAGATGAAGAGGGAGCTGCGCCAATTCCAGCTCCAAATATCATTCCGAAGAATCCACTTGCTCCATTGTTCCCACCGCCGCCGCCGCCGCCACCACCAGCACCATCACCTCCATATCCGCCCCCACCATCACTAGGTCCACTATCCCCATTCTCTCTATTTACACACACAAGACAAATTTATAGATTAATATTAATAATAAATTAAAACATCCAGTTTAAGAAAAACATAATGGAAAAAGTGTCCAGAGTTTTCAAAAGTAGAACTACACACTCTATCCATACATGCTGGCTATGATTGTCTATTGTCAAAAGTAAAATGATCATCAGAGACTTTTATAATTAGCATCTTAAAATAACTAAAGATCTTAAACTCCTAGGAGGTGAAGCTAGACAGCTTTATGCAATTGCGCTCCAAAACTCCACTCAGAGTGTGCCTAAGTTCTACTTTTATACAGTGCCATAATCTTGTGACACAGTTGCAGGAAAATGCTTCCTATACACCAAGATGGTTACACCCGAATTTACACTTACACCATCCAAGTGAGATCATAAACATGGTGGATAAGTGAAAGTAGTGGGTCTCGCTGTGGTGGCTATATTTTCCCGGTCTCCCAGGGCATTTTTCGGGTAACCTATCATTTCAAACAAAACAGTAAAAGTCCTATATAGCTCTGACTAAATCAGACCTGTATATATCCAGTGGTTGTAGGACAGTGATGGTGGATTTAAGAGCTGTCCCCACCATTCTATTTGCTGGAACGCAGCTTGCAAGAGAATAAAGCAACTCACATTCCCATACCCAAAAAAAACTTCTGCTTTTCCCATAACACCCCCACCACCATCCAAACAAAAACTACAGCCTCAACCGCGTATGGGGTTTGCCAACATAATATCTATATTTTAATGGGATGAAATTATAAATCTAGGGGGTTTTGCTGGGAGTGTGATCGGGGACTGAGGTTATCCAGATTACAGTTTTAAACAGACATTATAGGAGGGTGTGAGCCCCATTGGAAACTATAAAGACCAGGTCAAATCCTAGTGGGGACAGATTCTCAAGACAAAGCAGGCACCGTTTTGTTTCCTCACATTAAAGTAAGAGAAGAAAAATATCAAACATAAATAAACTACTGATAACGTTTTCTTTATAATCGTCCATCCAAACATATTCTTTATGTATATCACCAACCGTTAGATTGCATTTCCGGCGCTGCACGTTGTAGTCTTTGTATTCTAAAATACTGAGTTCATTGGCACTACGCATGCAGTGTTTTTAGAATCTAAGAAGCAGATGAGGTAGTGGTTGAAACAGAAATGGAGAAGAATACCTGTTGCCACCAAGTACGCCTGCATTCATGGTTAATTGTTCAATGAGAGCAGATGATTTAGGTTCAACGCTAGATGCTTTCGCATAACTACGGCCAGCTCCGCCTCCTGATGGTATAAAGAATGCCCCATTCACCATTATATCTCCTTCCGATCTCCAATCCCAGTCTGCCCATTCCCCTGTATCCACCCTCTTAGTCACCTGCATTAACAATTTATCAACATGGAAATTTAGCCGACCTTATGGCAAGGGAAACAATAACAACTTGAATGAAATTGAATGACATAATATAATAATGTAGTACCTCTTTTGCATTAGGATTAGCAGGAGCAATGTAACGATTCCCCTGACTATTGATTGTTGGATTGGCGCTACCGCCAATGGCATACATTTCCCATTGCGTAAAATCATTATTAACAACATGAATGTAACCACGTCTACATCGAGGCATTCGTTGGACTAAATCTTCACCGAAATGATTAAAAGCTATAGTTACTTGCATTCCTGAATCAGGTGTATAATCATCTTGATGACCTAGTAACATAACTTCATTATGATGTGAGAAATAGTTGTTCGAAATTGTAATCCCAGTTGAGCCCATTATAGCATCAATCAAACCATCTTTACAGTAAGACAATGAACAATGATCAATCCAAATTTTCCTAGCTCCAAATATAGATATACCATCCCCATCGGATTTAGTTCTTCGACCGTAATGATCCGGACTCGAACGTACATTACCAGGGGATGAAGGATAACAATGGTGAATATGAATGTTATGAATGATAATATTACTAACATACTGTAATGTGATACAACCGGCACCAACAATGTGCACATTTGCACCGCGACCATCCAGTGTTTTAAAACTGTTAATTATAAGCTCATCTTTAAGTTTAATTTGCATAGGACCTGAGAAGATAATCCAAAGTGGTTCTGTCTGGATAACTCCATATCTTAATGTACCTGGTTTAGGGTTAATAAGATCACTATCTGATGAATCTGTAACTATATAGATCTGACCTCCTTTTCCACCTAATGAATCTTTACCAAACCCTAGACCACAATCTGCTAATCTCTGTCTATTTGCTTGCCAGTTTGTATCACATCTCCAACAATCATCAATTGGGTTACCTGTCAAACATGATGAGGACGATGATGATGATGATGACTGACCCTTGTCATAAACCCCCAACATTTGCCTCCTATGAACTGACACATTAACTTTCCTGCAAAACATAGTGAAAACCCAGATTAGAAAATGTGAAATTTGGGGGAAAAAATGAAAACCCAAGATGATAATTCTTTTACCTTTGAAGCTCTTGAACAACTGATTCAGGGTAAGGATGTTGATGAGGAAGTGAAAGATTGAAGCGGGTAGAACCTAGAGTGTGGGTAAATAGAGTAAAGAGAAGTGAAGTAAAGAGAATGTAGCTGCTCGTGATGAATAACATGGTGAAGGGGTTTTGAGTTAATGTGAGTAGTGAAGTTATGATTCTTAAAACTGGAAGTAGTAGTGTTCTACTTCAGTCTATAAAACCCCTGAGCTTAGCAGTGTTCTTGGATGGGTGTAATTAATAAGAAAATTAACATGCTGTTGCATTTAACAAAGAAATAATAATAATGTGTTACTTTTTGTTTGGGGCTTTTGGTTATTCCAAGGTGAAGAAAGATAAAAGACTATGGATGTTTGATAATTATGGAGACAAACACAGAGATGAGAGTGGAGATTTGGAGAAGACGAAGAAGAAGAAGAGTTTTCCTTTTCTCTATTTCCGTCTCTCTCTCTCTCTCTTCTCTGTTTCTGAAACTATCTAATTTAGCTGTAAATACGTCCTTAAATTTTGCTAGACAAAAGTAACAAGGTGAGTACAAAAGGTCAAGAAAAAGAAGTAAAGAAAACAAGTGGGGGAATCCTAGAGCCTAATTTATGGCTCTTCTCAATCAATTCGTAAATCACTTTTCACGTAGGCTTAGCCCCGGTGATAATTCTCTGTTTTCATTGTGGACACTGGACAGACAATGGTTAGCACTAAAACGGACAACCATAAGCCCTTCCGCATAAAACAGGCAACCATTACCCGTTTCTAGTGAAATGAAATGGATATTCGTTAGACCGGGTCTTATGGAGATGCCCAGTCTCTTCGACCGGGTTCTATGGAGATGCCTAAACTCTTCCCAATTGACTTTCCACGTAAGTTTGGGAAGAGCCTAGCCCTTATGGTTATCCCAGTTTTAAGAGAAAAACGGATGATGATTATCCGTTTTCTAATTAGTTCGGTCCACCAAATTCTAAAACCCCACGTATTTCTCTGCTGGTCCCACTAAATTTCCCCACAACGGATGATGATTATCCGATTTATATAAGTTAGTCGATTTTTAAGCTAAAATCTCTCTTTGCCCCACTAAGTTACAAGGGTTTTAAGACTAAAACGGTTGATGGCTATCCGTTTTTCACTTTTTTAGAACGGCTAACCATTGCCCATATCCGGAGTCTTCCCGCTGGGATTCCCACACACCAGGGAAGGCTTGCGGGAAGAGGGGGTTTCAGCCACGGTTTTTTTCCTTGGGAAGAGCCTAGGCATCTCCATAAGACCCGGTCTTCCCAAGGAAAAAAATCGTGGCTGAAACCCCCCCTCTCCCCGCAAGCCTTCCCTGGAGTTTGGGAATCCCAGCGGGAAGACTCCGGAGACGGACAATGGTTTGTCGTTCCCAAAAATGAAAAACGGAAAGTCGTCAACCGTTCTACATTAAAAAAATCGGACAATAGTTGTCTGTTCTAGTGGAACGGCTACTCATTACCCGTTTCGGCTTTCATAGAATGGCTAATGAATGGTCGTTCCTTGACCTTTTTCGTTTACACTCCGTCGACGCTCACTCTCTGTTTTAGTGAACCAAATATTATCGACACTCTTTTTACACCGGACAGGTAGGCGGTTACGAGATTTCTTGTAGTACGAATTTTTATTGTACTATTGGATCAACGTGTATAGGGTGCATTGTGCTGACAGACGACTCACATTATTCATAGATGTTGCATTAAGATTTTTAAAACCTACATCATGTTTACACTTAGCCGACTTAACTCACATCGTTCGTAGATAGTGCATTTTCTACCTGGAATATCTTATTGTTAGCCTAGAGATTCTGATTATCCTTTCATCTACGCATTGTTAGATATCTATCTTATTCAACGATAAGGGGGTGAGGTCAACGACAACCAATTTATTGCGGTGATCATATTGGTTCGATGTGTTACCCACAACCGGTGTGTTTGTTGCGAATTCTATTGAACTTTGATGACTGACCTCCGAGTAAGTGTCTAACACCACTGCAAGTTCGTCTTCATCAAAACCTTCCCAAGGATCAGCATCGGTCATTTGTTGATGATGAATATGGTATTACTAAGCCAAAAAAACATTGTGTGAAAGAAAATATTATTTGAGGCTATTTGTTATCGCAAGCAATTGTGATTCTAATTGTCGACGAGTTTGGGTTTATATAACCAAAAAGAAAAAGATATATAATGTAGACATTGATGGAGATTCAAAAACACATATTGGTAGTGAAGATTAAAAAAAATGTCATAAGAAATTATCATCCACTTGTTCGAGACATTGATAGACGAGACCAGACTTGACAACAGGATATTTGAAAACTCAAAATGAGTATGGGGGTCTGCAGGAGTACCTTTAGTTCCATAAGGTCCTTTAAAAATGTTGTTGATTACACATTGAGTCCATTAGTCGTATTAAATCGATAATTGTAAATATAAGTTAGAAAGATGCATCACCAGAAGTTCATTTTATTCAGATATTTTAACAACGTAGTATACTTAATCAAAATAACTGGAAATTAAACCTAAACCTATGTCAGTGTCGCAGGCAACGCGGATACACTTAGCATGTGCAGTAAGCCTTTAAATCGTTAAGTGAACGGACGAGTTATAGTCTCGTGAGGGTTTTTTAGAGAGGTGTGCCCACAAAACCAACTAACTGCCGGAGTTAGTTTTCACCGACATCATGGTTTTCAAGTGCTAACAACTGAGGGTTCAGATCAGGAAAATGATGCCTCAAACTAAATTAGCAATTATTGAACTTAAACTCCGATCCTTTTTCTTCCAAGTATAACTCCCTCGCATGATCCTCCTGCAATAAATATTAACATAACAACATACGATATTTTACTGGGTAATTATATTTTAAATATTATATACTTTTATATCGAATTAACTTACAATAGTCGATTTATTCGATCCAACAGGAACATTACGATATAGTGGTATTTGTAGTGCCACAAATATTTTCACCTCCCTTTTAATTGTGGACACACAGGTTGATAATATTTTCTTACACTGTCTATTAATATTTCCTATTATGTCGGTAAACTCTCGCACCACCAAATCCCAAAAAACTCTACTTTCTTGGTTTTTTTGTTGATTTTCACGATTTGCAACAGAACAATAGGCCCTAGTAAGAGCCTCATCTTCCTACGGGGATAACCTAACCATGTTTGAACCTAAAAAATTAGTAAAATAGATAACATCAAAAATAGAAGGAGAATGCTTGTAGAAGTGTATATTTTCTTTAAGAAATTAGGTGGGTGTGTATGTGTTCCTGATTATGCCTATTTATAGCCAAGCATATACATGTCAAACAAGAGGAAAGCTAGATTTATATTTCACTCCACATGATTGATTATAAAGCAAAATCTCCAACTGCATAAATCAATGACTATTTATAGACTATTCAATGTCATCGAAGTGATTTGAATGATCAATGCATTTGGTCAGTGATGTGTATCGACAACTCACTGCGACCTGTATTAAAAACTCATTGTAAGGGGTCATTGAGGTTTATTGAAAAGTGTAAATGCTAGAGACTCCTGACTAATGTGTTTTCATTACTACCAAAGACAAAAATCATACCTGTTACACCACATTACTAAGACAATCTTGTGCAAAGTTCTTTGGATGTTTTGAGGCCAATTTTAATGGGTTGTAGTGTATAGTTTGAGTCGATAATTGGTATTTAGATCCATTTTTACAAATATAAGTGACAAAGATGCATAAATAAGTTCATTTTATTCATATACTTTAGCAACGTAGTACACTACGTCAAAATTACTCAAAATTATCCTTATTTCACTGTCGCAGCCAACGCGACTGCACTTATCCGGTGCAGCAAGTCTTTAAACCGGTCGGTGTCCCTAATGGCCGAGTATAGTCTCGGGAGGGTTTTCCAGAGATATACCCACAAAACCTTTACTGTCGGCGCAGCCGTACTAATATTCATCACCATCTTGCGGCGGATAATGTGGTGGTTGTACCACGCTTAGCTCCGAAAATGTATGTTTCAAGATGATGTATCATTCATAATACTTGAACTCTCTCATAATGTCCCAAGCGTACAGAATAGTCGCAAGAGTTTCTTATAATAATAAAAAAACACAAGTAAGTAATTTACAGACAAAAACGGTTAAATGCACGAAAACAAGAAACACTTACAAATCTTTCAACGGTAAATAAAGATCTATTATGTTGCTCATAAATATTTTTTTGGATGCGTATGTATTGGCTCACTCCTTTTTTATCACACCAACCCTACTCTTTATATTTGCTCATATTCTTCGATGAACATTTATAAATACATTTCTATAGTTATCGAAAACCCGTCTCCAAACTCTAGTAGCCGGGACCAAATGACGACGAACCTCCGGGAGAGTAACAACATAGGCTCAAGCATTTATTATAGCAATATATTCTTCTGTAGTATACAAAGGAATTATGGATTGTGTTGAAATGCTTATAGAAACCCTAATACAAGAGGATCACGATATTTTTAGGGGAGATGCAATTTGTTGGAGAATATAATCTTTGATTAGGTGCGTGTTGATTGGCGTATGGACAAATGAATTTATAGGGATTGAATGCACTGTTACAAATCTAACATTATATCACTTCGTGCAATGGGTTAATTGATCGTCTTGTTTTTCAATTGACTAAATGACCTAGCAGAAGTAAAGTGAGCGATTTGATTCGGATCGATGGAGTGACAACACATAACCACTGTATTTTATTTTTTACCAAAAACTTTATTATGTCATGGGTGTGATATGATTTAGATTAAAAAAAAGTACAATAAATAGAGTACGGATAATCAAACACAACACATTACATAGTTTTATTAAACTGGTTATCACTATCGCAGTCATCGATGTTACATTTAGCATATGTAACAAGCCTTTAAACCTTTAGGTGAACCTAAAGGACGAGTGATGTATCGTGAGGGTTTACAAAGAGGTATGCCCATAATACCTATCACCTACCAGTTTGTAGAAATAATTCATGCATCACCAGAAGTTCTTTTAATCTTTGTTAGGAAATCGGGAAACTTGGTCTTCAGAAATAGAAAAACTTCCTGATGTGGAAATTCAACGCCTTTAACTTGTCGGTACTTCAAATCGGCCAGCCTTTCCTATAACAAAGAACAAAATATTAATATTATTGTTTATCTTCTTAAACAAAATTGTTTATTTTAATAAATAATTATATTTACCATAGTTTGAGTTGTAATAGATTGAGGATCGCTGCAACTGACGTCAGCTTCGGCTTGGTAGGCATAATATAATTTTATTTCCTCCTGAATTACGCCATATCATTCCTTTATGTTTTCCATGGTTCTTTGGCGGGAATTTCCAAACTCTAGCTTGTAATTGTGCCACACGCTCTCCCAAAAGGTTTTAGTAGGTAAGAAACCAAGAACAACTTCACGACGGGAGCTTATATTCACCCAAGATTTCATGATCACCAAATCTTCAGATGAATCAAATGCAACCATTAGATTTCAAAAAAGGAAAGGGAGCGATATTTCGAACATACGAAGAAGAAAAATGATGGTTTTTTGTCTGAATTATTTAGAGGCTACCCAGCCTTTTAAAGGAGTCTTCGTAGTGTAAAGGTCGACATGTATAAGTATGAGCCGTTCTTTTTTAAGGCATAATAAAATCATTGTAGTGATATAGACAAACTATGTCAGGAGTCATTATTCATGGACACTATAGTATTGAAAAGAAATGTCATTGTACACGAAAAAGAAAGATCTTTTTTAACAAAGAAAAAATAAAAGAGTTTCATACATATTAAAACAACTAATCCGTACAATCATGATCCGGGAACAATTGAAATGCCCTTTGTTGTTGGTTCTCTGATTGGGTCTCAGCAACAAACGCCATATCTGTATTTAAAACTATGCTATTATTTTATTAGGGATTTTCTTCTTGACTTAATGCCGGAATTGAGTAATGCGGACTAATACCGGCGTCACCCATAATTGGGCAATACCTTGTTGTTTGATCATCCAAACTAGAAATAGCTTGACGCTTACGGCTACACTCACCAGAACCACCTAAGCCCAACATACGATACTTCCCGTACAAAGAAGCTTCTTCTTGGGATTGCTTAGCACTAAAAGCACTGGGAGATAACACTAGTATCGGTGGAACCATACATAAAACGGTCATACAATAGCTTCTTCATTGCCTCATTCTTTTCATAACTTAACTGTGCTAACCATTTTCATTGTTCCTGCAATATTGTCGATTGGTAAATATATAAATCAATAATAAATAAAATGAATATTAATCAAGAGTATAAAAACATAGTTTGGCTAAGTTAGCCTATGTAAGTGGTGGTTGAGATTTATTCTCCTAATACATAAATCTATGGATGTAATTTCTCCCATAAAACTATCATTTAATGACCCATTAAGGAAAATCTAATATAATAAGTAGTAAATGATTAATATAATAAATGCCTAACTCATTTATGTTTCACACTAATTGAGAGTAATTGTTGATAATAAATGATTTATTAATTCCTCATAATAATGTATTTTTACAAATTGCTCATAATTTTATAATTTTTTCCTTAATTAAATTAATAAATTTGTATCTCCATTAATAAATAATTTTGTTAAAAATAAAAACAATATCAATAAATATTAATTACGATAGTAGGTGGTGGAGGCAGTGGCGGAGGTCGAATGTATCACTAACCTAATAATATCAGTAGATATTAGTTACGGCACGGGTTAAGCCCTATAAACACATAATTAACCACTAATCTAAGGATTAGTATGTTTTGTTTATGCAATCTCATTAAGCAAAATCAATACCAATACATTGTTACTTCACTTTCTTATTATTATTATCATCCAACTACAATTACAACTTAATGGAGACTAGGTTCCTTCAAATTAAAAGATTAAAAAAAAAAAAAAAAAAACAATTTCCCGTGTTCTCTTAATCTTCTTCCACCAAAATGTACATCTCTGACCAATCAAACTACTCCGATGTAATAATATTTGAAAAAAATCATTTCTTTTTATATTGCTTCATGTATGAATTTTTTGAGGTTTCTATCATTTTCTTAAATTTCATTTGTTGTATATTAGCTGAAGTATATATTTTCAAAGATAGCCTACTTGATTGTGATAATCTCATGGTTGAAATTTAGGGATGTATGTATTCTGTTATTAGCGAGATTATGAAAATTTGGCTATCGCATCTCTCTAGGTTTTTAATATATTCACAACTTTTTGGTTTAGAGATGTGAGGTTTTCTCAAGTATCAAATTTCCCTTTCTATTTTTTTTAGACTTTAGTGGAAGTAGCATTTTGGTTTCATTGATAGATACACTTAAAGAGAAACTTATAAAATTATTTAGAAGATTACATTTTATAATTTGAATACCAATTTCTATTTATAAAATTCCATGTTATTCATGCTTCCGTTTCAAATTTTAGAAGGATTTGACTAGAAACTATTTTCAATTAACGATCTAACATAATTACACGTAATTTATATAACATCGGTGCTTAAACCTAGGCGGGTACATTAATTTATTGTCGGAGTTTGTTCAACTTAAAAGCGTTTTACTAATTGGTGTCTCATTAATTTCTCATAATAAATGATTTATTAATTTTTCATTTCCTTTAATCAACCTAATAAATTCATAATTTCATTAATAAATAATTTTAACAAAAATTATATCAAAAGACATTATTAGTCGTAGTGGAGTAAGTAGGGGTGGTAGAAGCGGTGGCGGGTGTTAGTGAGTGGTGGATGCGATGGAGTAGTGGAGGAGGTAATATTAGTGCTGGTGGAAGAAATAATTGTGATGGGTGGTTTTTATGGTGGTTGTCGTCGGTGAGTAGTTGTGGACAATATTAGTTTTGTGTCTATACAACCCGGGTAAAATTGTATTGTGAAGGATATAATTGGTTATTTTTAGCACGATTGACAAAGGAAGATACCAAATATTTCAAGGATGATAACATATCATATAGGAAAAAATGAACATGACCGCTAGATTACCCAAACGGTACCCACGCTATCTTTAGTACCCGATTGTATAAATCTTGTTTTTACTATTAAAGTAAAACAAAAAGTAACATGGAACAAAACATAATTGAATAAATTAATGGACGGTATAATTTTTTTCAATCTAAATTTTATAGATGACGTTTATGATTAATAAAAATCAAAATTACGGTGAGTGTCCTACGACGGGTGGACGTCGCTGCTGGTGGTGAAAATGGTGGTAGCAAATCGTTTTGTGGTGTTGACGAGTATTAATAGACTATGTTAATTCGTCTCGCCACAAAATGGGTAACATTATATTGTTTAAGATGTGGTTGATCGTCCTAACAATAAAAATAAACTCGGTTAGAATACATGGAAAAAGAAAAAAAGCTGAATGTCACGTTATATGATAGCAACAAATGAACGACATGAGTCAAAGTCAGTACAAAAAAATTACTTATTATTGAGCCCGGCCATTACGGCACATGTTACACCCTAGCCAGGTATTCTTTTCTTCCAATTTCTTTGTTTTGAATTACAAAGAAAAGTTTTATTAAGTTAGGAAAGATAAAGAGATGTCTTGATTTTTCCTCCCAATTAATAAATCCATGTTTGAGGTATCCCATGAATACACGCTTTAATTGAGAAAGAATGCATTACATATTCTCTTATTCTCATCTCAAAAGTCAAAATCAAAACGTAGAAATTTGGTCGACCGAAAATAAAAAACCTACCTTCCATAAAACTAAACAACTGTATCTCTCTCACACCCAGTAGGAGAACTGGATTTAAAAACTCTAACTCCCAACGAAAATCAGAAAGAAATTGGGAAGGAGATATAGATTGCAGAGAGGAAAAAGCTTAAATCCAAAAACATACTTTTGCTCAATCTTCTTTCCATGTTCTTTCAATCTTCTTCCACCTAAACATACATCTCGAGGTAACACTTTTTCAAAGAATTATTTCTTTTTACACTGCTTCATGTACGAACTTTAGGGGTTCTTTTATTGAATTTCATTTGTTGAATATTTAACTGAAAGCATACATTTCCAAATATAGGCTAATTGATTACGATAATCTCATGGTTGAAACTAAGGGGTGTTTGTATTTTTTATTAACTAGATTATGAAAATTTGGCTATTGCATGACGCCGAATTTTGGGTTTCAATGTATTTGGAACTTTTTTGTCCAGAAAGGTGAGATTTTCTCAAGTACCAATAATCTTAATGATTTCGCACTCTTATTATATTGTTATGATAATACTATTTTTTTGGAGAGATGGGTTTAAAAATAGGGCATGGCTCTAATCCAGGGACCATGAGTAGAATGACTTCATAATCAATAATGTTATATTTCGTGCACTTGGATGAGAGAAGCAATATCTGAAATGCGAAAGGGATGGGTCAGTATAGGAATCGACTTTTAAGAATACAAGATTTTTTTTTATGAGAGACAACAACTAGCTAGGATCACCACGTTGATTGGGTAATTCAGTCTCAACGTAACTGAAAAGGGAAAAAAATATGTGCAAGTACTAATATTTTAATTTAGCGTAAAACCATTGTACAATATTTTGATTTTCTTTCTCAAATTTGTACTTTACGAAGTATTAGGATGATTAGGCTATGTTCTCCATTATTTTTATATTCATTGGTAACATCACCAAGATTTGATTTCAATGTAAAAACCGATAAAAATAGTAAGGAAGTTACTTACACGTAAAACTTCCAATTTTTATTTGAATATATAATTGTGAAATTCAGTTTCCAAAACGAATATTTTTCTCAAATGAGCAATTATGTACATTAAACAAATTTGTGTCAAATAGATGTTACTTGGGTTAGGCGCGTGCAATACTAATCTATTATTGATCCATGACCTTTTTTATTGTATTAGATAGATTTTAAACTTTTGAATTGCATTTTCTAATTAGTAATATGAATGTAATACTGATCAATTATTAATTAATCATGATGTTTGATCTATGAACTTCCTTTATACATAGTATAAAATTTCATACTCCATTATTGCTAACGGTAAAGTGTTAGAATTTTGAATTGAATCCACTGACATTTTGAATTCCTGTTTTAATGGACTGTCTTATGGAACCACGTTTGGACTTTGGATGCTCTAATTGCAAGGATATCAAGTCGTAAGGGGGATATAAGTGATTCACCGCCAACTTCTATCCCCTTTCAGCTATATTGTGTGAAATTTTTGTGGCCTAATATGAAAGTACATAGGTGAATTGAGTTACCTTTTTAACATAACATAAATGGCTTGAATTGGTTTCAGTTAAGGAGTATTGATTCAGGTGTCATAATTCCCCGTTTTTCGGATTTCGTTTCAAATTTCGTGAGGATTTGATTAGGAATCCACTAATTCTCGGTAGATAATCTAACATAATCATCCAAAAATTTATACAACGCCTGTGTCGTTTCGCCACGGGTTAAACTCTAGTAAATTTACAAAATATAGTTGAAAGATTATATGTTTCACGTATCCCCTCCGAGTTTACATAAGAAAATGACCATTGTATCTTAGGAAATGTTGATGTCTCTGGTTGGGTATAGACAAAGGTTTTTGGATACTGTATAGGAGGAGGTACGTTTGGAACGAAACGAGAGGTTCTGATGTGACCAACCCCAACCTCGTCATGTTGTTTACATTAATAAAATCTGGAAACAATAGTCCCATGCTTCTAGATTTCCAAAAGGCATCATACTCTGTCTCATTTGATACCAAATAATGCACTCTTTCAACGATATCCTCTGTTTTAGTGTTGGCAAAATCCGGAGGCGGAAAAGGAATTGTAATCAAACCTAACACCTGCCTCAAACATATCTCCCCAAGATAAAGTGCCTCATCTTTCTGTTCGACTATTCCCTTGAAATATATTCTCTTTCGACTAACCTTTCTTGCTAAAACTACATCATCATCTCCATAGTGCGCATTTCTGATCCATGGTTGCCAAAAAATTGCTCCAAGTGACACTCTCAAATCCATCTGTCTATTAGCGTTGTTCAAAGAATTTTTCCCATTATCTGTTTGATGTACACCCTCTTTATGATTTTATTTAAACATATTAATCGCATGGTACATGTCTTCCGGTACAAATGAACCCATCTTGAGAAATGATTGATAATTACATAAGTAAATATAACACCAATACTCTAATATCATCCACATTACTCTCATGTTATTATCTTCCCCACTACTAACCGTGTCCAAGTTCTTTAACAATCTACCATAAATAAATGAACCGTAATCATAGCTGCCAATGTTTTCCAAGCTTCCAGTGTATCCCAAAACAAGCACCCTGGCTTTTGAAACGTTAGACGAAGTCGTTCCGGTGAATACTTGACCAATAACCTGAAGAAGAAAAATTCGTGTCAATTCCTCCAAGTTCTCAGAGTTATCTAAATCCTTCATACTGTTTATATAAGATAAAAGAAGAAAGATACATACAACTGAGGATACTATCCCAAGGTTTTTTAGAACCTCTAACTTCTTCTGGGGGACCTTGGGCATCTTCTTCCATAATTTCAGGTTCACGTTGTAGGTTGGCTATCACACCCCTAAAGTACTTATCATCTAAAGTTTCTAAAACATCTCTGGATAACCGGCTAGGAAAAGTGATTGACTCACCTTTACACATATTTGAATTCCAGTTAACATTACAAAGTCTAAAGGTGTCAACCCTATCTCAAACCATGAGAAATGGAAGGTCTTAGTTGTATGCCACCATCTAGCTGGCAATATATTTGTGAGTTGCACATCTGAATTCTTAAAATTAAATAAAAATATAGAGGAAAACCCACAATTTTCTAGTACCTGAAGTGCGCAAGGATTATTCTTAACAACGATTTCGTAATAATCATTTAGGTGCCCCCAAATAGTCCTCATTTTCATCTTCAGTGCATCTTGACCCGATATATGGCCATCTTTACTTTTAACATGCAATTGTAAGTCTGTGGAGTACTCCATGTCATAATATATATACCAAACAAATATAACGTATGAATATATGTCAACATTTTGGAACAAAAACTATAATTCAGACTCACAACAACGTGTTCCTAACAAATTAGGCATCCAACATTCCAATTGTGAATTACCTAGATAACAAGGCATACATAACAAGATCTGTAACATCATTAAGGTTATTTACATATGGGTATCACTAGAAATACTCCATGTTCATCAATAATTCCCTAAAACTTATCATGTTAAACAAATCGAACAAGCACAAATCACTAACTAATAGTAATTGGATTCAATTTATGTTAATCATCACCAAAATAATTTCAATTGAACGGAAAAATTAAAACTAGGGTTTAAGTTTTCATTATATTACCTTAGATTATTGAGATGATTAAAGCCCTCAAAACCAAATGCAACCCAATTAGAAATTTGAGACGAGACGGTGGGAAAGAGATAAATCATGATGAAGTATCCTCTGCTTCAAAGGAAAGAACTGGAGCAGAAAAAGAACTGAAGTGTATCGAATTCTCTGGATGTTTTTAGGAAGAAAAAAAAACTAAAGCGGGCCTCCATTAGCTGGTTCAACGGGTGGTTGGCAGGTCAAGATAGTATAACGGTTAATGATGAACTGTTTCAAAGAAAATGGACGATGCTTATCCGTTATAAGAAGAACGGTTTATGGGTTACCGTTTTTTTACCCTAGAACGGCTAACCATTAGCTATACGTAGATTTCTCAGGGAATTACCACTAGAGTTGGGTCCTTCCCAGGCTGATGTGTAAAGGCATTTGGGAATAGGTTGGGCATCTCCATAAGACCCGGTCTTAACCATTCTAGCTATCTTGATTAGTCAACCTCCATTGAAATGGACAACCATTGTTCAATTCAAACTTACTTCAAAAACTAGAATATAATTTGGTTCAGTGTTATTTCCTCAAATATGTTTCGTCATGACCAAATAAAAACACCAAGTTCTTCCCAAATTTTCTCTCTCTGGTTATTTCCTTCGGATTCCTTGATTTGGTTTGTTCTCTAGCCTTTCATTTGTTAGTTGCAAAAGGTTTTGAGGAGACATAATCAAAGGTAATGTATTAATAAAACTTAAACTCTATTTTTTTTCTTGTTAATTGTACTATAGTTACTTCATGATTTGTATGGATTTGAAGAGGAACAAATTCTTATTTAATGATTTGTTGATAGACATGGTTAAATTTCATAGCGATAATGGTAGTTATAATCCTTTGGTAATTTACAATTATTAATGATGTTGCGTGTTTAATTCCTTGTTAAACAAGGTTTTGAGATAAGAACTTATTTGGTATTGTATAATAATTTGTAAGTGTCATATATATTGTAATTATAGTTATGACAACATCTTATATATCTGTGCATTAGCTTATACCGTGGAAGTGCCCAAATTTCCACAATTGTCTAAATTGGTAGAGACAGTCATATATTCGATAAAAAAGCACCAAAAATGAAGACGAGGACTAGGTGGGGAAAGATGAATGATTACTGGGAAATTGTTGCTCGAAGACGATCTGCATGTCTACTAGAAAATTTTGGATTTTCCTAAATGTTTCATTCCAATTTAAGAACTCCGATGTGCGATTAACAAGTGATCTTATACCTAGGTAGTGGAATACCACTAAATTTATCATTTCCAAGCTTCAGAATATAGTTGACACCTTTATACTTTATAATGTTGACGGGAATTCCAATATGCAAAGGTGAGCCCATAAATTTTAATCGGAGGTTATCGAAAAGTATTTGTCAAAGTTTTGATTCATTGTACTTCAGTGGTGTGATTTCCAACTTACAACATCTAGCCATGATTTCCCAAGATAAAGCCTAAGCTCTCGAAGATAAAGCATCTCAAGTACATTAGGATAGTTATTCCTAGGTTGTAGCTATATCTCACCCTTGCATTTTATATAAACAGTTGGACAGGAATAGACAACTATGACAACTGAGAGGAATCGACGAGGATTTTTCTTCTTTGGGTTATTGGTCAAGTATTCTTGAGAAACACTTCATCTAGCGTTTCAAAAGCTTGGTTGATTGTTTTGGGAGATTTTGATAGTTTGAATAACTTTTGCAGATATGATTAGAGATCTCTTTGTTATGGGAGGCTGTTATACTACTTTGACATGGTTAGCAATGGGTTAGACATCAATATGAGAGCAATGTGGATGATATTAGATTATTGGTTTTATATTTATTGCCGCAATTCACAACCATTATTGAAGAAAAAAATATTTAAAGAGGAGGATTTGTACCCGACAATAAATATTTTTAGAGAAGAGTATAAATAGGGTACGCCCAAACAGATGCTGAAAAATATTATGCAAACAAAGGTGAGTCACAAATTGATTTGAGTGTGTCACTTGGATCCGTAGTTTGGCAATCATAGTTACTCGATGCACATTATGATGATGATATTGTTGTTATATCAGGACATGTTAGCAAAAAGAGAGTATTTTTTCAGGGAAGTCGAGAAGTAAGAGGCAGCAACATTTCACGAACTTAGCTTTGTTTCTAAGCTGCCAAGGTTGTTCATCAATATAAATAAAGGACTCCTTGCACATTATAAACTTAATCCCGGCACCATTATGTCCTAGTTACAGATTAGAGTCGTCCTTTAAAAACCTAGGAGAAATATAATTAGGTTACAACTTTGAAAGACTTCACTAATGGGTTCATAAAGCCCGATCTGATAATCTTTTACATGATAGTTCTTGTTATCCAGATATTGTTTTTATTAATCTTCTAAGTTCTTGAAACTTTAGATCAGGAACTTGATGATAGAATTCACAAAATGAAATGACGAGGGTACCAAGTACACCATAAACCTTTTGATATCAACCTACGCAAGACACACCTTATGTAATCTAATACAAACAAACATTATCAAGGAGATTACTTTAAACAAGATGTACAAACCAAATCTATTGGGATCAAACCAAGTGTTAATTAATGTACAAGTATATTTACTTATATAAAGACAAAGCAATATAATGCAAAAGTAAAAGTAAATCACATAACACACAAGATTTTGTTAACGAGGAAAACTGCAAGGTGGAAAAACCCGGGGACTTAGTTCAGTTATGAATACTATCATAGTTAATCCACTGTACAAAGACTACTACAACTTTGTATAGTTGAAACCAAGTACACTAACCCAAGTTACTAAGTTCCTTCAGTATTCCTACACCTACAACCAATCTGGTCTGAGCACATCATTCTCAAGATAGAATCCAATATCTTAAATTGCTTCACCTGTTGTGAAGACTTCATCAACTCAACTACTTTGGATCGTAATCCAAAACAGCAAATGACTAATCTGTTTTATTAACCTCTCTATCAATCTCCCATATCAACAAACTAAGAGATATAATTGAGTACAAATATCTTCTGTATAATGAATATAACTCCTTTGTTTGGTTAGATCAAAATTACTGAAATAATCAATTTTAGTTACAAACTATCAAAGTAGATCGCAGAGAAAAACATGCAACAAGCTTAAAAAATCTATAATAAAGATCAAACATGAAGTTATCATAAAGATCAAAATACAAAAAAAAAAAACTTTTCGTCTTCAATTTTCAATATTTAAAGCACTTACGCAAACAACTTGACTCCACTAATGATTGATCACATATAAAATAGAGTATGTTAACAATGGATGATGAGAAGTCTTATCTTCATATCTAGAAGAAATAAAAAGATCTGAAATCATTTCTTGAACTAGTCTGAGTGACCTTATATCAGAAAAAAAAAAGATCACAAAATAAACAAACTAGATCTATCAAGGTTCAACTTTACTACTAGTCAATCAAATCAATTATTGAAAACTAAATAGTAATATGATTCTAGTTTCGCACCAATGGTACCATTAGTGATTCTTTAATCTCACAACGCACATTAGAGATTTTTACCTAATTAGGATAATCTCCTCTCGAATGAGTGTTACAAGAATGATAAACACATAAATTATGTATTTTATACCCATATTTATATTAGCTAGGACTCAATATTTTGGATAATAACACTATTTTAGTGCTTTTGTAGAAAATACGAATGAATTCGGTCACCGATACTAATTAGCGCTTGCGACAAAATGACGAAACATGACTGGCCTGGTATTTCTATATATCAGCAGCATGGAAATCATGAGGCCCAAAGGTGTGATTCAAGGGAGTTCTTCTTTGTCAGGCACATAAGTCTCATTAGTTTGTGGGATAAAGGAAATATGAGTGGGCTTGTCCTTTGTGCCTACCACAACTCATATTCTTATCAGAGCAGCAGTTTGTTTTCTAAACAAAAGAAAACTCATCTTATTTATCTAGATGCTAGTTTCTTCTTCAATCCTATTCCACTGAACCATGGGCAAGATCGGGACTCATAACAACTTTTGAAGAATCAAATGGTTGAGATGGTCGCAAATGGAGATGGACTGGAAAATCATGGTGATGTGAATGCAATGGTGATTTTTAATTCAAACTCGTGAAGAGAGAACATCAGATTCGAGCTTCTCAACAGAAACGATGGAGTTCGGGAGTATATGGTTGATGTTCGTAATATGGCTGAGTATTAGGGTGAACTGATGATGCCCGATGATAACTTGGAGTTCTCTGTGGTGGTTATGAGTCCCTAATGGCCGTGAACAATGGTTTGAATAATACATGGAGTTGGTTTGTCTGTCTCGAGCCTGGCAGTAAGGACGAGTGAACAATTATGAAAGCTCTCTTAACCTTGTAGGGTTATGGGACACATATATTTATAGTGTAACATATGGATACAGGACGTTATGGACCCAAATACAAATGGACCGGACTTACATATAGACAAGCATATACATTCTACACCCCCCTCAATCTGTACCCGGTGATAAACAACGGGAAAGCTTGTTACAGAGTAAATGAAATCTAGACACAGACAAACCCTTCGTAAACAAGTCTGCAAGCTGATGTTCTGTGGAGATGTAGCGTAGACCCGAGGCAATTCGTTCACGCACAAAGTGGTAATGAATTTGAATATGCTTGGAACGATAGTGCTGGATTGGATTAATAGCTAAATAAGTAGCACTGATATTGTCACAATATAATATAGGAGGTTGCTTTAAATAAATACCAAGATCACGCAATAGGTATCCTATCCAAATCAGTTCAGCTGAAGTAGATGATAAGGCTCGATACTCAGCTTCAGTGCTGCTTGTTGAAACTGTAGGCTGCTTTTTAGAACCCCATGAAACCAGATTTTTTCCTAAGAAAACACAATAACCAGTAGTTGATCGGGAAGTATCAGGATCACCACCCCAGTCAGCGTCAGAATAAGCGGTAAGATGCAAATAGGAGTCACGCCAGAAGCAAATGCCGTGACCTAATGTACCCTTAAGATACCTAAGAATACGCTTAACAGCCATGAAATGTGTTTGAGTAGGCCGATGCATATATTGACTTACTTGATTGACAGCGTAGGTAATATCCGGTCGTGTCATGGTAAGGTATTGTAAACCACCAACTAAACTTCAATAGAGAGTTGAATCAGAAAATAAAGGAGCATCACCATAATGCAATTTAGAACGTGAAGCCACAGGAGTAGTGACTGGTTTGGAATCAGCTAAATCAACTTTCCTTAAGAGATCCAAAGTGTACCTGTTTTGTGTCAAAGTAAGGCCAGAAGAAGTTCTAGTAGCCTCCAAGCCTAGGAAATAATGCAAATCACCCAAGTCAGTCATAGCAAACTCAGAGTGTAGAGACGGAAGCAACGTTTGAATGCCCATAGTATCACTGCCAGTCACAATAATATCATCAACATATAACAAAAGAATAATAACACCAACAGAATATTGCTTGATAAACATCGAATGATCAGATTGAGATGACTTAAACCCCGGATGAAGAAGAAACGACGCAAAGCGATGATACCAAGCACGGGGAGCCTGTTTTAAACCATATAGAGCCTTGTGCAATAAACACACATGATCAGGAAAACGGGGATCAACAAATCCTTGAGGTTGTGCCATATAAACCTCTTGATCAAGAGTACCATGAAGAAACGCATTTTTAACATCTAGTTGCTTAATAGGCCAAGAAGAAGAAACCGCCAAACTCAAAACCAAATGAATAGTCACCGACTTAACGATAGGGATAAATGTTTCATCATAGTCTATCCCATATTGTTGAGAGTAACCCTTAGCAACTAAGCGAGACTTCCGTCGATCAAGATAACCATCAGGCTTTTGTTTAACACGATAAACCCATTTACTTCCAATTATATTCATACCAGGACGACGAGGTACAAGGGACCAAGTACGATTACGAAGTAGAGCATTAATTTCATCAAGCATAGCAGCCCACCACTCCGGAGATTTAGCAGCAGTCGTGAAACACGTCAGCTCCATAGGGATAGAATTGTACTGAGTTATAAAACACTGCAAAATAGGATACCGAGTGGAAAAACAACCCTTAAAGCTACATGGTTGAATAGTATGATCTTTGAGCCTGGTAACCATATGATACTTATTAGTAGGCGACGCTGGAGGGTCGTGAACACTGTCCAAGTCTGGCAAGACAGTAGAAGACGCAGATGCTGTAGAGTTAGGAGATTGTTGTGTAGAAGGAGACAAAGATTCTGAAGATGCGAAAGAATATTGTATAGGAGTAGACAGAGAGACAGAAGGAGACAAGGAAGATGGATGCACAGGCGATAAAGGGGTTGGTGATGACGGCGGATAAGTAGACGAAGTCAATGAAGTCGAAATAGGGAGAGAAGATTCATAAGAAACAGATGTTGTATTAGAGGGATCAACATTAATAAACAGTGGAGAAGAAGAAGTATGTAGCTGTGATGATGACAAGGGAAAGTGAGTGGCTACAACCGAATTAGGCCAACTGAGAAGAGTTTGTGTAGCTGGAGACGTGGATTTAATGTGAAGCTTAACACCAATATCAGTGGGATATGGAAAAAGAGACTCATCAAAAATGACATGACGTGAAATATAAACACGATTACTGGTGACTTCTAAACACTTGTAGCCCTTATGACGATCACTATAACCAATAAAGATACATGGAAGAGTCTTTGGTTGTAACCTGTTTTGGCGAAAGTGAGACAAGAGAGGGTAACAACGACATCCAAAGTCTTTGAGAAACTCATAATCAGGAGAGCGCTGATGCACAACAAAAAAAGGAGAAGTATTGGACAAGATAGGAGTAGGAAGTCGATTTATCAAATAAGTAGTTGTGGCATAGAATTCAGCCCAAAACTGCTCAGGGAGACCACTTTGCAACATCAAGGCACGACCAGTTTCTGTAATGTGACGTATTTTCCGTTCAGCAAGATCATTTTTTTGCGGTGTGTTAGGACAGGAAGAGTGACGATGTATGCCATTAGCAATTAAATATGATTTTAATGGATCACTATACTCAGTTCCGCCATCAGTTTGCAAAACAAGAATGGAAGTAGAGAATTGCTTTTCAATCATGGCTTTGAAATCCAAAAAACAACGAAACACTTGAGTTTTATCAGATAGGAAGTAAATCCATGTGAAACGGGAGCATTCATCCACAAATAAGAGAAAATAACGAAACCACAATTAGACTGGAGAGGTGCAGGGCCCCATAAATCAGAGTGAATAATAGAACCAACTTTATTTGAATAAACTGTTCGTGACTGAAAGGGAAGACGATGGTGTTTAGCACCAACACAGCTAGGACAAATAGATGAAAAGGAAGTAGAACTAGAATTGAAAGACAAGAGTTTATTATTCTTAAGAGTATGAAAAGCATTACTATTTGGATGACCTAAGCGCATGTGCCATGTAGCTGGATTCGCACGAATGCCAATGGTAGTGGAAGAGAAGGCTGATGAAATAGAAGACTGGACTGGAGAGGAGACACGACAGGAAATTGGATACATGCCAGCTTCATTCTTGCCCTTGTACAGAGGAGCCCCCGTTCGTCGATCCTGAATAGAAAAACCATCACGATCAAAAAGAAAAACACAATCAGCATCACGTGTAAGTTTTCCAACAGAGACGAGATTTTTGGCAATGGAAGGAACATGAAGAGTGTTCTTCAAAAACAACCGAGATGAAGGAGAAGTGAGAGTAATATCACCAATTCCTGAGATAGGTAAGAGTTTACCATTACCAACAAGGATTTTATTATTACCGTTGTAGTCGACTCAATTCACCATATGAGATGCATCAGATGTCATATGAGCAGATGCAGCGGTGTCAGCAAACCAATGGTTTTCATAAGGCATGGATTGATCGTGCATAGCCGAGAAAGGCTGAGGCAGATCGATGTTTAGAGTTGGAGTTAAACGAATGCAGCTTTGAGCAGTGTGACCATTAGCTCCACACCATTGACAGGTGGCGGATGATTGCGGAGGAGGACCAAGGACTGAAGGTGCAGGTGAGCAACGACCAGAATTTGAATATCCGCGACCATAGGGTCTAGGATTGTGCTGAAAGCCACCATTGTAGCCTCTCCCATTACCAATATTCCAGTTGCCATTGGAATAGTTGGTATTCCAGCCACCATTGTTGGAGTGACCGCGACCACCATTAGTCCAAGTATTACGATTTCCATGATTCCAGTTGCCACGACCAGAACCATTACCTCGTCCACGAAAAGAACCATTACCACGGCCACAAGAAGAACCACTAGGATTGCCAGCATAGGAAGATGGACCACGACCAGCAGACAAAGCACCAGCAAAGAAGGAGGTTGGATTTTGTAGATCAGAAACATTATGTTAGAGATTTTGAAGATACTGCAAGTGAGACTCATGGTGTAAAAGTAAAGCATGCAGTTCAGTGAATGTTGGTAGGGTTGTTCTAGTAATAACAACAGTGTATATACTAGTCCAATTAGCACCCAAGCCACGGAAGGTAGTAGATACGAGCTCAAGATCAGAGACGGGTTGGAGGACAGCAGACAATGAGTCAGAAATTTCTTTGATCTTTAGGATATATTCAGAGACAGTGGAGTTACCCTTTTGGATGGTCGAGAGGTTGGCTTTCAGCTAGAGTATACGAGCAGGGTTGATGGTTGCATAGGTATCACAAAGATATTTCCAAACTTCACGAGAGTTTCCACGACGAACGCATTCAGATTTGAGAGGTTCAGTAAGGGAGCAGTTGATCTAAGAGATAATAGTTGGTAAAGAACTTCCCATTCTTCATAGGCAGGATTGGGAGTTTTGTCTTCCGTAACTGCATCGACGATCTCCTTGGCAGGTATAACAAACGAATCTTCAAGATACTTGTAGAGTCTTTGAGATTTGAGAACTTGGACTATTTGAGATTCCCAGAGAAGATAATTAGTTCTGTCCAAGAGAACGATTTTGGTAGAAGAAGGAAGATGCGGTGCTTTGTCAGAGGATGACATAAGAGAACCAATACTAACAGACGTAGAAGCAGCAATGGTTGGAGATACGACTTCAGAGATAGCTGGACTCGTTTGCGATATAGTTGACATGGTGGGAGAACGAAGAAAAGGATCGTGTTCTTTGAGTTTTTTTATTTTTTTTTTGGTTTTCAGAAATACTGTTCACGAAAACAATGTTCATCGACGTTACTGTTCACCGATGAAAACACTGTTCGCCGACATACTATTCACGAAAACGTTTTTGTTCGCCGGAGGCTGCTGTTCGTAAGAGGAGAAAAACAAGCAGAGAAGATTAGAATAGGGTTATGTGAATAAAAAGATTGAAGACTAGGGTTGGTAAAGAATAAGAAAAAGTTTTTGAGGCTAGGGTTTGTGAAGAAGAAAAGGTTTTGAGGCTAGGTTTTTAGATAGAGAGATCGTTCTGGCTCTAGATACCATGAACAATTATGAAAGATCTCTTAACCTTGTAGGGTTATGAGACACATATATTTATAGTGTAACATATGGATATATGACATTATGGACCCAAATACAAATGGACCGGACTTACATATAAACAAGCATATACATTCTACAACGAGGGATTGATTTGAGAAACTCGTTTGTTGCTCCCGGCGTTGGTTATGGCAGCTGTAAGTGTAGTGCTTCAGCCGTGCATGGATATGTTTATGATATGTTGGGAATAGAATTTATGTTGTAGCCGAGCGACGGAGGAATAACTGCAGTCATTGGTAGCTGGTTATGAAGGTGTTGACGGAGCAAAGAAGTATAGTTGATTACTGGTTGAAAGTCCTTTCGAATTCTGTTCTTGGACGAGAATGGAGTGGTATATAAAGTTGTGTATGCATGAAGGAAGAAGAGTTTGTATGAGTTCTTTGACTTATCGATTATAGCTTGGGTTTATGGTGACTTTGAACTATGAGAAAGAATTGGCAGCAACCAAACTAGATGTTGGTGTTGCTTCTATGGTTGCTGTGATTGTGCTCGAACTGGTGGAAGTTTTGGGGTTTATCTGTAGATAAAATACATGATGGTGGTGGTATGAACACAAATTTGCAGAAACAAATAAAGATGGCACGATGGATTCAAGCCAGACTTGAAGTTGGATAGACTTGTGCAACCAGGGGGAGCGAAGAGGTTTGAATGTGTAGTGGAGAACGTTTTGGAATGGAGGATAGTCGCTGGTGTTGTTTTCCTGTACAACAGTGGGACGAGATTTAGAACCCAGGGAATTAAAATTGCGGTTGAGGTGAAATTGAGAATATTCGAAAGTGGAGAAAGGTGTTGTGGTCGGACTGAAAGATAAAGAGTGGTGAGCTGGGTCCGGTTATGGACATGGGTTCTGAGTCCGGACTGAGCCTTGCCAATATTCTCCTAGGTATCGATTGGAAGTTTTCGCATCACCTATATAAAATATTTGTAGACAAACAGAGGAGTAGGGGAGGCCGGCTAGAGTTTTATTTCGGGGATACTACTTTGGAGGTGACGACGGCCGGCTGCAGAGCCGAGAATGGGCAGAGAAATAAAAGGAGAGCCGCAACTGGGAAATATAGTGTTCTGCCAGTTTGGACGACGGAAAGGAGCTATCTACAGGAAACAAGGGTTTGAAGTTCGATTCCGTTTCGATTTGCTAGTGATTTTCTTTCATATTTTTTATGGTTTTTGAGAAAGTCATGTAATTGCTAGATTTTCGTAACTAGGGTTTATGTTGAACCCACATGGAGTTTTAGGTTAATTGAATTGATTTATATAATAAAAGACTATTATGATTTGAATAAATTAATTCCATGATTTTATATTGATTTAATGATGAAATGAGTTGTTGCTTCACCGGTTTTATAAACCTTTGTGCGTAATTATTAGGTTCATAATATATTTTTGTCTCATTATTTGATAATTCCATACTTGGGTTAATATCTTTGATGGGTTATGATTAGAAGAGCCATATAATAGTTGTGAATCAATATTTTAGTTTCGTATAATTTTCTCGCTAATGCAATTTGATGGTGCATGCTTTGGTTTAATCTTTTGATGTGTCATGCTTAGGGCGTCCCCATGATATTTGCGACTCTAATACATATAATAGGTGATGTCGATAGAACAAACGATAAATAATTATTCATGAGTTATGTTTCATTTCAGTAATTTAATAGAAATAGTGGTGGATACTGGTTACCGTCTTTCCCATTGAATTTGTTTTATTCGTTTAGTTTATTTTTCTGTTATTATTCTTTCAAAAATCCAAAAACATCATTACTGGTTAGTTGATTAGAGATATTGATTACAGTATTTCCACCGCTCCTCGTGGTAACGACCCGTACTTGCCTCTGTCTACTAGTTAGACACCGTGCGATTGCGGTTATTACATATAGGGTTTCCCGGAAAGCCTATCAAAGAATACTACAGTGGACTTCCCATACAAACGGTTAGTTCAGTATGTCCAAGAGATTAGTTTGTAAGAACTACAAGTTTTACTATTTTTAATGACTAGTGTAGTTTGGACAACAAGGAATTACCAAATCCGAAAATAAAGATATGTAATATGTTTATTTTTTGTTTTTTAATATTCCAACTGTAATCCAACTCATATACCAAAATCTCTCTTGTATGAAAACTAATATTAGTTAGCATATAACATATACTTTACTAATATAGCAACCAGAGATATGCTTATCTACTGGGATATGAATAGCGCATAAATTATGAATATTAAAAAGATATTTATATTTTTTCTGTTCGGGATAACCTTGATTATCAAGGAAAATTTGCCACATGTTTCAATACTATGTCAACATATTATGTACCTTCCATATTAACCAAACCACATTTTCGATAGCTATTCAAACCCTAAGATAACATCCAAATCAAAAATGTCTTGTGTTGGTTAACCTAAGAATTAGTCCTGGTAAAGATCCTTGGGACTTGTCCTAGTAGAGATCCTTGGTAAGGGATTCGTCCTACTAGAGATCCTTATGATAATCCCTAGTTAATATGCTTGTTTAAGGGATCGATCCTAAAATATATCCTTTGATTCCTTATAACTTGTTTATGGGTAAAAATTGATTATGCTAAAAATGGTAAAATGAGGTAGGTGGATGAGAAACGAGTCTAAAATCTAAATAAATGTACTGCACATGAGTATATTATATTCGAGAGATCAATCTGTATAATTCTGGCCTAAACCAAGAAATGACCGTTCCGTTCTTGTTTCGGTCACAAAGGATCGAGAAAGGTTGGTCTTAGGGAGGGAAGTAGAGGAAGCGTTGAGATCAAAGTGATAGACTATGTGAGGTGTGATGGTGTATGACTGTATATCAGAAGATAAAACTTTCTTACAGACGATAAACGGTGTGTTCTCTCTAGTTCTGGATACTTGTGATGACCCTCCTTGTTAAATATAATGAAAATCTAATTATATCGAGTCATAATTGTACACCATGATCTCGTGGTAAAGTGGTGAAACCGTGTCCCTATATATTATTTAGGGAAGACTGGACATGGACGGTTGCACATCCACTATTCCTCTACTTTTGTTAACTATCCGACTTTCCTGACACTTTCTTATTATATATGTGTTGCACACCACATAATGTAGACCGCCATACCAATACCCTCATGAACATCTCTCATTTATGACATTGTTGATGTCTCGAATATTTTTGGTAGAAATATTGATATTATCGGAACTCGACCTGCATGACTAGGTTAAGTTGAAGGTGACCCATATGACTAGGTTGAATAGTGACTCACCACAATAGATTGATTAGTATGACAAGTTGTAAGAGTATGTTATGTCAACCTATGTTGGCACACTTGGATGAACAGATGATGCCGAATGTGGTTGTTGAGTAAGTCAAGCACTGCTTTTTATGATATCAACGAGAGGTGATGGGTAGTCATGAAAGAGTGAGAAAAATATATGAGTATGGAAGTAGTCACGCATATGTAGCAGGACATATGGTCTCATAATCGCATTAACACACCTCTTGAATGAAATAGTGAATGAAAATTTATGTAAATGTATGAAGAAATTCATGAAATTTCGTAGTCAGAAAATTCAGATGTGAGGCCATTCAATAAAACTGTTGTAGAATCTCCATATGAACTTAGATTTTGATGGTTGACCCCACCATTCTGATCAGATGAGATTTCCTATCTTTTTACGAGGGAAAATTAGGTTTTGAGCTCATTTATGAGGTGAAAACTGCCCGACAATAAAAACTCAGGAGAAATTATGTTAGTTTTCAGCTATGATCTAGCTCTCTCTTTAAGCTGTATATTTGAGTTTGTCTATCTGATTGATGTGATTTCTAAGTATATTATACTAGAGTTCCAAATAATTTTTTTTGGCATATAGCTCATACTTAAATTCTTTAACAATTGCTCCCAGTTGTTCGGAAAACCTTGAGTGACCTTTTGGATATCATCCTGCCAAGTTGAACAGATATGATTGGTCAGAAGGGAATGAGGGATGGCCAATGAAGTTGAAGAGATATAATTGGTCGGTGTGAAAGAGGTATGGTCGACCAAGTTGTCAGGTCAGCTTTGAGCATTCTGATTGTCCAAGACAAAAGAGGGGTGACATGCTAACTCTATGAGACCTGATTCATTGATCATGGAAGGTGAGAGGCAAAGAAACTATCATGAAAGATGAGAGGACGGTCAAGTTGGGTGGACATGACTAACTTAAGCAGTCATGATTAACCCTTTATTTATGGGTAAAAACTACTTCTGCTGGTTTTGGTAATTTGGGGTGTGTGGATGAGAAATAAATCTAAACCCTAAACAAATGCACTACGCGGGAGTGCTTTTGATTCGAGAGATCAATCTACACAATTTTGTCCTAAACCAAGAAATGGTCGTTCCAGACTTGTTTCGGTCACAAAATGAAGGAGATGGGGTTGATCTTAGGAAGGGAAGCGAAAAAGGTGTTGAGATTGTGAAGGTGTAGGCTTGTTTATGACTTGTAACAGAAAGGTGAGCAGGCTTACGATTAATGCAAGCAAGCTCTGGGTGTTTGAGTACGTTTCGTATTAACACTTGGTTTCTGTGTTGTGTTCTTATTTTTGAAATAGGGAGGAAAACCTATTTATACAAGTCATTTGAGCCTTATTCACGTCTCTCATGGGAAGTGGAGTGATGGAGTAGTGGAGTTGTGTGTTAGTGTCACACGATCAGTCTTGCCCACTTCTCATATCATCACTAACCGTCCATGTCTTCCTGACACATTCTTGTGATGGTGCGTTGCACGCTACATGCTGTAAACCGCCAGACCAATACCCAAGTTTGTGACATGATTGATATCCCGAGTGTGTGGATTGTGGGACCCACAGAAGGTAGTATGTAATGTTAGATTAAATAACTAAGTTATTTAGAAAATCGATACTTGTGAAGTATCGTGTGTATTCTATGAAGGTATTTCATTGAATATATTCAGCACGTATGAAGCATCGTTGTTGGAGCGTCTAAAAATAGCTTCATGTTCAGCCTACTTCATGTGATAGTTTGAAGACTGCGCAAGCAAATCCTCCCTTGGCCGTCCACATGGTGTGGTAGAGTAGCGGATGGTAATCATCATGACGCCTCATCGACCAATTAACTCCTGACTAGGGTCGTATAACCAAGTAGGTGAATTTGAACGGACGAGATGATCTTTGAGATACTCATCTGCGACCGTTAGTGGAATTAGGGTTTTTTGAAGAAGTGTGCATGCATCAGTCTTCAGCTTGGTCGAATCCAAGCTTGGGATACAATTTTGGCATGGCCGACCGTGCATATGTGTAGACAACATGATGGTGTAGGCGCCCGTACCTCATTGTCTCATGAAAGTGTGATCTGGGCTACTCAATTTGTCCGGCGAAGTTGAGTGGTCGAGATCAATTTGCGACAGGAATCTGGTTCCGCAAAAGCCGCGTGTCATGCCAACTTCGGGAACGCGTTTCAAGATGACCAAGCTTGGTCGGTCTTGGCCGATTGGATCGGCGAGTAGGTGGTAGGCTGTTGTTCACGCATATACCTTACTATCCCATGGAAACGTGATCTAAGCCACTCAATTTGTCCGACAAAGTTGAGTGGTCGAGATTAATTTGTAATTGGGAGGTGTGACCACGCCTAGTTTGGGCGTGCAAATTGAGAAAACCAGGCATGATATGCCTTGGCTAATTAGGTGTAGAGACAGACGGGCCCACGATGGTCATGTTGATGTGCACCGAACCTTCTTAGTCTAATCCAGGACCTTTCATTCGTGTAGGAGAATATGGACGCTCATAATCGATACAAACCATAATTAGGGTTTCACCGGCCGTGCGTCTTGCCTTGTTTGGGCAAACGAATTTGGGACAACCAACCATAGTTGGTCCTGATCGATTGGTCATGTGTGTAGGCGGCCCACGATGTTTGTGTTGACATGCTCTGGGCCCTTTGAATCTACATCTACACCCTACATCTATGCCTGCGAAGATGGATGGTTGAGACTGTTTTGCGACACATGTAATGTGCCGCAAACCCTAATTTAGGGTTTCATGTCCGCGCTGCTTTGGCTGGACGTATTAGCAAGCTGTGCTATCCTTTTGGGGAATCCGACCATGCGGGGCACGCATTGGGTCGGTGGAGAATACTCCATACCTGCTTGGGGGATATGGATTCGATTTGGGCCATCCAATCATGCTGTAGAAGTTGTATGGTCGTGATCATTTCTGAGACTGATATAGACAGTCTGGATGCTCAATCAGATGATTATAACACTCCGAGAGTTATAGAATGTACGGGTATTTCATACATGCCTCCTTATTAATGCTTGGATATTCGCATTGCTCTGCTGAGAGCAACACTCGGTCGTCATGCCTCACCAATAATGAGAATGGAGTAGTACAGGAAATACAAGGCTGGTCATGCATTAATTGGTAATGCTATAAGTTTATAGTAAAGAAGTATCCTCCACTTTATCAGTAGCTTTATCCTTTGCAAGATGTTAGCTCATAGTTTTGGCTTTTACAATTTTAGCCTTAAATGAAAATCCACCATCAACATTAAGTCCCCTGTCTAGCACATAATGGTTATACTATTATGGGGTAGGCATATGATGGTGACAGTTAAAGATAAAACTTATGAGACAAAGTTAGATGTTACCGGGAGAGACGGGTCGTCCTATCCTTCGAGAATGTCACGTTCAAGAGACGCCCAGGCGAGCATTCCCCTAGCATGATGTTAGTCTTGCCTAATCGATGGATTGTTTCGCCTGCTTCGTTCGTGGGGCTATTGCGCCTGCTTGATCAAACGTGGGCTTGTTGTGCCTGCTTCGGTTAAATGTGGGTCCACTGCGTGCCACGTGCTTGCTTTGCTTGGGGAAGGATGTGCCTGCTTCAATCAATATGGGGATGGTTGTGCCTGATCAAGTGGGACCCACCACGTGCCTCATTTGCTTAGGGCCGTCTGTGCCTGCTTCGACCAATATAGGGCTGGTTGTGCCTGATCAAGTGGGACCCGCCGCGTTCATGCTTTGCTTTGGGGTCGAATGTGTCTGCTTCGACCGGATACCAAAACCTGTTGCCTCACCCAACACCAGACTTGCCCCTTGACTAACACCAGCCTTGCTGATTTGACGAACCCCGACCTTGCTGACGGACATTGCTTCTTCGACGCCTTGTTGTCTTGTTTCGTTTGAACACCGGCCTTGTCCCGTATACCAGCTTTGTTACTTCTTCCAACATCGGCCTTGTTATTGGGACCAACACCGGTCTTGCTGACTAACACTGGCCTTGATAACCAACATCGGTCTTGCTCGAACGTGGGACCCAGGCGTGCTTGCTTTGCCCAAATGTGAACCTTGTATGTTCGAACGTGGTGTGGCTCCAGCTGTGTTCATGTCCTCCTAGGAGCATGCTTCACTTCTCCTATCGACTGCAAGGTCTGTCATGCTCCACTAGGCCCTTATGAAGAATGGATGAGACGTGTGTTGAGCAATGAGTACATCAAAGATAACTTGACCAAATCATAGATTATTGATGTAGCTTGTGTGTTGAAACATCTCGAGAGGATGTTAAAGTGGCTTCTGGTGCAAACGTTGAGGTGGATCCTGGGGAGAGTGTTGAAGCAGGATTCTGAAGCGAACGTGGGTCCCGAAAAGAGCGTTGAGGCGGCTCTTGAATAGACCATCGAATCAACTTCTGCTGGAGGGAGCGTTGAAGTGGCTTCCTCTTCAGTTCGATTTACCCTTGCGAATTCCATGCTTCTTGACTGACCATCTCTCTAGTGTTGAAAAAGTCCTTGGCTGACGATAAAGGAACTTCATGCTGAGCCTCAGTCCCCAAGCATGGTCTACGTGGCTCTATCTTGTATGTCGGTGGGTCTTTTGTACGTAATGGTCGTTGATATGGTAAAGCTCTGGATGGCATTATTCGACGAGCAACAAAAGTTCCTAAGAGCAGCCGTGATCAGAAGAGACTATCAGGGAGAGGCATGATAGCTACGGGCACAAACTTGGCAGTCTTTATATAGTGGTAGAGCTTGTCTCATTGTTAGAGGGATAAACCGGAACCGATGGATTTCTTGATGTTGCCTCTGGAATGAAAAAAAGGGAGACAGTCCCCTGCCCATGAGTATCCATTGAGCCTTCGACTTGATAGATTTTGTTACGCTGGTTTCATGAGGCCGTATTTACTATGTTGCGTTTCATAGACATCCGATCTTTGATAATACGTCTGTTCTCTTGAATGTATACTCGTATTTGAACATCTTGGAATCATAATGATAGCGTGCTTGCATCTAGGGATGCACATGGTTCGGTTCGGTACGGTTGTTGGCAAAAAAACAACCGAAACCTAAGTACTCGGTTTTCCAATATTGAAAACCGGTGAAACCATTTAGCCTACTCGATTTCATTCGGTTTCCAACTTCCCGGTTTCGGTTAACTGAAAATTCTGTCAGTTTCACAAAACTGACAGACAATTAGATCATAGATAGATTATAAATTAACCTACTCAAATTGACTGTTTTAAAATGTCATATACACTACAACTATAGATAAAAAAAAAAAGCAAAAAAATCCAACAACATATTCAGTAAAGATTATCTCCTGCTGCACTTGCATTTCCAGTTACACTTGCATCTCCAACTGAACTTGCATTAGGTGAAGGTCGAGGCGGCCTCTTACTAGAAGAAACAGAGGAAGTAGGTGTTGAATTAGATCCTCACATTATCAAACTGCAAATATGCAAACATGATAAACCATACATGTCTCAGTAGGTATTTGAAACTATACACTTAAGTGAAATAAGCTATCTTCCCAAAAGTAAATAAAACAGAAATGCAACAACTAGTGATGCCTGTTGCCAGAAAAAAAATTAGCAGAGGGAGAGTGACTCATTTATCACCAAATTACAATTTCACTCCCATTTAAAATTGTGCTACTCATGTCATTGACTAACTGATTAATTAAGCTCTTAGCAGACAACACTTTCAATTACTAGAACTAGTGATAGTATGGACCCATTATACATATGTATAAAGAAAACAAAATTTAGCTTTCCAGTATGCATTACTATAACTCAAATCACACCGGTGCCTCTTCCATTGATCAAGCAACATACATAATGCAAACTCAAAAACAAAGAAACAAAAACATAAAACAAATGAAAACAACCAAATGCAAACTCAAAAACAGAAATCAGCGGACTCCATCCAACCTCGGATAATATTGTTCCCAACAAGCAGTACTTGTGTCAAGGTTGAAGTCTCAAAACCATAAATTAGAAACACAAACATTATTGAGATTAACACCCAAAACACATCAAATAATTCACCACTTAACTTTTAAATAACTTTCATTGCGTCCCATTAGTTTCCACCTACAAATCAAATCAAATCAAACAATTTTACTAAAAATCCAGAGAGAATTAAAAAAAAAATTACTTAACAATTAGAAAAAATAAACAAAACCTATACTGTAAAATAGAGTTCTAAACCCAAACATGTTCATCTTTCTCTTGTTTTTTCACACTTAAAAGTGATTTCAATCATTAACATCTGATTTCACCACCGCATCTGGTTCTGCTACGACCATTTTTGATTCCTTCATATGCCTTCTAAACAAAAACCAAAAAAGAATACAAAATCAAAAACAGATAACCTTTAATCCACTTCAAAAATTGATTAACAAACCCATAAAAATATCAAGACTTGCTACAATTACAGTATTCAAAATATTAATTTGAAAAAAATAAACCTTAAAAGGTGTTTGTTGGGTAGGTCATAAGGAGGAGGAGATGATTTATTTAGAGATCCTTTTGAGATCGACAATGAATCTATGATGCTATCTTTTTTTCTTTCCTCCATTGTATCTACTTTTTAGAGTTCAGAGAGAGAGACAGATGTGGAGGCACAATGAGAAGAGAAAAGAGTGAAAGTAAGAATAGAGGGCAAATTATATTAAGGATCTACGGCGATTATATGTTTCAATCTTACGGTCGATACTAATCGGTTAACCGATAGGATATCGGTTCGGTTTCAGGGAGAAACCATAACTAAAACCGTATCTGTCGGTCACCTGAAACTGACAACTGAAACCTAAACCATTCAATTCGGTTTCACTTTGGTTCGGTTAATTATACATCGGTTTCGGTTGGGTTCACGGTTTAGGTTCGGTTTTGTGCAGCCCTACTTGCATCCATGTTTGAGATGGACAACGCGCTAAGAAGTCCCCAGTCACACTTCTTTGGTAACGCAAATACTTCTTCTATGGGAGACGAAATTCTGAAAGCGTCTCTTAATGTTTCTGCTGTCGATACAGATATGGAATATCTTGGACGTTGTTTCATCATTGTGGCAGTCGTGTATGCGGTACTGGAGTTGGAGTTAGCGCGCATGATGTTGTATCTCGGTGGTTTTCCTCTTACTGCTTCAACGAAACTGGTTCTTTCTAGCAGGGCAGATGTTGTTGTAGATGAGCGTTCAATAACTCCAGAGGATTCCAAAAGCGCAGATTCTCCAACATAGCATGATAGACATGCACCATTGTCTGATAGAGTGACTCATCCGGATCTTGCTCAACATGACGCGTGGACATCATTATCTTCTTGAGGCTACTCCCTTGAGGTATCGGCTCCAGTGGAAGATTGCCACCATAGAGCGTTGATACGTTGCACCGGCATTCTTTAAACCAAATGGCAGTACAATATAATAAAAAAATTCGAGAGGAGTTCGAAAAGCTATCTTACTTGCGCCATGCTCGTACATACTTATCTGGTTGTAGCCGTTGTATCCATCCATGAAGGAGAAAATGTCGTTCCCACTGGTTGCATCTACTAACATGTCGATGTTAGGTAGAGGGAAATCATCTTTGGGACAACATCTGTTCAAGTCTCTAAAATCCACGCAGCACCTGATCTGTCCGTTTTTTCTTTTTCACTGGAACCACATTAGCCAACCAGGTCGGGTAATGAATGGGTTTAATGAGGCCAACATCTTGCATCTTCTGTATCTCAGTCTTGATCTGCTCTTCCACTTCGTGCCTGAATTACCTCGGAGACTGTTTGATCGGTTTGGATCCAGGTATGACATGCAGGTGATGGGTGACCAATTTTTCATCTAAACTGGGCATTTCTTCATACGTCCAAGCGAATATGTCTTGGTATTCCTTGAGAAGTTGCATAAGTTTCGTGCGTTTATCTGTGGACATGGTTGATCTGATGGAGATAGGCCTGGGGAATTTTTCACTCCCGATATTAACAACTTCGAGCTCGTCGGTCATGGATTTGGTACCGTCCTGCAGCTGTCGTAGAGCATCCAATACCTCTTCTTGTGGCTCCTCGTTGTTGCAGTATTCCATTGGGCGGAGAGGCTGGGTAATAGCCTTCCCTACTAATTGCTAACAAAGGCGTCGGTATACGGTCTTTCCCTTCTGATCACGGCTTGCCACAAAAGTCCGCTCTATTTTAGTGTGAACATGAGTTGTAGCTTCACCAGATGAAGAAGAATGTTCTGACATATCATGAGGCTTAGCCTTCAATGATGCAAGTCGGTCCCTCTCCCGGATTGATGCCCACGTTGGGAGTGGGATGCAATGAACTTTCCCTGATTCTTCCCGTGGAGTTTCTTTCGGATCAAATAACTCTACGTCACATATCGGTGCATAAGGAGAGAATGATGCAGGGATACGAACGACTTCCTTATTCAGCATAATCTTCAAGCACTGGTAATACGTTGAAGGAACAATTCTATTATCATGAAGCCATGGTCTCCCCAATATCATGTGGTAGTCCGTCTCATTTTCTATGACTTCGAATTTCACCTTAGACTGGACGGGTCCTACAGATAAATTCAGATTAACATACCCGTACGTGTTGGTTTGGTTTCCCTCAAAGTCTGTCATCGTGGTAGGCCGCCGCATGATCTTGTTCGAGCGAACCTTGGATGTCCTGAGTGTCTTGAGAGTAATCACATTCAAAGACGCTCATGTGTCGACGAGGGCTCTCTTGAACTATGAATCCTTGATGCGTGCAGTAACGTGCAAGGCTCGGTTGTGACCTTCTTCTGTCATCATGTCTTCTTTTGTGAATGTAACATTATTCAAAAACATATCCGGTGCTTTGGAGGTTTTTGGATGCAAAGGAGTTTGCTGTATGTCCAAGAATATCTGGTTGATTTCAGCAAACGTCTCCACCCGCTGATTCTTCGAGAGGTGTAAGAGTTCGCACAAATCTTCCACTAGAGAAGCAGCCTCCTGGTCCACCGGCCTTTGGTTCATGGTAAAACTGTTGAATTGAGGAGGATCAATGTGAGGATCAGTCCCCAGTGTGGAAGTCCCCGTGACAAGGGGACCGCTCATATTTGATGTCATCTTGACGAGGAGATCGAGTATGCCGTTTATCGTTTCTTTGATTAGGTCCATGTTCTTCGTGTGAATCTCCTACACCCGCGCTAACTCGATCAATGTTGGCATTCTTACGGTTACACCATTAGACATACTATTGGGATGAGGGGCATCTTCGCTGGAGGAACTTCAACCGGGATTCGAAATTGTTCGTTGAGTCCTAAGACCAACCATTTTGAAATCAACCAATGAGATTGGGAATTGAAGAAGTTGATATTGTGACCGAGAGATTAATATCCCACAGTGGTCGCCAATTGTTTATGGGTTAAAACTACTTTCAGCTGGTTTTGGTAATTTGGGGTGTGTGGATGAGAAATGAATCTAAACCCTAAACAAATGCACTGCACGGGAGTGCTTTTGATTCGAGAGATCAATCTATACAATTCTGGCCTAAACCAAGAAATGGTCGTTCCAGAATTGTTTCGGTAACAAAATGAAGGGGATGGGGTTGATCTTAGGAAGGGAAGCGAAGAAGGTGTTGAGATTGTGAAGGTGTAGGCTTCTTTATGACTTGTAAAAGAAAGGTGAGCAGGCTTACGATTAATTCAAGCAGGCTCTAGGTGTTTGAATACGTTTCGTATTAACACTTAGTTTCAGTGATGTGTTCTTCTTTTTAAAATGGGGAGGAGAACCTATTTATACAAGTCATTTGAGCCTTATTCACGTCTGTCATGGGAAGTGAAGAAAGTGGAGTGATGGAGTCACGTGTTAGTATCACACGATCAGTCTTTCCCACTTCTCCTATCATCACTAACCGCCCATGTCTTTCTGACACGTTCTTGTGATGGCGCATTGCACGCTGCATGTTGTAAACCGCTAGACCAATACCCAAGTATGTATCCCCCAGTTTGCGACATGATTAATATCTCGAGTGTGTGGAATGTGGGACCCACAGAAGGTAGCATGTAATGCTAGATTAAATAACTAAGTTATTTAGAAAATCGATACTTGTGAAGTATCGTGTGTATTCTATGCAGGTACTGCATAGAATATATTCAGCACGTATGAAGCATCACTGTTGGAGCGTCTAAAAATAGCTTCATGTCCAGCCTACTTCATGTGATAGTTTGGAAGCTGCGCAAGCAAATCCTCCCTTGGTCGTCCACATGGTGTGGTAGAGTGGCGGATGATAATCATCATGACGCCTCATTGACCAATTACTCCTGACTAGGGTCGTATAACCAAGCAGGTGAAGTTGAACGGACGAGATGATCTTTGAGACACTCATCTGCGACCGTTAGTGGAATTAGGGTTTTTTGAAGAAGTGCGCATGCATCAGTCTTTAGCTTGGTCAAATCCAAGCTTGGGATATAATTTTGGCAGGGCCGACCGTGCATATATGTAGACAGCATGACGGTGTAGGCGCCCGTACCTCATTGTCTCATGAAAGTGTGATATGGGCCACTCAATTTGTCCGGCGAAGTTGAGTGGTCGAGATCAATTTGCGACAGGAATCTGGTGCGACAAAAGCCGCGCGTCATGCCAACTTCGGGCACGCGTTTCAAGACGACCAAGCTTGGTCGGTCTTGGCCGATTGGTTCGGCGAGTAGGTGGTAGGCTAGTGTTCACGCATATACCTTATTATCCCATGGAAACGTGATCTAAGCCACTCAATTTGTCCGGCAAAGTTGAGTGGTCGAGATTAGTTTGTAATTGGGAGGTGTGACCATGCCTAGTTTGGGTGTGCGAATCGAGGTGGTCAT
Organism: Papaver bracteatum; assembly: GCA_023529315.1. NCBI lineage: Eukaryota > Viridiplantae > Streptophyta > Magnoliopsida > Ranunculales > Papaveraceae > Papaver > Papaver bracteatum. The sequence goes on along the minus strand of JAJJWX010001826.1, from coordinate 174,891 downwards.
GTTGATGTGCACTGGACCTTCTTAGTCTAATCCTGGACCCTTCATTCGTGCAGGAGAATATGGACGCTCATGATCGATACAAACCCTAATTAGGGTTTCACCGGCCGTGCGTCATGCCTTGTTTGAGCGAACGAATTTGGGACGACCAACCATAGTTGATCCTGACCAATTGGTCATGTGTATAGGCGGGCCCATGGTATTTGTGTTGACATGCTCTGGGCCCTTTAAATCTACATCTACACCATCCATCTATGCCTGCGAAGATGGATGGTTGAGACTGTTTTGCGACACATGTAATGTGCCGCAAACCCTAATTTAGGGTTTCATGTCCGCGCTGCTTTGGCTGGACGTATTAGCAAGATGTGCTATCCTTTTGGGGAAGCCGACCATGCGGGGCTCACATTAGGTCGGTGGCGAATACTCCATACCTGCTCGGGGGATATGGATTCAATCTGGGCCATCCAATCATGCTGATGAAGTTGGATAGTCGTGATTATTTATGAGACTGATATGGACAGTCCGGATGCTCAATCGGGCTAGTATAACACTCCGAGAATTATAGACTGTACAGGTATTTCGTACATGCCTCCTTATTAATGCTTGGAGATTCGTGTTGCTCTGATGAGAGCAACACTCAGTCGTCATGCCGCACCAATAATGAGAATGGAGTAGTACATGAAATACAAGGCTGGTCATGCATTAATTGGTATTGCTATAAGTTTATAGTGAAGAAGTATCCTCCACTTTATCAGCGGCTTTATCCTTTGCAGGATGTTAGTGCATAGTTTTGGCTTTACAATTTTAGCCTTAAATGAAAATCCACCATCAACACCCTTATTCCATTATTTTTTTGATTCTCGACCATGATTAGGGTTTTATTGCAACCAATCATAGGATGTGTTCACTCCATGCTTAGTTAAGATAGCTTTCAACCAATAGGAGTCAAGATACCATGCTATACATCAAGTTGAGCAATAATATACAAATTCACGTCTTCATATGAAATTGCAAAATAACTGTTTTACCCTTTGTCAAAAATCCACCATCAACATTAAGTCACATGCTTAGCACGGAACAGTAACATTGTTGTGTGGTAAGCATTATATGGTAATTTTATAAATATGAGAATGACAAGTAATTCAACTTAGTCATGATATTTTTACCACATGCTCTATAGTTGACTTGGTTTGATACTCTTACGATGTCGAGTGATCATTCAAGGAGTAATGACTAGAAAAGCATAGTCTGAAATCACGAATTGGTTTAGCCTTAAAGCTAGTTGTTGATGGTGGAATTCTGTTCAAGGCTAAAATTGTAAAAGGCCAATTTTTGTAAGCTGACGTCCTGCAAAGGATAAAGCTTTCAGGCGATGAATACTTCTCGCCATATTAATTCATTGGAGCATGTGCAACCATCCCTGAGAATTAAAACCTACCCAGAACGGAGCATGTGGCAACCATCCCGACGGAGCATGTGGCAACCATCCCGGTTTTCTGTAGGTATACAACATTACTATTAATGCTTTAATTAAAGCCTTGTGTTCGACATGCAAACACCCGTAGGCTACCTGACGGCATGTTATACTAGCCCCGTCGAACGCATGCAAGACTACCCATGTTAGTCTCACCTGCTGAAAACAAACTCAGAAATATATCTCATCCGTCCAACTTCGCATGCATAGATGGAGGGTGTAGATATAGATTCAGGGGGTCCTGAGCATGCTACCATGATCACCGCGGACCCACCTTCATACATGACCGAACGGTCAAGGCCAACTACATTTGGTCCTTCCAAAACGTGCGCTCAAAGTGAGCATGACGCACGGCTAGGGTTCCTTTTAATCGTGAACGTCCAACTTCGCAGGCATAATTGGACGTCTTAGATTATACCCTAAAACAAGTAGTGAAGTGATGGTACACCATTGGCGGGCCCACTTTCTACCTACATGATCGACTCCCTCATAGGCAAGCCGTGGTACAAGAAACGATTGCCCAAACAAGGCTAGATTAACGCCTTATGCAGGTTGAGAAGATCCAAAACGATCACGACCATCCGACTTCGCAGGCATAGTTGGATGGCTTAGATTTCACCCAGGGTCATAGAGAAAGCATGTACATGCTCACTGTCGACCCAAGATGTTGCATACATGGTCGGTCTCCCAAAAGTAGGCGCACGCAACCCAAAACAGATCGCCCAAAGTTGCTGGTCCAAAACCCTAATTAGGGTTTGCGGCACAGAAACATCTCGAGCGTCCATCTTCGCAGGCTTGCAAAGATGGAGACTTAGAAGGAACCGAGCATGCTAGCATGACCGACGTGGGCCCGACTTCACACCTAGCTGATCGGCCAAGATCGTAAGTGGTCAATCTCCTCGGTACGCGCGCCCAAAGGTGGCATGTCACGGCCCCTCCATAAGTTCTAATCTCGACCACTCGTCTTTTCCACCTGAGTCGAGTGGCTCAGATTAAATCTTTGCGAGTCAAGCAGGCATGGGCGTGAACACCATTGTACCGCCTCCATGCATGGCTGATCGGTTCCTCCATTGGAACTCTCCTAGCATGCAAACGTTTGGGTTGAAAGAGGCAGCATACGCGCCTCTCATCCAACGATCGCAGGTAGGGTTGCAAACCATCTCGTCCGTCCAACTTTGCAAGCTTGGACGAATGACTTAGGGTAAGAATCAACCAGCAAACAAGGTATCACCATGATCACCATCCGTCACTCTTCTTCACAGGGTAACCGACCAAGGCATGGCTTGTCTATATAGCCTCCAAACGGTCACCTGAAGATGGCTGCATGTGATGTTATACCAAGTTCACGGTTCACCCTGCACTATTTCCTGTGGGTCCCGCGATCCACACACTCGAGACATTAATCACGTCACAACTGGGGGATACAAACTGGGGTATTGGTCTGGCGGTTTACAACGTGCAACACTCCATCACAAGATCGTGTCAGGGAAAAATGGGCGGTTAGCGATGATAGGAGAAGTGGGCAAGCAACCGTGTGGCACTAACACACAACTCCACTTCCTCCATCACTCCACTTCCTCCACTTTACCAGGAGAGACGTAATGAAGGCTTGTCGACTTGTATAAATAGGTTCTCCTCCCTATTTCCAGAACAGAGGTTCGAACAACACAGAACACCAAGTGTTAATACCATATTCAACACCCAGAGCCTGCCTGCAACATTTGCTCGCCTGCTCAACCTTCTGTTAACAAGTCATCAAATAGCCTTCATCTTCATACTCTCAACACCTTCTTCGCTTCCCTCCCTGAGATCAACCTCACATCCTTCACCTGTGACCGAAACAAATCTGGAACGGCCGTGTCTTCGGTTTAGGCCAGAATTGTATAGATTATCTCTCGAATCAAAGTGCTCATCGTGCATCACATTTGTTGAAGGTTTAAACTCACTTCTCATCCACACACACCCAAAATTACCTAAACCAGCAGAAGTAGTTTTCTCCCACAAACACTAGTATTTTGGTTATAAGCTTACAAATGATATCATTTGGTTTGTTGACTATTTATTTTTGGTATAAGCACTTGAAAGGTTTCATTGATTTGTGCAGGAAATTAACCAGTGATAAAAAAATACTGAACAAGTTGAATTACCTCCACTTCCACCGTGTCCCAAATATTTTGAAATAATCCAGCTTGATACCCACCAGGACCCGATAAATCCCAAGAGTTGATACTAAAAATGGCTTATCTGAGCATCTATCAGAAATGCTCTGTAAGAGTAAATCTTGTTGAATGTTGAATTTAATTGAATATTATATAAGAGGAGATTGAATTCTTTTTTTTTTATTGAGTTTCATTTTTCCATCTTTATCCATGAGAGTATCAATGTGTTCCTTTTTATTATGAAGTTAGCCTTAAAGTAAAAGTATTTTTCCCCCCTTATTTAATTTAATAGTTTGTAGCCTGCTGATACAAAGAATTTAATAATAACTTTTTCTGTAATATCTTGAGTGTCACTATGTTTTTCTCTTTGAAGTTACTTTTTGATCTTGTTAATTTATGCGTTACGTGTCCAAACACGTTGTGATTCCAGTTTCTTAGAGACTTTGTAATAGCCTCAAGTTTCTCTACTATATTTAGTTGATTATTTTTTTGTAGAATTACAAGTTTCTGCAATGACTTTCTCACATGAAGGATTTGTAAACCAAACTTGATAGAATCTTTTTGGTCTCAAATTTTATTTTGTGGTTGGTTGAGCGTGGAAAAGAATTGGGGAATGATCTTATCTATATGGTTGGAAATCGTTTATGATTGAGTTTGAAAAATATAAAAACCAATTATTGAGGGCTATAGCTCTATCAATTATGGTTTTTACATTTTTTTGATGAGTTTCTTTTATTTGACCATATGAATGAGAGCTTGTAAATGGCATATCTCTTAGGCCATGACAAATAACGGTATCATGAACAGTCTGATATGAATAAGAGGGTACATGCTGAAACTTTGTTTTTCTGGGGAGTAAAGTACAATGGTAAGACCTCCCAATATAAACCAAGCAATTGTGAAGTTTTCTCCTAGATTATTGAGATACTTCCATTGAGCTTCTCTTTCTTAACTATGATGAGAACTGTACAAACAAGATACAACCCAAGCATTGTTTTGACTATTAGAACATACAATTTAATGCATCATGTTACTAGAAGTATCCATGATCTTTATTCCTAATCCATCTTTCACAAAAGAGCTAAACCACATACCTTCATTATAATATCTTGACAATTTATATTGCAATAACCTAAAGATATCAGATATTTATAAACTTGATCAAATTTATTTTTTATTTACGACAAAAATTTTTATGTTTGGATTGTAGTTGAATATGCAATTATTTAGACGTTGTCTAGTTCTTATGTTTCTTATACCCTGAACACTCCATGCTAATATTTTAATCTTTGGAAAGCCTGTGGTAATAACTAATATTATTTTGAATGAGAATGTAATAAATTATATGCTTATGAGGATGCAAAAACTTTAAAATTGAAAATTTAAGGTAGGCTTAAATATTTGACAATTTTGAAAAATAAGAATAAGTATGAAAAGGATTAGATTTAGTGAAGGTTGTCCCAATCTCCGTTGATGTTGAAGAATGAGGTACCCTTGATTCTGCGATCACTGGTACCCTTGATGTTGAAGAATGAGGTTGTCCCAATATCCGTTTTCATTGGTGTACATCTGGTTGTGGAATAATTTCATTTTGTGGCTGTTTTTTTGATCAATTTGGTTATTTTGAAGTAGTTCATCCAAAAAATCATCTTGACCAACAAAACTTACATGGGATGAGCTTCCACAAGCTCTAGTTCCTTTATTTTTTTCGCAATTGAGCTTCTCGTAGCATATGATGAGCTTTGAGAATAAATTGTAAATACTAGGTGACCAACTGGTCGGTTGTCAGCCGACACAAATATAATTTCACTTTCTTACTTCCTAAAATAAAAATAGTATGCGATAAGAAAGAGTTCGTATCCACAGAGAGGCTTTTGTTGTTATAAATTTTTTCAATTTCTTAGTAACCAAGGGGGGTTTTGATTTTTCAAAGCGATAAAAATGAATTGAAAGCAAAGTAATAGTAAAAATAATCAATAAGGAGAAAGTATTGGTCACGGGATAGTTTCATTCACAAACTTGAATTATCAACAATGACTAGAATTGAAAATTTAATCTCTCATTTACTAAAAGTCCTAGGATACCTTGATCGCAAGAGTATCCCGCTAATTCCCTGATTTCATCACAACCACATTAAAAGATGCATATGTGAATTCTTCCTAGAAAGTAACCTAAAGTGTAAACGCACAAATAGATTTAACTCCCTAAAAGCAATGAGTTCTATGGAATAAGACTAATCAAGGCAACCAAAATGTGTAAAAGCACTAATTCGATTTAACCCAAGTTATGATTCATATGTGACTAGTAGGATATATCACTACAAGCACTACCCACATTTATGCTACTTGAAATCAGGGACAAACAACGTTTTCGTATTGAAAACCCTAATATATCTCTAGATATGAAAGCAAATCGGATTGATTCCGGACTCAACCAAATAAACAATCAAATCATAAATAATATAAACAATGAATCATAAACAATAAAGTTGAGACAAAACTAATGCATTGAATCAAATCTTATTTGTGAAATCCACTTTATATCCCATAACCAATAAAAGGTATTTATCTACTCATAGTTTTTGGATTCAACATAATTATTATTAAAAATAAAATGAAGAACATGAAAAATAAACGAAAGCAAACCCTAGTAGAATCGCTCTCCTCCAAAGCTCCAGTAGAAAGATGTGTGATATATGATTCCTCCAAAAGAATAGAAACTCTTCCTTTTATAGCTTTTCTAACTTTCCAAAATTAGGTCTTCAAACCCAAAGTCCAATAGCAAGAAGTCCACCAAGCCCATGAAACCCATGTGTGAAAATAACCCAGTAAAAATTCTGTCCAAAAATATGTCACCGGAAAACTGGTGCACGCCGGCCGGAATCCGGCGCCAGAAAAATCACAGTTGACTGGCTAATAATTGCCGGTCAATAGTCAACTCAGCCAGTCGATCGGGTCAAAATCGGTCAGACCGAGTCAATTGAGTCAAGACCAAGGCCATCTGCACAGGCTTGTCTTGTTGTCCAGCCATCTTGGCTGTGCAATATTTTTGCAGCCATCTTGGCTACTCACCCTGCAACTCAGCTCTATTCCCTTATTCATAGTGTCAAGACCATAAGCTCCAACACCTACAAATCTACAGCTTCATAACTGATTGTACGGCTACAATTCAGTCCCAGAATTCCAGCAAAACTACAACAACAATCACTCTACAATAGTCCAGCAAGATCACTACAACCCGAGTCATAAAAACCCTATAACCTTAAGCATTCATTTTCTTAACTTCAATTCCCTGTAATTTCAACTTACAGCATAACAACAACTGTTTCCATATCTCATTTGTACCCATATGTATTCCAAGCACAAAAACTCCATTAACTCTCACCATTTACTTCTAATCACCACCTGTAATTTTCCATCATCAGAATCAAGCCAGTACATTGTCACCTGAAATTCCATCTCAATCACAGATTCACCGAAATCCCAACAGAGCATAGTTGAAAACCTCCCTGCTGTTCAATCATCTTCACTAATCATTGCAGCATATCATTGTACACATCTGAAGCGACATCATCTATAGTTCAAGTCTACAATCTCAGCTCAACCACCCCTCACTGTAACAACATCAGTTCTCTGCTGCAACTGAACTAGCACCTGAGCTTGTAATATCATGCCAGCACTATCCAGCAGTATCAGCTCTGCTTTCTTTTCAAGCCTCTTGAAATACCAGCTCCAGATTCTACAAACTTCTCCACCTGCAGCACCAGTTGCTTCCAAACCATTCCATGTCTATCTTACTCTTCACAACCCTTTGTTCTAAACCATAAGCCATGCTCAACTGCAACCCTAGCAACCTTCACCTCATGCAGTCAGTTCTACCTGCATCAAAACAAGCTCAGCATCAACTTCAGTGCTTAACCATCTCAACTGATTTTGAGACAGCATTAACACCACACTTTGAACTATAATCAAATCCACCAGTCTTCAACTGAACTTATCTCAGTCACCTGCAATACCACTCATCATTCTATCTCCAACTGATGCACCTTCAACTGCAACCACCATCATAAACCTAGCTGCACCAGTAAATCAACCACCAACACTCCATCTCTGTTTCTAGCTTCACAGATTCCACCACCTGAAACACTGCACCAACACTCAATACCCAGCTGTAACTCAAGCTTCACCTGTAGAATGATCCACTAGCTATTCCCTTAACAACCCTACACCAACTGCAACTGCCATCATCACCAGAACAAACTCCACCATACCTTGAACCACAAAATCCACAAATTCAGTTTCTTAGCTGTCATTTGAAAATTCAGCTAAAAACCAATACTCCCTGAAATTTGCATACTCAATAGCTCTTCCATTAATCTCCCCTGAATCCATCATCATCTGCACATAACCACACAAACTTATCACCAGAACCAAGCTTCTGTAGCTTTCATCTCCTCAAATCCACAACAATTTCAAACCAAAACTGACTTCTGATTCACACCCAATTTTAAATCATGACCAATTCTTCCACCACTCGAACCCTAATTCCTTCTCAGTTCATAACCCCCTTCATTCCTAACTTTAATCACTTCAAATCTTTACTCAGAGCTTCAATTTCAATTATCACAGAAAACCTAGTTTCCGTTTCTTCACAATCAACAGCACTAGAAACCCCTCTCAATATCATCTCTGAATTTCTCGATTAACAACATCCACACTCCTCTCCCTTGGTCTCTGATGATTTGGGAATCAACTCTTCCCTCTTTTCTCGATCTCTCTTGATTTCAGTGGGATAAAAGAGAGAAAACCAATGATTAGGAAATGAATTGGATTTTTAGGTTTCTCTAGGAGTGGGACTGGATATAGCCACTAAGGTGGACTAGATAAGGGGTAGCTAGGATGACTTAAGGCACCCATATATAAGATAAGAGTCATCCAAATGGCAACCCTTATATTGACTTTGCTCGACACCCGTGTCACTCGCCTGCTCCCTTGTGCTCCCAATTGTACGCTTTGTCCTCCTTCCAAATTCCTCCACCAACATCATCCATCTCCTATTTCTCAAACCCACTTCATCTCTTCAATTTATATTCATCACTAAAGCAGTCGTGCTTTTCAGACAGAAATTTGCATCACTAAAGCCGACATACTTTTCAGACAGATATGAAGAAATAAAAGCAAATAATGAGAAATAATCCGCCTCCAACAGCTATTGCACATGAGATGAGGCTTTCGCACTGTTTATTCTCCTTTTGTTCCAAATGACTCCAAAGTACCTAAATACTCAAAAACAAAACATAAGATACATAATTTACAAGAAAACTAGCAGAGAAAGCATAAACTATAGATAAATAATTAGGTGTTTTAGACACCTATCAGATTCCCCCACACTTAGACTTTGCTAGTCCTCGAGCAAATCAAACAAAATAATTAAAAATCATACATACAACTCCGATTCGTCGAGGCTACGGTTACTCTAAGCATAAATAACAAGCCTTTGAACCCCTAGGTGTCCCTAGTGGACGAGTTTTAGTCTCGTGAAGGTTTACAAGAGGTCTGCCTACAAAATCTATATTTCCAACTCCGTCTATTTGTGACAAATCAATGAACGAATCTAAAATGACTGCATGAGGAGGTACCTTGCGCAAATTCAGTTCATATTTAAGTAAATAAAGCTTTAATTAGATAGTCGAACAAGCCACAATACTCGGAAACTAACAAACCACAATCACAATGAAAATATTAAGAAGATGGAAATAGATTTAGATGTTGGCGAATGTTCACAAGTGATCGATGTTTCCCATATCTGTCTGATGGTCACCGCCAAGATGAACTTATGCAACCTATTGGATTGAGCTACTGGTCAATTCTAGTGTCAACACACTGGCATATACAAGGGAACCAATGGTCAACAAACTTATTTCTACATCAACTCACTGGCATATACAAGGGAACCATGAGTGACTTTATTCAACAATAATTTTTTTTTTTGATGCCAATACAGGCTTATATTAATCATGTAAAATCATCAGATACATCATTGGTTGGTAAGAAATTGGAAGGGAGTCTAGCAACAAGCTGAGCCCCAACCGCTTTATGGATGACAACACCTAACCTATGGAAAAGAAAATCTCCAACTTTGACATTTGCATCATTACTAGCCATGTAATTACGAAGCCTCTTTAGGAATGTGATAGTATCATCACCAAGCTCACCCAAGGTAGTGAAGGCGAGGACCCTTAAACCTAAACCATGCTCCATGCATTTCTCAAGATATTTAACACGTTTGCGATCAATAGCATTAGCAATGGCTTGTCCGGGGGTAAAAGAACGTACTCCATCACTTGTGAAGGGAGAGACACTTGTCACATCCATGCACACATTACGTCCATCAATCCAGTTATATATGTCACGAACCAAATCATGACGAAACTTAAGCCCAACTTCTTTGGCACAATGTAAAGCGTGATCTCCAAAAATATCCAAGTCTCTGCCACAACAAGGACAAGTACTCCCCTCCTCAAAAAGAGGTATACCCAGTCTGTAACACGTAACTGCGCTGAATTGTCTAGGACTTATATTCTGATCAAGACCTTCAATTGGAACCGCCAACAAGTAGTCTTGTGCATGTTTAATCTTATTGCATTGCCACAAATCAGCGTCACGTGCAGACAAATTAAATTTAAGGGGTAACTCTTTCGTCACAGCATAAAAATATCTAACTGCCAGAGAACGCATAGATTCGGGGGCAGTATGATGGATACTAAGATGTGAGTCAGCAATACCACAAACTTGGTTGTAAGCACTAATAGCATGCTCCAGACTCGGACTAAAACCAGACACATCTGAGTGACGCAGGATGTTATTCTGTTGCAAAGTGGTTTGTAAGCTAGAAGCAACATAACCATATTGCATAGTATCATACATAGTATAGACACCTGCGCCACCATGTTGAATAGGTAAAGTAACTAACCTTTGTTGAAGCTTACCAAAACCAGGTCCATCTCCCGTGACCAGATGCTGAAGATATGTCAACAAAAACTCATCAAACAAAGGTTGAGCTTCACTCAAGTGTGCTGGTTTGGCTGTACGCATAGAGAAATAAAGCCTAGAAACCCCCGTGCAATTGCGCAAAAGAAGGAGCTCACACTGTGGGTCTTTAAGTTTCTTGATAGCATCCATTAAGGCTGTAGTTTTCTGAACTTTTTAAACCACAAACTCTCTACATAATTGGTCATTCATACTCACTGGGCCACCCAACAATTTCACACCGTCAGAAGGTCTGCTAATGTCATCAGGGAAAACACCCGGCAAGATGCTTCTGTCATCAACCGTAGGCCAATAAATCTATGTTTTAGACACATTGAGATGTAAGCCAAGTGCCGGACCTTCTTTCTGGATTATATCCAAAGCTTTAGCAACCATGAGAGTGTCGCCAATAAATGTCCCGTCATCCAAATACCAAGCCTGGAGTTCTAAATGGCATTGGCTAGCAATTTTGTGTATGAGAGGATGTAGAGTTAAAGCAAACAAAAGAGGTCCGAGGGGATCCCCTTATTGCACTCCTTGGGCAGAGACTAAAGTTTTATCCATGTAATACAACATCGCAAGAGCGGAATAACAAAACTCCACCCAATATGAGATCGAGGGACATTGTTTTCTTACCTCTTTCAGCAAGGCAGTACGGCTAACCAGGTTGAAAGCATTGGAAAAATCGACAAGCAACATGGTGCGTGTATTGGAGCATCCGTGAACTTCCAGCATAAGATTGACGGAGTGAAGGATAGCCTCACCACCACAAGCAACCCCTACACCTAACTGGTAGTCACCCAAGTAGGTTTCCATCTCCTTACACACGTGAGCAACTGCGATTTTCGATACCAAACGTCGTCATACAGTGCCTACGGCAATAGGCCGCAGCCCCCTAGTTTGACTAGAGGTGTGAGTGGTGCAGAAGCAATGAAAACACTCAACTCCGTAGGGCATAAGCCAGCCAACCAAATATTAATAATGCATGTGATGGAGGTACCCAAGTCGTCCGAGACCGCAGCTGCAGAGCCACTAATCGCATCGATCAAGTGTTGAGCATGCAGCCCATCTCTGCCACATGAGGTTCCCTTAGGGAAGCTCTTGATTTTGCACAAAACTAACTCCTTCGAAGCAGTAAGTGCAGCTTGTGATGGAGGTTCAGTAGGGATTGCCGGAGATGCAGCCTGTGGATGTTTTTTTATTTATTTACGGCATGATTAAATCTTTTGGATCCAAGCGCATGCTTCTTGTCAGCAAGTATGTGATAGTTTCCTTGGATCCTGCATTCCACGCTTGTTTAGGCGACGGAGACAGGGACTACGTTTCACACATACTGCTATCCAAGTGTCTTTTTATTCCGTTTGGTCTAATTGGTCGGTCTCTTTTTTTTTTTTTTTTTTTTTTTTAAGCAACTCAATCACTCTATTTCATCCTAGCAGTAATAACAACTCGATTTTTAGTGACCCACCAAAGCACTTAGAGAACAATAGATAAATATGGAAAAACAAAAAATAGAATGTGATATGGTGATATTCCGAGATATGGTAACAACTATCATGTTATTTGTGATTCATGAGCTATGTTCGTCCCTTTTAGTTAATTGGTTCCTCAACTCCTGCAATCAAAATGGTTCCATTCACTAATGGTGTCATCCTAAAGGCACAAGTTTCTAGATTTCGGAGTTCAAAAAGCACAATTTTTTTTCTTGTTTTTCTATTTTTCTGATTTTTTTTTTTATTTTTTAACTAAAGGCATAAAATAAACTATACAAACATATAAATGCTCCCCCACACTTAAACTTTACATTTTCCTCAATGTAAAATTGAATCGTCCAAAGAAAGTTCAAGGTGGGAAATTCCGCAAATGATATGCAAACGCAAGAAAATAAAGATAAAATGCATAAAGAATAAAAAGAGAAAGGTAAAGATACAAAACCGGTGGGCGGCCCCCCACTTAGCGCTTGGTTTAAAGTCTCCAGCCCGACTTGCTCCTTGTTTTCTATGACTCCTCCATAGGGAGTGCATCCACAAAATTAGCTCCTTCCACCACTTCGGAAATGAAATTCTCATAATATGGTTTCAACCGGTGCCCATTAACTTTAAGTTCCTTGCCTGTAGCTATGCTACGAATTTCTACTGCACCATGAAAAAACACATTAGTAACAATGAAAGGTCCTATCCAACGTGACCTTAATTTACCCGGAAATAAATGCAAGCGAGAATTAAACAAAAGCATTTTCTGCCCAACACAAAATTGTTTTCTAAAAATCATAGTATCATGAAAGGCCTTCGTTTTCTCCTTATAAATGCGAGAGCTTTCAAATGCATCATTGCGAAGCTCCTCTATCTCTTGGAGTTGCAACTTCCTTTGCTTTCCAGCCCCATCCATCTCCATATTGCATTGCTTTATCGCCCAAAACGCCTTATGCTCAATCTCCACGGGTAAGTGACAAGGTTTACCATACAAAAGCCTAAAGGGAGACATCCTAATAGGTGTCTTGTATGCGGTTCTATACGCCCATAAAACATCATTAAGTCGCATGCTCCAATCTTTCCTTGTTGGATTCACCATCTTCTCTAGAATGAATTTCACCTCCCGGTTGGAAACCTCGGCTTGTCCGTTTGTTTGGGGATGATAAGGTGTTGCAATCTTGTGTGACACATTGTACTTCTTCAACAAGCTTTGCAAAGTCCTGTTGTTGAAGTGAGAACCCCCATCGCTAATTATGGCTCTTGGAATTCCAAACCTTGCAAAAATGTTAGCTTGCACAAAATCTGAAACAACCTTGGAATCATTAGTAGGGGTGGCCTTAGCTTCCACCCATTTAGAGACATAATCAACAACAAGTAAGATGTAAAAATTCCCATGAGAGTTGACAAAAGGACCCATAAAATCAATACCCCATACATCAAAAACTTCAATAAATTGAATAAAAGTTTGTGGCATTTGATTTCGGGCACCTAGATTGCATGTTCTTTGGCACCTATCACAAGTTGTGCAAAATATATGTGCATCCTTAAACAAGGTTGTCCAATAGAAACCGCTTTCAAGTACCTTGTGAGCGGTTATTTTACTTCCAAAATGTCCTCCGCAAGCATAAGAGTGACAAAATGACAAGATAGAATTAAACTCGGATTCGGGAACGCACCTTCTTATTACTTGGTCGCTGCCATGTTTCCATAAGTATGGATCATCCCATATGTATTGGTTTCCTAACCTCTTAAGTTTGTCCCTCTCATCACGAGACAAGTTCCTTGGGATTTGTTTAGTTACCAAGTAATTCACAATATCCGCATACCATGGTTCTCCACATGCAATTGAGAAGAGTTTCTCATCCGGGAAACTTTCACGCAATGGGATAGCTTCCTTGTCCACAGCAAGACGGCTCAAATAATCCGCAATGGTGTTCTCAATTCCTTTCTTGTCTTTGATTTCAATATCAAACTCTTGCAAGAGTAGAATCCATCGTATGAGCCTTGGTTTCGCTTCTTTCTTCATTAGCAAGTACCTAAGAGCTGCATGGTCAGAAAAAACAATAACTTTTGTACCAATTAAATAAGAGCGAAATTTCTCCAATGCAAATACAATAAATAAAAACTCTTTTTCAGTGGTTGTGTAGTTTTGTTGGGATTCATTTAACGTTATAGAAGCATAATAAATGGCATGAGGTATCTTCCCCACACGCTGCCCAAGCACCGCACCAACCGCGTAGTCACTAGCATCACACATTAGCTCAAAAGGCTTGCTCCAATCCGATGGTTTAATGATAGGGGCTGAAATCAAAAGTTCTTTCAAACGATTGAATGCCGCCATACACTTCTCATCAAAGTTAAAAACCACATGTTTTTGCAATAAGTTGCAAAGTGGTGATGCTATCTTGGAAAAATCTTTGATAAACCTACGATAGAAACCTGCATGACCAAGAAAAGAACGTATCTCCCTCACCGTAGTGGGAGGGGTTAGAGCACGAATAAGGTCTATCTTAGATTTATCAACTTCCAAGCCCTCAGAAGATATAATATGGCCTAAAACTATGCCATGAGTTACCATGAAATGGCACTTCTACCAATTAAGCACAAGGTTTGTTTCAACACATCGTTCAAGGATTAAAGATAAGTTGTTCAAACAAAGGTCAAATGAATCACCAAAGACACTAAAGTCATCCATAAACACTTCAATGATGTTTTCAACATACTCGGAAAAGATACTTACCATACACCTTTGAAAGGTAGCTGGAGCATTGCATAAGCCAAAAGGCATCCTTCTATAAGCAAAAGTACCGAAAGGACAAGTGAAAGTGGTTTTCTCTTGGTCCTCCGGTGCTATCACAATATGATTGTAACCTGAATAACCATCAAGGAAACAATAATAAGAATGTCCAGCTAAACGTTCAAGCATTTGATCAATAAAGGGTAAAGGAAAGTGATCCTTCCTAGTAGTGGCATTCAACTTTCTATAATCAATACAAACCCTCCAACCGGTTTGCACACGAGTTGGGACGAGTTCGTTCTCATCATTCTCTACCACCGTTACCCCTGATTTCTTTGGTACAACTTGTACCGGGCTCACCCACTTGCTATCGGATATGGGGTAGATAACACCCACTTCCAAAAGCTTGAGTATCTCCTTTTTCACAACTTCCATCATGGGAGGGTTCAAACGACGTTGCGCTTCCCTTGTAGGCTTTGCATCGTCCTCCAAACGAATATTATGCATACAAACGGCAGGGCTTATACCCTTGATATCGGCGATTGTCCATCCTATGGCCGTCTTGTGCTTCCTTAGCACCCTTAGAAGTTTTTGCTCATGTAATTCACTAAGCTCGTTAGAAACAATCACAGGTAACTCTTCATTGTCACACAAGTACAAGTACTTTAAGTGACTTGGAAGAGGTTTCAATTCCAACTTTGGAGATTTAACAATAGAAGGTAAAAGCTTTTCATCACTGCATGGTAAAGAAATAAAAGAGATATTATGAGTTTCCGGACATCCTTGTAGTGAGTTGAGATCACCAAGGGCTTCCTTAACTTCGTTACCACACTCTACTCCATCATCCATGGATGTAGTTAAAACAGTTTCCAAAGCATCATCACCATTCAATTTAAACACTTTTTGCGCCAATGCATCCATAACATGAACGGAGAAACAAGAGTGGACATCACTAGGATATCTCATCGTCTCGAAAATGTTGAAACGTATTATTTCTCCATAAAACTCCATAGTCAACGTTCCCTTGTCTACATCATTGATGGTTTTAGCCGTTTTCATGAAAGGACGTCCAAGTAACAATGGAAAAGACGAGTCCGGTGCACCTTCATCCATCTCTAACACACAAAAGTCAGCTGGAAATACAAGTTGATTAACCTGCACAAGAACATCCTCAACAATACCCATTGGGTAAACATTAGAGCGATCGGCTAATTGCAACACAATTTCAGCCTTTTTCAAAGGACCTAGATTAAGTGAATTATACATAGATGCAGGCATAACATTAACGAATGCACCTAAATCCAACATTGCTTTGTCAAAAGTAGTGTTACCAATTGTGACGGGGATGTCAAAGCTACCTGGATCCTTGCATTTCAGTGGGAGTTTGTGTTGTAAGATTGCCGAAGAATTTTCCCCCACACTTAGTACTTCATTGCCTTTAAGCCTTTGCTTGTTGGTACACAAGTCCTTCAACACTTTTGCATACTTGGGAACTTGCTTGATAGCATCAATGAGTGGTATATTCACATGAATCTTCTTAAGAACGTCTAAAATCTCCTTTTCTAGTTCTGCCTTCTTAGAACTTGCAAATTTGCGAGGAAAAGGTATAGGAGGAACATAAGTAGGAATATGAGTTTTAGAGTTAGGAATAGGTACCTCGGGTGTTTGGGGAATTTCATCCCTCTTTTCCTCCAAAACCGGCTCCTTTGGAGCTTCCTCTTCACCCAAATCAGCAACTTTTGGTTGCTCAAGTTGTGTACCACTTCTCAACGTAATTGCATTGACACCCTCTTTTGTGTTAATGGGTTGAGAAGGGAGTCTCCCACTATTTTGTGCTTTCAACTTGTTGATATCAATCGCCATGGAGCCCACTTGAGTCTGCAAATCCTTAATCACACTCTTGGTCTCTTGTTGGCTCTCCTTGAACATGGTAGAAATACCTTGCATCATTGTTTGTAACTTTGCATCGATATCAGAACCTTGGTTTTGAACCGGTTGTTGTGGTTGCTGAAATTGTTGCTGTAGTTGTTGAAATTGTTTTTTTTGAGGTTAAAATTGTTGTTGTTGCGGTTGAAATCCACTCGGATGGTTGAAGGTAGGTTGTTGAACCGCACCTTGCTTGTTGGCATAGTTGAAATTTGGATGATCTCTCCATCCCGGATTGTAGGTGTTGGAATAGGGATCATATCTTCTTTTTTGGTTTGGAAAAACCGCATTAGCTTGCTCCAACTCTTCACCATGTGAAGGTAAAATAACCGCAGCCATACTTTGCATCATGTGCTCCATATTGTCCATCCTTTGATCACGGTGTGATGATGATGAATCACTAACTTCATGCACTCCCCTAACCATTGGTTCACCTCTTGTGTAGAATCATTGTGAGTTTGCAGCCATGCTTTCAATCAACTCGGCAGCTTGGGCCACCGTCTTGTTTACTAGTGCACCACCACCCGCTGAATCAAGAAGATATCTATCACTTGATTGGAGGCCTTTGTAGAAGTACTGGATTATCATAGCGTCACTGAATTGATGGTGAGGACAGCTTGCCACCAATCTCTTGTATCGCTCCCAACATTCATACAAAGACTCTCCCGCATGTTGCTTTATTCCACAAATCTCTTTGCGAATTTGAGTAGCCTTTGACGCAGGAAAATACCTCTCTAGAAAGATTTTCTTCAATCCGTTCCATGTAGTGACACTTCCGACAGGCAAACAATACAACTAATCCTTAGCGTTATCTACCATAGAAAATGGAAAAACTTTCATCATTGCACCATCGGCTTCAGTCTCTGCTGGAAGTATAGCCTTGACAATGGTATAAAACTCCATAAGATGCTTGTTCGGGTCTTCATTCGCCATGCCATGAAACTTTGGCAACTCTCTAAGCAACCCCGGCTTGATCTCAAAAGTTGAGTTGGTTTGAATACACCATCATTGTGCATCAAGCCTATGAGAAGCCAAATCCTTGAGTGTACGATTTGCGTCTTCCATTGCTTCTTCTTCTTCAACTAGTGGTTCTTCTACAAATGGAACCTCTAGTTCTTCTTCTAGTTGTAATTCTTCTTCCACTTCTAACTCTTGCTCTTCCATGTCATGACTTGGTTGGAGTATTGTGCCTCTTCGATTAGCAATCCCGCACCTTGGATAGTTCCAATCCTTAGAAGCCAGGGATTAGGTACCTGAAAACAATTCTCACAAACAAGTAAGAATCAAGACAAGAAACAAAAAGCAAAGATAAAAACAAAAATTGTAAAAAGAAACTAAAAACTTAATAACAAGCCGTTTGCCTCCCCGGCAACGGCGACAAAATCTGGTCGGTTGTCAGCCGACACAAATATAATTTCACTTTCTTACTTCCTAAGATAAAAATAGTATGCGATAAGAAAGAGTTCGTATCCACAAACAGGCTTTTGTTGTTATAAAATTTTTCAGTTTCTTAGTAACCAAGGGGGGTTTTGATTTTTCAAAGCGATAAAAATGAATTGAAAGCAAAGTAATAGTAAAAATAATCAATAAGGAGAAAGTATTGGTCACGGGATAGTTTCATTCACAAACTTGAATTATCAACAATGACTAGAATTGAAAATTTAATCTCTCATTTACTAAAAGTCCTAGGATACCTTGATCGCAAGAGTATCCCGCTAATTCCCTGATTTCATCACAACCACATTAAAAGATGCATATGTGAATTCTTCCTAGAAAGCAACCTAAAGTGTAAAAGCACAAATAGATTTAACTCCCTAAAAGCAATGAGTTCTATGGAATAAGACTAATCAAGACAACCAAAATGTGTAAAAGCACTAATTCGATTTAACCCAAGTTATGATTCATATGTGACTAGTAGGATATATCACTACAAGCACTACCCACATTTATGCTACTTAGAATCAGGGACAAACAACGTTTTCGTATTGAAAACCCTAATATAGCTCTAGATATGAAAGCAAATCGGATTGATTCCAGACTCAACCAAATAAACAATCAAATCATAAATAATATAAACAATGAATCATAAACAATAAAGTTGAGACAAAACTAATGCATTGAATCAAACCTTATTTGTGAAATCCACTTTATATCCCATAACCAATAAAAGGTATTTAGCTACTCATAGTTTTTGGATTCAACATAATTATTATTAAAAATAAAATGAAGAACATGAAAAATAAACGAAAGCAAACCCTAGTAGAATCGCTCTCCTCCAAAGCTCCAGTAGAAAGATGTGTGATATATGATTCCTCCAAAAGAATAGAAACTCTTCCTTTTATAGCTTTTCTAACTTTCCAAAATTAGGTCTTCAAAGCCCAAAGTCCAATAGCAAGAAGTCCACCAAGCCCATGAAACCCATGTGTGAAAATAACCCAGTAAAAATTTTGTCCAAAAAGACGTCGTCGGAAAACTGGTGCACGCCGGCCGGAATTTGGCCGGAATCCGGCGCCGGAAAAATCACAGGTGACTGGCTAATAATCGCCGATCAATAGTCAACTCAGCCAGTTGATCGGGTCAAACTCGGTCAGACCGAGTCAACTGAGTCAATACCAAGGCCATCTGCACAGGCTTGTCTTGTTGTCCATCCATCTTGGCTGTGCAATATTTTTGCAGCTATCTTGGCTACTCACCCTGCAACTCAGCTTTATTCCCTTATTCATAGTGTCCAGACCATAAGCTCCAACACCTACAAATCTACAGCTTCATAATTGATTGTACGGCTATAATTCAGTCCCATAATTCCAGCAAAACTGCAACATCAATCACTCTACAATAGTCCAACAAGATCGCTACAACCCGAGTCATAAAAACCCTATAACCTTAAGCATTCATTTTCTTAACTTCAATTCCCTGTAATTTCAACTTACAGCATAACAACAACAATTTCCATATCTCATTTGTACCCATATGTATTCCAAGCACAAAAACTCCATTAACTCTCACCATTTACTTCTAATCACCACCTGCAATTTTCCATCATCAGAATCAAGCCAGTACATTGTCACCTGCAATTCCATCTCAATCACAGATTCACCGAACTCCCAACAGAACACAGTTGAAAACCTCCCTGCTGTTCAATCATCTTCACTAATCATTGCAGCATATCATTGTACACATCTGAAGCGACATCATCTATAGTTCAAGTCTGCAATCTCAGCTCAACCACCCCTCACTGTAATAGCATCAGTTCTCTGCTGCAACTGAACTAGCACCTGAGCTTGTAATATCATGCCAGCACTATCCAGCAGTACCAGCTCTGCTTTCTTTTCAAGCCTCTTGAAATACCAGCTCCAGATTCTACAAACCTCTCCACCTGCAGCACCAGTTGCTTCCAAACCATTCCATGTCTATCTTACTCTTCACAGCCCTTTGTTCTACACCATAAGCCATGCTCAACTGCAACCCTAGCAACCTTCACCTCCTGCAGTCAGTTCTACCTGCATCAAAACAAGCTCAACATCAACTTCAGTGCTTAACCATCTCAACTGATTTTGAGACAGCATTAACACCACACTTTGAACTATAATCAAATCCACCAGTCTTCAACTGAACTTATCTCAGTCACCTGCAATACCACTCATCATTCCATCTCCAACTGATGCACCTTCAACTGCAACCACCATCATAAACCTAGATGCACCAGTAAACCTAGATGCACCAGTAAATCAACCACCAACACTCCATCTCAGTTTCTAGCTTCACAGATTCCACCACCTGAAACACAGCACCAACACTCAATACCCAGCTGTAACTCAATATTCACATGTAGAATGATCCACTAGCTCTTCCCTTAACAACCCTACACTAACTGCAACTGCCATCATCACCAGAACAAACTCCACCATACCTTGAACCACAGAATCCACAAATTCAGTTTCTTAGCTGTCATTTGAAAATCCAGCTAAAAACCAATACTCCCTGAAATTTGCATACTCAATAGCTCTTCCATTAATCTCCCCTGAATCCATCATCATCTGCACATAACCACACAAATTTATCACCAGAACCAAGCTTCTGTAGCTTCCATCTCCTCAAATCCACAACAATTTCAAACCAAAACTGACTTTTGATTCACACCCAATTTTAAATCATGACCAATTCTTCCACCACTCGAACCCTAATTCCTTCTCAGTTCATAACCCCCTTCATTCCTAACTTTAATCACTTCAAATCTTTACTCAGAGCTTCAATTTCAATTATCACAGAAAACCTAGTTTATGTTTCTTCACAATCAACAGCACTAGAAACCCCTCTCAATATCATCTCTGAATTTCTCGATTAACAGCAGCCACACTCCTCTTCCTTGGTCTCTGATTATTTGGGCATCAACTCTTCCCTGTTTTCTCGATCTCTCTTGGTTTCAGTGGGATAAAAGAGAGAAAACCAATGATTAGGAAATGAATTGGATTTTTAGGTTTATGTAGGAGTGGGACTGTATATAGCCACTAATGTGGACTAGATAAGGGGTAGCTAGGATGACTTAAGGCACCCATATATAAGATAAGAGTCATCCAAATGGCAACCCTTATATTGACTTTGCTCGACACCCGTGTCACTCGCCTGCTCCCTTGTGCTCCCAATTGTACGCTTTGTCCTCCTTCCGAATTCCTCCACCAACAACATCCGTCTCCTATTTCTCAAACCCACTTCATCTCTTCAATTTATATTCATCACTAAAGCAGTCGTGCTTTTCAGATAGAAATTTGCATCACTGAAGCCGACATACTTTTCAGACAGAGATGAAGAAATAAAAGCAAATAATGAGAAATAATCCGCCTCCAACAGCTATTGCACATGAGATGAGGCTTTCACACTGTTTATTCTCCTTTTGTTCCAATTGACTCCAAAGTACCTAAATACTCAAAAACAAAACATAAGATACATAATTTACAAGAAAACTAGTAGAGAAAGCATAAACAATAGATAAATAATAAGGTGTTTTAGACACCTATCACCAACCTATGGAATTGTTAAAGCATATTGATCGGTCAAACTCACAAGTGTTGTTATCTCAAGCTTGTTGTCAAAACTATATCTACATTTCTAGTTTACATTTAGTCAGGTCTCGGATTAGGATAGAAGTGTGTGGTTGAGATTCAGAGATCATTACGTTCTACCATTTGAAGGCGAAGATCTGCAGGAGCTTTGGGGAAATTCAAAATCAAAAGGTAAGTGAAGACTGAACCACCTATATCTCAAGTTTTCACCTTTCTATATTCGAGACATTGTTGCATGACTAAATTAGATAGTACATGCATAATAAAAAATTCGAGTTAAGTTTATCTTGAATATCTTCTCGAAATATGACTATATAAGCTTAAGAACATTGTTCATACTTGATAAATTTGGTTTAGAACAATTTATTGTTTATAACCTAATTATGATTCAAGATTTAGTCATTTGAAAATAGCCTGGAACATTGATACGTGTCATTGATGTTATTCGAGAATGTTTCATATTGATTATTAGAGAAAAATAGAACTACTGTTAATCTGGATACATGACAGTATGCATACCACATACTGGGAGAACTGTTATAAGTCTAGAGCCGCAGTACATGTACCTAGTACACGTACCAGCGTATCTATATTTCGGCAGCTAATTTTTAGTACACATACCTGGTATCCATACCATAAAAAGTATGTTGATCGTGAACTAGGAAAGGTACGCATACCTAGTATGCAAACCAGAAAAGATATGTTGGTTTCAAAACAAAATTAGGTACGCATACCATAAAATATTTGTGAGTTCCTAAACTCGTTTTTGTCTTAAGGGTATCCATACCTGGTACATGTACTATGACAATAACATTCATGAACAGGTATAATACACGTACTTACCCTGTCGAATATTTTCAAATGCATCAGAATTATTTTTGTGAGATAATCGACATTTGAAAAACTCTCTAAAAACAATATCTAGACATTTTTGATCATATGTGTGATTCAAGAAAAGTCTTAAAGTGTTATATGAAAATGGTTAAGCTTATCGTTCAATTGGATAGTTTCGGCTAACCTACGTGAAAAAGTCATTATACACAGTTTGGTTACGGTTCATCCTAACCAGAGTGTATATTCTACTATGTTAATCTCAAAGTCAAGTTTTCATATAACAGTGATTATTGATTGCTTGGTTCCAAAGCTATCTTAGCTTAAACCGAAAGCAACCTTGACCTTGAAAGTCTATAAAAGTAGAACCTCTAACAACTGGGATCTTTGAATCCCTGATACTATTCTTGTGTCCTAGCTATAAAATAGAGTCGTCTTCTCCTTCAAACCCTTTTAAGGTTTAGTGACCAAAAAAGACTTCACCTGGGGATTCGTGAAGCCATGTACTTCCAACTATGTTTATCTTGATAGTTCAAGTATCTTGATCTTGTTTTGATTGTTAAGCTACCCACTCAAATAACATAAATAGAAATCACAAAGTATCTTCGCCTCAGACTTTGTGATTCCACAAGTTTCGACTTGTGAGGTGAATAATAATCTAGGTTGCTATTCGGAAGTCATAAGACCAGATTTTGAGGTCCGATAGACTTTGTCTATTGTAATCGATTTCCTACCTCACCTTGATCTTTTATCAGAGCGAAAATCACATATAGGCTTATCTGTGGGAGGCAGATTGATTGCTGTCGTAGGCGTCAAAAATAAATTACACTTTCTCACTACTCAAAATATATAATGAAGCAAGGGCAAGAAAGGATCGTTCCCACAGAGAGGACTAGGTTGTCTTTTGTTTCAATTTCTTATATAAATAAAGGGGGGATTTTTCTAATTTTTAATATACTAAAATAAAATAAAATAAAAACAAAGAAACAAAGCAAATCAAATCAAACAAGGAAAGATATTGGTTAAGGATTTCGTTTTCATTCACTAACATGTTCTATTCTTAATAACTAGAATTGATATTTAATCTCAACTTTTATCAATGGCCCTAGAATACCTTGATCGCAAGAATATCCCGCTAATTTCCTCTTAACATCAACAATCACATTAAAAGATGCAAATATGAATTCTATCTAAGAGAACAACCTAACGTGTAAAAGCACTAATCAAGTTTAATTCCCTAGATGCATTAAGTTCTATGAAATCAGGCCAATCAAAGCAATCGAACGTGGAAAGCGCACTAATTCAATTTAACAAAGGTCACGATTCACTTGTGATTACTAGGATGTATCACTACAAGCAATATTCACAGTTATGCTACTTGTATTCAAGGATTCACACTTTTATGTATAATAAACCCTAAACTAGCAATAGATATGATTACGAGTTCTACCAATTTGCAACTTGAAAAAACTAACAATCAATCATGTTGTAATACGTCAATCATATACTATATTTTCAGATAATCGTGAATGATAAATATGAGACAAAACTAATATATTGAATCAAAGAATCATGTTATGTGAAATCCAACTAATCCATAACCAAAAGAAAATTAAGTACTCATGTTAAAGAAGTTCATCACAAGAAGGAAGAGAAAACCTATCATGTTTCTAAACCCCCGAAAACAAAAGTAGAAGAAAAAGATAATAGAGAAAAGCCTTCTATTTTATATGTTTCTCAATTTCCATAAAGGATACTCTTTTTCAACTAGGTCACGCCTCCTTCTTCTCAAAAGTCCATCTCCAAGTGGTCCACCAAGCCCATGTGTGAAAACATCTCTTCTGGAAATTCTGGGTTGCCGGATTGCTGATGTCATCACCAGAATCCGGTCACCATCGTCGGAATTCAGTCACCGTGAAACTGACTCCGGCAAGCTAACATACTGGAACTGTCACCGGGTAAAAATATATGCTTCCAGCACCTCATTTCTCCATCTCTGTAGTTCATAGATTCACAAAAAGCATCTAACCCAACTTCTTAGTTATTGCGAAAACGTACCCAAAAGCGTGAATCCAAAATCATACATGCGGCATCCTATTCTTGCATCCGACTCGTACCCCCTTCATGATTCACTGAAATATTACGATCCCCACTTTTGGTTCCAAAATATGGCAACCAGAACTAGTACCACCGGCTCGCCATTTTTGCTCACTTTTCGCACTATTTATGCACTCTTGTTGCAACATTCTATTTCTCAGGCCAAGTTCACATTAGCTCACACTACTGCTCAGCACCTGGCAGACACATTCTCAGATTCACTACCATTCAAGCTATAGCAAACTGCAGCTGCAACATTACATGTACCTCAACTCAACTCTAATTTCAGTTCAATCCCGAGCCAAAACCCATTTTGCCTCGGCCTCCATTTGCACAGCAACAACATAGCATTAACATTTCTTCCATTTCTGTTCGCGTCTCTTGTTCAACCAAGTTCTCAATTCAAACTGCATTCATTTAATTCAGGTACCTAATTGCAGCTACAACTCAGTACCCAGTCCACTGTCACGAAAACTCCACCAGAAACTTGTCTAACTGTATCAAATCATACAATCCACCTAACAGTCTCTGTCTCAATCTTGTATTCGAATTGCAAGCAACACCATCTCACTGCAACACAATCCACCAGCTAACTCCTTAGCTTATAACTTCAGCTCAATCTACTCAACAAGATCAGCATCTTCTAATCACCAACACCACCGGTGCATATATCTCATACCAACTTGCACCTGACTCTCCACCAGTTCTCATTTGCATCTTATTGCAGCTACTTCCACTGCCACTGGTTCCATACATTAGTACACTTCAATAGCACCAACCAAACTCTCCCATATCACAACTGCCACTGTAACTGTTTGTAAATGCAGCTGCTTCTTGGCTCAATTCATGCACCTCTTGGCAACACAATCCACCAGCTAACTCCTTAGCTTATAACTTCAGCTCATCACCACTAGTACCTGCTTGACGCTCAGCAATCATCAGTTCAAAGAACCATTCATCACCTGATCTTCTTTGTCATCTCAACAATCGAACCATGGTAGCAGCTTACTCCATCCACCTCCACTTAAGTCACTGCACATACCTCCTGCAACCAACAAATCCATCAGAACCATCTCTTTCACTCTCAATCCAGCAGCATTAGTGAACTCCATCGCATAACATCACTTCTTTCTCCCAGCAACATCAACTTCAACTCAATCTCCACCATTGCCGCATCTTCCTCAGGCCACCCTCATTATATACTCACAAACATCTGGTTAACCAATGATGATGGCTCCGTTCAGTGGACCAAAGGAACTGCTATAGTCATTCAAGCCATTAAGCGAACACTTGATATGTCTTTTCTGATGGTGAACGAAATACAAGTTTGTTGTTAATTTCTGACCCCAAAATATATTCTTCCCTGCACAATTTCAAGATTTAGACAATACCCACAACTCCTAATCGAGTGATAACACTAAAACGCCATTAATCATTCATCTCCTCAATCGAAGGCAGTGGATTGTTTCATGTTCATTCTTGAGTTCTTGGTGATACTTTGCTCAAAATCTTCTGCTGTAAAAACGAATCAAGCGAGAACCCCACCGTTGTGCTTCCCTGAACTTTCAATCACGCTATAATCTGCTATGTTGATCACAATCTTCAATGGCAGTAGAACTAGGTTTTCTTCTTTGTTTTCTCGGTGATTAAACTCTGAGCTTGCCGGCATGAGGGAGTAGTTCAAACTGGTGCAACTCTTGCATTGAAAAGAACTTGTGTTCTCTATTCGACCTAGTATTGTTGGTGCTAGAGTTAAAGGATAGGCAGGTGGCCCCTTAACGATCTGTGGTCTGTCCTTAGTGAATCCGTCAGCTGGTTGCCTCTTATCCTCTGGCTGGGATCCAGATAGCACTTGCTTCAGTTTTTCTCCTTTTATGTCTATTTCTTCTTATTTTACTCTGATGACTCCAAGATGCCTATAAAACTCAAAAGCAACGTAGTATACAAAAATACAAGAGAAATAACTAAGAAAAGCATAAGAAATTGATACTCAAAAGATGTATTTTAAGCACTTATCACAGATTGGTTTAAAGTCTTCAATTGATTTGAAGCAACTCTTAGGCTGTAAAGGACGTTGTCAGCTAAGGAATCATTTGCGCAAAGTCCTGAGTCATGTTGGGATTCAAGAGGCGTAAGGAGCACGATTGTGACTGAATTGCTATGACAGTTTAATTCGGTCTCAACTACATTCTAGTCCGAAGTTCTGATAGTAGGCTAGTGTCTGTAGCGGTTTAAAATCAAATCTGGACTAGGTCTCGAAGTTTTTCTGCATGTGCGGTTTCCTCATTAACAAAATTTCTGGTATTTGTGCTATTTCTTTTCCCCATTATATTGTTTATTTTTATAACTGAAATATCACAAGTTATACGTTAATTAATAAAAGTAGATATATCCATCCTTGTTTGTTGGATACGACTTGATCGATTCTTTGATATTGATATTTGAAATCATCCAAGTTCTCTCACACATAACCAGGTTCACAAATTTTGTTCTGTAAACTTTCTGATTGTGAGAGAAAGATATATAAGCTCTTCGTATAATTCATTGATTGAGATTCATTAAGTTGAACTCTTGGAATTGTATTCGTGTTTAGTCCATACAGGTTGCCCAATAAAAAGTTGGTGGTGATGTATTTTGGTACCCCCACATTTTCAGGAATAACAAATGTTTTTTTTTCCTTGCACTATTCTTTATTCTGTTAGATTTTTTTGGAAAGATATGTGTAGTCTCCCCAACAACAAAATATGATTTGTGAGTTATAGGATCCAACACTTCTCCAAAATCTTCACCAAGCTTGAAAATATAACCTGTAATTATCTGAACATGCCTAGGTTTTCATCACATTCTTCTTCCATATGATTTGCAAGTAGACAATCAAGACACAACTTTCTTGGTTGTTTCTGAAAATAAATTGGGATCCACTATGTGTATTTAGCTTTATTTTTTGCAAGAATACCCCTTAACGTTGGATTAGTGATGTTGAATTCAACAAGGGCACTTACATTATTATTATTATCCATTGGTCAACCATCTTATGGTTCAAGCTTTAAAACTCTTCCTATTTGGGTTGTAACTTCAGCATTCTGGAATTATGGAGACATTTTTTCAATATCAATCCAATATTGAAATCAATATTCGTTGGATCCATAGAAGGATTCCATTCTTTAAGCACAATGAAATAATCATCTAAGTTCCATGAAGCTCCAACTGAAATATCATTGTACCCACCGACGGACCTACAACTGGGCTAAAGGGGGCTTTAGCCCGGGTAGCCTTCCCAGTCCACGAGTCAAAATAAAATAAAATTCTGCTCGACCAAGGCTTCTAGCCCGGGCCTTAAATTTTTTTTTATCCTTTCTGGGTTCGTCCCTGATTGTACCCTTTCCGGCTTAAAAATGTTAGTGCCCATTGGTCTGATTTTGAAGTGACCATGACCCTAAACAGAGTAGCTTCAATTTTTCCTACGTATATTGGAATTTTTTTCATTATCTTTCCAATAAGGCTTTTTTTTAAACATTTCTTGATGCCTTTACTGACCGGATGATTCCGCATACATCACCTTCCCTATTCAAGTTAGTTGAATTGTTTTTGACACTTAATTTGGAAACTTTAGATAAGAAGTATTTCCGGACATTTTAAAATGAATGTATTCGGGTAGGCACAAAATAAGCATGATTATTAATGGGAGTACCAGTTTACTGTGGAACGTATAAATCCCACATCAGGTAAAGAATTATTTTGTTTGTCTCGTATAGTCGTATGGGATATGATATCCTCCCCACTAAAATACCAACGTTGCAAAGTGAGTGTCGAGGCATTTCATCTTGTAAATACAGTGCAAGTACAAGTGTAAACCATAAGTCCGGTGTCTGAAATTCTTGTGATAGTAACGGGCTCGAGTTAGTCTTTGTAATGGGCCATTTTGAAATCTGCAAAAGATATTGGCGGGATTTAGAGAGTGGGAAAATGTTAATTGGCGCCCAGTTGAAGTGGACTAGATGGGAGTACGGGACATTTATTAACGCTAGAGAGAGAGAAAGAGTTTATATCTTCTCCTCAAATATACTCTTTTAATAACTGCTACAGAAAACTCAAAAACTGAATACAAAGAAAACCAAGAGAGGATCAGAAGAAGACGATGGATATGGATTTGGATGATAAACCCTTAGATTTTGAAACCGAAGATTCGCTACTCATGCCATCGATATCTGCTGCCGTTTCCTCCAAGAAAAGGTCTGTCCAAAAACAAACCCTAAATCTAATCACCCAATTTTTCACAGTTCCTTTTTAAATTATTTTTTTAGTGAATCGCGTGATTCCAACTGTTTATTGTTCCTTTGACTTGTTACGGATTGAAACGTTTGCATATTTGTCTGTATATTTAAGTGAAGTATTTGTTGATGCAGGAACAAAGTGATTGGGCTAGATGATCTTCTTTGTGACTACTATACGGAACAAGGTAACGAAGTTCAGCAAAAGGCTAAAAGGGCTAAAAAGGCGAAACCTAAAAAACGATATAATTCAGATGATGAGGATACAATAATGAGAAACAAGGAGGCAAGATTAATCAGAACACTAGAAGGGCATGTCGCTGCCAGTGAAAAGGAGGTAACCACACTTGAAACCTAATCCATTTGTCCCGTATGAATTTGTTTACGCATTCTATTGATTCCAAACAATATGTAGGTGTCCGGAATAAAAGCTGAATTTGAGATACCACCATGGGGTTTGCGGGTTTTTGGTGATCAGGTAATTGCTGTTAGACCCAGTTATAGCTTATCCTATTACAAAGTAATGGAACTTCTCTAGTCTCTATAATCTGAGCATAATTTGTTGACATATACTTTGAATTGCAGAAAGCTACACCGTCACTAGTTTTTTCTGAGCTTGGAAGTTGCCAACTTGTACAGTCCTTCATGAGAAATGAGCTTAACTCAATTGTCAAATTGAACGCTGAAAAAGGTTTTGTGTTTCTCTATTGTTATGTATCTTCGTCAGACATTGCTGCTTAGACCGTATCTGTGGCATTGTTAATGTTGATTTTGTTCCGGTTATTGATATGTGTTATCTGGATCCATTCTTGTAGGAGAAACTTTTCTTCAGGGATTACTAATAAATGGATGGCTTTTGAAATCGGTTCTTAAATGTGGTCATGTTGAAGAATCTATTGCAGCTTGGTGCTTTAATCTGAGTGAGTCTTTAGCTGGTCCCCTTACCTCAAACATCTCTGTACCTTGCAAACTTAGACTCTCATATCACATTTTTTGTTAACAGTGTTATACTCCTCGAAGGAAAAGTTGAGTGAATCTGCATGTACATTTTGGTGCTCCCTTCTTCAAGCCAATGCTGAGGTAAGTTTGATAATGACCCTTCTATGGAAGAGGTCAAGCAATATTTGATTTTAGGTCTACAGAGTCATAGTTACCAAAATTGTTTTGTTCTAGGAGTCACCGCAAATTGACTGGTTGCCTACCTATGCTGAAATAAAGAAAGCTCTGATCACTTACGGTTACCTACTTGATTCGTCAAATGACCCCTCATCTGTTTTAGATAAGGTTGGCAAAGGTTAGTTGCTGAGGTTTTTCCGTTATTGTGTGGACGACACCTTCTTGGTAGTTCATATCTCTCTTGTTTCCATTTTCTAATATGGTTAAATTTTCCACTCAGATCATTCTGAAGGGCCACCTCAAAATATTAGATGCTGGGTCAGGTTTCTTGCTGCTTGTAGTGAAGCAAGGTATGTCGACTAGAGTTAATGTTCAGGGAAACTCAATAAGGTCAATTATTTTAGTACAATGTCACTGCTTCCACTTTTACTTCTGTTAGAGGGTAATTTGAACTTGCGGGGAATTGCTGACTGTCTTTACGATGGACAGAATCTTATTAACAACTAATGTGTTGTTGCACTCTTACATGGTTTTTGCAAAAGTAAATGGAGTATCATCTCAGATTCTGATGCGGAAGAGTGTCTTTGTGTTATAATTCGCTTCTATCTGGACCGTCAACTTGAAGGCCTGTCATTCCTTTTCCATGAATGTATGGTATCAGTTATTAATTTCTTTACAGACAATGAGTGGAATATCAGCCGTGTGAAAGTAGCCAAATCTCTTGCTTGCAGGTAATCATCACCAATAGGAAATGACTACTTATCTATGATGTCCACATGTTTTTCCTTAAATTCTTGTGTGTTTAACTGTTGTGGTAATGTATCCATATATACAGAACTAATAAAGACTTGAACTGCTTGAGACTTGTGGAGTGCATTTCTGGAGTTGATGCACGTAGTAAACACCTCAGAAGTGAATTGGCCTTTCAGATATTGTTAAAGTCCATAGATGAAAAGGTATTTAATTATTCTGTAGATTCGTTTTTTCTGCAGATGACTACTTCACTGATGTAGTAACGCAAGGTTAGTTGCGGCTTGACATCTATGTGTTTCCATTATTCACTACAGGTGTCTGATGGAGAAGACATTCTTAGATTTCTCATATCCATCAATGTGAAGAATAGAAACTGTGATTTCTTTCTGATATTCATATACTTGGTTCTTGCTGAGAATTGGCTTTTGTTTGGTCTTCCACTGGAAGACAAACCGTATATTCCTGATATGGTAGGAGTTTTTCTTCGCAATTGCTCTTGCCAAATTTCCAGCACAGATATGAGGTGTTGTGCATCGAAGGTGAGTGGTATACCATGATAGATGATATCCTCGTATAGATTCAGTGAATCAGTGCATTAAGTTTAAACTTTAAAACTGCAGGTACGCAATAAAGCTTCATATCTTCTTCAAAGCACTTTCAGCAAGAAATTGAGATAATCACGTACAAACTCCTTTCTCTGGTAATCACTGTTATTTTGTCTGAAAAAAAACAACTCTTCTGGTACCATATTGGGGTGTAAATGTAAATTTGTATTGGGAAGTTGTTTAGTGTTGGTCTTCGATTGAGCTAATTTCTGTAGATTTTCCAAGTATCTAGATCCCTAATTGGATTTTTTATTCCTGAGTAATGACATGATTTTACATGAGTTTTCTCACTTAAGTCGCTATTAATGATGCAGTGACTACTTGGAGCAATAAATTTAGAGTTATAAACTAATTTTGAAAGATGGATCTCATTTGAAGATGCCAATGACGCCATTCTTGATTGTTGGCAGAGGATATTGCAATCAGCAGGTGCCTCAGATCTGATTACCTCAAAGTATACTGATGGGTTGATTCAAGGATGCCATCCTTTTTTTTTTGTTAGAATTTTGGATTACTTTCTCTGTTGCATTAATGTTTGTTAATTATTCAGGTCTAGTTGCATGAGGCACTGGTTTTGTTCTTCCTGGCCATCTGAAAAAACAAGAAAGAGCATTCAAGTGCTCCAGAGACTTTTTGTTGTTCTTCCTATTTTTCTTCTTCTCTCTACAACTAAGATGTTAATCACTTTTCATGTTCTAGAGAAGTTTAAAGCTTGAATTCTCTAAAAAGCTCTAAAAATATTTAATATTTTTTTTTTTTTGTAACCCTGTAAAAGAGGCTAACCTTAGAACATACTCCCTCCGTCCCACTATTAAGTGACCTAGTTTAAGTTTGCACAATTTTTAAGGTAAACAAGGAAAAAAGTATTTTTAAGTATTTTTTACAATTATACCCTTATGGATAATAATTAGTGAAATTTAGAAATGATTTATCTCTTAAACTACTCCACGGATGGTCGCAAACTTCATACCATTAAAAAGCATTTTAAAACACTAACGAATATAAACATGCCTATCAAATTATGCATATTTTTTATATTTTTTATAATTAACTAAAAGGATAATTTTAGAAATATCTCATTGTTTATTAAATCTAAAATCAAATAGGTCACTTAATAATAGGACGGAGGGAGTATATTGAGAAAGTTGATTTAGGTAATCTGAAACCGTACATGAAGTTTTCAAGATCACAAAATAGTCGTACATATTGTAGTATTTCCGGTTTGTGTATGTTAAATCTATCCCTTCATATCTAAAAACAGTTTCAGAAATTCCTCTCTCGTAAAGGAGAGGACCAAACATATAAGGCCAAACTAATTGAATGAACTAATGATTACGAGTGTCCAACGAAAGAAAATGGACTCTCTCTCTCTCATGTTTTCCTCTCTCTCTCTCTCCGAAACAACAAGAACAACAACATTAGTAACCACAATTACAGAGAAACTCTCAAACAACAGCAAAAATGTGAACGAGAAAGCAACACAAGCAACACCAAAAAATCACAAAGTAACTTCAATGAAATATCTCTCAAGTTTTCAACAAATCACCTCAACAAATCAACCAAACAAACCATCTCAACAATCAACAAATATGGAAAGGTATTACATCACCAACATTACATAACAAACAAATCGTATACCATAAGAGCAAAAGAAAAGTGACCATAATAATCCATCCCATTCAAATAACACAAAGAGCATAGAATAAAGAGCAGCCTCCTAACATCATTCTCCGGGAAGTCTTTAAAGAGGTTATGTTACCTCACCCATATGGAAGACTAAACCCAAATGGTATATCATCATCCAAAGCTACATGATGCAACTATCTACGAAACTCGAGAAAAAATGGCGAGACCACCATCTAGGAGGCGTGGCATCTCGAGACGATTAACTACAACAAAAATTCTCCAACCTTAGCGGGGAAAAATGAACTCCAATACAAAAGCAAACACTATAATATAATCCAATCGGACTAACAATCCTCTTTGTTTTGTAGCCTCATCCATCAAAACATCGATTTGAAGATAACTCCTTCTTTGATAGTTTTTTCCGTTCACCATAAGCAATATGCAATATGTTTAACTCACTTCCATTTTTTTTCAACTTACTAATTCCCCCTTCTTCTCCAATCACTAAAATCTAACCTAAATTCGACGATAGAAAAACATGGCAACCACTATACATGCACTTACACAACCACTTGCTTCATCTCAAAAGCAGCTAATTTTCATAAGTGTTTTTTCCTTTAATCCTAAATATCAAACGAGCGATATATATGAAACCCACGCCGTATGTTTTTTTTATCATAAACAAATTTGCTTTGTGAGAAACTCAATAGCCGTCACCTTACTAATTCAAGGTATACTATAAAATACGGAGAAAATTAAGAGCTTGTTTAGTAAATTTAAAATCAAATTTGAACGTAATCCTTAACGAGACCGAGAAAAGGGGAGGTAGGACCCCTAATAGGGCTTTAATTAGGAAATGGAACGATTGTTCAACAAATGGGTCTTACTGATAAGGTCACTTCTAAACTAAAAGGGAAGGGAGAAATTCATTGCCCTAGGTGAAAGAATAATAGCTTCTTCCACCTAAATGCAACCATTAGATGTAGGAGGAACAACAATCAAGGTCTCTACGGGACGGCCCCCAAATGCTAGTCCGGGACCCGATGGATTTCCCGTGTTTTTTCCAACAAAACTGGAACCTGGTGGGACCAGGCTAGTATATTGATCTCTAAGAAAGTTGATTTAGGTAATCTCATTTTCCAATGCATCAAGCACCACCTCCTCGCCCATGCTGAAAACCGATGCCTAGATTCTCACTGAAACTACATGCAAATCCTTAAGAGTTATGGCGATAGAAGTTTTCAAGATCACAAAATAGTCGTCATATACATATTCCTCCTTCATCCTTCCTACCGACATAACTAAAAGAGCCAATAACATCATGTATTTTCTATATAAAAGCTTGGGTAGGTCTGTTTAAAGACAAAGAGAATGGGGGAAATGTTAAATCTATCCCTTCACCAAAAATGCCTGGAAACTATCTAAAAAATCTAGATACTATCCGACTTCCAACCCTTTCATTCGATAAATTCCTCAAAGGAATTAAACTTCTTCAAAAGAACTGCATTTGGGAAGTGGGGGAAAGGAGAGGACAATCAAACATATAAGGCCAAACTAATTTTACAAACAAAAACC
Organism: Papaver bracteatum; assembly: GCA_023529315.1. Taxonomy (NCBI): domain Eukaryota; kingdom Viridiplantae; phylum Streptophyta; class Magnoliopsida; order Ranunculales; family Papaveraceae; genus Papaver; species Papaver bracteatum. The sequence goes on along the minus strand of JAJJWX010001826.1, from coordinate 140,164 downwards.
ACAAGGATAACCTTAGATGTATCAAAAGCACAAGAAAAGAGTCAACCTATTGATAAGATAGAAAGAAAATATGGAAAATGGAATTCGCTAAAGTTTAGCCAATATTCCTCGGAGCATGTATATAACATGAGTTTTTTAAATTTAGATTGAGGTAGCAATGACCTAGCTAGTAGTAACAATATTAAAGCTTGAACTCTCTAAGAAGAACCTCTAAAAATATATTACTCAGGGAAGTAGTTTACTTCTTTCATAAAGCTACTGCCGGTAAATTTGAACTTAGATTGCACCGGTGTCGTCAATTTATGTCGGGTCACTTGCAGCCGTAGTTTTTGGCATTGGTTGCCGTCAATCTCAGTACCAAAAACAAGTTTCGGCTGTTTCTGTCTGTTCCGATTCTTATAGGTAACTATACCAGTACGAACCATGTTGCAACACGTTGTTGGCTCCACTATCCTGAGATCTAGATTGGAGTCATCTGTAAGGGTCCCACATATTTTCAAGGTTCGGAGTTGATTTTAGCGTTTAAATTAGGTTCGTAGAGCCGTTGTAGTTTCGAGCCTCTTAATACCTTTCTGGAGTGCAATTTTGCATTTTTGGCTCCTCCTCCTCCTTCCGCTATCCGCTTCCATTCGTTCCTCGTCGTCTCCTCAAAAATTTTCTTGCTCATTTCCCCCCTTCTTCGGTATAGTTAAGGTTTTACTTTTTTCAGAAGAGAGAAAGAGAGCGAAGAAATTAGGGTTGTTTATGCTCTTCCTCACCCATGGCTAGGAAAGAGTTTTTCGTTCTTGATACTGAGAATTGCGGGATTGGAGGTACAGATTTAAACCCTAGTTCTCATTTTTGTGATCACAGTTTTTAGATCGTATATGATGTTAATTCCTTCTCTATATCTGAATATCAAACTCTGAACTGCGATTGCATTACTCTCTCTAGGGTTTTGAACCGCGAAACCCTAATTATCAATCGAACCGCGAAACCCTAGATATCAATTTGGTTTTGGTTGATCATGTACTTGGTTTAGTTTTTTTCTTGCACCATTTCATTTTGTTCTAGGTGTTTATGGATTGGATACCCCAAATTAGTGTTAAGGTTTTATGAAATAGATGGAGTTGAAAACCCCCAATTTCGTATCTGATCATTTGCTTGATTTGCTTCTATATTTAGGGAAGATGAATGGAGATAAAGTCTTAAAGCAACAATCTTTGGGTAGTTTGGGTAGTAAAAGGCTCTCTGATATAACTAATTCATTAAGTTCACCCCACCAAGATGAGAAGCAGAAACTTGTTGGTTCATGCTCAGAGAGGGATTACATTGAACAGCTGCTTAAGGTATAGCTTCTGCTCTTCTTTTTCCACTGGATTTATTTTGCGTGTATTCCTTCATATTGGTATTGGGACTGCTTTAGGTTAGTTGTTTGAACTCTTCTGGAACATTTGTCTCAGGAAAATGTGGCGCTTCGGAAGGTTATTGCAGAAAGAAAGTATCCTTTTTATAATGGTCAAGTTGTTAGTTTTACACATATTGTTGTTCTAAATGGAAATTTAATGGAGCTATTTTTGGAATTTAAGTTTCCTGTCTTTATGTTCTACTTGTTCTTGGGTTTTCTTGATTTTAATTAACAGTAAATATAGTGCGATGGCTGGAATCGAGATTAAAAAAATGCGAGAAACTATGCAGAAACTGCAGCAGCAGAACTGGCATCTTGCTCAAGCAAACAGTAAGATGTTAATGGTCAGTTTTATTACCACATTCTGTGTCATACAATTTTTGTTGCCTCAGAATAGTAGATAAATCCTTCGTTTGATGTTTGTGAGCACTGATTGAATGTTATTGTTGAAATTCGCAGGAAGTGAACATAGGCAAAGATAGAGTAAGTTTTTTAAAACCCAAGTTGTGAACATTCCTTTAGATCTTCTTATTGTTGACCTCTATGTATTCAAAAGTTTTGGTTATTTCTATACATAGCTTAAAGCAATGCAGCACGAGCTTGGATGTAGGAATGCTATTGTGAAGACTTTGCAACTTCAGGTGAGTGCCAGCGTATCTTTGCTAGTTGTTGTTGCCATTATTAGCTTCTATCGTAGGATAATCTTATTCAGCAGTGTATACCTATTTTACAGGAGAGGACAGAGAATGAACCATGTCAAAAGGCCCATACTGAGGTACTACTTACACTGAACTCTCATATTTTTATGATGTTTTGTGTTCTTTCATCTATTATACCTTGTTCAACTGTCCAAATTGCAGGAAGTCAATAAGAAGACTGTGGGGGTAAAGGGAAGGCGGCAATCCAAAATTCATTGTAACCGCTTGAACCTTGGATCCTTTTATTTTTGTTCTTTTCTGTTGTTTTATTTGTAAGCTAATGATGATTGATGAGTTATTTGCTTGCAGCTGTGGAGCCTTCTTCGGCGATGGACGAAGTAACTACCGAGTGTAAGGTTGAGGTTAAGGGACCTTCAAATTCCAATAGGAGGCGCCAATCAAGAGTTCATTGTAACTGCTCAAACCTGGAATCTTTTATCACATAATTCCTTTCTGTTATATTATTTGCAAGTTGAAGTAATGGTGAATGATTGGCTTGCAGCTGTAGGGTCTCCTGCAGTGATGGACGAAGTAGTAATGGAGGATAAGGCCGAGCTTAAAGGACCTTCAAATTCCAACAAGAGGCGACAATCGAGAAATCACTGTAACTGCTCGAACCTTAAGTTTCCTGTGTTAGTTGTTGTAAGCCGAAGTAATGATGTTCGATCTGCTTGCAGCTGTAGAGTCTTCTGCTGTGACAAAAGAAGTTGTAATGGAGGATAAGGCTGACGATAAAAGGTTTTTAACTTATGTTACAAATGCATCTCAGAGTTGCAGTAATTTGTTTTTAATTTCCTAATATACGTATTTGAGATTCTTTCTCTAGCTTCTGACACTGCAGTTTCTTATTTTCCAAGGCATTCTGCTGTTTCTGAACCCGAACAAACAGAAGCTAATGAAGAAAAGGCGGACAATAAAAGGTTTCTTTGGGTTTTACTTTTTACTTTTTACTTTTTTTCGCATTGCTCTATGAAACTTCCACTGAATCCGTTTACTAAGTATGACCTGTAACACTCTTTTAATGTCCTTGTTAAATCAGACGTTGTTTAAGAAGGAAATCTTCTGCCTTTAAGCCCGAGGTACCTGAGGAACCTATTGATGAAAAGGCTGAAGGCAAAAGGTTTGTCCTGAGTATAGTAAAAGATAGTTAGTTTATCCTACAGTGAACATTTCTGGATTCTCATTTTATATTTGTTTTGGGTCGTTATATGATTATTAGGGTTCAGCAGCGAAGGCAATCTACTAGACTTCAACCTCAACAGCCAGAGCCCGCTGAAGATTTATTCGAAATAGAGGATGCAAAATTTCCAGTTTGCTTACTGCTTGATGAATCAATGAAGGAAAGTGGTGCAACTTCGTCAGACTCCACAACTGTAAAAGAGGTAAAAAAGGTAACAAGTGCCTTCATGGTTGAAACTCCAGAACCACGACGAGCATCAATCGGACGACCAATGCGAAGTGCAGCTGTTAAAGTTCAGTCTTACAAGGAAATTCCTCTTAACATCAAAATGCGAAGAGCTTAGTGATGAAGATGCAAAGAAGTGAGTGATAGTGAACTAATGGAAACTGTTCACCGTCTACCCTTTCTAACCAACTGTAATTCTGTACCCTCTCGTCATTTTCTCTTGTAGAAATTGCATATGTGAATTCACTTGATACTAGTCTAATCCTGTTCCATCATCACCCGAGGGTGCCGATGAAGAAGTTAGAGTTTGTTATTGATAAAGATTTTCGCCAACATTTCATTGTTACTTAATGCCAGAATCTTATGTTGTGCATGCCTCATTTTAGATGCAAGTGATTCAATTCTGCTCGAAACGTTCAATCAATTGAAACCTTTCGCATGGTTCTGGTAACAGTGTATCGATGTGTAGTTAAGTTCTCAATTTGTGTTGGATGATAGAAGAAGGTCACACTGGAAAGACTTGTTAGAGAACATAGGAACACTGTGAATGTGCACACGAAGTGAATTCAGTTTCCAGATTGACCCACGCTGGTAACTGGTAAGCAGTAGACCAGTAGAGATTCTAGTGACTTTATAGGAAGCTAAAAGCAGTTGATGGTAAACCACATCCACCAAGTACTGTTGAACTAACCAAAGTTACAGTGTGTTTTAATCATACCCTTCTTTTAATACTTTCTGTTGATAAGAAACTTCACCAAATTGTTTGTTTCTTGTTTGTGGTTCATATGCATGATTGATCCCAGCTGATGGTAGGTTTTTTCCAACGCTTGCAAAATGACTACCCCATTATCATCTCCATTCTGCATGTCAGGAGTAGTTAACTGTACCTTTACTGTGGGTTCTCGCACATTGCAACTTTGTAAGGTCCATGGAAGAGTAGGTGAAAAAATTAATAACAACACAAACATGGTTAGTTCAGCAACCAAAATCCAAGCAACTTTATTTCCAAAAGAATCCAATGTGTCAAGAGATGCACACGTGTATGTCAAATCAAACAACTCTAGTAACTAGTTAAATAGTCAATAGATACTCATGATCAATCTCCACATGCGCAGATGATGGAATGGGCCCTGAGATCTTTTGAAAACGCGTGAGGTGCACAAAACCTTTCTATGCACATTAGCTCCAGCCTTCAGTCAATGCTGAGTCAGCATTGCTGACCAGTCCTACTTTATTTTTTACACCGTTAGATTGTTTTCCGTGATGCAAGACTTTGAACTTTGAATTTAATGATCTAATGGTCAATTGACAGTGCGTATTAGTTTTGGATCTATTCGTGACGTGATTCGGATTCTGGGGATCTTAAAACGAACCATATCTAATGTTGTTTGGACCCAGTCCGTTGTTTATTAATTTGGGCCACATATGGACCCACACGGAAACGGCAAGCTGGACCCACTGGTTCCCTCGCTTGTGACTGGTACAGCCGTTAGCAACTAGGCAGCAGCGTCATGCCTAAGGTCAAGTCCTATATGGCCTTGAAAATCATCAAAATGGACGTAGGTGAGGTAGTACCATTAGGCTATGGAGTAATTGTTTCAGATCGCCATTTCAAGACTCCAATTTCTTGGAAGGTTAATAAAATATGATACTAATACTTGTTGAGGATTCTCGATACTCCTTCCGTTTTCTGAGAAATTGATATTTTCATTTTCCATATTTACCTAAAAATGATAATATTATTTTCCCTAGAACATAGATGGTATTAGACCGGGATACTTATTTTAAGAGTAGTCATAGAGCTAACACAAAATTTCCACACATACATTGCATGTAGGGGTTATGTATGCCTCTCTAGGTTTTATATAATAGAATTCAACTAGTAGTATGATTTAGTAGTAGATTGTGTGTGGGTAAAAGGGATCTTATTATGATTTCTATGTCTCCTCTTTATTTTGGTGGTTGATTTAATAATTGGAAACTGCTCTATCTGGGTTGTCTGTATTAACCAGGTATGTAGAAGAATGGTGGGGTATTCACAATTTCACATTACAATATTTGCTATCTTTTTCTAGTTTTTGGTTGAAGTTAGTTATTAGGCTCTTGAGATCCCATTTTTTAACTAACTGCTAGTATTTCCCTACAAGAAGACTAGTTTGGTTAGGTACGTGCCCACAACTACTTTTTACAAGTTAAATGGTGATTATGGAAATCAGAAATTGAACAATAAAGAACGACCAATTGGGATATCAAAATTAACCGAGAATAGAGGAAAAGACAAAAACTGGAACCAAATATCAAATCAGGGTCACCCCTTATCTAAATATTTTATATAATTTCTAATCTACCCCTCACTAATCAGGTTTAGTGATTAATTATAATTAGTAAAAATTTTAAGTATTTGTTAAATGATTAATGTGTATTTTTATTTGTATTTGGGTGAGTGAGGTGAGAGTAGAAGGAGGGGGAAAAATTGCGAGTGAACTTTTTTTGGTAAAAATAGAGGATGATTTTACAAGCATTCCCAATACTCAGGTAAAGGTGCCAATGTGTTGAAATTTTGATTTTTTTTTTTTCTTTGAATCCACCATTGTTGCAGCTGAAATGGCTCGGTACCGGCATGGACGTAATATGAATACAATGCCTGCAGCAACATTTCCGTCATTGTATTCATACTACGTCCATGCCGGCCAACAATATCCTCCATTTTAAAAGCCAATCCGACATTGTATTCAACCGAAAAAACCATGCCGGCATTTGTTGGAAATTTTCATAAATGTTTATCACAGTCAGTTAAATCTCGAGCATGCCGGTACTACTAGCATCATAGTATGTTGCTTAAATTTCTTTGTCGGCACATGATGTAAAGTATCCATAAAATTCAATTTTTTCTCACTTGACTATCGGCATTGATAGATTTCTATCGAGCATGCCGGAATTTAGTGACAGTATGGTCTTCAACAATTCCAGCATAGTCTTCATCACTTCCGACGATGTAAAAAAAATTAATTTCAGAGATGGTCTTCATCACTACCGGCATGGTCTTCATCACTTCCGGCGTGGTCTTCATCACTTCCGAATGTAAAAAAAAAATCGTTTTCAAAGTGAGGAGCCGGCTGAGAAGGAGAAGAGAATTTGAAAGGGAGTGGGGAAAATTTAGAATTTGAAAGGGAGTGGGGAATATTTAGGTTTCAAATCCCTAACCCTAAAAGAGATTAATAAGAAGTGAAGATGGAAATGGGGATATGATTTTGTTTTTCGGTTTTAATTTTTTTGATTTTTATTTTGAGGGAAGGGTATTTTAGTATTCTCCCCCCAAAAAAAAAACCCTTAGCAGACACTATTGGTTGGGGGAAGTAATTTATACTGAGTAAGAAATAAACTCAATTCATTATGGAAGAATTCACCGTCACCATCAGACCATCAGTGCAATCCGTCTTTATTGAATATCCAAGAGATATTTCACTGTAATACTTGAAATGAATAAAGATTGTCCGAAAGTCAGATTTGATAGAGAGAAGGTAAATCCAACAAAATTTTGAATTATCGTAAATTATGTTAACACAATATCTATACCTCAAAAAGGAAGCAATAGGTGAAGGACCCCAAACATTCATTTGATATAACTCTAGAGGTTGAGTTGAAATAGAATCAAAATTTTGAAGGGTTACTTACGGCTCCTAGCTAACTGATGTTCTTTACAAAATAAAGCCTTCGAAGATGCATCGTTCAAGTCGAAGACTTTAGTAAACGATCGAATTGCAAAAAAGGATTATGGTACAGAGAAACCAATGTTAATTGTCTACTAAAGTTTCGAATTCATGTTTCGGCTTGGTGCACTAGCGAACCAAGTGAAAAAAATTTATGAACTGGTGCATTTTATTTCGCGAACCTAATTGATGAGTTCGCGAACCAACATGTCGTCGGAAGTTCCTGAACTCCAAAAATCACTTAAGTTCGCGAACCTAGTTGATACTTGAAGATTCTAAACTCCAAAATCATTTGTGTTCTGGAACCTACATGTAATGAGAAGTTCTTGAAATCTAAAATCACTTGAAATCGCGAACTAAACCTTTTGGTTTCGTGTACCTAACTGAATCCGGAAGTTCTTGAACTTGAGACTCAATTGAGTTCGCGAACCCAAAGTATAACCGACCAAAAAAAAATCTTAGAGGTTTGGTGCACTTTCCATCTTTGTTTTCAAGACGAACATTTCGCACACTTATGATTGTTATTCTTAATATTCTTCTCGCATAACAAACATTTTTAGTTCTTTCAAGAATTGATCTAGCTTTTGAACCAAGTTATGAATTTTGATTTGCGTAGTTGCAAATATTATGAATTTGGACGCCTAATGTTGATACCCTAAAAAAAAAACTACATAAGAACTAAGCCTTGACGGGGAATAATAAGGATTTTGTAGTGGTTTTAAGGTAATTTGGGCCTAAAGAGAGGAGTTATCAATGATCCATTAAGAAAAATCAAGTTTCTAGTCCAAGACGGAAGATCAGAGAGTCAAATTTGGCTTAGAAAGGAAGGAAGGATATATTTGCAAATACTTGTTAAAGGAGGGGCTTGGTAATAATACCAAGGAGAGAGATGGCTATAAAATGAAGGAGATTACACTAATGAAAGCAAGCTTATTCTCCCCATTAGAACATATCTTGTTGTTAATAGGGTTGGATCACGAATCACCTATTAACACCTAACCGAAGCAGTTTAAAGTTATCTTTGGAAGTAATTTACTTACGGTACATAATTACTTGATGCCTAATTGTTTCAACACTTCAAACTATGAGGAAAAAAAACCTCAATGTAAAGAAAGTTCTAACTTAAGAAATAAAAAATTTATATAAGGAAAGAACTTAAACTTAGCGGCACTGAGAATTACTTAAGTTTCATGAAACTATTGCTTACATTTAAAACAACATAGACTTGACTGATTACTATATATATTGGAGACATTCAGACAACATAGAATCTCAAATCTTTGTAAACATTATGTATTTTATAAAAAAATTTATCCCCGAACACATAAGGATTTTCGATAACTAAATGAGACTTTGAAAGACTTCACTTGGGGATTCGTGATGCACATGCAAATTTATATTTTCTTTGATAGCTTTGGAACTTGTATCTTGATTTGATCGGTTGTATAATTATCATCCATTCTAAAGGTCCTTCTTTTATGTTGTCAAGAATTATCGATCAGATACAAGATTTGATAAAACTTCAATATCGATTGCGTATAACGTTTATCTATTGAAATACATACTTTAAGATACTATATAATTCATCCAGACTTGTTCTATGATATTCTTGTGAGTTACATTAACTATGATTCTCTACAAGATTTAAATAGTATATAACATAATTTTTTAATTTAAATCATCTAAGTCTGCGGAAATATATTTGCCACCTAAATTGAATATATAAACGAAAGCAATAGGCGTCATGTTGGAGGCAGGGTAGTGATTTCACTTTATCATATGTTAACATATCGAAAATAAAACTAGGCGAAGGACTAATTTGATAACATGGTATTACTGCATTTATTTTTTTAAGCCAATGCATAATCCACCTGGTTTACTACATAAAAAGCAATTTATTGCCTGCATATCATGAGTGTTTTCCTTAATAGCGTTTATTTCTAGATAAGACCTTATAATTTAGTGTTGTTTATTCTCTCATGATTCCTTTGTAAGTTTTGCTGCAAGTTTCTTCAATCTACAGTATAACGTTGTTAAGTATGACCGGTCGGTCAAGCGACCTAGTAATAATACGCAAAGGTGTCATATTATCTACAACTTGTCCAAGGCTAGAAATGCATGATGCATTCAGAGTTGCAGGCTAGGACAATGCATGGTCCAAACAGGGTTTGGAAATGGCCAAAGATGCGAGATCAATATCAATAGGTGCTAAAATAGTTTGGCACATAACATGTGTGCATGAGGCATGCAGGGATACAAGCAAGACTTGCATCGTTGGTTGAATGATGCACATCAATGATAGTCGTACTTTGGATGGTTTAAGCTATCATGACGCAACAAGGCTAGAGACATGTACCAGACACATGGACTTGACGGTTAAGAGTTGGTTACACGGAGTTGGTATTTGCTTTATGCTTTCTAAGGCTAGGAACTTCCTCTATGGTTTTTAGAAAGAAGTTAAGAAAGTTGACACGATTGGCCAACTGCCTTGTATAAAGAAAACTGTAGATGCTAGTCAGTTATTTGTATATAATTTTTTTAAGGCTATAAAAGCTTCATATTGTGAAGGTTTGGGTGTCCGGAACAAGGAGAGTTTGTGTAACCCTAAGTGTGCAGTATAATAAGGCATCAACCAAGATTAAAGCTAAGTTCTGTTGGTGCATTTATCCCATTGTTTGGCTTATTATTTTATGCATCAAATGGAGTGTGTGCATTGATTTTGGTGGCTTGAATTATTATGAGCAGAAACTTTGTTTAGTATGGGCTGAATATATTTGAGACTGTGATGTGGAGCATAGTGCCGTTATCAAGGTTGGTTGTTGCATTTGCATAGTTTGAACCTGTGACACTAAGCATGTTGGTCCACTTTAGTGTTTCTGGAATTGCCCGAGCCTCCACCTCATCCATACTGTGAAGTATGCACACCACCAATATTACCTCCTTGTACCGACCATTAGAACACCTGAGACTAGACCAATCATGACTTATGCTTTGAGTTTAGGCAATAGGTTTAAGAGATAGATTGGTATCCCTTTGATTGAGTTTCCATTCTATTTTTATTTTTTTGTACATGTGGTTCTTTTATCCGGATTTGTGCCTCTAAATAATTTGTGGTTCTTTTGCCCGGATTTGTGCTTCTAAATATTTTGTCATATCTGGCTTTCCAGATGTGGCATACTGTTATCGCAAAGGGTTCTCCACGATATGCATTCCACATGTTCCAATCTCATGAATTGAGTCACCACCGGCTCATAAGATAACTTATGCAAAATAATTCTTGGAGCCTTATCAATCTTTTACAATAATTGATTTTCAAAGACACATTGTTAAGAGAGAAAAGAAAGCAGTGACATAGAGGTTAGAAAATAAATAAATAGTAGTTATGAGTCTGATACTGGGAACTTCTGTAAAAATATTCATAAAACATTTTAATTTTGTTTTTTGATTTAATTTGTATAGTTACAAATGGATAAACCAAAATTTTAGCATTCGAGGTAGCGGAACCAATCTTAATTTTTAGTGAAAATTGAATTATTGTCCCTCCTTCTGATGGACCTTCACAAATATCCCTGATGGCAAAATTGAAATTTAAAAAAAAAAACATAAATTATTGTCCCTCTTTTAACCTTCCATCATCGCTCCTTCTTCTTTAATTTACAAAACATACAAAACAGAAAAACACTCCATATTTCCTCCCACCACCATCTGCATCACCTCCACCACAACCAACACCAACACCTCCGTTACCTCCGTTGCCACTATGAACAGATATCTTATCGTTAATATGTTTTGTATCAACTTATTCGAAGATCGATTTATGATTATGTTTTCAATTTTATCAACTGATTTTCAATTGTATCAACTGATTCGGAGATCGATTTATGATCAACTGATTTGTAACTTATTATAATTGTTCTCCATCTTCGTAGGGTAAAAATTGATTTTCGAAACCAGATTCGGAGATCGATTTGTTTTTTCTTTCTTTCTTTCGATTTCATCTTTTTGAGTTAAAGATTCATATTTATAATTATGTTTTCAATTTTCAGATCGAGAAAATAAATGAGATGGTTTGAAAGTCGATTTTGAAAATAGGTAGATGTAATCTTTAATAACAATCAACTTGACAAAACAACAAGGATGGGTGCTGTTATTGGTGGAAGAATTGCAGGAATGGGTGTTGTTATTGGTGGAGGTACTAGATTAGAAGCTGAGAAGATGATGTTGACTAATTATAGATGGATTTTGATGATTGCTATAGGAGATGAGAAGATTACAGAGGGGTTGGAGTCAGATTTGTGTTTAGCTTCAAATGGAGAGCTTGGTCTTAAAGTTTTTGTTGTTTATGAAGCTACATGTGATGATCAATTGTTGTTGTTTTTATCTTTTTATGGGATCAATTGTTGTTGTTGACCCAATTTTTTATGGTATCAACTCATGTTGTTGACCCAATGTTTTATGGGATCAACTACTATTGTTGATCCTTTCAACTCCTATTGTTGACAATATTTCCTTGGATAAGTATAATCATGCTTGAAGTCTAAATCATGTAAATTTTTTCCAATGTTGAACTTGTGGTGCAATGTTAGCATGACTGACTCTATGTCAGGTGATGCATGTTCGACTCACGCCAAGTTCACTCCATTTACATGGATCAACTTTCATTGTTGATCCAATTTAGGGGATCAACTACCATTGTTGATCCCTTAAATTGGATAAACTTCTACTGTTGATCCTTTTTTTTTTGGATCAACTATCATTGTTGATCCCCTATATTGGATCAATTTTTATTGTTGGTTCTATTTTTATTTGGATCAACTACTGTCGTTGATACAAAAATATCTGAACCAGTAGCGGCGAAGGCGGACTAGTGGTGGTGGCAACGACGGACTAGTGGTGGTGGAGGGATGGTGGTGACGTAATGGTGATGGTGAAGGAGCGGTGGTGGAATATTAGTGGTGGTGGTGGTTGGTAGGTGGTGGTCGTTGAACGGTGGTGGTGAAATGGTAGTTGAATGGTGGTGGTGGTGGTGCTAGTAGTGGTGGTGAAGTGGTAGAGGAAGAAATTTATTCTATTTTGAAATAAAGAAAAATATTATATGAGTGAGGGTATTAAGAGAATCTAATTTTAAATGAATAAGGTTATTAAAAAGGAGGGACATATTTATTTTTGTATAAGGATATATTTATTGGGTTTTAAAATAAGGACATATAAATAACCTGACTTGATTTGGGAATACCCAGATTAATTGGGGTATACCCAATTTCAAGGGGACATGGTGTGTCATTATTAAAAAGGGTGATTTTACTTTAATACCCTTGAACTAATTAAATCTTAAACTAAACCCATTTCTTAATTTCATTAACCATAAAATTAAAAAACTAAACAACTCTTAATCTTCTCTTCTTCTTCTTCTTCATCTTCTATCAACCAAAGCCATATAAAAATCTTCAACTTTGATTTTCCAAAAAAATTGTTGTCTCTACCAGCAAAAAGAAGACTATAAATGATGTTTAAACTCAAACCCATCATTGTGTTGTGTGATTTGATTGTTATATTAGATTAGAAATCGAAAATTATGATTTCTGTGTTTTTGGTCGGCAAGGTCGTAACATGCATATCTTGCCGACTTTTCATAACAGCCATGACGACGACTGTAAAAAATTTCAACAGCCGTCAGAGTATTTTTTGAAGACCTTGCTGGCCAAATATAGCCGGCAGGGTATTTTCAACAGCCGGCGTGGTATTTTTCAATAGCCATCTCGTGTGTGTATTTTTCCAACAGCCGGAAGGGTATTTTTTGAAGACCTTGTCGGCCAAATACAGCCGGCAGGGTATTTTTTTGAAGACATTGCCGGCTAAATACAGCCGGCGTGGTATTTTTCAAAAGCCGGCAGGTTTTTTTTTTTTTAGACCTTGCCGACTAATATTTTTCAATATCCATCTCATGTGTGTCAAAAAAATAAAGTCGGCATGTTCTTCATTTAAATATCTTGCCGCCCAAATACAGTCGGCATGTTCTTCATTCGTCGACCTTGCCGATTTTTCATACTTTCATAACTGAAAGTGTTGATTTCATCTTCGATTTTGAGTATGATTTCATACAACAGATTTGCAATCCCTTTTTTAGAAGTGTTTCGGTTGTGTGCTTCATTTTCGTTGCAAGAGATATTCTCAAAAAAAAAAAAAAAATCATCAAAAATCATCCCACAAAAGTTCAATCAAAAACAAAATTTCATAACTTAAATTCATAAGTTTTAATCTATTCAATCAATTTAAACTTAATTAATTAATCTAATCAAAATTTTAATGTTAATTAAACGAGGGCAATTTTGCCATTTTGAAAATATTTGATTAAGGGGTGACCTTTTTTACTTCAAAATGACTCTATTTTGTCTCATTTGGTATATCCCAATTAATCCGGGTATACCCCAATCAAGCCAGGATAAATAATGAGGAGAGATCCCCTCACACTTTTATTATCACACTATCTCACACGTTGGCCGCCTTTTTTGCGGATAAAAACCAAACCGTAATGGATTTAAAGCTAATATTTTAGGGATATGTTGCTATTACAAAGCTCTATGTTCTTACCAAAAATGAGCATATTCCGAGAAGTATAACACCACCATCTACTACTTCGAAAATGAACCGTTGAAAATCAACGAATTTCTAGCCGTTGAAATTAAGACCAATAGATTATGAGGTTTTATATTTCGGAATTCGTTCATTTTTGGTAGGCATGTAAAACTTGGTAAGAGAAACACATCCTCAAAATATTAACTTCAAATCCGTTACTGTTTAGTTTTGATTCGCAAAAGAGACGTCAAATGTTCTGAGATAGTGCGATAATAAAAGTGTAAAAGAATCCTTCCTCATAAATAATATACCCTATTATTATTGAATGATCGATTGCGAATTGATATTCTTTGAATTTGCAAACACAAAACCAGACTCGTCGCGGTACTGTAGAGCTACTCAGCTGCTGTTGGGGCTAAACATAATGCAAATAGGCGGGAGGCAGGGAAAAAGCAAAAGGCCGTTCTCGGATGAGACATAAAGCCGCGGGGTCGTGGCGCCAACCCTACTTTGGTGGGAAAAATTATTTAAATATCTTCCCACGCTATTATTTCCTTTCATCTTTTGTCTGAATTTCCATCGCTCTTTTTCACTTTTTTACTTTCTAAAGATAAAAATCCATTACACATTTTAATATCAACTGGACTCAAAGCTAGCCTTCATTTCTTTAAGTCTTGAAAGGATATGATTGAGTTTGGAGTCTTTGAGAGACGAAGAGGAGCCATATTCAGGCCTACCTCCTTTTCAATCTATTGGCCCCAAGTAGTACTCATTTTTCTACCGGTCGCAATTATATTCTCGTTTTAACCGTTTGTTCGCATGGCATTGTTGGGCCTCATTGTAATCATCACTTGTCTGTCTTCTTTAAGGCTAAAGAGGAGGAGGCACCGGAAGAAGAAAATGCTAAAACTTTTCTAGTTCACAAGTACACACAAAGGCAATGAAAATGGACATCTTTGGCAAACATTTTTGATTCAAAAATTAAATTCCTCCAACCGCACCTACATATTTGACTGAAAAGGTTGCGACAAAATTGACTACCAAAAATCGTGTGTTGTTATGGTGATCTTAGATTCTCAGTAATCTATAGGGCAAGGACACGTGGCAATTGGTAACACCAGAAGAGAATTTTGGACAGACAATATCTTTAAGTATACGTACATAGTGTACAAAGATCATGCACATAACAGTATGGAGTATTTTGTATTTCCTTTCACTCTCGGTTAGCAGTGTTTTGGAACAGTTAGCGATTTGGGGTTTACTATATGCAAAAAATAGAAGAAGAAGAAGAATACAAAGTTTAGTTTAGGTTAGGAGGAGAAAAGGAAAAGAGAGACATAAAAAGAGGAGTGATATTGACAGGATTTTTATTTTTCTTTACAAACCCATGTGCATTAACATATATATTTTGATTTTGATTGACATTTTTAAGCTTATTAACCTATCAATAATTCCAAATTAAATTTCCTTAAGATTACCTGTAATCCATTTCTATTAAGAAAATATATTTAAATGGTCATATCAGATATTGGGGTCACCCTCAAAAAAAGAAAATAGTGTGTATCAAGAAGTTGTTATAAGAAGTGAAGAAGCTTGTCACTTTATTACCTCTCCATCCATTCACCATTTTACACATCAAATCTCTCCATATATCTCTCTTTTCAGTCTGTAAGTCGTAGACTAAGTTTCTTTTTTACATAAGAAAATAATGGACAATTCAAGAAACTCTATCAATTGGACTCATAACTATTATTACCAGGGAAAGGTAAAACATGTTCTTCCTTAAAAAACATCACACTACATTGTCTTGTTTTGTTTTTTGGTTTGTTCTTTGTTTGGGTTCTTGTTTGTATATGTTGTTAGAGAGCTTTAATTTACTTAATGGGGTTTGTTTGAATTTTGCAGAATATGGAAGAATTGAGGCATTCTCTGCTGTATACAACTTTGGAGCTGGAATCAACGAGATTAGCAGCACAAGAGGAGCTTATTAGAAGAGAAGAACAAGTGACCCATCTCAAAGATCTTTTAAACAGAACCATCAAAGAGAGAGATGAAGCAGAAGAAAAATGTCAGAGCCTTCTCATAGACAAACTCTTGCTCCAACAACAGCAACAAACTGCTAATTATGTCACTGGCATCTCAAGCATTGAAGATGAACCAAAAAGAGGAGGAGACTCGAGCACTGGAATTTCCTCATCCGATTGCGAGGAAAGTATTGTATCGTCTCCGGTAGTGAGGATGATGGATACCATTCCGTTACCCAATATACAGTTGACACCAGAAAAGCCATTGCCAGAGAAAGGGAAGTTTTTACAAGCAGTGATGAAAGCAGGGCCGTTGCTTCAGACACTACTCTTGGCTGGGCCGCTTCCACAGTGGAGACACCCACCACCACCACTTATTGAGATACCACTAGTTGGAGTAGCCATTCCTTCACCATCACAACCACAGCCACAACCAGAACTCGGCATTAACAATCAGAGCTGTGGAACACTCAACAAGAGGAAAAGAAGCTTCATGTTCTGTGAAGGTTCTGATTCTTCTATCAATTCCCACAAGTACCAAAGGGTTCTACTCAATTGACTCTTTCACTATTTGCACTGTATATGTAGGATGGTCTATATATGTGAAGACCTTATCTCAGTAGAAAATTTAGCATAATACTATATTTAAGCATGATGAAATGGATCATGGCTATTGTGTCTATTTGGCACCGTGTATAGCAGATTGTCTTAGGTATTGAGGGTTATAACTCTTTAACTTCAATTTAGAAAGAGGGTTAAAGATTTTTCTTTTAGGCTGTTGCTTGTATTGGGTGAGCATTATTAGCTTTAATCTCCATTTACTTCTAGTTTTAGTCATTCATGGTCAATTGCGGATGGGTATTGAAATTTCTGCAGTGGCTTTGATTGTATCTGTAATACACAATTTCATGGTCAATTGCGGATGGGTATTGATTGTATTTGTAATACACAATATATTATTATGAATGAAAATTTATGTATGTCAAGTACAACAACTGTATGAGGGGATGTGTGAATGAGCAATTTCATGGATTTGGAATTGTTAGGATGGCACGGCAGTGGGTTTGCCATCAACCAGGTCCAGAATCCTGTCATGGCATGTGGGTCCAAAAATCTAATTCTAAAATCCATCAGTAGGGCTACTACTGTTGTTGTATCATCATACTGATGTTAACCGGGATACCTTCGTTTGACGCTGTTTTCCGCCTAAAGGCTATGGAAGACCAAGTAGAAAGCATGACCTAGGATTATACCAACGGAAATATAAACAGTGCCGGCCATGAGCAAAAAGTAAGATGAACTCTCTAATGTGTTTTAGCCTTCTCCGGACAAATTTGGCTGTTATGCATTGTCCTCATTGCCAAATTGGCTCTTTCATAACATGCACTATTGATTCATAGAAAATTTAGCATGATGAATATCGGATGATATCTCCATTTACTTTTTAGTCAAGTCTGCAAATTGTTTAGGCATCTTTGGTCCTTTGGGTTCATTGCTTCTGCTCTTTGTTCTGCTGCTTTTCACTGTTCAAAATGTTATCTTGATTAGATTGTTCAAAATTGTTTAGGCATCTTTGGTGATGTAGTTGCTGGACCTTTCAATGGTGAAGGTGCTGATTTCCTCTTTCATGGGTTAGTTTTCTCTGTCGAGAGCAGCAGCGCTGTTGTGGAGGGGGTTTCACATGTCGTTGTAGGTGCTTCTGACGGGATTGACGATGGTGCTGAGTTGGCTCGCTCCCCTTCTACCGAGCTGCTTAATTCTGTACTCTTACGGCAGTTCCAGACCGTAACTTGTATTCCCCACAAGTGTCGTCTATCATTTTCGAGAGCCTTGAAATGTTTCCTTGATAAGGTGATGGCCAATCCAGCTAGCACGCCTGCCTGGATTCAGCTCATTTTGCTTCCTATTTGCACACTAACGCTTTACAGGCCCAAGAACGCAGCTGAGAGGTGAGGTCAGTTCAGCGTAAACGTCTTCAAGTGGCAGCTATAAACAATGCCTTATCTGTTTGGAGGGAGCCTGATGGGTGCCGCACTTTGGTGGACAAGTTATTACAGACTCCAGTCCGGCCTAGACAGAGTGATGTGAAGAAGCTGGAGTCTGCCAATTTAACGGCATGTCGTCGATAGATAAGTTGTGGTCATATTGGAGCTGCCATTCGTGTAATCTCGTCAGGAGGTGTGGCTCCTCGCAATGAGCAGACCTACTTGGAATTACAAGATAAACATCCGGTATCGCCTCCTCCAGTTGTTCCTTGCGAAGAGATTACTGCAGACTTAATCGTTGTTGATTGCAAAGCAATATTGGGGGCTGTTAAGAGTTTTCCCAAGGGTACATCTTGCGGTCGAGACGGTTTGAGGGCTCAGCACTTAGTCGATGCGATGAGTGGAGCTGCTGCCGCTATCGCTGACATCTTACTTGCTTCGATTACGGGAGTTGTCAATCTTTGGTTGGATGGAAAATGCCCTGCTGAGTTGGGAGAGTTTGTTGCTAGCGCGCCTTTAACTCCGTTACTCAAGCCTAGAGGTGGTCTTCGTCCTATTGCAGTTGACACGGTTTGGCGCAGATTGGTTTCTAAGGTGGCTGCCTTTGTTGTTGGGAAGGATTTGGCTTCTTACTTAGGAGATTACCAATTTGGAGTTGGTGTTTCTGCTGGAGGTGAAAGTATTTACACGCTGTAAATAGTCTCCTCAAGCTGAAAGGTCACTCGGACAAGATGTCAATGTTGCTTATTGACTTTTCTAATGCGTTCAACATGGTGAGCAGGTCTCAGCTCATCAAGGAGGTTCGTCTTCATTGTCCAGGTATTTCTCGATGGGTAGAATTCTGTTATATGCGGCCTGCGAAATTGTATTACGACCAATATATTTTGTCATCTGCTCTTGAGTTCAAACAAGGTGACCCTCTCGGTCCCTTATTGTTTGCTTTGACTCTTCACCCCCTTGTGAAGAATATTGCTTCTAGCTGTAAACTCGATTTGCATGCTTGGTACCTTGATGATGGTACAATCATTGGCGATACGCTTGAAGTGTCTAGAGCTCTGCGTATTATTGAAAATGAAGGCCCAAGTAGAGTTTGCATCTCAATGTTAATAAAACGGAAGTATTTTGGGCTTCCGTCGATCCTAGAAGTGTTGATGATGGTGTTTTCCCTCCTGAGATTGGTAGACCGTCTAATGGTGTTAAACTTTTGGGAGGTCCTGTGAGTTTGGACTTGAACTTTATTAGTGATATGCTGCTGAGTCGAGTGGACAAGACTCTTCAACTTATGACTGCCATCAAAAAGCTCAAGGACCCCCAAAGTGAGATGCTTTTACTTCGCAATTGTACGGGTGTTTCTAGATTATATTTTGCATTACGTACTACCAATCCAGCTGCCCTTCAGCAAGCTACTGAGATATTTGACGAGCATTTGTTCAAGTATTTGAGGCTTCTTATCACCGGTGATGGCCCTGGATTTGGGCCTTTACAGCAGAGATTAGCTACCTTGCCTATCAAAGATGGTGGCTTTGGCATATACACCATGGCAGACACCCGAGCCTACTGTTATATCGCATCTCAATGTCAGACGGCTTCTGTGCAAAAGGAGATCCTTGGTGACCTTTTCCCCACCAACAAAGGTCATGTTTATCAGTTGGCTCTGCATAATTTTATTCAGGTATGTGGATTGCCTTCTTCTTATTGCGTTGATGATACTGCCACCCCCTTCATGCATTCCTTGGCAGTTACTTACTTTGATGCAATTAAGAAGAAGCTCCCAGACCAGTTTTCTATGTCTGCTAGAGATTCCATTTTATGGCAGTGTAACCAAGTTAAGCATGCTCAAGATTATTTATTGGCGATTCCTATCAGTAGGCTTAACCAATGCCTTGGGCCGAGGCAGTTTAGAGTTGTCCTTTGCTACCGATTGGGTATCCCTTTGTTTGTTGAGAATGGGTCATGCTCTAGTTGTAACAAGCCTATGGATATTAATATAGATCATGCACTTCACTGTGCTAAGGATGTTGGGTATAAGTTTCGACATGAATTTGTGCGTGATATAGTTGCTGACATTTGTTACAAAGCTAGTGTACCTGCGCACAAGGAAGTTTCTCTTGGGCTTCAGACGGATGACGGCAAAGATCTAAGGCCAGCAAATATCCTCGTTCTTAACTGGGAAAATGGTAAGGATGTTTGCATGGATGTTACAGGGGTTTCTCCATTCGTAGGTGATGGCATTCGCTTTTTTGTTCCGGGCAAAGCCATTTCTAATGTTGTTGCTCGAAAACACACTAAGTATTTGGATAAGTGTGTTTCAATTGGTAATGGTCTTGGTGTTTTAGCTTTCTCTACCTTAGGAGAACTAGGTGAGGATACTTTATATTTTTTTAAGCGTCTGAAGAACTGCTTAGTTAATAATGATGCTAGTAGTGGTGTTGGTAGCTTTATTTTCCATAGATTAGATATCACTATTCAAAAAGGTGTTGGTTCCCAGCTTGTCGCTAGGTTGCCAACCAAAAGTATGTAATTTCTATTATAAATTTTATATAATATTTATAACAAATATATAATACTCCCTCCGTCCTAGTTTACTTGCCAAAATTGGTTTTTGCACACATATTAAGAAATGTAGAGAGAGTAGATTTTTTTCCAAAATTACCCCAAGATAGTATTTATGATACATAGTTTTTACATATCTAGTTTTCTGGTCTTTACTTGAAGAATTCAAAAAAAAAAAAAATAGAGAGAGAGAGAGAGATGAGAATTTAAAATTGTGTATAGGAAATGGAGCTACACAGTTCTCAATAATATGACCTGATTCCAACAGAGGGGTAAACTAGAATAAAAAGTGGAAAAATATGAAACTTGACAAGTAATTTAGGACAAAAAAAATCCCCAATTTTGGCAAGTAAACTAGGACGGAAGGAATAAGAAATTCCTAATTACTAACTAGAATTGCTGCTTGTTTTGTTTCAGCAGCAGGCAACAACTAGTAATAGATCATCAACAGAATGGAATGGATGGCTTTCTATTGACACTGTCAATGTTCTTCTTGGTTTCAACAGTTCGACCAGAGACATGGCAACTACCTTGGATACCAAAACAAGGAATGACTGCAGGAGAGAAATAGCTAAATTCTACTACTCCCTCCGTCTCTAAAAGATAACACAAACCTGCCTATCTTTTAGAGACGGAGGTAGTAGTATCTATGCAGTGCAATGTTATAACCCTACTTTCTTGTTCTGCCAAGGAGTTGATATGAACTTCGCAGCCACACCAGTATACGGATTATAAAGAATTTGCTTTACAAATCCATAGTATTAGACACGCATTGACAGATTAAGGGTAGTCGATTTCATTCCTAAGCATGTCCGGAGGAAGATTCCATGAATGTGGCGATAAAAAAATATAGAAATGGGAACTTACTAATAACAAGTACAACGCTATGGCAAATTTAACAGGCAGAAATAAAAAGGACAAATATATCATTTATCGTCCATTTGAAAACAAATGCCACAGTATATGTATAAGGTTGACTCACATGTAAGTACCTCCTCAGTAGTCCCTAAGAAGTTGTACTCCTGGACATTACAATCAGAGAATTGTGTACTGCTTTGCTAAGATATTCCCATAGACGATTCCACTAATATGCTTTTAGTGATTATGATCACAAATCTCGAACTTTCGAAGGTTACGAGTTTTCTTAGTGATTCAGTTATCGTCCTCTTCATCTTGGTTGTTTCCATGGTTGATCTTTTGAGCACGATACATATCAGCAACCTGAAATGAGTTTGGAGCATCATTAACACACGTTTTGATAATCAGAAGCGAAACTCATCCACACTTTCTAAAAAATTGTTGTTTATATTGCTTCACCTGATCCGAAGTTGTGGCTTCCTCTGGCTTCTTGTCATCTCGTACACGAAGCAGGCGTGGAAATCGCAGTGAAATGCCCTTTTGCAAAATAAGACATGGATATAAATAGGAGGATTTAGTATAAGAATGGAAGACTTGATGAGAATATTAGATTTGGATGAAAGCCAACCAAAGAAAACACTCAAAAACATTTAACCTTGACTGCATCCACAGCACCAGCTGCAGCAAGATAAACAGGACTAATACTCAAATCTGCAGCTTTAACCTCCCACACCTGAATGAGAGAAATAATTAATAAGAGGACAGCACAGCAGAAGAAGGAAACTTTTTTACAATTATTATTGACAACATTAATACAATGTTTCTGCTGCTTGTAAGCAGAATCTTGTTAGTAAAGTACTACCTTTGAACAATAAAGCAATGAGATTTTAACGCTGAGATAGTAATTGAGAGGATTTAGTAACTACATCCTTAAGCCACATAGTAAATAATTAAATATATTACCGAAGGCAAAAGAAGGGTGAGTAATTACCTCAGTTGGTTCAAACCATACATCTGGATTAGTTGCATCTGTAAAGCGGTAGTATGACTGAAAGTGACCAAACACAAAGGTTGAAATAATAAAAAACAGATGCAGAAAACTAGGAGGGTGTTTGTTTTTGATCTGAGTCTATCTCAGTGACCCTTGAGCTCAGATCTGATTCAAACGTGTCAAAAAAAAAAAAAAAAAATCTTTATCGAGGTTTCCACCAAGAGAAATGGAAAACATACCTTTGGTTGAGGAATCACTTGACTTTCAAGACTGGAAGAACGCTCTTCGAGCATTTTTTCAGAAAATCCGGTGCCTAAATCACCAGAGAAATACGTGTCAAGAACTAGGTTTGTTTGCTACAGACTAAAGAATGTGGGCGACTAGCCATACTATATGAACAAACTTAATTATTATTCTCGGAAGAAGCATCAAATTCATTACCTATCTTGCATATGCATTGGAATTCCTCTTTCTCATCATCGTAACAAGCAAGAAGAAAGCCTCCATAACCACCTACAGAAGATCCAAATTTTTTCGCAACCTCAATGTAAGTGTTTCATTTCACCTAGTCAGTCAACCTGACAGTTGCACCCAAAACAAAATAGAGGTGCACACTATGCTCATCCAAAGAACACTTCTTTTTGCACTTACCAGTACGTTTTCCTCTGCCATGGTATGCCCCTATAGGAACTAAATCTAGGGAGTCTCCGATGCTGTACATAAAGTTACAATTAAAGAATTAAGAGAACAGGAAGAAAAAAAACTGAACAAGGAGAAGAAGAGAAAAATGAAAAACTTGGAGCCCTACTTGTCCATATAATCCTTCTTCAGTTTCAACCAGTTGTTTGACCTCTTCGCAGGCTCATAAGTAGCTTCTGTACTTAATGTTTTGACAATCAAACCTTCGCAACTGCATGTTAACCAAATTAATCAACAGTAACAACAGCTGTTTAAATAGTAACTGCGAGTAAAATAAAAAGGGAACCTGCATAATTGCTAAGATGATGCAAACAACATTATGAGCACATCTTTCTTCTCGTGAAACGAGATGCAAACTTGCGCATTAGCTTTATAGACTACCAAGGGCAATACACACAAGTTTTTTGGCTAATGAGCTCGACAATATGTTTTTCCTTTCAGCAAGTTCCAACAATTAGTTGGTCAGACACTTGGTAGTTGTACCAAGGGGCATGGGGTACGAATCCCACTTGCATCTGGGTGGGGGACTTTTCTTTCTTCACGCCTAGTTATTGGGGTTTTGTGTGTAACAAACCTCTACTTACGAAGAAGTTTAAATAAAGAAAAGAAAGAGAGAAGCTCAACAGATATGTTTGAAGAGAACCATAGTTATTTACTATCCAGTGACACCGACACATCACCACTAGAATAGATTGAGTAGCCGTTATAACACCTGTCCAAAATTGCAGTATCAAGAAAAGTCTGTATTGCTTCAAGATCGTTTGATGTTACTTCTGTCGCAAATTTAAATTCTCCTGGTACTTCCACAAATGAGTCGTAAAGATGCTGTGGTAACACATGAAATGATGTTAGCTTCAGCTGCCCATAAGTATAAGGAAAGATTCTGATGGAAATGGTGGAATAGAAATTCCAAAAGTAGATATGCCGTGTGTTTTGACCTCAACACCTAATTTCAAAAAACACATCACAAGAATCATACCTTTCTACGGACATTTAATTGCTCTTGGAGAAGTTGTTCACCATTGAGATACAATATATCAAAAGCAAAGATGCAAACTTGAACTGTTATGTCATCGATTGAAACATCTTTACGAGCCCGGTTACTCAGTTTCTGGCAGAAGTTAAATTGGGGAATTCAGACATAAACAGTAGAAGAAAATTAGAAAACTGACAACTCACCTAACCTGGGACTAGGAGAAAACTCAGCTGTTTTACACTTGTCTAGTAAAACAACCTACCTAAGTGTGACTCAAAATGAATCTAAAGTCTGGAAATCTAGTAAAGTAGTGTACATCGAATGGTACCTGAAAAGACAAAATTTTACTGTTTTTGCGGTCAAATGCCACAACTTCACAATCCAGAACAAACGAGCTTACTGAAGGCTTCTTGAACCTACAATCTCACAATATAGATTAGGCATTATATTGGGCTTTCTTTTACAAGTCAAAAGTACAGAATTTGTTTTAGCGAAGGATGATCACAGCAACCATTACAGTTGTTTCTTGGTAAGAAGAATCTACAGAAGATTTACAATAGGCAACACAACATTTTAATAACAGAGACCAAGTCAAGCACACCCAAAAACATATAAAACAGATAAGCAATTCACCAGAGAACAAGATCCAAACACCGATTTATTTTAAAGAGGAAGAGCACTAATAGTTGGTTTGGACTCGAGATTAAAAAATATGGCCGCTGTATGAAACAAAAGCAAAATCAATATCAGACATTAATCTATCCGGTTAGAAGTTATTATAACTATCCTGTGGGAATCTTCTGTTTAAAAAAAATCCTAGTTGCACATGTACGTAAAATACTCAGTGTTCCAAAAGTCCTAAATCTCAATTTAAGCACATTGTATTTGTATCAGTACATATCAGCGACTGAAACTACCCAGAAACTATATACTGTATATATTTTTGTGCAGAGGTGATCAAATAGCATTCATTATCGATCTTGGGTATCTCTACATAACAAGATAAGCTGACTGGGTATACACAACAATTATCTCTTGTCACTCTCAACACGTTCTTTCTTCTAGATTTCAAGGTTAAGTGTGACTGTCTTATAATGTACAACATGTATGGAGCATGAACAACTTAACTATAAAGCAAAAGGGTTCCGCCATGAAACACCATTACCTTTGCACTGATTGAATAACATCAGGAAACTTTCCAGTATTTCTTTCAGCATTTCGACTATATATCTCAACTGAACCATCTTCGAGGTAGTGTATCTGTAAGTTAACAAGAGAAATCGCATAAAACAGATGACATTTAAAACACGTACCAGAGGTGATTTTGGAAGTTAAGATACCTGAGCACGTTCCCCATCATACTTGTACTCACAGGTGAAATCCCTGTTCTGGAATTTGTCGAGAATCTCTGACACCCCCTTTGTGGGTTTGGCTAACATAGGACCAATAGGAACACCTGGTACAAAAGTACATGTATTGGGGAGCTTCAACACACCATCACTGAGAAGAGCACTGACAATGGTATCATATTTAGGGTGCACCGAATAGACTTGCTTTATAACCTTTACAGCCTGAAATGCATAGAAAACAGAAGAATAACTTAATAGATTTCTTTGTTATTTCTATTTCTTCAGTTGGCGATGACTAACATAATATTTCATAGAAAAAAAAATAGTTAGTAAAATCAACTAACTTCTTCAATAGGGGGATCCGACGGTCTTTCAGAATATGCAGCAGCTTGAGCCAAAGCTACTAAGACAGTCTGCTCTGCCAAACCAATCCTCAACTTTGACTGCAACACAGAGTAGCTATAGCTCAGGAGGAGCAAATGAAAGCAAAGGAAAAATTAAGGACATCTCATGTCTTAGTTAAAACCTGCAGAAGACGAATTATATACAGAGGTTCACAATCACTAGCTGCAACAAGAAGTGCTTTGATATGGTTCCTTTTTTTCTCCTGACTTTTTTCCCCTGAAACCTGATATAGAAGAAATGCAGGAAATAAATAGCAGAAGCAATGAGAAGCATAAACTTGATAAAACTTGTTAGCAAGTTCAATAAAGATTTAACATATTCAAAACGAATGGCAAAGCTGAGATGACAGGAGAGAAAGAAATTCTTGAACAACAAGTACTGTTAACTCTCCAAAAACCCATGTTCACTATTGGCAATATCAATAATATCTCTGCTTCGTTAGAAGAAAAATATAACATTCAGCGGATGATAACAACATTAAGCAAAGCCTTCATAAATAAAAAAGGCTTAAATTACAAATAAGTGATTTGTAGTTCACATAACAATTAAGCAATAAAGAGTACCTTAGCAAGGATACGAAATGTATCTAAAACCTTTGCAACAGTTAATGGAGCAGGCTTGTACATCGTAGACTGAGAAGAGCGGCTTGCTTTTGCTACCAAACCCAAGTCTCCCTCTTTCTGTACAAAAAAATCCATAATCACTTAGCAGTGTAATAGAAAAGAAATACACAATAGTACAACTAGTATGGCAAGGAATTGTCAACAATAATCTCTCTCGTTTCAATCAGTATACAAGTTTATCACTCATTAATAAGGATGTACATTTTATGAGAAATTAAATGCAACTTAAAAGCTCAAATTTGCATAAGAAAAACCTAATAAAATTACCTTGAGCTCTTTTTTAATTTGAGTCTCACTCTTTCCATAAGCTTCACTAAGTGACTTAATAATAGCAGTGTCTCCAATTCCAAGCTCAATCCCATCATGTGCAGGATAAATTTTACATGCAGAAAGGTAAACAAAAGAAACCAAATCTCCAGGTGTAGTAGCAATTACAGTTCTAAAAACATTACCAAGAATATCTGTAATAACAATTCTTGATGATTCATTAGATATCAAATCAAATGCCCTAGCAAGAAACACAAACGGAATCGATTCTCCATCTTTCCAAAACGCAGCCGATTTTGGCTTAAAATCTAATCCTTTCTTTTTCAACAAAGCAATCTTTTCACCCATGTTTACAGATTTATCTTCCTTCTTGACCTCCTTTGACTCTTCCTTTATCCCTTCTAGGGTTTTAGGTTTCTTAGCCACAGGACCATCTTCGGTTACAGCTTCAACTTTCAGGGCATCTTCTGTGAGAGTTTTAGCGTCCTTCTTAGAAGGAGAAGGAGATTGGGGTTTCTTCTTTGCATTAGGTCGATTACCCATGAGAAGAGCGAAAGCGTTTTTTGGTGGTGGTGGATCAGACATTTCGAGATATTTGATTTTAGGGTTACGATTAGGTTTTGAAGAGAAAGGGAAGATTGAGATCAGCGAGGGTTTTCTGGATAAGAGAAATCGGGGCAAGAATGATGTTGAAATTAGGGATTTTCTGCCGAAATAAGAACATGAACGCAGCGACAGCATTAAACTAAACTAATAAAGAAGTGTTTTGACGAAAGATTTTATGACTATGGCGGGAGTAAACAAAGAATTAGCTGGTGGGAAAGTTAGAGTGGCGGGAAATAAAGTTCGTCAGGATTGAGCAACACGTTCGTCTGAAGTAGGACCACTATAAACTTTTTCCTTCGGTGAGGAGCGCCGAATATGGCCAGAGCTTCCCTCAGTGAGCACACCCTAGGGCTGTTTGATGATTCCGGTTTCTCCCGAGTACCGTTTCCGTTGGATCCGAAACCAGATTCGTTTGATGGACTCGGACCGGTAAAAAGTAAAGAGAAATTTCATGTTTAGTCCAGAAAATCCGACCCGGGTAAACTGGCTAGTCCAGCGGGATTAAACATTTATCCTATAGTCCAAAAAGGTTTAAACATATGTAAAGTTACTAGGCTACCCTCATCAGTCACGCCTAAACTGTCTCCCTCACATCTTCCTTCTTCTCTGCAACTACTTTGTTCTTTCTTCTCGATCAACAGTTCCCTAATCCTTCATTCATTCTTCTTGATTCAACAATACCATAATTCTTCATTCATTCTTCTCGATCAACAGTACCCTAATCTTCTTCAGCGCTAACCTAGAAAAACCCTAATCCGTTTCAGAAAATTTCAATCAGAAAAAAAATGGTTACCACAAGAGAAATTAAACGAACAATTAGAGAGGTAATTACAGAAGTATCTCCTTCACCGTAGAAAAAACAAGAAAGAAAATTGTCGTTGATTCACCAACAACAAAAATCAAAGAAAAAACCGCTGCAAATTCACCAAGAACAAGAAGCATGTCAAAATCTTCTGAATGTGTCACTCCTCCATCAACAAAATCGAGTGAAAACAACGGTACTCCTCCACAAGCAGCCGAAGTAATCCTGGAAATAGGTAAAAATTCAAGTATATACTAATATGATCCATTTTTAGTCATACCTATAAATAACTCTGCATGTGCAAATTTGTTGAATACATACCAGTCTGTGGTGTTACTTTTGGGTTACTTTTGTTGATAAACCTTTTATATATAATACATATCAATATGTAGTGTTGGTAGATTAACAATACCAAAGATAAAAAAGAAAAATATGTAGTGTTGTTAGGTTAAAAATACCAGTATGTAGTGTTGTTAGGTTAGAATAAGTAGTGTTTAGAATATGTAGTGTTGTTAGGTTAAAAATACCAGTATGTAGTGTTGGTAGATTCGCATGTGGAAAAACTGATATAGAAAACTTTTATATTTTAATATTGTTGGACAATACATATCAATATGTGGGGATATTTGTTTGATGTTGTTTTTGGTTTACAACAGGAAAAACCAAAAGAAAAACAGCAGTAGCTACTCCTAAAGCAAAAAGAAAAAGAAAAGCAGCAACGACAACTACTAAAGCAAAAGGAAAAAAGGCGACAAAAGCTGCTACTCCTTCACCACAAGCAAAGGGGAACAAAGCACTTGTGCTGAGAGCTGCTACTCCTTCACCAAAAGCAAAGGGGAAAGCAAAAAATGGGGGGGGGGAGAAAATGTACCCCTGAAAGAAGGTATGTAGTGTTTTGATACATAGTGGTTTCTACTATTACATATCAATATGTAGAGGTAGATACTTATATTCTTGTAGTGGTATCTACCACTACATATTGATATGTACTGTTAATAATACTGACATTTAATATCAATATGTAATATGACCACTCACTGGTGGTAGATACTGACATGTAAGATCATATATCACTACACTAATGATGTAGTTGTACCAGTAGAGATCTTTCACCTTTTATGTCACCAATACCAGTATGTAGTGGTATCTGATATGTAGTATGTAGTGGTATTTGCAATACCAGTATGTAGTGGTATCTGATATGTAGTTATGAATTGTAGTGGTATTTGATATGTAGCTATGAATACAAGTATGTAGTTATTATAATTATCAGTATGTAGTGATGAATACCCGTATGTAGTGATGAATACCAATATGTAGTGGTATATGATATGTACCATATCAGCATGTAGTTGTATCATGTACATGGTAGATACATTAACTACATATTGATATGGTATCTTTGATATGTTGTGTAATGGTTTTAGATTATTTGATATGGTGTAGGTGGTAGTAAGCGTAAGAAAGGAGCTGCAAAACCAAGAAGTTTATACCGAGCCAGTTTCAGGGGCTTGTGGGGGCTTATGAACACTATTAAGAAGGTTCAAAAACTTAAGTTGAGTAGGTTGCAGATGCGCCTGATATCTGAAGCATCATATGGTAACCTTTTCCTAATGTTCTGGCACACAAGTTTTGAGTTACAACATTGGTTGAAGATTGAAGAGGCACTCACCAAAATGATACATTGTTACATGAGCGGTGAAGATCCAAACAAGCTCACATTTTTCTTTGTGAGGTACGACTCACCACATGAGCTGGTATCCACACCAGAAGAGATGGCGCTTGTTTATGGGATGCCAAGAATTGCAGGTAGGGAATATCATGATTATAGGCTTACAATGCTCAACAAAAATAAGGGTTGGCGTGAAACTGACTTCTTCAAAAGGGTGTTTCCATCTGATCTAAAACCTGGTGAAAAAGTGACTAGTCCAATGATTGTGAAGGAAATCTTGAAGATCCTAACAAGAACATCAATCAATCTAAGAAAGAAGTCTGATAAAGATGAAAATGCCAAGGAAGGCGAGGGTGATCAACCAGATGAAGATTCTGAAGAATCTAACCAAGAAGAGGAAGATGTCGAAGATCTTGTTAGGCTTATCTGCCTATTTATGTGCACTTCATTATTTTTCACAACAAAGGATGCAAACGCCTTGACTGAAAAATATATAGGTTTCGTTCTTGATCTTGAGAAGACCAAGAATATTTCTTGGCCTGATCTAATTCATGCTAATTTAGAGCGAGGGATGAATGAACACATGCATAACGTAGAGAGCACTAATGGTTGTGATGTTTATTTGCTGGTAATATTTTATCTACTTTTAAACTCTTTCGTTTTTCATGTTTTTCTACATTTTGATAGTGAATATCTAACAGTGCATATCATTACTTGCAGCCATGGTTTGTATGTGCCAAGAATGGCTAAATGGAATCATACAAAGATATGCACTGAGTTCCTAAAGGATATTGATCTTTCCGGGTATGAGGTAAACTTTGCAATACATATTTTGTTGAAAAAAATAATACATATTGATTATTACATGTAGTTATTTTTGCCAGTATGTACTAATTTGCATTGAATACATATCAATATGTTGCGTCAGTATGTAGTTTTTTGTGCCAGTATGTACTAATTTGCATTGAATACATATCAATATGTTGTGCCAGTAATGTATGTATTTATTAGGATATCTAATATGTATTTGATTTTTACATCTTAGATTTGCACCAGTTCTCTGTTGATTTCAAAGATGAAATCACACACGAAGAAAGACAAATTCTTAATCGTATCTCACGAAGGATTAAAGAGGAAGAAAATAGTGATTCGGAAGAGGAAGAAGATTCCAATTCTGAAGAGGAAGAAGATGCCAATTTTGAATCGGAAGAACATAAAGAAGAAGAAAATGCAAGTTCAATGGAAGAAGAGAAGGGAAAGGATGACTCAGTATTGGGGGGAGACGATTGGAAGACAAGATACGATGAATTGAGGAGTACAATATCTGCCAAATGGACTGAAGTGAAGATAATACATCAAGAGGGCGCAATGGTTGACGTTTCAAAGCTTGTGCTGATAATGGAAGAAATTTACTCGAAAGCTTTCCCTTTGCAGAGAGAAGGCATCCCATAAGATTATGTTAGCTTGGGATGTACACCTACTCAAAGCAACCCCAATGAAGATTTGGATGTGGAAACAACAGTTGATGTCGAAGTGCAAGTTTCTCCAAAAGAAGTTGTTAATGCCGCCTCTGAAGTTGTTAATGCTGTTTTGTCAGCACCGAAAGAACAAGCAAATGTTAATGCAACCTCTGAAGTTGAATTGTCAACAACACGTGCAATATTGAAGTTCCATGATGTTGAAGTTCAGCATTCTAAGGTTAGAAGATGGGCTAAATCTAATTTGGAGCAAAAAGTCAAAGCGATAGAAGAGAAAAATAGCAGAGACAATACACCAGTAAGTAGTATCCATCCTAAGTGTTTATTATTGTGTAGTCTAACTTAATTAGTGATTTTGTGTTGTTGATACGAGGGGGCGTTGCCCCCCTCGACCCCCGTGAAGATGGTAAATCAGTAAGTACTGATTGTATTCTTTTGCTTTAATGTTCACTTTTTTATGTTTTTTTTACTGTTACATATTGCCATGTACTGTTACATAGCAATATGTACTGTTACGTATCAATATCTACCATTACATATCAAATATGTACTGTTGCATATCAATATGTAGTGGTAGATACTTACATTGTGGTAGTGGTATCTACCATTACATATTGACATGTACTGTTACAAATCAATATGTAGTGGTAGATACTTACATTATGGTAGTGGTATCCACCATTGCATATCAATATATACTGTTACAGATTGCTATACATATGTAAGTAGATTTATGTTGACAGTTTCAATTGCTTCTTTTATAGACTAATCCACTTGAAGTTAAGCAGGTAGCAGTGAAAGAGTTGCTTACTAGTCTACAACAAACAAAGGATAAAGTTGAAGTTATGTCTCAGAAGTCTGAAGAGTATGACATTGCATCAGCGGCGGGAGATTTTTTTCTCATGGATGTACCTTTGTTTGGTGAGATGTCTAGTTTGGAGGACATCGAACATCTCTCTATTAGAGATTATTTAGACATGGAAACCTCAGGCATTGGAATTTATGTCGATGAGTATGCAAACCTCGTTCCAGATAGTGATGTTGTTCAAAACCGTGGACTTTTTGGTATTGACATACGTGAACAATTTCAAAACTTATTTGGAAGAGATTTGCAACCTGTAAAAATTTCAAAAGATACAACTGAGCACCAAGAACCCGGTAAACTGAACGATGCAGGTGAAGTTGCAGCTAATCAACAAGAACCCAGTGAACTGAACGATGCAGGTGAAGTTTTAGCTAAGCAGGAAGAAAATATCCCACCAAAAAGTTCACTGGATACTTTGGAGGTTTCATCGCAAGACGTTTTTGATGTTCCATCACAAGATGTTTTCGATGTTCCATCACAAGAAGTTTGTGAGGTTCCATCATAGGTGAATGATATGTTCTAAACGTTAATTTGTGCATATTCTTTTGCTTTAATGTTTGTTACATATCAATATGTAGTGGAAGATACTTACATTGTTGTAAGGGTATCTACCATTGCATATCAATATCCACCATTACATATTGATATGTAGTACTGTTAACATTGTGTACTGAAAATGTTAATCTGTAACTATTATTTTGTACATTACATCTTTTTTATGTTGATAAAAAATGCAGGAACCAACTACTCCAAGTCGGAAACAAAAAAGGGTAGCAGTGAACAAAAAGACCGTCTCACCTACCATCAAAAAAAGTTGCAGTGAACCAACTACACCTGCCAGACCGGTTACTCGTGCCAATCCTGCAAAAAAGAAAGATGCTATTTACGCAAGTGGAGGTGAATTCTCTGCCTCATTTAAAGAACCTAAGGCGCCGAAAGCTGGAGCAACATAATCAATACCGTATAAGAAAAACCAAAAGCTTAAATTGCGCCGCAAAAAAATCCGGAAACTGACTAAATCACCATTCTATAATGACATGAAGGAGGAGCAAAAGAGTACCATATCCACATACTTCAATAAAGAAAAAATTCTTAGGTGAGTTCTCAATTGACACTCTTATATTGATATGTACTATTGATTTGTATATTTACTTTTGATATACATACATATTTGTATAATACTGAGAAAGACATATTAGTATGTTCAGTTACACAAGAATACTAACCTTTACGTCGTTATTTTCCAGCTCAATTTCTTGGACAAAAGGAGAAGGTGGTCTTTGTGTAAGTGGAAGTACATTTGATTACTTGGTACAGAACGATTTGTTAGAGCAAGATCTTCTCAACTACGCACAATACAAGCTTAAAAACAAGTTTCGGAAAGAGCAGCCGATGCACGAAATAGACAGAAAATACTTGTTTGTCTTGCATCTGGATCCGTCCGCTTGGGTAAGTGGTTATCTTACACTGCATATTTAGTACATCACATATTCAAAATTTAAAAAGAATGTAGGGGTAGGTACACTACATATCGATATTGCATAAACATAATTAGATATAACAATTCAACTACATCCATGTTTTCAGTACAATGTTGAGTTCCCGGAGAAGCTCACAGGAGGAGCACAAGAATCTGTTTTCAAACCAATATTGGAGATGGATAAAAGTATCAAGAAGATTCTTGGACCAATGTGCCATCAGAATCTTCATTGGATACTACTTGAGTATGACTGCGATAAAAAGGTGTTCAACCACTACAATTCTTCTAAGGATGAATGGGAAGGAATATGTTATCCAAACGCCAAAAAAATGGCAGATTTCATGTACAAACCTATCAACTTGTACTTGGTGGAGAACAATAAAGAAACATTGAAGAATGTAGTACTCAATAAATGTGAAGCACCTCAACAAGGGAAAGCACCAGACTGCCTGCTATTTGTGATGTATTTTATGAAGATGAAGTCAAAAACCAAATATGTGGGAGTAGCTTTGGTAGATGATGATCAGGTGCAAATGAAGATTCAAAAAAAAAGGGTCGCTTTAGCATACAAATTGCTGACTGCATCTCCACCAGAAATCAGTTTGGGACAGACACATGTAGAGTCTTAAAATGCTAAAACTAGTCAGAATGTTTAAGTGATGCAATTGTTAGTTATTTTTAAAACATATCTTAAATATAGCTTATCCTTGTATTAGTTATTTTTTCTTTATCTTTAAGAATGTTCAAAAACTTGGGTTAACTTTAATGTAGTGATATTTCAATTGTGTTACTTTGTTGTGTAGTCTAAATTATTAGTGATTTTGTGCTATTTATACGAGAGGGCATTACCCCCTCGACCCCCATGAAGATGGTGAATCAACTTGTACTGATCATCAGTTGATGACTTGGTTGTATTCTTTAATATGTACTAACCTGATTGAAACCACAAGTTTAAATTTGCTTTAAGTGATGCAACTGTCAGTATGTAGTGGAAGATGGTTACTCCACAACCAATACATATCAGTAAGTACTGATTATATTCTTTAATATGTACTAACCTGTTTGAAACCACAAGTTTAAATTTTCTTTAAGTGATGCAACTGTAAGTATGTAGTGGAACATGGTTACTCCACAATCACTACATATCAGTAAGTAGTGATTGTATTCTTTAACATGTACTGATCTGATTGAAACCACAAAGGTTTAAACTAATCTTATGGAAATGTTTAAACTAATCTTATGCAATTTTAATTATGATATGTTCTAAATAATCTTAGTGGAATATGGTTACACCACAAACCAGTACATATTTGATTGTTTTCTTGTTACAACCTCAGTATGGTTACACTACAACCACTACATATCAGTATGTAGTGGAAGATGCTTACACTAGAATACTGACATGTAATAGATACTGACATTTTGATATACTTAGCAACATATTTCATTATGTCGAAAGATCAATATAACTACATTTTTGATAGACTTATAATGTTTCAAAAACCAAAAGATATTATAAGAAACAACAAAAACTGTATTTTCAGTTGGTACTGACAATACTGACATATTAAAAAGAAAACAGTAGAATAGAACAAGGGCTAGAGGAAAGAATTGTGGACTAAAGAATAATGGTGACGTCATCGGTATCACATTTTGTTGCATGTTCAAGCCTGTGATAAAAGAAAAAGAGAAATCAAAGCACTAATTAGTTAAAAATTCATTGTATTGTATCATCCTACCCCAATACATATCTTTAATATATATCTGACTGCAACACATACCTGACACAAAATCAGTCTTCAGCAAGTTCATACTGGCAGATAAGAGTGCATGTTGCCTTGTTGTGATGAGTCTTCAAATTACAATTTGAACATTTGACAGATTTTCTACTAGTCTCATGAGCTGACTTAATATGTTTCCCCTTCTTCCTGCCTGGTGGAGCCCTAATTACTTCTGGTGGGAGAACAATATTGTCTACATGATACTCATCAGTCCCGTGAGAAAAAAAAATAGTATCATAACTACATATCATATATGTACACGGTATATTGTTCCTTAAAAAACAATATCAAAATGTACTAATTAAAGACACATACCTGTCGTAGTTAGGAATGGGTCTAATAGCTATTGAATATAGCTGACGGAAAGTGGTGAATTTGAAGTAATCCTCGACGTAATCAAGCATCCTTCCTCCTGATTTAGTAATAGATGCAGTAGCGTGCGAGCATGGAAAACCATAAACGCGCCATCGTTGGAAAGTACAAGTTTTTCTCTCTAGATCCACCATATGAGACCTGCACACACAAAAAACACCATATTATTGTTGGCAAGTACAAGCAGATCATGTAAATATATACACAGTACATATGAATATGTTATACACAGTACATATCTACGGATATATTTACACAGTACATATTCATATGTTATCTTTTAATATGTATATTGATATGTACACATTTTAAAGATACTAATATGTATATTCGTATGTACATATTCATATGTTATGCACAGTATATATTCATATGTTATCTTTGAACATGCTACTTAAATTCATATGATAGAGATTAGGGGTAAAATGATAACCTTGGAAAATGAACTTCATATCGCTTAGCATCTGACTAGCTAACTTTCCAGGGACGGCCAATTTGAATGTGTAGTTCAAGCAAGGCTTGATACACAGGGGTTAGCAGTTCTGGGTTCATCGAGACACTCTCCTCACGACGTTCTGACATCATTTCCATCATACGTAGCCTACATGACAAATGGAATAGCAAAAAAGTCTATTATACTACATTATACGTAGATTAACAATACATATATGCTAATACTGTTACAAAAAGAAAACTAATAAAATCTTAAAACTACATATAAGCTTGTACTGTGACTAGGG
The DNA here is from genome assembly GCA_023529315.1 of Papaver bracteatum. Lineage (NCBI taxonomy): Eukaryota > Viridiplantae > Streptophyta > Magnoliopsida > Ranunculales > Papaveraceae > Papaver > Papaver bracteatum. Next base: position 103,862 of record JAJJWX010001826.1, on the reverse strand, counting down.
AAACTGATACAAACCTGATCGAGTCAACAAACGCAGCAGCAGACAACTTCTTCTCGCACTTAATCCAGTTATTGAACGATTCAACAACGCTTGAAGAAGTCTGACCATAACTACAGCCCTTGAAGAATGCATTGGACCACTTTTCCTTTGGAATGTTGTGGCAGTAGTCAGCAACCCAAGGCCTTCCCAAATTAACCATTTCTTGAAGATCTTCCTCGTATGTTGCAGGAGAAAGAGCATATGTCTCCTTTCGGAAAGCATCAGTCACTTCTTTATACTTATCGTCAGACTTTGCGATAGGTAAGTTTTTGTCCAAATGGAAGTAACAATATCTTTGACAAGAATTAGGGAATACTTTGGGAATATATTTAACCAACCCTTCACCTCGGTCAGTCATAAAAGTGACTGGGCGATCATCATTCAAAGCCTCCTTCAGATTCTTGAAAAACCATTCCCAGTTGATATTACTTTCTCCATTTACTAAACCAAACGCGAGGGGATAAAAACCTGCAAAAAGGAATTATTAGTTATGTTAAGCAACTTCTTGACACAACCATTAGATATACCATACACCCATCTTCCACTACATACCTATATACCATACAATCATCTTCCAGTACATGTAATACCTGTGTATAGATATTACATGTTGTTGATACGAGGGGTCGCTTCCCCCTCGACCCCCGTATATGGTAAATCATATTAGAATGTAGTGTAAAAGATGGTTACATCACAATCAGTATTGTAGTATTACATATCACTATGTAGTGGAAGATGGTTACACTAATAAGGGTAACTGACATGTAATATAAGTACTAGGAATATGCTATCAATACACCAATACATATTAGTATGTAGTGAAAGATGGTTCCACTAATAAAGGGTAACTGGGTATGGTTAACCTCGTACTAAGTGGTCGGTTGTCAGCCGAGAAAAAATAATTTCACTTTCTCACTCTACTAAATATGAATGAAGTACGTGATAAGAAAGAGTTCGTATCCACAGAGAGGTGATTGTTGTTATGCAATTTTCAGATTCTTAAGTAACCAAAATAACCCAAGAGTGTGTTTTGTTTTTATCAAAGTAAGAAAATAAAATAAAGCAAAGCAAATAGTTTGAATAATCAATAAAGAGAAGATACTGGTCACGGGATAGTATCATTCACAAACATGTATTTTCATCAATGATTAGAATTGGTAATTTAATCTCGCAATTATCAAAAGTCCTAGAATATCTTGATCGCAAGAGTATCCCGTTTATTTCCTGATTTTATCACAAACAACATTAAAAGATGCTATTGTGAAATCTACTTAAAAAGCAACCTAAAGTGTAAAAGCACAATTAAGTTTAACTCCCTAAGAGCAATAAGTTCTATGGAATAAGACTAATCAATGCAAACAAACGTGTAAAAGCACTAATTCATTTTAACAAAGGTTATGATTCATATGCGATTAAAAATATGTATCACTACAAGTAATAACCACAAGATGCTACTAAAAATCAGGGATAAACAACTTTTACGTATTGAAAACCCTAATATAGCTATAGAGATGAAAACCAATCCAATTGATTCCGGACTCAACCAAACTAGCATTCAAATCATATGATAAAAACAATGAATCATAAACCATAGAATTGAGACAAAACTAATTCATAGAATCAAATAACATGCTTGAAGAAATCAACTTTTATCCCATAACCAATTATTGTATTTAGTTACTCATATTAATGGAGTTCATCATCATAATATTCAAAGAAAGAAGATGAAACATAAAAGAAAGCAAACCCTAGAAGTAGTTCTCTGCAAAAGCTCCAAGAATAGAATAAAATGTGAACTCCAAAAAGAAGTAAAACTTCTCCTTTTATAGCTTTTCTCCAAAATTAGGTCCAACTTTTCAAAGTCCATTAGATGAAAATCCACTAAGCCCATATGTGTGAGAAACCCATGTCGAAAATATGTCCCAAAACTGTCGCCGGACAAACTGGGTTTTTGTCCGGAATTTGGCCGGAATCCGCACCGGAACAAATCTCAGGTGACCGGCAAAGTCCGCCCGATCACCGGTCAACGGGTTAGCTCGGTCGGGTCAACTCAGTCAAAGTCTCTGAGCCAAACCGGGTCATATCATGAATCAGATGCGAGTCAGCTGACTAGTCAGGCGAATCAGGTCTGAGTCACATTAGCCAAGCCATCTTGCACACCCCAGTTTTGTGTTGCACAATCATCGCATATCACCAGTGCTCTGCACTACTGAGACCCTATTATTTCCCCAAGCCATAGATACAATTGCAGTTCCATCCCTGTAGTATCCTAAGCAAGCATCTAACTGAGAATAACTCATCCATTTGAGCCATAACTGCAACAGTCTTGAGCCCTGATTCCTGTATTGCTTAATTTCTCCCAGTTCCATTCAAACACAACCAACACCAATCTTCCCTACAGCAGCACAAATTCCTTCTTTGCAATTTCACTTAAACCGCAACTCAACTGCTCAGACCTGCATTGCTCATTCACCTGTGATGCCATAACCAGAGACTGCTATTTCCATTTACCCATCACAAACTGCAACTCATCCTTGAACTCAACCAGTGAACCTCCATCAATTTCAGCTATAAATGCAACATTACCAGGGACTACAGCTTCTAGCCTCAGTTCAGTCAACCAAAGACTATTGTCGCACTGCGTCATTCGGTCCATACCCATTACATCTATAATTGCCTCATGACCACAACCATCTGCAAGTGTCCAATTCTGCCATTGCAGCAGCACAGCTGACATTCATGGCCACCAAAATACTCTCTACAGCTCTTGTATCAAATTGCACATGTAATGCTAGAACCCAAATTTCTTCTTAAACAGCTCACATTAGTCACTGCCATCATCTGCATTTGTATATGCTCCATCTTCTTGACTGCAATATCCAAAACTGCAAAGGCCTTATTGCACATGCCACAATCAACAGCAGTTGTAGAACCCATCAATTATTCTCCCATATCAGGTCAACCAACAACAAACCATTGCGGCGACAACATTATTCCTTTCACTTATGTCACAGACCATGGCTAGCACTTGCAACAGCATGAGCCTTCACAATCTCCACTGAGCGCACTTCAAATACCCATTACAGACCACCTCTAGCTGCACTCAGAATCACAACTGCAATATCCGGTTAGTCCACTGCAAAACAGCACCACCAACACTTGCCTGGCTTCATCACAACCTCCATGTCTCCTCAGTGAGTCCAGAACTGCAGCTGCAATTCAACATAGCAGCAACACCTAAGCCCATACCTCCATTTCTTGCACATTACAACCACCGCCTTGTCGACTACAACCACCTATATCACAACTTCCTCCATTTCTGAGGTTGACAGCAACAAAGCCTCCATCTGGTTCATTCATTCCACCTGCAATTTCCATCATACCACCAACAACTTATGAGTATTGCAGCAAAGTGCACCCTAGAACCTCCAATCTGCACCTTGAATTCAACTCATCTCTTCCTTGTAAGCCTAATTGCATAGAATTTATACATTCCTTCCTGCAGAGCATTCTGCAACAGCTGCAACCCAACTCTCAATCATCATTTTCTGCAGCTTAACTCCACCTTCTCAGTTCACCTGTGTTCTTCCCAACTCTGCAATTTAACTTTCATCACCAATTTCAGCTCCAGTCTATTACAGCTGCAATAACAACATCTTCCTGGGTTCAATGTCTCATACATATCTCCACAGCAGTATCAACATCTCATCTATTATCAAATCTAAACTTGAATCGAGCTTAACCCATCTTCCAGCATCCACCATTCACAGATTTACTCTTTGCAGTTTATGAACATCTCAATTTCTATTTTTAATCACAGACTCCATGAGTTTCTTGAGATGCCTCTTCCATTACTGAGTTCAACAGCCAACCCATTGATTAAAACCCATCTTCTATTTCACCCACTGAATTCCTCCATTGTTTTCCTCACAGATCCAACAGCATCGACTTCGATTTCTCTCAAGAACACAAAACCCTAACTTCACTGGCATCAGGACATGGTGCTCTTCCCCGTTTTCTTCTTGATCTCAAAATGAACCAATTCTCGATTTCATCTGGCTGCGCCTCTCTCTGTTCGTCTCTCTAACATTTTGATGGGAAAATGATTGAGAAATCATTTATCTCAGAAATTTAGGTTTAGTGTAGGAATGGGAGTGGATATAGCCATTTTGGTGATGTGGATAAGGGGTACCCATAATGACTCTAGGCACTGTGAATAGGATAAGGGTCAACCAAATGGTGGCCCTTATGTTGACTTGTATTGGTGATGCAGACTGTCCCGTATCCTCCAGTGTGCTCCTGATAGCGCTTGTCTATGCAATGACGATTTTGCCCTCCTTGCTCCAAATGAATGCTCTTTTCTTTCTGGAATTCTTCCACCAGCAGCAACCGCCTCTTATTTCTCATACCCACTTCTTCACTTCAATGAGAGTCATCACTAAAGTTTTCGTGCTTTTCAGACAGAAATTTGCATCACTAAAGCGTACATACTTTTCATTCAGAGATGAAGAGATAAAGCAAATAATGAGAAATAGTTAGTCTCCAACAGCAGTTGCACCTTTTTGCCTTTAACACGACATTTCTTCTTCTTTAGTTCCAAATGACTCCAAAGTACCTAAATACTCAAAAACAAAACATAAGATACATAATTTACAAGAAAACTAGCAGAGAAAGCATAAACTATAGATAAATATCAAGGTGTTTTAAACACCTATCACTAAGTAAGGGCAGTATGTAGTAGTATATGAATATGTATCATTAACTATATGTAGTATATGAATATGTACACAGTATATATTGTTCCTCAAAAACTATATATGATTTTCCTCAAAAAAAAAACATATGAATAAAAAAACCAGTTACCTTGATTGCCATTAAGACATGTTGATGCCATGAGACCTCCTCTAAAGGTTCCAGTGAGAAATGTACAATCACAGAATATCATGGGTCGACATAGTTTATATCCCTCTCTACAAGCTCCAAAGCAAACAAAAAGTATGTTGAATCTTTTTGTAGCATCATTGAAGTCGAAATCATAAATGACCCAGGGTTTTTTGTCCTAACAGCCTTCACTCACCAAGCAAGATCAGTGTAACACTTGACATCATTACCAAAAATCTGTTTATGTGACAACTCGATTGCATGATATGCGTGGTGATACTGAATGTCGATCCCGCCACCAACTTTCATATAATATATGATCTCTGCTGGTGTTATGCGAGGGTTGTGCCTGACATACTCATGAATTAGATTGTTCATGAGTTTCTTTGTAACTCTTGGATTCTTCAACATATAAGCACCGACACAGGTGTGCCTTCCCTCGTATTTCTTTATCTTGAAAACATCAATAGAACTACTAATTGCAGTTGCGCGAAGCTTCCATGAACAACCTTTCACGCTGCATATGGTGGTGAATCTCTCAAGGTCATTCTTCTTTTTAATTATCTCATATCCAGTTCTCATGCAGTATTTTTGGCATGCTATACGAACGACATCAACACCACCACAGAATAATTGTTCTGTATCATCAAAAATCTTATCCCAGCCATCTGAGAAAAATGCTTTTGGGACCTCTTCACCATCTTTCAAATAACTGTTTTTTGCACTGACAACTAAGTCTGCATTACTGTCGACTTCCATATGCCTAGAATAACTAGATGCGCCAGCTGAAATTACATCCACCTACAAATCAAAGAAAGCCGATTGCTTTGCAGAATGTAATGCAGCAATGCTCTGGAGCGTTACATCGGCAAGAATAAGAACTATTGCTTGATTCTGGATATAGTTAACCAGAATAGTCGCTGGAGTCGACCAGCTCCACATATTACAAATGCAAAATTTCAAATCCTCTAAAGTTGAAAACGATGTAACCGGATACGCAAAATGGTATTGCTTATGGTATACATGAGAATAGATCGAGAAATATGGTTCGGGAGCAATGTCTGACATGTTAATCCTGTAAAAAATGATCCAAAAATCAACTAAATCTCCGAATAGATATACGTTATACATATTGATATGTATTGGCATCTACCATATTGCACGATACATACTAAGAGAGCAGGATATATGTAGAATAAATAACATATATTTTACAACATATCAATATGTATCGTGCCTATGAATAATCTAGGTTATACATACTGATATGTATTGGCATCTACCATATTTCATGATACATACTAAGAGAGAAGGTTATATGCAGTATGTATTGGTATGTAACATGTAGAATAAATAACATATATTAAACAACATATCAATATGTATCGTGCCTATGAGTAACTATGTTCTATATATTTTGAGAATCATGATCATATAAACAGACGAACTGCAGCTATATCAAAAAAGAGAATATAAAATTACTACACAATTTGTCGAATGAAAGAAACCTATATCAAATTTGATATCAAACCTATATCAGATTACAAAGAAACTAAAATAGAACAGCAACAGAGAAAAAGGTGATTACATAACATACCTTGTTCGAATCTGAGATTAACCTAATTCGAATATGAGATACCTAATTAAAATACACAAAAATCACAATGTAAATACCTTGTTCGAATAGAACTAATTATTGATCATGATTTCAAGAACATCAGCAGAGGAAGATACAGCAGCAGAGGAAGATAATTAAAAGTAAATACCTTGTTCGAATCTGAGATGAACCTAATTTGAAGTTGAGATAAACCCAATTCGAAGCTGAGATAAACCAAATTGAAACGAAGAAACACAAAAATGAAGCAACAGAGAAGCGATCGAATTGATTTGAGATGAAGAAAAAAAGAGAGGAAAGAAACAAAGGCGGGTTTTGATTGCTTTGGTATATACATTTGAAGAAGGGTATAATAGGTATATTGGAAAGTGGGATTTGTTTGAATCTCACGTGTCTGGACTAGACAAAAACAAATTTTGGTCCAAAAACATCTTTTTGGACCAGCGGATAAATGATTTCTGGCACTGGATTAGCCAGTTAATTGGGTCGGGTTTTTTGGATTAACTAGTAATTCCTAGTAAAAAGTAAGGATATCCGTCGGGTCTCAATACCCATTGGATCTTCCAAAAATAAAAACAAAGCTAATTTTTGTTTCTAAAAATTGTTTATCTTCAGTACTTTTGAATCCACATTTGAGGATTAACGTGATGGACAAAATATAGTTTTAACGGTTCTTTTGGCTCTCTTCTCTCAAGCAAAAAAAAAAAAAAAAAAAAAATCTTTCGGAAAACTCAACAATGACTGAGTAATTTGATTTTCTTAGCTAGATGGAATTATAAGAGATGATGGGAGTATGGGTTCTTACAAGATTATCAATTGACCCAATTCTTTGTCCGCTTTTCATCAGATTTTCCTGATTTTCCTGAGATAGAGTTCCTCGTTCTTTTCTTTTTCTTCTTCTGACATGTTCTCATTCCTTTTTATTCCGATATGCTCTCATTCCTATTTGTTGTCTTTTAAATTTTGTTGGTTTTCAACTTATATTTTAATTTTTCTCACTCTGATATATTTCTTTCGTTTCTGGTTTCTTTCAAATTAACAACATTGACATATTTCAATCTTGTCCTTTCATCCCTAAATCTTCCTCTCTACATTGTTTGAGTGTTCTTACTGAATTCTTGGACTATCTATCATCTGAAGGATATAGTCATTGGAGGTTTAAGAGTAGATTTCTTAAACCATTAGGCTATGACTTCTAATTTTCAATCAAAAAACTACCTTATTCGATCCTCCTAGTATCCCATTTAGATAAATAACAAGTTTAGTAGGATTAGGAAAAAGACTTTGTTCCATCAATATCTTTCTTTTTTCTAGGCTTTTATTTTGTTAGATCTATGATTTTCGATCAAAGATAACTGAACTAGCAAGTAGAAAATTCTAGTGCATCTAATGATTTATTGTGCAAGTTTTAAGCGTTTGACCTCTCTGTATTCTCATAAATTCAGTCTTAGCATGTGGGTTTTTGAGCATCTAATCTTCCCTAATAACCGAACTCTCTTCCCTCAACCTTGTTCTCCGATCTAAATTCCATGGGATCCTTATAATTTCACCTAATCTTTAATAATTTTCTTAAAAGGCTCAGTAATTTCTTTTACGATAATAAACATCATCATTCAGAGATCATCATCAAACACTAGTTATAGATCATTTAACCATAAAAACATAAGTCTATAATAGAAATTAAGAGTATGAAACTTAAGTTCAAACAAAAACAAAAAAATAAGAAGGGCTAAGTATCTATTCATTCTGGCTGTAAGCAAAAGAGATACATCATTCTTCTCATGCTTTTCTTTTTCTCATATTCCGAGGACATTGGCCATCCTCTTTTATGCATATACTTAGCCCCTTTCTTCCCAACATTAGCATAGTCCATTCCTGGAGGTATCTCCTGGCCGGTTGTCAGTCGAGCAAAAATAAATTCACTTTCTTACTTAACTAAAATAAATGTAGTATGCGATAAGAAAGAGTTCGTATCCACAGAGAGGCTATTGTTGTTATGCAAATTTTCAGATTCTTAGTAACCAGGGGGGGGGGGTTTGAATTATCAAAGCAATAGAAATAAATTGAAAGCAAATTAAAAATAAAAGTAATCAATAAGGAGAAAGCATTGGTCACGGGATAGTTTCATTCACAAACTTGAATTCTCAACAATGACTAGAATTGAAATTTTAATCTCTCATTTACTAAAAGTCCTAGGATACCTTGATCGCAAGAGTATCCCGCTAATTCCCTGTTCAACACAACCACATTAAAAGATGCATATGTGACTTCTTCCTAGAAAGCAACCTAAAGTGTAAAAGCACAATTAGATTTAACTCCCTAAAAGCAATAAGTTCTATGGAATAAGACTAATCAAGGCAATCAAAATGTGTAAAAGCACTAAATCGATTTATCCCAAGTTATGATTCAAATGTGACTAGTAGGATATATCACTACAAGCACTACCTACATTTATGCTACTTAAAATCAGGGATAAACAACATTTTCGTATTGAAAACCCTAATATAGCTCTAGATATAAATGCAATCGGATTGATTCCGGACTCAACCAAATAAATAATCAAATCATACAACAATACTAATAATGAATCATAAACAATAAAATATTGAGACAAAACTAATTCATTGATTCAAATCTTATTTGTGAAATCCACTTTATATCCCATAACCAATAAATGAAGTTTAGCTACTCATAGTTTTTGAGTTCATCATAATCATAATAATCAATTATAAAATGAAAAAGATGAAAAATAAACGAAAGCAAACCCTAGTAGAATCGCTCTCCTCCAAAACTCCAGTAGAAAAGATTCCCAAAAGAATATAAACTTTTTCTTTTTATAGCTTTTCAACTTCCCAAATTAGGTCTTCAAAGCCCAAGGTCCAAATGCTCCAATAGTATGATTCCACCAAGCCCATAAGTGAGTAAAAACCCAAGTAAAAATCTGTCCCAAAAGAGTCACCAGAAAACTGTGTTTTCCGTCGGAAGTTGGCCGAAATCCGGCACCGGAACAGAGCTCAAGTGACCGGTCGAACGAGTCAACTCGGAAAGTCAGGCCGAGTCAACTGACCCAGAAAGTCCGCCAGGTAAATGAATGAGTCAGCGTCTGATTATGCTGAATCACTTGGGCCTAAGCCATTTACGCAGGTCATAGCTCTGTTGCATAATCATTATGCATCACCTCTACATATCTAGCCATGATGGCTGACCATTCTTCATAGATGCAACATCAACAGCTACATCTACAACTCGCTTGTATCTAACCCACTGACATTGTAGCTTCAATAAGTGCATCTTCTCCTTACTGCCAGGCTGCAACTCCACAACACCAAACACATCATTGCATTCTTTCTCAGTTAGGCCACCATTACCTTGTATATCATCTCCCATTGACTGCAATACCATTTGCTCAGTTCAATACATGCCTTGTAATAGTGCAACAACATATGCGCTGTCTCTGAAATCATCACCTCAAGCACTTATACCAGCAGCAGCAGATCAATCATGCACCATCTGTAACCTCATTACCAGCAATCACTGCACTTGTTCTTTCACCTGAGTCATAATAAATTCCTTTCATCTCAGCCTTGGCACCTGTAATGTACTCTTGGCAGGAACATCTCCAACTGTACTGAGCTTTCAGCTGCACCTCTCCTTGATCAATCACCACTGTTTCTCCATCCCTGCAAAGCAGCTCCTAACAGCACCAACAGTTGCCATCTTAAGCCAATTCATGCCAACTGCAAGACTCCTCTGCAATTTTAGCTTCAGTTCTAGGACAATCCTAACATAATCTAGGTTTATTAACTCTATTCTTGTATCAGAGCTTCACTTCAAAACCCATAGCACAGATTCAATCTCAACACCACTGCCAATCAAATCCATTACAGGTTCTTATTACCAACACCACCAGTTTATGCACACTTCCCTGAGATTCACACAATAACCAACTTCACTTAGCCACAACACCAGCTCCAGCTGCCAGAAGGCAACTCCATTCCAGAAATACCACCACCAACAGCTCAACTTCAGAGACCTAGACAATCAAGCTACACAGATTCAACTAATTCCTGAATCTCACTTCCACCAAATCAACAGTACCCAGATATTCATTCCCTACTCATCTTCTCAATCAAATCTCAAACCCTAAGTTCTCCTCTTCTCTTCGATTGCAGCACATTCCCTGTAAAACTCCAATTTTCTCTTAATTGACCCCTAATTCATCTCAACAATCAAGTGCCAACTTCATCTAATATCGAGCCACTGATTCACTTCTCTCCATCACAACTCAAGAACTTCATCTCAGCCACTTTCCATTTAACCCTCTCAACCTCCGTATCATCTTCTCGATCTCAGGCACCAAACACCACAGACCCATCAGCATCGATTCATAGAAGCAACATGAATTTCTCGATCTCGTTTCTCTATGGTTTCTGATTTCTCTTAGTTTTCTCGGAACCAACAGAAGCTCTGCTGCTTTTTATTCTGTGTTTCTTGATTTCAGGCGAAAATGATTGAGTTCTAGATTTAGGGTTGTAATAATTGTATTAAACCAACCCCTTAGTCCCAGATAAGGGCCATCCAATAATTGGTCACCCCTTAACCACATCTAGTCTTTGTTTAACTGTGAATCAGTCCTTTGTGCTCCTTTTTGCTCCAAATATACGCTCGCCCGTCGTGCTCCAAATGAATGCTTTCTTTCCTTCTTTCAAGTTCTCCCACCAACAACATCCGTCTGTTATTTCTCAGATTCACTTCTTTTCTTCAATGAGAGTCATCACTAAAGTTGTCATGCTTTTCAGACAGAATTTGCATCTCTAAAGCCGACATACTTTTCAGACAGAGATGAAGAAATAAAAGCAAATAATGAGAAATAGTTTGTCTCCAATAGCCATTGCACAAGAGATGAGGCTTTCCCGCTGTTTCTTCTTCTTTTGTTCCAAATGACTCCAAAGTACCTAAATACTCAAATTCGCACATAAGATACATATTTCACAAAATAAATAGCAAAGAAAGTATAAATACTAGATATAAAATTAGGTGTTTTACAACACCTATCAAATTCCCCCACACTTAGACTTTGCTAGTCCTCGAGCAAATCAAACAAAATAATTATAAAAAATACATAAAACTCCGTCTTGTCGAGGCTACGGTCACACTAAGCATGTATAACAAGACTTTGAACCCCTAGGTGTCCCTAGTGGACGAGTTTTAGTATCGTGAAGGTTTACAAGAGGTATGCCTACAAAACCTATATTTCCAACTCTGTCTATTTGTGACAAATCAATGAACGAATCCAAAATGAGTACAAGAGGAGGTACCTTGCGCAAATTCAATTCATATATAAGTAAATAAAGCTCTAATTAGATAGTCGAACAAACCACAATACTCGGAATTTGACTAACCACAATCACAATGAAAATATTAAGAAGATGGATATAAAGGTAGATGTTGGTGAATATTAACAAGTGATCGATGTTTCCCATATCTGTCTGAAGGTCACCGCCAAAATGAACCTATGCATCCTATTGGATTGAGCTACTGGTCTGAATTCTAGTGTCAACACACTGGCATATACAAGGGAACCTGTGGTCAACAATCTTAATTCTATATCAATTCAACCGACATATACAAGGGAACCAGGAGTCGACTTTATTGAATAATAATAATCTTTTCTTTTCTTTTTCTTTTTCACTTTTTTTTTTTGACAGCATGATTAGATCTTTTGGATCCAAGCGCATGATTCTTTGACAGCAAGTATGTGATAGTTGCCTTGGATCCTGCATTCCACGCTTGTTTAGGCGACGGAGACAGGGACAACGTTTCACACATACTGTTATCCAAGTGTCACTTTTATTCCGTTTGGTCTAATTGGTCGGTCTCTTTTTTCTTTTTCTTTTTTGAGACACTCAATCACTCTATTTTATCCTAGCAGTAATAACAAGTCGATGTTTGTGACCCATCAAAGCACTTAGATAACAATAGATAAATATGGAAAAAAATAAAAATAGAACGTGATATGGTGATATTCCAAGATATGGTAACAACTATCATGTTATTTATAATTTCTGAGCTATGTCCATCCTTTTAGTTAATTGGTTCCTCAACTCCTGCAATCAAAATGGTTCCATACACTAATGGTGTCATCCTAAAGGCACAAGTTTCTAGATTTCGGAGTTCAAAAAGCACAATTTTTTTTCTTGTTTTTCTATTTTTTTTAGGCATAAAACAAACTATACAAACATATAAATGCTCCCCCACACTTAAACTTTATATTGTCCTCAATGTAAAATTAAGTCATTCAAAATAAAGTTCAAGGTGGGAAATTCTGCAAATGATATGCAAAAACAAAGAAAATAATGATAAAATGCTTAAAGAATAAAAAGATAAAGATAAAGATACAAAACCGGTGGGTTGCCTCCCACTTAGCGCTTGGTTTAAAGTCGTCATCCCGACTTTCTCCTTGCTTTCTATGACTCCTCCAGAGGGAGTGCATCCACAAAATTGGCTCCTTCCACCACTTCATAAGTGAAATTCTCATAATATGGTTTCAACCGGTGCCCATTAACTTTAAGTTCCTTGCATGTAGCTATGCTACGAATTTCTACTGCACCATGAGAAAACACATTAGTAACAATGAAAGGTCCAATCCAACGTGACCTTAATTTACCCGTAAATAAATGCAAGCGAGAATTAAACAAAAGCACTTTCTGCCCAACACACAATTGTTTTCTAGAAATCATAGTATCATGAAAGGCCTTTGTTTTCTCCTTATAAATGAGAGAGATTTCAAATGCATCATTGCGAAGCTCTTCCAGCTCTTGGAGTTGTAGCTTCCTTTGCTTTCCAGCACCATCCATCTCCATATTGCATTGCTTAATCTCCCAAAACGCTTTATGCTCAATCTCCACGGGTAAGTGACAAGGTTTACCATACACAAGCCTAAAGGGAGACATCCCAATAGGTGTCTTGTATGCGGTTCTATAAGCCCACAAAGCATCATTAAGTCGCATGCTCCAATCTTTCCTTGTTGGATTCACCGTATTCTCTAGTATGGATTTCACCTCCCGGTTGGAAACCTCGGCTTGTCCATTTGTTTGAGGATGATAAGGTGTTGCAATCTTGTGTGACACATTGTACTTCTTCAACAAGCTTTGTAAAATCTTGTTTTTGAAGTGAGAACCCCCATCGCTAATTATGGCTCTTGGAATTACAAACCTTGCAAAAATATTAGCTTGCACAAAATCTGAAACAACCTTGGAATCATTAGTAGGGGTGGCCTTAGCTTCCACCCATTTAGAGACGTAATCAACAACAAGTAAGATGTAAAAATTCCCATGAGAGTTGACAAAAGGACCCATAAAATCAATACCCCATACATCAAAAACTTCAATAAATTGAATAAAAGTTTGTGGCATTTGATTTCGGGCACCTAGATTTCCTGTTCTTTTGCACCTATCACAAGTTGTGCAAAATATATGTGCATCCTTAAACAAGGTTTGCCAATAGAAACCGCTTTCAAGAACCTTGTGAGCGGTTCTCTTACTTCCAAAATGTCCTCCACAAGCATAAGAGTGACAAAATGACAAGATAGAATTAAACTCGGATTCGGGAACACACCTTCTTATTACTTGGTCGCTGCCATGTTTCCATAAGTATGGATCATCCTATATATATTGGTTCCCTAACCTCTTAAGTTTGTCCCTCTCAGCACGAGACAAGTTCCTTGGGATTTGTTTAGTTACCAAGTAATTCAAAATATCTGCATACCATGGTTCTCCAAAGACAATTGAGAATAGTTGCTCATCCGGGAAACTTTCACTCAATGGGATAGCTTCCTTGTCTACAGAAAGACAGCTCAAGTGATCCACAACGGTGTTCTCAATTCCTTTCTTATCTTTGATTTCAATATCAAACTCTTGCAAGAGTAAAATCCATCGTATGAGCCTCGGTTTCGCTTCTTTCTTCATTAGCAAGTACCTAAGAGCTGCATGGTCAGAAAAAACAACAACTTTTGTACCAATTAGATAAGAGCGGAATTTCTCCAATGCAAATACAGTAGCTAAAAAACTATTTTTCAGTGGTTGTGTAGTTTTGTTGGGCTTCATTTAATGTTCTAGAAGCATAATAAATAGCATGAGGTATCTTCCCCACACGTTGCCCAAGCACCGCACCAACCGCATAGTCACTTGCATCACACATGAGCTCAAAAGGCTTGCTCCAATCTGGTGGTTTAATGATAGGGGTAGAAATCAAAAGTTCTTTCAAACGATTGAATGCCGCCATACACATTTTAATCAAAGTTAAAAACCACATCTTTTTGCAATAAATTGCAAAGTGGTGATGCTATCTTGGAAAAGTCCTTGATAAATCTACGATAAAAACCTGCATGACCAAGAAAAAAGCGTATCTCCCTCACCGTAGTGGGAGGGGTTAGAGCACGAATAAGGTCTATCTTAGATTTATCAACTTCCAATCCTTTAGAAGATATTATATGGCCTAAAACTATGCCATGAGTTACCATGAAATGGCACTTCTCCCAATTTAGCACAAGGTTTGTTTCAACACATCGTTCAAGGATCAATGACAAGTTGTTCAAACAAAGGTCAAATGAATCACCAAAGACGCTAAAGTCATCCATAAACACTTCAATGATGTTTTCAACATACTCGGAAAAGATACTTACCATACACCTTTGAAAGGTAGATGGAGCATTGCACAAGCCAAAAGGCATCCTTCTATATGCAAAAGTACCGAAAGGACAAGTGAAAATGATCCTTCCTAGTAGTGGAATTCAACTTCCTATAATCAATACAAACCCTCCAACCAGTTTGCACACGAGTTGGAACAAGTTTGTTCTCATCATTATCTACCACCGTTATACCTGATTTCTTTGGTACAACTTGTACCGGGCTTACCCACTTGCTATCGGATATGGGGTAGATAACACCTACTTCCAAAAGCTTGAGTATCTCCTTTTTCACAACTTCCATCATGGGAGGGTTCAAACGACGTTGCGCTTCCCTTGTAGGCTTTGCATCGTCCTCCAAACGAATCTTATGCATACAAACGGCAGGGTTTATACCCTTGATATCAACAATTGTCCATCCTATGGCCGTCTTGTGCTTCCTTAACACCCTTAGAAGTTTTTGCTCCTGTAATTCACTAAGCTCGTTAGAAACAATCACAGGTAACTCTTCATTGTCACCCAAGTACAAGTACTTTAAGTGACTTGGAAGATGTTTCAATTCCAACTTTGGAGATTTAACAATAGAAGGTAAAAGCTTTGCATCACTGCATGGTAAAGAAATAAAAGAGATATTATGAGTTTCCGTACATCCTTGTAGTGAGTTAAGATCACCAAGGGATTCCTTGACTTCGTTACCACACTCTACTCCATCATCCATGGATGTAGTTAAAACAGTTTCCAAAGCATCATCACCATTCAATTCAAACACTTTTTGTGCCAATGCATCCATAACATCAACGGAGAAACAAGAGTGGACATCACTAGGATATCTCATCGTCTCGAAAATGTTGAAACATATTATTTCTCCATCAAACTCCATAGTCAACGTTCCCTTATCCACATCAATAATGATTTTAGACGTTTTCATGAAGGGACGCCCAAGTAGAAATGGAAGAGACGAGTCCGGTGAACCTTCATCCATCTCTAACACACAAAAGTCAGCCGGAAATACAAGTTTATTAACCTGCACAAGAACATCCTCAACAATACCCATTGGGTAAACATTAGAGCGATCGGCTAATTGCAACACAATTTCAGCCTTTTTTAAAGGACCTAAATTAAGTGATTTATACATGGATTCCGGCATAACATTAACGGATGCACCTAAGTCTAACATTGCTTTGTTAAAAGTGGTGTTACCAATTATGACGGGAATGTCAAAGCTACTGGGATCCTTGTATTTCAGTGGGAGTTTGTGTTGTAAGATTGCCGAAGCATTCTCCCCCACACTTAGAACTTCATTGCATTTAAGCCTTTGCTTGTTGGTACACAAGTACTTCAACACTTTTGCATACTTGGGAACTTGCTTGATAGCATCAATGAGTGGTATGTTCACATGAATCTTCTTAAGAACATCTAAAATCTCCTTGCTAGTTCCGCCTTCTTAGAACTTGCAAATCTGCGAGGAAAATGTATAGGAGGAACATAAGTAGAAACCGGATTTTTATAGTTAGGAATAGGTACCTCGTGTGTTTGGGGAATTTCATCCCTCTCTTCCTCCAAAACCGGCTCCTTTGGAGCTTCCTCTTCACCCAAATCAGCAACTTTGGGTTGCTCAAGTTGTGTACCACTTCTCAACATAATAGCATTGACACCCTCTTTTGGGTTAATGGGTTGAGAAGGGAGTCTCCCACTATTTTGTGCCTTCAATTTGTTGATATCAATCGCCATGGAGCCCACTTGAGTCTACAACTCCTTGATAGCACTCTTAGTTTCTTGTTGACTTTCTTTGAACATGGTAGAAATACCTTGCATCATTATTTGTAACTTTGCATCGATATCGGAACCTTGGTTTTGAACCGGTTGTTGTGGTTGTTGAAATTGTTGTTGTTGCGGTTAAAATTGTTGTTGTTACGGTTGAAATCCACTCGGACGGTTGAAAGTAGGTTGTTGAACCGCACCTTGCTTGTTGGCATAGCTGAAATTTGGATGATCTCTTCATCCCGGATTGTAGGTGTTGGAATAGGGATCATACCGTCTTTGTGGGTTTGGAAAAACCGCATTAGCTTGCTCCAACTCTTTACCATACAAAGGTAATATAACCGCAGCTATCTTTTGCATCATTTGCTCCATATTGTCCATCCTTTGATCACGGTGTGATGATGATGAATCACTTAACTTTATGCACTTGCCTAACCATTGGTTCACCTCTTGTGTAGAATTGTTGCGATTTTTCATCCATGCTTTCAATTAACTCGTCATCTTGGGCCACCGTCTTGTTCACTAGTGCACCACCACCCGCTGCATCAAGAAGATATCTATCACTTGATTGAAGACCTTCGTAGAAGTATTGGATTATCATAGCGTCGCTGAATTGATGGTGAGGACGGCTTGCCACCAATCTCTTGTATCACTCCCAGCATTCATACAAATATTCTCCCGCATGTTGCTTTATTCCATAAATCTCTTTGCGAATTTGAGTACCCTTTGATGCAGCAGGAAAATACCTCTTTAGAAAGAGTTTCTTCAATCCGTTCCATGTAGTGACACTTCCGGATGGAAAACAATACAACCAATCCTTAGAGCTGTCCACCATAGAAAATGGAAACACTTTCAACATTGCACCATTGGCTTCAGTCTCCGCTGGAAGCATAGCCTTAACAATGGTATGGAACTCCATAATATGATTGTTTGGGTCTTCATTCGCCATACCATGAAACTTCGGTAACTCTCTAAGCAACCCCGGCTTGATCTCGAAAGTTGAGTTTGTTTGGATACACCATTGTTGTGCATCAAGCCTATGAGAAGCCAAATCCTTGAGTGTCCGATTCGCGTCACCCATTGCTTCTTCTTCTTCAACTAGTGGTTCTTTTACAAATGGAACCTCTTGTTCTCCTTCTAGTTATAATTCTTCTTCCACTTCTATCTCTTGCTCTTCCGGTATGTCTTGACTTGGTTGGATTATTGTGCCTCTTCGAGTAGCAATCCCGCACCTTGGATAGTTCCAATCCTTAGAAGCCAGGGATTAGGTACCTGAAAACAATTCTCGCAAACAAGTAAGAACCAAGACAAGAAACAAAAAAGCAAAGTTAAAAGAAAAAATTGTAAAAAGAAACTAAAAACTTAATAACAAGCCGTTTGCCTCCCCGGAAACGGCGCCAAAATCTGGCCGGTTGTCAGCCGAGCAAAAATAAATTCACTTTATTACTTAACTAAAATAAATGTAGTATGCGATAAGAAACAGTTCGTATCCACAGAGAGGCTATTGTTGGTATGCAAATTTTCAGATTCTTAGTAACCAAAGGGGGGGGGGGGGTTTGAATTATCAAAGCAATAGAAATAAATTGAAAGCAAAGTAAAAATAAAAGTAATCAATAAGGAGAAAGCATTGGTCACGGGATAGTTTAATTCACAAACTTGAATTCTCAACAATGACTAGAATTGAAATTTTAATCTCTCATTTACTAAAAGTCCTAGGATACCTTGATCGCAAGAGTATCCCGCTAATTCCCTGATTTCATCACAACCACATTAAAAGATGCATATGTGACTTCTTCCTAGAAAGCAACCTAAAGTGTAAAAGCACAATTAGATTTAAATCCCTAAAAGCAATAAGTTCTATGGAATAAGACTAATCAAGGCAATAAAAATGTGTAAAAGCACTAAATCCGTTTAACCCAAGTTATGATTCATATGTGACTAGGAGGATATATCACTACAAGCACTACCCACATTTATGCTACTTAAAATCAGGGATAAACAACGTTTTCGTATTGAAAACCCTAATATAGCTCTAGATATGAATGCAATCGGATTGATTCCGGACTCAACCAAATAAACAATCAAATCATACAACAATACTAATAATGAATCATAAACAATAAAATATTGAGACAAAACTAATTCATTGATTCAAATCTTATTTGTGAAATCCACTTTATATACCATAACCAATAAATGAAGTTTAGCTACTCATAGTTTTTGATTTCATCATAATCATAATAATCAATTATAAAATGAAAAAGATGAAAAATAAACGAAAGCAAACCCTAGTAGAATCGCTCTCCTCCAAAACTCCAGTAGAAAGATTCCCAAAAGAATAGAAACTTTTTCTTTTTATAGCTTTTAACTTCCCAAATTAGGTCTTCAAAGCCCAAGGTCCAAATGGTCCAATAGTATGATTCCACCAAGCCCATAAGTGAGTAAAAACATGTCCCAAAAAGAGTCATCGGAAAATTGTGTTTTCCGCCGGAAGTTGGCAGGAATCCGGCACCGGAACGGAGCTCAGGTGACCGGTCGAACGAGTCAACTCGGAAAGTCAGGCCGAGTCAACTGACCCAGAAAGTCCGCCAGGTAAATGAATGAGTCAGCGTCTGATTATGCTGAATCACTTGGGCCTAAGCCATTTGCGTAGGTCATAGCTCTGTTGCATAATCATTATGCATCACCCCTACATATCCAGCCATGATGGCTGACTATTCTTCATAGATGCAACATCAGCAGCTACATCTACAGCTCGCTTGTATCTAACCAACTGACATTGTAGCTTCAATAATTGCAGCTTCTCCTTACTACCAGGCTACAACTCCACAACACCAAACACAACATTGCATTCTTTCTCAGTTATGCCACCATTACCTTTTATATCATCTCCCAATGACTGCAACACCATTTGCTCAGTTCAATACATGCCTTGTAATAGTGCAACAACATATGCTTTGTCTCTAAAATCATCACCTCAAGAACTTGTACCAGCAGCAGCAGATCAATCCTGCACCACCTGTAACCTCATTACCAGCAATCACTGCACTTGTTCTTTCACCTGAGTCATAATAAATTCCTGTCATCTCAGTCTTGGCAACTGTAATGTACTCTTGTTAGGAACATCTCCAACTGTACTGAGCTTTCAGCTGCACCTCTCCTTGATCAATCACCACTGTTGCTCCATCCCTGCAAAGCAGCTCCTAATAGCACCAACAGTTGCCATCTTAAGCCAATTCATGCCAACTGCAAGACTCCTCTGCAATTTTAGCTTCAGTTATAGGACAATCCTAGCATAATCTAGGTTTATTAACTTCATTCTTGCATCAGAGCTTCACTTCAAAACCCATAGCACATATTCAATCTCAACACCACTGCCAATCAAATCCATTACAGGTTCTTATTACCAACACCACCAGTTTATGCACACTTCCCTGAGATTCACACAATAACCAACTTCACTTAGCCACAACACCAGCTCCAGCTGCCAGAAGGCAACTCCATTCCATAAACACCACCAACAGCAGCTCAACTTCAGAGACCTAGACATTAAAGCTACACATATTCAACTAATTATTCCTGAATCTCACTTCCACCAAATCAACAGTACCCAGATCTTCATTCCCTACTCAGCTTCTCAATCAAATCTCAAACCCTAAGTTATCCTATTCTCTTCGATTGCAGCACATTCCCTGTAAAACTCCAATTTTCTCTTAATTGACCCCTAATTCATCTCAACAATCAAGTGCCAACTTCATCTAATATCGAGCCACTGATTCACTTCTCTCCATCACATCTCAAGAACTTCATCTCAGCCACTTTCCAGTTAACCCTCTCAACCTCCATATCATCTTCTCGATCTCAGCTACCAATCACCACAGACCCATCAGCATCGATTCATAGCAGCAACATGAATTTCTCGATCTTGTTTCTCTCTGGTTTATGATTTCTCTCAGTTTTCTCGGAACCAACAGCAGCTCTGCTGCTTTTCATTATGTGTTTCTTGATTTCAGGCGATAATAATTAAGTTCTCTATTTAGGGTTGTAATAATTGGATTAAACCAACCCCTTAGTCCTAGATAAGGGCCATCCAATAATTGGTCACCCCTTAACTACATCTAGTCTTTGTTTAACTGTGAATCAGTCCTTTGTGCTCCTTTTCGCTCCAAATAGACGCTCTCCTGTCGTGCTCCAAATGAATGCTTTCTTTCCTTCTTTCAAGTTCTCCCACCAACAACATCCGTCTGTTATTTCTCAGATTCACTTCTTTTCTTCAATGAGAGTCATCACTAAAGTTGTCATGCTTTTCAGACAGAATTTGCATCACTAAAGCCGACATACTTTTCAGACAGAGATGAAGAAATAAAAGCAAATAATGAAAAATAGTTTGTCTCCAATAGCCATTGCACAAGAGATGAGGCTTTCCCGCCGTTTCTTCTTCTTTTGTTCCAAATGACTCAAAAGTACCTAAATACTCAAATTCACACATAAGATACATATTTCACAAAATAAATAGCAAAGAAAGCATAAATACTAGATATAAAATTAGGTGTTTTACATCATCATTCAGAGATCATCATCAAACACTAGTTATAGATCATTTAACCATAAAAACATAAGTCTATAATATAAATTAAGAGTATGAAACTTAAGTTCAAACCAAAATTAGAAAATAAGAAGGGCTAAGTATCTATTCATTCTGGTTGTAAGCAAAAGAGATACATCATTCTTCTCATGCTTTTCTTTTTCTCATATTCCGAGGACTTTGACCATCCTCTTTTATGCATATACTTAGCCCCTTTCTTCCCAACATTAGCATAGTCCATTCCTGGAGGTATCTCCTTATTGAAAATGGGAATTCCAATTGCGCCAGAATTTAGGATGAATCATTGGCTTCATACCCTATGATAATTTTTTCTATATACTTAGGATAAAGATTGCAGAAAACCAATTCCTTGCCTAGGATGTTAGAATACCTCGTTCCAACAAATGTGACATGTGTAGTATTGAATCCGATGAAGCTGTCTTTCCCGGCATCGCATTATCTTAGTAGAGGATACCAAAAAATTGCTTGGAACTGTATCATGATCGCAAGCCATGTTCTTCGTTCTCTTTTTGACTAAAATTTCTTGAGTTTCCTTAGTCTTTTTGACTGCAGTCCTTGGATTTTATAGGATTTAGCCTAAGTGCATTCATTGCTCTAACATTTTTCTTAGCAACTCATTTACTCACATTGTTTGTATCACTCAATTTTTTTTTATCACATGATATTATCATTTCATTCACCTGCTAGAATCAATTATTTAAGGTACTTTTGTGGCAATATTCTAAACCGTCACCTCTCTTTAGACTTCCAACTTGGTATAGTAAAACCAATAAATAAAGCAACTGAAGCAATTTACTCTTATAGTTCCTCTGAAAACCTAAGTAGTCATTCCTAGATGTCCATCTATCTAATCTGATATATTTATCTCATTAGTCAACTTTAGTCCTCTAAAAGTTTGACCCTTTGGTCTCTGTCCCATTAATCGAAATCTAGATTACCTTTTCCTTGTCAGTTTTGTTTAGTCCCCTCCGACCTCGTATCTTTGCCAAAATATGAGTTGTATAGGCTTTGTTTTTGCCTGCTTATTATATCATAAATTTTAAGTAAATCCTCCTCATACTGAGAATTACTTTCAATCACGAATCTGATACATAATATTGTATCCTAATTCAAATTTTAAAAATTAGTGGATAATATCCTCCTCTTCTGTTTATGTTGAATACTCCTAAACTAGTTGCACAAATATAGAAGTTATGTATCTCGTTTCCTTAAACTCTGAATTTCTCTTCTTCTCTAGCTTCTTGTATCATGACAAATGCTCATGATATTTATAGGCATCTTATCAATTTAAGTTTAGCTAAATGTTACGCCAATAATAGTTATGTTGGCCATCTACCAACTTAACCCAAATTCATTAGAGACTATGGAATTAAAGATTACAGTATTATTGCAGGAGTTTTCTCTACTAAACTTTACAAGCATTGGGAGATAATAGGAGCCTTAACCCATTTATGGGGTCCAAATATTGCCTATCAAATTAGGGAAGTTGATCATAACCTTTTCATTATTTGTTTTCAGTCTCAAGAGAATTTTCAATGGACTACCTCAAAGGGTCCATGGTATCCTTTTGGGTATATTTTGTCGGCTACAACAACATACCCCAGAATGAATATATCTACAAATTCTGTCAAGGAAATATCCATATGGGGTAGCATTCTCAATGCAAAGTGTAGATGCATTTTACTACAAACTACATCCAAAGGATAGAAATGTACGACTCTTCTCAAACGAAAGTAAACACTCAACCATGAACACAAGATATACGTGGTTCGGTATGATTACCTACGTCCACGAGGGTGAAATGATGAATCTTATTACTTCACGGTGTTACAAAGGTGTTGCTCTTAGTGGGATTTCCTTACAAGATGAACTTACTTCTCACTCACTTCTTTCTCATGAAAACTCGGGTTTCTCTCTCCTTTTTCTCCCCAAAAATTACAACATACCTCTCTAGAATACAAGTCCCGCTATTTATAGGAGAAAGTTTATACAACGAAGTTAGAATGTTGACCCTGTTACATCTAATTAGCTATTTTGTGATCGGGCCGAATCACGTCGTCTTGTGCGGTCGATGCATCTTGGCTCCTCGCCTGTATTTTGTTCGAGCCAATCTCTTATGGTCCTCTGTTGACGCGATGTCGGCTGTCTCGATAGTCGCCCTTATGATCAGCCGATGTGTTCCACACTTTCTTGCCTATTTGACTGTAGCTCTTCGTTTGTCCCGTCCCGCCTTATCTTGTCAGCTTTATCAGAAGTCTGGATCAAGTCTTGTCCGAAATTATTACTCCCGATCCACGTGGCTTCCTTAAATCTCGCGCTCTTTAATCTTTGCTCTATACTTTGCGTTTCTTTGTATTTGGGTGCACTGGGTCTAGGATGTTGCCACCTGGATCTGTAGATAATTTACACCTACATTTATGCCCCTTCTTCCACCCGTGTGGGAGGCACGAGTGGAAGAACATCGTCTTAACCGCCCATGTATTCGCCCATGCCGCTAATCCCGCCATGCAGCGCCCCACTAATTTCCACTTTATGACTGGTAACCGTCAGCGTCGGTTACAAAGTTTCTTCTTTAAATAGCCCGCTCCTTTCTTTCTTCTTCTTCTCTGTCCTTCTGTTCTGCTGCTGTGGTTTTCTTCCAAGTTTCTTCATATCTTAAGCTTCTCAAAAAACCCTAGCTTTCTTGATTTTCTTTCGTCCTTTTCTCCTCATCGATCGTTACAATAGTCTTTGTCGTCGCCTCATCTTTCTTTGTTGAAAACAGAGTTCTGCATTATCTTCGTTAATGGCTTCTTCTCCTTCCATGGCTGAAAATAGGTCTGTTGATGATGTTTTTTTCGAGTTTGATGTTCCCCCCCTTGCTTCTCTGTTTTTGCTTGAGAGCCCTTCTAGGTATGATGATCGCGCGATGAGATCTATTTTTGCTGATAGCTCTTCTTCTATTTCGTGCAGGTCCGAGAAAAGGGTGAAAGATCTTTCCGATGAAGAGTTCATTGAGCAGTTGAAGGAGACGTACGATCTTCAAAATTACGAAGTGACCCTTCTCTCGGGCCGAAACGGTAGTTTGAAGAAAACCGATATGAAGAAGCACGAGCAATCGGAAAATTGTGTGGTCATCACCTTGGGTCAGCTGGAGCTAGGCCTTCGTCTTCCCTTATACAACCCTGATAGCCCATTTTATTACGAGATTTTGTCCCAGATTCGGCCTTCTCGTGCTTTAGCTCAATGGACTGGCAATACTTTTCGAATTATGAACGAGTGGAGGGATCGCCGCGATGGTCATGGTTCTAATGCCGAGTGGTCGACCTACAAGCCCGAGGACGCTCCTGAGTATACCGTTGCTAATTTCCTTGTCAACTATCGAGCTGGTACTTCGACCTTGGGAGATCTGGCTGGGTTTGCTGCAAGTCCTCATCGGGTCAAAACTATGCCCGAGGGTGTCAAAAGAATGATGCTGGATGTCGATCCTATCGGCCATGGTTCCAACAGGCGGGCCCGGCATTCTAATGATCCGACCTATCCCCGAGTTCTTCTTCTTGTCCGAGGTCCTATCCTTCACGGTGACTTCCCGTCGCCTACTTTTCCCGCCGAGCCCTATTCTTTCTGGGTGGTTAATGATGACAAGGCCGATAAGGTACGCGCTTTTCTTGATTTATATCTTGTTAGATTCGGGCGTCAGTTAGTCATTTGTTGTTGTTTGAAAATCTCAGGTCAGTTCCACAAAAACTATCGGGTCTAGTAAAAGAGGTGCTGGCACAAGGGTTGAGGAAGACCAGGGGAAGGTAACAAACATAATGATTCCCTTATAAGTACATGTACTTGCCCCTGTTTTTTTCCTTCACATGTTCTGACGAGACACTTGTGCAGAAACACCCAAGGCGCGATGATGATGATGTTGACGATGTCGACCCTACTCCGCTTAGGCGTAATCCTGGTAGAGGTAAAGAAATTACTAAGCCACCGCCGAAAACGAGCCCCCTCATTGATCTTTCCGATGAGGATGAGTTGTTTGGAGAGATCTGCCGGTGACAAAGTCGGTGAACAAGGTGGGGCGACCAGCAGAGCCCTCGGAGATGCCCGCCGTAGAGAAGGTTGTTACTAGTGTTCCGGTAGAGCTTCCTGTGTGCCCCGGTTTATCGAGGATCGTCTTCTAGCGCCGAGACTTGCTTCACTGTTTCTGGCCCGATCATGAATTCCTTGGGTGCGCTTACTTCCTCCGACTTTGGGAAGTATACTAGTGAAGAAATGTTGAATGTTGTACCCGTTGTTATGGCGACATCGCCTTGACACTTGACACTGTGGTGAGAGACTCGGTTATGTATAGTAATTCCCCACTTCTGATTTCTGTCCTTAGTGTCGCTTATGATGCAAACTCGTTTGTTTGTGTTAGATCATGAACCGTGTACGCTTGGATGCCGCCAATCTCCTTCGAGATAAACAGTTGATAGAGTCTCTCCAACTTCAACTTCAGAATGAGAAGGGTCGCACGAACGAGCTGGAGATCAAACTTTCCGATGCTCAAGGTATATGATTCTTCTTGACTTGTGTTGATTGAGTTTATTGTGCCAGTATCCTAAGTCGGGTATCCTTCTTCTTAGCCGAGGTATCTAGTATAGGTATAGACGCTACTTCGGAGTTTAGGATTCTGAAGAGAAAATGGGATATTGAGAAAGACCTTGTGGAAAATATTCGTCAACGAATGGCAAACAAAGATGACAAAATAGACCGTCAAACTGAGGAGATTGCAAGTCTTGAGGACGAGTTAGAACGACATCGCCGGTTTGATTATGATCCTTCCGAGATGGACAATTTACGGGCTCATTTGGGATCTTCTCAGCGTCTTGCTGCCGAAAAAAACTGCTTTAGCCATGAGTTTGGAGCAAAGGGTAAACGCTCTTCAATTACAGAATCGAGATCTTCACGAGGACCGCCGACGAATATTGAGAGATAAAGATGTGGTGGAGCGAGCTAACAACGATTTACTGGGACGAGTGCGTGAATTTGATAAAGTTATGGGCGATTTAGAGTGGAGTAGATCGCAACTTTTGGTTCTCCAAGCGTCGCGTAATCGGTTAATGAACGATTGGGCCAAGCATAAGAAGTATTGCCCTAGTAACGAGTTCAACGAGCAACATTATAATGAATTAACCATGAAGTTATCCAGGACCGAGGATGAGTTGTCCAAGTCGGTAGAGTCGCTTCAGTCGGTGTTACCCGCCCTGTCAGGTCTCTTAGCCGATATGTTGAGGCCATTTTTTAGATCCAGATCGCGCTTTATTCTTGCAAAAATGTTAAGTTGTATCCGATGAATAACATCCTATATTTGTGGTTTTGTAGCCGCGCAAAAACGTTCGCAGGAGCTTGATCTGGAGGTTCGCCGATTGAAAAAGGGCGAGGTCGATTTGGGCTTCAAGTTAGCTGAGGCTGAGGAAAACTCTTCCCAGATTACCCAACAACTCGAGGATGAACGGGTCGCCCATGTGGAGGAGTTAGATCAGAAAGTTCAGGCTGTCATTATGGACTGGGTGGAGAAGAAGCGGCTCGAGGTCGCGCAGAGGAAGGCCGGCGCGGCTCCTCCCAAGGTTTAAGCTTTCTTTTTGTGGTGCTGCGTCACTATGTTACCCCTTCCATCGGGTTGTAAATCGCTCTAAACACTTCTCCCCTTTTTAATTTCCGCTACCTCGCTTGTTCGTTTTAATGGGGGTGCTGCGTCACCGATGTTGTTTGTTTCATTTCCGCTAAACTTTTCATTTTGTATGTCCGCGCGATGCTTTCCGTACTTTGTTATCAGACTCTTGGTGTTATCGATTTATCTTTTGTTTCTTATGTTATTCTGGCGATTATTGATTGATGTACCATGCGATCGATGTGGTTTTCGTATTGTATGCTACTCCTATGGGTGTTGGTTGTTGCACGACACGATCGATTTGTTTCTTGTTCCGCATGTTGCCCCGACCGTTTGTTGATTAACGCACGACGTTATTTGTTTCGCTTTTGTTCCTGGTGTTATGCCCTGCAATTGTTGCTTTTATATGTTAGAACTCTAACCATTTCTGTCGAACACACCCAACAAGGAGGGTCATCGGTCCCTATGCCATGTCCTGATCGGGGTATCTCATCACTATCTCTTTGGATTCATTGGAAGGGTATCATTCATCCTAGTTCTAGGCCCGATGGTCCCGAGTGGTTATCGATCAACCGATCTCGGGCAAGTGGACACGCCCACTTGCGATGGTGGTGACCTTTCAGATGTAAGTAGGCCACCTAGCTGAGTAGACCTCGCATCTAAACAACCTTTGGAACTGGTTTCCAACCACCAGAACCCTTAGGCTACCTCGGCACTTGCACACTGCCACTGCCCCGAGTTCGAATATCCAGGCGACTGTAAGGCACCTCGGCACTTCCACACTGGCATTGCCCCGAGTACGAATACCCATTCGAGTGTAAGTCACCTCGGCACTTCCACACTGGCTTTTCCCCGAGTACGAATGACCATTCGAGTGTAAGTCACCTCGGAACTTCCACACTGGCATTGCCCCGAGTACGAATGACCATTAGTCGCTTGTGCCCTATCCCATACCCCTCACGGTTTCACAGAGATAAAAGACACATTTGCTTACCGTTTTTTTTTTCGCATTGCCCGTCAAGGATGATAGAGTTTCAGGAATCGGATGTTCCATGGTTTGAGATCTCTTGTTCCGTCGAGTCGCAGTAGTCGATACGATCCCTCACCCGCCTTAGATTCGATTATATATGGCCCGCCCCATTTTGGTGCTAGTTTTCCGCCTATTTTCCCGCGCTCCCATTCAGCTAGAAATTTCAATACCTGCTGCCCGGGATTAAACTCTCTTGGTCGAACGCGCTTGTTGTACTCCCGTTGTAACCTCCTTTGATAATTTTCCATTTTTTGTAGCGCCATTTCTCTTGTTTCTTACAAGTCGTCGAGTTTAGCCAAGATCAGATCGGACGACACGTTTCGCCTCCACGCTTCAGTTCTTGTGGTAGGTATCATTGCTTCTGTTGGTAGAATCGCCTCGGTTCCGTAGGTAAGCATAAAAGGGGAGAACCCCGTAGCTTCCCTCCGTGTGGTTCTGTATGCCCATAGGACGTTATATAATTCCTCGCACCATTTGCCATATTCCCCGTCCAGTTTCTTCTTCATGTTATCGGCGATGGTCTTATTAGTGATCTCGGCCTGCCCATTGCACTGGGGTAAATCGGGGTAGCTTTGCTCTTCCGATGTTGTAAGTGTTAAATAGAAGATCAATGTTCTCGCCCGTAGTTGTTTTCCATTATCAGAGACGATGGCAGACGGGACCCCGAAGCGGCAAATGATATGTTCCCAAATGAACTTAAAAACATCTTTGTCTCGAATATGCCTCAGTGGTGCCGCCTCGACCCACTTGGTAAAATAATTCGTAGCCACGATCAAATACTTCCTTTGCCCCGTTCCTACATGTAACGGCCCGACAATGTCCACTCCCCATTTAGCAAAAGGCCACAGACTTATGATCGAGTTTAACGGAACGCCGGGAGCATGGATTTTCTTTCCGAAACGCTGACATTCTTCACAAGCTCTTGTCATTTGCTTTGCGTCCTCGTTCATATACATCCAAAAGTAGCCCATTGTTTTTGCCTTAGCTGACAAGCTTCTTCCCGAGATGTGATTTCCAGCCGCCCCATAGTGTAGCTCATGTAGGATTATATGGCCTTCTTCCCTGCTTAAGCATCGTATGAGTGGCCCTAGGTAGGAATTCTGATATAAGATCCCCCCCCCCCCCCTTAACTCGTAGGCGCCCGATTTACTTTTGATCTTGTTCATCTCGGGACTACTCTTAGGTAGCTCACCCGTCTCTAAGTATTGATGTATCGGCTTTCTCAAGTCGCCTTCTTTGTATCTCTCGGCTGTGTTAACGGCCACCTCGATCCGTGCTTCTGGTGTTTCAGGGATAGACGGGTTAAGTAGCCTCATAACGCGTATCCCTTCAATGCTCGGGTCTACTAACTGTGAGGCGATGTATGATAGAGCATCCGAGTGTCTGTTATCCTTTCGGCAGATGTGGAGGAATTTAATATCTGGGATTTGCTTGATGTAAAATTGGGCGAGCTCCCAATATTTTTGCAGCACCGGATCGTGTGTAGCGTATTGGCCCGTAATTTGCCGGATCACTAGTTGAGAGTCACTATTCAGTTGAACCTCATGCAGCCCCATTTTCACAATTATCCGTAAGGCATGGATCACCGCCTCATATTCGGTGACGTTGTTCGTTGCCTTGAATTCTAACCTGAACGAATGCACAATATTCCTCCCCTTTGGCGTGGTGAACACCAACCCGAGACCCGATCCGTCTTTTTTAGATGCCCCATCAACAAATAATTCCCATCGTGTTGGGCTACTAGCGGCTAGCAGGTCCGCCAGCCCCTCTTGTTCTTCTGTCATTCCCGGTATATCTTATACCTCGTCCTCATCACTGAGGGGGAAGTCTGCCAAGAAATCGGCAACTACTTGTCCTTTGATCGCGGTTCTTGTCTCGTATATCACATCATATTGTTTGATTATGGCTCCCCACTTGGATATTCTCCCCGATCGCCCAGCACTATCCAAGACCGCTTCGATAGGCGATTTGGTGAGCACCCGTATTCGATGAGCTTGAAAATATGTTCGTAGTTTAGAGGCAGCAAAGGCTTGCGCGAGCACCATCTGCTCCATTCTAGTGTAGTTCTTCTCGGCCGGACTTAAAGTTTTGCTGGCGAAGTATACCGGCTTTTCCACGCCCATCTCTGTTTTAACCATTACCGCACTTATGGCATAGGGTGTCGCGCCTAAGTATAAAGTGAGAATTTCTGACGGCTCATTCCTTTGAAGAACCGGGAGGCTATCTAGATGTAGCTTGATACTTTGAAAAGATTCTTCGCTTGCGTCCGTCCATCGGAATTTTTCTCCTTTCTTCAAGATGTCGTAAAAAGCCTTGCATTTGTCCGATGATCGTGACACAAATCGTCCCAATGCGGCTATGCAACCGTTTAGTTTCTGCACGTCTTTCACCGTCGCGGGAGATGGCATGTCAAGGACGGCTCGTAACTTTTCGGGATCCGCTTCTATTCCCCTGGGAGTGATGATGTAGCCTAAGAATTTCCCCGATGTGACCCAGAAGTCACACTTGGCAGGATTAATCTTCATCTTGTGTTTCCTCATTGTTTGAAAGATCTCTCGAAGGTCTCGGACGTGGTTTTTTGATTTCCGACTCTTAACTAACATGTCGTCCACGTAAACTTCTATGGTATCGTGAATCTTGTCTTCGAACATATCGCCTACCAATCTCTGGTACGTATCCCCAGCATTCCTAAGTCCGAATGGCATCTTGGTGTAACAATACAATCCTCTTGGCGTGAAGAAGGAGGTGTGTTCCTGGTCCTCGGGCGCCAATGGTATTTGGTTGTATCCCATGTATCCGTCCATTAAAGTCATCGCCTCGTATCCCACTATTGATTCTACTAATTGATCTATACTAGGTAGGGGGAAGCTTTCTTTTGGGCAGGCCTTGTTCAAGTCGCTGAAATCAATACATATTCGGACTCCCCCTTTCTTTTTTGGTACCACGACCATGTTAGATATCCACTGCGGGTAGTGGGACTTCCTTATTATTCTGGATTCTTGTAACTTCTTCAGCTCGACCTCGACCGCCGCTTGCAATTCAGCGCGATATCGCCTCATTTTTTGTCTAACCGGTTTGAACTTCGGATCAATTTTTAAGTGATGACAGAGACCTTTGGGTCAATACCCTCCAAATCATGCACTTCCCAAGCGAATGCCTCCATGTTTTCTTTTAATAGCGTCGTGAGTTTACTGGTTTCTTCGTCCGATAGTAATGCTCCGATCCTCACTAATTTAGGTTCCTCTATCGTTCCCAAGTTTACTTCTTTAGTCGGCTCGACTGTCGAGAAGTTTGATTTGGTCTCCATGACTGGGGATGCTTCCTTTAATTGCTATAAAGGGTCTTGTTCTCGCGTTTCGTGTGCCAAGACCGCTTGAGAAATCGCCTCATTCAATTCTTTTGCTGCCTTCACTTCCTTTTCTTTGTTCTTTTCTTGCCTTTGCCGAGCTCGCCGTCGCTCATTTATTTCTATATCAACTTTCATGCATTGTCGCGCCGCCTGGGAGTCGCCCATAACTTCCGATATTCCCTTGCAAGTCGGGAACCTTAACCTTTGATGGTAGGCCGATGCCACGCCCTTTATCCCCGCAACCCATGGGCGCCCGATAATGGCCTCAAAAGGTGAAGCGACGTCGACTACACAGAAAGTGGTTAGTGTGTCGAGGTAGCCACCACCATCTGAAACTCTTAAAGTTACTTCGCCCTTCGGGATGGTTACTGTGCCGTTGAAGCCGTAGATACGGTATGTGGATGGGACGAGCATATCGTCTGAGAGTTTCATTCTTATGAACGTGTCGTAGAACAACACCTCGACTGGACTTCCGCTATCCACAAGAATCCTTCTTACCCCCCACTTTTCAATCAACAATGTGATGACCAGTGGATCGCTGTGTGCCTATCCGTTTGCTGGTACATCCTTAGCCGAGAACGATATGGGCACCATCATCCAGGGTTCCATGGGAAGAGACTTGGATACGCTGAGTATATCTTTACCGTCACGATCCCTTTTATGGATCCTAGTGGTGATTACTGGGCCGAGAGTGTAGTTTTTCATAGCCGAATGTGAAATGGTGTTTACGAATTGGTTCGCCCTATCGATGCGGACTTGATGAACTGGCGCATCGGGTGTTGCTTCCGGCCGAAGGGGTGGCGGACATCTGCCTCAAATATCCATCGCGGATTAGGTGTTGAACAATATCTTTCACCTCTCGACAGTTATTGGTGGAATGGCCCCTATCTGATGGTAGTGACAGTATTCGGGATGATCTCGGGTCTCTTGAACTGTACCCCCTCGATCTTTGGGTAGTTGATGTCGCTCCTCTTCTCAACTTCCTTGAACACCTCTTCCAAAGAAGCGTTTAGTGGGGTATACGATCGGGCTTCTGCTTTGGCTTCTTCCATTTGGCCATCCATTCCCTCTTCTCACTGTTCCTCGGGGAGGGTCCGACCTTTTTTCTCGATCGCTTTGATATGGTCGTCCGTGACCGTTTTAGTTTCAGTATCGACTTCAAAGATCGGCTTCTTGTACCCTCTATCTCTTGATTCGGCCTGAATTTCTTCCAAGGCGATGTAGTGTTCTTGCATTTTTCTCATCTCCTTTAAGGTTTTAGGTTTTTCAGAAAACATGGCAATCCAAATGGGGTCCGACCTCCCCAACGCGTTTTCAAACCCAAAGATGGCTTGGTCCACTGGTACCTTCCCAATTTCAGTCTTACGACTTCCTCCATCTGTCGGTCAAGGTTCTCAATGGCTCTCTGAATCTTCGGGCGAGGGTAAATAGCTTGTTCATTCTTGGCCGAGGTCGACTGTTATGCATATAGGTCTCAAGGAAGGCCTCGACTAGCGCATCATACCTATTGATCGAACCAGGTGCGAGTGAATAATACCAATCTCGCGCCTCGCCCTCCAAACTAGCTGGAAAGAATTTACACATAACTACCGGGTTACTTCTCCATTGGATCAGTGACATGGTATACATCTTAAGGTGTTCGGTCGCATCGCCAGTTCCATCAAATCTAGAGGGGAATGAAGGTAAAGTACACTTAGGTGGGAACGGCATTTGTTCCAATTCTTGAGAGAAAGGCGTTTTCTCGGCTTCACTCATAATCTCGGCCAGCTTATCCTCTTCGCTTCCGCCCGAAAGTTCCTTGATTTTTGCTTCCAACTCCTTAAGCTTGGCTTTAGTTGTCTGATCTTGTCGCCCGTCCCTTCCTCGCCTTTCTTAATCGGTGGACGAGTCCTCGGGTGGTCCATATCTCTGCGTTGGGGGAACCGGAGGTAATGGCGGCTGACCTGACTGATTGGGCTGATTAATGTTACTCTGCCCCATCATGGGTGGCAAGTGATCAGATCGGCCATGATAACCCGATGTTCCTCGGCTTGACGACCCTCTTGATCTGTCCGTTGGTTCCTCAGTTGGTAGTTCTCATACTCCAAGGCTAAATTCCGTTGCTGGAGTTCCCTCGGTGCGCTTCTTGTCTCCTCGACTCTCCAAAATGGCCAACAACGTCGGGTCCGTACTCTCATGACTGGAATGCCCATTGGGTTGGTGTGGCCGAGGTTGTAATGGTGCTGATGTGGGTGGTGGGGGGCGGTATTGGATTGGTTATATGATTGACAGCTAGAACGGTTGTCGGGCCGATGTCACTTGCTATTGCTCGCCCCAACTGAATCTGCCTAAGACGCTCTTGTTCCCTTCCCAAAGCTTCCTGGTGTTCAATCGTCGCCTCGTCGATTGCCTTCTGAGCTCGCGTTGCAAGTGCTTCCTCATCGTCATCGGTGTCCGTCGTGAGTCCATCGACTTGATCGACTCTTCTATGAGTTAGTATAATCTGGTGCAGAGCTAAGGTGTTATCATCCCACCCCAAATCTACTTCCTCGTCTACAACAGGCATCCCTCGCGCAGCTGCATGAGATTCCTCGGGCGGTGGTTGTCGACTGTTCCCTTGCCTCGGCCCCGTTATCCCGCATCGCATCTGCTGCTAGTGACCGTGCGATTCCTCAACATCCTTATCGTCCCTGAAGTGCTAGCCATTAGTTACGTCGCGTGATAAGCCGAGTATCGCCGTCCCTACGTCAAAAATACGAAAAAGAACCCCTTACTTCGACCTGATTTTTCTAACAAAATGCACAGACAAAAAGGCGAAACGTTCGACTCTCGACTACTATCACTATGCGGGGTCAACTTTGGTTATCGGTGGGTTCCGTTTATCTACCCTATTTTGGTCTTATGCTGAATCTGTGGCTGTACTCACTTCCCCGTCACTATCACTCCGTACGACGTCGCTCTCTGTACTCGACCTATGCATTTAAGTTGGTTTGTCCTTTGTTCTACATGCTCCAAATCATTGATCTTATGCACGTGATGCTTAGAAAGTACGGCAAGTAACCCCTATAATTAATTTGAACTTGTACCACCTCCACTTTTTCGAGATTTAATTATGACCTTTCCGACGACTTACGCTACACCGTCGGCTAAGAATTATACAAGGTCAACAGTTCATTACACGATGAAACATCTAAAACGCTAAATTTTGGTAACTCCGAGCACCCAACTTCTTACCGCAGCTAAAAACAACTCGCTTAACGCTAACAAGCACACAATTATCAAGAACGAACAGTCGTCCCTTCAACAAATTCTTCACGTAGCTTCTAACCCGAACTGTTAGTCGCTGGTGAGCTCGTGAAGTTTTTCTATCGATCAAACTGTTGAAGACGCTAAGAAGACGCTACTACTACTATGACTTTAAATGCTCAGTAAATGACTCAAAACAACCATTACTTCGGCCAACAGAGTTCATCGTAGCTTCTACTCCAACACATTAACGTGTATTGAGGAGCTGTTGATCGTCTCTGAAGACTTTAATGGCAAGGTATCCGTAGATCTTAGTCGTGTCCCCTTAGTCGGCGCCAAAATGTAGATGCATTTTACTACAAACTACATCCAAAGGATAGAAATGTACGACTCTTCTCAAACGAAAGTAAACACTCAACCATGAACACAAGATATACGTGGTTCGGTATGATTACCTACGTCGTTGGGGGTGAAATGATGAATCTTATTACTTCACGGTGTTACAAAGGTGTTGCTCTTAGTGGGATTTCCTTACAAGATGAACTTACTTCTCACTCACTTCTTTCTCATGCAAACTCGGGTTTCTCTCTCCTTTTCTCCCCAAAAATTACAACCTACCTCTCTAGAATACAAGTCCCGCTATTTATAGGAGAAAGTTTATACAACGAAGTTAGAATGTTGACCCTGTTACATCTGATTAGCTGTTCTGTGATCGGGCCGAATCACGTCGTCTTGTGCGGTCGATGCATCTTGGCTCCTCGCCTGTATTTCGTTCGAGCCAATCTCTTATGGTCCTCTGTTGACGCGATGTCGGCTGTCTCGATAGTCGCCCTTATGATCAGCCGATGTGTTCCACACTTTCTTGCCTATTTGACTGTAGCTCTTCGTTTATCCCGTCCCGCCTTATCTTGTCAGCTTTATCAGAAGTCTGGATCAAGTCTTGTCCGACATTATTACGCCCGATCCACGTGGCTTCCTTAAATCTCGCGCTCTTTAATCTTTGCTCTATACTTCGCGTTTCTTTGTATTTGGGTGCACTGGGTCTAGGATGTTGCCATCTGGATCTGTAGATAATTTACACCTACACAAAGCATGATCGTAGAAGTAGAGAAACAATAATATTAATTGCCAGCAAACTAGGTATAGTTAGAAGAGTTTGAATGAACAATGATGCATCTTTTCCTGATTTCATCCAAGGGTCCTAGTCTCGGTGATTTTAGAAAATTACAAATAAGATTTACGCCAGCATCACGCCGAGTCTGCAAAGGACACACACATGAAACATCAATTATGGAAGAAGAACGAATGTCGGGAGCGGACGAGATACTCGGGTCTCGTCTAGACTTTTTAGCGAGACTCTTCTGAGACCAATCATGCTCGGGGATGTTAAAATACTCTTCCATCAGATACGAGGGCAGCTTAGAGCTCATGAGATTGGACGGTCGGGCTCCCTGAGGGTACATAAACCCGTCATTTAAAAAATGGAGGGGGGGGGGGGAACATAGGGACGGTCGAAGCAAGTTCAGAAACGTACCTGCGCCATCTGAGAGCCGACAACGGTCTCTGGAATTTAGATTCTAATGGGTTTCTTGCTAGAAAGATGCGGTTTGACTTCTTTCTTTTTAAGCTATTTTCTTATGGGGTCTTGCCCCGTTGGCGGATCCCAGGTAGTCTTAGCGGCTCCAAATGATGACCTTTGGTACCATTTGAGATCATCATAAACAAACTGTTGAGGAGGGGATGCCTCACGCAAAACAAAATTTAGCACGCTTGCGGATCTGATCATGATAGTCATGAGATGCCTCTGAAACAGCTAAGGGGTGTATTGGGATTGGGTGTTCAAATGAAAAAGTGATTGCACGATCACCCAAACGTATTTCCTCCTTAAAAATAAAATGATTAAAGCTATCAAGAACCGTTGGGACTTCAAAATCAGATGAGGTGAATGAGGAAAATGAACCCCCTGATCAAACCCTAGTTGTTGAGCTGCGTGGTCAGAATTGTAGGACATTGTCATGAATTTACTAGCGTAAAAGCCAGGGAGATAGATAGGCATCCATCCATTACCGAGTCAAAGTCATGCACTGGCATGAATCTAACATCATACCCTCTAGCGGAGACGTAAAGTCATATGAGCGAGACCAAAGCGACCATCACGGTAAGGATAGGGCTTCAAATACTTGGTCGTATCCATAAAATCCATGATATCATCCTTTGTTGATTTTCCTTTATCGCATCAAAGAGCCATCCGCGGGTAACTATAAACAGCAAGAACTATGGCGGATGCACCATCTTCCTACTCAACCTCCTCTTCGCGATGGACTGTCAATGAGTGAGATGAAGGGCCATACTTGGGAAGATGCTCCCAAGATCACGCTTGAATGAAAGAGGCAAGGACAAAAGTCTCGACTTCATGAATGATATTCACTAGGCGAATATCATAGCAAAACAAATCCAGCTGACGATACAAACCTCCCAAGAATATCGGAGCAAGAGGAAAGGGGACACCGCGTGACATCAATATAGTCATCGGCATGAGTTCTCTTTTGATGGTGTCCCGGGGACCGTACTCAAAGACTTCATGGCAAAGCCAAAATAGGATGAAAGTTTCCCACTCAGCACGAGAGTTCTCCTCTTTTTGATAAGGAGGTGCAACCTTCTCATCCACCAGCCGAGGGCCCTAGTACTTGATCCAGAGAAGGAAATAGACGCGTATGTTAACCTTGACACAATATTCAGATGAGTCATCAGTTTGCACATGCAGAGCGGCTTGACTTTGAAGGGATTCAAAGGCTCGTGTAGAGCTGGCCAATAAGTGTCACCTACTGGAAGTGGTGTAGAGGAAGCTTTCTTACACTATATCCTAATGTTTTCCCTTTGAAGCGGGATTTAGTTTTTCCTTCTGACCACCTGTTAGAGCATATCTCGGTTGAACCCACCAAGCGTTGGTATGTCAAGTTTGGTTGTCATATTTTAGTGAGTCAAAACTCATCTAAGAGTCATTTCATTATGTACTAGAGATAACTTCATTTAGGTTAGACTAGAAAGTCTAGGAATGTTGAGACATACAAGTATTACTCGAAGACCTGAATAATGTGAAGAAGCAACGAGCTACAACGATTATATCATCTTTCCTCTTGAGGTTAGTAATATATATTGACTTAAACTGTTTCATTCCTAACGTATCTTACAAGTCTTGTTATATCGAAAACATAACTACAAAGATGTGTATTGGATATATTACTCTAGTGGTGAGACATGATCACATGATCATAGGATTAGAGAATTAGACTACGACGTATAACACTTATCTTTTGAACTTCGTAAATATGACATCGACATAATCTTATGAATGATGTTATGATTATGTGAATGGGTAAAGGTGGAGATTTCACCCTAGGAAATAATGTTTTACATTTTTTTAAAGGAAATACATTCATGAACTTGTTTTATGAATGGAAAGGGAAATTGCTAGGCTTATTGGTACGGCTATTCATTGCAAATCTTTGGATTACCAATATGTGTGCGATGGTAGAACCGATCGTAATTTTGTTATGTATCTTGGTACAACTAGTCACAATACCTGACTTATGATTTGGTATGACTAGTTGTTTTGGGGTAAAAACTGATTCTGCTGGAAATGGTAAATTTGGGTGTGCCGCCGAGAAACCAATCTAAACACTAAACAAATGTATTGCACAAGAGTACTTTAGATTCGAGAGATCAATCTGTACAATCCTGGCCTAAACCAACAAATGGTCATTTCAGTCTTGCTTCGGTCACAAAATGAAGGAGATGGGTGGATCTTAGGGAGGGAAGCGAAGAAGGTGTTGAGATAAGAATGGCTAACTCTGAAGGTGTGGTTGTTTTATGACTTGTATTAGAATGTGGAACTTGCTTGCATAATGTAAGCTAAGTTTTTTTTTATGTTTTATGGATACTTGTGTTAATAACCATTGTTTTTTTAGGGTGGTGTGATTCGAACCCATCAAGTTGTGTGTGTTAGGTGAATGCTCCACCATTGTGTTGCATCCCCCATTTGTGACATGTTTGATGTCTTAAGTATTTTGTAGAAAAATATGCAGCAAGTTGCTGAGTGGGTCATGCTTGCAAGACCTAATTATTTTGAGCAATCACGCGTAAGCTAGGCAGTGGGCGGTCATTTCTTACAAGTTAAGCCATGAGACTTGCGGCCGACCATCTTGGATCATCTTCCAAGAGTTATCCATGTACATAAAAGATGTTGTGGTCGCTCCCTATAGGAGAATGATGGCTGGTAGCCATTTTGACATTCTATTGGTTGACCCAGAATAAATCTAAACTGATTAAAAGTTGAGTGGCTGAGATAATCTGCGGCAGTTAATGGATGCCGTTAAAATTCATGTAGGAAGCACGACTAGCCACCTTTGTGCAACCGTTTGGGAGCCATATAGGAAAGTTGCAGCTTGGCCGATCGTTCCTCATGGAAGAGGGTTGGCCGGTGATTATGGAGAAATCTTATTGCTCGCATAAAATTAGATCTAGGACGGTCGATTCGGCTAGCGGAGTTAGACGTTCGAGATGATTTGCAGCATTTGCATACTTCTGGTGATTCAATTTAGGGTTTTTGAAGCCGTGTGGCCAACCTACTTTGGGCTAATCGATTTGAGGTGCTAGTTCCTGGATTGAGCAAGTAGATTGTCCAGGGCTGCAGGCAGGCCGCCGGCGAGCATGCTGGCACTTCATTGGCCGTCTAAAATTGGATCTAGACCAGTCGACTTGGCTAGCCAAGTTGGACCGCCGAGATCGTTTTGCAACAGTAATAGGTTGCCACTAACAACAATTTGGGTTTTGAACGCTGCGCAGCCAACCTTCTTTGGGCAAATCAATTCGATGTGTTGTCTGCAAGTTGGGAGGGCTCGATCGGCTAGGGATGAAAGCGAGCCGCCGGTGAGCATATTGGCACCTCATTGGTCGCCCGAAACAAAATCTAAGCCATCTAACTAGGTTGGCTAAGTTGGATGGCCGTGATGAATTCGAGACTGTCACGGCCGGTCTTAGCTCGTTAAACCCTTTTCTCAATGGCGCGACTAGACTTCTTTTGGCTAGCGATCGGGGATGCCACCTGCTGGCTAAATGAGTTTCGATTGGCTAGGAAGTAAGTGGGCCCACCGGTAGACGTTGTGAAGCTTGTTTGTCCACGCCAGGAGGTGGCTAAGTGTAATTAATCATCAGGCGAAATCGTGCGTCTGTGATCGTTTTGAGACTGGCGTGAGCAGCCTATATTCTATTCCTTAAGGAATTAGTTGTGTCGACCAACCAACTTCCAACTTTAATTAAAAATGTAGGATGCGCATTCAGAGCGATTTGATTGGTTGATGGAAAAGAGGGGCCGACAGGCAATAATATGCCGATCATATGGTTGTGCAAGCTTGGGAGAACCGGCCGATGAAGTGGCGCGGCCGCTTTCCTCTTGATGCTGCCTTTATGTGCCGAAATTCCTCTTTATTTCTTGTTTTTTCGACTTTTGGTAGGATTTTTCTCCTACTAGTCCATGGTGGATTAATTTCCAAGCTTGCCTAGGTTTGGTCTCGACCAATAAGGTTCTAGATATTGCGTAGGCCGCAAAAACCTAATTTTTGCTAATTAGGTTAAAAATTTGAATTTTGCGAGTTATCACAAAATTAATCAAATTGATGAATTATGTACGTTGACATAAAATTACCAATTATATTCTCAGAGAGCAGCGCATCGTGCCTCTGATTAAGTACTTTCATGCTCAAT
The DNA here is from genome assembly GCA_023529315.1 of Papaver bracteatum. NCBI lineage: Eukaryota > Viridiplantae > Streptophyta > Magnoliopsida > Ranunculales > Papaveraceae > Papaver > Papaver bracteatum. The sequence continues at coordinate 63,281 of JAJJWX010001826.1, read as the reverse complement.
CCTGGCACTTCGGAAGATTCATGCTACTCGGCTGCGAGCGAACATTAATCGCCATGTCATGTCATGTCAATATTAAGAGTTCAACTGGGGAACATAGCATAAGAAAAGTACTCAGCAAGCCATATATTAGTGAATAATGCATGTGAGAGATCAAATACTCATTAGGCTCTATACTAGTGAACAATTCACCTAGGAGCTTGAGTTTCAATACAATATGAAGAGCGGAATAGGCACTCATCAGATTTTAATATATTCTTCAAAGTCCTTGCGGAATATGGACATATCAAGGTCTACTATTTCTGACACCGGGTCAGCTAGACAGATTTTTACAATATTCGCCCTAAACTAAAAACCACCATCAATATTAGTTTTGATTAATTAGTGTAACTGATCCTAAGTAATCACCTGAGATGGTATGATCGATATTTGTAATTGGTGTGACCAATCATAGTAATTGGTGTGACCGATCACATAGAGTTGTATAATAGATCCTTGTAATTGGTGTAACCGGTCCCAGTAATTGGTGTAACCGATCCTGGTAATTGGTGTAACCGATCCTAGTGACTGGTGTGACCGATCACAAGCAATACCATGTGTATGTGGTAACTGGTCCTGGTAATTGATGTAACTGATCCTGGTAACTGATGTAACCGGTCCTGGTAACTTGTGTGACCGATCATAAGTGCTTCTGTATGAGGGTATAACCTATCCTAGTGATTGGTAGAACCGATTGAACTCATGGATGTGACTTGACATTTTATCAATCACATAATTGTCTTGGAATACAGATGAACCAATTTTAAACTTGTTTGGAAGTGTGGTATAATCGATTCCAAGATTGTAAATATGAAAGAGGATTTACAAAGAAGATATGTCAACATACTTTGAACACGTACAATAACTCTTATCTTTTATTGTTCAAATATATTCCTTAGTACTCAAGGAAATCCTATACCGAAATAAATTAAGAATCTTTTAATTAAGGTTGTTAGTTTTATATGCTTCAATTACCAGCAAGTAAATGCATATCTCTAGAGAATAAAAATTAGTAATGTGCATTTACTAATTGGATATTTTCTATTGAGAGATTCCGGAAAATATTGGAAAAAGTATTTACCAGAAATCATGAAAACCGAATGAGCATTTATTGCATATCTTGAGAATACTTTCGGTTTTGGAAATTCCTTGGTGTCCAAACTACCTTGGTCTATAAATACCTAACTTTTCATTTCTAGCAAACTATCCTAAGATCCAGGCAAACTTTATCTTTTTGTTATTTCTGGTGGAGCCGTCTAATTGGAGAGGAAAGTACTATAATCAGGAGAAATCTCTTACGACCGCTAGTTTAAAGAGTACCGTTGGTGGGAAACTAGATAATTGCAGTGTTATTAGTTTTCAATTGATTTGATTGACTAACGGTTGTTAAAACTTTGATTGCACCTAGTTTGTTTATTCTTGAGAATCTTCTCTTCTGATATAAGATTCACTCAAACTAGATTGAAGTATCAATGAGTTTTGTATAACTGTTTGTAGATCTGAAGACATCTTGTGATAATCCATTATTAACAGACTTCGTTTTGTGCGTGATTGATCACAAGAGATTGAAGTGGTGTTGTGCAAGTTTTAATTGAAGATTAAATAAGATTTGAATACGAAGAAGATTTCTTATTGGTTTCTCATATCTTTGTGTTGCACAAACCTTGATTGGCTGAGATCCAACTAGAATCGGATTTATTCGATTGATTAGTTGTGTGAGATCGTCATTCACATTATATTTCTTTGAGATTTATTTGGATTGAGTGCAAATATAAACTTGACTATAGATTGATCAAACTAGGAAAAGAAGTTTATTATCTTAAACGGAAGAGCCTTTGCATATGACTTGAGATACCTTATCTTATAGAATCAATAGAGTTGTTACCTAACAGATTTTTTGTTCCTTTACTGTTTGAAATAATATCCAAAGGAATTTCTAGTACGTGCACCCATCGAAGTCGGAAGCGCAGGGATACTGAGGAAACTAAGTGAACTAGGGGTAGTTGCTTGGTCTCAACTATACGAAGTTGGTTTAGATTTTGTATATCGACTTAATTATGAGAGTATTCAATTCTGGACTTGGTCCGGGGTTTTTTTCTGCATTTGCGGTTTCCTCGTTAACAAAATCTTGTTGTGTCTTTTACTTTTCTATTTCCGTAATTATAATTAGAAGTAAAATACACAAATGTTAACTCTGTTTTACTTGATAGTGATCCTATAGAGTTTGGTTAAGTCTGAACCTATTATCAAGTAATCACACTTTGGTAGTCATATTGTCTCGATCTCATATCCATAGACAATCACACAAAGTGTGAATACTGATTTGTAGTATTGTCTCGACTTTGTCCATAGACAAACACTTTCGGTAAGAGGACTTATATGCAGATAAATTAAAGATTGTGGTGTATTTGGGTACCCTCATCTTTTCACCACCGACTTTGGTTGGAGTAACGCCTTTCCCTTTGGAATTATACCCCTTTTTGGGTATTTGATCATTCTTTACTCGCTTTTCCAAGACTCGTCTTTGCAATTTATAAAATAGGCACATAGATCCTTATCTTCCTCGGTTATTGCCTTAAAGATAGCCGCTTCATTGTAGAGATGAGTATCGTGGATCGGCAATCCCGTAAGCGCGACTACATCTTCTAAAAAAGGGGTCGCCTCCTCCCATGCAAAAAATAAAGTATGAATAGGAGTCACCCAGCAGCAACAAGGCCGAGTAATGTCGCGTTTTCACCTAAACACCTCACGATGAAGGTATGCGTTTATCGCATTCTATATGCCTTTAAATTTGATGGCAGTCTCGTGATCAGGAAAGGATATACTCCGTGCAGTGTGCCCATATGGTGGGTGTCGCTGCTGTAGAACGAAAGTCAATAATTGGGAGATAACAATCGTCGCATGAACAGCCATGCGCAGAACTTTGTTAAATAAAAAGAGTGTTGTTTCTTCCGAGTCGGGATGCATAAGACACCCGAGAGAAGGATACAGTAGCATGGACGGATTAAGGAGGCGGGGGATGAGATTGTTGTCCATGGGAGGCGTATTCTAACCGGTACGAAGGACCCCATGTCTCAGTGCACGCTTCAGGTCTGCACTCCTAATGATCTCTTTAGTTTTATAAGCTTTCCCACCCGTGGGTTCGGGTAGCGGCTCTCCCTGATGGTGGTTGATAGACACATTTTTTTGTCTGATTTGATCTCAATTATTTGTTTTGTTAGTGCTCATTTTTGTACTTATTATGATGTTTTATGTCTTTGTAAGTATTTTTGGAAAATTAAACTTTTGCGGGAAAATTGGCTTGAAAATTGATATTTTGCACCCCTAGGAAAAAATACTAAAGGCACCTCTAGTAAGTGTTAAAGTCATCTCGGTGCAAGGTTTCTTTAAACTATGATGGGACAACAAACTTCGGTATGTATTTAAACTGAGGCACAATGGGTGGGATATAATGTTGAAGGAATCCACATGTATGATGGATATTTCACGGTACATATCTCCAGCTAGTGTTTGTATCGCTTCCACATTAGTTGTACTGACATCTTCATTATTTTTTGAGGCATGATTTGTTCCTTGAAGCATATTTGAGATAATCTTTCCGCTTTATCCAATCAGAGAGATGCATTTCATCGATTATAATCATCGATAATCAAAATGTTAGTGATTATAATCATCGATTCAGGGAGCTCAACAACTTAAAGTGTTAGATCATGTACATATGCAACAAAGTAGTGAAACAACATTAGGCGGCACCGTTCCTCTATTTACAATTTTATAAAAGATGCATTTCGTGGCTCAAGATATGTATATTTTGATTAACAGGGTCAAGATAATAACATTATTACAAAGCAATACTCTTCCTAGGCATGTTCTAACCACTAATTTTCATCGTTCGCTGGGTATAACATGGAATCGAGACGTGGCATGTTCTCCAAAAAAACCCACAGAAATCGGGCTAACAAAGTGCATTCTTTCCATCCCAAAACCTTTTTTTCTTGTTCTACACTCTCTATTTTCTCATCAAAATGTTACAAAAATTCTTGATTAGGGATTTTAGAATATACTCAAAGGATGACATGAAGGTTAACTTATAATCTGTCACAATCAACTTTTCTAAACATACATAATTTATTGCTTCCCAAGAAGATCAAACCAATATAACAATGTTAGGCTTTTCGTTGTGCATAAATATTTGTTAAATGCCTCGCAGCTTTGGGTGATCTGATATATCCTGTATTAACATACTGTGGTTTCTCATCACGCTCAATAATAACAATTTTTAAGCGATCATGACCTTTAAATATATACATATTGTAGGTGTAAATTATCTACAGATCCAGGTGGCAACATCCTAGATCCAGTGCACCCAAATACAAAGAAACGCGAAGTATAGAGCAAAGATTAAAGAGCGCGAGATTTAAGGAAGCCACATGGATCGGGCGTAATAATGTCGGACAAGACTTGACCCAGACTTCTGATAAAGCTGACAAGATAAGGCGGGACGGGACAAACGAGGAGCTACAGTCAAACAAGCAAGAAAGTGTGGAACACATCGGCTGATCATAAGGGCGACTATCGAGACAGCCGACATCGCGTCAACAGAGGACCATAAGAGATTGGCTCGAACGAAATACAGGCGAGGAGCCAAGATGCATCGACCGCACAAGACGACGTGAGTCGGCCCGATCACAGAACAACTAATTAGATGTAACATGGTCAACATTCTAACTTCGTTGTATAAACTTTCTCCTATAAATAACGGGACTTGTATTCTAGAGAGGCAGGTTGTAATTTTTGGGAGAGAAAGGAGAGATAAACCCGAGTTAGCATTAGAAAGAAGTGAATGAGAAGTAAGTTCATCTTGTAAGGAAATCCCACTAAGAGAAACACCTTTGTAATACCGTGAAGTAATAAGATTCATCATTTCACCCCCGTGGACGTAGGTAATCATACCGAACCACGTATATCTTGTGTTCATGGTTGAGTGTTTACTTTCATTTGAGAAGAGTCGTACATTTCTATCCTTTGGATGTAGTTTGTAGTAAAATGCATCTACATTTTGGCGCCGACTAAGGGGACACGACTAAGATCTCCGGATACCTTGCCATTAAAGTCTTCAGAGACGATCAACAGCTCCTCAATACACGTTAATGTGTTGGAGTAGAAGCTACGATGAACATTGTTGGCCGAAGTAATGGTTGTTTTGAGTCATTTACTGAGCATTTAAATTCATAGTAGTAGCAGCGTCTTCTTAGCGTCTTCAACAGTTTGATCGACAGAGAAACTTCACGAGCTCACCAACGACTAACAGTTCGGGTTAGAAGCTACGTGAAGAATCTGTTGAAGGGACGACTGTTTGTTCTTGATAATTGTGTGTTTGTTAGCGTTAAGCGAGTTTTTTTAGCTGCGGTAAGAAGTTGGGTGCTCGGAGTTACCAAAAGTTAGCGTTTTAGACGTTTCATCGTGTAATGAACTGTTGACCTTGTATAATTTTTAGCCGACGGTGTAGCGTAAGTCGTCGGAAAGGTCATAATTAAATCTCGAGAAAATGGAGTTGGTACAAGTTCAAATTAATTCTAGGGGTTACTTGCCGTACTTTCTAAGCATCACGTGCATAAGATAAATGATTTGGAGCATGTAGAACAAAGGACAAACCAACTTCAATGCATAGGTTGAGTACGGAGAGCGACGTCGTACGGAGTAATAGTGACGGGGAAGTGAGTACAGCCACAGATTCAACATAAGACCAAAATAGGGTAGATAAACGGAACCCACCTGATAACCAAAGTTGACCCTGCATAGTGACAGTAGTCGTGAGAGTCAACGTTTCGCCTTTTTGTCTGTGCATTTTGTTAGAAAAATCAGGTCGAAGTAAAGGTTATTTTTCGTATTTGCTGACGTAGGGACGGGCGATACTCGGCTTATCACGCGACGTAACTAATGGCTAGCACTTCGGGGACGATAAGGATGTTGAGGAATCGCACGGTCACTAGCAGCAGCATGCAGGCAGGGATAACGGGGCCGAGGCAAGGGAACAGTCGACAACCACCGCCCGAGGAATCTCATGCAGCTGCGCGAGGGATGCCTGATATAGACGAGGAAGTAGATTTGGGGCGGGACGATAACACCTTACCTCTGCACCAGATTATACTAACTCAGAGAAGAGTCGATCAAGTCGATGGACTCACAGCTTCAGACACCGATGACGATGAAGAAGCACTTGCAGCGCGATCTCAGAGGCAATCGACGAGGCGACAAATTGAACACCAGGAAGCTTTGGGAAGGGAACAAGAGCGTCTTAGGCAGATTCAGTTGGGGCGAGCAATAGCAAGTGACATCGGCCCGACAACCGTTCAAGCTGTCAATCATATAACCAATCCAATACCGCCCCCCACCACCCACATCAGCACCATTACAACCTCGGCCACACCAACCCAATGGACATTCCAGTCATGAGAGTACGGACCCGACGTTGTTGGCCATTTTGGAGAGTCAAAGGAGACAAGAAGTGGCACTGAGGGAACTCCAGCAGCGGAATTTAGCCTTGGAGTATGAGAACTACCAACTGAGGAACCAACGGACCAGATCAAGAGGGTCGTCAAGCCGAGGAACATCGGGTTATCGTGGCCGATCCGATCACTTGCCACCCATGATGGGGCGAGTAACATTAATCATCCCAAATCGGTCGAGTCACGCCATTACCTCCGGTTTCCCCAACGCAGAGATATGTACCACCCGAGGACTCGTCCACCGATGAAGAAAGGCGAGGAAGGGACGGGCGACAAGATCAGACAACTAAAGCCAAGCTTAAGGAGTTGGAAGCAAAAATCAAGGAACTTTCGGGCGGAAGCGAAGAGGATAAGATGGCCGAGATTATGAGCGAAGCCGAGAAAACGCCTTTCTCTCAAGAATTGGAACAAATGCCGTTCCCACCTAAGTGTACTTTACCTTCATTCCCCTCTAGATTTGATGGAACTGGCGATGCGACCGAACACCTTAAGATGTATACCATGTCACTGATCCAATGGAGAAGTAACCCGGTAGTTATGTGTAAATTCTTTCCGGCTAGTTTGGAGGGCGAGGCGCGAGATTGGTTTTATTCGCTCGCACCTGGTTTGATCAACGGGTACGATGCGCTAGTCGAGGCCTTCCTTGAGACCTATATGCATAACAGTCGACCTCGGCCAAGAATGAACAAGTGTTTACCCTCGCCCGAAGATTCGAGAGCCATTGAGAACCTTGACCGACAGATGGAGGAAGCGTGTCTTGAAATTGGGAAGGTACCGGTGGACCAAGCCATCTTTGGGTTTGAAAACGCGTTGGGGAGATCGGACCCCATTTGGATTGCCATGTTTTCTGAAAAACCTAAAACCTTAAAGGAGATGAGAAGAATGCAAGAACACTACATCGCCTTGGAAGAAATTCAGCCGAATCAAGAGATAGAGGGGTACAAGAAGCCGATCTTGAAGTCGAAGACTTGAAACTAAAATGGTCATGGACGACCATATCAGGCGATCAGAAAAAAGATCGGACCCTCCCCCGAGGAACAATGAGAAGAGGGAATGGATGGCCAAAGGGAAGAAGCCAAAGCGGGAAGCCCGATCGTATACCCCACTAAACGCTTCTTTGGAAGAGGTGTTCAAGGAAGTTGAGAAGATGAGCGACATCAACTACCCATCATCGAGGGGGGTACAGTTCCAAGAGACCCGAGATCATCCCGAATACTGTCACTACCATCAGTATAGGGGCCATTCCACCAATAATTGTCGAGAGGTGAAAGATATTGTTCAACACCTCATCCACGATGGATATTTGAGGCAGTATGTCCGCCACCCCCTTCGGCCGGAAACAACACCCGATGCGCCAGTTCATCAAGTCCGCATCGATAGGGAGAACCAATTCGTAAACACCATTTCACATTCGGCTATGAAAAACTACACTCTCGTCCCAGTAATCACCACTAGGATCCATAAAAGGGATCGTGACGGTAAAGAGATATTCAGCGTAGCCAAGTCTCTTCCCATGGAACCCTGGATGATGATGCCCATATCGTTCTCGGCTAAGGATGTCCCAGCAAACGGACAGGCACACAGCGATCCACTGGTCATCACACTGTTGATTGAAAAGTGGGGAGTAAGAAGGATTCTTGTGGATAGCGGAAGTTCAGTCGAGGTGCTGTTCTACGACACGTTCAGAAGAATGAAACTCTCAGACGATATGCTCGTCCCAACCACATACCGTATCTACGGCTTCAACGGCACAGAACCATCCCGAAGGGCGAAGTAACTTTAAGAGTTTCAGATGGTGGTGGCTACCTCGACACACTAACCACTTTCTGTGTAGTCGACGTCGCTTCACCTTATGAGGCCATTATCGGGCGCCCATGGGTTTTGGGGATAAAGGGCGTAGCATCGGCCTACCATCAAAGGTTAAGGTTCCCGACTTGCAAGGGAATAGCGGAAGTTATGGGAGACTCCCAGGCGGCACGACAATGCATGAAAGTTGATATAGAAATAAATGAGCGACGTAGAGCTCGGCAAAGGCAAGAAAAGAACAAAGAAAAGGAAGTGAAGGAAGCAAAAGAATTGGAGGAGGCAATTTCTCAAGCGGTCCTGGCACACGAAACGCGAGAACAAGACCATTTATAGCAATTAAAGGAAGCATCCCCAGTTAGGGAGACCAAATCAAACTTCTCGACAGTCGAGCCGACTAAAGAAGTAAACTTGGGAACGATAGAGGAACCTAAAGTAGTGAGGATCGGGGCATTACTATCGGACGAAGAAACCTGTAAACTCACGACGCTATTAAAAGAAAACATGGAGGCATTCGCTTGGGAAGTGCATGATTTGGAAGGTATTGACCCAAAGGTCTGCTGTCATCACTTAAAAATTGATCCGAAGTTCAAACCGGTTAGACAAAAAATGAGGCGTATCGCGCCAGAATTGCAAGCGGCGGTCGAGGTCGAGCTGAAGAAGTTACAAGAATCCGGAATAATAAGGAAGTCCCACTACCCACAGTGGATATCTAACATGGTCGTGCTACCAAAAAAGAAAGGGGGAGTCCGAATATGTATTGATTTCAACGACTTGAACAAGGCCTACCCGAAAGACAGCTTCCCCCTTCCCAGTATAGATCAATTAGTAGAATCAATAGTGGGATACGAGGCGATGACTTTAATGGACGGATACATGGGATACAACCAAATACCACTGGCGCCCGAGGACCAGGAACACACCTCCTTATTCACGCCAAGAGGATTGTATTGTTACACCAAGATGCCATTCGGACTTAGGAATGCTGGGTCTACGTACCAGAGATTGGTAGGCGATATGTTCGAAGACAAGATTCACGATACCATAGAAGTTTACGTGGACGACATGTTAGTTAAGAGTCGGAAATCAAAAAACCACGTCCGAGACCTTCGAGAGATATTTCAAACAATGAGGAAACACAAGATGAAGATTAATCCTGCCAAGTGTGACTTCTGGGTCACATCGGGGAAATTCTTAGGCTACATCATCACTCCCAGGGGAATAGAAGCGGATCCCGAAAAGGTACGAGCCGTCCTTGACATGCCATCTCCTGCGATGGTGAAAGACGTGCAGAAACTAAATGGTTGCATAGCCGCATTGGGACGATTTGTGTCACGATCATCGGACAAATGCAAGGCTTTTTACGACATCTTGAAGAAAGGAGAAAAATTATGATGGACGGACGCAAGCGAAGAAGCTTTTCAAAGTATCAAGCTACATCTAGCTAGCCTCCCGGTTCTTCAAAGGCCTGAGCCGTCAGAAATTCTCACTTTATACTTAGGCGCGACACCCTATGCCATAAGTGCGGTATTGGTTAAAACAGAGATGGGCGTGGAAAAGCCGGTATACTTCGCCAGCAAAACTTTAAGTCCGGCCGAGAAGAACTACACTAGAATGGAGTAGATGGTGCTCGCGCTAGCCTTTGATGCCTCTAAACTACGAACATATTTTCAAGCTCATCGAATACGGGTGCTCACCAAATCGCCTATCGAAGCGGTCTTGGATAGTGCGGGGCGATCGGGGAGAATCTCCAAGTGGGGAGCCATAATCAAACAATATGATGTGATATACGAGACAAGAACCGCGATCAAAGGACAAGTAATTGCCGATTTCTTGGCAGACTTCCCCCTCAGTGATGAGGACGAGGTAGAAGATATACCGGGAATGACAAAAGAACAAGAGGGGCCGGCGGACCTGCTAGACGCTAGTAGCCCAACACGATGGGAAGTATTTGTTTATGGGGCATCTAACAAAGACGGATCGGGTCTCGGGTTGGTGTTCACCACGCCAAAGGGGAGGACGATTGTGCATTCGTTCAGGTTAGAATTCAAGGCAACGAACAACGTCACCGAATATGAGGCGGTGATCCATGCCTTACGGATAATTGTGGAAATGGGGCTGCATGAGGTTCGACTGACTAGTGACTCTCAACTAGTGATCCGGAAAATTACGGGCCAATACGCTACTGATGAGTGCCAAATATTGCATATTCATACACCTTTTCATTGGCACTTAACTCATCTTTCGCGCTTCAAAGTCATATATTATCCCAAATTCGGCATTTTTACCATTTTCAAGAATAAATATTTGTATTAATTAATTTTGTGTTTTTAAGTACTAAATAAAGCTTGGAAGAATTGAGAAGACAAAAGAGAAGAAAGTTGGAAGCGTTGCAACCCGCTCGCGCATCAGTGGCAACTTGTTTACAAATTCATGGGATTAAACAACCCATGATCCAAAACCCAAGACCCAAATCCATTTCCACCTCACCCCCATTGGATTCTTTCCAAAACATCCACCTCACCCCCATTGGATTCTTTCCAAAACATCCACCTCACCCCCATTCTCTCACTCAATCACTCCCAATTTGTTTCCCACAACCAAATATATTCCATCAATTAAGAAAACATGTTTTGTTGAGTGGATGAGTGCCAAAATTCGGATCCAAGTGCTTGAGGGAATTTTGTGTATAAATAGAGAGGGTTGTTGTGTTGAAAAACCATCCAAGAATAGCTTGTTCATGTTAGTTTATCAAATTTAAGTTTTTGTTGTAATGTTCTTCATGTTCTAGTTTCATTTACTAGGGTTTAGATGAAGCCCTAATCTCATTGGTATGTATTCATATCTTGTATCTTGTTCTTGAAAGTTTAGAATTGTTTAAAGATATAATTTAATCCAAGTTTGTCAACATCTTGCTCTCACAATGTATGCCATGTATCCATTGTAGTTAGAATATCTCTATGTTGATTATGCTACAACTCATGCTTAACCAAATATTGATCTTTAGATTAGTTGTGCTTAATTAGACAATTAATGCTTTGGAGAAATACTTTAGTTGTGATTAAATTATCCATTGGAGAAACACCTTAGTTATACGGTAGACTTGAATCTACTATAAGGACAAGAATAATATTACAAGTTGAATGCATATCATAGGTTATTGGTGGATTTGAATACCCTAGTATCCATATTATCATTGTTTACATATCTTGTTATTTGCATCTTTTACTTTTATTATTTTAGTCACTTGAAAATCATATCGTCGTATCGACAAAATCAAACCCCTTTTGGTTACTCTCTGAATCAGGATTTAGAATCAACTTCTACACTCTCCAAGTCTCTGTGGTTCGACATGTGCTTGCCTGTGTTGCTTGTCGACACACTGTGCACTTCTGCACAGTTTATACATAGAAGTAGGTATCTTTCCGAGCCTACCAAGTTTTTGGCGCCGTTGCCGGGGACTCGGTAGCGGTGTAGTTGAAGTTTCTATCTCCTGTCACTGTTCATATTTCATCTCCTGGGACTGTTCATATTTTACTGTAGCATAAATCACTGTACATATTTCACTGTACAACAATATTGTACTGTAGCATAAATCACTGTACGTATTTCACTGTACAACATGTATTTTACTGTAGCAGCGTAACTATTCACAGTCAATTTTACACTTATTTTTGATATTTTTTTTATTATTTTGCTTTTGCTTTAAAACTTCGAAACCCTAACTACCTCTTTTGAGCTCAACAGTGCACAGTAGGCTGTTGTAAAGGCGAGGAAAGGAAGCGAAAGAAAGCGGAAGAAGTCTTTAAAAAAAAAAAAAAATTATTTTATTTATTTTTAGATTGTATTAGGATTCCTCTACTCTTGTAATTTTCTTTTTCTTTTGCACTTTATTTTGGACTTTGGACTTGGACATTCTATTTTTATTTTTATTTTTAAACCCTACGGAAGGGTAATTAAATATCAAATTGTTTGAAGAAGGACGGTGATTACAATATCAACTTTCGGGTTCGTTCATGACAAAAAAATAAAGTCAAACGAGGTAAGTTTGTCGAAACACTCGCGAATCCCTTGTTAGCGAGTACAAGATATATGTCGAGGACTTGAATACGGATTTTCCTAGTAAAGGGCAAGAACTGGCCATACAAGATAAGGGATTCTTTTCATCCCGTTCTCTTCTTGCCCGCCTTAGGAAAACGTTACCAAACGCGAACCTAAGCTTTAAAATTTGGAATAGAACGAGACCTATAGGGTAACGAGCTTAGTAGGAAAGTCGTTTGAAAAATATTGGTTACTCTTTAAGCATACTTCGAAGTTCATGACGGTTTACAGTAAATTGAATGCGTGATTGCACCGCCTTGTATTGCGGTGAGGCCTTGGGTATCAAAGCTCTGCAGCTTCCTCGCCTCTATTCAATTTATTTAAACTCAGATTGATTCCGAGAGGTTTTACTCGGATTGTAATGAATTCCCTTTCGAAGGATTAGAAGCCTGGTCTAGAAAACAATCTAAGTGGAGCCATCATGCTTTTTGTTTGCTAGAAATCAGTAGGTTTACTGTGGTGGAGTCATCCTTGTTTGCGATTGCATAGAACTTCCCTTCCGTTTATTTCTTCTTTTATTTTGTTTTTCTAATGTATGCCCGAGGTCATTAGAGAACGGGCTTGAAAAAAAAAAAAAAAAAAAAAAAAAAAAAACAAATAATGAAAAAAATATTGGTCTGTTTTCAGTGTGTACCTCCCAATCTCTGCAACAAGCCTAGTGCTAGTTAGAGATCATGTCAGGATTTTGGTCTGCAGGTGAGGATGAAAACAAATTCATTAGAGAGCTTGCTTACAGGCATGCTTCATATTATGAGCCTCCAACAGACCATGATGTCAGTAGTTATAGGGATTTTTATGGACATTTTCACAGTCTTGAGCATCAATACATGGACCCTAATAACTATTCAAACATGTATCATCCACCACAAGGTGAAAATGAACATCTTGACAGTGCCAAACCCTCACAGTCATCATTTTTGGATCAGTTAGAAGCTAAAATCACAAATGCTTAGAAATGCAATCTGAAATCTATGCTTGTACCTTATGTGGAGGCTTAGGCCATCCTGCTGAGAATTGCTATATTTTGCATGATTTTAGGCAATCTAGAGAATATCATGAAAATCCAAAATATGAAATGCCAACAGATTACAAAGCTGATAGTCATTGGGACCATAATCAACCTTTCGAAGGTTGCGATCAGTATTTTATAGACCCTAATGACCATGCACACATGTATCATCCACCACAGTGGGAATTTGAACAATTTTGTACTTCTCAATATGTGGAGGAAAATCTCGAAGCTTCGAACAAAATAATGCTAGGAGTGTATTGCATGATAAACCATATAACATTGATTATGAATTTCCTACTGTTGAAGACTCTCCTTCCATTGAACAACTTAATGCATTTTTAAAAATGAATTTGATTCATTTACAAAATGTAGGAAAGGATGAATTTCAGGATGAAATATTTGTTTGTCCTAATGAAATAAAATGTGAAAATAGTATGCCTAGTCTTACTTGTGCATCTGATATTGCATATGAACCTATTTTAAATGAAGGGACTAGAAATACTACGATTTTAAATAAGGAAATGCATTTCTATGATGATGATGATGATGATGTTATGTTAGAAGAATATGTTTTTACTGAAAATATTGTCGAACCTTTGGGTTCAGAGACATTAGGCTTATCTGCCTCGACCTTAATGGATGAAGTTTCTTCTAATGTTCCATTTACATGTGATGTGGTTACTAATCTTGAGCATGTGCAGTTGTCCTGTGAAAGAGAGCATGCTACACAACTTGTTTGTGACTTAGAAAATGTTGAATCTTCTTTAGACACTAATGATACTATACATGAAAATAACTTTGATGTGTCTGGTTCTCTGTCTAAGTCACAGTGTGAAGTTTCTTGTGATATTCCTATGCATGAAACTGAAGTTCTAGGGGATGATTGTGAAATGGGGCTTATTGATTTGTTTTATGAGCATGAGCATGATGTTGTACTTGTGTCTGACATAGGTAATGTTGAATCTCCTGTCAACACTAATGATCTTATGCATAAAAACATAATTGACGTGTCTGATTCTCTGCACAGGTCACATTGTGATGTCTCTTTGGATTTGTCTATGCATGAGAATAAAACTTTGGATGAGCATGATACTTATTTGGGTCTTGATGGATTGTTCTATGAATGTGAGCATCTTTCTGACACTTTGGCAAATGATTTAGGAGTTATAGATGTGCCTAATAATGATGTGCCTACCTCCTGCCCATGTCACAAACTGGTAATCTTGCACCCAACCTAGATTTGGTTTGTAAAGTTATTGTTAAACCTACTTTTCTAAGAGTACCTAATCTAGGATTGGAACTGTGTGCCTCTCAAGTCCTCTTGGACTATTTTGCGATTAAATATAATACCTTTGATGAGCCACAATTAGAGTTCACTCATGTCTCTCCATCCATCCATGACAAAATCCACTTTGAACTAGATCTTGTGCATGGTGCACCCACAAAAATTGTTAGATTTTGTACCCAAAAATATATCTATTGAAAAATCTAGGTTTGGGGGTAACTCATTCACATATGCAGTCTCACTTGCATTGCTGTCCTGTTATAATTGTGTAAGGTTGTTGATGTTTCCGCACTACGTCTTTTGGGTTGATCCTCAACTTTTTAGATTGTTGGTACATGGTGAGTCATCATTGTATAATCTAGTAGGTAAAATTTTGAATCTTGTTGATATATTTGTGTGCTAACCAAACTTTTTGTCTTGCGCTCATATTATTTGCTTTCAAAGCATTCATTCAATTATGGTTAGCACCACCCTTTCTGCATCGGGTAATCTCTTTCCTTTAAATCTTCTCTACCTTGTTCTCTTGATATGTGTTCTTATCATCTTTTGAAACATTGAGGACAATGTTAGATTTAGGTTTGGGGGTGTGTTTTGCATATAGAGTTTTTAGTCTTTTATTAAAAAAATCAAATTAGTCTTTTATTAAAAAAAAAAAAAAAATCAAAATCAAAATCAAAATTTTTCTGATGACCAGCTGTGTAGCGGGTCTTTTGTAGGATTTTTTTTTTTAGTCTTTTGCATTTTATTTGTTGTTGTTTTTAGGATGACCAGCTGTGGAGCGGGTCTTTTGTATGTTTTTTTTCCTTTGTAGTCTTTTGCATTTTTTTTATGACCAGCTGTGTAGCGGGTCTTTTGTAGGATTTTTTTTTGTAGTGTTTTGCATATAGATTTTTTTAGTCTTTTATTAAAAAATAAATAAATCAAAAATCAAATTTTTTGTATGATGACCATCTGTGTAGCGGGTCTTAAAAAAAATGGTTACAAATTATCAAGGTTCTACGAAATTCCGAAGTTCATCATCTACAGTTGAAGACCGAAGACAAAGACATTTCTATGGATGCTCTGATATTGGAGAAGGGTTTGTGGGTACTTCTTTGGTAGGCCCTCACGAGACTACAACTCGTCCACTAGGGACACCTAGGGTTTTAAAGGCATAGTGCATATGCTAAATGCATTCGAGAGACCATCGACAGTGGTATAGTTAGGATTTCTGGATTTCTGTTTCACTTGAGGACAAGTAAAATTCAGGTTTGGGGGTATTTGATGAGTGCCAAATATTGCATATTCATACACCTTTTCATTGGCACTTAACTCATCTTTCGCGCTTCAAAGTCATATATTATCCCAAATTCGGCATTTTTACCATTTTCAAGAATAAATATTTGTATTAATTAATTTTGTGTTTTTAAGTACTAAATAAAGCTTGGAAGAATTGAGAAGACAAAAGAGAAGAAAGTTGGAAGCGTTGCAACCCGCTCGCGAATCAGTGGCAACTTGTTTACAAATTCATGGGATTAAACAACCCAAAACCCATGATCCAAAACCCAAGACCCAAATCCATTTCCACCTCACCCCCATTGGATTCTTTCCAAAACATCCACCTCACCCCCATTGGATTCTTTCCAAAACATCCACCTCACCCCCATTCTCTCACTCAATCACTCCCAATTTGTTTCCCACAACCAAATATATTCCATCAATTAAGAAAACATGTTTTGTTGAGTGGATGAGTGCCAAAATTCGGATCCAAGTGCTTGAGGGAATTTTGTGTATAAATAGAGAGGGTTGTTGTGTTGAAAAACCATCCAAGAATAGCTTGTTCATGTTAGTTTATCAAATTTAAGTTTTGTTGTAATGTTCTTCATGTTCTAGTTTCATTTACTAGGGTTTAGATGAAGCCCTAATCTCATTGGTATGTATTCATATCTTGTATCTTGTTCTTGAAAGTTTAGAATTGTTTAAAGATATAATTTAATCCAAGTTTGTCAACATCTTGCTCTCACAATGTATGCCATGTATCCATTGTAGTTAGAATATCTCTATGTTGATTATGCTACAACTCATGCTTAACCAAATATTGATCTTTAGATTAGTTTTGCTTAATTAGACAATTAATGCTTTGGAGAAATACTTTAGTTGTGATTAAATTATCCATTGGAGAAACACCTTAGTTATACGGTAGACTTGAATCTACTATAAGGACAAGAATAATATTACAAGTTGAATGCATATCATAGGTTATTGGTGGATTTGAATACCCTAGTATCCATATTATCATTGTTTACATATCTTGTTATTTGCATCTTTTACTTTTATTATTTTAGTCACTTGAAAATCATATCGTCGTATCGACAAAATCAAACCCCTTTTGGTTACTCTCTGAATCAGGATTTAGAATCAACTTCTACACTCTCCAAGTCTCTGTGGTTCGACCTGTGCTTGCCCTGTGTTGCTTGTCGACAATGTGCACTTGCAGTTTATACATAGAAGTAGGTATCTTTCCGAGCCTACCAGCTACACACGATCCGGTGCTGCAAAAATATTGGGAGCTCGCCCAATTTTACATCAAAAAAATCCCATATATTAAATTCCGCCACATCTGCCGAAAGGATAACAGACACTCGGATGCTCTATCATACATCGCCTCACAGTTAGTAGACCCGAGCATTGAAGGGATACGCGTTATGAGGCTACTTAACCCGTCTATCCCTGAAACACCAGAAGCACGGATCGAGGTGGCCATTAACACAGCCGAGAGATACAAAGAAGGCGACTGGAGAAAGCCGATACATCAATACTTAGAGACGGGTGAGCTACCTAAGAGTCGGCCCGAGATGAACAAGATCAAAAGTAAATCGGGCGCCTACGAGTTAAGGGGGGGGATATTATATCGGAATTCCTACCTAGGGCCACTCCTACGATGCTTAAGCAGTGAAGAAGGCCATATAATCCTACATGAGATACACTATGGGGCGGCTGGAAATCACAGCTCGGGAAGAAGCTTGTCAGCTAAGGCAAAAACAATGGGCTACTTTTGGATGTATATAAACGAGGACGCAAAGCAAATGGCAAGAGCTTGTGAAGAATGTCAGCGTTTCGGGAATAAAATCCATGCTCCCGAGCGTGCATCGTTAAACTCGATCATAAGTCCGTGGCCTTTTGCTAAATGGGGAGTGGACATTGTCGGGCCGTTACATGTAGGAACGGGGCAAAGGAAGTATTTGATCGTGGCTACAGATTATTTTACCAAGTGGGTCGAGGTGGCACCACTGAGGCATATTCGAGACAAAGATGTTTTTAAGTTCATTTGGGAACATATCATTTGTCGCTTCGGGGTCCCGCTGCCATCGTCTCTGATAATGGAAAACAAATACGGGCGAGAACATTGATCTTCTATTTAACACTTACAACATCAGGAAGAGCAAAGCTACCCCGATTTACCCCCATGCAATGGGCAGGCCGAGATCACTAATAAGACCATCGCCGATAACATGAAGAAGAAACTATGGGAATATGGCAACTGGTGCGAGGAATTATATAACGTCCTATGGGCATAAAGAACCACACGGAGGGAAGCTACGGGGTTCTCCCCTTTTATGCTTACCTACGGAACCGAGGCGATTCTACCAACAGAAGGAATGATACCTACCACAAGAACTGAAGCGTGGAGGCGAAACGTGTCGTCCGATCTGATCTGGGATAAACTCGACAACTTGGAAGAAACAAGAGAAATGGCGCTACAAAAAATGGAAAATTATCAAAGGAGGTTACAACGGGAGTACAACAAGCGCGTTCGACCAAGAGAGTTTAATCCCGGGCAGCAGGTATTGAAATTTCTAGCTGAATGGGAGCGCGACAAAAAAGGCGGAAAACTAGCACCAAAATGGGGCGGGCCATATATAATCGAATCTAAGGCGGGCGAGGGATCGTATCGACTACTGCGACTCGACGGAACAAGAGAGCTCAAACCATGGAACATCCGATTCCTGAAACTCTATCATCCTTGACGGGCAATGCGAAAAAGAAAAAGAAAACGGTAAGCAAACGTGTCTTCTATCTCTGTGAAACCGTGAGGGGTATGGGATAGGGCACAAGAGACTAATGGTCATTCGTACTCGGGGAAATGCCAGTGTGGAAGTGCCGAGGTGACTTACACTCGAATGGTCATTCGTACTCGGGGAAAAGCCAGTATGGAAGTGCCGAGGTGACTTACTCTCGAATGGGCATTCGTACTCTTGGAAATGCCAGTGTGGAAGTGCCGAGGTGCCTTACAGTCGCATGGATATTCGAACTCGGGGCAGTGGCAGTGTGCAAGTGCCTAGGTAGCCTAAGGGTTCTGGTGGTTGGAAACCAGTTCCAAAGGTTGTTTAGATGCGAGGTCTACTCAGCTAGGTGGCCTACTTACATCTGAAAGGTCACCACCATCGCAAGTGGGCATGTCCACTTGCCCGAGATCGGTTGATCGATAACCACTCGGGACCATCGGGCCTAGAACTAGGATGACTGATACCCTTCCACTGAATCCAAAGAGATAGTGATGAGATACCCCGATCAGGACATGGCATAGGGCCCGATGACCCTCCTTGTTGGGTGTGTTCGACAGAAATGGTTAGAGTTCTAACATATAAAAGCAACAATTGCAGGGCATAACACCAGGAACAAAAGCGAAAAAAATAACGTCATGCGTTAATCAACAAACGGTCGGGGCAACATGCGGAACAAGAAACAAATTGATCGTGTCGTGCAACAACCAACACCCAGAGGAGCAGCATACAAAACGAAAACCACATCGATCGCATGGTACATCAATCAACAATCGCCAGAATAACATAAGAAACAAAAGCTAAATCGATAACACCAAGAGTCTGATAACAAAGTACGGAAAGCATCGCGCGGACATACGAAATGAAAATTTTAGCGGAAATGAAACAAACAACATCGGTGACGCAACACCCCCATTAAAACGAACAAGCGAGGTAGCGGAAATTAAAAAGGGGAGAAGTGTTTAGAGCGATTTACAAACCGATGGAAGGGGAAACATAGTGACGCAGCACCACAAAAAGAAAGCTTAAACCTTGGGAGGAGCCGCGCCGGCCTTCATCTACGCGACCTCGAGCCGCTTCTTCTCCACCCAGTCCATAATTCCAGCCTGAACTTTCTAATCTAACTCCTCCACATGGGCGACCCATTCATCCTCGAGTTGTTGGGTAATCTGGGAAGCGTTTTCCTCAGCCTCAGCTAACTTGAAGCCCAAATCGACCTCGGCTTGTTTCAATCGGCGAACCTCCAGATCAAGCTCCTGCGAACGTTTTTGCGCGGCTACAAAACCACAAATATAGGATGTTATTCATCGGATACAACTTAACATTTTTGCAAGAATAAAGCGCGATCTGGATCTAAAAAATGGCCTCAACACATCGGCTAAGAGACCTGACAGGGCGGGTAACACCGACTGAAGCGACTCTACCGACTTGGACAACTCATCCTCGGTCCTGGACAACTTCATGGTTAATTCGTTATAATGTTGCTCGTTGAACTCGTTACTAGGGCAATACTTCTTATGCTCGGCCCAATCGTTCATTAACCGATTACGCGACGCTTGGAGAACCACAAGCTGCGATCTACTCCACTCTAAATCGCCCATAACTTTATCAAATTCACGCACTCGGCCCGAAGAAATCGCTGTTATCTCACTCTACCACATCCTTATCTCTCAATATTCGTCGGCGGTCCTCGTGAAGATCTCGATTCTGTAATTGATGAGCGTTTACCCTTTGCTCCAAACTCGTGGCTAAAGCAGTTTTTTCGGCAGCAAGACGCTGAGAAGATCCCAAATGAGCCCGTAAATTGTCCATCTCGGAAGGATCATAATCAAACCGGCGATGTCGTTCTAACTCGTCCTCAAGACTTGCAATCTCCTCAGTTTGACGGTCTATTTTGTCGTCTTTGTTTGCCATTCATTGACGAATATTTTCCACAATGTCTTTCTCAATATCCCATTTTATCTTCAGAATCCTAAACTCCGAAGTAGCATCTATACCCATAATAGATACCTCGGCTAAGAAGAAGGATACCCGACTCAGGATACTGGCATGATAAACTCAATCAACACAAGTCAAGAAGAGTCATATACCTTGAGCATCGGCAAGTTTGATCTCCAGCTCGTTCGCGCGACCCTTCTCATTCTGAAGTTGAAGTTGGAGAGACTCTATCAACTGTTTATCTCGAAGGTGATTGGCGGCATCCAAGCGTACACGGTTCATGATCTAACACGAACAAACGAGTTTGCATCATAAGCGACACTAAGGACAGAAATCAGAAGTGGGGAATTACTATACAGAACCGAGTCGCTCACCACAGTGTCAAGTGTCAAGGCGATGTCGCCATAACACTGTACAACATTCAACATTTCTTCACCAGTATACTTCCCAAAGTCGGAGGAAGTAAGCGCACCCAAGGAATTCATGATCGGGCCAGAAACAGTGAAGCAAGTCTCGGCGCTAGAAGACGATCCCTCGATGAAACCGGGGCACACAGGGAAGCTCTACCGGAACACTAGTAACAACCTTCTCTACGGCGGGCGTCTCCGAGGGCTCATGCTGGTCGCCCACACCTTGTTCACCGACTTTGTCACCCGGCACAGTCTCTCCAAACAACTCATCCTCATCGGAAATATCAATGAGGGGGCTCGTTTTCGGCGGTGGCTTAGCAATTTCTTTACCTCTACCAGGATTACGCCTAAGCGGAGTAGGGTCGACATCGTCAACGTCATCATCATCGCGCCTCGGGTGTTTCTGCACAAGTGTCTCGTCAGAACATGTGAAGGCAAAAAACAGGGGCAAGTACATGTACTTATAAGGGAATCATTATGTTTGTTACCTTCCCCTGGTCTTCCTCAACCCTTGTGCCAGCACCTCTTTTCCTGGACCCGATAGTTTTTGTGGAACTGATCTGATATTTTAAAACAACAACAAATGACTAACTTACGCCCGAAGCTAACAAGATAGAAATCAAGAAAATCGCTACCTTATCGGCCTTGTCATCATTAACCACCCAGAAAGAATAGGGCTCGGCGGGAAAAGTAGGCGACGGGAAGTCACCATGAAGGATAGGACCTCGGACAAGAAGCGGAACTCGGGGATAGGTCGGATCATTAGAATGTCGGGATCTCCTGTTGGAACCATGGCCGATAGGATCGGCATCCAGCATCATTCTTTCGACACCCTCGGGCATAGTTTTGACCCGATGAGGACTTGCAGAAAACCCAGCAAGATCGCCCAAGGTCGAAGTACCAGCTCGATAGTTGTCAAGGAAATTGGCAACGATATACTCAGGAGCGTCCTCGGGCTTGTAGGTCGACCACTCGGCAGTAGAACCATGACCATCGCGGCGATCCCTCCACTCGTTCATAATTCGGAAAGTATTTCCAGTCCATTGAGCTAAAGCACGAGAAGGCCGAATCTGGGACAAAATCTCGTAATAAAATGGGCTATCAGGGTTGTATAAGGGAAGACGAAGGCCTAGATCCAGCTGACCCAAGGTGATGACCACACAATTAGCCGATTGCTCGTGCTTCTTTATATCGGTTTTCTTCAAACTACCATTTCGGCCCGAGATAAGGGTCACTTCGTAATTTTGAAGATCGTACGTCTCCTTCAACTGCTCAATGAACTCTTCATCGGAAATATCTTTCACCCTTTTCTCGGACCTGCACGAAATAGAAGAAGAGCTATCAGCAAAAATAGATCTCATCGCGCGATCATCATACCTAGAAGGGCTCTCAAGCAAAAACAGAGAAGCAAGGGGGGGAACATCAAACTCGAAAAAAACATCATCAACAGACCTCTTTTCAGCCATGGAAGGAGAAGAAGCCATTAACGAAGATAATGCAGAACTCGGTTTTCAACAAAGAAAGATGAGGTGACAGCAACTACTGTAACGATAGATGAGGAGAAAAGGACGAAAGAAAATCAAGAAAGCTAGGGTTTTTTGAGAAGCGTAAGATATGAAGAAACTTGGAAGAAAACCACAGCTGCAGAACAGAAGGGCAGAGAAGAAGAAGGAAGAAAGGAGCGGGCTATTTAAAGAAGAAACTTTGTAACCGACGCTGACGGTTACCAGTCATAAAGTGGAAATTAGTGGGGCGCTGCATGGAGGGATTAGCGGCATGAGCGAAGACATGGGCGGTTAAGACGATGTACTTCCACTCGTGCCTCCCACACGGGTGGAAGAAGGGGCATAAATGTAGGTGTAAATTATCTACAGATCCAGGTGACAACATTCTAGACCCAGTGCACCCAAATACAAAGAAACGCAAAGTATAGAGCAAAGATTAAAGAGCGCGAGATTTAAGGAAGCCACGTGGATCGGGAGTAATAATGTCGGACAAGACTTGATCCAGACTTCTGATAAAGCTGACAAGATAAGGCGGGAAAGAAAGTGTGGAACACATCGGCTGATCATAAGGGCGACTATCGAGACAGCGGACATCGTGTCAACAGAGGACCATAAGAGATTGGCTCGAACGAAATACAGGCGAGGATCCAAGATGCATCGACCGCACAAGACGACGTGAGTCGGCCCGATCACAGAACAACTAATTAGATGTAACAGGGTCAACATTCTAACTTCGTTGTATAAACTTTCT
Organism: Papaver bracteatum; assembly: GCA_023529315.1. NCBI lineage: Eukaryota > Viridiplantae > Streptophyta > Magnoliopsida > Ranunculales > Papaveraceae > Papaver > Papaver bracteatum. Next base: position 39,888 of record JAJJWX010001826.1, on the reverse strand, counting down.
CCTATAAATAGCGGGACTTGTATTCTAGAGAGGCGGGTTGTAATTTTTGGGAGAGAAAGGAGAGAGAAACCCGATTTAGCATTAGAAAGAAGTGAATGAGAAGTAAGTTCATCTTGTAAGGAAATCCCACTAAGATCAACACCTTTGTAACACCGTGAAGTAATAAGATTCATCATTTCACCCTCGTGGACGTAGGTAATCATACCGAACCACGTATATCTTGTGTTCATGGTTGAGTGTTTACTTTCGTTTGAGAAGAGTCGTACATTTCTATCATTTGGATGTAGTTTGTAGTAAAATGCATCTACACATATATACTGTCTAATGACACTTATATGTCCATAAACCTCAACATAGATAACTAAACCCTCAACATTGATAATTGAACGTTCTCGACGGATTTGGGTTGTCAGAAAAAACCTATATATGTATTATTTTCTCTGCATCCATCGAGAACGATTATCTCTCGTCCATCATCCCATCGACGATGAATTGTACATCCACCCATCCATGTATGTATTGTCGGTGATTTTTTTTTTTAATAATTAGTTAGATTTTCTTTCCACCATGCAAAGAGATTCAGAACTGTATACTTTTTAAGCATTTATAACAAAATCGGATAAGTTTCTTCATCTGGAAATTCAACACAAAAAAAAACTGTCCACTTATTCTGTTGTTTAGTTATCTTTAGGACCATCAAAGAATTAAAGAGCCTACATACGATGCAACTCATTTCTTTTAAATTCAATCATAAAAATGGACCATCAAAGAATTAAAGAGCTTATATATGATAACTCATTTTTAGGACCATCAAAGAATTAAAGAGCCTATATATGATGCAACTCATTTCTTTTAAATTCAATCATAAAAACATATTTAGCAACTTCACTGGCCTAATAATTAGTAAAATTTAGAAATAATTTATCTCCAAAACTATACCATTGATTCTTGAGTGAAGACTCGATCCCCTGATCTTCTACTTGAGAGTCAAATTCCTAGCCAACTTTGCTAACCCCTGATGATATCTACAAAATTAAAAAATGAATAGGTCATCTATTGAGGGACGGAGAGAGTATCAACCTTCAACCAGAAACTCTTTAAAAAAATTATTATTATGCAAAATCGTAGATTAATATCCTGTTTAGGGGTTGACAAAATATGGGTTTTAGAGTGAGTTATCGAGAGGTGTATGTTCTTTTGAACCATGATTCAGTTTGTTCATGTGAAGTTGCCAAGATATCCACAACCACATGTTTAGATAAAAAATTTGATTCCTAAAATGCCATCTGTCAGAGTCAAACCCACAACTACATTGCTGAAAACTATGTGCTCTTCCATTTGAGTTAAGACAACGAATACCATTTCAAATGTAAGTGGCTTCACAAAGCAAGTAATATGATGTAGATTAATAACAGATACCATTTCAAATGTAAGTGTCTTGATCACAAAGCAAGTATTACGAAGTAGATTGAGCATGTAGTCGTAAACATTATCCATCTTGAGACACAACTTCAAATGTCTTGGAACTATTAAATTCACAAAGATTAGAGTAGAGCAAGACATATGCTTAATGATAAATAAGCAAATGAAATTAAAATAATTCAACACCTTAAGTTTCAATTATCCTTGAAGCTTGACTCCTGGAACAACAATTTTTTGAGCAAAAATGAGGTAAAAACTGCATAAAACTAATTAATATGAAATAGATATCCCTTTTCTACGTGAGAAACAACCCAATAAGGAAATAAATAAGGCAACTCTGCGTGATAGATCTCCATTTGTCAACTCTGCGTGATAGATCTCCATTTGTCACTCTGCTTGATGGATCTCTATTTTTCACTCTACTTGATCGTCCAATAATATTGCATAGGTACTAAAACCTCTGGAGAAGAAAGTCAAGGTAATAGGCTTTATCAGTAATATGGAGAATCACAGGAAACTATATATCTTACTAACATGCCACCGCTTTCCTTCAGTATAAACATGGTACCTAAATTTTGAGAAGAGACAATCTTATTATGACACAATCTTACTATGTAAAATCCAGGAACCAACTGTCAGTAAAACGCATCAAAGTGCATTGCTTACCTTGAAAATCTGTGACAATCATTAAAATAGAGATCTTATTATATATACAATACCGCGTCAAAGCAAAACTTAAAATAACATTGACTAACCTTTGCCTCAAAAATATGACATGATGGGTCCAGTATGGATGACTTTAACTATCTAGATGCCAATTCAGCGCGCATAGTAAGAATCAATGGCACGAAATGATGAAGAATAGGCATTTGCCGGACGCAAGGAAACTCCCCACTTTACTGTTCTCTGTACCCCACTTTGATCAATTTGTGACACAAAAGGAAAACCACCAAGCTATTTTTTCTAGAAGAAGCAAGTGAGACCTATCAATAGAAAAAGTAATGCAGCCAAAAAGGATTTCAATTACTCGGTAAAGTTTACAGTGATTGCTTTACCAATGCATTTGCATACCAATAATGCATCCACGAACGTAAGAGCGTTATGCTATAAACATAACATGGCAAAAAAAACTGTTCGCTGCCATAAATATACCTCTAAGTCTCACACCATTGTTTTTGGCACTATTAAAAATGGGTTTGCTTTCCCATGTTTCTTATGTAATGTTTCCGAATACCATCAATAAAACCTGCAGGAATGATCAATTAAACTTGAAGAGATGTTAAAAGGTTCGAAAGAAATTTGCTTGCTCAAATAGAAGAGTACCCATGTTTAAGCAGTTTTTTTTCTACGTGATGACAAATGAAATATCACGTGTATTCTCTAAAAAAGTAGCTGCTACATTTCATCATCTCTACTGAATAGTAGAGATTTGTAATCCATATGCTGAAAAGTGAGGGAGCTTTTTCTCCATTTTCTAGGGAAATACCATAATTAAGCTTAAAATAAAGCACACCAAACAAATTTATTCCACCAAATGAAAGATTGAGATACATAACCAAATCTAATTATGTTAATCATCTTTCTGCTGTTTAACTGTCAGTATCTCGAAGAGACTAAAAGGTTAAGCTTATTATCAACTAATAATTAAATCAAACTAATTAATACAACATTGCGATATATTGTTAATGATCTAGACTCCCATATTTATTCTGAAATTCACCATCAAAAATAAACTAAGGAAGAAAAAAAGAAGATTTCCCCTCGAATAAAAGTACATCTTTTGATGAAATTAGCAGAAATTTTAGTCTGTATTAACATAAAATGTAACTTACAGTTATTTTGAAGACGGTGCATTTAGTTGTTGTTCTGTTTTATTAATTTTATTTTTTGTGTACTGACCCATCTTTTTTCACCCCCATTCTATCTGAAATTTGCTCATGCACCTTATACTCTTGAGCAAGTGACCTCCAAATGCTACAACAAAATATCCATATTACTGTATAGCATTGAATGCTAGAATCCAGAGTCCTCATTAAAGTGAGGAAACCCGTATCTTAGAGAATTGATGGATTTAGTTTACAAACGACTTTCTTTTAACCCCTCAAAGATATATAACAAAACTGAATAAAATGTTAAACTACTGGTTTCTTACCCATAATTTTCCTATAATGTAGAGATGTCTTTAAATCCATCAAAATCTTTTTTCATAATAGCTATCATCTTCCTGAAACAAAAGAACTGGTTGATTACAAAAGTTCAAAGAAGAGCGAACGTAAAAAAAATGGATCCATAAAAAAAATCGATTAAAGAAACTATATACACCATTTGAACAATCTGTAATAAAGTTAGAGCATAACCCGACTGTTTCAATAAGTTCAGTGGAAATAGATTAAATAGCTCCTTGAAAAACTGCAACCTTTATTTTGAACCCTGAAAAAATTATGAAATGAAAACCAAAATCGTAACTCCGGTTATCAATTACTTGCAGGAAAATACAATTTTGCGTCTACCTACAACAATATTTTTGTCAGTGTTCTATTATGAAAATTGAATATTTCTAAAGAAAAGGATTAAGTAAAGTTGTAACCTAACAATCTTTAGAATGAAGCTAAATTACTTCCCTGAAACAAAGCGGAAACATGAAGAACAAATAAATATAGACAAAACCGAGTCATTGTGATCAATACTACACGCCTTTGTATTCAAATCGTTTAAAGCTTGAGAAATGATGCCTTACTGTTCTACTAAGTTAAAGAATAGTACATAAAGAGTTATCATTTTTCAATTTGTAACCTACCACTATTCTCAAAGTTAGTTTTTCGTCATTAAGAACATGACCAATGCTCCCATATTAGCCTCTGAAGACATGCAAATATGCAATAGTATTACATGCAAGACTTTGTGTTTCAAAAAAGGTTTTTGCATTAGGACTATGAGCTCTAGCCAAAAGGGCTTTGGAAATTCAAACTACCTAAATTTGTCGGTGCATAAGAAACACTTTAGGACAACTTATGATACAGGGTAACAGGGGCATAAGAAATCCATTATCAACATAAAAATATTTGATCCGAAACTTCAGCAAAACACATGAGGCAATCATTTCAAGAGGACAAAGTATAAGGGTGGTGATACCTTCTGGATGAACATAATTAATCCATGAATAAATAGAGGAGCGGTACAGTTAATTCCATATTCACACCATCCTTCGAACTAAAGAAAAACCATGCTTGTATCTTTGTCCCATCTTCCTGGAGAAGTTCTGCATAAGCCTACATGTAGGAAAATACACATCACAACCACGAAATTAGAATCCTTTTCCTAGACAGTAAATTACGTTTCACAACTCAATCACATTCATAAAGAGGCTCCACATCAAGTCCAAGGAAGACCTGAGATTTAAGCTTATTAGGAATTTCCAAAGCAATTAGGTCAGCGCCATAGTGTATGTAGATTGAGGGAATACTGTTAGCCTTTAATTATATAACACAAATTAAAAATTTAATAAACACAATTTAGACCTTAGCTTTAAGCTCATTAGGAATTCTCAAAGCAATCAGATAAGCACCATAGAGTATGCAGAATGAGATAACACGCTAGACTTGCCCTCTTCAAATTGACCAACACAATCGTGAAGATCGCATAATTAAAATTAAGAATATGATTTTTGCGCAAAATATTAAAAAACTTAATTTACATCATCTATCTAAAATAATTGGTGAGAAATTAAATAAAGAAGAAGATAATACCTGAATCTGATTTTGTTGGAGATTAGCGTTGAAGTTGGGGTTTAATGAATAAGTAAATTTCCATCAACGGTAAGAACCATACATGTTTTAGGTTTACTCTAGTTCCGGTTTAGTGGATTCCATTTTGACGGAGTCGTCGTTTCATTATTTCCTATTCCAGACATTTTCCTTATGGTATTGGGGTAGGCCGTGAAGCATCCAAAGGACGCAGCGGAGCTTCGTTGAATCGAAGCTAGTTCTCTCTCCAGTTCCATTCCCCATGGTTCGATTTCTTCTTCTATATCTACTTCTTCTTCCTGCTTTAGTTGCAGAAATTAAACCTAAACCCAAAAAACGCGAAAGAAAATCAACAGTTGCACCAGAGATAATAAAATCAAATTTAAAAACCATTAACGTGAAGATCGTAATATTTTTGTATTCGTGACTATATATTACGGGGTATGCTAGCCGTGCTTGATGAAGCAAAAAATAGATCAAGGATTCTTGCGATGATTATTCTGAATATATTATTAGTATTAGACATCTAAAAGTGGCAGGAGTCCCTTTTACGTTAAACATCGCAATGATTTCATATATATCACAAATTGGTATTATTTTTTAATATCGTGACTCTTTCGTATCCGTCTAATGACTACTCCATCCTGAGCTTCCTGACCTTCGGATCGGGTCTAGATTAAACGTCGTCCGTCTGATAGCTTTTTTCACCATGGAGACAAAGGCCATACCTTTTTATAACAGAGTTGCTCATACATGGCTCCTAGATAGATAAAGATAAATAGTAGTGGTGGAGCAAGACTTAGTTCTGTAAATCTCTTGTTATTATTATATCTTCCCATTCATCACCATAAGTTTCTGGACCTGGTCATATTTTATACAGTTTCTCAAATATACGTTCTTTGTCAGCTTTCTCGACTACTCCCATGGCTGACACACTCTCAGCAGCAAGTCAACCACTATAACAATCAATATAGACTTAATTAATCATCTACGTCAAAGTGAACACGCAATTCTCTTCTCATTATAACGACGTTAGAAGTTGCTGGTTAATTCTAGAGCTAGATAATTACATAAATTTGAATCATCAAAGAGTTAATAAAGGTATACCTCGTACCTGCTCTTCTGCCAAGAGATAAATGTAGCGTTTTGGGACATCCGCAGCTTCAAGTTTCAGATATAAGCAAATTAACTGAGCAACAAATCTTAAAGCCAATATGCAATTTACTAACGGATGATAAATACAAAGGAACCACCAACAAAAAATAATGAAATAAAAAATTCAAATTTAAAACTGAAAGAAAGGGAGGAAAATCACAATAAAAAAGGTACCTTTCCAGAACCATCCATGGCAACCACACCGCTGCAACCTTTTCAAGCCTGAGCCTTCAAGTCTTCAACATCAAAGTTCCACGCTCACATACCTCGCATGTATTCTCTATGTTATACAAATCACTAGGTCAACCATGCATAGTGACGGAGCCAGAGTTTTACCATGGGGAGGACAAAAAAAATCTGCGGCAAACAATTGTGAAAGAAAATAACTTCTACATAATGAATGCAAACGTTTATATGATTTTTCGGTTACATTTACATATAAAATCTTTTTAGCTAATCTCAGTTGCAACGCTCGCCCCCTTGGAGAAGAAATAAAAATTCCAGACTCAAGGTTGTTTCTCATTGCAGCAACACTTGATTCATTGTCAGGCCTTTAAAAATATCTTTTAACAGTACCCCAAAGGCATAAACTATGCTTAACAGACAATATGTGAATCTCTTGACCTTTTGTTACGGAACATTGCATTTCTCTGTCCTCATAATTCCTACACCACAGCAAAGGTAATAAAATGCTAGATGGTAACCTTTCTGGCATGCACTGATCTAGCACGTTAATCTCCAACTCTTAAAATCCATCTTTAAGTCATTAGGCAAGACCCATTCCACATGATAAGGAGATAAGAAATAATCCCATAACTATTTAGCCAAAGAACAATGAAAGATGTTCGACAATTTCGACAACCTCATTGCAAATCAAACAAAGGTTATATTGCAACATCATACCTCTGTGCTTCAATACAGTTTGCGTTGGAATCGACTTATGCAATGAACCCGTGTCAGTAAAATCACCTTAGGAGGAATGAGTTTGTTATCGAGAATCCCATAAAAATCACAGTCCTCTCCTGCGTTCATTAGATGCTCGTATAACCCCTAGAAGAGAAGGCAATATCACTGTAATTAGGTTCTCCCACGGTTAACCCCACTGCCTCAAATCATGTATCATTTATTTTTCAGAAATACATGGAAGACAAACCATATCTTAACTTACCCAATTATCTCAACTGATTCTGCCGATTTGTTGCGGACTACGGAGGACAACTATCCTCCCTAGTCCTCACGTAGCTCCGCCACTGGACCATGCATGTGAAAAGTATTCAGCTAGAATATCTATTTTGCACTGATATACGGCGTGCAGTAATGCAATCATCATAACATAATGCATATGCACATTGTTGATTTACTTCCCACTGCGCAGAAGATACATTAAATAAGCACCAACAATGAAAAAAAAGGTTTTGCATTGATATACCGGTGTCAGAAACAATGGCCTACATATCCAAGGTGTCAAGTTTGTCATACGTAAGTAAGCTAACAAAATATAGAAAATGGTGTAACTGATTATACCTGCCTAGCCAATCGTTCTCTTCTGCAGAAATCTCTCGCTTTGATCAGTAAAAGCAATATAAGAGAGTAAGCTCCAGAGCATTAACAATTGAAAGTTTGAGTAGACATATCTTAGGCATTCAGCAGGAGTAAATCACATCTCCACCTTGCAACTCTAAATTCAAGTGCTCTAATAGATTCTGTAACCATACCTTTCTCATCCTATCCTGCAATAAAGATAGACTATCAATCATAATATAATAAAAAATTAAATTCAAAACACAAACCCACACTCGTGTAGTTTATTCGTAATAGATTATTTACAAAAAGCCTTCCACCTTTAAGAACATCTGAATGTAGGACATGAAGAACTGAGAGAGATGAAATCACTAAATTAGTCTCGACAACTGAATATTGATAGGAGAATAAAGTTTGAAGCATGACTAAAACCGTAGCTAACATCCTAACACTGTGAATCAATCTTAACGATTGCATAATTAGGATATCTAGGATAAAATTGTTGAATTTCTTGGGATAACAATTTACACAAAATTGAAGTTAACAAACTCAGGCTAGCATGCAGCAAAGAGAAAGCGGTAGAAAAACAGGTGAAAACCAAGTCAATAGGATTTCAAGTAGAATTCATAAAAACATCTTCAATTGAACACCCAAACTTTCATAATTCAAAAAATCACGGTTTTGAAGCCGTAATTACGATTTGGATGGGAAAGTACAATTCTTTTCTTTTGTAAAGAAACCTAAAAATAAAATTCTGATTCATAATTCTACCAACTTTTAACTTTTGACAGAACCATATAATACTTCTTCTGCAATAATTAATGGAAATTATAAATCATAAAACCTAATATCAAGCTAGCATCAATTAATAGATACAGAGAAGCTAAAAACTTTGTATTGAGAGCTACCTTCATCCTGAAGTTTTTCTGATTTTAATTTGCTTCCGAATCACAAAATAACTTTCGAAATCACAAAACCCTGTCAATACATTTAAATAGTGAACTTGAAGCAAAAGGGAGGTTATTGAATCTCTTTCATACAGAGAGACTAAGAATAGGGTTCTAAAATAGATAATGAGATATATATACCTCAAAATCTTGAGGTACGTTGTTGGATACTTCTCTAATGGATGAAATTGTCTAGCATTGCTAACTATTGATTTAATCGCAATCGATCTGAACCTCCAAATCTTCTGGGTTGATAGTAGCACCAGTTCTAACTGTGTTTTTTTTTTGCTACCGAAACCGGGGAACAAAGAAAAAGATCTGGAACGATGCACACAAAGTTTTTGATTATTTTGCATTTTATATATGTATGTATCCGAATCCTATATATTGCACCCACACGCGACCACTAACAATACCGGAAGTTTTCCTAGCCGTCCAATGACTCCTCCATCCGGAGCCTCCCGACCTTCGGATCGGGTCTACATTAAACTTCGTCCATCTGATAGCTTTAGTCATCATGGACATAAACCTCATACTTTTTTATAACAATGATTATTCCTTCCCTTTATTTCTATACATTGTCTTTCGGTTAATTTGTATTCCTATCGAAAACTTTATTTCTTAAAAGGATTTTATCCTTTACCTCTCAATGAAAGATTTGAGGAAGAACCAAGGGTCAACTCAAAATTGAAAATTGGATTATGAAATTGCGAAGCATAATTATTATTTTTTAGTTGATCAAAACTTCCAATTGAATGAGAACGAATAAAGGATCCATTGGATGAAGAAAAAAGTGTATTTCAATTGTATAGTTACCGATGTTCAAACCTCTCTCTCTAATAAGAAAGGTGAATGGTATGTCATATGAAAAAAACGGAGAAAAAACGGAGAACTGTATGTCGTTTGGGAAAAACAGAAGAAAATCGGCTTACGCCTTATGATCTTCCTAGAAGTTAGATACCTGTACATGTACTGTACATCTCCAATTGATGAAATAATAAAAATAAAAATTATTGTGATATTGAGGATGAATGTATTGAAAAAGATACAGTGATGAGGTGGTGCAATTCTATCTATTACGACGGAACAGACACATGCGCAACCTCTACTTTTTTAAACGACCAACTATATGCCGTATAAACTTTTCACCCTCTATCCATCCCATGGTGGGTTCTTTACTCCTTCAGATAGGATCTCAACCATTTTGGAAGGGGTAAATTGTTAAAACAGTTTATCACATAGCCCTAGATTGTTCTTACACAATGTATTAAACCACTGCTCCACACCTTTTTTGTCGTGTGTAAGTCTAAATATTTACTATTCAATAAATAAAATTGCAAAACCATGTCACCTACTTCTAAACTTGTACTATTAAAATGTATTTTTTTTATCATTTAGCATACCCCGAAATTTTCCATACCGAATTCATATCTCTAATACGAATTATACATGTATGTATCACGTTCCGAACTACTGTCGGCTCAAAAACCGTTGACCTGATTTTTGACCGAACTTGACTTTTACAAATCTGAATAATACTCGTACGTTTTCCGTTGTTTACGTTTCCCGAACTACGAATTGCTAATTAGGATCCATACTCCACTAGAGATTGTTTTTGAAATATAAAGATGTATCTAAATTTTATGTGAGCCATAATAATAAAATCTGATTTTAATTAATTTCCACCTAGGATACATATCCAAACACCATTGGAGATGCTCTAACTTTTCTAAATCTACCTTCATTAATATTTCTTAAAATATTTAAGTCTTTAGTTTTTTTTTTTAATAAGAAAAGAATTGATCATTAACGATTTAAGATAATGTAGCAGACATATTATATCTAATGAGAATACTTAACCAACTCGGAAGACATTCATCCAATTTCGTAGTATTTACACCATGTCTTCCTTTTTTCGCTACAGATTCGGCTATATTATTACCACCTCTACAGATGTGCGAACACTTCCACTCCTCAAAATCTCTAAGTAAAAACTTACAAGAATTTATTAAACTATTGTTTGTCCAACTAATTGACTCAGTGTTCGATCTAATTGCATTGGCAACATTGAGGGAGTCCCCTTCTATCTCCAGCTTTTGTACTCCTCTCTCTCTAGCCCACTTAATCGTCTCGAATGCTGCCTTTGCTTCAGCTTCTTCCTCATATTTAGCTAGCCTAGGGAGGCATACTGCCCCTCTACATGTCCCTGTATCATCGAACATAGGCAGTCTAACTCCTATTATTTTTGTTTCCTTAATAAAAGAAGCATCAAAGTTAATCTTAACAAAACCCCCACAAGGGAATTTCCAAACATTTCCATTATCATTAGTTTGCACAGCCTGAACAGTAGGTGTATGCCTTCTATTCACATCAACCCACTCATTGATATCTTGGTGTATTTGTCTAACCAGATCATCAATCTGTACTTGGGCATTATTGAAAGCACAAGCACATCTCATCTTCCATATATTCCATAATGAAAAACTTGCAAACACGATTAGATCTTCATGACTAACAACATGAGTAGTAGCATCACTAAACCAACTAGTGATCCAGTCACTTATCACCTTCCCATTTAAGTTACCTACAAACATTACATCAAGTGCAAACCATATACTCTTAGCCATTTAGTTTTAATTCCTAGATTCTGGTCTAAATTTGAAATCTAGTAGATTATTTAAGAATTTAATTTGGAATATTGAGCTTATATTATATTTTAAGTTTGTATATGATTCCAAAGAAAGAAGGGAAAAACATAAAACTTTTTGAAAAATAAAAAAACCTTTGAGTAATATGAAATTTGTAAAAACCTAAAACCTTTGTCTAAATTGGGACGTAGGAATATAAAAATAAACACTATACTAAAGAGATAAAAAAAGGTTTGGCTGATAATCAATAGTCTCTGATCCACTTTAAAGAAACTAAATTGGTTCATAATATGACTAGTCTTATCCTTTTTGGGCAGCAACCTACAAGTTGCTTCAAAAACAAATAAAAGGACTACAAGTTCATCAAAAGTTAATAAGAATAACTGATAATGAAGAGTCTACTTTTTTATTTTATATATCAAATCCATGTTCTTTATTGAAAAATGTAAAGCTACTGTACATTCTTTATGTATTTTGTACATAGCCCAAAACCATTTTTTTTCAGAAAAAGCTCAATACCACCTAAAAAACGGGGCAGCCGGTGTAGATTATATATAAAAAAAATTAAGGAAATTTTATAGAAGTGTAAGTTTAGGACATGGTACTACAGACTTCAAAACCGAAAATAGAAACAATGTTAAGCATCATTTGGATTGAGGCTCCTAGAATTTAATGTCGAGCGCTAATCCAAATGGCGCTCAATTTTTTTTTCCCGACGCTCAAAGCTTCTTTGGAGTTTGGATAAATAGATCAACGATTATATGGTAGGTGTTGATTTGACTAGCGCTCCGCTGTTAGGATTAGCGTTTCCTAGACAAATACATTGTTACTTGGAATGATGTTGGGTCGACGTCATTTAAAATTCGCTTTCGTTTAGTTCTCTCTTAACCGAGAGACATTCACAGTTACAAGTTGATACAATTATGATATAAAGAATGTTTAAAATGGCTACAAGGCTATCCCCTGTCCAGATACTTTCAACCGCATTACGATTACAGAATGATGATATATTAGTTTCTTTCCTAATATCAAATATATTGAAGTCAGTATAAATGCAGTAGCCTTAAAATTAATAAGATTGTTTATCGATATCCCAAAATTTTCGCTAACATTATATGATATCTATCTTCTCTAGCCTCCACATAACTCCCCATCAACAACTTTAGGGTTGGTTCTGACTCACTCTAAAACGGGACGATATGACCACTCCATTCAATTGCCCAACAAAAAGCTGCTTCAGCTCATTTTTCTTCTAACTGTTCTCTTGTTGTGCAATCTGCTTTCGTTTAGAATCCAAACTTTCTTCTATGAGTAATTAGAAGATGGTTTAGAAAAATGTAGAACACCCGTACTTGAAAGCTATCGGTCTTGATATACCACACCTGTTTTAAACTTGAAATAATTTGATTCCACCATAAAACAAGACTTACTCGATTGATAATCCCCACTTTTCTCCGATTCAAAATCATACCCCTTGGTTGTTGTTTTTTTTACGTATTTTTGGCTTCACTTACACAGATACTCAAAAATTTCATGACATGACATGACATGACATGACATGTCTGTTTTTTTTTTTTTTTTTTGGTTTCTCGGTGAAGAACGAGGGAACTAAAGTTAACCATCTCCAATTTGCTGATGATACCATAGTTTTTCTTGATGCGAAGCATGATTAAGTAGATTCCCCTCGGCATTTACTTCTATGTTTTGAGCTAACTTCGGGCTTAAAAATAAACTTTTCCAAAAGTTGCTTGTTTGGAGTAGCTCCCGTCGAAGACATTGATGAATTTGCTAATATGTTGGGGTGTAAGAAATCTAATTTTCCAAGTATTTATCTCGATCTTCCATTGGGTGATAAAGTTAGCGGCACACAAAATTGGGAGAAGATTATTGAATCATGTTTTTCGAGAATCTCCTCTTGGAATGGGAGAACGATATCAAGAGGAGGTAATTGACTCTCATCAAAAGTGTTTTGGCAAGTTCTCCCATTTATTATTTATCAATCTTTCTTGCACCGTGCTCCATTACAAATAAGATTGATAAGATCGTAAGAAATTTTCTTTGGGATGATGATTCTAACAAGAAAAGAATTCATAATGTTCGTCGGTCTATAGTAGAAAAGTCTAAAGAAGGTGGTGGTCTTGGAATCCGGAAATCTAAATACATGAACTCCGCCTTTCTCAAAAAGTGGTGGTGGAGATTTGGAACAGAAAGGAATGCTTTTTGGAGAAAGATAGTTGTGGAAAAATTCGGAGAAACTTCAACCGGTTGGGAAACTCTTCAACCGAAAAGGCCAAAGGGGTGTAGTTTGTGGCACAATATTTATAAAGAGATCGAGGATTTTAACAAACATGTGAAATTTAAGATCGGTGCGGGAAATGAAATTAGATTTTGGGAAGATCTTTGGATTGGATTGACGTCTTATGCAATAGATTTCCTTTGGCTTTTGAAGCTTCAAGAACAAAAGGGCAAGTGGTGGCTAGGTTATATGAGATATCGAGTAACGACATCAAATGGAAGTTCATGTCCCGGAGTAGATATTCTCAAGCCATAATGAGAGAGATTGCTTCCATAAACTCGTCAATAGAAGTGGTAAATATTCAAGAAGGGGTTATAGACTCTAGGTTGTGGATGTTGGATAAAAATAAAATGATTGATACTTATACGGTTAAGTGTGGGTTTGATTCTCTTTGTGACCAAGGCGATTTTAGCTTCCCAAGTGAGATTATTTGGAGTCGATTTTATCCGTATAAAGTAAAAAAAAAATTATGGCTTATATACCATGAAAAATTGATGACGATGGATAACCTTGTTCGAAGGGGAATGGATGTGGATAGGGTGTGCCGGTTTTGTAGAGAAGAAGATGAAACAAGTGCCCATTTATTCTATAATTGTTGGCGAATAAAGAGAATTTGAGATTATTTTGTCGAAGGATGCAACCTTAATTGGAATTACGATCGTAATATTTCCGCGACTATAAAAACTTGGATGCATGATTGGGGTGATGAAAGACTTGACCGTATATGGAACAACTTACCGGTTGTAATATGGTGGTGCATTTGGAAAGAAAGGCATTCTAGAACTTTAAATCACAAAAGGCTAAATTTGGAAAGTATAATTCGAGATATTAAGATTCAAGCTTATTTTTGGGCGGAGTCAAACACTAGCATGTTGGGTTTACCGACTAACTTGGTGATAGCTTTATGGGACTTGTATTTCCATCGGTTGCTTTCATTTGGATACGAGACGTTTGGTGTATATTTTGTTTGTTAATTTCTTTTGGCTCTTTGTTTCTTTGGTCTCTTCTTTGGGTGATTGTTTCAAAACTTGATCTCCTTTTTTTTGGGTTGGTTGTATTTATTGGGTTGAGGTACCCCTAGTTATCTCATTTTCCATGAATCTTTTCCTATTAATTGATTAAAAAAAAAAGACATGTCTGTTTTATTTCCGTGTATTTAAGCACGTTTTTTTAATGATCGTAACATTTTGCCCGTCATTTGCTTTTACTCCCTTCGTTTCTAAAATATAGGCAGGTTTCCTTATTTGGATATGTCAAAAAATAGGCTTGTTTCCATATGTGGAAAGTCAAATGTTATGATTTTACTACTATACCCATAGAGGGGGACCACTTTTTTTTTTCTTCTCTAATACAAAAAAGGGACCACTTAGCTCTCTTCTTTCTCTAATAGCAAATGAGTGGGGACCAAAGGATAGTTTAGGAAAAAACATAAAAAAGTGGCTATAATGATTGATTTTCTTAATTTTTGTGAAAATAAAACTTGACTATTTTTTAGAAACGGAGGAAGTATATTTCTTTCCCACTCGACAAAATATTGAAAACCGACCTTTAGCGGAGGCAACGCCAACATTACCTGTTTACCTCTAAAACTCTTGATCACACCAGTCAGTGCCGTGGTCCCAACTCCCGGGTGGCAAAACCATTATTCCGTGGTACCAATTACTTTAAGCCGATGGCTTTCCACATTAATATTATGGAGATAATAACAATAGCCCTTCCTATCGACTATCTAGGCTGCCTGTATGTTATTTTCTAGTTTTTATAGACATATCTACTTTATTTTATCTAGAGATCGTCCGTGCAAGGAGTGTCCGTGACTGCCCACCATCAAGACTCAGTCTATTTGGTATGTAACTAATGTTAGTGTGGACGAATCATTCTACGTCAATTTGCAGTACGTCGATGTTGCACCTACCTAAGTTGATTTTTTTTTACCAACTCCATAATTCACCTATGATTTTCCATGACCATGGACATGGAGTACCTACCTAGACAATCACCAACTCCATAATTGACTTGTGATTTACCACGACGACCCTGGAGTCGCGACTTTATGGCACTGAAAAAAATGTGTCTGTGATGATAACATAAAGTTATCATCTAGATGTTTTTTTCTTTCCTCGTCAAGAACCTTCTAAATATATATATATATATATATATATCCACTAACACTAATAATTGTATTATTCGCAAAAGTAAATAGCACCAAGATAACATGAGCAGAGAACGACCGATAAAGATACATGCGCCAATCAAAGGTTTGTTTTAGACGTTCGCGAGCGAACAAAAGAAATGTTCCAAGTGTGGTAGGTTTTGGAGAATAAAGGAAAAAAGTAAAAGCCGCCGAAGAAGAAGAAACTCTTTTTAAGCAAGTCTCAAGTAATTAGACTCTTACATTAAAAACGCAAAAGCTAGTGAACCACTGAATTCCTCAACCAATAAGCCCCCATAAACAATCGATCTGACCAACAACTACATGTCCTTGTGGCTTGTGCCATAGGGTGACCAATCAGCCGACTGATGACTAGACGTTCCCCATCTCTCTTCCTTTGTATGATTCGTGGCGCCAATCGCGTAATTTACATCTTTTTGTCTCTAATGTCTATCCCATTCAAAACGAGTTCGTAGAATCTTTGATGTAGGGGTTTCTTAACTTCTTTATACAATGTAGAAGTAGAGTAAAAACACACGATAAACGCACAACTTTGCTGGAAAGGAGTCGCTTCTTTTCGTAACCCTCGTTCTTAATTAGCCTGTCATTCAAGCGGCGACAGATTATTCAAATCAAGCCAAGCAGGGATAAAGGTCCAGAGAGGGGACCCCATAAGTTGCTCAGTGGTGCAGAGTGCATCGTGGATGATTTTTATGATAATCAATAAAATCTTTATCCTAATTAGTTGACGTCTGCCACACCAAAATCACATTTATGAAACTGACCGGAAATTTAAGACTGAATGACTTACGAACGTGCACCACGTTTAATTTAATTTACTGGTCTCATTTGGATTGCTATAATCAGGTTGTGTCGATCCATTTCAAAAGGTACACCGTATTCATGCAGTTGACGAGTTTTCTGTCTGTATTCTAAATAGTTTGTGTTGTGAATAACTATTTTCTGTATACTCCTCAAGGACCGTATGCTAAATTGCCAGTAGATAGAGAACAGGTCAAACTCATTTTGTTATAAATAGAAGGTTCATTTTCTCTTAACCCTCCAACATTATTCACATTTTCTTCATTAAGGTCTACTCTAGACTAATATACATAAATTTTACTTAAGCTTAAAACTTCAATTAGTAACCAAGTTTTTGTTTCAAATATGAAGAATTTTGTAAGCAAACCAATATTCTTGGTTTATGCATATCTCCTTATTGTGGTTCTTGCTTTAAACTCAAGGCCAGCATCTTCTTGGTTAGAAGTTGGTAAGCAATAAATTTTAATAAACGTTTTCTGATATTGAACCAATTTATTTCTTCTAATTGTGATCGACGATCAAGTGCTTACATAGTTATAAGTACAAGATCGTGATATGTTCTTACGTTAAGTACACATATCTGATTCATAATCAACTGTTGTGCATGCATGCATGCAGAGAACCAGGAAGATTTTAGTTATGTAACAGGGAGCGGAAACGGACCAGAGAACTGGGGAAATCTTCGTCCAGAATGGGCAAAATGTAAGAATGGAACCCAACAATCTCCAATAAACTTGGCTTTTAGCAAGATGCAATATGCTCCAGAGTTGGGGGATTTGCAAATTAAATATACGCCAGCATCTGGAATCCTAAAGAATAGAGGCCATGATATCAGTGTAAGTAGTTAAACTAATTAACTTATCAATCTTAAATATGTGGATGTACTAAAATATGTTTATCCATGTACCGATTGATGTATGCAGCTTCAGTGGGCTGTTGCTGGAGATGCTGGATCCATTCAAATAGATGATACTACCTATGTGCTTGATCAAATTCATTGGCACTCACCTTCCGAGCACACTGTTAATGGAAGAAGGTGATTCATCTAAACCACTAGTTAAACCTGAACCGTGTCAGTAGAATTGATATCGTTCTGGATGAACATATATGGTAGTAAAGCCACGAATATATCGAAAGAACTAACAAGGTCCTTGCGGACATTCATTTAATATCAGGTTTGCTTTGGAGCTACATATGGTTCATAAAAATGTGCAGCTTAAAAAGGTAGTTGTGGTTGCGGTTCTGTACTCTCTTTCTATTTTCAAAGATCCATTTCTTTCCAAGGTAATGCATATACAAACTGAAAATCACTCCTTAGTATATCATTCAAGATATAACCTTATGATCTTATATATTGTGTGGATCATTAATCCTTTGGTGGCTCATATCAGTTGGAGGCCAACATAAGGGATATATCCGGGACTGGGGCGAGTGAAGTGAACATAGGTCCGGTAGATCCAAATGACATTGATATGAGTGATAGAAAATATTTCAGATACTTGGGTTCTCTCACAACTCCTCCTTGTGACGAAGGGGTTATTTGGACCATCAAGAGAAAGGTATCTACGGTTGACCAAGGATATTTTATCTTTCTTAGTATCGTTAACTAATTTTCTCATTTTCATGCTAGCTAGGATTCTAATTTATCCTTTTTTCTTGAATTTTAGGTGATGCCTGTCAGGATAGACCAAGTAATGTTATTGAGAAGTGCCGTTCATGATGTAAGTTTCCCAAAATAAATACATTCGTCCCGTGCAAATATTATTTTTGTCTCTTCGAATAGCATCAATTTAAAAGCATCGCGATTGATTTAATAAATATTATTATGTTGCAGGGAAATGGGAACAACGCAAGACCATTGCAGCCTCTAAATAACCGAGAGATCCTCTACTACTCTGCATTACCAACATCAGCACTGGTAGACAGTATGTAATTGCGGCCAAGAATGTAACGGCCGGCTTTATTAATGTGGAACTATTACCGCAAACATCATTTATATTACAGTTGAATCCTATAATTGTACTAAGCGAATCTTTACCTGAGTGCACACTACTGACACTAGTTCTCTACTTTCTATGTTTTTTCATTGTTAAATTTGTGCGGAAAAGAGAAAGTTAGCAAGGAATGAAATTAATTTGCCTTTCTCCTTGTCTAATTAATGAAGTTTGCTTTTATTATAAAAAATAAAAGAAATGCAATAAAATATGATTAGTATAAACAACGTTAAATATGTATGTATGTATCTTCACATACAAACATAGGAATTAAGTCTAGATGCTGTTACATCACTAAACAAAAACTTGATTACATTTTGCTTTCGTATAAATTGCTCTCGAATTCTCTCAATCCACGACTATAAGAGGAAGATCTTCCAACTTCTGTGCAAACATTACAAAAAGAACGGAGAAACTGACCGGCAAATTTGAAGCACTTGTTGGACTATAAAATTGGACTGGTAGTGTTTCCGCAAAAAGCAAGAACTCAAGACTGACTTGTACAAGTTATCACTAATTCAAAATCAGCATTTTTAACCTTTTGACAACTCTTTTGGTGTCATATCTTTAGACATCAGTTTGACTCGGCAAAGATCCATGGTACAGTATGTTTACATTGTCTTAGCTTATCAACTGTATAACCAACAAAACTATGGTTTTGAGAGTTGACATTTCCTGAGCCATCATCATCGTTTTTGTCAGGTTGTGAAAGGTTTGGGAAGGAAAAGCCCAAACCCACAAATTCACAAAAAAAGGAAGAAAAAAACACAAGCAAGAAAAACAAAAGGTTTCACCTGTTTACCACCCATGTAATTTTTCATAAATCCTAAATACAATTTCTTAATTTTTAAAACAATCCTAACAAGCAAACTGAAAAACCCTAACTTACCGATGATTTCTTTTTTACCATCTCCACCAGCGACCACCTTCTTCTACTCCATCTCCACCCACCACCCACCTTCTTCAAATCTATCTCAACTTACGGACCATCACATTCACTCATCTTTTTTCTAGATTCTTGATTCTAAGTTTTGATTTGATTTTAATATGATCACACTGTTAAAATTGTTCTGATTTAGATGATCCCCCAACCTGGTCGACTATTAAAAAAAAAAAATAGACAGGAGAAAGGAGAAAGGAAGTTCAAAATGTATAATCGTCAAATTATGGACGGCTAGGTTTGTTCCTGACTACAGTGATATTTTACCAATCATGACTGTTAGGCATTCAGAGAGAAACGACTACAATTAAGAAAGAAAATCTTGGTATGCTAGCCCAATATTCATTCCATCAATTAATTTGAGTACTTTCGAAATTCATTGACACAGTGATACGGTATGTAATATACATCAGTACATTAAATACTTTTTTTTCTTCTTAATACTCACTTTTACTATAAAAATATATATATATACATATACATTGAGAACCATCAAGTGGTCTGATGGTTCTCATGCTCCCTCCCACTGCGAAGGTCGGGGTTCGAACCTTTGTAATTGCTAAAATTCCTAAATGAATGAGATTTAGGAGTAGTCTAGGGACCACTGTACCAAGCTATCAAAAAAAAAATATACATCATCTAAATACAACTACAAATCTGTATATTGAACTTAAATTTTTACATTTTCTATGGGAACCTCTCTATATTAATAACCTCCCTATATTAATAGTTTTGTGCATGCCCAAGAGTATTAATATAAAGAGGTTCTATTGTATCCTAATCTTGATTGTTTGTAGAGCTTGCTCTAACGATCAAGATAGATGGTAATCATCAAAGTTCTTTTCGTCTCACACTTTGTTGATTCCGCAAATTTTATACTTGTGACGTGAATAATAATCTAGGCTACACTTCGGGTTGCATAAGTCCGAATTTTGAGGATAGCCAGACTTTTGTCAAGTTTTTATCGATTTCCATTACCCAGATCTATCGTCTGATCTGATCATCTGTTTAGATCGTAAATCAGGAAATCAATCATAGGTTTAATCTGTGGGAGACAAATTTGGTTTAAAGTCTTCAATTGATTTGAAGCAACTCTTAGTTGGTGTGATACCATCTAAGGGAATAAATTGCGCAGAGTCCTGCTGATATTCAAGAGGCGTAAGGAGCGCGAATGTACCTGAATCATTGGGAGATTGAGTTCGGGCTCAACCACAGTCCAGACAGAAGTTAATTGGTAGTAGGCTAGTGTTTGTAGCGGATTAATACAGTTTGGTTTTCAATATGGACAAGTTCCCGGGGTTTTTCTGCATTTTAGGTTTCCTCGTTAACAATTTTTTTGGTGTCTGTGTTATTTGTTTGTCCGAATTATATTGTTTATTTATCTTTATAATTGAAATATCACAGGTTGTCCGTTGATCAATTACAGTAGATAGGTTGTACCTTATTTGTTGGATAATACTTAATTGATCCTTGGATATTGGTCTTTGGTACCGTCCAACAACTCTATTTGTAGTTAGGTTCACGAAATCAGTTCTGTAAACATTCTAACAATGAGAGAGAGAGAGAGAGAGAGAGAGAGAGAGAGAGAGAGAGAGAGAGAGAGAGAGCTCTAGACACTTTGCTTGATTGAGTTTTTACTCTCGGATTTGTGTTGAGTTAGTCCATACAGATTGCCTACGGAAAAGTTGGTGGTGTATTTTGTTACCCCTAGTATTTTCAATTGGTATCAGAGAAGACAAACACGTTTGTTAGAGCACTTCTCGGCCGAACTCGCAAGCGTTAATATATCAAGCTTGTTTGTCAATGTTAGTGATCAAAACTATAAGTCTTGATTTCTAGTCTACTTATATTGATGTCTCAGACTAGGATAGATTGTGTAGTTGAGCATTAGACTTCACGGCATTCATCAATTGAAGATGAAGAACTACTAAGCTGAGCTTGTGAGACTTCATCAACAAAAGGTATGTGGAGACTAAAACTCATCTATCACTTGGAAAGTCTATTTCTATTTTATCTCCTATATTGAGACAAAAATCGTATTACTATATAGTTGTCGATTATACACATTTGAGATTTCGAGCTGAGTTTAACTCGCTTACATATTTCTCGGAATATGTGTTGGTAAGCTTTCGCTTCAACCAAGTTCATCTTATATTCTTGACAAAATTCGAAAGATGATCTTGTGAAAATCGCCGAGTAACATCTTACATGGTTTGTGTGATACAATCATTTGGTGTAGACTAGGAATGTTTCGTTATGATTATTTTAATAACTTGAAAATTGCTTTGATGCTAATAGTGTGTGAAAATGACTATTGTCATCCTCTAAGAAAGTTTCAATGATTGAAATAAGAGTTTAAAATACTTAACCATCATTGGATTCTAAACATAGTGTGCATTCTTGCATCTATGTGATCCATGACCATAACTAAAGTATGCATACCCATATGCGTACTTGTAGCTGTGAAATTCCGTGTACCAAGTACACATACCGGAACGCATACTTGCGTAAAGTATAGGTTCGGTAATTTCTGCGGGGATTTGGAAGTGAACTAAGTATGCGTACCCGTTTGCAAACTGGCGAACCCAAACTCAGACCGGCTACTTAAGTATGCGTACCCGTTTGCATACTTGAGTGGTTAAAGTTCTAAAATCGGTTAGCTCATGGACTAATACATTTATATATTAAAAGAATGCATTATGGCCTTGCCACGATTTCTTTATTTAACGTGGACCAATACATTTATATATTCAGACCCACAACATGCCACAAGACATGTGGGATTCAGAAGACCCTAAAAGTGGCACCCGCGCCATATTATAGCTACCCATGGCTATCCCCGCGCCATATTATAGCTACCCATGGCTATCCCCGCGTCCATGGTCGTTCCCACATTATGGCCTTTCCATGATTTCTTTATTTAACGTGGACACGATAGTGTTTGTCAAGATGCCACCATATCGCGACCACATAGTCGCACACGCTAATTAGGGTTTTGACATGCCAAACCCTAATTTGGAAGGCCGCTATGCCGACCCATGCCAAATAATGCCACCTAAGGCATTAAGTTTGATACGACAAATAAAGCCAATATTGTTGAGTCATATTTGGACCTATCGCCATTATGCCACTATGCCACTGGCAGGCACCAAAGAGATGTGGCCATAATCAATGGCCACCCTCTTCCATAAATTACAATCTCGGTCGTCCAACTTCGCCAGCCGAATTGACT
The DNA here is from genome assembly GCA_023529315.1 of Papaver bracteatum. Classification (NCBI taxonomy): domain Eukaryota; kingdom Viridiplantae; phylum Streptophyta; class Magnoliopsida; order Ranunculales; family Papaveraceae; genus Papaver; species Papaver bracteatum. Next base: position 17,016 of record JAJJWX010001826.1, on the reverse strand, counting down.
GGCCTAGATTAAATCTTAGGTGACCAACCAAAGACTAACTTTATAGCGTCACACACTATTTCTTGCGGCAAGTCTCATGACTTATATCTCCACACATGATCACCCGCCGCCTAGTTTGCGCGCGATTAGTCAGAATAACTAGGTCGTGCACCCAAGTCCCACTCGGAAATCAGCTGCATATTTTCCACGAAAATACTCGAGACATCAAAAATGTCACAAAATGGGGGATGCTCACTGGGGTATTGGTCTGGAGGTTTATAGCGTGTGGCATGCAACACACCCATTACGAGAAAGTGTCAGGAAATGGCGAACGGTTAATGAGAAGTAAGTGAGTAGCGGGTGTAAGGCTGACCAGTCTTCCCTCGTTATGGAAACATGATGGTCACCACTTTTTACACGACTCCACTTCTCTACTACTTAACTGTCTCTACTTCCTACGAGATCAGGGGCTCAATTATGACTTGTATAAATAGGTTTTTGACCTATTTTCACAAAAACCAAGTGTTATCAACACAAGTATCCAAAAAACACCAAGAACTGATAGCTTACATTCCACAAGCTAGTTCCATATTCTGATACAAGTCATAAAACATCCACACCTTAAAAATTTAATATTTTTGATCTCAACAGCTTCTTCGCTTCCCTCCCTAAGATAAACCCTTCTCCTTCACTTTGTGACCGAAGCAAGTCTGGAACGGCCATTTATTGGTTTAGGCCAGAATTGTACAAATTGATCTCTCGAATCGAAAGTACTCCTGTGCAGTGCATTTGCTTAAGGTTTAGATTCTTTTCTCGGCGGCACACCCAAATTTACCATTTCCAGCGGAACCAGTTTTTACCCCAAAATAACTGGCGACCACAGTGGGAGATTAATATCTCGGTTGCAAGATCAATTTTAAATTTTATTTCAATTTTTTCAATTTCAAGAGGGTAGATCTTAGATCTAATAACCAAAATTCGATTCAATCACCAGTGTCAACTTTCCCTTTTATGGTGTACCCGGGTCAGTCAAACTTTTCCAAGATCATGAATGCTCGAAATCCAATCACCCTGGAAGATATGATGAAAATGATGGAAGACGTTATTACAAATCAGGCCAATATCGTCAAGCTACAAAACGAGACGTTTTGTCTCTTAAAGAGTATGGAAAATCGGTTGTGGCAAGAATCAGGAAACACTTACTCGGAGGACGCCATCAATTTCAGAAGTGACACAAAAAATGTTGAATCCCTGTCTGAAGTCTGTGCCTTCGCCATCGATAATGCAGACATAATACGTATTCATATCGGAAAGGATCAGAAGGGGAATGGCCAACTAAACACAGCCAACGACAAAGAGCTAGAACCATTTCACAAGGCTAAGAAAGGAAACCTTCCAGGTGTGTCACAATATTCGCAGGGTAAGGAGAAGAAGTCGTCCTATGAAGCCTTGTTGGAAAAATTGTATCTCCAAACCCTCACTGAAGTTCATAGAGTTGTCCAACAATCCGTATCCACGATCGCTCTAACCTTACTAAAAATAAAAGCACCCGAATAAGGGGAAATCTAACAAGGTACCTATGGGGACGGTAATTATTCCAATAAAGAGTATTCAGTCCTGATACTTCACATCGCTATCACTGATGCCGGACCCTCAAGAGAAGTTGCGTTCCAACAGGATTGCCGGACTAAACGATCTGCGCCAGAATAAACACTCGTTCAAGCTTCGACTCCACCCCCGAAACGATCTTCGCGTCAAAGCCTACGAGAGTTTCCATGACAACGGCCGGTAGCATAAGAGAAGCCGTCCTCGAGCTACTCATGTTTCCCACTCCCCATAAGAAAAGTTCTGGAGTTACTGGAAATTTGGGTACGAGGCGGGGCGGTTCAACTGCCTCACATATGGCGTCCGCCAACTGATCAAGAAATGTTAGATTCAAGGTATTTCCACTATCACAGGTTCATCCATCATCCTACTAGTGAATGCAATGGTCTGAAGCGCAGCGTACAAGAAAAGATCAATTCAGGAGAATTGCTCCTGGGAACTGAAGATCCTCCACTTTACCACGGATCGATATAAAGACATTTTCACATAGACGCCCCTGATGAACGCTTCTTGCCTACTGAAGGAATGATAACCCTGTATAATTTCAAACAATGGGAGAATAATAAAACGTCTAGGACTTCTTATTGTTATGACTGTGTACACAATGGGTCCAGACTTGAAGCAATTATCCGAAAAATTCAGTTTTGTTGGGAAGCCTTGTAGACGAGTAAGTTTCATCAAACAATGTTTACACGACTATTTTTTTTGAAACTCGTTGGGGACTCGACACAGACATCAGTCCCATTTTGATAATATAAGCCAAGTAACCCAATTATGCTAAAATATCGTATCCCTCTAGTATTTCCCTTTTCATGAAACATTTACAATTTCTTCCAATATTTCCCTTTTCATGCAACATTTACAATTTCTTCCAAGTGGTTGCACCATTTTCATCCATAATTAAGATTCCAACTTATTAGTTGATTCAAATATCATTCAAAAAGCTACTCACAAAATCATTTCAAAAACAAATCAATTCAAGCATCTCCACAGAGCAATTATCAACTAGTTCAAAACCATAAAATCAAACCATAAAAGAGGCGTCTCTTGCCTTTCAAAAAAAAAAAGAACTAAGGGGATAAAGTTTAGAAAAAAATAAAAAACATTCAAGGGAAGTCGTCCAACAATGACTCGTTTTTTTGGAGAAAGGGTCCCTTCATATTCCGGAGAGCAGATTGCTTCAACTTCAATTCCTGGGATAACTTCTCGATCTCCGCCTCATGTTGATTAATAAGATCCAGGGAAGGAACCTCATTCATTTTAGTTTACATCTTTTGGATTTTAGAAAACCCTTCAAATAACCAGGAGGCATTAAACTCAAAGATCACACACATGTCCCGATGGTACTCCCAGCTCGAGATTACTTCTCCAGAAATGGTGTGACCAGTCACACTGCACATATCATGGATTGAAGATAAGGATTCCTCCACGCGTTTAACCAACGATAAACGACTGTTAATCTTCTTGGTTGTTGCGATGTGCCTATTCTTTTCCCATATTCGAGTATATAGCTCCGCATACTTAGCCGGTATGCTGAATCCTCCAATCAACACATGATCCTCAAAGGGAGCCACAAATGGAGGGTTGAAAATGGCACTTGCAGATGAATGTACGACTAGGGCTCATTCAACTCTAGAAGATTCTTCAAAAACGATTGCGCTCACGACCACAGGTGTGGTTTCCATTATTGAAAGCGCAATAACGCCTTCATTATGATTAATCTACATCTCAGGGTTATTCATAAACATGGTTTCGATGATTGAAGGCGCGACAACATCTTCATCGTGGTTAATCTCCATCTCATGGTTATCTCAAGGTGCAATTTTTTTCTGTAATATCACCGACTGAATATTTATTTCACATCGAAAAATAAATAATCCAAGAAGAAAATAAAAATGTGTGGGACTTACCAACGTATCTGCTGGCTCACTGGAAAAGTTAGATGTGACACCTCAAATACTAAACCTGTTTACCTGATAGGATTACAACCTAATTAAAACATCAAAACTAGATTACTGATCTTAAGAATCATAATTACAAAATGTGCTAATAACTAAACCCAAACTCTCTGACATTATATAAATGAAAGTCTTCCGAGTTTCTAAGAATATATTAATGTGTTGTTTACAGAATAAGGAAGAATACATGTAGTAAATGATACACCACAACACTAGATTCGATAAATCTCTAAGGTACGAAATGGATATCTTCGAGCGCTCTATTTCTTCTGATTACTGAAACTGAAGTGGGAACGAGTGAGCACATCATCTCAAAAGGGTGCTCAACGGAAACATGTAACTCTCAAGTAATCACTAACATGCTTCACAATTCTAAAGAATATAAATTGATAGGAATAAGAAGAAACTAATCATACGACAATTTATGCATCATGAAGCATGTGTCACCCTAACCTCGCCAAACTCATTGGAGAAGACGACACGAGAGAAACCCTAATCAATAATAATAACATCATCCATACAGAGTTACCATACAAACCATGTTTCAGAATATCACTATCAAGATCAGAAAGTTAGACAAACAAGCATAATATGCACACGAGTGATTTCCTTTAAATAAAATAGTATATATAATATTATAACGGGTGAATTACCGTCCTACTAGGTAATACTCAAATGGATGAGTTACCGCCCTACTATCTTAATAAGGAATAATATTCAAACAGATGACTTACCACCCTACTAATGAAATAGTTATAATAATATTCAGACGGATGAATTACCGCCCTACTAAGTAATATTGTCGACGGATGAATTACCGCCTTACTTAATTTAGCTCGTAGCCGTGGGGAATCACAAACACTCCTCGCAAGGAAATATCACAATACATATCACAAACAATACATCGAAGCAAACATATAATACATACATATGCAACATATACATCATACTCAAAGATACATGAATAGTACTTCACAGTATACGCTATCAAGCACTCAAATAATAAAGACTCATCATGCTCGCAGATAAAAGAAAGCTTAATGATTACAAGAAGATTACAGAGTTCCCACCTGTTTTGAAGGAAAATCACTCCTACCTCGATATCCATGATCCACCAGATCATCCTTTGAATCGTTCGTTGTTAATAAAAGAGTAATTGCTAATCACACAAGCACTTTAAGAAATTATCCATACAAGTCTCTAATTATAGGTTAAGTGAACTATCTAATGGTTCTAAGCCCATTTATAGATTTATACCTCTTCATTTTCTATATTTAGCATAGCTAAGGTTTACTAATTCAATTAGGTTGGTTATATAGTCCATTGGATAAGTCTTACGAATATCTACAATTTTGTAGAAGAAATCAAAGGCTATAATTCAGACCACAATGGTCCAATTCATGTTCAATATGATAAACTGGTTCTAAACCCAAGTCCACTAAACCTGCCCATTAATCCAAGGCATGGTCCAGTTGGGTCAACAGACGGTCTCTAACAGTCAACGTCAGGTCGTAGAGGTCAACTAACAGTCACTGTCTAAGTCCATGTCAAAGGTCAAGTCAATGTCAGCTGGTCAGGTCTCTGAGTCGGTCAACTGAGTCAACTCAGGTCAAGTCAGGGAAACTCGGTGAGTTAACACCGATCCAACTCGGTCAGATAATCTAAGTCATGTAAAACAAATCACATAAACATCTGACTGAAAAGAAAAGAAACTCAAACCTAATAACAAATCAATTACACACATCATCCTCACTATACACAGATCCATAAGCTACTACTAGCTTTTATTTCCATTTCTATCTATCTTTCGACAGTAACGTAATTAGCTTCAACAACCAATAACTTTGATACTCAAATTCTTGGTCTACAACTATAACCTAGTTCTAAAACAATCAGCTCTATCTAGCAAGGCCGGCAGTACTGAATTCTATAACATATTTACAACTCTCACAGCATTAACCCATTCTCATGACAAATTATTCATCTCAGGTAATACTTCATATTCAATCTCAACACATAAATCATCTGGAACTTGAATTTCATCTATAATTGCAACTCAAGATCATCCTCCAGTTATTAAAGAACTTATCAATCTTCTCCGCTGCTCCACTTTCAGAATCAAACCAACCCAGTATAACCTTTTCATCACCAATACAATCACCACCTCCATCTCTTCATTGCCTCCACCATTTGCACAACCAGCTCCATCGGTTACAGTTGCACTCCACATTATTAACACTTCTTGGTCCTGCAACTCCAACTTCATTTCAACCTTGGTGCACTAGTTCATACATCTCCTAATCCATACATATAACCTTCAACACCACCTAGCCATCATCCACACATTCTCAAATTACTACTACCCATAACTCCACAAACTCTGATTCACATGAATCACCATTGTAACACAACCAGATTTATCAGTAACTCAATTTAACACACATACAAAACCATCTTCATGTAAACTTCCACTGCTATTTCATACCACAACAAACAACTCCAAATACCACCATCCATAACAACACCTCCTAATAAAAAACAACTAACTCCACTAGTTCATCTGGATCATAACCTAACTCATTCAAATCTTCCACACATATTCATATATGTAGCTTTAATTAAACCACAGCAACCCATTCATGTTACTAACTCCATCTTTTCTCAGAAATCACCAACATCACTTACACCAAATTACTACCAAAGTCTTAGTCTCATTTCCATGTTTCTCAAGTTAGCAGTCTTGTAATTCAAATCCACTAACTAATAGCGCCACCTATTACATGAGTTTCATCAGCAACAGTTCTATTGATTACAGTGTTCGTCTCCCAATTTCAGAACTCCATTGAAATCCCTAATTCTAATTTCTTTCTTGAAGAATCTAAATCAAAGACCCAACATCAACTCTTCTTCAAAACACCATTGTTCAATTCATTTTATTCATTTAAATCAACATCACTCAATCCTAGCCTGAGATTCACTTTCTTTTTAAAGAAACTAAAATTAAGCTCTATACAATCATCGACAGAATAATTAAGATCAAACCAACCTATAATATATCAAATCATAAGATTTTCATAAATAAAATGTAATAAATTAGAAACCCTAAATTTAATCCCTGATTTACCTTTTCCGTTGAGTTTGAATTCGTTTCACGAATCCACACCACCACCAACAATCAACTCTAAAAGTTTTCCCCTAAGTTTCTCTCCAATTTCATGTCCTTATGATCATCTCCCAGAATCACCAGAGAGAAACGGAGAAGAATGGAAGAAGAAGAAGAAGAAGAAGAAGAAGAAGAAGAAGAAGAAGAAGAAGGAGAATGAAGAAAAAAGGAAATGAAAATGAAAATGGGGTGCAGATCCCATGTCCCCTCCTTCCATGTTCCCTCGTGTCCCATTAGTTAGATTTTTACATGTGGCTTATTTTTATTCCATAATTTAATTATCTTATTTACGGTTAAAGATAAGTAAAAAACATAAAAGAATATATATTATTACATTTTTTATCTTTCGAACCAAAAATCCAAGCTTACGGTTCCTTTTGAGTAACAAAGTTTTTGCATCGAAAAGTTTTTTCATTAAAGGGAAACACATCTAATGGGTTAATTATCTTCCAATAGCTACGATGCACATACAACAGGTATTCCACTGAATTTAGTTATATCATTTTTAAGTCAATGTCAATTACTGTCCTTATTGCTGAAATCGTATGTTAAGACTTTAATTTATGTGATTAAATCGTAAAACCAAAACTATAAAAAGGAGCCTAAAGTTTTTTTTTTTTTTCGTTTTGTACGGTTTACACAACAGTGCTCAACTTGAATAAGACGATCTTCAGGTGCTGCACAAATTGGATTTCGGTAAGGGCATCGACTTAAAGAAGACGATCTTTAACTCGAAGCTATTTCAAAAAAATTGTTGGATGATGATGCTTGAGAGAGAGTTTGTTAAAGATTGTGATGAGTATTCTCCCATTAATCTCAAAGTGCAGCGAAAACAAAAAAGAAAAAATGTAGATTTTGGTTTGAGAGATAAAAATGGTAACAATATATATGATTTTATTTTCTTCTTTATTTATAACTGTAAACGAGATATTTAAATTAAGGAAAAAAAAAGAAACCACATGTCAAAATTTAACTAGTGGGACACGAGGACACACGTAAGGAGGGGATATGGGATCTCCACCCATGAAAATGAGTTTATCTTCTCGGTTAGATCTAGATAAGACGAAAGGAAATTTATGGGACACCCACTGAATTGGATAAGGGCAGCCCCAGTCTAATGATATCTTATATCCGAATGACACGTTCGAGTAGCCCATTTCACACAAATTTTCGAGGTCTATCCAGTGATACTAATTTCGTGTAAAATTATAGTTAGATTAATTTCTATTAATAAAAAGCTATATTAACTAATCGATTCATTAGCGGCTAAATTGTCTCTTGATCATCTCTAGACCGGTCAAATAACATTGACGAGCTTGAGGGTCCTTACATTAGAATCGCTGCTACTATATTCAGGAGTGCTTCTATCATCACCGCCGGATTTTGAATCTTCTTCCTCCTCATCCTCAATTTCGAGAGACTCAGTATCGCTAGATCCCTCCTATGAAGGCACCATAATATGGCCACATGTAACCTGGCAAAAGCATTCTTACTCTCACCCCCTGGTTTAAAAAAAAAGGGTACTTAGTGAAGTCAGTCCAAAAATTTGGTTGGTCAAGAAGAAGCACATACGTACGTGCATATTCGAAGAATTGAAGACCACAAGAGTTGTTGAAGCTGATCAGATACCACCTGCACGACTTTTTGATCTCCGCTCATTCCTCTGGGGACTGTTGTCACCTTGTTCAATGGATTTTTGTTTACCCTAAGGAAGCGGCTTCAACAACTTATGCTTTTCTAAGTTCTTGGAAGAATATTTTTCGCGTGGGTCCTTCACGATGTCCAGCACGAATCGATGAAGACCAAGAAACTCCTTCTCCCATAATTATTTATACTTAGGGGTCATCACCGAATTTCTTCTTAGGAGCAAAAATGGGAGGCTTTTCTTTGTTGCAAAAAAACTGCTATCAAAAATAGATAGCAAAAGGTCTGTTGAAGGCGTCAATAAACAATGAAATGGAATTCCCTGGTCGAAACCCATCTAATGAGAAGCTCTGTCAACATTATAAAGAACCACATCAAAAGACCCCTGGAAGAAATATGGGACATATCCAGGTATGCATCTTCGCATAAACACGATTTCTCCAGTACTCATGTTCTTTCCATCAGAATGCAACATTGTGTCTGAGACAGAAGAAAAGGTATGCGATTGAACTATAGATGTGTGAGCCGGTTCCCAGGGACGAAATTTAACTGCATACATGTTATCAAGAAATTCGATGAGCTTTAAGATGGGTCTTGGACGTTTATTCAGCCAACGAAGTATCCTAGCTCCTCCGTATATACTAGAAAGAGAGGTTGCAGGATTAGGAGCATAATCCTTGAAATGCTCTCACAACCATGCTTGGACAAAAACGATGTGAACACGTGATTCTACCTTCATACATCAGTTAGAAGCATACATGTCCGCTGCTAGGAAATCTAGATGGGTATACAATGAACCAAGAAACAAGCTGCATATGGGAAGAGCAACACCTTGTGCCAGCTTAATAGCAAATCTAACCATCTTTTGCCTTATTTCCTTCTTGTCGGAGCCATCATCAAAAACATATCTAGAAATCCATAAAGATAAGAACACAACAACACTGAGTGTGTCATTCAATATCTTACCCGGTTTCAGTTTCGTAGGAAACCATTCAAACACCCACCAAGTATAAAAACATTTTTCCTCAGTTTCTTGCCGATTATATACTTTAGCCTTCTTAATTAGAGTGGCGTGCACTAATTCTTCTTCGTCGGACAAGCTAAAATCAAGATTTCCCACAACCGGAAGACTCAACAGAACATCTACATTGTCCAAAGTAATAGTCATCTCGCACCATCTACATATGGATGTATGAGTGGACATGCACCATCTAGAGATGAAAGTAATTAAACATGCAACATATTTCCTAATACGAAGTGTTGCAGACGCCATAACAGCATTCATGATTTGTTCCTTAGTCTGTTTGTCCCTGACATGGTCATTACTCATCATATACCTCATCCATCCTTCATAAGTGCGTAGCGGGTTATGGAAAATCTTGAATTCAATGGGAGAAGCCGGATGCTCTTTCCTTTAGAGGCAAAACCGTATCACACGCTCTGGATAAATCGATTGAACAACTCCTTCATTATCTGAATCAGTAAGGATGGTTATACATGGCTGGGATGCATCCTTACAACTGTGTAGGACCTTGTGAAGAATTCTTCGTCTACATTTGGCCTATCTTTGGTATTGTTAACACATCCCAGTTTAGCAACAGAAACATCTCCAGGTGACATCTTATTCAAACAAGAATTTCTTAAGATACTGTTCACTTTTGAGTAACTACAACGAAGAAAAATTGGGAAATCATTACTTCATAGTTCAAAAGAGAAGAGTCATACGTGCGAGCTCTTGTCAGACTTCGATATAGTCGAAATAACACGGGGTTCGTATGCGAACAACAACAAAAAAATGGCCACAGGACATCACGCCCACTGCCAAGACGAATGGGGACTTGCGCCCACTCGAACAAAAAAAAAATTGTGTTTTGCCGCGGGTATTACGCCCGCGGCTGAAAACCTAAAACTAGGTTTTTACGAAGAAAAAAAAGGGGCAGAAGCGGCACTTACCTCAAACTCTCCCTAGCCTTGCTGTGATCATGTTGCCGCTTTGTTACTGATGCTTCTGTTCACTCCGACGCTATCAACAAAGAAAGTTTACTTAGGATAAAACAGAGTTGCAAAAGCTATAGAAGTAGCCGATACAAGAGTTCACTCTCCAAAAAGGGAAGAAATAAGTGCTTACCTTATTGTTAGAGGACACAACATTGTTGAAGAGACCATTGATTGCGACGACGAGGGAAGACCAGCTGCTACAGGCGGAGCACTAGGTCGCCACGAACAGAAATGCATGTAGATGAACGAAAAAAAAGGGATTGTCGCTCCCCTTTAATATTCGCGAATTTTTCTAAATCTGAGTGGGAGATGGATGTCCTCTCGGTCCGTGCACGAGGACGGCCGAGCGGTCCCATGACTGCCATATTTGCGCCATATGGATCAGTTTAGCAGAACGTTGATGAAAATACCACTAGCTATCCGGCCTCATTGCGGAAAGCCAAATAAAACTCTTCTGGTAACTCCCATTTCTTTTGTCTTGATAATTTTATTTTATCTGTCACCATCTAGTGCTTACCCCGTAACAATGTCACTATTACGTACTAAGCATGGGACTTAATGTTGATGGTGGTTTTTAGTTCAGTGCGAAAATTGTAAACTATGTATTTAATGCGCCATCATTCTGCATATAAGTTGATCCATTTAAAAGTGATGAGTGCTCATGCCTCTTTACTTACATGTGTATTGAGCAATTCAGTATATTTATATGAAATTTATCTAGAATGGTGCGTGTGGCAACAATCCCAAATATTCTGTAAATTTCTGAGTATTTGTTCCATACCATGTTCCCAATTGAACTCGTGATACTGACATGACATGATGACTAATGTTCGCTCTCAGCCGAATAGCATGAATCTCCCGAAGTGTCAGGATTGAGATACGTGTGGAAGTACTCAATTAGAGGCATGCAAAGTTATGCTGCCCTTTAACATTAAATTAGTGATTTTTGTATCAGTATGCAAAATTCACAAAAAATAGATTAGTTATGCGGCAACCCGCAAAATTCGATCCTTTAACCTAATTTTATCAATTTGCAAAAATTAGGTTTTTGGCGCCCTGCACAATATCTCGAACCCTATTGGTCGAGACCAAACCTATGTAAGCTAGGCAATTAATCCTCCATGGACTAGTAGAAGCAAAGTCCTACAAAAAATCAGAAAACAAGAAATAAAAGAGGAGTTGTGGCAAATGGGAGCAGCAACAAGAGGAGGCATGGCCGCGCCACACGGACGGCCAGTTCGCCCTAGCGGGAACCACCCAAAGTCGGATGGCCATGCTCCATGTTTCCCCTGCCGGTCCCCTTTCCCATCGACCAATCAGGTCACTCTAAATGCGCCACACGCACTTGGAATGTGGTTGTGCCCATGCCAATTGTCGGGCCCCTTTCCAATCGACCAATCAGGTCGCATTAAATCCTCCACGCGCATTAAATGAAGCTAAACTGCGCCAACACCTAGTGGCCGTCATGTCAACACTGCCGCGATGCCAATTATCTAATCAACTTTCCACTACGGAAAAATAGTGATCAACTACTCCCAAAAAGAGTTTTCATACGTCTACGACGACGTTTATCGATAGGTTGCACAAGGGGTGGGGGGGGGGGTTGTAGAAAATCCTCAAATCTTTACAACCCTTTAGTTATAGTCGTAAACATAGTTGTCGATTAGTTTTGTACAATGCTTGCTTCAGTTGTGAATGTCTTTCAAAATTTCCTCTTAATGCCTAACACGACTCATATATGGGTTGTGAAAATAACTTCTACACTACACTTGTTGTTGTTGTAGATAATTTGTTGACAACTATGGTCATAGTTGTATGTCTTTTCTTTGACAACTAGTGTATGAGTTGTATGTCATGTATTTCACAACAGAAGGAAGAGTTGCAATTTATTTTGTTGACAACTCATATATGAGTTGTATCTCAAATATTTGACTATAACAGGAAGAGTTACAAGTTATTTTCTTGACAACTTATGTATGAGTAGTATCTCAAATATTTTACAACAACAAGAAGAGTTGCAAGTTATTTTCTTGACAACTTATGTATGAGTAGTAAGTCAGGTGTTTGACAAGTATTGTTATAGTTGTATGTCAAATCTTTGACAACCAAGCTCTGTGTAGCAGAAACATGTATTACAATCCACTTACAAGCTTTTATAGCAGTTGTGGTTCTGTGTCATTTGTGAAAGATAAAAATGAAATTGGATACAACATTCAAATATACCAGCATTATTCAACCAAATGTACCAGCATTCATTCAAACACTTAACCAGTTTTAGATCATTCAAGCAGTAAACCATTCCACCATTCAAAATATCCAGTGACACTATTAAAGAAACCCAAAAAATATCCAGTGACCACAAATTAAAGCAACCCAAAAAAAAAGTTTCCTGAAACACTCCCAAAGAAGATTAAAAACTAAGATGGGTAGTAGCTAGTCAAGCAATATCAAATCCTTGGCCCATGCGATGTAAGTTCCTATAGCATCATGGATACACTTCAACTCATTGGTTTTCCTGTAGAGAATAGCATCATCCACACGAGAAGTTTTCACAGATACCTTGTAAGCTCCAAAACATATAGGCATTCCATGGATTAACTTCTTTGGATCTGTTTCAGCAATAACTGCATCAGCCAAAATCTCGCCCTCAACGTACCAACTGAGTAATCAGCAAGCTCTATTCTTCTCTGGCATTCCCACTGGATGTTGCACCACATTTTTTCTGCTCAAAGGACTGCCATTTTCACGGACAATGCTAGTGCTAGCATGGTTGTTACTGGCATTTCCAAACTACATAAAACATAACACGGTTATAAGAGAAATTTACATTAAGCACAGAGAAAAATAAGTCATAATGCAAAGAAGAAAAAAGTAAACAGACTTACATTTGGACTGTCCTTTTGCAACAGTGATCCATCTTGGAAGCAGACACATCTCGAGCTCCTTTCATATATAAAGACCAAACCAGCAGTATAAGGGGCAAGTTTTAATTCATAAACTTAGAAAATAATACTACATCAATAATAAAGAAGTTCACCTCTAACATCATGAGTCTCCCATTCAATTCATTCATACTTTCCCGACACTCGTTAATGATCTTCTTATAATGTGCCTTGAAAACCATCTTTGTCTTTGTAGCTCCAAACCCTATTTATTTGAGTCGACCAGGTTTGTCCCCACCAAGAGCTTTGACAAGAATATCATCTTTCACAGATGATCCACCAACATCAACACCAGCATCTTCTTCAGCTATTGTAATTTTCTCCTGTATTAATTAGTGTTAAACAGAATTTGTCACATTTATGAATTGAATCATTCAAATACATAAACAAAGAAAGAATAAGTCTCTTGGGTACTCACAAAAGCCTCAACAACCCCTGGATTTGGTTCTTTTCCTTCCTTCTGCTTGTGACCCGTTTTCCACAATTCAACTCTATCAATCTCCTCAGTTGTGTTCTTCTCCTTTTGCTGCAAACAAAACGTAAATTCAGTTGGTTACAAAATCCACAACTAGTTTTTAAACATTCATACTACCAAACACATAATGAACATACCATTTTCGCCTCCAGACGAGCATAACCTTGCCTACTGATCGTGTGCGGGGTGGTATGCTTCTGCCGGATTTCCTGCATTTTTAGTCTTTTTGCCTGACAAAAAGTAATGGAATGTCGTTAAGTAACAAGACATAACCAAAAAAATCATTGTACAAGGACTTAATGTAAAAAATTACATAATATAAAAACTTACTCTGAATTCCTCCGAGCAAACATTTTTTACAAACTCTTCCCACTCATTGTCTGACATGTTATGTGGTTTTAGTTCTTTTATTCTCTTTTATCTTTCTTCTTCTTCCAACACATCAAGGGCGAGTATCTTACCTTCTTTCCTAGACCTAGCGTCCTTAAGATAACAACCCATCTTACCATAATAGTAATCTTTGTCAAAATCATCAACAATGAACCTCATCCGCAAATAACAGTGAAGGAGTTAAGATTAATATTGAAGGTTAAAAGAGCTACAGAGTTAATTAAAGAGTTGAAGAGTTAAGAAATTACCTGGACAATCTTCCATACATTAACTTTGGCTTCTTTAGGGACGAATCTCCAATACTTGAAAGTTAATGGAATGTTTCGCCTCACTAAAACTCCCAACACACTTGCAAGTTGCACGGACGGGTCACCAATGGGGTGATCTTTACCGTTAAAGCTAACAGTGGCCTTGTCTGTATTTTTTGTTTTGTCCTCTGTTATCCCTAGTGAAGCCATATGTTTTGGGCCACGAGGAACACACTTTCTTTCCTCTTCTCCTTGTATAACCTAAGTGTTATCACAGTTATCAAGCAAAAGAGTTAGACAAGGATTAAAAAATTACAATAAAGAAACAACTTAAATTAAATCAGCGACACAAAGAGTCATACCTCATCTCCTTTTTCATTTTCATTTGTTGCGATGTCATTCTCTCTATCATTATCCATTTCCTTGTCTTCAACTTCCATCTCTTCAGTAGCAACAACATTCTCTAGTTCCACTTCCTCATCATCTTCATATTCTTCATCTTATTCAACCATATCAGAAAAGGTATCATTTGGATTCCTGATTTGGACATTCGGACATGGGCCGGATAGGTACAATTTCCTCTTCGTTGTCCTTTCCTTCTCAATTACTTCCTTGGAACGTGCAATTGAGATGCTCCTGATGTGGACTGGACTGGTTCAGATTGTGCGGTGCTTTCCGGTTCATCTAAACCTTTCATTTTCCTAGGTAATGATCGTGTTGGAGTACTCTTTTCAGCAGTATGATCTCGTTCCTCTGACATGTTCTTAAACCTAGGGGATGTCCATCTTAGTGTCTTTTCACGTTCAGTTGGTGAATGACTTGGAGATTCTTGGATTGCAGTTTTCTCTGAACTCTTCTTCTTGTTAGGAGTTGTTGTTTTTTTTTCAGACTTTGAAGGCTGCGAACTATGCTTCTTTTTCAAAATGATCTGCAACTTGAATAAGTTAATAACAGGAGTTTGGTAAATAAATTGATTTATACAAATAAAATAAACTGAATGAAGATAGTTTGGTAAACTATAAGAGATGTATTAGTACCTTATTCTTTGGTAATGAGACAGACTGGACAGTTTTGGTTTCCTTGCTAATCTGCGATATAAACTAGAATATGTCAAACAAAAGAAAATGGTAAATAAAATCATTACACTAAACAAAGAATTATATGCGGACGATAAATCTTTACCTTCTTCTTGGGAGTTGGAACAGACTTTTTGGTCTTGGTTTCCTTGGTAACCCGCACCAAATTGTTCTTCACCATTCTTGAATCATACAAACATTAAGAAAATAATTAGAATAATTCAAACATTAGTTCATACATAATTTATCAGGCATAATTGGAACACCCACACATAATTTGTCAAACATCAAGAAAATATTGTCATGATACCAAATTAGAAGGATTTATAAATGAGATGGTACACTCATTATCCTATGAGTAAGTCAATCGCTTAATAGTCAAGCAATTGTCTCGCTCATATGATAGAGAGTGCACTAGATCTCATGAATCCTTAACCACCAAACTTCACATACATATATCTATCAACATAATACAAAATCAAGCAACGGGTAACCATCAAGCAACTTCCAACAGGAGGTTGGAATACCGAAGCCCTGCATAAATCTCAGTTGAGAATGAGTCAGGGGTTCGGGACTCCAACCCCAAGTCGTTATAGAGTTACTTAATATCTTATAAGAGACATGCTCAAAAATCAAACTGTAAATCATGTTAACTCTAAATCAATCAACATAAGAATCTGTTCATACTCTAAACAATCCACCTATGAATCGGTTCTGTCAAAAAGCCAAACTTGGCTAAAAAAATAAAACCCTAACAGGAAATAACTCTAAATCATACAAGAAAAGGAAAAAATCAAACTTGAAATCAAACTCGGTATATGAATCGGTTTCATAAAAAACCTAACTCGGATAAGAAAAACCCTAATCAAGAAATAACTCTAACTGTAAATGAAACTCTAAATGAAAAACTAATCAGAAATCAAATAGAAAATTGAAAAAAAAAAAACCTAATCAGGTGAGATTGATACCTGATGTTGAAGCCGAGGCTTCTGGGTTAAAGGTGTAGTTATTCGACTCTTAGGGTTTCAATTGAACTCTCGAACTTCAATTTTCAGGCCAGATTCCAATTTTTTCAGATCAATTGATTATGGGATTTTGCGATTCAGTTTTTTCTGATTTCAGTTTGTTTTGGGTAAGAGGTGAAGTTGGGTTTTGATATGATTTAAGGGTAAGGTTTACTTTCTTTTGGGTTTACTTTTTTCTGGGTTGCATAGCAACACCTTCAAAGAGACGGAGAGAAAGAATAAATGAAATGAGAGGAAATTAAATGAGAAGAAATGAATGTTTATTTTCTTCTGACGGAAAAAAAAATGTTCTAGTCAATAGTCAATAGTCAAAATCTAGAAGGATGTGTGAAAAATTGGGCGGGCTTTTTTGGTGGGAAAACACAGAATCCACGTGATATAGATCTTGGCCGTTAGATTAAAAATGGGACATTCTCATTGGTTTCAAAAAGAGCATACAGATTGAGAAGAAAACACAATTTTGTGAATGATGACCGTTAGATTGGATTGAAATTTGATTTCTTTAAATTTGGT